>JAJEKV010000045.1:6929104-9667934 GCA_021234155.1 Isoetes taiwanensis
TTGTTATTTTCGTTCAGTTACGTATTGCTAGATTTATTTGAATTTGTAAGTTAGACACTATTAAGTTTGATTTTTGTGAATATATAATCGCTCTATCCTATAATACGTAGCCAACCAGCCGAAACATGGCATATTCCGTTAATACTGCCGAATCAACAAGTCAGATGGGGTCAAAAACCCCATTTCCGCGTCACCTAAGGTGCATGAAAGTCAATTCAAGTCAAATGTCGCGTTATATGGACAAACAACAAACAACTAAATCGTAGCACGCCTCGGTTAAAGCACCATGCACACGCTATGGAAGCAATACTTTCACGCACAAGCTGTTCCGCACAGCAGAAATTTCTATTTCACTCTGTTCCTGCTTCTTGAGCAAAGCGCGACTCCATTCCACAGATAACTAAGCACCGGTGGCGTATTAGCGCCAGAACAAACAAAATAAGCTTAACATCACGCGAACGCGGGGTGAACCCATACAAAACCTGGTCGATGCTTAGCCTAAGCAAGGCAGAGAACCTAAAAATACACCTTTGTAAAGGCGAGAGAGGCGAGAACAAAACAAGGAAAATGCATGGAAGAATGAGGTTGAACCCCGCCGTTAACTTCGGTACAATTTGATTAGATAAAACCGACTTTACCATCAGGTCTGGATTACATAACACCATGATGCAAAGCGAGAATAGAGGCCCGAGAACAAAAAGAAGAAATTGCATGCATGCTTTTGGCTATGGTAGAAGGAAGAATCAAAATCTCCCCTTCACAAGAAGAAAAACGCTGAGATACCCTTAGCGGCTCCGGATTCTCCATGCATTGCCCATCCCGAATCCACGCAGCCTCCGAAGTAAATCCGCTACTGGCGCAGTTACCGGCTCTAAGGAGAATGCGATTTGAGAGGCGTCGTTAGCCTACGAACCCTGCCGAACCAACTTTCAGCCATGCACCACGCCCTAGCATGTAAATTAGATTGCGGTTACTTTCCACAATATAGATAGAAACAAAAATGGCCGACTCGGTTGTAAAAAGTGGGCAGCTCCAATACAACCCATTCGACCATTGCCAAACCAAACCCAAATTTGTTGAGTCGACAAAGAAATACCATTTTTTAGATACGAATACATGCCTTAACCTTGCAAAATCTTATGTTGACCCCCAACAACATTTTGGGAACCTAATTAGGTGTCAGTGGATCTTATATTAATAGCTCCAAAGTGTGAACTTATATTGTTTGACACGTTGGTTCTATCTACATTGTTGGTTGACCTATTGATAACATGATACGTAGAGACCAGCTTTGGAATTCAAGCTCTTGATTTTCTATCTTTGTTAGGATACCCTGTGTTTTGGGACCATATTAGGCTGTTGATACTCAGCTCTTTTTTGTTAAAGTTGTAAATAGCTTGTTCATGTGCTCCATGGTCTTTAGAATGAGAGCATCGGACAAAATATAATAATAATAATATTGGCATTTTAATGCACAATATCTATACCCACATTCCTTCTATATGAATTATGATGAATTAACTTGGTTTATTGTGATATTGCATTCCAATATTTGAAATGGCTTTTTAGGTGTATATAAATGTTAGCATTCATGTAATGTATTATCATCTCTAAATATAATTACCACTTACGTTTGTAGTTATTGTTCATATTCCCCGTTACCTCTGAATGGTTGCAATCTTTGTTTATACAAAACAGTAATTCTCCCGAATGGTTGCAATCTTTATTTGTAAAGCTATTCTGTATATGCTAGCTCAATCTAAATCGAAGGTATATGTGTTAAACATTTGAAAACTTAGTTCTCTTGTATAGGTGGTTTACACCTATTACTCTTAATTGGTACAAAGTTGCCCCTTTAACAATATGGGGCAGCCTCCTTTTAGTATAGAATCACAGTAGTATCACGGCGCGGCATCTCTTTGTGCCGGGTCCAGGCAGGTTGGATTATAAGGTGAATGATAAAATGCCGTATTACTTCTATTCTTTGGTATAGAAAAAGATGAAACCATTGCCGTGAATTAATGAAATGACAAACCCCTTTATCCTTATTAGTATCATTTTGAATAATATATAGCTAATACAAATACTTCACATTTTAGATAATTTCTTGGAGACTAAAATATAACACACAATTGATGATCACTTATCCTTGATTTTTAAGTAGATCTTCAAAAGTCTTAAGGAGTTAGAGATCAATTACCTAGCTCTCTCTAATGTACATACAATGAAGATAAAACGAAAGAGATGTTTACTATGAAAAAAGCACATTATATATGAACGGTAGGCACAAGTATTTATACGAAAATGTAGAAGCGATCAATTAAAATATACTCATTCTATTGAGATAGACAAATCAACCTTGGGCGTAGATCAAACACATACAATAATTTTATAAGATAAAGATTAAGTTGTTTTGGTTCGGGACATGTTATAAGATAAGATATTACGAAAAACATTAATCTTAAAAATGAACATGACAAGCTTCATAATAATAGTGAATCAACAGAAACTTTGGGATTGCAGCAATTGGATTATTTTCCTTCAAACAATTAATTAATCAGCAGGGGAAGAAATTAGGATCTTATTCTCAATTTCGAAAGAGTCCTTTTAAAATCTTTGGAAACTAGGGCACTCACTTTTTAATACACATTCTTTCACGCAAGTGTTGGGTATACACTTCATTAATGTAATCTTTGTATGGCATTGGTTATATACTTTGATAAGGTTCTTTCATGGATAAGCTACAGGTGGAATGGGGAGCAATGTCAATGGTAGGATGATAAGGCGAAGGAAGTGATAAATACATGCGATAGCAGGTGCACCATCACCTGATGAAAAGAAACCTTTCTTATATTGTCCATTTGTTAGCTGCCTGCGGTCAAATTGACATTAATTACAGAACTCAAGTAGGATTAGAGTTTCTGCTCCTGGCTTTACTTCAATTTGGTCACCCATGTTCGACAAATGTACCAACACAGGGTAGAATCACGCTCGGTAATAGATCTTGAAAGCTAATAAATTGGCAGTTCAGTTCTTTAATTAACCGATCGCCGCAAAACAACAAGCGCATCTTATATTATAATATTGCACTCTGCCGAAGTAAATTATTAGCGTTATCGAGCCATTTGAATGGCGAGATCATCTGTGGATGCATCAGAAGACTAGATTTATTACTGACTGTAACGTGATTGGTCGTAACCGATCTTAAAGAGGGAAAGGTAAATGGAAAAAGAGCTGGAAAGAGAATGTGAAAGACAAAACATGCAGGGGAAAAAAGGAAAAAGAATTAAAAGGAGGGGAAAAGTTAGGGGATAAGAAGAAGAAAAAGGCATCGACAAAGGAAAAAGAACAGGAGCACAAGGAAAAGAAATCGGCAGGAAATCATCGGCATGGGATCCTTTGAAACATCAGCGAACCCTCGGCAGGCTTTATTTTGCAGGCGAAACGCGCAGTCAGGCAGGTTTCAGCTTGCGCTTTATCGGATCGGCTATCGCGGATCAGAAATCTTTTAACGGCAAAGAATCAATCCGATCCGGCTTAAACATCGTCGCTTACCCAGCTTTGCCGAGGCGTCAGATCGAGCAGCATCGATCTCAATCCGTATCGGCGATCATCAGGATCAGGCTTTATCCAGCATCGGCAGTGTCGAACTGGCGGGATCGCGCGCATCGGCGAGTCGGCAGGCATTCAAATCGGATCGTCAAAATCAATCTCCATCGTCTTAAGGTTTTTTTAAAAGAATAAAAATCGCTTAGAGGCTAAAATTTTATAGAGTACAATATAGCCATTACAATATGAGAATTACGTTGAGAAATGAACTTTCTATGATTGGGTGGATAGGTAGGGATCAAACCGGGGACCTCTTGCTTGCAAGCCAGGAGTACTCTACCGAGCTGCAGGCCTTTGATGGGCTTTAGGCACTCTCCTCCCCGAGTCATTCTTCATGTGCTTACATTACACATACTCCAACATTCCAACATTCCCCCATAATGGGCACACCAGTATTCCGACCCTTCACCACAATCCATGCTCCCCTCCTCACCACCACAATCCATGCTCCCCTCCTGAGACAACTCCACACCCTTTGCCCGGTGGGCTTTCCATTGGCCAAACTTTTTGCTCATTCTCACCTACACCAGGGCTATCGGTGCTGTTACTTACCCTCTACTTGGGACCATGGCTTTCGATACCATGTTGAAATGGTTCTAATTGCTCGCACCTTTTTCATCATGGGGTTTAGGTCTGCGACTTTGTGTCTATCAGAATCCAAGTCCTTTGTTAATTCTGGAAATCCACGCTATGAATAAGGGGTACACGCTATTTTCACTGTCGGCGGGCTCGGAGATCACGTAGGTGTTCATTTCTTATTTTGTTCTCTCTAGGTTCACCATCATATGGTTTCAATTGACAACCATGTTAAAAATATAACGTACTTAATGCGTTAACTTCTCAGCACTCCCCATATGTTTATGTTTTAGCGTTTAACACCTTATAAGCTTTCCTTTCTATCCAATTTAAAATCACGGCTATTCCTCCCAATCTCATCCTTAATTCTTAATTTGTTTCTCTTAGAGCCTTGAAGATATCAGCCACTGCGGATGCATGAATGTATTCTGAAATGAATGCTTCCCTTTCTACAATATTTTGATGAAATGCAAATGCAGGTTCCACATGTTTAGTTCTTTCATGAAAATCTTGGATTCTTTGTTATTGACTTTATTTCTTCCATATTATCACAATGCAACTTTGTAGATGTCTTTTGCTCTTCTTCAGAATTCCTTATACTTGATCTTCTTAACCATATGATTTCTTTTGTTGCAGAAAGTCTCTTTGCGTAGCTGCATACTACGCCTCGGCCGAAGGAACGGCCGCTAATAGCGGTTGCTTTTTGCTTTTCCGTACAATACGCACCTAACTTTATCATGGCAAAGGCTTTGAAATTGGGCGCCTTGTCCAGCATACCTCCCGGTCGAGGCTCCAGTGAAACCTTTTTAAATTCAAGTGCGATGAGTTATATATCAATGGGTGATCTGCGGTTACTTGCTCAAAATTGTCTTATTATCCGGTTTTCTTAACGTCAATGTCTTTTCGGAGTTGTTTACAAAATCTACTCATCCTTATTTACTGCACTTAGCAAAATGTCGGGATCTAGAACCATTTGCAAGAAAAACAAACAACCGATTAGCGTCTATAAGGCGCACTCTTTCATTTCTTTACTTAATTATCACGTTTTAGGACCACATGTCACTTACAAATTTTGGCTTTGTTTTTAATAGGGTCTTAGCATACCCACAATCAATCATGTTAAATTTCTCAATAAGCTATTGATATGTTTAGGCATATACAAGCATAACAACCCTCTTTATTCATACCACTTCCATTCCTAAAAACTTTGAGTTCAGCAAAGATTGCGTCATCTTGAATCTCTGCTTTGCGGCATATTCTTGCATTTTGTAAGAGTCAAACTAGTTCCAACCATGGTAGGTCATCCGCGTTATAGTCGCGATGATGCGTAACTTCTCCATCTTTAAACACATAAAGATTTCCAGATCCCGCTTTAAGTTTGGCCCATCCTTGTTTTCTCAGGATGCTCATCTATACATTTTGCTACCCTTTGTCTTTGGTTGATTTGCCTCAGGACCGCGATAACTTTTTTGGGTTTCAAACATTATTTTCTCCTTCTTCAAAGCCCAGGTTGCGTGCAATAGATTTCCTCCTCTAGTTCGCGACAAAGGCAGATACATCCATGTGATGAACATGCATGGATTTGGCATTTTCTGAAGTGCTAACGACAATCTATTTTTGATTGGTTTAACTATTGAACAAAGTCTCATCGTCATAGCCGCTTTTTCTCACGAGAATAGCCCGTGCAACTAGCGGCTTTGAACCTCCTTGTTTTCCAATGCGGTTTAGGTTTATTCTATATATCCACGCATCCAGCGATATTTTTGCCTTTGGTTTTAGTTACAACTTCAAAGGTTTATTTTCACGAAAATGATTTCATTTACGCTAACATTACTTTCCTCCATTACCTTTTATTTTGATTCCACTTGCTTCTTCAAAAGTTTGAAGTTCATCTTCTAATAAAACCAAGTACATTAAGAATTCTTCCTCCTTGTGCAAATCTCTATACACTTGGGTATCCTAACTTAGCCAGGTATTCATTGGTTTTGCATAGCTTCTTGGTGGCTTTTCTACTTAGGTTTTCTTTTCTTTCCTAGTCTTTGGTTGAATGTCCTCAGACATTTTTCGGCTTACTCCAACTTGTCGATTACTATCTGCGATCTTGCTGATTTTCCTTTATTGTTTGCTCTTACTCATCATATTCAATTTCATTGTCCTATCATTTGTCATAATCAATGCCCCTAATAGGCTGCTTGCTCTCATTCTTATCTTGATTGCTTCTAAGACCACTTACGCCATTTTGGATTTTCTATGAGAGTGGATTCTTGAGAATGTTACATCCCACCGCTTATCAAAATTTTATTTCTGTTTGAGAGCATTCTATATGCTTTGCTTTCTCACCACATCGCCAACCACTACTAAAAAGATGCAACGCCAGGCTTTCGATCATCTAATTTCTTCCTAGTTTACTGGCACGGGTATGAGCGGTAACCTAGACATCCGCCAAGCTTTGAATTACGAAGAAACTTATGAGCATTTGCATTCCATAGTTCTTCGGTAATTGTCCACTTGTGCTTGTGCTTAAGGTACATTTTGTATGTATCTGACGGTTTTGGCTGACCTCCTCCAGAGATAATTGGGCAATCACATTGCTTGAGCATGTCGTGGTTGCATTCAAAATAGTCGCGATTTTTTCCTTTCGAGACCCCATTTTCTTTGGTGTATGTGCATGTTAGGCTGTCTAACAATTCCATGTGACGCAAGGTTTTAAAAATCTCAGACGGATATTCTCTTCCCTACGTCGCCCAGCAAACGCACAATGGAGTCTTCCTGTTTCTCTTTCACTCTCAACAACAAACTCTTTAAATGCGTCAAGAGACCTCATTTTGCTTCTTAACAAAAACACTTACATTTTCTGTGTGTCATCAGCTTGAGAAATTCGGAAAGTACCTTTTCGATTAAGCAGGAGTACATTGGCGGGCCACATGAAGTCACAGATGATACAAGCTCTAGTATGTCCCTTCACATCTCTTTTCCCGTTTAGGAAGGAGCTTTCTTGAGTGCTTTCTAACATGCATCCCATAACGGTTTTCTCCTACAATAACCATTACTTAACTTTCCATCAATCCTTTTTGTTTTAATCAAGCAATCTATATTCTTCAATTGGTATCATGGGGCGGCTCATGCTGTAAACCAGGCGTAGTTTCATCTACATCTACACTATTTACACAATATTCATTCTTGAACTCCAAATAGATTCCCACTTTCGATACTGACCAAAAACTCCACTTTATTATTTCTCATAATTGTGCAAACATATTTGTCAAATGTACAAATGAAGCCAAGATCAACCAAAGCTGGCTTCTGAAACCAAATTTTTATTATGCACGGCCGCGTAAAACATGATTTAAATCTGCTTTCCCATCCGGGTCGCCAGTTGAAGCATTCCCTTCGGTTTGAGCCTGTGCAATCTCCATCAGGCTTTGACTCTGCTGCTGGTAGCTCCTTTTGACTTTAACATTTTACGGGCATTACTCACATATACTCTTTTACGCTCCACGGCTATCTACTTACAAAAATGATTTGGCAGGTGTCGATCCTCACTAAAATATGAGAGGTATATGGCTACGTTAGGTTTTACCTCATTTCTTCATCGAGTCCTTCTCTTCAATTAAACTTCCATCGACAGCAATGTTTACGGTTTGCACATCCCTCTTCTACCACACACCTCTACCACCTCTTCCTCTACCACGCCCTACACTTACGTCCACTCTACACACGCACCTTTAGGCGAAGGACAGAAACGCTAAGAATAGTTTAACACCCTACAAGTATAGCATGTGATGATCTTGACCATTAGGACAATTAATTTTTATATGTCCTATTTCTCCCTATAAATAGCGGGGCTAGGTAGAAGACATCTTACCTCTTGGAAAACTCTTTCCTTTCTTAATAACAATATTTCGATTGGCCTCTTCTTCTTCTTCTTCATTCATGTAATTTTTTTTTTACGCTCAATTTGGAGTCTGGCTAATATCTAGAAGCATATTTCTCTATCTCTTTACAGCAGAGCGAATTAAAGAGTAGACAAGGTTTTTCATGCTAGCAAACATTCTAGATATTTGTAATATTTTTTTGCATTCTGAGACAAGCCTTCACCTGCTGACCTCCAAGATCATGCAATTAAGTCAAATTTTGCAGCGGTTAAGATCACATCCTTCTTTTATCATATTTCAACATTACGGGTTCTTTTTCAAATTTACATCTTTATTTGGGATGAGTTTTTCTCCTCAAAGTTCTTAATCAAATATTTCCACATTTCGCGCCGGTCCAAGGTTTCTTATCTTGATCATAATATTTGGTGCCAGTTTGACATAATTATAGCTCTAGTTTGGCTCTTTTCAATTCATAATCTTGACACTATAACGTTGAAGAACTTACCTCACGACTTTGTAATTAGAAATTTCATCATCTGCCGACCTTTGATTTCTTGTCATGCATATGTCTTGTATCGGTGACGTTCACTTAATTTCAGTATGCTCCATAATTTTCAAACACGGTACTTCTTTGATGTTCTCCTTCCATATCTGAAACCCTCTTTACCCATAAACACTTCACGAATTCAGAGATACCCTTAAACACTTCCACGAAATTCAGAGTAGCTCCAAAGCGAGTCGACATGAATTGTAGCTTCGATACCATGTTGAAATGAGCTTTCGATTAGATTGGATAGGTAGGGATCAAACCGGAACCTCTTGCTAAAACCAAAATTACTCTGCTTGAACTCTGGGCCCTTTTGTTGATGGGCTTCGGCCTCCTCAGCAGTCATTCTTCATGTGCCCATTACACATACTCGACATTCAAGCAAATTCTAAACACAATAAGCCTACAATTCTAACCCTAAACCTAAATTCTAAACGTAATCCTAAATTCTCAACGCATTCTAACCCTAAAACCCTAAGTGCTTGCACAATGTAAAGCTAAACATTCCAACCTAGAATTTAAACATTCTAACCTAAACCTATAAACATTCCTAACCCATGAAACCTTAATTCTAAACATTCCAAACCTTAAGCCTAAATGTACATAAAAATTAGGGGCAATTTTTTTTTTTTTTGGCTATCCCATTCCATAAATTATAGAGGGCTGATGCTTGATTTTTATAAGAAGATTTTTATGTGAATAAAAGCGGTTTTTAACCACCTTGAGAAACGGAACCTCGCCGGAATCGAGCGAATATCGAGCAAAATCGGCACGCCTCGCTTCAAACATCGGCGGCGCCGATCGGCACGCGATCAGAATCGGCCGAGCGACATCCAGAACCTCGGCAATCCGGCAAAGTCGAGCAGGCGCATCGGCATCGGATCGCTTCCGGCAGGTCGAACTTTGCATCCGGCAAAATCCAGAATCGACAAAAGCCCGGATCCGTCAAAGGCGCTTGGAAAGGGATGGGGAAACAAAAGGAAACATGTGGGGAAAAGGCAGGAAAAAAAGAAAAAGAAAAAAAAAAGAGTAGGAAAATAAGAAAAATGAAATGTGGATGAAGCGAAAAGGAAAGGGATAGGAGACTCCTTTGCATCTAAAGCATTCTGAACTCTCAACTTATGCCGACAACGAGCCTGCAGTAGTCTTCTTTAAGCTCTAACGAGATTTATATAGGCTTCTTCAAATCATACTTTCCTTGAGCGGCGACTCAACTTGATATGAACGGTCTTGTCTATAAAATCATATTGAACTTGTACCGTTGCTCGCGCAACATTTGTATGTTGAAAGCCTTATTTTGCTTCTTCATCGGTAAGTCCACAATAGCTGCAATGAAGAATTGTATTTCTCTTTGTCGATTAGTCTTCTTGCCTTGAAGCTATAGTTTCCTCAAAAATATATCGTTAATAATACTTGTCGGGCATTTTCTCTATAAACAATGAGTTTGTGGTCGCGTTCTATTCCTGGCCACCACAATGGGGGCCGTAATGGCGTTAGGGTTGCTTCTAATTACGTCTTCGGGTTCCTCAGTGATGCATAAATTTTCCGAACCTTAAGTGGCATTTCTCCCACTTCATTCTTTGAAGTGACTTCATATAAGTCCTTGAAGCAGATAAGTAACTCCTTGCATAAGCATGACCCGATTTATCTCTTCCATTCTTTCGCCATTTTGTCCACCTTCTTTTATTTACCACACACGGTGCTTTGCCTAATTACCTTTTGGTGTTTTATATAGCACGAGGTTTACGCCACCCAACCAATTCCATTGTCTTCTTCTTTAGCCGGTTCCCTTAGCAGCGATGACACCTCTTCTTCAGTTTTCTTGTTCTTGATGGACTCGCCCGAACTTTTGTCATTTTGAAGAACTACCTTCCTCGATCCAACACCACCTCACACTCTAATTCCTTTGCAGCCAGGCAGAAGTCTTCACTTTGACTCTTTTCGAATCACAATTAGGCAGCTTTCCTTGTGATAGTGAGCCATGTACTTGTTACCGGGGCGGTACGCACCTGAACTTATTTTGAAATAGGCTTCTTCACGAACAATGAAACCTTGTGGCGTTTTAGGGAGATCCCTTCCACCTTATTCCGGACTAGATTGACGGTCTTGAAGCGTCCTCTCACATTGGCCAAATCAAACTAAACTGCGGCATATCTTATTTCGAGGAACCTGCTTGGGGACAATACAGAACATTATGGTGTTGTACTTTCATGTGCCCTTGTCCGCGAATCGAGTTTGTGTCGCGGTATAAATAATAGGCTGGGTGTGATTGTCCCAATGTTCTTACGTAGATTATTGGCTTTTTGTAATCTTGATGGTTACCCTAGGTAGATTTACGGCTTCCACCTTGCACAATGAAGAATTGTTATTAGATGCACCAAAGGGAGGACTAAACTTAGAAGAAATATATGGCTGGCCCCTCAAAGGTAGTTGGTGTTATTTCTTGTTTTCCACGATAATAATAGCTGCGGGCGACCGTTGATAAAGGCCGGAAAATTGATGTAGCATTGCTTGACCAGCACACAACCATTACTACGTTTTGGTTTACACATTGTGGGAAGGTGACGAATTTAAACCGCGACCATAGCGGCTTGGTAGCCATAGCCGATACATCGCCGCGCCAGTGGTGGGAACTCAAGCGACCACCGGAAGCCGCTAGCCGAGCTTACACGGTTTCGTTTCAAACTTGAGAAATCAGGTAGAGATGGCCGAACACACAAACCTAAACTTCAAGCCATAGCCTACACGAACTTCTGGATTGTGGCATAGCCATATCTTGGCCAGAAAAGAATCAAAGATTTCTCTCCTTACCTTGACGTGAAATGGTCGAGGGAGTCGTCGATTCCGGACGGTGGATACTACAACGACGGTTGGCATTCCCGGTTTGCCCAGCGTCGCCACACTTTATCATCATTACCTCTTCCATTCCACATTACAAAATGTTTTAGGCTTTGTGGTAAAAAAAAACTCACTCTCTTGCTACCTGCCGGTCGACTCCCTCTCTCTTCCGTTCCACATTACAAGAAATGTTTTAGAGCTTTTGTGAGTAAAAGACACACTTGTACATTACGACACCTAAAGAACAGAAAGAGACAAACAACATTCCACACAAAAACCAAAGTGTATTCACGAGAATACACTTTGATAATATCTTCAAATGTTATGCTCGAAATACCACTGTCTGCTGAACAAAGAAACCAAAGTGTATTTCGAGATACACTTTAACTTCCTGTTAACTTAGAAGTATAATGCAGACCTGCGCGTCAAGTGTATTTTGGAAATGCCCTTGGGCGTAATGGAATAGGCCGAGTGAAAAACTTTGACATTGACACCTGGGTTACATTTTCTCGCATGGGTTGGTATACGGGAACTGCATAGCTTTGTTGCATGGAAAACCCTATAACCAGCTATTTTGAAGAACTGGGCCGATGGAACCTATTTATTATTTAATGTCATTTTGATTACGAAAGAAAGTAGTTTTGTGACACATCATACACATATCATCATGCATATAACCATATACACGGGAGCTAACTATGCTGAGATGTGAACGAATTGTTAAGATTTTAGCTTTCATCGGTGGTGTCCCTATTGAGGGAATTAGTTCCAACTATCCCAACTAGCATGTTTAGAGTAGTTGTCTAAAATTTTCACGTTACAATGCCAATACCGTTTGGTGGGCACCCTTGCCATTGAGATTTCAAAGCTTTGTCGTACTCCCACGCCCTACTCCCTCCCAGCTTTGGTTCATTACGGGCAACTGACATAAAGATTTGTTGCTTGGGTATAAGTTAGACTACCCAGTAAGTTTGATTTTTTGTGAATATATTTCGTGTTAAGTGGATCTTATACGATAATGTCATAAAGAATTTGTTGGGTACTCGAGAAGTTAGACTTATTAGTTTGATTTTTTGTGAAGATATATAATCGCTCATCCTATAAATGTCGCTCTAATACAACCATCGAAACATGGCATATTCCCAAGGACCTTATACGCGCGTCCAACCCAAAATTGAGATGGGGTCAAAACCCCGTCACCCCAAAGGTTGCATGAAAGTATTACGATTCAAGTCAAATGCATATCTCTGGACATGCAACAAGCAACTAAACACATGCTTGCATATACGGTTAAAGCACCATGCCTCTTATGAAGCAATACTGCACTGGCCCCGTTTCGCACTACGGCTTTCACTACGATTTCACAAAGCTGTGAGCAAGCTACTTGACTCCATTCCAGGATAACTAAGCTTCCCGGCTGACGCTTTGTTCGTCGCGCCCACAGGTACAAACGAAACCGCTTATCCGCGACGCGGGGAGTTATACAAAACCAGATCCCGATGCTTAGCGCAAGCGAGAAGGAGCCTAAAATACCTGCAGCGTAAAGGCGAAGGGGCAAAACAAAACAAAGGAAAATGCATGTGGAAGAATGGGGATTTGAACCCGTTAAATCGGTACCAGTTTGATTGAATGAAGCCGACCCACCATGATTGCCATTACACCAACACATGGGTGCAAAGAGCCGAGAATAGAGGAACAAAGAAAGAAATTGCATGCACATGCTTTTGGCTATAATTGAGAGGAAAGATCAAAATCTCCCCTTCCTGGAAAGAAGCGCGGTCACCGCGCCAGCACATCCGATTCTCCATGCATTGCCCCGTAGAATCACGTCGACCTCCAGAAATTAATCATATTTCTTTGTTTTGCCGGATTACCGACTCTAAGGTGATTTGTAGAAGGCGTCGGGTTGCCTCCAGAACCACGAATAACTCCGCCATGCCACGCTAGCAGCCCAAATTCGACCTGCAGACCCCACTTTCCCTATCTGGATATAAACAAAATGTACGACTCGGTTGGCCAAAAATAGGCCTTCCCCAAAAAAAAACCAATACAATATGGGCCATTTGCCAAATGACCGGTACATTGACCAAAATACCATTTTGAATGCGAATATGCACTTAACCTTACTTGAAATGTACATGTTGCGACTGACATTTTGGGAACCTAATTCGTTAATCAGTGGATCATAGTAAAATGTGAACATATTGTTTGACGTTCGGTTTATCCATTGTTGGTTGGGCTTCATTATTAACATGATTCTATATTGGCATTTTTAATGCCTGATATCTATACCCACATTCCTTCTATATGAATTAGAGTAAGACTAACTTGGTTTGTGTGATGTGCGTTTCAATATTTGAAATGGCTTTCCGTTGTATATAAATGATTTAGCATTCATGTAATGTATTATCATCTCTAAATGTAATTACCACCTTACGTTTGTAGTTATTGTTCATATTCCCCGTTACCTCCCTGAATATGGTTGCAATCTTTATTTATACAAAGCAATTCTCCCGAATAGTTTGCAATCTTCCCCATTTTGCAAAGCTATTTCTGTATACTAGCTCCAAGTGCATAAAATCAGTATATGTGTTAAACATTTGAAAACTTAGTTCTCTTATGGAATTGGACATTACACCCTATGTAATTGGTACAAGTTTTGCTTTAACAATAGGACCTCAACTTTGAGTATAGAAAAGTAGAACCGACGCCATGGTCGTGACGAGCCCCCTTTATCAATATTTGTTTGAATAATATATAAGCTAATACAAGCTCTTCACATTTTAAAATGGTGCAGACTAAAATATAACACACAATTGATGGTCCTACTTATCCTTGATTTTCTAAGTAGATCTTCAAAAAAGTCTTAGGGGGTTGAGACCATTACTATTTCCTCTAACAGTATACAATGAAGAGATAAAACGAAAGAGATGTTTGCACTATGAAAAAGCTTACATTATATAGTCTTGAATTATGAGCCGCGAAGTATATTTACTCTGAGAAATGTAGAAGCGTCCAATTAAAATATACTATTGAGAGATAGACAAATGTGCCGGGCCGTTCAGATCAAACCCCTTCATAATTTTATAAGATAAGATTAAGTTGTTTGGTTTGGGACATGTTATAAGATAAGATACCAAAAAAACATTAATCTTAAAATGAACATGACAAACTTCATAGCAATAATAATTGGAATAACAATTGTATATTTAGGATTACCTTAATTGGATTATTTTCTTCAAAACAATTAATCAGCGGGGAAGAAGTGGGATCTTATTCTCAATTTTGAAGAAAGAAGTCCTTTTAAATCTTTCGACTAGGGCACTCACAATACACATTGTTGGGTATACTTCATTAAAATGTAATCTTTGTATGGCATTCGGGTATACTTTGATGGGTTCTTTCATGGATAACTCCAGGTGGAACGTGTCAATGGTAGGATCAGAATGGGGGTGACGAAGGGAGGCGATAGATACAGCGATATTTACTAGGGGTGCACTATACACGGTGAAGAACTCCTGCTTATATTGTCCATTTTGTTGCTTACGGTCAAGGCGGCATTAATTAGAACTTTCAAGTAGGTCGGAACTTATACGAGAAACTTGCTAATAATTTGGTCACCCATGTTTCACGACAGTACTTTTTGGGCCAGAATCTCCGCATCGTGGCCGTCTTGCTACTGAAACCTCAACATCATGTAGGCTGAGGAGAGTGACGCATACTGTCGATTGTCATCCATCCCGGAAGTTAACCATGTTTGGATTAGAACAATTGGGTATTGGATGGCGCATGAGCAATGTTCTTCCTCGGCGTTGCTCGCTTGCGCTCATCCAGCACGGACGCCGAGCTTGGGAAGTTCATTTCCCAAGGTAACAATCACTAAATAATTGGAACTTTTTGTTCCCTGGAGAAGGTGATTTGAGCCAGATCTTGCTTGTGCCAAATCGAGCTTGATTGCTACACATGGTGTTGGGGTTTGTCCGGACCCGCTTGAATAGTCAACTTCGTTCTCCCACGACCACATTTGGGGCCGGTTGGGTGCATCTAGTGAAGCTTCTCCGAGGTATTCATCTTTGGGATTCTTACCAATAGGCGGACAGTTGATAATTGCTATATTGCGGCACCATGTACATTCTCATTAAAACAAGGAATTCCAATACCTTTTCATGACGCCTCCTCTATCTCCATCCCATGATTAGCCAGATGATCCAAAGCATATATGGAAGTAATCCAATATTAGAAGAAACCGCTAATAAAACATACCAGGCACATAGACATCCCTGCCCAGAGGTTGAGCAAGCATGGTGGGTCATGCATAATAGTGGGACTACTCATGTCGACAATGGGAATGCGTGTGGCATCCTGTGAGCATTAAAGTACTTTTATTTGGAACTATATTCATGCCACGCTCTACTAATGCTTTGATAAGCTTCGAGGCCAAAAGGATCGCAGCCTCCCATCCCTCTGATCAAACATTCATACCCTGATCACTGATCCCAATTAAAATTGTGATCTCATAGTCAACATTGTGCAGACTAGTATGGCTAGCTAAGTTAGACTTAGAAGAGGCGTTGGTGAAAACGATGTGAAAGATGGGTTACAAACTAGGGACTTCGATTTGGTTTGTAGCAAAGATATCTTGTATACGATAAAATAGTTCATGGTTTAAAATGTGGACGATCTGCGTGTTAAGACAACAAGGTTTGGCGCAGGCAGCTTTAACAAACTACGACAAAACGATGGGAAAATGGATGACGCCAAAATTATTGCAACAACCAAGCCTTAAATTTACATGTGAGCCATTAAACTGAATATTAAATAAAAGTGAAGTGCCATTGAACGATCGAAATTGAAACACTAATAATGATGATGATTTCGTTTCTAAGTCCAGATTCTTTTTTGGGGGCGGAGCGGGGTAGGGAGCGGAGGTTTTCGGTAGAGTTTTGCAATTGTTTTTGCATGTGTGATTTAATTTTAAGATTTAAAAGACATGGCCACAATAACGACAATTGCCTAAATCCATACTCCAGTGATTTACATCAGCCGATAAGCTATCGCAGATAGTAACAGTGACAACACGTGTTCATACTATGCCCTACATGTTCTAATATTAAGGCCAGATTCATTTAGCTGGCCAGTGTTAGGTACTAAGCCCTCATATTCCTAATAGTGGGCCGGATGCATTGTAACCAATGACCACATGTGCATAGTCGCTATTCTAATATTAAGGCAGTTGATTGGCCGAAGATCCATGTGGGTACCGTACATGGTTATGCGTTAAGGTTTTGTTAGCGTCGGTAGATTAGAGGCATTGGAGTTACGTTGAAATTAAATTTGTTAAAGGTTTTTACAACCAAGCGTCGGCACAATTGCTGCGTCGACGCGGTACAGCGACTCGCGACTTCGGCCTTAGGCGAAAAAGCCTCTAATGTTGTGAAGAAAAAACCCGAAGAAAACTGAAAAATCAGGCGTGCGGCATCAAATACGGGGATCATTACACCGGCCGGTTGGGCGACTCGGCGGTGATCAACAACGACGCGCTAAACATCGCGAACTGCACAGGGCACCCTACTTGGAATATTTCCAACAATTACCCGAACTTACGCGGGATATACCCACAGAATATTCCAACAATTGTTACCAGGCGTGCTTAATAGATAGCACATTCTTAGGTCATGAATATAGCATGTGTTAGATGCCTAGCCGATACTTACCTTCATACGATAAAATTTATAATAAGAATTGGTCAATGCTGGGTATGATTAATTGTTTTCCCTTTCACCGACATCATTGGTGGATCTAAGAGCAAAATCCTGCGACTTTGGGCGATTCAAAGCGGGGCCAAAAACTCAACGCCTTTATCATGTTCCAACCACTGCTTGTGATTTTGGTTTCCAAATGTCAAAATAGCTAGTGAAGTTGTTGCCTTGAGTTTGAGGAGTTTTGAGGCCATACTTATGCATCTCATAATCTCCCAAAATTTTCTTGGATGCGCATGTGGTGATGATGCATCGAGATCCTCTCTATTCTAATATTTTTCTTGCTTTGTTATCTAACATTTTTATTCTCTGAGGGTTGATGGTCTACAGACTCTGAAATTTGATGTGTGATCCTCCATTGGGTCCTTAACACACCTTTCGATGTTTTACGGATGGAGAAAAATCATGGCGAGAAAAATCCATAGCCTACGGCGGTCAATAAGCAGTTATATAACTAGTAGCGATTACCCGGCCGTTGTTGGCGATTAATAACCGATACAAGTGGCGGCAAACATTTGATTTGTTGTCTAGCTTTCATTCTTGAGAGCGAATAATGATTTAGCCAGATAAGATTAGGTCATACATCAACATTAAAATTATGGTGTTCTTGAATAACGAAGAAGTTAGCAATAAAATATTGTACAATTGTTATTGTATGCGTGGTACTGGAAATTGTAACATTCATTATATCAATTCCTTGCAATAGATTCAAATGGACATGTTAGTTCAACGTAGAGACATTGTTATTTTCAAAAGTTCGCAACATGGGCGCATATGGATTTGAGAAGGGCAACAAAAAATCTTGCCATAATAAAGCCGGAACATTTTTATTTCCAAAAGCCTGCAACGCGGATGGAATAAATGAAAGACAATGGAATTTTCACGTAATAAACCCGATTGCTTTCTTGGATGTTCATCTATATATGTGGTATGTGGGCACTCCTATTTTATAAAATTGCGATGTTTTAGAAGCTCATCTGTATCTATTAAATGCATGATGAAATTTCAACAAATTCAACAAATTAAGATGCATAGAAACTTTTATTTTGCAACAAAACCATATCTTTTTCATTATATCGATGACTTTGATTACCCAACGGGTGGCACTACAACAATCTCCATGGTAATCTTCAAAATCCTCCCAAATGATATGTTGTGTGGGATCAAAGACATCAAAGGGCAAAGAGTAGTTATTTTGCATGTTTGCGAAAATGCACCACATAGGCGGATGAAATGATACTTGAAATGCTGCGTGTATGGTATTTGAGGCTTAAGCGGCGATAAAGTTACGTTATCTATATTACGCTTCTAGCATGTTTTAAGTATTATTACAAGCCCATTGACTAAAAGTGTAAAATGTGAGATGTCAGTGTAAGATAGACATATCGGTCGTTCTTCTTGTATTGCTTGCAGTTTGCTTTCGGCCCAAGAAATACAAGTCGAAACTCCTTCAACTTGGATAGGCAGGAAATAAAAATGAAGCTTTATTAAGCTTAATGTATCTTCCAAATTATGCAAGCTTGTATCGAATCGTTAATTATCATGCCTACATTCCACTCATCACGAAGAACAATGATGCATACTTGATCTTCCAGACCACGCTTCCTAGAGCAAATGACAAATATATAGAGTTATACTTTCCGGGTTTTAAGTTGAGCACATAAAAGGAGACGGGCTTTTCGGTTGCTTATGAAGATAGTTTTTCTAGTTATTGTTTGAGGACATAGCATGATGGATAATAATATGCAAAGCAAACATCAAGGCAGAAAAAAAAATGCATGTAAAATGGCAAAGGCATTCTTTGCACCGAACTTAATAACTAAGTCTTCTCTAAGCAAATATCAAAGCAAATATGCATGTAGAATGGGCATTTAATGCATAAAATTTCTAAGCAAAAACGCAAGCACAAGCACTGTTTCATTATATTTAGACTTTGCACTGGTCCATTTTGGTCTGAAATATACTATAATACATAGAAAAAAGTGGGAAAGGACTGGATGGTGACGAAAAGTTATACTCTAGGATCACGATAATGTGATGTCCATTAAAAGGGAACCCTAAAGTAAAATAACATTTTGATAATGTCCAAAACGTCCACAATGTGAGACCCAACTTTACACCTCTTGACAGTTGGTTGAGTTCTTGCCAGAGCCTGCCCTATATAAAATATAATTCATCTTTAAGTAAGATCTCAAAATGCGTTACTCTAACTATATATACACTCCGACAACATTGTGTGGCTCAAATTGCCCTCCTCCTCCAATCCCAAATTGAGGGCATGATGGATTCAACGTCTTTTACATATAAGCCATGTGCATGCATGGGAGGGGGTCTTTTCGATCCATTTTCGTACATATACGGTCGACAAAGGGTCCTTCTTCTAGTATTTTTTGCATTAGCCTAGGTACTTTTTATTTGAAAGGGGTCAAAATTTGCTTCTAAAAATCCCTAAACCGGGGTTTCTTTGCCACCTTATCCATGCAGATGGCATATACATGAGTGAATCTCGTTTGTTTTAGGGGACCTTTCTAGCAAGAGATGATCTCAGGCAAAGTCATTACCAAGTCATATAGTCACTAATCTGATCTTTTTTCACATCTTGGTCATGGCTGGAGCTTGTATGTTCGAATGCCTAGCCAACCCATATTCACCTTCCGCATAGCCAAATTTGACAAGAATGTGGTCAGATGCTCGTAGGTTTAATTGTTTTCCTTTTCTCGACATCATTGGTAGATCTAAGAGCAAAATCCTGCAGCTTTGGGCCGGATTCAACCAGGCTCAAACTCAACCTTTTACTATATGATTTGCTCTGACACATGTAGAAGTATATTATATTGTTTGTTCCAACAACATTGTGATTTTGCTTTCCAAATGTCAAATAGCCTAGTGGAGTTGTTGCCGTGAGCTTTTGGGCCATATATATGCATCTCACGATCTCTAATTTTTTTGGATGCATGCCTCTGATGCATCTGAGATCCCTCTCTAATATCTTTTATTGCTTTGTTATCTAACATTTTGATACTATATAGGCCTCTACCGACTTTGAGACTATGCTTATTAGAATAATCATAGCCTCTCTCGGTCTAATAAACAGTTATATAATGGTAGCAAAAGAATAGAATAGAATAGAATAGTTTTTTTAACGTCCACGGAGACCAATAGGTCATGGGACCCATACAATGGGCTAGTACAATCATTACTACTAGGATTAAAAAAACCCCTGCCTCGAAAGGTTTTCAAGGGAAAAACCTTTGCAATAATGATGATGCTAGATAAGCAGAGATAATGATGAGATAAATTTATATATAAGATGGTTACATCATATATCTATTCCAGAGGACACTAGTCATGGATTGGACATGACTCCTAGGGACACCGAAATGACACGTCAGCATCCAAAGCTGACTAAGTACTCTGTTACATTAACATCCACAATTAGCTTGGATGCAATAACCTTTTCCTATATCCAAGATTCTCATAAGTTCTCGACCTCTCTGAAACGTTTCACAAAATGGAGCTTGTTAGGATATCCGCTATCACCTGTTCTTGTATAGAATAAAGCCTAGTTTCTATGGGCTCTATTCTACATGATATTTTGCTGAAGATGCTAAATCAACTGCACTATTATTTATATCACAAAATATGACAGTTACTTCCACTTACTCTAGTATGATTCCTGCCAAACAACTGGCGTAGCCAGATAGCTTTTTGAGCGGCTGCGCATGTTGCAATATACTCGGCTTCAGCCACAATTGGTTGTCTCTTGCTTTTCCATGAAATCATGCATTCACTAAGCATGAAAAGGAAACCATTGGTTAATTCCCTTGTGCCAATCTCTCTCGCTCAGTCGGGATCTATATATCAACTAACTGAAAATGTTTTGGATCTACTTTATGATATACCAAAACAGAAATCTTTGTGCCTTGCACCATATCTCATAATCCGTTTAATTGCAGTCCAATGGTGCGTCCCCGGATTGTCCATGATATGACAAATCTGCTCTTGTATAGCTAATCATACACCCTATTACATGGCGATATCTTGGGCGATATAGAAATTCTTGCATCTCAAACTGCTCATCCTCAATAATTATAGCCACGTCTGCAGTAAGCTTTATAGTAACGTCCCTATAAGCTTTATAGCCATGTCCGCCTCCTCCTTCTAAACATTGACCAAGGTCCATCCCTTTTGTTAGCTTTATCATATCAGTATTGTTTGAATGATACGTAACATACAATTGATGATCACTTATCACCTGATTTTCTAAATAGACCTTTAAAAAGTAGGAAAAATTCTAAAATTACCCTTATATCTTAATATAATTATGAAATTACCCCTGTATTTACAAAAATTATCAAAATACCCCTTTTTTTTTTTTGGAAAATTCTAAAATTACCCTTATATCTTAATATAATTATGAAATTACCCCTGTATTTAAACGGCTACTCCATTTCGCGCCAGAAGCAGACTGCTCTAAATCCGATTCTTCTTCTTGTCTCACCAAAGCATCATGACCTTAATCTGGAAGCAAGCCGGTAAACATGATCTGGAAGGAATTCGTTGGAGTTTATGCTTGGAAGCCCTCTGAATCTAGAAGGAATTTGTTGAAGATTTGCATGCTTGGAAACCTTTTCCTGTAAGTGATTTGCATGTTTGGTTTTGAAAGAAACAGGATTACAGTAGCCGAAATTGGACCCAATGGCGCAGTTAGAAAAAAATTTGCAATTCGAATTTTCTAGCTTATGCTGCAAAATTTTTAAATTGGCCTGGAAAATCGAATTGTCTTTCAGCCAGATTGTAGTTGGCCGAATGGATATATGAACCTGAGCAATTGGGTCATGCAAGTACCTGTGCAAAACTAGCCAGGTCATGTATCGATGTAGTCATCGGTTTTTGTTTCGTCTCTGGTTTTTTGTCTCTGGTTTTTGTTTCGTCTCTGGTTTTTTGTTTCTTTGTTTCGTCTCCGGTTTTTGTTTCGTTTCGGATATGGAAAAGCAAAAACTAACTAGCCTGGCACTTTTTCTGATCGTTTATATGCTTACTGGCTTTCTCAGCAGATCCAAAGACACAGAACGATGTGGAAAATCCTGTCTTCGTATTTAGTTGTGTGAGACGTAAGGGCATTTTAACAATTCAAATAAATACAAGGGTATATTGATAATTTCTAGGAAATATAGGGGTAATTTTAGAAATTTCCCTAAAAAGTATTAGGGGATTTGACATCAATTACGTAATAGTGTTGAAGCTCTCTAGCAATGTATAACAATGAAGACAAAACGAAAAGAGATGTTGCACTATGGAAAAAGGTACAGTATATAGTGAAGTAGACATAAAGTGTAAAAGATTCACACAAAACTGCAGGAGCATCCAATTAAAATATACTCATCCTATTGAGATAGGCAAATCAATCTTGGGCCATTGGATCGGACACATACAATAATTCGATAAGATAGGATTGGGTCATTTTGGTTCGTGCCAGACACAAACAAGAATTTTATAAGATAAGATATCCTGAAAAAACGTTAATCTTAAAATGAATATGACAAGCTTCACAGCAATAATAATAATTGAATTAATTAATGAACATAATTATCCTTCCCCGGGCCAAGCTTTAATATTGGAACACTTGGCTTATTTTCCTTCCAAACAATTAATCAACTGGGATGAAATTAGAATCTTATTCTCAATTTCGAAAGAGTCCTCTTAAAATCTTTCGACTAAGGCACTCACTTTTAATACATATTCTTTCCTGCAAAATGTAATCCTTGTATGGCATTATGGATAAGCTCCGGATTGGGAGCAATGTCGATGGTAGGATCAGGAAATGGGCTGACGAAGGAGGCGATAGATACGCGATATTTTCTAGGATGCACCATCACACGGTGAAGAATCCTCTTATTGTCCATTAATGAGCTTCTGCATGGTCAAATTGATATCAATTAGAACTCAAGTAGGATTAGAGTTTATTATACGAAAACTTGCTTCAATTTGGTCACCCATGTTCACCACAAATGTACCCTTCTTGGGTAGAATCTCATGCCAGTGACCATCTTGCTTTACTTTGGATGAGGAGAGTGACACCATCACTATTGGTGTGACCATCCATCCCGAGTGTTATGTTTGGATTAGGGGATGGTGGGTAGTAGTTGGCCTGCATGAGTAAGCATGTTATGTCGTAAGCATCCAAGTCCTTTGGACATGAGCTTGAGGAGTTCATTTTCCAGGGATAGCAATCCATTCACGTAATTGGAGATGTGTTCCTTGTAGAACGATGGTGAGTCAAGAGGAGTCCAAGAGCTTTTCTTGTGACAAATATGCCAATCTAGTCGCTTGTCCAAAAATGGTGTCATGCTAGTGCAATAGCAGATTGGATCAAACAATTGCTCTGTCCACAACTTCATCTTCATCTCATCTGGGAACCTAAAGAATTCCAATACACTTTTTATGACACTCGCTATCTCCACCCCATGATTAGCCAACTGAAAGATCAAAGCATGAGTAATCAAGGATAGGTTCAATACTGTATACGTTTTACGGCACTAATTTGAAGTATAATACGTCAAAAATACAGCAAAAAGAAAAATTCCGGCGTCGAAAACTTTTCGCGTAAGCGAAACCGGTTACGCGAAACTTGAAAAATAATAATAATAATAATAATAATAATAATAATAATAATAACAATAATAATAATAATAATAATAATAATAATAATAATAATAATAATAATAATAATAATAATAATAATAATAATAATAATAATAATAATAATAATAATAATAATAATAATAATAATAATAATAATAATAATAATAATAATAATAATAATATTTTCGCGTAAGCAAAACCTTCAGTTTCGCTTACGCGAAAAAAAAATCGAAAAAAAAATCAATTTTATTTATATTTATTTATTTTTATTTTTATTTTTTTTTTAATTTTTTTTTTACGTAAGCAATGACATTCGCCCTCGGTATTGCACAATTGAGGCGAGGATCACTGCCTCAGCAAAGCATAAGCGAAATAAAAGAAAAGAAAAAAAAAATAAAAAAAAAATTCGATTTTTTTTTTTGAATTTTCAATTAAGTTTAAATCGAATAATAAAAAAAAAATTTTTTTTTTTTTTAAATCGAAGGTTTTAACTTCGCCATTTAAAATATATTTTTTTTTTTTTCGCGTAAAGCGGAACCGGGTTTAAACTTCGCGAAATTTTTTTCCGGCCGGTAGGTTAAAAATACGTATTTAACCTAAAAATACGTATTTTTGGACTTTATACGTCTGGAAAAATAATTTCGTACGTACAGAACCTATCCCTGTGAGTAACCAATATTAGAAAAATATATATGTAAAAGCTTTACAAAACATACATAGAACATCCCTGAGGTTGAGCAAGCATAGTGGAGGTCATGCATAATAGTGGGACTACTGGTATTGACAATGGGAATTTCTGCAATCCCAATGGCATGCTCGTGAGGCATTAAGTACTTTGCTGGAACTATATTCATGCCATGCTCTATTAATGCTTTGATCCCATGCCATGCTCTATTAATGCTTTGATCCCTTTGAACTGTGAGGCCAAAGGATCGTAAGCCTCATCTTCATATTTGTCACGTTAGGTAAGACAACGAGGTCTGACAGGGACACTTTTAACAAAACATGGGGGAAATGGACGAGGCTAAAAACCAAGCCTTAAATTTATGTAACTGCCGTTTAAATTGAAAATGAAGTGCCATTCAACTGCGAACAGTAATAATGACGGCATGTTCCTTTTAAAGCCAAATATTCTAATGGGAGGGGTGCCATGCGAACAGTAAAAATGACGACATGTTCATTCTAGGGTAACAAATGACTGTGTAATAAATGATCAAGAAAATCATCCAAATCGGTTCGTACTCTGCACTTTATATTTTAATGTATCGCCGTCACATGCTATGCTGCCCTGAGGCTCTCCTGCATGGTTCAAAAATAGGGGAGTTCCTCCCCTAAAAATCCGCCCACTTGTGTTAAATTCATGTCGTGCTAAAAACTTTCCGGCAATTTTCCGGCAAGAAAATAAAAAATTTCTGGCATAATACACTAAAAAATACACTAATGTATATTTTTTCCGGTAGCCTCAAATACCAAGGGTAGCCTCAAATACCAAGGGGCGTTTTTACTGGTTAGAGACATTGCTATTTTCGAGCCCTGCCCTCCTGTGAACGCGGCGGGAAAACCGCGACAAACCGTCCTTTGTACAGTTACAGTAGTAGGCTATATTTAATATTAGACTTTGCTATATTTCTGACTTTTGCTATATTATGTGAGATAGATAGATAGATTAGATAACAAGGGAGAGTGGCTACTATCAGATGAGGGAGAGGGTCTTTGAGTGGAGAGGAAGAGGAATTCAGCATGGTGCTTACAAGATGGATGGTCACTCTGGCGAGCTTCTATATAATGGTGGCATCATGCGGCTCGTTCAACACCTTCAGTCTCTTCTCGCAAAGCATCAGAGAGAAGCTGGGGTATAGCCAGGAATCTATAAACACAATAGGATTCTTCAAAGAAACGGGGACCTCAGTGGGAATCATAGTGGGTGTGATCTACAATCTGTTGGGACCTAGGGCAGTGCTGTTTCTGAGCTCAATTCTGAATCTCTTCTCATTCTCGATAACATGGTTGTTCCTGACGAGCAGATTAGCAGTTCCGCCGGTGTGGGTGTTCTCATGCTGCATATGCCTTGTTGGTGCATCTGCAGCCTTCACAATTACTGCAGTGCTAGTCCCCTCTGTGCACAATTTTGCGAGCAATCAGGGCTACGTTCAGACCTGCGTTTTTCAGACCTGTGTTTCAAACCTGCTTTTTTCATAAATAGCCCTTAGAACTATTTGTATTGTCTGTAGGGTCACTTCTCTAACTTGATTTTATCTCTTCCAGTCCAGATCGCAAACAGAAAGGAGTCATGGAAAGACCCTTTCGTTGAAGAAAGAGGATGAAAAGAGGTTGGTGATATGTATTGGGCAGACCAGTGCGTTCAGATTTCTATTATCTTCAAGTTGCTTTCGTGGCTTAGAACACCTCGAATCTTTTTCCCAGTAGGTGGTCTGTGTGCGAAAACGATATAATAGTTGTGATAGCTCGACCATCATGGTTTCTTCAACTGTAAAATACAATGTAGTGAAATAATTTATGAATAAAAATTCAGGGCAGAGTACCACTTTGTTTACAACGAGATAGCATTTTCATTGGTTTTAGATCTGCTCTTTACCTTCTCGACTCGTTAACTAACGAAAATAGACCACGCAATTTTCCTTAACATTTTTTTTTCTAAAGCATCTTCTAAAGCAAAAATGCGGTTTAAAAAGTTTCCCTCGTCCTTTTCGTGTAAAATAACAGGGTTCGAAAAAAAAGTGGGAATGGAATGAGACCCACTTTAATTAAATACGACTTACAAGCTTCATAGCAATAATAATAATAATTGAATTAATTAATGAATATAATTTTTCTTCCCTGGGCCAAGCTTTAATATTCGCTTGGCTTATTCTCCTTCCAAACAATTAATCTGGGATGAAATTAGAGTCTTATTCTCAATTTCGAAAGAGTCCTCTTAAAATCTTTGGACTAAGGCACTCACTTTTAATACACATTCTTTCCTGCAAAGTGTTGGGTATACACTTCATTAAAGTAATCCTTGTATGGCATTCGAGTATACTTTGATGGGTTTTTTTGATGGATAAGCTCCGGAATGGGAGCAATGTCGATGGTAGGATCAGGAAATGGGCTGACGAAGGAGGCAATAGATACACGATATTTTCTAGGATGCACCATCACACGGTGAAGAATCCTCTTATATTGTCCATTAATTAGCTTCTGCATGGTCAAATTGACATTAATTAGAACTCAAGTAGGATTAGAGTGTATTATATGAAAACTTACTTCAATTTGGTCACCCATGTTCACCACAAATGTACCCTTCTTGGGTAGAATCTCATGCCATTGACCATTAACATTAATTAACACAAACTATTGCATCCAACACATTTAAATTAAAATCCCCCTAAAACCCCCTTTGGTTTGGGTGCATATTCACACGGGGGGTTATGTAGGGCAGCGAGAGCCCTAAATATTTACAATACATGTATAAAATTAACACCATTAAGTACATTTACTCAAACCTTATAGTATTTAGAAAACCTTAATGTACAGTATACAAAAACTTGTACATGCATACCCCACAAACGAGGATCGCTATGTACGGTCCAGATCAAGGAATAAAGGGCAAATATGCCCATCCAACAGCTCTCGATGCCCGAAGTAACCCCCCGTGTGAATATGCACCCAAACCAAAGGGGGTTTTAGGGGGATTTTAATTTAAATGTGTTGGATGCAATAGTTTGTGTTAATTAATGTTAATGGTAGTTATATTAAAAAAAATTTTGGGCCCTTCGGGCCCTAACAAAAAAGCAAGGAAATAGAACAAAATAACAAGAATCCTCCTCTAGGCTGAGTTGAATGGCAATTCACCTAGTCTCTTGCTAAATATAAAGGAAAAAAGGGAAAAACTATGATGATGTATAATAAAAGAGCAAGAAGAATAAATAAAGAACCGGCATAACCATTGTACTAGCAAATTTTTTTAGAAGATAACCGTTGTAGTAGCAAATACACTAAGATAAAAAATTGTACTCATGTTTATTTAACAACGTGAACTAGAAATAAAACTAAGAACATATAACATTGATGTGCATCTCTAGTTTTGTATAAGGAGGTAAGACAACAATGGTATAGACAGCAAATGATAAACACATTTAACAAGGTCAACTTTTTACTAGATAAAGGATTCCCAGAGCTCCAAAGTAATTGAGTAGCAAAGTATAAAAAGCGAAAAGGTGCCCACGGTTTGGAGACAAAAGTAAGTGTATTCTTTGGGGCCACTTTTGTTTGTTTCTGAGAGATATCTTGGCTTTGTGATGGTCTTCCATATCTGCCTGCACCATATAAAATGAAAGCCAAACGTAGCCTCCTTTACTTGGAGATATTCTTTACGAGAGCATGCAATCATATTCAAAGCGACTTGAATATTTGCCCCTTTTAAACGACCAAAGACCTCATCAAACTAGAATCATGAAGAATGTAAGAAGCGATTGATTCCGAGAATCGCTGCATAGAAACAAATGTGCTCACATGATAATGCCGACCATCGATTAAGCTCAAAATGAAGCTAATAAATTATATTTCTTACCCAAACGGTTGAACAAATTTAAGACCAAGGGATTTCATATTGTGCGACCATGGCGGCCGCTAATAAGAACTTGAATTCAACCTTGAACTGGATCTCCCTCTTTGTATAAACCTATAGGCATAAACCGGATTTGCTTCACAAATTCATCTACGCTTCACAAATCGTCTGCTTGGGTTGCTTCAATTTTATATCCAACCGATTTGTGTAAGCTTGCCATAAAAATACATGGCCAAACCTGTTGAGACATACTATATGCTAAAGGTTTCACAAATGCCGAGATTCTTAGTGATAAAGAGCTTATGAAAAACCAAGAATCAACAATAAGTTCTTGCATTACGTGTGCGGGGTAACTCCATGATTCGACCACGATTCGACTTCACAAATGCGGCTAACTGTTGTATGACCCAAAATAAAAACAAGGTCGATGATGTGGCAAATCTAAGAACCCTAAACTATGGGACGTACCAGGGAGTAGATCCGACCAGATGGGCCCGATCAGGGCAGTGATCTTTGCCCATTCGACTTCACAAATGCCGCTGCTGCTGTAAGTATGACCTAAAATAAAAACAAGATGTACCACGGAGTAGGTCCGACCAGATGGGCCCGATCAGTTCAGCAGTGATCTTTGCCCAATTTGCCCAATTCCGTTGCATGGCGATAAGCCCGGCCCAGATGTCATATATGACACATCGAAAAAAAAAAAACAAAAGGCATGCACCTAACAGAACTACAACCACACGATTTGCCCTCTTCTTTGAAATCAACGGCCAAAAAAAAGGTGCACTCTAGAAATACTATTTAGTACACCTAGATGAATACGACAACCAAATCATAGGAAAACCTTAGTAAAAATCGTACAAAAACACAAAAAAAACCCCCTGTTATTTTGCTACATATGGGCATGGTGGGTAGTAGTTGGCCCGCATGAGTAAGCATGTTATGCCGTAAGCATTCTTCATTGTTTGCTCATCCAATCCAAGTCCTTTGGTCATGAGCTTGAGGAGTTCATTTTCCAGGGATAGCAATCCATTCACGTAATTGGAGCTATGTTCCCTGTAGAACGATGGTGAGTCCAAGAGCTTTTCTTGTGACAAATAAATCAAACTTGATTGCTTATCGCAGTTCTTGAGGTTTGTCAGGCCACTTGAATGAGTCAACTTCGTTCTCCCCAACTCACATTTGTAGATTGTCATGCCAATCTAGTCGCTTGTCCAAAAATAGTGTCATGTTGGTGCAATAGCAGATTGGATCAAACAATTGCTCTGTCCACAACTTCATCTTCATCTCATCTGGGAACCTAAAGAATTCCAATACACTTTTTATGACACTCGCTATCTCCACCCCATGATTAGCCAACTGAATGATCAAAGCATGAGTAATCAATATTAGAAAAATATATATGTAAAAGCTTTACAAAACATACATAGAACATCCCCGAGGTTGAGCAAGCATAGTGGAGGATGCATAATAGTGGGACTACTTGTTGACAACAGGAATGTTGCAATCCCAATGGCATCCTCATGAGGCATTAAGTACTTGCTGGAACTATATTCATGCTGGCATGCTCTATTAATGCTTTGATCAGTGTTGGGGAAACTCTGGGGTAGAGGTAACTTTACGTTTTTAAATGCTACTTTACCGTCCTTTCTGGCATATCGTCGGATTGCCTTCTGCACAAAAAAAATGCCTTTTTCGGATATTAGCCGAGAAGGTTTTTTAGAATCTGAACTTATTAGCATGTCAGAGGCATCTGACACAACAGAGATTTAGGCAGTCCAAATCAATTGCAGAAAGTAATTGCATAATGCCGTCTCAGTGTGCGACCGCTTCTAACCCAATGCATACAATGGGAGGGCGGTTCTTATTTCTTGCAGCAGGCTTGGGCTTAGGCTTAAGCATTACTGGAATCATGGCTTACTTGTGCTCTTCTACTTCCAAGATATGGCGAAATCCAGCAGAGTCAGGTGCCCATGGAAATTTGTTTCTTCATAATATGAGCAATTAGCATTGGATTTTCGGTTTTAGCATTGGGTTTTTCGGTTTTCTATCGGGATACTATGCGTGAAGATTGTAAGCAACTCCAGCTTTTGCCACGATCGCGCCAAGCAATAAGCGAAAGACCTGGGAGCTTGTAATATTGTGATGGATCGAGCGAATTAGGTATCAAATGCATGGAGGTATGCAATGTCTGATAAATCGACTCTGGTGGTTCATGTGAGGTGAATCAGTTAATTTTTCTAGTGCATAAGGAAGAAAATTTTTTTCTATTTTTCTAGCTTTGCTAATAAAAAATAGGGTTTCTTGGGACTTTCTAGTTCCTTCTGAAGGAATAGATGAAGTTACTTATTGTAGGGTTAGCCCAAGTACAGGTAAACAGTTTGTTATTTTAAGCCATATTTCTTTAACATACATGCATCTCATATGGAGTTCCATTTTGTTGTGAGTATCCTTAAAGGATTATTTGTATGTCTCTGATGTCAGCCTCACCCATGGAAGATTCATGAGCACGAAAGTAAGAACAAAAAAAAAAACAAGGGTCTCCAAGGCCTGTCTGGTATCTTGTAGCATTTTGAATTTGGTTACAAAAAAAACAACGGTCTCCAAGGCATGTCTGGTATCTTGTAGCATTTTGAATTTGGTTTTAATATATTATAGCATAAAGTATTGGATGCTTGGTTGAAAGTGGTAATGAATTGGTTGTAATAAGCTTTAAATTCTCTGTGTCTTTCTGAAAAGGGATCATTGTGAGTTTTGCTTGCAGGAACGATCCGATTCAAGATAAAAAATTCCAATTGGATGAGGAAACTACAGGAAAATTTCCGATGGGGGCCAAAAGGTTTCCCCAATGGTGGCTTTGATCCCTTTGAACTTTGAGGCCAAAGGATCATAAGCCTCATTTTCATATTTATCACGTTAGGTAAGACAGCGAGGTCTGACAGGGACACTTTTAACAAAACGTGGGAGAAATGGACGAGGCTAAGAATGTTAGCAACCAAGCCTTAAATTTATGTAAGTGCCGTTGAAGTGAATGTTAAATTGAAAATGAAGTGCCATTCAACTGCGAACAGTAATAATGACGGCATGTTCGTTTTAAGGCCAAATATTCTAATGGAAGGGGTGCCTGCCATGCGATGCGAACGGTAAAAATGACGACAGGTTTATTCTAGACTTTATTTTTTAATGTACCGCGAGAAACAGTTACCGTAGTAGGCTATCACAACATATATAATTGAGTTTCTAATTTTCCATTTTTGTTAGACTTTGCTATATTTCTGACTTTGCTATATTAGGTGAGATAGATAGATAGATTAGATAACAAGGGTGAGTGGCTACTATCAGAAATCAGATGCGGGAGAGGGTCTTTGAGTGAACAGAAAGCGAAATTCAGCATGGTGCTTACAAGATGGATGGTCACTCTGGCGAGCTTCTATATAATGGTGGCATCATGCGGCTCGCTAAACACCTTCAGTCTCTTCTCGCAAAGCATCAGAGAGAAGCTGGGGTATAACCAGGAATCTATAAACACAATAGGATTCTTCAAGGAAACGGGGACCTCAGTGGGAATCATAGTGGGTGTGATCTACAATCTGTTGGGACCTAGGGCAGTGCTGTTTCTGAGCTCAATTCTGAATCTCTTCTCATTTTCGATAACGTGGCTGTTCCTGACGAGCAGATTAGCGGTTCCGCCGGTGTGGCTGTTCTCGTGCTGCATATGCCTTGTGGGTGCATCTGCAGCCTTCACAATTACTGCAGTGCTAGTGGCCTCTGCGCACAATTTTGCGAGCAATCAGGGCACCATCCTCAGCCTGCTGGACAGCACCAATGGCCTCGCAGTAGGGATCTTCACGCTCGCATTCCAGTCGTTCTATTCCGGCGAAGTCAGCTCCTTCGTCTTCATGCTCGGCTGGCTGCCTTCGGCTGTCATGTTTGTGCTTCTGCTTATGGTGAAGCAGCTCCCTGATCACCACGCATCAAACCCCCAAAACGATCTCAAAAACATGTACTGGCTCCTTTCCATCACTGTCGTCCTCGCCTTCTACCTTATGACCATTATCCTGTTCCAGCTCAAGCTCTCCATCCATGCCCTGCGGCTGTCCTTCGCCGGTTCTATGCTCCTCCTCTTCCTCCCCATTCCGATCATCCTGTATTCTGAGCACACCTCTTCATTTCCTGAAGTAGGACTCACAGACGAAATCTGGAAAAACGGAGAAATTGAGCCTCTCATCAGCTGTGAAGAAAAGGCCCAGGGAGAACTAGAAGAGTCTGGTATCAAATACGGGGATCACTACACAATCGCCCAAGCACTCTGCAGCATGGATCTGTGGCTCATCATCATTGCCACAACCTGCGGAATTGGAGCAGCTATGACGGTGATCAACAACATGGGCCAAATCGGTTTGTCACTGGGCTACACCACAACACAAACCAATACTTTTGTAGCATTGCTAAGCATCTGGGACTACCTGGGGGGCGTTGCCACCGGGGCCTTGTCCGATATACTACTGCGGAAATATGGCGTGCCAAGGCCATTCTTCTTTGCGTTATCTCTGGGCATCATCTCAGCAGGGAACCTGGTCCTCGGCCTCAATTTCATGCCACAAACTCTGCTCCTCGGTTCCGTGCTCATTGGTCTCAGCTTGGGAGGCCAGTGGGCAGTGCTCTTCACCATTATTGCTGAAATTTTTGGACTGGATAATTATGCAACCCTGCAAAACATTCCAACCATTGCAAAGGGTGTGGGTATGTACCTGCTGTCTGTTAAGCTTGCTGGATTGTTGTATGATAAAGAGGCTCATGAAGCTAACGGGATGTGTGTTGGCACCCATTGCTTCCGCAGCACATTCTTGGTCATGTCTGGAGCTTGTATGTTCGGATGCCTAGCCAGCGCCATACTCACCCTCCGCACAGCCAAGTTTTACAAGAATGTGGTCAGATGCTCCTGCGTCTAATTCTCGACATCACTCCTGCATCTAAGAGCAAAATCCTTGCAGCTTTGGGCCAGATTCAACCGCGGCCAAATTCAACCTTATGTCGTGCTCTGACACAATGTAGAATACTTATTATATTTTCCTTTTTTTGTGATTTTTTCCTTACCAAATGTCTGAAGATCCAGTGAAGTTGCTACTTACCTGGAGCTTTGGGCCAGATTCAACCTTTCTCTGTGCTTTGCTCTGAAACATGTAGAAGAATCTTAGAACAAAATGTGATTTTGTGTCGAAACAGAGTAGAAGTTTTTGCAGTTCGCGATGTCTATCTAATGTTCTTGCATGCCTTGATGCGTCTGTTGCATCTGACTGAAATCCCTCTCATTATTTTCTTGCTTTGTTATCTAACGTTTTGATGCTACAGGGTGTTTGATTGATGGGCCTCTGCCGACTCTGTTATGGCCCTGTTATGTTCGGTTGTTGCCCTTGCTGCAAGCCTGTGAAATTGCCTCCTGTTCCTTGTTCCTGATATAGGTTTTCCTTTGCACTTCTTTGTCCCTGATAAGTTTTCTGCTTGCTTGGTTTGGCAGGGTCGGCATGGCTTTAATTTGGGCCTTAGGCCCTTTTTCCATGACACTAATGTCTTATATTTATGGAGATATGATTGGGCCACATAAGCATATAAGACATGGTGGTTTTTCCACTAACACTTTTAAGACATGCCGCATATCACATCCGTACAACATCCGTACAACATGGGAGTCTTATTTTCTTCCGGGGGACCCGTATACTTAGGATGTCCCAAAAATGGAGCGGGAGAAGAAACGATTCTCAGCCTTATTTTCCACGACTTCTACTTTTTGGAATCTCCCGAATCGGCTTACACGGAATCGAAGCATCAATAGGAATCATTGAACTCCAAACACCAAATGTTAGAAGAACATGTTTGGGTGTTTGATTTTCCATATCGAATTACGAGGTTAGGGAACAAAAAAGCATTGTTGCCCTTGCGGCAAGCCTGGCAAAGTACCTCCTGTCCTGATTACCACGATAGGATCATTTCCTTTCGAATTTTTTGGTCGGGATTTCTTCTTTTCAACTTCGAATCTTCAGAAGGTAAATGATATTTTGTTGCACTATCTCTATACATACTAGCGAATCTTCGAAAGAAAGTTGGCTTTACATCCATACATACCGAAAGTCAAAATTTTTACTGGTTTGTGGCGTCATGATATCTTCTGCAGTTTTAACACTCAACTTTCAAAAGTCCACTACAAAATAGATGAGACTTGATCATGGTGCGCCCTCAAACTCTTTTCCCACTTCTACACATTGGGATGCTACAAGAGAAGGGAGCCCATTTTGAGGCAACAAATTTTAACTTCTTGTAAACAACTCACGCAATGGATACAAAAATATTTGCATGAACACGGGCATTGTGAGTAAAAGTGATTCATTGAACTTGAGCTTTGCTGTCTTACGCATCTATCGCCTTGAAATTTCAAAGTCAATGGCACGTTGCATGGCAGAAAAGGAATTCATATTCTTGATTTCTACCTGTTCAAGAAAACTAATTGTTACATCTCGTTCAAAGAAGCATAGATTAATAATTTCATGTCAAAGAGTAATACCATGGGACAAGAGTGCCTACAGTTTACAATTCCATAAATTAAACTGAATAAACCTTGGTTACAGCTGTGAGGAGTGTCAAATTTGGAATGGAAGAACAGGGATCCACAGTGCAGAAGCCATATAGTGGAGTGGTGTTGTTCTCCCATGGAAATAATTATGTGGAAGTGGCTCCTTGTTGCTTTTAAAGGACAATCCCTGTCTTCGTAGGAGGATTCGTTATGCTTACTATGCCATGCTTATTTCACATCACTCCAAGGTCCTGTGATGTCGTTTGGTTGAGGCAGCATTGCAAATATGGCATCAATCTAAAAGAATGTTTTGAAACTAGAAAGATATTACACTTTGGACCTTAGCAATCCCTCCTAGCAGGAAGAATGGATGAGAAAGACTTGTTTACATGTTAGAGGACATCGAAGCATAGAGAGTTTGCAGGACTGCTGCTGTAAAACAGAGATATGGCAGCCTTCTTAATATCTTGCTTAGTTTCCAATTTTATATCCCAGGCATTTCCCAAATTCTAGAAGGAGCAGTTCACAGACCCATTACGCATGTCAGGTTCAGACACGATCTCAAGAAGTGGAACTCCTGCTCTATTCATGTCCACCTGAAGGATTTCACATGTTTAGCAAAAACTGGCAGAACAAGAAGACTATAGCCACTATATTTTCTTGCATACTGACTATTTCTACCTGCGAATCTGTTATTAATCGTACAAACCATAGATGAAGATCAAACTAGAGAAGTCTGATCATCCATGCAGATTTGAAGGAGGCCAAGTTTTCAAGGTAAATTTCTGGAGAAAAGAGTTGGAGCATTTTTGTGTAGTGGAAAATTGTGAAAATAAGACATGTCTTATATCAATAAGACGTGTCTTATATTAATGTAATGGAAAATTGTTTTTTTTAAGACATGTCTTAAGTATGACGTGGAGCCCAAAAGGGTGTCTTATAATAATATGACAGCCATAAAATAAGACTGCCATGGAAAAAGGGCCTTAAAAGGGATTACTCAATCAGGGTTCGAAATTAGAAACTCCCTCTACTAGTGAAAATGCCTCCTAATATTTAAGAGTACCTGATTATAATTTTTCCAACCAGCAAATCTTGTAACTAGTTAAAACTATCCTTAAACCAAAAAATTAGACCACAATACGAACAAAGTAACAAAAGTCTAAAATGTATTACAAAATGGCATAGCAAAGTTATTACAATCCACGAAAATTTCCTTTCAAAAAGTCCACGAAGCTAAATAGCGACTTGGCTATCCACATTAGATAATACAACCACGATTCTCAGCCTTATTTTCCACTCTTCTATGCTTTATGTGAAGTCAAAGTCTCTTGCACGAGGAGGCCCATTTACAACAATAGAGAGACATGTGCTTAAACTGCAATCACCTAGTAATGATTGCTATCTACTTTTTACACTAGTTCTATGGCTAAAAATACTCTCGCAAAGTGCATTACTTTCACATTAAACTGAACCAATTTGAAGTAGGATCAAGATATTTCTGTAACGCATTTCATTTGCTGGACTTGAAGCAATTATTGAACACACTTCATCCAAATTCTTATCCAATTAGATGAAGCATGAAGTTTGTAATCAGAATACTCACGTCTCAAATCATCTCCATTGATTAAAGGTGTCGTCATTTCTGCCAGTCATTTCACCTTCTTTGGCATACACACAGACACTTATATTTCAGTTGAATATTTCGTGAATGGACTCATAGGCTACTATCCAAGATTCGCTCCAAGTAATAGAATCTCGCAGTTAGAAAGGAAAAATACAAGGATATGCATTAATAAATCGAAAGAAACATGCAAGGAGATGGATTTGAACAAAGAGATCAGAAAATTTAAAACGTAAAACAACTAAACTAAGTTAGAATCTTACTGTAGTTCTGTTTCCAGTGCCACCAACAACATGAATTGCCCCAAAACATAGCCCACTCCAAGTTTTTCTGCTCTCTCTCTCTATTTTTTATTCTAGTCTAAGTATTTGGTTGCTTCAGTGAGTCTAATGGCTACAATGACCAGAATCAAAAGCAGAGACAAAGAGAAGAGGAAATCCGCGCCATTTTGCTGCCATCCTTAAATGCTTGCCTTAGAAGTTGGACGGAAGATGAAATCGAAGCTTGCTGCCTGTGTTCTGTCTGTAACTTCGAGTTAAAGAGGAGCGGCGAAACGAAAATGGGTGGCTCCTTTTCCTTACCCTGAAAATGAGAAAACCTAACCTAACTAAAGCAAAGGAAAAAAGGAATGGCTAACCCTGAGTCTTACCTAAACCCTAACGAATCAAAAATAAAAAAATGCCTATTGGAGGGGATGTTAACAATTGGTTAGCTGGCCCCCTTTTTTTTTTCTTAGGAAGCGGGTTTCGATAAAATAAAAATTTGTTGGAATTTTTTTATTTTGACCGAAAATTTCAGGGACGAACCTCCCCAATTTTGAACCTTGCTCAACTACTGATTTGCAATGATATATGCCCAGCATGTGGCAAAAGGCCTTGGACCCTTTTAGGCCATAATACGATTGCATATTAAACGAGAACAAATCATCTAAATCGCAGCAAAAGGAATATTCCTTAAAGATTCACTTTTTTCTTTTCAAAAGAAGAGCTAAATTGAGGGGTTAAAAAAAAGGGACATGAAACCTATTTTTTTGCCCCCCCCCCCCAAAAAAAAAAAAAAATAGCTATTTTTTTGTGCGAACAGAGAATTGATCGTACCAAAGTGACACTTTTGCAAACCAATTAGAATTTTCCCCAAGCATGTTTTAAAGAGAACTCCTCGCTTTAAAAGAACACGCCAAGGTGTCGCAGCCGTGGTCAAAGCGGGTTTGGCGTGGTTGAAGCAATCCCGACACTTGCTCTAAAAGTCTTTTTCGAAAGCAGCCCGCCGTGAAGAAGTATCGTGAGCCATGGTCGACATAGTTACACCCCTGGGAGTGTTGTTGCAAAGAATCGATGCTATCAAGGCCTTTGTAGCAACAAGACTATGAAAGATTTTTTCAAGGAGAGCCCGCTTCCCTCACGAGTGTTTTTCGGATCTGGTCTTGGCCAAGGTATCGCCAAGAATCTCAGCCCTTCAAAGGCAGAGCTTAGAGGAGCCGTTGTGAGGCCGGGGAGTTGGAGGGGCGATGCTCACCTTTGTTGGCTCGGAATAAGTGTCATGGGTTGGACGGAATACTAGTGGAGTTTTTTCAGCAGTACTGGGAGTGGGTGGGGAACTCAGTGGTGCAGGTGTATGTGGATCTTTTGGGGAATAACTCCATGCATCCTCTACTGAATACAGGTTGTATTTCACTTATACCCAAATGTAAGCATCCTAAAACCATCAATGACCGGAGGCCTATTACTCATTTATGCAGTGTGTATAAAATCATTGCTAAGGCTTCGGCGGAGAGGCTTAAGCCAGTACTAGTTCACGCCATTAGCGCAGAGCAGTCTGGTTTTCTCACTCAGCGGAATATTCTTCATAATGTGGCTGCTGCTTTTGAGGGAGTGCATTGGGCTCGTAGGATGAGGCAGCCCCTTGTTTTTCTTAAAATTTGGACTTTGCCAAGGCTTATGGCGGTGTCACCGGCGGTTCTTGGTAGATATGATGCATGCCTTTGGGTGTTTACCTAGTTTGAAACGGTTATGAAGTCTGCGATGTCTACTAGGGCTTACGGTGTGGTGTCGTGGGTGAGACCTCTTCAATCTTCTCTGTGGGCCGAGGCATTAGACAGGGATGTCCGTTGGCCCCCTTTCTATTCACTATAGTGGTAGAAGCTCTCTCGCAGCTTTTTCAGATGGCAGTTGCTGACAATGTGGTGCAAGGTCTCCGCATGGATGATGGGTCGCAACATGTTTGCAGTCCAATCTCCAGGCAGCCAAGGATATTTTGGATGCCTTTTCTTTAGCTTTGGGGTGCTTGCTTAACTGGTCGAAGTGCTCGGCCATGTGGGTACTGGAGGAACCTCCTCCTGCGTGGTTGAGTCAGTTTCCCTGGGCTCTTACACCGCCACACACAGCTGCCAAACTGTTAGGCATACCATTTGGCTTGGACATTAATGCTAGGGCAATTTGGGCGGAGACATTATAGAATCTTAAGCAGCATCTGAACTGGTGGAGGGGAAGTAAACTCACCATGGCTGGTAGGATTCTGGTAGCCAAGTCAGTGCTCTGTAGCACTCATGTTTACGCAGCCTCCTGCATACTTGCGCCAGAAAGTGTGGCTAAGGAGTTGGATGACACCATTCGCAATTTTGTTTGGGGAGGAAATGAGGAGGGGGCTACAGTGAAAGTCGCATGGTGGAAGCGTGTGCGTCCCAGAAAGGTAGGGGGCTTGGGTATGCTTGATGTGTCGTTGCACACGAAGGTTCTGGTGTCGAAATTCATCTGGCAGTTGTTGCAGGAGCAACAATCCCCAGGTTTGGCTCTGTTGGCACAGTCGCTTCGCCACTCTATTGTGTTTAGGAAGCCAGCAATTCCGGCACAGTTGCCGTGGGCTCTGTTTGAGGATTTGCGACCATTCCCTCATGCTTCACCTATTCTTAAGGGTCTTCTGAAGGCCTGGAAGGTGGTCAAGGTTCTCTTTTCCTTGGACCCTAGCAAGTGTATGGTAGCCTCATCGCCCTTTCTCTGGGTACCCTTGGATTCTGCATCTCCCTTGGCCTCTTTCCTACACCCAGGTACTCACCGCCGATGGATAACTGCAGGGGTAACATCCATCCGTGACTGGTATTGGGAGGGTCATCTAGCGCCGTGGGAGTTTTTTAGGGAACGATTTGGCCTTCGGTGGTGGGACATACGAACTTGGGCCAGAATTGCTAATGCTATTCCATTGCAATTGTCTTCTCAAATCAATTGTGTTTGGAAGTCGCATAGTGGACTTGATGCATCTCAGTTTGTAGCATCGGCTTATGGGCTTCTAGCGCTTCAGGACACGTTGCCGCCTTCGGATAAGTGGTCGCTTAAGCTTCCAGGGAGTGGGCGTGGAATACATTGCCTCCTCCTAAAATCCGTACCCTTTTGTGGCAGATCTTGCACCGTAGCCTCAGGGTGAATGTCCAAGTCCACAGATTCAAGCCTGAGGTAGTGGAAACATGCCCTTTATGTGGGAGGCGTCGAGAGACCATTGAGCACTGCTTTGTCCTATGCACAGAGGTAGGGGCAGCTTGGTCCTGGGTGAGAGTCGTCTTTGGGTCTTCACTGTGCAGTCAGAAGATTCTCTTGGGAGTCTTTCCTAGCAGTTGGCCAATGGCCAAGCGGCAGGCGTTTCATTTATGCAGAGCTTGGCTTCTGTGGCTGATTTGGAAAAGACGGAGAGCGAAGGTCTTTCAGAATGCAGTGCTTAGCCCTTTTCAGTTGGTTCCGATCTTGAGGCATAAGTTGTGGTAGGCTTACCAAGTCTCAAGCTTGTCTGGCACAGTTAAGCGGGAAATTTGGTCGACATTCCTACAGATTGTGAATCATGATGGGCACTTCATTTCTTAGCACCACACTTATCATTGTACTTGATCGCATTCTAATGGGTTAATATATTCCTATATTCTTAAAAAAAAAAAAAAAAAAAAAAAAAAAAAACAACCTTTTAACCGAAAATAGAAGTGAATTATCTAAAATAATGGAGATACTCGCGAAAAGCGAATTCGAGTAGTAGAACGCATTTTTTATCCTGAATTACACTTTCTACTCCATACTAGCGAAATGAAACAAAAAACAATGATTAGTCGAGTGCTTTGATCCAAAAATCCAAAAAAATCCAATTTTCCATGTGTCTTGTAAAAAAAAGGATATTGTATTCGAACAAGTAAAACATTTTTTGTATTCTGGAATACAGTTGCTATTCCGTAATAGCAAAACGGAAAAAAATATCAACCCCCGATTTGTATTTTGAAATAACTCCTATTCTGGAATAGCGGAAGGAAAAAATAAAACAACATAAACTACATTTTTCAGCCCTTAGGGTTGTTTTCAGCTTTCAATGACTTGCGATGTTTTTTGTTTGTTTTGTAGAGATACTAGATGACTTTGAAAAAGAGGGATACTAAATCATGGTAAAAAAAAAGGAGGGTTGTATTCTTGAATACATTTTGTTGAAACAGATTTTTTTTTTCAAAAAACAGGGATACCGGATCACGGTAAAAAAAATGGAAAATGTATTCCGGAATACACTTTGTATTGCAGAATAGGTTTTTTTCTTTCCATAAGGACAGAGACGTGTTTGTTTTGCAAATTTTGCTCCGACGATCTTTCTGTGGAGACCTCATGCTCCCATTTCAGTGTGGCCATGGCTTTGGCATGGATTTTAGCTAAATAGTAACCTATGGCGCTGGCTACAAAAAGACACATATATTTTTACATCATGGATTCTGCTTACCATGTCGCCAGGAGTTATCACGACGGATTTTTCAGCATATCACCCAGGAGTTACTCCCTTAGATATAGCTCCAATCCTGGCGACACCTCTCTGGCGGTTTCAGACTCTGCACTTCTCTGGCGGTTTCACAAATAGTTAGCACTTTATCGTTTGATCTTTGTCGTTGGATCATCAATCACAAATAGGTAGCCTTTGTTTGATCTACGTAATAAGACTCTAGAGTTACGGTACATTTAACTCCAGGATAGTAGCACTTTGTCATGATCTTTGTCGTTTGATTGCACTTTCACAAATAGGTAGCACTGATCAAATGATTATCTAAGATGCCATGGCCTGATCAAAGGATTATCTAAGATGCCATGGCTTTTTTTGCCTAATGAAAGAAATATCTAAGATGCCATGTGTTTTTTTACAAGATGGGCAAGAAGATCATTTGATTCGTAGAGGGCAAGAAGTTCATTTTCTTCAAGGTGATCTTCAAGGTTTGCAAGCAGAATTGCTTAAATGGGGGGGGTCCGCTATTGCTTCCAATCATCACTACTCTTTTAAATCAAGCTTTGCAAGAAGGCTTGCCAGAAACTTGGGCTGTGAGTAAGGTCGTACCAATTTACAAAGCGGAGGTGTAGTCCAGAATACACTTTGTCCAGTCTAACACACGCTTTAAAAAACGTAAAGATGCAAAATAAACACACAATGACGAACTTACTTGTGCAACTTTTTAGACATCTCCTCTAATGTGAACTCCTTGTCCACCACCTTTTGGAGAAGCCTTTCTAGTAGGTTGAAGTCCGTAAATCCTGTAGCTCTCTCCAGACAGTAATTGTCATTTCTTTTTAAGGACGTCCAAGCATTTCTTTTTCTCTCAAACTTTTCCCTTGCTCTTCAGTCCCCCCCGCTCAAACATGGTAAAAATTTGATTTTGAAGCTCCCATATCTGCAAATGACCTTCAATTAGTTTGTAACACGTATTCGCGAATACAAAACGTAGGAATCAGTGGACGTACCCGGCCCTCTCTGAATGCCAACTGAAACCAATTGTCGTGGCTAATAAGTGAGGTTCTTTTCTTGGCTTCGTCGTACTTAAGGCAACACTCTAGAGCGCATGCTTCTTTAAGCTCTAACGAGTTTATAGGCTTCTTCAGGTCATCACCGTACTTTTTCTTGAAGATGACGAACTCACTGTGCATGAACCTGATCTTGTCTACAAAACTCATATTGCGCTTGTACTCGTTATCCTTTGTGTGTTGGCCACTATTTTAGCTTCTTCATCAATAAGTCCACAATAAACTGCGCAGAGAACAGAAAGGTATCTGGAATTGTATTTCTCTTTGTACAATTGTCTTCTTGCCTTGAAGTTATAGTTTCCTCCCAAAATATAATGCGTATACGTGTGGGCATTTTCTCTATCGTACCCTTGTGGGTTTGTGTAGTGCGTTCTATTCACAAGCACTACAATGGGGGCCATGTGAGCGTTAGGAGTGGCATTTCTCTTGCTTCATTCTTTGGGGGCAGCTTCATATAAGTCACCGGCAGATAAGTAACTCCTTGCATAAACATCAGCCGATTTATCTCTTCCATTCTTTCCCCCATTTTGTCCACCTTTTTTTATTGCCACACCTGGTGCTTTGCTCTAATTGCCTTTTTGGTGTTTTTTATAGCTTTTTGAATTTCTGCCACAACCAATTCCATTGTCTTCTTCTTCTTCGGTTCCTTAGCCGCGACAGTACCTCTTGGCTTCTTCCGTTTTACAACTTGTTCTTCGACGAACTCTTCAGAACTTTTTACATCCTCATCTTCAGAAGAACTACCTTCCTCTGATCCAACATCACCCTCCTGCTCCTGCTCTAATTCACTGTAGGCAAAGTCTTCACTTTGACTCTTTCGAATCCTGTCAATTAGACGCGAAAGCTTTTCCTTGTGTGAGTAGTGAGCCATGTACTTGTGCAAAGGGTCAGGCTGCACCCTAGACAGTTTGAAATAGGCTTCTTCACGAACAATGAAACCTTGTGACATTTTAAAGGAGATCCTTCCACCTTGTTCGGACTCGTCAGCAGTCTTGGAAACGTCCCTTATCTACCCCATGCAATCAAACTCGCGTGCAAGAACCTTATGGTGTTGTACTTTTCTTGTGCCCCTTGTCACGAACCACTGAGTTTGTGTGCAATCATAAATAGCCGGCTCAGTAGCGGTGTCAATGTTCTTCTGTGGGTGTGGCTTTTTTGTAATCTTGATGGTGCCCCTCGTAGATTTCTGGCTTCCACCTTGCCTGTAAGAAACTTGTTATCAGATGCACCAAAAAGGAGGACAAATTGTACCATAAAACATATTCCGAATACAAATCACAAAAATGAGATCCTAAACACGACACAAAAGGCTTTGGTACTACAAAATTTAAAAACTTAACGAAGAAATATACGGCTATTTACGTCAAGGTAAGTTGGTGTGGATTCTTGTTTTTCAGCCAATAATAGCTTGCCACACAGCAACCATTCTAATCAAGAATGGAAAATTGATGTAGCATTCTTGCTTGACCTGTTACAACCATTACTCTGTTTCGTTTACCTGTGTGCAGTCGAGGAAGGGGAAACGACGGAATTCCAAGCCACAGCCATAGCTAAAACTCCGGCAGCCATAGCCATAGCCACAGCCGTCGCCATAGCGGTAGAACTCCAAGCCTGACCACCAAGCCATAGCCGAGCTTACCTGAACTCTATTCAAACTTGAAATCCGTAGAACCGCCGAGCTTACCTGAACCTAAACTCCAAGCCATAGCCTACCTGAATTACCACTGTAGCATAGCCATATGCGAAAAACTGAAGAATCAAAGATTTCTCCTTACCTTGACACTGTGAAATGGTCGAGGTCGTCGATTCCGGCTGTGAAACACCTAAAGAACCCGAGAAAAGACAAACAACATTCCACATAAAGCCAAGTTGTATTCTAGAATACACTTTGTCTTTCTTTGTTGGACTAAAATGTATACCGGAATACACATCTGCAGAACAAGGAAAGCCAAAGTATATTTTGGAATACACTTTGGTTTTACTTGTTAACCGTAAGTGTATTCTGGAATACACGCAAATCCCAAGTGTATTAGGGAATTGCCCCACTAGGCATGTGCAGATAGCTGAGTGAAAAACGTGACATTAACACACAAGATTAAATTTCTCGCATGGGTGATGCAAGAACTCATAGCTTTGTTTGTGGAGTGGAAAGCCTATAACCGGCTAGTGTTTTTGAAGAACTACACCGATAAGAACCTATTTATTATTTGATGTCAATTGATTTTGAAAGAAGAAAGTAGTTTCTTGTGACACATCATACACATATCATCATGCATACAACCATATACACGGGAGGCTAACTATTATGCTTAGATGTAGACAATTGGAATTTTAGCTTTGGATTTCGACTTTTTGGCATGTTTAGAGGTAGTTGTCTAAAATTTTCATTACAATGCCAAACATGCCATTGATGATGCTTCTATCCCCATTGAGATTTCAAAGCTTTGCTGTACTCCCACACTCCCTACTCCCTCCCAACTTTGGTTCATTATGATAATGACATAAAGATTTGTTGGGTATAAGTTAGACACTTATTAAGTTTGATTTTTGTGAATATATATTTTGTGTTAAGTGGATCTTATACGATAATGACATAAAGATTTGTTGGATATAAGTTAGACACTTATTAAGTTTGATTTTTGTGAATATATATATTTCGTGTTAACGGGATCTTATATTAATGGCTCCAAAATGTGAACTTATATTGTTTGACATGTTGGTTCTATCTACATTGTTGGTTGACCTATTGATAACATGATTCTATATTGGCATTTTAATGCACAATGTCTATACCCACAATATAAGCTCCTTCTATGAATTATGATAGACTAACTTGTTTTATTGGCAATGTGCATTCCAATATTTGAAATGGCTTTTCCAATGTATATAAATATTTAGCATTCATGTAATGTATTAACATCTCTAAATATAATTACCACACTTACGCTTGTAAGTTATTGTTCATATTCCCCGTTACCTCCCGAATAGTTGCAATCTTTATTTATACAAAGCAATTCTGTATATGCTAGCTCCAAGTGCATAAAATTGAAGAGTATATGTGTTAAACATTTGAAAGTTCTCTTGTATAGGTGGACTACACCTATTACTCTTGGTGGTACAAAGTTGCCCCCTTTAACAATATAGGGACGCCTCTTTTAGTATAGAAAAAGAGATGAGAACCCCTTTGCCATAGTCGCATGAAATGATAAACCCCTTTTATCATATCAGTATCTGTTTGAATAATATATAAGCTAATACAAGCTCTTCACGTTTACATAATTTGCAAACTAAAACATAACACAACAATTGAGGATCATTTATCCTTGATTTTCTAAGTAGATCTTCAAAAAGTCTTAGGGGAGTTGAGATCAATTACCTAGCTCTCTAGCAATGTATACAATGAAGATAAAATGAAAAGAGATGTTTGCACTATGAAAAAAGCACATTATATAGTGCAGGTAGGCACAAAGTATATTTACACGAAAATGCAGAAGCGTCCAATTAAAATATACTCATTCTATCATTCTATTGAGATAGACAAATCAGTCTTGGGCCATTAGATCAGACACATACAATAATTTTATAAGATAAGATTAAGTTGTTTTGGTTCGGGACATGTTATAAGATAAGATATTTTGAAAAAAACATTAATCTTAAAATGAATATGACAAGCTTCATAGCAATAATAATAATTGAATCAACAATTGGCCAAGCTTTAGGATTGCAACAATTGGCTTTTCCTTCCAAACAATTAATCAACCGGAAAGAAATGAGGATCTTATTCTCAATTTCGACAGAGTCCTTTTAAAATCTTTCGACTAGGGCACTCACTTTTAATACACATTCTTTCCTGCAAAGTGTTGGGTATACACTTCATTAATGTAATCCTTGTACGGCATTCGGGTATACTTTGACGGGTTCTTTTCATGGATAAGCTCCGGAATGGGAGCAATGTCGATGGTAGGATCAGGAAATGGGCTGACGAAGGAGGCAATAGATACGCGATATTTGCTAGGATGCACCATCACGCGGTGAAGAATACTCTTATATTGTCCATTTGTTAGCTTCTGCACGGTCAAATTGACATTAATTAAAACTCAAGTAAGATTAGAGTTTGTTATATGAAAACTTACTTCAATTTGGTCACCCATGTTCACCACAAATGTACCCTTCTTGGGTAGAATCTCATGCCATTGACCGTCTTGCTTTACTTGCAAGCCTCCTACATCATCTTGGGCGAGGAGAGTGACACCGCCACTATCGGTGTGACCATCCATCCCGAGTGCCATGTTTGGATTAGGGCATGGTGGGTAGTAGTTGGCCCGCATGAGCAAGCATGTTCTTCCGTAAGCATTCTTCATCGCCTGTTCATCCAATCCAAGTCCTTTGGACATGAGCTTGAGGAGTTCATTTCCCAAGGATAGCAATCCCTTCACGTAATTGGAACTATGTTCCCTGTAGAAAGATGGTGAGCCCAAGATCTTTCCTTGTGCCAAATCAAACTTGATTGCTTACCGCAATTGTTGGGGTTTGTCGGGCCACTTGAATGAGTCAACTTCGTTCTCCCCAACCCACATTTGTAGATGGTCGTGCCACTCTAGTCGCTTCTCCAAAGATGGTGTCATGCTGGTGCAATAGCGGACAGGGTCAAACAATTGCTTTGTCCACAACTTCATCTTCATCTCATCTGGCAACTTAAAGAATTCCAATACACTTTTCATGACATTCTCTATCTCCACCCCATGATTAGCCAACTGAATGATCAAAGCATATATGAGTAATCAATATTAGAAAAATATATATGTAAAAGCATCCAAAACATACATAGAACATCCCTGAGGTTGAGCAAGCATGGTGGAGGTCATCCATAATAGTGGGACTACTCATATCGACAATGGGAATCTCTGCAATCCCAATGGCATCCTCGTGAGGCATTAAGTACTTTGTTGGAACTATATTCATGCCACGCTCTACTAATGCTTTGATCCCTTTAAACTCTGAGGCCAAAGGATCATAAGCCTCATCCTCATATTGATCAACATTCATGCCACAATCTACTAATGCTTTGATCCCCTTCAATTCTGAAGCCAACGGAGACTCAATCTCATATTGATCAACATTGTGCAGACTAGGCATTGTGGCTAGCTAAGTTAGATAGAAGAGGAGTTGGTGAAGGCGATGTAGAGAAAGATGGGTTGCAAACTAAAGTTCGATTTGATTTAATAGCTCCAAGATATCTTATCCCATACGTGAAAAATAGTTCATGGTTTTAAAAAATGTGGACGATCCGCGTTAGGTAAGACAACAAGGTTTGACATGGACACCTTTATCAAAACGCGACAAAACGTGGGAAAAATGATGATGCCAAAAATGCCAGCAACCAAGCCTTAAATTTACATGTGCGCCATTAAACTGAATATTAAATAAAAAGGGAAGTGCCAATGAACGACCCGAAATTGAAACACTAATAATGATGATGTGTTCGTTCTAAGGCCAGAGATTCTTTTTTTGTGGGGCGGGGGGAGGGGGCGAGGGTTCCATTAGAGTTCTGCAATTATTTTCGCATGTGTGGTTTAATTTAGGAATTCCAAAAAGGGCATGGCCGCAATAACGACCAAATTGCCTAAATCACCTACATCGGTCCCACATCAGCAATGCGCCTTTGCCGTCGACAGAATAGTAACAATGACGAGGTGTTCATACTATGCCCTCTATATTCTAATATTAAGGCCAGATTCATTGTAATAAGGACCACTGATGACTTTATCATTCTCTAGCTGCTTCTAAACTATAGAAATAGTGGCGATTGTTTCCTATTTTTCAAATATTTTTATAGAAACGAATTTAGTAGAATTGGATGTTTTACCATAAAATTGAGGTTTTTACTGTAAAATGTCCATTAAGTTGGCGAATTTACTATAATTGGGATGCAATATTATCAAATTTTGGCGATTTTATGAAGCTCTTTAGTGTACGCATCCTAGTAAATCATCGAATCCAGATTTTAAAAAATGGTAAAATATAGCAACTTTACGAAGTTTCACACCTTAAAGTCATCACTGATAAGGACGAGTGTTCACGATAATGCCCTTATATTCTAATATTAAGGCCAGATTCATTGTAACAATGACGACATGTGCATAGTGAGCCGTCATATTCTAATATTAAGGCGAGATTGATTGTGAAGCGGAAGATCGTCTTCGCGGCCAAGTGGAATTGCCATGTTGAATTTTCATGTAAAGCGGAAGATTGTCATGTGTCGGCGTCGGCTGTTAAGGTTTTGTCAAGCGTCGGCTGTTAAAGGTTTTTGTTAAATCGTCGGCAGCACAATTACTGCGTCGGCGTTCACAATTACTGCGTTCACAATTACTGGGCAGTTAGCCCAGTTGGCACGGCTGGCTGGCAGCTCCTTCGATTCGGCCTTCGGAGAAAAAGAGCCTCTAATCAGCTGTGAAGAAAAAACCCAGAAAAAATCGGCCAAATTTATAATAAGAATTGGTCAGATGCTCGTATGATTAATTTTTTTCCCTTTCTCGACATCATTGGTGGATCTAAGAGCAAAATCCTGCAGCTTTGGGCCAGATTCAAGCAGGGCCAAATTCAACCTTTTTCTCTATGTTCCAACCACATTGTGATTTTGGTTTCCAAATGTCAAATAGCCTAGTGAAGTTGTTGCCTTGAGTTTTGAGGCCATACTTATGCATCTCATGATCTCTAATTTTCTTGGATGCATGTGGCTGATGATGCATCTGAGATCCCTCTCTAATATTTTTTTCTTGCTTTGTTATCTAACATTTTGATCGGCGTCTACCGACTCTGAAATTTGTTAACTATTATGTTGATCCTCCATTGGAGTCCTTAACACACTCGTTGTTTACGGATCAGAAAAATCATAGCAGAAAAATCATAGCCTCTGGCAGACTTAATAAACAGTTATATAACTAGTAACGATGCCCAGCGTTGCTGGGCAGTGTAAGCAATACAAATTTGAGCGGCAATAATTTGCTGTTGTCTAGCTTTTCATTGCGGAAGCAAATAATGATTTGTAGATAAGATTATGTCCATACATCAACATTAAAATTATGTTCAACGAATAGAGAAGTTAGCAATAAAATATTGTACAATTGTTATTGTCGTAGTTGCAGAGAATTGTAACATTCATTATATCAATTCCTTGCAATAGATTCAATGGACATGTTAGTTAACATGAGACATTGTTATTTTCAAAAGTTTGCAACATGGGCATAATAGTTGAAGGGCAACAAAATCTTGCCATAATAGAATAGAATAGAATAGACATTTTTATTTCCAAAAGCCTGCAATATAGATGGAATAAATGAAGGGCAATGGAATTTTCCTGTAATAAACCAGTATCTTGGATGTTCATCTATATACTGTAGTATGTGGGCACTCCTATTTTATAAAATTACCTGATGTTTTCGCTCATCTATTATCTATTAAATGCATGATAGAAATTTCAACAAATTCAACAAATTAAGATGCATAGAAGCACGACTGCAACAAAAGCCATATCTTTTTCATTATATGATGATGACTTTGCTTACCCCATGGTGGCACTACAACAATCTCCCATGGTAATCTTCAACATCCTCCCAAATAATTATGTTGTGGGATCAAAGGTATCAAAGAGGCAAGAGTAGTTATTTTGCATGTTTGCGAAAATGCACCCTGCCAAGGCAGATGAAATGATACTTGAAATGCTACTGTGTATGGTATTTGAGCTTAAACGCTTGTCAAGTTCTGTTATCTATATTCTACTTCTAGCATGTTTAAGTATTATTACAAGCCCATTGACTAAAGAAATTAATAAAAATGGCAAGATGTCAATTGTAAGATAGACATATCAGATGCGTTCTTCTTGTATTGCTTGCAGTTTGCTCAGCAGCGCGCAACAGTCAGACTCCTTCAACTTGGATAGGCAGGAAATAAAAATGAAGCTTTATTAAGCTTAATGTATCTTCCAAATTATGCAAGCTTGTATCGAATCATTAATTATCATGCCTACATTCCACTCATCACGAAGAACAATGATGCATACTTGATCTTCCAGACCAAGCTTCCTAGAGCAAATGACAAATATATAGAGTTATACTTTCCGGGTTTTAAGTTGAGCACATAAAAGAGACCAGGCTTTCAGTTGCATATGAAGATAGTTTTTCTAGTTATTGTTTGAGGACATAGCATGATGGATAATAATATGCAAAGCAAACATCAAGGCAGAAAAAAAAATGCATGTAAAATGGCAAAGGCATTCTTTGCACCGAACTTAATAACTAATTCTTCTCTAAGCAAACATCAAAGCAAATATGCATGTAGAATGGGTATAATGCATACAAATATATAGAGTTATACTTTCCGGGTTTTAAGTTGAGCACATAAAAGAGACCAGGCTTTTAGTTGCATATGAAGATAGTTTTTCTAGTTATTGTTTGAGGACATAGCATGATGGATAATAAATATGCAAAGCAAACATCAAGGCAGAAAAAAAAATGCATGTAAAATGGCAAAGGCATTCTTTGCACCGAACTTAATAATTAAGTCTTCTCTAAGCAAATATCAAAGCAAATATGCATGTAGAATGGGTATAATGCATAAAATTTCTAGGCAAAAACGCAAGCACAAGCACAAGCACTGTTTCATTATATTTAGACTTTGCACTGGTCCATTTTGGTCTGAAATATACTATAATACATAGAAAAAAGTGGGAAAGGACTGGATGGTGACGAAAAGTTATACTCTAGGATCATGATAATGTGATGTCCATTAAAAGGGAACCCTAAAGTAAAATAACATTTTGATAATGTCCAAAACGTCCACGATGTGAGACCCAACTTCTTGACAGTTGGTTGAGTTCTTGCCAGAGCCTGCCCTATATAAAATATAATTCATCTTTAAGTAAGATCTCAAAGTGCGTTACTCTAACTATATATACACTCCGACAACATTGTGTGGCTCAAATTGCCCCCCTCCTCCAATCCCAAATTGAGGGCAGGATGGATTCAACGTCTTTTACATATAAGCCATGTGCATGCATGGGAGGGGGTCTTTTCGATCCATTTTCGTACATATACGGTCGACAGAGGGTCCTTCTTCTGGTATTTTTTGCATTAGCCTAGGTACTTTTTATTTGAAAGGGGTCAAAATTTGCTTCTAAAAATCCCTAAACCGGGGTTTCTTTGCCACCTTATCCATGCAGATGGCATACCCCCCTTATACATGAGTGAATCTCGTTTATTTTAGGGGACCTTTCTAGCAAGAGATGATCTCAGGCAAAGTCATTACCAAGTCATATAGTCACTAATCTGATCTTTTTTCACATCTTGGTCATGGCTGGAGCTTGTATGTTCGAATGCCTAGCCAACCCATATTCGCCTTCCGCATAGCCAAATTTGACAAGAATGTGGTCAGATGCTCGTAGGTTTAATTGTTTTCCTTTTCTCGACATCATTGGTAGATCTAAGAGCAAAATCCTGCAGCTTTGGGCCGGATTCAACCAGGCTCAAACTCAACCTTTTACTATATGATTTGCTCTGACACATGTAGAAGTATATTATATTGTTTGTTCCAACAACATTGTGATTTTGCTTTCTAAATGTCAAATAGCCTAGTGGAGTTGTTGCCGTGAGCTTTTGGGCCATATATATACATCTCACGATCTCTAATTTTTTTGGATGCATGCCTCTGATGCATCTGAGATCCCTCTCTAATATCTTTTCTTGCTTTGTTATCTAACATTTTGATACTATATAGGCCTCTACCGACTTTGAGACTATGCTTATTAGAATAATCATAGCTTCTCTCGGTCTAATAAACAGTTATATAATGGTAGCAAAAGAGAGATGATGAGATAAATTTATATCTAAGATGGTTACATCATGACACTAGTCATGGATTGGACATGACTCCTAGGGACACCGAAATGACACGTCAGCATCCAAAGCTGACTAAGTACTCTGTTACATTAACATCCACACTTAGCTTGGATGCAATAACCTTTTTCTATATCCAAGATTCTCATAAGTTCTCGACCTCTCTGAAACGTATCACAAAATGGAGCTTGTTAGGATATCCGCTATCACCTGTTCTTGTATAGAATAAAGCCTAGTTTCTATGGGCCCTATTCTACATGATATTTTGCTGAAGATGCTAAATCAACTGCACTATTATTATCACAAAATATGACAGTTACTCCCACTTACTCTAGTATGATTCCTGCCAAACAACTGGCGCAGCCAGATAGCTTTTTGAGCGGCTGCACATGTTGCAATATACTCGGCTTCAGTACTTGACAAAGCCACAATTGATTGTCTCTTGCTTTTCCATGAAATCATGCATTCACTAAGCATGAAAAGGAAACCATTGGTTAATTTCCTTGTGCCAATCTCTCTCGCTCAGTCGGGATCTGTATATCAACTAACTGAAAATGTTTTGGATCTACTTTATGATATACCAAAACAGAAATTCTAGAATGGGACTCGCATGAAACCAACAAACCGCCCGACTTAGACTTGCTTCTCATTCATCTCAGCAGATTTTCTACAATGGTGGATAGTGGGTAGCCGCACACATGCGAACTACCCATAAAAAATAAAGGGAAAATCCAATTATATCATTTGGACCCCAACAAAATACAATGCTAATAGAGACTGGGCTAGTGTACCTGCCGAAAGCTTATCACCGGGATTAAAAAACCCCGCCCTTTCGGGTTTTCGAGGAAAAACCCTAGTGATAAGTCTTCGGCAAGGGGCTTGGACAAACGGAAGGCATAAAAATCGCTCCCAAAACCCACGAATGGAAAAGTCGAAACAGATGCCGCCGCTAACACTGCACGCACATCACCAACAAAACAACAAGACAAAACAAACCTCCCAGTGGAGGGGGCTGATTCTGTAGCGTGCCACGCGATAAAAATACAATAACAAAAAGGGGGGAGGGTGGGTTCAAAGAGAATAAGGTACCGCTGAGAGAGAAGAGGAAGCCGATGAGAAGTCGGGCGTAAACGCGCCTAAAATAGCGAACTCCCAACTGAATGGGCATGCGCCCCGCATGCATGCAAAACATGCATGCTCGTCCCATTCTAGAATGGCGATCCGATGTCTCGGATCGATGGGATTCTAGAATGGGACTCGCATGAAACCAACAAACCGCCCGAATACCAAAGGACTTCCTTAACAAACTAGGATCGAGGACGAAGGTCACAGGATGAAGGCTAAAGGCCGAAAAGGACAGCATGAAAGAAACGCCAAATTGGCCAAACCAGGCAGGAAGAAGCCCCTCCCCTGCCTGGAAACAGTTCAAAGAGAATAAGGTACTGCTGAGAGAGAAGAGGAAGCGCCGATGAGAAGTCGAAGCAGAAACGCGCCTAAAATAGCGAACTCCCAACCAGAATGGGCATGCGCCGCCCGCATGCATGCAAAACATGCATGCTCGTCCCATTCTAGAATGGCGATCCGATGTCTCGGATCGATGGGATCTTTGTGCCTTGCACCATATCTCATAATCCGTTTAATTGCAGTCCAATGTTGCTTCCCCGGATTCTCCATGATATGACAAATCTGCTCTTGTACAGCTAATCATACACCCTATTACATGGCGATATAGAAATTCTTGCATCTCAAACTGCTCATCCTCAATAATTATAGCCACGTCTGCAGTAAGCATTATAGTAACGTCCCTATAAGCTTTATAGCCACGTCCACCTCCTCCTTCTAAACATTGACCAAGGTCCATCCCCTTTGTTAGCTTTATCATATCAGTATTGTTTGAATGATACGTAACATACAATTGATGATCACTTATCACCTGATTTTCTAAATAGACCTTCAAAAAGTATTAGGGGATTTGACATCAATTACATAATAGTGTTGAAGCTCTCTAGCAATGTATACAATGAAGACAAAACGAAAAGAGATGTTGCACTATGAAAAAAGGTACATTATATAGTGAAGTAGATATAAAGTGTAAAAGATTCACACAAAAATGCAGGAGCATCCAATTAAAATATACTCATCCTATTGAGATAGGCAAATCAATCTTGGGCCATTGGATCGGACACATACAATAATTCGATAAGATAGGATTGGGTCATTTTGCTTCGGGACAAACACAAACAAGAATTTTATAAGATAAGATATCCTGAAAAAACGTTAATCTTAAAATGAATATGACAAGCTTCACAGCAATAATAATAATTGAATTACTTAATGAACATAATTATCCTTCCCTGGGCCAAGCTTTAATATTGGAACATTTGGCTTATTTTCCTTCCAAACAATTAATCAACTGGGATGAAATTAGAATCTTATTCTCAATTTCGCAAGAGTCCTCTTAAAATCTTTCGACTAAGGGTTCATTCGCACCCGCCGTTTAGTTAAGTTAAGTTAAAAAAAAATTAACTACCTAGTTAAACTTAATTATAACAACTGCATTCACACTAAAAATAGTTAAGTTTGTGTTGAATACTTAACTTAACTAGAATAAAGTTAAATTTCTTCACACCAAACATAGTTAAGTTAGAAACTTATAACCTAACTACTAGTTGTTCAGACATCGTCTTGTTAAGTTAGTGGTTAACCAAAATCCCTTCAGACATGCCTTTAGTTAAGTTACAAGTTTAACTTAACCAGAATGCATTCGAACCAATCCAGTTCTGTTTATTGTTGTTAACTTAATCAAAGCTTCAAAACATGTTTTCAGTCAAGATATTTACCTACTTGGAAGAACATGAACCCAAAAAGCTTTGTATACCTAAAAAGCATTTTTGAATAAATGAAAAAGTCTGCAATATGGCAGATGACAACATGCCAGATACTTAAAGTCAAAGAAGCATGATCCTATAGAGGATGAGGACCACAGCCAGGCATTATTCAAATGATTGCCACAACGAATGTGAGCACAATGGTATAGAATGCAAAACAAAGACTTTCCTCAACTTAATGAAGAAAAGGATGATCTTATATCCCTATTTCAAGTTTTTTTAAGAACAAGAGAGATGATTGTACAAGAGATGAAAGACTCTCCACCCAACGATGCACTTGGCACCATCCTGATCAATTACATCTGATCAATTACATGTGATCAACCATCCAAACTGAGCTTTGGAAAACTAGCCTCTACCTTTCACACAAAGGTAACTTGCCTTTTAGATGTGGCATGGAGTTGGCATTATAAATCCTAGCATCCATGGCATGGTCTAGTCAACTCTAAGTTGATCTGCGCCAACTCTAAGAGCACTGCAGTTGATAATAAAAGTAAGGGGATTTGTTGAACAAAGCAATTTCTCCCTGGAGAGGTTTGAGGAGGCAGAAAAATGTTAAATGTGCAAAAAAATGTTTGTGCATATACAAGTAAACCCATGTGCAAAATGTCCATATCAAACTTACCAAGTCCAAACAAACAGCATATGCTAAACCAGAAAGTCTAGGTGCCTGCATGGCAGTGCAAAAACAAATTCAAAACTCAGATTTTAAGCTAAGATATATTTAGAGATATAAATCTGCATGAGATTTGAATAAATTTGCATGTAGATAAGCAAGATAAATAGTACCAGGCAGAGGTCTTTAAATGTAGGCACATGGAATGAGGACCCCAGCATGCCCAAAACAAGGAGACCTAGATTAAATAGAGGCGGCTTCTCATAACTGCAATTTACAAACACGAGCAAAGGACGGTGCAGACTACTAAATGCTAGTTCAGAAACCCCACGTCTGCTGTAAATTGTAAAAATGGGATTTACTCACTGAGCAGAGCCACCAAGGTAGTCATCTTTATTTTAAGAAGAAACTCCTCGTCTTCTTTTTCTGGGTTTTTTTTTTCGGGAATTCCTCCCTTTCACTTGGAACCTTCTTCTGCATCTCATGTACCTGTTTCTCACATATCTTCTAATTGTACCTGTTTCTCATGTACTTGGAGCCTTTGCGCTGCATCCCTTCAAAATATTCTAGTGCAAGGTGGCCATTGCCATTCTGGGCATATAGCGCAACCATTGTGCTCCAATTTAGACATGATGTTGTATGCAAATTCATGTGAAGTTCATCCAAACTCCCGCATTTAGCATACATATCAGCCAATAAGCATGTCCGGCTTTAGCTTTTGTTCAAGCAATAGGCGAGCACAAATGCAATACGCCATTTTCTTTACTTGTCCATTCTTTAGAAACGAGACTATAATTGAAAGCAGATGAAGAAAATCATTGGGATAAGTAAGAAGCATATTTTCAGTCAGGTTCAAAGCTGAAACTAGAAGTCGAGTATCAGAGCTTTCAAGCAATTTTTCAATCACACCCTTGTAAGTGTTAGCAACGTAAAAATTTGTAAGAAAATGCTTCTCTAGGCTTGTCACCACTAGAGTTTTCAAACAACTAGGAACATCGACTGTCGCAGTCATCTGAACCAGGAAAACAACATAGCAACCTGGTATTGCATCTTCAGCAGCCAATACTTTAGAGAACCGAAGAACGGCATCTGGTCAAATTTCAAAAGAAAATATGAAAAGCTGTGACAAGAATAATAAAAACATGGAATCACCTTCCTCCTGCCGAATCTGTTCCTCATGTTGCAGGTATTCAAGATCTGATGTTTCAGTAAAACTTGTCTTCTCATGAGTTTCCTGAGCCTTCCTGAATTTTGTAAGAAATGCAGTGCAAGCTAGATGGTGACTTCTCGATATATCACCCAAGAAGTGGATGTAACATCGGAACAAATTCACCCAATGACATGGATCAAGGTCACCTTGAAGTTGTATTTCGTAGCTTTGTAGTATTGCCTTAATAAGTCCAAAGGGATTATTTCAACTATAAAGCAAATCAATAGCACTAGAGATGCCTGCCTCTTGTAAAACAATGCAATGCCTCCTGATAAATGAACGTATATCTTCATCCTTGGATGTCCCATTACTTCCTGTCAGGGAAACCATTGCCTGCCAAGAACATTAACAAACTCAACAGATGATTCTCATTAGTAAAACTCTAATAAAGGCCATTGGTTGCCTGCCTTTAAAGACCATTCAAGTGCACGTTTATTTGTTTGTACTGCCTCATTCTTAATTGGAAAACCAATTTTGTTGAAAGCTTTTCTATCACACGCAGCAGAAGTGATTCTTTTGCATCAGTATCTGCTGGGAAGGCAAGATCTGTTACTGAACTGAGTGTTGCAATGGTGATACAACATCCATGAATCTTTAAGAAATGCCCATAACGATGTGGAATGGACCTTAGTCCAGAATTTTAGCCTTATGCCTTCATTTTGCATGCTTCTATAATACTCCAATGCAAGCCATCCTTCAGCATGCTCATTAAACCCTAAAATAATGGCACCCCAAGATACGACATTTCTATCTGTTATTCCATCCAAGGCTCTCTGTGCCTCCAGCATGCAACCACATTTGCAGTACATATCAATTATGGCATTCCCCACAATTGTGTCAGATTGGAGGTTACTCTCAATGATCTGTTCATGAATGCATCTACCGTGTTCTACATGGCTGCATGTTTTTAGAACACTATTAAAAGCGAATTTGTCTGGTTTCATGTGCAACTGCTGCATTCTATCAAACAAGCAAAGTGCAAGCTCTCTTTCATCAAGCTTAGTATATCTGCATAGTACTGAATTCCATGTATATTGATCAGGGTGTAAAATCCTGCCAAATGCTCTGCTTGTTTCAGCCAAATTTACATATGAGACATGCAAACGGATAAAATGGTTACCAAAAACAGCAACACAATCTAACCCGCTATGCACTATCAGGGATTGCACTGTCTTAACTAACTCCAAGTCCCGCAGTTTTTGAGCACTCATGTACAAGCTGATAAGCAAGGTTGATTCAAAATTTACTCTGGAAAAAAAAAATTATCTGTTCATCCCTAACTTCGATTCCCTCCATCACGCCCTTCACGCCCATGACCTCGACCGCGCCCAAGCCCTCCTCGATCCCTCGCCATATCGCCCCGGCCGTATAGGAAAAGGCATCATTTAATCGAGTTAAAGTGACCTCGTCGGGGTCACTTTAATTTTTAACATTTCGTCCTATATTTTAACGGTCTAGTTAAATTTGTGTTAACAGCGTATTAACTGCGGTGTTAGGTGTGAAGGAAGGTTCGGTCAAGGTTTTCCGATAAAAAAAAGTTAACCATCACTAACTAATATTACGATAACTTAACTTGTGGTGTGAAGAGTGTTGTGGTTAAAAATGCTAACTTAACCTAACTTAACGGCTGGTCTGAATAGACCCTAAGGCACTCACTTTTAATACATATTCTTTCCTGCAAAGTGTTGGGTATACACTTCATTAATGTAATCCTTGTATGGCATTCAGGTATACTTTGATGGGTTTTTTTGATGGATAAGCTCCGGATTGGGAGCAATGTCGATGGTAGGATCAGGAAATGGGCTGACGAAGGAGGCGATAGATACGCGATATTTTCTAGGATGCACCATCACACGGTGAAGAATCCTCTTATATTGTCCATTAATGAGCTTCTGCATGGTCAAATTGACATCAATTAGAACTCAAGTAGGATTAGAGTTTATTATACGAAAACTTACTTCAATTTGGTCACCCATGTTCACCACAAATGTACCCTTCTTGGGTAGAATCTTATGCCAATGACCATCTTGCTTTACTTTGGATGAGGAGAGTGACACCATCACTATTGGTGTGACCATCCATCCCGAGTGTTATGTTTGGATTAGGGCATGGTGGGTAGTAGTCCAGCCCGCATGAGTAAGCATGTTATGCCGTAAGCATTCTTCATTGTTTGCTCATCCAATCCAAGTCCTTTGGACATGAGCTTGAGGAGTTCATTTTCCAGGGATAGCAATCCATTCACGTAATTGGAGATGTGTTCCCTGTAGAACGATGGTGAGTCAAGAGGAGTCCAAGAGCTTTTCTTGTGACAAATAAATCAAACTTGATTGCTTACCGTAGTTCTTGAGGTTTGTCGGGCCACTTGAATGAGTCAACTTCGTTCTCCCCAACTCACATTTGTAGGTTGTCATGCCAATCTAGTCGCTTGTCCAAAAATGGTGTCATGCTGGTGCAATAGCAGATTGGATCAAACAATTGCTCTGTCCACAACTTCATCTTCATCTCATCTGGGAACCTAAAGAATTACAATACACTTTTTATGACACTCGCTATCTCCACCCCATGATTAGCCAACTGAATGATCAAAGCATGAGTAATCAGGGATAGGTTCAATACTGTATACGTTTTATACTCAATACGTATTATTCGAATAATATGGCACTAATTTGAAGTATAATACGTCAAAAATACGGCAAAAAAAATTCCGGCGTCGGAAAATACGTAATTGGAGCTGTGTTCCCTGTAGAACGATGGTGAGTCCAAGAGCTTTTCTTGTGACAAATAAATCAAACTTGATTGCTTACCGCAGTTCTTGAGGTTTGTCAGGCCACTTGAATGAGTCAACTTCGTTCTCCCCAACTCACATTTGTAGATTGTCATGCCAATCTAGTCGCTTGTCCAAAAATAGTGTCATGTTGGTGCAATAGCAGATTGGATCAAACAATTGCTCTGTCCACAACTTCATCTTCATCTCATCTGGGAACCTAAAGAATTCCAATACACTTTTTATGACACTCGCTATCTCCACCCCATGATTGGCCAATTGAATGATCAAAGCATGAGTAATCAATATTAGAAAAATATATATGTAAAAGCTTTACAAAACATACATAGAACATCCCCGAGGTTGAGCAAGCATAGTGGAGGATGCATAATAGTGGGACTACTTGTTGACAACGGGAATGTTGCAATCCCAATGGCATCCTCATGAGGCATTAAGTACTTGTTCGAACTATATTCATGCTGGCATGCTCTATTAATGCTTGATCAGCGTTGGGGAAACTCCGGTGTAGAGGTAACTTTACTGTTGTTAAATGCTACTTTACCGTCCTTTCTGGCAAATCGTCGGATTGCCTTCTGCACAAAAAAATGCCTTTTTCGGATATTAGCCGAGAAGGTTTTTTAGAATCTGAACTTATTAGCATGTCAGAGGCATCTGACACAACAGAGATTTAGGCAGTCCAAATCAATTGCAGAAAGTAATTGCATAAGAAAAATTAGAGAGGGAAAAAAGTTTCCTTTCTTTTTGCCATAATGCCGTCTCAGTGCGACCGCTTCTAACCCAATGCATACAATGGGAGGGCGGTTCTTATTTCTTGCAGCAGGCTTGGGCTTAGGCTTAAGCATTACTGGAATCACGGCTTACTTGTGCTCTTCTACTTCCAAGATATGGCAAAATCCAGCAGAGTCAGGTGCCCATGGAAATTTGTTTCTTCATAATATGAGCAATTAGCATTGGATTTTCGGTTTTAGCATTGGGTTTTTCGGTTTTCTATCGGGATACTATGCATGAAGATTGTAAGCAACTCCAGCTTTTGCCACGATCACGCCAAGCAATAAGCGAAAGACCTGGGAACTTGTAATGTTGTGATGGATCGAGCAAATTAGGTATCAAATGCATGGAGGTATGCAATGTCTGATAAATCGACTCTGGTGATTCATGTGAGGTGAATCAGTTAATTTTTCTAGTGCATAAGGAAGAATGTATTCCTGCATACACATTAAACTGGATAAATACAGGATGAATACAATGAAGGAATCAAGAACTTCTGTTGTTATTTGTAGGTACAGAAGCTTTTGCATTGCATATTCGACATGATTTCTTACTTTTGCCTGTTTGACTTACAAAAATGCAAAGGAGTTCCTTACTCTTGTGCATGTTCCTGCACAGCTTTGCTAATAAAAAAAAATAGGGTTTCTTGGGACTTTCTAGTTCCTTCTGAAGGAATAGATGAAGTTACTTATTGTAGGGTTAGCCCAAGTACAGGTAAACAGTTTGTTATTTTAAGCCATATTTCTTTAACATACATGCATCTCATATGGAGTTCCATTTTGTTGTGAGTATCCCTAAAGGATTATTTGTATGTCTTTGATGTCAGCCTCACCCATGGAAGATTCATGAGCACGGAAGTAAGAACAAAAAAAAACAAGGGTCTCCAAGGCCTGTCTAGTATCTTGTAGCATTTTGAATTTGGTTACAAAAAAAACAAGGGTCTCCAAGGCATGTCTGGTATCTTGTAGCATTTTGAATTTGATCTTTGTGAAAGGGGATCCGATTGTGAGTTTTGCTTGCAGGAACGATCCGATTCAAGATAAAAAATTCCAATTGGATGAGGAAACTACAGGAAAATTTCCAATAGGGGCCAAAAGGTTTCCCCAATGGTGGCTTTGATCCCTTTGAACTTTGAGGCCAAAGGATCGTAAGCCTCATTTTCATATTTATCACGTTAGGTAAGACAGCGAGGTCTGACAGGGACACTTTTAACAAAACGTGGGAGAAATGGACGAGGCTAAGAATGTTAGCAACCAAGCCTTAAATTTATATAAGTGCCATTAAAGCAGGGTTCGAAATTAGAAACTCCCTCTACTAGGGAAAATGCCTCCTAATATGTAAGGGTACCTGATTATAATTTTTTCAACCAGCAAATCTCGTAACTAGTTAAAACTATCGAAAATTTGCCTTAAACCAAAAAATTAGGGTACGTGATTATAATTTTTTCAACCAGCAAATCTTGTAACTAGTTAAAACTATCAAAAATTTGCCTTAAACCAAAAAATTAGACAACAATACGAACAAAGTAATAAAAGTCTAAAATTTTTATGGTAAATATGTATTACAAAATGGCATAGCAAAGTTATTACAATCCACAAAAATTTCCTTTCAAAAAGTCCACTAAGCTAAATAGCCACTTGACTATCCACATTAGATAATACAACCACGATTCTCAAGCCTTATTTTTCCACACTTCTATGCTTTATGTGAAGTCAAAGTCTCTTGCACGAGGAGGCCCATTTACAACAATAGAGAGACATGCACTTAAACTGCAATTACCTAGTAATGATTGCCATCTACTTTTTACACTAGTTCTATGGCTGAAAATACTCTCGCAAAGTGCATTACTTTCACATTAAACTGAACCAATTTGAAGTAGGATCAAGATATTTCTGTAACACATTTCATTTCCTGGACTTGAAGCAATTATTGAACACACTTCATCCAACTTCTTATGCTGCCAATTAGATGAAGCATGAAGTTTGTAATCAGAATACTCACGTCTCAAATCATCTCCATTAATTAAAGGTGTCGTCATTTCTGCCAGTCATTTCACCTTATTTGGCATACACACAGACACTTACATTTCAGTTGAATATTTCGTAGATCAGAAAATTTAAAACGTAAAACAACTAAACTAAGTTAGAATCTTACTGTAGTTCTGTTTCCAGTGCCACCAACAACATGAATTGCCCCAAACCATAGCCCACTCCAAGTCTTTCTGCTCTCTCTCTATTTTTTATTCTAGTCTAAGTATCCGGTTGCTTCAGTGAGTCTAATGGCTACAATGACCAGAATCAAAAGCAGAGACAAAGAGAAGAGAAAATCCGCACAGCGCCATACTCACCTTCCGCACAGCCAAGTTTTACAAGAATGTGGTCAGATGCTCCTGCGTCTAATTGTTTTCCTTTTCTCGACATCACTCCTGGATCTAAGAGCAAAATCCCTGCAGCTTTGGGCCAGATTCAACCACGGCCAAATTCAACCTTATGTCGTGCTCTGACACAATGTAGAGAATATTATATTTGTGATTTTCCTTACCAAATGTCTGAAGATCCAGTGAAGTTGCTGCCTGGAACTTTGGGCCAGATTCAACCTTCTCTGTGATTTGCTCCGAAACATGCAAGTTAGAAGAATCTTAGAACAAAATGTGATTTTGTGTCAAAACAGAGTAGAAGTTTTCGTAGTTCGCGATGTCTCTCTAATGTTCTTGCATGCCTTGATGCGTCTGTTGCATCTAAAATTCCTCTCATCTTTTTCTTGCTTTATTATCTAACGTTTTGATGCTACAGGGTGTTTGATGGACCTCTGCCGACTCTGTTATGGTCGAGATTTGTGAACTAGTCTGTTATGTTCGGTTGTTGCCCTTGCTGCAAGCCTGTGAAATTACCTCTTGTTCCTTGTTCCTGATAGGTTTTCCTTTGCACTTCTTTGTCCCTGATAAGTTTTCTGCTTGCTTGGTTTGGCAGGGTCGGCATGGCTTTAATTTGGGTCTTAAAGGGATTACTCAACTACAGGGTTGAAATTAGAAACTCCCTCTATTAGCGAAAATGCCTCCTAATATTTAAGGGTACCCGATTATAATTTTTCCAACCAGCAAATCTTGTAACTAGTTAAAACTATCGAAAAAATGCCTTAAACCAAAAAATTAGACAACAATACGAACAAAGTAACAAAAGCCTAAAATTTTTATGGTAAATATGTATTACAAAATGGAATAGCAAAGTTATTACAATCCACAAAAATTTCCTTTCAAAAAGTCCACTAAGCTAAATAGCGACTTGATTATCCACATTAGATAATACAACCACAATTCTCAGCCTTATTTTTCCACACTTCTATGCTTTATTAGAAGTCAAAGTCTCTTGCACGAGGAGGCCCATTTACATGCACTTAAACTGCAATCACCTAGTAATGATTGCCATCTACTTTTTACACAAGTTCTATGGCTGAAAATACTCTCGCAAAGTGCATTACTTTCACATTGAATTGAATCAATTTGAAGTAGGATCAAGATTTTCTGTAGGGCATAAGCACGTTAGGGTGTACCCATAATTTTATCGAACAGCTACCATAAAACTACCCAAAAACTATTCGAGGGGGGGTACTTTTTCGTGGGTTTGAATTTACTGTAGACTAGTCAAAGAATTAATTGTTCCGGTCGGGATTGGCGGGTAAACTCGAATTCGAACGCAGATAGAGATTCGTAGACCAGGATTGAGGAGCTCAATCGATCTCCACAGTTTGGCGAGAAAATAGGCGATGGATGATGTTAACTGTCACTATGCACTAGTTTTGAATATGGATTATGAATCGTCCTATGAACCTTAGCATAGAAAGGAATAATCTATCAGAAGAGGGGAGCAGTGTGACGAAGCTTCTGAGGGCAAAATTAGACAAACAGGATCTTCATTGTCACTACTCAATCACAGATGGTTTTGATATATCGAGGTAAGCTGGCCTCTGAATAAGCTAGTTCAAACTTTGACGATCTTTATTCTTAGTAGCAAAAAGCTTCAGTAGGGCAGTCTAGAAATATTTTATATAGGGCAGTCTAGAAATATTTTATATACTTGCAGTCAAATGGTGGATTTTGAGGGTTAATTTAAGGTGTTCCAAGACTTCTGTAGTACATGCATCTGCCACTATAATGGTACATGGCAAACATTTCCTTTGTAATTTAGTTTCCTCTTTGGCACAATCATCCACATGCTTTCTAAAACAACATCATCATTTTAGATTGCATACTGTATCCGTATTAATATATTTTCATTATTTTGTCTTGCTGATATTTTAGGGACTGAGCTGGTATCCAAGAGTAGTGCTCTTTCTAAAGTTTACAAACAAAGAACAAGGTGAACGATTTTTGCAATTGCCAAGACAAGGTTGAGCCCTTCTTTCTGGCTCTCCAAAAAGCAGGAACAAAGGCAAAACTGAGGGAATAAGAACAAGGTAGTTTCTGGCTTGTTTGTAATTTCATGTATATAATTAGTAAACTTGTGAAACCATAACATGTCTTCCAAGCATAAGCAAATCAAGGATTGGATTGGCTTTTACTTTTATCAGACTATCTGCTTTTTCTATCTTAATCATGACTATTTTTCATATTACGAATTCTTTTATTAGCACTAGGTTTGGAATAAGAAATGGCAAGGTTGATTTAACAGGTGGAGGACAATCTTATTACTCATCTTGTGAAGTGGTGATATGAAAGGCCCAAGTAAAGAAGGCCCAAGTAAGCAAAGGTATGTAAACCGCCTAGTACAAAGCTTAGTGCAGAATTTTCAACAACAAGCAGGTCATTTGGATAAGGAGATTCAGCAAGAGATTCTGAGTAAATTTGTTCGTCATCCAATAATGACGAAAGCATATAACCCTGAGGTTATCCTTGGAGGTGAAAGTCTCTTACAAGTGATGAGCAATTTGAGAAGCTCCCTTCAAGCAGTAAAGGGTATCCATAGTCACGACCAACTTGCAGCAAAAAATGTTGTTTTAGCCATGGTGGTATCAGGGTCAGATGTGCCATCAAATAGGAGGACAAAGGCAAGATCTACGGCAAAATTACTAGGCATTAATAAAAGAAATATGAAGCCGGCATTTGAAAGAAAAAAGAAAATTGAGATGCAGATGGGACTTTGGGCTAATGGATCAAGGCTGCCACGCAGTAATATGTTGTCAAAAGAAGTCGTAGATTGCATTGAACGATTTTGGAAGGAGAACACTAGAGTTTCACCAAATAGAAAGGATATGCGTAGGAAAAAGCTTGGAAGAGGAAAAGACAATGTCATCATGCATCCAACACATTATCTTGAAGTCTCACAAGTAAGCAAAACCTTTCTCACCCTTGATTTTATGTTTGCTTGTGAGCTCATGCATGTGATGCTTGTTAGCCCAACCATTGGTAGCAGTGACTATACATCTTCAATTTAGTTCCAAAGTGCTATTTGTAGTTTAGCTTAGCACTGATGCCTAGCATTGTTATTTTAGCCATAAGACACTCCTAGTTTATGCTAGCGGCAGATAAAATCCTTTGAGTTCTAGGCTCGTTTGCATGAAGCCTTTAATTGCTGCGAACAGAGGCACTTATAGTGGTCAAGATAGAAATTACTGCAGTACTGCCTAGTATGCATCTTTTAGATGAACACCTCATTTTTCAGAATATTATCTAGCATGTACGTCAAAGGTTTATAAGGACTGTTTGGAAGCTTGAGAGTACTTTGGGGCCATGATTTACTTTGGAAGGGTTAAAGTACACGAGGCACTTACTAAATTACATTTAAAAGGCTGAAAATACATGATGTACTTCTTGGATACTTTGAAAGTCTCAAAGTACATAAGGTACCTCCTGGATTACTTAAAAGGCTCAAGCTACACGAGGTACTTGCTGGATTACTTTAAAAGGTTAAGTATACAAGATACTTCTTATACTTTAAAAGGGTTACAGGCTGAAGCTTACTTGAAATTCAAGGAGGCATATCCTGATCTTGAGGTTGGGCAAAGATTGTTTGAGAAATGGAAGCCCTTTTATGTGAAGAAATTGAAGGAGCGGAATACTTGTTGTTCCGTGCGCTATGTTCAATTGGACCTATTAAGAATGTATAAATTGGCTTGTCATTCATCACAGCAGCAGTATACAATGTATAAGAAGAGAGAGGGGTAGCCGAACATAGGAACAATATCGGACTACCCCAAAAAAAGAAAATGTGCTAAGGCATGATAAGAGGGCAATGGCGACAAGTTCTCATCGGGATAAAAAACCCCGCCCTTTCGGGTTTTCGAGGAAAACCCTAATGAGAAATGGTCGCCACCAACCTCGAATGTGGTGCCTAGAGAGCAGAGAAACCGGACGAGCGCGAAGGCAAACCGGAAGCACGACCCCAAACAACCGCGAAAAAACCCCCATGTAACAACGAGGATGACGAACGGAAACCAGCAGGACCCCAAAAGCCGGTGGAAGATAGCGAAATCTCAGAAGACCAAAACTCAAAAACGCCCGTAAAGAGTCAGAGAAACAAGCCTAGCCATAAAAAGAATCCGCATCAAGAAAGCTGGAAGATATAAGGCATAAAAATCGACAGAAAAAGAGCAGAACAAAAAAAGATAGCGTCACCGACAAGGTGGAGAAAGCATCACCCAGCGGGTGGAAAACATGATATATAAAGATGCATCACCCTCAAGGTGGAAATAAACAGCATCGCCCGCAAGCGGAGAAAAACACAGGAAAATGCCAAGGAAACAGCAACAAGGCAAAAGCGACACCCACAAGTGAAAAACCACAAAAAGAGCAAGGACCAATACTAATACAAATGAAAAAGACGTACACGCCCACGCAGTAGGGTGGGAAGGGGGGGAAGCTACGAGCACGAAGAAAATGCTGCTGTGAGAAGACGCCGATAACCGGCCTGAGAATGGAACTAGCCTAATATAGGGGCTCGTCCTTTCCCAGAATGGCGATCCGATGGCTCGGATCGATGGGATTAAGAATGTCCTTGAATGCAATGAGGACAAATTCCATGATTCATAAAGATTGTAAATGTTATTGTGATATTTGTAATTGGAAAGAGGGAATGCAAAGTTGCAATGCAGCCCATAAAACATTTTCAAGGCTACACGAGATTTGGGAGATGGCTGTGTGCACAAAAGAGGGAGAGACTGAATGGCACAAACAAAGTTGCTTACTTGGAACATGTTCTAATTGTGGAGCTAAGAAAATCAAATTTTGTCCGAAGGAGTTAGATAAAACCAGTCCACTTCTAGAATGGGATACTTACGAGGATGTGAAAATTGGAAACGATGAAGATGGCCATCCGAAGTCTAGGAAGAAACTTGTCAAGAAAGTAATGCCACCAGGAGAGTTAGTAAGTTTCTTCTACCGACATGTTCAAGACTTTGTCAGTCACAACTTCACTGCACGTTGGGAAGACAAGCAATTTAGGGAGTGTGTGAAGAATTTCCCGCCTGGAGTCATTGTTTCAATAGTTGACTTCGCTGAGAACTACACGTTCAAGCCACAAAATGAGATTCAAAGTGGTTATTTCAATAATGAACAAGTTACGATATTTGTCCACATCACATATAGACGTGAAACAGCGTCTAATGAACCAATTAAGGAGACCCATTTTTATATTTCAGATGACAAAGACCATGACACTGCGTTCGTGCAACATTGTTTAATGTTACACTATAAATGGGTTCAAGAACAAGGATTTGAGATGAATGAACATTGGGTATGGTCTGACGGAGCTGCAGCACATTTCAAAGCACGTCGTCCAATTTATTTTGTTGCTCGCTATTTCAATATGACAGGAATTCCAATGGAATGGAGCTTCTTTGGGTCAGGTCATGGTAAGGGAGAACATGACGGCCAAGGAGCCAAGGTGAAGGATAAGATGGCAAGAGAGGAATTGAAAGTGAACAAAGAGATTAAGCCCAATGCTCATGATTGTACCCGGTGGCTTCTGGATAACTTTTCTACAAGTCACGTGGAAGAACATTTCCGAGTCATTCAAGAGATGTGGCAAGATACTTTTGGGAAGTGAAAGTTGCTGATGTCAATCGTTCAGAGGCTTGGAAGTGTAAAAGGGTGGATGGCACAAGGAAAATTCATAGTATCCGTGGGATCAATAAGGAAGATCCAACTAAGATTGTAACCAGACAATTTGCCTGCTTTTGTACTTTCTGCATGTATGGTGACATTTCTAAATGTGAAAATTTGGAACAAATAGGTGGCTGGTCTGCACATATACTGGAGCCTAAACATGGAAGAGATAGTTACAAGCTTCGTGAGCATATTGAGTGTAATGAAGTTGACGAAAACACACCTCTTGCTGATATTGTAGACGTCGGTGGCATATTTGCAGTTGAAGCCCCTGTTGATAATGAAGATGATGACATATTCTGGCTTGTGCTATGCTCCATGCCCAAGCACGTGCTTGAGAAGGATATGATAGATACACATGGCAATTCATTTTTTAAGGGTGAAGAGGTGCTCGAAGGGAAATATTTCACGAGATATAAGGGAAATCGAAAAGCACCTTCAGGGACAACAAGTTATATCTTTGGTGGAGATGGCTCTGATGCAATTGTTTATGCTGAGCAGGTGGTCCATATAATTGTTGACATGCCCCAAGGTCACAAGGTTAAAGGCAACAAGACTGTTTACCTACTTGGAGCAGCCGACGAGGACAAAATTTTGGAAAAGCTCGTCTAACCCATCCTTATATTTTGTACTATTGAACTGTTTTAATTTTCTGCTCACTCAACTGGCTTTAATTTATGATACTATGTGTGTACCATTTTGAGGGTATGTAATCAAACATGACTCCATTTTGAGGTTATGCAATCATAGTCATGCATGACGCCATTTTGTAACTAAAGTTAGTGGAGAAGTACTATTCTGCTGCTATAATATCACTTTACCTTTACATTATGTCTATATTTGCCATAATGTCACTCAAGATTCTTACTTTTGCTCAATAGAGCATTGAGTGGCTATGTCATTAATGTAATCTGTCATTAAATGTTTGCCCAGGCAAGAACCTATAGCAATAGCTCAGGCAAACTCGATTTAAACTTGTTCAAATTCGAATATGCAGGTTCAAGAAGGCATATTTAGCAAGACATCAGATTTTGAAATCAGAATTTGCAGTAAGTTTTCACACACATACATTTCATTTTGTTTGATGAATTGAGGTATTGGGCTTTGTTTGATGAATTGAGGTATTGGGCTGCTGTTCAATTCCAGAAACAGGTATGATTTCTCCACCATTTTTACACGTTGGGGTTCAATTCCCCAAAGTGTTGAGATTGGGCTCTCAGAACTGTTGAATGTGCAATATGCTTGCCTTTACGAGTGTGATTAGTGACAGTAGCAAAGCTTTAAACCTTTCCGTTGCGGAGGCTGACATAGCCATATTCAAGGCCCCATTGTTCTGTACATTAAATAGATCTTGAATTATCCAATATTAAGATACCAACATCCACTGCATTGGATTTGGGGTGTTATCTAGCACGAAACTGCTCACCACAGTTGCATTTACAACTAAGTTACATAGCTGGTTTCAATGCATACACTATAATTTTGGAAGCACATCACCTGGAATATGCCATAATCTATCTATTTCTGATATCTGTTGTACACTAGCATACAATAATAACAATAAGGCCTTTTAAGCAATGAATTAGAATAGATATTATCTTATTTAAGGGCACCACAGTAGCTTATACACCAGCATGTAACTGAATTTTGACAAGCCTACATGCAAGTATGACCCATGTGCACCTATTACCTGCTTGTATCGCTGTAAAAGCACATGTTTAATTTGATTGTTCAGAGCATATGCATGTGACCCTTATCCATTTAAAACATTTCTCTGAATTTCTTAAGTACCAACTCAACCTTATCTTAGCTTCCACAAAAACATAATATTTTCTGTTATCGCTGTACGTGAATCAAACGTATATTTGCAAAAACTTGAATTCCTATTTCAATACCATATGTAATATCCCATACATGATCATGCAGCTTCTATTCCAAAGCTTATGACTTAAAAACTCTTCCTCAAAAAAGCGTTTTGCATTATGGCACCACAGTAATGCATTTTGTTTTTCTATACCCTTTGGTCCGTTTAAATTAACATGTACAACCATGTCAAAGTAGTGCACTATCTTGAAGTAGTTTCTTTACAGCTGCTGTCTCCTTCATAGAACTCTTTGTCATTGGTGTCCGCATCACATGTGTACAGACATTTATGGCATTAGCAACCTTTAGAAGGTAGGGAAGCAATTCATCTGTCAAGTGCATGATAGTTCCAGCTTCTGACTGTGGACTAAATGAACGTGGTATGATGTACGATCCCTTTGGATTCCTCAAACACTTGTACTCAGCATCGTCCATCAAAAGACTATTAGATGAATTGTAGGATGTTGTTGACCGTACTGTTTGCATGTCTTTGAGAAATATTTTTCTCCCTGGCATGTATGGATGATCAAGATCAGTAGCCTCGCAATGCTCTTGATCCCATATAAATTCAAATCTACTTTGCACATCTTGAGGAAAGAGTTCATTAAGCATCGTAGTTAGGTTTCCTTTGGACATAGTTGACCAAATTGCCACCGCAAAGTGCTTCATACATTCCTTCACAAATTGTACGTGGCATGGCCTTACCACGATATTGAATTTGCCAATCTGATAACTAGCTGAGCGTGGATGCCGCCTTGGTAGTTTTTTGTTTAGTTCAAACCTCTTTACGAAGATTCTATTGACATCCATTATTAGGAGCTTCTTTTGCATCCTGTTACACATGTTACACATGACTGTCATTATAGACACAGAAAACTAGAACACAAAAAAATGAAGTACCTTGCTACTGATGTAGGTTGTTTGGTAGGGCTGCATCCAAGTCCTTGCTTCCTACTTTGTGATGTTGATGAGGGGATTGTCCTGCAGTTCATAAATGAGACTTGAATAGAAACTGAAAATAGAGACGTATCTATTACTCCCGGCCAGTTCTAAACCTCATTCCAATACATATGACTTCAACCAAAGTTTACTTATAATTTATGCAATAATAGAACATCAATGGCATTCCGACTTACATAAGGTTCTTCTTTTCTGGTGAAGTTTGGTTTTCTTTGGCTTTGCACCTCCCATCTAAGTTCAATTTACTGCAACCAATAACACCTACCAAGGAACATAGCCTTTTTAGCGATAGGCAAAAGATGTCAAAGGGTGTAAATATGGTTCTGCTACCCAAAAAGCACCTTCCGGACAAGTGCTTTAGGTGCTTTAGGTGGTGCATGCTCGATGAATTTTTTCTCAACGACCTCGGGGGGTTGTTACTCCAGAAATAGTATGCATGTTCCGGAGTGAGAGGGATCGATGACATGGATGTGTTCGCGAATTGCTAGAGCAATTGTCAAGTTTGGCGGGATCTCTGGATGGCGGGATCTCTGGATGGCGGGATTCTGGAGGAAAGTTTTCTTTCTTGGATTGTCATTCTTCCCAAGCTCTGTTGTCATGGCTGAGAGCTCACGGCCAATTCTCAATTCCAATTCCCATTTCAATCAAAATCCCAATCCCAATTCCAATTCCAATTCTCTAAACTATCATGTTACTGCCAATTCCGAAAGCATCGATGATCACAATAGGCAAATTTATCTGGAATTTGAAGCCAGGAGGAAAAGAGAATCGAGAAAGAGAATGAAAGAAAGGGAAAACAGTCCACCAAATGATAAGAAGAGAAGAGGATGGCTCAGTCAAAGAAGATTGCAAGAACTCTCAAAAGAGCTAGATGATTCTTTTAATCATATTGTGAGGAACGTTTCTGAGGATTTGGACAAAGGGAGAGTTCTTCAAAGACTTTTCAAAAGAAACAAGCATTTGCCTATGCAAGCAGATGTACCAGATCCCAGGGATTTGGCTGTAATGAAAAGCCTGTTTGTGAATGTTAGAGACACAATGCAATCACAAAAAATGATAAGAACAACTGATGTCCTGCAAGCAAGAAAAAGCACCCTTCAAATGGCAGCATCTTCAACAGGAGGGATTAATCAATCTCATCTTTCAAGGGTTCTATCTGTTCCAAGAAAAAGTATTGCCATGGCATTTAGAAGACGTGTACTTGCAGAGTCTGAAGCTGGCCGTTGGTCAATGTTTGAAAGAAAGAAAAGAAAGGATGCATTCTCACCCGAAGAAATAGCCATTGTGAGGAAGTTCTGGGATGAGAATACTAGAGTTTCTCCTTACAAGAAGCATGTGAGGAAGCATTTGACTGAAAACGGTGAGAAAATTGATCATCCTATTCATTTGCTGGAAATGACACAGGTAATTAGTTTCAGCCAGAAATTTACCATGTTATGCACTAATGTTTTCATTCTCTATGTGTTTAAATAATTAAATTTATGACTGCCATTGTGTTTAGGTTCAATTGTATCTTGCTTTCAAGAAGGAACATCCTAATATAAAGATGTCCCAGCAGGCTTTTGAGAAACTGAAGCCAAGCTATGTAAGAAAACTTCAAGAAAGGGAGACTTGTTGTTGCCAATACCATTTGCATCTTGAATTTGCAAGGCAGGCCATCAACAATATGAGGACAGATCCACATGGTGTTCATAAGGATTGTACCTGTAAGTGCAAAGTATGTGGACCAGGTGGGATCTGCATGGCCAAGGAGAACACTATCAAATCAAGTAGTGACTATTGGAGAATGGTGGTCTGCCAAAAGGATGAGAGTGATGAGTGGCATAAACATGCATGTCTGATGCAAAATTGTACAAAGTGTGGCTTAAAGAAGTGAGTACATGGTTTCATTTGTTTCAACCTGTAATGTTATTTTGTATTTGAATAGTTTGCTATAATGTATTGCAGGTTACCAACATGTCCTAAAGAGAGGAATAAGAAGAATACTGTTATTGTGAATTGGAAAGTATTTGAAAAGGTAATGACTTTTGAATTATATTGGAAAGTGCATTTAGTAACTACTGAAAGCATGATTCAAGTATACTTCCATATTATGAGCTGATCAATTGACTTTAACATGGCAAGATGATACCATTGTTTCTGTTATAGATTTTGCTGAAAATTATGGATTTAAGATCCAACAGGAAGCTCAATCTTGTCATTGGCATACTGACCAGGTGTCAATTCTAGTGCATATAACTTACAGAAGGATAAGGAAAGAAGAAGAAGAAGAAGAAGAAAGAAAAAAGAAAGAGGAAGAGAAATGCAAGAAGAAAAAGGACTCAGCCAAAGAGAGAAGGAAACAAACTCTCAAAGGTATTGTCAAGGAAACTCATTTCTATATTAGTGATGACAAAACACATGACACAGAATATGTCCAACATTGTCTACAAATGCATGTTGATTGGCTGGCAAGTATCGGAGTTGAATATAAGAAACATGTGTTTTGGAGTGATGGATGTTCTGCACGGTTCAAGTCTTCGAGACCTTTCCACTTTCTTGGTAGGTTTTATGGGAGAATGGGAAAGGAGCTTCTATGGAATTTTTTTGCTAGTTCACATGGCAAAGGTGAGCATGATGGTGCTGGAGCAGTTATAAAAAGGATATTAACTCAAGAGCAAATGAAGTATAGTGGCTGGAAATTGCAATGTGCAAAGGAGGTGGTTGCATTTCTCCAATGGTACTATCAAAATCATCCATCTGATACTGACATCAAAAGGTAAATTCTATGTTTACTTGCAATTCTACTTTATTAGAAACTTGCTAACTTTCTTGCCTGTTATGAATTCTGGTTGTCAAACACTGTACGCACCTAAGCACTTACAACACTTATTGTTACAGGTATTTCTATGATGTAGAGTCTTCAAATATAGATAGATCATAGATATTCTCATGCCTCACTTTAAAAGGAACTGCCACTGTGCCTTTTTTGTAATTCACCATTCTTTGAAAGGTATTTGCAAGTTTCTTGATTGTCATGAAATTTGGGTGTAAAGCACTTCAAGCACTTCAAGCACTTACAATTCATATTGTTACAGGTATTTCTGGGAGATTGAGTCTTCAAAGATAGATAGATCAGACAGATTTGAATGCCATACTTTAAAGGGAACAACAAAGCTACATTGCATAAGACCATGTGACAAGGAGAATTCTTTGAAGGTAGCTCATAGAACTTTGTCATGCTTTTGCAACTACTGCATTCAATTTAAGTGGGATAAATGCATCAGTATGAGTCGAATAGGTGATTGGGAAAAGATTGAGCTGAAGTTGAAAGAGCCTAAGAGTATAGGTGATGGCACTGATTTGCAAGATGAAGCCGAGTATGATGGTGAGGAAGAAGAAGAGGAGGATGAAGATGGTCTAATGAGTTCCATGATAGAAGTTGGTGACAATTTTGCTGTAAATGCTGAAGAAGGGAATGATGAAGGGGTAGATTTCTATGTACTAAAATGCACTGAAGCAAAGACTACTTTGCTAGAAGATTACAAGGATGAATGGGAAAATGTTTTTGGGATTGAAGAAGTTATTGTGACAGGACACTACTATAAGCAGATTGATGGTGGTCTAACTTTTGAACTGTTGCAGGACATGCCAGTGGCCAGTGTATATAGCCATCTTGTCAGACTTTTTAAGTTTCATATGATTGCAAATGCAGATCATCCAAATTTGTTTATCATGGCAGAAGACACTTACCAGCACATTATGAGTAGTCTTCCACCTGCCTTCACATTATGAAGGTATTGTAAGCATTCACAAACATCATACATTGTAATTTGAGACTGAAACTGTTTGAAAGAACAGTACAAACAATTGGATAGCCACAAACACATATCTGCATTCATATCATTGAGTATACAAAATTGAGGCATTTCTGCACTCATATAGTATTGCCTCTATTGTCCAAAATTGAGGCATATGTACAAAATGGAAATAAACAAGTACACTTCAAACTGTCATATGTTTCTGCAGCTGAACCAACTGATCAGAACTGAAAATATGACCATGATTTTCCACATCTGACCCTTGCAATATGTTTTGACTAACAGCTTCTGATCTTGACCAATGTCAAATTCAGATAGTGCATCAAGAACACCAAGGGACATTCTTGTGTATGCTTCTGCCCGGGTTTCTCTTTTCAGCACATCAGTCATGTCTTCAACCTCTGCAACCTTTCGAAGTATTGGAAGCAAGTAACTATTCAAAATATTATCATTCTCATCATTCACAAAAGTAGGCACCATGATGGAAGTGAATGGTGGAGACAAAAAAGTCTTGTATACTGAATCATCTGCAAGAATTACATTCTTCTCATACTGTGGGAAAGCTTCATAGACTTTATGCAGTGGCTTCATGAAAACTGGATTTGCACTATGAATAGGCCATTTGAAAGGCATCTGATCACAACTGTTGTGGTCCCAAACAAATACAAAGTTCTCTGCATAAGAAGGATCTATAACTGTAACAACCTCATTCACATTAAAGCTATTCATGGAGGACCAAATTGCAATGTCAAACAGTTTGGTCACCTCCTGCATGAACTTGTGCAGACCTGGCCTGAATACCACAAGTTTGTTTGTAGTTGATGCTCTCAATAATTGAGAACTTAGCCTTCTTAATTCTTCTCTGGTTGCATTTTTTTTCATGATGGTCTTCACCAGCACACCATTGAGATCTAGTATCAAAAGTTTCTTTTGAATACTAGGTATTACTTGCATGTCAGGTGCACTTGTGCTTTGCAACTCGATTGACCTAAAATACAGCCAAGTAATACTAGGTATTACTTGCATGACGAGCTGGTCCGTGGCCCAGTAATGGATACTTTTGGCCTGACGGAGAAAAGGTCTGCCGACCAACATTTCATAATTACCTGGATCTTCCCCTGCTTTCCAAACACCGAATTCCAAGGGGTATCTGAGATCGCCTATATTGATGTGAAGAGGCGTGACGCCTTGAGGCCGCGTGATATGGCCATTAGCCAATTTGATGTCATATGGGGCACGATAAAGTTGTTTGATGCCCATTTGCTTGCGGAGTTTATCCGTGATGAGATTGACAGCACTACCCCCGTCAATTTGAACATGGTTGACTTATTGATTGCCCACCGTGGCATGTACCGTGGGTGTGGAGGTAGCGACTGCCCCAACCAAACTAATTAAGTAAATACAACCATAACAAAATAATACACACATAAATTCAAATTAAAGTTTCATAAACCTAGTAGTTAGATAGGAAACAGGTAAGTCCCCATCCTGTGGAACTACTTTGTCAACAATTGTGCTTATCAAGTCGGGATGACCTATTAGTTAGACAATTAATTAAGTGAATACAAGTTTGAATGATAACGAAAGGATGAATTCAAATTAAAGGTCATATGTAGACCTGGAAGTTAAATTGGAAACACAAAAGTCCTCTTCAGTTGGGACAGATTTGTGAATACCTGAACATTACAACTTATGAATTAGTGCTCTCAAAGAGATGTTTGACTTTCCCATAAGCAAGATTACTGTTTATACCTTCAGATTGTGCTGCATCTTGATTCTCCACTTGAATGCCTTGACCAACAGTAAGATCAACATGAGGAATCTTATTTCCTGGCAGCTCCTGGTCCTCCCCTGCTTCTGCAGATTCAAATTTCTTTCTCTTCCTCAATGGATACTTTCTGATTGGATCAACCTCTTTCAGATTCTTCTTACTTGTCCCTTCTGTGCCTTTCTTCTTAACCTCTTTCAGTTTCTTCTTACTTGTTGAAGTATCTAACACATGGTCAACTTCATTGTCATCATTCCCAATGTCTGCCTCCAATTCTGATACAGAATTTAGAACTTTGCTGGCACTTCTCAGCTGCCTTGGACTCACATCTTTACATCCTAAATTCACTTCATCTGGAATGTAATCAGAATCACAACTTGCTTTTTTCTTCCTCTTTGAGCTAGTAGAAGAGGATTTGAAGTAAACATCATCATGAACTTCATCTGCCCGAGCTACATTAGATCCCAAATCAACCCTAACTGTGTTTGACCCCAGATCAGTTTTCTTGTTAATTTTTATAGGATCAAAAGAAGCAACCTGCTCTATTCCTGTTGGAGTAGTCATCCCAAGTTCAGCATAAAGATCTTCAGGAATATGTGATTCACATTTCAAACATTTCCCTTCTCTTAACAATGCAGCACACATCAAATGGTACTCATTTTGACATTCCAAAACTAATGACAATTTGTATTTATCATGAAATGTTAAACCACAAGCAGTACAAGAACTTTGCAAAAAACCTGGAAGTGTTCTTTTAATAGTGTTGATGCAGAAAGGAGTGTTGGTTATCTGCCTCAAACTTTCAAGGTTGCTCAAATGTTCTTTGGCTGTAGTGATCTCAGTCTCTTTTTCAACCAATTTAGCCTCCAATGAAATTTTCTTCACAAGAAGATCTGGATCTTCTGGTTTCAAATAGACTCCAAAGACTCATATGCGTACTCCTCAAACATCAGCTTCCTTTCCAACTCCCTTATTTCTGTCTCCATTTCCATTGTGCTAACCAAAGCCTTCTTCTCTGCAATCCTGGACTTAAGCTCTTCAATAGCAATTCTTTTATCAGACAATGTCTTATAGATGTTGTCATTACTCTTCTCATCAGCAGCCAAGTTAACAACAAGAGTTTGCATTTCCTTTCCCATCTCTGCCCTTTTATTTTCAAGCATACCAATTCTTTCTGTCACTAATTGCAGGTTATGCTTCAAATCATTCTGATCACTACTACAAAAATAGGTAGAAATGGCACAAAAGTGACATTTATCCTCCGCCCTTTTACCGCGTATAAACGTCACTTTTGTGCCATTTGGGGAGCACAAACGTTATAAATGGCACAAAAGTGACGTTTATACGCGGTAAAAGGGCGGAGGATAAATGTCACTTTTGTGCCATTTCTACCTATTTTTGTAGTAGTGGATCTAGGATAGACTTACTAATTTCTTTTGCAGAAATATCAGGCTTCAAATCCACTTCAACTTTTACTTTTTCAACCTTCTTTTTCGGCCTGCATTTCTGATAAATTACAACCTGTGCGCTATATGCAGCCGAATTGATCTTATGCCCTTCGGGATCATCCAACCCTTCAGGGCAATTTTCCCATGCAAAAGCATAAGCAAGCTGTTTTCTTACTTCATTGTTACAGGGGCCGTCTGGGTAGAAAATTTTCCGTAACCTATCCAATTTGGCCCTCAAATGCGGTTTGACAAACTGAACCTTGATTGCAGACTTAGATTGGAAAGGTTCCTGCCAAACAGATTCCAATTGTTCCTGTGAAACATTTTTTACTAACCAGTTGTATTTTGCACTTGGTTGCAAGCCCTCGTTTGATAAGCCGTAAATCTCAGCAAAATCTTCAGCCGTTTCTGCCCCGTCTGCCATTTCGCTTGATTGAGGAAGATTAGTTGCTGAGAAACGATCAATTGTTGTGTGCCGGAAGGGATTAGGGAAACTCTGTTATAATCGGGAATGAAACAGGAAATGGAGAGGAAAATTGGCGCGTGGGAACCGAGATCGAGCTAAGTCACGTTTTTTGTCGAACTCTAAGTGCTTTAAGTGCTTAGTGCTTTCGCGTTTTTTTGGGTAGCAGAACCATATTTACACCCCAAATGCTTATTGGCCTCACCTGTATCTTGTCCTTTGGAACTGACTATTCTTGGTTTGGATTTACCCATTTCAACGTCTTGCACTTTATCAAACTCTAAAAATAACACCGTCATAAAATACTGGTAGAAGAATGGGAAGTATAGAGAGAAGGGAGAGAGTGTATTCACCTTTGACACCAAGTCTTCTTTTTACTTTTGTAGTTGCTGCAGGTTTTTTTTCACCCAGAATATCTTTCTCGAGTGCCTTGGGGCTTCTAGATAACGGTTGAACCATTTTATTCAAATCTTTTGGAGTATCCCGGCAATCTTCGGACAATTCTATATATTCATCTCGCTCTTTGAGTGGAGAAGTTTGGGCATAATCCATTCTTTCATGTATGGTCCCATGTTTATGCTCTAGCATATCCAGACTATCAGGTTCTATGCATTCATCTTGAAGGTTGTTGTGTTCCAACATGTTCAAAGAATGTAAAATAGGACTTCCATAGGATTTAATAAGTTCCTCTTGTACACTACCAGCTTTATCTTCCACATTATCTAAAGGTCTCAAAGCAGTCTTGGAGCTTTTCGAAGAGCCTTTGCTGCTCAATGCTTTCTCTTGCTTTTCTAGCTTGTTCATCCAATCATCCTCCGAATCAACAACCCATGCAATCCTTTCCTTTGATGGAGTTGCTACTTCCATTGCCAAGCTTTCCCTGTCACAAAATTCAAGACAAAAAGATTCTGAAAACTAGGTAATGGGCGAGTTATCCTTACTTATATATTTTGTGATGGTGAATTAAGCAAAGCAATCCTCAAAAAAATTAACTAGTACTCATATTAGGTGTTAGTAAATTGAGTATTTGTGCATGAAGACATGTACTCATTGTACCAGAAATATACAAGGAGTAGTTATGTTATGATATGTACTCATTTGCGCATCAACCTAGTAAGACATGTACTGATTCTAGCAGAAATATACAAAGAGTTAGTTCTGCTAAAATAGGTATTCATTTTTACTAGAAGATAACATAGAGTACTTACAGACTTATTCTACAAAACTGTGTATTTGAAGTATTAAGAAATTACTCAAATATGCATCTCACTAAACTTAGCTACTTGAATACTAGACAAGATACATTAAGTACTTATGCAATCATTTTTGTACTAGTTGAGATACTTGAGGAATAAAGAAGCTAATTGGGGATTCAGGGTACTACCAACCAAACTTTAAGGTACTAGAAATACTCAACACTATGCTAGCTGATCATATCAATCAATTTATGCATGTATACAATATGCATATACATGCCTCAATATTAAGCCAAGTGTGCAACATTCAACGACACCCTTTGCTCCCATCATCCAAGTGCACAAACAGATAGAATTATATATGTATATACTAGTTTTGAGTACCTAGTTAAGCACTTATGGTATAATAAGTAAGGCAAGAAACATTGCTGCAAAAGGACATGGATCAATGATCCTAATTATAATTAATGAGACATAAAGAAGCGTACCTGTAGTAAGTGGCATCACGCCAATGCTACGAAGCCAATCTTTGCTAACGTCTTGATTGCAAAGGCAACAATAGATCGAAACTTTGAATGCGTGAACTGCACATGCAATATGAAATGAATGCATGCATGGAGATATCAAAGCTGCATATTGAAGATCCTTGTAACCAAATCCACAAAATGCACATCTTTCTACTTCAACCTTCACTATAGCGAAATGCTCTTTAGGAATTGGAGGCATCAGATTTGGCATCACAAATGTGCAACCTTCCTCTTTTATTGCATGAAGAAAAGATTGAATCCTTTTCGTTCGACTTGCTGTTTCATCAAATATGGCCTTCTCTTTCATATAAGCTTCTTCCTTCAATCTTGCTTCATCTTCCAATTCTGTTATGTTCTCTTGATTGGCAGCAATACTTTCTAAGCTAGCATTTAGCATATAAGTCATTCCAACTTCTTGCTCTTTTCTACTCCATTCTCCAATTCCCTCTTTGCAGCATCCTCTTCATTGCATTGAAGCTTTCGCAATGCACCATCTAGAGTCCCAAGGTTCCGTTTTTCCACAAGCTTGCACTGCAATTCAAGCTCTTTCTTTTTCATATCAAGTTCTGCTTTTACCTTTTCAATTTTAGATCTTAAATGTACAACTTGCTCCTTAATATACTTGGAATTTGCCTTTGCATTTTCCAATCTTGTTAATGCACTTCTCCAATTTTCATATTCAATAGTAGTCTCTTCATTTCCAGCACTAGTTTTCAAAATACCCAATTGCTTTTCTAGCACTTCAATGAAATCAAGTGCATAATGTGATGGCACACTCAAAGCATCTTCTTTCTTCTTTGGTAGCTCATCTTCTTCTTGTTTTGGTCCTTCGCCATGTCTCTTCCTAGCCCAATCTTGTGCAAATTCTTCAACACTATTCCAATCAACATTAATACCATGTTGCCATGCTGCATAACACCTCGCCATGTACATCGGAACTTTGGTCACTTCTACTTTATGGAAGACCTTCTTATAAATCTGCAAGAATTCAAATTTTGAAGACCTTTTAAGGCGGGAGATATTAAACCCCTGTTTGCCATCTTTTGGAGCAGCGCCCCATGCGTTAATCATCATTTCTGGCTGCAAACAGTTTTTCACTTCATTGATAGAAATAAGATCAGCTTCATGTGAACTACATAATCGGCCTTCTTCCTTACAAGTCACTAAAAGTTTCTCTAAACCACAAGATTTTGCTTTCTTTGGAGTAACACATGAAACTTTTGCTTTTTTGGGTTGTCGAGGAGACATCGTAACTTCATGAACTTTCTTCATGCTGCAACGTGGATCTTGAAACAATATTAAGCAAATTGTCAGAACCAAAATTCTCATATAATAAGCCTTTTTGTGCTTTTATTAAGATCTGCAAAATACCAATTACTGGGATCTAAGTTGTATTGGCATTTGAATATATTTCATAAAGGACTATACTACTGAATGAAGCCTCTATACAATTGTTAAAAGCTAGCTTGTGCAGTTCTCATTCTGCCCATACAATAATTTGTATTTGAGATAGTATTATAGTAATCCGTTTATCGCAATCATAAACGATGAGGTTTGCTGAATGCTCACTTGGATCCCTTCAGCCTTAAAATCTAACTAAACTTATAAAGAAAGCTTCCTAACCAATTGCTTTGAAGATGAGAAATGGACAAAATCCATGTAATGTAACTTTCCATAATTTCATCTCATCTTACCGTGTGACTTAACATAGTCTCTTCAAGCAATCAATCTTATTATCTGCTTGAACTAGGTAGAACTTGGGCAAAGAAGGATGAGGTGTTAGGATTTTACGTGAAAAGGATAAGAATGGTAAGCTATAAATCTATATAGAAATGGACTACAATATGATTTTATGTAATCTAAGAATAAGTTTAGAATGACATCCATTGATGCTCTTCAATGAGACACGATTTTTAAGGAGGAATTACCAGAAGAAAACGATCCTAAAGTCCTTCTGACAGCTCCTGGTCTTCTTTAGACAAACAATCGAACTAAAATCGGCAGAGTTCTGTTGCACCATTCAATCAAGGTTAGAGAACCAACAAATGAGAAGCTATGGAAGTATGTTATTTAAACATCATACCTTTAACGGAGACAGAAACGTTAGTGGCGGAGACAAGACCGACAGAGAGTTGGAAATGAAAGTGTGTCGATTTGAAAATCATGCCTTTGCCGGAGACAAAATAGAGAGTTATGCAATGGTGTTGATCGATAGTGAATGCCAGAGGAGATCTTGTTGAGGTGAAGGGCGGGGGAAGTTTGATCGAGGTAGCCACCAACTAGACGTATTGAATGAGCGGCCGTTGAATTCAGTCACCCGCATTAAATTCTCGACTAAAGTTTGAATTTGTTTTGGGAGACTAGAGTCCGTTTTTAAAAGTACTTTAGGTAGGTACTTTAGAATGTCTCGAAATGGGTATACCCTAACGTGCTTATGCCCTGTAACGCATTTCATTTGCTGGACTTGAAGCAATTGTTGAACACACTTCATCCAAATTCTTATGCTGCCAATTAGATGAAGCATGAAGTTTGTAATCAGAATACTCACGTCTCAAATCATCTCCATTGGGTGTCGTCATTTCTGCCAGCCATTTCACCTTCTTTGACATACACATAGACAGTTACATTTCAGTTGAATATTTCGTAAACGGACTCATAGGCTACTGTCCAAGATTCACTCCAAGCAATAGAATCTCGCAGTTAGAAAGGAAAACTATAAGGATATGCGTAATAAATCGAAGGAAACGTGCAAGGAGATGGATTTGAACAAAGAGATCAGAAAATTTCAAATGTAAAACAACTAAACTAAGTTAGAATCTTACTGTAGTTCTATTTTCAGTGCCACCAACAACATGAACTTCCCCAAAACATAGCCCACTCCAAGTCTTTCTGCTCTTTCTCTATTTTTTATTCTAGTCTAAGTATCCGGTTGCTTCAGTGAGTCTAATGGCTACAATGACCAAAATCAAAAGCAGAGACAAACAGAAGAGGAAATCCGCGCCATTTTGCAGCTGCCATCCTTAAATGCTTGCCTTAGAAGTTGGGAAGAAGATGAAATAAAAATTTGCTGCCTGTGGACTGTCTGTAACTTCGAGTTAAAGAGGAGCGGCGAAATGAAAATGGGCGGCTCCTTTTCCTTACCCTGAAAATGAGAAAACCTAACCTAACTAAAGTAAAGGCAAAAAGGAATGGCTAACCCTAAGTCTTACCTAAACCCTAACGAATCAAAAATAAAAAAATGTCGTCGGCCGTAGAAAGAAACTGGATATTTGACTATTGGAGGGGATGTTAACAATTGGTTAGCTGGCCCCCCTTTTTTTCTTAGGAAGGGGTTCCGATAAAATAAAAATTTATTGGAATTTTTTTATTTTGACCGAAAATTTCAGGGACGAACCCCCAATGTTGAACCCTGCTCAACTACTGATTTGCAGTGATATATGCCCAGCACGTGGCAAAAGGCCTTGGGCCTTTTTAGGCCATAACACGATTGTATATTAAACGAGAACAAATGATCTAAACCGGAGCAAACAGAATATTCCCTAAAGATTCACTTTTTTCTTTTCAAAAGAAGGGCTAAATGAAGGGGCAAAAAAAAAAAAAAAAAAAAAAAAAGAGAGAGAACATGAAATCAGTATTTTGCCCCCACCCAATCAAAAAAAAAGCTTTTTTTTTTTGTGCGAACAGAGAATTGACTGTACCAAAGTGACACTTTTGCAACCATTTAGAATTTTCCTGAAGCATGTTTTTAAAGAGAACTCCTGTTTTAAGAGAACACAACTTTTAACCGAAAATAGAAGCGAAGTAGTAACTTAAATTGTAGTATATTATTTTTTGTCTAAAATAATGGAGATGCTCGAGAAAAGAGAATTCGAGTAGTAGAACGCATTTTTTGTCCTGGATTACACTTTCTACTCCATACTAGCGAAATGAAACAAAAAACAACGATTATTCGAGTGCTTTGATCCAAAAAAAAAAAAAAAACCATTTTTTTACGTGTCTTGTGGAAAAATAATAATAATAATAATAATAATAATAATATTATGATCACGCCCGCAAAAGACCTTGAAGGTCATGGAGCGACAGTGTACATCAATCGATCAATCATGACCCAATGTCATAATGAGTGTCCTATGTAGCTCAACCTGATGGAGGAAGTGGCTTAAAGCACTTGCTGGTTCCATCATCAATAGAGAATAAAAACTTTGAAAACTATGGCAACAAATACCAAGTCTATCTCTAATATCATCATAAGCAGGGCATTCTAGAAACACATGGAATTCACTTTCCACCTTATGATGGTCACATAATGCACAGATTCGGCTCTCTCTTGGAATTTGCCTCCATCTTCGTACTTCGATTGCTAGATGGTGTGAGCTAGTTCTCGTATCGGCAATAATATGCCCGCACGCTTTGAGATTCGCTCTCGGTAGCATTGGTGCATGTAAGTTAACAAGGGATTAATATCCTCTAGATAGGTGAGCATCCGTGACCCCTTCTTTTCCCATAAGATCTCTACCGCTTTGGTTTGGACCAGATCTCTAGCGCCAGTGCCTGTAGTAGGCCAAGAGTCTGGCTGTTATTCCCCATCCGCCCCCACTTCATGACATCATGCAACCACCACGATGTGGTGGATGCTAGCGATGCTATCTTAGGCAGCCTATCTTCTCGACATTAGGTTGACTCTATTGACGAAATTAATTGTCGATATAGAGCCTCGGCTTCTAGAGGAATCAAACACATACGCCAAGAGTATAGGCGTAAGGTGTAATGCGTTTTTGACTCCTAGCTCTTCGTGGAGGAAAGATTTGAGCACCGTTTCAATCTGTCCCCGAGCTTTAGAGATATAGATGGCCCCAAATGGGAGCTCAGGTACAAGATGACCGATGCACGCGAGAGTCTTAAACAACATTTTTTTCAAACTCCAATCACCCAAAGAGGCCTTATGGCATCTCGCCAACATACTATAAAGTGCTGCTTTGCCACCTGTAACACGTTTATGCACACAATCTTTCCATTTGTAGTTAGACGAAAATTCTAGGCCGAGATATTTGTAGCATTCTACTATTTCCAACACAGAACCGTCATACCAAAAAGATTGCCTCTTAACTGTACCAAAAACCATCACCTTGGACTTACCCAAATTTACTTTCATTTGTTTGGCTCTGCAGAAATCACTTAAACTGTTCAAGTGATCTTGAAGTCCATTCGGTGAGTCCGCTACTAGTACTACATCGTCTGCGTACAAAAGCAACTGAATGAGAATGTCACCTAGCATCGTTCCTGCGAATCCCCTCTGTTGTAGCCATTCCTCCAGCTCATCAATGTACAGACCAAATAGCGTCGGCGATAATGGACAACCCTGACGTACTCCCATTGTGCTTTGTACTGTATCTTCTAATCTGCATGAAAGCTTGGCGATCACTTCCTCGTATAATTTACTGACAGCTCCTTTAAGAGACAAGGGAACACCGATTTGATCCATACGTGCACCTAGATTATCTCGTGGCACCGTGTCAAACGCCTTCGAGAAATCTATGAAGGCCAAATAAAGGGCTTTTCTTGGTTCTTTTGCCTTTTCAATAAGAACCCTTAAAGTTACTGCATGGTCTAGAGTATTATGCTGTCTCCTAAAACCTGCTTGGCATGTAGCCCTTTTTCCATGCTCCTCAGCCCAACTTCTCAGTTTTCTTTCTAATAAACTGCCCAAGAGTTTTGAGAACACACTTCCCACCATAATGGTGCGGTAATTCCGTACATCCCTTCTATCCCCAGTCTTGTATATCGGAACTATTTTGTTCTCCTTCCATGTTTGTGGCAAACCATATCTCACAGCTTGATTTAGATGAGACGTGATTACCGTCCTAATTTGTTGACCTCCCCACTTCAATAATTCTACACATATTCCTTGAAGGTCTGCTGATTTTCCATTCTTCATGTTTGCCAATTTGATCCCAACTTCCTCTTCAGTGAACAAATCTTCATCAACGGAATATATTTGCATTGATGTGGCCTCCGATTATGGTATGTGCAGATCTTTGACCATCTGTAATAGGGCATCCGAGTTAAGCTCTTCCTGGGCCGTCGCGAGTATTCAAAGTGTTCGAAGCTTTTTGGTCAGTGCATGGAACATTTCATTTGAGTTTAAAAGCCGCTTCCCTAGCATAAAAAGCCCGCTTCTTGTTTTTAAGCAATGTTTTGTACCATTTGGGCTTTACCCTAAGGCCCTTTGGAATCTGAGCCCTGGCTTTTGTACAATCACTATCCCACCAAGAGTTATAAGGTCTGCCCGGTTTCCGTGGCTTGGTAAAACCAAAACTATCTTTTGCAGCTTCAAGCATAACATCTACCAGGATTTTTGAATCTTCCGCTAAAATTCCTGCCCAGTGAATATTACTCAGCCTGGTTTTCAGAGCATTCTGATACATATCCTTCTTTTTATAATCTAGTTTCAACCTAGGTATAAAAACGGCTCTGGTTTGTGCAGCCTTACAACCTCCTTGCAATGAAAAAGACAAACATGCATGATCCGAGTCTGGCAGTTTCTGACTGATACTAAAATTCTTGACTGTACAGGATGCAGGATCAGCCATTACATAGTCAATTGTACTTGATCCCATGTGTGAGAAGCACGTAAAAGAGAAAGATTGAGGGTGTCTAGACGTACCATTCAGAATTTTCAAGTTGCAGACCGATCCCATTTGGAGCAAAAAGTCACCTAAACTGTTTTTAGCTTGGTCTTCTGAGCGCCTATCAAATGCTGGATCCTGTACTTCAGTTAACAGATCATCACCTACTTGTTCAAATGTGGTGCATTGTTTGCTCATAGTGCGTGCATTAAAATCTCCTGTGACAATCACCTCTCCTAAATCCTTGTACTTCATAATCTCCTGGGTTAATTCGTGCAGCGGATTCTCTCTGTCAAGTCCCTGATTATCATATATTTTCATGTTCAGAGGAGCAAAATAACAAGATGCTAGATAGATTGTTTTATTATGTAACTGCAGCTGCAACCATATGTATTGGTTGTGCTCATGCTTTCCGATCCATGATGCACACCCTATTAATTCTTTCCTAATGTAAGCTGCCAGACCACCAAAACCTCGTCCGGGTCCAGGCTCTTTCATGTTCCAAGCAGTGCCCATTTCCGTAAATCCATTTATAGTGGGTAAGGAAATTGTTTGATGCTGCCAAGTTTCAGAAAACAAGAGCAGATCTGCACTTCTCCAGATATCAGCTGTAGCATCTATTTTAGCCTGTGTTAAACCATGCATGTTCCATACTAAGACCCTCAAGGTCGCAAATCCCTATTCTCGTTTCTTCCTAGTAATCACAGCATTGTTGTTCCTATCCAGGAATGCAACAACCCCATCCAATCTGGCAGCCTTGACCTTCTCCCACTCTTTTTTCCTGTGTTCCTGTTGTGCTGGAGAAAGGTCTGGATCAATCCAAATTTTTTGTCCTTTAAGTGCTGACTTGTTCTGAAGCACTCTATTACGTGCCTCTTCACTTCTAAATTTTACTAGGATAGGCCTGTGATATCCCCCTGGCTTGCCAAGCCTTCTACTGTGCACCATTTGTGGTTCATGCAGATGCATTACATCCTTGAAAAAAAGCTCAATTACCTCTGATATGTCCTCATCCTCTTGCTCCGCAATTCCAGATATCTTTAGATTGCGAGCTCGAAGCTGTTGTTCTGATTTTTCTGCTACTATTTTTTCATGATGCAAGTCCATCTGTTCCTTGGTAGCAATGGCCACTGATTCCGCAAGTCTGGATTGCAGGTCGTTGATGGTTTCTTGCAATTGAGATGTACCTGGATCTGTACAGACTTTTGGCAAGAGTGACTAAATTTCAACATTCTGAGCTTTCAATTCTCGGTTTTGTGCAGTTAGGTCTTGGACGGCCAACCTAAGCTGGGAAAGCTCCTCTTTCAGATCGTGCAGCAGAGAGAAAAGGTCTTCATCTGGCTCGATAGAGCCAGATCGTTTTTTCGGTGGCATACGAAAATAGGTCAGAAAAGCTGAGCGCTAGGCGGAACCAATCAAAAGGATATTGTATTCGAACAAGTAAAACACTTTTTATATTTTGGAATAAAGTTGCTGTTCCGGAATAGCGAAATGGAAAAAAATATCAAACCCGTTTTGTATTTTGAAATACATTCCTATTCTGAAATAGCGGAAGGGAAAAATAAAACAACATAAACTACGTTTTTTAGCCCTTAGGGTTACCTGGTTGCCTTTTCAGCTTTCAATGACTTTGCGATATTTTTTGTCTGTTTTGTAGAGATACTAGATGACTTCGAAAAAAAGGGATACTAAAAAAAAAAAGAGGGTTGTATTCTGGAACACATTTTGTATTCCGGAATAGATTTTTTTTTTTTCAAAAAACAGGGATACCAGATCATGGTAAAAAGAAATGGAAAATGTATTCCGGAATACACTTTGTATTCCAGAATAGGTAATGACCATACAAGTGCTATTACTTATAGCAATTACAGTATCAGTTGTAACGTCATCTATTGTATCACACGTGATGGTGCTAGTTATATCAGTACTCACACATGATATTATGTATGTTGCTAATAGCATCATGGATATTATCACCACTTACATCACTCATACTACCAATAATTCTTCCATTTATAACATGACCATACAAGTGTTACGACTTGCATCAATTATAGTATCGTCTATAATATCATCTGATTCATGTACGCTTGTGTCGTTATCTACAAACATGACATTATATGTGTTTCTATTAGAGACATCTATTGCATCGTTATCTTTGTCACTGTGATGTCCTTGTTATTTTTATTTATGTTAGATGTTGTACTACTCATTTCACAACTCATTTTTTCAGATTTGAGTCATTCTTTTATAGATATAACATAGATGTTCATGTTTCCCATTTATAGCATCAAAAAAATTCAATTTCATAGGCAAAATACACAAAATAACATTGTTAGGAAAAGATCCTATACTGGCTAATCAAATGCCACCATCTCTTATATCATGTGCAATATCATCTAGTTCATCATCACCAAGTTGTAGATGCAACAAATGTTGAGGCACATCACCAACTTCCCCATTTTCATCATCATCATAATCTACGAGTCGATGGTTTGCTGAATCCATTGGTAGCACATCCTCAAATGCATTGTCATCCTCAATTGAATCATGATCTTCTACCCAATCACCTGCCATTTCATGGATGTTATCTTCTAAAGCATCAATTCCATCAAGTAAAAGGGTTGGGTCAGTCTTGGGAGATGCCAAATCCATATGTAAAGTGGAAGGATCAATCATGCATCGCGACGTAGGTGTTGCATAAACTACAATCCACCAATCAGTGTCCCTCTGATGTGTGTGAAAGAAAACCTGCTCAACTTGTCTAGGATAAACAAATGGCTCATCCATTTCTCTTAAAAATTAGGTAGAGTTAACCTCATAAAAACCTGATGGGTGTTGCCTCATTGTATGATTTCTTCCTCGATAACATGCTTTGAACCACTTTGCTTTCAACAAGTTGACTTTGAAGGAGCGATAATCCACTTCAATTATATCTGTTATTTGACCAACATAATTAAGGTCACTTTTCAACGGTTGATTGTCCCTAGCTGAAGCTTGACTTTTTTGCTCAAAGCATGCTGCAATACCACTATCAAATGTAACTCTACTTTTATCAGCGCTCATGACTCGAAAATGCTATCCATATGCCCACATTGATGTGTAGAATCTTGCCTGCAAGAGATAGATTAATAACATATCAACAACTAAACTCACAAGTTGAAATAATGTTAAAATTGAAATATACCTTTTTTGAATATCCAAGCGCTACATTATAGGCATCTGGCAGAATTTCAATGCCTTGATGTTCTGCTTCTTCCAACTTACGTAATAACCATTCTCGTGGTATTGTTTCAGGCAACATTTCAATATCTTCTAAGGTCCTTATGTGTTTCCCACGTCTTGCCCTTCTTCCTAAACCACGACTTTTTCTAGTCTCCTCTCTTTCCATACATGCAATCTTATATTGTTCTCTCCATGCATCTAGACTATCAGAGTTTGCCATTACCCACTTATTTATCTCCAAGTACATTTCTTTGCTAAGTTTGCGTTCCACACCAATGCCTTCAAGAACTTCTCCCATGTCTTCTACACACTGTTCTCTTTGCCATATACGTGGAGCATTAATATCTATTGATGTGGTTGCATCATTCATAAAGAAAAGAAGCTCTTGCACGAAATGCCCTTCAGCCATACACGCTTCTGGTTGAAGATCAAACAAGCTCGTAGGAAAGTTACGCTCTAATACGCACAACAATTTCGCAACTTCAACCTCCATCATTGATATTTCTGAGGCATTGATTTCTTTTAACGATACCCATCTTTATGCAAAAATAGACAATTAAAATCACACATAATAATATAATAAGATAATTTTTCAAAGTATCTAATTACTATAATACCTTGTAAACTTGCCCAATCGATAAATTGCGTCATGAATCCTTGCGTCAAGCAATTATCTATTGCACATGGAAGAAGATGCTACATAAAAGAATATGCACATGTAAGCAAATACATGACCAATTTTAAAAGAAAATATAGGTTTACCTGTAGAAACTTGTGCCAATCATGTGATTTTAGGCCAGTATAAATGCCCGACGTATAGAGAAGCACTATATCCTGTTGGTGTTCTTATTGCAGATATCACATGTTTGACTTGTTTAATCTCTTGTTTGCTAAGACATTAGGGCGGATTTGGGGTCTCAAAACAGCCTCCTATCAGCCATTCCACGTCATATTTCCGCTCCTTTTTCCCCATGCCACCTAGGATACCAAACTCTCATAATTACAGATTTATTTGGAATATTCTCTCGGAATAAAGGGGATCGCACATTCATGGCGCCATATGTATTTAATTCTGTTGGTTGTCAGACAGACTGATGCAACACGTGGCGCTCTTAAAAAGCCACTTGCATTATAGCATACCGGCAACACATGACAGTGTCTCTTGGTTTGTCAGATACCAAGCGTGCGCGTCACCGATTCTTGTCTTGCGCTATTTTCATTTAGAGGCCATGCCCACACAAGCTTCCCGCCTTCTACATTTCAAAATTTGAATGTGTAGGTTGAAACTTTGTATCAGACTTTCATTTCGAGGCGCTGTGACTGCGCCTTAAAAGTTCGTAAACCGGGATCTTTACTTCATCCCAATACAGGCTTCCCGCCCCTACAATTCGAAATTTGAATTTGCTTAATGTATAAAGGCATGGATTGTAGGAGAATGGACTTTTCGATTTCCATATGCATGTTGTAAATTTCAAAAACAAGACTAGTACGGACGTTCGGCTCACACGAAGCGAATTGGGCTGGGGCATACAAATTGTACACCTTAATTTCGCGTCGTGCGATCCACGCAGTATGGAAGCTCCAAATGATGTGTGGATAAGGATCCAACTGACTCACGAATATGCTCCAGTCTTCAATCGCAAAAAAAAGGTCTAAAAAATACGACATGTTGCGTCTTGCGGCTCAAAAAGTGTCGACATCTGGGCGGATGACAGTTTATATCCATTGGATCCGTTGAGTGGCAAGAAACCGTCATTTCGGGACGTTTCAAGTTTAGTCCGATTTTGTGATGACGGTAACTCTGGCCTCCTGGGATATTGTGAGAGATTGAGAGAGGATGAAGGCATTCGGAATCGAATACAGTTCCTTGAGATGAGCTGCTTCCGATTGTCACAAGAGAGTTATAACTTAAACCAGCAACTCTTTTTTCTCTCGCTTCATTACTCCACTGTAATGAAGGAAAGGAATGACGGCTTCGGGCGGGAAACCTCTTTGAGATACGAAGTGGACAAGTCCAAATTGGTGATGGGGCAGCTGCAAGAAAAGATCCAAAAGCTCGAAAGAGCAAACTTTGGGCTTCAATGTAAGTTAAAGAATTTGAAGAAAACATCCCTTGGCTTGCGAGAAAGGAAGAAGCACTTTCGACCGATAGAGGAACTGAAGTTTGGATCAGGTGCATTCAGACGCAGGGTCACGGCCATAAGGTCCATTTACAACACTAGCAAAGGTCAATCAAGATCTGGAAAAACTAGAAGCAATCTTGGTTACGTAGTGAAGAACCTAGCGACAAACAGGGAGATAGTGGACATGATTTGTCAGCCCTACAACTCTTCTCTCAAGAAGATGGTATTGGAAATGGTACTAGGAGAGATCTACAAGAAGCTAGAAGCGATAGATGTACAGACTGTTTGTGACGATCTAGGCATCAGTAGGCTTGGTTACCGTTCTCTATTCAAGTCATTCCACGAAGCGTTGAAAAGAATGGGCACAAAAAAAAATATTCGCTCCACGTCCACAAATTGTTGAGAATACAAGGGTTACTAGGACAAAGATGGTGTATGCCGTATTAGGAGAGATGCACCGCGTTGAATGTGTTGGTCTTGCCATAGCCATAAAAGATAAGAATGGCAAGGATTGTTGTGATATAGTTGGAATGAATGAATGCAATAATCTTTGGGTTGGCCTGGTTAGTCTCTTACAATTCCTTGTCAAATATTATGACGTAACAGTTGCAGAAACTAATGGTGAGATTGAAGTTTGCATAAAATTGGATGAAATGGAACTGACCAAGTTTGAGAAGTATGAGAGGGTATCCGTTGTCATCATGAATAGAGCAATTGAGAATGCAATTGCACATGCTAAATCAAAGAGCAACAAGAATAATAAAAAAGATGTAGAAGTGACGGACGAGGAGAAGAAGCGTGCCGAAAAATGGTTCTCATGTCAATTTGAAGATGACACCTGGTGGTTAGGTCTCTTTAAAGTTTATAAAGAAACCCACGAGGTATTGAAATGGGTGTTCAATCAAACTGACATCCCGAGTCTAATATCTAGATTCGAGGGAGAGGAAAAATTGCAAGTAGATCACTATGGATCTTACAAAATAATTTTTCACTTGGCGTCTGATTTAAAAACTGAGAAAGCAATGTACAACATAAGTTGAGGAAGGACAAGGAACATGCAAAAGTTGTCTGTATTGCAATCATGCAAGGAAGTCAAGTACTAGGAAGACTGTTTCAACCTTGTCCCTTAACCAAGCAAATGCTCCTAATAGAGGAGAAAAAGATCCCAATGGCATTTTCCCCATTCCATTAGAGAGGGTTCATATCTGCACTTTGCACGGCTTTGTGAGAACCATCGACAAGATGATATTTTTGAGCTACAGATTCGTGTGGAACATTTCAGACAAGAAGAGAAGAGACGAAGGAATTCGTAGAGTTGAACATGTTCTATCAGAAGCAGGTTTGCATGGTGGCAATGTAACATTAGAGCTCGATGAGAAATGGGCAAGAAGAACAAGTGTGCCTCGTAAGGTGTCAATTGGAGGGGTGAAAGCTCGACGCTTCATAAAGAATCATAGAGAGGCTCTGAACAGAAACCAGATGGGAGAAAAGGTCTATGAATATGGAAAATTGCTGGTTGATGCGGAGCAAGACTGCACAGATGGCGTTCGTTCGGCATTGAGGAAAAAAAAAGCATGGGATGCATTGTCTGAATTGTTCCCATACATTCAGAGAATGGACCTCACAAGAGAAGATGCAGAAATGTTTGTGCAAGCGAATAACAAATTTATTAGGGCTTACATAGACGCATGGGGAGAGAGTGAAGTCACGCACTACTTGCACATCTTTTGGGTTCATGCACCTTGGTTTTGTAGGAAGTATGGAAGCCTAGCAGTGTGGAGTGCTCAAGGCATGGAGAAGTCGCATAAACAAGCTAAAATAGTCTTTCATCAAACACTCAAAGAGGGGGTGGAAATATGGCAACCAACCCTCTAAGACATATGACAGAGTGGTTTTATAGAAGGGCGATGGCTAAATACGACAAGAAAAAGGAGCAACCCAGAAGTCGTAAACACCATTGGCATAATGCTGAAGAGAAAATGGAAACTTGCTTGGCAATATTCCAGGGCCCCACTAGCATCGCAACAGTGGAGATCTAAGAGACAAAGAATCGGTAAATTATACTTGTAATGTGTAGTATGTTCACACGACGCGGAGTACTTGCCTCCAACCTCGTTTGCACAACTGTAGCTTCGCGTCGTGTGATCTTATTTGGATTATACAGAGCGAACAGTGAAGTTCGCTATTGCTTGCATTTATGTGGGTTCGCGTCGTGTGATGCTTTACAAGATAATAATAAAAAAAGGTTACTTTTGATTAAAGTTGTGAAAATTGTTACATTGAAAAACAAAATACAACGACTCATTGTTGCTCCAGTGCGAGCTCTTTTTCATTAACTTCATCATCATCATCAGCTTCGTCCTCGTCTTCATCTTCGTCTCTTCTCCTCAAGCCAGCAATCACCCTATCCAAACGTTCCTCCAATCTGTCCACCATCTCTTTGTACATGTCCCGCTCCTATCCCACTACCACAACGTTTTCTTCTGCCTGAATTAACAACCTCGTTGCTGTCATAACCACCTCAGTGCAGTTGTTGGGACATAACCTTCCCCTCCTGTCTAGCCTTCTGTTCAACTGCCTGATATGCCTCTCCTGGCTACGAAGCATGAGAAGGTTGAATTCATTTTCTTCTTCTTTCTGCTGAATTGTAACGGCATTCCTCTTTAGAAGATCGTCTTGCTCCTTCAACCTCTTTATTAGACCACCCAACACTATGTCAGAAGGGAGTTCTATTCTTTCTCGAGCGTTTTCCCTTATCAGCGGTAGAGGATGTGGAGGCCATAGATGACAAATGGGAGGGACGTTAAGATTATAGAAGTGAAGGGAGCGAAGACTCTAACCGGCGAAAGGAGCACAATGCAAGGACCTCAATTTATACATATTAGCGCTTGAACATATTAAATACAGTCGGCTGCTATCGCACGTGTTGAGGGAATTCTGTCGGCTATCCGCTAGAACACATTAATGGTACTGGAACACATTAACTATTCTAAGTACACTGTATCACACCACGCGGGATCTGCACACGCGCTTTAAAAGCTTATGAAGGGTTTCACTTCGTGTGATCTGTCTTGTCATTCTCTCTACCACGGATATTGAAAATTAAAAATAGGACAAAAACTTTTTCACGCACATTTTTCAAAAACTTTTTCCATTGCAAAACAAAATAATTACAAACATTAAAAAAAGACGGACCCCTCTAGGAGGAGCCCGATGCCTCTGATCGCCGGGCAAGCTCTTCCTGGAGGGCACTGATAATTTGTTTCTGCTCCTCCAACATGATTGCCTGCCCCGCAACCACGTTCTCATACTCTGCAACCTTATCTTCCCGCTCATCAAGTTGAGCTCGGGCAGCCTCGCCTGCTTCGATTGCGGCCCTAAGCCTCTCTTGGAGGTTAGAACTCGTGGCGTGCAATTCGCGGTCTATGGCAGCACGCTGATTGTCGCACACTAAAATCACCTCCCTATAGAAGGCGGCCTTGTCCTCTGTCGCAACCAGCTTGGCGACGTCTTCATCATTCTTTTCTTTCAGAAGGCAGATCTGTTCCTCAGCTTCATCACGAATGTTCTAAATTTCCTTCACCAGAACTTGAGACAAGATCTCGGCAGGGATGGAACTGGAGCTGGAGGCCATTGAAAGAGATGAGAACGAAGGGGAGATGGCTAAGGACAGATGTGGTAGAATAGGAGATGGCGGATAGGAGAAGACAATGGCATCCGATGTCTTATATAGAAACTATAGGTACGTTGGAATCTACGTTTGCGAGTACCGATAAGGTCTGTGTAACAATCCATAGCATGCAATTAGGCAACGATAGCCTATGTTCGCATCATGGGATCCGTCAGATCCTAGCCGTACGGTATGCAGGCCCATCTAATCAATCCTTTGGTCGTACAAAAGACGGTGTTATTGTGGCAGCGCATGCCACGTCCTTGGCATGACGTTGTCATCTGCATGCCACGTATATGAGTAGACGTTGTCATCCACATGCCACGTTCTTTGAGTGCTGGCGCTTGCCAAACCTAGATATGACTAATTCGCATTTACCTGCAAGATATCACATAATCTAGCTAGATGTTTGTGTTACAAATAGTTTTCTATTAATAAATCAGGAATTTGTACATACAACGAGGTGTACATTATGGAGATCATACGACGCGAAATCCATTGATTGCTACCTAATTGCAAGCATGGCATTTCGCGTCGTGTGATCTTTTAATAAAATAAAACATACATTTGAACAAGAGAATAAATATATCATCAAAAACAATAATATATATATCATCAAAAACAATAATATATATATCATAAAAAACTTCTCATTGAAGCAAAAAATACATAGATAGAACGGCTAGGGATCTTCATGATCCTCTCATGATCCTCTAGCTGAAGCATTAAAGCTGCGTTCTCATCCTCCGCAGCTCGGAGCTTCTTCTCCATTTCTTCTAAGGCCTGCGAAATATTGTGGGCAATTTCAACTGCCTCGGCCCTCCAGCTAGTCGCCTCTTGGTACATGGTGAATGTTTCGGCGAGCTCAATGTCTCGCTCATGCAGGAGCGCCCTCGTGAAGGCTAATCTGTCGACCGCGTCAATATTCTCGGCGACAAGACGGCTGTTTTGATCGTGGATCTCTTTGAATCTCTTCATCACCACTGCAAGGGTGATGTCCACGGGGAGCTCTTGGCGTGGGGGAGTGCTATCTTGGCGTGGTCGCTTGCTAGAGGAAGATGGAGATACCATCGGAGCGATGAGAATGCAGAAGACGGAAGTGGAAGATGAGCAGAAGGTGGAAGGTGGAAGAGGATCGGAGGTCGAAGGCAAGATAGAAGGTCTTCTATTTATAAGATAGATTTCGTGGTAGCTTGAGTCACACGACGCGAAGGATGCCGGTTGTCAGGAAAATGGACCGTTGCTTCTCGCGTCATGTGAGGAATAAATAAATTAATTGTTTTTTTCCAATAATATTTCATTTCTTCCAGAGAAATATCACACGACGCGAAAGCTCGTGTTCGTCAGAAAATCAGACTGATGTCTTTCGTGTGGTGTGAATAAATACAAATAAGATAATTTTTATTAATAATTTCGGTGATACAATCTATACATAAGTAATTTTACTGATACAAGTTCGAAAATATATAACTTCCAATTTTTCAAGCTTCGTCGTCAATTTCATGCTCTTTCAATCCCCTGTCGCACTGATCCAACAAGGCAATGACTCCCATGTTATCGACCCCAGCTTCCAATCTTGGGTGATTCAAGCCAGCAGCTAAAAAATTTAACATATTGCTCGCCCACAGACTGGCTTGGTCATCAAAATATTGTAACACAACATCCCGCCGAATTGCTATCACCCTTTCAGCGTAATGCATAATGCACGGATGTAATAGACAAACTCTGCACCTTTTGGAGTGAAAGTTCTGCTGAAGACGATTATCTCCCCATTAACGAATCTTGAGATATATCGTAACAATATCGAGTCCTTCAATCTTTCCTGTCCCCCGCGTGCATGTCGGCAAGAAAAATCATCTACTTCCCACAAATAAGACCCCTCAAGGTTATCTTCTTCACATTTCTCCTCATTCATGAGGCTTATGCTGCCGCGATTGACTGAAGGGCCTGCCAAACCTGTAGATCCTGTTGGCAGCTTTGCACGGAGACACTGGAATTTTTCTTCCGTTGGCAGATTCGCCTCCTCTTGAGCATATCGAGACTCCAGCCTCTCATAGGCTTCTTTAAGCTTTATAGCATTGTCGGTATAAGAAGACACTTCAAACATCTCTTTGTCCAAGTCCTCTACAAAATCTAGGCCTAGGTTTACCCATTCGGCCAAGGTATTGATAAGCTCGTCTTCCCTAGCACACATTCGTAACAAAGTCAGGTTCCTCAGTATATCACTTAGCAATAAGTATTCTTTGTCTTCCACTAAAATTGGCGTTATGTCAGACAACTTCTTTTCATCCTCATCCTCATCACCTTCAGAATCATCTTCCTCCTCTGGTTCACCCAAGGCCAGTGCGTCGATGCCAAAACTCCTACATTCTTGCTCTTCTTCTTGTAGATCTATCTCCATTTCTATGTCATAGTCAACATCATCACACATAACTGACCCCCCTTGGCTTAAAGATTTCATTGTTTCCAGTGTATCTTCGGTTTGGTCGAGCAGAATGCAATAACTAGCGAATGCAAATGGCAAAGAGATATAAGTTACCTTCTTAAGTACAAGGACGCAGCCAGGAGGAGCCCGCTGCGCAGCATTTTTGAAAAACGTCTTCGCTGCTTGCAAATGGGAAGCCGCTTCCTCTAGAGCTGGTTTTGGAATCCACGACTCAGGAACATCTGCAAAGGACGTCCGATGAGCCCAAGCGGTCCGGCTGAAAGCTAAAGCAACCTCGCGATAGCATCCAAGCTCGCTACTGTTTCCCATGATGTCCAACTCCTTACAATAGAACGGATAAATCGCAGTCGACGCAACTTCCTCATTGTCATGTGGGGCAGATGCATACCATTCCAGGAACTTCACATAACAATCCATGACGAAGCAGACGACGAATGCAAGAAGATGTTTAGGAGCGGTAAGGCGCTGTCGCTTCTAAACTCACGTAGCCGTTGTCGATTATGAAAGGGGACACAGCCGTTGTGGGGAGATTTGTCCGTACATTTTAGGGTTAGGGTTAGGGTTGGATCACACGATGCGAAAACTAGTATGTGCAAAAAAAAAGCACAATGCTTGCTGCGCGTCGTGTGATCCTCACGTATAACCTTTAAAAAAAAAAATACAAAGTGCGAACCTAGGAGAAAGAAATGGACTAAGAGATGAAGCTTATAAGGAAAGCCATTACATTAAAGAATATTATAGATAGATAGATAGATAGATAGTATTTTAACGTCACGCCACTAGGCAGCATCCAACTGGACATGTGACCACACACCACACTACATTGCTGAAAAAAACATAAAGGCACTTCACGGCCTTTTTTCTGGGGGGGGTCTTTCTTCTTGTTGTATTCAGCCATAAAATTTTGACCATAGTACTCAGGATCCCTTATGCGTAAGACCAGGCGCATGTCATTGGGCATGACAGTCACCCGCTTGGCATGTATTGCTGCAAGCTGCGAGTCCTTGAACAGACTGACACCAACTGCTTCTGAAGCCATTTGAAGAGCATTTAAAGCAGTTGCTTGAATTCTGTAACTGGTATGATGTATCGCACCACACTCTTGTAGAATCTCTTTCACGAGCCTCGCAAATGGGAGCCGCGGAATGACCATCTCAGTGCTCTTCTGATACTTCTTAATCTCGCGAAGCGCTTTAATGCCAGGCTTCGTCTTTCGCTTCCGGCCACTACCATCACCCACCTCAGCATTTGCAGGTTGTTGCTCGGCCGACTCTTCCGGCCGTCTCCTCACATTTCTGGTCGCCTTCCCCTTTCTGGCGTTGGGCCTCCTCCTTTGATTTGAAGGTCCTGACGCATCCACAGGAGGAGCAGGAAGAGCAAGAAGAGGCGGCTGCACAATTATTAATCCGGCATCATATTCTGCTCGGCGATCTCTCACATTTTTATCCTCCGTCTCCGAACCGGAGTGCACCTCCCTACTTACTGCCGAGCTGCTTCTCCCACCGTCTGTCATGCGGAGTTCTTTTCCGCAGCTTCTGTTAGGCATGGTCGGAGGAGGAGAATCTCTATCAGAGACTTCAGATTCAGATGTAGATGAAGGAGGCAGACTAATGTAATCACCTGGCCTTACACCACCTGGATGGATCCTTGTGGTTTGCTTAGTTCTAGCCATGGCTTCTCAGCGGATGGCGCTTTATACTACGAACACTGACAAAAATAGACAACTGGCAAGAGATAAATAGTAAAAAACAGAAGTTAAAAGTAAAATATGATGGTAACTTTTTAAATAATTGTACAGAACCCTAAAAAAATATCGGACAAAATACGGAACCCTAAAAAAACATCGAACAAAAACACAAATAAAAAACCGAGATAAAGCACTAGGCGAAGACAATTTCTTGTCTTCTCCTTTTCCCTTTCTCACTGCCATTCCTATTCTGCCTTTGTCTTTCACTTCTTCCTTTATTTGGAGTAATCCAAACATCTTCTTTCTGCCTTCCCGAATTCATTTCTTTTGGTATCTTCTTAATCTCTCCTCTTCCTTTGCAAATTTTCCCTCCGAGAAGCCTAATGCCACATGTCGAGCATGGCTGGGGCAGTCCCTGCCATACTAGTTTCAATGATTTGGGTTTACCGAAGTAATCCACAAAATTTATTTCTTCAGGGATTGGTTTTAAGAGGTCAATTTGAGCCCAAACTCTTGGGGCTTTGTCCTAAGAGGCTTCCCAGCTTATGATATTCCGGGTCTGTTGAAATAGAGTGAGCAAAGACTGCTCATTCCAGTACATGGGATTTAATCCTTGTAAAGAGGTCCAAGCCGGATGGAAAAGCTCAGAGAACTTTTGGGGATCGAAAGAATGATACTATTTCTGGAAGAAAACCTGAGTATTGGCTTTGGAAATAGTACCCTGTTTGAGAAGAAGAGTGGCTGTCTGTCTATTTCCACATTCTATCATAAAAAAAGGGAATTCTATCCAATAGATATTATTGATAGCGACCCCCTGTTCCAATCTCTCTAGTTCCCCTTTTAAAAATTGAAGTCTGACCCCCTCATGATGGATACACCCTATAAGCCCTCGAGATTTAAGAAATCTTAGTTTATTCTCTACTGTTGCATTTCTAAGGGGCTTACCAACAAAAACCGGTTCTTTGTCTGTCAGCAATTCCTTTCGCACATCCTCTTGCACCTGATTCGCATAGTCCAGAATTTGATTAACTGCCTCCCTCTGACGCTGTAGGGTTCCCACTCCCGAAGACCGTCTAGTATTCACCATATCTGTAACAGAGGTGAGGAAATCTCCAAAAGCAAGAAAATCCTTCACCTTCTCTCCCTTCTCGAGCGCTGCTAGGCGACCCACGATCTCCCGGACTTGGGTATGGCCTTTCTCACTTAGGGTACAAATGAGATCTATCAGTTCTGTAAATTTGGCATCCTTTTTGGCATTATTCTCTCCCGTCACTGTTACCACTTTTCCCCCCAAATCTGCCCCTTTCTGCACATTTCCCAAGAACTGTCCCATCTGACCCGACTGTTGTACATTCCCAGACATACCTGTCCCCTGCTCCATAATTCAAAACAGATCTTTTCCCCTTTTTTTTCTTTTTTTAATGTTTTCTAACTTTCCACTATACTGTTAAGCAATCGACAGCTCTAACTGTAAACTTTCACAACTATTCTACTTTTTGTCCACGAACAATGTGTATGGAATACACCTGCAGCACTAGCATTACTATCACCGACGAACTCACCCAACCAGGATTCAAGAAGCAAAACCTCCGATTGAGGAACCACAGAAAAGATAGGTGTAAATAATTCTTCAGGGAAGAATCGGTTGTACACCAAACTTTCCCATAGCCATGCACTCTCCCCTTCAAGCCATCCACAAGAGAATCTCTCCCCTTGGATCAGGACCGTGAAGAATTTCATGGTTTAGGGTAGAGGAGTTTCTGTGCTCCCGCCATCCAGTAGGTTCATTTTTCACTTAACATTGCCCTCCTTCTCCAGTATATACGCTAGCATGAACTGCAGCTTTATACTCTAGCTGCAAACCCTTTCTATTCTTTATAGGTCTATTCAAATCATTACTATCTATTCTTTATGGGTCTATTCAAATCATTTCGTTCTTCTGATGCACCCAACCAGTCTCAAAGAAGTTCAAATATCAATCCTGCTATTGTTTTTGTCATAAATATTGTTTTGTCTTTTATATTGACCTTGTTGTTATGTTCTTCTCTTAGTATGATGCTAGGGATTTTGTGGGCAAGGGTGCCACAAAATGCACATTCAGACCCAAAAGGATTCTTGAGAAGGTAAGTGGATAGGAAGGAAAGTGATTTGTCTTAGTTTAAGTAGCTCTCTGATGATGTCATCTTTCTATGCAGGACAAAAATATTGATAGGCAAGAACAAGAAGATAAGCATGCTGAGACATCAGAAGAGGAGTTGGACATAATCGGTTTATATGAAGGGGTATATATGACCACAATTAAGTTTCTGAATTCAGAAAATTTTGTTGTTTTAAAGAGGAAGTTGAGCACTTCTTCACCGATGTAATGCAGGTCTGTAGCACTGGTATAATTACGACAACCCGGGTAGGAGCCCATAGGCCTGATCGACCTCGTCATATTCTGGTCCAATTTTGTACGGGACAAGACATATTGCATATCCTGCAATATGGCAGCCACTAAGGGGTACTCCCTACTCAGTACAAGAGGATCTCTTCCCGGTGCAATTGTCTAGATGACGCGAGGAGCTCTGTAGAGTCAGGGAGGCACGGTTACATAAAAAATATGCAGCTTATAGAGGTGGCATTGCAATCATTCGAGACACTTGGCCCTTGAACCCTTGGTTGAGATACCTTTACTGTGTTTATATTTATAATATTTTTTGTTTCTTTTGTACATGTGACGGGGCTTTGTCCCTCGCTCTAGTTCCTTCTTTTATATTGAGTCCCATAACCCGATTGGGTTCCCGTGGATGGAAAAAAACTCTATCTATCTATCTATCTATCTATCTATCTATCTATCTATCTATCTATCTATCTATCTATCTATCTATCTATCTATCTATCTATCTATCTATCTATCTATCTATCTATCTATCTATCTATCTATCTATCTATCTATCTATCTATCTATCTATGCTTAATCTGGCATGTTTGAAGCATTTATATTTATTTGTACAAAGTTGCCCGCATAATATGGATAATATGGTCTCATACTATTAAGATATCCTTTATGGCAGAATATTCCATGCAGTTTCTTTTTTGCCAAAACCTTTTATAAATTATCTCTATACAACTTCAACCTTTGCATTTTATTGAGCAGGATCATATGAGATCTGTCCACATGTTGAGTTTGTGTGAAGATCATATATGCTTTCAATGCCCATGCCCAACCATTTTGGAATGTTAGCAGCTTGTGAAAAAGTTTTGCAAATCATACCCGATGAATGCATGAAACTAATGTTTATGCCAAGTCTTTGTACTTAATGATATTATGGTTTTATTTCATCCGGATGGTTTTTCAGCTGTTGTGAATCAAATGTGTGAAAGGTGGTAAGGCCAGAATGTCCCACATAAAAGAGGATCTTAATGATATCAGATGGCGGCAACTGAAACAGGCGCTGGGATCCAGTAAAAGGAAGGTGCCACAGTCTGGACCGTACATAGCGATCCTCGTTTGTGGGGTATGCATGTACAAGTTTTTGTATAGTGTATATTAAGGTTTGTAAAATACTATAAGGTTTGAGAGAATGTACTTAATGGTGTTAATTTTGTACATGTATTGTGAATATATTTTAAGGGCTCTCGCTGCCCTACGTAACCCCCCGTGTGAATATGCACCCAAACCAAAGGGGGTTTAAGGGGGATTTTAATCTAGATATGTTAAATGCAATGGTTTATGTTAATAATGTTAATGGTATGATTGTTATATTAAAAAAATTTTGGGCCCTTCCGGCCCTAACTAAAACAAACATAGGTAAATAAAAAGCACAATAACACGAAGACAAACAAATTATTTCCATGGCAAATGGATTCAATTGATGATTGCATGTATGCATTCTTATATACATGGCATTCAAGTATTACCCATTTTCCTCAAAACAGTCAATAAGCCGCTTAAGAATTTCCTAGCCGCTTAAGGAACCCCTGACGAGAGACACTGTTGCAATATCACAAATGATTTCCTATCCTATATTGGCATTTATGGATTTTTCACGAGTCGGAGTATGATCTATGCATAATACAAGCATAGGCCAGGCACAAGCTAATCGTAACCATAGCCAGGAAGCGTTTGTCCTCTGGTGAAGATACGTCTGAAAGTAGCAATGTCAATAATTTCTGGAACTCCTATGGCAGATAAACACTGCTCAATTCCTCATCCTTGCCCATAACCATTTCATTGTCACGACCTGCACTGACACACAGCATATCTTAGGTAAATGCCTTTTCCCCATAACCATTTCATTGTCACGACCTGCACTGACACACAGCATATCTTAGGTAAATGCCTTTTCCAACTAGAAAGGGGAACAGATAAAGTTTACCTTATGGACCTTTGTCTTGTATAACAAATTGTAAACCGAGGCAATAACAAAAGAAGTAAGGCATTAACCATAGATTTCAAGGAACCGCAAATGACAAGTGGCGCCAAAGAAGATTTGTAAAGATAGCAATTGCATGGCTAGCTGAACATCATAAGCTCGTGATTCACCAGTTTTCAATTTTTCTATGTTAATTGACGAGATAAATGACCATCAAGTATCAAATTGTTCATTTCCCGGATTATGCAATCCTTGCCTTCTTTCCATGTGGAATCTCATCCCACCAAGGATGATTGCTGCCGATAACCAAATGAAACAACTTTTCAAAGAATGCTTTCTGAGTAGCCTTTTGCATTATTATAAACCTGGTCATGATTGGCCATAGGGCATTCATTCACTAGGGATGATAGAGCCGATATTCCTATGAAAAAGCTGGCACGTTTCCTGCAAATCAAAACAATAGAATATTTTCCACTTGCCCTTCCAGAAACAAGAATCCTAACAATATAAAACAGACCTCTTCAGTTGAGACGGACGGTGGACGGCCATGGAGAAGCATACAAAGAGCTAAATTATGGGTCTCGTTCATGGCCACAATATCAACACAAGGCTCTGTTGCTTCTGCTTCAAACCACTAGATGATTTCCCAAGCATACTGGACAAAGTTAGCGTCCACAAAAGTGCCACCGCCCATTGCTCCAAGGCTAATCGCCACTTCCTGAACTTGGCAAAGCTTAGGATTTACTGATTCGTGCAGAACTAGGTCAATGGTGCCTCCGCCTATATCCACAACCATAAACTTATCACCATATTTTAAAGGAACTTCATGCAATCTTCCCTGGCAATACATAGAAGCGGCTTCTGGTTCAAGAACTATGCGCAGCAGATGTGGGCTGGAGCCAATGTCGCTGCAGTATTTGCCATGGACCATTCCAGCCATTTCGCAGCAGAGTTTCATTCTGTGCTTAGCCTTTTAATCCCTTGCAGGCACAGTTACACATCATTGAACATTAGACTTTTTCAGATTATTCCCATACATGTCCTTGAGATTATCCATGGCAAATTCAGACATGCATCTTAGGTAGTCAGAGATGAGTTTCTCTGCAGATAATCCACAAGGAAGATTTTGCGCATCATAATCAGGTGCTAGCATGAGCTTGAACTTGGTAACAAAATAGCCCACATCGTTTTACTTCTCAGTGATGTGCACAGCCTTGACGAAATCATCTTGCCTCGTCTCCCGACTAGAGAATTTGTAGGTCGCAGATTGGTCCGGTTTGATGTCTTTGCCAGCCTTCGATACTTGACCAAAGCAGGCCATCCCCATCCTTGGAGCTCCAAAGAGCTCCCAGATCCGGCCGCAAAATCCTCAAGCCTGAAGGGACACTTAGCTTTGTGTTCCACAAGCTCTTCACGTGTCTCGAATGCCATGTTGCAAAACTTTTCCTGCGGCCTATAATCCAAGCTACAGCTTGATCCAAGTCCCCCATAAAATCCTCAACTTTTATCATCCTTCCTATCACTCAAGAGCACGCCCTAAACAAACCCTAAAGTTTGTGTAGCTTTAGATTTTTTTAAGGGTGGAAATCAAAAGAGAAACCACAGCCTCGCAAATCAACGGTTAAAAATTGATGCACTCTAGAAATACTATTTAGTATGCACACCCGAATACAGCAACAAAATCATAGAAAAGCCATATAGAAAAGCGTATAAAATATCAAAAGTTAACCCCCTGTTATAATGCTACATATTCCTAATGATATACCATTAATGCAAAGAAAATATATCCAGGCTATGTTGCAGAGGATATCTGCATGACATTTGTGCCATCAGCATGATGTCTTTTGATTCTCAGGCTATGGGGTGCATTGGGGAGTTTGTAATTTATCACCATGCAATGCATAGTTTTGCTAAATGTTTCAGGAGGATAGAAAGATTATGCAATCATTTGGGCATGCATGAATGCTCTTGTAACCAAGGCCAGTTGCCTGAATACTCTTCGTTACTTCATCTTGATGACTGGGTAAACTATTCCCTTTTAGAAGAATCTTTTCGTGCAAATAACCTACATAACCAATATGATAAATGCCCAATTAATAATTTAGATTGCTAAGACCACAAAGACAAGTGCAATATATAATAACGCTTATTGGTAAGATAGTGAAGAAAAGCCCATACTAATCAACAAACAAATTAGTTAAGTTATACCTTAAAAGGTCAGATACAGTTGTGTTGCTCCATCCATACTTCGTTTGTAAACTAAGGATTAAGCTAACAGACAATCTAGATGTTTAAGATTCTAGAAATAGATTTGTCTCTGCATCCACTATCATGGGATCATTACCATAATATAATCATGTGCAATTCCTCCATCACCAACATTTTCCTTGTACTCTAAATCATCCAAATCAACATCAATATTAAGAGATTCTAACATATCCATCATTGATTCCTCGCCACGAAACTCCAGAGAAGAGGGAGCATCCTCTAGTGTTTCTCGTTCTTCTCTCATTGCACTTTCTAAAGCCTCTCTGTGTTTGTGATTGAAAACCCATGGGTCAAGTTGAAAGACCTACAAGAGAAGATAATATAAATTCTACGACGTAACTAAGATCATATATAAACTAGAGTTCGAATAAGCACCTCATATCCAGCACGAGCATCCGATGTAGTTGGGTCTTCGTGTCTTTTCTATTTAATCAGTTGGTCCATGACAATTGATCTGAAGCACCTTTTTTGACCCATACGTCGTTACAATTACACATGATCTTATCGGTCTAGTATTCATGGAAAAAACTGATATATGTAATAACTAAAAAGCAAAGAATTCTTACCGGTAAGAGAGGAATCTCATCCTGTGGCTCTCTTCTGCTAACATCCTCTATAATCTTCAAAGTACGTTGTACTCAACGATCAGCACCACTTGTAGCAATACTATCATCCATTAAAAAAAGGCTCTTCTAGGCGCAAACCAAGCATGCAAAGGAAAATAGGTCTCGGGTTTTTACTAGGTTTCTACTAAAAAGGACGTATCAGACACAACGTTGCACTCAAAATGTACAAGACGTCACAACTTCGATGTGATGTTTCATGTGCTACGCCATACGTCGAACATACGACGTGGCACGTCGTGCATTCAATGCGACGTTGCATTATCGGTTGTTTTATCTGCGACGTCACATTGTAGTGATGACATTGTACGTTGCTTATGCGACAAGGCGCGTTGCAGTATGGACGTGGCGCGTTGCCGTTGCAATGCCTACCTGGACATTTGTAATGCAACGTCACATGTTGCACATGCGACATCGTGAAAAAACCTTAGCGACATGTTGAGAACACGCGAGATTTTGGGACGCCGATGTTGGCTATACGTCGCAATCGATGCGCTAATAACCTCATTTTCTCGTAGTGTGCATGCCCTTTGTAACCTGGATGCCTTTCATTTTCATTGTGTAGAACGATTTTGCAGTGATATTTGCTAGAAACATTTCATTGCCTCTTGAGCATGGCCATTATCAGGCATACATGCTGAGCAGAATGCCAAAGTTTTCCAACATAACTGTTTCTTTGAACTAAGCATAAAATTCTCTACCCTAGTTTGTTTTTAAAGTCACGTGCAAGATGATATCAACTAGAAGCTCCTCCATATATGCATCAATAGCACAACAATCTCAACAGTTCTCTCAATGAGTACAAGGGCAAGGTTAATGAAAGAATGACCAATAATTATAAAGCACTAGACCTTCATGGAGCTATTTTCGATCAAAGGAGACTCACTAAATGGGAGATCTTAGTAGACCATAGAAGCAGTTGTTAAGAACCCTGAAGTGGCTATAGTTAGACATAGACAGAGCACATGGATGAATCTGGCTGAGTGTACAAGACAAGAGCATTTAAAGATTTTTCAAAATGTTGCAAAGCTCCAAATCAATAGGAACAGGGAAAAAAACACATCCACAATATCTATTTGTCCTCAAAGAACATGATTCGGTTGGTTTACCTATCTGCAGATATTCTCCATTTGTATAAAGTGAAAGAAGCGAAGAAGGTGTCTTCTCAAAATCCAGCCACTTTCCCTCAAGAAAGAGAACTAAAAAAAGAATCGGAAGCAAGATCCCTAGCCCTTGCTTTTGATGCTTGCAATCTGTCCTCTCTGTAAAATGGGGCTAAAACAAGAAGACAAATTCAGATAATGAGATAGTAATTGCTCCAAAGAATTCGAGAAGGAAACTCCAATGCAAAAATGGTTGTCTCGCGATGGGCAAGGTGAGATGTATTTTCAAGGTTTTCTCCAATTTTCTCAGCCGTAGATCTCAAATTATGAAGATCCAATGGATCTTGTTAAACTTAGATGACATGGACACACATTTCCTACCCCTTCATAAATAAGCCTACTCTATTCATAAGAATTGAAGGTCCTTTAAATAGCCATCGGGGTGCGTTAGGGACTATCTTAAAATTGAGTTGTTAAGTTCTGTTAAAGTTTAATGTTTCGTTTAGTTGCTTCTATTTTTTGGGATTTTCATGTCTACTCACTTGAGTATGGCATGTCATCCAGGGACTGGATATGGGATGCAGGTTATCTGCCTTTAAATTTTGTCACTTGGATGAGATGCTTAGTGGGACACTCTGATTGAGCAAGGAGGCATGGACATACTAGAATTGCAGCGATTGTTGTAGGGGGGGTTAGGGAAGCCTACTAAAAAAAAATAATGTAGATACTTGCAAACATCAACCCGTGGCGCACTAACAACATCTGACATCACACATGGTTTAAGCTCCTGGAATAGTGTGGCAACACCAGGCACACCTTTACTAGTTTGTCTTCATTCGTTGCTTTTAGCTTAAGCGCTAATGAGAATGGCTGCCAGAATTTCTGTCTCAATTTGATGACATTGGCAAACTAGGAAAAAGAGACAAGGGCATAATGGGGGTACAACCCAAGCGTAATTTTTCGGAGAAAAGTGCATTTGTAACGTATTCGTGGAACTATACGTATATACTCGTGACAAACGTACCACACGAAAAATCAGGTATTTGCATTGTTGCAATAAAACCCTGAAAACCTAAAACCCCTGAACCCCGAAGCTTTGATATGGCGGCCCTTGACGGACAGGCGGAGTCGTCGGCGTCACATTACATCTGCGATATTGGTAACCTGATGGTCCTCGACCCTACAGACTCTGGAATTCCTTCTTCTGCCTCCAGGTAAGTGGCTTGAAGCTAAAACTCTAGCCCATGATTTGCGCGTATTGATTAGTTTTAGGCTGTTGGCCAGGCATTCTTGTATTAAATGGGCATTGTGAATCGGATATGTAATGAAATCTTAGAACCAGCAGTGGGAGTTTAGGGTTTGCTCTTTACATTATTATCTGCGGCCATTCTTGAGAAGAGAGGTCATTTCTGAGAACTCAAATAATTTCATCTACCTTATCAATCACGTCCTTTACAGGCGTGCATGCAAATTCTGTTTCCTTTGTGTCGTTGCTTGCCTCTGATAAATGATTAAAATTCATCCAAGGCCGTCAACGTTTTTCAGTTTTGTCTTCTGGGTACTCAAGAACTTACCTTACAGAAACAAGGAAATTCTGCAAAATTGTACGGCAGAGCGTCCAAGGTATAAATCAGTGAAAGAAAAGCTTAATAAATAAGTGGCTACAGTACGATGTCGTAGACGCATGTCTTAAACTAAACAAATTGTTCTTTGGGGCTATTCTTCAGTAGTAAAGCTAAGTTTGATAGTTCATTGATTAAAGCAGGCATCTGTGCACTGCTTACAGAATGGCAAAAAGCATCATGTGCATTAAAGTATGATTTATGACCTATGTGTTTTTGACAGAGATGCTTATTTCTAGTGAAAATGTAGACGAACAATGCCTAAAAAAGGGAATATCGGCGGTAGGAGAATTGATTGAGAGACTATTTAACCTGCCTTCTACAGCGGAGAAAGTTGGAAGACTAGTCGAACTTCCACCCCCATCGACACCACTTCCTCGGGAGAAGCCGGTATTTAGATTCTTTCTCATAATTGGATACAAGCAAAACTTTGGAGAGTTGGGTTTAGGATGATCCTTTATTGATTTGTGTGCTGCTTTTGCTTGCACACATAGATCAACCTTGGGATGGAACACAATAATTGATTACTACTTACATGTTTTTAGATTCCAACGCCGAGGCCACCTACGAAATGGGAGGCATTTGCAAAGGCAAAAGGTTATTATAAATGGAAAATTTGATGCCTTCTATACACTGTTTTCTTAGCAAGTGTTTTCTTGTGGTGGCAGGCATAAAGAAGCAAAAGAGAAGTAAACTCCTCTTTGATGACCAGTCAAATGAATGGAGATGCCGGCATGGTTATAAACGTGCTGGGGATGAAAATGAGATCCCCATTATTGAAGCAAAGGCTACAGATTGTATTCTTTTTTCTAGGTTTTCTTCCTGTCTATAAAGGGGAACTAATTTATACATATGTCCAGTGCCTGGTGAGGATCCTTTCACAAAAATGCGGTCCGACAAGAAAGAACGCATTGCAAAGCAGGACAAGAACAGTCTTCAAAATCTAAAGCAGGCTCTTAAAGTTGGTGGTAAAACTGCACTTCCAAGGTGATAGGTCTTGAAATAGTTATTTATATTTAGCATAGTTATAAGATGCTGACTATTAGTTCCATGCCTTACAGTACTGTGCAGCTTGCAGCAAGAGCAATACCTATAACAGAAGGTCAAGTTGGGCCTAAGATGAAAAGAGAGGATATAACTGAGGTAGCAGGTCTTGCAAGTACTGCAACAGCAAGTATAGGGAAGTTCGATAAGAAATTACCTGGTGAAAAGCCACCAAAACATCCTGGAAAACATCGAAAGGTGACTGTTATATTTTAGGTTGCAAGATTTTTTCAATTTTCGAAGTCGAATATTAATAATATTTGTTGATTTACAGTTCCTTCCCGTTGTCGAAGGAAAGGGTATCAGCAACAGTGAAAAGGATCAATCAGACAAAATATTAACAAAAGTATTATCTAAACATGACTACGACATTGACGTAACTAAGGTATGTTTTTTGGCTTCTCTTTGAATTTCTTAATCTATGCATTGTTCATATTATTTGATAATATCATAATAACCACTATCTATAATATGGTTTTTTAGGCGGTGAGCGTGTACAACAAAGAAGTGGAAGGCAGACGGGCGCAACATAATTTGAAGGAGGGTGGAAAGAGGAAAAAGACATTTCATGACAAATCTGGAAAGAAAAAACATAGAAAATGAGCCAAGCCATTAATTTTGTAGTTTTTAAAAGCAATGAATGAAGCTATCTAACATACAAGTTCTACCGGTTTTTTGCTTTGGCCTTGTGACAAATTTGCAACTTCGTGGGGCAGTTTTTGGAATCATTTTATTTGCAGTTGAACGATGGTAAGCCGTTCTGATTGTAACATAGTAAACATCTTGATGTTGTTAACATGTTTCTTACTGTGAATGGGAATTTTTGAACACGCACACTACTGGGAACCATGGCAATGTATTGTGTAGTGCTTTTAACAAGATATAAGATGCCAATCTGTGACGTTGCATCTATTTGTATGTATTTCACTGCCTATCACTAATTCTTGCTTTATCACTTCTCAAGGCCCAGATCCACCGAGTGTTCTAGGTAATTTCTGAAATATTTCAGATGGCATGAGATCTCTCCACCCTTGAGATAGGAACCTCTAAAGTTAAAATATCAAGCGTACACAATGTGCACAAAACCTAAATTTCATTCCACCAAACACCTCGAAAGGATTAAAAAGTTAACGACCAAAAACAATAATCTAAACCTATAGACTTGCGCAACAATTTATTTTGTATTGCAGGAGGGTATTCTCGCAATGGTTGTGAATATGATTCTTGCATTGTGCACATCGCAGGCTACCCAAAAAATGAAAAACATAGGGAATATCCAGTTATAACACCTGGACCCCAAATAAAATTGTGTGCTACAGATGTTGGCTAGTGTACCTGCCGAGAGCTAATCGCCGGGATTAAAAAACCCCGCCCTTTCGGGTTTTCGAGGAAAAACCCTAGCGATAAAATCTCGGCAAGGGGCTTGGACAACGCAGGGCTGCTAAACGTTCCCATAAAAAAACCCACGCTCCACAGAGAAAACCGAAGTCGCGCATCACCCCTGGACCTGCACATCACCAACAGAAAAACCAATAGCGAAAAAACCTCGAAAAGCGAGGGGCTGGTCACGCATGCCACGCGACAAAAAACAACATTTACACCTCGAAAAAGCAGGGGCTGGTCACGCGTGCCACGCGACAATTATAACAAATATGAACATATAAATAACAATTGTAAGGGGGGGAAGGGTGGGAGCCATGGATACTGCTGAGAGATGAGAAAGCGCCGATGAAAACGTCGATGAAGAACTCTGCAATAAATAGCGATCCCCCAACCTGATGAACGGCCTAAAAATGCATGCAATGCATGCATGCTCGTCTTGTGCAAGAATGTCGATCCGCTACGCGAATCGATGACATTCTTGCATTGTATTGTATTCAAAAACCATATTTTTGCACCAGTTTGAGCTGCTTATTTGTTTTGGAGGCAAAATTCTATTTGAGGGTAATGTTTGGGGTTTTTTTTTCAATGATACGAAGAAGGAATGAAGATTATGCAATTGGGCCAGTTCTAGAGCGTAGACACGATGTGCCCGGTCTACTGGCATGCCGAAATAATCAGCCTTATCTCTTCTTGCACTGGAACAACGATTGCGGCAGGATGGATGAGGAATCTATCTCCTAGTTAGTTTTGGTTTTTGCTTGTGGAAGCGAAGATTCTTTAAAGGAGACAGCTGCGGAAGACTAGCAGGTTAGAGTATCTGGAGAGATTTGGGCGAGTAACAGGTTTGGAGGCCGGTTTAGACGCAGTTGGCGCCACACGATAGTGTTGGTAAATTCTTCAGGTGTTGGTGCCACGTGGTGGAGCTGCTTCATCAGGCTCTTGATGGGTTCTTTTTGCAGAGCTCCTGCTTTTCCTAATCCTGCTACTGCAATTGATGCTGGAATGCTGGGATCCTGCAGGTTATGTTGAGGACAATATATGTTCCGACTTAAGGGCAGAAGACTGTAGCCATAGATCAATGCAAGGGCCTGGTAGTCTGGTTTGCTGCAGAGCTTCATGCAGACTTTGAACTATTGCTACTTATATTCTTATCGTGATACGAAGATAAATTCAATTCTCAAAACCAGCAAGCAAGAAAAGAGAAACTGAAGGAAAAACCCCATCTGGGTGTCTCCACTAAAACAAGCCCCATCTGGGTGTCTCCACTAAAACAACACAATGTACAATATGCTTTGAAAGTGTAACCATTATAGCCAGGATTAAAAAAACTCGCCCTTTCAGGTTTTCGAGGAAAAACCCTGACGATAATAGAAACACTAAACAAGGATCCTTATCTGAACACAACTGAATACAAGGCTTAATTAAGCTGATAATCATGCTTGAAAAATTGAGTCATGGTTCTCTGATCCTTGTATACATCGATACTTGATTCTTCTACAACAAGCTGATAGAGCAGGAAAGATACTTGATTCTTCTACAACAAAGCTGATAGAGCAAACCTGTAACCATAAATCACGAAACCAAGCCAGAAACTCTCGAACTATTAACCTGCACATGAAGTGAGTATTATATCAATCACATAGCCTAGCATGGGACTCACAATCTGCAACCCCCCTCTCACAACCAATATAGACACGAGGGCCAACCTTACAACCAACCACTAGCACGAGGGCCACAAACTCATAACCCTCCACTGGCACAAGGGCCCCATACACAAACCAATGATGTGCAAAAGGATCACAATATCATAATCAATATTTGACACAAGAAGCATGACGACATAAATAAGCATATTAGTGTGGGCAGTAGGTGGGGTTGGCAAGCAAGCAGATGGACCAGAAGATGCAGATGTGCAGATGAAGGGGAAGAATGGAAAAAAGGGGTATAAGAGGGGAGAAACTCTAACCAATTAGAAACCACGAAGAAACACCCTAAGCTCAAGAATTGTCGACCTGCATAAGAATTACAAGAGTAGGGATATTATAAAATCACGTTCGTACAAATGGCCACAACCGCACAACCAAATCCCTTGCATGGGGCCCATAAACACTCGGTCTCGAGGCTATAATCTCACAATCAACCATATTAGCAGGCAGACCACAATCTAACACACCAACCACTAGCACGAGGGCCACAAAACACACAATCCATTGGCACAAGGGCCACCATACACAAACCATCCATAGGCAAGAGGGCAAGGGGGGTTCACACATGTATTCCGTAGAATACATGTGCGTGGACGGAGAAGGGGTTTTTTTGAAAAAAAAAAATGTACGTATACATGCAATGTGTCTTACGTTTTGGCGCCTCGACTGTATGCATTTTCACGGTTCCGGGAGGGTTTTATTCGATCAGCCAAGGCGTTAGAATACGTTTTGAGGGCTGGGAATCCGAAGCTTGCTGCCAGATATACGTTAAGGGATTTGGTGTTTCGGAGGCTTGGTATTCTCATTTTTGCAAGCATTCTCAGCCAGCATTCTTGATGTGATATACATACTGGGCAAACAGCCCTTGCCAAGAGGGTAAGGCTTCTGGATTTTTGCTTCTATTCTATGTTTTTTTCTTTGCTAATATTCTGCTTTTCCCGGTCAAATTTTGGGTTCTTTTTCTAGAATGTCTTTGCTGCTCCATTCTCTACAGATGTAACAGGAGTTATTTCGATTTTCTACAACTAAAATTTGTGGAGATAACAAGCATTTTTTGGATCTTTCAAAGCTTTACACTTCTCATTTCTGTCATCATGGCATGTAATGAGCACGGTTCATTGCAGAGTGGAGCTTTGGGAGCGGCCATGGCTGAAGCTAAGAGCCATTTTTCTGTTGTTTTTTCCCCTTTTAGTAGTATTCCACGATTCTTGCTTCTTTTGGCAAATATGGATTTTTTGCAGCTATAACTATAGACTATGGTTACAAAGGATATTATCTTCTGTGTTATCTTCTGTGCTTTGTGTTTATGGTGCAACTTAGAATGTTGTAATGAGCTGCCTATTGTCTGATGCTCATGCAATGCCGTTAAGCCTTTTCTCTTCCTCCAATGTAATATCTGAAAATGTACATATAAGGGATAGTGGTCCTGAGCAAAGCATTGTTGCATTCCGGTTGTGTATGGCAAACGTCCTAATCAGCACTTGTTCAAAACTTCCAGTCATTTCTTATTGTTATTTTATTGATTTCGTTGTACCACGCCTCCTAAATCATCTTACGGTACGGTACAGTATGGTATGTTTCTAGTTTCAAGTCTAAATCAAGCTTTGATATTCATCTGCTCTTGTTTTATGTATTACAGAATGAGATCATTTCTTGTATACAGACAGCTATTCTCTACTTATTTTTTAACCTGGTTTATCATTTCAAAGATCGTGCTCTTGTACCATATGCAAATGATTTACTTATGTTGTCTTTAAGTCACATCAAAGAAAAGGGCTTTCCTGAGGTATGTACACTTCATGCACGTTCAAACCTCATCTTTTATGCACAATGGGAAAGAGTTCTTATTTGGGGATGCAATCTGAAATTTTACTGTTCTAATCAATTTGAGAATTGGTAATATGCAAATTAAAGCTGTCTTTGGGGATGAGAAGAGCAACAAGAAGGAATCTGACCTACCTCCACCTGGGGACAAAGTGTCTCTAGACATTTTCTTGAGGGCCCCTAAAGAGTAAAACAGGCAGCAAGGTGGCTCTAGCGGCATTACTTGAATGCCCCTAAAAGGATAAGATTGAAAGCTCAACAGAACCTTAAGCAGTTCTTGGAAAGGAAGAAAGGAACAAATACTACCATATACTCTAGTTGCCTTTAGTTATCTTGATTTATTGTATTTTAATTTTAGTACCAAAATGTTTCTACGGCCATATTCCTGCTCGTCATTTGATAACGTGAAAGATCGATGGGAAATGCAAAGGGAAAGCGGAATGGGATGAACTGGTTCAATTGATAATTGATATGTTACAGAATAAATAGGCATTCACGTCTACACATATTTGTACACATAGACATGCAGATATATGTACAAGTATATATACATATTACACATAGAGATTCCATACTACACTCTCAAGAAGTATATATACATATTACACATAGAGATTCCATACTACACTCTCCCTGAAACTCTTATGTGTGAGAATCCAAACCTGTACACATCCTCAAACCTGTACAAACTTTTAAAACACCATAAAATCTACATGAGACGATGCCATTAACTCTCTTAAAAAGAACAAGCGTACTGTTAGAACAAGGTCAGATTGTAATGAAGCATAAATTGGGTTCATGACATACATTGAAGGAGGATAAAATGCTAAGATCATTGGGTATTCGCAGATCTGGATGCCATCTTGCTGCTGCACAGAAAGCCTCAGTCTCCCATGACTCCTCCAGGTATGGATTTATTTGTTGAATGCCAATTAATTTTTTCCAGGTTTTAGAATTTTGGTTGAATCTCCTATATAAGACTAGGTGGCTAGATGATGCACTTAAATCTGCAGAGTTTATGCCGCAACAGGGATTGGGTATATCTAGAGATATTGCTTACCATCTGGTGCAAGAGTGCACCAAACAACAGACTTTAGAACATGGTAGTTGTGTGCAATCTCTGATGATTCATAATGGACTTGATTCAGTTTCAGTCTTGAGTGACCATCTTGTTCGTCTATTTTCAGGCTCTAGATATTTGGTTGCAGCAAATCAGGCATTTAGTAAAGTCTTAGGACCAAGCCAATATACATGGAATGCAATTATTGATGGAAATGCCAAACTTGCTGAAGGTGACCTGGCACTACAATTGTATCACAATATGTCGCATGAGAGTGCAAAGCCTGACAATTGCACATTTCTGGGCATTTCAAGAGCATGTGGAACTATTCATCATGGAAGACATATTCATGAGCAGATTGTAGAGAAGGGGATCCAATCTGATGTGGTTGTCTCAATACTTAATGCTCATAATCTTATTTGTTGTTTGCAGGATTTAGGCACAATGGGAGGCAACACATGGACAGAGTCTGCTATACAATACACACAAACACTACACATAAAACCAACTCATCAGTTCACATTTCTGGTTGCCGCAGTTGGTTCTTCCCACCTATTTGCAGTCCTCTTGCTTGTAGTCCATGATGGGCTTTTATGCCATTTGCATGCGCAGGCATCACAACTTTGTAGAGAATTGGACATGGACTTCTCCTATCATGCTTTGACATGGTAATGACAGCATTTATGGAGACCATTGAGCATTGTTTCTTTTTATGTGTTCATCTCCAGCCTGTTTGGTCTTGGCTGCTTTCTCTTTTTCATGTGACATTGACAAGTCAGCAAGTGCTTCTGGCTATTTATCCGGATGCGTGGAATAAGTTGTGGAGCCAAGCTTTTCATTTAGCATCAGGATGGTTGTTGTGGTCCATCTGGAAGCACAGAAGACTGTGTATCTTTCAGGGTTTGGATATTCCTCCTGCAGTTGTCCTCCAGGACGCACAAGCTAGAATCGCTAAGGCATACCATTGTTCTTCGCTTGCTCCTACCAAGGGATAGTTGATATTTGAGTCCTATTTGAGTGTGTTGTCTTATGCATAGGCTGGTGGTTCTACTCAGTGGATCATGATTATCTTCTGAGACTTTATTCCCGCCTCTGCATTTGTATCTTGCTTTTGGCTTGGAGTTTCAATAAAGTTTGTCGTTCTTCAAAAAAAAAACTTTTTATGGAGACAAAGGATCAGAATGGCCAGCAGCCATCATGTGCTAAACAATTCCATAGCAATTTTTCCAATGAGTGTGTTCTGGATTGGTTTGCAATATTCCTGCTTTGGACTTGCAGATCTCTTCATATTTGCAGGGCTGCTAGATTTCTACTATGGTGAATCTCCTGAGAGCCTACACAGCATGCCCACTTCTGTCATGTTTGTGTCTAATTCTCTAGGCAGATTTTAAGCAGAGCCATTGTTTCTGTTGTCAATGGAATAACCAAGCATGGTTAATCCGAGATGGTTGCCTAGGTTTAAAATAACCAAAGAAAATTAAACAACTTCAATTTCGTGGTCTATACTTTTATTGCGTACTGGTAAAGGAGAAGATTCTAGAATGGGACTCGCAGAAACCAACAAAGCGCCCCCGCCAGGCTTCTCATTCATCTCAGCAGATTTTCTACAATGGTGGACAGTGGGTAGCCGCCACATGCGAACTACCCACGAAAAATAAAGGGAAAATCCAATTATATCATTTGGACCCAAAAAAAATAGAATGCTAATAGATGAGTGGCTGATGTACCTACCGAAAGCTTATCACCGGGATTAAAAAACCCCGCCCTTTCGGGTTTTCGAGGAAAAACCCTAGTGATAAGCCTTCGGCAAGGGGCTTAGACAAACGTAAGGCATAGAATCGCTCCCAAAAACCCCCGCATGGAGAAGTCGAAACAGATGCCGCTCGCCAACCTGTACCTGCACATCACCAACACAACGAACGAGACAACACAAACATACCAGAGAATAGCATCACCCAGCGGGTGGAAAAAAAGCATCACCCAGCGGGTGGAAAACATGATAAACAGAAACTTGTACAAAATACAATAAACAAAGAAAGGGGGGGAGGATGGGTTCAAAGAGAATAAGGTACTGCTGAGAGAAGAGGAAGCGCCGATGAGACGTAATGCAGAAACGCGCCTAAAATAGCGAACTCCTAACCCAAACGGGCATGCGCCGCCCGCATGCATGCACATCATGCATGCTCGTCCCATTCTAGAATGGCGATCCGATGTCTCGGATCGATGCGATTCTAGAATGGGACTCGCAGAAACCAACAAAGCGCCCGACTACCAGAGAACTTCCTTACAAACTAGGATCGAGGACGAAGGTCACAGGACGAGGCCAAAGGCCGGAAAAGGATAGCATGAAAGAAACGCCAAATTGGCTAAACCAGGCAGGAAGAAGCCCCTCCACTGCCTGGAAACAATTCAAAGAGAATAAGGTACTGCTGAGAGAAGAGGAAGCGCCGATGAGACGTGGATGCAGAAACGCGCCTAAAATAGCGAACTCCCAACCCAAACGGGCATGCGCCGCCCGCATGCATGCACATCATGCATGCTCGTCCCATTCTAGAATGGCGATCCGATGTCTCGGATCGATGCGATTATACAATTGATTATTCTGTCTCCAAGCATCACAAAAAAACTCTCCAAGCTTCTTTGTAGATACCACCTCCAGCCCTTATTAATGTAAGTTCAAAAATCATTTTCGTTTTGTTTTTTAAGGTCTGCCAAGTAGATCAGAGCTATTAAATCATGTGGAACGGGGCCATTAAATGAAGGCATCATCATTTTTTGTCTCTTTTATGTCCGGAAGTGTTTCTTTTGGTTGGAAACCTTTATGTTAGAAGTTTATGTTATATGTTCCAAGAGGATCTCCTTGACGACGTTTTCAATGGACGTCTATAAAAAACTCTATATCTAAGGCACAACTTACAACTTACAACTTGCCTAATAGAACTTGAAAAAAATTCAAGATAACTACTTGGAGCACGCTCTGACAATATGCATGCATATGTGCAGATACATATACAAGATCCCTTTGAACATGGATTATAGAGATGGAGTTTCCCACTTGAATATGAATTAGACCCTAAACCCATTACATTTGCAACATTGAACCTTTAACAACCTTAGAACATTACCTCATTCAAGTGTTATGAATCAAGAGAATTTAAACAAAGAGTTGTACTAGTTGATGAACACATAAATGCAAACCTTGGTTGACGAACACTCCATGTTTTCGAACAATCCAGAATTACCTTCTTAAAACGCCATCTTCTGCAGTGGTCAATGTATTTCAAGCATATCAACAGTTCCTAGTGAGAAAGACATATCAATAGAGAAAATCTACCTGCTCTCCCACAGTGACATATGTATTTCAAGCAAATGCATCATTACCATGTGCCAAGAAAATCATATCAAATTCTTCATCATCATTATGAACTAAGATGGAACCATTGAACCCTAAATCATGAGTTAAACCATTGAAATAAATTCTAAGCATGATTGGGGTCGAGTGTAGATTAATTTGAACTCAATTGGGAGTAGATATAGTGAAAACACTGATCCTATAGAACATATGCCTATAGTTCCCAGCCTTCCTATCAATGAAATCTACAATGCTCTACAGCAATGAAACTCCAAATGTGCGATTTGGGCAAAATCAAGTTCAACTAATATGACTTTAGCATTGGCAATCAAAAAACTTGTGAAGCTTGCAACATTTGTATCTTGGATGTAAATGTAAAGTAGAGGGTAGGCTACATGAATAAATTCTGGACATAAAAACAAGGTTAAGGGTAGGGTAAATTATGCTTAGACTGGGTGTAAAAGTATGGAATCGGGTATTCTGCTTCGACAACACAAGACTGTATACATTGGGGTTTCTATGGAGGGCGAGCCGTATACATAGGAGTTTCTTCCGACCTGATGCACACACATGCCATATGCCCTAACATAGAGGTGAACCCCCCGGGCAAGAGGGCCGCAAACTCACGATCAACACCCAAAGCAAAGGAAGTACTAGTACAAAAGGCTACCAGAATGAAGAGGAACTTATATCAAGGTCCATATATGGTACAAGAGCCCTCTAATAAGGCTAAGAACTCATAAAATGTGATAAAAACAAGTAGGTAAAATGAGGGGTAGGTGGGTGGGAAAGTAGACTGAAGAAAGAATCGACAAGAGGAGAATGCAGATGAGCTGATGAAGAAGAAAAGGGAGGAAATGGAATCTATAACGAGAAAACCCTAACTTCCAAGAAGGTCTAACTAACTATATGTGGCAGTGGTTTTGAGAATTACATTTTTCTTATCGTGATACGAAGATCAATTCAATTCGCAAAACCAACAAGCAAGAAGAGAGAAACTGAAGGAAAAGCTCCATCTGGGTGTCTCCACTAAAACAACACAAAGTACAATATGCTGAAAAACAGAGGCATCAAGTCTGTGGGCCTATACGTAAGGGACATAAAGGTATACGAGGGATTTCATATCAATAGGCCCCAAACCCAAGGAACAAGAATAATTCTTAAAGAAGCAATTGTTTGGAAAGGAAAGTACAACAATTCAGGAGCAAGATTGTGGGCCTGTGAGTAAGGGGCATAAAGATGTGCAAGGGATCTCATATCAATAGGCCCAAAACGCAAGGAGCAAGATTAATTGTTAAAGAAACTATTGTTTGGAAGGGAAAGTACAACAATTCTGGCTAATTAGAATGCCCATGATCATCTGCCTTAAGAATTTAACACGAGAAATTCAATTAGACATCTACAATAGCCATTAACTTGTTAACATATCAACAAATTACCAGCTAGGTTTATATACTCAGTTAGGGACCAAACAAGCAATAACACCTCAGCATTTCATCAAGTTCAAATGATACCATAGGTATGACAATCTCTTCAATTCAAATACTCATCGTCACCAACCATAGCATTCCAAAAGCATCCCAAACAAAATGCTTACAAATAGCAAGAAAAGTTCATCTAATCAACATCATAAATTTCAAAGCAAAAGTGAGGAATGGATAATGTGGATCATATTTAGTAAATATAGGGGAAAAACTTGGAGACATAAACATATATCGAGTATATGAAATGCCCAGGGAAATGCCTAGCTAGAAAGCTCATCACAACCACAAAAAAGCCCAGATCTTATGCATATAGCAAGGTAATAAATGTATAGGTTTAAATCAAGGCAAGAAAAATATCGTCAAACAAATCCAGATATAAGAGGGCATCAACATAGGTTTACAGTTGTACAAAATACTAGAAGGAGTAGAGGATGCGAGAAACTCCACATGGCAAATGCAACCTCTGTCCAAAAAAAAGCAATTTGTCCCAATCAAGATTTTCCAATTTGTAAAAAGGTAATCAAGGAAAAACAAAGAATAGTATCACCTAAGGTTGTAATTTCTAGAACCATACAACACCATCAATCTCTCCTCAAAACAAAACTCCATTACATCAACATGTTCAATACACAGTCTTGTAGCCATCTATCAGAGGAGGAAGAGATTTCTCTAAATCACCATAAGAAGACCTCTCTTGCTGACGAATTTCTTGCACACTGTCCAAAATAAAATATCCATAGCTTAGAATATCAAAGAGGAGTCCACGACCATGTCATCGTAAAAGGAATCATCAAATATCAGGAAACCTTCCAACAGTTCAGATTATTTTATAGGGTCTTTCCAAAATAGAAAACCGGCACAAATATTATCAACTTGAGCACATGCAATCTCTACCTTCACCTCCACCATGTTACAAAAGCTATATTGTCAAAACATAGAAAGTAGAGGAAATTGGAGAAATAAACTCATAGTAAGATACACTAGTAAATAACCCAGAGAAGGGATATGTCTTAAGAAGCTATGGTCGAGGCAAAGCTAGGTTAAGAAAATGCACAGCTATAAAATTAACCAAACCACTTATTATAGTGGAAAGAAAGAAAAAAGGCAGGTAAGAATGCTTATCTGGAAATGGTCATCAAAACTCTGTTCCAGGGCTTTAGACAAGATCGTTATGCTTGATTATAACTACAGACTTGATTCACCATCGATCTTAAAACAACTTTATCAATGATTGGTTCCCAACTCATATCACAAATTCTAAGCATGTCGATCTCTTCAGACAACTCTACTAATGACTGGTTCCCAACTTAAGCATCAAATCTTGGACGGGCTAATGAACACAAATAATGTTGAAACTGCAATAAATCTGAGGTACAACAAATCTGCAAACTGTTGAATAGTCTGATGCAACTGGAGCTGAATAAAGACCTTGCAGCTTCTTCCAAACTACCACCTTGGCATAGGCATATCTATGGATGAGAGTATTCCAAAACTGTTCCAAATTGGTCTCCACTACCCAGCAAGAACAAGGGGTTAAACATGGAAGCTATACTAGCTCATACATTCTTCATACATGAAAGACATGCTCTTCAAATATCTACTAACTTCGTTTCAACTCTACAGACTTGAAGAACTGCCAACCATAGAATCATTTCTGACTTCTCCGTTAAATCTAGAATTAACAACAACAATCTAAATTGCCGTAGCCATACTTAGGTGCTGTTAAAAAGTAAATGTTGCCATACTCTTGCCATGACAAATGGTGTAAGAAAATCTGTTGCGTAACCAGCATGATTAGATATTCAAATCTCTATCCCAACAAGCAGGATATGATATAAAACTCGGCAAAGCAGGATGGATATGGTGTAAAACAAATTTGTTGTTCTCAACTCTGAGATGCGAAAACACCGGCAAAAGTGAAATACCTGTGGTGAATCAAACTAGGCCTTGCAGAAGGAGTAGAATCTCCTGACAGAAAAGAAATCGTTTGAAGCCGATTCTTATGGCAGCCACAAAAGAGCAAAACCAACAGAAAGGGAAATGCAATGAAGTAAACATCACCGAATTAAACTGTAGGAGAGATGGGAAAGATAGTCTATACCAAAAAAGTAGACTGAAGAAAGGATCAACAACAGGAGAAAGCAGATGAGCTGATGAAGAATAAAAGGGAGAAAATGGCATCTATAAGCGATAAAACCCTAACTACCAAAAGGATCTAACTAACTATATGTGGCAATAATTTTGAGAATTACATTTAGTTGCATTTATTTTTTAAAATGAGGCTTTCGGCGTGGTGTAATTTTGGTTTAGGATTTTGTGCTGCTACAACGAATCCGCAAGATATTTGAGACTTTGATGAGGCCTTTTGCGACCTGGACATTCGTTTTGTCCCGCCTCGCTTAATGCCGATTAGGAATTCTGGCCTGTGTAGTTGCTTGGTTACTATCATATAGGTATAGTGTTGTGAGGTTATCATGTGAAAGATATATCATATGTTTCTAATCATTGTGATGTGAATATTTTGAGGGATTGTGTGGTAAATGTTTGAAACCATTGAGTCTCTTAATTTTCGTTTGCACTATTGGAACTTGCATTTCGATCTCTGTTCAAAAAGTTTATGATGGTTGATCTGGCACAATCCATGGAATATTTCGCAGGTCAATGGCCATGAACAAAAGATTGCATACAGACCCATAAAGACACATAAATTTGAATTCACCAAACACCCTGAAAGGTTTAAAAAATTAATGGCCAAAAACAATAAACAAAGTACATACAAAACTAAGATTTGTTTCCACCAAATACACCTAAAGGTCTAAAAATTTTGTTTCCACCAAATACATCTAAGGTTTACAAACACGACTAAAAACCAAAACCAATAAATACCCTAAAGGTTTAAAAGACCAATGGCCAAAAACCAAAACCAATATGTAGCACAATAATAGGGGTTCCAAGGGGATTTGATATGGATGCATAAATCACCATTCCTGAAACCACCCCTAAAGCAATTCAATGGGTTATTATAAAGAAAAAAAAATTACACCTGCTATTATTATGATTACATCAAAGACATTAGCTTAAGCTAAACAATTTTTGTTTAAAAAAAAAACAAAAATTTTATTAACATGATCTATCAGTCTTCCTTCTTGATAAACCTGGCCAGCTTCATGTTCCTAGGCATGCAAGTTATTCTTCTAGCATGAAGAGCACATGCTAAGGAATTTCAAAGTGCTGCACCAGTTTTTGCTGCTGCCTCTTGTAAGGAGAGCGACATGTCAGCTGTTACCCTCTTCGTCTTGTTGAACTCGTACAAAATTTCTTGAGTGAGCCTCGCGAAGGAGGCTTGGGGGATCAGAAGTCCATAGTTCCTTTGGAAGTGTCGAATCTCCAGGGCAGCTTTCGCGAAGTACGAGTCTCTGCTCCTCTTCATGGGCTTCTTCGGTGGTGCTACTCTTTCCGGGGGTGGCTTCAGGTGTTATCCTTCGTGGGCCTTCCTCCTTCCACGTACCAGGACTTGTTTTGTTGGTAATACTTGGCGTAAGCCTCGTACATCTTCATGTACTCCTTGTACTCCGCCATCTTCTTCTTGTACTCTCGCTCATGCTTAAGTACGTGCGACTCCCGTGCTGGCTTGTTTGGCTTATTGGGGTCCGCATCTGCTTGTCTTCATATTGCATATTTCAAAACCTTAGACGAATCTGTATTTCGTATTTCAAAATCATAGACACCCCCAATCATAAGTGACTATAATCAAAACGAGAGGAGCCTAGAGGCCCCAACACATGATTTGAACCATAGGATCATATGATCTGGATTATAGGATGGACGGATCCAACAACCGAGCTAGTCCGGGCTGCACCTCGTGTAGAATATATAGCACAATAATAGGGGGTTCTAGGGGGGTTTGATATGGATGCATAAATCACCATTCCTGAAACCATAGACCGTACCCCTAAAACAATTCAATGGGTTATTATAAAAATAAAACATAGATTCAATAGAAAAAATAAACACGTTAGCTTGCTAGTTACATTGATTAAAGCATTCTAATTATGATATTGAATTCTTTTGGTAGAGGTTCGAGTCTTCGTATTGCATATTCAAAACCTTAGTCTGTATTTCGTATTTCAAAATCATAGACGTTTTCAATCATAAGTGACCATAAACGAGGCGTCCCCTGTTATTTTGCTACATATTCTAGACGAGGTGCACCTTGGACTACCACAGTCGTCGGATTCGTCGATCCTACGACCCAGATCGTATGTTGGGACCTCTGGGCACCTCTTGTTTCGCTTATAGTCGCCTATGATTTTGAAATGTGAAATACGATTTCGCCTAAGGTTTTGAGGGAATATCGAACCTCTATACGGCTTTGCCTAAGATTTTAGAATATGAAATACGGGGGTTCGAACCTCTACCAAAATAACTCAATGTCCTAATAAGACTACTTTAACCAATGTACCCAATGAGCTAATGTGATTAATTTTTATTTTGAATCTATGTTTTTTTTTATAACGACCTATTCAATTATTTTAAGCATATATGGTCTATGGTTTCAAGAATTGTTATTTTTACATCCATATCAAATCCCCCTAGAACCTCCTGTTTTTTTTGCTACATATTCAAAACAAGAGGTGCCTAGAGGCCCCAACATATGATCTAGGCCATATGATAAACAGATCCGATGACTAAGGTAGTTCAGGGTGCACTAAAGTAATTAAACTTGAGTATTTCCATTGAGCATCAAAGTAAGAAATAAAATATTGTACATGCACTAACTAAATCCAAGTCTCATACAATAATTGAATCCAAGCCTCATCACCTCCAGCACACTAAATGGTATGGTCCATAGGGTATGGGTATGGGTATGGGTATGGGTATGGGTATGGGTATGGGTATGGGTATGGGTATGGGTATGGGTATGGGTATGGGATAAAGCCTTGGAAAGGTTGAGGCCATTGGATAATAATTCCCATGAAGATTCGCCCTTTTGGTGTGTTGGTTATCACTAGAGATACTAGTGTTTAATATTTGGTATCCAAGTCTTAATTCCGCGTGGTAATGTTGGTGCGTTCCACATGCTTGAGGGCAAGCATCTCGAGGAAGGGGAGGAATTGATGTGCTTTATCGGGTATGGGATAAAAAGCTTTGTAAAGATTGGGGCCCATTGGATAATGATAAGGATCTCTGTCTTTTTGGTGTGTTAGCTATCACTAAAAGGTGCTAAGACATTGAAAAGATTGGGGCCCATTGGATAATGACGGATAATATAAGTATCATCATTTTGGTGTGTAGGCTATCACTAGAGGTGCTAGTGCGTAACACTGAATTCATGAGATCACATTATAACATCTCATTATATGAGTTCTCAATAAAGAAAACACCATAATTAATCAGAAGACAAATAGCAAAACAAAATTATGCATCTCTACTTCTGGAAGCCATGATGAATATATTTTCAATGTGAAGGAAGGATACAAGGCCTCACAACCTATAGATATTTCGTTAAATTTCTACAACGATTGTTGTGCAAAGGAGATGGAACCACCAAAACTAGAAGAATGGACACCAGTTTTAAAACTACAAATCCTAAATAGTTTTCCTAGAACTCCTTAAGAAATCAATATACCTGTGGATAAATTGCAACAAATAAAGAACAGAAAGAAAACGAAGCTCCCTTACTTGCAAAACAAAGCTGGAACTGCCAAGTTGCCAATGGCCTTTCTGCCTCACAAAACCTTGATTATCATTTCCATCGCTCCTTGTTTCTTTGCAATTTGGCCAGAGTCTCACGCTCTAAAAATAGAATAACCCTTCTTTCTTGTTTCTTGCAACATGTAAACCCAAAAACCCTTATTCTAGAATATTAATTGTACATGATCTCACAAACTTTATTTATAAAATACACCAATCTTTTCAAGCAAAAGAAAGAAAGAAAGAAAGAAAGAAAAGGAACAGAAAAATCACAATTACCCCCCAATGAATATGCCCTTGCATTTGCCAAAGGGAAAAATTAAGCAGTAAAGCTTAATGATATCCTCCATGGCACCCAGCACAACAAAAACAAGGGAATAAGTTTCTTGAGTCGACAACAGCAACTAGAAACTAGCAACTGGGCCAACCTTTGTGTCCTCAAAGCCGTCATGTTCGGGATTCCATTCCGACTGCTAACACTAGACTCTATTTATTGGCGTCCTAAACAAGAAATGAAACCTCTAAAACCAGCAATCCCTATAACAAGAATCATAGTCGAACCAAACCTTAGCTTAATACCTTTAAACCATACAAGAAATTTCTCTTCTCCAATGGGTCTCCAACTCCCCTTTGTCTAAATAAACGAGCCGCTACGTTTTTGGTCTGGTTTTGGTGCAGGCAAGTCTGGTGAGTCCTGAAGAAGAATATAAAGCCACAGTTGCAGCTGCAACGATGTAAAAGGTAAGCTTCAAGTAAACAATCCTTACTTTCTAAAGCAAGGTTTGATTAAACAAGCTGCGAAACATGATAATTAAGGTGCGAAGCCACAAATGCAGCTGGAGTGGTTGTGGAAGGTAATGAAAAAATTCTCATATTTTTTCTGATACTTTTCTTTCATTTTTCTTTGAAGCTGTTCTTTATTACTTTTATAGGGTTCCTTCCCTTGAGATGGTAGTGTCTTCAACTTCTTCAAAGTTTAAAGCTTGATTTTGTAAGCATGCTGGCTGTATGCACCACCATTAAACGTGTTGTTGAAGCTTTTGGTTGTTGACACTGCTTAAAGTGCCTTGAGCAACATTATAGAGTTCCTTTCCTTGAAATTGAACTTGATTTTGTAACCATACTGACTGCATTGAAGCTTTAAACTATAGATCATATTCCCAAGGTCATCTATGGGATCTTATAGTTTTTTTGCTAAGATAAGCTTTCTTGCGCATCCTTAGATAATAGAATCACAACCTTAAGATAAACTAATCATTTTCCGTTCATTAAAAACAATAGCAACCTTGACGTCTACAAAATTAAGAGAGTCAAGCAATATACAGTTTGATTGAATACATAGGCTGACATTGTCAAGCTTGATTTAATACATAGGCTGACATTGTTGAGCAATCGCTTTGACAACCAATAGAATAATAAGATCATTATAAACATCGTAGAAAAAATTAAAATGTGTGCTATCTTTTCTTACAATATATATAAGTTTTTTCGCTCTACTCTCCAAGAAGGCAAAGGTATCTTTAGCGCGAAGGATTTTGGATCATCGAGTGTATTTCACAGTGTTATGAAGAAATATAAACCCATTTAGCACTCGTATTATCAAACGTTGGAGTGAATAATGGATTCAACCTCACAAGTTTGGAACCAAAGAAATGTTTGCGGTGGCCTCATTTGAAGCTCACAACGTTCCACAACCAGGCTGAATCATAAACTGTTCACATTATCATGCACAATTGGGGCTTGATTCCATTCACCACAACTTCTAGTTGCCTACAAACATCTCCATACATTTGAGATCTACATACTAGCATTTTAGAAACCCCTCCACAAATTTGAGATCTACATAATAGCATTATCCTTTTAGATAACATGGAAGAATAGTTCAGGAAGTTATCAAATATAGTACTAAATCCCTACTGCACAGATTTGGAACCAAAGAAATGTTCGCACCGGGCTTGGCCGCCGCGATAAATTTCTTGTACATGTAAACCATATAAACAAACTTTTATGGCCAAAAGTACTCGTACGACACTGATTTCCAGAAACTTTTTTCCCAAAAACTATTGGTCCCGCCCGTCTCCAACTTTCTTTAGTCTTGCTGGTCAATCTTCTATCCGAATTGCAAATTCTATATAGAACTGGAATATGGCATGCATTTGCTGATATGCTGTCGTGAATTCAAGTTCCATGCTAATGGGCAAGCTCTAAATAGTATTTGCATTTCGTCGATGCTGTCTGATGCACCTTAGTCACATTCCTGAAATAATGAGCTTGTGGGTGTTCTTATACCATTACTATGAAATCAAACAAAGGCACAGTGATCTCTTTTGGGCATTTTGAGGTTAGCAATGGCAAATTTTGCAGTTCCAGAGTTTACCTATCCACATTGCAATCATCCATCAAAGATGCAAGCTTGGCACAGGGAAAGTATATACATGGCCACGTGAGTAAAAATTCAAACCTGATCAATCCAAGCATTTTTCGTTGGAACGCTCTTGTGAACATGTATATTAGAAATCAGAGTGTTAGTGATGCATGGAAACTCTTTGTTACTCTATCAGAAAAAGATTCCTTTACATGGACTACGATGATAGGAGGTTTTAACAAGTCCGGGCATGAAGAAAGAGGGCTTTTTCTTTTCCAACTTATGAAACAGGAAGGAGTTAATCCGGACAAAGTAACATTTTCCTGTGTCCTTTTAGCATGTAAAAGCGCAAAGCTACTGGAGATAGGGAAATACGTGCATGCAGAAATTATAAGGGCTAGTTGTGATTCTGATGCTTTTGTGAAGAGTTCCCTGATCAATATGTACGCAAATTGTGGCAGCATAGGCGATGCTTGTAAAGTATTTAATGGGGTGCTTATAAAAGATGTGATCTTATGGAGCTCAATGATTACTGGATATATCCTTCATGAGAATGCAGAAGAGGCAATTGCCCTTTTCCTGCAAATGTTGCACAACAGCATGAAGCCGGATGAAGTATTGGTCATGAGTATCATCAATGCTTGTGCAATCTTGGGTAACATGGCGAAAGCGAAGCAGTTTCATGGATATGTTTTGAAGATTGAATTGGGTATGAATAAATCCATACAGAACTCCCTTATTGATATGTATAATAAATCTGGAAGTTTGGAAGAGGCATGGAAGGTTTTTTACAGGATACCTGTCTGGGATCTGATCTCCTGGAATGTGATGATTGCAGGATGTAGCAATCATAAAGAGGGTAAGATGGCTTTCGATCTCTTTTATGTGATGCAAACAGTATGTATGAAACCAGACAGTTTCACATTTGTTAGCATTTTAAAGGCATGTGCCATTTCAGAATCATTGGAGCATGGAAAATATTTCCATGCTTTTACTATTATTGTTGGGTATCAGTGTGATACTTTTGTAAATAATACACTTATTGACATGTATGTTAGATCCCAGAGCTTGCAAGAAGCCCAAAAGTTATTTAATAGGATGTTTGAGCAGGATATAGTTTCATGGAATGCTATGATTGCAGGATATGCAGAGCATGATGATGTGGAGATGTTTAATGCATTTTTCAAGATGCAATCTAATGGTGTCATGGCAAACGAAGTTACCTTTGTCAGTGCCCTAAGTAGTTGCGCATGCTTTCCTCAGGGCAAGAAGCTGCATTCTCATGCAGTAATGGCCCGATTCGAGTTGGATGTTTATGTGGGTAATACAATCCTTGATATGTACATCAAGTGTGGCAGCTTAATCCATGCCTGTGAAGTTTTTGATAGAATGCTTATACGAAATGTTGTTTCCTGGACAGCTATGGTGGGGGTATGTATTCAGCATGGTTATGTCGTTAAACTGTTTCGGCAAATGGAAAAAGAAGGCATTAAGCCAGATAATATTACCTTTGTTGATGCCCTTCGTGCTTCTACCGATATTGCAGCACTGAATGATGGAAGGCATGTTCATGATTGCATGATACAGATGGGGGGCATGTTTGACATTGCGATGGGAAATGCACTGGTGGATCTGTATGCTAAATGTGGATGCATACAAGATGCATATACTGTGTTCATGAATATGCCTGTTCACAATTTGGTGTCCTGGAATACAATGATTAGTGGACAAGTTCATTATGGAAACGGCATAGAAGCTGTCAAATTATTTAAGAAGATGCATGCTGAAGGTGTATTGCCAGATAGTGTAACCCTTATTCTGGTTGTTATGGCATGCAGCCATGATGGGCTTGTGAATGAAGGATATCACTATTTCTTGATGAGCCAGGAATACGAAATAACACTGACTGAGCAGCATTACTCCTGTGTGATTGATCTTCTTGGTCGAGGGGGTTGGCTTGACGAGGCAAACCAGTTCTTTGACTTAGTTCCATTTCAAACAAGCACCATCATACAGATGCCCTATCTTGGTGCTTGTAAACTTCATTGTAACAGCAGGGGGCTAGCCGATCAGGTTATTGCATCTCTTTCTGGGAACATGAGATAATTGTATGTGCAAATTATTACGTTGCTGGTTTTGGTCATCGCTAGCAGGATATACTTTTATGGGTTAGGCAAGGTGTTTCCATATTCATAAAGAGGCATACAATTACTTGGGTGTGTATAACTTTAGATTGAAGATGAGTTGTAGCATTCCGTTGTTCAATAGGTGGATGGCAAACATCGTCCTTGTTCAATAGCAGGGCATGCTATAGGCAGATTACCTGAAGGTTCCAATTTCTAACAAACATGCAAAGATACACTAGTCCAGAGGGCTGAGCTGGATCCAAAATGGTTAGATGCCATAAAGATCCATAAACAAAGATCATTATGCAACAACATTTTATAAAAACTGTTGAAGGAAGGTTAGACATGATTTGGCCTCTTTCTTGATGAATTCACTTCTTTAGATGCTCTACTGCAGATGGCATTTTTGTCCTAACCCATGTGCAAGCAGAAATTGGATTTGATGAAAAGCACAAGCTTCGGAATAGCACACCTGAACATTGAATTTTTAGAGATGTCCATCTTTGCAATCTATGTTGGGCCTGCAGCATTGCATGGCGGATATGCAGCCATTGCACTTTCAAGTGTCCATGGCCAAACCAAGACGTGTTCATTTGCTCCATTGCTATTGACATTGGCAGCCGCAGAACCTGCTATTGGGCCGGCCACTCCTCTTATTACTTCTCGAATTTGCGAACCCATTATACTTCCAAATAGACTCTTCATATCCATTGGTTTCATCTAGCTTGAAGAAAGTATTTTTGGTGTGGTTAATCACCACCAGATCATATATACTAGTACTAATTGTAAGTCTAGACCCGTGTTTGTCTGTTTCTGTGTTGTCTGGTCTAGAGTAGGCCTGTGTGGGTCAGTGTGGGGGTGTGTGTGTTGAGCATAGAGCGTTAGTTGAGCTTCTCAGGGCCAAAGGTTAGAAGTTTTTGAGTTCATATATGACTCCACTAATTGTGGAATTGTTCCCGGGAGTTTCTCCCAAGCAGAATGCACTGTACGTTTGGTAAGAAGAGTAAAATTTCTGAAGGACAAAAAAATGGTCATCTCCATCCACCTCGAAAGTTTTCTTTGTTTAGAGTAGTCGTTTGTGGAGATAAACCCAACAAAATCAATGGCAATTCAAGGTTGGTGGAGATTTAGACGCCAAGATGAAACTTTTTAGATTAGTTAGAACTAGTGAAGAAAACGCATTGGTCATTTTGGCTTATTCCAACGGGCCTGATTATGCACCTTGAAGCTACCTTGCACAGAGTCCATCGAACAATAAAAGCATAGCTCTTCATCATACATTTTCTCTTTTCTGCATCCCACAATTCCTGAATGTACTTGTGCCAAAAACCAATGCGCTTTAAAACCATCTATGGAATTATTAAAAAAAGGAAGATTGGGCACAGATCTAGTTATGTAATGTATGATCTTTAATTTTTGGAAAACTATTGTCATTTATTTCCACAATTGCTTTATGAATGTAATCATGGAATGACGTACACACAGGCAAATGCCACTGCCTGCAAAATAGATGCACCGCATGGCACTGAACACCCAATAATAAGAAGCATAGAGTACCAAATAGTCCGACAAAGCACAAGAATGCGGGTGTGATAGGAGGCTATCATTCTCAGGTTCAATACAACACAATTTTAGGGGTGTTTCCAGGTGTTATCAAATCTTCAGTAACAGAAAAGAGAAAAGAGAGATTAGAAATACAAGTTGAATGTTTTTATATTCGTGTTTCTTTACAGCTATGAAAGAATCCATTCCCTTGCTTTTCTGTCTGTCCCAAAATCTGCTTGGTATGCTATACCTTCTGCTAGACAGTGCAAGAGGCTTTGTACAAGAGCTTTTGATAGATTGCATCCCTGACTCATCTGTGCATTTACAAACAGGAACGCCATATAAGGGTAACTCTCCTCGGAAAAGAATTCCTGTACGCAAGAATAACTTCACATTTAACTTTCAAGATATTCTTCTAAATCTTTGATTTCATATTCTAGTAATACACTGACTTTGTTCTCTTTCTCATGTAAACAAAGGTAATTCAAGCCAACAAGAAGATCTGTAATTGCTGCTTCAGCCTTAACCTGATCTGCAAAATATAGGGTCTGCAACAGTAGCACATTGGTCCGAGAAATGACTTGCTGTTCAAAGTTGTGCTCAGATTGCCATCGAATCATGTTGTGGGCAAGCGGTGCTAGCCAGCCAAGTATTCGATCTAAAGCTGCTCTCCATTCAAATGCCAATGCTGGATCAAGTGCAGATTTATCTTTAGTGAGACCCTTTAACCGTGCCCGCAAAACTCCTCTTATATTTTGTGGTAACATGCGGTATAAATCATCCCGGGCATCTTGACCTATCAATTGTGGATACCTAACCATCTTTTCAATTAAGATTATGACATTTGAATAGTGGAGTGCAAGAGCAGCTCCTCCAAGAGTTGAGGCAGGTGCAGGCTGTCTATTGCTTTTGGGGTCAAAAAGGAGACTGTTCAAATGCCCATTGGCATGGCCATTACATAGTCGTCTCTGATATAAGTCTGCATTAGCACAATTTCCTAGTGAAGAGTTCCTGCAATCACAGGGTTGGCCCATCCGTGCTCTTTCACAAGCCTGGCCATTACACATTGTACTAGATGAAGAAGTGGACAAGCTTCTCATGTGTCTAGATATGTGTTCAAAGTCTGAGGACAGACGAGTCTTCGAACTCCTACTCCGAGCAATATGTGGACCAGAGCTCAAGCTAGAGCGCGCCAAGTGGCGTTCTTCTGAACTTAATTGCCCAATGGACATACTGCTGATTCCAGGAGCTGCATGTGAAGATCTTACAGCCATTTCAGTTATAGCAGGACTGCCCTCTGCTGCAGATGGGGCCTTGAAACTATTGCCATTTGACAATTCTTGGGCAGAAAATGAATGAGAGCTGCTTGCAAATGGAAGATCTAAGAAAAAGGAACGATTGCTGTCACCATTCTGCTGTGATGAATAAAATCGAGCAGAATCCACCATCGGGGATCCAAACACGCACACAATCCTACCATGAATTGTGCATACTGTCCGTGCAAGGAATGTCACAATTTTGTCATAGGTTCTATTCCATAAGGAGATATCTCTCAAGTATTTGATCTCCTGTCTCTGCCATGCTATCTTCTGTTCTAATGCATTTAGTGTCTCTTGTTGTTCAGATTCTTGATCTTCCAAAATCCTGCGTACTGCCTGTTCTAAATCAGCTAGAATTTCAAGTTCTTGGTACAGTTTTGAAGTAGAACCAACGTATCTCTCCATTTTTTTAATTTTGGTCTCCATTTCTTTTGAAGTATACTCAAGAACACTGGCATCAATATTCTGCTTCAAGACATCATTGAATACATGTTCAAATCCCTGCAAAGCAGCATCCTGGCATTTTTTCCCAAGCCTTGCAACAGCAGCAGCCAGGGAGGCAAGTTCCTGAAGCTTTTCTCTGCAAGCAAGGCTAAGAAGCACAGCCTCACTATCAGAAACAAGGTTAAGGACACCTTCGGCCTTGATAGCTCCAGTTCGAAGACGAATCACCTCCTGATCATTAAGGGACTGCCATAGCTGCATAGATTTAGACATCACATTTGCAACCTCAAAGGCCAGAATTCCAATTCTATTCTTCTCTGATCTATTGCCCCTCTTCTTAGCCTCTGTAGTGAGCTTATTTGCAGCAGCCTTTATAGTACTCACCTGCCTGCCCATATTTGAAGCAAAGATCTGACTATTTCCTTGTTAAAAATCGTCAAATTTTTCTACCCAGTTGACCTTATCATCTATTTCCGCAGAGGAAGAAAGTGGTCTATGGTTTACGGTCTATCCTCCTGCGATATAAGCTTTTCTGTTCTTCATTTTAGCTTCAGAAGGGAAGAAGATTAAGGAACGCATTACTTACAGTTTCCATGTTGAAGATGCAGCAGCTATAGCAAATCCGGCGTGTCCAAATTGCTCATGCATGTAAAAAGGAGGTAGAAGAAGCCTGTGAAGAAACAGCCCAAGTGCATTTCTCAAATCCGACACAGGCCGGAGAAGCAGGAAGAGTAAGAGGAAGAGATAGGAAATGGCAAAATCGGCAGTGCCAATTTGCGGCCTTGCACACGTCCAAAGCGGCGCCGGAATTAGAGCTAAAACTGGGACCGCCCATGTGCAAATATGTGACCGATTCAAGGCACAGAAGGGATGCCTCCTCTCTCGTTGAATGTAGACCATGGCGAAGTGGAAGACATTACAGGGCAGAACAAAAACCACCCTCTTCTGCCCGAAACAGCAAATCCCCTTTGCCCAGCTCCTTAGCCGGAACAAGGAGGTGATTTTTTCACAGGCGATCTAAGAATTGCTGCACACCCGCCTCTTCCTCGAAGAGCTCAAAGGGAAAAGAAAAAAGAAAGCCAAAGTCTGACAGCCTAAAACTACCCAGTGCAGAGGCGTGAGGGCCAAACAAAAGTGTGCAGGGCCAGACTGCCGGAAATCTGAATTGATTAAGAATAGTTGAACACTGTTTTGTGGGTCTAATCAGAGATGCTCTCTCCACAGATGCTTTGGAGTCCGGCAAAGGCTTGTAGATTGATATGGGTCCCTTACAAACTTGTAAAATGTTAAAAAAAAGTGACAGAGCAACTGGTTTTAAGCATACACTGGTGGGTGTTCAGAGACCTGGCAGAGAAACCAGAAAAACAAACAAATGGAAACAGCCTAGCCCCAAAAAGCTCTTCCTAGTTGGTTTGTTTCCTTGCAATTTCTGTGGGCCAGTCTACTTATTCCTGCCTATGGAAGAATCACCCTCTTAATCCCAGAAGCTCAGTCCGCATTTTACAGATCAGTCCGAATCAAGCGACCTGATCTCTGGAATCTAAACATGTTCAGCAGGCTTTTGAGTCGCAAATTTTTATCCTGTTTGCCGTATTTTTTTTTTTCCCTGATTTCTGCCCTATTTTTGAATCTGAACTTCTGAAGGCTGGATATAATACGATTTTCGCATAGAGACAAAAAGGAGACCGAGTTGGTTAGGCTTGTTTCCATTACGGGTGCCGGAATTCAGGTGCTATATCACCATAGCTGATCTGCGGCTGACGGGTGAAGGGTGCCCATCATATTTGGTCTTGCCATTCTGATGAGAATGACGGGCTTTAGACGGTTGCCACGCAGGCACAGTTGGTAGGTGGTATTTCAATGTAAGACGCGTACAAGGTTTGTGTATTTGTTTTGGGTGACCATCTCTTTGCCCCATATCTATATATTTTGTATCTATTCTATTCTATTCTCGGAAAGGATCATTGGGCTTCGTTCTGCCCTGTCCTCCAATCAAAGCATGCCACATGGCAGTTTTTCTTTACCTGAAAAGAGACCAAGAACAAATGAAGAGCAGGAGCGACGCCCAGCGACTGCTTCAACGGATCTACCTTGCATTCAGACATTTTTACCCTTGATTCAGAGTTTTTTACCCTGCATTCAGAAATTATTACCCCGCATTCAGGTGCAGAACGAAGCCCACATGATCCTTTCCGTTAGGGCAAAGGCCCCCTGGCCTGTTTTCTGCCCGGTCAAGCAGGCCTCCGCGCTTCGCGCGTCGGCCAGCTTTCCCGGGCAGAAAACAGGCCAGGGGGCCTTTCCCTTATACAAGTAGACCTAGTAACTTTGTCAAGCCATCCCCACTTACCTTCAATGTATGCTCTAGCCACCAAATAGAGAAGTTGATTCTGTAGAATTGATGATTCACATCGTGTTTCTCACATGTCCACCAAGCCTTAATGACCTTATAAGCATCTACTAAACGTGTTTTCGAGCACTTGATTGTCTTCCAGTCATCATCTCTGGGCAGCTTGACATTCCTCGTGACACTGTCCAGCCCCAAAAGACAAGCTCAAAGCACAGTAGTTGGCCTACTGCACAAGAGACCCATGTTTATTGATTGCCAAGTAGTCATTGGTTGTCAATTACCATTGAAGTCATCTCACATTGCATATAGTCAAGCATATGGTCAGGTGGTTCACCAATATGGCTCTATGTTCACAATAAATGAACATGTTGTCTCATGTGTTGTGTTGTTAATGGTCTTTATTTGTATCAACAATCGCTTCATTCACGCATTATTCTAGAGAGCACTCCAAGATGTGATACTGTGTAATTACTATAACAAATGTACATAATGGCTCCTTATTGAAGCAAACATTCATGGAATTACTAAGGTTTTTTTTTTCATTAAGTAAATATTATTAACATTATTATAGCTGCAACTACAAACATTATATTATGTAGCTCCTAGGTACAAGACACTTTATTAGCGCAACAACCCAACCTCTAGTGTCAACTTATCTGGAAGCTCAGCCTATCCACGTGTCTCAAATGTTGAGTTGGACTCAAAGAATCCGTCTGATATGGGTCTATTGGAATGGAAGACCGAGGAAAATTTTGCTCTGGCGACTCTTATTGTATAGGGGAAGGGAAGCAGGGGCTCCCCTTCCGCAAAATTGGCAGGGGCCCCACCGGGCCGGGAGCCGGGTCCGCTAATTTTTCTAAGGGGAGCCCCCGCCTCCCCCCTACAAAATGGAGAAGTGGGGAGCCGTCAAAACTCGCCGGATTTGCCACAGTTGTGTATGAAAATCTGAATACTTATAGATTTATATGAAAATCTGTATAGATTTGAAGCCTTGAAGCCTTGAAGAACCGAAGCCTTGAAGCCTTGATGCCTTGAAGAACCGAAGAACCGAAGATTTGAAGATTTATATGAAAATCTGTATAGATTTGAAGCCTTGAAGAACCGAAGCCTTGAAGATTTGAAGCCTTGATGCCTTGAAGAATCGAAGAACCGAAGATTTGTACTTATAGATTTGAAGCCTTGAAGAACCGAAGCCTTGAAGCCTTGATGCCTTGCCGGTGAAGCATCTCCAAGCAAACCCCAAACGAACGACCGGCTGAGCTACCGGCTGAGCGGAATCGTCCGCCCTATTTCCATTCCGTAATATTGGCGAATGCCACGTGGCGTCACCAAAATAATTTGGGCGACCCACTTTCCATTTTGAACGTCATCATTGCTTCAAATCCAAAACAGGCGAAGTAGAGGTTAGGGTTCTATCCTTCTTTTGTTTTTGGTGTCTTTTTGCCATATAGATGCGAGTTGCCCCGCTTCCATGCTATGTTCCCATTTTTGGGCTTCGTGGTGGTTCGACAATTGATCATCGGCATTGTTTCCTGCTTTCGTTCCATGCCATGCTTGTATTGTTGTTGAGTGGTTGGCTTTGCCACTTCTTTCCCAATCAGAAAAAGGGTGATTGATTATCTTGTTTTTCTTTGTGGCGTTATCATTTTTCATGTCCATGTTTTCCACTCGGGAAGCCCATTTAGTTTTCTCTCCATAGGAGTTGAATGCGAATACTCAGCGCCTGCTTGCAAATCTTGATCGAGAGCCGTCTTTCAAAAAGCATCTTTACAGCATCAATACTTACTTTTGTGCAGCTCGGAGCAGAGGAGATTTTGTGATTCCAGATAAATAATCTTGCTTGCTCCTTTTTATTATGTAAAATCTGTCTAGAGTTTGATAGCTGCAATAATTTAAAACAGTTTAAAACAGTCTCTGCAATAATTTTTTTCTTTGTTGCTCTGCCATAGCCTCTAAGGGTTGCAATATTCGGTGAGGTTTCACTTGCAATTCCAGCTAAGGTCGAGCTTTAGTTTTGCATAACAGGAGCTCTAAATACATTAATCAATTCGTTGCCCTTTTCTTGTTTACTTCCTTAAGTTCTATTGCCTTTCTTTTTTGTAATTCATTGACACTCATGTTGTTACTATTTGTCAACTCATGTTAATATAATGGGTGGTTTCAGAATTCCCTATGAGCTTCTGCATATAACCTTTCTCATAATCTTTCTCAGTATAATGTTTTCTTTACTTGCCCTCCCTCTTTTGTTCATGTCAAAATTGTTTTTCTTTTTCTCTCTCTCGGCTCATTTAGCTTCTTAAGTTGCAGTTTATTGTCATTCATCTGCTTGTTAGTAGGGTATCATCATGTTCGACACCTAAGCCTTCTTAGTTTCTACACTATTGCAATGCAAATGTCGGCTGGTCATGGAAACTGTACATTGTATTCTAGCTACCATGTCTCGTTTCCACCTAGTTAGTCATCTCATCAATTTTGGCTCGGCCTTGTTCCCAGGCTTATATTGCATCCAACTGGAAATTTAGTATCAAGCATTACCTCTTTGGAACTAGTTTTACTCTAGTTAATAAAATCCTTACCTTTTGTTGGAAGTGATTATTTGGATTTCTTTGCCTCATGCACATGGTTGCCAAGTGCAAGTATTCTTCTTGGATATCACTATTTGAAGTTTGCAGTTCGTGTAGCATTGGAAGCTATAGATACATGACAGAAAACTAATGCTCCAAAAAACATAAAAATTCAACATGTGAGAGTGAGAGCTGTTAATATTTCAAGACAAACATATGAAAAAATGCTTGTATTAGCGGGCGATGGGGTTTGAACATGAAACCTTGTTTTTGATGGCAATGGGATTTGAACACGGAACCTTTTTGTTGCTTTGGAAAATGTTTGTCTTTTTGCAACTCCCTTGAGTGGTTTGAGTAGAATTCAAGAATTTGGGATGCAACTGACTATATAATTGTTGAGACTCATCCTTGCTGTCACATTTAAGGACATTGCATTTAAGGAATAGAATTCAAGAACGTTGATTCTTCTGAAGCATGGTTTCATTAATTACAGAAATTTCGTTTTCTCGTTTGACAACGAAATAGGTCGTGGTCACCCCGGGGATGGTAAGAAATGATTCCTCTCAACCAAAACAAAGCGTCAATAATCCTAAGTTCAGCTTGAAAAAATAACACGCGCCATAATTTGACACCAGGCCTGTAGCCCAAAGCTGTCATGACAGTAACCGAGGGGTTTGAGCAGCATCACGAGTGGTCGTAAGGATCGCCGCAGAATACAAGAAGCACATTGTGTGCTTCGTGGTCAAGTTACCATCTGGGGGATGTATAAGTGGTGTACTGCCATTTTGAATGCCTAAGCATCACCCTATTCCATTTTGTTTGCTTTTTTTTTTTTTTTTTTTTTTTTTAAGTCAATAGTAGATGCGTAGCCATATTGTATTACTGTCACATTTCATGTGGCCCATTTTAAGCTTTGGAGCTTTTGGATGAATACCAAAGCATGAGGTATGTTGCAAGCAGTTATGTTGATATAATCGTGTAGAGCCATTGTGAAACTAATATGTTGGAATTGTTGAGATCATCTTTGAAAGCTAGCATCTTTTTACCTTTTATGCATCCCTTTTCCATCTTTCTCCTGGACATCTTGAATTGCACTTTCTCCTTCTTGTATGTGCTTTTCTGATTATTTTGCATTCCTAATTTTAATTTCTGTACAGTTTAGAATAGAATAGAATAAAATTTTTATCATCCACAGAGACCAATTGGCCTATGGGACCCAAACAGGAGGCACAACAAGCGTATTACTGTCCGGGATAACCTCCCCCCCCAAGGGTTGGTTGGGGGAAGAACCATGACAGGAATAGGTTTGCTGTCAAACTGCACAAATACAAATACAAATATATACATACATCGTGGAAAAGATATATATGTACACGTATCAGGTAAGTGCCCGAGGACCGAGCTGATCTCGATGATCCATGATCTCTTGGAGGTACGATCCCAACCTTCATACCGAGCTCGTGGCGAGCAGCTCATGGCGACCAGGTCAGCATAGCATATCCGAATATCATCATATGCCAGACAACTCTGAAGGAAATACCGCTCCAACTTGGCAGCGCTGGCAAAGCCTCTCCTGACGCGGCTCCCCAATCCATCTTCCCGTCTCAATTCGGAGATGGTGTGCACCTGCGTGGATAGAGGCAATTGATTTGCACTTTTTCATGGGTAGATAAGTGTGCAGATAGCATTGTGGGCCCTGCCCCAACATGGGATTTATGTGGTGTTGATAATGTATCGTCTTGACCTATTCAAAGGTGTTGGCATCCCATAGCTTGCTGAGGAAGCATGTGTCAAGATATTGTCTGAGAGTGTGGCGATTTGCCTCCATTTGCACTCGGATGCACCTGTGCTCCTGCACATTCCATCTGGCCAGCCATTGAGCTCTCTTTTCCCGCCAGCAAGCTTTTAGGCGTTGAGGCCCTATTGCCACAGTGGAAGCGAGGTTAGGGAGACGAGTATCCTCCATGATGACCACCTTCTGGAAGTAGACGATGTGTATGTCAAGGCGCCCCTTTGTAGAGGCAAGAAATTGGTTTCCTGCAACAGTATCTGGTATGGGACTGTGGACTTCACCCCTAGGGCCCATGCCAAGAAAGCTTTCTGCACCCACTCCAAGTCATTCCAAGTGGCGAGGGAAATCACCGGGCCCCCGACCTCAACCCCATACAGAAGCACATGTTCCACTAGCACCTTGAATAGGTGCGATTGGTGGGCCGAATCATATAGCTCTGCCTTGTGGGTATTGTTCTACATTGCATAGAGTGCCTACCAACCTGCTGCGGCTCGCAGCCGAATAGAATTGTCCCAGTTCATTGCCGATGGAAACTCCAACCCCAAATATTTATAAGCGAGCACCACTTCAACATTTTGGCCACGATAAGTAGGGTTGGGGAGCAGCCCATTGTAACCATTATATTCTTTTGTAAGTGTCTTCAATAAAACCCAGCGAAATCTACCAGTGCATACTTTTATCGTGGACCATTTTAAAATGGCACTGCAGATATATGTGATATATGATAATGTTTTGCAAGAATGATCTGCTTTGGAACTCCAGTTAGATGTTTGACTTCTCATCATTGTGGCATATTCTATAATGTAACATAATCAAGAGCCTTGAAAATTTTATTCTAACTACTTTGTTGAAGTTTTCCATACTCTCACACTCCATTGAAATTAGTAGAACAATTGTGTGCAAGTTTCTTTGGGCAAGAGAAAGATACTGCTTGCACAGGTTGTTGTTGTAGTCAATTGCAATTGAAGACCGACTGCCTCTCAGTAAAACCAGTCTTTGCTCCAGGTAATAGATTCAGAGCTTCTTTATGGTTCATGAAGTTTCAAATCGTGGGTCTTTAATTTTGCTAGCATGCAAATGGCTGTGCTCAAGAAGTAGGCAGATTAAATTTCAGGAGCTATAGTTCTTTCAGGATCTGAGCTTTGGTATTGTTGCAAGTGGTATTAAACCAACATATGAAGTTCCATTTAACAATTCCATAGGAAAACTAGATATAGCAAAAGCAAATCAAATCAAATGAGTTCACAAATAATAGCATCTCACATGACAAATTGTTTGGCATAGATCGAGTAGATACTACTTAGAAACAAGTATGGAACAAGGGATAAGGACATTTTAAAACAAGGGTTTGCATAAGGATTAGAGAAGAGGCAAAGGAGGAGCTAGCTACATTAAGGTAAGTAATGGGAATTGTAAAAGGTGTTATATAGAATAGAATAGAACAGAATAGAACAGGATAGAACAGAATAGAATAGAATAGAATAGAATAGAATAGAGAAACTCGCAAGCATTTTATCAAAAATAGTTGGAAAAGTTGAAGAAAAATAAGATCTATTAAGGAATTCCTTTGAACAGATAGCCCAGCCTAGTTTCTCAATATCTTGCAGTCTATAAGGAATACCTTTGAAGACGGCCTAGCCTAGTTCTATGCGATTCCAAGACAAAATTTAGCATGCACATTTTTCAACTTCTCAAATACCTAACAGTAAAGACAAAATCCAGCATGCACATTTCTCAACTTCTCAAATGCCGCAGCGGTCGCCTTCAAGACTCCCATGACATCACATCAAAATTCGGCATTTAAAAACTCAATGCAAGATGCTTACGAATAAACGTTACCCATACAAAGCTCTCATAAAATTTTCCAATGAAACTATTACGTTTAAGCAGCTGTAATGCTATTTTTATTTATAATGTGATGCATTAAAATGTTCCCACTTCTAAGCAACTAACGTTGGGATTTCCATATACATATGAGAATATCTAACACAATAACAGGGGGTTTTTTTGTGTTTTTGTACGCTTTTCACTAAGGTTTTCCTATGATTTCGTGATATATTCAAATGGATGTACTAATGTGTACATCTAGAGTGCACCATTTCTGAGCCATTGATTTTAGCTTTTTTTTTTCAATGGTCAACAACCAATGGCTCACAACAAAAGCCCTCTTTTTGTGTATGTGGTGCATAATGGGCACATGAAGGGCTTGAAGGGCGCATGTAGTGCAGTTTCCCCGCTGGCCACACATTTCTTATCATAACTTTTGATCCAGGTCTCTGTTTGAGATGATTTTTATTGCATTGGAAAGCTCTCTCCGAGATCTTTTTGATAGTGTATGATATGAACATATTTGGTTAAGTTATCTATGCTAAAACAACAATTTTTCGGCCGGGTTTGGTAGGCTTTCACATCCTACCAGCTGATTAATACAGGATTGCGCTATTGGATATTGTTTTATGGCTCATTCCGAATGAAGCTTGCAAAAAATTACCATGCATTTTGAGATTTTGAGGCAGTTATTAAGCAAATTCCAAGGCTTCTAGATCCATGTGCTAACAAGCAGAAAAGTTTCCCACTTTGGTTTCTCACCACAAGAATCCATGGAGGCCAAAGGCTGCTGTTAAATTCTAGTTGAAAAATTTTTGTGTATGGGTGTTGCAAACTTTATGACTTTCAGAATAATGGGATCAATCTGCTCTATCTTTATGGTAACTTTTACTTATGTTCTATTTGTTTTATTGTGATCAAATTCAAAAGCTACAGGTGATGAAAGCCTCAAATGAATTCTAGTTTTTTTCTGGTTTGAATTCTAAAATTTTTGTTTGTGCCTCTTTATTTTCTGACCTTTCACTAATGCATCTCGCATTTGGATCTTAGTCATGACTTATATGTTGGCCGCCTAATGTTTAGGGACTAGAATTGGCAAGAAAGCTTGAAATATATATAATTTGGCGTGTTGCAATGAGCAGGTTCACACTTTGCTTAAAGCTGTTTCAAATTAAATTCTTATTATCAAGCAAATGTTTAGTTTTATGTAGCTTCACATTCATTGAGTTTAAATGGTTGGACTCAAAGGCCTTAGTGCTAAAGCAAAACACATTTGCACTATTGAAACTTCATGTCATTAAGTTTAAATTGTTTGATTCAAAGTTGTTAGTGTTAAAATAAAGCACAAGGATATGCTGGGTTCAATCCCCATGACATGAACCAATGGTCATCTTCTTAACAAATGTTCTTTATTCCATTGATAACTCTTCTAAATTACTTTAATAACCTGTTGACCTTTTTTGAGGCTCCACAATTGCTATATATCATTTTTTTTTGTTATGTTGTCCATCTCCAAGGCCCTGAAGGGGCAAAAAAAAAATTTAGACAACACAAACCATTACATAAAACACTTTTAAATTAAAATCCCTCTAAAACCCCCTATGGTTTGGGTGCATATTCACACGGGGGAGGGGGAAATTTTTTTGCAACACAAACCATTAACATCCAACATATAAAAATTAAATCCCCCTTAAAACCCCCCGTGGTTTGGGTGCATATTCACACGGGGGGTGACGTAGGGTAGCGAGAGCCCTTTTTATACTGCCTAAAATGGCATAATGCATGTTTGAAATCAACATCATTAAGTATATTGCACCAAACCTTATAGTATTTCACAAGTCTTGCTATACAGTATAAAAAAACTTGTACGAGCATACCCCACAAACGAGGATCGCTATCTATGGTCCAAATCAAAGCATAACTCATGAATATGCTCATGACATCATGATCCTATGCAGTTGTATTTAATATTAAACAAGAACGGTATATTTACAAGTCATTGATACCTTCTAGCATTATTAAAGATTTTTAATCCTTATATGTATGTGATTAGAAGTGAAGAGCTCCATTCTTTTGAATTTTACTTTCCAATGAACATTGCTCACAACTAATTCAGATAATAGCTTCGTGGTTTCAACAAGTTCTTAATGGAGTTCCCATCAAATATGAGTTGTATGAAGAAACATATTATATGGGTACTAATATAGCTAAGGCCATATGTCTTCCCTTCAAAAAATTTATAACAAAGCCTCAGCCAAGGTTTACTATTCTATTTGCTTCATTATGCTATATAGAAAAAGAGAAAAAAAAAAGTATGTCTAATTTTGAAGATTGCTTCAGTAAAATTTTGTCTTTTAAAGCTTTGATCAAGGCCTAGAATTGCCCAAGGCTCCTGTTGCACCTTTTTGCTACTTATCTTTTTCCCCCTTTTTCTGCCCATGAATACTCAAACTTTATTCTTTTGATAAATAACAATCCGTGGCCCAATTGCCTAACCACCTGGCTAACGTACCCAATAGCCTATCTATATTGTTTTCAAGTCAAAAGAATAGAACAAAATATGACGGAATAGAATAAAATACAATAGAATAGAATAGGACGGACTACAACTAGTTACCGTAGGCAATGAGCCCATCTTTCTTATTCAAAAGTCACAAAGGACCACAACGAGGTGGCAATTTAAGGCAATGAGTCTCTCTCTCTCTCTCTCTCTCTCTCTCTCTCTCTCTCTCTCTCTCTCTCTCTCTCTCTCTCTCTCTCTCTCTCTCTCTCTCTCTCTCTCTCTCTCTCTCTTGATCAGCCAATACCAAAATGATCCAAAATCGTTTTGGAAAAAGCTTAAAAGCACTAAGCACACAGAAATCCCGCTTGCTGCAAGTGAGCTATGGAGCCAAGTTAAACACTTATATCATGATGATAGCATCGAGGCCCCACTAAAAGTGAGGTCTGATATGATTTTTACAAAAGAAGAAGTGGCTGACGGCATTGATAATCTTGCAAATGGCAAAGCAAAGGTATGTGCCGAGCATCTTAAATGGGCAGGGGGCGGCATCCATACCATAATAGCACGCATGTTTACCTTAGCAATGCAACAAGGATTCCCAACCGAATTATTCCAGTGCATAAGAGTGGTTCCATGCTAGACGGAAACAATTATAGAACTCTCATGGTAAGTAATTTGTTCTCTAAAGTATTTGCAAATATTGTAGAGAAAACAATTAGTCTTTGGACTGAGCATAATGAAAAAAGAGCCAAAACCCAATCAGGTTTTAGGGCTAAAATGTCTTCATTGACCATTTGCTTGCATTAAAATGCATTTTTGATTCGGTCAAGGGGACCAGGAAACCTCTATATGTCACATTTGTAGACTTTCGCAAGGCATTTGACAAAGTTCCCAGGAATAGATTATGGGAAAGAATGGAGCAATTATGTGTCCCTAAACATTTGCAGGATGCAGTTCAAATACTCTATGAGAAAGTTTTAGTACAGTTATCGATGCCATTCAAAAGTGAGATACCAGATACAGTTGAAAGTAACATTGGAGTTAAACAAGGATGCCCCTTGTCTCCTACTATATTCGGTCTCTTTATTGACAGCCTGGAAGAATGGTTACATAATAACTGTGATGGAGGCACTGAGATTCAAGGATATGTGATCCAATTGCTCTTATATGCTGATGATGTGGTGCTATTTGCACGATCTCAGGTACACATGCGCAGCAATTGCTTGATCAATTGGTCTGCTTTCAGAAACAAAACGGGGATGCAAGTAAATCTAGAGAAGACTAAAACCATGACAAGAGGGTGCGCTCAAGCGAGAAATGTGGGTTTCTCTATTTGGGTGAAAAAAGTTGAGATATCGCGAGACATATAAATATCCGGGACTTACTATTAGCGGGAATCATAAATGGCATCAATGCATACAACAAAGAATTGAAAGCGGGCGTAAGGCAATCAGATTCTATGCAAAGCATGTGCGGGGAAACCCACATATGGGCATGGCCACTAAAGAAAAAAACTGTATGAATCTCTAGTCCAAAGCATAGTATTATATGGGGCTGAAATTTGGGGACCGGGGCTGCCACAAGGCTCTTGGGATGATATTGAACAGTTACACAAGAAGTTTCTCAGTGGAATTGGGTGTAAAGGCGCCAAACCCCATATCCGATGATGCTAGCCGAATGCGGCACTATGCCACTTGAAGGGGAAGCTTTACTCAAATGCATTAGGTACCTTGCTAAAATAAAAAAGATGGATGCCACACGCATTCCTTATTATGCTTGCCTGAACACTGAAAATAAAGGATGGTTTCCTGATGTCAAGACATGGCTTGAAAGATGGGATATCATGTGGGAAGAGGCAATTTCCATTGACAACCTGAGAACATGGGTCTATGAAAAGGTTAGAAGAAAAATGTGGATGAGCCCAAAGACTAAGATGATATTGTACAAGATGCATACGAATCCTACATTGGATGAGGCAATACATCTAAAGGAGAACTTATCGATAAAGAAGAGGCACAATATTAGCAGAACCCGGCTCAGCTCGCACCATCTAGGTGTGGAGATTGGGAGATGGGGTACTACTCCGAGAACCCTGAGATGCTGCAAAGTATGCGGCAAAGATGAGATAGAAGACGAAGACCATGTCATACTTAAGTGTGCAGCCTATAGTATAATACGAGACAGATATGGCATCAACGTGCCTGATTTACATACCTTTTTTGGATTGGAAGGAAATAGAATTGGATCCTTTTTAATTGAGACTCTACAGCATAGAGAGAGCTGTACTAAAAATGTAAATACCCTAATAGAAGAAGAGGATGCATTGAGTGAGAGTGAGGAATTGGATGAGGAATTGGAAACTCATCTAATTTTTTATGACTATGATGTATAATAATATCGTCTTATAGGCCTAGGAGGCCTCCCAAAAGACGTAATACACTTCTCTCTCTCTCTCTCTCTCTCTCTCTCTCTCTCTCTCTCTCTCTCTCTCTCTCTCTCTCTCTCTCTCTCTCTCTCTCTCTCTCTCTCTCTCTCTCTCTCTCTCTCTCTCTCTCTCTCTCTCTCTCTCTCTCTACTCTCTCTCTCTCTCTTCTCTCTCTCTCTTGTCGGCCACATGATCGATCATTTTTTATCTCTTGCCGTATACGGCAAGAGATAGTTTTTATGCGTATATGCACGAGAGATGACGAGAGACAATTATCTCTCCTGCACTAACTGGCCTAGTTTGGCCTCAAAATTTCACTGCCGGCCGGAATTTTTTTTCGTGTTGCCGTAGTTCTAGATCTCATGAGTCTCTCCTCCCTCCCTCCCTCCCTCTCTCTCTCTCTCTCTCGCATCGGCCACATGATCGATCATTTTTTATCTCTTGCCGTATATGGCGAGAGATAGTTTTTATGCGTATATGCACGAGAGATGACGAGAGACAATTATCTCTCCTGCACTAACTGGCCTAGTTTGGCCTTAAAATTTCACTGCCGGCCGTCATTTTTTTTCGTGTTGCCGTAGTTCTGGATCTCATGTTTTTGTTCTTAGCTATGCTTAGCAAAACTAAGTAAATTGGCATTTAATTCGAAGAATTTCGCTTTTCGATCTTGCTTTACAAGCAAAACCTAAGTAAATCGGCAAGGTTCGTCATATTTCATCCGCAAGTGCAAAAAGTAGTAGGATTACTTTTCAAATCCTCTGTTATGTTCTTAGTTCCAGTCTTGTTTTCTATTGTAGTTCTTAATTTTTGTTTTTTATCCATGGTGTTTCTTAGATTCGAATCATGACCGAAGCAACTATGGTATCAATATCCGAGCCATAGCGCAAAAAAGGTCATGCATTCTTGATTTCTTCAAGAAACGGTCAAGCTTTTTGTCCTAGTTTTCTTTCTGCATACCTGTGATTTTTGAAAAATATAGTGCCGAATCCAAATAGAAGACTAATTCCTAAAGCTTGTGCGGCAATCTCTAAACAAGTAGAACTGAAGATCTAAACTAAAAGAAGATAAATTGAACATAGAACAGAACCCAAACAAAACTAAGGCGAACCTTTTTTGCTCGGGAATGCAACAGAAACAGAGCAACAAAAACAAAGTAGCAAATTTTTATATTGACCTAACTATAGTAGCAAACGGAAGATTGCCGCCCCTATCCTTTCTTTTCTGCTTCTATCTTTGCGTATTATTTAGGCCGAACATAAGCTGGAAGCACAGACTCTTTCATTGAAGCCACAATCACCGGATTGAAGCTACCGTAAATATTTTTGGCAAAGGAGAAAGGAAGTCTTTCTCTAACAGCCAAACGTAATGAGAATGCCCCTCTCTGTTGTTAGGGAGAAATTGTCTCTCGAGGTGAGAGTCAACAAAACCCACGCTCACCCATCTCTCCCCTTCTCCCATCTCTCGTATTGTCTCTCGTAATCTCTAAGTCAGCATGTGGCCAAGGCATCTCTCTCTCTCTCTCTCTCTCTCTCTCTCTCTCTCTCTCTCTCTCTCTCTCTCTCTCTCTCTCTCTCTCTCTCTCTCTCTCTCTCTCTCTCTCTCTCTCTCTCTCTGTGGAGTAATAATAATATATTATTATGCTTCTTTGGATTCTAAGGGTCATGAAGCAACAGTTACAATGAGTAGCGCCTATTATTGTGGTAGGTTGAGCCTCTATGAGATTCTACTGATTTCATAAAACCACCTAATTGTCTAAGATCTAATAATAACAGAGAGTGGAAATTTGGCTGACCGGGAGCAGTATGGCATGGAGATCCTCTGGAAAATGATCATGTGAAGACCCTAGTTACCAGTTGCCATTTCAATGGCGAAGCATTACCCAGAAGGCATCCTGATGGAGACACAGTTGGAGAAAGCATCGGAACCTTTGTTGCATGGCCAGTAATTCGCTTAAAAAAGGTGAGTTTCATTTTTTCGGAAGAAATAGAGGAAGATGCATCAGAAGAAGTAGATCGAGTACATATATTAAGATGCTCAAGCTAATTCTGTCATATATATGAAATTAATACGCTTCCAGAGACCAAACCATTCATTCAAAATTTCAAAACTATAAGGCCTGCAGACCAGACCATTCAGAAATTTACACAACACTGGACACTCTTTACATTTTTTTAATTAGATCTGTGTGTTATTCCTCAGTAGTATCAAATGCTGGCACAGGCTGTAACAAGAGAGGCTGGCATACAAGAATCTGGCAAATTAGATGGTGCAGCTATTGGGCTATTACCCAAAATGGCTTCGAGCTCTACAATTCTCATTCTCAGCTGAGCATTCTCTATTTCAAGCCCCTTCAGAGCATGACGTAACTCCTCATTGAATAAGCCTATGCTTGTAGCCATCCTCGAACACATCTCACCGAGAACAGTCATATTATGGCAGTAAATATCAAGACCTTCACGAAACTATAAGATTGGTATAGGCCCTGGCACGAAATGTCCTTCTGGCACAGGAGGAACTTCAGTTGAATACGCGCCAGGCGTGTGTTCAAAATGCTCAACCTCAGCGTCATTAGAGTTAACGCTAGGCGTGGGAGGTGGGGGCGCCTCCTCCACCCCCTCGATCATGAGTCCTAGCATTACTAAGCGGAAGAGATAACTAATGATCTACAAAAAAAAAAAAAAACTGGCTCCACGCTAGCCTTAGCAACAGCCAACTAGCCATGACATCTACCCAGGTCAATCCCTACGGTAGTCTTATCTGCCCATACTAGGAAATTAATCCATGATGGCACCGAGTTCTCAATCATCAAGTATTTCGCTCATAACCTAGTCAAATCCATGTTTCAAATTAGACCCAAGTCCTAATTACCTATGCTCTATCATATTATACACATGTCATAGACCATTGTCTATCAGATTTTTAGAGGCCGCGAGCACTGTAGCATCCAGCCTAGTTACTACATGTTTACACTAGTCATTATGCATACGCATGTAGAAATGACCCCCTTATTGTCTATAATTGCTCAGCCATTGCCAGCCTCGTATACACTATTACTCAACCTGTGTGTCTACACCTTAGACTTCACTACTCATAAAAAACAGAAATATTTTGAAATAAAACTTGGATCATGTCATTACAATATTTGATACAGTCAAAAGATATTCTCGAGGGATTCAAAAGCAATGATATATTACTGTACTTCTGCCATAATGGCCAGCATAACTGGAAATCTTAAATCAGCCCTATCAGAAAGGCATAAATATCCCTAAGTCATAGCAAAATTGACTGCATTGTATGATGCTTTTAGAAAACTTATATATTCATTTAGCTGAATACATATAAATAAGACCCTACTACAATAGAAAGTAAAACGTAGCAGTTCTTCCCTCACAAAACCCAGTGGTAGCGACTCCATACGAGCCTGATTCCGTAAGTCCTCCATAGCTAATCCTTCTTTACCAGCTGGATCATGAAATTGAAAGCAAAAAGACAACAATAAGAGGAGAAACCGGTACCTGCAGCCAAACAACACAACATTAGCATACGAATGGTAATGAGTGAAGGGCAAAAGGTACATAAGGTTTCTCAGCTCTTCGATGATCACCTATTGTAGCCTTCTTGCCCTCAAATCAATACCAGCTGAAAATATATCAAAGGAAATTAACTATCTAAGAAGCTCCAAGCCTTCATCTATATTTACATTATTTAGAACCAAGTGGAAAAGTATTTATATCATACTGTTATGCCACAGCAGACCCAGAACCGTGACTACATATGCCAGAGATTAAGGGTATACATGCATTAAAATGCAAGAACTAGAGGATCAATCAAGAATATTCAAAAGCGCTAGGCTTATATTCAACTTTCAAATTGCTATCATGTACCTTCCAGAACCAACTGCTAAGCAACAGTAAGAAGAAATATCATGGTTATTTAAAAGACTGAATATGAATATACGAGGTTAAAAAAACCCAACAAAGAAAGACCTTGCATCCTTATGCAAGAACCTGAAGCAAAGTATTTTGAGCTAAAATACGTTTACAACTTAACCAAACCTGAATGTTCTCAAGTTCCCATTCAAGGTCGTGTGTCTGGGACAGTATTTTTGAAGCAGGATCCAACTTGTTTGCTTCCATCACTATTCTGCCTGCTCGTATATTTCCATTTGTGCCAAGGGTGCTTAAGCACAGCGCTTCTCTCAGTATTCATACTCATTTTTTTCCAGGCAAACCGGGAATAGCAGCAAGCCGAATAACCATATGTATCATCTTCATTTGGACAATCAAAGGTCATGTACAGTATATATCATCAGGGATATTATTCCTGCCCATTGCTTTACCACAATAATAACCTATTACTGTCGTTTGATTCCGGCATGTGGACTTACCTACTCAATTCATAATATGAACTACAAATCCAGCATGGCTTATGGCATTAACTTAGTTTCTGTATCTAAAGCCTGTAGATTCAGTATACCTTCTAGCTGTGGCAGCAATAATGTCAGCGGGCAGTACCTCCAGCCCCATTCCATGTATTTGAAATATGATGTAACCATCTCTGTGGTGTATAGTCCAGCTTTATAGCCATGGACCTAAACCTGGACTTAATCCTGCTTGTGTAGAGCGCCGCCATTAGCCGTTCTTCTGTACCCTAAGTTCAGGGTTTTGATTCTTCGTGGATCACCACCCATATACTAGTGTGCTCACCACATAGTGTATTAAAAGCTTGTAAAAATTAAGCCCAAGTGAGCCAAGTCCCTGCCCTTAGAACCATAGTCATACACTTATTAAAAATAAGACATTATTCTAGAATTATCCCTGTACGAATAAAAAACCTTTAGATTTAAGCACCCTGCATCCTATCACAGTCCAAAGACCATATGTATAAGTAAAAGCCTTCATGCCTACGTCTGAGTATCACATAGATATGTAGCAATGCAATTGTTTACTAATATAAAAAAAGCCTACCTCCAACCGTAGGATAAGTGTGGCCCGATTAATTTATTGTGTTCGCAGGGGGGGTATTTATTTGGACCCCTACCAACACAATTGGGGTCCAACCCTTACCCTATTAATACTGTCTGAAGCTAAAAATCAGAGAAAATCATGCGTTTTATAAGGGATCAAGACTTGCTGTACCTTAAGAGAATGTTGCAATTATACGCATCATGATCAGCTTGTCATGTTTGAGCCCTGGAATATTGTTGTTACATATATAACTTGTGATCCTTCTCTTTAGGCCTTGGAGATCAAATCCATTATTTGTGAAGCATTTAATCCATTTCTTAGTGTCAGCAGCCGCCTTGAGAGGATATATACCTTTTACATTCATGAACTGCAAAATCCATTATAGTTTTCATATGAATCAGAGAATCAGCCGAGTGGCATCATAAGACTTAAAGCCGGGTGGCATCGTATCAAGCAACTTTCTATGTCTTGGGCCGAGTGGCAAGAGAAGGTATTGGCCAAGTGGCATATTTCTTTACACTTAGACATAGAAATATGTAACAAATAGAATATCACTGAATAAATCACTAAGCAGCATGCAAATTCTTACTTGACACTTTATTGCATATAGCCACATGCTCATTTCATTTCTGTATCTTGTTGTATCTTGTTCCATTTGTATCAGTTCCTCTAGATGAGCTAGATGAACCAACTCGACACTTAAGCCAGCCACATGCATGTCACACATATCATGAAAGACTTTTGTAATCTTGTCAAAGTCCACCCCACCTTTGTTACTCATTGAAAAAGTTCTAATTCATTGAATACATCCCAAATGCAAGATAATGAATCCATGTTTCAAATTAGACCCAAGTCCTAATTATCTATGCTCTATCATGTTATACACATGTCATAGACCATTGTCTATCATATTTTTAGAGGCCGCGAGCACTGTAGCATCCCGCCTAGTTACTGCATGTTTACACTAGCCATTATGCATACGCATGTGGAAATGACCCCCTTACTGTCTATAATTGCTCAGCCATTGCCAGCCTCGTATACACTATTACTCAACCTGTGTGTCTACACCTTAGACTTCACTACTCATAAAAAACAGAAATATTTTGAAATAAAACTTGGATCATGTCATTACAATATTTGATACAGTCAAAAGATATTCTCGAGGGATTCAAAAGCAATGATATATTACTGTACTTCTGTCATAATGGCCAGCATAACTGGAAATCTTAAATCAGCCCTATCAGAAAGGCATAAATATCCCTAAGTCATAGCAAAATTGACTGCATTGTATGATGCTTTTAGAAAACTTAAATATTCGTTTAGCTGAGCACATATAAATAAGACCCTACTACAATAGAAAGTAAAACGTAGCAGTTCTTCCCTCACAAAACCCAGTGGTAGCGACTCCATACGAGCCTGATTCCGTAAGTCCTCCAGCTAATCTTTCTTTACCAGCTGGATCATGAAATTGAAAGCAAAAAGACAACAATAAGAGGAGAAACCGGTACCTGCAGCCAAACAACACAACATTAGCATACGAATGGTAATGAGTGAAGGGCCAAAAGGTATATAAGGTTTCTCAGCTCTTCGCTGATCACCTATTGTAGCCTTCTTGCCCTCAAATCAATACCAGCTGAAAAAATATCAAAGGAAATTAACTATCTAAGAAGATATTTACATTATTTAGAACCAAGTGGAAAAGTATTTATATCATACTCTTATGCCACAGCAGACCCAATACCGTGACTACATATGCCAGAGATTAAGGGTATATATGCATTAAAATGCAAGAACTAGAGGATCAATCAAGAATATTCAAAAGCGCTAGGCTTATATTCAACTTTCAAATTGCTATCATGTACCTTTCAGAACCAACTGCTAAGCAACAGTAAGAAGAAATACCATGGTTATTTAAAAGACTAAATATGAATATACAAGGTTAAAAAAACCCAACAAAGAAAGACCTTGCATCCTTATGCAAGAACCTGAAGCAAAGTATTTTGAGCTAAAATACATTTACAACTTAACCAAACCTGAATGTTCTCAAGTTCCCATTCAAGGTCGTGTGTCTGGGACAGTATTTTTGAAGCAGGATCCAACTTGTTTGCTTCCATCACTATTCTGCCTGCTCGTATATTTCCATTTGTGCCAAGGGTGCTTAAGCACAGCGCTTCTCTCAGTATTCATACTCACTTTTTTCCAGGCAAACCGGGAATAGCAGCAAGCTGAACAACCATATGTATCATCTTCATTTGGACAATCAAAGGTCATGTACAGTATATATCACCAGGGCTATTACTCATGCCCATTGCTTTACCACAATAATAACCTATTACTGTCGTTTGATTCCGGCATGTGGACTTACCTACTCAATTCATAATATGAACTACAAATCCAGCATGGCTTATGGCATTAACTCACCTTCTGTGTCTAAAACCTGTAGATTCAGTATACCTTCTAGCTGTGGCAGCAATAATGTCAGCGGGCAGTACCTCCAGCCCCATTCCATGTATTCGAAATATGATGTAACCATCTCTGTGGTGTATAGTCCAGCTTTATAGCCGTGGACCTAAACCTGGACTTAATCCTGCTTGTGTAGAGCGCCGCCATTAGCCGTTCTTCTGTACCCTAAGTTCAGGGTTTTGATACTTCGTGGATCACCACCCATATACTAGTGTGCTCACCAGATAGTGTATTAAAAGCTTGTAAAAATTAAGCCCAAGTGAGCCAAGTCCCTGCCCTTAGAACCATAGTCATACACTTATTAAAAATAAGACATTATTCTAGAATTATCCCTATACAAATAAAAAACCTTTAGATTTAAGCACCCTGCATCCTATCACAGTCCAAAGACCATATGTATAAGTAAAAGCCGTCTCTTGCCTTCAAAAAAAAAAAAAAAAAAAAAAACCTTCATGCTTACGTCTGAGTATCACATAGATATGTAGCAATGCAATTGTTTACTAATATAAAAAAAGCCTACCTCCAACCGTAGGATAAGTGTGGCCTGATTAATTTATTGTGTTCGCAGGGGGGGTATTTATTTGGACCCCTACCAACACGATTGGGGTCCAACCCTTACCCTATTAATACTGTCTGAAGCTAAAAATCAGAGAAAATCATACGTTTTATAAGGGATCAAGACTTGTTGTACCTTAAGAGAATGTTGCAATTATACGCATCATGATCAGCTTGTCATGTTTGAGCCCTGGGATATTGTTGTTACATATATAACTTGTGATCCTTCTCTTTAGGCCTTGGAGATCAAATCCATTATTTGTGAAGCATTTAATCCATTTCTTAGTGTCAGCAGCCGCCTTGAGAGGATATATACCTTCGACATTCCTGAACTGCAAAATCCATTATAGTTTTCATATGAATCAGAGAATCAGCCGAGTGGCATCATAAGGCTTAAAGCCGGGTGGCATCGTATCAAGCAACTTTCTATGTCTTGGGCCGAGTGGCAAGAGTAAGGTATTGGCCAAGTGGCATATTTCTTTACACAGACATAGAAATATGTAACAACTAGAATATCACTGAATAAATCACTAAGCAGCATGCAAATTCTTACTTCACTTTATTGCATATAGCCACATGCTCATTTCATTTCTGTAGCTTGTTGTATCTTGTTCCATTTGTATCAGTTCCTCTAGATGAGCTAGATGAACCAACTCGACACTTAAGCCAGCCACATGCATGTCACACATATCATGAAAGACTTTTGTAAAAAGTCCACCCCACCTTTGTTACTCATTGAAAAAGTTTAATTCATTGAATACATCCCAAATGCAAGATAATGAATCCTGCAAATTGTCAAATGCAACTTATTAGTTATCCCATAAAATCTGAGACAGTTCAACATAGCAGATTCATAAAGGTAATTGAACTAAATACGCGAGTTTAAGATCCCAATGACACTGGTATAACCAATGATCAGAAATTCCTAAAAAAAAACCAGTCCACGCTAGCCTTAGCAACAGCCAACTAGCCATGACATCTACCCAGGTCAATCCCTGCGGTAGTCTTATCTGCCCATACTAGGAAATTCATCCACGATGGCACCGAGTTCTCAATCATCAAGTATTTAGCTCATAACCTAGTCAAATCCATGTTTCAAATTAGACCCAAGTCCTAATTACCTATGCTCTATCATGTTATACACATGTCATAGACCATTGTCTATCATATTTTTAGAGGCCGCGAGCACTGTAGCATCCAGCCTAGTTACTGCATGTTTACACTAGCCATTATGCATACGCATGTGGAAATGACCCCCTTACTGTCTATAATTGCTCAGCCATTGCCAGCCTCGTATACACTATTACTCAACCTGTGTGTCTACACCTTAGACTTCACTACTAATAAAAAACAGAAATATTTTGAAATAAAACTTGGATCATGTCATTACAATATTTGATACAGTCAAAAGATATTCTCGAGGGATTCAAAAGCAATGATATATTACTGTACTTCTGCCATAATGGCCAGCATAACTGGAAATCTTAAATCAGCCCTATCAGAAAGGCATAAATATCCCTAAGTCATAGCAAAATTGACTGCATTGTATGATGCTTTTAGAAAACTTAAATATTCGTTTAGCTGAATACATATAAATAAGACCCTACTACAATAGAAAGTAAAACGTAGCAGTTCTTCCCTCACAAAACCAAGTGGTAGCGACTCCATACGAGCCTGATTCCGTAAGTCCTCCATAGCTAATCCTTCTTTACCAGCTGGATCATGAAATTGAAAGCTAAAAAGACAACAATAAGAGGAGAAACCGGTACCTGCAGCCAAACAACACAACATTAGCATACGAATGGTAATGAGTGAAGGGCCAAAAGGTACATAAGGTTTCTCAGCTCTTCGCTGATCACCTATTGTAGCCTTCTTGCCCTCAAATCAATACCAGCTGAAAAAATATCAAAGGAAATTAACTATCTAAGAAGCTTCAAGCCTCCATCTATATTTACATTATTTAGAACCAAGTGGAAAAGTATTTATATCATACTGTTATGCCACAGCAGACCCAGAACCGTGACTACATATGCCAGAGATTAAGGTATATATGCATTAAAATGCAAGAACTAGAGGATCAATCAAGAATATTCAAAAGCGCTAGGCTTATATTCAACTTTCAAATTGCTATCATGTACCTTCCAGAACCAACTGCTAAGCAACAGTAAGAAGAAATACTATGGTTATTTAAAAGACTGAATATGAATATACGAAGTTAAAAAAACCCAACAAAGAAAGACCTTGCATCCTTATGCAAGAACCTGAAGCAAAGTATTTTGAGCTAAAATACGTTTACAACTTAACCAAACCTGAATGTTCTCAAGTTCCCATTCAAGGTCGTGTGTCTGGGACAGTATTTTTGAAGCAGGATCCAACTTCTTTGCTTCCATCACTATTCTGCCTGCTCGTATATTTCCATTTGTGCCAAGGGTGCTTAAGCACAGTGCTTCTCAGTATTCATACTCATTTTTTTCCAGGCAAACCGGGAATAGCAGCAAGCCGAATAACCATATGTATCATCTTCATTTGGACAATCAAAGGTCATGTATAGTATATATCACCATGGCTATTACTCCTGCCCATTGCTTTACCACAATAATAATCTATTACTGTCGTTTGATTCCGGCATGTGGACTTACCTACTCAATTCATAATATGAACTACAAATCCAGCATGACTTATGGCATTAACTCACCTTCTGTGTCTAAAACCTGTAGATTCAGTATACCTTCTAGCTGTGGCAGCAATAATGTGAGCGGGGCAGTACCTCTAGCCCCATTCCATGTATTCGAAATATGATGTAACCATCTCTGTGGTGTATAGTCCAGCTTTATAGCCATGGACCTAAACCTGGACTTAATCCTGCTTGTGTAGAGCGCCGCCATTAGCCGTTCTTCTGTACCCTAAGTTCAGGGTTTTGATACTTCGTGGATCACCACCCATATACTAGTGTGCTCACCACATAGTGTATTAAAAGCTTGTAAAAATTAAGCCCAAGTGAGCCAAGTCCGTGCCCTTAGAACCATAGCCATACACTTATTAAAAATAAGACATTATTCTAGAATTATCCCTATACAAATAAAAAACCTTTAGATTTAAGCACCCTGCATCCTATCACAGTCCAAAGACCATATGTATAAGTAAAAGCCGTCTCATGCTTTCAAAAAAAAAAAAAAAAAAAAAAAAAAAATGCCTACGTCTGAGTATCACATAGTTTACTAATATAAAAAAAGCCTACCTCCAACCGTAGGATAAGTGTGGCCCGATTAATTTATTGTGTTCGCAGGGGGGGTATTTATTTGGACCCCTACCAACACAATTGGGGTCCAACCCTTACCCTATTAATACTGTCTGAAGCTAAAAATAAGAGAAAATCATGCGTTTTATAAGGGATCAAGACTTGCTGTACCTTAAGAGAATCTTGCAATTATACGCATCATGATCAGCTTGTCATGTTTGACATTAATTAACACAACCATTGGGTCCAACACATTTAAATTAAAATCCCCCTTAAACCCCCTTTGGTTTGGGTGCATATTCACACGGGGAGTGACTCCGGGCAACGAGAGCTGTTGGATAGGCATATTCACCCCTTATTCCTTAATCTACACCGTACGTAAAGTTCCTCGTTTGTGGGGTATGCAAGTACAAAATTTGCTATACTGTATAATAAGATTTGCAAAATACTATAAGATTTCAAGCGGAATACTATATAGTGTTGATTTCGTACGTGCAAAATACAATTATGAGGGCTCTCGCTGCCCTACGTCACCCCCCGTATGAATATGCACCCAAACCAAAGGGGGTTTAAGGGGGATTTTAATTTAAATGTGTTGGACCCAATGGTTGTGTTAATTAATGTCAATGGTAGTTATATGTTGGTTGTTAATGTCAATGGTTGTTATGTGTTGGTTGTTATGTGTTGGGCGATTTAATTTTTATATGTTGGATGTTAATGGTTTGTGTTGCAAAAAAAAAAATTTGGCCCCTTCGGGGCCTTAGGGACGTCCCCCCCAGAAAAAAACTAGAATTCATTTGAGGCTTTCATCACTTGTAGCTTTTGAATTTGATCACAATAAAACAAATAGAACATAAGTAAAAGTTACCATAAAGATAGAGCAGATTGATCCCATTATTCTGAAAGTCATAAAGTTTGCAACACCCATACACAAACATTTTTCAATTGGAATTTAACAGCTTGGCCTCCATGGATTCTTGTGGTGAGAAACCAAAGTGGGAAACTTTTCTGCTTGTTAGCACAAGGATCTAGAAGCCTTGGAATTTGCTTAATAACTGCCTCAAAATCTAAAACTGCATGGTAATTTTTTGCAAGCTTCATTTGGAATGAGCCATAAAACAATATCCAATAGCGCAATCCTGTATTAATCAACTGGTAGGATGTGAAAGCCTACCAAACCCGGCCGAAAAATTGATGTTTTAGCATAGATAACTAAACCAAACATATCCATGTCATACACTATCAAAAAGATCTCGGAGAGAGCTTTCCAACGCAATAAAAATCATCTCAAACAGAGCTCTGGATCAAAAGTTATAATAAGAAATGTGTTGCCGACGGGGAAACTGCACTACATGCGCCCTTCAAGCCCTTCATGTGCCCATTATGCACCACACACACAAAAAAAGGGCTTTTGTTGTGAGCCATTGGTTGTTGGGCTAAACTCAATGGCCCTTCATGTGCCCATTCTGCACCACACACAAAAAAAAGGGCTTTTGTTGTGAGCCATTGGTTGTTGGGCTAAAATCAATGGCCCTTCATGTGCCCATTATGCACCACACGCACAAAAAAGGGGCTTTTGTTGGGAGCCATTGGTTGTTGACCATTGAAAAAAAATGGCTAAAATCAATGGCTCCGAAATGGTGCACTCTAGATGTACGCATTAGTACATCCATTTGAATACATCACGAAATCATAGGAAAACCTTAGTAAAAAGCGTACAAAAACACAAAGGAAACCCCCTGTTATTATGCTACATATATAACTTGTGATCCTTCTCTTTAGGCCTCGGAGATCAAATCCATTATTTGTGAAGCATTTAATCCATTTCTTAGTGTCAGCAGCCGCCTTGAGAGGATATATACCTTCGACATTCCTGAACTGCAAAATCCATTATAGTTTTCATATGAATCAGAGAATCAGCCGAGTGGCATCATAAGACTTAAAGCCGGGTGGCATCGTATCAAGCAACTTTCTATGTCTTGGGCCGAGTGGCAAGAGTAAGGTATTGACCAAGTGGCATATTTCTTTACACTTAGACATAGAAATATGTAACAACTAGAATATCACTGAATAAATCACTAAGCAGCATGCAAATTCTTACTTGACACTTTATTGCATATAGCCACATGCTCATTTCATTTCTGTAGCTTGTTGTATCTTGTTCCATTTGTATCAGTTCCTCTAGATGAGCTAGATGAACCAACTCGACACTTAAGCCAACCACATGCATGTCACACATATCATGAAAGACTTTTGTAAAAAGTCCTCCCCACCTTTCTTACTCATTGAAAAAGTTCTAATTCATTGAATACATCCCAAATGCAAGATAATGAATCCTGCAAATTGTCAAATGCAACTTATTAGTTATCCCATAAAATCTGAGACAATTCAACATAGCAGATTCATAAAGGTAATTGAACTAAATGCGTGAGTTTAAGATCCCAATGACACTGGTATAACCAATGATCAGAAATTCCTAAAAAAAACCCAGTCCACGCTAGCCTTAGCAACAGCCAACTAGCCATGACATCTACCCAGGTCAATCCCTGCGGTAGTCTTATCTGCCCATACTAGAAAATTCATCCATGATGGCACCGAGTTCTCAATCATCAAGTATTTAGCTCATAACCTAGTCAAATCCATGTTTCAAATTAGACCCAAGTCCTAATTACTATGCTCCATCATGTTATACACATGTCATAGACCATTGTCTATCATATTTTTAGAGGCTGCGAGCACTGTAGCATCCAGCCTAGTTACTGCACGTTTACACTAGTCATTATGCATACGCATGTGGAAATGACCCCCTTACTGTCTATAATTGCTCAGCCATTGCCAGCCTCGTATACACTATTACTCAACCTGTGTGTCTACACCTTAGACTTCACTACTCATAAAAAACAGAAATATTTTGAAATAAAACTTGGATCATGTCATTACCACATTTAATACAGTCAAAAGATATTCTCGAGGGATTCAAAAGCAATGATATATTACTGTACTTCTGCCATAATGACCAGCATAACTGGAAATCTTAAATCAGCACTATCAGAAAGGCATAAATATCCCTAAATAGCAAAATTGACTGCATTGTATGATGCTTTTAGAAAACTTATATATTCGTTTAGCTGAATACATATAAATAAGACCCTACTACAATAGAAAGTAAAACGCAGCAGTTCTTCCCTCACAAAACCCAGTGGTAGCGACTCCATACGAGCCTGATTCCGTAAGTCCTCCATAGCTAATCCTTCTTTACCAGCTGGATCATGAAATTGAAAGCAAAAAGACAACAATAAGAGGAGAAACCGGTACCTGCAGCCAAACAACACAACATTAGCATACGAATGGTAATGAGTGAAGGGCCAAAAGGTTTCTCAGCTCTTCGCTGATCACCTATTGTAGCCTTCTTGCCCTCAAATCAATACCAGCTGAAAAAATATCAAAGGAAATTAACTATCTAAGAAGCTCCAAGCCTCCATCTATATTTACATTATTTAGAACCAAGTGGAAAAGTATTTATATCATACTGTTATGCCACAGCAGACCCAGAACCGTGACTACATATGCCAGAGATTAAGGGTATATATGCATTAAAATGCAAGAACTAGAGGATCAATCAAGAATATTCAAAAGCGCTAGGCTTATATTAAACTTTCAAATTGCTATCGTGTACCTTCCAGAACCAACTGCTAAGCAATAGTAAGAAGAAATACCATGGTTATTTAAAAGACTGAATATGAATATACGAGATTAAAAAAACCCAACAAAGAAAGACCTTGCATCCTTATGCAAGAACATGAAGCAAAGTATTTTGAGGTAAAATACGTTTACAACTTAATCAAACCTGAATGTTCTCAAGTTCCCATTCAAGGTCGTGTGTCTGGGACAGTATTTTTGAAGCAGGATCCAACTTGTTTGCTTCCATCACTATTCTGCCTGCTCGTATATTTCCATTTGTGCCAAGGGTGCTTAAGCACAACGCTTCTCTCAGTATTCATACTCATTGATTTCCAGGCAAACCGAGAATAGCAGCAAGCCGAATAACCATATGTATCATCTTCATTTGGACAATCAAAGGTCATGTACAGTATATATCACCAGGGCTATTACTCCTGCCCATTGCTTTACCACAATAATAACCTATTACTGTCGTTTGATTCCGGCATGTGGACTTACCTACTCAATTCATAATATGAACTACAAATCCAGCATGGCTTATGGCATTAACTCAGTTTCTGTATCTAAAGCCTGTAGATTCAGTATACCTTCTAGCTGTGGCAGCAATAATGTCAGCAGGCAGTACCTCCAACCCCATTCCATGTATTCGAAATATGATGTAAGACACGAAATCTACCATCTCTGTGGTGTGTAGTCCAGCTTTATAGCCGTGGACCTAAACTTGGACTTAATCCTGCTTGTGTAGAGCGCCGCCATTAGCCATTCTTCTGTACCCTAAGTTGGGTTTTGATACTTCATGGATCACCACCCATATACTAGTGTGCTCACCACATAGTGTATTAACAGCTTGTAAAAATTAAGCCCAAGTGAGCCAAGTCCCTGCCCTTAGAACCATAGTCATACACTTATTAAAAATAAGATATTATTCTAGAATTATCCCTGTACAAATAAAAAACCTTTAGATTTAAGCACCCTGCATCCTATCACAGTCCAAATACCATATGTATAAGTAAAAGGCTTCATGCCTACGTCTGAGTATCACATAGATATGTAGCAATGCAATTGTTTACTAATATATATATACAAGTTTTTGTACTATGAGCAGTTGCACTATGAATGGTTATATCAAGAACGATTTTAACATAAGGATCTTTTGTAAATGATTGCCTACTATAGACCTAAAGAACTAGAACTTTGAAATTCAAAGTTGCACTGCAAGCCAATGTCATCCTAGTGGGTAAGGTCAATTTAAAACGTCAAGCCAAATTTGAACTAAGCTGGAAAGTCAAGCTAAAGTTGAAGACGTCCAAGTCAAAGTCATCCCTAGTGATTAAGATTAAATCTAAATTTAAATAAGGGAATCATAAAAAATCTAATAGATATGAAGTTGAGAGGGTTAAGTTAGTAGATAGTCAGGGTTAAGTTAGTAGATTCTCCAAGGTCCCCTTCGAATTCCCCTAGATTCTCTAAGGTTTTATAAAGATTCCATCAGGTTCCTTAATATCCTATGCATATTCCAATCGATTCTCCATCGACCCTCCCCCCAGATATTTGCTATGTTTGCAAAGATATACATGACCAATTGATGTTCTACTATAGTTTTGAATGCACACAATATGGACATGTCTACAATTACGTACTTAGTGTGCTATCATAAAGAATAAAAACTATATGATGTCTATCCTATGATTGACCCTTTGTTAAGGTGCCATTCAGGTTTCCCTAGATTTTGTAAGTTTCCATAAAAAAGATCCTTCTAAAATTCATTTAAGCTACCCCTAGATTACCTTAAGGTAATCTCTAAATGATCCTATGGATATTCCCTAAATTCCATAAGAATCAATCCCTAAATTCTATAAGAACCTAAGATTATCTTAGATTCCCCGACATTTCCTTAAAATTCCCACAAACTCACTAAGCTTCAACAAAGATTCTCAGACATTGTATGAAGATACACCTAGATTTCCCTTTAAATTCCCACAAGTTTCCATTAATTCCTAGGATTCTGCTAGAAGAATTCCTTTGAATGACTTTCTGCAATATAGTGGTGATTTCTTGCTCCAAACCTCTGAGTATTGATCTTAATAAAAAGCTTGAACATACAAATAACACCAATAAGGGTTGCTTTGAGTTCAGTCTTCATGCCAAATGTTTTGATAATTGTGAAACTCATAATGTTAAAAGGATAACTACATTGATGTTTGAGAGAATGTAGGCCTGGCATTTAGTCTAATGGTCAAAATCTTATTTAAAATAGTCCCAAGTTAGGGCATAGCTTGAGGTGCAATGTAAATTGATCAAAAGTAGCCAATCTCCAATGTATGTGAAATGTCGACCTCAACTTAAACTATTGATTTCATCCAACACTCAAAAACATATCTTCTTGTTACCAAATTGTTCTAAGCAATTCAAAGGATGATGTTGAAAGAATCAAACCAATATTGACAACACCCTTTTCTTGCAAGTAGGTTCAACTTCTTTAATTACATTTGGATCAATTCAATATGTCGATTAAAAAGTGGCCGCCAACAGAAAATTCTGGAATACTTGATCCCCGAACCAAGCTACAAATTTATCATGAGCACAACAAGTTTGAACAGATTAAGCACCTGAAAGTTAAAAGACATGACATGTCTAATAAAAGACATGACATGTCTAATAACTTGCGAGTTTGCAAGGGCAGCAATTCATATTTAGCATCCAAGTTGCTACCATATAATGAAATAAACTTCTAATAAAAATAGCACTTTCTTAGCATATAAAGATTAGAGTCTCACACATCTTCAAATGTTGACGTTCAAATGACACTTATCAGGTTGAGCATTGCCCTCCTTGAGTAGAAAATGGCTTGCACAATTTGTGCCCAAAAATACTCCAAAATTGATATCCAAAGCCTATAGATACATATTTTCCATCGGAGGCCCACTTTTGTCTATTCTTTAAAAATTCGAGCAATCACCTGCACATGTCAGGTTAGCTTAGTCTTCCAAACTTCTTAGGCTGCGAAAGCTTAATCTCACCTAATCTGGTGAAAGCTAAATCACGATAAACTTTTGATATCACAAACATTTCAGAAAAGTAAGTTTCAAATCTGATCTGGAATAACAATTTGATAAAAAACAAAGTAGCCTAGGAAGAAAACAAATGAGAGGTAAAGATGGAAGCTCCAAAACTAAATTACAAATCCCAAATCGATCTAGAAGGTCCAGAAACATGAAAAACAACATAAAACTGATAGCTTTGAATCCCATTGATTTTTATGCTGCATTTTTGTTTGGAATGCCTCAAATTAAATGCCCCGCCACATGTGTCATCACTTGAGGCAGTATTTGTTTGGAAGGCAGTCAAAATAAATGCCTGCCATAGCTGTCTCGACTTAAGGCAGGGATTCCAACATAGCACTGGGATGGAACTTGTTGCACCAGCAAATGAAAAGCTATCATTAGATTAAAAAATAGATTAGTGCAAAGTTAACACTGCAATGAAATGGCAAAATAGGAGCAATCAGCCCAAACATCACGTATTCAACCATTCAAACTACAAAGGAGGAGCCGGAGAACAATCTTTGTTACGCAATCTGTGAGCATGCCAAGAACTCAAAAAATACTATGGATAAACACTGTATTAGATGGGCAACCATGCCTCCGGGATGAAATTTAGGCAAAGCATTACATCTTGCAAAAAATCTTAAACCATTACCTCCGGAGTTGTTTCTAATTTACCTAACATGAACCAGGCTATTGTAGACCACAAAAAAGAAAGTAGTCCTTGACTTTGCCTCTAATTGACCATTCAAAAATCTAGACCGTATGGATTAGACCAACCTGAGTTTTGAACAAATGTAAAAGCTTACTACAGTCATTTCTTCAATACATGTCTCATTTTCAGATCTTATTTTTTTGATCTTTTCTTTGTGACCAATATTAGATCACCCTGCAATAAAAACATGAATTCTCACTGAAAATAGCCACGTTCCTGAAATAAAGCAAGTAACTGAGCCAGCTCCTTGCCTTCCGTTACCTCGGCCTTTAGAAAGAAATGCATAAGAACTACTTGAACCAACTCAGAAGCTGTAAAGCTCAATGCTTACCAATCAGGCGGCCTTTGCGAGAAGGAGACGTTTCACCCAACTGACATATTAAGCAAAAAATTGCTCTTCTTGCCGCAGTTGAAGCTCTTTTCAAAGACTCTATTAAACAAGCTACCAATTCTCATAATTCACACACCGAAGAACTACCAATGTGCTTTGCTTTCTGATTCAGAGTTGAGGGCAGTTTTAAGCATAGCTAAGCAAATCCTGTACTTATTTATAATCATCCCTCGATATTCTGCTGAATTACACTAAAATACTGTCTTAGAGTTGTGACAAAATTCTGTTATGCACTTAGTGTCCATTATGTTCAGGAAGGAACTTTTTCTCAACTAAAAAGGTCAGCTAGAAGTATGAATCAAGACAGTATAACTTACCAGAGATATTTCGTGTTTAAAACTACCTATTTTTCAATATTCATAACGAGACTAATTGCATCCTGCTGGTCCAGAGTAAATAATCTATTGATCGGAAAATAATTCTATCTTACCATTTACATGTGATAATGATAAATGGAGGAGCCAGAAGCCTAGAGCATCCATTTGTGAAGTGTGATCACAGTTATATTTACACATTCAATAATCATTTCAGAATGACACTGGTCTTTGCAAAGCACTATCTCATACCAGAAAAGTAACACATTGGCAGCTTCATCACTAGAGAACTCGTCTGCAGTATTTAACACGTAGATGTTGCTCCTAGCATCCGAATTTGTGCACTTATTGGCCCAACCACAACAATAATGGTTCTTGAGCTCATAGTAGGAGCAAGCTTACAATAGATTCCAGATGTCTGCAAAAAATAGCGCATAAAGAAGATTACACAGTATATGGAATAAATCGTTCCAGCAGTGGTATCTTCAAACCTCATGCTACATAGCATGCTACTTGATGATGATACATAAAGATATGAGCATACCCTTCTCATGGAAAGTGACCCATGCCTTGAACTCTGCCCAGCAGAAAAGAACCGTATCACCTTTTCCCAATATGTCATCAAGTAGCTCCATATGTCGAAATACTGTCAAGTCCCAATTCCTTTTGTAGAATGTAAAATCTACACCAATTATCCATGCTCGAACATATCCAACTGCTTCAACATTTAAAAAACCGATCTAATTCTGGGCAAAGACAGAGAACAAATGGCCAAGAAAAGAAAAGAATCAATACCATATTGGAAGTAAAAGACAGAGGGGCCCGATATTCGAATTGTTTTTCTCTGATTAATAACATAAACCATAGCCAGATTAGATCGACCAGACCAGAAAAACCAATAACGGTAACCAAAGAAGACTTTAACCGTGGATCGAAAACAGGAATTTAGAAACATGCAGTTATGGCATTACCGCTGGTGCACGCCGGAGCTTGTCATCCGCGACTAGTGCTCAGAGTTATGGGTGAAAACGGAAACGTGTACTGTGTGATATCCATTGCCCTCAAGGGAGGCAAACGAATTCTTCAAATGTTCCGGACACCTCTGCTCAGCCCAAATGCTATTATTAGAATACTAGCACAGACATTAATTCGACAGACAGCGACCTGATTGAGAAAGGTTTCATGATGACAATGATCTAACGACTCTGCATTGCAAGCTGAAAGATATGGCAAGGAATAAAGGCAGAGGCCAAAAATTGCCAAGACCCAAAATAGAAAATTTGAACTTAGTTAACAAACGCATACCTGATTTCTCATGCCGGAACAGGGATTTTTACTGTCACGACAGACCTATATTTTATTTTTTTACGGATGGGTTTTGCCGGAGAAGAAACTTACGGATCCTCTTGAGGCACATCATATTCAAAGCCAAATCCTCAGCACATAGGTCAGCCAAAGCAGAGCCCAAATCAAGTGCGCCTTCAAATTCAAGATGATTCAATAACAGATCTAACTTAGCCGTTTCAAGAAAAAAGCATAGAAATTAGTGGGAGTTCTGACTTAAAAATTAAAAGAATGATCGACCACCAAACTGAGAAGCTTGACGGATCCATAGTCGGAATCCAAGAAAAAATCAATGGCCTGGCTAGCGCACTGCCCAGAGGAACCTTGAGAGTCTACTTTAAAAATTTTGGAAAAAAGTAAACTATCTGCATAGATTCCATATCTAAGTACCTTATTAGCAAACCTTGGTTTAAACAAAACAAAAATTGAAATCACAGCACAGAGCGACGGGAAGCCCAGAGCGACAATAGATACCGCCAGTGTTTCTATCAGAGCAAAATAAAATAAAATGAATAGAATGCACAATGCACCAACCTCAATTTTGCCTCTATTCAGGCCACATTTACCTAATGATTGCACTGCCCATTCTGAATGCGATGCCACCTTTTTCCTGGTTGAAACTTTATCCTTTACCACATTTAATGCTTGCACTGGCCAATCTCAATGCAATGCGATGCCACATCATTAACTAACATAATTGCTATAAGTATTGGCACGCCACCATTAAAACCTTTAGGAAAAATTAGGGAAACAACATATAACATGTCGCCACTTCTTAGGATAGCATTAATGTCAAGGACCTTTGTATGAATGGCCAAGATCAAACCCCTAAATCCAAGGGCCTAGATCAAAAGCCCCAAATAAAGGGCCATTTATGGTGGCATTAAATATCATTGCCTTTTTTATGGACGGCCTAGATCAAATCCTTAAATCCGATGGTCCGGATTAAAAGCCCCAAATAAGGGGGCTGCTTGGGAGATTGCGACGTGGCTACATGTGGGCCGTTGATCTCAAAAATTGACGGCCGAGATCAAAATCTCTATGGACAAAAGTAATTGTATATATATTACAAGTCTTTGTAACATGATGGAGTGTATCAAGTCGACTGGTCATTTGTGATTGAAATTTCTGTATGGAGTGAGATTGTATCCTGGATACAATCAACCTAAAAAGTCAAGTTAAATCTAAATTAAACTCAAGTTGTTCACTAAGAGTATTTGTTTTTTGAATGTAGACTGGGTCAGCCCATGAAAACTGACAATCGATTTCAAAATGGAAGTTAAACACAGTCAAAGTTCAATAAGCCCATCTGCCTTTAACCATACTGCCGTTAACCATGACGTCATGCAAATGGATAACCAAAGAGTTCCAGATAGACTAAATTGATGCATGTGCGTGTTTTTCAAATAGATAAACATTCTGTTTTAAGTAGGCTTGGAAAGCCCATTTTAAAATGCTTTTAGATCACATGTACAGCCAAGTTTTTAGGAGGAAGCCATTGCATATATTACAGCTATGCATTTCGGGGATGTACAATGCTTATATTTCAACTAAAATTTTGGTACTTGAAATACATTGCCACTTAACTTAAAATCAGCATCTACTGCTATGACCCACTAAAACCTTAATATTCAGATATTATCACTTGTCTACGGCCAAACAAATTTGGTTACAGAGTGGTCACTCAGTTGTGAGTCATTTTCAAATTCAGCTCATAAGAAGAATCTTAATTCTCATGCTTCTCAGAAAAAGTCATCTACACCACATTTGTGGTGGTTCTTTACGGCAAAATTAGCCTATTGCTATATTACCATTTGTTCCAGCTTGAAATCATGAGCATGTAGATCCCATGTTTTATTCCTGCCCATAAATTTCACGGTCCATACACCATAAACAAAGGCAATTAAATCTTCCCAGACCTACAAATGGGAAAAAAAAAATAGAAGATACACCTTCTGCAAGAGCTCTGAGTCTGAACAGCCTCAAAAATAGATTTGAACTTACATGCCTGAAAATACAAAGTCTAGAAGATTGAATAGTTTCTCAGGTCCTTTCATACTTGCTATTTTGGAAAACCAAGTGATTAAAAATGAAAAAGGCATTCATTGGCAGTTGCATTATGTTGCAAAAAACTTCAGCAAATTCAGACGATCTTGGGCTTGTGAGCAGACTGGGTAGATACACTGTCTTGCTATGCAGAAATAACAATGCTCTCCTTTCTTCATATACTCCTGTTGTAATCCATGTATAGAAAAAGATCTAGGAAGAATGCTAGAGTTAACACCCTATTCCATTATTATCTACAAAGAATTCACCGTAACATATCATGCTAAATACCTCTCTTGCATGAATTGCTCTTTCCTAGCCTTCTGTGCCTGATTGAGTTGAATTTTCTCCACATTTGTTGGATCTGCATGCTGGATTTGCAATGAAAGTGATGCCGCCTGAGCCCTGTGTTGGGGATACGGGCTGTGTAAGTTGTCTAAGGATAATCTCCTTACATGAATTTTATATCGTTTTCGATTCAGAATTTAGGAGAACAATGTAGACCTGCTACATTTAATAAATTTTCTATAGCATTGAAATTTGCTTTTCATGCAAATTCTGTCCGATTGGCACTCTGATTTAGACAATCGGGGCTCTAAATCGAGGCAAAATAGACAGCTTGGTCCAAATTCTTCAACGTCTAGCTAAAGAATATATGCATGTCTTGAACGCTACCCTTCTAGCATTGGGAAAAACGGAATTCTAATCTGAATCTAACAGAATCGGGCATCTATTTCAAATATGAAGAACCGTGGCTATGTCGGAAAGAGAAAATGCTTAAGCACTAGCCCAATCAGATATGATTCTGCATCAGTTTCAAGTATTAAGCAGAAAGGCGGTGTCGGAATGAAAAAAATGACTATAAAACCAATAACCCACATTGAATTTAAGCTTTAAGAGGGACTATGATAAAGAAATTCGTAAGAATGGAAAATACAAAGGGATTGCTTTCAAAAATTAAAAAAAAATGCACATTAAACAGAAGTTCTAATTAAAAGAATACAATCAAGCGATAAAAACAGAATGCATACCGTAATGGATTAGAATGCCAATGAAGAGTATCATCCGCATGAAATCCTGCTTTCATAACCGCCATGGCAGAAACTCTGATTCACTCTGAGACCAAAACTTGATTCTCCACCACTGCTCTGCTAAATGCCAAAGCAAATAGAATCGCCCACGGAGCTGACGAAAGCAGTTTAAATTAGAACTAGGACTAGGATATTCTGACGAGCACAAAAGAAAGTCGTTTTTCATGTGTGAACTTTTTTTACAGCAAAATCGGTGTCTGGAAACCAAAACACCAAACGAAACTGGTGATCACGGGTTATGTAAGCATCAAGCAAGGCAACTATGTTACAAATACAATGGCAACTCCAGCAAAGCTTGGAGCTATGGCCATGGCGACGGCAAAGGCGACGACAAAAACGGAGCTAATCTGGTGCCCACGATCGCCAGAAAGCTGGATCGATCCAAAGCTGAAAACATCGGAATCGTTGGTGGCCCGTGGCTGCACAACAAAAGGGAACGATTCCCCTGCTTTGATCGAGAAAACCTTTGGGCTCACCTTAATTCTAACCCCTTCCGGTTTGATAAACAATACAGAGTAAATTTCTGTTTGCCGCTTGCAATATTTTTTACAGTCCTGGGCACCTCTAGATTCAATCAGATTAGCTATGGCGATGGACGTCAGGTTTAAATCTGTCGTCTGCCCTCTATTATTGCTGCAGCTCATGCTCGTTGCATTAGAAACGGAATCTGGATCCATTCTTGGGACGTTACATAAGAAATCGATATAATCTTCATAGCCTACGTATAAAATTACAGAGCATTACAATTAGATTGATATTCTGAGAAATTTTGTTCAAAATCGGTGCTTACCAGCATCAAAAACATGTCCTGGATCCATTGCAGCGACGGGACTGATAGCTCCACCTCCAAAATCAAATGGATTAGCCGGAGTTAGCACAGAACCGCCGAATTGAGAGAGGCGCTGGTCCAGAAGGGGCCGGCCAGTTTTATCAGTCATAGAAGTTGTGGACACCATAGCCAAAGCTATGGCAGCAGGGCTCAAGCTGGGGTACTTACATTGGATTAGCGCAGCAACAATTTCAAGTAAACGAATTAAATTAGGGGAGGGTGGCCATTGGCTGCTCACTTAAGGGCGTAAACAGAATGGCAGCCATGGGCACACCTGAAATACTATGCATGCTACATGGTAGCGTGCCCAACGAGATAACCTACAATACAGGCCTAAAAACATGCCAAGTACATAATGCCACCTCAAGCTATAAGGTGTCAAAGAGGTGGGAGTAGTGGTACCACCAGGGCTAAGGTGGTAGCCCCCTAGGATACTAGGCAGCCCATTGAAGGCTACAATGACAAAATTGAAGAGAACCAGCTTTTTTTTAACAGCAATCATGATCAAAAATTGTTAAGCATTCTTGTATTAAAGCAAATCCACGAAGTTCCCACTGTTTTACATCTCAACCAGAGCAAAAACAATCTCAACCAGAGCAAAAACAATCTGGTTGTACAGCAGAAATGTTCCAATTGTTAAACAGCATTAGAAAAGTCTGAAAAATGTCAAATATAGTACATATTCCATCGATTGGGTTGAAGAGCAATTACGGTGCTGCTTCCACAAGAAGAAATGGTGTCATAACCTGCAGCACACCTCAGATACATTACTTGGATGGCACACAGTCCAAGCATACAAATACATAACCTATAACTTATAAAAGAAATTAATGTAACAAAACAAAGTTAATTAAGAAATCAAAACTAAGATAACTAAATGCACTAAAATTAATTTCTTAATCAAACAAATTTTCTTAATCAAAATTAAGAAATTAATGTAACATTTCTATTTCTGTTGGCCTGCACTGGACCCATCTTAATGAAACAATTCATCATCTGTGCACACTTCCTTCAAACTTAACATAATGTTAAAAAAAAACCATCAATGCTTTCAATATGTGGCTCAAACTAAAGACTAGCAACACTATTTAAGGTTCAAGACATGAAAATAGATTACATGATATAAAGGAAGAAAAAACTAGAAAGAGTTCATATTTATTGTGTTGTCTTAATACAAAGGAATCAGCAAATCAAACAAAAATGAACATCCTATACGATATACAAAACAGCTTAATCAAATAATAGCATAAATAGTTCATGAGAAAAAAGCCAGCGAACAAGGGAAAGCCAGCAAGCAAATAAGATCAACAATTTATCATTTTACCAGCCCCAAGATAATGCTAGGAAAAAGCCTGTATGTATTTTAGACTTATGACTAAGGATAAATTAATATGTTTAAGTGCAGTGAAAAAGGTTCATATTCCTTGAACAGTTTTTATAACTAAAAGTCAGAATCAATAAATTTATCAAACAGGACGGCCAATATTATCCAAGGCATTCATGTTTAGGTAAGTAAAGCTTACAAACATGACTTCAAAAAAGGTTCATATTCCTTGTAATAAATACATCAAGACAGAACAGCCCATCATGTCTAAAGCTATCATAATATTGTGAATCCGATTTTACAAGCATAAGTTCAGAAAAGGACAAGACATGTTAGACAAAAAGAAACCTATCAGGAAAAAACCAAGGCATATCAGAAAAAAGGCCAAGAGGTAACCGAAAAGCCATCAAAACAATACATAAATGAGTTACAAAGATTGTTGAATGCAAACTTTGTTTACCTCTGAAAACAAAGCCTTCGATGATTATGGCAAAGCCCTCGGTGGACCGCCATGGAGCTGCGCTTCTCCTCCATCGAGCCTTCACGAGAAACTACGAAAACCCTTGCACAGGTTTGCCACGTCTGCGCGTGGGCTTGCCACATCTGCGCGTGGGGTCTGCCGCCGTGGACGGCCACCCTCCCCTAAATGACATATCATCTCTCATTAAATATTGTGCAATTTCATGTCACCTTCCTTATCTTGACACCTCACCTCTTATTAAATATCATTAAATAAAGGTGCCACCTTAGTTTTTTTAAAGAATTTCTTTGGACTTTCCCCTACCTTTGTATTGAAGGCCCAGATTTCACCTTCCCCCATCCAACGGTTTAGACATGGGGTAGGTGGATGCCCATGCATAACCCATATATGCCCCCATACAAAATAAAGGGCATGCAACATGCCACCTCGTCAGAAGGAAATTTTCATGTGTATGCCCATCATGCACCACATGAGGTGGAATCTTCCTAACCCTTGATCTCAATTATTCGACGGCTAGGATTAATCTCTATGAACATGCCCATGGGATGACAAACCACACATCTAATACCTGTATATATATTAGTGAAGGTGCCACCTTAGTTTTTTTAAAGAATTTCTTTGGACTTTCCCCTACCTTTGTATTGAAGGCCCAGATTTCACCTTCCCCCATCCAACGGTTTAGACATGGGGTAGGTGGATGCCCATGCATAACCCATATATGCCCCCATACAAAATAAAGGGCATGCAACATGCCACCTCGTCAGAAGGAAATTTTCATGTGTATGCCCATCATGCACCACATGAGGTGGAATCTTCCTAACCCTTGATCTCAATTATTCGACGGCTAGGATTAATCTCTATGAACATGCCCATGGGATGACAAACCACACATCTAATACCTGTATATATATTAGTGATATATGATATGATATGATATGATATATATATATATATATATATATATATATATATATATATATATATATATATATATATATATATATATATATATATATATATATATATATATATATATATATATATATATATATATATATATATATATATATATATATATATATATATATACAAGTATTTGTACTATAAGGGTGTGTATCAAGCAATTGGTCGCTTGCTAAGAAGTCAAAGTCAAAGCTGCAATCGCAGCGAAATAGAAAAGCATATAAATCTGAGACTGTAGTTATTATTGGCATGAAAATGATCTTAATTGTTTTTATTCGCCGGGCATCGATTCCTGGTGAAGGATGTTCCCTATTTTCGTTAATAAGGGTGTCCGGTTTCGAGATAAGTTGAATTCAATGTCTCTTCTAACAAGTAGCATTTGTTGAACAATCTACAGGAAATGCATTTGCACACACTTGAAAGCTACTCAAATTGTGAATATTAACTCGTTCAAGGATTGTTATATTCCCAATTATCTCAATGGGAAGCTCAATTTCTTCAATTAGAAGCTAAGGATCCGCAATAAGTGTATAATGTGCAGAATAATTTGACAACTTGGTGAGTATCGTGCCAGATAACTTCTTTGACTATGTGCTCACGTGACTGTTGGTAGTGAAAAGGCGAGAACCCTTAACAATACAAAATGGACGACCTCCCCTAGCTATGCCGTTGGAGCTATGGCAAGCAATCGACAAACCCAAAGGAGGGGAGGTGAGTAGCGGGGTTTTTAATGTTAGGACTACGTCATTTCTACCGTGCAAAGTCGACTTCCAAGACGGAAAGGGGGCCAGGCGCAAGGGAGGGCAATAGAGTAGCAAGGTTTTGATCGTTGGGGTGGTCCAAAGGGCGGCACGTGAGTAGCAAGGTTTTTAATGTTATGATTCCTTTAAATTCTATGTAGACTGCCGTAGGTTTTTTAATATTTTATGAAAATTCATGTAGATTCTCATAGTTTCTCTTAGATTTTATGAGGTTCCCTTGGATTTTATGAAGATTACTCTAGATTTTCTAAGATTCCATCAAGGTTCTTCTAGACTCTCAAAGATTGTGTGAAGATGCCCTTAAATTCTCTTAGATTTTATGAGATTCCCTTGGCTATAAAGAGGCCCCTAGATTCTCTAAGAAATTTATGAAGATTCCCTTAGACGCCCCTAAAGTCTCCAAGATATTATGTATATTCCCTTAGACCCCTTAGATGTTTTGAGATTGCCCGAGATTCCAACAAGACTCCTTTAGATTCTCGAAAATTTCATGAAGGTTCCTTTAGGTTCCCTTAGATTTTATGAGCTGCAAAGGGGGGCAGGTGAGTGGTAGGGTTTGCCTACGGTGCAAGTTGCTATTTGTAATTTTTCTAATTGAGTGCCTCTAATAATCTGCAAGACATTCTAAAGTATCTAGTGAACGTTAAGATTATAGGTGTTTATTTATGGTCAATGATTTGAGATGCTCATTCATGCTGATTGACCAATAATTGACCATTAACCAACTTTCTGAAGTAGCAGAGTTAAAGTCTATAGGTTTAATTTATGAACCAAATCAATAATGCAAATATGTTTTGTTTAGAATCTGTGCATGGTATGGAGGCATCTAAAGCTCGGGTCGATCATGACTATTAAGAGCTTTGATAACTATGAGGATCATGTTGGACATTGATTCTTAGAGGAGATGACTCGAGAACCTTAGAAAATTTGTTGGTGATATTGAACATTAGCAATTTTATGTGAGCTCGAGACATTTTCTATGTAGTTGGACGTGTTTTGTAAATGGTTTGTGCATAAGAACATACTATGTGTGTGCTATAGTATATGGTTGTAACTGAAGTTCAACCTTTTATCTTTTGATATGAATAACATATTTAGGTGTGAATTAAGTTTCCCTATTGATCATCTACGACTCATTGCAGCTATATAAGGTTGAACTTGTAAAAAGTGCAGCAAAATTTGCAATTAGAATAACTGGGCAATATTCAATTTTATTGTAATGTGGGGCAAGGCTGTCTTGAAATAGCAGCTATGTGCAAGATTATTTGATTGATTAAAAGTGGAGAATGGATAATATGATGCCAATGTGTGTCACCGACGTTGGAATTCTTATTCAATAGTTTGCTAGTAGAAAAGCAATATGATATAAAAAGCAAAAAAATGGTCAAGCTTCTATGAAAGACCATGGCAACATGAAACAATACAGAGGCAAAATAAGTCATACTAGGCGTGATAGTCACTAGATTAGAGAATGAGCATGATTATAAATCAAGAAAACTTGGAGCGGGGATTATCGCAATTGCGGTTGGAGTAATCATGTTAATCAATGCAATGGATTATTTTACCTTCAAAACCTATATGGCCATTGCAAAGCAACATTGCATTTTGTGAAATCTATCATAGAACCTCACTACTTCGTGATTCAACATGTATGATCGATTCTTTATTTGCTTGTGTGAATGTTTCTCCACTTTCAAGCAAGAGTTCTTAATATTGGCGGATAGTATATACCGTGCGACTGATGTAACCGATCTTGGACACAACCCTATCCCAAGAAGTGCACCGCAAGTTCATGGAAGTGTTTGTCGCTCACTCCATGTTCTCACAACAAAAAAGCAAGTGGAATTTTAGAAGTCGCAGATTTCGGATAGTTTATGCATCAATTATTTCAAAATTTGTAAGCCCGTACACCACGATTTTCATCGGCCTATCAATGAGTTTTTATGATAGCAGATAAGAACGTAAATATGTACCTTGCATCATTGTAAATTTAAAGTTTAAGGCCTCCGAGTGAACAAAATCTGCAAGAGCTCAAAGAAAGGCTCACCTTCTTGGTTTCAAATTACCCTGTAAAACAATAAGTTAGTATTGGTTGTAAATTAAGGTCTCTTTTGTTATTTTGTTAAGTTGATCGCTAACCACTTGGTCGCATCCAACCATGTTCTCCACTTGTAGCAAGTGCAATTGTACAACATTGCATTGACTTCCAATTCTATGCATCAAGAGAGTTCTTCAAACAAAATGCATCTTAGATTTGAATCGAGGCTTGTTTCTTGAATGAATTGCTTTCGATGATGCTTCCAAAGAAAATGATTCCGTGTATTCAACCCGATTCTACAATCTGAAAATGGTGAATAATCACAAAACCCACTTGTTAACCATGTGATCCTTTTGCATGGACCAATAAATAAAATGCGCATTGAATTACCTAGCAAAGACGCTTGAAGAAGTGAAGCACGCAATGACAGCTTTGGTGTCGAGAGCTCTATGAGATGCCAAGCCACGCCGAAAGATAAGAGCGAGAGAAGAAGATACATCCGATGATCCGAGAGGTGGGATTCGTGAAGTTTGTTTCCAAAACACACAATATAGTTAAATTCGTTGGCTTGTAGATGACCAAAAGGTCGAGAATACCTTGCCATCATGAATATCCATTAACGCCTTTATATATTAACGCCTTATAATGGCCTACATTGACCATGCTAACCAAGAGCATGTGCTAAAAGTTGGCCCCTTATTTGCCCCCCGATTTTTCTCCCTCTCTACAACCTCTCTCGCATGATCGAGCTTTTAAAAGTAGGAAACAACAAAGAACAACTTTACACAAAGTCGAAAATTACACGGAGTAATGTTTGGCGGAAAAATTTTCCTAGTGCCGCTTCAAATAGCTAGCACAATCAAAGAATTGCAAATACGGTTTCTATGTTTCAACCACTGCTTACCATAATCCTAGATAATGAAAGGCATATGAAGTAATAGCATGGTAATTTCCTGTAGGGTTTGCCTTCGCCACCAAATAAAGAATCAACATGTGGCAAAAAGAATGAAAGAATCGCCACATGGCAAAAACAATGAAATTGCATAAAACATGATGTTTTAAAAAAATACAATAATTGTAAAGATGGTAGCAATTTAAATCATATGAAACTACATCAGGCTTATAACTCAAGCGTAAAAACAATAGAAGGTCCCTACACTCTAAGAAGGTAATCCCAAGAACACATGGAACACGAAAGCTACTAGTGTGGTATAATATAGCATTTACAGACCCATGTCAATCTGCATTTTAGAATCAAACATATCTAGATTAAAGACATCTTTTACCATGCGCAACGAGCACACAAGCATCTACTCAACCCATCTAATTGTAAATCACATGCCGGCTTACTTCATGGCATATAGAATCTTGCCTCAGATTTTGCATGCATTGAGCAAGATGCGTGCTCCCAATGAATCAAAGTACAGATCCATGAATCATAAGCCCATGTAGTTTGCATGTATTGAGCAAAATGCCCATTCTCACCGAACTAAGGCACTAAGCAAAGAAGAACACTACCAAATTCATGGCTGATAATATGAGCATGTAAACTAGAATATGTTTCAGCTTATATCCACAAATAATTTGCAAGGCACTACATGCCGATGGCCTGCCTTAATAAGCTACCTAGTTGCCTTAATAAGCAAGCAACCATCCGTTAGATAGACCCCCGAAGCAGCCTCCATAGATGCTTCAATTTTGAACATGCATGCGCCCATAGAAGTTCTCATTATGCTTCATATTTATGCTAAGCATTTGGAAAATGGTCGCCTAGCATCATTTGTGCACCTTCCAATGATCTTTCCGATACATGTTCTTGCACGGAGAATAAAACTTTCTTTTAGAAGATATGGCCATATTTCTACCTGAATGTGATCTTTCCAATGGACGTTTTTTTGCAAAAAAACATAGATTAGTTCTAGGAGTTATGGTCATATTTCTACCGACCGTAAAAAACTATAGCAGCAGGAACATTCCCTCATTTGGCAATGTTGTTGACACATTTATGCTAAGAATTCAGAGAATGGACACCTACCATCAATTGAAGACCTTCCACCGAAGCTTTCCGACGGATGGTCTTCTTGCGCAGAAACAAAGCTTTGTTTTGGGAGTTATGGCCATGTTTCTAGATGAGTATAAAATTGTGGCAGCAAAGACATTGCTTGATTTGACACTCGTTTTTGGCCCATTTATACTAAGAATTTAGAAAATGGACGCCTAGCATCAATTGTAGACCGTCCGTGATCTTTCCAATGGACATTCTTGCAAAAAAAATAGAGGTTAGTTCTAAGAGTTATGTCCATATTTCTACTCATTGTAAAACTGTGGCAGCAAGGACATTCCCTCATTTGGCAATGTTAACACATTTATGCTAGGAATTCAGAGAATGGACACCTAGCATCAATTGCGGACCTTCCAGCAACCTTTCCAACGGATGTTCTTGCGCAAGAAACAAAGCTTTGTTTTGGGAGTTATGGCCATGTTTCCGGATGAGTATAAAATTGTGGCAGCTAAGACATTGCTTGATTTGGCACTGTTTTGGCCCGTTTATGCTAGGAATTTGAAAAATGGACGCCTAGCATTAAATGTAGACCTTCCGGTGATCTTTCCAATGGACGTTCTTGTGCAAAAAAAAATGAGGTTAGTTGTAAGAGTTATGGCCATATTTCTACTCGAGTGTAAAACTATGGCAGCAAGGACATTCCTTGATTTGGCAATGTGTTTTGACACATTTATGCTAGGAATTCGGAGAATGGATGCCTAGCATCAATTGTAGAACTTCCAACGGCCTTTCCAACGCATTAGCTATTTATTTACTTCTTTTAACTTGTTCCCATGTATTGGCGGTGTATTAGCGTAAGCCTTGAGCTAATATCGCGAAGCATCTTACAACATTTCTTGACCATACCGGAAAGGTCATTTTATTGTCAATGTCGCAAGTATAACAACTGCTGTAGCATTGTGTACCATGCAATAACTATCGGTGTTCACGATGTTGTGCATGGCCTTTCCGTCGACCGTTCTTTTTCCCCGATACTATTATATAAGCCCCGCATGACTGACGACTAGGGATCTTGGTTTTGTCCCGAAGATTATCTTTGGCATTATAGATTAGCCTAAAATTATGACGTAAGATAAAACGATTAATTTACCCGGTGATGGGCTAGTTAATGCAACAACAAAGGGGACTAGATTCCGTGAGAATGCGCCTCTTGCGGTGGCGCATCCCTATAAAAATAGGTAGTTCAACAAACTTAGCATAAGATAATAAAAATTGTATGCCTTACATATAGATGTAAAAAAAACAATTTTGAAAGATTTGCAATCTATGAGCCAAATCAATGCACCTTTAGCATCTTCGCAAGAAGATCAAAAGCGGCCATTTGGGCGCCAAGATATTTAAGACTCCACTTAGTCTTGTATAGATCCTTAAATATATCTGCCTTTTGGAAATGGACGGTTTGAACTCATGAATGCAAGCAAATGCACAAAGAGACCAAGACTATCTTTGGCATTATAGATTAGCCTAAAATTATGACAAGACAAAACGATTAATTTACACCTCGGTGATGGGCTAAGCAAGTAGCAAAATCCAATCCTAACCTTACAAATTGATTGCACCACGAAAAATTCAACCTCAGATCAAACAAGTGTAGAACTTGGCATTATGTCGAGAGGCGGTTTTGAATGGCATGGATCGAGAATGACGAGCTAGGACTTGAATAACATTATATTTTAGCAAGACTAGAGACTAGCTTATTGTAATGGGCTATGGCTTGCCATAACTCAAAAGTTTTCAAATTTACAACATCTAATGACATAACATTATCCAAAGAACTTAGCTTATTGCAATGTACTATTCTTGACATAACTTCAAGTTTTCCAGATTTATAATAACCCATAATGAATTGGGTACTAAATTTGGCATACTTTTAGAAAGAAAAGGACGAGTAAAGTAGAAGTGGCAAAATGACATCGACTTCTTAGTTAGAAACTTCGCACACATACCGTAATGCATCGAGGATAGGCATTTGGGCCAGCAAGCACATCACCACTAGTCGCCACCATGACCGGATGAACCATTATAGTTGTCTCGCATCCAAATGTAAATTGTCACCGCATTAGAGTAGTAAGAATCTACACAGGGATATTAGTTATAGTTTTGATACGGTCGAAGATATTTCTAAAACAATAGGATAGGTGAGGTTACTAGAGCAAACCCTAAAATTGTGAGATCTCAATGTGGCGATATCGCCCCAAATGATTTTCTCCGTGGCCAACATCCCGTTTTGACCTGAGTTATCAGTTCAATAAGCGTTGGAAATATGTGCGATAATCTAATTTGCGGTGCGGTTACCACATTCACGAATATATCGCTCCAAAGACTGATTCCATTTGCCGTGTAACAAAATCCACTTTGGGCATGGCAAACAAGCTACATAAATGAGCACCATAATGTTTCGAATCAGCATTGGATAAACTTACGTTTTGCATTAATAGGACCAAACAGAAAAATACATGAACACCTAAAGTATTACGGCGAAATGCCAGATGTTATTGCGAAGGCAACAATAGACGCCACCGGCAAAGCACATGCCTTCATGTCCGCTTGAATTCCTGCCCCAAAGACTTAATCGAGCCACCTCCCCGTGAGCACGCAGAGTACCTTTATTTGCCCGACTCTCGTTAACGCGATTGAAGCCATCTTTTGCAACCAATGAGCTTTAATTTTCGGGTGAGCCATCTTTCCCACCTGCGCCAAATGCAGAAGATTTATATGTTCTGAATCATTTCCTTGCAAGGGTTTCAAATACATACCGTGCAAATGAATCAAAAACTTTAATCCCACTCAATTTACAATCCCACATTTGTATCACTGCACCAAGAGATTCAAAGCATTGCAACACAAAAATCTGGTCTAATGTTGATGTACCTTGCGGTTCTGTAAAACTATTCAATGATCCATGATAGAAGTCTTGATGCATGATGTGATCCACCACGAAAATGCTTTGCAAGAAGATCAAAGGAGAAATTGGCCCTAGTCATGATTCTTGTGATGATGCAAATAGAAGAAGGCAAATTAGAAACGTTGATCTAATCATTGCAATACGAGTAAATGAAAATATCATCGGTCAAGAAAAGACACATACCATTTGCTCCAAGCAATAGACATTGGCAAATTGCTCGCTAGATTGCCAAAATGCTTTTTCTAGATTGCTCACACTCCCTGAATGCCATTTTCTTGTCTCCAAAGAGGCTCCATAAACTCTAGTTCTAAGAAGATGTATAATGCTTCTTTAAGCAAGATGGAATCTGCAACAAATACATTTTGCATCAACATTTTGCATAAAAACTCACCTACATTGATGAAGCGCTTCTATAATATTAAAATGTAGACCTAGCTATTTGTCATTCAGAGCTACCATGTTGAACATATACTCCATCCCGCCAAAAAGAACTCATTTTTGCTCAAACTAAACTAAACGAAAAATCGAGAATATTTGCTACCGAAATGCAAATAATTTGCGACAAATCTAGACCATCGCTTTTAGACACGTAGTTGACATCAAACGTAATAAAGTAATGATGGAAACATGTCTCAAAAAAAATTGTCTTTTCATGCATCCTCCACAGACCACAAGGCCCCCGCTTTGGGGTCTCGTGGAACCGTGCCACACCACCTTTGTTTTTTCGCGAATCATGCCCATTGACCTTACAAACTTGCAAAGCATAGACAAACATTCTAATTATCCCATAGAAAAACAAAAGAGTCTAAAATACCTAGTCTTAAGAAGCGGGCAAAGCAACTCCAATGGCGGGAATGACATTATCTACCACATCTTCTCGTTGCATTTGTCAATTGTTCCTGTAGCTTTGCAATCGCAAAAGATCTTGCGGCCGACATAAAACCCGAGAACCGGATATACCTACTTCAAGCTTCAAGAGCCTTTTATCATGCCCCCGCAAGAAGCTATAGACCAAACGACCAAGCAAAAGGAAACAGAGGGTTGGCGAAGTTCCGTGGCGGAAGGGTTCATCTCCATTCAAAGCTGCCATTGATCAACCGAATCACAATAGAATACCACAATCGGGAACCACAAAGTAGGAAGAAGGTATAGCTAATTAAATGAGCAACCATAAAAGTAAACCCAAAAGGCAATAATACAAAGATGATAAGATGGACTGAGCACAAAAGGCATAACACAAACTTACACAGATGCACTAGAAACAAGATGGAAAGGAAAAATTAACAGAAAGCAAAAGAAATATGAGCATTCACATATCCGATTGATCCCAATGCTATACACTTCTTGATCAAAATACAAAGAACAAAGAGTAAAATGCGTGTTCACAAAAACGTCATAGGATCATACGCTTTATGGATCAAACGGAGTTCAAACAAACTAGAAGAAACTAATAAAATGAACATACCAAGCTCAACGCTTTCCACCACCACCACCAAGCTTGGGACCTTTACCCAGTACCCTTCTTAACAGACCCTTAACTTTAGTATCCGCTTAATTCGACCCTTGATTTCCTTGAGAAGCAGCTTCACCGGCAAAGAACACGAACTTAAATGTCGGCATGGGCATCCTTTTTATCTTTGCTTTCGGTGAGGCGATCCATGTGAGCTTGGCGGGGCCGGAGCTGTTATGGAAGTAGCTCTTGCATTTTGAATTGATGAAGAGAAAACACTCGAATCACCCCCACACAAAACGAATGCCACGGCTGGATAGATCTTAAGCCCGGCTGAAGCGGCGGCGAGTCTCGCCTTCAACACCATAAATTTGCTCCCATGAGATGGGATTTGATGGAGAAATCGAATCAGAGGATACCAATTTGGGGCTTTTGTTGTGGGCCGTTCATCTCAGAGATGGACGGCCGAGATCAATCTGTACCAATGTTTTGGTACACCAACAAGAGGGGTGCTTGGGGAGTTACGAGGTGGCACCGTCTGGACCGTCCATCTCAAAAGATGGACGGCCGAGATCAATCTCTACCAAGATTTTGTGGCATAATCTCTACACCATTTGAGACTCTACATCATTTGTGGCACCCAATATAATTGTATATATATATATATATATATATATATATATATATATATATATATATATATATATATATATATATATATATATATATATATATATATATATATATATATATATATATATATATATATATATATACAAGTTTTTGTACTATCAATGGGTCTATTAACTATGGTTTATGAACATCTTGGAGTAAAATCCAAGTTATGAATCAAGTTGGGCAGCCAAGAATTGAGGTGGAAGTCATCGATAAATAACAAAATCTGTTTGTTCAAGTCGAATTCAAGTATCATAATCCAATGATTTATTGTCATCACATCCTCTCGCACGAATGGTAGTGTGCAATCAAAGCTAAATTCCTTTACTAATAGCCATTCAATGAAGCTTGGGCACAGACAAATAAGAAAGTCAAAATTATTCATCACGAAGTCGAACTAAATAAAACAATCTAAAGCATTTGCGGGATCCCATCTGAAAGTTCTCCAACATAGAAAGTTTCATAATTTTGTCAAATGATAAAATTTTAGAATGAAATTATATTACTACTTGCAAAACAATGTCCAACATTGAAAGCAGTGTGCCTTTGTCTCAGATAAGTCGAATTCAATGTCTCCTCTAACAAAGAACATAAGCGTATTTGTGTACTTCTTCTGGAATATTGAATAACAATTTGTCGTCCTTCAAAAAAAAAAAAGAACATAAGCGTATTTGTTGAGCAAACTACAGGAAATGCATCCACGCACACTTGCAACCTACCCAAATTGTGAATGCTAAGTCATTTGAGGGCTGTTATATTCCCAATCATCTCGATCGGAAGCCAATCTCTTAGATTGAAAACTAAGGATCCCCAACAAGTGTACAGTGTGCAGAATAATGTTTGAGATATGCAGGATATGTAGTTTCTTATGCAGTGCAAAACACTCGACAATTGGAGTTCACACACTATAATTTTATAAAGGGATTTCATCATGCTTTATTTCAACCCGCAAACCATTCACATCAATTGTCAAATTAAGCTGCCATATCAGAGCATTGATCTTGAGAGGTGTAGAATTGATTTAACAGCTCTTAATCTATTAAGTTTGAAACAAACAAAATATTCTCTCAACCAACATCCAACTAACTATTGCCAAAGAAATTCATGAGAGACCAAGACAAAAACATTGTCACACGTCACACAAATGAAACAAAGGCATTTAGTTGCAAGGAACACACAACACCTACAAAACTAGAAGGGCACGGTGCTATATGCCCCCTCACATGAATTGACGGCAAAAAAGCCCCTTACTCATGCCACCTTATATTTCAACCTGGGCCGTTGAAATTTTCACATCCAGCTTCTAAGATAATATTCTACAAGTCCACCTCCTAATGGTTCGTGTTTTTGGCACCCTAAAAAGAAAAGGGTTTAACGTACGTGTGCCGATGACATTGCAATCATGATGAGCAAAGCACAAGTAATAAAAGAGACATATGGAGAGAGCACAAGTAATAAAAGAGACGCATGGAGAGAATACGTTCAAATTGCCTAACCACTAAGGTTCAACTTTTTAATGGAGAGAGGCGTCAAGTTCAATCTTATACCTATACCAATGGACTGTTATTGCTATTATAGTACATGGACCTTTTCGGTTCATGCACATTGCCCAACAAAAATCATTCACCCAAATATGCAGCCCAATATGCATTTACCATGCTTAAAGGTAGGAGACGTTGTGGCAACTGCAGCATGATTTGCTGCATAAGATTTTTGAACTTTTGCACGATCAGACATGCTTAAGACAGGTTCTCGAAATTGTTGATACGTGTGCTTGAGCACAAGTCATGAAAATTGTTTCCTTCCCTCTCAAAACAGTAGCATCATATTACACAAACAAACAACCCACAAAAAGAAAGAAAAAAGTATTATCATGCTCTTTTGCTCATGCATTTTGTTAACAATAGTGTACCTCTTTCCTGAGCATAAATTTGAGCTAATTAGATCTCAATATGTTTCACAAAGCCCAATCATCCTATCTAATTAACAGTGATCATGGAAATGGCATCGTGAACACTCTGTAATGGAGCATATGTAAAAGGCTTCGCAGACCATGTATACGTCGCAAAGCTGGATGCAAATGATGAAGTTGAACCGATAACATCCCTTGATAACATGGATCTCCCATCTGAGAAAAGTAAAAGCAGAAGTTCACAAAGTGCATACATACTGCAACAAACTCTACAGACCCTAAATAATCCCAGAAACACATTCTCAGAACTCTACAACATTAAAGAAAAGCCTACCTGATGTTTAAATAACTGAGGAAGTTGGAATGGATTCAAACCTTCTCAAGGAGGAGAAGGGGGCAAACCTGTTCGAGAAAGCATAAACATTCGGCATTAAGTGCTTATCTCATTAGGAAAGAAATAGCAAAAATTGCTAATATTGACCTGGATAATGAACATATGAAACATAATAAGTTCCATAAAGTGTAGTATTAATATAGACTTGATGGGTCCAGAGTCTCAGCTATAAGCAATGCTGTTGTGTTGTGAAATGCTTAACCAAGTGACATTATGTTCGCCTTCACCTCAATTTTTTCCAAACCATCACTGACTGGATTACTCCCTACTATGCAAACATGATTCTCGAGACAGAATGTTCCAAATACGCAAGTTCTTCTGACTAAGTCGAATTAACTTGAAAAGAACATAAGGTGCACGATTGGAACCCCAAATTGAATTGGAATAACACAACCACAATCTGTGTCTATTGCACAGAAATAGCCACAACAAAACACTCAATGACGGCGATATAGTAGAGAATTGAGTTATCCGCAAAAAGATCCGCTAGAGGTAATTATGCAAAAAAACATACATTGTCAAGTAGTTGCCCAAGACATTCGGTTTTTAACTTGCATAGAATAATGCAATGTGCATGCCAAGAAAAAGAAGGAAAATAGAAAGATATATACCTTTTTGTACCTTGGTCATATGCTAGTTCTTTGCACATGATCAACAAATGTTGCCTTCCTCTCCATGTTTAGATATGTAGGGTGGAATCCTTCATCTCCGTACTTCTACCCTCCGAGGTAGAGTGATCCTAATTCAGCTTTGATTTTATATCGCTACTTCAATTCACGCGAGAAGTCGGCATTGTCAAGAAAAACCTGGGCAACAACAAAAATCTAAATCTAAGTTTACAAGACGCATAAGAAATGCGAGCACGAAAAGGCCACCATATACCAATTTCCAACCAGGATGTAATCTTTGTATTAATCCCAGCAAAGGACCGGGCTCACGACCCATTTCGCCACCACAAATGCACAAATTGCCTCACCGTCTTATAGACATCATCCGTATCCAACAACAATCGCAAATTTCACATGTGTGGACCAGGACAAAGTACCCGTTAAAAAGTGCAATGGAAACCACAACATGCATTTACATGGTGCCTGAGATAATGAGCGTGCGATTGCCGACTGTTCTTCAAAGAGTTTGCACACTCCCCATATCCACAATACCGCCGCCCGCTCCCGGATCCACAATACCGCACAAATATCTAGCAAGAAACACAAGAACCGGGAACCTTTGGAAGCGAAAAAGGGCAAAAGTAATAGATTGAGCAGATTAAGGTCATTTGCAAGCAAGTTCGGAGAAAACAATTATGAATAAAGGTTGGAATAATGCACAAAGAAGACAAAGAGAGGATGCATTACAATTGGATCGATGAAAAAAATCAACAAAATGGCAACGTAATTTCGTCCCCGTAGTTTGCTTTTATGCCACCTCGGAAAAATCCATGCGAGAATACACGCGTTTTCTCTTGAAACGACAAAGAGATAAACAAAGGTAGAGAACCGAACAAATACAATGATCGCAAAGGGTCTTATCTGCGATTGTTGGCAACTCGAAACCTCACCTTTGCACCGGATAAAAAACTTGGCCTAAGAATCGTCCGATCGCCCGAATGGAAAAGAAGATTTTGTTTTAGCTTCATCGGCATTATGCCGCTCAACGAAAAACAGAGCTGCGACTTATTATCAAATCCTCAAGGTTTCGGTTATTTTTGATAGTTCACAATCCTAAATTTATTCTAGACGGTTGCAAACAAATTCCTAATGCCATATGAAGCTTGAAAGATTAATATATAATTTCATTGGCCAAATAATAAGTAACTAAAGAAAGTATGTACAAAGATTAACTAGATAAGCCTTGAAACAGTTCAAAAGATACGACTCGAGGCTCATAAATACCGCTACTGAATTCTTATTTATCCGAAGCGATCCACAGAATCGCTTGTTTGAGCAGAGTTAAGAGCACCGACATTGAAAATTTAACTCCGTAAGGCATTTTTTTTATACAAAGAAATACGTAATGATTTTGGGAGATTCAAAGCCGATCTTCGAAATAAAGGCCGGAGGAAAAAACCGGATGATCAAAATGGCATAGATCGCCCGCGAAATCCGGGCTTGCAAAGACATCCGATGTTCACGGAATCCCGCCTTTGCGGAGGCCCATATTGAGGCTTAGGCCATGCCGCCTCCATCAAAACCTACAAGAAACTTCGTGCCACTTAATGAAACGAGCCAAAGCCAAAGTTCAATGCTTACATTCTCATGATCCGGTGCAAAACAAATGCATATTAAGCCGAAATCAAGCCAGCCCCGCTCAAAGACAAAACTTCCCCATTCAAAGATGTCATTTGCAGCCATCCACTTGCCATATTTCCTACTATATAAACCCTCTAATATTATCAAGAGACTAAGAGCTCTATTTACATGGGTTGCCATGTGCGCCTAGATGGAAATTGCCACAGAAATGGACTGCGAGCAAGAACGGAATGCCATTTTGGGAGTCGCACCATGGCCACCTCACCGCCTTCATTAAAATATCATAAAGTGGTCTCAAGCCATAGCCCTGTTCACTTCCCACGTCATAGTTTGCATTATTGAAATTAATAATGGTCAGGCTTTTCTAAATAACGGTCTAGATTTAGATGCCCTACTTTCAACGGCATAGATTAAATGCCTCAAAAATTGCACCTAGTTTCCTAGGAAAAAATCAAGGGTTTAGATTTTTTCTTCCCCCCTTGATCCGACGGCTCGGGGATGTGGTGCATGCCCTCATGCATGCCCCATGCATGCCCCCATCACATTTCTATGCCCATGCATGATCTCTCCCATGAGGTGGCGGCATCACGGCCTTCCATTTCCAATTGGACGGCTGGCATTAATCTCTATATCGCATGGGTACATCCAAATCTCTATGCGCAAGGGGGCATCCTAATAATTTTATATATATAGTAGATATATAAGGATATATATATACAAGAAAATTAATACGTCCTACGGCGCATTGTTCCAGTTTTAGCATGTTCTTACGATGTAAGGCCCTATAGTGCTCTAGATAACCAACGATTCTACTAAGATTCTCTTAGATTCTCCTAGATTCTCTTAGAATTTTCTATTTTGATTGAGGTGCTTACCCATGAGCATTTAAAACCTTCTAAAATAATCTATTCTGGATCTGTGCAACATTTTTAAAACATTTTCTATTTTTAGACTAAGGTGCTTACCTTGAGCATCTAGAATATTTTTTTTTCAAGATTTATATTGTACACCTTTATTATGAAACATTTTAGAACATTCTATTGTCGCTTTTTGCAAAATCTTAAAAAACTTCTAAGATTTCATCAAGATTTTCTTAGATTCCCTTAGATATTATGAAGATACCCTTAGATTCAATTAGATTTTAAGAGATTCCGTTAGACTTGTATATTTTCCTAGATTCTCTTACAATTTATGAGATTTCCTTATATTCCTTTCAATTCTTCTGGATTCCCTTACATTCTAGAAATTTCTAGAACATTTTAGAACTTTCTGGAACATTTTGAAAGTTTCAAAACATCCTACAATATTATAGTCTATTTTATCTTAATTAGAACATTACCCTTAAGTATATTTGAAACAAAAATTTTTCATAGAATTAATGCTTGGTCTAGTGGTTAGAGTGGAGGGTTTGGGAGCTTGAGGACCAGGGTTCGAATCCCCCCAATAACATAAAAAATTTTAAAAGCCTTTCCTTAAGGAACGAGCATTCAATATGAGCCTTAGGATCTTAGACTCGATCAACGATCAAGATCTCACCATATAAAAGCAATATAAGCCGTAGGATCTATTACATATAATTCCCAAAGCCACGTGGACCGTAGGATGTGTCCCCAAGCCACGTGAGCCATCGGATTGCGGACCGACGGTCAGGATCAGATCAATCTGGACCGTAGGACCGCGGTACACATATTATATGTAAACTCCCAAGCCATCTGGGCCGTAGGATATGTCCCAAAGCCACGTGAGCCGTCGGATCTCGAACGGACGGTCGGATAAGCGCGACAAATATAAGAACATATATAGATCAGATATATACAAGTATGTGTACTATAAGGGGTGTACGGAGACGAATGTACGTACGTAAGTTTCTATAAGATTTTTAAGTTTATCAGCATTCCATTAAGACTATCCAATATTTTGGGAATATTCTTTAAGATTCTTCGAGAGTTTCTAGAGATATATTAACATTCCCCAAGCTACTGGAGTATTCCTTAAGATTATTCAAAAAATCATTGCAAACCACACCCTCCCTTAAGATCCCCTACAAAACAATGCCAAAATACGTCCTACACGTTTCAAGTTTCTAGCAATGCAGAACCTCAACTCAAGGGCTAACACCTTTTTACTACCAACTATCAAGGGAGCACATGGCGAACGAAGTTATTAGCGTGATTGTCGCCAAATTTTCAACTTATTCTGCACGTCGTAGTATTGTCACCAAATTCTCAAAATATTGTGAAAGTGAAATTTGAGCTTAAATAGATCAGTATCTAAAGTTGAGTGTCAAAAATTAAGTTAGAAGAAGTCAATACGTCCTGCACATTTTAAGTTTAAAACAATGCGGAACCTCAACTTAAGAGCTAAGACCTTTTTATTACCAACTTTCAAGGGAGAACATGGTCAAAGAAGTTATTGGCAGTATTGTCGCCAAATTTTCAAATTATTCTGCATCTTGTAGTATTGTCACCAAATTCTCAAATTATTCTGCAATTGTCATCTGAAAGTGAATTTTGAGCTTAAATAGGTCAGTATCTAAAGTTGAGTGTCAAAAATTAAGTTCGAAGAAGTCAATATAATAGTGGAAGTTGGATTGATCAACAATGCCATATATAGATTTATATAATTGTCTACTAGTCATTTAACAATCTATAACAAGTAATCATTGGTAAATCTCAAAATTCTATTTGCTTACATCGAATATCATAATCCACGAATTTATTGCTATCACAGGGTGAATCCAAAAGTGTGTCTTTTAAATTTTACCTTCTCAATTATCTCAATTGTCCTGACAAATGGGAGTATGCATCTAGACCAAAGTCACAAAGTTTTCAATTAAATCCCTCGCCTAATAGCCATTCGATTCCTAATTCAAAAAGCATATAGAATATTGGGGACGTAGAAGTTTAGGAAAGTTTACGAAAAGTCGCAACATAATATACATTGGTGTTCTCAAAAGACATATACTTTGAATCTCTATGGTAACAATGTCTCAATCTCTATGATAAACCCAAAAGCATTAGCAAGAACCACAGAGATTATTGTAGCACATTCGAGTACATATATTTAATGGCCACCCAACCATCAATAATATGAAGAGCAAACCCTATAGTAGACATGCTTGCTAATACTAATTTGATTAAAATAAGGGTACTCTGCAGCGTACAAACCCTACACAAACAATGCACAAAAAAATCCACAAATAACCTTGCAATCAAGGACTCGTTATTATTTGACTTATTTGAACCACTCTAGCAGTGCAGCTATCTTTCATGCTAATACATGAAGTTACTCAAATCAAGAACGTAAGTTATTATATGCTTTTAAGCTAGCTCTTTCTCTGTTACGAAGACGAAAAGAAAATCTTTTCTTTTGTTTTGCACCACCCGTATTATTCCACACTGCATTGTGTACAATTCATGACATTCAATGTCAAAACTAAAATAAAGTTCTTTACTACACATCAAAAAGAGCTGCAGGGTTTGTACACAAGCTTGATTTCCAAAGTTAAGTCAAGCGTACCACAACAAAAACCACCATGAGAGCCCTTGCAATTGCTAAAAATTCAAGGGAGACTCGATAGTTGCAAAAAGGCCATCTTGAAGGGCTTCTCTGCGAGAACATTATACCTTTTTTTACAGGCTGGTGGAAGAAGTATTAAGCTCCCTTTGACTCTATGACTCGCTTAGTGAATCACCAGCTTGATGTCTGGACATAAACTTCAGTAGCCTACATTTTTTTTTGTCTTCAAAGCTATGCCAAAATTAGATGTGGGTCTTCTTGCCATGAAAAACATATAAGCCAAGTTAAACAGGCCAAGTTTTGTGCTTCCTTTAGCAACCATCTTTCCATGGCGTTCTTTAGATCAATTAAATTCAGTGATTCCCACAATAGACACCATAAGTGCATTTAGTGGCTATCCCCATAGAGTTCTATTCAGATTTAGTTGCATTGCTAGAAACAAAAAAACGAGAGATAGCTGATAAAATACCATGTGTATCCACACTTCAGATCTATATAAACTTGTCTATTTATACCAGCATTTGGTGGGAGGCAAGAATATTTTTTTGCAAACTTGTCTATTTATACCAGCATTTGGTGGGAGGCAAGAATATTTTTTTGCAAGTAACAATGCGTTTTGCATGCTTACTATATTGTGGCAAATTTTAAACCTCAATTGCGATGTATCTAAGATATAAGGAAATTGTGATGTATCCAAGATATAGAACCTCAAGTTTGTCAAATCATAAGTCCAAACATAGAATTGTAAGTCCGATTGATTGTCTGAATTTAGAATGGTTGACTCTGATAGAATTTTGAATTTAACTGATAGAGATTGTATCATCGACTCTAAACACATAAAAAGTTATCGAATCAAAGAGGACATTTGAAAATGCTTAAACATTTATCCATTGTCAACCTTGTTCCTGAGGTAATTTGTAACTCACCTTTTAAAGTGAAACCATGCCATTGCATTAGGTCTGCACTGGCTTTGCATTGGGTCTGCAATCTGCAAAATGAATGACTATGAAAAATAAACATTGCCCTAATGCTACAATCTCTTTGCTATATTAAACTCCATTCGCAGCATGCACTTATCTAACACTAGCTTTGAGCAAAGGACAAGTTACTTTTCATCTATTATAAAGTGATCTTAGAACATGGCCATTGAATCCATATCATGACTTCACAATCTGCTCCCACCCATATAAGAATATGACATGTTCAACAAGGAAAATGTCACAAGACGTTCAACTGTCGTTCAAATAATAAACACGACCACCTATCTGCATGCACTAGAGTGACATAGGAATAAATATCGAGATAACTGTAACCAAGCAATAAATAAATCATTTGTGTAATCGATGTTCGTGAAATATGCCTCATTCATTTTGACTTGGTCTTGGCATGTCAAATCAACTGTACAACCAGATGCTTCAAGATACTCAAGAACGTAACTTACTATGCCTAAGTCTTGGGTATCATCAACAGAACGTAAGTCTTGATTGTGCTGCTCATACCCTTGCACTAGTATTCCATCAAACAATATCTTCAACTGTCAATTCATAAAAGATCACACATCTCTATTTCATTGCTTCCTACCTTATAACTAGAATAGCTTCAAAAAGCTTGAAAATGCAGCACCGAAGATCCATCATACTCAGAAGTTTCTGAATGGCCAAGAAAGGACTATTGTTTCATCATCGGAAAAAAGCGATGTGCTCCGCAAAAAAGTGCAAAAGACCATCAGATTCCATGGATAAAATACACAAAGAAATCATGCGCAGAAATAGTAAAAGATTGAAGCTAGCATATTGGCCCATTATTTTTAGTGCAAATATGTTGGCCATCAGATTCCATGGATAAAATACACAAAAAAATTATGCACAGAAATAGTAAAAGATTCAAGCTAGCATATTGGCGCAAATATGTTGGCGACCCCTACAAAGTTTATGCTTTACCATTGCGCACAAAAGACAATAGCTGCAAAACTTACACCAAAAGCTTTTAACATATAAACATTCAGATTTATTCAACATGTGTGTTTCAAGACTAATTTCCATCTGAATGTATAATGGAAATGAATTTAAGACTAGAACAACATCATGTGCTCTATAGTGAAGACAAGCCTTCTAAAATCTCTTACCTCCACTAATCTTATTTTGTCGGTTTAGAAATACCGTAATCAAAATGTGTATTATGGCTTTCAGGATGCTAGTACTCCATCCAAGAGCATACAGTTTGTAGAACATGGACAATCCAAGGCTTAAGAGTTCCCTACAAATGTCACAGAAACATCAACCACATACTTCACCACATACTTCGCATGTTTTACAAAACAGGAAATGGAAAAGGCAAAAAAATCGATTAATTGCAGTCTATCTGAAGACAGAGTAATTACCTTACTAGTGGCTTGGATATGGCTGCACAATATCTTCTTGCCCATTTGGGAGTAATAGTGTGTAAGAGCGCGACTTTACTACGCAATAAGTCATCACAGGGCCATTAAGCACATCTTAATTGAGGCTATAATTAAAAGTTTGGGGGTCGTCTAATTACGCCTTTCAAATCCAAGAGTGCATTGTCCTCTCGAGCAATTATCGGAATTACTATACCATTCTCATTTTACGTGTCATATGACATGGCTGAGGTAAACCCCCTGACTTGGTTTTACTTCATGCGGAGGTGGCTACTTGAGACCCAAATTGGCTCGGAGTATCACAAAAAGCTAGGCTGGTGGCAAAAAGTTGCATTGGTGCTAGTAAACATTGCCCACTTTGGCGGACTAGATGTTAATGAACAGTTACATTCCATCATGATATTATAAGTATGCTAATTCTATTTACATAAATATTTAGGTACACTATGTATACACAACATTTAGCAAAAAACTTCTTCCAAAATCCTCAAACTGTTCAAATGCTAAAACGAAAAGGTCACCGTATAAAGGATTACTCCCCTCTTTCTAGATCGGTATGTATTTGGTAGATAGTAAGCAAGATCATGCATAACATTCCACTTTGTGTCAAATTGCAAGTTGAACATCAAATTTGTGCCCTCACGGAACCATCCAATGCATCCAAGCATATGATTTATGCGATTAAGATGTTGCCGTTGAGCTCCATTTCTCTAGAAACCTTGAGCATCTCTTCGCAATGGTTTGGGAGGGCATAATTACTAACCATTGATGGTCCATGAGGCGCATTACGCTTGGGCAGCTTGTCAAATATTCCCCGGGTTTCCTTGAAATTCCACATTTACCATAAGTAGTCACAACGCCATGTACCAAAGGTGGCGTCGAGGTAAAACATTCTAGAGAACAAACCATGACTAAAAAAGTCTAGGGCTTTGTTAGGGCAAGCAAACGGTCACTTCTATGTCTACCATTAGAGACACGAAGTCTTCGCACCAGAATGGATTTGTGAAATACATTTAAGGCACGTTTGAAAGCATGATTTACACACTGACAAGCATGATACATAGACCTGATAGAATTTAACTAACCATCAAAACCTAGACAATCAATGATTGGAATCATAAGGGCATTTGTAACAGCTGCTACCACAGGCAAGGGAACACATTCCAGGAATATGGAAAAATAGCCAGCCTTACAACATCAGAGATGTCTAGACTTGCAAAATGCAAACCTGCTGGTGCCGTTCTGCACAGTGCAAAACCAAATAGCTCTGCCTAATGAACTTAAAGCTATGCCAATAGGGAAAGGATGGGACAATCCACAAATAGATTAAGCAGACCCTTACCGTCAAGAATAGCATAAAGTTCGGCGTTGGCACTGAGAAATTCAGTTTTCGTAGCTGACCAAGCCATGTCTTTGTGGCTGACGAAGCCAATCAATCAACTGCCATAAGCTCCAGCATATTTGGGCTCACGGAACTCTGCATCCAGCAAACTAGAAATGGAGATGCCATACAGGCGGATGTTTACGGCATTAAGGCCAGGTTGCATGCTGGGCATTAGTAACATGTTAGTTGAAGAAAGGTCCTGTAAGTAAGGGAAATTAACAGGTTGACTTTCTAATCCAGTTAACGTTGTTTCTGCAGTTTCAAAATTTTAACATGCAATCTGCTCAAACTCCATGTTAAAGACATCATGGACGTCAGATGTCCACATGAAAGACAATATGTGGCAGACCAGAGTGCAAAATAAATCCTAGTGGAGTAGAGCTATTGGATGCCTCTACCTGGTTAGAAAAGAAACTGCTATAATCTACACTCAACATAACTCTCGATGGAGCTTATTTGTCCTGACCATGATACACTCAAACTCATATACCATGTTGGGTGATAATTCACAATGTTCTTTCTTTGTATATAGCATAATCAAGAGTTCTGTGGACGCCAGATTCTAACTATATTTCCAACCTGTGCTAACGAAGATACGAAACAACAGCAATGCAGATCCAGCATGCATGTATGCAACCTGAGAAGCAAAAGGTAATGACTGCAATCCTCTAACAATAACTGCAATTCTCTAATATCATTTGATACACCCTATGTTTGTCTCCATACCCTGTTACATTCAACCAGCCACCTGATTTGCTTAATTTGTGGTAGATCTTAACTAAAGATTTCTCCTTCTTCAATGTTAAACCTAGCATCAAATGTTTTTCACCAAGAAGGTCTGCATAACTGAAATCTCACTTCTTTGTGGGAAAGTATTCACATCATTTTCACGTTTTGGATCCTCCAAAGCCCTATTATCCTATATAATAGATAATTCATCTAACCTTGTCGGAGGTATTCATAAACCATTTGCTTTCGCCTTTGCCTTAAAGGTGCATTTGCATGTCCCTGCTTTGTATCATGAACATAACGTACAAATTAGTAGCAAAGTCCATTCATAACATCATACCTAGCAAAAGATGTAGAAGTATATTATTCACCCATCGGGTGGTATGAAGGTTTTCTGATATAATGATGCGACTCATCTTTGAATAAATGCATTACGGCAAAAATCCAGCTGTCTGAGGGAATGAAGCCGTGCAAAAATTATTACGGCTTTGTCACATGCAATTGGGCGACAACATCATCCTTGGCATATCGTGTTGACCTTCTCAATTCCGCGGTTAGTGGTACATGTGAGATTGGCATGATGAGGCCCGATTGAAGGGCACATATCCACAAAAATTCCAAACCGCTTGCATAGCTCCAAACAAGAACTCCTTTCAAAAGCTCCACGATGCATCTGCAATAACAAAAACACCACGAAAATTCAGGCGGGTTGCATAGTTCCCTACATGTTCGTGAGAATCGCTTGAAGGCGGTTGATCTATCTAAAACTACCCTTTAGAGGCGGTAGGTGAAGAGACAGCGACTAAAATGGAACAATATGCTTTCGGTTTAAGGTATCTCGGTTATTAAACAAAATCTATTCTGAATGGCAAAAATTTGATTTATATACAAATTCACAAAAGCGCCAAAGATGCTTAAACTTTGTGTTCTTTAACACGGATCTAAAGCATCGATGAGAATGAAAAAGCATAAATATATGCTTCACCAGTCAATTTTGTCTAGTGTTTCCTTTTTGCTAGTAAGAAATTTCCCCATGATTCTGAACTACACACTGTTATTAGGTTCAAGTAACTACACCGAGAGATGGCGTAATAGAATGATTACCACACGAATATATAGAGCATGGTTCAAATGGGCTTCCATGCCACGCAACATTAAGATGGTTTAACAATGCAAATTTCAACTTAACATTTAACTAATTGGTAAAGTAAATAGCACCTTCCGGTGTAGCCATTCTCTTCTGACGAAAATATTCTCCACATAGCTAGATCAGGTTAAGTTGAGCTAACTCGAAATAATGATAAAACTCCCGACGAAATGAAGGCGAGTGCCCGCTTTATTGCTTGCTAATAAAATACCACTGTTTTGTGAAAAGATTAAACACACCTTTTGTTGGAATCGCAAGGCGCATTCCGGGAAGTAGGGCGAGCGAGCAAACATAGAGATTTTTACAAGCATTCCTGCGGAAACCTCGGTAGAATATCGTTCCGATCTCCATGACACCCAAACTAACGTTTCACTAAAATCTCAGATGGCTGATTTAACAAAAAAACGATGCATGCGATTAGGGCTAAGCTACTCTACACAAAATGCATTTATTTGCCTCACAAAATTCGTCCACCTTGGGATGCTAATGGCTCCGTTCTCGAGAGACACCGGAAATCCCACCGCTCATTAGCTATGAACTTGGTGATGATCTTTGCATGGAAGCCAAATTTTGTCTATTAGTGAATCTGAGATAAATAAGAAGAAAGATAAAGAAATCGTACATCAATTTTTAGTAGTACATTTGTTGCCTTCAAGCTTTCTCTAAACGAAATGAGGGGCGGCGTGACTTGCTTGCTCGGCTTCGCATCTGATGACCATTTAAAGGCATAGAAGCGCTGGCTCCATATCTGAAACCCTGGAGTGATTGAAGACCTACACTAACATATTCTGGAGATGCAACAGGCCTTCACATTTCTAACACAATGAGGAACCCTCCTGAATGAAGAGCTCAAAAATCCGCTTCTTTTTTTTTCCTTACTCTTAGAGGGACCCAGGCTATGGCGGACCTCCGAATTGTGGCTCGAAATAACACTCTAGCAAATAATCGCACAAGGAAAGAGAGGCAAGCCAAGTGTTCCCCGTTCTCCTCACGCCAATTCACAATAATTAGCAATTAAATGCCTTGCCACACTGCCATCACCGCGCGTCATAAAAATTGGCATCTTGATCCCCCTTCCATTGTTGTAGCCCTTCTCAGACTTTCTAGCCCCGACCCTATTCCATAGGCAGACGTGGGCAACAACCTTGTCGACACTTAGACCACTCGAACTCCTCCTATTTAATTCCCTTATCAATGTATACAAACCTTTTATGGACCTAAAATAGACCTTTAGATATAATAAATGCCCCTAACCTAAATTCACAAGGCTTTATCTCATCCATCGATCTCACACACCTGCCAACCCAAGCAATGACACCTCAAGCTCCACCCACAATTGAATGACCTTTTCATTAACGACCAAGATCAAATCCCTAAATTCGATGGCCGAGATCAATAGCCCTAAATAAGGGGCCTTTGTATGAACGGCCAAGATCAAACCCCTAAATTCAAGGGCCTAGATCAAAAGCCCCAAATAAGGGGCCATTTATGGTGGCATTTAATATCATTGACTTTTTTATGGATGGCCTAGATCAAATCCCTAAATTCGATGGTCCAGATTAAAAGCCCCAAATGAGGGGGATGCTTGGGGTGTTACGAGGTGGCACCGTCTGGGCCGTCCATCTCAGAGATGGACGGCCGAGATCAATCTCTACATCATGTTGGCAGGCACTCATATAATTGTATATATATATATATAAGGATAAGGATATATATATATATATATACAAGTGGTTCTACTATGAGGGACTGCACAAATTCGACCGAAAGCCAATGCAGAGTCATTCAATGAAGATTCTATAAGCATTTCCCTAGGCTCTTTATGAATCCTATGTTAACAAAGATTCTTTTTAGAATCTCCTAGATTTCCAAAGATTATGCCAAGATTCTCCAAGATTCTATAGAGATTCCCCTAGATTCTATGAAGATTTCCCTAGATTTCCCAAGATTCTATCAAGATTCTTAAAGATTTTATGAACATTCCCTTAATTCCCCTAGGTTCCCAAAGATTCTCTTGATATTCGTCTAGATTCCCAAAGATTATCCCAAGACTCCTCTAGATTCCCCAAAATTCTATGTAGTTCTATTGAATTCTCCAAGATTTGATGAAGATTCTCCTAGATTCCTTTAGATTATAGGAAAATTCTCCATGATTCTCCAAGATTCCATCATGATTTCACTAGATTCTCAAAGCTTTTAGAAAGATTCCTTTAGATTCCCAAAGATTCTCTTAAGATTCCTCTATTCTCTAAGATCCTATGAAGATTCCCTTAGACTTGACATGATTCCATCAAGATTCCTCTAGATTCTTAAAGATTCTATAAAGATTCCCTTGGATTCCCTTAAATTCTCAAAGATTCTCTCCTGATTCCTATAGATTCCGCTGATTTTCCAAAGATTCTCTTGAGATTCCCTTTGATTTCCAAGATTCTCTTGAGATTCCCATAGATTCCCAAAGATTCTCTTGAGATTCCCATAGATTCCCTAAGATTCTCTTGAGATTCCTTTAGATTCTCTAAGATTCTATGAAGATTCACCTAGATTCTCCAAGATTGCATCAGGATTCCTCTAGATTCTCCAAGTATTTATGAAGATTCCTTTAGATTCTCTGAGATTCCTATGGATTCCCTTAGAGTTCGATCACATTGGCTCCAACTACAACGGAACTGTGCCAAACCACCACTCATTGGAAAGCTCTCGATGAGAGGAGTCCAATGGCGTGGGTCCCACCTTCATCCGACCCCTCTACTGCAAGCTATGTACCTTTGAATGCGATTAAACAGAAGGAAGCTTCATAGAAAGTCCACTCATAAATGCTTTGCCACCTCATTACCTTTTTTATTAATGAGGGTGACACCTCACCTCCTTTAAAAAAAAAATCAATTTAATATTAAAAAGTCAATGGCTAAGATTTATGCTCACCTTTTGATCTAACGGTTAAGATCTGCTACACCGAAGTCACTTTAAAGGACCTTCCTTGCACCTTCCTCATAAAAAACCAAGGGCTAGGATTTATCCTCCCCTTTTGATCCAACGGTCCGGGGATGTGGTGCATGCCCCCATGCATGACCCATGCATGCCTCTATGCATGCCCATAAGGAATGGATGGCTCTGATGCTGCCACCTCACTGGACCCACCTTAAACGGACGACATCCGGGCATGTAAGAATCAAACACATTATATAGAAAAGTTTATGATATACCTTTATCATACCATATATAAGGCAGTTGCATTTCTGTTCTTAAAAATATAGAAAGTATTTTTTCTGGGCTGAGCACAGCCCTGGGCCTGACACGTATGTGCCCATTGCTTTTTCTATTTCCAACAAAAAGAAAAACCTTCAGCCCATGCGTGCCACGTAAAACCGCCAAACCGATATAGTCCCGGACGAAATAATCGGTGCAACCCGCATGGCGCAGCCCCGATTAGATAATTCTTGGATAATGATTGCATAATGATTGCGGGCGGTAATAATAAAGTGCAATCTAATACCGCAATCCAATGGAACGATGGTACAATCATGGTGTAATCTGATCTAGCATATAAATTCTAAATCCAAAGGGAAGATCCATACATTTATGGAGGCTACTACAAATTCTAAGGGTCTCCTGTTGCTCATGCCGCAGCAGAGGGCGTTCTTCCGGTTGGTCTCGTTCTTACGGTTGCTCCCGCTATGGATTCTAGAAAAAGAAAATTTCATGTTTGCCTTTGGCTACTTGCAAGAACAAATTGGAACCAGACTCTAAGAGGGCAAGAATCGACTGTTTGGAGACCCACCGAGGTCCACGGGCCCTTGTGTTGGTTGCCGTTGATGGATGGATCAACTGCTCCATTGAAGACAACGACATTCTTGGCAAATTGCAATTTGCAACGAGATTCTAAGCCCGGTGATGTGTGCATTTGAAAATTTCAACCCCGCCTGAGCTTGATTTTGAGTTGCCCGGCGGTTGTTTTCCTTCGAGTTGGTAGATGCCGCCTTCTTCATGTTTGCACAAGAGCGATGAACTTGGAATGTTGCCTTATCTAATGGGTTACGACAATGTCTACGTGTGTAAGGAATGCCTCTGTTTTGTTGGTGACGGGAATTGGATGAGTATGGCAGCCGTAAACGATGTCTTAAGGAATGGGGAGATCTTTGCAGGCTTGCTCGGATTTTGACCGAAATGGTGCTACTTTGCAAGCTACCTTTTTGTGCTAATCCGTTGAATGGAGTCTGTCAATATAGGAGCGGGCTTGCTCCTCTTGCGGCTTATATATACTCGCATGTAATACATGATATGCTCCGCACGTAATACATGATATGTAATATAATAACTCGTAATCCATCTGTTTTCCGTAATAGAATGATATAACCTCCGTAATTTGTTACGGATTCTCATAGCCCCGCTCTCTTATGGCTTTTCTCGTTATTTGCTTCTCGTTAATTTGTATAAGCTCCCCGGCCAACACATATTCCGATATCTCATCATCCGATTTCAAGCAGCCCAAGGATCCGAAGGACTTAAAAGCACATCACTATCCTTTTTACACATTCCACCGCTCCACGAGATGTAATATGTCCGGGGTGTAATGGTAAGCAATAATAGCTCCCAACATAGACAATCCAACCATAATAATCGGACCAAAAGCGCAGAGCACCTTGAAGCATGGTGAGGGATGAAAAAGAGCGAGGAATTTGGCCTCTAAAAGAGTTGTTACTCGGAGATATTGTTTGCAATCTGAAGCATTTGAAAGAGCGGGGGTATGCTTCCCCGTCACCCGATTATGGGCTGCAAAATCTCCTCCAAGTTGGGCAATCGCCCAAACGAAGAAGGACAATCGCCTTCAATGAATTCTGCTAAACTCGTGGCCGATTAACTGGCCGCATTAAAATTCGGAAGGAATTCTTCCTAAAAGAAATTGCCGATTAATGCAACCCTGTTGAGCTTTGAACGCATGCCAAATTCTTTTGGAATACTTCCTTCAAATCGATTGTTATTGAGAAGAATGGTCGTGGTCGAGAAAGATTACCAATGCGGGCGCGATTTTGCCGCACAGACTCAAGAAATTGCCTTTGCTTGAGCATGTACGGAACTTTCCCTTTCATGACAAGCTATGATTGCCAGACATTAAATAATATCCCATGTTTTTAAAAAATCGATCCATTATCCATATGTCTTAATCGGGTCAGGGACGTATCATAGTCATCAGCACCATTAATACTGATGAAATAAAATCCTTGATTTGCCCACTATAGGTGCCCTCACCCGATTGGACAATACGTGTGTATAAATATATAGGGTCTCCCTCACCACTTTCGGCATCGGGTCGGTTCTCCCCGCTTCATTGTTGCTTGGGCGCATCTGCTTGCCTTGCTAAGGTAGAGTTTAGGCCATCAATGTTCTAAGAAATATTTGCATGGTTGCTTTGCCTCTTTCCATAATGTGAGCCAATGGTTTTTTTTCCCATCTTACACATTTAGTGTCTAGTTTCTTATAGTAATTTTTTCTTCCCATTCTATTTAGTACTTAGTCTGGGTTTCAAAGATGTGCTAGCCTGGTATTACATGGTATCTCCTTTCTTCCCCTCCATATATTTGGGTTTCGAGGCTTCGCCGTCCTTGCGTGAACGTGTTTTTTACATGTGATTCCATTGCATCTACTTTTGTCCCGTCCGTAATTTCGAGTTTCGAGGCGTTTCCTTTGTCCCTTTCGTCTTTCGTGGGTCCATCGTATTTGTTGTTTCCTCCTCTTTAATTTCAAGTCTCGAGATATAGCTTACACGTGCTTCTTCTGTATTAACGTGTTGATTTCATATGCTTGGCGTGTTCCCCCCACATGTCATTCCACTTTCGTGGGTCAGTGGTATTTGTTGTTTTCTCCTCTTTAATTTCAAGTGCCGATTTATAGTTGCATGGTTGTTTTTCCCCCATCGTACGCATTTAGTATCTAGTCTCCTGGTGATGTACGTGTTATTTTCGTGTGCTTGGAATGTTCCCCTCACATGTGATTCCATGGTATTTGTTGTTTCATCCTCCCTAATTTCTCGTCCTACACGTTTAGTATCTAGCTTCCTGTAGTAGTTTTTCCTTCCCATTCTACTTAGTACTTAGTTTCCTTTATAGGTTTGAGTTTCGAGGTTTAGCCGTCTTTCCATGAACCCTACCGGGTTAAGATTCTACTTTCAAGAGTCGCCATATCATGTTTGTCGTTTTTACATGTTATGCTATTGTAGTCTCAAGTTTCCAGGTACACCCGTCCTTGCATGAAATCGTATAGCCTTTCCATGGTATTCCCTTCCTTCTCCTCTTTAATTTGGAGTTTCGAGGTATAACTTGCATGACTGCGTGTTATGACATCTAACTTCCATACACTACACTGCCTTCCAAAGCATCTCAAGCAAAATCTTTAATAGAAAGCCTATGTGTTTAGTAACGTATGCTGACATGTGGGTTGATAACGTCCACTGATTTCAGATGGGCAATCCATTGCCAGAGAGCATTGTCAATATGACGTCTAACGTGAAAAAATTTTTATACGTGGCAATTAAAGTGCATGGAGATCAATTATACCATGTCGAGTGTGGTTGGATGCATGGTTCCTCAAAACTCTTATTCGATGCTTTAGTCGTGAGTCGATTCCTCCCTAGTTCCTTTCTCCGTAAAGTAGAAGTTGTGGAAACGAACTTTCCATCTGGTGTCGTACCTTATTTGCTCCAAAAATATATGGGTCGTGATGCCATTGATCCTGCAGGCATTTTCAAAGTGAATGTCGAGCTAGTGGACGGTAAAGTCGAAATCGGGATATTTAATACTGTTTGATTGTATAACTGGTGGTTGATCATGCTCGGGGCATGAAGTATATTTTTGCTCTTACACCTTGTTAACGATATACATGGTCTTCAATGTATCTACATGTCTATATATATACATTATTGATTCGGTGTTTGCCTCTTGCGTTGTAGTAAATGGCGAAATTGGATGAGAATATTGTTAGTTCTCCGCTCGAAGCGTACAATGGGGTTGGTGAATGCTCGGAGGTTGATGGTACATGTGCATCGTTGAAAAAAAAGCAACCCACTGGCCAGGGGTGTAAGCTGGCCGTAAAAAGGTGCAGCCCTCGAGAATATAAGCGAAAGCAAATAGCCTCACGCATGTTATCGTACAGGACACGCGCTCCCTTAACAATGGCAAAAAAAATGCAAGAGCACACTGATGTGTTCTCTCAGGGGTTAGAAAAAATGTCTAAGGATATAATCACTCTTTCAACCAGTACTAAAAGGCTTACCGCGCAGTTGACTCGTCTCCATCGATTACTACAGATCGTTGAGGCCAAAGATGCTATCATGAATGCGTTATTAGTAGGGGAGTTCTAAATGCCTCAGTCCATGGACCCTACATAAACTTGCTATTACAATGCAACCCGTCTATAATACATATATGCACATTAGGCATGATGTTGTGTATCATGTGATCTTGACTATGAGTTATGATAGTTGTATCATTAATGTAAAAGAACGAAAATATGCCATCATTGTTGTCTTATTCTGTGCTATTAAGGAATAGATTATGAATTATATGCTAATACTAACACAGTTGCTATAATTTCAGACACACAATTGCTTTCGCAACTAACGTCGAGTAGAGATATGATTTTAGAGGACGCGAACACACGTAAGCTGTTCTCCCATGTCAATTTAGTAGAAGTTCCTTCACACTCACAGTATTAAGAGTTGGCTAGCTACAATATTGTCAGTTAATTAAATATGGGTGATAACCTGCCGAGCTCTAGTGAAGATCGTATAAGAAATAGTGATGCACGACCAAATGTAACTCTAAGGGCGATGGCTAGAGAACGAGCTAGACGACGTCAATCTGGAATGATAGAGGATAGGGGCCATAGTGTACCAGTAATGGATTACAGGGAGAGGAATCGTCGAATTGAAAGAGAACGGTATGCAAACATGAGCGACCAGGCTAGAGAGATAGTGCGGGAGAGAGCAAGACAACGGTATAGACAACGTCAACTAAGAGCGGTTGACGATCTGCGTGAAGCTCCTTGCCATGCAACTGAGGTTGGACCAAGTCGTGCTACCTCAACTCTAGATACGCACATGCCCAATGGAATTGCGTTATCCGAGAGATCATCACCAGTTACAGGTGATGTAGTGATGTCACGCGAGTTGCCCGTCGATGCAGATTATGTGTTCAATGGGTCACATGCGCTTCTGGGTGGGGTTGCAACAATTGGCATAGCTCAAGACATGCCATCAATGAATTCAAGCGAGTGCTTGGACAGATCAGCACCAAATGTGGGTGAGAGCCACACCTATAGAGATGGCCAATATGCAAGGTTAAGCGACGAAGGTAGAGACGAGGTACGTCGTAGACGGAGAGAACGCTATGCCAATCTATCCGAGGAAGAGATGGCCTATGTACGCCAAAGGGATAGGGAACGTCATACTGGCGTAGATGCCCCAGATACCTCACCCCCATGTGTACATTGGCAAGCCCGTGCACATCATATGAGATTGGCAATCAGCCGAACGTTCACGATGTGCACGTGGACTAAACGTTGCACGTATTGTCAGATACCATTGCTTAACGTCGAACAAGATGGGTTTTGCTGTAACAAGGGTAGGTGGCTACTCCCACAGTTGCCGTCTTTGCCTGATGCATTGGTTAGTTTATATGCCATGCCGGGCTTCAATCGACTATGTAGGAAGATAAACAAGCTATTTTGTTTTAGTGTGCTTGGTGTCGATGGAAGGTTTGTCGATTTAGGTTATCCATCGTCGGTTGCGATCATGGGGCGTACGTATCACCGCTTGCTCCCAACGAGAGACACCGGGCATCCAATACATTGGTACATATATGATGATGCACAACGCTACACACAAGCGGGGCTTCGAAGCGTGCCATTCCAATGGGTTGCAACTATCGGTTCGATCCTGGGCCAGATAAATCCATTCATTGTAAACCTTCGGACAATGGGGAGCATGAATGTGCCTTCGGCATATATTACGCTAGAAGGTGTAATCGGCGAAGAGGAAATGGCGGCCATTGCAGAGGTTAATAACATGGCTGATGTTGCATCTCGAGTTGCGGGCTTCTGGGCTCGGAACGAAGGTGAACCGACTTTCATGAATATTCTTGACCCTATGTACGAACCTTTGCAGTACCCACTCCTCTTTCCACGTGGCACGCTGGGCTGGGGTCCGGCGAATGAACATGGTCTAACACAGTTACAATGGTACAGATCAAGACTTTTGCATGAGGACAGGTTCCTTCGACTTGGACGTTTGTGTGGGGAGTACCTGGTGGACATGTATTCGAGAGTCGAGGACGCGCGGCTAAATTACTTCAGAACTTCTGCCTTTCGGAATAGAAGAATTCAGTACGACGAGGACTACTCTGAACGGGAAAATGATGATCAGAGTGACGTTATACTGCCTTCGTCATTCCTGGGTTGCCAAAGATGGTGTTCTGTTCAGGTTGCAGATGCATTAGCCCTTTCGAGGGCAAAGGGTCGTCCAACGCTATTCATTACAATGACTACGAATACAGATTGGCCAGAAATAAGGAGTGTCCTTGGCCCTGGACAAACTGCGTATGATGTACCCATGACTGTTGTTCGATGTTTTCATGGGAGACTAAAGCGATTGAAAGAGCTGTTACATAAGTTCTTCCAGCGTGTGTCGTACATAATAACCGTGGTGGAGTTTCAAAAGCGTGGTCTCCCTCACGCGCATCTTGTGTTAACGTCTCGGTTTATCACCCGATAGAGTGTGTGGATGACATTATATCTGCGGAACTACCGACTGATCCGATTCTTCGTGGTCAGGTTCAAAAATTCATGACGCATAGACATACTGATCGGTGCTCCCCAGGTGAGTCTCCATGTTGTTACAACTATCCAAAACCAATCAATACAACAACACACCTTGATTCAAAGGGATACGTGCAATACAGAAGAAGGAGCATAGACGATGCATGGGTAGTACCATACAATGCATTTTTGCTTCATGCGCTCGATTGCCACATTATGGTCGACGTCGCGTCTACCGTGCACGTCTTTTCTTATCTATATGGCTACATATATAAGGGTTTTGATACAACTAGATTCCAGATAACTCGAGAGAGGCATTCAGATGCACAATCATCGTCGGTCCGTGACGAGAACGGCATTAATAGTGGACACAGATCTCAAGGCCAGCCTGCCACACCGGAAAACAGGAATGAGCTACGTGACTACCTAAAGGCACGCTATCTTTCTGCCATGGAAGCATCGTGGAGAATAATGTCGTACGACATAACAAACAAAACTCCTGCTGTAAAATGCTTGCCTCTCCACCTCTTGCGTCCGAATACGAGGTCGTTGTTAGACCGCTACTTCTTGCGCCCTATTGATCGGGTATTTGATACGCTTACATATATTCAATACTACGAACAATACACGTTGACAGCATATAATCCGGCATTGGCGTCTGAACCTGGATCTTACATGGAACAAGAACATGAAGGTTTTACAAAAAACATTGTGAGGAAAAGGTCGAGGCACCCATTGGTATGTAGAATACGTTTGCTTTTGCCTAGGGTTGGTGAGGCATTCTACTTGCGGCAAATTTTGTTGCATCGTCCTGCAAGGTCTTGGGACGAGCTAAAGGTAGCCAACGGTCAGCAATATGAGACATATCAACAGGCTGCAGAAGCCGAGGGTTTGCTCGCAGCACATAATGAAGCAACTTTAGTTATGGAGGAGGCGGTTTCCCTCTCGTTGAGTCCCGGACAGCTACGTTTTCTTTTTGCTATGTTATTGCTCGACCAGGGTCCAGCGATGGAGCTATGGACTAGGTTCCAAGTACCCATGAGCACTGACCTACTAGACGAATATCCAAATGACGAGTCGACCGCCTTCAACGAATCCCTACATTTAATCAATAATATTCTAACACAACATAGTACCAGTATCACGGCATTTGGCCTCCAACTCCAGCCTCGTGTTGGGAGGGACGTCATGCATGAGCTCCGGAAATTTTCCGACCACGACGCGTATTTAAGCACTGCAGCGGAAATATCGAGCAAGATGAAAAATGATCAGCAAGAGATATATAATTTCATTCGTGCGTGGTTAGAACTACCACGAAGCAACCAACCAATATTCATAGATGGGAAAGCAGGTAGAGGAAAAACATTCCTTTTGAATTGCATATGCCTATCTATACGAGGGCAACCGAGGTATAGTGCTTCCATGTGGTACAAACGGCATTAGTCGCCGCGCCCGAGATCCGTGTGGACGAACAGCCCATTCGCTTTTTTCGGATACCCGTTGAGGAAAACAATGCGGTACTGCACTCGATGATAGACCGTGAATCGGAGCAGCGAACTATTAGTTGCGCTAAGGTTATCATTTGGGATGAGTTCCCGATGGCTAACAAGGCTGTCATAGAAAGCGTTGATCACCTGCTGCAGCGACTATGTAGAAATGATCTCCCGTTTGGAGGCAAACACTTTATTGCTTCTGGAGACTTCAGACAAGTTGCACCCGTCGTCAAGGGGGGGGGGGAGAACTGCAGCATATAGTGCATCCATAAAATCATCAATGCTCTGGAAGAGTTTCCGTGTCTTAAGATTGGAAGAACCCATCCGAAATGCAGATGACCCTGAACTAATGCAGTTTGTTGATCGCATAGGAGAGGACTGGGAGCAATCCACAGTCGCACTGGACATCTTCAATACAACTACGAACATAGCAGATACGATTGAATTCCTGTACTCCTCTAACGTCCTTCGGGATCCAACGACGTGCAAGAAACGCAACTTCCTCTCGCCGATCAACAAGAGCGTTGATAACTTCAACTATCGTATCCTAGATAGAGTTCCTGGTGATGAAAAGTCATATTATAGCCATGATCATGTATCCGAACAAGATGAAATCATACACGATCATGCGTACGCAACGTCTGATTTCCTTAATAATTTTACACATTCTGGAATACCCAACCACGAGCTCAGGCTTAAGGTAGGTGCTATATGTCATATTATGAAACGACTGGACATGGAAAAGGGTCTTGTGAAGAATGCGAGGGTTATGATTGTATCGATGCACACGAAGTTTGTAATGGTGAAGGTACTAGACGAAGCATCGGACGATGACTCATGCGTATACCCAATCTCTAGAGTTGATTTCTTCTACCAGCCGGATAATCGTCCTTGGACCATACATAGAAGGCAATTGCCCCTTCGATTATCTTACTCGACCACTTTCAATAGTTGTCAGGGTTTGACGTTAGACCGTGTTGTCATCGACCTCCGTACCGAGGTGTTTGCACATGGCCAGCTATACACGGCGCTTACTCGCATGCGGAATAGGCATGACGTGCTCATCCTCCTTTCGCCAGAGAACACTTCTAGGTGCACCAAGAATATCGTCTATAGGGAGCTACTCTTATGATGAGGTATTATTTTGTAATCCGTTCTTTGATCGCGCAAGCCAGTAATTTTAAAGAAAAATGTGCAATGCCGGTTTGGATTCGCATTAAGGTATGTCTTAACCTTCTACATGTACCATTAGTCATATTAAGAGTATCGTCTTCCTTTGTGCAGGTGCATTAGTAGACGTACCGAATAGCATGCACCGAACTAGACTTCGGCCAAGGTACGCCCTAACCTGTCACGCATACCAACTTCCAAGCCCGGATGATAGATGGCATGTTGTTTCATTACCATGAGATGTCATTGACCCGGTTTTTTTTTTTTTTAATTTAAATATAACAAAAACGGATAGAATGGGTAATGGTATGGGATTTATAAATGGCATCCATCGCAGTGTTTGTCTAGTGGTCAGGCCATTGGTTATGGGCAACCCCCGTCCAGGCTCAAAACCCACTGACTATCATTGGATGATGCAAGTCCAGAGAGTGGACAGCAAAAGGAAAAAAAAAGAACCATCGCGATCGTGGTCTAGTGGTCAGGCCATTGGTCATGGGCGACCCCCACCCAGGCTCAAATCCCACTGACACACATCGGGTGGTCAGAATAAAGAATGGATAAGTAATCCCATCATTTGTTGTCTAGTGGTCAGGCCATTGGTAATGGGCGACCCCCACCCAGGCTCAAAACCCACTGACTCCCACCGAGTGGTAGAAGAGGAAAGACACGGAAAAAAAGGAGTTAGAAGAGTATAGAACATAATGAAGTTGGCGAAGTGAGTCTCATGGTACTTGAAATAGCACCCATCTATCATACGGGCACGAGATCATATGGCAACAGTGTGGGTCCAATTCCCACATGTTCTTGAGTTATATGTGATATGATACAAGTAAGGTTCTCGTGTATACAAAAGGTTGGGACCATGTCATTTTCGCAGCGGCCAAGGGGAAGAGAAACGTTCGCGGCGGCCGCTAGGCCGCCGCGATAAGTTTCTTGTATATATAACTGATATATATATATATATATATATATATATATATATATATATATATATATATATATATATATATATATATATATATATATATATATATATATATATATATATATATATATATATATATATATATATAAAAAGCCTTAAGTCTTTATAAAAGACTTTAACCTTACCATCCTAATCTGCAGATTAAGGACTTAAAGGTTCAATAAGCAGCCCTAAAGAGAACAGCTGCAACTCTCTTTAGGCCAAGATTTGGATACAATTTTACTGAATAAACTTGTCAAAATAGTGGATTAGGACATATCAAACTTCGTATTCAAAAAATATATAGGACATATGAAAAGATAAAACTTCTTTTACAGCAAGATATAGAATTGACACACTTCGTCAGAGGTGACTAGCAAGTCTAGATGTTGATACACTTCGTCAAAAGTGACAAGCTTGTCTAGATGCTGACTATACACTTTGTCAGAGGTGACCAGCAAGTCTAGATGTTGATATACTTCGTCCAAAGTGACAAGCTTGTCTAGATGCTGACTAATTATGTCATACAAATAAGTAGCAGGAAAAATCAGTGATCCCTTAAGCTTTCTTGTTGAATACTTCTTTTAAGTCGAAGTAGAGAAACATGTTGACAAATAGCTGTGACAGCATAAGATCCAACCAAAATGGGCATGTCTATCTTCAACAGACATCCATACTATTCCTGCATTTTGAATATAGAACATTTAGATGCTGAAGTTTCATGTGCCAAACATAATAGATAGCAATGCACTTATATGTCTCAATTGTACTAATTGTAGCAAGACGATTGCCAAATGATCATGTAACATTTTGTTACATTCAACCCTCTGAACAAAAACAAAGGAGATGGAGTTCCGGTTACCTGCAGCCAAACAGACATTGGTTAGCCTAAAGAGGATAACAATGAGAGGGCCATCAGGTAAGCAGTGGAACGCCATGGTTTATCACCCTTCACCATGCTCTGTTCAAATGTAATAAAAGCTAAGCTCAAATTAAATTGTAATTCTATGTCTGAACAATCAGAATATTGCATAACAAATATATAGGGCAAGTCATGATAAATATCTAGGCTAGATTATACTATGGTCCACTAACAAATCTGTTCAATTCACAGCTGCTAGAGACAAGTTATGCCAACCTTGGAAATGGAGGCAGCAACAAATCAATAAGTATATGATAGTATATCATAATAGTCTGATTTATAATCAATATGAAATAAGTCAAATCTTCCCCAACAATATGCAGATAAAAATTGGGCTATAGCATGCATATGGCAGTACTGTTGTCCAAGAAGACTATGACCGTTTCAGCATTTCAATATCAATCTTATCATGGATAGCTTAGCAAAGTTAACTATATGTTTAAGATGAACCTTTTTTCTTCTATAAAGCTTGTTCCTGAGACCAATCTATTATAGAATGATATGCCAAGGTTAACCTGACCTGTATTGAAGCCTCTGGTCTAGACATGTCGAGTTGATGTAGTGTGATGTAGAGTTGGTTGAAGTATAATTCCAGTGAGTATTAGCTTCCTCACAAGGTAGCACATTAGATATAAAGCGGCAATGGCAGTAAAAAGCTTTCGGATGACTCCATAACAGACCTACGAGATTGATCCAAAGGCATCCTTTGCAAAATCTCTCTAGAACACAGCAGATCTCCTGAAATCGATGGAAGCATAACCGGTTTCCTTGCCCAACCAAAGGCCTTGTAGAACCAGTGTTTTGATGCCAGAAAATAGAGATTCCGGTCATAGATTATATGAGATCAAGGATATAAAGGATGAACGTGCAGATATTTTCCATTTTCCAGAATAAATGTGGTGATATTTGGTTGCAAAAGTAAGCAACAAAAATGGTTAAAATAGATTGCTTCTAAAATCCACGATAGAAGCCCTTTGCATGCAAGATAGTTTAATTAATTCGACGACACTTGGCAAACATGCACAAAAATAATGCATGTTATGCATTTGAACTTTTTTACAAAGGGAAAACCCTCATCTACATGTACGTGAATATCATACAAAACGTGGATCGTGTACATAGTACATTCTATCACAAATAAAATGCACATAAAATTTTGAGATTTTAAAGTTATCATTCTAAGCTCCAATATCTATGGTTAATATAAAACATGTCCCTAGGCAAGACACCAATAAAGGACCAAATGAAATATGTAAATTCTAATATGAACAGAATGTCATACCTCATAATTTTGGCCATGCAATTGTTGCATGTGCTATGAAGTTTTTTTGTTAGCCTTATATCATTCATCCGCTTCTTCCAACTCAAAGTGAGAGTTGTGTAAATTGAACACCCTCTTTGTTCCTGCTCAATATGCTCAATAATATTAAAAAAAAAGAAAAAAAAAAAAAGACAACAGAAGCAGATTTGAACTGGAAGGAAACTAGACATTAAGAGATTAATAGTAGTAACTATACATTAGTGAATTCGCGTCAGGCGTGAATTCCCTTAATTTATAATTTAAACTCTTTGAATGCACTTTTATGCCCATTTGCTAATTCGCGATTGGCGTGTGGGAGATTAATATTAAGAAGACTTGCCATTGTACCCATGAATTGGGTAATTTAAAGTTTAAACTCTTTGAATGCATTAATAGAATTAGCAGAAGTCTTTGTTGTAAGAGATTAATATTAAGATAAGAAAGCTAGTTATTGTATGCAATTCACACCAGGCATGAATTGGACTACTTTGCAATTTAAACATTTTGCACACAAACTTAATTCGCGCCTGGCATGATTTCAAAACTAAGGTTGAGCTCTCTCAAAACTAAGATTGAAAGAGCGAGAATTCAAAACAGTTTCTGAAGAAATTAAAGTACAGCATTAAAATGAGAGTAGAAACAAATTACAGAAATTAAGTCTTTATATTATCAAAAAAATATATTACAGTTAAAGCAAGTTGAAGAAATTCAAGTACAGCATTTAAGTGAGACTAGAAACAAATTACAGGAATTAAGTCTTTCTATTATCAGAAAAATATTTTACATAAGGAGGCCTTTTATTAGAGTTGCCCAGCTCTTTGATTCAAAATAACAAAAGTTCAAGGCGGTTTAAGGAGATGCCTAGCTCCATTCAAAATCTTAAGGTGAGGCCTTTTTTGGAGATGCCCAGCTTTCATAAACAAAAAACTAAATAACAAAAAAAAAGAGAAGCCCTCATCTTCCTCGTCCTCCTCTTCTTCCTCTTCGCTTTCTTCTGTCATCTCTTCAAGGATGGCTTTTGCAACATCTTCATCATCAGAGGAGGAGAGGGCATTCATGATAATCTGCTTCTTCTCTTTTTCCAATTCTTCGTGCCACTCCTCATTTGCTTCCTCCATTCTTCTGCTTTTTCGACCTCCTTCTCCAGATCTTCATCAGAATCTGCTGGTGTATGGGGGGACTCTGGACTGCTGGTGCTGCTACTCAGATTTGGATTTCCTGGGCGAAGCTTGCCCTCCAGAAACAACTCCTCGCATTCATCCGGACTGTGTTGCGGAAGGCAGCCACAGCGACATCTGCGGGAGGGGGGAAAGGATTTCGAGATCAATTTCTTGATCTCCTTCCTCGCCTCTCTCAGGCACGTCCGACGGGATGGAGTGGGTTGGGCGGCATGGCTCACCATGGTAAGGAAGGAAGGAATGAAGGAAGGATGGATGGGCGCTGGAAGGAAGAAAGGATGGGCACTTGAAGGAATGAAGGGTTTCATGCAAGATATAGTAGTTGCATGCAAGATTTCGTATAGCTTAGTAGGCGCGGTTGTAATTATAATTCCATCACATCATATACGAATTATACCCTATAAGAATTAGCTATCATTAATTCTATTGAATTAATTACACCCTAGGTTATCATTAATTCTCTAAAATTACCCACATGTCAGCTATACTTACAACATATTTTAGCCTATACTAGAATTACAACCTCTACTTAACTCTTTAGTACTACTTACATACACCTTATGTTATCATTAATTTTGTATAATTACCTACACCTCAGCTATACTTATAACCTATTTTTGCCTACACTTACAACATATATTTGCCTATTTAATGGTTTTTTTTTTGTATTTTTTGAAGTTCCCTTTAATCTATTCTCATAATTACTTTGTCCTTTTTTCGAGCTAATACTAAGAACATTTAAATTATATAGGTGAAGCGTGTGGATCCTAAAAAGGGTAAAAATGTAATGCCTTTCACCCCCAACATGTATCAACATTGTTACCACATGTTCTTATCACATTGTTACCCCATTGTTAACATTATTCTTGTAGGTCAATAGTGTGAACCACCCAAAGTGTGTTGAGGCTGAGACTACTAAGCAAATTATCCTCTACAATAGGTTGGATTGGAAGAATAAGAAGGTGAAAGTGAAGCACCAATGCAATAAGGAGCTAGTAGGTGAAGGAACTATCATATTAGTTGATCCTATCCAAGCTGTCAATGATGAAAGGTTAGGAAGAGAATAAAGTGGGTGTGGCCACAACAAGTTTAGAAGAAAAATGGAAGGAAAAAGGACCAAATCACCAGGATTGCACTGCTTGTGTTAAACAGTTAGAGGTTCCATGCATCATGCCATGGCCTATAGCCTGCATTGAGTATATAGGAGATTTCCTTTTACCAGAGCCAAAGGTTGTGGATGACACTAATTTTCTTAATGCACCTCCAATAGCTGCCAGGACCACATTTTCAAAAAAGAGGGCACACTCAATGGTGAAACATTATCTTAGCAAGAGGTCCAAGTCAAGTAGTGATTATTCACGTGAAGCTATGGCTAAGATAAGGGGAATGGAATGTTGTTGGGCTAATTGTGTTCAGAAGTTTGAAATTGATGAATTGGTGGAAGCAAGAGCCACCTTCTAAGAGTATACTTGTGATGAGAGGAGGACTTACATATGCTCCATTCATGAGCTTGCACTTCAAGATGAAAAATATCCAAAGAAAAAGAGATACCCACTGCTAGGGGCATCGATATATAAAGTTGCATGGATAAATATTCATGGCATTCCAATTTCATCTTGGCAAAATTGGCAAGCAAGTCATGCAAAGGGGAGCAAAATTGCATTACATGGAAATAATGGCATGTTAAGGCCAACTTGTAGGATCCTGGCTGCTAGAGAGGTTTTTGATAAATATATTGAATTCAATGCTGAGAATATGCCACATAAAAGCAGGAAAGATCAACAGGAAAAAATAGTTATCGAGCAGAGATTGCCATCCCATTGTACCCAGAAGAGCATATTGGAGGAAGTGAATGCTTTGCTTCGAGAACTAATGGTATCTGCAATATCTCAACCCAGCTTCAGTAGACTATGGAGCAAGCACTTCAAGCATGTCACTATAGACACTTCGAACAACTTTGCAAAGTGCAACTTGTGTGCTAAGTTGAAAGAGATTCTGGATAAGACCAAACAACCAAGTCAAAGGGCTAAGATAAGGGAGCAAATGAAAGATCACATGACATACCAACTATCATGTAGATCCACTTATTGGATGCGGAGAACATTATCATGTTTGGAACCCAATAACTATGTTTGTATTATACATGACAAGATGGATCAATTGAAGACTTGTTTGCCACAGTATAGTTACATACCCAAGCAAATCAATAGAGCTTATCCTATGCAAGTCTCTCTGACAGGTGCAATAGCGCATAGCTCGGTGCCAATTTATTATGGCCATTTTAGTTTGCAATTGTGGAGTGATGGTCCTGATTTTCATATTGGAAGTGTAATGAGGTGCTTGAGGAACTATGAGAGTGGTTATTTTGGTGACCTCCACAACCCTGGAGGTGGTAGCCAATCACTCTTCAGTGCATTGTTGGATAGAAAGCCTAATAATTTAGAGAAGTTTACTAAGGCAAGGCTTAGGAAGTCAGGTGCTTTTGAACATGTTGGAGCCTCAAGTTCACGTCCCCAACCTCGAGATCTACCACCAAAGTTCCTCCTCCAGCTTGACAATTGTGTTGGACAGAATAAAAACAGATATATGTTCTCATTCCTATCTTATTTAACAGCTGTGGGTGTCTTTGAAAGAGTGAATTTAGGGTTTCTTAATGCATGGACATACTCATGAGGATGTGGATGCATTGTTTGGGAAGTATAGTGCGCAGTTGAAATCTCAAATTGTGACCAATCTTCCTAGACTAATGGAAGTTCTTAGTGAATGCATTTCACCTTCTCCTATAGGGTTGATCATACAAGAGGTGCATGATTGGAAGAATTTTATCGAAGGTTATGCTCTTGATATGGAAGGTCAATCTAGACCTTTCAGTACACGTTCTAGGTCACGAAAAATAAGCCAATAATGCAATGGAAGATGAGACCTTTAGATGATAAATGGAGGCCAGATGAGGGAGTATCTATATGGCACGAAGATGAAAATGGTAAACCTAAGATTCCCAGTGGTCAACCAAAAGCTCTTAAGCCTTTTGCAGAGGTGGATTCATTGCAAAGCACATTGGACGGCATTTCTGAATACATCAAGTATTGAAAAAATAATCCTGATGATACCAACCTTGCGTTGATAGATTATTGGACACAGGTACATGGATTATTGGGACAAGTAGACACATCCTTTGATGAACTGAAAGATTTTTTTTTGAAGGACTTGAGCCTTTATTATCCAGAGAAAGTTACAGAGTACAATTGGGACTAATAACTCAGTGGAGAGAATGTCTACCAGAGCAAAACCACCCCACTCAAATACAACATCTAAACAATATGAAGAGCAAGCAAAAACTCATAACTAAGTATGAATCTGAAGATAGTGCTCCCAAATACGGCTGTTCACCTCATTAGCAATTGATGAGCATCTGAATGCTTTGACAATTCGTTGTTGGGCATCAAGAAGGACCTGTGCATCTGAACAAGCAAGACCTTTGAATATGAGAAGATTCCTTCTTTTCCAAATGGACCAGATGATCCATGCAGAAGCCAAATGAAACGCCCTTTTTGCCAAATTATCCCAACTACTTGGATAAACTGCTAATAACACCTGCTGGCTATTCAAATTGCAATGAAAGAGGCCTTGAAGCCACAACCAAGCATGTCTGACATGTCTACATAGGAAGAAGCAATGCTCAATTGTGTCGTCCCTCTGTGCACATAAGGGACAAAGTGCAGACACCTCTGGACGAAATCTGTGCACCAGAATATTAACGCGCAGACAACGATGAGTGACTTGCCACCATAAAACAGATACTTTGGGATGGAGTAGTTTATCTCATATCCACTTCCATACTGCTTTCTGCCGATCCCTGGGAATGACCAAAGGCCACTTGGACGAAGGAGGCAAGACCTTGTACATGGAATTCACCAACTTATCTGCTTTGACATGCTCATGAACTACCCACGGCTGGGGGTCATCCACTTGTGCTACTGGAGGAAGAATTGAATGAAAAATATCCAAGACACTATTAGCAAGGCAACTTGATCACTATTATTCAATGATTAAAACCTTCTCACTAAATGAGATATTCTTGATCATGAAAAACCTCAACTTTGTATCACAAGATAAACAAACATCAAGTATTGAATATACCAAGTTCTTGTGCAACACATATGAATTTCTAACTCAACATCTTAGTGATCATATTTGCAGTACACTTCACACTTTTGTTGCATGAACACAAACCATAGGAAATAAAACTCGAACTAGATCGAGAGCAAAATCCTCAAGGCCGTTCTTCACTGTACTCCCTAAATTTTTTGTACATCTTGAATTTATTGGGCCGGATCCTACCGCTTCGGCTAGGTTCCGACCTTCATGGAATTCGTGCTGATCTCTCCTTGCAAATAGGAGATACTATTATTTGAATTCATTTGCCTCCGTTTTATTTTCATATTTTCGTTTTCCAGCTTCATTCTACCATGGTATAAACCATTGGTTTTAACTTCAATGTTCTCAGACTTAATAAACAATGGTATGAACCATTGCATTCAAGCTCCATCCCGCATTATAATTTAATAGTGTCCTTTTTCTACAACCTCTCAACATCTCGTGGTTCGATAACCTGTGTGATGACAACTTGTCATATTTCTGCACATCTTACACTCCTCCTTCAGCACACAGGTCTATCACATTTAATTTATTCCTGAAGCCTGTGAATTTTTTCTCCACTAGTGCTTTAGTGAACACATCAGCAATTTGTAAATTTGTCTGAATATAAGACATTTGAATGTAACCTTTCTGTGCCATATCTCGAATGAAATGCATATCAAGCTCGATATGCTTTGTTCTCTCATGCTGGACTGGGTTTTTGACAATGGCTATGCAGCTCATACTGTCAGTCATAATGGCTGTGGGCTGATTTTGTTTGAAACCAAGTTCCTCCAATAATCTTCTTAACCAAACAAGTTCTTTTGACAATAATGAACTGGCTGCATACTCAGCTTCTGCTGATGACATTGCCACAGCCTTCTGCTTCTTACTCCTCCATGTTATCACTCCTCCTCCAAGAAAAACAACATAGCCTGATGTGGATTTTCTTGTGCTTCTATCTCCTCCCCAATCTGCATCACTAAAGCCTTTTAAATTCAAATCATTTGAGGTAAATGTAATTCCATGATTAACTGTCCCTTTTAAATATTTCAGAACATGTTTGGCTGCTTCCCAATGCTTCCTTGTTGGACTATTGCAATATCTGCTCAGAATATTCACTGAGTAGCTAATATCAGGTCTTGTATTGTTAGATAAATAAAGTAGGCAACCTATTATTTCCCTGTATGGTATATTCTCCATAGCTTCTGTGTTTTCATTTTTCTGGACAATATCAGTCAGCCTATGACCTACAGCAATAGGAACCTTTGCTATTCTTGCATCCTGCACATGAAACCTTTTAAGCATATTTTCAACATGTTTACCCTGTTTTAGTGACAGAAAACCTTTATCTCTGTTTCTCACTACTTCAATTCCCAAAAATTGTTTTAGTTCACCAAGGTCAGTCATCTCAAATCTGTTTTTCAAGACATCTTTGCATCTTGTCAAACAACTTTGGTTATTCGACACCATTATACAATCATCCACATATAATGCTATCGAACAAAAGTTTTCTCCGTCTCTGAATTTGTACAAATTCCCATCATTTTGCATTCTTTCAAAGCCCTGAGCTCTTAGAAAGTTGTCTATGCAGAAGTACCATTCACGTGGTGATTGTCTTAAACCATATACCGCCTTTTTGAGTTTCCAAACACTTGAATTTCCTTCCTCATAACCAGCAGGTTGCTTCATGTAAATATTTTCCTTTAAATCTGCATTTAGAAAAGCAGTTTTAACATCCATATGATGTATTTCTAAATTCAATGCGTTTGCAATTGCCAAAAGTACTCTTAAGCTTGTGAGCTTGACCACTGGGGAGAATATTTCATTATAATCTTTTCCTTTCTTCTGAGAAAAGCCTTGAGCTACTAACCTTGCTTTGAACCTTTTGGTTCCATCACTATTGGTTTTAATCCTGTAAATCCACTTATTTCCTACCACATTGATATTTTCTGGTTTATTCACTATATCAAAAGTTCCTGTGTCTCTGAATGACTTCATCTCCTCCTCCATTGCTTTAATCCAGCACTCTTTCTCAGTGCTATTAATTGCTTCATCATATGAAGTAGGAATAACATAATCTTCGAGAATTGCCAGGATTTGTTCTTGGTCTGGTAGTTCAGAGAGCTTTTCAATTCTTTTACTTCTTCCACTTTCCATCCTACCATATTCCCCTTCATTTAATGGTAGGTTTTCTCTTAACTTTTCAGTTTGAGTTTTCCTTTTCTTAATTTTTCCTTGTTGCTCATCATGCATAGTCTCATCAGTATCATTCTCTTGTTCTTCATTTGTGTTTGTTTGCTTTTGTTTCATGTCAATCTCGGCCTCAATAACTTTCTCATTGTCATTCTCATTTTCATCATATGTAAACCCCAGATCAATATGACCAAATTTGTTTACAATTTTTTTTCCTTTGGGCTGATGTCTATCTTTATAATAAGAATGCTCATCAAAAACAATGTCTCTGCTTATCACAATTTTGTTTTGTTCAGGTATGAACATTCTCCAACCTTTGCTTTGTTCATCATATCCAACAAAGTATCCTATTTCAGCTTTATTGTCCAGCTTTTGTCTTAATTCCTTTGGAACGTGAATATATCCTAAACATCCATATGATTTTAGCACATCATAGTCTATACTCTCTTTGTTATCGGACCACATCAATTCGAATATTGCCTTTCAAACTAGATGTTGGAAGCCTGTTTTGAACATAGATTGCTGTTTTTAAAGCCTCTTCCCATAATTTATTTGGCAGACCTGAGAATTTCAACATTGATCTTATGGCATCAAGCAGTGTTCTATTTTTTCTCTCAGCAACTCCATTTTGCTGTGGAGTATGTCTACATGTTAACTGTCTTCTGATACCTTTAGCCCTACAGAAAAACTCAAATTGGCCTGATAAATATTCTCCTCCTCTATCTGACCTTATGCACCTTAATTTTCTGTTTGTTTGCCTTTCCATTTCTGATGCATACATTTTGAAAGCCTCAAGTGCTTGGGATTTACGTGCCAAACAGTATCCTTTACACTTTCTGCTATGATCATCAATAAATGTTATGAAATATCGTTTTCCATTTCTGCTTCTAACATTTAAAGGTCCACAAAGATCCGTGTGCACTAGATCTAATACTCCTTCAGCTCTTTTATGGGATTTTGGAAAAGGCAATCTAGTAATCTTTCCCAATATACACCCCTCACATATGCATTTGTGATTTTCTGGTATGTTACATTCAATCAGCCCCTTTTTTGCCATAAACTTCACATTATTATAATGTGTGTGAGCAAGCCTGCTATGCCATGTCTCCATATCAGTCATTAGAACAGCATTAATTCCATCCCCAAGATCATTTTCAAATTGAAACAAATTGCCCACACGATTTGCCAAAAACTTCAATTTATTATTCATAAAGATCTTACATACTTTCTTCTCAAAGAAGATTTTATATCCCAAGTCTACTAGCCGCACACCGACACTAAATTTTTGATCAAACTAGGAACATATAACACATTTTCAACATTGACAACATTGCCATCAAGATCTAGCGCTTCTAACATTCCACATCCTTCTATAGCTTGCAAATCTCCATTTCCAACTTGTACATGCTTTGATTTGGCTGATGTTTGATTCTTGAGCATGTCCAGATCTCACTCATCGATCTCTCACCCACTATCAACTACAATAATGTAATTCTTGCTATTAGTTCCGTGCCAACATCATTTAATGAACAAACACAATTTACCTCATCATCACTTGGTTCTTCCTTTTCTTTGACTTCTGATTTTTCTTGAGCTATGTGAACACCTACATGTCCTCCTCTTTTTCCAAATCGCCCTCTTCCTCTTCCCCCGCCATATTCCTTTTTCTTTGGGGCTAGGACACTTGGCAGCTATATGACCTCTTCCTTTGCAATTATAACGATCACTTCTTGCTTAAGTTTAGGACAATTTGGTTTAATATGCCCTCACCTCATAACAGCTTATAGCAAACCTGCCTTATCCCCTTGAGTTTTCTTCTTCTTGCCCGCATAAAGAATTTCAGTATTTTCTTCCTCTCTCATTAACTTATTTTGCTCAACTTCAGTTTTTAACATGTTTTCTGCCTCTTCTCTAGTTTTGGCAACATTTCTAATCAAAAGAGAAAGCTGAGAGTTTGCACTTATCGCTTCGAAAGCAATTTGCAAACTATAAACCTTTCTCGATAATGTCACTCCCGCACCATCTAGGTCAGCTACAAGATTGTCAAATTTGTTAAAGAAATCTGACACCTCCTCATCCTCATTATATTTCAGATTTCTAAGCTCCTTTTCTAACACATCTATTTGTGATGAGCTTTTGGTTTCATATTGTTTGAGCAAATAACTCCACATCTGCCTAGGTGACATACCTCTAAGCTTAAGTTGAATGGTTGGTCCCACTTTGCTTGTAATTATGCCCCTTGCTTCCTTGATCTTGGTAGTCAATGCACTGATGCCGGGTACGCTGCTACCTTCACCGCAATGCACCTACTTCCTGAGGTCACCGAGGTTGAATCACCTCCTCCTGCTGCTGAGTTCACAGCTCCCCTACTACTAGATGCTGCACCAGCACTAGTAGCTACTACTTCCATTTGACTTGGATCTACAATTTCCCATAACTCCTCAACATCCAGAATATGCTGAATCTGGTCTTTCCACACTTGAAAACCAGATCCGCCATTGTAAACTTGTACTGCACTTAATAAACCTGCTCCAAACCTTGTTGCCATCTTACTGGCTCTGATACCAAATGAAAAATATCCAAGACACTATTAGCAAGGCAACTTGATCACTATTATTCAATGATTAAAACCTTCTCACTAAATGAGATATTCTTGATCATGAAAAACCTCAACTTTGTATCACAAGATAAACAAACATCAAGTATTGAATATACCAAGTTCTTGTGCAACACATATGAATTTCTAACTCAACATCTTAGTGATCATATTTGCAGTACACTTCACACTTTTATTGCATGAACACAAACCATAGGAAATAAAACTCGAACTAGATCGAGAGCAAAATCCTCAAGGCCGTTCTTCACTGTACTCCCTAAATTTTTTGTACATCTTGAATTTATTGGGCCGGATCCTACCGCTTCGGCTAGGTTCCGACCTTCATGGAATTCGTGCTGATCTCTCCTTGCAAATAGGAGATACTATTATTTGAATTCATTTGCCTCCGTTTTATTTTCATATTTTCGTTTTCCAGCTTCATTCTACCATGGTATAAACCATTGGTTTTAACTTCAATGTTCTGCACTTAATAAACAATGGTATGAACCATTGCATTCAAGCTCCATCCTGCACATAATTTAATAGTGTCCTTTTTCTACAACCTCTGAACATCTGTGCTCTGGGATAACCTGTGTGATGACAACTTGTCATATTTCTGCACATCTTACATTGAAGACACCTTCTGCCAAATAGCTTGATCCCACTAAAAGGAGGAACTTAGCTCTAAACTCCTCCCATGTCAGCAACTGCCTTTGATTATTATACCAATCAGATATCATATGCACACCTGCTGCTCTCCATCGACGTTGCGTCAATGGATGGACTGAAGCAACCAGAGGACCACCATCCAATGGAATCCACCAACAACTTGCAGTCATGCTAGTGTGCGCAAGATGGTGAAAATGAAACAGAGATTGTACAGTCTCCCTTGCAACTAGCAATCCTCTAAGAAATGGGGATGCATTAGGGTATGCCGTCAGTGGATAGAACAGAGCCCAGGGGAAAAGTGGCCTAAGAGACCGAGACCCAAAAGAAATGCACATTTGCAAAGACTGATAAACAAGGCGGGAACCCGGGGACTCATCCACATTATTCAAAATTTTCCAAATGAACTTAGAAATCATCACCTTGCTCTGCAAAAGAAAATTGATCATTCCAAGGCCGCCAAAATGCTTTGACAACATGCACTTTTCCCAACTGACTTTGACAGCAGCACCCTCCTCTGTTCCCCCCCAGATGAAGTTCCTGACAACCCTGACGAGAAGTTGTATCTTTGACTGTGGAGCCAACATGAACGAAGCCATATACACATGGGTGCTGCTTAAAACTGACTTAGCCACAACAATTCGTCCTGCCATGGAAAGCTTCGCTGTGGACCACCAAAAAAGGTGCTTTTCCAAGCCCTTAATCACTGCCTCCCACGCATCTCCTGATGAGATATGAACACCTACAGGGATACCGAAGTTTGGTTGCTTTACCACGGGGAAGGATCTTCCATGGAAAGGTAGCTACACATGGTGGAACTAGAGAGTCCAATGCCCATAGTGCTGTACACTTCTGTCAACCCACAAAAATACCAGATGCTAGGGAAAAGGAATCTAACAAGGAAATGGCATTCTACAAATTTTGCTCATCTGCCCTCAGAAAAAGGAAAGTGTCATCCGCATATTGATTACAGATCTCCTGCGACCCATTGTTCATAGGAAGTTCATGCAAGATTCCCTCCTGTGCGGTAAGAGAGAAGACCTGTGCAAGGACCTCAGCCACAACTGTAAATAACAATGGAGCTAAAGGGCAGCCCTGACGGATGCCACGACCCACCTGAAAGAATGCTGAGGGTTCCCCTTGGAAGAGAATAGAAGAGCGAGCATAATAATGAAGCCTCATGACATCAGCTGTGAATTGTGCACCAAAACCAAAGCATAAGAGACATTTCTCTAAGAAGGCCCAGTCAACACTGTCATATGCTTTTGCAAAGTCCAGCTTCAAATATACAATTTCATGGCCCTGAAGTCGAGCCCAGTAAATACCTTCATAGGCAGCAGCTACATTGTTTAATATGCATTGTCGTGGCAGAAATCCTGACTGTATAGAGGATATGGAATCAACAAGAATATCCCGAAGCTTTTGTGCATAAGCTTTGGCAAAAATCTTGTATACAGAAAATAGTAAGGTGATAGGCGCTCCGAATTTTTTTTTTTTTTTTTTATTATTATTATTATTGATTAACATGTGTTTCTTGAATGTGAGCTCTCACATAGGAGACATACGAGATTTCTTTCTTGTAGATATGACTACATTTGTTCATAGCATAACAGCGTATTACATAGCGTAATACTAGTTCTATGGCACTCAAAAATTCAGTGGAGGCAAGAGCTAATAATCAGTTTTCACTATGGTTCAATATCATGTGATATTCTCTAAAATGTGGTGAACTCATCATTTTTCTTAGAGAGGAATGAATTATACGATTGAGTATGCAACATGGCATATAATGACTACTTGAGGATGGAGGTGCAAAGATTAATTGTATATACTCCCAGTTGGCTTGATATGCTAAATAATAGCTGGAAAGTTTACATCATGGTTATGGTCCTTTGGGAAAAGAAAAAAAAGTAAAAGTTTGAAACCCCTGTTTGCAATGAAAAGGAAATAATCTTGGCATTAGGGTTTTTTTGAGATTAAAAAAGGGCCTTTAAAACATGCCAACTAAGCCAAACGAAGATAAGTGAACTACCAATCAGAAATCAGAGCCTGACGGGTCCAGTCAGCAAAACTGTTATAACTAACTCAATGGATCACATTTTCTAGCATAACTGTTGATAGAAAAGTCCAAATAAGCTTTCGTTTAGTGCAATAGATAGATCTCGTTGAGATCTTTCCAACCTTAGGTGCTTTGCACATATTTTAACCACTTATGATTGTCAAAACTCCAAAAAATATGGTTTTTATCATTTTTTACTATCCTACGGGGCTAAAAGATATGCAAACCACCCAAGGTTGGAAAGATCTCAATGAGATCTATCTATTGCACCAAACAAGAGCTCATTTGGACTTTTCTATCAACACTTATGCTAGAAAATGTGATCCAGTGAGTTAGTTATAACTTTTTTGCTGACTGGATTACCAGTTCTGTTTTCTGATTGGTAGTTCATATAGCTTAGTCAGCAGTTCTTAGAAGGCCCTTTTATGATCTCAAAAAATCCCTAATGGGTTTGGAATACATATGGTAAACCCAATACTTCTATGACTATACTGACAATAAGGTTTTGTGTTAAATGTATTATGGACCAAATTTGGGGTTCTTGAAAAATTGTAAAATACTGGAAAGCCTTGTGCTGGGTTTTTCTAGTGTTTATCATTGAAAATTATTGGGTCTTTCGATGGGAGATATCCAAATTGATTGTGCCTCCAGCATTAAGTAGATCTTTTCCTCCAGCATTAAGTGTGACCTTGAATTTATGGAGGTCCTAATACATGGAAATGGAATGAATTTTTGGAAACCCAAAAAAAGTGGTAAACCTCATACTGGGGTTCTCTAGGGTTTATTGCCAAGGAAGACTAGGGCAGAGCTCACCTTAACGGCGCTTCCAGTGATATGTGCAGCTTTCTCAGGCCAAAATGCCCTTCAGGTAGATAATTATTTCGTGGCTAATGCATAGATTTGGCACATTTTCTTGGTCGTTTGCATGCTCGTAAAGCAAAACCATGGGTTTATTGCCAAGGAAGAATAGGGCAGAGTTCACCTTAACGGCGCTTCCCGCGATATGTGTGGCCTTCGCAGGCCAAAATGCCCTTCAGGTAGATAACTATTTCGTGGCTAATGCATGGATTCGGCACATTTCCTTGGCTGTTTGCATGCTCTTAAAGCAAAACCATGAAGTCCTTTGCAGCATTGATTTGCTTTGAAAAGATCCAAATGGGTTATTCTGGCTGCCTGCTCCAAGCTCGACCCATTTCTATAAGCTCTTCTGCATGTATCGATATGATTCTCAGGGAAGATCAGAGATGCAGAGATGAAATATATCAAAAGATCCTCAGTATCCCTATGCAATCGGCTGGAGGGCGAGGATAAATCGCTCAAATCAAACTTCAGGTAACTGGATTTGTTCCCTTTATCATGTTATAGCAGAAGGAAGCTTTGCAGATGCTTATAAACTGCGATTTAGTCTTGGTTATAATAAGGTTTTGATGTCTTATTTGAAACTTTGAGTTTGCACCACCAATATGGAACAAGTGTTTGGGGTCTGGGTTCGGGAACTCCTGGAAGACAGCCCTCTGTGAGGACCCGTGGATCTAACAGGAGAGTCCGGGGGACTATGTCACGCGGGATTTGCTGAAAGAGAAGAAAAAGAAGAGAACAGAACAAATGAGAGAAGGATGATAAGCTTCCTTGATATCAATGATGAAAATACATGAGCTCTCGCAATAGAGAGAAAACTGAAAGGAGACAAGACTCAAAACTCATCTAAAAACTTATGAGCTAACTCTACTCATATATATAGTACAATGGCCTTGGGCCCAATATAGACACTCTGACTGATCTCGGTGCCGACTCCTGGAAGGAGGCCTGATTTGCAGGAATGTTGGCGGTGCCTCTTGAAGTGCCTAGAATCACGCTGACGCTGACGCAGGCGGTGACGGGCCGTCACTTGTCTGAGCGGCGCCTCTTGTTGACAGCCAAAGGCTTTGACTGCGTGGCCTGCTGCTTAGTCTTCTGCGGAGGCTTGGATGTCTGACCCGTGGTTGACTGAGGATCTTTGAGCTTGACCTGGTCTGACGTATGCATGAATAGTCCTGTACCAGGAGGCACAGGACTAACAACAAGGATCTGGGACCAATTGGATATAGCTCCAGCAATATTGTTTGCCCAAGCTATGCAGTACAAACAGTGTTATGCTGCATAAAAAACCACCTAATACACATACTGATATTGGAGAAGGAAGCAACCCGGAAGCATGATGAGCTATCTGCTGTATCCCACTTGGGTTTCAATGATTGGCTGGAGTTAGTGCCGAGGCTGAATAAATTAGGAGATGACTGGGACGAAATCAATAAACTTCTTGAGGAAGTTTATCAGTATCTACCAACCAAAGTGTATAACTGGACAATGGAGGAAGATGCTGCAAAAAACCAGTTTCTTACTGGGGTGTTAGCACTGGAAAAGGCCAACAAAATAAAAAGGTCAAGTCTAAGTGAGACTCTGATACAAAAGGCAGTTACCAATAACAGCCCAGATGAAGAGGATGACCCATTCGGGGATTCATTGCTATCAGAACAAGACAAGGCTGCGTTAAACAGTAAAAGTAACAATGGGAAAGATGAGGATGAGAAAGACTTCAGTTTTACACTGCATAATTGCCACCTGTTTCCTATAATTTCTGAAAGACTGGTTGAGGGCCATGCCCTCTTTTGTAACCAGGGTATTTGGCGCTCAAAAAACTTTGGGGCATTGGCGCCTATCAGCAGGGCTTCATGGATGATGCTCGGAGGGATAACACCTGAACAGGAGAAAATGGCCATTGCATCTGCTGAGAAAATGGAAAAAGTCATCTTTAAGGAAAAATTTAAGATGAGAATAGATCATAGGTTCTTTGATAAGACTTGTGGCAAGGATGATTTCTTATACGTAAGACAGAAAGGCCACATGGCCTATTCTACCATAGTAAGGGATGCATTTTATGTCAAAAGGGTATGGAGAAGTATGTGCCCTTACTTTAAGTGTGGTTGTGAACCAAGGAATAAGGGAAACGATTGTAAAGATAATATGACCTGGCTGGACCATGCTATATGGTATATGTTCAACAATCTAGAAGATATTTTTCCAAACATATCAGTGGTAGCACAAATGGTCTCAATGAGAAAGTTTATGAAAACTACTCTTCGAGACAGCATTATAGCATACATCTCATACTTGGAAGTGAGAAAAACCCTTGTAAGCATGACTCTGCTGCTAGCTGCTGATCCATGGGCAGATCTGAAGTTAGAATTTCCAAAATGCAAAATGGCAATTGTATGTGAAAAAAGCATCAAACCTGTCAGCTTTATGAAGAACATGGAAGCTGGCTCCAGTAATGTGCAAAACAGGAAAATCAAGCAAGCTAGACCCCATACTCCATCTAGTACTACCAGTAAAGGATATGCTCCACCTCGCATTACAATACCACCTGGGCATAGTGGCTCCAGCATAGCGGATAATTCCAATGTGGAGCAAATAGGTACACCTAGTAATCTTGGAGGTTCTGTTTCAAAAGACAAACACAGTTCCAGAATCAAGGAAGATGATGGGATAGCCCAACGGCTGCAATATGATAAATAGGTACGAGAATCTTATTTAACCTGGAAAAAGATGTCTCTTTCCTTGTTTAAAACTCTTTTGCATGATTGTTTATTGCAATATGATGAGATACATATACCATATTTGGTAATCAATATGAAAATTCTGGGCTTTCTCGGATGAAAGTTCCAACTAACAAATGAAGCTAACATGCCATACGTCCATGTATAGCTATTCTCATTGAGAAAGAATCTGATTACTTGACCTTGGAGACTACTACACTGTTTAAGTTTTGTACTATAGTAAAATAATAAAAATAATAATGCTTTTTAATTTCTACAGATTAATAGATCCATTTCAAAAGACTGCCAGGGCAGATGGCACATGCTGGAAACTAGTAACAAATGCAAAAGAAAGATAGTGCATTGTTTCTTCTTATCCAAAATATTGGACCGAATTTGTATTCCAAAAATAATACATAGACACATGACTAAGTGCCTGGGGGATGTTGGGGATGAGATTATGAATATGACCATGTTCTCGTGGAAATACACTGAGAGCCTAAAGGAATTATGCTATAAACCTTACATAGTCTTTGCACAAGACAAGGAAGCAGTATGTCCTTGTAAGAACCCAAGCATGAGAGACTTCATTGACCTGGAAATAGGACACGTTAGAACAACAGATCTTGAGATCATTAAAAGCAAAACACTTAGAGGCCTTTTTCAGAAAGGACTTAGTCATATTCCGGACAGAGCCTTAGCTTGGAGGGATATGAAGGCTGAAATAAGAAAGGTCTGTAACTCTATTTTTGACCTACATGTATATCAGTTTCCTGACATTAAGGAGGTTGAAAAAGAGGAGATCATATATGGGGTACTGGAGCAGGCTGGTTCTGAAATCAGAGAGGCATGCAGTAAAGACAAAATAATCAAGTTCCCGTTGAATGATCCTTTAGTGATAAAAAACCTCGAATGGTTAACAAATAACTTGTATGTATCAGGGGTGGATAAAGCATCCAACAACCCTGCCTTTATATGTCCAAGACACATCAAGGACATGGCTCTAAAACGACTAAACAGTACTGACTTTGTGCCTTTAGGCAAGGAAAAGGATAATCTAATAAAAGATATCCGAGATGGAATATGGAAATGTATTGGGCAGACACCAGGGGAATCTGAAAAGTTACCATACCTTTTGGGTTTATACAAGGCCCATAAAAGGGAGTACAGATGGATTACTAATGCTCACGGGACCATATACACAGAGATAGCACAAACCATAACCGTAGTGCTCAACTCCATTATTGAACTGTGGCCAGAAATATCCAAAGACTTGTGTGCCAACATTAACACCTTGCTGGCTAACAAATTAAATGTTAATTGGATGATTAATTCCATATATGACGTAGCATTAAATCTGCCCAGTAAGATTGAAGAAGTATTTGTTGCGGATATAACCAAATGCTACGAGAGCATACCATTGCATGGAAACAACGGCATTTGTGACATCAGTGAGAAGATTATCAGGGCTGCATGGAGTTATATGAAAAAGAAAAACAAAAAATACGAGATGTGGATTAAACAATCCAATAATGGCTGTCTAAGCGTTAAATGGTTCAAAGCTGCACCAAAAGGCAAGTGTTGGTCCTTGATAAGCCAACAAAAAGCTATTACTATAAATAACTGGCTTCTTACTAATTGCTTTGTCAAGTTAGGGAATGGCATATGGCAACAGGTTAGCGGTATACCAATGGGTTTTTCATGCAGTCCCAGCTGGTGCAATTTGTACTTAGCATGGTTTGAACTGGAATTCGTCCGAAACTTAGCAAAACAGGGAAGATTTGAGGAAATAAAATTATTTAAACATGTATTTAGATACATGGATGACTTGTTAGCAATCAATTGCCCAATCATTAGGAAATTTGTAAACAAGGCAATACAGGAGGATGGACAGGATTTACAAATATATGACCTTGATGTTTTAGGGATTAAGGAAGAGACCAAGTATACTGAATTAGCTCCTGGGGTGCTCATTGGTAGTAAAGCTAATTTCCTAAATATGACCATCCAGGTTTTTAATAATGTCCTGGGAATATTTCAAACCACAAAATATGACAAAAGAGAGACTCTCCCTTTCACTGCTATGAAATTTGTGCACGCATGTGGCTGCAGACCATACTTTCAAGCGAGGAATGTTATCATCTCACAAATTATGCCATGTTTATATATAAACTCTAGTCCTATGAATGCCACTAGGGATATATTGGAGCTGATGCAACATTTCATGGATAATGGGTTTGATCAACCTGGAATGAAGAGGCGGATTATCAAATATATCAGTACCAGCGTGTTCCCTGGCCTCAAATATGTAGCATTATAACAGGGGGTTAACTTTTGATATTTTATACGCTTTTCTATATGGTTTTTCTATGATTTTGTTGCTGTATTCGGGTGTGCATACTAAATAGTATTTCTAGAGTGCATCAATTTTTAACCGTTGATTTGCGAGGCTGTGGTTTCTCTTTTGATTTCCACCCTTAAAAAAATCTAAAGCTACACAAACTTTAGGGTTTGTTTAGGGCGTGCTCTTGAGTGATAGGAAGGATGATAAAAGTTGAGGATTTTATGGGGGACTTGGATCAAGCTGTAGCTTGGATTATAGGCCGCAGGAAAAGTTTTGCAACATGGCATTCGAGACGCGTGAAGAGCTTGTGGAACACAAAGCTAAGTGTCCCTTCAGGCTTGAGGATTTTGCGGCCGGATCTGGGAGCTCTTTGGAGCTCCAAGGATGGGGATGGCCTGCTTTGGTCAAGTATACGAAGGCGCTGCAAGACATCAAACCGGACCAATCTGCGACCTACAAATTCTCTAGTCGGGAGACGAGGCAAGATGATTTCGTCAAGGCTGTGCACATCACTGAGAAGTAAAAACGATGTGGGCTATTTTGTTACCAAGTTCAAGCTCATGCTAGCACCTGATTATGATGCGCAAAATCTTCCTTGTGGATTATCTGCAGAGAAACTCATCTCTGACTACCTAAGATGCATGTCTGAATTTGCCATGGATAATCTCAAGGATGTATGGGAATAATCAAAAAAGTCTAATGTTCAATGATGTGTAACCGTGCAAAAGGGATTAAAAGGCTAAGCACGTAATGAAACTCACTGCGAAATGGTTGGAATGGTCCATGGCAAATCTTTAGCGGCGACATTGGCTCCGAAATTTCACATCTGCCGCGATAGTTCTTGAACCGTAAGCCGCTTCTATGTATTGCCAGGGAAGATTGCATGAAGTTCCTTTAAAATATGGTGATAAGTTTATGGTTGTGGATATAGGCGGAGGCACCATTGACCTAGTTCTGCACGAATCAGTAAATCCTAAGCTTTGCCAAGTTCAGGAAGTGGCGATTAGCCTTGGAGCAATGGGCGGTGGCACTTTTGTGGACGCTTAACTTTGTCCAAGATGCTTGGGAAATCATCCAAAGGTTGAAGCGTAAAAATGAGCCTTGTGTTGATATTGTGGCCATGAACGAGACCCGTAATTTAGCTCTTTGTATGCTTCTCCATGGCCGTCCACCGTCCGTCTCAACTGAAGAGGTCTGTTTTATATTGTTAGGATTCTTGTTTCTAGAAGGGCAAGTGGAAAGTATTCTATTGTTTTGATTTGCAGGAAACGTGCCAGCTTTTTTTCATAGGAATATCGGCTCTATCATCCCTAGTGAATGAATGCCCTATGGCCAATCATGACCAGGTTTATAATAATGCAAAAGGCTACTCAGAAAGCATTGCTGAAAAGTTGCTTCGCTGGTTATCAGCAGCAATCATCCTTGGTGGGATGAGATTCCACATGGAAAGAAGGCAAGGATTGCATAATCCGGGAAATGAACAATTTGATACTTGATGGTCATTTATCTCGTCAATTAACATAGAAAAATTGAAAACTGGTGAATCACGAGCTTATGATGTTCAGCTAGCCATGCAATTGCTATCTTTACAAATCTTCTTTGGCGCCATTGTCACCGCAGGTTCCTTGAAATCTATGGTTAATGCCTTACTTCTTTTGTTATTGCCTCAGTTTACAATTTGTTATACAAGACAAGGTCCGCAAGGTAAACTTTATCTGTTCCCCTTTCTAGTTGGAAAAGGCATTTACCTAAGATATCTTTGGTGTCGGTCGCGGTCGTGACAATGAAATGGTTATGGGCAAGGATGAGGAATTGAGCGGTGTTTATCCGCCACGGGAGTTCCGAAATTATTGACATTGCTACTTTCGGGCGTATCTTCACCGGAGAGGACAAACGCTTCCCCGGCTATGGTTAGGATTAGCTTGTGCCCGCCTATGCTTGTATTATGCATAGATCATACTCCGACTCGTGAAAAATCCATAAATGCCAATATAGGATAGGAAATCATTTGTGATATTGCAACAGTGTCTCTCGTCAGGGGTTCCTTAAGCGGCTAGGAAATTCTTAAGCGGCTTATTGACTGTTTTGAGGAAAATGGGTAATACTTGAATGCCATGTATATAAGAATGCATACATGCAATCATCAATTGAATCCATTTGCCATGGAAATAATTTGTTTGTCTTCGTGTTATTGTGCTTTTTATTTACCTATGTTTGTTTTAGTTAGGGCCCGAAGGGCCCAAAATTTTTTTAATATAACAATCATACCATTAACATTATTAACATAAACCATTGCATTTAACATATCTAGATTAAAATCCCCCTTAAACCCCCTTTGGTTTGGGTGCATATTCACACGGGGGGTTACGTAGGGCAGCGAGAGCCCTTAAAATATATTCACAATACATGTACAAAATTAACACCATTAAGTACATTCTCTCAAACCTTATAGTATTTTACAAACCTTAATATACACTATACAAAAACTTGTACATGCATACCCCACAAACGAGGATCGCTATGTACGGTCCAGATCTTGGAATAAAGGGCGAATATACCCATCCGACAGCTAAAGGTATGAATTTTATTGCTGTAGTAATAAAATTGGATTTTGACATTCTGAGTGGTATCTAATAGTATAGGGTTATTAAATGACCCCTGCTGTAACCAGTAGGGGTCAACTCTCTCTATTAGTTACAGATTTAAAGCAAACAGGGGTCCTATATAATCCTACGGAAGGAGGTAGGGTTTTTTTTATATATATATATATATGATAGATCTAATTAGGGGTTGGGCATTACAAACCAATATATCCAGATATTAAGCTTGATGCAAGCAAGAACATTGGGAACTTAGAGACCTTGGTATATTACCTTTAACTCTTATACTAATAGTATATGATGCAATGGGGAACCCGAATGTTTGGTTTTTTTTAATAAAATGGTCACGGGAAACAAAGACTAAGGTAAGGAAATAAGCCGTAACCATTAAATGGTGGTTTAGGGCACTGGCAACAGACTGCGGCCTGACCTCTTGGTAACTGGAGCTACACAACCGGCAGCTTTTAAGCACTTAGGATTTTCCCGGGCTCAAGCATAGATATGCTACATGGGCTATTTTTCAGAAGAAGAGTATGATACGCCAAGTTCAGGGGAAGAAGAAGCGCCCAGAAGAGAGGAAGATAGGGAACTTCTCTGGTGCTTCAATTCGGTGAGATTGAAAAATCTGGAGATGAACAGGAGAGGTAGAGGCAGAGGTTTTGATTCCGAACGAAACTATGATGATAACAACAGCAGCTTCATGGCAAAAAGAGGAGGCTTTAACAGAAATCCAGGCGGATTTTATAGGAAAAATAATGATGCTGATCACTATGTGCCTGAGACACAAATAGAAGATCTGGATTATGAGGAAGACGAATTACAGGTATGAAAATGTTAGGTTGATGGTACACACATAAACTGAGAAGGAAACTACTCTCCTTAAGGAAAGTCATATGGGAAATGACGTCCTGATCTTTAGATATGCAGATATGGAGTGCAAACTTCATTATTGCAAAAATTTAGTTAAGGATAATCACCTGCTGTTTAGTTACACAGATTGTGGTTAATAGGCATACATTATTTCGTGAAGTAGACGAAAGATTCATATAAAATAAATGGACTGGAGTGTTCAGTTCTTGCTCTTTAATAAATTACATTGAAAGGCTACTATGTAGATCATAAAGCATTAAAGACTATGGTGCAAAACCTGAACATTCAAGAAAGTTCTATTTTGGATTAGCTACAGTTTTAAGATTAAAAGTTGATAGCATGACTTGTGATGTAAGGTTGCTGTACTAACTCATATTCAGGTATATAAGGAAAGGTAACAAATATCTGATACCTGGAGAAATAAGCATGTATCTTATGATTGTACATTCCTAAGTAGACTAATTTGCATCTCAAGAGCAAAGGGTACATTGGGTGAAGGGCGAAAAGCCAAGAATCACCTGATGTACCTTTTGGCCCTTGGGTCGTTACCGAGTTTATCGCTAACGTTCTCATGATTGGCTGCAGGTACGTGGTGATTCTTCTCCCAATGTGTTTTCTTTGCTGTTATGAAGTGTAGTAGTTCGAAACGGAGGTATAAGATTAAGATACTTGCTGAAGAAGAAATCAGGTGTATGACATACAGTGGCACCAATTTTGAATTGTGGAAAGGCTTAAAATGAGTTAGCCAAAAAAGAAGTTCTTCATACTTAGATCTGAGTTGGGATATGTAAGTCTATAAAATATTGCAAACATGTCCAAATGATATTGTTAGGCAGAGTTTTGTGGACCACAAACATACCAGGTACTTGTGCTTACCATATCTTATCTATTTGGAAGCATAACAAAGTTTTGCTATGAAGTGATAGTTTTTTCTCATAGACATATGTTTGTATATTCATCTTGGTTGAATCAGACTTATATTTACTGAAGTCAGGTTGTGAGATGTCACATTAAATATTACTGTCTCGAAATTTTAATACAGGACATCATGTAAAAGAACACAAGTTGATTGAACTTATGACAAATAAAAGGGGATTAACAACACCCGAGAGCATGAGTTTATGATATAATAACAAAAAGGCCTTGGTATGACTTGCTGATAAAAACCTCAAATGAAAAGAGGTAACACGGAGCAGTAAAGGCTAACATGCTGATTAAGTATATGCTGTTGAAAGACCACTAGGAAGGGATAAGATGGGCTAAAGGCCACGTCTATGTAAGGATGATGAACCATTCAAAAGAAAAACGTACATTAATAAAACATGCGTCATCATAATATAAGGTTACATGAGCGACATGCAAACATGCAGTTAAGTAGGAATGACATGCAAACATGCAGTTAAATGGGAAGGTCTTGCATGCATGTTCAGTTCAGTTAACTTGATTAAGTAGTTTTTCCTTCTGTCTACATGTAAAATATATCTGGTATAGAATATTGGATATAATGGCCGAGGTTGGATGTACCCTGTCTTTGATTGGCTCAGTCATTGGAGGGAATGATAATGCTATGGAAGGATTGACCGAAGTAGTATGATGGGCTAGTAGGGCTTAGTGTCTGTGCTAGTCAAGTCAAGGTTTTTTTTTTTGAGGGCTAGAACTAGATAAATTATATTAATTATATAAGGGTACAAAGAAAGGAAAGGAGCCCCTAAGGAGCATGAGCTACCAAGCTCACGTGCTGGGCACAAGACCCCTAGTTGCTACTCATCTGATTGTAAAGAGGAGAATCCACCTTCACCTCTCATCCATGAACACTTAAAATGCAAATAGAACCCTTGAATAGAGCCTAGTCGATCAAAGGCTTTATCATAATCACATCCCATCTTCCTGATATGGGAGATAGCCATTAAGGCAATTGCATGGCTGAAAACATTTTTTATCTTTGTTGTAGATATTTCCCCTCCACCTAGAGCAACGGCACATCTGTGCTTCCAGACAGCCCAAAGTGCCACGCAAATGATTGAGTACCCCAATTTGTCCTTGCAAACCAGCCCAATCTGCGGCCATTGCAATTGAACATGATCAACTTGTATAATGGGAGAGACCCATTCCCAAAAAGCCATCACCTTTGGGCAAAAGAACATGTGATTGACAGTGGCTAAGCGACAACGCCAACTGAGCCATATGAACATTTGAATTTTCTTAGCACAGAATGAGTTCCAGCATCTTTTTAGTTGACTCGTGTATTCAATCGTAGAGAGATTAATTCTGGTGGATACTACTGGCAGGTCGTCATCAGCCAAGGCTTTATAGACCTCATGAACTGAATATGCAGGTTTATTGTTGAGCAGCCATACTTCCTCCAACCCATCAATGCCTGTTAACATTCTTACCTTGCTCATGATCTTCTTGTAGACTACTCTGTCTGAAGTGGAGCCCCTGATCATGGATTTGAGTTTGGTCCAGGACCACCAACGTTCATGTTCACTATCCCATAAGTGCTTTAGGCAGGATATACCAGCCGCTTCCCATTTTCTGCATATCCTGGGGTGCTTAAGAGCCAAAGGGTGGTCTATTTGCATGCTGACCACAGGACTCCAAAAGATAGAGAGATTTCCTGAATGCTCTGATGCTTGTGCAGGCTGAAAGACATCCTTCACTTGCTGCCAAGCTTCTAAAATTTTGCGCATAACAGCAGATGTTCCTGGTGCGATTTTGAAGTCATTAAAGCATGCATACTTACATGTGAGCGCCAATGAAGGCTTAGAAATTGGGCTTGCTTTGCAAAGCCAATACCATATGAAATGGGAGCCGTAATCATCCGCTTGGTTTAACACATTCCATACCAGCTTGCAGATTAGAGCTTGAGAGTGCTTGAGTAGGTCCTTGCTACCTAATCCTCCAAGTGCTCTAGGCTTGCATACCTCAGACCAGACAATTTTTGCAGTGCCTTGCCAGACAAAAGCTCTTATAAATTGTTGCATACGCTGATATACATACTTTGGAGCTAATAGGATTGACGAGACGTAGACTAGCGAGCTACTTAGAATGCAATTGGTTATGGTGATCCGCCCAGCCATGGAGAGACCTTTGCTTGACCATAGATTGATTCTTTTCTTTAGTTTATCCAGGATGGCATTCCATGTACCTAAAGGTGGAGCTCCAACTGCCAATGGTAATCCCAATAGCCTTGTGACTTCACCTCTTCTTACAATCTGAATCCCAAGTCCTAATATTCGAGCAGTTGGCTGTTCCTCATAGGGCCAAATAATGGAGCATTTGTTGGCATTGAGAGAGACTCCAGTGACTGCACTGAAGCTTCTAATGGCCTCAAGACAATTATTAATGATGTTATCATCACGACGAAGGAAGATAAAAGGGTCGTCAGCAAACTGCTGAATGCCGAGTTGCTTTTGGGGTGAACAAGGAAGTTGGATCCCATTAATTTCCCCTTTCTGCATCTTAGACAGCACAAGAAGAGTGAGAATATTAGCCAATAGAATGAAGATATATGGGGCGAGAGGGCACCCTTGTCGCACGCCCTTTCTAAGGAGAAATAATTGGGTAGGACTGCCATTGATAATGATTGATGCTGAAGCCATTTTGTTGAGGCCTAGAACCATGTTTGTGAACTTACTGTCAAAGCCAAATTTGGACATAACCTCATGAATTGAAACCCATCTGATCGTGTCGAATGCTCGTTTGAAATCCAGTTTAAGCATGACACATTTTTGTTTGCTCAACTCAGCCCAATGTAAGCCTTCACATGCAGATAGATAGTTAGATAATATGTTCCTGCCAGAGAGAAAAGCCGATTGCTCAATCCTTATTATCCTGCTCAAGACTGGTTTGAGGCGGCTGGCGAGCAGCTTGGCCATTAATTTGTATGTAGTGTTAGTAAGCGCAATGGGCCGCCATTCCTCAATGACACTAGGCTTCTCCACCTTTGGAATCAATGCAATAAAGCCTGTAGAGATCGAAGGGTGTAAGCTGCCATAGTCCCAAGCTCCTTGCAAAACTGCAACCAAATCATCACCGAGCTCTTCCCAAAATTCAAGGAAGAATTCCGGAGGGAACCCGTCAGGACCAGGTGATTTTCCATGTGCCATTCCTTTAAGGTTGAGATAAACCTCTTCCTTTGTTATCTTCTCACAGAGTCGGGCGTTTTCATTTGGCGTGATTGCTGGTTTTATTATCTCCAGACATTGATCCAGCTTTCTGCCATAATCTACTGGAAGCTCGTCTTCTGAAAACAGTTTTGAGTATGTGTCAGTGAATGATTGCCTAATAAGCTTTGGATCCTTGATTAGATTATGATTGCTGTCCTTGATCTCGCTGATTCCATTCTCCATTAACCTGCTACCTGCTAGTCTGAAAAATATTTTTGAGTTTTCGTTATCCATGTTTTCATGCCACTTGGCTTTTGCTCTAACAGCAGCCCCTCTAGCCTCATCCTCTTCTATTGCTCTAATTCTCGTATCAAGATCAGCCTCCCTGTTCTGCAGAGTTATATTGAATGGATTTACCATTAGTTTGTAGCGGACATTCCTGATCTCATCATACAATTTGAGTTTTGCCTCTTGGAAGGATTTTGCCCTGGAACTGCCCCACTGTTTGATCCATCCCTTGATTGTTTTGAGCTTGAGGTCCATGCCTGCATGCTTTTATGCTGTGAGATTCTAGGAACAGAGGCAATAAAGTCTCTAAAGGGGCCACAAAATTCTGATTTATTGAGATAACTAGTGTTGAACTTGAAAGGTGTAGCAGCTTTCCTTGCACGAATGGATGGCACATCAAGTGTTAACTTCTGAGGTATATGATCAGACTGCGTGAATCCTTACTCGCCCTCAACAAAATGTTTATCCAGAAAGGGAGCAGATCTACTTACCAGATAAAAACGGTCGAGGAGGCAGTATACACGCTTATCTCCATCCTGCTTGTTACACCACGAATATTCAGAAGTTGATGGAGGGACAAGTGTGAAGCCAATTGTATCAATTAAACTTTCCCATGCAACTTTTTCCTCTGCTGATAAATTCCTGAGAATCCCTGCCTTCTGATTCCAAGTCAATAGGTTGGTCTCTGATCCAGGTCTCAAGTTGTTTCCACATTATGGCTCTTTCCTTTGGCTTGTTCGAAGTTGATGATTCCCCATCTAATATTGTCTGTTTCTAATATGATTACTTGCCAGTGTCCATCATGGTGACAGAAAGTATTTACTACTTTCAGACCTCTCCAAAGCAAGCCTACCCCTCCCTTGGTACCATTTGCCTTGCAAACTAATGAGCTGTAACCACAAGCAACCCAGCTGCCAAAAGAATTGGCTTCAAAGTCCCCAAGTCGGTGTTCTTGAAACATCATTATGTCTGCTGCCATTGCTCTTACAGCAGTAATGATTCTAGAGCGCTTAAGAGTGCCCCTAATTCCCCTGATATTCCAGGCTTACTATCTTCATAGGAAGTGTGAAGTAAATTATCTAGTGCTCTACCTAGTGATCGCTTATACTCTTGCTGCAAACAGATCGTGATCTTATCCATATCGTGTTGTGATCTTACCCATATCATGTGCACAGGCATTCATAAGGATGGAGATAGTGATATCTCCACTTCAGCCTTGCTTCCTCTCTTCTTATTCTTCTTCTTTTTCTTTTTAACCGGAGGTACCTGAGGTCCTGAATCAGCCTGATTACAGGGATCTCCTGCTGCCTCCTGATCATAATTTTGTATCTTATCTTTGGTTCCTACCACAAGGGAACCCTCAGCAGCCATTGTGCCTTTGCCTTTACTGGAACTATCATTATTTGATATTTTGACATTCTGGTCCATATTTGGGTCCTCTGCATTTGCATACCTATTAACCTCAGCTTCGTAACTAGCATTCTGCACCCCAACAGATGAGGAAGTTGCACTGATCTGGTCCATGTTGCTTGCATCTCTGTTATCAGGCTTGTCATGTTGTTGAATCAAGATGCCTTTGGCTTTGCCCAAAAAGTGGGGTACGTTTGTCACCTCTTCCACTTGACAACCCAGTGTGGTAGGAGCTGCATGCCCCTCACTATCAGTCGAGAGTTGTGGCCGTTGCTCTGCTAATACGTCCTTTGCAGCTGCATGCAATTTGTTATCATCCACGGGTTGTGGCCTTTGCCCTGTTGGCATGTCCTTTGCAGCATCATCAGAGGGAAAAGTAGTTGGGCACCTAGCGGTACCTGCAGTGGTTGCATGGATGTTGACCTGCAGTTGGCCCTCCTTATCAGCATGCATTGCTGGAAAGTCTGTTGGGGCCTCCTCTAGATTAGATGGCGTTTCCACATAGGGAGGTGGATGTCTAGAGCATTCTCCAACTTCAAAATGGCTAGGCGCAGCAGGGAATCTCCCACGCCCCCTTCCACTATTTCTGTTCATCCTAGCACCTCGTCCTCTGCCCCGAACAACTGTCCAGTCCTGTTGCTGTTGCTGTATTATAACCGTCCCATCTTGATTGTGAAAGGATAGCGCCTGAGTACAGTCCTCCTTGTGTAGACGTTCATGGCAACAGTCACAAAGAGGGGGAAGACCCTCTAATTTGAGTGGGAAAGACACCAGTTTATCTCTATAGCCCATGAACTGCAGTCCCTCTGGAATCTTTTTGAGCAGATCAATAGTAAGGCGAATTCTTGGTGATGTATCGGGCTTCATTTCAAGCAAGAGAAATTCACCGATTGGAGAACAGATGGCCTTCAGAGCTGGCTCAGTCCAGTACTCAGCACTCAGACCTCTCAGAGAAGCCCATACAGGATATGGGATAGATTGTGGATTATCACAGTCAAAATCTGCTTGCCATCTTTGTAAATAAAAATCTCCCCTGCACAGCTAATAATTCCTCTTCGAAGTAATATATCTACCTCCTTTGAGGAATTGAGTTCCACAGTAAAGTGTGGTGAGCCCAACCAGTAGATTCTTGGAATATGCAGGACCTTCGAGATATGCAGGACCTATTAAAATATTAGAACGCATTGAAAAAGTAGCTTACAGGTTGGAGTTACTTTTGCATGTCAGGGTGCACAATGTGCTCAATGTGAGCAATTTGAGGAAATATGTCTTCGATCAGTTACTGTTACAGCACAAAAAATTTTCCCCAGGAAACAACTCCTGCCCGCGTGTGCCACGCCGATCAGTACCACCCACACCTTGGATCCCTGATCCCCCACACTGACCACAAAGGTTTGCTTGTTGTGAGAAGTTCCCGTAGCAGCCCGGATTCCTTCAGAGAATCCTTCCTGAGTAAGCACCAACCGGTTGTTCAACCCAATTCGACCCTTGGCAGTAGCAATCTCCCTTGGGACCACAAACCACAGCCTCGGGCTGCAAATCTGACCACCAGGACTAAGCCTTGAATCCAATAGATAGCTTTGATAGCAGAATCGACTTCCAATTCCTTTGATCCAGTTTCGTAGGCCCAGCCCAATTCCTCCTCCCGGCTTTATAATCCGCCTTCTGAAGCTCACTAGCAGTCCCCTAGGACCAAAACCGGCCAGCTCAGCCTTTTACTTGATCCGAATCTGTTCTCTACAGCTTAACCCATCGATCTAGCAGCTGGATCTCCTTCGAATTCATCTCCTCTGATATATATCAGGTTTCTATGATCCATCGAACCCTTTGCTACCACGTGTCCCTTTAATGGTTTATTTAAACCATAGCTAACTTATTTATTCTTCCATGTTCATACATTTGGCCAGTGCCTATATAAGTTACATTAACATTATTACAATAATGTTAACCATGCACCCATATAGGTCTCCTGCCTCAGCAAACCCTGCTAGCTCCTTCCGCACTAATATTTAGTAATATTAGCGTGCCCCAACGGACCATTACCCGCTGCTAGCCATTATTACCGCTTATCCCGCATTTCGTCACCATAGACTGATTACAGTCAACATGGCCTATTAAATCACAACTGCCCGGCAATCGCGACCAATAGTACCCCCATGCTCATGGACGTCCATCAAGGGCCCCATTCCGGCTATGCCCTTGGGAGCATCTGTAACATTCCTCCCCCTCCTTTTGGACCTTGCCCTCAAGGTTGATCCTTTAGATGAGGGAACTGCTGCACAAATTCCTCCATCTCCCAGGTGGCATCCTCAGGAGACTGGTCCTGCCACTAAACCAGATGCTCTACCACATCTCTATTGCGCAGCTGCCGAACTCTTTTATCCAAAAGACGTTCTGGCGTTACAGAGGAGTTTAAGACGATCGGTATGCTTTGCGGACTAATCACGTTAGCGGTGCCCTCTTCAGCTGACTTACATAAAACACATGATGGATCCCTACTTCCTGTGGTAAGTTCAACTCATATGCTGTTTCTCCGATCCTTTTAGTAATCCTAAAAGGTCCAGCATACCGCGGGGTAAGTTTAGGCACCCGACCTTTGGTTAAAGGCCGTAATGTGTTTATTCTTAATGTCGAAGGATAAACGACCCGTAGGAAAACATAATCACCTTCTGCATAAGAGATATCACGTCTATGCTGATTAGCAGACGTTCGTGCCCTATCTTGAGCTTTTCGCAATGCTTGCTTGCATTACCGCAGGATTGCATCCATATCATGAAGCATGTGTACTGCAACTTCAGTTCGGAGGTATTTATGTACACTTGAATAAGCCCTTGGGTTTCAGCCCATCATAGCCACAAAGGGAGTCATCTGAATTCCCGTGTGATGGCTATTATTATAAGCGAACTCTAGATAGAGTAAATAATCTTCCCACCTAGACTGCTTCTCGTGGACAAAACTTTGCAACATGTCCTCTAAGATCATGTTTATGCGCTCAGTTTGCCCGTCCGTCTGTGGATGATTTCCACTACTCATGTACAATCGGATCCTTAATCCTTTCATGAGATCTCTCCAGAAGCGACCCGTGAACTTAGTGTCCTGATCACTCACAATGGACAAGGGAAGTCCAAAAGGGTAATGCGACTATAAAGTCCATACTCACGCTTTTCCAGCGTTCATTTGGTAATAGGGAGAGTCTGTAACAATCCCGGAGTTTTCCCATGACCCCCCTTCATCGCTTGACACACCAAGCAGTGACTTACCAAGTCCTTGACTTGTTCTTGCAACTCTGGCCACTAGTAGAACCTTTTTACCAACTCATACGTCTTCCATTCACCTCCATGCCCAGCTTGCGGAGTGTCATGGTGCTCATGTAGAATTGACTCCCGAAGGTCCCCACTTGAAGGAACATATAGAAATGCAATCCCTCTTGCTCAGTCCACAGCTCCCCGAGCTTGACCATTGCCGGATCCTGCTGATCCTCAGGATATGCATCCTTGATCCTTTATATAAGATCACTTGTCAAAGTCGTTAAGGTATTTATATGCTTAACCCTTGATAATGCATCGGCAACTGGATTATTTTTGCCCGGCGTATGCTCAATGGAAAAATGGAACTCATGGAGGAAGTCTAGCCACCTAGCCTGTCTCGGGCTAATTTCGGCTTGACTTTGTAAGAACCTCAATGGTTTATCGTCAGTATAGACGATAAACTTGCGTGGCTCTTGGCTTGTCCCACTACGCAAGTAGTGCCTCCATGTCTTTAACGCATGCACGATGGCTAGCAACTCTTGCTCATAAGTTGCGTAGTTCCTTTTCGCAGGACTTAGTTTCCGACTTTCATAAGCCACTACGTGACCCTGCTGCATTAATACTGCTCCCAGTGCTTGGCCACAAGCGTCAGTATAGACCTCAAATGCCTGATTCAAATCTGGCACTTTTAGCACATAACTGCTCACTAGCAAGTCCTTAATGCGCCGAAATGCCTCTTGCTGCTCTCTCCCCCACACAAAATCGTGATATTTCTTCAAAAAATCAGTGAGAGGAGCAACAACTTTAGAAAATTTAGGTACGAATTTGCGGTAGTACGTGGCTAACCCTAGAAAACTTCGTAACTCTGAAACGTTTTTTGGTGGGAGCCATTGCTGTACCACTTACACCTTGGCGGGATCTGGGGAGACACCATCACCAGACATGATATGTCCCAAATAAGCCACTCGGTGCTTAAAGAAATCACATTTAGAAATCTTTGCATAGAGTTTATGTCCCCGCATAATTCAAAGAACGTGTTCCAAATGGGCGAAATGCTCTTCAACAGTTTGCGAGTAGACGAGAATATCATCTAAAAAAACCTCGACAAACTTGTCCAAATGCTCAGAGAACACTTGATTCATTAGGCGCATAAACGTTGCAGGCGCATTTGTAAGTCCAAACGACATAATCTGAAACTCATAATGTCCTTGATGAGTTCTGAATGCAGTTTTAGGTTCGTCCCCTTCTCGAATCCTAATCTGATGATATCCACTGCGGAGGTCGATCTTGGTAAACCATTTGGCACCCTCAAGATGATCCAGAATATTATCGACCCGGGGTAAAGGATATCTATCCTTTACAGTTGCCTTGTTAAGTGTCTGGTAATCTATGCACATCCGCATGGTACCGTCCTTTTTCTTAACAAGCAAAACGGGACTCGCAAAAGGTGATTTACTTGGGCGTACAAAACCTTTACTTAATAATTCTCTCACTTGTTTTTTAATCTCTTCAAGTTCTAGAGGACTTAATCGGTAGGGAGCACGTGCCATGGGCTTGACCCCAGGTTCAAGCTCAATTTCGTGCTCGACACCCCGCGAAGGTGGCGGTCCCTCAGATAACTCTTCCGGAAAAACATCCTTGAAGGTATGCAAAAGATCTTTTAGTCTTTGGTCTACCTCAGAGTTTACTCCGGTGTTAACCACCAATGAGTTACACCATTTGACAATCAAATCATCTTTTCTCAAGTACATCAAAGAAAAAACATTTGTATTAACTTTGAAAAACTTTTTTAGCCTGAGTGGCTGACATGAGCTTACCAGGCTCTACATGCGGTAAACGTTGAATCCTAACTATTCCATTTGATGGTAAATTGAAAACTAAGGTGTGTGTTGGCCAGAGAATTGTGGCTCAACTTGCTGTAACCATTTCATGCCTAGAATGACATCATATCGCTTTAACTAAGCGATGTCTAGATCTATGGACATAGATGTTACAACCCGGGATTCTTTGTCCAACAACTCCAAACAAACACCCCGTGCTTGCTCATTGTGACATTGAGTTTGTGGCCCAGCCTCAGACTCGATCATGTACGGAGCCACCTCATTCAATTCCAGCCCTAGATCATGTGCTAGATCTGCAGAAATAAAGTTATAAGTGCTTCCAGAATCATCCAAAACAACCACGTTTCTACCATTGATTCTACCTAATAATCTGATAACTTTATCCGCATAAGAGCGTGGAGTAGGGCTTACCATCTCTTCTCGAGCGATAACTTATAACGCCTTTACCTCTGGCTTATCATTTACCTTTGCAGTGCTGGCCAAAACTTTCTTGCGAGGCTTTGTGCATTATCGGGCAAAGTGTCCGACCACCCCACAACGATAACACCCCTTAGGCTTATCCATTTTGGCATCACCTTCCTTGGCCTTGCCCCTGGTGGCCTTATCCGTAGAACCATTCTTCTGCTTCTTAGAGGGAGCAGATCCCTGGGAGTTTTCCCCGGCCCTCTTTGCCTTCCAATTAGCAAATTCCTGAGCCTTCTTGGATTCTTCCCTACCCACCAGTTTCCTGGCCATCTCAACAGCCAACTCAAAGTCAGCAGGTTCAGCCTGCAGCAAATGCGTGCGAACTGGCATCCCGTAGACCATTTATAAAATGATCCACGCGCATCCCTGCAGTAATCTTGGGTAATCGTGAAAAGAGCGCCCTCAGCTCTGTCACATAATCCCACAGAGACCCTGTCTGAGTGAGCTCCTTCAGCTGTATGAGTGCATGCCGCCGGTCATAATGAGGTGCATACTCCTGTCGGAATAAATGACAAAATTCCCTCCAAGTACGCAGCTTCTGACCATTCTCGGTGTGTATATCCCACCATGCTACTGCCAGTCCCTTCAACTTCAGGGTGGCATACATTAGTCGGGCATTTTCACCTTTCTTTGTAGCTGCAAAATACAACTTCTTTGATTGAACCATCGCATAGCCTGCTCAGGTATTACATCCTTACCATAGAAATCCGGCATTTTTACGCGCTTTAGAGACTTAATCTCTTCACCAGAAAGTTCCCCCAGGGATTCTTCTGGCTGAGCAATACCTTCCATGACATTCTGAGCTGCTGGTTCTTCGACCAACCCCGTGTTTACTCCCGATGGTGCACTAGGTCCCGGTCGTGCAACCTCGTGAGGAACACCGTGGCTTGCCCCTGGAGCAGTGGGAATTGCCCCAGCCACCTGTAGAAACTTCTCTACTACACTACTCAAGCGAAGTTCTCGGGTCTTCCCCTCAGCAGCCCACTTCTACAGGTTTTCCTTTATCAACCCCAGGGTGTTCCGGAACCTGGCTTGTTTAGCCCTTATCTCGTTCAGTTCCCCAGTTATACGATTGATATGACCTACACTTTCGTCGAGTAAGTTTTCACCTACTGGACCCCCCTCAGTACTTGCTCCGGCCGCTCAGTACTTGCTCCCAGAGCATTCCCGGCATTTACATTATCAGTATTAGCTGCACTTGCAGCATTTACATGATCAGCACCTACAGGAATAGCTGCTTCAGGAGCAGCTTCTGGGAGTGCTCCCCCATCCAGCTCGAACTCGGGCAATTCATCGTCTAAATGAATGTCCTCGAGGGCGGGTATTATGCCCTCTTCAGGCGGATGCACTTCAGGCAATCCGTCAATAGGTCCAGCCGGCATATCAGGCACAGGTTTAGCCATTGGGCTCTAATACCACTGTTACGGCACAAAAAATTTTCCCCAGGAAACAACTCATGCCCGCGTGTGCCACGCCGATCAATACCGCCCACACCTTGGATCCCTGATCCCCCACACTGACCACAAAGGTTTGCTTGCTGTGAGAAGTTCCCACAGTAGCCCGGATTCCTTCAGAGAATCCTTCTTGAGTAAGCACTAGCCGGCTGCTCAACCCAATTCGACCCTTGGAAGTAGCAATCTGCCTTGGGACCACAAACCACAGCCTCGGGCTGCAAACCCGACCACCAGGTCTAAGCCTTGAATCCCACAGTTAGCTTTGATAGCAGAATTAGCTTCCAATTCCTTTGATCCAGTTTCGTAGGCCCAGCCCAATTCCTCCTCCCGGCTTTATAATCCGCCTTTTGAAGCTCACTAGCAGTCCCCTAGGACCAAAACCGGCCAGCTCAGCCTTTTACTTGATCTGAATCTGTTCTCTACAGCTTAACCCATCGATCTCGCAGCCGGATCTCCTTCGAATCCGTCTCCTCTGATATATATCAGGTTTCTATGACCCATTGAACCCTTTGCTGCCACGTGTCCCTTTAATGGTTTATTTAAACCATAGCTAACTTATTTATTCTTCTATGTTCATACATTTGGCCCCCAGTGCCTATACAAGTTACATTAACATTAATACAATAATGATAACCATGCACATATAGGTCTCCTGCCTCGACAAACCATGCTAGCTCCTTCCGCACTAATATTTAGTAATATTAGCGCCCCCCAGTGGACCATTACCCGCTGCTAGCCATTATTACCACATCCCGCATTCCGTCACCATAGACTAATTACAGTCAACATGGCCTATTAAATCACAACCGCCCGGCAATCGCGACCAATAGTACCTCCTGCTCATGGACGTCCGTCAAGGGCCCGATTCCAGCTATGCCTTTGGGAGCACCTGTAACAGTTGCACATGCTTGCGGACAACGATTTGGCAAGCAGATATTTGACCAGAGCGTATTTTGCAAATAGAGATGCGTAAGCTTCAAATGAGGACAATCACAAGATTTTTTATTCAATGGATTGGTTGTCCGATTGAAGACGCAACGTGGGAACATTCAAAGTGGAATCTTCGCCAATTTCGTGAGCTCGCCCATGTGAGTTAAAAATTTGATTTGCTGATGAAGAAGAATTCGAGCATGGCCTTTTGTGCGGGGACAGAGTCCCCGCTACCTGCTCCATAGCCATTGATGTCGTTCACGATAGATATAGGAGTTATGACACTCCATGCTGAATAAGTGGCTGAAATTTTGTGTCCGCAAGAACCTCATGAAATAAATAAAGAATCTAATTATGAAAAGTGCATGCAAAGAGCAAAACTTGTTAAGAGTCGAACATACCTTAGGTGCTCTGATAATCCAGTGAAGAAGGAGCTTGATGAATGGAATCAATTGCTCAATTTCTTATAAAGGAGGGCAATGCTTTTGTTTATGACCCAATTTGGCAATTTATACTAATGAAATTGAGTAAGGAAGCTTGGAATTGGCTGTTATTTTGGTGAAGGATCGACTACTTTTGGCACAATAGCCGTTGAAAAGACCGCAATGGGTGTGGTACCGTGAAGCTAGCCTTGGGCCTCACGATCGTGAGAACGTCATGAGGCGCATATGTGTGGGGCCTTAACTGTTGATGTGTGACTGCCTGGCTATAAGGGAAAAGAGGTCAGTATGAGGAGATATTATGGTGCACAACAAGGGGCCTTAAACCTCGTAAGCCTAGGCTCTTCGCTTGTCATGCAACATGGCTACAGGCAGCACGCAGGTGGACCTTAAACCCCTACACTGTTGACCCCTAGTGACTCTTTTTGTTGATCAATTTTAGATACGAAATGTTAGGGTAGGCCACATTTTCCCTTATTATCATCATTCTTACATCCTATAATTTTCCTATGACTTTCCTATCCTACCTGGCAGGGTGCTAGTGCCAGCTGTCCTAGCTAGTGCCATCTGGCAGTGCTTGTGCCAGCTATATATTATAATTCATAATACATTCAAATTCAAATTCACAATACAATTCAACAATAGAATACACCAAATTTTTATATCAGTTTCCATTCAAAATTTGCAGTGCTTCAAGCAATCTGCAATTCATTACTAAAGGGAGCAAGCAAAAAAGTGAGCAAGGAAGGCAAGCGGCTAACAGACTGCCATCACCGAAGCTCGCCGGAAATGTGAAGACTGAGGTCCGAAATGTGCAAAATGTGGCCACACGTGCGAAATGTAGCCTACCCCTAACATTTCAAGGGGGAATGTTCGGTGGCAGGCCATTACGCGGGGTAAGGCCCCCGCGTAATGGCCTGCCACCGAACATTACCCCTAACAAAAACTTTTCGTTGGGGTAGGTAACAACTTTAGGAAGCCGATTCTTGTGGCAGTGTTGTTCTTAGAACATTTTGCAATTAGGAGGAGTTGGGGTAGGGTACAACTTGGAAGCCGATTCTTGTGGCATGTTGTTCTTAGAACATTTTGCAATTGGGAAGAATTGTGCATTTAAGTGCGCTAGACATGGCGACCCTACCCTACAAGAAATCTTATTTTGAAGATAACAAAAGTTGTAATCATGTTGCAAAAAAGATAGTGTATTTATATAATCAATTTTGTTGCCGTTTGTATAGGTATATTTCTCTATTTTTGAAGCCATGTAGACCTGATTAAGAACAGTTCTTAAAAAGTGCGCCTCTGGGCGGCCATAGTACTCTGTAATGGGCCCCTTTGGGAGCACAGTTTAGCGTGTTTTCCCGCTGGCTATGGCATGTGATCTCCTTCTCAGGCCTGCCGGCTCTATTTCTTCTGGACAAAGGAGCTCGCCTTCTTCAATTCTTTTGCAGATCGGACGTTTCATTCTTCCGGCGACCAAAAGCCGTAGAAATCTATAAAACCTTTTCTAAATCCGGCATCCTGGAAGCAGTAAATCCTTAGCATCACATCCTCTCTTGTTTTTTCTCGCATTGGGTTTTGGTTACAAAGCCAAATACATTTCTTCTCGTTCGGTTTTCGGTGAGGCAATATCTGGGGTTTCGAGAGTTGTTTGAAATACTATAAAGCAGGATCATTAGATTCCACGGTTGGGCAGTATTTGAAATTATTCAGGAGGAAGTTTTTGAAGGTGGATCTGTTCTGTAAGGCGGATTATGTCCAAATGCAGGATATGGAATGGTAAGAAACACGACATTTTGCAAAAGCAGCAGGGATTTAACCTGCTTAGATAGTGGATAACAGCAGTCCAAGGCCGTCACACTGGGGGAAAAGGGTGCTGGGCGCTTCTTGCGCATTGACGAGGTTCCATCACCTTCTAGACAGATGGCGGGGGCAAATAGTGAGCTCACTCCTGCTCTGGCTGACCTTGATGGACAGCTTAAAGATCTATTTCGAGCACTTGAGTAAGTCTGGCTATTTCACTTTTGCTATTTGCATATAGTCTGTAATTATCGTGAACTATACACCACCTGATGTTTAATGATGGTATACCAATGTGGAAAATTTCTTGGAATTAAGTTCAGATGCTGCATTGATGTTTATTAAATCAAACCTTGACATATGTTGATTATGATGCAGGAATGGTTTTCAGAAACTAGATAAGATCAAGGATCCCAATAGACAGAGTAAGCAACTTGAAGAGCTTACTGCCAAGATGAGGGAATGCAAAAGGTACCTTTAATGTATTTCACGCACGTTTATCTTATGAACACATTTGTAATAATTTAAATGAAGTTCCAAGCTCTTAGTATTTTTATGTTCGTGCCAGGTTAATTAAGGAGTTTGATAGAGAGATGAAAGAGGAGGAAGTGACAAATCCACCAGAAGTCAACAAGCATTTGAATGAAAAGAAACAAGCTCTTGTAAGCCCATATCATTTTGAGCAGTTTGATTCTAGTATCTTACACACAGATTTATACGTAAGCATGTTCTTGCTGTCTCACAGATAAAGGAGCTCAACTCGTATGTTGCTTTACGGAAAACGTAAGTGTTGCTTGCAATTATGATCATTGTGTTTGAAAATTTGTTGACCATTATTAATGATTGATGTCATGTTAGAATAGATATACGAGCTCTATCGGCAGCAAAAAGGCAGAACTTCTTGATGGTGGAACTGGCAGTGGGGAGCCATTGGTAGATGAGAATGTTCGTATGGCATCAAGTGAGTACTCATGCTATGACTTCCATCTAAATCTGGTTTGTAGGAAAAGCTGTTCAACCATTTTGTGACATGGCTTTTAAAAGTTTATTGTTCAGAAGATGTATGCAAGCACTTATTTTGCAATTTTACTCAACAAGGAACATCAATTTCTCTTTTGCTCATAGACAGGTTCTGGTTTATGAGTGTTTCATTACATTCTTCATTGAGCTCATGAGTTGCAACATATTGATTCATTCATCCTTTTTTATGCTTTGCAATTCAAAGTAAAAATTAGCATTTCGTACTCTAATGCATCATATTATTCCTGTTGGAGACAAACAACTAGCAAATAAATTGACCTGCAATTGGTATTGCAAACATTTGGAACTGATGAAAATCTGATTACCAGCGATGACAACTCAGCAGCTAGTGGATTCTGGTAAAAAAACCATGGATGAAACTGACCAGACCATTGAACGTTCCAAAAAGGTATGAATCCTTAAGTTTTTTCTAGTCGATGCATGCCACCATATGCACACATTTTTATCCCTTTGGATACTGTCAGTCTTTTGGATGTGTTCTTACACTAAATGGTTTGTTTTAGGTCGTTGAAGATACAATACAAGTTGGAACCCAGACAGCAGTAACCTTGAAGGCGCAGGTTTGCTATGGACTACCTTCATCTCATTCTTCTTCAATGTTGATTGCAAGAAGGAAATGTCAATGTATCAATTCTTTAGGAAAATGTGCATATGCTTGGAGTATCTAAGTTGTCTAGCTGGAAGGTTTTATCCTTGGCATTAAAACGATTTTCTTGAATGTAACCTGCTTTTGGCTGTCGCAGAACAAAACTAATGTTAATATGATATATCCTAGTTATTTGCGCACTTTTAATGTGCTTATGGTCTGTTACTATTTTCAGACTGAGCAAATGGGTAGGATTGTGAATGAGCTGGACAATATTCAATTCTCAATTAAGAAGGCCTCTCAGCTTGTGAAAGAGATTGGTAGGCAGGTTAGGTTCCCAACTTTTACCTTTATCACTTTTCTCATTTAGTTTTTATGGATCGCTGATAATCTTGGCCATCTCTGCAGCTCGCTACAGACCGTTGTATCATGGCTTTTATGTTTCTCATTGTTTGTGGAATTATTGCTATAATTGTTGTAAAGGTAACCTCAATCCTATCATTCTTTTTTGGATTCTGGCTGTTGGGCCCACTGCTGAGGGCCATTTTGTTGTTTCAGATTGTAAATCCCAAAAATAAGAACATTAATGTTCCTGGATTAGCGCCACCTGCACAGAATACTACGAAATATGCGGTATATGGACGTAGAATGCTTCTATGACAGGATGGATCTATTTTCTTGATTGAGTTCATGTGAGAGCATGATTCTGTATTGACTTGGCAGTCAGTTGAAATTAAGCTGCCTTCGAAGGGTTTGCTGAGAATGGGAGAAGAGAGCGGACCGCAATTTCCTATTACCCGGTGCATGCAGCAGTTCAGCAAGTCGTTATTGATTTCTTCACGATGGCATTTGTACCATAGGAGTTAGAATATTTGTGGTGGAGGCCATCACAGCCAATCCGGTAGTTGTAGCATATGTGTTTTTAGAAAAGGATTTGGCTTTTTGATGCCTTTATATGCTCCTTTTGAAATAGTAATCGACATCTTATTTTTCAATTGTTTTTACTTGGTAATAAGAAAATGTCATCTGTCAAACTGCAATTTTCGTGCGCTGCTGAACACGTTTGATTGGTTTGAGTAGTTGCTCTGTTTCAAATTTTACGAATGATAATGATTTTCATATGATACACGGTATGTATGCTAGGTGTTGTCATTTAACGACATCTTAGCGAAGGCCAAGCTTAGTTTCAATGTATGTGTTTAAGGGCGGCTTCCCACGAGTGCTGAAACCTGAAATTTCTTAAGGCTGTGGTGATGTCTACCTTGAGCCCAGATTTGCTCCATTTCCATGGATCATCTTTTATTTCTGGCATGTAGCTGACAATCAAACCTAGGTTAGGATCAATTCAGGCGCGTCAGCCAATCACGCCGTGCCACGTGGCATCATTTCTTTTAAGGAATGCTAAGAGATTGTTATGTCGTCGTTGTCCCCTCCATTCTACGCAACATTGGGTTTTACCTGCGATTCCGGCGATTTCACTCCACATTCTTGATTTTTTTTACTGCCAGAATTGATCCTAACCTCCATTCACGTTGCAGGAATGCTCTTCTTGTGTTGATTCTGGGGAGTCAACAGGGGCCTCATAAATCGAGCTCCACAAGGAGAGAAAAGGAGGCTCCAAACTTGGCTTCCAGAAATAGCCAACCCGACCTTCCAGTTTTCCCTCGTGGAAACGGTGGAAACGGCCCTAACAAACAAGTCCCTATATGTCATGTTTGTTCCATATCTTAAAGTGTATATTGGCAATGGATTTATTTCTTGCAAAAGTTGGTATCTGAGTGATGCAATGGAGTTTGTGGGTGTATCTTTGTTCATCTTTTATCTTTTACTTTATCGCTCTAAGATGAAAAGTATGATAAGGCATTGTGGGTTGCCCTCCTACCTTTAGAGAAGCCTTTTATTTCAAAGTCCCAACTAGTAAGAATGGGGGCCTAGTCTTATCTGCAGCAATGAAAACAGATCGCAAACAGATCGCAAAGATTGGCTGGGAAGTTGATGTTTATGTACATGTAGCCATTAAGCTTATAAAAAGAGTCATCGGTATTTCAGTCATTAGTCTACTCAAAACTTGGATAACGGACTTGAGAAATAGAGAAACATTGCCAATCACGTTAAACAAATGTCCCGGCTTAAAAAAAAATGGCAAGGGGCTCAGATCGACCTATAGTACTGGCCGCAAGAGCTCAAATCTGCTGGGAAAAACACGTGGAGGACGACGCATGTTAGCACTCTGCCGATTTGTGAGAAAAATGAGCTCCACTGTTATGGCCAATTTGTGAAGTGTGTGTCTATGGCAGATCTGTTGCTTTTGAAAGTCGGAGGTCTAAAGGGTCAAAAAATAATCTATGTTTCAATAGCGGGATGGCCCTTTAACGCAGGCTCACGTGGATCAATGTTGACTCAGGCACCCAGTATTTTCACATACCGGCTGAGGGGTTTTGTCATCTGCACCATCAAATTGATACATCCGATGATACAAAAGGAATACTCTTCCAGCCCATCTAGCAAGGGTTTATCCTTTGGGCAACCCAAAAAGAGTATAAGGTTAATCTTATTGTGTGTTGACAAAGTCATATAGCTTGTAATAATAGTTTGTGACATGGATGCAATTGTTGATAAGCAATATTCGGGTTATGTGCATGATTCTCGTAGATAAACTGGTTTCTATTTCCTTGCACCATGCTGGAATGGAATGCCACGTTTTCTATTGTCAAAGCTGGATCAAATGGGATACGTGGCTTCCAAAGCTTTGGTATGGGGCCTTAAATCAGATGAAAGATTTGAATTGAATTTTATCGTCCACAGAGACCAAGAGGCCTATGGGACTCAACCAAAGAAAGTAAGAACATAATATGCCTTTTATGATCCAAGATTAGAAAAACCCCTTGTCTCGAAGAGTTTTTTCGAGCAAAAAAGCTTAGCAGTAATATTGCACGAGAGGTTCTTCCAGAGACCAGAGCAACTATTTGTAAATCTTGGTTTGAACTAATAATGACGTGAAACTCGCTGATAAACTGCACAGCTGTACATGTTAGTGTAATGAGGGGCAATTGAGCTCACATGTCTAGCACCACCTAGATATATGCTGCTAGTGCTATTACTGAAGGTGTATACAATATCACAAGCTTTCTTCGTAAGCTTTGGGATAGTGTTTTGGAAATGATAACATTACAAAAGTCTACTTAATATGTTTCTTGATCGACTTCCACATATGACCATAAAGTAAAGGGAGAACCAGTAAATATCTCATTCGTTCCCTCCGGAGAATGTCAATCCAATGGTGCAGATAGGTACTTTTTTTTTTTTGATGGCAAGGTGGATTTTGTATTCATGTTACATGGAATACATCATGTCAGTAGCCTCCAAGTGAGGCAGTTGTACAACTAGCACAGCAAAATAACCTTCCATATGGACACCCATAAGGAAAGGAAAAAAGGCTGAAAAGCCCACAACCAAAATATATGTCAATAACAGAAAGGATTGTAAGATAGCCAGTAGACAAAATCTGGCTTAAAACAGTCTTGAAGTGTTGATATCAGGACTGTACTATCACTGATTGGCTTCAACAACATCCTGGATAGTGAGGTCAGCTACTGCAGATCTGCCATATATGTTGAACAACTCATCCAATTCTTCTACTGTAAAAGTCGTGTAATCCATAAGCATAAGGACACGAGCCTCCCTCTTTTGCTGCCATTTGTGAAAGAGGGATTGGAAAAAACGCTTAAGCCCATTATGCCTCCACACCTCATGTCTATTCAGCATCTTTTTGAGGGCCATGGAGTGAACCATTTCAATTTTAAGCAGGATAAAGTGATCTTCCAGCTCCACTCTAGAGATATAGTGTTCATCATCTTCATTATTGCTCAGCCATCTGATCGGGGCCCCTAGTTTCTTCAGCCTCCTCTGCTGCTCTGTGTAAAATACCATCAGAATCTGTTAGTATCAATACAAAGAAATTATAGGCATCTTTAAATCTGCCTACACGGTCCCACTGTTTGTCATATTTGGCTCCCCTAAGAGCCATGTGAGCAGTGGCAGTATGCTGGATAGTTGACAGCAGATTAGCCTTAATCCAGGTGACATTGGGTCTTTTACCCTCCATAGCTACAGAATTAGGTAAGAGTTCTGCAAGTGTTTATAAGTCTGGATCCCGAGTTGAGAAATTGAAAGATATTGTCTGGAACCCCCAAATTTAACTGAGAAGTCCACGTCCAAACCTCCTCAATAATTGGGCATTTGAAAACATGGTTTGAGTCCTCCACCATGCCACAGCCTAGAGGACACAAATTAGAAATGTTATTGTCATACCTGGCCCTTTTAGCATTTGTTTGAAGGCTTTGGTGCAGTACAAGCCATCTAAATAGAGTGACCTTGGGTGCCCCATAGTTTCTCCAACCCCTTGCACAATTCTTGGCCAGAGCCTCCTCTTCACAATTCCACATCCTACATGCTTTGGAAGTTTTCTGATCAATGAGTGCAGCATAGATATCTTTGACAACATAGCACTCTTTATTCCTTAGGCACCAAATGTTGGAGTTGGAGGCTAACTCCTGTTGGGTACCAATTTTATCCATGACTCTATGATAAATTTCCTTATCCAAATTGGACCCTTTCAGCCTAAGTTCAATTTCCTGCCAAGTGAGCCACCTGTTCTCCTCCTCTGATCTCAAGTCCCCAAAAGTCTTAATTCCTGCCTGAAGCCATTGCATATATTTTTGGGGGTGTTGGAAAGCCAGACAGCCACATTTTTCTGGTGCAAGTTCAGGGTGCCAAAAGAAGTTAATATCTTTACATCTTGCATCCAGGATAGGAGGTCTGAAACATAGTGCTGCCTGGTTCCAGGCCTCAATCATTCTCCTCACTATATTTGAAGTGTTAGGGCAAGGTGTTACCTGGAAAAAAGCTGAGTCAGGGAGCTGGTGTTTCAAGGTTTTGCTTCCAACTGGTAGAGATTCCTCAACCCAATACTTTACTAACTTGAGTGCAAGGGAAGATCGAGTTGAGTGTACAACCCTCCAAATTATCTTGGCTGTTGGAGCCTGAGCTTGTATGAATAGGTCTTTACATCCGAGACCACCCTTTTTCCTGGGCTTGACCAAGTCAGCCCAAGCCACCTTGTGTACCCCTTGCCAAATAAATTTCCTAATGGCAGCCTCAATAAGTCTGTAGGATACCTTATCAGCCACAATGGCAGAGGAGAAGAACACATGAGTACTTGCTAACACAGCATTAGCAATCTCCACTCTCCCTGCAAGGGATAAAGTGGAGGGATATGCCTGAAGTTTCTTTTTTATTCTGGAGACTATAGGCTCCCAAAGGCCATGTATGGTACTATTCAGGGCCAAAGGTATCCCCAGGATTTTGGTGGCTGCTGATTTTCCAATTATCGTGATACCTAGCATATCCGAATCTTGAGAGTCCAAGATGATTGCACTTTTTGTTTTATTTAAGTAAACCCCTGAGGCTTTCCCAAACCTGTCCATTGCTTCCAAAAAATTCCTTAAACTATTATCTTCCTTCTTTAAGAAGACAAAAGTGTCATCAGCATACTGCATAATGACAAACTTCCCCATGTCTTTGGGTAAGTCCAAAGAGTTAATCAGTCCCTGGTTTTGAAGCTGCAATGCCAGTCTGGTCACTATTTCAGCCACTACAAGGAAAAGATATGGTGCCAGAGGGCAGCCCTGTCTAACACCCCTTTTGCATTGAAACAGTTTAGTAGGAGTGCCATTTATGATAAGAGCAAAGGAAGCAGAGTTATTCAAACTCATTATCTCATGAAAGATTGCATCTGGAAATCCCAAGTGATGTAGAGCTTTTTGTAGGAAAGTCCAACTGACGGTATCATAAGCCCTTTTGAAATCCAGTTTCAGGATCATACATCCTTGACCAGATAACCTGTTCCAGTGTAGCCCTTCAGCTGCTCCCAAATAATTGTCCAGGATGCTCCTGCCATGCAGAAAAGCTAATTGGCATGGACTGATAATTTCTTGAAGTGTCATCTTCAATCTATTGGCCAAAATCTTAGCCAAAACCTTGTATGTTGTGTTAGTCAGGGAGATAGGTCTCCAGTCACCCAAGCTCACAGGGATGTCTACCTTTGGGATTAGAACAATGTGGCCAGCATTGATTGCAGGAATTAGTTTACCGGCCTTCCATGCCCCCTGAAAGAAAATTGTGAGGTCATCCTTCATCATCTCCCAGAATTCAAGAAAGAACTCGGGAGAAAAACCATCAGGGCCAGGACTTTTACCATGAGCCATAGATTTCATAGTCTTCCATATCTCCTTTTCTATAGGAGGAATTAAAAGATCTTGATCTGACAGCCTCTGCTGGGTTTCAGGGATATCCTTGAAGAAATTCAGGAGTTCCTCCTCATTTGTATTTTGTTCATCAAAAAGTTTAGCATACTCCTTATGGAAGTAATCTTCAATGCCATCTTGAGTATCAATAACAATCCCTTGGTCTGTCTTGACCTTAATGATACCATTATTGCATATCCTATTCTTTGCTGCCCTGAAAAAGTAGGCTGAACTACACTTATCCATGGCATTTATGAATTTGCTTTTGCTTCTAATAGAGAGGGTTCTGGCTTCATCCTCCTCCTCAATAACCTTCACCTTGTTTTCCAGCTCCAACTCCTGTTCTTGAAGCATCACATTATTCTTATCCTAGAAAAGCAAGCTTCTGATTTCCTTCATCTGCTTATAAACTTCATACTTCTTTCTTTTCTTTTCCTGGAACCAGTTCTTCCCCCATTGTTTAATCCAGCCCTTCATTTCCTTCAATCTTTCCAAAAATGCTTTCATTGATCCCCTACTAGGTATCTTAGGACAGGCCATGTAAAAGGTCTTAAAGGCCTCACAGAAACTTTTCATTTTCAGCAACTCATTATTGAATTTAAATGGAATGTTACTTCCACCCCTGCTAGCCATCTCCATTTTCTCCAAGATTTGAGGGAAGTGATCCGAGATTGAGGTTGAGATATCATTGGATATGACTACATTATCCCAAGATTGTAGATCCCTGTTACAGATGTAAAATCTGTCAAGAAGGCAGTATGTTCTATCTGCTCCTTTCCTCTTATTGCTCCAGGAATAAACATTAGAGGAAGAGGGGGGAATGTAGCAGGGGTCTCCCAGGCCACTTTTTCCTTTTTATTCATATTTAGCCTTTTCCCCAACTTCTGATCCCAGGTTGGAGTATTGTTAAAATCTCCAGCCAAGAGGAAGTTTTTAATATGGTTGTTTGCCAAGATCCAATGATGCATTTGCAACCATTGAGATTCCCTCTCAGATGGCTCAGTTGAAGCATAGATGTTCATAATTCCAATCAATTTGTCATCTACTGCCAGTACTGCCACTGTCCATCTACCAGAAGGGTGGATGAATTTTAGTTCACACTTATATCCTGTCCAGATAGTGCAAATTCCTCCTTTAGTCCCATCTGCTGGGGCCCAAACAGAGTCACTGTTGGGATTTATCCAACTGCCCAGGTGAGCTGATTCAAATGCTGGTAGTCTATGTTCTTGGAGAAGGACTATATTAGGTTTCATTTCCTCGATAGCTATAAGAGCTCTTTTTCTCTTAAGGGGGCCCTTGATCCCTCTTAGATTCCATGTGATAGGCTTCATAGCAGAGACTCAGGCAGGGTACTTTATCCTCTCCTTGATCCTAAGATTCAAGGCAGGACTGTTATCAGAAAATGAAACTTTCTTTCCTTTTTAATTTTGGTTAGGGGAGTGAAGAAGGTATCTCCTTTGATTTGTTGGTCAACCTGGTTGACCTGATTGACCTGGTCCTCTACTGGAGTTTCCAGCACAACTATGTCCAATGTGTCCTCCATGTCAGCATTGACTGTATCCAGTGTTTCCTCCACCTCATCATTTATATCCATTGGGAATTTGGTGAAGAACTTATATTCACCCCCTCCCCCGTCTTGGCTCTAGGAGTGGAATAATCCTCATTGTTATTTTCAATGATTTCCATCAGGGCATCATAAAGCTCAGGTTCTTTATTATCCAGTTGCCTAGTCAGTTTGGATGATTCACCTATATTTTCTTTTTCTGGAGGGCTGGCAGTAACCCCTTTTCCCTTCTTCAGACATATCTCCATTGCTTGTCCACCAGGACTTAGAGGTCTATCACAAGGCAATTGCCCAGAGATTCCCTGGCCTTGTGGGTTTCCTATCACCAATTCAAGATTCCTTCCCATTCCTCGGCCACAAGGACTTATAGGTCTCTCAAGGATCTGCTGCTCCTCAATTCCCTGGCCTTGTGAAGTTATGAGTATATGTGATTGGATCTTTGCTTGGCCAACTGGGCTTACAGGTATTTCAATTTCCTGGCCAGAAGGGCTTACAAGCACTTTGAATTGGTTGGCAAGTTTTAGATCTGGTCTTTCTTCTCCATTCTTTCCTATCTTTATGTTTATTTTTAATAGCCTCTTCTTTTTCTGTCTGGATGGCTTTAGCTTTTTGTTTTTTAGCCTTTCTCCTGGCACTCCCATTGATATTTTTCTTCTTGACTGGAGTCCAAGCATTTGTAGGTTTAGAAGGTTCCTCAATTACCCTGGTCGTTGGAGCAGCTTCCTTTTGATCAGTAGGTATCGAGTTCTTCATCCATTTACCCTTATATACCCCTCCATCATGTAGCCTAAGCCCACAGATGTTGCATGGCAGGGGCAGACCATACCAGTTCAAATGAAGGCTCTTAGTATTTCCATAGTAGTCCTTGTATTCGATGGAGTTCGGGATGGGTTTCAAAATGTCCAACTGTACCCATCAGGGTTGCCCTTAAGGCCAGATTTGTCTAAGCATAATTTAGAAGGTCAGGCGAATAATAGAGTTGCAAGATTAGTTATGCTGGCGAATGTTTTCTAGACATGAATATTTTTTATAGAAATCTAGGCGAATCATGACCAATATTATTTTGCCAAGATTTAAGTGTCTTTATTTTCCAAGTGCAATTTCTGTGGTGAAATTTTATTCACCGGCATCCATATTTAATCAAGGACACAAACACATTATAACTATAGTTGCATGATGCAATACCACAACTTAACCTTTGCAAATGAGAACGTGGCTTATCCTTGTAGATAAAACAAATCTATTGAAAGGGAGGTTTGTAAAAAAAATGCTCTTTAGTGCATCCTTAGAAGTAATTGAAACACAATAGCTACAGAAATAACTCTTAAAATTATCATATTTACCTGGATGGATATGGAGAATAGATTAGATTATGAAGAAAGCCTATAATATTAGGCGATTCTTTAAGCAATCTTCGAGAGGGAGGGTAGAGGATAAGGCGAATCCATAGTTATGACGCTTAGTGGATGTGGCGAATTTTCAAGTGGAGTGAGATTTGTTTGTAGAAAAGTTGGCTAATTTTATTTTTTTCATCTATAACGGGCCCTACTAAACCATAGCGTCAAAATTTCTCGATACCCTAAAAAAATAGCCTTTTGGCGAACTTTCGTCCTTAAGGGCTACCCTGGTACCCATACCTTTGGGGCTCTCTCCGCAATTGTCTCACAGGCTATGTATTGTCCCACCCCCTCGAATAGTTTTTTAAAGAGGTCTTCGTGCCAGTACAATGGATTCAGTCCTTGTACCGAGGCTGAGGCAGGGTGAAAACGTTGTTCAAGATTTTGGGGGTCAAATTTCGGATTCCATTTCTGAAAATACAGTTGAATATTGGCTTTGTATATGGTGCCCTATTTCAGCAGGTAATTAACTGCCTTTGTAGTAACACACTCGACAACAAAAAAAAGGAAAATCGAGCCAATACATTCCCCTGATCTCCACCTGTTTGTCCATTTTAATAAGTTCGTCCTTAAGGTGCGCCAGTTTCACTCCCTCATGCCTTATACAGCCAATCAAAGCTTTGCTTTCCAAATCACTCAATCTAGAAGGGATGAAAGAGTGGGTCAGAACAGGAATACCTTTAAATTCCGGCTTGATCTTTTCCTCCCCCTGTTTCAGAATCTTCCTTTGTTCTCGATTGACTTGATCCAGAATAGGTTGGGCTATTTGCGACTGCATCCTGACCTGTGATATTCTGCATTGGAGTTTTGTCTTCACTCCATGATCCCCAACTGCAGCACTCGAACTGCTTGCCATCGGAACTAGCCAATCGCCAACCGTGAAAAAACTCTTGCACTCCCGGTAAGAACAGTCTCTTTCAGTTCCGTTTCCTTTAGATATGACTCTGATAAGCCCAATCATTTCTAGCTGCCTAGGTTCTGATAACCCATTAAAAATGAAATCCATTCTGCCAACTCTGCCTTCAGTCGTACCTCACTCCCTTTTCCTGTCCCGTCACTGACCCAAGTCACCCTAAGCTGCCTGTTTGCATCATGGCCATGGCCCTGTGGCCCAGCCCCACATCCGTGTCCCTGTTCCTGTACCATTTTGTCTCCTTACCTCACTTGGCGCTCAACCCTAGCGCCATCCCGAGTTGAGATGCTCTACCATCTCCTCCTTATCCATGCAGATAGATACCATCCTCTGCACTTAACCAATATAATCTTGGAGGTCCAGAATTTAAAAGCTAATACTGTATTCATGAAATCGATGTCATGTATTGGACATCAACTAGTACTTATTTATAGACTAGTAAAATAAACTTGTATAACAGCTTCATAATAGAAACAATCCTTTATAAGAAGAAGATATATATATATCTAGCTAATTGACACACTTCACAACATGTTACAGGGGGCGATACTTAATGGAAAGAATATGCCAAAGCACTGTGGTTGCCCATTGAAATATGCTTAATTGTGGGTAAACTTTGTTTAGACTGGATTTCATGCCAAGACCATGCTGCAATGCAATGAATTTAGTTAATGGAATGCAATCACAAATAATGCCATATTTTATGAGTGTCGATGCAAATAGAGCTTCACAATAAAGGGGCTTTGCATTGTACATGCAATTTCTTTTGCGGAAAAGAGGGCATCTTTCTGTATATATATGCTAGATTCGTTTTCAGAAATCACAATTAGCTAGAGCTGCCCCCGATTCCAGGCTTCCCACAAAGCTTTCCTCTGTTTTGCGAATATGCCTATGTAAATAGGGATTTGCTTTTAATCGAGGGCATGTTGGAGAAAGATTGCAGATATGACCACTCCATGCTCTTTCTATGCTTACGAGGTTTTAGGGAGATACATTGTGGTTACTGTAGGCCATGATCCTGATATGTCCCAGGAAGATTCTATGTGCTTGGAGAAGAGCAGAGTTAAGCGAAAAAGCTGTCGCTCTTCAATTTTTGATAGAGCTCTTCAATTTGGGGTTGGACAAAGAACTCTTCAATCTAGGGTTAAGCGGAGTACTTTCTTCAAATTACACCTACCATTCCTATTTTTATGGGGCCCCAACCTCGATGTAGCTCAAAGTGGACGAAAACAAAATGGTTGAGTACTGGAGAAGACATCAGCCGCCAAAGAAACCATATAAAAAGAGAAGATACAGTCAATGAGTTAGTGTTATTGACTACTGCTAGCTATCGTGTACCTTATTATCATGATTTTCACTGTTGTGATAATAAAACAAGGTGCCCAGGCATTATGGATTTCCCCAATACCAGGTGTTGATGCTTATAGATGATTAACTAAGTTTGAATCTATGGAAGAAGTTTGAACACATAAACCCCTCATACACAAGTCAACCTAAATGCAACTCGGCATAGCTACTTTGTTAGTGATCTAAAGACTTGGTTGAAAAAGAAGTCCAATATTGGTATATGGATGCATGTTGTAGGCCTCACTCTTTCACATGCAAAAAAATTACTACAACTTGTAAATTATAGGGCATTATACAAGTAAGAACATGTTGTATAAGGATTGTGTAGATGGCACTATCTCTCCTATGTCATAAAGTACACTCATAGACGCTCCATTTATCCAGTCGACCATGTGCACCATTATAGATATAGAGCTTCGGTCTTGTTATTAGATCTAGAATCCATAAGTCATGGCTATTATCTAAACGAGGTGCACCCTGAACTATCATAGTCGTAGGATTCGTCGATCCTACGACCCAGATCATACGTTGGGACCTGTGAGCACCTCTCGTTTCGCTTATAGTCATTTATGATAGGAGGCACCTCCGATTTTGAAATATGAAATACGATTTTGCCTTAAGTTTTGAGAGAATATCGAACCTCTATATTGTTTTGCCTAAGATCTTAGAATATGAAACATGGGGGCTCGAACCTCTACCAAAATAACTCAATGTCCTAATAAGACTAATTTAACCAATATACCCATTGAGCTAACGTGATTATTTTTGGATTGCCCCTAGGGGGGCAAACCCTCGGTCATGTGGGTTTCTGGCATATTCTAAGCATATGCCAGAATATACCTAAGATATACCTGTGACTGCTAAAAACCTTCTGTTCCCTGTAAATGGACGGTCACTTCCGTTGTGGGTCGCGGACGTTTGAACCGGATAACTGGCTAAGAAAACAGAACATGGGGCTATGGCCTGGTCGCGATTTGTAATGCTTCTGCTCTTGCAGGGAGCGATAAATTTGCTTATGGCTATATAGAAAAAAGAGTTCCAGAATTTCGGAGGATATTTAACTGACGCTGGTGAGGTAAGAGCATTTGATTAGAAATGCCAATACTTGTGTCCATGCAGGCTAGAATGTCTAGGCAACTCAGCATCATGTGCAATGTTTCATTTCCCATTAATCCACTGTAATCGCACAGAAGGGAGTGTTTGGTAGTGTGCTTTAGAAAGAGGATCTTGAGATCTTTCTTTGGGATAATGCCTGTGTTCCTGTAATGCAGAAGATAACTCAAAATGTTGTGCGTCTATGGCATTGACCAATATATGTGTATGTGTAAATCAATCCATGTTGAAAGAAAGTGACGCTTAAATATTATATCAGCGAACCACAAAACACAAAAGTGTAAGTACTGCTGTAGACACTGGGAACGTTTGACTCATTGTGCTGCACGGAATGAAATGCAGAATTTGAGGATTCGAATTCAAAGAAGGATGTGAGTTTACATCCTTGTTCTGGCATTTGTTGCTACAGCTCACTATCCAAGATGACTGAAAAATCTAGCTACTTCAGAGCCCTCTTCAGCAATTTTCGGTTGGTCAGTTTGTTGATGCATTGCAAATATCATTTCGTTTAATATTAATTAGACGTCTACCTTGAAATTCTTGCTATATGTCATTTCTTAGAAGGCAAGATAGGTTACACATAATGCATATCTAAATGTCATGCTGAAGAACAGAGGGCCATGGGATAACAATAACTAAAAGTGCTTTTGTACTTTTCAAATATATTTAAGGATGGTAAATTCGTTCCTTAACAGGGTGCTATATTCTACAGGGTTGACAAGGCCGTAGCTGCATGTGAGCAGTGGACATCCTCTGTGTTTCCTGCAATGAAAATGACCCTTGAGAATTATGTGCTACACCATGTTCTAGCATTTGGATTGCTGCACATGATGCAGGTATTTAGATGGTTAAAATGTCTATCCTTTCTTGTGTTGTTTGTTTCTAGGCATTATTATTGAATTGCAACTGCAACATTTCTTCCTTTTCTATTGAGATTTACATCTCCATATGCAATCCTATTTGGTATAAACAAAGGCGTGAGATCTTGCTATTATCCGCTTTTGCAATATTGTAACAGTGATCTCATCAGACCCTGCATCTTGCAGATGCGTGAGGAAAATAAAATGAAAGATAGGTGGCTTGACTGATCTTTTCTTCTTTGGTGTGGGCTGCAGGAGTTCCATCCTTAAAGGACACGTGCACAGAGAGTCTTGTAATAAATTGTATATGATGTAAGCTTAGCCTTATCGGAAAGTTCTATGTGCATGGTTTGTAGGTAATTACTAGATATTTTTGGGCAGAAATGTAAATTTAGTACAGGAGGGAAGGAAGTCCACATGGAATTTTGTATGATGTATTCTTAACCTTATTGGAAAGTTCTATGTGCATGATTTGTACGGAATTGCTAGATATTTTTGGACGGAAATAATGCACCCTAGGCAAGGTGGATCATAAAATGCCAGTGCTGCAGATTGGATTCTTCTATTGCAAGGCATTAAGACTCATCTTCATGCAATTAAGGATGTTTGCAATGGTCTTACAATTATATAACAAGCATTATGTCATGGATCGTTTGGTTTCTCTAAACATCAATAAGGTTGTCTCCTGAGTACCGTCCAGTTTGCTATTAGCTTATGGGAATACTGCACAGACCTAATGAAAGTTCTTTTGTACTTATTACTGTACTTTTCTTGTGAAGGTTCATAACCACATCTACTGCTTGTGTTGATCATCCTCACCTGACAGTTGAGAGGTTGTGATCGATTGATTCATAGTCATGCATATTTTCTGAGAATAAAATAATTCAAGATATCCTCACTTAAGTTTTTGCAGTGAGAAGCAGCTCTGTGAGGCAATTTTGAAATGGTGCAGACATCTAGCAAATGGGGCAATGATTTAAAATATGTTCGTCTTTTGCAGAAGGTTTTGTTCCAAGAACATTTTATAGGATATGTTGATCCCGGGGGGTGCACTTATACATAAAGGGGGTATGGCATCTGCGTTCAGAGGGTAGCAAAAAACCCCCCTTGTATACGCAATTTTAAAAGGCAATTTGACCCCTCTGTGTATAGATATTGCTCCAAATCAGTGCCTAAAAACACCCCTAACCCCTAAGTATACGTAGGCAAATGGTAAAAAAAACACCCCTCCGTTGAACTCTCATGGGTTATACGCTGATCAAAGGTGAATCCCCCGAGATGTTGATCTACTTTTTCTACCTGCAGCACCATATTATTGCACTCTGCACCCTATATGAAGATGCAAAAAGGAAGAGAGGAAAAAATAAAAGAAAAGAACAGGAAAGAAAAGGAAAGAAACAAGAAGAAAAGAAAAGCCAAATGATCAGTGCATATGCATGTGGGTTTATGTATTTATTTTTTCGGGGGGAAATTGCCCCTCTAGTCCTTTTACAGAGTTCATGTTTCTCAAGATAATGAGTTATTGATATTGTCCCTAGTTCCATACTAAACACCAAACGCCAATACCTTGCACTCAAACCCCAAAGTCCATATGTCTCTAAATCATTTTTGTAAATGCCAAGTGTATTGAGAAACTAGATGGTGTGAATGGAAGTAAAAAACTTGGCTTTGGTTCCAAGAATGATCTCCTGCTTCCTAAACACTCATTTGAAACAATATCAAAGTTATAGTATGATGTCCACGGTTTGAACAATATATAAATCATGTATCTAAATTTGCTATTATAACAAAGCAATTAAAATGCTTATATTTATATTCAGAACTTACACTAGTGCAAGGATGCATTCTATTTTGTTTAAGAATTCCTCTCTTAGGTCAATCCATGTAAACATACAAGCGTGCAATAGATACAAGCAAAAGCTGAGCAAAATTTGCAAGAGAATCTAAGCAAACTTTCACCAAATCTTGCATCACGAATTTTAGATTGATTACGCCATGAATTTGACAGTGTTCTTATTTTATGGCATATTAGTATAAACTTGCATTCTATACAGAGCTTTAAGTCAATCCATGCAAAGTATGCAAGAGAAGCAAAATATACAAGAGAATCTAAGAACGCACTAAGCAAATCTTTGATCTTCTATCCATAATTTTTAGCTTCACAACATGACAAATTTAACATTATTTTCCTTTTATACTGACCTAAAACTTACATGCACTTATAGAGAAATTCTTGATAATTGAACGTTTTTAGGTTGCCCCTAGGGAGGCAAACCCTCGCTTACGTGGGTATGCTGGAATATACCTAGTTGTTCTGAATTCTCTTGCAGCTTGTTTGAATAAAAATGATGTAGTGGAAAACCTTGTTGCAAAGATTATGGAAGGGAATTTTTGTGATGTTTTGACATCCGGGAGTACGCTTCTAAGGCCCGAGCTTGTGACTAAACTACTTGGGTATATTTTTGATGCAAGAGTTGCATTAGGATTTTGCAAATGGGCAGAGAAACAAAGGGGTCATACGCATAATGTAGATGTATATAATCGTCTTCTTGTTATATTGATATCAGGATCTTTCTATGAGGATGTACATAATATTTACAGGAAAATGTTGGTGTCTGGTTGTTCTCCAAATTGCTATATTGTAGAAATTTTGGTGAGATGCCTTTGTAAAGAAGGTAAAGTGAATGAGGCGTATCACTTCCTCTGTAGTTGTTTACAACATTTTGATTGATGGACTTGAACGTTGAAGAAGCTGAAAAGTTGCTCTTAAAAATGGCTGAGACACAAAAATGTTAGCTTTAGGAGCTCGTGTTCCCAACGTTCAGTTCCAAATAAGTTTCTGCAATACTTCTTCCATGCCGAGCACCAAAGATTTCTTCAGACCAAATTCCATAAAGTCATGGTATCAAGTATTCTATTGTCTAAAAGTAGCAATTTGAATTGATCGTCAAAACATGACTTCGAACTATGATTTAAGCCATTTCACCCTCTGGCTATGGAGGGCAACCCTCTGTGCGCAGCACCTTGTTTATCTTGAATCTATGTTTTTTTTATAACAACCCATTCAATTGTTTTAGGGATATATAGATTATGGTTTCAGGAATTGTTATTTTTTATATCTATAACAAATCCCCCTGGAACCCCCTGTTATTTTGCTCCATATTTTAGGTCTCGTTGTTAGATATACAATCCATAAGTCATGATTGCTCAAACAAAATTAGTCTCACACTAAAATTTATAACATGAATCTAACCATCACTTTTAGAATATGTACTAGATAGCAAAACGTTAATTTCACAAGCCCACAATGTCAGATTTTTATATTAATATCTTACATTGCAATATACAATTTTAAATAAAAATTCAATAGAGCTATAACTTCACAGATTGAACAAGCCAACGATCAAATTTACAATTTCAATAACACGAATATAACTTTAACTTATCATATAAACAAGAAGATAATTCACAGTCGTTTTAGCCAAAGAAAACACCCATATCTGAGCATTAAAAAGCTATCTCTTCTTCTATACTCACTAATTAGAAAGTCTAAAGGCAATTTGAAGAATTATTGCAACAATCAATTGCTAGTGTTGTAATCCTTGTCATGTGGCATCATGCTGCAATTCAAATTAAATTCCAACAGTTGGACAAAGCATAAAAAATAATGACAACCACTGAGCTATATCATGTCAAACTAATTAATATTAATACTATCTTTGGTTAAAGTACAGGATTTTAATTGAAATAACATTACATAGTAATAGTAATAATAGCCTTCACATCATGAGATATGCCTATAATATGCGTTATGATCTCCACCCAAAAAAAAAAAGGGGGAGGGGGCTATCCACAAAGTATGATGAAGAAAAAGACAAAGTTTGGATGCCATTAAAAGATCGAGAAGAATAGAATAGAATAGAATAGAATAGAATAGAATAGAATAGAATAGAGTAGAGTAGAGTAGAGTAGAGTAGAATAGAATAGAATAGAATAGAATAGAGTAGAGTACAATAGAATTCTATCATCCATGGAGATCAATCAGCCTATGGGACCCAAAAAAGAGAGCGTAGCAGACCTATTACTGTTCGGGTTAAAAAACCTCTGCCCCAAAAGGTTTTCAAGGGAAAAACTGTAGCCATGTATGTCAATATATTTTCAAGTCATATATGTGTCCAGGAACAGGGTGGGTCCCGCAGGTCCATTACGTCTTGGAGGTATAATCCCAACATCCAGAATGAAGCCGCACTAAGTATGACATGGAGTGGCTGGCCACGCCTGACCAACTCAGCATAACGCGCCGGGATTTGGTCATATACTACAGAGCCTATCCTGCCGTGGCTCCCCAATCCATCTCCCAGTCTCAATGCAGAGACCGTGTGCACCTGTGCAAATTGTGGCAATGAGTTTGTGCTTTTTCGTAGGCAGATGGATACACAGGTAACGTTGCGGGCGCCGCTCCAATGAGGGATTCACGTGGCGCTAGTAATGTGCTGTCTTGACCTGTTCAAGACTGCTGGCATCCCAGAGCTTGTTGAGGAAGCAGTCACCAAGGTACTATATCAGGCTACAAATAAATTAATAAATCCAAAGGTATTGGACATTGTATGCTATAGCCAATGGAGGCGTGAAGGCTATTATTACTAAGTATTTTTTTGGTGGTGAAAACCATTTTTGGATTTTTCCATATGAATATTGTTAGTCCTGTACGTCCTGGTACAGGACTATTCATGCACACCTAGGATCAGACCAAGAACAAGGCGCCAAATCCAGGTCAAGGTCAGTCATCAAGACCCCCGCAGAAGACCACGCAGAAGGTCACGCCCAAGAGTCAGCCAAAGAAGAGGCAGAAAACAAACAAATGACGCCCCGTCAGCATCAGCATCAGTGTCAGCATCAGCGTGATTCCAGGCACTTCAAGAGGCACCGCCAGCATTTCCGCAAATCAGGCCTCCTTCAGGAGTCGGCACCGAGATCTGTCAGACTATCTATATTGGGCCAGAGGCCATTGTACTATATATATGAGTAGAGCTAGCATCCGAGGGCTAGATGAGTTTTTGTTCTTGTCTCCCATCATTTTCTCTCTCGATTTTGAGAGCTCATGTATTCTGATTGATATCAAGAAGTTTTCTTCACACCATTGTGTTTCGGTTGTGTTCTTGTTTTCTCTTTCTTTCGTTCTTTTGCAAATCCCACGTGACATAGCTCCCGGATACTCCTGTTTGATCCATGGGTCCTCACAGAGGGCTGTCTTGCAGGAGTTCCCGAACCCAGACCCCAAACACTGTCGCCGCTGCCGGGTCTGATCTTTCTTTCTTCCTTCTTTCCACTATGTCTGCTCATGCTTTCACTCCTGAAGAACTTCTTTGCCAAACGGCAGCTCGTTTGGAGCGCCATCAAGGTCGCGAGGCTGTTCGGGATATGTATGACAATGCTTATGACATTGAGGGAGGTCGTGTCCGCTCAAGAGCTCAGTCGGCACCACCTACTCCTCGTGTACATTCTCGACCAGGGTCTCCCCCTGTATGTCGGCATTGTTCTCAACCTCAGTTGCCACATCATACACATGTTCAGCCCACGCCTCATTATTTCCAAACTCTAGAAAGCACCTACATTACCATACCCTCAGGCCACACCCCTCTGCCTTCGCAACCATCTTCTCCTCCTGCAGGGATGGGCTACCCTCAAGTTTCCTTTGGCCCTCCCCATGTTCATGAATTTCAGGCTCCCCCATCTTTTCAGCATGCTCTTCCTGTCTACCAACTCACTGATCTCAAGCTTAATGACGAGGGCTCCCATGGTCCTTCACCACAGGATGCCCCTCTCTTTGGCCCTCCGGGTTTTTCTGTTCCAATACCACTGGTTCGCAGCCCACGGCTGTTCCGACCAACTATGTTCCTGCATATGCTCCACCTGTCTATGCGCCAGTTCCGCCTTCATCTCCTACTCACAATTTGAAGCTGACATATCCTACTTTTGGCAACACTAAAGGCAAACCTCTGGATCAAAGTGCTCAAGATCACATGGAGGAATTTGAGGCCTTGGCCATTCTCAATGATCACGCTCAACCTCAACTCAAGTTTCACATCTTTTCTACCACGCTGCGAGGCGCCCCTCATCAATGGCTCATGGCAAATAAAAACCACTGGAAGCAAAATTGGCAAGAGATGAAAATGGCATTCCTCTCTCATTATGGCACCACAGATGATGATCAACTCCTGCTCAAGCAACTCAACGATCTTTAGCAGCAACCCACGGAGTCTGCGCGTGACTTTGCAGACCGTCTTCATATCCTTATTAGCAAACTCCAGGAGTACCCCACGCAAAGCCAGATTCTTGTCTGGTTTCTGCAGGGCCTTCCTCCTGCCATTCGTCTCATGACGGAGTACCTGCGTCCCAAGTCTTTGGAGCAAGCGATTGAATTAGTCAATAACTCGGTCAACGTCTCCTCACGAGGTGTTGCCCTCACAGAACTACCTTTCATGCCCCCCGTCATGGTTCCTCAGAATGCAGTCCAGCCTCAACAAACTAATCCTCAACGCACTCAGATTTGGTGCCATATCTGTAAATATCAAGGACATCTGGCCAATGAATGCAACTCCTCAAATGGACCTCCTCATTGCAAAAGATGCAATATGTGCAATCATGCCACGGAGGAATGCACTCGTTCTCATCTTACACCCTTCAGGCAGAAAATGGTTTTTCAAGTGCAAACCACGCCTCAGCAACCACAACCATATCAGCCTCAGCAATTTCAAGCTCAACAACCTCAACAGTATCAACAAACTCAACAATCTCAGTAGTCACGGGGATAAGGCTCCCATCCACCTTTTGATCCTTCCAAGGCTCAGTGTTATCATTGTCACGAATGGGTCATACCACCACGGCGTGCCCTCAACTTCCTCAAGTACAAGTTCAACTTCCTGGAACAAATCAACCTGCTTCTGTACGCCTCACGGCTTATCAGCTGTGGGTTGCCAATGGTAAACAAGGTCCACGACCTGTTTTGAGGAAGCCATCACAGCCCCCTCAACAACAGAGACCTCAGCAGGTAGCATCTACCTCAAATCCTCTGGATCAACAAGCTCAAGAAGAAATATATCAGGCACTCAATCCTCCGGTCCAGCAGTCAAATTGGGTTGGTTTGGTTTCACACCAGACCAGGGCTTCACGCCCCTTGAACATCATTCCTCACGACACGCAACCAGCTTTTGCTGTTGACACGATCCCTCATGAAGATGACAAAAAGGTCCACTTCGCTCCAGACTTGGATAAACTCATGCCTCATGTCATGCCCAAGGCGAGACAGAGTATTCTCAAACTCATGCAGGCTGCTGAAGCCCGCACGCTTGCAAATGTTCATGCAACAACCAGAGCTCAGCAGCGTCACGAGGCACCGTCGTCATCTAAAAGCCCACGCTCTCAGCCGTATCCTAATATTGCTGCAGAGGTGGAGTTTCTCAAAGAGGTTTCTGCTTCTTTACCTCAGACTCCTGCTCCTTTGGATCCTGCTGATCCATTTTCTCATGTTCCTTTGGAACTTCAAGAAGAACTTGCAAAAATCAAGATTCCCTTGAGCCTTGCCACCATTTTGAAACTATGTCCTGCTCTTAAAGACCAGTTGCCCCTTCCCACTATTCTGGTCGGAGCCGTGGCTACATCAACACCCATGGTGCATGCCACGATGGGCAATCAGCACATCAATCATGTTCAAATTGACGGAGGCAGTGCTGTCAATCTTATTACTGATAAGCTCCGGACGTAATTGGGCATCAAGCAACTTTACCGTGCCCCCTATGACATCAAGCTGGCCAATGGCCATATCACACGACCTCAAGGCGTCATACCTCTTCTTCACATTAGCATTGGTGATCTCAAATTCCCCTTGAAATTTGGTGTTTAGAAAGCTGGAGAAGATCCGGGTGACTATGAAATGCTGGTCGGCAGACCTTTTCTCCGCCAAGCTAAAAGTATTCATTACTGGGCCACGGACCAGCTTGTCATCACTGATGGTCATCTCAATGCTACTATGGATTTAGAAACTGGCAAGTTAATCTCTGTTGAAAATGCTGAACCTTCAATCTCAGACACTGATTCTGAAGAAGCACAAAATATCTATCATGTTCAGGCTCCACCTGCGAGTCTGCCTCTCTCATCCTACCCTGAGTATGTTGATCCTTGGGGTGAAATGACTCCTGATCAGGACCAGGCTGTGGCAGCTCTGCTTGACCCTTACCTGGCTCCTTGTAATCGCATACAACGTCTTCACCATTTTTCTGACACGGAGATTCCTCCTGCGACAGTGGATGTACATGCTGTCATGAAGCAACCTCTGCTTGATGACACTCAGCAACCTCTTTCCACATATTCAAACTCCAGAGGTGGAAATCGTGGACATTGGTAACAATCAGCCAGACCGTCTTGCTGCCAATCTTCCACCAACTTATAAAGCACGCGCTGTTACGCTGTTTAAAAAATTCAAACATATTTTTGCCTGAAGCTACAAAGACCTTCGAGGTATCAAAAAAGAATTGGGGGAACTCACCATTCCTACCAAATCTGATGCCCGTCCAATCTAGCAACGACATACATGCTCAACCCCAATTACCGTGACCATGTCAAGGCCGAAATAGACAAACGTTTAGCAGCTGGCTTGATTTATGAGGTCAAACATTCCGAGTGGGTGAGCCCCATCGTCATCGCTCTCAAGCACAATGGCAAGATCCGCGTTTGTGTAGACTATCAAAAACTCAATCAGGCCACGGAGCGTGATCACTTCCCGCTTCCCTTCACAGACCAGGTTCTGGAAGAGGTTGCTGGTCATGAGATGTACTCCTTCATCGATGGTTTTTCAGGGTACAATCAAATTTCTATCAAGGAAGCAGATCAACTCAAAACTACCTTCACCACCCCGTGGGGCACTTTTGCCTACAAGGTGGTTCCTTTTGGTTTATCAAACTCTCTATCCACGTTTCAGCGCATCATGCTCTCTGTCTTCCATGACTATATGAAGGATAAACCCTTTCTTCAAATTTTTCAAGACGACTTTTCAGCCTACAACTCCATGGATGATTACCTGGAGAAGTTAGAGCTGGTCTTTCAAAAATGTGATGAGTCTGGCATCAGTCTCAATCCCAAGAAATGCACCTTTTGCGTCACCTCAGGTGTTTTTTTGGGTCATGTGGTTAGTAAAGAAGGAATCACCACGGATCCTACTAAAATCAGTTGTGTGCTGAAAGCTCAAGCACCATCTAATATTAAAGAGACATGTTCCTTCCTGGGTAAGGTCAATTATTATTCCACCTTCATTCCTGGACTTGTGGCTATTGCTGATCCCATTCATAAACTCACGAGTGATGAATCCACTTGGGCTTGGAATCCCCAGGCGGAAGCTGCCTTCCAGATTTTGAAGCTGATACTTACTCAGGCCCCGGTCCTTGTTCCTCTTCAATGGGACAAGCCTTTTCATGTTCATATCGATGTCTCAGCTTTTGCCATTGGTGTTGTTCTCTCTCAGGCATATGACGAGCACACGGATAAAACTATCCGCTATGCCAGCAGAAAACTCAATCCTGCTGAGCGCAACTACTCTGCCACGGAGCGGGAAGCCTTGGGCTTAGTTTTTTGTGTCCAACGTTTTCGTCATTATTTGTTGGGCAGCAAGATCAAGTTCTTCGCTGACCATCATGCTCTTCTTTATTTGATCAACAAGGCCACGCCCACGGGTCGCATTGCTCGTTGGGTCCTCCTTCTGCAAGAATTCGTTCCCTTCAAAATCATTCATAAGGCAGGCAAATCTCATGTTGTGCCCGATTATCTCTCACGCATCCACACCGATGATCCCTCCACGGGTGTTTCTGATGCCTTTCCAGACGCCCAACCGTTTCTCATCACTGCTACGCCCCATTGGTTTCACAACTTTCAACAGTATCTCCTCACTGGAGCTCTTCCATCCGAAGATCCCACGCTCTCTCCAGAAAAGCTTCACTCACGCCGCCGTCAGTTTCTCCCTGAGGTCCGTGACTACACCATGGTTGCGGGCCATTTGTACAAACGCGACAAAGACATGGTCCTCCGTCGCTGTGTTCTCCCTCATGAGGTGCCCGATATTATTCGACAAGCCCATGAAAGGCTTGGTGGTGGTCATTTCAGTGGTGACACCACGGCACGCAAAATTCTTCTGGCAGGATATTTTTGACCCACGCTCTTCAAGGATGCCCACGCTCACGCCCGCACGTGTGATGTCTCTCAGCGTGTGGGTCGGCCCACGGCCGGTGACGCTCTCCCGTTGACGCCGGTCGCCATGCCACTTCCCTTCAGCAAATGGGGAATGGACTTTGTGGGGCCCATGGATCCTCCTGCGCGGCACACCCGTGCCCGCTACATTTTGGTCATCACTGATTATGCTACAAAGTGGGCGGAGGCCTGTGCACTTCCGGACAACACTGCAGCTAGTACGGCCAAGGTTCTCTACACGCACATCATCACGCATTTTGGTTGTCCCACGGAACTTGTCAGTGATCGAGGCATTCATTTTGTCAATCATACCATCAAGGAGCTGATGGATTATCTGCATATCCATCACAGAAAAAGTACACCTTACTATCCTCAAGGGAATGGTCTGGCTGAAAGCACAAACAAAACTCTCATCACTATTCTGAAGAAAATCTGTGATGCCTCTCGCACGGATTGGCAAGAAAAATTACCTACTATTCTTTGGGCTTACAACACAAGTTTCAAAATTGCTACTGGCCACACTCCTTTCAAGTTGGTCTAATGGTCAAGAAGCTCTCATGCCCTTTGAATATGTCCTTCCGATTCTTCGTTTCCAACTTGCTACAGCACATAATCCACATGCAGCTCTTAAAGAACGGGTTTATCAACTTGAACAGTTGGATGAACTTAGGCGAGATGCTTATATTCGTGTTCTTCATGGCCAACAGTTGCGGAAATCATTACATGACAAACATCTTAAGGCCAAAACATTTAAAGAGGGTGATTTGGTTTTGCTCTATGACTCTCGCTACAAAACGTTTCCGGGCAAATTGAAGTTTCGGTGGCTTGGTCCTTATCAAATTCTTCAAGTTGTTCAACCAAGTATTTTTCAGCTTGCTAAGTTAGATGGGACACCATTACCTACACTGGTTAATGGCTTTCGCCTAAAACAATTTCATACAGATGATACCACAGCACATTCAGAAGATCAACAACAAAATTCAGACTCAGAACCAAGTGACTAGAACCATATTTATATTATATTTGTCGCGAAAAACAAAAGGTGGGCATTGCCCATATACATCCGCTACGGGCTGAGCCCTATTTACAAAATCCTAAGTTAAAAAGTGCCCCTACTCCGGGTTTGGAGCAGAGGTTATGCGGAGCACATGGTAGAGGCAGCGAACATGGTCCCAGCGGAGATGGATCACCACCTCCATATCATTAGTCAGGGGGTCGGGATGTTCAGCCATCCCGCTACACCAGCCATCCATGGGAATGCCGCGGTTCTTACATTTCCAAAGATCCAACGCGTTCATCTGGGCAGTCACCCACTCCTGGCAACAGCGTGGCATTGTGCACTCGTTCACGTTAATGTTCTCCATCGTTGCAAACTGATGTCTCAGCCTCGACCACTGCTCGCTTTATATAGCCCAACCGCTTGAAGCTCTGCTGACATGGACCAATTACACCATTGCTAACGTGGTTGCAATGCAAGGCCGTTTCTAATTCCAGAATCTTTTCTCCCGCCGCATATCTAGCTATGGTACCTTCTGACAATTCTTTTTTATGATATCCCACTTCGAGTTGCCTGCATTAAATATTCCTTCTTTCTACGCCCGTCTGTCATCATTATTTGTACCCTCTGTCAGTTGTCACATCCCACCGTTTATTTTTTTATCTACACCGTTCATCTTTTCTTACTTCACTGTTCGGGGACTTAGCCAAATTTTTTGCCCCTCAATCGTCCTCTTTTGATCTGTTGCCACCTGGCACCATCAACGGTTCCCTTTCACCTCTCATCACACCCCTTCGCCACAGTCGTGTGCCCTAAAATCTTTTCGCCTCACTTCCTTTTCGTCTTCTGCTCTCCGCCCTCCGGCTTCTTTCAATCCGCTCTCCGGTTTCTTTCCCTTTGCTTCTTGCCATGACCGCTTCACCAAAATTCCCCATTCTTCAAGTTACTGCTCCCAGGGATCTGGCTCTCTTTGAGTCTGTTATTTTCTCCACTCCTACCTTTCGTGATACCCTGGAAGGTCCCAGTCGTGAAGTTGCTGAACGCACCGGGCTATATGAATTCTCCAGGCAGGATCTCCCTGCACCGAATCCGCAACAACTCAGGCAATTTGTTGCTCACATGGTCAACACCACGGCTGGTTACGCCACAAGAGTCGATTAGACAGATATTCTACTCACTCCGGTTCTTCTTTCTCAGGTATTCCAGTTACCTATTCACAAGCCTTCTTTATCTTGGGCTGCTTTACAGGAACAGGATGTCACTCAGTATGGCCAAACTCCTTATCAGGCCAACACTCATAGACTCACGAACATTGCCAAACCACATGATACCTTTGTCAAATTTCTGTGGCGCAAGTTCTATGGGTATTCCATCAAGAACACCCACATCAATAAGCAGTTTTTCCACGTTGCTATCTTGGCCATCCATTCTACCCATGCTATTGATTGGCCTCAAATTTTCTTCCTCCGCCTCCTTCATGAAATTGATCGCATCCGAGCAACCCCCTTCTTTGAGCCTTGAATCTGCCATGGGTGCTCACCTGCAGGCCATCATCCGTCATAGTCTCCCTGCCCCCAGTCAGGGTTCGCCCACACACCTGACCACGACCTCTCAAGCTTCCACCAAATAACCCTCCAATCTCATTCCTCCTGTCCAAGACCTTCATGATGAGACTTCACGACCTCGTCCTTCTCCTTTCCCTCATCGTGCTCAACACCAAGAACCTGTCATACCAGTCTCCTCTTCATCCACGGAAACTGTGCCTTCTCGCTCTCAAAATGTTTCCCATGAATCCCAATCTCAAAGACAAACGTGCCCTTTACACCCACCCTCCAGACATGCCCTATATCAATATCAACAGGATGTCCAAGCATCTATGCTCAAGCTTCAAGAATCTCAGGAAAACTTAGTTACATGGAGACCACGGAGGCACTTCACAAGGATTTCCAAGCCGCCACCGTCAAAGTTCAATCACTTGAAGACAGTCTTCAACAAAAGCACACGGCTCTTTTACAGGCCCGTGAAACTCTCAAGACTGAACAAGAATAGACTAATTTGCTTGCTGATCAACAAGTTCAATTACAGTCCACTATTCAAGAGTTGTTGGCTCAGATAAAGAACAAGGATAACCTCCTTGCTGACCTCCAAACAATGTACACGGAACTGTCCCAGAATTACAACAATCAGCTCAAAGAGTTCGATGTGCGCAATGAGCGCATCATTTCTCTAGAAGGCCAACTTTCCACGCTACAAAGTCAGGTCACGCCTCTCCAGGCTCAACTCACAGAAGCTCAGAAGCAGAAGATTATAGATGATACAGAAATTGCCACTCTTCGGCTTCAACACTCCACTCACGAGCCATCATCTTCACAGGCCACGCTTTCTCACAGAAGATTCCGTGATCAATCCCGTCTCCTAACTGACAAAGATAACAAGATCCGAGATTTGGAGCATCAAGTCCACCAAGCTGTTCAATCTGTGGAAGAAGCTCAAAGTCAATATGAGATGTATATTAATCTTGCTCTCCTCATTCCACGGGACTTTTCCACACCTTCAAGCTATCTGGATTATGTCGTGGCCCGACGCCATCTCTTTCTTCTGAAGTGGTATTCGGCACAAGGCAAGCTTAATGAGCCCCTTGGCAGTACGGATTTTCTCCAGATCTGGCCTGACCTTTCCATTGAAGAAAGGCTTACTCTGTGCTCTGTTAGTCTATGGTCTTCTCCACTGTGCGAATCCAGATTTTGTCATCTTCCGTGTTGTCCAGCCTATGGCTTATGTTCTTCATGATTTTTATCTGGCTGATACACAGGATAAGTTCTTAGATGGGTCCCATCGAATTTTTCAAGGCAACCCAGATGCTCACTGGCTGTTATTACAAAACAATCAGTATTTACAGGATCCTGTTCAAGCAAACACTTTCAGCACTGAGTACATGTCTGAGCTTGCTCATCACCTCCCTCTATGGCAAGCCGAGACGCTTGAACAGGTGCGGAAGAATTTATCTGACGCTGAGGATCTCCCATTTGTCCAAATTTATTTACAACACCTGGGTGGCTACAACACGCTGCGTGCCTTTCTGGACAGTCAGACCATACCCACGGGTTGGGTTTCTCCTCTAGTGTACACTATGCTGTCCGGCTCTGATTGGGATCAGTGATGCCGTGCTCTTGATGCAGATCTTGTTCGAGAATTCCGAGAGCAGGCTCAGAAGCCCACGCAAACAGGCACTGCTCATTCTCCATATGCTTCCTTGGGTGCCCCTCCACGCCCCAGATATCTCACCTCAGACTGGCGTTTTCCCTTTTGGACCAAGGTCCTGGAAGGCCACGCAGACTGGACCCCTGCTCATATCTCCACAGATCTTCGATGGGATCCACGATTTGTTCGCCACTCTAATTGGGAGGACGGTGCTACTTTGGAGAACACACGCAATTGGATCTTCATCCCTAATGAACGAGGTTGGCAGATGCCTACTCATGCTGTCTCAGGTCTCGATCTCTTTTTGGAGCGTGCTGCCACCTCCCCGGATCCCTCTGTTTACAGACAAGCAGGTTTTTGTGCTGCTTTAAGGTGTCTACTTCTGAGTTCTCTTACCAGGAAGCGTCCTATCTATTATTGCAACCCCAATGCCAGTGTCAGTGCCTTTGGCCTCCAGACCTGCCTTCTCATGGAATGCCAGTTTATCCCTGCTGAAGCACACCGTGCTCTTGAAGATATGGTGCACTCCGGGTTCCTCATTGACGCTCATCCAGCAATAGGTCTTAACACTCTTGAAGCTCTCACGGCATGCCAAGACCTCATTGCCAACTACCATTCTGGCGACCGCCCTCATACACGCCAAGATGACTTTGAAGTTGCTGGGTTTCCACCGCCTGAGACTGTTCCCCCTTTTCTCACCCCTGAGTGTCGTTTGGTGGGGGGGAGTGTTAGTCCTGTACGTCCTGCACTACAGGACTATTCATGCACACCTCGGATCAGACCAAGAATAAGGCGCCAAATCCAAGTCAAGGTCAGTCATCAAGACCCCCGCAGAAGACCACGCAGAAGGTCACGCCCAAGAGTCAGCCAAAGAAAAGGCAGAAAATAGACAAATGACGCCCCGTCCGCATCAGCATCAGCGTCAGCATCAGCGTCAGCGTCAGCGTGATTCTAGGCACTTCAAGAGGCACCGCCAGCATTTCCGCAAATCAGGCCTCCTTCAGAAGTCGGCACCGAGATCTATCAGACTATCTATATTGGGCCAGAGGCCATTGTACCATATATATGAGTAGAGCTAGTATCCGAGGGCTAGATGAGTTTTTGTTCTTGTCTCCCATCATTTTCTCTCTCGATTTTGAGAGCTCATGTATTCTGATTGATATCAAGAAATTTTCTTCACACCATTGTGTTTTGGTTGTGTTCTTGTTTTCTCTTTCTTTTGTTCTTTTCCAAATCCCGCGTGACATAGCTCCCGGATACTCCTGTTTGATCCAAGGGTCCTCACAGAGGGCTGTCTTGCAGGAGTTCCCAAACCCAGACCCCAAACAAATATAATTTAAGGTTTTTGGCTCTTTGGACGACAAATATTTTTCAGGGCGATTGGAAACTCATTTTGCCCCCCTCCCTCCCCTTAGCCCTCCCCCTCCCCCCCCCTCCCCCCCCCAAAACAAGGGATCCAAAAAGTATGATGAAGAAAAAGACAAAGTTTGGATGACATTAAAAGATCCAGTAAGAATGGAATGGAATGGAATGGAATGGAATGGAATGGAATGGAATAGAATAGAATTCTATCATCCATGGAGATCAATCAGCCTATGGGACCCAAAAAAGAGAGCATAACAGACCTATTACTGTTCGGGTTAAAAAACATCTGCCCCGAAAGGTTTTCGAGGGAAAAACCGTAGCTGTAATAAGAATGATGTCAAACTGTACAAGTATACATATGAGATAAGACAGATTCAAGTAATGTGTGTGTCCAGGAATAGGGTTGGTCCCACAGATCCATTATGTCTTGGAGGTATGATCCCAGCATCCGGACTGAAGCCACATTGAGTATGACATGGAGCAGCTGGCCAGGCCTGACCAACTCAGCATAGCGCACCCGAATTTGGTCATATGCTGGATGTCTCTGTAGGGTATGGCATTCATCTTCAACGACCCCCATTTGACAGCATCTACAGAGCCTATCCTGCCGTGGTTTTCCAATCCATCTCCCTGTCTCAATGCAGAGACCGTGTGCACCTGTGCGGATTGAGGCAATGAGTTTGTGCTTTTTCATAGGCAGATGGATACGCAGGTACGTTGCGGGCGCCGCTCCAATGAGGGATTCACGTGGCGCTAGTAATATGCTATCTTGACCTGTTCAAGACTGCCAGCATCCCAGAGCTTGCTGAGGAAGCAGGCATCAAGGTACTATGTCAGGCTACAATAAGTACGAATAACTGGGGCCTCCGAAACGGATCCTGTTCCCCGAGGGTTTGTGATTCCGCGGGAGAGTAGTCACTGCGATGGAATCACCATAACCGGGGTAAAGCTATTTTCATCCATTCCAAACCCCGCTGCTTAGATATGCATTTCAATTATTCGAACTCAAAAGTACTTTGTTGTCAACCATTACATAGCCAAGATGCCAACCAAATTGATGTTTTACTTAAAGAGCCAACACGCCAACTAATAAACTTCCATTCTCACTTTCTATATGAGAGAAGTGTGAATTGAACAAGCCTTTTTCAAGCAAGAAAAAATTCCCCAAATGTGGATTGCATTATGTGCCCTTCATCCGATTGTGCGTGTGCATTTTGTAGATTCCTATGGTTATCCCCCCAGTTTAACGTTCTTACATGTGCTATCCTAAATTGAATAAAATTGATGTGAACTACGTATTTTTTGAAGTTGTCAATTGAGAATTTAACTTTGAAATTTTGTGTCAACTGTGAACTTGAAATTTTAAAAAGTTGTTAAATGAAAATTCCTTATATTTTGAATTTGAGACACTGGGCACCACCCACTCTCATGATTTTACGTTTAGGAGCAAATTATGAAGTTATTTAACATTCTTGCTTATGAACAATAAGATTTGAAATAACGATTGGTAAAGTTTCTTCACTATAGGCTAGAATCCAAGCTCCAAATCTATATCAATTCATAATGCCTCACATCTTATAATTTGTATTTTGCCTTCAATAGCCTATTCACTCAACTTTGCATTGATATAAACAATAAAATGACATCACATTTTAGAGACACAATTTAAAAAGGAACTTGGTATAGCTCAAGGAATTTCTAATGGACTCATTATACAGACTTGGTAGGAAATGGAAAGGCTACCACACATATGGTTGTGGATTGAGATAGACCTTTATTCTAGATCTCATAATCTAGTATTTCAATGATGTAGTAAGGATGAATCTACATATGTGTAGCATGATAATGCTTAGCATTTTTCTATTATGCATGTAACCTAATCTACCATGCAACCATGACATTGTTTAAAACAAGGAAATATAGGTGGATTAAGAGCATATTTGAGAAAAATGCATGCCTGTTGATACAATGCCTTCAATTTGCTTGTTTTATGTGAGCTTCGGCTTTACACAAACACTCATGTAAAAAGGTTTCCATGTTAGGATACTAGGAACCATGATACATGGAAGTGCGACTATTTAACCTTGGAATGCAGGTCACCAGAAAGCAAAGGAGAAAAAACTTAATACAATATATATATCGTACTTAAAGCCATGACCTCGAGGCAATGGATTTTTAAGGTCCCTATTACTAGACTGATATTGGCCAAGTTTGAACCCATGACCTCAGGAGTGACAGTTTAAGATCATGCCACTAGACCATGCCCCGAAGGGCACATAAAAAGGTTTCCATGTTAGGATACTAGGAAGTGATACATGGAAGTGCTACTGTTTGACCTTCAAATGCAGGTCACCAGAAAGCAATAAGAAACTTAATACAACAATGACATGATTGCAAGTCGTCTCCATAGACAACCTGTAAAATCTATACAACAGGTAAAAGTAAAAAAAAAAATTCACAAAACATTCTCGCAAAACAAGGCCTTCCATTGGCCAACATGGTATTATGAGAATACATAAAAGAAGAGTTTGCTTCTAGGGCAACCCCAAAAGAAACATGGTTTTTTTTTTTTTTTTTGGGTAATGAGGTCGCATTTAGGAAAGGGACCCACCATCTGTTTGGTTACCAAAACAAAAAAAGGAAAAAAAAATCATTAAGATGTATACAAAAACTTCATCTTGATGATCATTTTGACACTAACCTTGGGGGGAGATTGCAAATGCTACCCTAGTCCAATGGCCTTCAGTTCTTAGGGACATAAAATTCTATTCTATTGTATGGGGATTTCATATAAATTATTGTAAAAACTAATCCTATATCTAAAGTCAAGAAATGGTACAACCTTATTCAAAGGAATGTTATAGGTAAGAGAACGTGGATGCTTCTGAGGCTAGACCTCCATAATTTGGAATTTGCATTTGGACATGGGTGTTCTAGAGATAGTAGAGACAAAACGTTAGATCTGAGGTATGAATCTGACAGCTCAACAGGGGTTGAACAAGAATCTATCCCAACTGGCATTGAAGATGTGAAAGTACTAATATAGAAAGGTAAATACGAGAATCCTGGATCATGGGGGGCATAAATAAAATGTGTGCAGAACCTTATCTCTGCAAAAAAAAGCTTCAACTTCAACCTGGAAAAGGCCTTTTGCTTTCTAGATAAAATTTCCGTAGCTACTATCTGTATTTCTACGGTTTTGGATACGCCCGTAGGGCTACCAGCAAACTAAAACAGCGAATGGGAACGTCATTTACCGCGTTAAGTCTGTCAACTGAGCAGGAGAAATTGAAGAACGCTCCATAGTAGCTGCCAATTCCAAGACGGATCTGAATTTCCTTAGCTTTTAGATCTGAATCTAAGAAGCGGTTTGGCGGATTCAGTGTCTTGGTGGGTAATTTGCGCTTTTCAAGTTTCTTGACCTCTAATCTTAGTTCAATTGTGGAACAAAAGCATGGCTGTTGACAGAAATCCCTTCGATGAAGAAGAAGACGTCAATCCGTTCTCCGTGAGTCTCTTTTTCTGATGTCTTTCTGCTTTGAAGAGATATATCGGGATCATGTCGCCGGATATGGCTTTTAAGTGAATTTGTCCATGGCATTTGTTTTTTATGTCGGATCTGATACAGAGAGTAAAGGAATTGTCGCTTAATCCAAGATATGTTTTTTTTAAGCGAAATTAGAGGTGATAGATATCCCGCCATTTCAAAAAAGTGCATGTTCCGCCTCAATAATGGTTGTTTCCATGTCGATTACACTTAATTCTAGTTTCTATTAGTATCAGAGGGAAGTGAAGTTTTCTATCCTAAGACCCATGGCATGCTTTAGATCTTGCAATGATAATCACTGCATGGTCGCTAGTTTTGTAAATTAAACCTAATCCCTAGCTTCTAGATGGGTTTTTCTATGCCAAACATCTCCTCGAATGCCTGAAAAAGAGCAGAAGGTATTACAGCTCCAATTATGAGAGGCGTTCCATAAGCTGTTATCTTTCTGCACATAGTTTTTGGACATGGTTTACCATTATGTGATAAATGCAGTGAAAATATATCCTGTGTCTCACAATTTTTTTTGTTTCAACTGACCTGGAAATATTATCCATTGCCTGCGAATAGGATCCCGCAGTGCGTGCACAGGCAGGGGGTGGATTGTATGGTGGTGCTTCATACAATGTGGTAAGCTGCTGAATATTATCATGTTGAATGGCTTGTTTCGGAAAATCTAAATGTTAGTCCCGCAGTTACTGGTTGCAAATTAGCATTGTAATAGTGCTGATGAAATTATGTCGTGTAAGTGCATGGACGATAGTGTTCAAGTACAGCTTATTATGAACATATGTGTGATGGTATGATGGTATACCTAGATCTTGAGTGTGTGGATTGGGATGTGGATAATTATTTAAATGTTGCGAGAACACAAATGGTCTATAAATTGCATGGATCATAATATTTGAATACCATATCCCTGCTAATACTTCCTATATGTACAGGCACAGGCCAGGTATCCTCAAGATTCGGCTTTCAAAATATCTCCTCTGCCCCCAGAGCGTAATAATGGGACCGATGAAGAGTCTCCTTTTTCTGCTCTTGGTGTGAGTATTTGACGAAAATCTGAATTTGCATATTGAATTTGCAAGCCTGTAGGAAGCATAAAAGCAACTTTTAATAGCATTTAAGAAATTCTGAAAAGAGCAAGATCCTTTTTGTTGTCCATATGATGTAAGGGGTAGTACATCTAACCTTGCATGACTTAAAGCTCAGAATGATCTGTGGTAGTTTTTCTCCAGAGGCGCACTTCCTTATGGACCTAGGTCAGAGACTGGATTAGTCAGGAGCATAATGCTCAATAATTTACTATATTTTCTTCATGCCATTAGACATCTCGGTGAACACTTAAAAAACATGTACTGATTTGGCGCGATTTGATGTAGGACATAAAGAGACGAGAAAGGGAACTAAAAGCAAAAGAGGAGGAACTGAAAAGGAAAGAACAGGTATATGTTACCTTTTTTGCATGCCTATGTTGCCAAAAGTATATTCCAAGAGAAAACATTATGTTTTGCTTAAACCATTAAAAGCTTGATAGAAGATGTTTTTCTTACCTTCCAGGAGCTTAAGAGAAGAGAGGATGCGGCAGCACGAGGTATATGCAATGAAGTGAAAGATATCGTATTGCTTCTCTTCATTGCAGGAGTAATGCCTTAAATAACATCTTCCTTTATTTCTATGTTCTGTCTTGACACAGCCGGAATTGTTATCGAAGAGAAAAATTGGCCTCCATTTTTTCCTATACTTCACCACAGTATAGAGAAGGACATTCCAAAGCATGCACAACGACTTCAGTATCAGGCATATTTTAGTTGGCTAGGTATTGTACATTAGTAAAAAAAATGTCGTATATAAGTGTTTATTGCATGGAAGTTAATATTACAAAAATACTGCAGGCATTATGGCATGTCTCACTTGGAACTTCATCGCAGTAACTTCCGCTTGGATTGGAAAAGCTGTCAGTGCATCATATGGTGGGTTCTTCTTTCGTGTTATCATGTTATTTTATTTCTGTAAAACGAGTTAAATTGTTGTTTGTAAGTCCTTATGCAGGTGCACAGATATGGTTCCTGGCAATCATCTATGTTCTTGCTGGTTTTCCTGGCTCATACTTTTGTTGGTATAGGCCTGTCTATCGTGCATTAAGGTATTCATTTTACATTGTTAAGCCATTGTTTCATAGCAACAGTCAGGCTGACATTGATTGTGCACTACAGGACTGACAGTGCATTGAAGTTTGGTTGGTTCTTTTTATCCTACCTTGTAAGTTTTTGCTTCTGACAATATTGATTCATTTTGCTGGTTATGTATTATAAGTATTTTATTATCTTCAGGTGCACATTGCATTCTGCATTCTAGCAGCTATTGCACCACCAATAGGATTTAAAGGGAGATCATTAACGTAAGTAGTGGGATCCACATTTATATAACTTAGACTTAGGAAATTGTTGCTAATGGTGTGCATGTGCAACTTGATATTCCAGGGGGGTCATGGTGATCATAGACATCATTTCGAATAATTTGATTGTTGGGGTAATTTGTAACCTTATCTCTCCTTGATAACTGTAGGCAAAAAATGCTTGTTTCTTTGCAGAGATTATACTAAGCTAATGCCGTTTTAATTGAAGATATTTTATATCATCGGTGCGGCACTCTTTATTGCGGAAACTTTGCTTAGTATTTGGGTCATAAAGGTACGGATTTTTAAAGATTGAAGTGTGAAGCATTTTTATTCAAAAGAGTGCTAATACTTTCTTGAATATAAGCAGCAAGTATATAGTTACTTCCGGGGAGCGGGAAAAGATGTGGAACTGAAGAGGGAGGCAGCCAGAAATGTTATGATGTCTGCATTGTGAAATTATAGTCCCCAATTGCTTTGTAAATTGTTTGATATTGTTAATTTAGCAAGTGTGTTACTGGTCAAGAAGTTGGTAGATCCATTATCAGACTGATTGCTTACATTTTTTTTACAATGTAAACTTAGGGTCTGATGTTATATTGTTTGGCTGCCATGAAAATGGACAAATGGTCTCTGGCGTTCATTAAGCATAATGTTGTTACTTTTTGATGGAAGAATAAAGGCTAAAAAAGAGTTGTACGACATCTAGTCATCGGTCACCACTAAAAATTGGTGTGCAAAAGTTTAGTTAGGAAGGCCTCAATCGAATCGCACACATTGAGCTGACAATGTTTTTTAGGTACCATATAAATTGGCCATTTCCTGGTTTTTTCTCAAAAATTTTCTTATGTTGCAATTCAAATGACAAATTTTGCTAACAAATTTGTCGTCAAGTGGAGATTTCAAGAAGTGTAAATTCAATTGCCCATTGGACATTGAATTTGACTCCCCTTTGTCAATGTACTAACAAAAGCATAAATATAGCAATTGTGCACCACTAATAAATAACTAAACAGTGGTTACCCTACACAATACCAACATATGAAAAAATTTGATACCTAAACAATGGTGCCCTATCTCTCTGCATGTGTATGATCCTTTTCAAGTGCATTAAGCACTATTTTGACCTATGGACATCAATTTATTCGAACTCCTCCAAACATTTGCACGAAAGAAAACATAGGTTTGTGCTATTTTTTGTTAATGTAAGCCTCCATATCTTTGTTTCTAGACATCTTTGAAGGTAGAAGAAACTCATTGTAGGCCATCACAAATTCAAAAGTGCAAAAGTTGAACCAAGTATCAGTTAGGCATGCAATCAAAACTGTTTGTTTCAAGGACGTTATAGGTGTATGCAAGGATTCCAAATGATATGTTGAAGAGCTCATGTGCCGAAATCTTAGTTTAGGTTATGTATTTTATAGAACTTATGGAGCATGGACGTGGGAACATGCAGTTTTCAGAGGTTTCCACTCCACAAGATGTGCTTATAGAGCACGAAAGTTTCATTGAATTTCCTGGAAAAATTGCATTCGGACCTTATAGTAAAACTAAGAGCCTTTATTTTAATAGTAGCTTGGAAGAAGATAAGTAGTATTAGTCACTTCGGAGATTCCGAGGGAGGTGGTATGCCATAGAATGTGTCAGTAGACATTGAAGCAAATGACATTTTTTATAGTTATCCAATCCTTACTACCGAAGGCATGGAAATCTTGTCCAGAAAACAATAATAGCCTTGGAAGCTTAATGAGCTTAATGTAAAAGTTTTGGGTGGGGAAAATTAACCTTGCATCACGGGCCTTTTGTTGCAAGAAAATGCCTCAGGATGCCTGACCTGACGGTTGCTCTCATTTTGCTGAGAAAGATGGTTTCATAGGTAGATAATCAGTTTTTCTCTGGAGAATTTTCAATTTATGTGACATTTACATAGATTTTACAGTTTTCATTTTCAAAACTTGTTAACTCTGAATCCTCAACTGGCTATCCTTGGCAAAAAATTGTCGCAATAGGATTTTGTCTTAGTTAGTTGAACAACAAGTTTTGAAATGGAAAACATTGATAATTCCAAAGAATGATCAAAGGAGTAAATAGATAAAGGTTTAGCCTTTGGATGTTAAAGGATACAATTTGGTCAGGGGACAATCTCTCACACTTTCATGCAACAATTTTTCCTAAAAGATCTTGCTTATTCCTTTTGCAAATGCCCTCAACATGAAAAGCCATCAACTGAAATATTGAGGCTTACAATGACAATGCAACTCTTCTACAAATCTTCACGATTTTCCTATTGTTTATGCTCTGGCTATTGTTATGTTGGCGATGAAAAGAGACAGTAAGACCAAAATAGAAAACAAGTTTTAAAATCAGAGAATAGTTACATTCCATATTGCATCATTTCCTTAGAACATAAGACACACTCATACAGAACACATGACTCCAAACAAATGGTTTCTCGATGAAAGCCTTGCTAAAAAATGTGTAATATCTTGGCAAAGTGATGGCAGGAATTTCCATAGGGTGTTTTTTTAATTGAGGTGTACAAAAAGGCAAAATTTCAGCACGTCATCAGCACCTATATTTTGGTGCTGGTTCGCTTACGAGACGGGCGTGTTGAAGTTTTGAAGTGTGCCAGGACGGGCGTATTGAAGTTTTGCTACGGCCAGTCTGAAGTGTCAGGTACGGTCTGGTGCAGGGCTGTAGCAGAGCTTCGATTTCTGCGCGCGAAATGATCGAACATGCAGATAATCATTCGAACTGGTCGTAAACTTTTAATTCCCTTCCATTTCGAATTCCAAACCGCCTCCTTGCTTGCTCGAAGCCGATTCCTTGCTTGATCGATTCCTTGCTTGCTTGCTTGCTCGAAGCCGATTTCTTTAAGCTTCTTCGATGGATTCCGGAGGTCGTAAGGTGAGCTGCGGCCTGCAAGTTTGGTTTTTTTTTTTCCTTTCTATTTCGTTATCCTTTTCTAATTCATGTGATCTTTGTTGTAGGTATTTGCCAGAACAGAATTTGAGTTCGAAAAATTCCAGGGTTTACCCTCTTCTGGCAGAAAGCCGAAGCAGATCAAGGCAGAAGAAGTCCCTGAATCCGACTTCTTATCCGTATGGAAGGTTCCACTTCATAACGAAAAGATCAATGTGAAGGAGATTAAACACAGCTTTGAGCAGGAATTATTGGATCTTGTGGCGAAAGTTTATCAAAAGAAGTTGCCGAATAATGAGGTGCGAACTCAATTTGCTCGGGCATTTGCTTGGCAGCATACAGCAGCTGCATTGGCTTGGAAGAAGGAGTTTAGAGTCAATTGGGCCTCCTTTGCTGCCGATGCGTACCAGGACTCCTTGAAGAAGAAGGCCAAAAGGACACCTCTGAATACTTTCGACATGAACATCCAGAGTGTTCTTGCACAGGTTAAGAAATTGGAGGAAATGAAGTTTGAAGCAGAAGGGAAGCTTTGCAATTTGGAAAATGATGCTCTTAGGTTAGAGGGCAGCTTGGCTACAGCCAAGGCATCTTGCAACAGTTTGGCTGATGCCATAGAAGAAAAAAGGAAGACTAGAATGGACATGACATTAACATTTGCTGAAGATCCAGAAATGCAAAGGACTGCAGCTATTATGAAGTGTGAGGAAGATGTGCTGGTAGGCTTACTGGACAAGACACTCTCTTCTATGGGAAAGGACAGATTCAAGAACATAAAAGAACAGATCAAGATGACAAAGAATGATATAAAATCATATGAGCAAGCCATGGAATTGTGGCATGCAAGAGCAGCCCAGATTTCTTCACTGCAGAACAAGAAGGTAAACCCCATTAACATCACAATGGGTATTTACAATTTTTCTTTTAGCTCTGCTAGCACTTGTCAGATATGTGGTTTTTCCTTCAGTGATGAATATGCTATGCATATTGAGCTGAAGTGCACACATAAATTTCATGTTTTTTGTTTTTCTGCTGTGCTTGAGTCCATGCATTGTATTGTTTCTGGTTGTGGTGAATCTGTGCCACATTCACTTCTGGTCGAGCTTGGCCATGTGAGTGAACAGAAGAATATTATTGATGTTGAAGAAGAGGCTGCTGAAGAAAATGCTGAAGAATCTGCTGAAGAAGAGCCTGCTGAAGAATCTGAGGAATTCAACATAATGAAAAGGAAGAAGAATGTTGAGCAATCTTCTGCAGAATCTGAATCTGAAGCAGAAATACCTGCAAGAAAAATGAGAAAGAGGATGACAAGGAGTGCTCTGAAGAAGGCTAAGGACATTGACTGTAAGTGCTTTAAAGGTGCTGTTTCTATGTTTTTTTGCTTTTATTGATGTCTTGTCTGCTGTTTTGCATTGCAGATTCTGAGAATTATAAGCTGTCAAAAAGTCCCAACATTACAAAATTGCCCAAGTTTAGCACAGGTCAGGAGAATGTAAAGTTCTTACGTGATGAACTCCTGGGCTTGAATACTGAAGGTATGTTATCTAATTGGAATGATTAAATTGTATTTGTTAAACTCTTCCACATTTTGCTGATTATTTGTTCTTTTATGGCAGAAGATGGCAGTCCATTGCATAGTACTTCAAAAGGTAAGGATGTCTTATTAGATCTATGGTATTTGCATGTTGAATTTATCTGATGATGAATTCCTTTCTTGGCAGGTGCTACCCCCCCTTCCAGGAAAAAACTTGATGTCAACCTAGAAGATAAATCAGCAGCATGTAAGTTTTGCAATTTCAATTAAGGAATTCAGTTCAATTGCATTAATACTGTTCTTAATTTCAGTGTTGCAGGAAGCACTGGATAGTGTTCAATTGCCTAAGGTTGTGCTTGACAGTCCAGCCATTGCTGCTACAGTTCATGCTAGTGAGGTGTCCAATGAGTCAGATGACATAGGTGAAGAAGAAGAAGGAAATTCAGTGGAGAGGTCCAAAACTCGTGTAATGGAAGAAATTTTGTGTATCTAACCTTTCTGTATTCGATAATATATTAAACTTTTGCAATTTTGAGTTTGCAATTTGAGTATTGAATTGCAATTGCAATTTGAGTTTGTAATTTCAATTGTTGTAATTTAGAAGTTTCTACTTTGAATTGTTGCAATAAGATAATAAGTTCACAATCATTCATATTTCCTGCTCACTGTCAAGTTTATAATCAAAATTTCATTGCTGTTTTCATGCTTTTAAATTTACATGCTTTCAAGTTTCATTCACTTGAAGTTTAAGTTCTATGAGTGATTGAAGTGTGAGTCAATGTGAATGAATGAATAGTATTTGTTGTTGTTATTTTCTGGTGTTTTGTTTTTTGCTATTTGCAGGTTTTTTTTCTCCAATGTCCTTGTTTTCTTCCTGTTTTCTGCTTGGTCAATGAGCTGCTTGCCTCCTGCTTTTTTCCATTCGATTTATTATCTACACACCCTGACTTTTTTGGTCCTTGCTTCTTTGGTCTTTTCTTGTTCACTAACTTCACTGACTTCAGTGCTCCTTGCTTCTTTGGTGATGGCTTACTGCTGCTTGCCTCCTCTTTTCTGCCTCCTGACTTGCTAACTAACTTTTTGCTTGCTTTGCTCTTTTGGTTACGGCTTCTTGTTGCTTGCAACATCACATTGAGCAAGGGCGATGGATTGTGTTTGTAGACTTTCAAGAATGTGTTCATGCACATCAGTTTCCAACTCAAAAATGTTGCCACCTAAGTCTTTCATGTCAAAATTACATGCCACTACTAAATGGCTGTACACACTACAATCTGGTTCAAACCTAAGAAGTTCATACCTGCTCTGTTCTATATATTTATAAAACTTACCAGTCACAACCACCTCCCTCCTTCCAAACTTTTGGCCCCAAGGATCTTTGTAAGCCTTCTCAATTACTTGTTTAACTTCTGTACATCTCAAGATATAGAAATCCACTTTCTCCTTGTTATCTGCTGGAGCAACCACTGCAAAGTTCTCTCCAACATCTATGATATCTGATTTCCATTCTGCATCCCCTTCATACACTGGCCCATCTACAGGTTCCTCTTCATCAACACCTGGCCTTAATTCTGAAAAAATCCAAGTGCCTATCCTGTCTTTGTTCATGTATTTACTGTACTTACCCAACCAGCAGTAGTGGCAAAAGCATGAATAATTCATATGTGCAACCTGGGTGGGATCCTTGCAATTCACTGGTCTGATGCTATGGAACTTACTTGACCCTGTAAGTGTTGCACAATCAAACATCTCATCTCTGTAAACTTCATATTTTCCAATTTCCCAAAAATATCTGTCAAAATAGAAAACAAGAAGCTATTTTAGAAAGAACAAAGACACTAAATCGAAGATCAAGTGAGCACCATTACACGCTTCAAGATTTTTTGCATTTCTCAGAATCTTTGAAGTGTTCTCTACAGAACATAACAACATCATGAGTGTCTCTTAATGGTTTAGAATTTCTTTTTAACATCTCATGAGTGAGTGCTCTCTTTAGAACAGCACCAGCACCATCATGCTCACCTATATAATAAACATGCCCAATAAGTTGGTTAAGTTCAAACAAGAATATCTAATATTCATTAAGTTGGTATGTACTTTTTCCATGGTAAGAACCAAAATAGTTCCAATGGATAGGAATCCCCATATTTTTATAAAATCCGCCAAGAAAGAAAAAAGTTCTTGCACCTTTGAATTGACGTGCACATCCATCAGACCACATAACATGATTGTTATATTTAAAACCTTTGCTGGCTAGTAGATCAACATGCTTCTTAAGGCAATGTTGCACAAACAAAGTGTCATGCTCTCTATCATCTGAAATATAAAAATGTGTCTCTTTGATAATATGTCTTTTCGATTACTACAATCAAATTTCTCGTCCTCAGCCACAACCTCTTCTGGAGTAGCATGCCTGTATGATATGTGCACCAATATGGTGCATTGGTCATTTCTCCAATGTAAACTTTGAATCTCCTGCTGTATCTTGAATGTGTAGTTCTCAGCAAAGTCAATAACTGACATATGGTGTCTCTGGGAAAAGTGGCTACGCACTGCCTAAACTGTGTAGCCTGCCACCTAGCCTCATAGTTATGGGGGATGAACTCTTTCAAGACTTGCTTGGCATTTGTTAAAACATCTGCTGTTGAAGTTGACTTGTACACAAGCTTCACAACAGGTTTTGGTGTCACTATGAAACCACCTTTGCCATCAGGTTCATTTAATGATTCATAAACCTGCAAAAGAAAAATAGGTAAGCAATTAATATTTCAAACATAAAAAAAGGCATAAAAGACACTCACTGTATCAAAAGTCTTCCAGTCAATCATGTGCCTTAAACCCCTGCTTAGTTCTTTTGGACACACGGGTAAATTTGATGGGCCACAATTCTGACATGACAATAGCAGGCATTTCTGGTCATGCCACTCATCTGCAATATCTTTAGTACAAACCAATGACCTCCACATGTCGCTTGTAGATTTATATGTCATATCACGTGCTTGACATGTTGGTCCAGGACCACATACAACACATGTACAAGTGCATTCAGCACCATGGAGTTTTGCATCTAACCTTATCTTATTCAGTGCTTGTCTAACCAAGTCTAGTCTCATGTGGTACACACAACAACATGTTTCCCTGTCCTTCACTTTCCTCACAAATGGAGGCTTCAATGCATGGAAAGCTGAGAATGAGATTTCGAATTTTGGATTTTCCCTTCTAAACCTTTCATAGAATGCACACTGATGTAAAAAAAAAAAATGCAATCAATACCTATTTAAGCAATAACAAAGCAACTAGCAAATCAAATCACACACCTCAGTTTCTTCCAAAAAATGTAGAGGATGCAGGTACGTTTTACTGGGCTTCCCAAATCTTTATCACATGCTTCTTGCATGGTGAAATTCGAGAGTGAATTGTCCAGAAATCTGTAACTACTGCTTGTTCCTTCCTACTAAGCTTATCAAACCTGCTTTTCCTCTTGAACATTGACCGGGGTCCATCTCAATTTCAATTTTGCTACTCTCCTACATCTTCTTTGTTGCCACATACCTTCTATTTAAGTTCAAACATTTGGAAGTTCCCAAGCAGTTTGTCCCACTGTCAACAGCAAATACTATGGCAGAGTTCCTTGCTCTAAGCACATCTGTGGATCTGTCAAGCTTATGTTTGGACAAGGAATTCCTCAAATTATCTACTATCTGAGTCATTGTTGCTACTTCCTTTAATTTTAAAACTTCCCACTCTGGTAACAGCTTAGCAGCACCCTGAAGCACCTCTTTCCTATCTTTTTCTGAGTTCCTATGACATACCTCATTAGCATAGTTAGCAATCTTCTTAGACAATTGTTGTTTTCTTCTTTTAGTCACATGTCCGATAGGACGCTGCCTTGTGGCGTGACGTTAAAATCTCTTCTTCTTCTTCTTCTTCTTCTTCTTCTTCTTCTTCTTCTTCTTCTTCTTCTTCTTCTTCTTCTTCTTCTTCTTCTTCTTCTTCTTCTTCTTCTTCTTCTTCTTCTTCTTCTTCTTCTTCTTCTTCTTCTTCTTCTTCTTCTTCTTCTTCTTCTTCTATTTATCTTCACAAAGATTACTTTCCACAACATACAAAACTAGTTTATATGAATGGATTTCATTCAATGCAAAGACGACAGACACACATATCCACCCTGGTGTTACCCAGGCCACAACCACACCAACTGCATAAATTCATCTTATTGTAGATAATCAAATATAACGTATAATGTAAAACATAAAGTATTCAAGATTAAGTTCAAATATAAAGTGCATGTATTCCATAATGTTTTGATCATAATGAAGTACAAAATATGCTTTCCTCAATAAAAAATATGCTTTCCTTAATACATTACAAAAGAAGAAGAGAATGCGAGAGTCAAATGTATTCATATTGTAAAAATATGGAAGACATACTGTACAAGTCAAATATAACATGATACTAGTGTTAAAATCAAATCTTCTTTCGGATCATCAGATAATTTCAGATTATTCTTAGTCAATCCACAAAACAAACACTAGCATATGATTTACAATCTAAAATTCAGAATTTCAGAATTTGTATTCCTTCATAACCACCAGAAAGGTCTCACCAGATAATCTTGTACCATAATTAGCAATCCTCGTAAGACTACTATGTACATCCCAGCATATGACAAAACATCTAGGAGATGTCGTCTTGGTTACCTGCACCCAAACAGACCAACATTAGCATATTAATGGTAACGAGGAGAGGGGTGACAGGTAAGCTATAAGACAACATGGCTCTTCGCCCTTCACCTAATGTTTAGTCATTTAAGATCCAAACAATTCAAAATTCTTTATTATAACATCAAGGAGCTCATTCTACTCCCAAATAACTGTATACTTCAGCTCAACGTGTAGCATAAATAGCCATTCAGAAGCAAGAACCTAAAGCAACTACATGTACTTAACATAAATCAGCAATAAGTATGAGCAATTTTTACTCATATTCTGGGAATGTCTCAAAACTTAACATCTTCGTCAAAACAATAGAACTGTCTATACTCTAACCATACAAGAATATAAACCCATCAAAATCCTTGTATCACATTATAGTTAACTGCAGTGAACCCTTATGAATAAGCTATATACATAGTTGTCCTGCGTAGTTATGAATCAGATCTTAAACCTGTTAGAAAACCACCAGCCAGATGGATATAACCATACATCATGCATGGCTTATCCTGACATGTTATACATTGTGTTGTGTCACGCTGAAGGAGAATTCAACCTAGGCAAAATCAGACAAGCACTATGCAGGCTACCATCACAGCGCAAATCTAGAACTATGCTAGCAGATTTAGCAACCTTAATCTACATCTAGCATAACCTAAAACTATACTTAGCAAACATAGCAACTTTAGACGTCATTTAGCTCACACAAACTGGCCAGCATTCTATAAAACCCAAATGCAAAACCTGTTATACTAGCCACCTTCTGCCAAACCTAAGCAGCCTATGCATTAATCTAGCAAGCTATGGCCCAAAGCACAATCAATATATCCATTTTTCCACAGCTTAGAACTCCAACATCTACCTAAGCGTCAATATTTAGAGCTTATGCAATGCGTCAACTAACTAAAGCAACTGCCCAAAGCATATGTGCCCGAGAAAAATTCCACTGATTCTTGAAGTAAACGAATTTGAGATCTATCTGTCAATATTTAAAAAAATAAGAATAACCTGAGAGATGTCGTCCTCCCAGAACTTGTATCCTGCCATTGAAGGTATGCTTTTGCTCCAGCATTAGATTTATAGCACATTTCTTCTCTAACTCGGCATCGAAATGCACCAACAAACGGCTCATACTTTCGCCATGATTCAAAAAAGCGGGATACTTGGCATAACTGTGTCGCCATCGAACCTTGTCTTCCCAACATAGATATTGATTCAGCAAAACCGGCTTGTCAAAGACCCATTTTCTCAGAGTCCCTGCTCTGATCCGAAATAAACTAGCATGCTAAGTTCGGCTACATGCCATAACCGCTTATTTTAGGGCATGTCGCATAATAGATAGTCACGAATGATTTAATGGCAAGCATAAAAGCCTTGAAGACTACAAGCGGCCCCTCTAATTTCTATTTACAAGTACGGCACCACATAAGTATACGATTTTGCAAACCAAGTTAAGCCAATTGTCAATGAGAAAAATGTTAAAAACTTTTAGCATGCCTTTCCAACGCTATTCCAAGGATAAAATATTCTTATTTTTGAGCAAGTGGGCCCAAAAACCCTTTCACGTCAACTTTCAATAATATGTGTGCTCTATCTTTTCATAATATAGGTGCCTTTGTCTTTAAATTATATAGGTGTCATCATTTTAATGTACCATCATCTTTAAATAATGCATGTACAATCATGTAGGAGTCATAATTTCCACCATCCCATCATATTTCTGAATTTCATATTATATCACCTTTCTAAACTTTCAAAAATATGTGTACAAAAGGAGCCATTATAATCAAACTCTATAATTCTTTAGAGAATACAATGCATAGAAACTACCTATAGTATTTACTTTCAACATGTTCCATATCATACCATGCTTGCCCTCAAATATATTTGTTAGAATTACCATCTAAGCAAACGCAAGTTTGCCCTGTCGCTTCACTAGCAATGTCCAATTTGCATTAGTAATATTCGCACTTCCCTACTCAACTTGGCAGATATTTCTTCTTCCAACAAAGGAGAACCTTAGGAAATTTTAAGAACAAACCTACTAGTTTTGCCAATAGATATTATTCTCATTACTGGCAAGCAATCCATATGAGTTAAGTTATTAGAAAAAGCATTTCTTCTTCTGCTTTCGTTCAATCAGATTATTTTCCATCCAATTAAGGCCACAAATGGAAGGCAAATACCTAAACATCATTTCCACTGGTTTTCCAAATACTTTGTAACATCAATTCCACATTAGCATTTTAATTAGATAGGTTTTTAGAATTTACCCAGACTATAGCATTATAAAGTATAGAGTGTAAAGTATTTTACATCCTTTTAGTCTTTATTGCTATTTCAGAATCTCAAATGTGTAGCAACATTAATTTTGAACAATTCTATTTATTTTCTAAAGTAATTCTTGTTCATATAATTTCCTTTAGCAGCATCTTATTTTATTATAATCATATGTCAACATACAAATTCCAACACATTAATTTCCCAATATATATTGTCAAGTATAGTTTAAAACATGTAAATCTCCAAACCATAAACTTCTTTAATATAAGTTTTGCCGAATAGCCATGCCATTTGTTTATGTAACAAAGTTTCCATGAAGGAATCTAAGATATCTTTCTTTTCAATTATTTGTTCAAATCTCTCATCATATCTTAATATTCTTGATACCCAATCGAGTTTAAGATCTCACAAATGGAAATATGAGATCTGGGATTTGTTGAAACCATTTTTCCCAATTGTATCATCTTCCCTTGTGGTAAAATGCTTTATACAAGGCCACCTTGAATAATTAAGAAATTATGGTGTCCTCGATAGTAATTGCACACTTTTCAAAGACCAATATTAGCATGAAAATGGTAATAAGGAAAGGTGTCTATCTAATCAATGAGACCTTTTACCTCTTGCCCTTCACCTATTATTCTTTTCAAAGAATTATGGTGTATTATAAGCAAAATGAGCTCTAGAACTTAACCAACTAAATCTTAGACCATCCATTATCTAATAATCATTACGGACTTTTTAGTCTTAATATGCATTCAATAAATCAAAGTCATTCAAGTCTTTAACTTTCATTATCTTAGCATTCTATCAAATCTCAAATCTTACTACTTTGGTTTTTCCGTAAAATAGAAAAATGTGTTTAAATGCAATAAATGTTTAATCCTACCGACCTTACCACATGCATATCTTATGTGAATCAACAATTAATAAAATCAAGGTACATTATTCCAAACAATGTATCATCCTAAAGCCGCCTAAAATGATATTCAAATGAAACTTGTTAGCAAAATGCTTGGTCACATTAGTTTACCTCTTGATTAGTTTATCCTATATCTATTTAAATTCTTATCAAACACTTAGATAAGCATGTCTGGCGTTAAATAAAGGATGTCATAAACCCATCGCCAAAACCCACATCCGGATGTATCCGGGCATGTAAAATCGGATATTTCAACAAATCGTCATCAAAACTATTATTCAATGCAAGTTTAAGCATGTTTGAAGACCCATTTCTAGATAGACTTTTCCACGGAAAATCATTTGTTTTATCATGAATCATTACCAAAAGTGGACTACAAATTCAATTAAAGCTATCCTTTTAAGCATTAGTATGTATTCTGACAAATGCATCGAACAAATCGGCATCTTACCATATTTAAGAATAGCATCAAACCTATTCTTAGCCCATAAACCAGGCATCATTTTTATCTGTTTTTGCATGAGTCATTGCCTAAGCGTTATTGAATTTGATAAGCTATAGGAACACGGTTTTGCCAAACTTCTCTTCGGCCTCTTGCTTAGTTAAATTTCTTCATCATTATCATTCCATGCTTATCCTCATTTGGAGGGAGGGTTCGCATCATTGTATCACTTATCGGCAAATATAAACACCCTTTAGGCATTTGGATCTTCAAAGCTAGGCAAAAAGTCGGGGCAAATCTCCATGGACAAATTGTATTTGAGGGTATGCCCTAAACCTAAATATCGAAAACAATTTTTTGTCCTCAAAAAGCCACATTTGTGCCATTCATCTGTTGGTTATGTGAGGGGGAGACAATCAAAGCCATTCAAATAGCCATAATTTTGATAAAAATGCACTTTTGGCTTTGTATCAAAATTTCAAGGCATTTACCATATATCCATGCATTTATATAATTTTAATACCGGTAATCCATCTTAATTATGTGGCATGGCAAAATATCCCATCATATTTGAACAATATTTTGGTATGAAATAAGGTCCCGTAATTAAAAAGCAACCCGGCATCTTCAAATGGTGTTCCATTATTCTCGTGATTACTTTGACCAACTTACAAGGTACATTAACGCCCATCTTTCAAATAATAAAGGTATCATGCGTATCCATAGTTCTTACTATAGGGAAAAGTTTATTTTTCCTCCTCTTTATAAAATTATGATCCCATAACCTTTATGAATATATTATAGGACTTAGAAGAAATATGCAACTTTTAAAAATTAGATGCGTTACCTTCCATGAAAAAAAGCTTGTCCTCGCATCCTACAAATAATATACCTATTAACCATATGTTTTATACCAATTTGTGTGGCTCAAATTTATCCAACGAACCATAAAGAACAACTTTTTGCAACCAATTATTATGGACATGGCCAATGGATTATGTTTATTATTATTATGAACCATGTGGCATAAAATACCATAGACCTAAAGGTATAAAAGTAATTGTTCCAACAATGTAAATCATTGGAGTGCGTTATCGAAAATGATGAAGAATCTTCTTCTTCTTCTTCTTCTTCTTCTTGTTTGGCCAATCAAAATCCTCCATCGGGAAAATAGGATACCTCTTTTTTATAAAGGCAGGAAGAATCTTATAAACTAGGGGTCCTTAGTATTAATTAGAAAAAAAGGATTTACTAGAATCCATTCAATTTCTTATCTAAAATCGTTTGTATTTAGGTGGCCTAACCTGCGATGGACCAAATACCATATCTATAGAAAATCAAAAACTAGAATAATAAACTAGTCAAGACTTGAAAATTGTCAGGTTTCATATTTGTGCATCTACATGGGGCCGCATTGGGCCCTATGCACCAAGACAACACAACTTTTAAAAAAGATTCATTTGGGTTCATAACTCCATCATGGTGCAATCAAAAAGATTCTATGCATTGACGATAACTCCATCAAGATATCGACATAATAACTTCGTATCAATACATCAAAATTTTGCTATCTAAAACTTACCTAGAATGCGACCAACCAATTCTTCTATCTCCGGTAAATTCTTCCGATTTCTTCTTCTATACATCTTCATAAAAGATTAGCAGTTATAGTAAAAATCATTTTACTACTTTATATCCTTTTCGATTCAAGGCAAAAGAATACACACACATATCCATCCACAAGGAAACGTTACCCAATGACAAATGGAAATTTATATACCTAAAACATCATTTCCATAATCAAATATCTTTGTAACATCAATTCCACATTAGCATTTCAAATATAGAGTTTTGAATTCTACCGATTACATTTGAAAATTATAGTGTAAAGTATTTTAATCCTTTTAAAAGGCAAATCAATGTTCCTATTTCAAATCTCATATGAGCATTTAATTTTGTGAATTTAAAAGAAAATATATTGTTAAAGAAAGTAATTCTTATTCATATAATTTAAAAATAAAGCGACATCTTATTTTATTATATCATATGTCAACATACAAATTCCAGCACATTAATTTCCCAATATATATTATATCATAGTTTAAAACATGTGAATTCATTATCATAAACTATCTCTACATCTAGTTTTTTACGAATAGCCCGTAAGATTATTTATGTAACAAACTTTCATGAAAAAATCTAACTTATCTTTCTTTCAATTATGGCGGACCATAATCTCTTCATCATATCTTGCCAATATTCTTAGTACCCCTCGGGATTTTAGTTAAGATCTCAAACCAAATGAAGCCTGAATGTTTATTCATTGATCGTTTTTCAAGTTGTATCATCTTCCCTTGTATGAGCTTTTGTGTTAAGACCTTGTAAATTTGAAATATTTTTAGATGGTGTCATTTGAACCAACCTAAACAACTACCAATATTAGCATGAAAATGGTAATAGAGGAAGAGGCGTCGGGTAAGCAATGAACCTATGGCTCTTTCGCCCTTCACCTATTCTTTTCAAGAAGAATGGTGTATTATAAGCAAAATGAGCTCTAAACCCATCTTACCACAAATCTTAGAAAAGCACAAATTATCTAAATAAGCTATACATAGTACCTGACTTTTAGTGGATATTAAACTACTTAAAACCACCGGCCGGATGGAAAACATACAAGTCTTAACCTTCGCGACCATTATTGTTGACCAATAGCAAATCCTCAAATGCAAAGTCTTTGGTTTCATAAAATAGAAAAATTGTTCAAATGCAATAAATATTTTCATATGGTCAGTAGACAAATGTCATATCTTATTGAATCAACAATTAATAAAATAATCATTATTCTAAAACAATGTATCATCCTAAACAACTTTAGGCGTGATCGCCAGGCTCAACTTGTGAGCAAAATACTTGGTCACATTAGTTTATTTCCTACATTAGTTTATCCCAGATCTCATTAGATTCTACTCAAACATTAGATAAGCATGTCTATCTTGCCTTAAAAGCATGGATGTCATAAACCATTTTCCTTATGGCAAAACCCAAGGATGTATGCCCATGTAAAAATCGAGATATTTCCAACAAAATGCGTCATCCAAACTATATCATATGCAAATGAAGATAGCATTTTTGAAATATTTCTAGATAGACTTTTCAATAAAAATCATTTGTTTATCATGAATCATTACCAAAAGTGGACTACAAATCATGGCAGCTATCCCTGGCATAAGCATAGTATGTATTCTAGAGCAAATATCGAACAAATCGGGTATCTTACCATAAGAATAGCATCAAACCTATTCTTAGCCCATAAAGGCATCATTTTTTATCTGTTTTTGCATGAGTCATTATCAAGCGTACTACAAAATCGGATAAGCTTAAGGAACTTTGGTTTTGGTTAGCTCCTCTTCTCGGCCTCTTGCTTCTGATCAAAATCTTCATCATTATCATTCCATGCTTGTCTCATTGGAGGAGGGCCCGCATTTCGTTGCTTTCATAAATATAAACACCTTTAGGCATTTCGGATCTTCCAAAAGCTATTTACAAGCAAAATACTGAATAGCCGCTTACAAAGGCATATTTAGGGTATGCCTAAACCTAAATATTAAAAACTTAATTTTTGTCCTCAAAAAGCCACATTTTCCAAATTCTAATCTATTTGGTTATGTTGGACAATCAAAGCCATTCAAATTGCCATAATCGGATAATTTGCCACACTTTTGGCTTTGGCCAAAATATTCTAAGGCATTTACCATATTCGATGCATTTTCCTTTTTAATGCCAATCATTCATCTTAATTATGTGGCATGGCAAATATCCCATCATATTTGAACAATATTTTGGAAGCCCTAAACTTTCAAAAATATGTGTACAAAAGGAGCCATTATAATCAAACTCTATAATTCTTTAGAATACAATGCATAGAAACTACCTATAGTATTTACTTTCAACATGTTCCATATCATACCATGCATGCCCTCAAATATATTTGTTCTTACCATCTAAGCAAACGCAAGTTTGCCCTGTCTCTTTACTAAAAATGTCCAATTTGCATTAGTAATATTATGCACTTCCCTAATCAACTTTAAGATATTTCTTCTTCCAAATAATGAGAACCTTAGGAAATTTTAAGAACAAACCTACTAGTTTTGCCATATAGATATTATTCTCATTACTCAAAGCAATCCATATGAACCAAAGTTATTAGAAAAACTTTTCTTCTTCTTCTATCTTGGCCCTTCTTCTTCTTCTTCTTCTTCTTCCATCTTCATCTTCTTCTTCTAAAAATTCTTCTTCTTCTTCTTCCTTCTTCTTCACCTTCCATAGGCATATCTTCTTCTTTTCTTCTTTATCTTCTTCTGAAGAATCTTCTTCTTCTTCTTCTTCTTCTTCTTCTTATGGTTCGTCATTTCTGACAATGGTTTTTGATACTTGATACTCTCGGATTAAATGACGCTTCCCTTGCCCTCTTTAGGTGCTCTTTCTTTGTTTTTTTTTTTAAATACGATATTCCTATAGACTGTCAGTAAATCTTCTTTGCAAGAAGTATGCTGATCTGCATGATATGTACAAGTAACACTGATTTAGAATATTATACCAGAAAGCATGACGTTCAAGAAAAAGCCAACTAACCTGTTTCAAGAGTGCTTTGCACCTGCTCATGTTGGACTTGAAGCTCACATTCTGCACAATGGCAAAGCAAAAAATAAAAAGAAAATTATGAAGTCTATTCTTCTTCAATATGAAATTCAAGCAAACAATAGAAAAGAACTCCATACCAGTAACGGATTGAGTGTTTGTATTTTCTTTTGAAGCACCTACATTATATGCATAATCAGCACCAAAATAATGAAGATCATCTTCTGCCCAATTAAAGTCATAAGGTTCATTTCCTTTGAACTGTATTTCTGTGGGATCCACTGTTCTATGAACCTCAAAAGCATCTGAAAAGTGAGAATAAAGCAAGCACATTAGAAAAATAGTATAAGACATTAATGAATTGGGCATGCAAACCTTGCATGCCATGGACATGAATGTTTCCTTCATATTCTCCAACAATTTCTTCCGAATGCGCATCAGCAGTAGGCCTGTCAAAATGAATTGTTTCTGCTATGCGAGAACATAACTGCAGAAACTGCTGAGATTGTTCTTGAAGATAGTGCAAACTGGATAGCAGATCTTTAGGATCAAAGCTAGAACCAAGCTTTGAAATGGAAGAAACAAAAGCGCCTTCCCAATCCATCCGAGTTTGAAAACATCTGAAAAGAATCAGAAAGCAATTCGAAACAAGAAAAAAGAAACTAAGGCCGCCAATTCCAAATTCGAAAAAGGAATCAAGCACCAGCATGGCTAGCAAATCGACCGCACATCAGCAAGAAATTGATGATCAACCGTTCTGGAAGCTCGGATCCATGGCGGGTGAAAATTTGGCGGGTGAGGGAAATTGGGTGAAGGGCATGTGAAGGGCAGTAGAAGGGTAATCAGCACCCGATCAGCACCCCATGTCACGACATCATGTGACGTGCTAAATTGTACACCTCGATTAAAAAACACCCCCATAGCTAAAATTACAGGTCACTAGCCACCTGTATCCATACCATCCATTTGAACAATATTATATTATCATATGGGCAGTTGTGAAGAACGTAAGGAGGGAAAGTGAGGAGGAAGGGGCTTTGGAAACATGAGATATTTGACCCCATACGTCAACAAGATACCTAAACTTATTGAAGAGGCATGAAATAGATAAATTACAAAGAAACTACTAACAACCATGATAGATTCTCCTCTTGAATTTTTCCACTCCTAACTTATCCTGATCATTCTTCTTCCACCTTTTACCCCAACCCTGCATTACCGCTAGTTTGTTACTTTCTTTTTTCTTTCTTAAAACCGAACTCACATATTGTTATAGCTTATAGTGCCTTTCTGAAATATATTTTATATGTCATATTGTTGTGCTGGGTTTTGTATTTTTGGCAACTTTTATCTTTCTTTATTCAAACATCTTTAATGTAAAGAACAAGTCTTTCAAAAATGCTGTAAAGAACAAAGTGTTCCAAAAGTGTCTTGATTAAATATCCCCTTTTTATGTCTTATATATTGTAGGCCCACGGGACCTTAGTATGTGGAGAACAAGGTGGAGGTGCAACAGAGGCATTCAGTATTGAGCTTAGCAAAGAATTTGGTTGTCAAGGTGGATACATTACAAGCCGGTGGTCTATAAACTTTTGCTGTTTTCTTGTTTGATAGGTCACAATATTGTGTTATACATTTTCAGTTTCCATGAGGATTAGAAACAAAATGAGTGAGGATAAAGAGGATTAGAATCATGCATTTGGTTTGATGCTACTCGTTTCTTTATATTTATTTTTGCAAAAGATAATGTACTTTGCTTTACTTAAAGTTTAGTAGCATAATTCCACTGTTTAGAAATTATTTGAGGTGTAGGCTTCTCCAATTCACTATTTATTTAGAAATAGAAATGTATTGCATGTTGTCTATGTTTATCTGCAGGAAAAAAAAAAGTTAAATTTTGGCAAAATAAGTCGGTATGTCAGTTAAATTTTGGCAAAATAAGTTGGTAGGTCGACAAAAAATCTCCATCTAGGTCCGTCGTCTCTCACCTCGGTCGGTGGGTCGGCCCAACTATGACTGGTGGAGAATGGCAGCCTCGCCTCGCGTTGAATAAACTGCAAAAATAACCCGATAAGCTTACATTCACATTGTGATTTAAGCAAAAATAACACGATAAGCTTACATTCACATTGTGATTTAAGAAATCAAGCAAATGGGAAACGGTGGAGAAATGTAGAATATGATAATGATTTTGGGAGCTATAAGAGCAAGCAGCGAAAACCCAAAACGCAGAGCCGAGCAATGGGGGCAATAGTGCTAGTGTGGGCGGTGCTGGTAGGGGCGTTAGCTATGCAGAGCATTGAAGCGCAGACCTGCGGCAGCTAGGCAGGAGGAGCATATTGCTCCCCGGGGTATTGCTGCAGCCAATATGGATGGTGCGGCACTACGTCTGCATACTGCGGAACCGGCTGCCAAAGCCAGTGCAACCAAGAGGTGTGTGGGAAGCAGGCCAATATGGCCTCCTGTGCCTCCGGCTTCTGTTGCAGCCAGTATGGCTTCAGCCACTATGGCCTTTTCTAGCATGGTTAGCTCCTCTACCTCTCGCTCTACCTTTATCACCAGCAGCATTGCCCTTGCCACAACATATAACTTTGATGGTCTAGATCTAGATTGGGAATACCCTGACGTGGCCGCTGGTGACATGGCTAACCTTGGCCTTCTGTTCCAAGAATGGCATGCGCGTGCTCCCAGCATGCTTCTTGCTGCTGCTGTTTACTATAAGAATCCTCTAGCTGATTGGATGGGAGGTGCGTCTTATCCAACGTCCTCGATTCAATCAAATCTCAACTGGGTGCTTGTCATGAGTTATGACCTCCATGGTTCATGGGAAAGTTACACCAATAACCCAGCACCCCTTTATGACCCTACTTATCCCACTGTGAATGGTGACTATGGATTGACAAAGTGGTTGAGCTATCTCGGTGCACAAAAGATTGTGTATGGATTCCCTGCATATGGAGTGACCTGGACCTTGACTACATCCAATCATGGTCTTGGAGCTCCTGCAAATCCAACTTCTGCTACACCTTCTTATGCCTCTATTGCTAGTTCTGGGGCCACTGTTGTCCATGATACATCTACCAAGTCTACATATGCATATAGCGGCACGACCTGGACTGGATATGATGATGCATGGTCGATCACAAACAAGGTGAACTATTTGAAATCTAAAGGACTACAAGGCTATGGATTCTGGACATCCCTTCAAGACGATTCTACCTTTACCCTCGCTAAAGCAGGTAATTACTTCAAACAAATTTTAGCACTTGCACTCTATGTGATATGATTTTGACTAGTTTGATTGTTTGCAGCTGCTAAAGCATTGGATGGGAAGTATTGCGATAGAACAATCATACCATAACACGTTTTCAACATGTCGATCTATATTATAATTGTGTTGACTTTCTTTATTCAATATTTGTACTATTATTTATACAAGAAATTTATCGCGGCGGCCAAGGCTGCCACGAACATTTCTCTTTTAACGACCCCTTGGTATATAGCAGCCAAGTTTATTACCCCTACAGCCAAGGTTGTTTTCCTTACGAATTCACTTACTGGCTTTCAAACTTGTGGGGTGCTACATTCTAGGTAAATGAGGATGAAGCTGAGTTAAGTTCGTCTAATTGCATAAATATCAAATTATTCTCTTCTTATTAGGTTTAAAACTTCAATTTGGGTTTACAACTTTCATTATGTATGAAACATCCTCTTCTCATTAGGTTTATATCTTCAAATTCGGTTTACAACCTTGATTGTGTATCTTTCAACTTTTAGCTATGCTAGATTTTATGCCTCAAAAGCTCTAAGAATAAGTTGCAGAACGAGTTTACTGGAAGTCTGGAAAAACATGTGCAGTATATGTGCTTAATAAATGCTATTGAAGATTTCTTAACCAAATGATACCAAGGATTGGGAATTTGCAAAAATATCTTTAACTAGACATGAATACATTTTATTGACTAAGCTTTAACCAACAGCATCAAGTGTCATTTGTAGATCGTAGAAAATAGAATAGAATAGACTAGAAAATGTAAATATCCGAAGTAGCGGTACATATCAGCTTAATGCTCACAATCTGCTTGAGCAAGCATCAAACGTGTTCCTTATTGAGAGAAAACCTTGGTGAAACAACCTGTACCTGTGCTTCCTGCTCAAACATGTTCCTATAGCAAAGTGCTTCCTGCTCAAGCATGCTCCTATAGCAAAATATTTAGAGATCTTTCCTATGCAAGAAGGGAAGAAAAGGGATTAAAAGTCTAAATCATGATCAAGCAACAACAACTATGCACTATACTGGAGCATTTGCAAGTAAACGATTTGAAGTCTCCCATGTCTATGATGTGGCAGTCCCTGAATTCAGATAAAATTTTGAGGGTCCAACAAATGTGATATGTGGCAGTTCTAGGAAAAAGTAGGCATCAAGAGGCTATGCTATGGTTTACAGACCATTAAAAATATCAAAGGGTTATCATCATGCTAGTTAATTTCATCTCTGATACACCATAAGCCATGGCTGTACTACAGGTTTTTCAGAAGTTCTGTTTGAAAATATGCACTTTGTTGCAACTGTATACTTACAACCACATCAAAATCAGCAAATAATTAAAAAAAAAAAACCTCTAGAATCGCCATGTTGTTGGCATGCAGGTTCTCTTCTGTTGCATCACCTCAGCAGTATTGGTGTTCTTTCTGATCACTTCAGCAGTGTTGGTGTTCTTTCTCTTGTGACACTTTTTCTGACAGTATTTGCTAAAAAAGGGTATGCTAATTTCGCAAAAAAGATGGGGAAATTGATGGTGTATAATTGCAGCATTGATGGTTGTAGCTATGGTGGAGATGGAATTGTGGGAGCAAGCCAAAGGTAGACTGCGAAAAATCTGAGGCAAAGCTGGCGCCCTGCGCAAGAGCTGTGATAGGGCCAAATCCACCAAGCCCAACAAAGGAATGCTGCAACGGCCTCCGAACCACCATGCCCCAGGAAGTGTGCGCCTGCAAGCTCATGGCCAACACCACTGCCCTTCGCGGTATCAGCCCTGCTGCTGCCAAAGCCATGCCTCTCAAATGCAACATCTCCTTGCCTACTGCTCCTCCTCCCAAATGCAAATCTTTTTCTCCCTTCTAGCTCTTGATCCTTCCTAGGCAGTCTTATTCTTTGCCTCAGATTGCCTGCCCGCTTTGCATTGCACAGCAACGTTTTTTTCAAGAGCGCAGGGGCAAATGGAGAAGATGGAATAGTGTAGCTGGAACAGAGTAAGCGGGCAAAAATATCAGGGCTTTAGACGCATCGCTCCAGGTTGTGCCGGAACACTACAATACAGAGTCAAACAAATAAGTAAGGCTTTTGCAGCAAAAACATCAAGCACCAAACATTGGATACGACCACATTTGCAGCCCCACTATCTGAAGCTTGAACCCTGGCCCAACCACGTACACCGATCTACGGTCAAAAATTATTTGTAATTCAATGAACGGCCAAGATGAGTGCCTCGACGTCGAAGAATATGCTAAAGAATCGACCCAATAATATTTATATATGTTCAGATAAGAAGATTTGTATTATTTGCTAAGATCTAATTGCTTGGAGAATGTTCTAACTTGAGGTTGTATGATACCATGTATAAAGTCCAACAAAAAAGAGTTGCAATTTAACATTAGTTTGTTAGACCTGAACTATGTGCAAGTTACTTTGCAATTCATGCGTTAAACGACAACATAACAACTAACAAATACAAGAAATTTATCAATGCCGCTCCGAACATTTCTTTTATCCAACTTGGTTTTATGTTAATTCAAGAGAATCTCAGTTCTGGACATGATAAAAGTAACTGAAAATGTTCAATCTTCCAATTCGAACTTCCATATTTGCCAGAATATTCAGAAGCAGTGTGAAAACTCTAATCGAATATAAACTCTCTTTCTTGCTAGCCCCCCCTTCCCCCTCCATTTTTTTTTTCTCTCGTGCTCATCAAAATGATCCATGCTTGCAATTTTTTAATATTCTACCTCCATTCATGTGTCGTCATAGCTTTGATTCTTCCCATCTCCCTTCACTCTAGCCCCTACCACCTACAATTTTATATCAAGCCTTGGCAGTTGCCGAAAATTAGCAAAGGTAGCTGAATACTAATTGAATAAATTGGTCACTTTAAGATTTATCCACTTTGATTCTGGTTAAGGAGGACTGAAATTTGCAATCAAGATGTTTTATATCTAGTGGAATTAGAAGCTTCAAGCTATACTACCTGGAGGATTCCATTCTGTGAGATTCTAATACCTGGAGGAATTCCTTGTATTGAATCTCGTCTCAGTTTATGTTTAAGTGGTACACATGATGGGTTCTCTATTTGCATTGTTCCATTTAAGCATCAAACACTTCAAAGCACTCGGCCTTCATTACAGTGAGGAATGCTCTATTGCAAGTAGCCAGTTTAGCAGAGACCAATTTACACTTGCATTTGAAATGATGTTGTTGGTCTTCTTCTTCTTCAATCAAGAACTATTTTTAACATAAGCGGCACATCATATTTGTTCTTTGCTTTTAATTTTCTTCGTTTAAAGTCACTGCACTCTCCTGTATTTTTAACTCCACAATTCATTGAACATCATATCGAATGATTTATTGTGCTGGACCTGCATCTTTTATCTGTCTACTTATCATATTTATGGGAAAGCTTTAAAACATGCATAGTAAGTAATAAGCTTTTGCCAAAGTATTAAAACTAAGTTTATACACATGTTCTGCCATTCTTTCTGCAAATGTCAATCTCAAGCAACTTTGCCAATACATGTAGCTAATGGATGTGGAGAGCAATACACATATTTATATCGCCATGGTTAAAGCTTGCACGATGACATCAACATTCCCAACAGACTAGTACATGAACATTTAAGCAGACGCTATTCTAAGGCACATAAAGTTTATGATAAATTGAGCGTCCACATAAACGGATTATACAAAATGGACGTGCATCAGATCCTATGATAGGTAATGCTGTTCATATGCATAAATGGTGGGACATGCAGACAGCACAAGTGGTGTTCAATAGTCTTCAAGACCGAGATACTATTTCATGGGGCAAATAACAATTGGATTATGAAGATTTGGGCCATTTCCTGATCACATACATGGATAGGTCAGCTTGAAGGTAGTCTGTAGGTTATGCTAGCATAACATTATTTGGCCTTTGGCATTGTCAGAGTTATTTGGGACAACTCAATCGTTTATACAGGACAGAATCCTGCAAATATTTCGCATTTCTGTTACACAATCAACAGTTGTTTAGCTTAATCAGTACTTGTTGATAGAGACCAGTTCAATCTTAGTTATCATAGGACTGTACCATTATCTGTAATGCCTTTTGTGATTCTTTATAGTAATGTATTTTCTGTTAATGAGCCTATATACAATATTATAGAAGCAGCTTCAGTATGAGAGCAATAGACTTGTCAACAAATTCTAAAGATAATGTTCCCTACTTTTCATGCTTCATAACAGTAACATAACAATAAATTGTGTTGCATATAATGTTCAGATCCAGCAGTTATACACTATCTTAACTGCTAACTTTGAAGTTATTATCACTGGTTTACCTTCCTCCACATCATGGTAGGATCTTAAGGTATAAATCCTGCATTTAAGCTCATACAGTTGTATCGTAGTTTTCTGTTTGAACATTATATGATCTATGGTATATGTAAGATCACATGCATCGTGCTGGAGATGTCTGTTTTGTCCCTGGTCATCTTTATCCCCATTGCACATGAGCATCAAAATGAAGTTTTTGATATAAGCACATATTCAGCATTGTAGGAAGAGTCTAAATATATAACTTGACCAATCATAGCAATACTCTGTAGATCCATGACCAATCAAAGCAATGTTCCACAGATCCATGCTAATGAAGCCATGTATTCTACAAGCACCAAACGAAAGATTCCATCGTGAGATATGGGCTATACATAGTCGCGAAAAGCATCTTCTGTCTCAATATCTTGCACAATCTAGAGGATCAGCCATACCATACCAAGTAGTATTCTCCATCTTTGAAGTATCAGTGGCCTTCTACAACAAGTCCCTGTATGACAGCATGCAGCAAAATTGCTAATCAGTTAATCTTTATGTATAGCAAACTAATGCTCTGGGCATAGTTTACTTTGTTGTTCTAGTGTGTTGAAGAAAATGACTAAGATTTCCTATGTATAGCAAACTAATGCTCTGGGCACAGTTTACTCCATAGCTGACCAAATTTTGCCCTGAATTAATTCCTTCTCTTTCCCTTCAATAATTTATGAATTAAATGTCAACAAATCATCAACAAATTGGCAGATACACAAAACAAATATAACAACGTTGGAACCACGACTCGACCCACTTTGTAGAAACTCCGTCATAGCTTCTAAAGCTGTAAGTTTTTTATCGTAGATTCAAACTCCGGTCATGTTGAAGATAGTTTGGAATTTAAGGAGATTTAGTTGCTGGAAATGCAACCCGATGAAGATCTAGATATGAAGGTGACACAAAGATACAACAAATGATTTTAAACAAATAAAAGCTTAGTATGGAATCTTTTTTACCTCAAGATGTTGCTATTGATAATGCCTTGTTATTGGCTTCTTATGAAATCCTTTTTCTCGAAATATAATCGCCTAGGGTATGGTCGCCCCCTATCGCGGCTTGCCCACGTCGGTGGGATCAGGGGTTTTGCCAGCATGTTGCAAGGCCCCCACATACCCCGCAGCGTAGAGATGCCATGCACGTATGCAGGGTACACAGGACATGAGCTCCTATCGCGACACATCATACCCTGTGTCGATGGTTATGGCGCATTCGGCGAGGCTTTCCGAACCCATCTCGTGGCCTTTTGCCAGAGATAGCACGTTCAGTAAAGCCCGCCCATTTCATCGAGATAGGGGCAATTCAATGCATTCCTAGGATGGGTCCTGAGATACAATCAAGTGGCCGAAGTGAAGTGGTGTTCTCATTGAGCTTTGTAAAATATTGAGTACAAATGGATCCCTCACTAGGGATAGATAAATTTGGAAATATGAACTTTAAATGCTCCGAAACTAGACAATCATCGAGAGCATGATGAAACTGAAGAATACAACATAAAAGACGGTTTTATCCGCCACTTGGTCGATGCACAGGTGAGAAGACTCGGTGACTGCTCCTCATCGGGAAGAAGAACCACGCCTTCTTAGGTTTGTGAGGAAACCCAAGCAAATAGTTGAAGCACGACCCCACGCACTATGGCAACCACAAGACCTTACACAATCCTGCAGAATCAAGGCTGAAAGAAAAATAACCCGTCAATGAGTTAGATGCCATAGGTAAGAAGACTCGGAGGCTCCAGGGCCACGCCGAGAAAGAAACAACAGCCGACCAATCGGGAATCGTCCGCGAAATGACCATCGCGGGAAAAAACAACCGATTAGTGCTGCCTCGGAGGCTACAGCGCCACGCCGAGAAAGACAATAAATATGATCTCGGAGGCAACAACGCCACGCCGAGAGAAAACATGAATAATAAATATTGACTCAGAGGCTACAATGCCACACCGAGAGAGAATGAAAAACAAGAATGCCTCGGAGGCTACAGTGCCACGCCGAGAGAAATGAAAACATAAGATATGCACTTACAAAGAAAAAAGAAAACATGGAGGATGCCAGTGGCTGCAGAGCGGCCCGAGAAGTATAGAAAATAGATGGAAACTAAAGATGGTCAACCAAAGGAGGAGATGAGGGAAGCTAGACGGAACCAAAGAAAACACGAATAACTATTGTCTCAGAGGCGACAATGCTATGGCGAAAAAGAAATGAATAATCAAACCTCAAGACCGCATTATTGAGTAAACAAAGATAAGTAAAATCCAACTATCCGAGTATAAAGCAATAGAACCATCCAAGCCCATCACACGAAGAAGGGTAGGGAGGGGGGGAAGTTGAATAGAGCCAAAGCATGAAAAATAGGAAAGCTCAAGAGAACGCCGATAAGGAACAAGGGAAAAAAATGGGTATAAATAGGAGGGCATGATGATGATGTCCCCATCCAAGGAATGTCGGTTCTATTGCTATCGCAATAGAACCGTGGCATTCTATTTTGAATTGGCGGGCAGATCAATCTACTTTTTTCCAAATGGAGTGGATTGATAATTCAAAATGTTTTGAATCCCAATTGTGCTCGGTAACACCATATCAGGAGCTTTTACTGCTTCAACCAGCTCGATGGCACAGACCAGATCGAACACGGTGCAGGGCAATGCCACACCAATCCGAGTACCTGCCAATACCAAAAGGGTTAGGGCAAAGCGGGTGAGGAAGAGAAGGACGGATCAAACTCCTGACAATACCATGGCAGGATAGCCTTCAACATCCAAGAGAGGCCAGTGGACGGAACAACAGATGGAGGACATCATGGAAGAGGTTAATGAATATGGCATTTCAATTAGAGAGGCCTGTAGGAGATCCGGCATACCTGAGTCTACCATACATGATTGGCAATATGGAAGAATTACCCATAAACAAAAGAAGCATCCTCGCATTCTCACTCCCAAGCAGGAAGAAGAACTAGTTGCCTGGGCTCTTGAGAAAGCGAACTCGGGTACGGGAATTACCCTGAGTGCAGTCAAGGCAAAGGCAGCCCAAATGGCAAATGCTGGAGACATAAGCACATCGGATTGTATGCCAGGCAATAAGCAGTGGAAGCTCTTCAAGCAGAGGCATCCTAACATAACTTTGAGGAGTGCCCAGACATTGGACAGGGCAAAGGCACTTGTCATGAGTCAACCAAACCTGGACATGTTCTACAGGATTTGGAATGATGATGAGACTAGGATACATGCAGGCAAGGTTAGGGGCCTGAAAATAATTGCTATGAAGGGAACATGAGATGTCAATGAAAGGTAGTGGGTGACAATTCTGGTATGTGTCAATGCTGAAGGGTATAGATTACCCAACTTATAGATCTTTAAGAATAAAAGGATGAAGGCATATTACAGCAGATGTGAAGAAGTGACAATCCAAGCAGTTCATCAGCATGCATGGATGACCACTGAGCTTTTCAAGTCATGGTTGACACACTTTCAATCTAGGGTATCTGGAGGAGTGTCCCCAAAGAATCCACATCTAATTTTTCTACATGGTCACAATAGCCATGTGGAGTTGGATGTCATATTGGCTGCAAAAGAATTCGGTATCCATTTTGCACTGCGCCCAGCCCACACATCCCACAAACTCCAGTCACTTGATGTGGCTTGTTTCGCACCGTTCAAGGCAGCCTTCAAGAAATTGAGGATTGAATGGATGTGTATGAGGGACAAGCTGGAGCCCAAAAGAGAAGAGATTGCTGGTGATATCCAATGCAATTCATGTTGGGCTAACACTTGACAACATTAGGGCAGGGTTCAGAGCCACATGCATTTACCCCTTCGATAGCACAAAGGTGGTGGCATCTAGTACCAGTAGGGCCTGTGCACTAGAAGGCAATGTGTCTCAGCATGTTGTAGGTTACTCTCAGCATACAAGTAATGATGGGAGTGAACCAGTACATGAGGGCAATGATAAGGATCAGGAAGAAGAAATTTTTTCCAATCATTTCAATGGCCCAGATCACTTTTTGAGTTCTTAATCGAGAGCGCACAATATAGCCCCTATTTTATACCCCTTGTATTTGACATACAGATGTCGAGTTATTGAGCTCTAGGGTTTTTCCTACAGAGCTACAATTCACTCCATGTATAAGGGTAGCGCAATGGGTCCTGGATTCCCGGTTTGCAGCTCCCGAACTTCATGTATAAGGGTAGCGCAATTGAAACTGGATTCTCGGTTTGGTAGTGACCGACGTAGCCGCTGCAAACCGGGAATCCAGGACCAACTGCGCTACCCTTACAATATCACAGTTGGAGAGCGCAAGATCCAGTTTCTCTGATCACAATTTGCTATGATTTCTTACTTGTGCAGCCGGTGGTGAAGAATGAACAATGGAAATAGCATTCCTTGAAATCAGCAGGGGCGCACCTGAGAATGCACCATCGGAAATAGCAGCGGCCCAGCTATGATATTGTTCTGACTTGCGTGAGTAAGAAATGGAGGATCGTCTTTTCATCCTTTTTTTTGCAGAATGGCGGAAGCACTAGCTATATGCGTTTTAGCAGCTTTTCCTTCTCCAAATCTGCACCTCTCCTGAAAAGCTTTCATTGCATGTGACAGGACTAAAGATTAGTTGATATTCATTTGTGGTTTAAAAAAAAAAATGTGATAGCAAAGGTTGAGAAATGTGATAGCAAAGGTCAATCCATACTCTTCAATGAAACAACAAAAAACTATTTATATATGCAAACAAATTTTGTAATTTACGCATGTTCCCTCCGTGTTAGGTTTCTGCTAGGTTTCATTTACGAAAAAAGAGCATAGAAGAGGATTACATGTTAGCAGTTGATGATGTTTTGGCCTACAACCTTCTTGCTAAATTTAACCTTCTACTCATATTCTTCAAAGAACAAACAAAAAAATTATTTATTCATGTGAATGAATCTTGTAATCTATGCATGTGTGATATTGCTCTATTTTTAACTTTGTTCTAAAGAAGAAATTTCAGAGGATTATAAAGTTCTCTAAATGTTTGTGGTATTGATAAACACCAAATTATAATAACAATAAATATAATAGAAAAAAAAGTATACAATAGTGGACAAGTCTATGGTCTTAAGTACTTCCAACACTTTTTTACTCTTTTCGTCATACTAATTTAAAAGTATGCACAAAACTTTGTACATAAGCAATTACATTCACTTCTGGAATTAGCTTCTCCAAGTAAGGTACCATATTCTTCAAAAAATAATAACCATCATTTATGTCAGGCATGAAGGATTTTTGTGTGATAATGAGTCAGCATTATTTTTAAAATTCTCATATCTGGAAGGATCAATCAGCAATATTGTTCTGATGCTAAATTCAAGACACTTCTCCACAACTTTTGATAGTTTTGTGATGTGGCGAGGAGTCCACTTTCAAAGGATGCACCATCCATTTGAAAAGGAACTTATCCACTAAGGTCTGATGAATGAAAGACCTGAAGCAGTTAACTACTGAGTGATTGGAAGACCATATACCAACAACAAAGTGTTCGGTGATGAAATTCATGAACTGCACTGCTCTTGGCCTGACAGCAAAAACCTCTTTTCTTGAAGGATAGAGTTGGACACCTTCCACCACATCAAGTACTGCTTTAGCCTTTTTGAAAACCTTGTACATAAAGTCTTCAGGCTCAATAACCAAAAGCTTCTTGACAACAACACTAACAGTCTAATGACAACTATTAGAGAAATTATACTAGTACAACTGATAGAAAGAAACACAGTAGAATCACCTTAATTCCCTAGTTATTATTTGGATGGAGCTCATTTGCAGGAGGAAACCTGCTTGAAATTATTTTTAGAAGGAGATTCTTCAACTGATGTCAAATCACTTTCTTCCTCTACGATTTTGGTTTCTCTAGAATATTTGCAAGTTTGTCCATTTTGGAAATAAAAAAAGAGGGAGGTGAAATTTCGTCCTCATTCACTTTTTTTTTTTTTTTTTCAAATCGAAATTCCAAGTTGATTTGCTGTCGCTTTTGTTATGTGGCGCTACTAGAAAGAAGAGGTAGCAAAGAATCTCTCTTATTAAGAAGAGCAGCTCGAAAAGACCAAACCTTTGTAAAGTAAGATGCTAAAGCAGCTTGAAGAAGCAGCTTGAAGAAGACATTGGAGCAGCTTGGAAAAAACCTATGTCAACCAAGATATTGGAGGAGCTTAAAGAAGAGAAGAAGTAGCTTGAAATATGCAGGAGAGTGGATAGCTTTAAAGCCTCTAAAGCTTGAAAGAGATCAGACAGATTTAAAGCTTGAAAGCACCCAAGCTTGAAACTGGCAAAGCAAATCAGACTGAGGAGGGAAAATTTCACCCTCCCTCCTTTTTCGTTGGAGAATTCTAAGCACCGTTAAAATTTCGTTTCGAAGTTTTCAGGAGACCTGGCGGCGACACTCGCAGTTTGAAACGAAATTTTAACGATATGATGTTTCACATTCTTCTTGTATTACTCAGACATCATTGTCTTCAATTATGTTAGACATGTCAACCACAGACTTTGAAATATCCAAACGTGAGCCCGAGTCATTCAAAGTATCAAACTAAATAAGTATATGTAGTAGAGAAAGCTAAATTAGTTATATTTCACAAGAAGAACTTGTCTTTTACAACTATTAATTTGTTCAACATTGTCTCTCTTCAAGCTCGGGCTTGTGAAAGATAATAAAGTGCAATCTTCAATGGATTGCATAATTATATCAGGATCCTCCACATCAACAAGCGAATCTTGACTCTTTCAATGGAATGTATTGCACTACAGTTGGACCAGATTCCATTGCAGATCTACATGAAAGTCCAATGGACCTGAACCAATTATGAGGCATCTGGTTCTCACAAGAGGGACAAGTTGATCTCTTTGAGAAACATACATAAGCGCAAATTGGATGGAAACTATGCATGCAATGTGCAATGATGGCTGAGACACAAGATGGGTCATAGGCATATGTACAGCAGGAACAACTTTCCACTTACAAATCAACGGAAGAGCGTTTTGGCTGCTCCAAAAGTAGAAAGTTAAGTTTCAATCCAGATTATCTTACTCAAAGATGAAGCTATCTCTTTCAATTTCTCTAGCATTGGTTGAATTCCATGTTCATCTTCGTCTGCCTATTTAAAATATAAAAAATGATCACTGCAAAAGTAAAAGTATTAAACACTATGTAATTGCAATGGCCATTAGCAATTGTCCCTTTGTGCATTTCGTCTATACTCTTGTATGCTATTGTCACCTCCAAAAGTTTCTTTTCATTGGTAACCAACATTGATTACAAGAATGTAATGGCACTGGAGCGCTTACACCTGGCCTGTGCTGCTTTTATTTACTGTTTTGTAGCATCCATCTTGTCACTGCACTTCTTCTACAACTTCCTTTTTTTCTTATTTTCTGTGGCTGCACTTTTAACATAATCATTTAAGTCATCCTTCTGCTGATCTAACTCAGCAATTAAGGGATTGATGACAGAATAGTTCACTACACATTGCATGAGGAAGCAAGGACTCATCTGAAAAGTTATGGCATTCTAGCCTATAATATAGATTGCAGGCCAGAATGTCATCACCTTTCAACATGTGACCCTTGTCCACACTCTTTTCCCGCAGGCAATATTCTTTCTCATTGAGTGCTATGTTTAGGTTATAATGGGCTCAAAATATCCCACATGCATTGGTCACAAAAGTGAAAGCCGTTCATATACAATGGTCTCTAGTTTCAGTAATTAGAGAATATATAGTGTGATGACCTCATAATGCATGTGAATTGTGTTGTGGCTTGCATAATGCAATGCAAGCCACAATACCGTACACATGTGTTTCTCTCCTACAAATTCTTTTTCAAACATAGCTTAAAAAAATCTTATTTGAAAACTTATTCTAGTCATAATGCCATTTCTTACTATTCTAGGGAAAGGTCCTTTGCAAAGCAACAACATGGTGTTCCATTGAGCTGAATGAATGAGTATAACGACCCATAGGAGAACACAAAAATGAACCCCAAATGAGTAATAATAATAAGATAATAAGATCATTTTTTATAGTCCAGACAACTCGAGTTGCGCATCAATCACCTTATCTCCATGGTGATGAAGGTGCTGGTGCAATGATGGCTTCTCAGGCGCATGTAAGTCAGGTGTATGTCCCTGATATTGGCGGATCTATGGCTGGTCTGCAAGAACCATGCCATGAGGGCAAGGAAGAGGGGTTTTACCCCAAATCTGGGGGGGAAGAGTGCATATATCATGTGATAGTTTCTGCGAGGCATTGAGAGCAGAAAAAGCAAGAAGGGCAAAGGCCGAGAAGTTGAAATTGGAGCAGGTGGCAGCAAGAAATCTCGAGACTGCAAGGAGGAAAGCTGAAAGGGAGGAGGCTGCTAAGAGGGCACATGCTAACAGGGAGGAGAGAGAGAGGAGGAAGATAGCTGATGCAGTTGAAGCCGCAAGTGCTGCAAAGGGAGGTGTCTAGAGTGGCATCTGTTTTTGGTTTTCAGAGGGTATTGAGTTACAAGAAGGCTACAGGTAAGGAACAGGCTGAGAATGAGGCAAGGGTTGAGTCCACTTAAGGCAGCCAGCCCACTTAGGGCAGCCATTACAGGCAATCAGACGTCCCCAGGTATCGACCAAAACCTTCTGCCTGCTTGTCATGTTAGTCCCTGTGTAGACCTGAACTCACAACCCTTGGAGGATGTTGATGAGGTGCAAGATATGTGCAGTTTAAATGACACACATATCTGCTCGGGTGATGATGGACATGAGCAGAATATAAGCATTGAGGGTTGCATACCTCTGGTTAGACTTGTAGCAAACCCAATCAGCACACTCAATTCCCCATTGAAGAGGTGGGACTTACTAGCTCCACAGCAACATGCTGACATTGGTCATGGCAACTCATTACGGCTGGACACACATGGGTGGGTGAACTATGCTGCAGCCAATTCAGGACCCCAACATGACCAAGGTGTTGCAATGGACAAGACAAGGATTATCAGGGAGATGGTGGAAATTGGGGTGGATCCTGCAATTATTACCCGTGCAAGGGGCATGGATGTTGGGTTTGCAAGAATATCGAGGGCTGAGATGGCTCGTGAAACGCAACCGACTCCAAGGTTTGGAGAGGGGACCTCATTCATAGCTACACCCCGGGGACTTCACCATTAAGAACCCGTATAGACCAACTTCGTGACTAGTAGGGGGTTTTTTAATTGGCAAAGGAGTCTGTAGACGGGCGGGTTGGTTGTACGAAAAAACTTGTTCTAGCAGTACTCCAAACGTTAGGGGTGGTGGGCGGGAAATGGCGCTCCCGCATGGATCCGGGTAGGGGTATAGGGCTTCTTATTTGGATCGACAGCCTCGTATGTCAATAGCAGATTAGGCATCGTTTTGCTCTTGCTTCTGTAGACAGGCAGATTAAGTCTTATTTTGCCGTTAAATCAGAGGGAGCTTGGAGCTGGAGCAATCGCTAAACTAAGAGCTGGAGCAATCGCTAAACTAAGGTGCAGGTTAATCCGACATTTACAAAGTCTGTGAATCAGACTGTAAATCTCTTTACTTTCTCGCTTCAATGTTTATGCAATGCTGTGTGTTTCTTGCTTTGTTTTTGATGTTTACTTTGCTTCAACATCTTCTCTCTCCCTTGGAATTTTGTGGAATAGGGTTAAAGGGATCCCAAGGAAGCAGCAAGCGAGCAAAGGATTTCCAGTGCAAAGGAGTCTTTGAAGCAGGTATGACCCCTGCACCCAAAATCGGATTTCTCATTTGAAGCAAGAGGAGTTGCTGGAGCACAGCCGTTGAACCCCGGCACCCTAAATCCGCATTTCTCTGGTTTTACAGAGGTTTGTTTTGCTCCTTCTGTGTAAGCATATGCTGTTGCTGAATGCCTTGCTTAGCCGGTTTCTGCACATATCCTTGAGCCTGGAGGATGCATCTACAGCCAAAATCATCTTCCCAAGAAATCGTATTAAGATAATAATGTGAGAAAATCGTGTTAAGGCAAAAATGCCTTTCTGGAAAATGGCAAATTAACGGGAATGATTATGGCGCCAGATCTACTGGATTTTCATCGGGAGGGGAAGCTCCACCTGAAAGCCTTCATCGATCTTTTAGGTTCTGGCACAGCCTCCATTTTTCAGGATTCTGCAGCTCTATTACCATCAGTTATGCGCTCTGATTCTATGCGAACGAAATCAGAAAGGTGAACTGCGTTTCTTTTGCAGATCATTTGTTTAGGGCTGTGATCTTGCATTCTGATTTACTTTGACAGGTCTAAGAACAACATGCTAAATAAGAACAACCTATCTTTCGCCTGGTCCCTTTTATACAGTCTGCTGGCTTGATACATTATTTGTGCATATCTTCTCTAACAATGCTACATGATTATTGCTCTCTGATTATAGTGTAGATGAAAATGTAATCTTAGATCCAAGATTGCGTCAGATTCTGAATTTAACATCTTTTTGCAGCGTTTTCTCTGTTTCTTCTTCTCCAATACCACCTAATGATTCTTGCCATATTACAAGTCATTCCGTGCTATTTTTATTTCTTTGATGCTATGCTTGAATGGAAATAGCTTGATAGCTGTAATTATTGTATATGAAAGTTACTGATGTATGTGGTGTTGTTTTGTTCAAGCATAATTCTTTTTGGCCTTTTCTAATGCAATATTTGAAATCTCAAATTTTGCAAAAATAAACGTGATAGTAAATGCACATTTGGGGATGGGGATGATCCCGATTGACATGCTTCTAAAATGAGTTGCCAGATTATTGAACAAAGGTGAAGGAACACAACAGGAAGCATTTGATCTTTTGTCAATAGGCCAAGAGAAACTAACCTCTGTGGCATTCATTAAATCAGGGATGCCTCACTGTATATTGCTATTAAATCAGGGAGCTGTTGTTGACTATCTGGGTAAGTATAGACATTATAACAATTCTTCTTTTTTCTTGCTTTTGGCTACACATCGGTGCTTATTTAATTCTATATATTTAGTTTCCATCTCCATTCGAAAATGCAGAGGCGGTTCTCAAGCCAAAGGGCTGGTTTTCAGGCAAGCTATACGTTGTGGCTGCACAAGGTTGCTATTCATGTAGTTGGCTGAGACAATTGGAATTTAGTATGCGTCTTTGATTGGTGCCACTGTCACCATGTCTATCCATTACAGAGTCGTCTACGAATCTAAGGTCTGTATCTATAATGCTATGATTGTCTTCCAATTTATGACCACCTCAAAAAGTTTACTTTGGAAAAATCCAACCAAATGGTCAGTTTACTTTGGAAAAAGCCAACCAAATGGTCAGTTTACTTTGGAAAAAGCCAACCAAGTAGATGAGCAGTTAATGGCTGTTAAGACGATTTTTGTTATGGTGACTATTTTTAACAGTATAATGTGGAACATGTTTCGTTCAATTCACATACTAAGTACATTTTTGCAAAACCAAATAGACAAAGAAGTTATAGTTTTCAATTTGCTAAGTTTTCAATTTATTAGCAGTGGAATTTGATATTTACATCATCAAAGGAGAAAATTGAACACTAATGGATTATGGAAGCACTTATAATACAAAATACAAAATACAAAATCCAGTGCCATATCTCCATGGATTTGGAAGATAAAGAAAAGTGCACATCTGCCATGGCCAAATGCTTTTCAGGTAAACGACTAACAGGTCTCACTATTTTCCAGCCAGCTTTCTCAGTGGCATGATATGTGCACCAGATCAAAATTGGAGCCACTATTTTCCAGCTAGCTTTCTCATTGGCATGATATGCACCAGACCAAAATTGGAGCCCAATTGCATCTGCAAAAAGAGATGAAGAATTTGAAGTAAAAATACACAGTAGAAGTAGCATTCCATCGCGTGATCGACATATCTTAGTGTCTTCAGTAGGTGGCCACGATTTAGATCCAAAATTAAAGTCAGAAGATCCTTGCAAGAATATTACCATCAATATCCTAATCTTATGTAAACTTGGGATACCAACATTATCAATACCAATATTATAAGCCATTGGCTAACATTTTAACATTAAAAACCATGAAAACCATTGGCCAACATTTCAACATTCCATATGCCAACATTATAAACCATTGGCCAACATTTCAACATTATAAACCATTGGCCAACATTGGCTAAGAATTGTGAAGCTATTTGATCTTGTTGATCTTGCCTTATAAACTTTGTAGGGCAATTGATAATTCAACTCCCTAATCAACTTAGATCAATCATTCAATGGACATTGCATTGACACCGGGATTGACACACTTTGTATAGTCTTTATTTGCCATAGTTTATGATGTTAATCCCCCTTTTAACCTTGCATTTAATATGGGCTTGTATTTGAATAATCAAACTCCAAACCCCTACAACAAACTAGCTTAGCTAGTTCTTGTAATGACTAAAAAAATATTCAAAAAATGATGTGTTACCATATGTGCTACAAGGGCTAGGACTTTTCTTATGATGTCCAGTACATGTATGGGAAAGGGTATATGGATTGCTAGTTGGGACTGGAGTACATGTACGGATAAGGGGCCAAAAATTAAAATTCATATGTACGTATGGTTGGGGGGTTTCGCCCGCAAAAAGCCGTATACAGGGGGGTTTCAGTCGACCCCTTGCACGCACATGCCATATGCTCTATATAAAGGGGTGAAGCCCCCGAGAGCTACACCCGCTGGTAGTCAGGTATGCTCGTTCACCTAGCATTCTTAATTTAAGGTTTATATTTTATTTGGCATATTTCCTAACAGACACCATGCACAGATATCTGAAGACTCTGATGGAACCCACGACAATTAAGGTGTCGACCAGACTCTAAATTGAGTGAACTCATTGTACATAATTTTATTGTTTGCAACTGATTTCCCAATGCTATACCAATATGAGGCATGAACCTGACAGAATTATTATCATTCACACAACTAACCTAAGTAATCAACACAACCAAAAAAGGGCCAGTAATAAGAAGATCAATGCATTATACAAAATTTTGATCATACAAAATTTAGCCCTAAGGCTTTACAAATTAAGCCCGGGGGGCTGTATCAATTGTGACACGGTGGCTAACAGACAACAAAAACCAAAAGGAAGGAGAGGAGGGGATCGTCCAAAGGGGCCTTCTGTACAAAAGGGCTGCAGCTCAGTAACCAACCGGGCTCTGGAAGAGCACATGATCTCCTTCTGTGACCACTATCTGGCAATGTATGAGATCTGTTTCGAACTTTGCCCGCTCAACCTGGGACACAATCTCAGGTGAAACCTCCATGTTTATAGGTGACCCGACGGCAGTTGTAACCTTAGCTGGGGTTACCAAGCAATTCCAGATCTTGAAGCTGTTAGGAGTCATCGAAGTGGACGAGCTCGTAGGCGATGGCGGAGCGCTCGGACTAGGCTGAGGCCTTTTGCTAGGGTCAGAGCTGCCACCCCTTACAATGTCCCATCTAGAACTCGACCCAGGATAGCTCAATCTCCTCGAGTGATCCATGGCTGATTCTTCAGAGCTGCCATAGAAAAAGCATGAAACTATTGGCGACTCAACAACAAATACACAACAAACCATGGGCGCTTACCTGCGACGCTTGGGGTCCCCAGAAGATTGAGCGGAATAGAAAAGAGGCTGCTCGAACACTCAATTTAAACGGATATCTGGAATGATGCCTCTGCCCCGTACTTGGTGCCCGAATTTCCAAAATTCCGGCTTTCAAAGCCAAATTACCTTTCCTGCAGATGGGGCAGTGAATGTTTGGGGCAATTTGGATGCGGCCGATAGCGGATTTGGGATTGCAGTATGGAAAATCGGTTCGAATTTTGGCGGAGGAAGGCTAAAAAGGCAACGGTGACCGTTGGCAGGTACCTCGATAGCTGGCGGCAAAGGTATCGGTAGCTGGCGGTATAGGACTCGTATATGGCATCTAGGCCCGCGACCACGGTAAAGACGTGAGCTGATATTAATGGGATGTGGCCCGTTCGTGAGAGACGGTCGGGCGTGCAGTTCCATTCAAGTGCGCGGTAGGTGGCAATTATAGCGCGTCCGCAGGGCAATAACCCCCACAAACCCTGGCCTCGAGTACAACAATGTGTGGTTAGGGGCATCGCGACGATGGACGCTAGCCTCCCCCCCCTCCCCTCCCCCTTTAGGGCACCATAACTTTCTAGCCTCGCATTTTTTGGTGTCGATGTCTTCTGAGAAGTTGTTCTATACAACATTAGGTATCCAAATTAGCCAACGGATTGAGGGACGCGTGAAATCTGGCTACATTGGATCAATTTGCCTCTTAAGTGCGCGAAACATGGCTGTTGGAATGTTGGAGCATGTGTAATGGGCACACATGAAAAATGACTCAGTGGAGGAGTGTCAAAAACCCATCAAAAGGGCCAGTAGCTCAGTGGTAGAGTACTTGGCTTGCAAGCAAGAGGTCCTGGGTTCGATCCCCGGCCTGTCTACCTAATCATAGAAGACTCATTTCTCAACATGGTATCAGAGCCATGGTCCCAAGTAAAGGGTGCTTAACCGTGCTTAACCGCACCGGGATAGTCCCCACTAGTGTAGGGGTGAGAATGAGCACCGGGATAGTCCCCACTAGTGTAGTGGAGGAGTGCCGAAAGCCCATCAAAGGGCCGGTAGTGGTGGAGTACTTGGCTTGCAAGCAAGAGGTCCTGGGTTTGATCCCCTGTCCCTGGCGACCACCCAATCATAGGAGGCTCATTCCTCAACAATGGCGACCATACCCTATATATTGAGCTTATCCCCCCACACACCCCCCTCAACCCTTCCTTTTCTGGCAATGGTCACTATAACCACTATAACCAGACTCGTCAAAGTAAGTTGCGCTAAAGTGGCATCTTTATCCCTCAAAACAACAATGCCACGAATCGCCACCAAGAAGGTGAGACCCCGATGGAAAGTTACGTAGGTTACGTTACGCAGGTTACATTACGTAATAGGTAAAGGCCATTTAGGCCAGCGTTACGGCGAAAGGCCTGGCGGCGGTGAGTTATTTTGCGGCGCCCGCCATGAAGCGGCGGCGGCGCCAAATAACCTCAATCGCCAAAGCCTTTTTCCCGTACTTGGTTTAAATGGCCTTTACCTTACATAAAGGTAAAGGGGGCCACATTTTGGCCAGCTGGATGCCACGTCAGCATCATTTATAAAGCTTTTTTTTTTTATTCTTACCTCCTTTTTTCTGGCGATGGTTCCGTCGCCATAGCCGTCCACAGAGCATGGGCGCTTGCTGTTTTGCATGGGCGCTTGCTGTTTTGCAGTTTGCATAGCATTTTTGCATGCTTTAGCTGTTGATATGGGCGATTTCTTGGCGCAGCGCCATTACTTTTTGCTCAATCTTTGTGTTCTTGGGGATTTTTGAGTGCTGGACGCCGCCATGGCTGATTTTTGAGTTCCGGACGTCGCCATAGCTGAGGTTTCAGAGATTTTGTCGAAGTTCCAGAGATTTCTTGGCGCAGCGCCATTACTTTTTGCTCAATCTTTGTGTTCTTGGGGATTTTTGAGTGCTGGACGCCGCCATAGCTGATTTTTGAGTTCCGGACGTCGCCATAACTGAGGTTTTAGAGATTTTGTCGAAGTTCCAGAGATTTCTTGGCGCAAATACCATTACTTTTGCTCCATCTTTGTGTTCTTGGGGATTTTTGAGTGCTGGACACCGCCATAGCTGATTTTTGAGTTCCGGACGTCGCCATAGCTGAGGTTTCAGAGATTTTGTCGAAGTTTTTCTGTTAATGTGTCAATAACAGAGTGCTAACATCCGCCTTTTCTGCTTTCTCATAGAAATCAGTTTTTGATCAAGTAATACAGTGTTTCCTGAATTTCTATAATACATAAAGGTAAAGGGGGCCACATTTCGGCTTTTTTCAGCCGATTTTAAATCCAGTAATAGTTCTTGTTATGGTCAGTTGATTTAGGATCACTTGATCAGTTGATTTTTATTATTGCAGAAGATAGAAATAGCACACAAATTCAATCCACTGTATGATAGAAATTCAAGAAACACCGATCAAAAACATCAGATATTATAGAAATTCAAGAAACACCAGATTATAGAAATTCAACAAACACCGATCAAAAACAAGAAATTCCAATCGACGTAAAAAATTCCACCTGATTTCCAAAAAAGGACGAAAAATCTAGCTCGAAGCTCATCTCTCGTGTGTCTTTGTGGATCGCCATATCGTTCCCAAAACACCATATCTCAGAGCTCGCCCATCTCCTTCCATATCTGTAGCTCCTCCGACCATTTTTTTCATAGTTCCATGTCCAGAGCTCTTGGATTGACCCCTCAGATGGTCGCCGGATATAAGCTAGGCATGTTCTTGAACCGATTTGGCATCCATGCATGAAGAAATACGCCATGTAGAGAGGTAAAGATAGTAAATAACCCAAAGAAAGGCGTTCTTGTGATGTTACCTTATCAAATCTTTAGAAAAGATCCTTCCAAATCTATGAGAAAGCAGTAAAGACGGATCTCGAACTCGTTATTAGGAGATTAACAAAAAAACTCCAAGAAAAACTCAAACCTCTCAAAACCCGCGGCAAATCAATTGGCTATGGCGACGTCCGGCGATGGAGAAGAGAAAGATCAACCAAAAAGTATGGCGATGCGCCAAAAAATCGCCTCTGGCAACTGCTAAAGCATGCAAAAATGCTATGGCAACACAAAAACAGCAAGCGCCCATGCCAAAAAAGATATCGCCATAGCTCTGTGGACGGCTATGGCGACGGAAGCATCGCCAGAAGAAAGGAGGAAAGAAAAAAAAAAGGACTTATATATGTTGCTGACGTGGCATCCAGCTGGCCAAAATGTGGCCCCCTTTACCTTTATGTAAGGTAAAGGCCGTTGAGGCCACTGTTCTGGCTGAAAAGGCCTGGCGGCGGTGAGGTTATTTGGCGGCGCCGCTCAGCTCCTCCCGCCACGGCCCGCCAAACACCTCACCGCCGCCAGGCCTTTTCAGCCAGAAAAGTGGCCTCAACGGCCTTTACCTCTTACAGTGTTTCCAGAACTTCTATAATACACTGTTTTTGATTGAATATCTGTGTAATTTCTATCTTATTTGATCAAGTATATTTCTGTATAAAAATCAACTGATAAGTGACCTGAAATCAACTGACCATAACAAGAACTATTACTCGATTTAAAATTGGCTGAAAAAAGCCGAAATGTGGCCCCCTTTACCTTTATGGAACCCAAGTTGTTTGGGGAGACATTGAAATATCACAAGCTGTGGCAGACCAAGGCCACGGTATAGATATATTGCAAATATATGAGGCCCATGATAATTAAAAAAAGACACGCTGTCATATAAATGGATCGTGAACTAATCTAAGTAGGAGTGTCTCATTGCACATGCACCCAGTTAAGAACTGTCCTTCAAAAAAGAATGCAGCAATCTACATGATCGATTTTCCTCTTTTTAAGGTGGAGGACTCCGTTTGAAGTTCGGAGGCCAGTCTCCGATCTTCCACTCCGGGAACGGGGCAGCATTTAAAAATCCGGTTTAATCTGCTGTTTCACCCCAATCGTGCAGCTCTTCCCTATTCCTCTAGTATCAATTTCAGATATAAAGGTCGAGGCCTGATCGAGCGATTCATCTTGTTACCATCGGATCTGGGTTGCTGCCAATTGGGGTTGTTTATCAAAGATGGTGATGGCAGTGGCGCGGTACCTGCTTGTTTCCTTGCCTCTTGATGATTCGGCATCTGCAAAATGGACGGCATTGCAAGAAAGCATTTCGAAGGTGGCTTTTGATACGCCCACTTACAGGGTATGGCTTTGGGAATTGCTAATGTTTTTTTTTTATTATTATTATTTGGGTTTCTTGCTTTGCCCATTACAGTGTAGACCGAATTAGAGATAGCTCAATTCACGTCTTAAATTTTTCTCTGCTATAGAATTCTTAATCTGAAAGTTTTTAATATGCAGCTGCATATTCCTGAACTAAGGGTCGGGACACTTGACACTTTATTGGCTCTCAGTGATGACCTAATAAAGGTATTGAACATTTATTTTCAAAAGAATGCAGTTACTGTTTGTTTGCCGTGGAACTGCAACCTTTTTTTAGATGGGTAACTTATGCATAACTTTTGCAGGCAAACTCTATGGTTGAGGGGGTTACACATAAGATTCGGCGCCAAATTGAGGAGCTAGATCACTCATCTGGAGTTGAGTCTACTGCACTGACTGTTGATGGGGTTCCAGTTGATTCATATATTACCAGGTCTTAGTTGTTGAACTGTTTTACTTATCTTTCAAGTTTCAAGAGCCTAACTTGGCCACCTCAGGTTTACATGGGATGATGCAAAATATCCTACCATGACTCCATTGGGAGAAGTTGTGGAGCTGATTCGGGACCATGTGGCTAAAATTGAAGATGATCTCAAGGTTAATAAGTTGAGTTGTGTTATTTTAGCGCTTGAATGGAAGCATGACTAGTATGATTTGAACTGCAGGTTAGAGTGGCCGAGTATAATAATGTTAAATCACAACTTAGTATTATAAACAGAAAACGAGCTGGCAGGTATGTTTTTTCTGATCTGAATTGAACTCTGTGACATGGGTTTGGCTAACTTTATCTTCCAGCTTGGCAGTTCGTGATCTATCAAATTTAGTCAAGCCAGATGATATTGTGACATCGGAACACTTAACTACACTTTTAGTTATTGTATCAAAGTACTCCCAAAAGGAGTGGCTATCCAGCTATGAGAGTTTTGCTGATTTTGTGGTATGTATAGAAATTGGCAGCAAAGATTATTATAAGACATGTCTTTCACGAACATGATTGGCTTGCTATAGGTTCCACGGTCATCAAAAAAGTTGCATGAGGATAATGAGTATGCGCTGTATACTGTTATATTGTTTCGCAAAGTTGAAGATAACTTCAAAACTTCTGCACGCGAGAGAGGATTTTTGGTGAGTGCCATCATCACATTGTACTGATGGGAAGCCGAGCGGCAGTAGAATGCAAATGTAATATATGTCTAGCTTCACAATTCTAGTAATAACATTCTGTATCTGTTCAGTAAAAAGTTGTCACTTTGACATCACTGAGCAATGGCAGGATTCAGCAATCTAATGTAGGGAAGATTGTTATTTTGATGTCTTTGATTGAGTGGAATTCCTTGATATGTGATTTTTAAGAATAGCAGTGTTATTTAGGTGATATAATTTTAGGTTTTGGGAGTTGTCTATCTAAGTCAGGCCCCTGTAGTGGGTATTCTTTTTGGACTGAAATACAAAAAATATTTCTTTTAAAAATGTAAACCAGTAAAACTCCATGAATGTTCACTGTATCCTCTTGACTTTTGTTGCCATCATGCTCATGGTCTTTAGGATTATGGCTGTCTTACAACAAAGACTGAAGTAACATAGGCAAAAGCTTTGTAGTACCTTTAGATTGCCTTGTATGGTTATGTTATCACAAAGGCTGAAGTAGCATAAACATAACTAAGGCTTTGTAGTATTTTTAGGTTTCTTTGTTCTCTCTATCCATGGTTCTACAGCCTAGCATCTTTATAAATACCAGGTGCGGGAGGTTGATGTTGATGCTGGAGGTAATCTACAGCAAGAGCAGGAGGTTGAGCAGCTAACAACAGATCTTGAAAACCTGCGGCAGTCCTTGCAGCAGTGGTGCTATGCAAGTTATGGAGAGGCATGTGCTCTTTTTTAAGTTGCCATTTGCTTCTTCTGCTTGATGCTTACATGCTTCATAGTGCAGGTTTTCAGTTCGTGGGTGCATATTGCAGCAATCAGGTTGTTTACAGAGAGTATTCTCAGATATGGTCTTCCACCAGCTTTTTTGGTGCGTAAATTTGTTTTCCTTCATAAAAGAATTTCCTTGGATGCAAACCATGTATTCTTTCCAGGTTTTATTATGTATGGTCTTTGATGAATACAGGCAGCAGTATTGGCTCCAAGCGTGAGAAATGAGAAGAAGATACGGAATGTTCTTGATAGTTTGACTGGATCTAGGAACAGGTATTTTGATAGACTGTTTACCTGGCTATATTGCTTTTAGAGACTTCATTATTTATTTATTTAGTGAATGAATAGAATATAGAATACTTTGTCATTTTTAAAACTTATCCCTTCATTTGTTTTGCAGCTCTTTTTGGAAAGCAGAGGATGATGCTGGGATGGCAGGTCTTATTGGAGGAGAAGCAGAGTCACATCCTTATGTTTCTATCACTTTAAACTTGGCTGGTTAAGAACAAGAAGAATGTTATTCATTCACCTTTTTATGTCTGTTGTAAAATAATTGCCAATTCAAGAAAATGAGAATGATTTCCTCCATATTTTAAGAGGCCATCTCATTTGTCTTGGATGAGTTGCTGGTATTGTACATTCCTCTTCATTTCATGAATGGGATCTTATTTGTTTGAAGAACTCTGGGGGACAATCATTGTGGAATACTGGAAGATGCTGCAAATAATATAAAGGAGGATCGGTTTCGCATATCTCGCAAGTTTTCGTGCCATCTTGTTGGCCCTTCCAATCTTGAAACCTTGGACAGCCTCCTGGTCTTCAACCCCCCAAAACAGCATCAAAGCACATTTTAGCTTTTACCTATTCGAAATATCTTGACTTACCCGTTATGCTTGTTTTTTAAAGGTCTAAACCTTGCTTTTAATGCTCGTTTCATCTATTTGATTCTACTTGCTGGTTATGATTGATAGGAACGAATGCTTCTGTCTCACTGGCTGCCCAAAGTAACAAGAAGTCTATTGATTTTGCTTGCTTATGGCGCCACAGCTATGCCAGTTTTGATGTGGAAGGGTGATGCATGCAGATATAGCCAATTTTAATTTGAGAGGGCAAATTCGAAGACTATGGCTTCAATGGAGAGAGCAGCATTATGAAAGTCGTTTTGATTCTGGGACCTGCAGTTGGCCATGGAAAGAGAAATGCAGTTCTTTGCTGTTGTAGGAAAGGAGGAATTTGACTTGTACTATTTGCAGACATTGACAGTCAAACATTGTTCATACTGCCTTAATAGTAATGCTTTGATAATGAGGTATTTCAAGACTGATACAGAATTAGACTCTGGTATCACATTCAGGTGCAAATATGAAAGAGCATAAACATGTATAACAGACTCTGCCTATTTAGTAGCTGTTATGCATGTATGGAAATTGGGGAGGGAATATCTTGGTGCAAACTATTTTAAGTGGCATTCTTGCATCTCTCATTTTCAGAAAGCAGTCCTCTGGAGCATTTATCTAGGTTGTAGTTTTAAACATTTGGTTCTTCCTTGAATGGCCTCGTCCTGTGGGCATTTCCTTGCCACAGTTATAAACACAAAATAGATCTTATTTTAGTCACAAGCAAATGAGTATGCCCTAGTTTGTAGAAGATTCATGAAGCAAGTTTTGTTAGTTGCTAAAGGTTAAACTTATTTTAGCAATGCTAGTCTTGTATGCTATACCTAGGGGTCGTAGCCCATTGAAAATTCTACAAAGTTCGTACACACATCACAATCCTATACCAATTTCCTCGCTGAGGCCGTGCCAATATACTTGGAAGCTTTTAGAGCTGCCACGTATACTAACCGGCCAATATACTTGGAAGCTTTTAGAGCTGCCACGTATACTAGCCTGGTTTTAGCTGGCAGAGTCCCGGGCGTTACCTTTGTCCCTCCACCTCAAGCCGATGCCGCATCTGTGGTAGGGCAAAGCCTTTTGGGGCATGTGTCGGAGATATGATTCAAAACCGGCTGATAACTGGTAGCCCTTGGAGAACTTCCCCTAAGCCTGATTTTTATCTTCTAGAACTCTGACTAATATTATTTTTATTATTTTGGTCAAGAAAAGTAGCCTCAATTCCAACCAACAAAGATACATGACAACCACATACATACCTTATCCAAAAACCACTATACATTGCATTGAAGAAACCTCAACTCAGCCAACTAGCAACCACGTGTGTTGCAATGCCCTCCAATGCCTATGTGCTCATGCAAGCACTAAACCACATGTCCACATCAAAACTCATATATTTATCTGAAAACATAAAAGCACAAAACACAAAACTTTTTTGAAACACTAGTTCATGGCTGGTCCAGATTGCGCATGCCTTATAACAGCATCCACCTGGCGAATCTCTTGAATTAGCAAAGCATTTGCAGACTCGTGAGACCCCAAAGTATATAGGCACACCCAACTGTTCCCATTCCACACTAGATATGATATTATCAATAGAAACAAAGAACTCACTAAGTTGATGCCTTAGGATATGAAACGATGCAGCTATTTGATGGGCCTCTTTACCTATTTGTACCACATTGCAACCAACTCCTGAGCAGAGAAAGCCTCTTCTGACTCAGCTGGATACACAACAGGATTTGGATGAGAGACATCAATCTTTAATGTAATGGGCGAAGAGTGCAAAAGTAGAACTAGATGAGTCGCACCACTTTGCAGATCTGAATCACTCTCCATCACAAGCTTGCAACAATACATTACCACAAACAAGAAAATAAAAACCAAGAAGCTACAACTGTACAATAAACACACGAGACTTTCTCAACCAACAACCATAGTATGATCACCCATGTGGATGAGGATATAATCCATATCAGGCTCCATGATAACCACGTGAAATTACGATCACTTACATCTCGAAACTTCACATCTCCCTCATCACTAGGAATACTATCATCCTAATATCGCCTATGGCTAGGACCATTTCTCTCCACGAACAAAGCCTGCAGGCAACTCAAATAGTATGGTTCTCATATAACAAGATTGCATATTAAACGGGAGCAAATCATCGAAACGAGAGCAAAAAGAATATTCCTCAAAGATTCCCTTTTTTTTACAAAAGGGGGTAAAACGAGGTTTAAAAAAAAAAGATGCATGAAATTCTATTTTGACCCCCCCCAAATGACTAATTTTTTGTGCAACGAAAGGATTGACTTTTTTAAAGTGTCACTTTTCTTAGCAAATAGAATGTTCTTGAAGTATATTTTACAAGAGAAACTCTAATTTTAGAATCTAACAAAAAATTGAGGTAAGTCTGTAACTGAAACTGTAGTATTCTCAAAATTTGAAGATAGAATCTTCATATTCACATGCAAAATTTACAGTCTTTTTCTAAGACTCAGTTATGTACAAAAGTGTGAGGAGTGATGAGAGAGGGATCCAGGACGTCATCATGTTCATTTATGCCATCCTCATCACCTTCACTTCTTTCACTGTCACTAGAGGAAGTGCTTGAGTTATCTTCCTCATCACTATCAACAGATGGTGAAGCATTGCCACCACCTTCTTCATCCTCTTCTTCGTAATTACAAGCTTTTTTAAGCAAATTGATAGTCCTCTGGCGTAGACGATTGTCAGATTTCAATTTAAAATCATAGCACAATATAGTTACGTCATTAAGGTTCAGCTCATCCCTACAACCCACCTTCTTGGACTTTCTCCCTTTTCCTTGGCTTCTCATTTCTAACTCATATCTACCTTCAAAAGCATTTTCTGAGTGTGTTGCAAGCCAATGAATCTTGAGTTTAGTGACTAAGCCTTCCTCCTTGACTGTGTCAAGCAATTTTGCTGTCCAGAAAGGTCGACCTTTGTCATCCTCCTCAGTTGGAAGAGCAATTGGCATACCCTTGGTAATTTCTGTGATATTACCTTGAGGCTCATTCCTGCGTCTTGGTCCGAGGTACATGACTCGATCCTCGTCTTCTTCTACTGCAGGTGCTAATGTAGTATTGCTTGGACCTGCTTGGTGCCGGGGTTGATGGAAGGTGTTAGGCCATTGAAATGGTTCTTGCAACTGTCTTAGAGCTATATTTTGCACAACAATTTTCTGTTCGAGAAAGAAATTACTCCACCACATCCGATCTTCTTCTAAGAAGTACTTAAAGCCACTGGAGTACTTTTCTTCTGCTTGGACTCCTTAGGATTTTTGAGAGGAAGTTGCTCAGCACGTTCTATGAAGGAAGTGTCTGGAATATATTTAAGGAAGCGTAATCCCTCTGGTGGACTCCAGTCCTTAGTTGTGGTATACTTCTTCCCCTGTAAGAAGCTTTGGCCATCCTTCAAGTAGAACTTGATGTGATGTTGAAAGGTGAGATCATTCAACTTGTTCACAGCTTGTTCTCTGTCTGAACGTTGAGAGAAAATAAACTCTCTGAAATCAGCAGTCTCTTTAAGAAGATCGATCACTGGAGTGGGAGTGTAAGAATCTTCAATAATTCGAACTAAAGTAGGAAGAGAGAAAGCCTTCTTCCTTCTGAGGCGCACAGAAAATCTGCTGAACATTTGGTCAATTTGATAATGAGTGTGGCCTACAAGTAAGAAACTGAGCTTCACTTTTCTAAAGATCCCTAGCTCCACTAACATGGCGCAGTACGCAAAGAGTGTTTGATTCTTGTTCTCCCTTGTAGTATTGTCAAGTTGCAAGTAAAGCACTGGTGGTAATTGCTCTTGCTCGCACAGGACCTTGTTAAGAATTGTAATTGTGAGGTTCGGGTCACCATGCAAGTTTGGATATGTTAAAAATACTTTGCACTTTAGACTTCCTTTGAAGACCATAGCTCCTACAAGGTGGACCTTAACAAAACATTCCTCTGGCACATCTTTAGGAATGTTCAAGAAATGCGGTAGAGTAGTTTTTTTTGGTCCATTCCATCAATCACAACAGACATATATTGCACTTTGCAGTGGACGTTCAAGAGCTTTTTTTCTGTGTTTGGCAAGCTTTCTTCTCTCTGCTGCTTGTTGTTCACGATGTCTGGCAAGGTTCTGTTGCACAATATCTGTAGAAGAAATCAGGTCAAAGCATTTTCTTTAAAACAAATGAGAGATTGGAGAACTTGAGCTTACTTCTTTCGACCTCTGTCTTTGCAGTTTCTCGTTGACTCTTTAATTCTGCACACCTTGAGCAAACAGACATTCTATGTCTCCTGGGAATTTTCACTAAACCGAATTCACTTTTCCACAGTCTGGTGAAGTGTGAGTAAGAGATGTGCTGAAGCTAAGTGCAAGTCTCTTTGTACTCATTAAAAACATCTTTTTTGGTGATGTTATCAGTTAAATGATACATGTTGCTGTTAGGCAGCTTCTCACATTTCTCCATCCATGACACAGCAGCAAGGGCATGCATGGTTACAACTCTTCTTGGTCCACAATGATCATCAATTGCTGGATTTTTGTCCAATCTTTTGTGTATTCTAGACATTCTGGTGGACCCTAAACGGTGGACAACCATAAAGCATTTCTGGCAAACTTCTTGACGGTTAATGTAGTGCAAAAAGATGTTGCGGTCTGGTCTTACATGATAGGCCAAGTAGGCATTCTGGTCAGCCAATGTCATTGAACTGTAGTTGTCTCTAATTGCTCGTAATTTAGACATGTTAAATTTGTTGATGCAACCCAATGAGCAGCATTTACTTCTTAAAAATCTTCTCATTTTATGCTCATCCATAAGGTTTCTTCTTCTTACAGAGGAGCATGCTCTCAAACCATAATCCACCTTGAATTTCTTGGTGGACTGGCTAGAGAATGTGTAATCTCGTTGCACTTCGTTGGTGTCTTCATCTTCTGAAGAGAGTTCTACTCTGGGGGTGACCTCCTCTACCCTTAGTGGTGTGCTTGTAGAGGAGAACAAACCACGTGAAGCTGTACCCGGATAAGGCGGAGGTACAGTGTTGAATGAAGGAGATGGGCCACCATATGATGTGCCAGCGAAAGTTGTTGTAGCTTCTTCATAAGGAGTTCGTTCAAACATGTCTCTTATAGCAGACTGAAATTCTGCAAACCCATATGTCACCACGGTTGTGTGAAGAGGAGTAGATGTTGCAAGATCGTCTTCATTTGTAGTGAGATCGTGGTGGGAGAAGCTATGGTGAATCTCGCAGTCTTCAGAACGTGCTGTATTCCTGGTATGTGTGAGTGAAGATGGAGAAACAACAAAGGGCTGAGGTAGTCTGTTTCGAAAAATTTTCTGAGGTCGAGCCATTGTAGTGTCGGGGGATGGTACAAATGGTGGTGGAAGATTGCTACGTGCAACAGGTGAGGCTTTGAAAGGAGGTGGCAGCCGGTTTCCTACTGGACTTGGAGAGGGTTGGAAAGGTGGTGGCAGTCTACTAGTTACTGGACTCGGAGTGTCTTCGAGAAGCAACAAAGACCTTGTCGAGATAGGTGTCGAAGAAGCATCTCCGTCTTGTGTTCCATCTGAAGTAGAGGTACTTGGGCAAACAAATGGTGGTGGAAGTTTGTTCACGAAGCGGTTAACCATGTTAAACAACTGCAAAAAATTGTGGACTTGTTACTAACTCACAAGTCGATAGGACTAACGATATTCGAGAATACAAATGCTATTCCGGAATAGTATTTTGTGTGCAGCATTTGCTGTGTGTGTGCAACGATGCTATTCCAGAATACACTTGTCCAGAGTGTTTGGACAAGACGTATTCCGCTTCACATAGAAAAACACAACTGACAGTGGCCTACCTTTAAGAAGGAAAATTGAGCGCCTCAGTTGCGTATTCCGCTTCCAGAGATTTAGTCGCCAGCCCGAGCGCCTTCCGATCTATATTCATTTGCTGTATTCCGATTTACATAGCCAAAACAATGTACTTTACATAGCATGTAAAGTACATAGTACGTCTTTCGTGTGTTTCTTGATTTGCTTTTGTAGGCCAAAGTGTATTCCAGAATACACTTTGGACTTCTGACAAAGTGCAAAGTGTATTCTGGAATACACTTTGCTCACTTGCGAAGTGCAAAGTGTATTCCGGAATACACTTTCCTTATCTTCTTGAAAACACTTGTTTTTTTGCACTTAAACACACCACTTTTTAGCGGAAACAGACCACTTTTTAAATTAAATTTACCACTTTTTAGTCCAATTAAGGCATAAAAAATTGAGTTGGAGCGACAATATTTTCCTGTTTTTTGCTGGCCTTTAGGGCACAAGATTAGTAAATCTTATTCTGGAATACAACTTCTGTCCCATTTTCTGTGGCAGGGAGGAAGGAAGCAAAAAAGCACCAAAGAAAACTCTGAAGCTTAGGCGCCCACACCCTCAGAAGCACACTGCTGACACGGACGAGCCTGCAATATACGAAAACTTTCAAACGCAGTGGTTCGTAATCAGGGGTGCGGACGGAAAATACAGCACTCTGACGTTTCTGTACGTCTGTAAAAGTGCTGGGAACAAAAGGTACGCCGACACCGAGTTCGTTAACCTCGGGACAATAAAAGAGGTGTCAGAGGTTGCCGGGCAAGGAGGTCAGGTGGGGAGGCTCTCCTTTAAGACTTCCCAAGGGTTCATTGTTGTAGACATCGCATTCTTCAGAATTGTCAGTGTGCAGCCACAGGCACTGTACAAATTCTTTTCTCACTACCGGACCAAATGAAGCCTGTGTTCACTAATTAGAGAGGTTTGTTCTAGTACAAGCGAGGACTTTCCTATCAGTGAGTCCGAGCAATCAGATGGAGGTAGATCAGGATCATCACCTTCTCCGAGTACTTCGGGGAGGTCATCAGATGGAGGGTCCCAAGAACTAGAATAGGAAGTTCCACCAGTGCTGCCAAAGAAACTTAGCAGGCCAAGAGCCACCATAGCCGCTAAGGAACCAAAGACGCGGAAGGTACAGCAGCTAGAAGTTGCAGAAATCCCCGAGGAACAACCGAAAACGAAGAAGGGAAAGGGCAAGGCACCTGGGGTGGCCATTAAAGAAAAAAAGGTGGACAAGACCTCAGAGAGGATGGAAGTAATTAATCAGAACAAGTATGTGCAAGGTGTAATATACTTGCCAGTAACTTCCTTGAGGTTGCCACCGAAGAATGAAGATGGTGAGCGCCCCTTCAGGTTCGCAAAATCTATGCTGACCATTTAAGAAATCTGGAACAATTCCAATGCCCATGTTGCTCCAATTGTTGTTCTTGTTGACAGATCCCAGTGCATGGACCCCAAGGACTACGACAGAGAAAAAGCAAACACCTACATGCACTATGTCCTTGGGGGAAACCACAGTTTCAAAGCAAGGAGGCAGTTGTACAAGGAGAAAAACAATCCAAGATATCTCTCTGTGCTCTGCGCTGTTTACTGTGGCCTGACAGACGAAGAAGCCAAAATCGTTGCCAACACGCACAATACTGACAACGAATACAAGCTTAAAATGAGTTTCGTGGATAAAATCAGGTTCATGCACAGGGAATATGTTATATTTAAAGAAAAATATGGAGATGATTTGAAGAAACCACAATACTCTCTGGAACTGAAGGAAGCGTGTGCTGTGGAGTGCTGCCTTAAATACGACGAGGCTAACAAACGGCAGTCACTAATACCATATGACAACTGGTTCCAGCTAGCCTTCAGAGACGGCAGAGTAAGTTTCTTGTATTCTGGAATACACCTGCAACCCTCCCACTGACATCGCTTTTTTCTGTGCAGATTTGGGACCTCCAAAACGAAATCTTCACCATGTTCGAGCGTGGTGATTTGAAAAGCAAAGGAAAGGTCTCCGAGAAGAACAAAGGATCCGACGTCCCCAAAAAGGAAATGACAATAACTGTCTGGCAAGAAATGCAGGGCTTCACAAATATGGATATACTAGAAAAGCTTCTGCAAAAGGTTGTTGATAAGGAATTTACACTAGAAGAAATGTCCAAGGAGCTCCACAAGTAAGAATGCCACTTTGGATTTTTTGTTTGTTAGGAAGAAGTGTTTTCCGAATTACACTGTGGCTCACACACGAAAGACAAAGTGTATTCCGGAATACACTTTGTCCCACACATGGGAAACAAAGTGTATTCCGGAATACACTTTGGCTCACTCGCGTGAGACAAAGTGTATTCCGGAATACACTTTGGCCCTCACGTAAGAGACAAGGTGTATTCCAGAATACAGGTTGGCCCTCAAGCAAAAGGCAAAGTGTATTCCGGAATACACTTTGCCTTACTGTGTGAGGGCCGAAGTGTATTCTGGAATACACTTTATTAGTTTTCTTCCTTCTAACGTTCGTATTATATTACAGCCAGAAAAACGTCATCACCTGTCAAACATGCTTAATATAACAGTTAAATGTCGGCAGCTGGGAAAGGTGCAAAGAGCTTTACCCTATCGCAACCTCGGACGAAAGGATTGTCCAATATGCGCCAAATTTTGAAGGCTGGGTACGTTGAATTGTTTTCTAAATTTTTGTTTTTCTTGTTACTAAGACGTTATTTTTTGCAGAGCAAAAAGAAAAACATGGACTTGCCGGAGGGCTTCATGCATCTGGTCAGGACAGCACGAGAAGAGAGGACGCTGGCGGACAGGCGAGTTTTGGATAATGAGCCCTCCGATTACGAACGGTTTACAATGTACGATCAAAATAACATGTTCTGTATAGTACACGGTGATTGCACCAAATTAGCAGATTCAATAAAGCCCCAAGATTTTACCTTGGTAATAGCTGACCTTCCATATGGGTTTAAGCTGAAAGACAGCCGCTACGACGACCAGCCATTTAAAACCTCCGAGTTTAACGCTTTCATCGACGGTATAAAGCAAATTACCACGGCAAAACATTGGAGGCTAGTTGTATTTCACTCAAGCATGCAATCAGGCCTGGTGGAAGCCAGCTTCAAGAATCATTTTGGTCCCCCTACGCAAGCTGGTTATGAAAATCTGGTTTGGTAAGCTCTTATTCTGGAATACACAAGTCCTTTTGTTTTCATTGTCTTCTTTTTTTTTTAGTTACAACTCTAGCATTTTTAAATTCTTGTTAGGAGTTTCTATTCCGGAATACGATTCTTTTGGCTGTACTTAAATCCTTTTTTATTTCTTTGTTCCTTAGGTACATAACAAATATTAATTACCATGGTGGAGGCCCGCGACTGCTGAGTAAGGTCGAATATCTCCATGTGGCTTATTGGAGTTTCGATGGAAAACGTACAATGGAACACTTCAACACAGCGGCGTGCCAGAACTTTTCGAACGTGTTGGAGTTTCCAGCTGTGTTATAGAAGCTGCAGGACCCTAGTGCACAAGGGAAGAATAGTGAATCACTACCAGAAGCCACAGAAGTTGATTAACCATCTTCTGGACATGTTCTCACGTCCAGGAGATTGGGTGCTCGACGCATTTTCTGGCTCTGGTACAACTATGGCTTGTGCACTTAAGAAGGGCCGAAATTGTGTAGCTGTTGACATTGATAAGGAGGCTGTACAGTTCATCAAGATGAGACTTTCTGCCTTACCAACTCTACCAGACGAGAATCAAGAGTTGGGGGCAAAGTCTAATTCTGATTTTGCTAAGATGACATCTTCGGAGATACAGCCTCCTTTTACAAGCTCTTTGGAAGACGAAGCTACATTTGCGGAGCTGAAAGAAGTTGCTCTAGCTACAATACCAGAAGCAACCACCAACACAGAAAAGCCTAAGTCACCAGAGAAAGGTGAAACGATAGAGACTGATCAAGCTGAGAGCAACAAGAAGAATGAAGAAGATTTTAATTTAGATCTCTGACGGATATATGTTGTGGCTACTGATTGACATCTATTATTTATTGCCATTATTGGCCATTATTGATATAACACAAAAACAGTAATGAAAGTATTATTATTATTACTAAATTTGTGTTTTTTGTACATCCACCTCTATAAAATTACGTACTCATGTCTCAATTCTGCTATTTTCACGTGCTTAACTCCAAAAAACCAAAGTCGTGTCCAAAGAAAACCCCAAAAATAGGGCAAAAAAAAATTGATACTCCTGAAACTTTAAACCTCTCTTAAAAAAGCCCAATTTTTGAAGTGACGTGTTTTTTCTAAAGGAATCTTTGAAACGGGAGTGCTGCAGCACTCCCGTTTAATTTGCAACAGTGTTATATGAGAAGGCATATAATGGCTAGGATTCAACTGGCCTTCCAAGCCGTTCTAATTCTATGCTCATTAATATGAGCAGTGTTAGAAGGGATCATCCACGGGTGGGCAGCCCTGTTTATTGTCATGGCATACCCACAAAACAATGAAGCTTATTATTGGGGGCTTTGAAGGCCAACTCATATCTTTCTTGATGGCCTCATTCATAGCCCTCGAGTATTATAATGGGCCCTAAGATCGGCCTGGTAGTGCAAATGATCCACAATAGCACCACGCTCTAGTGCTACTACCCCATGCCAAACATCTCCTATTACAAAACCCAACCATGGCATCATAAAACTTCTAGGAACATCCTGACCAGACAGACATCAATGCCACACTAACATCGCTCCCCAATCTTGTCCCAAAGAAGCTCCAGTAGAAGAACCTCCAATCTGAGGCCCTGCAAAAGAACCTCCAATGTGCAAAGAGCTCAGAGATAGAGGAACAGGCCTGGCTACTGCCTTAGCTTTCCTAGCAGTCCTTTTTATGTACATTTTGCTACAAATAGAACAAAAACAAAAGGAAGGTCTACTTTAGGCACAACCGATAGAGCAAAAGATAGATAGTATTTTTACGTCATGCCACAACTGATGGAAGCACAAATAAATTTCCAACTTCGCATGCAAGAAAACAACAACAAACAAGGAATTCGACACTGTATCACTATCTGCAGCAATGGGCCATCCCTCAATCATGGAAAAAAAATCTAAAGACTTCTATTTCGAACCTAACATGCCACCATCAGCATTTGCGGTATTCCTATACGATTACCATGAAAAACCTTTGAAAATCTTATGTAACAAATGTTAGGACACATTATAAATAGAAATGCAATGGTTTAGCAATTTGAGGATGGAAATGGGGTGTTTTTTGAATAAGTATTTTTGGGTTGCCCCTAGAGGCGCAAAGCCTCGCTCGTGGAATATCCCTAGAATATGCCGGAGACTGCTCCAAACTGGTTGTTGGTTGTAAACTGGCGGTTGCCAGTGTTGCTGGGCGGCCGCTGTGCAAACCAGCTAACCAGCACCGTCATTGCGCAAATCTTTTCTCGGTTGTTCATTTCAGAAATGCACAGGAGCTACTTTCGTCAAGTTTCTATAGCCTTCAAGAATTAGGAGCCATGGATTCGCCATTCGTAAAGAGTCTTTGATCCCATTTACAAAGGCCTTGGTAACATTATTACTGCATCCATCTTATATGCTTTTCCTAAGATCCCATCCTGGATCTGTATATAGTCATTGATACATATAAGTGAATTTCGAAGTCTAAGTGATGGGTATGGAAGAATGGTAGTAAGAATGCGTTAGGTTATACTGCCAAAATATACAAGTTGCTACTCATCATGTCAATTGGAGTCCAACCTCTAGAAATGGATCTCGTTTATGTGTTTTAGTGAATAATTTTCATTTTCATGGTTACTACTCTTCTGCTTATGTTTGTCGTAATTCTGACCTAAGTACAGGTATTTTATGTTGTTCTCCAGAGCTGGGCAACAAAAAAGTTCATGAGTGAATGGTATGTGGTTCCCTTTGATATCTTCGTTTATCTTCTTTTGGATTCCTTTCCAAGTCTTATTTTAGTTTGCTTCGCATGTGCAGTGTAATACTTCTCCCAATCGCCATAGCATTTTATGTGACATGGTGGTTTATTCAATTCGTTGATGGGTTTTTTAGGCCTGTTTATGCAAGACTTGGGATCATCTTTTTTGGTAAGTTGCATAAGAGCTCCATTCATGTTTGCTACTCTTTTATTGTTTAGTCACATTTATAAGCCTTTTAACTTGAAGTGTTGGGTTGGCTGTTCCTTAATATAGCTTCATCTTCCACCATGTTTTAATCTCATAGTTCAGATTGCTTGAAGTGTTGAATTGGTTGTTTCTTAATATAGTTTTGCATTCTTGTCTGCTTCGTCTTTAACCATGTTTCTAATACTATCATTCAAAATCTTCTAGAACTTCACATAATAAGTGGAGGCTAAGGTAAGAAAAATGATTTTGTGTTCCCTTCTAAGGAAACCATCAGTCAGAACATAATTTGGCCTGCTAGATGGCCATGCTGTACCGTTGGAGCTCTATAGCTGGATTATAGAGTTTTGATGATTTATTTATTTTATTCAGCTTCATGATAATCTTTTCTCAGAAGTAAATTGGACACGCCCGGCTTTGTCCTTTCTTGATTATCCTGTTGGCTTGATCTAAAAGCGATATATTTTTGTCTGCCCTGTGTGTTTTGGCTGATATGATTTTCTTATTCTGTAGCCCTTACGTGGAACAACTTCGTGCAGCCCCTACGTGGAACAACATTCGTGCAATGGATAGAATATGGAAGACTGCTGCAAACAAAATAGGGTGGCACGAAGTCTGAGGAGTATGAGGCATTGGAAAAGACCTTGGCCCAGACTATCATCCAAGATAAGAAACCAAGGCCCACAAAGACAGGAAAAAAAAAGTGGGGAGGAAGCTGGAGAGACTTCTGAAGCATCTTTCAGAGGCCCTACAGATGCCTACATGATCATCTTCGCTAAGGACAAAGTCTGTGGCTTTTTTCCAAGCTATGGGTTTGGTTTGGTTTGGTTCCTTTCTCTGCAATGGCCCTAGTGCCCGCCATCAGGTTACGCCAAAGTTTTTATCATCTGCTTCGAAATTTTTAGAAACCAAGATATAGCATGCTAAATCATGATAGCTCTACAATGAATTTCTGTTACAGAATCCGTAAATGCTACCAGCATTCAGCCTAAGCATCTCACACCCATACCATTGGAGTAAAACCCTTCAGGTATTGCTCCAACATGCAGTATCAGCTACCACAACACCGAAATACAACATCAAATTATAGTCCAGCTCTGTATTGAAATCCCATTTGAGCGTATCTCGTCTAGAGTCTCCAAATCGGCCTAGATTTGTGAGTAAATTGTACTCCTGGCATCTTATATATCTGCATGCAAGCATAGTGTATAAAACAACAAGAACAGATAGATGCAGCATATACAGCATTTCACCATCATAAATCGGCTCCCTACTTTTCAAATCTGGATGCTAGAACTTTTGTTTCCTATGAGTAGAAGAGATCGGCCCCCCTGCTTCAAAAATGTCGAACCTTAGATAAACGTCCTTGGGCACCATTTTTGTACTAGCAAAAAAATAAAAACGCAACCCTTTACCAAATAACGACCGAAGTTTTTCCAAGTTTTTCCACTATAAGCTATTTTCATTCTAAGAGTATAATCTTAGGACTTTGACCAAGTAATCACTAATTGTAATTCCCCTCAAAAAATCTCATCAATAGCATTAATTATAAGCCACTTTGGCACCTCCACGTATAACAACTTATTACAAGAATCACTCAAAATATCAAAATTTTAATATTCCAAAAAATTACCCATGACATGCATTTTTACTTTCCAACACTTGCTTCTTTCCATTGCCAAATGCCATCTTACACTTTGAAATCTAGACATAAGTATATGATATAATGTTTGAGAACATGCTAGTCAATATGTATTGTAAATGCTGCCACTCAGATGTTGAACTTGGCTTTGAGTGCATATGCAAAACATAGACACTGTAACTTTTCTAACATTTATGCCCAAAGGTAGTCAGCCTCATCTAATGGAGTTCATGACTAAAGAAAGCTCCCGATGAGAACTTACCATTGAAATGGCATTTTTTCTTAGATTCGTTCGTTTGAATGTAAATTATCATGTAACCATGTCCATTTAAGATCTTCTAAAACACATAGAGAACTTCCGAGGTGAATTCTGCAATTTGAATTCCATTCTGAGATACACTCTGAGCATTGTGGTTTGAGATCCAGCTAGAGATATTTTTTACCCCAGGTCCAAGGTGACACAAATTCCCCCGCGGTGCATTTAGAAAAGAGAAATGTTCGCGGCGGCCTTCCATCAATTCCATTCTTACATATTCTATACACAAAGTTTCTTGTGTGTAGAATATTCTATTTTGAACTTAAACATTGAAATTAGGCATAACTATTGTTGTAGGAAATAAAAATGATGCAGAGGACATATTTACATGATCAATAAGCTTCTTCCACCGACACAGGAACTCAAAAGGAACTTGGGGAGGTATCTTTGACTCTGGCCCTCTTTAACACTGTTTGGGACTTAACACATATTCTCCATGATGAATTTGAAAAAGAGAAATGTTCGCGGCGACCAGGCCGCCGCGATAAATTTCTTGTATATTGTAATTGATATAGATGGCATATAGTATCCTATGCCATAATATTGGAATGTCATGTGAGAGTGCATGTACCTTAGTAGTATGTGTCTTATATCATAATATCGAACATACATTATGTATATCATGTGACATATATCTGCCTTATAACATACAAGAAATTTATTGCGGCGGCCGGCCGCCGCGAACATTTCTCTTTTTCAAAACTGCACCGCCGCGAACATTTCTCTTTTTTAAAACTGCACCGCCGCGAACATTTCTCTTTTTCAAAACTGTGCAGTTGGACCCCAGTTAACGTCCAACATTCTTTTCTGCAATGGCCAAGTGATTCTAGATTGATGTGAAGCAACTTCGTAAGATCTTATATTCTAACTCTAATTTAGAAATTACAAAGTACAATATTTAGTTTAGTCTTTTAAAAAGTTGGTCAATACTTTTTGTTATTGAAGGTTCATGTGTTCACAAACATCAAACATCAAGTAGAATTATCAATTTGCAGAACTGAAGATGCCTCATCATCACTAGAATGATATTTTTGCGAATAATATAAATTACGAAATAAATCCAAAAGGAACTCCAATACAGCATCTCTCGACACAAAGGCTGGTGAGTTACCAAAGGCGCTCATCCACCATCCATAAAAGTCATCTAGATTTAGCTCAATAATGTAGTCTTTTTTCATCTGTGCCATCTCTGCAAATCAAAATATAATTGCAAATCAACTCAAACGTTCGCTACAATTTCACACAACGATAGAATCCACATACGCATTACACCAAGATTAAGGATGAAAGAAAAATGCTAGTTTCATATTAAACAATCCAAGCTTTAGCAATGTAACAAAATGGGAGAATATTTACCTTGCATGCAATTCTGGGAAAGGACTCGCAAGAGACACAAAACCGGCCATAGATAGGCTTGTCATTCATCACAGCAGCAGTATACAATGTTCGGAAGAATAGAGAGGGGTAGCCGACCATAGGAACAATATCGGACTACCCCGTAAAAAGAAATGGGCACAGGCAATATAAAAGGGTAATGGCGACAACTTCTCATCGGGATAAAAAACCCCGCCCTTTCGGGTTTTCGAGGAAAACCCTAATGAGAAATGGTCGCCAACAACCTGGAATGTGTTGCCTGGAAAACCGAAAGAGATGAGTTGATGGCGAACACGAAATATAGCAGGACCCCAGAAGAGGGCGGAAGCCTGCAAGCAACACAAAAACCCCTAAAAAATACCCGTGAATGGTTAGAGAAAAGCAAACTCATGCCCTCACGCAAAGGCGGGAAGGGAGGAAGCAACGAGAATAGAAGAAAAGCAGCTTTGTGAGAAGACGCCGATAACCTGGGTCGAAAGAGGAAATAGCCTTATATAGCGGCTCGTCCTTTCCCAGAATGGCGATCCGGATGGCTCTGATCGATGCTATTCTCGGGAAAGGACTCGCAAGAGACACAAAACCGGCCGACTACCAAAGAACTTCCTTAACTATAAGCCGAGGGCGAAAAACCGCAAACAACACAAAGAACTCAAAACACCCAGAATAAATAGTTAAAAAATTCAACATGAAGCGTAAAAGAGAGCATCACCCCAATAGGGTGGAGAATGCCCGAAGACCCAACCGTGGAAAAACAATTATGTAGAAAGAAATATGCGTCACCCTCGAGGTGGAAATAAACAGCATCACCCGCAGGTGGAGATAGCATCACCAACGGGTGGAAAACAATTACGTAAAAAGAAATATGCGTCACCCTAGAGGTAGAAATAAACAGCATCGCCCGCAGGTGGAAATAGCATCACCACCATGGTGGAAAAAAGCGTCACCCAACGGGTGGATAATAATCATGTAAAAAGAAATATGCATTGCAAAATAATGCTAGACAATGTTATCTACAACATCACTAAAGATGATGAATGTCACTATCACGGTGGAAAAAAACAGCACCACCCAACAAAAAAACGGTCCATAAAAAAACGCGACATCTAGAGAAAGATAAGCATCAATGTAAAACCATAAAAAAGAACATCAAGCACGAAACAAACTAAAAGTGGCCATTAAAATGTGCCCAATATAACAGCTTGTACATAACAACGTAAGACACGCCATGTCTAGATAAAGAGAAGCAAAAAAAGGAAAAAATGATCCAATAGAAACCCATGTCGCAAAATCCCAATGTGGTGCCAAACGCAATATGCATCATATCCAGATAAAGTTAAATAGCAACACCATGCACAAATTAGAATGTGCCCAATACAATACCTTGTGGACAACAACGTAGGACCCCCCATATCTAAATAAAGAGAAGCATAAAAATGAAAGATAATCCAAGTCGAAAAATCTCAATGCAGTGCCAAACGCAATATGCATCCTATCTAGATAAAGCCAAATAGCAAATATGCCAAAGATATGTAATGAGCATACCAAATAGAAAAAGATTCGCTACAAGTGAAAAAACCCTCAATAGACAGCTAGAACCGCCAGGTGTGGAATTGGGTCGCAAAGCACATAGCGGGAGGAGAAGAAAAGGAGCGCCACCACCATCCAAGCAATCGGATAGGATGAGGGATGCCGGAGGCGCCGGGATAGTGACGCCGTGCATGCGAACGGCGCAAGCGAACTAAAGAAACCATATGAGCGCGGGCAAGTGGGTCTCGTTTGGAGTGGCAGGGGGAGAAAGGGAACCAAGGTCCAAAGAGTCTGGTTCAAGCGCGAGGGAAGTTTCGCGATCTGACGACGAAACCCGCCAGCCGCCGAAGCGAGCCGTGGAGAGAAAAGCTGGGTTGAAGAAGAAGAGTCGAAACCGCCGCTATGGATGGCATCACCAATGACCAAAAAAGGGAGGAACATTAGAGAACAAAAACAATGAAAAGAAAAGGACGCCGCCACGATGATGAATCGGGCGAAGGGCCCTAGATAGTTGATCGACTTGAATACAAATGCCTGACCAAGTCCGTGAATAGGGTCATGGGACCGAAGTCCAAGAATGTGGCTATTATCCCTTCCGAAACGATAGGAATGCAAAAATGCATAGACATAAAGATCGAACGAGAAACATGGAGATATTGAGTAGAGTCGCACACCACGTAGCGATCGCGAGAGGACGAGGACCGCCAAAGAACCGGTGAGTACCGAACCTCAACATGTGGACCCTGCATATCGAGCAAAAACGGAGGAAACGGAAAGAATGATAAAAACTAGGGGCTAAAAGAACATGAAAAGTCGACCATGTCTAATAAAGCAACGCTCGAAACTTACACAATGAGTATGTAATATCATATATAGGAGCAAATCTATGCACGCGAAAAATCAGCCTACTATGAATATGACAAAGTGGAGCTAAGCGAAAAACGAAGAAGCTCCCAAATCCATAAAATTGGTACATTGAACAATACCACCTGTCACCCATGTTCCAGAATAGAAAATATAACTTCATGAAGCAACAAATAAGTGCGCTAATCAAGTGAACAAAAGAACCAACAAACACTAGAGCTCCCCGATGACCATGCCAAAAAAGAAGAAAAAATCTTAAACACAACCCCCAAATATTCAAAACCCAGTATCGGACCAAACCAAATATAGAATATACATATAAGAAATTTAGCCACAAAGAAGAAAGAGGTGAAAAATATGTCACAAAATACTTGAATGGAAATGTAAGAACCACAAGAGGAGGGAGGGGAGGGAGGAGAGAGAGAGAGAGAGAGAGAGAGAGAGAGAGAGAGAGAGAGAGAGAGAGAGAGAGAGAGAGAGAGAGAGAGAGAGAGAGAGAGAGAGAGAGAGAGAGAGAGAGAGAGAGAGAGAGAGAGAGAGAGAGAGAGAGAGAGAGAGAGAGAGAGAGAGAGAAACCTCCAAGCTGAGTTGGTTCACGGCTAACGAGCTTAAATGGAGCGCAACAATAAAATGAGGCTTAACCGCGATAAACTATAAGCCCAAATTACACCTAAAAAAACCTGTGGGTCGAGCCTGCACCTGAGCACGAAGCGGGGTGAGATTTAAGAGGAGCCAATGACCAAGCGCGAGAAGAAATGGAACATGTAGAATGCACCCACGAAGCGATTATTACGAGAACAAGAACGCGCATAATGGCGGCGGCAAACTGCAAAACGACAAGCACTCAAAAAAAGGTGAGCGATTAGAAACGATTCCGGAAAAAAGAGAGGACAGCATCACCCAGGGGGTGGAGAAAAGCATCACCCACCGGGTGGAAGAAAAAACAAGATAAACCACAACAACTATGGGAAACCTAGAATGTAGAAGATAATACCACCCGAATAACGTATACCACCTGAGCCAAGTGTAGTGCATCACCCATAAGATACAAACACAGGTGCAAAAGATAAAACCCAAACCACCATGGGGAAATCCTAAACACAGAAAAGAATGCCACATATAACCACATGGGAACCACAATATAAAAAATAACATACAAAAGAGATACATGTCGGAGAAATAACACGCAATTGAGGCCATACTGCAACCGACCAAGGAAATGGAATGCATCAATGTAAAAAGGACAAATGCAACCCGGAAGATGGTGGCCACAAATCTATAGGCAATAAAAAGATAATAAACGCAGAGACTGCAGCGTAGAATTATGAAAACAAGACAACATCCCAAGTAAACGACCACAAGACGAAAACGAGGTAAAAAGTGAGCCAGAACATAAACAAGAGAAAAACAGCGCGAGGAGAGCATAGACCCATTTAAATAGTATGGTGCATCAAATCCACGATAAAAACACAAGTGCAAAAAAATCCGAAAACGACCATGAAAAAGCCTCAAATTCCAAGGATAATGTCACATATATCAAAACTAGAGGTCCATCAACTTGGAAAAGGCAACATACGAAAGAGATAACATGGGAGGGAAAAACCACGGGGCATAAGATAACCTATGTAACCATTACAAAAACCAAAGGATGAAAAGGCCATGATAAGTAAAATAGGGAGCATAAGACAAATAGTAACCGATGGAGAAAATATGTTGAAAAGAGGAACAAACGCCAGATAAATGAGATGATCCAATGAATATAGACAACCGTGGATTTAAGCATGAATAACGGAGCCATGGTGCCAAGAAGGAGGAAATGTAGAGGATGACTTAGCAACTTCATAATAGAGAAAGAAATTGAATGTCCCAAGTGTGAAGATGACATATGACCGCTAAGAATAATGAATGAATGTATATGAGCCGATGGATTGAACTCCAGGTTGTGCAAAAATGAAAAGAATATATCACCCTTGAACTTGGGAATATACAAAGAAAAAATAAGAAACATAAGTTAGCAAGAACGTCGAACATGACCAATTCAAAGCTAAAGCAACAAATCAACATGACTAAACCCTGATGTAGATGATAATAAGGCCCCTTACATCACAAAATAAAAACAACAACTTGAATGGACAACACCATGGTGTAGAAGGTAATAAGGCACGAACCCAATCAAACTCAAATACATCGATATAGGAACCTGATTGAAAATATAAAGAAAGTGCGAAAAAACTTGCCTGTGCAAAAACACGGTAACAAGCGGTGACTTAATAGCCGCCAAAGATGTAAAGCCGAGTCAGCGAAAGCGATACCGGCATGCATAGTGAGGAGATACCTAGTTGAAATGAGTCACCAAGAAATAAAACGAAATGGATCCGGCCCGGTCTCCGGTCCGTCACATGTGATCCAGCCGAAGTTGAACAATTCCAGTTGTTGCGCCAACCGCAATGCGTGAATAAGCCGCTCCAACAAGTCGATGCAGATCCCTTGATCGTGAAGAGGTATGGGAGATGAAGCGGCAAGCAGCTAATGGCTGAGGACCTCAAAGATGATCGATAGGGAAACAGGCCAAGCGAGAAGGTTAGGCAATAGGCAAATTGATTTAGGAACTAGAACAGAGGGCATAAGAGAGAAACGAGATGGGAAATCGAGCTACCATTGCAAATCCCGACTTTCCGCAGATAAGAACAACAACAATAAGAGATTGGATGCCGATCAATCAAGTTTAGTTCAGCTTCCAGATCGAGCCATCACGATCCCAGCAAGATTCCCGATATGTCCAATTCCTATACGCTTGGGTGATTGCTAACTTAATCGGCTTGTGACTAATTGAACCCAAGGCAGAAACCAAGCACGTACTTTGCATTGAATCTAGAACATGAAAGATAAGTGACATTGCAAAGGCATTAAACATAATCTAATTAGAACGATTTACCCATGAATAACTATGATGAAAATAAGTTGAAATGAAAATATAGCAAAAGAACTGTAAAAAACTCGAGCTGAAGAGGCTACATGCGGTGAAACAACGGCATTTCAACATGGAATGGAAAAAGCCGAAAAAACGATTCTGCAGGGCTTGATCAAATAAAAATGCAAAATTTCGAGTCCATGATATCAGATTATCAACATAACAATGGGATGGAGTTCAAAGAAAATAACCACCGTGAAAACAATAACAGAGCCACATAACACCCTAGATAGCAAATGATTATAAGTGCAAATCTTAATAAACCTCATGACAATGGAGCAAATGCAAAAACAAGTAAATGTCTGTCATACAATCAACGAGTCCCAACAACAGAAGGCATAGGTAAAAAAACTACAACATGTACCAGACCAAGGAGGACCATAATAGCTAGCCGAAGACATCGCGGGTCTAAGCAAAAAGGAAGCTCAAATATAGAAAGAGATAAAATGGCCAGGTTCGAAAGAAGAAGGCGAAACATGTGGGATCGACGGGAAATATGAGGTTATGGCCAAGAGTCAAGAGGAGATGAAAGTCAAGAGGGCCCAAAATGGGGTGGAATCTAATGAGACTAGAAAGATAAGAAAGTAAAACCAAATAACACACACATGTTGTAAAAGCCACCCATGGTATACTAGACAAAAAACTCTGCAAATGAATGCCCCAGAACAATATCTCCTTTAGATAAGACCTAAATATCTGTATAGGCAATATACCCCAACTAGATGAGCAAACACAAATCCAAAGACCGATCGCGAAATCACGAATGCAAGTCGCGATAAGGAAAATAATGGCAAGATTAAATTGGCAAATGTAGCATCCTATTGCAAACGATGGCTAGAAAAGTGAGACTAAATATGACGTAACAAATTTATCACCTCAGGGAAAATAATGTCGAGAAATGCAATTCCACAATGGATCACACGCCAAGGAGGGGTGAGCACTCCTTAAATCGGGGATGCCAGCGAGAACGTGGATGGGCTGGCCTGGGTTAGACCGGGCCACCAGATCGATTCCGGCAGATGGTCCTGCTGCCACGTGGCCCTAGGGGCTTCCAACAAGAGAGGGGCCGGAGGTTGCTACAGGATGCAGGCCTGGCGGCATAAATGACCTAAAGGCATAAACGATAAAACCGGGAGTCGATATTGAGGCAAGGCCGGATCTGATCTCGCAAAATGAAAAGGCCAAAAAAAAGAGGAAACCGTGATCCGCTACGGTGGCGGCCGTAACATACAGAACAAAGACATACGTGAACAAATAGTGGTTAACATGATAAACTAGCAGAGCTCGGCTTGTGCTTATGTCCTGCAAATCATCCAAGAATGCATGAGAACAATCACGGTGTAAAGTCGATCCATCGTAGAGAATAGAGATTATCGAGAACAAAAATTGCAACTCAATTTTAGATGAAAACAATGATCAAGAATTGGCAAACCCGGCACAGTAGTGAATCCAAATCCGAGAAAGCCCTAAAAACAATCACGATTTTGTTAGGAATCAATCTCCCAATGCTCGTTGCATCATGCATCGGCATGCCATCATAAGTGATAGAACGATTCGCATGCATCACAATTGGTGGAAAAGCTATACCTCGGTAAACTATACCATACCAACGCCAAATTGAGGAAGAGGATAAACCAAAACAGACATTTAAAAAGCGATGAAGCCGATGGTGCCTGCAGCTCCATTCCTCGCTCCTGCACTGCGCATGTCCAAACAAAGGGCCAAGATCCACGATATGGCGTGAATTTGCAAATTCAATCGCAAGATGTTCCAAAACAAAAACATGAAAAGAACAAGGAAGACACAGAGTGATTTGGTGGGCAGTGGCAGATCCAGTCCAAAACAGGCCAGCAAAGGCGATGTAAAACTAGCTAAGAAAGGATATTGGCAAAGGGGAAGATGCCAGAGAATGAAGAGGAGCAAGATAAGGAAGGGAGGGAAGCAACGAGAATAGAAGAAAAGCTGCTGTGAGAAGACGCCGATAACCGGTGCGAAAGAGGAAATAGCCTTATATAGCAGCTCGTCCTTTCCCAGAATGGCGATCCGATGGCTCGGATCGATGCTATTAGTGAAGCAGAAGAGAAGCGCTCACAATAGCTCTTCAAGTGCTCTCAATGCGTCGAGACAATAAGAAGGCCTTCTATTTATAAGATGGAATTTTGTTGGATGATCGACACACATGACTAATCTAGGGCTATATTTATGCCAAGTGTCTACATTACAACTCGCATATAATTATTAATATCATTCGATATATATTTCATATCCATAATTATCCTAAAATGGATATCATTAAGATTCTATATATATTGGGATTGATATTTCATTATCCTTAGGTGTAATTTCAATATCTTAGGATTGACATCATGTAACAAATCTCGCAATAATTTTGATTCATAAATGCAATTAGAGCATGTGCGAATTTAACATCTATATCTCAATATCACATGTCAAGTTCTAGAAAGAGTATTTAATATGGATATGGCAATAATTTTGATTCATAAATGCAATTAGAACATGTGCAAATTTAACATTTATATCTCAATATCACATGTCAAGTTCTAGAAGGTGTATTTCATGTGGATATGCCACGTGCACTTACAAATCATGTCAAATTGAGAACACATAATATTGCAAACGTATATGAGCAATAAATGCAAAGTGCACACATGTCGTGCTTTGATAATTCGCAATAAATACAAAGTGTATTAATGGCCGCAATAAATGCAAAGTGTATTAATGGCCGCAATAAATGCAAAGTGTATTAATGGCCGCAATAAATGCAAAGTGCACACATGTCGTGCTTTGATAATTCGCAATAAATACAAAGTGTATTAATGGCCGCAATAAATGCAAAGTGTATTAATGGCCGCAATAAATGCAAAGTGCACAAATCTGCCATAAATGCGATGAATGCAACGTGTCATTCTATGGTAATTTTTAAGGAACAAAATACATGAGAACAAAAATTGGAATCTGCTTTACTATAGGAAGGATGAGACATATGTCATATATAAAATATACGTGTTATGCATGCTACTATGTGTGTTTTATATCAATATAACTTACATGACATGACATTATATATGTTATGCATGCATGTATACGTGACACTACATAATATCTGATATCACGTGACGTTACATACACCATGTATCATATGTCATATATGATATTACATATACCATATAACATATATCTGACTTATAATATATGTGACATATGTCATAGAGGTCTTAAATATACTATTGACATATATTCCATATAACATACATCTGACTTATAATATATGTGACATATGTCATAGAGGTCTTAAATATACTATTGACATATATTTGAGTTATGACTTATGAAGCGTATACCATATGACATTACATATACAATGTGACATATGCTAGATATGGCATTACATATATCGTGTAATATATACATTTCTTACATCATCATTCCTTATCGTCTAAGTGCTTTTTTGTATTTCTTTTTAGGTTGTGACCATTGTTAAACCATTGAATTATTAAAAATCAACAACAAATACATTAGAATGTGCAAATACATGCACAAACCAGTGCTTCGACCACACCAAATCCATTGAAACCGAGGCAAGAAGAACACCAAGGTGAAACCGAAGCAAGGAGAACCTGATAAAAGTCCCTTTCAAGCCTGACCATTCCAAAAAATCCTCCCAAAGCAGGTCGATGGAAGATCTACTAGCAAGGATAAGAATGGTCAAACCAAGGCTGTCAGAAAGCCCTAAAGAACTACCTATGCAGAATGAAATTCGTGTCTGTTAGATACAAGAAATGATCTGTGATCAACCATGAGTGCTGTGGCAGATTTGCTATCCGAGGATTTGAACCCCGGTGAAACCAAATGAGTATCTGTAAGGAAAGAGCATTGAAGCATCCAATTTTGCCATTACTTATTAACTCTGTAAACACTCATCCAAAAAAAAGTCACTGCCACCACTCTGCTTCAAGGAAGCATTGACGCATCCAAATTTTCTAGCATTGAATCTGCCAAAATCTACAGAAAACAAATTCGCCACCATCTCTCCTTTTCAACTAGTTTGCTACAATCGCTCCTATCCTTATCCGGCCGTGGAATCCCTACTACCGCCATCACTCACAGAAAGATAAGGCTGAGCCAAAAAAGGAAGCCCATGTGATACGCATGAGCTCCTTAAAATAAACCTATGAAATAAACAAAACCCAAGAAATATTAAACAACCCCCAAACCATTAACATGGGACCCGAAAAAATCTTTTAGGGACCTTCCGGCATATGAGACATTGTGATATATATGTCATTATACTTATGATATATATATAATATGAATGAATGGCCACCACTGGCACTCCTAATTCTATTACCAAAAGTAAATAGTAGAAAGTATGAAGCATAACAGCTAAATATGACGTTCTCTTGTAAGACAATCTAAGAACTGGCTTTGGTTCTTTCTATTTTTTCCCCTTGCCAGTTGAGGTCTCATCTTGTGCTGCAGTTTCAGACTGTGTCCCACCAGCTGCCTTAGCTTTCTTACTTTTGTTTCCCTTCTTGGTGGCATTGGATCTTTCTGCTGCCACCTAGTACTTCCTTGGTAACACAGGCTGCAACTCCACCAAAATCTTCTGTCTCCACTAGAATCTGTAGCAAGGTCTGCAGCATAAAACATAAGATTAGTGCAAGTTGAAAGCAGAAAATCAGAATTCAACGCATGCCAGCACATCTCAGCACGTTGCAGCATGCAATAAAGAGAGTTTTACCTTTTCAAACATTTTCCATTCAAGCAAGAACTCGTGATCCTCTCTTTCTCTTGGACATATAGGAAGACTTTTTATGCCACAGCTCTGATATTTTTGCATCAAGTAGTCATGTTTATACCATTCTTCACCCTCGCTCTTGTTGCAAATCACAGCCCTTCAGAGCTCGCTGCTTGAGTCATATGTGTGTTGGTTGGCCAAACACTTCTCACCATGTCCACAAACCTCACAACAACACTTGCACTCTTCACCATGGAATCCAGTTTTCACTGATCTTAAAGCATTCAGGCTGATGCAGCAGTTGCAATTGTTGTCCTTTTGGAACCTATCATAAGAAATATTGCACATCATTCAATGAACCTCTCCTAGCTAGCAGCATTCAGCAGATACAAGCGCTTAAAAGCATAAAGAAGCACAGACATGAAATCAACAAATAGATGTACCTAACAGCCCTGCCATAGTATCATGGTTCCATTACCATTGTCTATTTCGAGTTGCTGAGCAGCACTCCCACTGTCTTGCACTCCTTTGGATTTGGCAAAATTCCAGGTTCTGAGATTTCTATTTTGTGGTGATGAACCACCCTCTTCATCACATTGGCCTTGATTTCGGGTGAATGCTTCTTGGTAAGCTTGTTGAAGTAATCAACTGTAAGCTTGTCTATTTCTTGCCTGCGTCTCTAAGATTTGTGTAATGTATTATATTGTATTCAAAATCATATATTTGGGGCAGTTTGAGCAGCTTGTTTGTCTTAGAGGTCTTCTTTCTATTTTTTAGTGTTCTGGATGGCTTTTATTCAAATGGTACAAAAAAAGAAGCAAATCTGGCGAATTTTAGAAACTTGAGGAATGCAGACACGATGGTATTCATCTGTTTATCCTCGATTTTGGTTGATTGTGCAGAATCTGGCCTGCAGACAAGCTGTGGACTTTGAATCCTTGCCTGTAGATGATTTGTGGGCTTTAGATTCGTAGGTGTTTATGAGTTTTCAGCAAGGTTTTTCTTGTTTTAGCCAGATCGGTGTGGTGGTTTGGGGCTCTGATGAGGCCGTTAGCCTAGAGATTTCAATCCCACATTCCAATCTGGTCTGCAGATGAGTTGTGGACCGAATCTTCGCCTGCTGATGATTTGTGGGCTTTGGATTCGTAGGTGTTTATGAGTTTTCAGCAAGGTTTCTCTTGTTTTAGCCAGATCGATGTGGTGGTTTGGGGCTCTAGTGAAGCCGTTGTGGCCTAGAGGTTCCAATCCTCCGGTCGTGTTTTCTGGAGTCCATAACTGCATTGTGCAGGGATGCATGATTGGATTCCGTAGAGGTGGGCACTGCGCTCCAATAAGTTGAAGTTGGTCTATCGGCCAAAGACAAGGAAATGCAACATCTCGGCAACAAGTACTATGCTAGAGGCAGCAAAGGGCCGACTGCCAATGCCTTATTGCATCTCACTCACTTATTCCAATAACCATTAAAACAATCAAAGACAAGTCACTAGAATGCCTCTTTGCTTGAATCTATAGGTTTTCTGGCTTAAGCTGCTACCCTCTCAGCCTCGGATCACTTTTTGCATTTGAGAAATAATGCATTGGATATTCAAATCATCTCCATTCTTCCACAACAAAACCATATGCACATGTGCACATAGCTTTTGCACAAATAATTTTAGAAAATTCCAAAAAAAATTCAATGGAAACCCTAGAAATGGATTCCAAAAAAACTTCCATATTTATAGAATCTCTTCTATTCTCAAGCATGCCATAATCATAACACAAATTTCCACAAACCTTTGTTTTATCGCTGTTGTATCAGTAATAAGTCCCAGAATAGTGAGCTAAAACAACGGTGCATTTATTGGCACCCCATTTGGACTTGGATCCCAGGAGGGTATTTGACTCGTGGAATAGGGGGTATTAGACTCGTGGTTTCAACATGCACACTTATTCCACAAGTCGAATATGTAGCATAATAACAGGGGGTTTTCTTTGTGTTTTTGTACGCTTTTCACTAAGGTTTTCCTATGATTTCGTGATGTATTCAAATGGATGTACTAATGCGTACATCTAGAGTGCACCATTTCTGAGCCATTGATTTTAGCCTTTTTTTTCCAATGGTCAACAACCAATGGCTCACAACAAAAGCCCTTTTTTTGTGCGTGTGGTGTATAATGGTCAACAACCAATGGCTCACAACAAAAGCCCTCTTTTTGTGTGTGTGGTGTATAATGGGCAACAACCAACAACAAAAGCCCTTTTTTGTGCGTGTGGTGCATAATGGTCAACAACCAATGGCTCACAACAAAAGCCCTCTTTTTTGTGTGTGTGGTGCATAATGGGCACATGAAGGGCTTGAAGGGCGCATGTAGTGCAGTTTCCCCGCCGGCAACACATTTCTTATCATAACTTTTGATCCATAGCTCTGTTTGAGATGATTTTTATTGCGTTGGAAAGCTCTTTCCGAGATCGTTTTGATAGTGTATGATATGGATATGCTTGGTTAAGTTATCTATGCTAAAACAGCAATTTTTCGGCCGGGTTTGGTAGGCTTTCACATCCTATCAGCTGATTAATACAGGATTGCGCTATTGGATATTGTTGTATGGCTCATTCCGAATGAAGCTTGCAAAAAATTACAATGCATTTTTAGATTTTGAGGAAGTTATTAAGCAAATTCCAAGGCTTCTAGATCCTTGTGCTAACAAGCAGAAAAGTTTTCCACTTTGGTTTCTCACCACAAGAATCCATGGAGGCCAAAGGCTGCTGTTAAATTCCAGTTGAAAAATATTTGTGTATGGGTGTTGCAAACTTTATGACTTTCAGAATAATGGGATCAATCTGCTCTATCTTTATGGTAACTTTTACTTATGTTCTATTTATTTTATTGTGATGAAATTCAAAAGCTACAGATGATGAAAGCCTCAAATGAATTCTAGTTTTTTTCTGGTTTGAATTCTAAATTTTTTGTCACAACGGGGGAGGGGATTTTTTTTTTGCAACACTAACCATTAACATCCAACATATAAAAATTAAATCCCCCAACACATAACGACCAACACATAACAACCAACACATAACAACCATTGACATTAACAACCAACACATAACTACCATTGACATTAATTAACACAACCATTGGGTCCAACACATTTAAATTAAAACCCCCTTAAACCCCCTTTGGTTTGGGTGCATATTCACACGGGGGGACGTAGGGCAGCGAGAGCCCTCATAATTGTATTTTGCACGTATAAAATCAACACCATATAGTATTCCACTTGAAATCTTATAGTATTTTGCGAATCTTGTTATACAGTATAGCAAATTTTGTACTTGCATACCCCACAAACGAGGAACTTTACGTACGGTGTAGATTAAGGAATAAGGGGTGAATATGCCAATTTTGGGTTGATATTAGGCAGGTCAAATACGGGGTCTTTTTTGGCTCCCGAAATCGGGGTCCCCCGCGCCCGAAAATCGCTTAAGCGATTTTGGGGAGGAAAATCGCTTAAGCGATTTTCCCGCCTGAACCCGCCGGAAATGCCGTGGAAAAGAAAAAATAAAAAAAGGGCAAAATCGCTTAAGCGATTTTCGCGTGGTGCATGCGCACGGCCGCACGCCCCTGGCCGCATGAGGCCCGAGCGCACGAGGCCTGCCGCACGGCCCTGGCCGCACGAGGCCCGAGCGCACGGCTGGCGAATTTAAAACCAAAATAAAAAAAAAAAAAAAATCGCTTAAGCGATTTTTCGGCGTCAAAACCGCCGATTAACTTTGGCCGGACGGGCCTGCGCCTGGCCCGCCAGACGCACAACCCGCCGACGCCCGGCGCCGCGGCGGGCGATTTTCAAACCAAAGAAAAAAAAATAAAAAAAATCGCTTAAGCGATTTTCAGTGTCCTCTCGCCTTCATTTCAATTCCTTTGGGAAATTTTCATATCTTCCAGTTTCCAGTTTTGGAAGTGTTTGATTGCATCCATAAGGTATTTAATCTGTACCCATTTGTGTCTTGATATGCCTAGATTTTGTATTTGTCTTCAGCTCTAGTATTGTTAACATGATGACATCAACACTTTGATGTATAGGTGGTGTTGTTTATGATAATTAGATTTGCTTTGTGTATGTGATGCAAGAAGGTAGTTTTTCTTTGTCATTGTAGAGATTCTAGGAGGAAGTGTGAGGTAGGAGTTGGATATGGAAAATGCAAATCCAAATATATCTTTTATGCGTGCATGTAGATGTGCCTAGGTTTGAATCCTATGGTGCATTTGGCCATTGAGTTCTTTTATTAAGTTCCAAAGTTTAACCACATTTTGTGCGCTCAACATTCTCGAAAAAGGTTTTATATTCTATGCTTGGAAAGATGTTGGATACTCTAGAGATCAACGAAATGACCTCATCTTTTAGTTTGTCAATTCCCTGTATAATCAATGCTTCTCGTGCATCTTCCTTTAGTTCTTTGTAATGCTCATACAATGAACATAATACTGAAGCCAAATGCTTCTTAAGTTCGTCTCTTACTTTAAAGCTTTCACTTTCAGCTTTAGATTTCTCATTTTCAAGGGTTTTCAATTTTGAAAGGGCATCAGCTTTCTCAGTTTCCATAACTTTTAGGTTATTCAGTAGATCATCTCTCTGCTTGTTCAATGATGCAACTACTGTAAACTTGTCACGTTCAAGTTCATCTCTTTGCTTCATTAACTTGTCACGTTCAAGTTCATCTCTTTGCATCTGTTCAAGACGCGTTTTTTCTCCTTTAAGAGTTTTGATTTGTTTTCCTAAATTAGACACCACGTCCTCGGACTTGCCAGAACCTTTACTATCAACACATTCGGCATATTCCCCAAGCAGGCATTACAATATGGCGACAGGTGACCGATGGGGCAGAGATCTTATGCAGGAGAGTCGCCCGATAGGGATGGACGAGAGTGGGCTCCCGAATTACGTCGACCGCGGACAGCCGGGCATGGTTGGGTACATCACTTTTTGGTAAGTACCGTCAGACCCCCATTAGATAGCTTGCATAGTTGTATCTTTAGAGTTTTTTCATTTGTACTTGTATGGTTGGTAGGCTAGCCTAGGCGCTGATTATGGAAGTTTGACAGGGAATATCGAGGCATATGGCTGATTGTCAGGCGCCTGGGCCCCCAAACAGCCCGTGGCACACATAGTTTGGGCACTTACTAGTATTGCGGACGCTTACCTGCGTGTCCCCATACAAATGGACAAGCTACGGTGAATCGCTTTTAGCAGTGTCGACGAAGGATGGTGCCATTGGGCACCATAATGCATATCACAGAGATACGTGGTGGCCAGCGAGGGAACGTGGTCGTCCCAAGAATGACCTGTCGCAGCCATCCCCTCTCACAGATGAGGAGCGGGAGCGCCTCAATGAACTGGCACGGCAGAGGACAGCAGAGCAACGGGCAAGAGCGGTAATGCATCCGCTACAGCGCGCGAGACAAGCGCAGCTTTTGACGAGGACGACCGTCCCAGATCACGGGGCTCCATGCCGCATTTGACATTCTACAAAGACTACCCCGCCAAGCGGGGATGAGGCATTGGACAGTCGCCTCAAAGATCGCCAGGCATATGGGGGTGGTGCACCCTCTATACTTGCAAGAGGCCCGGGTGCGCTATGATCATCAGGACGCAGCCACCGAGGAGGATGTCAGGATGAACGTGCAACTGCATGAGTGGATGAGCCAGCGGATGTCGCAGGAGCCCCCCTCCCGGCCTACACCCGAGGAGATCATGGAGTATGCGACAAGGCTGGGTGCGTGAAGAGGAGCAAAAGAAGGGGGCACGATCGCGGAGAGAGCGACCATCGCACCTACAAGATCGACGGCAAGCACCATCGGGCCTACTACTGAGACACCAGATTTGCATTTCATGGGCATGTCGTCCTCACAGCATAGCACGCCGACTGGACAGGGCCATCATTACATCACGCCGCATGCATTGTGTCCCTGATATTGAGGACATACCGCACGACTTCTTCATTCACACGCCACCTCCATCGCATGTGATAGAGCCTCGCGGCTTCGAGGGCCGATGTTTGATGAGTCATGGAGAGCTGGCCGCGGCAAAGACATACGCCGATTATACAGAAGAGAGGGTTCGCTTCCCCTAGCTTGGCATCATTGGTGTCACCCTTTCCTCCCGACCGCAGATGCACATGACCCGATCTGGGTGGCGCGGAGGGGCCGGGGCTAGAGGCTTCTTTTCATCTTTGGGATGGAGTTTGGGGCGGGGGCCGCGACTTTATGCCTACTATTTCTTTGCGACCCTTGCGGTGGGCGGAGGTGGCGAGAGGCCCCGGTATGCACGAGACATTGTGCTACATCCCGGTTTGATGTTGCCTCTCTATTTCGATGATGAGGTGTACATTTTTGGGACTTCGTTACGCAGCCGAGATATGCCGCGAGGTATGGCGGCGGTTGATAGCACACCACCCCCACGCACCCACGAGATCTTGTCGACTTCGGCCGGAACGCTTGAGAATGTCATTGTTGGGGCCGGCTTCCTTGCGGCGTTGGATGCGAGAGCAGAGAGAAGGCAATCGTTGCGAATCAGTGAAGAGTGGGAGGCAGATCATGTCAGGGTAATTATCAGGTACGTGTCTTAGCACAATTTCATTCATGTGTTGTAAACCTTTTATTTGGCCATGTAGCACGCGTAATGCGGTGCACGCATGCATCGATTCGAACCGGATGAGAGATCCACATTTGCAATGGTGGACCCTCGCCGTTCGAAGATCCTGAGGTCATGAGCCGGACACACTCCCAATGTACCAGATACGATGGGAGAGCTTGCGAGCTATCATTTGGCCCATCTGTCATGGGTACGTGGCATAGTCCCCATCCCCTCTCGTGTCTCCATAGGTACTAATGCAGTGTGAGCTGGTTGCAGGGGACACTGGTATCTTTTGGTGCATATTGCAGACCCTGTAGTACGGGGGCGACTCGGGTGGCCCAGGCGTTTGAGGGGCTTTTGGTGCATGGATTCCCCGCCCGCTGGGGTGGGCCATCTGGGGACTCAAAAATGAGTGCAACCCGCGGACGTACAGCGGTGAGTTGTTTGCCTGCTGACTTTCTTTCTATTGGTTGCCTTGAATGCGTGCATCAAGTCCTTACCGTGTTTGGGACAGGGTATTGGAGCCGTCGATGTACCACACTCATGCCCCCTGGACCAGCGGCGGCGTTTGAAAACCGGTTGGGCTGCGGTGGCCCCCGGTCCCAAACACATAACCCGATATTGGTCTTGTAAGCCCCATGTCTGTCTAAACATCCAGGCATGTCATGCGGGCTTTCCTATGGCCGAGATGCATAGACTTGCAGGTTCGACACTATCCTTCCCCACCACCTCATTTTTCAGTTATATATGCTCCCCATGACATTCTGAACCTTCCACCTTGCAGGTACGCCCGAACATGCATACCAACGAAGATGTGGCACGGCTCCGGCGGAACTTCTTTACACTCATTGCTTGCCTATACGCGAAGGCATATTGGTTCAACTACCAAATAATGAGGCGTGCCGGCCCCTAGACATTTACTTTCTGTGTTTGCACATGTCTGTATCTATGTACTTTCTACTCTGCAATAGAAACATTGTCATTGATTTAAATGCATGGGCTAAATGAATTGATTTAAATGTCTAGGATTTCTATGGTCTAAGATTATCTTCTCTCTCTAAAAATTAAGCAAGCAAGGAGAAATAAAGTGTCCAAGATGTGGCATACATATGTCATCTACCGACATGTCATCATTCCATGGTGCCATGTCATCATTCCATGGTGACATGGTGCCATGTCATCATTCCATGGTGACATGTCATCATTCCATGGTGACATGTCATCATCAAAAGATGCCATGTACCATCCACATCATCACCAAGCATGCCACGTCAGTATACACATGTCATCTACCATAAAAACCTTTTTTCGCCATGTTTGACCTAAGAAAAGTCATTTTGATACATAAGGTGACATGTCATCATCAAAAGATGCCATGTACCATCCACATCATCACCAAGCATGCCACGTCAGCATACACATGTCATCTACCATAAAAACCTTTTTTCAAAATGTTTGACCTAAGAAAAGTCATTTTGATACATAAGGTGGCGTGTCATCATTCCACGTGGTGCCACTTCCACATCATCATACCGGTATCGGCTTTGCGATTTTTATTTTTATTTTTTTTTTTTTTTTTCTTCCCGACGCCGACAAAAAAAATCGCTTTTTGCGATTTTCCTTTTTTTTTAAATCACGCGGGCGGTGATGATGACGAGGCGTTGATGACGCCGACTTTTTTTAAAATCGCTTAAGCGATTTTGGCTTTTTTTTTAAAAAATCACCTGGCCAGGTGATCGCATTTTCCGGCGACGGAAAGCGAAAATCGCTTTCCCCTTAGCGATTTTCGCAAAATTTGGTCCGCGCAAGACCCCGATTTTGGGAGCCAAAAAAGGCACCGGGTCAAATACCTCCCATTCCGCAAAATTTGGTCCGCGCGAGACCCCATTTCGGGAGCCAAAAAAGGCACCGGGTCAAATACCTCCCATTCCTCCTTGGCCAGAACCCCTATCCAAAAAAGTCCCAAAATAGGGGGTATTAGACTTGTGGAATACCCCTTAGAATAGGTTGAAAAGGCAGGTCGGTTTTTTCGCTAGCAAACAAAACAGAAGATGCAGCCGAATACCACGCTAGGGTATTCGGCTCAAAGTTTACTGGAATCGAGGCCGAAATGTGGTGCCAATGTTTCCTTCGCTAAAACAAGGCACTCGATTACCAGTATTTAGATTCAGAGGCAAATGTGAGCCTAAATAGAGAATCATCATAAACTGCTAGCACCGTAGATAGCACAAGACTCTTGACAAAAAACAAAGGAGTAGCATTCTAGGACATGCCTCTGAAATAAAAAACCGCAGAAGAATTTTATTCATCCTAAAAAAGCTAGCGTAGATAGCCACGACTGTGAGGACAAAAAACAAAGGACTAGCATTATAAATCATGCCTCTGAAATAAAAAACCGCAAAAGAATTTTATTCATCTAGAACATACAGATTATCAAGAATTCAGCAGAAAGTTCCTTCTTTAACAAAATAAGGCATAGTTCTTCCATCAGAAGTTTCTCAATAAGCCTGCTTTGAACTAACATCCTTAGTGAGAAGGAAGCATCCCTCATGAATATTTAAATAGTCAAGAAAATGCACCAGAATAAAAGGATATGAAGTTCTACAAAAGCATAATTTTACAAACACCTAGAAAACCTAGCAACTAAACATTCAGATACTAAATATCCTGAATTCTGTACCCTTCGAAGTTTTCATCAAAACAGGGTGTCCCAATTGAACTGCTTCATTGACCATAGCCTTGCTGACCATAGCCTTGCTGCTGCGGAGCATAACCTTGTTGTTGTTGCTGATCATAACCTTGCTGCTGTCCATAACCTTGCTGACCACCTTGTCCATAAGCTGGCTGACCGGCAGGTTGAGCTGCTTGTCCATAAGCTGGCTGACCAACAGGCTGACCCGCAGGCTGAGCTGCGGGTTGAGCAGGTGGCGGACCACCTTGCTGTCCATAACCTTGCTGAGGACCTTGGCCATATGCTGGCTGTCCAGCCTGCTGCCCATATCCCTGCTGTCCATAAGCTGGTTGAGGAGGTTGCTGCCCATATTGCTGTCCAGGCGGAGGCGGCCCGGGAGGTGGAGGTCGATATCCTCCTTGCTGCTGCCCATAACCCTGCTGGCCACCCGGCGGCCCATATCCTCCCTGTTGTTGGCCATAATTCTGCTGGCCACCTTGAGCATATGTTGGTATCTGCCTCTGTGGTGGTGGAGTTGGAGCCACTGGAGGCGGGCGAGGAGGTGGTGGTGGAGACCAGCCAGGTGGTTCAGTTCCAGGCTCAAATCCTCCCATGAGACCAGGTTCATAGTCGCGGCTCCTACCAGGTGGAGGCCTGAATTCCCTCTCCCTCGGTGGAGGGCAGTAAATCTCTTTTCCCTTCCTGCTTTCTGGAATTGGTGGAATGAATTTTGCACCAGTCATATCCGCGCCAAAGTATTTGTCTATGGAATCCAGAAGGAAATAATATTTCTCCACATCTTCATAGCAGTCCCAAGTGCACGACAATCCCTTGGGAAACATTGCAACATCACCAGCTCGGAATTCCACATAATCGCCATTCGCATCATCTGGATATACCCTCACTCTTCCTTCTGTGAGATAGCACATTTCTGCCATGTCGTATTTCCAAGGAAATTTGCTAGCTTTGCAGGTCCATCTGGCAATGCATTTCAGTTATATTAATATAAAAACAGATTACGTATTCAAAAGATAAAAATGCGAAATGAACGATGAAGTAAGAAATGAAAAAGAATGTTCAAACAAAAACAGACAATGCGCTTCAGAAAAGACCAAGAAAGAGTGCAAATGCAAATGTTCAATAGATTTCAGCTCCAATATCTAATAATAAATTAGTGCTTAAACTAATGTGTTGCTGCAACTACAGTTATCATATTCCAATAGAGCAGAAAAATGACGAAAAAGGGCCGTCACTACTTCTACCACAACTAGATACGAAGCTTAAAACCTCTAACAAAGCAAGAACCAACAGCGCCGAATAAAAATGCAAGCCCTAGAAGCCTAAGACGCCGACTACGAAAACCAGCTACAAACCAGAAACAAAGAACAAACATTTGCAAGGAGGAAGAAGAAAAACTCACCGTTTCCAGGCAGGAACATCGAGCTCGGCAAGGCGATAAGCAGAAGGGTTAACCTCAATACGCATACCAAGCTTTTCTTCCCAATGAGGAGTTGGAGGAGGCTTGGGAGGGTCCTGGTTCCGGCGACGATTGGAGGACATAGAAGCGCGAACAACCAACCTCTGAGGGGTAAAGGTGGGAAGATGGAACGAAGTACGGGTAGCCCATTGCTTGGGCAGAGCTCTGAACGTCGGAACCGCAGTGAAGAAGGATCCGGCGCAGGCCGATGCAAGCGCCGCGGCCGCCATAGCTGCTGCCTTGCTTGGGAGGGTTATCTGGGGTTTAAGAGAAAGGTCTAGAACACGGCGTAAGGCCCTCGCCTTGCCATCCTGGCCCCCGTGGCCCAGATCTTATCATCTGCTTCTCTTTCCATTTACGGGCCTACCAGCGTAATATCTTCTTGACCCACAGCCTAAAATATCTTCCAGTTTTATGGCTGTTTGGACGATAATTCTCCCTTTGCTTTTGTAATAGGGTATCAATGGTTCCAGGATTTTCCGCCGAGGAACTTCTGAGGGGGGGCCACCAGCTGAGGCGCCATACGAGCTGCGAAGCCACGAGTGCGCCGCCGAGGAATAGTCCGAGAGGGATCGAGAAAAACTTGATTCAAATATGTGATCCACGCTAGGGTGGGATTACAAAAGAAATACATTTTTATTTTCCCTCTGCTTCATTCCGGCGAGCCGATCCACGCTGTTCTAGCGGCATTGCTTCTTCTAAGTAGTTCCGTCGAGGTCGAGGTGCTGCTAGTGGTAGGTAGGATTTTGTTAAAAGAAATCGAAGTTCTTCAAGTTTCTTGAAGCTTTTCTAAGTTTTTTAGAGTATAGGAATTCCGATACTTCTGGCGACTTTCTGCTCTATTCTCTTTTGTTTGGTGAGGATATACCTCAAGAAATCTTGTATTTTCTTGTTTTGTTTGAAATCTAACTTGCTACTTATAGTCTTTGCTAGGTTTTTTCTTCTGGCATGTGGTGACATAATCTGTTGGCGAGAATATATAGCAAAATAACAGGGGGGTTGTTTTTGTATTTTTGTACAGTTTTTGCTATGGTTTTCATATGATTTGATGGACGTATTACACGAGGCATACTAATCAGTATATCTAGAGCGCACACTGTATTCTCATATCTGAATGGCATTTTAACTATGGTTTTGCAATGGTTTTGCCTTGCATGTTTTTATTCCTTAAGAAATTAATTATCTAAATTTCATAAAGCCCATGCAAGCAACGAGGCCTTCTACTTTAGGGTTCGTGGACTAGAAGGGATTTAGGTTTGTGAGTTGTGAGAAGGTTTGTTGGAAATGTCGAGATCAAGATTCCTTGCAGATTGTGTAGTCGGTTAGCTATGGCGGGTGGTCGTGGAAGCCGTGTCGCACAGCACCAAAACTGGCCTTCAGTTTCCTATAGGAAGAATTGCTCGCTTTCTGAACCAGGGCAAATTCGCTGAGCATTTTGGCTCTGGCTCGCCTGTTTACCTTGCCTCTGTGATGGAACATTTGGCTGCCGAAATTCTTGAACTTGTTTGAACAATCTGTGTAAGAATGGGTATGTGCATGAGGCCCTTGCAGTCATGGAAACACAAGGTGTTCCTCTATCCAGAAACAATGCTTCTTACCTTTTGCAAAAGTGCTTTAGGCGGAAAGACCTTGATTGTTGCAGGAGGCTGCAGTCCCTTATGGAGCAGAACGGACTTAATTCAATTTCTATTTTGGATGACCACATCATTCGTCTCTATTCTTCCTTCAAAATTTGCCTGAAGCAAAGAAGGCTTTTAAAAGCGTTTTACACCCAACTGTATATATACATGGAAAGCAATAATATCAGCTCATGCTGACCTTGGATATTGTGATGTTGCACTAGAATTGTACAGAGAGATGGAGTTGTCAGGTGTAAAGAGCAACAAATTTATCTTACTGTCTTGAAAGCTTGCAGGGTGAAATTGGATTTGGAGCAGGGAAAAAATTTCCATGATCAGAAAATAAAAAATGGGTTGGAATCTGATCCACTCTTTAGAATTAGTCTGATCTTTATGTATGCTCAATGTGGGACTTTGGAGGACACATGCAAGATGTTTTCAAAGTTGCAAGCCTCAGAGTTTGTGGTGCATGACGATATGGCTTCTGAAAGGTCCATTGACACAAAATGGCTTCTGAAGTTCCTTGGAGTATGATGGTCGCATCGTAAGAGTGGCCAAGCTTTTGATTGTTTTTGGAGTATGCAAAAGAAAGGAATAAAAGCAAATCAAGTGACATTTTTAAACATTTTGAGGGCATGCAACACTGTAGGATTTATAGTGAAGGGAAAGCTCATCCATGGGCAGATAGTTAAAAGAGGAGTAAACTTTGATATCATCCTTGGCAGTAATCTTGTTGATATGTATTGTAAATGCAGATGCTTGCTACAAGCATGTATAGTGTTTAACACATTGCCATATCCAGATGTGGTATTGTGGAATACCATCATTGGAGGATATGCACAACATGGAGAAGGCTGTCTTGCACTGGAATTCTTCACGAGAATGCACCAGGATGGTTTAAAACCAAATAAGGTTAATATTTATTTGTTCTAAAGGCCTGTGTTGCCAAAGGAGATATTGAACAAGGCCGGTTTTTTTACAAGAAGATCATGCGAGAAGGCATTCCAACTGATAATGTTGTAGGAAGCTGTCTTATTGACATTTTTTCAAAGTGTGGAAGTTTGAGGGAGGCATGTGGAGTGTTTGATGAATTGTTGCACCAAGATGTTGTGTCACGGGGTGCAATGATTGCGGGATATGCGCAGCATGGAAAAGTTATCCTTTCACTTGAATGTTTCCAGAAAATGCAGCAGGAAAATGTAAAGCCAGACAATGTTACATTTTTTAGTGCCCTAAAAGCCTGTGGTAGTGTAGGGGCCATAGAACAAGGTAAGCTTATTCACAAACAGATTTCTGAAAGTGGATGTCACTTTGATGTCACCACCAGAAGTGCCATAATTGATATGTATGCAAATGGTGGTAGTCTTAAAGATGCACATGAAGTATTTGAAAAAATATTAGATCAGAATATCATTTCATGGAATGTAATGATTTTTGCATATGCTCAACATGGTGAAATTGTATTGGCTTTGTTTTTCCGTTGTGGGTTTCTTGTTTGTTTGTTTGTTAGTTTCTTGTTTGTTTGTTTGTTTGTTAGGGCCCGAAGGGCCCAAAATTTTTTCTGATGTAATAACCAACACATAACTACTATTAATAATAATTAACACAAACCATTGCATCCAACGCATTTAAATTAAAATCCCCCTGAAACCCTCTTCGGTTTGGGTGCATATTCACACAGGGGGTTACTCCGGACATCGAGAGCTGTCCGATGGACATATTTGCCCTTTATTCCTTGATCTGGACTATACATAGCGATCCTCGTTTGTGGGGTATGCATGTACAAGTTTTCGTATACTATATGTTAAAGTTTGCAAAATACTATAAGGTTTGAGGGTTTGTGGCAAGTAATCTTTCCTCTTGGAATCTTGTGAGAAAGGTGTAACACGGATTACAAACAGGTAATTGTTCCTATTACTTATTCAGTCATTTCCGTTTGCATTTGTTTATACTTGTTTTTTTGTTGCAGATTTCTGAGTAAAGACAGTCTTCTATGGTTGCATGAAAATAAGACAGATTTGTACATAATCCTAGGGTGAGAAATCCCTCTACATTCTAATTATTTCTTAAGTTAAGTGTCTTAAGTTTAATTGTGTCTTAGTTTAGTGTCTTAGTTCGGTTAAGTTAATTCATGTGCTTGTGTTTTATTTTATAATGCAGGTTATTTGTTGTGGAAACAACAGGTTTATAGACTGAGGTCTCGTTATGTCTATGATGCAAGCACTATTTTTAATTTTGTTTGTCAGAATAGAAAATATGGAAGAGTGTTCTCAGCTAACTTTCAATCTAGTGCCTGGAGAAGCGTCTCTATTAATGCCTGTTGCAATCAGTTTCCTGAGCAGATTCGTCCACCAATACCTTCTCCGAGAACCCAAGCAGTTTCTTCAGACCTGCAGTCTTCCCAAATCAATCCCTGCAAACAGCAAATCCGGCAAGCAAGACTACGCAACCATATTCAGTCTCCCGCAGAACAAACAGGAAGGAACTAACCACCAGATCTTGTCCTTTGCGCCTTCTACTAGTCTCGAATCTCGATCTGTCTACTCTGATCCGCTCCAGCCTTCAAACCGGTGCTTCTCCTTTTGCCTTCCCTGCAGACCTGATGCGAATTCGTCTCCTCTCAACAATTGATCTTCTACTCCGATCGATTTCCCTCCTGCCGTGACAGACCAGGCGCCGCTGCCTTTTCTTCTCTTTGTTTTTTTTCCCTGACGCGCCCTCTTCTGCCTTGCTGCATGTACCTCTCAAACATTGACACCTGTCTTCATTGTAAAAGGCTAATATTCCAACATTCTCCCCCGTAGCCTTTACAATCAACTCCCACTTGGGTCATAGCAGTCACCAATTTAGGTCTAGAAAGAACCTTTGTGAGCATATCAGCTTGCTGTAATTTCGTTGGTATATATTCCACATTTATCTCCCCCTTTTCCACCTCATCTCGTATGAAATGATGGTGTATTTCAATGTGCTTACTCCGAGAATGATGAACTGGATTCTTGGTCATTGCCACTCCACTTTTATTATCACAATACAAAATGGTAGCGCTCGTTAGCTGACATCCCAACTCTTTGAGCATTCTACGTAGCCAAATTATTTCAGAGGCTGCCTGCGATACCGCCACATATTCTGCTTCAGCACTAGATTTGGCTACACATTCCTGCTTTTTGCAGCCCCAAGATATGGCAGCATCACCTACCTTGCAATTTTATGTCATTTAAATCTCCTCCCCAGTCTGCATCAGCATATCCTATTAAATTTTTCTCTATACTCCTGGTAAAGCAAATACCATGATGCGAAGTGCCCTTTAAATATCTTAGCACCCTTTTCGCTGCTATCCAATGTTCTTTTCCTGGATTATTGCAAAACCGACTGAGCAAATTAACTGCATAGGAGATATCCGGCCTTGTGCTATTTGCAATATGCAAAAGCGTGCCTATCAACGCACGATATAGTACCCTTTCCATTTCTCTTCGTTCATCCATATTTTTCGGGCACATCTTACCACATATTTTCATACCTGGTGCAATGGGCGTTGTCGATATGTTGCAATCCATCGTCCTAAACCGAATCAAAGCTTTCTTAATATTTTGCTCTTGTGTCAAAAAGAGCTCCCCTTTTCTCCTATCTCTCCTAACCTCCATACCCAACAATTTCTTAAGCTCACCTAGTTCGGACATTTGAAATCGTCCTTTCAAAGATGCTTTACATCTTTCCAGATACAATTTGTCATTACTAGCCATTACACAATCATCAACATAAAGTGCCATGATTAAGCGCTTGTCTCCTTCTTCCCACATGTATAAATTGCCTTCCTCTTCAATTTTCTAAATCCTATGGAAAGTATACGTACCATTGTCTAGATGCTTGTCTTAGGCCATAAACCCTTTTTTCAACCTACAGACCATATTCTTTCCTTGCTCATATCCTTCAGGCTGCTCCATATAAATTTCTTCTTCTAAGTCTCCATTCAAGAATGCTGTCTTCACATCCATGTGCTCTATTTCCATATCATTTTGAACTGCTAATGCTATCAAGGTTCTCAGACTAGTCACCTTGACTATAGGTGAGAATGTATCTGTATAGTCTACTCCTGCTTCCTGAGTATACCCTTTTGCCACTAGACGGGCTTTATACCTTTCTATCGAACCATCAGCATTCCTCTTTATTTTAAATAGCCATTTACTCCCTACCACATTCTTGCACTTAGGACGTGGCACTAGCTCGTACGTTCCTGTTTCTTTAAAGGACTTCAACTCGTTTTCCATAGCCTCCTTCCATTTTAAAGAATCTGGTCTCATCATGGCTTGCTCCACTGTCCTGGGCTCCACTACACAAGATATTATCTTTGGCTTTGGAACTCTTTTTGTTCTACCATAAAGTTCTGTATCAAAGGGAAGTTCAGCTTTAAGACGCTCTATTTCATTGCGACGTGCATATCTCCCCCTTGCTCCACTTTCAATATCTTCTTGCATTATCTGACGTGCATCATCTTGCCCCTCAATTGGCGCACTATCGGCTTCTGAAGCCTCATGCACCTCCTCACGCTTTGTCTCCGGTGTATGCGGCGCATTATTGACCTCTATGGTCTCATGCACCTCATCCGGTTCATCATCTGTGTCCACATCTATTACTATATCCGGTCTCTCCACTATCTTCTCATTTTCCTTCTCCGCGTCATCTTCAAAGAAATCTGTCGGTATCCATTCTTCTTCTTCTTGCTTTGTCAATGTCTTCCTGTCTTTATACAATAATTTCTCGTCAAATTCAACGTCTCTGCTAATGTAAATTTTGTGTGTCACCGGGTCATACAACCTATAGCCATTCGTTTCCTCGTCATATCCTACTAGGAAAGTGGGAATACTGTGATCATCCAACTTTCCTCGCAGCTCCTCTGGCACCAACATATAGGCTAGACATCCATAAACCCTTAATCGATGGACAAATTGTCTTTTTCCAGACCATGTTTCTTCAGGAACAGCTCCCTTTAATGCAGCTATCGGCAAGCTATTCTGCACATAGCAAGCAGCGGCTACTGCTTCTCCCCACAAAAAATTGGGTAATCCTGCGTGCTTCAGCATGCATCTGGCCGCATCCATAATGGTGCGATTTTTACGCTCCGCCACACCGTTTTGTTGAGGTGTATATCGACACGTGTACTGCCTCTTGACTCCATGCATCTGATAAAATTGTATAAATTCTCCTGACTATATTCACCTCCAAGATCTGTCCTTAAAGATTTTACTCGTGAAGATGTCTCACGCTCCACCTCTGCAACATAAAGTCGGAAAGCATCGAACACCTGATCTTTTGAGCGGAGATAATAACACTTGGTGCGCCTGCTAAAATCATCTATAAAAGTAGCAAAATAGGATTTGCCCCCTAGACTCTGCACTTGCATGGGTCCACACACGTCAGAGTGCACTAATTCAAGCAACTCAGTTGCTCGTCGTCCTTTATTTTTAAAAGGAAGTCTAGTTTGCTTTCCTAGCATACAAGCCTCACACATGCCATGCTCTTCATCATCAAACATCAACCCATCTAACAATTTATGTTTTTTTGCAGTCTTAATACCGTTGTAATTTACATATGCCATTCTAAGGTGCCAAGTATACAGATCATTCATGACCGAAATTTTGTTAATGGTGTCTACGTTTAATTCAAACAAATTTCCATTTCTTTGAGCCTCAAAGGTTTTCATACCCTCTTTTATAAATTTGCATCCAGTCTTGTGAAATCTCAACTCAAAACCATCATCCACTAAATTGGCAACAGAAATGAGATTGAATAACATACCCGGCGCATATAACACATTTGGCACATTAAGAATTGCTTTACCTTCCTTTACCAGTTCCAGAGTTCCACGTCCATGAACTTCTTGAAGAACTCCATTTTCCATCCGGACCACTCCAGGGTTTTCGTTATTTTTAACCTGCCGCAATATATCAGGTGTGCTTACCACATACACCTCGGCTCCAGAATCTATGGTTAATACACCATTGTTCCTTCGAGAATTAGCGATTGCTCCAATCACCCCCAATTTCTCCTCCTCAAGTACTAGTTTCCTTTTACTATATTCAAACACATGCCGTTCAGAATCACGGCTCCACCTATTCTCTCTTACCCGCAATAATAGCGCACTTTGCATGCTTGCCATGTTTGAATGCTCCTTGTACTGTGCCAATCGGCTGTCTCCTGCCTTCAGCAAATCCGGAGTGTAAAAAACCGACCAAAACTTGTGTCTACTCCTTTTCACTAATTCGGGCTTCTTTGCAAAATAAGTTTTTGAACCTGAACTGACAAATTGCACCAGCCCAGATCGATTTCGGCTCTGATACCACTGTTGCAATCAGTTTCCTGAGCAGATTCGCCCACCAATACCTTCTCCGAGAACCCAAACAGTTTCTTCAGACCTGCAGTCTTCCTAAATCGATCCGACTGCAGACAGCAAATCCGGCAAGCAAGACTACGCAGCCATATTCAGTCTCCCACAGAACAAACAGGAAGGAACTAACCACCGGATCTTGTCCTTTGCGCCTTCTACTAGTCTCGAATCTCGATTTGTCTACTCTGATCCGCTCCAGCCTTCAAACCGGTGCTTCTCCTTTTGCCTTGCCTGTAGACCTGATGGGAATCCGTCTCCTCTCAACAATTGATCTTCTGCTCCGATCGATTTCCCTCCTGCCGTGACAGACCAGGCGCCGCTCCCTTTTCTTCTCTTTATTTTTTTTTCCCTGACGCGTTTTTCCCTCTTCTGGCTTGCTGCGTGTACCTCTCAAACATTGACACATGTCTTCATTGTAAAAGGCTACTATTCCAACAATGCCTTCAAGTCATGTTACATTGGAAGAAACCCAAAGCATCCTCGATGTTGGTGACGATAATAGCGGCGACGAGGAATATGATCCAAAGGAGAATTGGCTTCCACTTGACGAGGGCTCATTGTCTATAGCTTTGAATGGTAATTATGATCAGTCGAAGACTGTTAATAGCTAGGCAAGAAGAAGGTTTCATGAGTGGACGGATTTTGGCGTGGATGTATCGATTCCAATTGAGAAGTCGAATCTAGTTGAGCTTAACGGGAAGGATTATACTTCAGGTAAATTTTGCTTTCTTGTTTTATGTTTTATGTTTTATATTTTATGTTTTGATATATTTGTTATTTTTTTAATTAGGCTAAGAAGAAAAATGGAAAGGTCTAGTTGCCTGAAACTAAGTTTTTCATAATTTAATATTTTTTATTTTATTATTTTCTGTTATATTATATTTTGTTATCCCTTTTTATACATGTTTTTGTATATATTGTAGGCTTATCTCTCAGTTGAGAGGCATTGGCGGGATTGTGCATGGGGAGCAGCAGGAAGTTCAAGGAGAAATAGGTGTTCGGCAGCCTCCATTTGTTAAACTTGCTAGTTTACTAAGAAAGCGAGAGGTATGCACCACAACAGAAGACACGTTTATTGAATAATATGTGTTACAATATATAGGTACCATAAAGGTCCATACATGGAAAAAGGTGAAAGCTATAAGGAGCTCTCGTCGCCTTTTTATAAAGGCATGCTGCCTTAATATAGGCAGCTTCGCTAACACCCCACCTGCGACTTTAAACTTTCACCAAATAAGATATAGAAGATATCGTGTCCAAGAATGAAGACCAAATATTGCAACTCATAACTCATAGATAATCTCCCCACCTGCAAATTTGGTCTCGCACTCGGATGAAAAAAACCTTTGGTGGTCACAAAGGAAAAAATCTGAGTGCTACAATTTTCTAATATCTATTCCTGCGATTTGGTAATAAACCTAAATGCATAAGAGAATATTCTCTTGATTGCCAAAATAGTGTCACCCACATAAAGCGCAATCACCATAAAATATTCTTGAGGAATCTGTAAAACTTAGAAATCCATCAGAATAATAAGAGTTTACTTTGGCATACCAGTCTCTAGAAGTTTGTCTTAAACTTCTAAGATGCACTCGCAAGTATCCTTTTCCAACAAACGCCTCGACATCTTCCACTTTTGGAAGTAAAGACCCAATATCCACATTAGGAATTAGGCTATCAAGTATATCAAAACCGCTAAGAACAACATTATAGTCATGAAGATGAGTGACCATGTCAGCCATAATAGACTCATCAAACACTGCATCACGACTAGTATTGATTCTTCGCGTAGCAATATCATAAAATCGGTATCCCTGTGCTCCACAGCATAGCCAACAAATATGGCTTTGAGGCCAACTGGATCAAGCTTCTTTCTCTTCTCATAAGCGAGACAACAAAAAAACTCGCAAATTTTGGAACATTTGGTTTGACTCCTGTCCATAATTTTTTTTTTTTTGAAGAACGTGTTTTACTTCATATTATACACTCAAGATATTACAAAGTACTTCCAGAAGTAAGAAATATCCCTGAAGCATCAATCACTTTTAGATGATCACTCCATATTGGAAATTTAATACGATCAGGCCAATTGGAGATCTGAAAGCAATTATACAACTTCTTACGAATTTCTTGAAGTACCACCTGAGAAGAAATATGCTTATCATAAAAGACCTTTCTTCGCCTTCGATTCCATACACTCCATATTAGCCAAGACTTTGCCATGTGAAATGCAATCCTTTTAGAAGCAGTCCACTGATTTGGATAAATACCCAAAAGAAAGTGCTGACTATCCAAAGATACTCCAAAAGAGAATGCAAACGGGACCTAAGACTACTCACTCTGCACACAAATATAAACAATGCTCCAATGTTTCAATGCACCGCCACACATTGGGCAAACGGGCTTACTCCCGCTTAAAGCGATGAACCATCTCATTAACTCTCAAAGAGCGATGAATCACCTGCCAAAGTAAAACATTTACCTTTGGAGGATTATATTTAGACCAAACAAGGTTCCAGATGGATTGCCATTGAGAAGGCAAAGTCTGAGAAGGTGATAAAGTACTTGAGGATGTAAGCAATCTGTAGCATGAACTTACTAGCTTCTTGCCTTCTTTAATACCTTGAACAAAGTTCCAGCATCTCTGGTCACCAACCTTCTTAATTAAAGGAAGAGCACTTGCTACATAAGCCCATATAGTGATATCTTTATCCAACAACCCATATTTCTCCTGAAACCATTGCCAAGGAGCAATGTCAATACCAAAATACCGCTGTTCAATAGAAATAATACCTGCTCTCCTCCACCGTGCTTGGGAATGCGCATGCATAAATTCTACCACTGGGTGTAGTTGTCCATGAGTATACAAAGGCAACCACAAAAAGGGGGAAGATGCCTGAAGACAAGCTTCCCAATCAAATGTAATCACCTGCTGAACTACCTTCCAGTTCCCGGCAAGCCTTTCAAGATCGAGAGGCATGTGAATAAGCTTTCAATGGATATAACAATGCCCAAGGGAGCTCAATTCTCACACCTCGCTTATGAAAAGCCATACACTTCTTCACTGATTGTTTAAGTAACTTCATACCTGGTGATGCACAATCATCTTTCAACAAACTGAACAATAGCTTAGAAGCTAAGACCTTACCCTCAGAAAGAAAGATCCAACATACCAAGTCCTCCTTGTTGTTTAAACAACATACATTTCTTCCACGCCACCTTCACAAAGGCTCCTTTATCAAGACACCCGACAAAAAATCTCTTACAATCTTTTTTTATCTCTCAAAACTTAGAAGCCGGAGCCAATAGAACCGAAACCAAATAAATATGTGTATTGTTCAATACTTCGACTTAGCTACTTGAATTCTACCCGCCAAGGATAACTTTGAGCCTCTCCACCAAATCGATGCCTTTGTAAATTTAAGATAATTTCATCCCATGCTTCATTCATGTCAATATCTAGACCAAAAGGGACTCCTAGAAGCTTTGTCTTTGCGTAAAGTACAACCACCTTCCGGCATACTCATATAAAAATGCGAACTGCTTCCTTCCCCACCCATAAAGCACTACACTTAGCCCAATTAAGGAGGCAACCAGGATGCAATTGAAAATATATCCAAAAGCTTTTTATTATCTCGCACATTATTCTCTTCACCATCCACTAGCAAGAAGGTATCATCCGCAAACCGATTAACCAAAACCCGGTCACCTTCCACCAATAATAATCCCTTCACCAAACCATCCTTTTCAAACCTCATGCAATAGTTATGAAAGTCCTTCCGCCACTATAGTAAACAAAAAGGAGCTAAAGGGCAACCTTGCCTTATTCCACGCTCAATTGGAAAAAGCACCAAGGGTTCTCCATGATACACAAGATACCCCCTTTGCGTAAATCAACATTTTATGCATCATAGAGCTTTTAAAACCAGGCCCAAATCCCAATTTCAAAAGCATGGCATCCAAGAAAGTCTTCACACTATCATAAGCTTTAGCAAAATCCAGTTTTAAATATAGAAGATTTTGACCCGAACATTGGGCCCAATGAACTCCCTCATATGCTGCCACTATATTATGAAAAATTTGCCGACTTGGAAGAAAGCTTGACTGAGCCGCATCTATTCTCAATCCCAAAACCGGTTTAAGTCTTTCTGCATAGGCTTTTGCAATAATTTTATAGATAGTAGATAGAAGAGTTATTGGCCAATCATGAATGCTCACGTGTTCTTTCACTTTAGGAATAAGAGAAATCAAACCCAGATTCAAAATCCTATCAAATTGATGTGAAGTACACAAATCTTTGTATGCCTCCATAATGCTTACTCGACGCCCATTCCCAATACCTTTTAAAAAATCTACAAGAATACCATCCATACCGGCATTTATCCGGGCCAACTCAAATGTTGCTTTGCAATTCATACATAGACAAGGTGGTGCCTCTAACAATTGAGATTCCTCTTGTGAAAGAATTGCATGAACCTTAGAAAGCACAAATCCTCGCATTACATCTTCATGAGGCAAATGTTTGACCTTAAAAAAGTTTCAAAGTATTGAGTAAGGGACTGCTTTTAATCTCATTTGGCTCACATTACCCTCCCATCCCAAGATAGACAGAGAGTGCATAGTAGCTGCATACCTCTTCCGCTTTGAAGCTCTAAAAAAATGACTTATTACAACGATCTCCATCTTTCAAATGTGTTAAACCCAGATTTAACACGTGCTGATTGAATTTGGGCCACTTCAAGACCACGAATAGCATCAATAACCTGTTGCAATCTAAAAGAGTCTGTACCAACTTTCTTAAGCTCCTCTAATTCAGCATATAACTTACTCAAGGTCTCTTTTTCTTCACGAACTCGTTGCGCTCCCCACCTTTTCGCAAAAATCTTGACATTTGCCAAAGCCTCAACAATACGTCGCATACCATGTTGTTGAGATGAAGCCTTTTCCCAAGCCTCCTGACATCATTAGAGGAAAAATGAGATCACATTTTGTCCCATTAAGGGATGCTTAAAATGCCATGTCAGCTTTTTAAACTGTCCAATAAGAGAAGAGCTCCAGTATATCTCATTCCAGTATTATGTGGCAGCCTGTAATTAATGCAGATGCAACTAACTTCTGTAGTGTCATTTTTTCATTATAACTTTTGATCCAGAACTCCGATTCAAAAACTTTTTGTAGCAATGGGTTCGTCTTCACAAGATCTTTCTAGTGATAACCCATTCATACATCTTTTACGATATAAATATATAAGAAATAAGCAAAAAATCATATTTTTTTAAGGTTAACGCATATGACCATATTGAAATACATCATAACCATATATCATTGGAAAGATCTTTTCATTCTGCATCTAATGCAACAAACGCCGCAACATTTTGACAAGTGGATCAAAAGTTATGGGGGAAAAACAACAGCAATGAAGTTGTTGGTGCTGCATTAATTGCAGATAATAGTGGGTAGCCATTCCAATGGAGGATTCTTATGGGGATGAAATGAGATCTCAAATTTCCTCTAATGCCTGCTTCAAACTCCTCATTAGGCAACCATCTAGTATTCAATTTAAATACCGTTTTTCTCTTTTGTCTACTGTGAGTAAGTTCACGATTTTCAAGAATTTGAGGATTATGGTCCGAGACTGCTTGTGCCAAATAATTAAGCCTCCATAACCGTGGACATATATCACAAAGCACACTATTTGCATACATTCGATCATGACGAGCCTGTGACAATCCTGGGCCAACCCAATTATTAGTCCAAGTAAAAGATGAATTCCATCAACTTCCATAAACCCATGTTGAAAGAGTAACTTCGCCCATCCGCCGCTCAAAGCCACTTACAATCGGCCACCACCTAATCTGCCTTGTGCTTGATTCGACCATATTGAAATCCCCTACTAAAAGCCAAGCCACATTTTCTCCCCATTTTGGTATTTTATTACATAAAGAAGCCCATAAAGTTGCTCTTTTTCTAGGAATATTAGATGCATATACATTAATGATACCACATTCTTGAAGTCCTTGCTTCCATTTAATAACATCCCACCTTCCAAATTTATCTTTTTCTTTGTAAATGTGACATGAACATCCATACTCCGTGCTATCATTGTACCACCCCGAGCCTTGCCTCAAGTACTTATTAGAGCGTAAGTTTGCTTCCCAAACAAATTCATCATTGGACCGACCACCCTCTATCACATTTATGCTCTTGAATACATAAAATATCCGGATTAATGTGCTTAATTAAATTAGCCAACCTCTGCTTGCCGTTTTTGGGGAGATGAACGTGCACCTCTCACATTCCAGGACATAATCTTAAGCATGAGGTATTTTGGATTTCTTCTTCCGCCTCTTTTTTTGATGAGACTTTTCTCACTTTTAACTTTTTCCTTCAGAGCTTATATAAAACCAAGGCTTGGTCCAGGTTATGCGCACTAATATCACCAGTATCCTTGTGCCTATCTTCTTCCTCAGATGAATCGTCACCAGCCCCTGACTCTATGTTATCACCGTTATCCAGGTGATCGTCACCCGTGCTTTACTTTTTACGCTTTCTAGGACTTTGCCATGCCAACTCATCATTGGAACATTTGACCATCTCTTCATCCGTGATGAATCATGAACATCCTCACCAACCACCATTGGAACCGCTTCTATAGCTTTTCCACATTCTTGCAAACCGGATACACTTTTTCATCCGCATTCTCTCGAACAACTTCGGAGGAGTTGCGGACATATCCATATTTTGTTTGTTGACCACCAATGGGATATTCCTTCGCACATCTACATCCAAGATCTTCAAAGAAGGAAACCAACACTTTAACTCACCGCCATTCAAAAGCTCTAAGTTAAAGCGTGAGAAAAACTCCCCACTCTTCACTATTACCTCCTTAGGAAGGCTCGATCCATTGGTAATGCTACACGCACCACGAGCACCTCTCGAGGATTGAATGAGATATATGCTTACCAATACCATTAGCAATAGAGATAAGGAACTTTGGAAGCAATAGATCCGGTGGCAAACCATGAATTTGAAACCAGCAAGGCAGCATTGCTTTATAAGGATTATCAGCAGAAAAGCCTGGTGAATAATGCTGAAAAATGACACATGAGCCTCCTATTGAGAAAACACCTCTTAAAGTCAATCTATTAACAGGCGCTTCGTCGTCAAACCCCAGCAAAAAGAAATTATTGCCTAACACTTTGAAAGAATTAAAAGGTGCAATAGACATCCTTCTGAGCATAGAACCAATCCATCCAGTAATTTTAGTAGAATTAAAATAATTTCCAGCATAGTTTAGCCACACACTTTCGATGCTCCAATTGATCCACTTCGATAACTGGTATGCCACAAACTTTGTTTCCAGCAACAGTCAATTCTTCTGAAATTTTTGTTCTATTAAAAATCGCCAAAACCCTAATGGCAAAGCCCAAACTTTAGCCAAATGGCGATTAATAGCCACTAATTTATACCAGTGCTCGAGCTGTTTGATCTTTTTCATTCCAATCATCTACATTCTTAACCCAAGCATCGTATGCAGCACCATTCAAAACAAGATTGCCAGTAGTTGCATCGATTGGTTGTACCGGAGGAAAGTTTTTCCCAGTCACAATTCCAAAAAGCTTTTCACTTTGCAGGACGAGCTCCATCTTGATCTTCCAAGCTGGATATCCAGCTTCAGAGAAAACATACAAAGTTTTCGTTCCGGTGAGCCCACGAGAATTCACAATCGCTCCAGAACCAGATGCAAGCTCTGATACCATGTTAAACTTGCTAGTTTATAAGAAAGCACAAAAGAGAGAGGTATGCACGTTTATTGAATAATATGTGTTATAATATATAGGTACCATAAAGGTCCATACATGGAAAAAGGTGAAAGCTTTAAGGAACTCTCGCCACCTTTTTATAAAGGCACGCTGCCTTAATATAGGCAGCTTCGCTAACATCATTTAATATTCTATTTGACCTTATCTTCATGCAGACGTAAGATGCCTTTGTCAGCAGGGCCAAGAAGTTGAGACAAGATGGAAATTATAAGAAACCAAAGAAGAGATCTCTTATTATAACTTTTGCTTTAGAAAAGGATATTTTGGATGAGATAGATTATCAGATGGTGCATCCTACAGGTTGTATAAAAAGGTTGTTTTACTATGTGGTAACATGTTTCGAAATTAAAGGAAACAAGGAGTTGTGGAGAGTAAAAGATTGCGACATGTCTCTTGAGGTGAATGATGGTGGGAAGTTATTCTATATATTCTAAAACGATTACATATTTTTGGTGGTGAATGATTGTGCTACATATTCTAAACGAGACACACCCTGGATTGCTACAGTCATCGGATCCTTGATCATACGGCCTAGACCGCATGTTGGAACCTCTGGGCATCTTTCGTTTCGCTTATAACAAGATTGCGTAATAAACAGGAGCGAATCATCGAAACGAACGCAACAGGAATATTTCTTAAAGATTCCCTTATTTTTTACAAAAAATGGAGTAAAATGAGGTGATTAAAAAAAAAAGGGTGCATGAAATTGTATTTTGCCCCCAATTGAAGTAAAGTTTGTAACTAAAATTGTAGTATTCTCAAAATGTGAAGATGAAATCTTCATATTCTCGTGCAAAATTTACAGTCTTTTTTTAGAACTCAGTTATGTACAAAAGTATGAGGAGTGATGAGAGAGGGATCCAGCACATCATCATATTCATGTATGCCATCCTCATCACCTTCACTTCTTTCACTGTCACTCGAGGAACTGCTTGAGTTATCTTCCTCATCACTATCAACAGATGGTGAAGCATTGCCACCACCACTCCCTTCTTCATCCTCTTCCTTGTAATTACAAGCCTTTTTAAGCAAACTGATAGTCCTCTGGCGTAGACGATTGTCAGATTTCAATTTAAAACCATAGCACAATATAGTCACATCATTAAGATTCAGCTCATTCCCACAACCCACCTTCTTGGACTTTCTCCCTTTTCCTTGGCTTCTCATTTCTAACTCATATCTACCTTCAAAAGCATTTTCTGAGCGTGTTGCAAGCCAACGAATCTTGAGTTTAATGACTAAGCCTTCCTCCTTGACTGTACCAAGTACTTTTGCTATCCAGAAAGGTCGACCTTTGTCATTCTCCTTAGTTGGAAGAGCAATCAGCATACCTTTGGCAATTTCTTTGATATTACCTTGAGGCTTATTCCTGCGTCTTGGTCCAAGGTACATGACTCGATCTTCGTCGTCTTCTACTGCAGGTGCTAGTGTAGCATTGCTTGGACCTGCTTGGTGCTGGGGGTTGATGGAAGGTGTTAGGCCATTGAAATGGTTCTTCCAACTGTCTTAGAGCTACGTTTTGTACACCAATTTTCTATTCGAGAAAGAAATTTCTCCACCACATCTGATCTTCTTCTAAGAAGTACTTAAAGCCTGAGGAAATTCCATTTTCAATGGCTTTTAAGGATGTCACTGGGGTACCTTTCTTCTGCTTGGACTCCTTAGGATTTTTGAGAGGAAGTTGCTCAGCACGTTCTATGAAGAAAGTGTCTGGAATATATTTAAGGAAGTGCAATCCCTCTGGTGGACTCCAGTCCTTAGTTGTGGTGTACTTCTTCCCCTGTAAGAAGCTTTGTCCATCCTTCAGGTAGAACTTGATGTGATGTTGAAAGATGAGATCCTTCAACTTGTTCACGGCTTGTTCTCTGTCTGAACGTTGAGAGAAAACAAACTCTCTGAAGTCAGCAGTCTCTTTAAGAAGCTCAATCACTGGAATGGGAGTGTAAGAATCTTGAATAATTCGAACTAAAGTAGGAAGAGAAAAAACCTTCTTCCTTCTAAGGCGCACAGAAAATCTGCTGAACATTTGGTCAATCTGATCATGAATGTGGCCTACAAGTAACAATCCGAGCTTCACTTTTGTAAAGATCCCTAGCTCTACTAACATGGCACAATAAGCAAAGAGTGTTTGATTCTTGTTCCTTGTAGTATTGTCAAGTTGCAGATAGAGCACTGGTGGTAATTGTTCTTGCTCGCACAGGGTCTTGTTAAGAATTGTAATTGTGAGGTTCGGGTCACCATGCAAGTTTGGATACGTCAAAAATACTTTGCACTTTAGACTTTCTTTGAAGACCATAGCTCCTACAACGTGGACCTTAACAAAACATTCCTTTGGCACATCTTTAGGAATGTTCAATAAATGGGGTAGAGTCATTTTTTTTTTATCCATTCCATCAATTACAACAGACATATATTGCAGTGGACGTTCAAGAGCTTTTTTTCTGTGCTTGGCAAGCTTTCTTCTCTCTCTCTCTCTCTCTCTCTCTCTCTCTCTCTCTCTCTCTCTCTCTCTCTCTCTCTCTCTCTCTCTCTCTCTCTCTCTCTCTCTCTCTCTCTCTCTCTCTCTCTCTCTCTCTCTCTCTCTCTGCTGCTTGTTGTTCACGATGTCTAGCAAGGTTTTGTTGCACATCATCTGTTGATGAATTCAGATCAAAACATTTCTTTAAACAAGTGAGAGAGAAGAGAACTTGAGTTCACTTCTTTCGACCTCTGTCTTTGCAGTTTCTTGTTGACTCTTTAATTCTGCACATCTTAAGCAAATAGACATTTTGTGTCTCCTGGGAATTTTCACAAGACCGAATTCACTTTTCCACAGTCTGGTGAAGTGTGAGTAAGAGATGTGTTGAAACTGAGTGTAAGTCTCTTTGTATTCGTTAACAACATCCTTTTTAGTGATGTTATCTGTCAAATGATGCATGTTGCTGTTAGACAACATCTCACATGTTTCTCTAAAATGTTTCTCCATCCATGACACAGCAGCAAGGGCATGCATGGTTACAACTCTTTTTGGTCCACAATGATCATCAATTGCTAGGTTTTTATCCAGTCTTTTGTGTACTCTAGACATTCTGGTGGACCCTAAACAGTGGACAACCATAAAGCATTTCTGGCAAACTTCTTCACGGTTAATGTAGTGCAAGAAGGTGTTGCGGTCTAATCTTACATGATAAGCCAAGTAGGCATTCTGGTCTGCCAATGTCATTGAACTGTAGTTGTCTCTAATTGCTCGTAATTTAGACATGTTAAATTTGTTGATGCAACCCAATGAGCAGCATTTAGATCTTAAACGTCTTCTCATTTTATGCTCGTCCATAAGGTTCCGTCTTCTTACAGAGGAGCATGCTCTCGAACTAAAATCCACATTGAATTTCTTGGAGGACTGGTTAGAGAATGTGTAATCTCGTTGCACCTCGTTGGTGTCTTCATCTTCTGATGAGAGTTCTACTCTAGGGGTGACCTTCTCTGCCCTTAATGGTGTGCTTGTAGAGGAAAACAAACCACGTGAAGCTGTTGTACCCGGATAAGGAGGAGCTATAGTGTTGAATGAAGGAGATGGGCCACAAGACGTCGTGCCAGCAAATGTTGTTGCAGCTTCTTCACGAGGAGTTCGTTCAAACATGTCCCTTAGAGCCGACTGAAATTCTGCAAACCTATGTGTAACCACGGTTGTGTGAAGAGGAGTAGATGCTGCAAGGTCGTCTTCATTTGTAGTAAAGTCATGGTGGGAGAAGCGGTGGAAAATCTCGCAGTCTTCTGAGCGTGCTGCATTCCTTGTTTGTGTAAGTAAAGAAGAAGAAACTACAAATGGCTGGGGTAGTCTGTTCCAAAAAATTTGCTGAGGTTGAGCCTCTGTAGTGTCGGGGGATGGTACAAAAGGTGGTGGAAGATTGCTACGTGTAACAGGTGAGGTAATGAAAGGAGGTGGCAGTCGATTTCCTACTGGACTTGGAGAGGGTTGCAAAGGTGATGGCCATCTACTAGTTACTGGACTCGGAGTGTCTTCGAGGAGCAACAAAGACCTTGTCGAGGTAGGAGTCGGAGAAGCATCTGCGTCACGTGTTCCATCTGAAGAAGAGGTATTAGAGGAAACAAATGGTGGTGCAAGTTTGTTCACGAAGCGATTAATCATATTAAACAACTGCAAAACGTTGGGGACATGTAATAACTCACTAGGCGGTTGGGCAATTGCTATTTGAGAATACAAAAAGCTATTCCGGAATACTGTTTGGTGTGATGCATTTGCTGTGTAGTGCATAAATCCTATTCCAGAATACACTAGTCCAGACTGTCTGGACGAGACGTATTCCACTTTACATAGAAAAAAATAACTGACAATAGTCTACCTTTAAAAAGGAAAATTGAGCGCCTCAGTTGCGTATTCCACTTTCAGAGATTCAGTCGCCAGAGCGAGCGCCTCCGATTCAACTCACTGTTGCTGTATTCCGATTTACATAGAGAAAATTATGGACAGGTAAGCATGTGAAGTACATAGTACGTCCTTTGGCTCTGTTATAGTTTACTTTTGTGGGCAATAGTGTATTCCAGAATACACTTTGCGTTTCGTCTGGAGGGCAAAGTGTATTCTGAAATACACTTTGCTCACAAAAGAAGGCCAAAGTGTATTTTGAAATACACTTTGCCCTTCTTGTATAAGAAATGTGTATTCCAGAATATGTATTTGGGATTTTTGGAAACCATTTGTCCTTGTTTTTGTTGTTTTTAACTTCTACAAATCACTTTTTAATTAAATTAAAACATGAAACAACATGCTTGTGCAACTTTTTTCTGGCTGTTTTTTCTTCTTTTTGCTTTCATTAAACGCACAAATTAGCAATTGTTATTCCAGTTTTCGTCCTTTTCTACTCGTGACACTGTTGTTTTAAACATTACTTTGGCAGGCAAGAAGGAAGCAAGAAAGCATCAAAGAAAGTGCTTAAGCTGGTCCAACAGCCACATCCAATGAAGCAGACTAAGGACACAGATGAGCCTGCAGTTTATGAAAATTTTCAAACACAGTGGTTCATAACTAGAGGTGCAGGCGGTAAGTATAGCACGCTGACCTTTCTTCACGTTTGCAAAAGCCCTGGTAATAAATGCTACGCCGACTCCGAGTTTGTCAACCTAGGGACAATCAAAGATGTTTCTGAGGTTTCCAGGCAAGGAGGTCAAGTGGGGAGGCTATCTTTCAAGACACATTGCAAGCTTTAGAATCGTCAGTGTGCAACCACAGGCACTGTAGAGGTATATCTCCCATTACCGGAACAAACAAAGCCTAGGTTCCATTATTAGGTAGGTTTGTTCCAGTCAGAGCGAGGACTTTCCTGTTAATGGGTCCGAGCATGAGCAAGAAGCTGAAGAATCTCCTTCTGCTAGTACTTCTGGGCAGGACAAGAATGAAGGTTTCAAGGAAGAAGTAGAGGAAGAGCCCAAAGAGCAGCCCAAAAAACTTAGCAGGCCAAGAGACACCATAACTGCTAAGGAACCAAAAAAAAGAAAAGTACAACAGCTTGGAATAGTAGAGCTCCCTGAGGAAAGCACAAAGAAAAGAAAGGGAAAAGGAAAAGCACTCGGGGTTGCAATAAAGGACAAAAAACTTGATAAGACCTCCGAAAGAATGGAGATAATAAATAGGGAAAAATTTGTACAAGGGGTTTATCTTCCAGTAACATGCATGAGGCTGCCCCCTAAAAATGAAGCTGGTGAACGGCCACTTCAGGTTCGAAAAATCTACGCAAATCACTTAAAGAACCTGAAGGACAGAATAAGGAGCAATCCAAATGCTCATGTGGCCCCTATTGTTGTCCTTGTTGACAGGGAGCAGTGCACAACCCTCCAAGACTATGACAGGAAAAATGCAGAAACTTACACGCACTATGTCTTGGGGGGAAACCACAGCTTTAAAGCCAGAAGGCAACTATACAAGGAAAAGAACAACCTGAGATATCTCTCAGTTCTTTGTGCAGTACTGTGGCCTGACAGACGAGGAAGCAAAAATCGTCGCCAATATGCACAACGCTGACAACGAGTATAAACTGAAGATGAGCTTTGTCGATAAGATAAGGTTCATGGACATGGAGTACGTTATATTCAAAGAAAAGTATGGCGAAGACTAAAAGAAATCAGCCAACTCCTTGGAGCTTAAGGAGGCGTGTGCAATAGAGCGTTGCCTTAAGTACGATGAGGCGAACAAACGGCAGTCACTGATAAGCCACGATAACTGGTTCCAGCTTGCCTTTGGAGATGGTGGAGTATGTTATTTTTGTATTCCAGAATAGGTTTTGTGTGTTAGTTGCCGTTGAATACTCACAGCCTTTCATTTTCGACTGCAGATCTGGGAGATGCAGAATGAAATATTTAATATATTTGAACGGGGAGAGCTGAAGAGCAAGGGAAAGGTGTCTGACAAAAAGAAGGGCTCTGACGTCCCAAAAAAAGAGATGACCATTACAGTGTGGAGGGAGATGCAGGGCTTCACTGATATGGAGTTGCTAGAAAGGCTCCTCCAGAAAGTTGTCAATAAAGACTTCACACTGGAAGAACTGTCCAAGGAGCTGCACAGGTAAGTTGATATTCACATTTCGTTTGTTATTTCAGAATACACTTTTGCTTCACGTTCAAGCAGGATTGTATTCCGGAATACAGTGCTAGTTCTCCTTTTCTTTCCTTTTTATTAAGTTGTTCGTGGCACACTAATTTTTGGGTTGCCCGTAGGGGGGCAATCCCTTGTTTATGTGGGTTTTTGGCATATTCATGGTATATACTAGCATATGCATAGAATATGCCAGAAACTGCTAAAAACCTCTTTGTAAAATTTTGTAAATGGTCGCCGTCCGCTGTTGCGGTGAGGCTTTCTTTAAAACCCGGATAACCCGAATAACCTCCCATGTATGGAACGCAATCAGCTCTAATTTTTCTCCAACTGCGAAAGTGAGGCAGTCCTGAGAGAAATTTGCCTCGCAGGAAGGTCAAGCACGAAGAATCTGCCACATTTTTGTGCGCAAATTCTTCGAAGATTAATTCCGCAGGCCGCATTTGCCCACAGATCAAAAAATGAAGCGGATCCATCACAGAAAACAGCCCAGAAGGCCAACTCCTAAGGTCCCCATCCCTGCGCCCAAAATGGAGGGAGATTCAAGGGGCAAACGATTGGCGGTATCTTTGGGTGGATCCCCTTGATCCGGATCTCGGCGAGCTGATTAGGAATGGGCAATTTGCACGGGCTTGCTTCGGCGGATTTGATGGTGATTCATACTCCGGACATTTTGGGAGGTGTAAGTACGACACCGACACTTTTGTTCGCGGAATTGGCCTCGCCAAATTGCGGCTATGAAATTACGAAATACCTCTATACTCCGTCGGAGTGATCCCAACTATTTGGAAGTCGATTTGGAGGAGAATCAGGAGCGGTGGATTCGTATTGGATCGGTTTGTGGCAATTTCCACTTCAAAGCGCCAAATTGAGAGACCGGGTCGCAGATATTCTCGTCCAATGGAGAGGCTTTGTTTTATCATTTGAATGGATCAGAAATTTCAAAGATTACTTGCGGACCACGGGCTTGCATTCAACGGATAAAAATATCAAAGTTGAGAGCGGATTTCGGCAGCTTACACTTCAAGCAAAAAATACAAAGAAATACTGCGCAATGCCGAGAGCGGGGATCACCGTTGACTGAAATTAAAAGATTGACAGAGAAATTTAGGGGCGAGGAATTAAGCATAACATTGACAGATGGGGGTGCATTGGTTGTGTTAAAAAGCGTCGGACATAGCCGGCGAGGGGATTAAACAGGGGAATTGATGAAGAAAATGGTGCAGATATTCCTATGACAGTTTTTTCTTTTGGGGGCTCCAAGGTTGGGAAATGAGGCTTTTAAAAATAGGTGTTTGGAAAAAGGGTTGAAGATATTAAGGATTGCTAATTCAAAGGATTTGGTGCCTAAAGTGCCTCTCCTCAAGTATATGCCACAGAATATGCCGTGGACTTATTCCCATGTTGGCACCCCGCTTATCCTCGACTCTTCCCATTCCCCCTTCCTCAAATCGATCATCGATCCCACCTGCCACCATAACCTTGAGGCTTACCTTCACCTCACCTCATCTACGGCTACCACGGTCCCAACCTCCCATTTGAGTATGCTACTAACAGAGATCATGCCTTTGTTAACAAGACCTCTAATTTCCTAAAGGAAGAGTATCGTATTCCTCCTCATTGGTGGAAAGAACAACATAAAGGGATGATTCTGAATGAGAAAGGTAGATGGGTCCAGTTCTACTAAGATACTCGTTCTTGATGCCTGCTTATTTTTCAATTAGTCATGCTCATGCATAACGTGCATTTTATACATTCGTCATTGTCACACAATCATATTTTTTACCCATTTGTTGCAGGTGACTCTATTTTTTTAATTATAAATTGAATGAATAAAATGTTTAATGATGTTAAATTTTGCGGAGCGTTCCGAATTTGCCTCACAGTGTACATAGCAATAAAAATGCAGAGTTTTTTTACCTTAAGCGGTTGTTCTAGAATCATTAGGTTCTTGCCCGAGGTATTTGGAACTTGGCGATCTGCTCTTTGATGTAATGCACAAGAAAAATACACAGGGCTTTTGAACTTTGGCCACAGAGCCTTGGCCATATAAATATTCTGTGCCATGTTCTGTAAGCATGCTCGACATGTATTTGGTGCCCAAATAGGTTGTCGGTGAATTTATAACCTGGAGCTTATGGCAAGAATCTAATTTTGCCAATCGATCCTATAAATTGGATGCCTGTTTTCTGAGACCAGGTAGATGTCTTGCATGGTTTCTATATCATGTTTTTTTCTATTATTCGTTGTGCCTTGCAATATAGCAATTGGAGCTCATATATCTGAGATTCACCAAAGCTGTCTGCCTTATACAATATTCATGGCAGAGTCTTACGCTAGTAGTGCATGACGGAACTTAGTTTCCATGACGGATTTTTCCAGTGCATATTTATGCCAGTCATTTCTCCAGTTCAAGTTGCTTGAGGAGTGCACAAGATCAGGACATGCACATCCAACCTGCGATATATACGATATACATATATGGCGTATATCGAGTTCGATATATGCTATATATGCCGTATAATTATATAAAAATGACGCTTATATTTTGTGTATTATACGGAATTTTCCGGCCGGCCAGAATCGAAAATTAAAAAAAAAAAAATTTGTGTATCAAGTTCGATATATGCCGTATATCTAACTCGATATACGTCGTATATCGAACTCGATATACGTTGTATATTTGTATATCGAGTTCGATATACGTAGTATATCTAACTCAATATACGTTTGGTTTTGAATGTATAGTTAGGGTGCCAATAGTAGCACCGATATTTTTTTACATGGTTGTTAGTATATATATTTTTTAATGATTCTCTAATTATATTTATGTATTTCTACATATATTAAATGGCAAGGGCCAGCCAAAGAAATAAAATTCAAAATTTTTGATTCCTTCCTTTCATTACCTAACACGGATCTAATAGTAGAAGTTTGATAATAGAAGTTTGGCACCAAGAGTGGGACGGTGAGGTAGGGTTTCTTTTCTAGCTCTTGCTTGCTACTTCCTATGCCTTATTTTGCCATTGTGGGTTTGCAATTGCCATATCAAAAATGTTTCAGATGATCAATTTAGTACAAATGACAGGGGATTTCAATATGGTGGAGGCGGCCGAGGATAGACAAGGGGCATCCTCAGAAATTGTACATGGGTTTGAGAAGCTTCAGTGGTGTATTTGGTAGAGGATATGGGTTTTATGGAGCTTGAGAGAGATAAGGGATTTACATGGTGTAATGGATGGCTGGGAGCAAGGCACGATAAATGCTATATGAATGACTTGGCTTTTTCCATCCTCCCAAACCTTCAAAGGTCCAATCAATTAAAGAATGCTATCTCCGATCATAATCCACAAGTGATATCTACTAAGAAGTGTCAGTTTAGAACTTCTAAAACAATATTCAAATTAAATACCAGATATTTGAAAGACCCAGATTTTGTGGGGACCTGCAAAAGCATATGGCAATCGTCTTTTAGAACAGGAACTGGTATGGAAACCATGATAGCAGCTCTTTCAAATATTAAAAATTATGCTAAAAGCTGGGGTAAGGCTAAAGTGCAAAAAGAGAGGAAAGAACTGGATTCCCTTTATGGCCAACTTCTCTCACTTAGAGCATTGGGCCCCAATGATGGGATGGAGGAGAAAAGGATAATAGAACAGATTAAGACATTAGAATAGAATAGAATAGAATAGAATAGAATAGAATAGAATAGAATAGAATAGAATAGAATAGAAGAGGTCAAGGTAGCTGAAAACAGATGTAAAGCAGGATTGACCTGGCTAAAAGAAGCTGATAAATGCACAAAGTTCTTCTTCAAGACAGTGAAAGAAAAGAAGAGATCTTCCACACTATCATCCATCTCTCAAAATGACGGCTCGATTCTCAAATCTCCAGGAGATCTCAAAAGGTATCTATATAACCATTTCAATGCTTTCTTTGGAGAACATAACTTACCATTTCAAGAGACTTTCGAAGATCTGGTGGTTTCAAAAGTCTCACCTATAATGAACTCTAGCCAGCAAGATATATTAAGTCTTCCCCTCTCTATGGAGGACCTTCAAAAGGCCACCTTTTTACTGGCTAAAAATAAATGTCCGGGTAATGTAAAAAAATTTCCACAATCCAGCTTGAGCATCATTTTATGCAGAAAACTCCATCTGATACTGTCATAAGCTTTGTTAAAGTCTAGCTTTAGGTAGGCCACCTTTTGTCTTGTTTTTCTAGCCCAGTGCAAACCTTCGAATGGTGCTGCGACATTGCTCAGGATACTCCTGCCTGGTAGAAAGCCCGTTTGGGCTTGTGCGATGGCTTTAGCTAGAATTGGCTTGATCTTCTCTGCCATAGCCTTCGCTATGATTTTATAGAATGCAGATAAAAGTGTGATGGGCCTCCAATCATTGATTGTGCTTGGCTCCTTACTCTTGGGAACCAAGGAAATACATCCTGTGTTCAATCTTGGATTTAGATTTTTAGCTTGCATAAAGTCCGTGTATGTAGAGAAGATATCATCCCTAACCCATTCCCAATTGCATTGATAGAATCCTATGGGAATTCCATCCCAAATTCATATGGAAGATCCTACAGAAAGAGGTGAAGTCTCCAGGTATGCACCTCATCAACCAGGCTCTATTAGCGTCATGTAAGCATAGTAAGCCCTCCGTCAAAGTCTCACTCCCATGGTCACTCTTTTTTTATCTTAAGCCATGTAGAGAAGCTTCTCCATTCCTGAAGGGATTAATTTCGGCTTGGAAAATCTTAAAAAAACTATTTACGCTTGACATCAATAAATTCGAAGCAGAGACTTCCCCTCCATGGTGGGTACCAGTGGTTCTGCAAAACAAACAGGGCCCCTTAGGTATGGTGGCTGATGCAAGGATCGTAAAGAGGTGGAAAAATTGTGGAATAGATTCTTGTGCTCAATGGTACAATGGAGAGCAATTAGTCAGTTGGACAGAATTTCAGGTACGTTTTGCCTTAAAGGACGCAGACAAAATAATATGGGAATGTGTGGCCACAGTACTTCCAAACACTATAACTACAGGAGATCAAAATCCATGGGTTTTGCACCCCGCGATTTTGCCAAATAAGTTTGTGAAATCAAGCTACAAAAGCTTGAGGACTAAGGGTTTACTTCCAATACCAACCAAATGGGAACTCGTAATCACAGAGGAAAACCTCAAAAACATCTGGAGAGATGTGTGGCAGAAATATCTTCCCCCTCGGATAAATGCTTTCCTCTGGCAAGTGATACACAAGGTTCCAAGGGTCAATCAACTAGTCTCAAAATGGGACAATAACGTCAGCCCAGTATGCCCCTTGTGCGAGGCCGAACAGGAATCCATAGAACATTGTCTGGTGGAATGTGAGAAGCTGCAAGTAGTATGGGCATGGAGTCTGGATAGATTTGAATATCCCTTAGGTACCAAGGAACTGTTGTTGGGAATTCTTCTAGAATGGTGCACCATGAAGAAGGTGGCCTTTCATATAGCTAGGGCCTGGACAATCTGGTCAATATGGAAAAGGAGAAACGCCTTGGTCTTCAATGAAAATCAAGAAGACATATCACCACATCAGCTTCTACATATAGTACTTGAAAGGCTGAAAAAATTCAGGCTAGCCTTCGAGGGTGAAGAAGAAGTAAAGGTCGAAATATGGGGAACCTACCTAAGCTTACACTAGGAAGTATAAGGGAATAGTGCAAGAAGGAGCCATGTAGCTATCCTCATCTCAGTTTTGCAGATGAGTACACCCCTGCCATGTGGCTTTGTACCATTCCTTTAAAGTAAATAAAGTCTATTTTTTTATCCCTCAAAAAAAAAAAAAAATTAGTACTAGCATGCATACCCATTTAGAAGATCTTTCGGACTTTGTGCTTATTGGCGGCATCCAAGCAGTCATCTAATGCATTAGAAAACTACGATGGGCGTTTTCTCGGAATGTTCTATACAACAATGAGCTCGGCATCGGGGAACATTGTTTTGTCGTTGATAGCAAGAAAGGTAGAAACCATTAATACCAAAAAAAGGTAGAAGCCATTGAGCCCCCTGAATACATTGCTTCTTTGTTCTTTCTTCTCTACACAAGCACATTATTGTATCGATTCTGAAATTGTAGCCGCCACATTACTTCATTCTAAGAATCAGATTACATTGTCGAAATAATGCTTTGTTCACCATGACTTGTTTATGTTAGTTTTGCTGGAATTCAATACATTAATATTGGAAATCAATTTCTCTTTATAGGCTACAAATTTTTTGATATCCTTTTATTTCTAAGATTTGAAGGAAATTTTTCGAACCAAAATTTTATTAGTAGGATAAATCCCGCCCAAGTCCGCAGGTGCCTGTTCATCCTAAGGCGAGAAGGAAATTTTCCTATTCATTTCAAATACTTCGCCATACGTCGTAAAGGCCGAGAGCTAAAAAATAAGGGCATGGTAAAGGCCGAGACGTTGAACTATTGCTAAATGAAACGTTTTGGAGCTAGGGGAGGGTGCTAGGTTTTACCCACTCCCCTTCAATGGCCCACTTTTTGCCCCTTAATAGCCCACTTTTTACCATTTGATAGCCCAATTTTGCCCTTTAATAACCCACCTTTGCCCTTTAATAGCCCACTTTTGCCCTTTAATAGCCCACTTTAAGAACTATTAAAAATTGAGCTAGATGCATGGCCTATTGATGGACACTTGTGGTCCAACAAAAGTCAAGTGTGAGTATGTAGTAGTCCATTAGAGGGTTTTTTTGTGGTCCATTGAAGGGCATTTGAAGGTCTATTGGTGTCAAAATTACCATAGAACTTAAAATCTTTATAGCAACCTTCCAATTTGTTGAAACAACTCGCACTTAGTATCAATTGAAAATAGGTAGAAATGGCACAAAAGTGACATTTATCCTCTGCCTTTTTACAGAGCATAAATGTCACTTTTGTGCCATTTATGACGTTTGTGCTCCCTAAATGGCACAAAAGTGACGTTTATGCTCCGTAAAAAGGCGGAGGATAAATGTCACTTTTGTGCCATTTCTACCTATTTTTGTAGTAGTGTGCAATTTCATAATGTTATATCAAAATAGAAGATTCAGAAAAAATAAACCCATTATAATAAATTTTTTTTCTTAAGTGGGCGCTTTATGGGCACCCTCTCCTGTTGCTAAATTTTTGTGTCTGCTCAAATATTCATTCAGAAATTTTATGGTCGTTCAAATTCGCCAATGAAATTTTAACCATCTTCAAATTTCTGCCCGATCCAGCTTCAAATTTATGCGATTTCTTGAGATCTGTAGCACCTTTTTGCCTTCGGTTTTGCTTTTTGAAGTTCCTCATTGAGTTTTCGTCTAACAAACTCTGCTGCATTGTGACATATACCTTTGGCTTTCAATAGTTCCTACTGTAACGGATTTTGCCGATTCTGCAAATCTAGAAACCCCGGCCAATTTTGACATGGATCTGCCAAGCCCAGCCATATTCAGGCCAAAACATTCTGCCAAATAACTGATTGAAGGAAAAAAGAAGAAGCAGCTAAAATCAAGCATTGGAGAAGCGGATCAGCAAAAACGCAGTGGAAGTGGCATCACCCAAGAAAATCGACACAGACCAAGAAAATCGACACAAAGTCAACAGAGTTTTTCACTGTTTAAAAATTAGGTGAAAGAGGGCGAAATTTGAAGAGGGTTAAAATTTCGGCTTTTTAAAGTCTACGGGGCTAGAAGTAAAATCTTTAATGATAAGACATTGAACTATTGCTAAACGAAACGTTTTGGAGCTATTGCTAAATTTTTTATTAAGGCCGCTTTAAATTTTTTAAAAATGGGTCCCCTCCAAGCATGTGACTTTCCTACATGATGTCTTGGGCTATAACATTATCAATCTTTTGCGTATGGGAAATTTCTTAATGTTTCTTTCAATAGTTGGGATATTTAAAGATTACAATTGGAAATTTTTTGTTATAGAAAAATTGATGTATTTCAAGTTCATATATGAAAATCTTAAAAACAAAATTTGCCATGTCTTACTCAATTTGAAATCTCAATCTGAAAAGCCTTCTTTGCCCTTCTTTACTTTGGAGTTTTCTGTAACATCGGGGAATATTCCTTAAACTTAGGTCCTTGCAAATTCTAAGAATCAGACTATTTCTCGTCGTTGGATCCCAGTAGGTTATTTCTTGTATATTCCTAAATATTTTTCTTTTTATGAATTCCATCGACTACCTCAATAATGTCCAAGATATTTCTTGTAGGAGAATATGCGTTGCGCGCCAGAGCTGTTTCAGACAAAAAAAAAGCTTCAAATCTCTGTCTCATAATCTTATTCTTATGCTTGCGGCTGTGTTTCTTGAGATGCTTATTCCTGTAGGACAAGGTATAAATTTGTCGAGTTTGGGTCTTGAAGTCTTGGATCTTGAATGCCATGTTCTCTTAATATATTAGGATTTCCAGATTTCTTGCTTAATATCACCTTTGACCTCTAATTCAAGCAATTCTAGTCTGCATTGTAGATTTATATATCAGGTTCAGTAAATGTCCTTAATTTAAGTTTTTCTTGCGGATAAATTTTGTAGGTAGGTGTACAAGCTATATCACTTAAAACAATATAACAGAGGCCTTGTTAGTATAAATTATCTAACAAGCATTCATATATGATAATTATGTATCTGCCATGGAAAAATGCCAATGCCAATGTTAGAGCTTCACATATTTAGATTCAAGTTGTGCATACATGTCTCAAAATTTTTTTAAGGATGTTACATCTTTATGATGAATAGGAAACATAAATCAAAGTGGAGATGGTATATTGACCCCCCTTGTAGAGGCATTAAAGCCAACTGAGACTTGCTCAGGCTTGCCAGCAATATATGTACAGAAAGCTTACGCAATAACCTCTTGATAATTCCTCCTTGTTTTTTTTTCTTAACTAAGGATTTAAGTGAAAGTTGTTTTGTCGTGTTATCCAAAGTAACTCAAGCTCTACAATATTTCTATACTAGCGTAGGTGTACATATTTCTTACTATAAATGACATAGAATGCCTTATGCTTTCTTAACATGCATAAATGATAGTCCCAATAGATAAATTATAAAATTTTAACTAACAAGCATTCATTTTTTCTACGAATATAACGTGGCTCTAACATCATTTCATTTTTTTTTCCTTTGGTCCTCTTCTAGATTTAAGAAAGCATTGTACATGTATCATGGTTGTTTGCTTCAAACTGTAATTACGCCATACGGCATGAGCTAAAACTTAAAACAACGGAGAACATAAACACTTCAAGGTTGAAAAAGTCATGCTATTATAATATCACTTGTATAGAATTGTCTTTATGTCTTGTAATTTATAAAAGACTCCCATGATATAGCATGAAGCGTTTATATAATGTCCTCTTAGGTCGTCCATCAACCTTTTAAACCTACAAATTAGATTGCTGAATTTGTTCTATAGACACTTACACTCCAGAAATGTAACATGATCCATACATAGGCTTTGAAACCGAGTCATAAATTGAAAATTTCAAATGTTAAAGACCAAAAATAGACCCACATACAAACACCCACAATAGTTGTAAACTTGCCTCTAACTCTAATTAACATTTTGTCAACTTTTGCCTCTAGCAATGCAATTTCCTTAAACATCGCTGCCACACTTCCTGGTTGCTAGAAATTTCATCATACTCCAACACTTACCATCGTTTGATTTAAAAGTTCTTCAACATGACAATCACAATAAAACTAAGAACACCAGTCCACATACTGGCAGTAAATGCTCTTGAGGTGTATGGGATATATGCATGGACAGATCAAGTATAATTCTGACATATAATGGATGGAGTGATTTCATATAGATACAAAAGCACTCTTGACTGCCAATTATTGGTTTCAATTGCTAGCTATCTTCTATTTAATTCTTTGCAGCAATTCTAAACTACGTTCGATGCAACAGATATGCAATCCACATGCATAGGATCAAAGAAACTGCCAAAGTTTATTGTTCAAAGATAGGAATTCCACTTGTGTTATTGAATTCATTAGCGAACTAAAACTTACAGGGCATTTGAGTTATTAGTAAACACTTGTTTCTTCCTTCCACTACAGTTCAAATGAAGAACATCCAAAACCAATCAGATGGAAGATGCTCTGTCCTCTATCCACTGTTTGTGTCTAGCATATCAACATCTAACTTAAGCATCTTTCACATGTCACTAACTTATCTTCTACACTCCATCTACAACACAATTGCAAGGACAACCTACAGTATATTAGCACATTATTCTTGTAGCCAACGTGTCCTCATTTCCACTATTCTCTCCTAGCTATTTTTCCACTTATTTTTTCTAGCCATTTCTTCAAACATGTACACAGGAAATTAGTGGATGATACATTATGCTACTAACTCCAAAGTTAACCATTGCATTTTTCGTTTGAGGGAATATGTTTTTGAATGGTGTGCATGACGATGAATCAAAGCACAAGATATAAAAAAAAAAAAAAAAAAAAAAGTTTGTTATAACCATTTCAGAGTGGTGTATAGTTGGACAAGGCGGTACATGACATTATATTTTAACAAGTTTTCCAACATCTTTGGAAGCCGAAGGGCATGGATGAATTACCATAGTCAAATACCATAAATGGAAAGCCAATGCATCACCAGTTCATTCAGAAAAGACCAGATATAATGCAACTTGGTTACATATACAATGCTTTGAATGAACAATAAAGGATCTTGTCAATGCAAAATTCCCATAGAACAATGTTCTTTATGCATCTTGTGTATGCATGCAATGGTTAAGTTGAAGAGGCAATAATATTAAATAACAATTTGCAACTTTATGAGATTGAGATCAAAGAAATGTTTGCAGCGGCCCTTGGCCGCCACAATAAATTTCGTATATTATTTGAAAATACATGTTTTCTTAAGCTTAAGGATATCTTGTGAATATTTTCAAGGCCACCGCAATAAATTTCTTATATTATTTGAAAATACATGTTTTCTTAAGCTGAAGGATATCTTGTGAATATTTTTTTGCCTTTCAAGGCATGGTCTAGTGGCAGGACCTTAAACTGCCACACTCGAGGTCACGGATTCAAACCTGATCAATATTGGTCTAGTACGGGGACCTAAAAACTTCATTGCCCCGAGGTCACGGGTTCAAGTACGACCAACCAGTCCTATGGTAGAGACCTTAAACCTGTTATATGTATTCGATAAGCACATGCAAAGCAGCTCCTAGGTAGTGTATTTGCTTCAACATAATAAGATGATGAATAGAATGACGCCCTTCAATATAAAAAAAATGTGAATATTTTGTATTTCAAAGTGAGGGAGATCTACTTTTTTTCTTAAACATAATAAGATGATGAATAGAATGACGCCCTTCAATATAAAAAAAATGTGAATATTTTGTATTTCAAAGTGAGAGAGATCTACTTTTTTTCTTACTAATATTGGAAAAAAGGGCACTTGAGCACTTCCTGCAGGACATCCATTATCCACAATAATCTAGAAAAGTCAAGAATCAACCGCTATAACTGCGCATTAAGTCAGTTCCTGCACATTTTGGGGAAAAATATTTGTTTTGTTGCAACTTATCTAGTCCAGAGGCACTCGATACGATTGTTGGCCTGCTGCAATCTGCACCAGCAAAATCCCTTGTAGTTAAAATATATGAGCAGTTACGGTGTGATTATGTGATTCCCTTCAATATAAAAAAAAAAAAAACTGTGAATATTTTCTATTTCAAAGTGAGGGAGATCTACTTTTTTTCTTACTAATATTGGAAAAAAGGGGACTTGCGCACTTCCTGCATGACATCCATTGTCCACGATAATCTAGAAAAGTCAAGAATCAACTGCTATAACTGCGCATTAAGTCAGTTTCTGCACATTTTGGGGGAAAATGTTTGTTCTGTTGCAACTTATCTAGTCCGGAGGCACTGGATACGATTGTTGGCCTGCTGCAATCTGCACCAGCAAAGTCCCTTGTAGTCAAATTATATGAGCAGTTACAGTGTGATTATGTGATTCCACTGGATAGAATCAAACTGCTAAGGTATCAAAACATTATGGATAAGCGTATTTCAAGCCCTGAGTTGTCAAACAGAACCATCATTTGCCTTAGAGGTGTGCGATTGCTAGATCACATGTGTTTATTGGATCAAAAATTCATTAAGATTAAATAAAACAACCCCACTACTGTTACTACACCATTTCCTCATGGTTATGAGCCTAAGGCTATGTAATGTACTATAGTGTCTAGGCTAGATGGTGAACACTCCCATATTTTTGTTATACAAAAAGGTTACCATTTACGTAATCCACATTCGGGTGGGATTTGTGTGATTTTTCTTGTGTTGTCAAAATAGTAATATTATCTCCACCATGTGTAATTTTGTGTCAACCAAGTGTCATTTGAACTCAAAATTATATTGTGATCTCATAATTACAAGAGTACAATTATAGTGAGAACTCAGAATTGCATCCATAGCTCCAGAATTCGGAGCATTTCAAAATTTTTATTTCAGAATTCTAGAATTGAACAGTCTGAGCAAAATCCTTGTTACAAAAATCTGATAAGAACATTAATACTTCCCAAAGTTTCAGCAAGTAAAATCTGAAAATTACACAACAATCTCATAGTTGTTTCATAATTCCAAATACCTGAAAACCCTCAAAATACACAATTTCAAGCATCAAGGTTGAATCTCGTTCTTTCATAACATGCTCGAAAAATATATAGTACCTCAAACAAACTGATTCATGTCCATTCCAATATTAAATGTGCAATTCAAAAAGCTTCCTTCAGAGTTAATGACAGGACCCGAGTACTTCCCAATTTCTTTAGCACTACTAGGGAAAGCCTTGCTAAGCTCATCATAGAAAGCTGCATCATAGACATCTTCACCGACCTCAATAAATGGCAAAAGCACATCGCTAAGGATCTGAGAGACTTTTCAACTATAATTTGCCCAGCAACAATGCCAGAAGAGCTCTGTATTGTTGTCTGTCAACCTAACTGTACTTGACCACAACCACTAGAAACACCTCCTAGCATGCAGAATTGTTGATGATGTCGCATTTCCATTCAACTCACGAAGAGGTTCTTAGAACAAGTCCCAACAGCATTCTGCTTCGTTCCTTCGTCTGCTGAACAGAAAAATAAAAAAATATAATAAAAGAAATAACAGAAATAAAAAAGAAAAGTTCAAAGGTATTACCAGCAACAACATCCTTGTACCTTGCATATGCCCGTCAAAATTGACAGGTTGACTTATTAAATTCATATATGCATTAATTTTTGAATCTCCAATTCGATCATACATGCAAGAAACATGTTATAGAAAATAAATATAATAGATATAACAAATATAATAAACTATACATTACCTCTCATAACCTGGCGTGCTTCTCTGACCAGTAATCGCCATGTCTACATTAGAAGGAATGCTAGCAGCGAAAAGACATGACACTAACGAAACTGTGCCAGACTTGTTGCAGATTTCAGCATCGGGATGAATTATCTTAGCCATCGTGTTATGCCATTTCGTAATTGAATTGATACCAACATGCGTCACATCATACCAAACCTGACACAATAAAATCTATTAAGTTAAAAGTACAAACACAATAAAAAACTAAAAACATAAAATAACGAGGAACTTACATTCTTTTTATACCTAAGAATACCAAACCTGACACAATAAAATCCATTAAGTTAAAAGTACAAACACAATAAAAAACTAAAAACATAAAATAACGAGGATAAAGGACGTACGTCAAAATTATTTTCTTTGGTACGCAAGTGTTGATACGATTGATGCAAATTGGGATAGTTTTAAGATTCAAAACAATTTCAAAAGTGAAGGACATGAGCAAGACAAGTTGTATTCAGATAAACTGATATAGAAGCACAAGTTAACCACCCAACTGGATCCACTAGGTTATGGCAAACACATGCTCTATGGCAAAAGAAATAACACTGATAACAGGGAACACGCATGTCTGTTTATAATGCTACTCTAAGTAGACACAGATCAAGCCTTTACAACTAGGTTTAAGGAAAAGATTTAGGATATCGCTCCGGCTCAAACCAAGGTTCTAGTAATTCATCAGCATTCCAACCCTTCATATGATTCGCAAATTCAGAGGGAGCTGAGACTGCAAGGTGACTTTGCTAAGTACAGAACAAGGATAACATTGCTTTTCTTCTCGGACTGTTACTGCCACTAGAAGAAGTCACGGCCCAAATGCCCTTGCTAGAAAAACGGTTGCAGAAGTGGTCGATGCCAGCTGTCGAGGTGATGTTGCCGCTACATTAATGGTCGCCCCTTTGTAATCCCTTGCTTACAGGTCGATGCTCCCGTTATATATTTGCTCACGACCCTTTTTCCAAGGAAAGGCCCATTATCATTATAAAGTTTCGTTAATATAGAACCTTGCCTTTTAACCAAAGTAGTGGATGCCCTTTTAACTCCTCGACCCCATCTTTATACTGCAACCACCTTTTAATTCATTGCTTCACCCTTTGATATCTTGATGCCCACCTTTATCTTTTATTAGGATTTCTAATATAAGAATATAGGTCCCTATTAATAAATATATATGTATTCTATTCTATTCTATTCCTTACAATGATTATCCCTTGCCCTTATATTGATATATTATTAGGCAACTTGGGAGTAACATATTAACATGTAATGTTTGCCATATTTTTGCTATGTTTCATAACCCAATCGTCGTGGACCACTCTCCCGTGTGTTGCTCCATATCAATTGTCCAATATATTGCTAGTGGTCCCGTGTGTTGCTCCATATCAATTGTCCAATATATTGCTTTATAAGTCAGTACAAAATCATGCTTGTATGTCCAAACAGGTTGACAAAACTGATGACCATCAAACTTTGTAACACTTGGATTGTGATCCCCCCCCCCTTTTTTTTTAATTAATTAAGCTATTTTGCTTCAGTTAAGCAATTTTGCTTGGATAGTGAATAGTGATCTAGAGATCTCTCCTACACTAGAACACTCGATCTTCATATGAGATATATTTTCTCAGAGATGAAGGTTTATTGCATTAATTATTTTTCTTTAATAATCAATATATATTCAGGAATCTAGTGATCTTCTTGGATATTACAAATGGATTTGGTTATGAGATAGTGTCTAGGGACCATTCTAACTTAAACTTGAGTTTGATATGAATCCTATGATTTCTTTGCCTTGATAGGCAATAGTGGTCTAGTTACGGACTATCTAACATTGCCGAAGTACACATCTCCAAGAAACGTTGACTTAAACCTAGAGCACAAGGGGATATAGGCGATCTCCAATATTGTACAAGGTGCTTTACATGAATATTAAATTCCCATTTGATAAGCATAAAGCTTATAAGGTTTTTATTTTATTTTATGCATGCATTTGGCTTAAAGGCATGTTGGACATGTGGTGCTTAACATGCAAATATGCTTGCATGTCACTTTTACCATAGTGTATGGATTTTGCCAAAGTGCTCATTTGCTCAATACGAGGTAAACTCTAAGATATGTTGCTCTATCTTTTGGTACGTGATCAAACATGCTAGTGGGCTAAATATTGTTTGCAACAATAAAGTAAAGGAGGTAAAGACAAAGCAAAAGGCTTGGAGGATTTTTTGCCTTATGGTTCGAAAGCCTAAGTTTAAGGTAATGACAAAGGTAAATGTTCATGGGATGTTTTGCCTAATGGCGCCATAGATAGAGTGGGACTCGGGTCTTTGTACAAAAAGAACTTGCTGCAAGCATGATTCTCTATATTTACAGTGCTATGGATAGGGTCCCGATTGCTCTACACAGGTATTTCAACATGTGTCTTGAAAACCATGGATGCATAATATCGAAGCTTGCTTTATTCTGAAGGCATTCAGATGCAATACCCGTTTGTAAGATCTGGATGTAGTGTGGTGGATGGGGCTTCCGGGGAAGCTTGTCTACCAAAAAGATCTATTAGAAGCATTGTCTGGTTCTACTATTTCATATCCATGCCTAAATATAGTAGTTGAATGGAAGCTGCAGCAAGCAATAAGCTCTTGAGCAGGGTCGTAATACATATTAATATGACGGGAATTCGTTTCCTAACGCTGGTTCCTGCAAATCCAATAAGGAAGAACAATGAGGTCCTTGCAAGGACGAAATGGCTACGATGGCAGTAACTACAAGGTAGACTTTGGGCTTGTGTGGCATTTATTGTGCCTGCACCTGGGCTATAAAGGTTTTGAGCCTTATATGATATAACGGTTTAAGTGAAATAGCTTTTGCTTATTTCTATTTGATCCAGCTTTACCGAGACTAATAATTATGCTGCTAAGTCTGTCTATGTTTGAAATGCATCCAGAAAGCCTGCTAGGCAATAAAAAAAATGGTGATAAGAATAGGCTATGTGGTCCGAGATTGTATATATCATCTTGATATGCTGAAAATGCAAACAAGAAGCTATCACTAGAAGAGCTCCAAATCAGGTTTGATAAATTATATTTGGATACATATGCTTAAAAATGTCTGATTTCACTTTCAAAAGTCCATTGCTTTTCAGTTGGTTGCTTATGATTATATGGAATTCTAGATAGCAAGTAAATATCCGCGAGGAATCTATATGCTGGTTCAATGTATCCACGTTGAAAATAGCTATGTTCCACAATAGTTGCACTTACATGCCTATATATGGCCTATGATGGCGCAACAAGATCTTAAATAGATCTTATATTATCTGAAAATAGACCTGACATTCTCGCTTTAGAAATAATTATCATGGTAACCACCTAGATTTGGGACCAAGAAATTGGTTCTCATCTGATGGTAATCCCTGATAATTGTATCTTTGAGACATTTAATTGCCGAAATAAGATTTTAAGTTCAATTGGGAAGTTTAAAGTGTTAAGAATCTTAATATTCCAGTCTACTTTCTTGTTAAAGTCACCTCAGGGCAAAAGGATACAATTGGTAATCAGTGATAAACTGAGAGACCCAATGTACCTTTTGGCCCTTGCACATTTACCATTATCATGCTAATTGTGTATTGATTGGCTGCAGGTACGGGCTCTCTCCACCTATTGTGTCTTTTTTGCTTTTCAGGGTTTTCTTTAGCTTGAAAGAGAATGGAATATGGAAAGGAGATGTTGGCAAAGGAGCGATAAATGATAAAGGTTTCTGGAATTTTTTAGCCATGAACCGTGGAGTTTTACTAATCCAACACTTAAGGCTGCTAGGCCTTTACATTGACAAGTACAAGGGGTATTTTTATGCCCATCTTTTCAGTTGTATTTCTATTTGAATAGTTTAACAGTTGTGCTTGCTCAAGCCAAGTTTTAGACTTTATGTTCGAGCATTAGAACATAGAGTTCATAATCTTTGTAATTGCACAGAATTCAAGTTGATGCTGTAGCAAATGATTTAATTCTTATGACTTTTGGTTAGTAAATAATGGTCTTCATGTTAAATTACTTAGGCTTTGGGAAAAGAGGTACTAATCTAGACTGACTTGCTCAGTTTAGATGTAGGATGATAATACTGCTAAGGGATTGACCGAGGTAGATGCTGGTCTAGCGTATGCTAGTTCAGGCTGGGTTTTTTTAGACACTTCATTTCACTGGGGATACTTGGTGATGCCTCTCTCCCTCTGCTCTAGGTGGTTTAGAAGATTAAACACGTGGGAACTTGCCCTTGAATATATTATCTTGCATATATTATCTGGTCTTCCTATTAAACTAGACTAAGCTACGTGGTTATATTTGTGTAGATTGCATATGAGGCATTGCCTGATGAAACTTCAATAGTTACTTGGAAACTTAGGATTATGCAAGAAGCAGAGTAAAATGTCAATGCTTACATTATTGTGCAATGCTTATGTTATTGTGCCATGCAGGTTGCTTCTACCATGGTATTCTAATGATGAATATTAATCAAGAACTTTATATAATGGCAGGTGCCATTATACACCAATGGCAAATGCCATTCTTTGCCAGTTGGCTGAATACATTCCAATGCCACTTGGCTAAAATCCTTAATACAAGGATATTGTTTTAATTCTTATACATGATGTAAGGGCACTGCCCAATATTAAATTGACTGATGCAGATAGGCAGTTCCTATTACAACTATATGTTGCGATAATATAGAGGTATGTATTTGGATTAATTACATGCTATATGGAAGGCTAAACTGCTATAGGGTATGGCATTGCCCCCACTGTAATGGTGGGGTCTTGCCATCTCTATAATTACAGTTATATAGAGGGGTCATGTCATACTCTACGGAAGGTGGTAAGGTTTTTTTTATTAATTAAACTATTTTGCTTCAGTTAAGCAAGTTTGCTTGGATAGTGAATAGTGATCTAGAGATCTCTCCTACACTAGAACACTCGATCTTCATATGAGATATATTTCCTCATAAATGAAGGTTTATTGCATTAATTATTTTTCTTTAATAATCAATATATATTCAGGAATCTAGTGATCTTCTTGGATATTACAAATGGATTTGGTTATGAGATAGTGTCTAGGGACCATTCTAACTTAAACTTGAGTTTGATATGAATCCTATGATTTCTTTGCCTTGATAGGCAATAGTGGTCTAGTTACGGACTACCTAACATTGCCGAAGTACACATCTCCAAGAAACGTTGACTTAAACCTAGAGCACAAGGGGATATAGGCGATCTCCAATATTGTACAAGGTGCTTTACATGAATATTAAATTCCCATTTGATAAGCATAAAGCTTATAAGGTTTTTATTTTATTTTATGCATGCATTTGGCTTAAAGGCATGTTGGACATGTGGTGCTCAACATGCAAATATGCTTGCATGTGGTGACCTGCTTAATGCCGTCGACGAAAGCATTAAATTCTAAATTCTTAAAAGGCTGGTCGTCGTAGCGGCTATCCTTCAGCTTAAAGCCATATGGCAAGTCTGCTATGACCAAGATGAAATCTTGTGGCTTTATCATTCTAGGCAACTTCGTGCAGTCCCCATGAACGATGGAAAAAAGTTGTTTTGGTCGAACATAGAAAACCTCTCGTAGTCGGACGGCTCAACATCTACATTCCGCCTGTCCGCTAACGTCCTCTCCTCTCGAGTTGTCCTTACCAGGTGCATGAATCCCTCTGGTAGGTCCTTGTTCTTCTTCTTGCTCTGTTAGAAAATAAAGTCACGCCAACAACACAAATGGAGAAATATTAGAAACAGGAAGGCGACGTACCCAGCCCTCAAAATTTGGAGCGTATTGAATAATACGCTTGTCGGAGGTAGCAATGGGATAGAGCTCTTTACATCTCTCCCAGCTGTCCACATTCAACTGCTCCATTAAACATGTCTGGCACGTTATAACATTTTTTTGGCTGAAAGTCAACAAAACAAACAAGGTGCTGCGCACGGAGGGTTGCCCTCCGATGCTCGAAGGTTGTTTTTGCATATCCTTTGCTTTGTCATTTCTAATATCAATCAATACACTTATATTTTATCTAGTTGCTATAGGTACTTTGAGTTATATTTTCTAATTTAGATCAATTTTATAGCCCATTCCTTCTTTTAAAAATTATATTTTCAATAATATTTTCGTTTCACAATTCCTTGTAGTAAGTACTTTTCCAAGATGTGGGCAAGTGTACAAAAGATACAAATATGCTCATGGACCAATTCCTTGTAGTAATTACCTTTTCAAAATGTAGGCATTGTATAAAAGATATTCATGTCTAAAAAATTTCCAGAAAACAAGTGCCTGACCTTTTTAACCTCAAGTATTATGAGCTATACAAGATATAAGATAAACTGCAGTGCTAGTAAACAAGGATCCAACCAGAGAATTGGGAAATTCATAAAATGGTAACATTGGACTTGCAAAAGAGCAAATCGACCATCAGCATCCTAAATCTGGGATGAGCGGCTATTTTCCAGCAAATCCGGCACATATCCTTGTTCTGATTGGAGATGGAGGATTCGACCTGTATTCTAAGGCCAAGGAAGATTCGACATGCATTTTCGAAGCACCTATACATGGCACAACATAATCTCATCAAAATACATGGCATATAGAATGGATATGGCCATCGAAACTGTGCATCTGTTCTCTAGCAAACAGAATCGATATGGCCTAGCCCCTTGGCGGCCGTTTTGGCACTGTTTAGGGTTTGCTTACCCTAAATCGATTTCCATAGAAGACCCGGAAAAAACACAACACACAAAAATTTGATATACAGTATATCGAGTTAGATATACTATAGTATATCGAGCTCGATATACTATTGTATATCTAACTCGATATACTACTGCTTTTTATACGCCATTTTCCGGCGCGCTGCCGGATATACGTATATCGAGTTCGATATACGCCGTATATCGAACTCGATATACGCCGTATATCGAACTCGATATACGCATGGTTTCGAATGTTTGGTTAGGGAGCCAATATTTTACCCGAAAAAATATCTAACTTATTTTTTTAACAAAAAATAATCCTACCTATATAAAAGTGAATGGGAAAAATCCTTATGCATATCTTTTTGATCAGCCGTATATCTAGCTACATTTTAAGTGAACCGGAAAATCATTTTTTGGACCGGAAATTAGGACTTTGCCGCGCGTAGCCTCGCCCTTTTTTTTTAACTCCCATTTATGGCTTTCGGTTTAGCTCCTATATGGCTTGCTTTCGTTATATCACATAAACATATGGCTTTCGGGTTAGCTTCCATATGGGTTTTTGTTACATCCAAAAAATGTAAGTTTGATTGAATATGTTTTTTCAAGGGTTTATGGGTTTGTTTTTAAGATTGAATATGAACCATTGATCTCCAGCATATCCAGAGCATCATACTAAATCAATGGCTAATATCTTTTTGGCAGGAAAATCCTCTGCCACTTTCTAAGGTCCTTTTCAAACCCATGGTGCAGACCTGCCACAATATGGACCGAAGGTATGGGCTTAAACCATAGCCACTTTGCGTCCGCCCTCTGAACAACAGGCCCTGCTGGCATCCCCTGCTCTACCTGCTCTACCCTGCCGGAACCAATCCCCTGCTCTAGCTGCATGCAAACCTAATTAGAATAAGAAGCGCCCACCTGCGCCAGAACAGAAACAGAGATCTCTCAAGGATTGACACCCCCCATGAGCTTTCTTTTGTGCGCTCTTATTCTGGTACACGGCAGCTCGAAACTTTGCTCACAAACTAGCACATGCAGTTTAACTCTCGGCCTAAATCTGTTCCACTTCCTTATTAAAGCTTCGAACCACAGAGGAAAGCAGGGTTTTGTGGTTGATGCCACAATCTACAAGGCCTCCTGTCGGCACAATCTAACCCTTGCCATAACTTTGCAGGAAATATAGCTCTATTGGATCCACGAACACAGCCAAACTCTCCAACAATAGGACTGCCCGCCCCTGCTCTGCCAGGATCAATCCTTTGCCACTGTCCGCCAAACCCTTTTGCCACTGTTTGCCGCTGTTTGGCAACAACCAGGAACATGCCAAACATGCCCTTCAACACAAGAATATGAAGAGCCCTTCTTGGCTTCAACGATGCCTGCGCCTCCTCTGCTCCGCCGCACCTGCAAAAAACAGGGAGCCCAGCCTCGAAAAAGGAAGTGGCGTGAAACGCTATCGACACCCCACAATTTAACATGAAAAATAGCCAACAATAAACTTGCAAACACATTAAAATTAGAAACTAGACCACTAAATGGAAACAAGCTGCTCAAACATGCCAAAATATACCCTTTTTTATACAATACGGCATCAAAATCATAGTCCTAACCACTGATTCCCAAATACCAAACCAAAATCGCAGAAAGTTTATGATTGACACCATCTGTTACAGAAAACATGTTTCTGGGATTTGAACCCAGCAGGACCATGAACATAGAAAACAATACATCTGCTGCTTCAATGATATATGCTAGGCTGTTTCTTTACTGACTTCCAACCGTATAAATGCAGATGTAAATGTTCAAAGTTCACAAACTAGATGCAGCAGGCCAACAATCGTATCGAGTGCCTCCGGACTAGATAAGTTGCAACAAAACAAACATTTTTCCCCAAAATGTGCAGGAACTGACTTAATGCACAGTTATAGCGGTTGATTCTTGACTTTTCTAGATTATTGTGGACAATGGATGTCCTGCAGGAAGTGCGCAAGTGCCCTTTTTTCCAAGATTAGTAAGAAAAAAAGTAGATCTCCCTCACTTTGAAATACAAAATATTCACATTTTTTTTTATATTGAAGGGCGTCATTCTATTCATCATCTTATTATGTTTAAGAAAAAAAGTAGATCTCCCTCACTTTTTTTTTATATTGAAGGGCGTCATTCTATTCATCATCTTATTATGTTGAAGCAAATACACTACCTAGGAGCTGCTTTGCATGTGATTATCGAATACATATAACATATTCATCATCTTATTATGTTGAAGCAAATACACTACCTAGGAGCTGCTTTGCATGTGATTATCGAATACATATAACAGGTTTAAGGTCTCTACCATAGGACTGGTTGGTCGTACTTGAACCCGTGACCTCGGGGCAATGAATTTTTTAGGTCCCCGTACTAGACCGATATTGATCAGGTTTGAACCCGTGACCTCGAGTGTGGCTATTTAAGGTCCTGCCACTAGACCATGCCTTGAAAGGAAAAAAAAACTATTCACAAGATATCCTTCAGCTTAAGAAAACATGTATTTTCAAATAATATAAGAAATTTATTGCGGTGGCCTTGAAAATATTCACAAGATATCCTTAAGCTTAAGAAAACATGTATTTTCAAATAATATACGAAATTTATTGTGGCGGCCAAGGGCCGCTGCAAACATTTCTTTGATCTCAATCTCATAAAGTTGCAAATTGTTATTTAATATTATTGCCTCAACTTAACCATTGCATGCATACACAAGATGCATAAAGAACATTGTTCTATGGGAATTTTGCATTGACAAGATCCTTTATTGTTCATTCAAAGCATTGTATATGTAACCAAGTTTCATTATATCTGGTCTTTTCTGAATGAACTGGTGATGCATTGGCTTTCCATTTATGGTAGTTGACTATGGTAATTCATCCATGCCCTTCTGGTTCCAAAGATGTTGGAAAACTTGTTAAAATATAATGTCATGTACCGCCTTGTCCAACTATACACCACTCTGAAATGGTTATAACAAACAAAATATTTTTTTTTTTTATATCTTGTGCTTTGATTCATCGTCATGCACACCATTCAAAAACATATTCCCTCAAACGAAAAATGCAATGGTTAACTTTGGAGTTAGTAGCATAATGTATCATCCACTAATTTCCTATGTACATGTTTGAAGAAATGGCTAGAAAAAATAAGTGGAAAAATAGCTAGGAGAGAATAGTGGAAATGAGGACACGTTGGCTACAAGAATAATGTGCTAATATACTGTAGGTTGTCCTTGCAATTGTGTTGTAGATGGAGTGTAGAAGATAAGTTAGTGACATGTGAAAGATGCTTAAGTTAGATGTTGATATGCTAGACACAAACAGTGGATAGAGGACAGAGCATCTTCCATCTGATTGGTTTTGGATGTTCTTCGTTTGAACTGTAGTGGAAGGAAGAAACAAGTGTTTACTAATAACTCAAATGCCCTGTAAGTTTTAGTTCGCTAATGAATTCAATAACACAAGTGGAATTCCTATCTTTGAACAATAAACTTTGAGCAGTTTCTTTGATCCTATGCATTTGCATTGCATATCTGTTGCATCGAACGTAGTTTAGAATTGCTACAAAGAATTAAATAGAAGATAGCTAGCAATTGAAACCAATAATTGGCAGTCAAGAGTGCTTTTGTATCTATATGAAATCACTCCATCCATTATATGTCAGAATTATACTTGATCTGTCCATGCATATATCCCATACACCTCAAGAGCATTTACTGCCAGTATGTGGACTGGTATTCTTAGTTTTATTGTGATTGTCATGTTGAAGAACTTTTAAATCAAACGATGGTAAGTGTTGGAGTATGATGAAATTTCTAGTAACTAGGAAGTGTGGCAGCGATGTTTAAGGAAATTGCATTGCTAGAGGCAAAAGTTGACAAAATGTTAATTAGAGTTAGAGGCAAGTTTACAACTATTGTGGGTGTTTGTATGTGGGTCTATTTTTGGTCTTTAACATTTGAAATTTTCAATTTATGACTCGGTTTCAAAGCCTATGTATGGATCATGTTACATTTCTGGAGTGTAAGTGTCTATAGAACTAATTCAGCAATCTAATTTGTAGGTTTAAAAGGTTGATGGACGACCTAAGAGGACATTATATAAACGCTTCATGCTATATCATGGGAGTCTTTTATAAATTACAAGACATAAAGAAAATTCTATACAAGTGATATTATAATAGCATGACTTTTTCAACCTTGAAGTGTTTATGTTCTCCGTTGTTTTAAGTTTTAGCTCATGCCGTATGGCGTAATTACAGTTTGAAGCAAACAACCATGATACATGTACAATGCTTTCTTAAATCTAGAAGAGGACCAAAGGAAAAAAAAATGAAATGATGTTAGAGCCACGTTATATTCGTAGAAAAAATGAATGCTTGTTAGTTAAAATTTTATAAGTTATCTATTGGGACTATCATTTATGCATGTTAAGAAAGCATAAGGCATTCTATGTCATTTATAGTAAGAAATATGTACACCTACGCTAGTATAGAAATATTGTAGAGCTTGAGTTACTTTGGATAACACGACAAAACAACTTTCACTTAAATCCTTAGTTAAGAAAAAAAAACAAGGAGGAATTATCAAGAGGTTATTGCGTAAGCTTTCTGTACATATATTGCTGGCAAGCCTGAGCAAGTCTCAGTTGGCTTTAATGCCTCTACAAGGGGGGTCAATATACCATCTCCACTTTGATTTATGTTTCCTATTCATCATAAAGATGTAACATCCTTAAAAAAAATTGAGACATGTATGCACAACTTGAATCTAAATATGTGAAGCTCTAACATTGGCATTGGCATTTTTCCATGGCAGATACATAATTATCATATATGAATGCTTGTTAGATAATTTATACTAACAAGGCCTCTGTTATATTGTTTTAAGTGATATAGCTTGTACACCTACCTACAAAATTTATCCGCAAGAAAAACTTAAATTAAGGACATTTACTGAACCTGATATATAAATCTACAATGCAGACTAGAATTGCTTGAATTAGAGGTCAAAGGTGATATTAAGCAAGAAATCTGGAAATCCTAATATATTAAGAGAACATGGCATTCAAGATCCAAGACTTCAAGACCCAAACTCGACAAATTTATACCTTGTCCTACAGGAATAAGCATCTCAAGAAACACAGCCGCAAGCATAAGAATAAGATTATGAGACAGAGATTTGAAGCTTTTTTTTTGTCTGAAACAGCTCTGGCGCGCAACGCATATTCTCCTACAAGAAATATCTTGGACATTATTGAGGTAGTCGATGGAATTCATAAAAAGAAAAATATTTAGGAGGTTATACAGGAAATAACCTACTGGGATCCAACGACGAGAAATAGTTTGATTCTTAGAATTTGCAAGGACCTAAGTTTAAGGAATATTCCCCGATGTTACAGAAAACTCCAAAGTAAAGAAGGGCAAAGAAGGCTTTTCAGATTGAGATTTCAAATTGAGTAAGACATGGCAAATTTTGTTTTTAAGATTTTCATATATGAGAAGTACATCAATTTTTCTATAACAAAAAATTTCCAATTGTAATCTTGAAATATCCCAACTATTGAAAGAAACATTAAGAAATTTCCCATACATTCTAGATGCAAAAGATTGATAATGTTATAGCCCAAGACATCATGAGCTGGTGGTGAACAAGAAGATAGGAAAGTCACATGCTTGGAGGGGACCCATTTTTAAAAAATTTAAAGCGGCCTTAATAAAAAATTTAGCAATAGCTCCAAAACGTTTCGTTTAGCAATAGTTCAATGTCTTATCATTAAAGATTTTACTTCTAGCCCCATAGACTTTAAAAAGCCGAAATTTTAACCCTCTTCAAATTTCGCCCTCTTTCACCTAATTTTTAAACAGTGAAAAACTCTGTTGACTTTGTGTCGATTTTCTTGGTCTGTGTCGATTTTCTTGGGTGATGCCACTTCCACTGCGTTTTTGCTGCTTTTCCACTCCAACAATCCGCTTCTCCAATGCTTGATTTTAGCTTCTTCTTTTTTCCTTCAATCAGTTATTTGGCAGAAAGTTTTGGCCTGAATCTGGCTGGGCTTGGCAGATCCATGTCAAAATTGGCCGGGGTTTCTAGATTTGCAGAATCGGCAAAATCCGTTACAGTAGGAACTATTGAAAGCCAAAGGTATATGTCACAATGCAGCAGAGTTTGTTAGACGAAAACTCAATGAGGAACTTCAGAAAGCAAAACCGAAGGCAAAAAGGTGCTACAGATCTCAAGAAATCGCATAAATTTGAAGCTGGATCGGGCAGAAATTTGAAGATGGTTAAAATTTCATTGGCGAATTTGAACGACCATAAAATTTCTGAATGAATATTTGAGCAGACACAAAAATTTAGCAACAGGAGAGGGTGCCCATAAAGCGCCCATTTAAGAAAAAAAAAATTATTATAATGGGTTTATTTTTTCTGAATCTTCTATTTTGATATAACATTATGAAATTGCACACTACTACAAAAATAGGTAGAAATGGCACAAAAGTGACATTTATCCTCCGCCTTTTTACGGAGCATAAACGTCACTTTTGTGCCATTTAGGGAGCACAAACGTCATAAATGGCACAAAAGTGACGTTTATGCTGTAAAAAGGCAGAGGATAAATGTCACTTTTGTGCCATTTCTACCTATTTTCAATTGATACTAAGTGCGAGTTGTTTCAACAAATTGGAAGGTTGCTATAAAGATTTTAAGTTCTATGGTAATTTTGACACCAATAGACCTTCAAATGCCCTTCAATGGACCACAAAAAAACCCTCTAATGGACTACTACATACTCACACTTGACTTTTGTTGGACCACAAGTGTCCATCAATAGGCCATGCATCTAGCTCAATTTTTAATAGTTCTTAAAGTGGGCTATTAAAGGGCAAAAGTGGGCTATTAATTAATTAATTTATTTATTTATTTATTTTTTTTGAAGAAACGGCAGTTTTGTATTCATATGATAAAACTTTAAAGCACAAAAAAAACCCTGAAGATTCAGGGAAAAAGAAAGAAACTGTTCTCAGAATATACAGTAAATGAAAAAAGAAGAGTACTCATCATGGAGTTGTTCAACATCTTCTTTGGGTCAACTTACTATAGGGAACAACCTTCTTCTGCTGAACCAAATACTATAGGACCTTCTCCATAAATTTTCACCACTATTCCACTTACTTGCTCAACTGCAACAGCTTCTGTTACCCTTACTGGCCAGATTTGTATTAAGTGCAAGTAGTAAATCCCAGTATCCTTTGCAGACTAGTAGGATAAATTGGACCAAAACCTGAATAAAAAAGAAGGACATGTAGCCAAGCAATTGCCCAAACCTTATGCCTGAAGAGAACGCATTCCCATTGTAGAGGTAGCAAAGCTCCTAGCTCCCCATGCTTCTAAATCCATTAAAATCCAACTAGACCTCCAAGCCCAGCCCTAGAAGATGATCCAAAAGATGGTGCATTGTTGGAGAAACCTCTAGGTCATCATGCTTCCATACTGATTAAAGATTCAAGAACTAAATAGTCTACATAACCCTTCATCGAAAAGTGAAATCCAAGGTCTCCCCGAAACTTGAATTTCAAGATTTTTAATCCAATTTACCTCCGACCACATCTCGCAAAGGCACATGGAAATTCCCATATATACATAGAACATTAAAGAGAAAGCAATAATAAATGGAATAGGTCGCCACACTATTCCCTGAAGCCGCCACCTTCTTTTATGAATCGATTCTTCATACCAAGCACCTAACCAATCAACAATCTAGATAATAGCAGAAGGTTATTGTGGCTCAAATAGTTATCTTGAAGCTAGTTAAGCTTAGAACAAGCCCAACCCACCAGACTACTCTCAGAGCCCAGTCTTAAATTATCAACTGTAATCAAACACCAAAACATTCTGCCATAATTTTCAAAAGCTGACTAATCACACTGCCATGGCTACAAAAAGAAACAAACCCTGCTGCTTCCATCTACCTGCTCTGTGTACTTCTGCCAGTAAGAGATGGGAAAAAGAAAAGAACTTTTCTGCTAGATTGTATTTCGAAAGATTTAAATATGGATCACCTGGGTGAAAGCCATGGATCCTTGCCTGTGAATCAAAGCAGAAGAAGTCCCTTCGCCTGGCTACAAATGAAAATCCTTGCCCTAAGCCAATCCCTTCTCCATCCAGAAAACCAGCAAAAAACGGCGCAAGATCTGCAGAAGAAGCATGCACCTTCTTGTTGCTACCTTCCATAGATGCGATGGGCAGCCCAAGGCATACCAGCATAGACGGCCGGCCCAGGGCAGAGCCCTAGACAGCCAAACGGTGCGGCTGTGTCAGCATCTTTTTTTCTCTAAGTGCCAGCTTTTAAAGTGGGCTATTAAAGGGCAAAGGTGGGTTATTAAAGGGCAAAATTGGGCTATCAAATGGTAAAAAGTGGGCTATTAAGGGGCAAAAAGTGGGCCATTGAAGGGGAGTGGGTAAAACCTAGCACCCTCCCCTAGCTCCAAAACGTTTCATTTAGCAATAGTTCAACGTCTCGGCCTTTACCATGCCCTTATTTTTTAGCTCTCGGCCTTTACGACGTATGGCGAAGTATTTGAAATGAATAGGAAAATTTCCTTCTCGCCTTAGGATGAACAGGCACCTGCGGACTTGGGCGGGATTTATCCTACTAATAAAATCTTGGTTCGAAAAATTTCCTTCAAATCTTAGAAATAAAAGGATATCAAAAAATTTGTAGCCTATAAAGAGAAATTGATTTCCAATATTAATGTATTGAATTCCAGCAAAACTAACATAAACAAGTCATGGTGAACAAAGCATTATTTTGACAATGTAATCTGATTCTTAGAATGAAGTAATGTGGCGGCTACAATTTCAGAATCGATACAATAATGTGCTTGTGTAGAGAAGAAAGAACAAAGAAGCAATGTATTCAGGGGGCTCAATGGCTTCTACCTTTTTTTGGTATTAATGGTTTCTACCTTTCTTGCTATCAACGACAAAACAATGTTCCCCGATGCCGAGCTCATTGTTGTATAGAACATTCTGAGAAAAGGCCCATCGTAGTTTTCTAATGTATTAGATGACTGCTTGGATGCCGCCAATAAGCACAAAGTCCGAAAGATCTTCTAAATGGGTATGCATGCTAGTACTAATTTTTTTTTTTTTTTTTTTTTTTTTTGGGATAAAAAAAAATAGACTTTATTTACTTTAAAGGAATGGTACAAAGCCACATGGCAGGGGTGTACTCATCTGCAAAACTGAGATGAGGATAGCTACATGTCCGATAGGATTGTGGCGTGACATTAAAATCTCTTCTTCTTCTTCTTCTTCTTCTTCTTCTTCTTCTTCTTCTTCTTCTTCTTCTTCTTCTTCTTCTTCTTCTTCTTCTTCTTCTTCTTCTTCTTCTTCTTCTTCTTCTTCTTCTTCTTCTTCTTCTTCTTCTTCTTCTTCTTCTTCTTCTTCTTCTTCTTCTTCTTCTTCTTCTTTTTAACATTTACATCAAAATTTGTACTGTTAGTTTGAACTAGTCAACTTTACAGCTCCATTTATGATGTAAACTACTCAGAAATATCCATCCTGGTTTATAACCAGGCCACAGCATCCTTTACCCTAAAATCATGCATCTTAAAGGTTTTTACTTTTCATGTCAATCTGTTTCATTTCCATATCTCTTATTTTTTGCTTTTTGCTTTAATAATTTTCAATTTAACATTTTACCATTGCATCTTACTATTTGCACCTCTAAACAGAATCTTTTTCCTTTAAATATTTTTGCATTCAACCATCATAGATAACCTTTCAATATTCAGAAATATTTTCATCATTTTAATCTTACATCATAACATTTCTATTCACTTTATGCATTACTACACTATGGCAGCCCATGCAAAAATGGCTTAAATTAACTTTGCCATATCTACTCTTCATCCCATATTATTCACATGGTAAATCTATTGAGTATTGAGTAGATCTCACCATGTCAACATCAGTTTTCAGAATGTAACCACAAATTTATAAGAATAGCCATATTGCGTCCTTGAGAGATCATAAATGAACTCCTAGGAGAAGATGTTTAGGTTACCTGCATCCAACCAATACACTAGTTAGCATAAATATGGTAAAAGTGCAAGGGACGTCAGGTAAGCAATTAAACATCTTGGCTCTTCGCCCTTCACCTAATATTCATCTATTTTTCTGATCTATACTTTATCCACAACCATGTAAACGTATACCAGCAAGTACATAACAAAATCTATTTGAGTATCTCTCTCTTTTTCCTTGCTGCTTACCACAGCCAAGGCTGTGTCCACATAGTCACTATAAGTAATAAAAAACATCTGTTCAATCTCAAAGAGAAGTCTTTGGTCCTGTATAGAGCAAAGTTAACAGGCCAGCATCTTTTATTTACAAGTTACTAAAACTGGAATAACTTTTAATGTTATATTCAATATTACTTTCAGTATTATGCATGTCTAGCAACTACCCGCACCCTCTATTTTGGGATCTTCAACATGTCCAGCATCTCCTGCATGCAACCAGATCATCTCATTTCCCATCTACCTTTGTTTTTCAGATTAAGCTGTGGCAATAAATCCGTTCTACCTTTCATCTCAAGTCATACAGCATGCATGTAATATTATCATTACGATCTTCATCTATATTATCATGAAAACACTTAACTTCTGACCAACCAGCCTTCCCATGATTACTTTTATGACTTCCGCTGTATACATAATCTCATCAGTTAGCAACCATCTCCATCTATAAGCTAATCGTTTAACCATCATATTACTATGCTTATTCTTATCGATCTTAATCACCAAACACTCTTATAATCATTTCTGAATCATCCTAACGGAAGTATCATTTGCTAAGGCATTATTTAACTATTTACCAGCATAAGGAGCATAAATCAATATTTTTAGAATCAAATAGGACCTGTTTGCTTTCGCCCCGCAACAAATAACCTTGTCTTGGAAAGCCAGTATTTGGGGCTTGTCTTCCACCACCATTAGGCCTATTTCGCCTATAGGGAAAGTTCCCAGCCTGCTGAGCTCTGCTTCTTTGGCCCGGTTGCCTAATGTATACTCCTCTAGGCATTGCTCTCCAATCACTATTACGCGCAACAAAGTGAACGTGATGAAAGAGAACTAACTTTCGTATGCTTTCTCAAATATATATGCAATTTTGTTGCTACGAAAACCTTCAAGATGCCCATCTTGTCCATAATAAATTGCTCCAGCCACTACCATTTGGCGCCAAGGTCTGCAACGGCCGCCGGCACTCCCAGTCTATGGCAGAACTAGGTTTCCCTGGTCAATATTCTTCCGGGGTACTGCCCAAGAAATCTCTACGCCGTCAATCATAAATACTAAAGCAAAAATCAAAGCTGGTCTTATCATTTTTAAAGACCATTACCGCATCTATTCATCCAAAGTTTATATCCTCAATATGTGTATAACACCATGGTTCACAAATCCCTTCATTATTATCTTGAATATCTCATGGGGATAGCATAAAATATCATTCCACAACAAACTAAAATGTTAATCATGAAAATATCTATACGTATTGGCCCCATTGAACCCAAAGGACCAAAAATCACCTATATGTACTACCAACTTATGTATGTTGGATTTTTTCGATCATTTACAAGTCAAATAGATCATCTCCAAGCCAAATAGATCTGTTCATCATATCTTCCAGCAACTTTTTGATCCTCTTCTTCTTCTTCTTCTTCTTCTTCTTCTTCTTCTTCTTCTTCTTCTTCTTCTTCTTCTTCTTCTTCTTCTTCTTCTTCTTCTTCTTCTTCTTCTTCTTCTTCTTCTACTTCCTAGTGTAAGCTTAGGTAGGTTCCCCATATTTCGACCTTTACTTCTTCTTCACCCTCGAAGGCTAGCCTGAATTTTTTCAGCCTTTCAAGTACTATATGTAGAAGCTGATGTGGTGATATGTCTTCTTGATTTTCATTGAAGACCAAGGCGTTTCTCCTTTTCCATATTGACCAGATTGTCCAGGCCCTAGCTATATGAAAGGCCACCTTCTTCATGGTGCACCATTCTAGAAGAAGGATTCCCAACAACAGTTCCTTGGTAGCTAAGGGATATTCAAATCTATCCAGACTCCATGCCCATACTACTTGCAGCTTCTCACATTCCACCAGACAATGTTCTATGGATTCCTGTTCGGCCTCGCACAAGGGGCATACGTCCCATTTTGAGACTAGTTGATTGACCCTTGGAACCTTGTGTATCACTTGCCAGAGGAAAGCATTTATCCGAGGGGGAAGATATTTCTGCCACGCATCTCTCCAGATGTTTTTGAGGTTTTCCTCCGTGATTGCGAGTTCCCATTTGGTTGGTATTGGAAGTAAACCCTTAGTCCTCAAGCTTCTGTAGCTTGATTTCACAAACTTATTTGGCAAAATCGCGGGGTGCAAAACCCATGGATTTTGATCTCCTGTAGTTATAGTGTTTGGAAGTACTGTGGCCACACATTCCCATATTATTTTGTCTCAAGGCCTCCTTAAGGCAAAACGCATGCACGAAATTCTGCCCAACTGACTAATTGATCTCCAATGTACCATTGAGCACAAGAATCTATTCCACAATTTTTCCACCTCTTTACGATCCTTGCATCAGCCACCATACCTAAGGGGCCCCTTTGTTGTCTTGCGAAACCACTGGTACCCACCATGGAGGGGAAGTCTCTGCTTCGAATTTATTGATGTCAAGCGTAAATAGTTTTTTTAAGATTTTCCAAGCCGAAATTAATCCCTTCAGGAATGGAGAAGCTTCTCTACATGGCTTAAGATAAAAAAAGAGTGACCATGGGAGTGAGACTTTGAGGGCTTACTATGCTTACATGACGCTAATAGAGCCTGGTTGATGAGGTGCATACCTGGAGACTTCACCTCTTTCTGTAGGATCTTCCATATGAATTTGGCTATTAATACTTTGCTCTGTAATGATATGTCAACCATTCCAATTCCTCCGTCTATCTTATCTCTCTTGCACTTCCACCAAGCGATTTTGACCACTACCCCTTCTTCATTCCCTCCCCAGACAAAGTTGCGGATTAGCCCTTCTAATTCTTGTGCCTTCTCCTTTGGGGCTAGTAAAATTGATGACATGTAGACATGAGTATTGCATAACACATGTTTTGCAACTGTAATCCGACTTGCAAGTGATAGTTTTGCCACCTTCCACCAATTTAAGTGTTTCTGAAGGCCTAGTAGTATTTCGTCCCATATTTGTGCCTTAGCGATATTGATGCCCACTGGAACACCTAATAGGTTGGAATGCTCTCCCTCTGGAATTATTTTCCATGGTAGGATTGTCAAGCATGTGGGATGTGGTTCTTCCAAAGGCCATTGTACTGCGCATTTATTCCAATTTATGAGACATCCTGAAGCTATTGAGAAGGAGGCTAGTAATTTGCTTGCACATGACAGGTTCTCTTCCTCTGCCTCTATAAATAGGAATGTGTCGTCTGCATATTGGTTACATATTTGTTGAGAGCCATCCAATATTTCTAGTCCCTGAAATCATAGCGTCTTCCGAGGCTTGCCCGAATATTTGTGAAATTGCTTCTGCTGCAATATTGAAGAGGAATGGGGCTAAGGGGCATCCTTGCCCGATGCCCCTTTTTATGTCAAATATTGGAGAGGGTTCATCTTGGAATAGGACTGAAGCTCGAGCAGATCGCAGAAGTTTCATGATCCCTTTTGTAAAAAAATTTCCACAATCCAGCTTGAGCATCATTTTATGCAGAAAACTCCATCTGATACTGTCATAAGTTTGTTAAAGTCTAGCTTTAGGTAGGCCACCTTTTGTCTTGTTTTTCTAGCCCAGTGCAAACCTTCGAATGGTGCTGCGACATTGCTCAGGATACTCCTGTCTGGTAGAAAGCCCGATTGGGCTTGTGAGATGGCTTTAGCTAGAATTGGCTTGATCTTCTCTGCCATAGCCTTCGCTATGATTTTATAGAATGCAGATAAAAGTGTGATGGGCCTCCAATCATTGATTGTGCTTGGCTCCTTACTCTTGGGAACCAAGGAAATACTTCCTGTGTTCAATCTTGGATTTAGATTTTTAGCTTGCATAAAGTCCGTGTATGTAGAGAAGATATCATCCCTAACCCATTCCCAATTGCATTGATAGAATCCTATGGGAATTCCATCCATACCCGGACATTTATTTTTAGCCAGTAAAAAGGTGGCCTTTTGAAGGTCCTCCATAGAGAGGGGAAGACTTAATATATCTTGCTGGCTAGAGTTCATTATAGGTGAGACTTTTGAAACCACCTGATCTTCGAAAGTCTCTTGAAATGGTAAGTTATTTTCTCCAAAGAAAGCATTGAAATGGTTATATAGATACCTTTTGAGATCTTCTGGAGATTTGAGAATCGAGCCGTCATTTTGAGAGATGGATGATAGTGTGGAAGATCTCTTCTTTTCTTTCATTGTCTTGAAGAAGAACTTTGTGCATTTATCAGCTTCTTTTAGCCAGGTCAATCCTGCTTTACATCTGTTTTCAGCTACCTTGACCTCTTCTATTCTATTCTATTCTACTCTATTCTATTCTAATGTCTTAATCTGTTCTATTATCCTTTTCTCCTCCATCCCATCATTAGGGCTCAATGCTCTAAGTGAGAGAAGTTGGCCATAAAGGGAATCCAGTTCTTCCCTCTCTTTTTGCACTTTAGCCTTACCCCAGCTTTTAGCATAATTTTTAATATTTGAAAGAGCTGTTATCATGGCTTCCATACCAGTTCCCGTTCTAAAAGACGATTGCCATATGCTTTTGCAGGTCCCCACAAAATCTGGGTCTTTCAAATATCTGGTATTTAATTTGAATATTGTTTTAGAAGTTCTAAACTGACACTTCTTAGTAGATATCACTTGTGGATTATGATCGGAGATAGCATTCTTTAATTGATTGGACCTTTGAAGGTTTGGGAGGATGGAAAAAGCCAAGTCATTCGTATAGCATTTATCGTGCCTTACATACGTCCTCCTGCTCCCAGCCATCCATTACACCATGTAAATCCCTTATCTCTCTCAAGCTCCATAAAACCCATATCCTCTACCAAATACACCACTGAAGCTTCTCAAACCCATGCACAATTTCTGAGGACGCCCCTTGTCTATCCTCGGCCGCCTCCACCATATTGAAATCCCCTGTCATTAGTACTAAATTGATCATCTGAAACATTTTTGATATGGCAATCGCAAACCCACAATGGCAAAATAAGGCATAGGAAGTAGCAAGCAAGAGCTAGAAAAGAAACCCTACCTCACCGTCCCACTCTTGGTGCCAAACTTCTATTATCAAACTTCTACTATTAGATCCTTGTTAGGTAATGAAAGGAAGGAATCAAAAATTTTGAATTTTATTTCTTTGGCCTGGCCCTTGCCATTTAATATACGTAGAAATACATAAATATAATTAGAGAATCATTAAAAAATATATATACTAACAACCATGTAAAAAATATCCTATAACTTATTTTTTAAACAAAAAATAATCCTACCTATATAAAAGTGAATGGGAAAAATCTATATCTAGCTACATTTTAAGTGAACCGGAAAATCATTTTTTGGACCGGAAATTCTTTGAAGCGCCTAGGACTTTGCCGCGCGTAGCCTCGCCCTTTTTTTTTAGCTCCCATTTATGGCTTTCGGTTTAGCTCCTATATGGCTTGCTTTCGTTATATCACATAAACATATGGCTTTCAGGTTAGCTTCTATATGGGTTTTTGTTACATCCAAAAAAATGTAAGTTTGATTGAATATGTTTTTTCAAGGGTTTATGGGTTTGTTTTTAAGATTGAATATGAACCATTGATCTCCAGCATATCCAGAGCATCATACTAAATCAATGGCTAACATCTTTTTGGCAGGAAAATCCTCTGCCACTTTCTAAGGTCCTTTTCAAACCCATGGTGCAGACCTGCCACAATATGGACCGAAGGTATGGGCTTAAACCATAGCCACTTTGCGTCCGCCCTCTGAACAACAGGCTTTGCTGGCATCCCCTGCTCTACCTGCTTTACCCTGCCGGAACCAATCCCCTGCTCCAGCTGCATGCAAACCTGATTAGAATAAGAAGCGCCCACCTGCGCCAGAACAGAAACAGAGATCGGAATATTTCTCAAGGATTGACACCCCCCCATGAGCTTTCTTTTGTGTGCTCTTATTCTGGTACACTGGCAGCTCGAAACTATGCTCACAAACTAGCACATGCAGTTTAACTCTCGGCCTAAATCTATTCCAATTCCTTATTAAAGCTTCGAACCACAGAGGAAAGCAGGGTTTTGTGGTTGATGCCACAATCTACAAGGCCTCCTGTCGGCACAATCTAACCCTTGCCATAGGAAATATAGCTCTATTGGATCCACGAACACAGCCAAACTCTCCAACAATAGGACTGCCCGCCCCTGCTCTGCCAGGATCAATCCTTTGCCACTGTTTGCCAACAATCAGCAACGATCCAAATCCTTTTGCCACTGTTTGCCGCCAAACCCTTTTGCCACTGTTTGCCGCTGTTTGGCAACAACCAGGAACGCCCTTCAACACAAGAATATGAAGAGCCGTTCTTGGCTTCAACGATGCCTAGGGAGGCCAGCCTCAAAAAAGGAAGTGGCGTGAAACGCTATGGACACCCCACAATTTAACATGAAAAATAGCCAACAATAAACTTGCAAACACATTAAAATTAGAAACTAGACCACTAAATGGAAACAAGCTGCTCAAACATGCCAAAATATATCCTTTTTTATAAGATACGGCATCAAAATCATAGTCCTAACCACTGATTCCCACTGATTCCCAAATACCAAACCAAAATCGCAGAAAGTTTATGATTGACACCATCTGTTACAGAAAACATGTTTCTGGGATTTGAACCCAGCAGGACCATGAACATAGAAAACAATACATCTGCTGCTTCAATGATATATGCTAGGCTGTTTCTTTACTGACTTCCAACTGTATAAATGCAGATGTAAATGTTCAAAGTTCACAAACTAGATGCAAGACTGATCATCAAAAACTCCAACATGTAACACACTTCGAATACAAGTAACAAATGAACCGAGTCAGTTTCTCAGAGATAGATAACTGCTTAAGATGTTCTACAACATATTTATTGAAACATTCTAAACTGTGAGCAGCAAATAATATTACTAACAAATATCTGGGCAGAGTTAGGTTACAAGGATAGATCGATACCCTTGCCAACACATACACTATAAACTGCATGTTGATATCAAAGATGTAAGCTAAGCTTTCCTGGCCATTAGTGAAGGAACAACACACCAAATCTGCAGTACGGCATAATCTGCAGTATAACATACTTGGAGAGGATCTACAATCCGTCTTCTCCTTCATAAGGGTTTCAATAAAATTGTTCGCAGACACATTGAAGCTTAAAAATGCGTGATTTTGAATTTCCTTTCATGATGAAGCAAGCTTTGAAGAAGATAACTCTTTATAAGATACTCGATGAATATAAAATTTGACAAACGCAACAATGAACCAACAATCAATTAACTCTTTTGGCAATCCTCTATAAGATACTCAATGAATATAAAATTTGACAAAAGCAACAATGAACCAACAATCAGCAATACTCTAACTAAACAGCCTAGAAAATATTTCTATGAAAAGGTATGAATTCATTAGTCATTTCTGCTAATACGTTCTATGCAACTTATAAAAGCCAGAGTCAAGAAAAAGCAAAAAACAATTCTATTAAAAGTCACAAGTAAAACCTAATAAAAGTCACAAATAAACTTAATGGTAAACACGAGACTGTAAGTCCAATGTATATCAACAGAAATGCAGAGCAGTATTGGAAGTCTCAAAGATTAAAATTAATTCTTAGCTGGGTAGAAATATGAAATGCAAAACCTGAATGAAGGCCAAATTATGCTGTGGGATAAAGAGCTAGACCCGTAAGAAATCGATGGTAGATAAGCATTCAGCTACTGCCAGTACCCTTCAGGCTTTGCTGCATGAAAATAAAAAATTCCACCATCAAAGAGCAAAGCAGAAAGACTAAGGGCCCACTTCTACGAACCACTATTGCCGCACACAGAATATAACAAAGAAAAGGATGTCTAGAACAGAAAATATATTTCTTACAATACCTAAGCGCCACATAAGCAATCTAAACAGACCACTGCATATCAAATATGATCCACATACAATATTTCAGAAGGTAACTGGCCAAAGTAAGCAAACCATTTGGCACACAAAAACATACCTCCAAAATTTTATTTATGCATCCTGTGAATGGGCAAAATACACATAAAAAGTATGTTGCCCCAGAAAAATGCAAATTCTAAAACTAGCAATGGAACTCTATCCCTCATAATGATTGTAACAAATGATAATGCAAACCTTCTTGCCACAGCACATAAAGGGACATGAATCACATATTGCATCCTTTGAACGGGCAAGTTATACAAGCCAACAAAAATGCCCCAGTATAAATGCATACGTGGTTTAAGAAACCCAAACAAAAAAAATGGACCTTTGAGGAAAAGAGGGCTGTAATGCAACAAACAAAAATAAAGCGTTGAGAACTGTAATGCAATATGAAAATGAAGTTTTGAGAAAAGAGGGCTGCAATGCAACAGAACAAATGGACTTTGAAAAAAGGAGGGCTGCAATGCAAAGTTTTGAGAAAAAGAGGGCTGCAATGCAACAGAAAAAAATGGAGTTTTGAAAAAAGGAGAGATGCAATGCAACAGAAAAAATGGAGCTTTGGAAAAAGGGATGCCATGAAGTAACAGGAAAAAAAAACAAAGACAAAACTAGTAACCTGCTCCATCCTACATCATAACCCCAGTGCTAAGTATGTAGTCTGAGCTCAATAGCCAGGCTGATCATAAATCAGATGGCACAAGAAGTGAGTAAAGAAACTAAATATTGCAAGGTTAAAATATGTTAGAACCAAGAGTAAAGTGCTCTAACGGAGTGCCCTTGCTTAATATCTTTCCAGAAATAAAGAAAAAGCCGTGTAAACGTAGTGGGGTTATGGATACCATCACAGACAGCACCAAGAGAAAACCATTACGGTAAGTTTATGTATCCAGAAACGTGAAGGCCCGTCTCGTCATCTTGGATCGGAGAGGGTGAGTGTGCTGGATATGGCTTCAAACAACAAAATGTTGCGAATAAATACCTGCGAGGTCGCTTCAGAGAACGGCGCCGGAGCTTGGCAATGCCTAGGTTTAGAACATTCTGGTCTGCTTCTTGGCCGTTGATCCTAGGGTTCATGTCCTCATCTAACCCTCCAAAAGTCCCCTACAAACAACTGTTTGGGTTGTCACAGCCTTAAATGGCAAAAAATCCGTTGTCCACAAAAACGCCATGTAATTTTTGGGTTGCCCCTAGGGGGGCAAACCCTTGTTTATGTGGGCTTTTGGCATATCCTAGGTATATGCTAGAATATCCCTAGGATATGCTGGTGACTGCTAAAAACTTATGATTGGCTATAAATGCTCGGTCACTTCTGTTGGTGGGCAGCCGCTCTTGAAACCGGCTAACCGGAGAGGCCTGCTCTGCTCTGGGATTTAGTATCTGGCCTTCCCATCTCCCATCTGAAGCCTATCTGAAGGGGGAGTTTAGCAACTTGATCACGTCATGAGTGCTGTTCCTTCGGGGCTTGGTAAGGAGGAATGGCTAGCCATGTTACCACGTGCACTAGTAGCTGGCTTTGTGAAAACAGATAAAGAATTTCAGCGGAAAGGTTTGTTGAAACCTCATATATATGGAATTTCAGCGGAAAGGTTTGTTGAAACCTCATATATATGGATATTGCTGGTTTTAGATGCTTATGGCCAATATCTCTTCTTCAGAGCAATCATCTGGCACCACAGTCACATTTGTGATCATCGATAGATGGACAGTTACGGTGGCTTCTGTTGGAGATTCCAGGAGTATATTGGACTCTGAAGGAGGGATCACCACATTGACTGTTGATCATAGATTGGAAGTAAATGTTGAAGAGTAAGCACTTCCCTTAAATGGGCACCTGCTCTTTTGTTCCAACATATATTGGGTCGTCTTTTAACATTTATGGAGATATTATAGGAGAGAACGTGTCACAGCTAGCGGTGGGGAGGTTGGAAGGCTGAGCACTGTTGGTGGGGCTGAGGTAACATGTTTATGCATTGCTTTGGGTATCTGTGGACTGTTGTAATATTGGCCATATAATGAAGCTTTATGTGTTAAGCATCTCAGTGCCAGTATATTCTCCCTGTGTCTCTTTCTTATTTCAATCCTCTATATATTTTATCTTCTTAACCTTTTTTTTCTTTTCTGTTTTAGATTGGTCCATTGAGATGCTGGCCAGGGGGTCTTTGCTTATCAAGATCAATTGGTGACATGGATGTTGGCGAGTTCATTGTCCCTATACCTTTTGTGAAGCAAATCAAGGTATATATATGACATCTTTATTGTGACACATCCCCTCCCTTCTTACAACATCAGTTGCTGATTACTATGTACAAGATAATGTTGTGGTTATGGTAGAAGGCTTGACAGTTGTGACATGTTTAAACAGCTTCCTCTTTCTGGTGGAAGGCTGATCATTGCATCTGATGGTGTTTGGGATGCTCTGTACAATGCTGTCGAGGACTACCTATAGAGATTGCAGCCAAGCAAGTTGTCAAGGTATGTAAATGGTCTTGATATTTGCTTCATGTATGTTCAGAGCAAAATTTATGTAACATTTTTAAAATGTATAATACAGGAAGCATTAAGATCAAGAGGGTTGAGGTATGACACTACTTGCTTGGTTGTAGATATAGTTCCGCCTTGTGCTCCCTTGCCACTGCCACCTCCTGCTACAAGGAAGCCAAACAAAATATTGAGAGCATTCAGCTTTAAAAAGCAAGCACAGAACTCATCTTCAAAATCACAAGGGTCCAGTGAGCCTGGAAAAGTTGTTGAAATCTTTGAGGAGGGCTCTGCAATGCTTGCCGAAAGGTCTGTGTTTCTTGTCTTTTGCTGATTATGTTTTTCGTGGCATGTTTAGTATACACAATTATCCAAAATTGGGTTGCAGTTGGTTATGCAAATTTTTGCTAGATTTTACACTAGCTGCTTTTTAGATTCCCATTTGGAATGAAACTTGTGTTAAACAAACACAAAAAACAATACTCTAGGCATAAAACTCAGAAGCGCTTGCACATATGCTTTGGATTATCAAATACCTGCCATAGTTAAACGTATAAACCATGTATCTTACAAACATGCAGGGGCTGGATCTCTGTTAGTGTCATGTGTGCATAAACAAAAAAGCCTGGGATTTGTGGTTCAAACTGAAGTTCTGAGCCAAATTAAGGCTTTATTTGTTCTTTGTTTTTCTGATTATCTGATATGCATTCATCTTAACAGATTGGGTTCTAGGTTTTTGTTTGGGGATCAAGAGTCTTGCATCTGTGCGATATGCCAGACAAGTCTTACTAGAGATGAAGGAATTCCACTCCATGTGGGCACTATTTTCACCGGCAGTCCAGGATTATATCAAGGTCCCCTTCTATATGTCAGTTGTAAAGAGAAAAAGGATGCTATGGAGGGAAAATCGAACAACAGGCCAGTTCCTATGGCATGGTAAAGTCGTGTCTATGGGTTGCTCATGTTGGATTTGTCCTGGGGGATCCCACATTTTGTAAAGTAGGTACATATTATACTTGGTTATCATTGGCTTCAAATACATATTACAGAGTATTAGCTTATGGTCCTTTCGGACTCGATTGATTCATTACCTTTGAGTTCAGCCTCTTGGCAAGGAAGGGGCTATCAAATTTCTTACGACATATCAGAAGTGGCCAAGAAATGTGAAGAACACATCCATTAAATTGGATATAGTTTGGCGCCTCAAGTTTTCTTGTGCACAGTGTTTATGGAGTGTATCCTTTTTTAATATTGGCCTAATCAATTTCTGATCGATAGCCTCACTCAAATCACTCAAATGATGTATAATGCTGAAGGGAATAATGATTATTTAATAGCACAAGGACAGCCGATTGAATGTTTAGAGTTATCCATGTACTTTACAAGGAATTGCAGAACAGGGATAGACATGATGAAAGTGTCTTTTGTGTTCACGTGGTCATGCTTTATTCTTTTGTTTTGAGGCAATATACAGTTATCACACTAACTCCAAACTCTTTGCCTATCGTGCATGTTAGATGTTTAACAGAAAGGACATTTGTTCTAAAAAGCGCAAGAGCATTGATTTAAAAAGCGCAGCAGACTGGTACGTCATGGGAGCCTTGTGCCCCACACTTATCACATACTGTTTGCAATTTTGTGGTCCAAGCATCTTGCGGACTTGAACAACATTCTTTATTATGGTTCATATGTTTTATGTTGCAACATCAGTCTTGTGGCCGCCATTCATACCGTTTGGTGTCTGAAGTTGGGATGTCACACTCTCTATCCACGACAATAAATTTGGTCTATCATTTTTCATGCATTCAAAAAATTGTTGGGCTTTGCCCATTTAACAGGGCCCATAACAGGGCCCTCCAATCATAATCATGTTCTTGTTTATAAGCGGTAACATTTTTTCGCCTCTTGACCACGGACACCTTGGTTCTTCATAGTCTTTCAGTAACTGTAAAATCAAATGAGAAACTTGGTGTTGCTGGTCTGCCCAGTGCAGGGAAATCAAGCATGTTTAATACTTTAATTCGTGTTGTGGTGCCTGAAGCAGGCCAAATACTTATTGATGAAGCAGGCCAAATACTTATTGATGGCTGTGACATTGCAAAATTTGCTCTAAATGACCTGCACAGCGGGCTTGAAACAATCCAGTTCTTTTCTCCGGTATTGTAAATATGTCTGGTAATGGATATTTTCTACTTGCCGCAAGGTGTTGGCTTAGACTTTTTTCATTCTCCAAGAACTGGCTGATTCAACTTGGATCCATTTGAGAATCATAGTGATCCAGATCTTTGAGAGGCACTTGCAAGATCTCATCCCAAGGACGTTTCAAGACAGAATGCTGCAGGCCTGCATGCTCAGATACAATATGTAATCATGTAATATCATGTCTCTTGAAGTTGCAAGCTATAAACTTTATAATTCACCTAATCTACATGAACGTTCAATCCCACTGAGCTAATTAGATTCCTGAAGATTGGCTAAAGAAACGGCGCAGTTGATGTTTATTGCCATAACAAAGTTTGTACTATGTACACGACACATGTAGTGCAAACCTTTTCCTTGGGCTTGCCCCTTTATAATTCACCTCCTTTTAACGGCATTTTTTCTAAGTTCTAACTAATATGTAAATGTGAATGAATGAAAACCCATTGGAGGCTCTTTTTAGGTGAGAATTTAACGTGGGAATCCATGTAAATATGGGTCTTTGGATCATCGCAGGGGGGCATTGGTGAAACAATGCGTGTTGAAGTTATTTAAGTTTATGGTAAATTGTGTTGAAACTTTTCCTGTCTAAAATGGGCTTTAATATATTCCTGCTATTTCAGGTTGAAATTAAGATTTTTGATTCTTTTGTTAAGGCTGGCGGGGTTTTCTCATTTAATGAGGTATATGACTGAATCATGGTTGTACATTGAGTTTGAATATTATTCCATCGGTTGTATGTGGGGTCTTTAATATCCTTCTGAGTTATATGAAATAAGAACTATGTGTGTACATGGTATGTAAGAATTTGATAGACTAAATGTCGACGTACAAAATTTAAAATTGGGATACAGTTGCCTCGACTTTGGCCCTTTGTCTATGAAGTCCGTGTACATCCTTTATTAGTTCCCATCTCTATCTAGGCAAAGACTGTAATCATTTTGATACAAATTTGCCTCAAGCCTTGGGCAAAGTTAACAGCATTTGAAATTGTTGTTTCTGGTTAGGATGTTTTGAAAGGGCATATTGTTATTACTACTTTATCACCTATAGCACATCAAGGTGTAGATTGATTGGCAAAGGCTCAATAATTATGCAGGTACATTACCATATCCACTTTATTATGGAGATAATAGTTCCGTCGTGCCCTTTCAATTGTCACCGCAACTCGTTCCCTGTTGAAACTTCTGACTTGAAATTAATCAGATTTCTTTCCACATTTGTGTCCTGCAATGAAGATCTATCCTTGAAAAAAGGGAGGTAGATAAAGCATAGTAGAAATAGAAAATGTAAATGTTGGTAACGAGTTTATGTTGGTAAATGAATTGTTTTCCCAACCCTATGTTCTTAGTGGACATTAAGGTCTTTTATGGTCTCAGTAGACATTTAAGATCTATTATAATAGTAACATTTTGGTTGTGGGACAATAAGTAGGCAAGGAATTGAGGCAACAAATCTTAATAAATGGCCATATTGGTATTGCTATTGTAGTTTGAACCAGTTATTACACTTGGTGAACATCAGGTGTCTTATGTTTTAAAGGAGGTGATCTAGTTGAGTGTTAAGGCCTTCCCATCTTCCATCTGAAGCCTATCTGAAGGGGGAGGTTAGCAAGTCGATCACGTCATTTGTGCATCCATATATTCTCAGCACTGTTAGATATGAGGCAAAATTTGAGGCAAATAAGCATCCTGGGCGCTGCCTCAAATTATTCGCATTCCTCGTCATTGGGTTTTGCCTTGAAAATTTGTGTTTGCCCGAGTTGCATTCGTTTAAGCAGAATGATGGTTCTTTACATATTTTCACTCCTTTTTGGATTGTTGCCATTGTTGAGAATATTATCGTAAGGATGAGAGCATAATGACCACGATGTATGGGTCGAGGATTTAGGACTCAGGACAGAACTTCCATTTTGAGCTTCCTTCTGGTCTGTCAGTTCTGCCATTAAGCATTAGAAGCTGGTATTTTCGTTGAATTTCAATGACAATGTGCTCATTATGGTTGGTCTCCGATTTCACAGCCAAAGAAGATCTTGCCACAGCTATTACATGCGTGTGGTTGCACCGATTTCTCAGGGACTCCCTTCCTTGACTTAATTCCCAAAAAACCCTTCGTAAAATGACCTTAAATTTTAAATATTTTCCCAAATAGCCCCGTATATTTTATAGTTCTGAAATTCGTGTGTTCTTTATTTCATAGGTTGCTAAACTCTTTAGCTACATTTTGGAAGATAAAGGTAGTTCGTTGGCTACAGAGGATTTCGTTTCTAAATGTTCGGGGTTATGGTTTTGAATTGACTGTCAAAATATGACTTTGAACTATGATTTAAGCCACTTCACCCTCCGGCCATGGAGGGCAACCCTCCGTGCGCAGCACCTTGTTTGTTTTGCATGGCTATAACATGTCAAAGACACGGATATACCACGGATATGCCCGTGGCTATAACATGACGACATCCGATATATACGGCGCTCCTGTCCCAAGGGCCCCGAGGATGGTAGTGAAGAACATGGCATTTACGCATAATATTCCAAACACATGGTGACATATATATTTTGAAGGTTGTGATCCTTTTGGAACTAAAAGTTGTCATTCCCAACCTTGTTTCACATGCAGTTACAAGTTACGATGGACTTGCCCTTTTGCCTTTAAAGAACACATTGATGAGGAGCAGTGTGAGTGCAGTCGTAGTTTTCATCCTTTAAATGAAAGAGGCTGGAATATGGCATGAAGTAGTGGAGCAGAGTCGTGGACGTTAGTGATGACGAGTCTACTTTGCAAAGTGGGGTTTGCAGGTAACATAATTTGTTCTGATTAGTTTATGCTGTAAGATGAGGTTTATGCAGGCTTCTTCTAAGACATTTTCCTTTGAAGACATCATGTTTTAGTAAGGATCCTTTAAAGATAAATGCCACACCCTTCAGACTGGCCCAGCATTCGATCATATCCGGGCACGGTATGTTCAGTTAGTTATGCCTGATTAGTCACTACATATGATGTTGCACACGACCTCCATGGGTTTGTTGTGTCATATCTTCATGAGGTTACGGATACACGGACTCAATTGTGTCTTCCAGGGCAGTATTGAACTATCGTGTACGATTGTATAGTATACCAGTATACTTATTACTGCTAAAGTTTTTCCCTCGACAACCCATCGTGGCGGTTTTTTTTTAATCATCTAATATGTTTGCTGCTCTCTTTGTTTGGGTTCCATAATTCAATTGGTCTCCATGGACGATAAAATACATCCGATTCTATTCTAAAATATTATTTGCTACTTAGATCTTTTATTAATGCCTTTAAAAATTGCATTTAAGTGTGCTTTCTAGATCTTGTCATGCCAATCATAGTGCACTATCAAACATAGAATTAGCTACTCTATTATTGGTTATCTATGATTGGAGGAGATTAAGAGATAAGATGATGATAATCTTAGTTTAGTGTATGTGCTTTCTAGGTCTTGGCATGCCAATCATAGTGCACCATCAAACATAGAATTAGCTACTCTATTATTAGTTATCTATGGTTGAAGGAGATTAATGGATAAGATATGCTAATCCTAGTCTAGTATATTGCAGGAGACAGAGCCATGCATTGGACGGTCAGATGGTGCCCTAACATTGTATCAGAATAACCAATGGCAGCCAAATCACCTACTAACTCATGTAACGCAAGAAAACTTTAACCTCAACCATTGGATGCAAAGAAATTCCTAATCTCATTCGTTGAATTAATATATCTCAATAATATTCAATCAACCCACCTCTCCAAGGGTTTTTATTTGGGGCAATCCAAAAAGAAATGAAATAATAACTAGAAACATGCCACAGTATAAAGCAACCCATCCACTGCTTTCAAATATATAGGGCCAATAGATTGCTCCAATCTCATGTTCTTCTACCAGCCTAATGTCCAAGCCTTCTCATGCGCGAAATAATATTATCTATTAAACCCTTCCATGAATGTAGCCAAGCATAAAAGCATCAATAGCACTGTATTTATCAAACAAGGATATCAATGAAAAGGGTATCGATCTTGAAGAGACAACACAACTCACAACTCTGACCACAAGGATGCTACATCTGAAGTAGGTCGCACCTTGGTTCATAGAGCTAAATAGATGTGAATGCAAACATGATTGCCTCTATAGCCGAACTAAAATGAAGAATTATTTTTTTGACTACTAGCAACGGTAGATCCTTCTGTTTTAATATCATCCCTTATAGTAAACCAAAGTTGCCATGTTGTAAGACCCTTTGATGGGCTTATGCTGTGATGATTGTTGTTGGCTATTCAGCATATTTTATGCTTATAAATGTACAGGATGTTGGAATTATTGAAAAACTTCTGTGCAAAAACAAAGCTATAAATCTATCCAAAACAAAGATGGTAATATTCTGTGTTAAGACTCGACACAAACCATTCAGGTATATGGGGGTTGAACTCGAGGAAGCATCAGAATACAAATACTTAGGCAATGATGCTCACTGTAGAGGGAAATGGTCAAAAGGAGCAGATTCAAGGTTTCAAACAGCCATAGGTAACTATTACATCATGGAAAACTTCTGTAACAAGAGCAGGATCATCGATCGAAAAATCAAAGCTTATTTAATCGACACTTCGATAGCATCAACTCAGCTATATGGATCAGAGATTTGGGGGCCAGGCTTGTCCGAAAGCAAGGGGAATAACAAGAAGGCATATTTTGCCAGCACTGCCAAAAATTCAAGGTTAGAAGAAATACACTATTGCCTGAGGCATAATGGTACAATGAGCCCAAACAAACTGTCAACATTAACAATCTGTGAATCGGCAACACCTACTCACAGACCAAGATTGGTTCAGAGATATAACACAATGGACCAGAGAATTAGGGTTGTCTGAGCAATCTACTAAGAAAGAAAAATGGGGCAATAATTAGGTACATATAATGCATCCTGCATTTCCTATGAAACTTCTATCTCAGCAATCTTTTCCATGGCTTCTCCATAAGGACCATGTCAAAAGCTTTAGCAAAGTCCACAAAACAAAACTACAACTCTTGCTTGTTTATGGCCCTCTTCAAATGTATGCAAGATGAAAATGTGGTCGATGGCGGAATCTTTAGGCCTGAAAACTGCTTGTGCAAGTGGGTGCACCTCTGTTTTCGTTGCCCATATCGTTAATTGTTACTCAAGAATACCCGCTAGCAATTTTGTCAGCAATAAGCTTACCATGAATTTGTGGTAGTTGGCAGGACATTGCAGATTTCCCATTGTATATATTGGGACCATTCTGCTGACGGACCATTGTGAGGGAAATCCTTTTAAAAGGGCCATGTTGAACAGACTGATAAGCACAAGAAAATTTGCAGCTCAACCCACTTTAACAGCTCTTCCTGCATGTCATCTAAATATGCAATCTTGCCATCTCTCTCTCTCTCTCTCTCTCTCTCTCTCTCTCTCTCTCTCTCTCTCTCTCTCTCTCTTAGGTTGGCCACATGATCAAAAAAAATTTGTCTCTCGCGCTATACGGCGAGAGACAATTTTTATACCGTATAGGCCGAGAGAAGATGGGAGATGAGCTTCTCTCGGGCCTTAACAGCGGCCGTTTCGAGCTCCCCCGCCGGATTTTTTCCCTCCTATTTGGCTCCGGCGATCCATCCCATATGGGATATTTCTTTCCTCAATCGATATTCAAAATGACAGATATGGGATATTTCGAGCTCGTCTTCCCGCGTCCCATTTCCATTCGAAATCTCTGAAAAATCCATCCCTCACACCTTCGAGGCAGGAAATCTTCGCCCTCTGCCTTCCAAGCATGGATCCGGTAATTTTAGGTATGATTGCAATGCTTCTTAGGGCTATTTTGCTAGGTTTAGCATTGCGTAAGTTTTGCTTGGATCTCATTCAAGAGAACGAACCGGAAGATCCTATGGCAATAGTCGAGGAAGAAGAGTTCGAAGAAGACAACACTAGTCTTCAATGTGTATGTTCAATATTGCTCTTGGCTGCAACCTCTCGACTAAGAAGACCACCGAGAAGATTTTGGGTTTGTCCGAGGCAGACCACACAATGGGATAACATTGACAATCATGCTTGGAATTGCCTTCCCTCATTTGAAGATGATATGTGGCATCGGGTTCTATAGAATGAAGAGAAGGTCATTTGAAAAATTGGTTGGACCGATTGTGCCATACCCGATCAGGCCGGGTCGAAAAGTTAGGCTCCCTCAGATCCCGTGAAAGCAAAGAGCCATGGTACTTTACTTTCTTGCTCATGGAGAGATGCCATTGCATGTCGGCCAAAGATTTTATGTTGGAAAGGCCACAAATCCGTAAATACACCAAGAAAGTGACTTTAGTTTTAGCATCCAAGACTATGCTTTACAAAAGGTTTGTTGCCTTACCCTCAGGTCAAAGACTACTTGATATCATTAAGGAATTTCAAGATGCCACAGGTCTGCCTAATATTTTTGGTGCTGTTGATGGTTCTCACATATTTCTGTACATGCAAAGCCATGGAGAAAAGACAAAGGGGATGATTATTACAGCCGACACAAAAGACATTCCCCGCCTCATGCAAGGTGTAGTAACACACTCTCGAATATTTGTCAATGTATGCGTTAGTAGAACAGGTTACAGGCATGATTCCAATCAGCTTTAAGAAAAGCCTATTGTACAAGAGGCTAGCTTCAAAGCAGATTTTGCAGGAACCTATTGTTCAAATGACAGGAAAAAAGATTAACAGAAGAGGTGAATTACTGGATGCAGATGTAACAGTTAGTATACCTCCAATGCTTTTGGGGGATTCGGCTTATCCAAGCAGAAGGTTTTTGATTAAGGTTTTTCCAGATGGCACGGGTGCTTCTGGCAAGTTCAATAAGAGGATTTGCAAGGGCAGGGTTTGTGTTGAGAATGGTTTTGGTATAGTGAAAGAAAAATTCAGAATTTTGAAAGCTCTGCCTATTCACGTTGGTAGGGCAGCCAAGATTATTCATGCTTCCTGTGTCTTGTGGAATTTCTGCATAATGGAAGACCTGGATATGGAAATGCTGCCCTTAGAACCAGAATTGCCAGATGTTGCCTACTATGAGACAGAGGACATGAATAAGAAATTGAAGAAGGAAGGGGATTTGATAAGACATGTAATTTTTCAGAATAGAGAAGGTAGAAACTAGTTTGATTCATTCCACACACCTCATCTGGTTTGAAGTGTTCCCATTAATTGAATGTATTCTGCCATTTGTTGAGCAGAAATATGTACATGAACTTTCATGGAATCATTGAATTGAAACATTTGAATTGAAACAATGTTTGGATTTTGTGCACTTCACCTAGGTATAGCAAAAGTAAAACAATGTTTGTATCTTAATAGAATGTTTGCAGACTTTAAAGAATGTTTGCAGAGTTTAAAGGAGGTTTGCAGACGAAAAATAATGTTTCCACAGTGAAACAGTGTTTGCATGTTTCCTTCTAGTGAATAAACATATACAGCAGAACAAATACAGCAGATAATGAATAAGACAATGAAAACAAGATAATAGACAAGTGTAGAAGATGATGAGCTGCTTTTATTTCCAAAAACTCAGGTCTGTTACATGAACAAATGCTGGAAAATAGAGTAGCCACAGAAATGTTTGTGGTCCCTGGAATGCTTCTAAACAACAACTAAACAATCCTAAACTCCATGAACCTCCTCCACTTAACCTGTAACAATAGCATTTACGAAAAATGGGTTAGTGAAAATGTAGAATATGCACAACTGAAGAATATCTGTGGAAATCTGAAAACCTGTATTCACATTTCAATGATTTACAAAAATAAGACCATTTCATCATGGTCTGAGTCCAAAATAAGGCCTATGGCCGTTTCAGTATCATACAACATTTCAGAACTAAGAACTAAACCACAAACGAAAAAAAAGGCACTGAGGTAAAAAAAAAAAAGCTGAGTTCATGAAGAGGCTGCGTTCCTGAGACAAAAAAAGGTTGGGAACAGATTGGGAAACTGATCCAGTCATCCTTTTAGTTCTTCTAGGAACCAATTTCTCGCTCCTCGGTGGAATGAAAGGCTTCTTAGCAGTCGGCATGGAGGATCTGGTAGCCTTTGTCATTTTCTTTAGAAAATTTGTGTCTGCTATTTCAATCTATTAGATGCTAAAAAAATGCCTATCACCAAAGCAATGAACGAATTGAAGTAAAGTAATTCTCGAAATGCTTACCGGATTGAGAATTGGCGCTTAATGCTCCGCTGGGAGGGAAGGAATTGGGATCTGATTCTTGGAGCCCGCCCACCTAGAACAGAGGCCGGAATTAAGGTCGAAATTTCCGGCCTCCAAAAACGATCCCCATAAATTTTTCGGGGCGTTGGGCTTAACGGCCCATTAATTGATGGAAACGCCCCTAACAGCAGTTAGGCTTAGGGGCTCTAAATTATTTCCACTAAGTGGACTCTGAGTCCACTATCTCTCCTCCCATTTACTCTCAAATCATCTCTCATGATCTCTCGGCTCTCATGTGGCATTTCTCTTCTCTCTCTCTCTCTCTCTCTCTCTCTCTCTCTCTCTCTCTCTCTCTCTCTCTCTCTCTCTCTCTCTCTCTCTCTCTCTCTCTCTCTCTCTCTCTAGGGCGGAGACTAAGGCGGCAAAAAAGACTGGAGGTGTGTCGGGCTCTCCTAAGGGGGTCCAATTGCCGGAAAGGGATCCAGACAAGGAAGGAATAAACAAAGAAAAGATATCGCAGTGCTCCTAGGGCTTGATGTAGACGCCCAGAGAAAGCTCGTGGGGCATCGGGACAAAACACGAGCCGGGGGGCCAAATAACGTGACAAAACCAGGTAGCTCGCATCTTGATGGCTCTGGCGGGAAAGGGGCAAATAATCACGCGCGAGGGCAGCCGAATCACAGCCCCCTTTGGGCACTGATGGAATTAGAACAGGGGAAAATCGAGGACCACCAGGTATATTCTGGCCAGCCCAAAACGTAGCTCTCCCTTCTGCTCAAAATGGCTACCTGATGGACAGCATGGCCTCTCATGCTCCTGTCAATCTGATTGGGCAGTCCGGAATGCATCCAACTGCTGGATTTGGGATGCAGCAGACCGGAGGAATGCACCCAACTGCTGGATTTGGGATACAGCAGACCGGATTTGGGATGCAACCACCATCTGGGGGGTTTACAGGTGGAAATGTTACAGGAGAAATTATTATGGGTCAGCTGCTTACTGTCATGATGAAGATACTAGACTCCATGGAGCAATCTAGGAAGGAAGCAGAGCAAGCAAGAAGAGATACAGCAGTACAGCAGGCCCAAATGTTGAAACTTCTTCAAGGTATGACTGAATCTTTGAATTCGTTAAAAAATGAAAACTTGGAGCTGAAACAGCAGATAGCAAACATATCAGATACACCTCTTAACAATGATTATGTGGAGAATGATGGATGCAAAGAAACCCTGGCAGATGTTCTACAAAAACTGGACAATAGAATGAATGAAATTGTTGAGAAACAAGAACAAAGCAAGCGAGCATTGAACATGAGAATCAGCGGGCTGCCGGAAAAAGAAGAAGAAAATACCAGAGAAGAGGTACAGGCCTTGTTTCAAAAACTGCAGGCTCCTACAGATGGGATTGTAAATGCATACAGAGTAGGCAAATGGGATGGACGAGTCCGCAATGTGGTCGTGAAATTTAGTAATGAAGAAACCAAGATGCGTGTAATGCAAAAACGCACTCTATTGAAAGGGCAAAACATATGGCTCAATGATGATTTAACACAAGCCCAATTAACACAAAGGAAAGAGGAGGTCCATAGGCTTAAAGAAGCAAGGCAGGAAGGCAAGAAAGTTTCTTGGAGGAATGGCAAGGCCATCATTACCGAATAGGAAAGAAAGACCATCAGGGTATGTATGTGGAACATTAATGGTAAAGCAGATGAAGTCGCGTTACTCGGAGATGTTCTCAAATCTTGGGATCTATTTTTTATGGTAGAAACACATGAGCACGAAGAACACGGGCTACCTGACATAGATAATTTTAATCTATTACATTCTGTATGGCATACTAAAGGCTGGAGAAGAAAGGGAGTAGGAGGCATAGCAGTATATGCACGCAAAGGACTGGAAAACTTGTTTACAGTAGTTAAGAAGGACACATCTAAACAACATATATGGCTGGAGACTATGGGATGCTATGGGAAAGTGTACATAGCCGGATGCTACTACCCGCCCAGGGACTCACCTATTTATAAGACAGGGGACATGGATAAAGATGACCCGTTCCATCACTTGGAAAAAGATGCATTGGAACTGGGCAACCGTGGGGACATTGTACTAATAGGAGACTTTAATAGCAGAATAGCACATAAACAGGCATACATACCAGCTGACGACGGAGATGCTATTTGGATGGAACCCTTAGAAGAAGAAATCATGCAAGCGAATGGATGGGCAAGGGTAACACAAGACCGTAATATGGAGGTACAACCCCAAGGCATGCACCTATTGAATATGTGCAGTGGATTGGACTTGATTGTGTTAAATGGCATAACAAAATTTCCATGTTCCGGAAAATGTACATCTAAAGGACCTACAGGGGATGGTATCAGTGTGGTTGATTTGGCATTAGCAGGCACAAACATCCTGAACAGCATATCTAATATGTATGTGGATGACTCTCTTCCCACTTCAGATCACTACCCTATTGTACTAGACATAGAGGTACACAATCAAGAGACCACGCCTTTGCAGAAACAGGTATTTAACAAACCCATATACATGCAAGCAACTAAGAAGAAGGAGTACAAAAAAGCATGTGAAGAGAGAGTGCAAGAAATCTTGTGGCCAACTGACCTGGCTGATCTTGATGCCACGCTATCATCAATGCTGATTGAGGTGGCTAGTAAATGTTTCTTATCACAAAGAAAAGCAAAAGGGCTACCATGCAATGGATGGTATGATCAACAGTGCAAGGATAAGAGAATGGAGTATAAGCATGCTAACATCGTATGCAAACCTAAGATAAGAGAAGAATACAGAAAGCTGGTTAGACAGAAAAAACGGGTATACATGCAACAGAAACAGGAACAGTTTGTGAGGGAGTTGATTGGAGATCCTAAAAGGTTCTGGGCAAAATTAAAAAAGAGGAAACAAATGGTGAGTACACTAGAAGTGGACACGCTAATAAAACAGGTACGGAAACTTTACCACATTGAAGGACTGAATGATGTCATGAAAGTGAATGGCGAAGTGTTAGTTTTTTCTGAAGGAGAAGTAGAAATTGGTATAAAAAAGCTAGCAGGCGGGAAGGCAGCAGATGCTCTTGGCCTCGTAGCTGAAATGGTTAAGTGGGCAGGAACTGGGGTAACAAAGATAATCACAAAGATGATGAACACGGTATTGATCACTGGCTTTCCCTCTACATGGCAATACAACCGCGTGGTACCGATTCATAAATCAGGGGATGCTGCAGACCCAAATAACTACAGAATGGTGATGGTAAGTAGTCTCTTTTCGAAACTCTTTGCTACATTACTAGAAAATAAACTGAGCACATGGGCGGAGGAGAATGGCGTTAGAGCGGAAGGGCAGGCAGGTTTCAGGCGTGGGAAATCCACCATAGACCATTTGGTGACTTTTAGAGCAGTTACAGATTCAATAAAAAAGACCAAAAAACCACTCTTTGCATGCTTTATTGATCTTACCAAGGCCTTTGACATGCTGCGCAGAAGAAATATATGGGATTATATGGAAAGTATTGGAGTCCCCCAGAAACTAAGAAATGCAGTGGCGATATTATATAAAAAGGTAGTGGTTGGATTGTCATTCCCACTGAACCAACAATGCCAAGAAGAAATTGTCAGCAATATAGGGGTGAAGCAAGGGTGTCCTTTATCACCTACTCTTTTTGGCATATATATTGACCAACTAGAAAGATGGTTAAATGAGGATGGGGGGGAGGAACCACAATTGCTGGATATGCATTGGTACTATTGTTGTATGCTGATGATATTGTGATCTTTGCCAGGAGCCAACAAGGGATGCAGAAACATCTAGATACATTGGCTGATTTCTGTGATAGAACAGAGATGAAGGTGAATTTGGGAAAAACAAAAATCCTTATATTTGGGATAAGAGTCCATGATTTTCACTTCTACTACAAGGGGGAAGAGGTTGAGATTACATCCACATATAAATACTTAGGGCTGATTGTGAAGCACAACTACAATTGGAACAGCGCAGTGGAACAGAGGACAGATGCGGAATTAAAGCTCTCTACTCAATGCAAAGAACATGCAATAAAAGAGGGATTGTTGATTTGCAACTTAAAAAAATGCTTTATAAGACTTTGGTGCGCTCTGTCATTCTATATGGATGTGAGGTGTGGGGTCCAGGACTCTCTCTAGACATGTGGACTAGAGTGGAGAAGATCCAAAAGAAGTTCTTTGTTGTCGAACTAGGAGTTAAAGTGCAAACACCCTACCAGATGATGCTTGCTTTGGCGGGGGCTATATGAACTTGAAATTGAAGCATTACTTGCAGACCATACACTATGTCGAAAAGATTCAAGATATGGATCACGATAGATTACCCAAGAAAGCTATGATTCGAGTAGCCTAAAAGGATGGTTTGCGAGTGTAGTTAAATGGATGAGACGGTGGGACATGACGTTGGATGATGTGCCGCATTTAAGAGGACAAACTCAATGAATGGGTATACAAAAAGGCACCCGGATAAAGGGTGGAGGAATCCTGGTACTAAGATGGTATTCTATAGGGAAATGATGAATCCAGAGTTGGGAGAGGCCACACACCTAGCAGGTAACCTCTCGCACTTTAAACAACATCTTGTTTCTAGGCTGCGCCTTAGTTCACACCACCTAGGGGTAGAAGTGGGGCGATGGGGGATGTCCCGACATAGGGCGCATTATGTAAAGTGTGTGGTGAGGATGTGATTGAGGATGAGATACATCTGATACTGCACTGCCCAGCGTACCAGGCTCTAAGACACAGACACAGGATATCCTCGGAAATGACCCTACAGGCGTTTTTTGAGATACCACCGGCGAACATTGGATATTTTCTAATGGATGTTATGAAAATGAGAGAGATGTCTATAAAAAATTATAAATATTTGTTGGACATTTATGATAAGGAGGGAGACATAGACTAATGATACCTTATGAAAGGATCATTGGATATTCAAAGAAACATGTATTTATGTTGATGATCGTCTTCTAGACCTGATGGTCTCACAGACGTTAATAAAACATTATCTTATCTATCTCTCTCTCTCTCTCTCTCTCTCTCTCTCTCTCTCTCTCTCTCTCTCTCTCTCTCTCTCTCTCTCTCTCTCTCTCTCTCTCTCTCTCTCTCTCTCTCTCTCTCTCTCTCTCTCTCTCTCTCTCTCTCTCTCTCTCTCTCTCTCTCTCTCTCTCTCTCTCTCTCTCTCTCTCTCTCTCTCTCTCTCTCTCTCTCTCTCTCTCTTCTCTCTCTGCTGTAGAAGGGTTTATCTGAAAGCCATAGCTCTCACATATAGTGTCAGATTGCAACGGGGTTGGGCTCGTTGGAAAGCTTATCTCGAGCTCTTTCCAAGGTGTATAATATCAATACTTTTGATTCAGTTTGACAGTCTGTAATTGGCATTTTCCGGGACTGTAACAAATGGCAAAAAAGGGCAGAAACAAAAAAGAGGGAACCGAGGATGCTGGGTCGTCATCAAACTCAGGTGCCAGAACAGGGGGAGCCGAAAGTATCAAGAAAACAGGGAACCTGGTTTTTTCCTCCACAGAATCGGAAGCTCCAGAGAAAACTGAGGGTACAGTGACCATACAAGATCTGTTAGATGCCATTGGCCAGATGAGGGCAGCCATGGAATTCTCAACCCTGTCTATGAAGACATCAATGGAGGCCTCTGTCCAAAACATGGTAAGTGATTTGAAATCTTTCTTGTTAGCTCATGTGCAAGCGTATGGAGAAATGTCGGCAATAATATGATAATGGAATTAGAGCAGTTCAAGAAAGGGATTAAAGCAGAATTTGAAGCTTTCAAGCAAGAGGTTTTGAGTGAAGATAGTGATTATGAGATGATGTAGAAGAGCAGGAAGAAAAAAGGACATCTCTCGAATCCAAAAGCAATTATCGCCTTTTATAGAAGAGCAAGAAAGGAGAGAAAAAGCATTGAACATCCGCTTTGATTGGCATACCGAATGCACTGCAGAAAAGACTAAAGACATTGTTCGGGCTTTTTGTGAAAATGAACTGGCGGTGATAGATTCAGGCATTACAGATGCATTTCGGATTGGCAAGCAAACTGGTAGGGATCGTCACATTATTGTCAAATTCAGATCAAAGGAAGACAAGATTAATATACTGAAAAAGAAGACCATGCTCAAGGGAAAGAAGATCCGATCAATGATGATCTTACTAAGAACCGGTTTCAAGAGTACAAGGAACAAAAGTGCGGATCCTCAAGGAAGCAAGGCAAGCGGGGAAAAGAGCGTCATCGGCGGCGGGGAAGGTCATGGTGGAAAATCCAGAAAATGCATAGGTATTTGAGACCACTAGGTTAATGTGTTGGAACATAAATTCTATTAGTCAATATAAAATAGATGTAGTAGATGATCTATTTTCAAATGTAGATGTTTTGTTCTTCTTAGAAACTTGTGAAAATGAAGAAAAAGGTTTACCAGACATACATGGGTCTACATTGTTGCACTCCGTTTGGCACAATAAAGGCTGGCGCCTAAAAGGACATGGCGGGATTGCATGCTATGTAAGGTCAGGCATGAAACACCTGGTGAAAATAATGAATGAAAGAGGATCATTGCAGCATATCTGGGTGGAGTTCCATGGCCAGAAAGGTAAGATCTTTGTGGCGGGATGTTACTTTCCACCGAGAGAATCACCAGTTTATGACTCAGACCACCTGGATCGGGATGACCCCTTTTTTAGCTTAGAACAGGATGTGCTTTCATTGCTGCCAGATGGTGATGTTCTCTTATTAGGAGATTTCAACGGGCGCATTGCTACCAAACAAGCAGCTATCGCTAGCATGGAAGGGGATCCCGTATGGGTTGAGATGCTTGATGATAAGGAAGTATCCCAGGAAGGATGGAGTAGAACCACGTCAGATAGAATAAGATGGCCTACACCCCAAGGCAACCATGTGCTTAATATGTGCGGGGCTTGATTTATTGGTTTATAATGGCACACGAGGTTTCAGTGCACAGTAAGTGCACATGCGAGAAATGCAAGTGTTGTTGATCTCGTTCTTGCTACATCCCGGTTTTGCGCAATGTGTTACATATGTCTATAGGGGAAGAGATGGAAAAGATCTCGATCATACACCGATAATTGATTGTGTTAAGCACCGGGAATTACACATGCCACCGTGCACGTTGTGTCTCTAAGCCTCGCATACGTATGAAATATCATAAAGTGGAAAGCTATATGAAGAAGTGTGAGGCAAGAGCCTCCACAACAAATTGGCCCAAATGACAATCGATATATTAAGTGACAAGATTGCGAGCTAGTTCTAGATGTTGCCACCGATTGTTTTGTCTCAGAGAAAGATGAAGGGGTTGCCATGCAATAGTTGTTTTGATGCCTTGTAGGGCAAAAAAGAGAGGCATTTAAGGGGCAAGGGGGAAGATAGACAGAGATTAAAGAAAGAATATTTTGCACTCACGAAATCAAAAAGAAAAAGTATGTATATCGAGAGGCAATAGGAGCTGATCCGTGACACTATAGCGATCCCAAAAAATTCTCGAATGAGCTTAAGCCTAAGATGAAGCAGAGACCCACACGAAACCATGGCTTTATTAAGCCAAGTCGTAAGTCGTATCACATGCCGAGGCCAATGTCGGTAATATTGACTTACGGGATGGATGTAGGCCGGTGCTTTGATTTGGAAGACTTAGAAGAAGGGTTAAGTCATCTTGCCAACGGAAAGCGGGGCGATTCAATTGGGCTGGTAGCTGAAATGTTCAAATGGGCGGGTAACTCAATACATGTTGCATTGGTGTCATTATTTAACAATGTTTTGCGCAAAGGGTTTCCTCGCGACTTGGCGGTGAATGGGTTATCCCCTGCATAAAGCCGGAGATGAGAAGGATCCCGAAATTACCGAATGATTCCGGTTAGTAGTTTATATGCCAAATTATTTGCTTTGCTATCTTGAATTGTAAATTGAGCACCACGGGCTGAAAAACATAATGTTAGAGCCACTTTGGACAAAGTGGTGCTTCGGACCAAAAAGATCTACAGATTGATCATTTGGTTACTTTGCGAGCTATGGTTGATTCGGTTAAGGGTAAGAAAAAACCCCTTTATGCTCTTTTTGTTGATTATGCTAAGGCATTTGACACCGTATCTCGTAGTAATTTATGGGAGAGGATGGAGGCAATTGAGCTCAGACATGCAGTGAAGATAAGTTTTGGTACAGCTATCATCCCCCTACATTGAGCAATGCGCAGATGTGGTAGAAAGTAATATTGGAGTGAAGCAAGGGTGCCCACTGTTGCCCACACTATTTGGCCTATTTATAGACCAACTGCAGGCTTGGATGTCCGAATATGGCGGGGAGGGGACCCCATTGTTTAGATGCATGGTTCTGTTGCTCTTATATGCTGATGATGTTGTTCTTCTTCCCGCCGCTCGGGGAAGGCATGCGAAAGCATTTAGATGCTTGTTGGCACATTTCTCGTGAAACGTAAAAGTATGAGGGTAAATATATCAAAGACTAAGATGATGGTATTTGGAACAAATAAAGTAGATCATCTTAAATTCCTCTATCATGGAGAACCTGTGGAAATTGTCACCTCGTATAAGTATCTAGGGATACATGTGGACAAGGGGCATAGCTGGAACTCTGCTGTTGAGCATAGAGTAAATGGAGGCCTGAAAGCACTATATAGCATGCAAATAAAAGTGGAAAAAGCGTAAATATGGGACTTTAGCCCAAGGCGTACATTATATCGAAAATTTGGTCCAAACAGTTTTGCTCTATGGGTGTGAAGTATGGGGGCCGGGATTATCGGTAGAATCCTGGAAAAAGGTTGAGAAAGTGCAGAAGAAGTTCTTGAGAACAGAATTGGGTACTAAAGCTCAAACTCCATATGATATGCTGCTTGTAGAATGTGGCATGATGCCACTAGAGGCTGAAGCCCTATGCAGAACGCTTACATATCTCTCTAAGTTGCTATTTGATATGCCAGAAGATAGCTTACCAAGGCTAGCATTGGAAGAAACAAGAGACAAGGGGTGGTACTCAGATATTAGGGAATGGATGAGGAAGTGGGGGATGGACATTCATGGTATACGTGAGAATAAGGGCAATCTAAGAGAGTGGGTGCATGAGCACCTCATTAGAAGAAGCTGGAGAGTCCCGGAGACCAAAAAACATTTCTATAGACAGTATATAAATCCCACTCTCCAAGAGGCCAAATACCTCAAGGAAGATGTGTCTTTTGGCGCCAGACAGATGATAGGATGCGGCTTAGCTCCCATAGGCTTGGGGTTGAAGTAGGACGTTGGAGTAATATTCCCCATGAATTGAGATTTTGCAAAGTATGCAATATGGGAGAAGTAGAAGATGAATTACATGTCATCGTAAGGTGCCCGTCATACTCAGGGATTCGAGATAAGTACAGTATCCATTCAAACTCTTTGCTGGAATTCTTTGATATGCCTGGACATCACATTGGGAAATACTTGAAGGAAATATTGGTACAGAGAGAACAGTTAATGAGTACTAAAGATTGTAATGTTATACATGATGAGAGTTGGGAAGAGTCTAATGCATTCTTGTCAGAAGATGCATTAGAGGATATCTTTTATAACGTTGAATATGTACATTGATCGTCTCATAGACCTGGTGGTCTACAGACGTAATAAATACAACATTTCATTTAATTTCATCTCTCTCTCTCTCTCTCTCTCTCTCTCTCTCTCTCTCTCTCTCTCTCTCTCTCTCTCTCTCTCTCTCTCTCTCTCTCTCTCTCTCTCTCTCTCTCTCTCTCTCTCTCTCTCTCTCTCTCTCTCTCTCTCTCTCTCTCTCTCTCTCTTAAAGCCTTTTTAGTGAGCCTTTAGTGACGGCCTCGTCTGTTATAACCAGTGCTGGGCCTACTTATATTGGCACTTCACTGCAAACCCCCATTAGAATCATAAAGTTGCATCAGGTTTTGCTCCCACTGGTCTTAAGAAATACTTCCAGTAGGTTCCATAGGCATATGCAGCACTCTTCTCCAAAATGTCTTGGGGTTTTGGTCAGAGATAGAACATCTCCCTATGGTGCTCTGCTATATATTGTGCCTTTTTGCCCTTGAGGAAAGCCTTTTATTATTTGATCCCCTGTAGTATGAGAGTGGGATCAATTACCAGCCTCAACTGGCGTTTAAGCTCCTCACACGGAACATCAAATCATCTATTTTGAGAATCTCACTGAGGACGAAAACCTTCTTGCTTATCTTGTCCCAAATAATCCAACACTGAAAAGGGTGTGACCAACTTGTCAGTTTGTTGTTCCAACATGGGAAGCTTGAGAATTTCACTCTATTTTTCTGCTAGTATCTCAGCGTAAGTCTCCGCCTAGTCGTAACCCAGGCGTAGCGGAGGCATGTGGAAACTAACTTGGTAGCAGACTTGCACAAGTTGCCAGTATACCTCAAAAATAAGGAGTTGGTAATCTAAATCCACCACCTCATCCCTGTTGTCTGTTCCCACCTGCAAATGCCTGATAAGGTGTAAATTTTGCTCGTCCACAAGTAGTTCACGATGATGGATCCCTCCCCCCCTCTCCTTTTCTCGACCCCCAATTTTTCCTATCAACACGTGTAGTAAGAGGAGAGTGGCCATTGCGTGAGGCCAGTGCAAATGAGCATGTTAAAGATGTTATATGTCTAAACCAATTGTATGCCACATTAGCAGCATCAACAGTACTTGCGTCATGTGCAATTGTTGCCTCATTCGACGATTTAGTTGTTCTGTTATATGCACAATATTTGCTATAGTATGATCCAAAAGGCAAAAGATCCTCATATTACCTTGAACCAGAGCATCAGCTCTTCCAGTATTCCTTATGTACCTCACACGAGCAAGCCCACAACATGTGGCTTCTGCTGCAAAGGTGTGGAGTCGTAATCAAGATATATGGAGGTGCCTTTTAATTTTGCTCCACTTGAAAGAGAATGGCACCCCTGGCTACTGAATCTACCACTGTGAATTTCACAACACATGGCTGGCCATGGCGCTGAATGCCAAGACGAGATGCCCTGACACTATTCACATGAACATGGAAGCTCATCTTGAAAAGTACCATTATTTTAATCTTCTCCTTGAGGTCTTCTTATGCCTCCTTGAGAAGGTAGATCACCATATTATGGCATCTGCATCTTTGCTCCTGCTGTTCCCTGAGAGCTCAGCCAATGTTCTTTGTTGGACAGGCTATTCCGTTTGTCCCGACTAAAGAAATCTTCTTCAAGTCTTCAAAGCTTGGAGGCTGTATCAGTATCTTGTACAGAGTTTCCCTTCTCCAGAGCGTGAATGTTGCGTGGAGGCTACTGGACATTGATAGCCATGTCCGTAATGTCTATATGAACTTGTACTATGTGCTTCCTAATTTAATGCTCAAAGTGTTCTTGAGTTTGTGTCGTGCTATCCTGTTGCCTCGATCTCGTAGTCAAATTTGCCCGGAGTCCAATAATCTCTCATCTGGCTTGACCACATAAGCAAGTTGCGCAAGCTGCAAACGATCTTCTAGCTGCTACATGCGTAACTCAATGCTGAAAATGCATTGCTTCTCAAGGTCAACCTACCTTGTCCGTAATGTAGGAGCCTGGGGATGCACTTAGTAATACATCTGTGTTCGTAGGGTGGCCAAAAACATCCCTAGTATACTGATCTTTGAAAGCTAATTTGACCCCTAAAGTATATATTTTACCTCAGATAATGGTGAAAAAACCCCCTAATGGTAAGTATACAAATATGAAATGGCAAACAAAAAAAATTGGATGCACATGCCCCATACTGCAAAGTAATGAATTCCCAGGTGTAGGAACTGTCAGCGAGGCGTGTAAGCTTAGTTGTAATGCCCTCAACAGTTGGTTGCATGTGTTCCATGGTGTTGGGCTGCAATTCTTTGTGAGCGACTTGTTGCCAAGTTCAATTGGCGCCCTAAAACTGCCTTGCCATGTGTGTAGCATTGCCTTCCTCAGTGAAGCTCTACAGAGCGGGATTGTGTTTATGGCCTCTGCTAGCAGAAATCTGGCTGCCGTATTGGAAGGGCCCTGTAGTAGTTGTGAATCTAAGGGTATGTCCATTGGGGGTTGTAGAGGGCGCATCCATGTGGGTGCGCTTGAAAGAAAGTGTAATGTTAGAGCAGATTGAGAGTAATAACATAGCAAGATAGCGTTGCAAAGATAGCGCATAATAACAAAAGATTGTGATATTCTGTTACAGATGGAATCCGACTTCAACTCGCTTGTTAGGGTCCGTTCACATGTAGCCGTAAATGAGATGCATTTCCTGTTGACATGAACCTGATTTTAGAGCAGGAGTCATATGAAGCTGTCGATAGCTTTGGGCCTTCTTCCGTCTTTCTCGCAAGAGGAATTCAAAATTTGTGGTGTCACCCTAAGCCATGTATTGAAACTTCTTCCGTCTTTCTCGCAAGAGGAATTCAAAATTTGTGGTGTCATCCTAAGCCATGTATTTAAATCGGACGAATTCTTGCCAATAGGAGTTGGCGGAAACACCTGTCAACTGAAATCCATTGCTATTATTTTGCTGCATGTGACCCTTCATTTTTGAACAATTGATCCCTATCAACCGCTACATGTGACCAGACCCTTAGCCACAACGAATAGGTCGTTTTGGCTTGAATTAGAGCTTTTTTTGAAGTCCAAAAGAATTGGTCGATGATCAAAACTAGAAAAGCTCCGACAATCAAGTCCGTTATAGGCATAACTTGACCATGCCATTTTATTGCTTTTTAAAACTTTTTAATCTTTGATGTCGAAGATTATCAGGACTTAACTAGCATTTTAGGTACTTAAATATTATTGCAGCAATAGAGGTTATGGGCGTATAACCTGCTCAAGGGGAGAGTTGATCCCCTTTTAAATTTTATAGCAGCATGAAATAACTCAAATAGAAGGTGTAATCCAATATAAGCTTTCCAGATGTTTGCTGTGTTGGAAACATTTTGTCATCAATGGTTATGAACTAGTTGGAAAATACAAGATTTGGCAGACAAACAATTTTAATACATTCAAAACCAATACACTGAATGTCCTTGCGGATCTGTGTGAACATGAAAATACAGTTGAAGCCACGTCACCAGTATGAAGCTTCTTTGCAGACAGACTTCTGCCCCTTCCAATTATGAAAATCAGTGCTGCGGATGATATCATCATGTGTAATAAAATCATCAAACTCTTCGATCTGATGCTGCCTTGATTCTTTTACACGTCATCATATCGGCAGACAAACTTAAATAAATAGAGTCGTTTGTTCCCTTCTCTAGCACGTAGTCAACAATAGCCTCCATAGCTTCTTGAATTTTGCATAATTGAGACTTCAATCACTGATGTCCGATTCATAGAATCTCTATTTATGGTGGGATTAATTGGATGATTGAGTGAAACTATCTCCTCTTCCTTTTCCCCCCAAGCTGTCCAGATTTAAATGCTGCTTCCTGTTCTTGCAAAAATGCCATTGCTTTGCGATATTTTTCATTCCGCTCATCTTCAACTGCAGCCTTCTCTTTTGCTTTTTCTGCATTCAAAAAATAATTATCCTTACGCAATTCCCGAGCAGCACCTTTTGCCTCCTGTTTTAACTTTCGAAGCAGCTTTTTCTTTTCAGATCTCTCACGGTCGGGGTCGTAGTCTCTTCCCTTAACATAGCTGTAATTTCAACAAACATCAGATGCGTGATATTGATAATATCATAAGGCATAGAGGAATAGAAGGAGAAATAAAAAGAGCATTACTTTTCCTCAAACTTAGGATTGAATTGTTTGATAGGAACTGGCTTCTTGATCCTCATCCTCAAAGGCTGACGAAAATTTTCCTGCTCTGTACACTTCAATTGAATAAAATCTTGTGTCCAGACGCACAATACTTCCACTTCTTCTGGAAGCTTGTTCAGTTTACAAATTTCATGCAGAACACTTAGGAAGGGATTAAAGACTTCTGGGAAAGAAGGAAGATCCTGATAAAGGGATGTAAATCCTTTCAGTGTTTGGATAGCCACATGTAGCACAGCAGCACTGGAAACATTAAAAGATACTTGTCACTTTGGTGAAACACAATTTGCAGTTAAACATATACAGGAAGTACCGAAAATTATCCGTCCCAAACATGGGAGAGGACTCCTCTGCAGAAACAATGCCTACAAAGTCCAGCGCCCTAACATCAGTTCTCTTGGAACTCAGAAGCAGCCAGGGACTGCTGCCCATAAGCTCTCGCATGAACACCGGACACTGGAAAACAACTACAAAATTTATCACCAAATTTCCATAAATGTACAATTCAAGCCTGTACAACATACAAGAGTTCTTGAAATATTCTTCAGTGGCAGAGCTGACAACAAAAGTGCGAGTAAGAAGTTGATTGCCTCAGGACAAAACCTCTTTGCATGTTTCATTACCTGGCAAACCAATACAAAAAGCTTAAGCAAAGACATGACAATATTCTTGACCATCCAACTTCAAAGAGTGATGGACACACTGCTCCTTGTTCTTTATTAATTACCCTTCCCTCAATTAGGCACAATGCTAAAACTATGAATACATTAGGAAAAAAGAATAAATTGCAAGGGTTTAAAAGGAAAAGCTGCAGCATTCCACCATCAAACATCTGTTGCATGGCTAGGCATGAAACATTCTTGCTTAGAGTGCAATTATGTACATTTGAGAGGCGCAAATTTTTGTTGTAAGCACCGTTTTTGTTGTAAGCAAAATTGAAACTCACCGAAAGAAGCAGTGCACAAACAAAGGAACCGATGGCAAGGTCACGTCCAGACTTCACAGGACAACGTATTAGATATTCTGCTGTTAATAATGTTGCTGGTGTCATTACTGCATGCCGAAAATCAGATGGAGGAAATATCATGGACCAAAGTCTCAACAGCAAAAGTGTCTCTGTGGATGGCCAGCAAGAGCATTCACCTGTGTGGCAATTATGGCATCAGGTAAAAAGAATGTAAGACCAAAAAGGATTACGAAAACTGCAACTCTACCTGCATTCTTCAGCTTTTCAGATAGCTGTTTCTGCATGTGCACAAGCATCTTTTGTGCACAGGTTGCAGCAAAGTATGGTGCCTCAAAGCTCATCTCAATTAATGGTTTGACCAGAATATTCAGTTTGTCCATATGGATTGGCTTTTTGCCTGCAGTTTCTTTGAAGTACAACAACAAAACATTGTAGAAAATCTGCAAAACGAACAAAACATGGGGAAATAACACAAAGTTAGCTGTGTTGCACTCAAAAGGCAGTCATATACCAAGCCACACACCTGCATTTTTTTCCGATTTTCAGGAGATAAACTGATGGCATTGCAAGTTCTGATTCTCTTAATTGCAAGTTCAAGATCTTCTAATTCTCTATTATCAACAAGCTGCCTAAAGGCAGACACAGTTTGCGGAGCATCTATAACATATGGCAATCCACCTTCTTCTAATTGCATGTCCTGATGTTTTACTTCAAGCACTTTAGATTGCTTGCATTTTAACTTTTTATTTCCTGACATTCTGCTGTTCAAAGCGGGATGCTCATCAGCATCCAATGCTTCCGAAGCATTATATCTTTCAACATTGTGTTCCTTTTCTTCATCAAAAACTCCATTTTTTGTATCTGCATTATCTTCAGTTTCTTCTTCGTCCTCAAATTGTTCTTCCCTTCCATTTTCATCCTCAAATTCTGCTCCAACTCCGTCTTCATCCTCAGATTCCACTTCATCTCCATCTTCATCCTCAGACTCTGCTTCCCTTCCATCTTCACTCTCATAATCTGAGTCATCTTCTTCATTTTCTTCACTGCTGGTCAATTCTTGGACGTTATCAAAGTGTTCATCTAGCATAAAATTTTCTCCAAGGTCATCCCCAGATATCTCCATGCACCTTTTCTTTCTTGTCCCTTTTCCACGTTTACCATCTTTTTGTCCTGCGGCCTCATCAGAGTCCTCGTCAGATTCAGAGCCGCCTTTACCAAACATTCTCTTCTGCCGCTGTTTCTGTTTTAAATAAAAGGCCAGCATTGTAAGTACATAGAGAACATGATCCTTAAATGCCAAGGGACGCAATTGCTTAATAAAATAAATCTTAGCAATCATACTTTTAGGAAAATTAACATGCATAAGAAATAGCACAGTCTAGCCATCACTAAGCCTACCTACAACAAACTACCTATAGAGCAACTATGTACGGGCCAGTATTAAGAAAGCTCAAGAAAGTGAATCAACGCAACAGCAGGCAAAACCCATGCAATAATGATATACAGTAGCATAAGTGTACTATCCTGGTTTATTAACCCTTCAGATGGCCCAATTGTGCTTGAGCATGCAAATAACCACATAGGTGTTCTAACTAAAAGAAAAAAATTAATACTGAAAGCTTGTCTACAATAATTTGAATGACTGTTAACTATCAACAAGTGTGAATGGGTGCCAATAGCAACCAGACATGAGATACAAACTTGGGAGATAAGTACATCACAAGTTGTCAAATACTTTACATCTCAGCTAAATCTAAATGTATGAACCACATACCTCGAGCTCTTCAAGACGATCTCTTTCCTCTTTTGCAACTTCCTCTGGAGTCTTAAGCCTATCAGAGGCATGTGCGCGCATATCAAAAATCATTTCCTTCATTAACTTCGCATAATCATCAGGTCTGTCCTGCAGACACAGTTAAAAATTTCAACAACTCCTGTGCAAATCAGTATTATGATATATAAAAAGTTTCTAGTAAATAGGACAAATCTTACCGCGTCATCAAATTTCTTATCTGGAACTACCATGGCGTTAGTTTTGTCTCCATCCTTATCTGCTGATGTTTTTTTTGGGTACACTAAAGAACTAAATGCTTGGGACTGTGACAACACTGCAAAATCATTATCTAGTTTCTCCTGGAGATTTGCATCCTCCTCCTTTTCTTTCACTTTCAAAGCCTATAGTAGGTAATAACATGTTAATCAACCGAAACTGTAAGTAGCCCTGAACTCAAAAGCATAACATATACTATGGTTACAACTTCTAAGCAAGACTTCTAATATATTGTTAATAAACTGAAATTGCTGCAAATAGCTATTCAAATGCTATATCAAACAGTTTGACACATTCTAATACAGCAAGAAGAGAACCTGCCTTGTAAAACTTGCTCTTTGCAATTACTTCTTCCATGATCTCCTTTTTGGATCTGTGCCTCTGTTAAAAAAAAAGAGAACTACATAAATGGCTTGCTTGGGCCAGATCCCATATTTTCTGATTTCCATGGTAACAATATCCGAATTTCACTTAAGGAAAGACACCCTTATAGAAAAGACAAATTCATACATTGCCCTCAGATGCATCTTCATCTCTCTTCGCACCTTCTTGATGTTGACCGCCTCCAAAATGAAGACCTTTTACAGTTTCTTCATTCACTGCATTGACATGTAAACAAGATTCTGAGCCAACTTTCTAAGAACAAAAGAAAGGGCAACTCAGTACGTTTACTCATATGCGGGTTAATGCTGTAGACATTAGATAGTCATAGAAGTAAACCATTTGTTTTGCAGAGCAGTTAAAGCTTCCTGAGACATCCTTAGAATGCAAAAGAAATGCTTTTGCAAATTATAGTATGCAAGTATCTAGTTTGTTCCAACATTGCTTGAAAGAAGTGATCTAATCAAGCTTCACTTAGCAAAAGGAGGTTTTGGGCCTCTACTAACACAATTCATAGTCTCATGGATAGAAACAAGGCCAATAAAATAGCTAAATGCCCAGAACATATCTAAGATACGAAACTCAGCATCTTATGCATGACCCATTGGTTTTCTTGCCAAAAACTGATATATAAAATGTCATTATTTCCACCATTCACATATTATTTAAACCTTGCACAGATATGCTTTATTAGCTTTGGCTTCTCTTCTTCATTCATAGTAAATGTGGCCCTCGGGCGGTGCTTGATAAATTTTGCTTACACCCAAAAATACGTGGAAATATAGAGGCAGGGGGACTCTTACAATCTTCCATGTCGTCTTCATCTCCAGATATCTCTTCATTGAAATGGTCTAGAGATGAGAGAGCTGCTCCTTTGTGGGTAAGGACTTCGTCATTAGATTCCTCGCTGTCCTCGAGTGTGAACTTGCTTTTCCGCCGTATTTGAGCCTGGAGGGAGAAGAAAGAATCAGAATATGTTGCCCAATGGGATCATGCCACTCCAAAGTATCAACCTGACGTTCTCGTTGGAACCGCATGATCTGTTTTTCCTCTTCTGTTAATGTATCATCATGCTCACCAAATCGATGATCTATAAAGGTATTTCTCTTGTGTCGTTGTTTGAACTCTTGTAAAATTGTCTTCTTCCTCTGGAATTAATAGTTTGGCATAATGTAAGCTTAATACCTTGAATGGCAACTAATAAGTTTCTTTCTTCTTCTTTTAATTAGAATTAAAATAGAAGCTAACAGGCAGATAACAATGAGAATCCAAATGACAACAACTTCACATCTTTCTACTTCCAATTATGAGACAGATCAAAAACTTCAGATGCAATACTTCCTCTGTTCAATTGAATGCAGTCCCAAAACAACAAAATTACCAAATATCCCTTTTTTATATTCGAATAGTTACCTTCTCAATTGCAAGGGACCGAGATTGTCCAATTCTAATGCCTTCCCCCTTCCGTTTCTTACCAAGTATATTGAACTTACGGCGGTTCCATAGTGTTTCGAACATACTCGAAGGCTTGGAAGCATCAGCAGAAACCTTGGTCATTTTCTTCGATGACGATTTTCCAGATTTTTTTTGTTTCTTTGCCATGGCTGCGGAGAAAGGAAGGAACCCTGGGTTTAGGGTTTACGTTTATAAAGCCAGTGTTCTCTAATCGTGCGAAACCTTTATTTCTTTTATCTTATTTTTATTTTATCTTTGTCTAAGGGCACTATCTTCCCTTCTATTTAGCCAATATGCTTCTGCCATGCAAGCGAGGAATGCGCAGTTCCTATCACACTACCGCTGCCCCAGAGTGACATGGCACACCTACGAGGGAAATACGAGGGAGGGGCGATTGTGCCTATCCCTCCGGCATTTTCGGCCATCACTCATCCGACTCAGCATTGATTCATCGAAGAAATGCATTTTAGAGTTAGATTTGCTTGAAATCATGTTTTGATTGAGCCGTTTTTCTATCCTACGTTCGCTTTTCACCACCACATCGAGGAGCAAAAGCTTGAAGTGATCTCCCGTTTGAAAGCTTGCTTGTCTTAACCTGATGTTTCGCCTTCAAGCCTTTTGAAGCTCCTAAATCTGCTAGCGTATAGCAAATCCTTGAAGCATAAATCTGTTCCAAAAATATGTTTCTGGAGATCTGTTTCTGGGGATGACATGGAAGGTGTATTGAAGCTCCGTGGATATGCTTTCAGGTTGAAAACGATTTAAAACAGTAGTACAATTTGTCCTTTATGCATAGATTGATGACATGGATTTTCTATTGGTGTTGTAGTGTGATACCAAGCTTGCCCAATGCCCATTCGAACTCTCCATCTAAGCAGAGGGAAGGGCACATAGTGTGATTTCACCCTAACATATACATGTTCTTATGTTTGTCCCACTCAATCCGACCGTTGATCCGAGATCCTACGGCTCATGTGGCTTTGGGACGTATTATACGACCCAGATGGCTTGGGAGTTTGTATATAGATTATATGTAAGCGATCCTACGGTCCAGGTTGATTTGATCCTGATCGTCGGTCTGAGATCCTACGGCTCACGTTGCTTTAGGACACATCCTACGGTGCACATGGCTTTGAGAATTATATGTAGTAGATCTTGCAGTCCAGATTGTTCTTGATCTTGATCGTCGATCCAGGATCTAACGGTTCACGTGGTGGCACATATCCTACGGTGCACATGACTTTGGGAATTATATGTAATAGATCCTATGGCTCATGTTGCTTTAATTATTGTCACGTAGTGAGATCTCGACCCTTGATCGGGTCCAAGGTCCTACGGCCCACGTTGAATGCTCGTCCCTTAAGAAAAGGCTTTTAAATTTTTTATGTTGTGTGGGGGATTTGAACCATAGTGATCAACCCCCCAAACCGCCCATTCTAACCACTAGACCACACATTTATGTTTGAAGTATACTTAAAGGTAATATTCTAATTAAGATAAAATAGAGTATAACATTCTAGGTAGTTCAAAAAAGTTCTAGGATGTTCTGGAAGGTTCTAGAAAGTTCTAGAATCTTCTAGAAAGTTCTAAAATATTCTAGAAAGTTCTAGAACATAGGAGAATCTAGGGGGAATCTAAGAAAATTCTTCCAGAAAGTTCCAAATTATTCTAATAAGTTTTAGAATGTTCTAGAATGTAGGGGAATCTACGGGAACATATGGGAATCTAGGAAAATACTTGCAGAAAGTTCTAGGATATTTTGAAAGTCTCAGAATGTTCCAGAAAGTCTTAGAATGTTCTAAAAAGTTCTAGAATGTAAAGGAATCCAGGAGAATCTAACGAAATCTAAGAAAATCTCATAAAATGTAAGAGAATCTAGGAAAATATTTACAAGCCTAAGGGAATCTCTTAAAATCTGGCGTTCTAAGGGAATCTTCATAAAATCTAAGGGAATCTAAAAAAAATGTTGATGAAATCTTAGAGTATCTAGGGGAATCTTTATAAAATCTCTTTGAATCTCATATAATGTAAGGGAACCTAGGGCAATCTCATAAAATCTAAAGGGATCTAAGGGAATCTAAGGGGATCTTCATAGAATCTTAGAGAATCTACGAAAATCTAATGGAATCTAGAGGGAATCTTATAAAATTTAGAGGAATCTCCACGAAACCTCCAAGAGAACCTTGGTAGAATCTTAGAGAATCTATGAATTTAGAGTATTCTCAAGAGATCCTTTTAAACTATAGGGCACGACAAAAACTTGCACCGTAGGAACATACTAAAACTCGAACATGCACCATAGGACTCTTGTTTACATATGTTTAAGATATATTTTCTTTATTTACATATGTTTAAGATATACAAGAAATTTATCGCCGCTGCGAACTTTTTTTTTCCAGCTCCCTTGTATGGAAAGGAGCCAGTTTGCAAGGCCACAATGCACATACTATAACGTAAAGTTTGCTTAGGATAAATTCTAGCTTATCTGCCAATGAGATGTTTCCTTCCTTGCATTCTAAATATTTACAGACGTTCTAAAACTTCTTACCTGCATTTCGAGAGTTTACTGTCATTCTAAATTTTTTGCCTAGCTTTTACATTCCTAGCCTCTGTTGCGGTGGATTTCCTGCTTTTTTTGATCGGCCTTTCGTATCAGAGCCCCGCATTTCTATCTAGGGTTTCATCCAGGATCCAGGGTCTCATGCCATAGCAGAGATGCCAATAATAGAAGCGTGAGGCCTGGAAATCATTTCTTTTCTTTCTCCACTAATCTGACCTCACCGGAATTGAATCAAGAAAGGGATTGATTCGATACTATTTCGAGGTTTGAGACTTGGATTGGAGCTTCAACTCAGCTTTTTGTGGATTGCGCAATTGGATTTGGATTGGAAATGAAGAGGTTTAGTATCAGACCCAATTTCCAGAAGCATTATTCTTCTGCCAACCTTAACAAAAACACAAAAGAACAGGCCGACCATGCAAGAACCACATCCAGAGTGTCATTGCCAGAACAGGGCGACCATCCAGACCATCCAGGTATCATCGCCATCCTCCATCCAAAGTGCCATCGCCAGATAAGGACGCCATTTCCGGAATTGGGGCTTCATAGCCATAGAACTGAGCCAGTGTATTGTTAGAGATCAAGAAACTTAACAGAAACACAAACATCTGCGAGAACTTGCAACCTCGGCATACCATCCAAGAAGCTAGATCCCTATTTAGGAACCTATATTGCAGCAGAGCAGCAGAGCTGCATCGCCAAAACAGAGTGCATCGCCAGAGTTTGGGGCGCCATAGCCGTAGAGAGCCGCCATAATTTACCCTAAGCAAAACTTCACGTAACAATAACTGCCCTTTTGTTGCAATTCTGTTGTGTCAGATGTGCCTCCACGCTGACCCGCGTCGGCACATCTTCCACAGTGGAATTGCAACAAAAGGGAAGTTCTTGTATGCGAGATTTCTATGTCTAATGTGATTGCAATTGGGTTTACAAGGAAATTGAGCTCGTGCTTTTGTCTTGTGTTCTCACTCACGCCCATAGGATGGAGGGGTATTTGTACCCAATGACTATGGAGTTGTACCTCTAGATAAAAGGCATGTATAGAGGTAGAGAAGCATGTCAGATTTGATAACGAGGAAGGTTGCTGCATATAAATTTCTTGGAATATAAGGTTCGAACACAGTATATTGTCGGATATTGTAATATTACTATTCTACATAACATGATTGCAAATTAAACGAGAGTGTTGCAGCACTCCCGTTTCAAAGATTCCCTTGAAAAAAACAGCCTGATCTAGAAAATGACACTTTTTTCCTTCTAATTGGGAATTCCAATAGGCTTAATTTTTTTTTACCTTCTTTTTGGCCCCCTAGTGTAAAAGAACTTGGATTTTTAGCCAAAACCAACACTTGAAAAGGGAAGAATTTAGACATGCTTTTGTATTCTCAAAAAGTACTATCTTGAAAACACCAGAATGTATTGAATAAAATAATTATTATATAATGAAGAGTGTTTCAATGACACAATTTGTAACATCACATGGTGGTCAGTATTAATGTTTTTTGGAAAAGACAGACTAAAGGTCCAAATCGAAGTCTTCATCATGCTTTTTGCTTGTTTCTCTGCAGCGCGATTCTCAGAAGTCCGATCCTTTTCTTGTGCCTTACCCTTGTCTACTTCTTGGTTGTCTTCGTGAATGGTAGTTAGTGCCACTTCTTTCAGCTCTGCAAAAGTAGCTTCATCCTCTAAAGAGCTAGTGAATGGAGGTCAGATCTCGAAGAGGTCACTTGGCAAAATCGGATGAGGATTTGGCCCCAACTCTTGGTGCTCATCCGGTAGGGTAGGCAAGGCTGCCAGTCTCATCTTGATGAATTGCACGCCTTCTTTATCAATGTCCACTTGCTACACAATTCCCCCTTCCTAAGTGCACAAGCTATTGTTGTACCGTGAGCCGCCGAAGGCATCAAGCACCCAATCTCCGGGCGGAAAACATGTCTAGGAGATGGTTGATTAGCTTTTTGAGGCTTCGGTAGTGATTATCAATTCTACCTTGTGCACTAGGGTCCTCAGAGCTTTTGAAGCACAAATGGAAATTCCAACACATTAGAAAAATTGCGGCATGTCATTGTGTTGAAATGCTCCATGGTGCGTTTTCCATCGAAACTCCAAAGAAGCAACATGGAGGTATTCAACCTTACTCAAAGAACCTCGCCCGCCATGGTAGTTTATATTTGTTTTGTACATGTAGAAATTAGAGTGGTGTCACTAACGAAAACAGAACAAAAAACAAACAAAGAGAACAAGTCAAAGGCAATTATATTCTGGAATAGAAAACTAAAACAAAAAGAAGAAACAAGCTCAACGTATTCCAGAATAAAGTACTCACCAAACCAAATTCTCATAACCAGCTTGCACTGGGGATCCGAAGTGATTTTTAAACGTGGACTCCACAAGGCCAGATTGCATGCTCGAGTGAAATACAACAAGACGCCAGTGCTTGGCCATTGTGACTTGTTTAATGCCGTCGACGAAAGCGTTAAACTCTGAAAATTTAAAAGGCTGATCGTCGTAATGGCTGTCCTTTAGTTTAAAGCCATAAGGAATGTCCGCGATTACCAGTGTGAAATCCTGTGGCTTTACTGTCCCAACCAATTTAGTGCAGTCCCCGTGAATGATGGAAAACAAATTATTTTGGTCAAACAAATTAAACTTTTCATAGTCAGAAGGCTCCACATCTAGAGTTCTCCTCTCTGCCAGTGTTCTTTCTTCTCGTGCCAGTCTGACGAGGTGCATGAAACCTTCTGGCAGGTTCTTATTTTTCTTCTTGTTCTGCAAACAAAGGGGATATTAAGACAGAGACAAGTAAAGTATGACGTGTTTAGTCAGCGTACCCATCCTTCAAAATTTGGTGCGTACTGAAGCATACGCTCGTCGGATGTAGCTATGGGATAAAGCTCCTTGCACCTCTCCCACGTCTCCACGTTGAGTTGCTCCATCAGACATGTCTGGCAGGTGATAACATTTTTTTGGCTAGAAAGAAAACCACAACCTTTTTAGCAGTTGAAAAGAGAAAACGTGAAGTAAACTATCTTCCTGCCACCTAAAGTTATTCTAGAATACAAGCGCTGTAAACAATATTTTTCTTGTTGCATCAGTGTATTCCAGAATACACTTTAACTGCAAAGAAGGAGCGAAAGTGTATTCTGGAATACACTTCTACAACGCAACAAGTTAGAGTGTGTATTCCAGAATACGTTTTCGCTGACTCAAAGGAGTAAAAGTGTAATCTGGCACTTTTTACACTACAAGAAGTGAGAAGGTGTATTCTGGAATACACTTTCGTTCCCTCGAGGGTGAGAAAGCATTTCCAGGAGCACCAGATTGCTGTTATCTGGAGGAAGTTGTAGAATTCTACAAGTGGAAAGGCAGCAATGATTGTAATGCTTACTTGTGCAACTCCTTCGACATTTCTTCGAGTGTGAACTCCTTGTCCACCACCTTTTACAGAAGTCGTTCTAGTAATTCTGTGTCAGTGAACCCCTGCATCTCCCTCCAGACAGTGATGGTCATTTCTTTCTTTGGCACGTCGCTGCCTTTCTTCTTCTCCGACACCTTTCCCTTACTTTTTAGCTCACCGCGCTCAAACATATTAAATATTTCATTTTGGAGCTCCCAGATCTGCAAACAAAAAAAGAAACTTAGAAGCTAGTTGTACACTAAATCTTATTCTGGAATACGCTTGTAACCTTACCCGGCCATCCCTGAATGCTAGCTGAAACCAATTGTCATGACCAATGAGTGATGCCCGTTTGTTCGCCTCGTCGTATTTAAGGCAACACTCAATGACACAAGCTTCTTTAAGTTCAAGGGAGTACTGTGGCTTTTTGAGATCCTCTCCGTACTTTTCCTTGAAGATGACATATTCTCTGTGCATGAATCTGATTTTGTCGACAAAGCTCATTTTTAACTTGTACAAACCACAGTAGACTGCACAGAGAACAGACAAGTACCTAGGATTCTTTTTTTCTTTGTATAATTGCCTCCTTGCCTTAAAGCTGTGGTTCCCACCCAAAACATAATGCGTATATGTGTCTGCATTTTCTCTATCGTACTCTGCAGGAGTTGTGCACTGCTCTCTATCAACAAGAACAACAATTGGAGCAACATGTGTATTGGGATTGCTCCGGATTCTGTCCTTGAGGTTCCTTAGATGATCTGCATATATCTTTCGAATCTGCAGTGGTCGTTCTCCAGCTTCATTTTTTGGAGGAAGCTTCGTAGATGTGACCGGCAAATAAATGACACCTTGCACAAATTTGTGCAGGTTAATCTCTTCCATTTTTTCTGCTGTTTTATCAACCTTTTTTTCTTTGATGGCAACGCCAGGTGCTTTGCCTTTCCCCTTCTTCTTCTTGTGTGCATCCTCAGGAGCATCTTCTGTTTCAATGATAGCCGTTTTTCTTTTCTTAGGCTCTTTAGCAGCTACGGTTTGCCTCTGCTTCTTTGACGGTGGTGGAGGTGGATGCTCTTCCGAACCTGATGAACTCACGGATGGGCTCGCAGACCGTGATGGACTCCCTGATAAATTCCCTTGATCTTCCTCTTCCCCGTGCTCTGATTCGATGTGGGGGAACTCCTCGCTTTGTGTGCTACGAACGGCATTGATTATGGACACAAGCGATCTCTTGTTGATATAGTGAGAACAATACTTGTAAAGTGCCGGTGGATTTACTTTCACCAATCTAAAATAAGCTTCATCAACATGAATGAAACCTTGGGATGTTGCGAAAGACAGTCTCCCGCGTTGTCCCGACTCCCCAGCTACTTCAACCACAGTTTGAATGGTTCCCATGCAGACAAATTCTCTGTCATCGTACCTTTTTGAACCAGCACTCCGACAGACATGTAAGAACATAAGGGTGCTGTACTTTTCAGCTATACCCCTTGTGAAGAACCACTGAGTTTGGTAGTTCTCGTAAATCGCAGGCGAAGCAGTATCATCAACCCGTCTCTGTGGGTGCGATTTCTGACCGAGTTTAATGGTCTTCTTGTGATGTTTCTTGCTGCCATCTTGCCTGTACAAAATGTGTGTAAAAACTTCTTTTTAGTGAAAACACTGGCATTAAAACTATTCCAGAATACAAAATGACTTGAGAAAATGACAAAAAGAGTACAAAAAGAGGATAAAATGACCAAAACAACAATGCTTCCTTGACCAAAAAACAGGCCGAAACATGTCTAGAAAGCAGAAAAAACGCCCTAAATTCAAGAAAAAATTCAAAAGAATCGTCCTTTAAAAACCTAAAGTCACTAAAGTGTATTCCGGAATACAGTTTTGCCTTCGCGTGAAGGCGAAAGTGTATTCCGGAATACACTTTGGCTTCATGGTTAAGCCAAAGTGTATTCCGGAATACACTTTCGCCCTTCAAGCGTCCGAATACACTTTTCGCGATTCGATTAAAAGGCGAAAGTGTATTCCGAATACACTTTGGCTTCGTGGTGTAAGCCAAAGTGTATTCGAATACACTTTCGCATTCGCGCGAAGGCGAAACTGTATTCCAGAATAAGAAACAAACTAAAAAATGATGGTACGTTGTACTTAGTTGCTCACCCGTCCATGTCTTCTATGTGGAACGGAATACGCTCTCAATATTATATTCGAGGCGTCCGGGCCGGGCGACTTGAGCTCGAGAGACGGAATACGCAAAAACCGGCGCCAAAATTTCCTTTTAAAGGTGTCCATTCCGCCTTGCTCGTTTTCTATGTGAAGTGGAATACGTTTGGCCTTTACTTGTTACGCTCTAGTGTATTCGGGAATAGCTTTTAGTTTGCCTTTTGCTTAATTGTTGCAGGAACTTCTACTTGTACTAGGCGGGCTTGTATTCTGGAATAAGAAAAGCTCTGCAGTAGAGAAACATTCTCTAAACTCTACACTTGCTTTGCGCTTCTTAAGATGACAAACCGCCACAACAAACTTCCACCACCTTTCGTTGTCTCAAGCTCGTCTAGTTCGAGGACACACTTTCGGGACCAACGTCTTTTTCTTCAAGACCCAGGTATTCTCCGACTCCTACCTCTACTTTATCGTTCTTGCTTCTTGAAGAGACACCGAGTCCAACACGTAACAGACTTCCACCACCCTTCCAACCGTTACCAAGTCCAGTAGACTTGACACTGGGATCTCCTTCCAAAGCATCACCACCAGTTCGGAGCATGCTGCCACCACCCTTCGTTCCATCCCCCGGACCTACAGAAGCCCACAACAAAGGGTGCTCAAGAACAAGCTACCCCCTTTTGTAGTTTCGCCCCCTTCGTTGCAAACATACAAGGAACACAGAAAACACGTAAGACCGTGGAGATTCACTACAATTTCTCTCACCAAGACTTCACTACAAATGAGGACGACGCTCCAGCATGCACTCTTCTTCACACAACAACGGTTGTGACACATGGATTTGCAGAATTCCAGTCTGCTCTAAAGGAGATGTTTGCAAGAACTCCTTTTCAAGATGGTACAAGAACAGCTGATGCCACAACCTCTTATGGGCCATCACCATCCTTTAACACTGTACCCCGCCCTATTCCTGAACAATTTCACGGGTCTTTTTTCCTCTACAAGCACACCACTCGTGACGAGGAAGTCACCCCCGAGTAGAAGTTTCATCGAAGATGAAGACACCAACGAGGAACAAAGAGATTACATGTTCTCCACCAATCTTCAAAGAAATTCAAGGTGGATTTTGGTTTGAGGGCTTGCTCCTCCAGAAGAAGAAGAAATCTTATGGATGAACACAAAATGAGGAGACTTTTGAGAACTAAATGCTGCTCATTGGGTTGCATCAACAGATTTAACATGGCTAAATTACGAAAGCGCTTAGAGACAACTACGCCCATGACATTGGCGCACTGTAATGCCTACTTAGCTTATCATGTAAGACCGCACCGCAACACCTTCTTGCACTACATTAACCGTCAAGAAGTTTGCCAGAAATGTTTTATGGTTGTCCACCGTTTAGGGTCCACCAGAATGTCTAGAATACACAAAAGACTGGACAAAAATCCAACAATCGATGATCATTGTGGACCAAGAAGAGTTGTAACCATGCATGCCCTTGCTGATGTGTCATGGATGGAGAAATATTTTAGAGAAACATGTGAGAAGCTACCTAACAAAGAACATGTATCATTTAACCGATAACATCACCAAAAAGATGTTTTTAATGAGTACAAAGAGACTTGCACTCAGCTTCGGCACATCTCTTACTCACACTTCACCAGACTGTGGAAAAGTGAATTCGGACTTGTGAAAATTCCTATAAAACATAGAATGTCTGTTTGCTCGAGGTGTGCAGAATTAAAGAGTCAACGAGAAACTGCAAAGATAGAGGTCGAAAAGAAGTAAGTTCATGTTCTCCAATCTCTCACTTGTTTCGAGAGAAAATGCTTTGACCTGATTTCTTCTACGATATTGTGCAAATGTAACCTTGCCGACATCGTGAACAACAAGCGGCAGAGAGAAGAAAGCTTGCCAAGCATAGAAAAAAAAGCTCTTGAACGTCCAATCGCAATACATGTCTTGTGATTGATGGAATGGACCAAAAAAAACAACTCTACCACATTTCTTGAACATTCCTAAAGATGTGCCGAGGAATGTTTTGTTAAGGTCCACCTTGTAGGAGCTATGGTCTTCAAAGGAAGTCTAAGGTGCAAAGTATTTTTGACGATCCAAACTTGCATGGTGACCAACCTCACAATTACAATTCTTAACAAGGTCCCATGGTGCGAGCAAGAGCAATTACCACCAAATTGCTTTATCCGCAACTTGACAATACTACAAGGGAGAACAAGAATCAAACACTCTTTATGTCTTGTGCCATGTTAGTGGAGCTAGGGATCTTTAGAAAAGTGAAGCTCGGGTTTCTTACTTGTAGGCCACACTCATGATCGATTGACCAAATGTTCAAGAGATTTTTTGTGCGCCTTTAGAAGGAAGAAGGCTTTTCGACTTCCTTCTTTAGTTCAATTATTGAAGATTCTTACACTCCTACTCCAAAGGTCGATCTTCTTAAAGAGACTGCTAATTTCGAGAGAGTTTGTTTTCTCTCAACGCTCAAACAGAGAACAAGCCGTGAACAAGTTGAATGATCTCACCTTTCAACATCATATCAAGTTCTACTTGAAGGATGGCCAAAGCTTCTTCTGTGGGAAGAAGTATACCACAACTAAGGACCGAGTCCACCGGAGGGATTACGCTTCATTAAATATATTCCGGACACTTGCTTCATAGAACGCGTCTTTGAGCAACTTCCTCTCAAAAATCCAAAGGAGTCCAAGCGAAAGAAAAGTACCCCAGAAATCATCCTTAAAAGCCATTGAAAATGGAATTTCCTCAGGCTTTAAGTACTTCTTAGAAGAAGATCGGATGTGCTGGAGTAATTTCTTTCTCGAACGTAAAATTGTTGTACAAAATATAGCTCTAAGACGCTTGCAAGAACCATTTCAATGGCCTAACACCTTCCATCAACCCCAAAGACCAAGCAGGTCCAAGCAAAGGCTACATTTGCACCGCGCAGAGAGAAGACGAGGAGGACCGAGTCATGTACCTCGGACCAAGACGCAGGAAGAATGAGCCTCAAGGTAATATCACAGAAATTACCAAAGGTATGCTAATTGCTCTTCCGACTGAGGAGGATGACAAAGGTCGACCGTTCTGGATAGCAAAACTGCTTGACACAGTCAAGGAGGAAGGCTTAGTCACTAAACTCAAGATTCATTGGCTTGCAACACGCTCAGAAAATGCTTTTGAAGGTAGATATGAGTTAGAAATGAGAAGCCAAGGAAAAGGGAGAAAGTCCAAGAAGGTGGGTTGTAGGGACGAGCTGAACCTTAATGACGTGACTATATTGTGCTATGATTTTAAATTGAAATCTGACAATCGTCTACGCCAGAAGACTATCAATTTGCTTAAAAAAGCTTGTAATTACGAAGAAGATGATGAAGAAGGTGGTGACAATGCTTCACCGTCTGTTGATAGTGTGACGTTTCACGTATTTATACGGTATATGTAACGTATATATACGTACGTCACCCCCTAAAGGTACGCCACCATGGGGTATTGTAACCTAGGGGGGTTGCTCTAAAAGGGATTATGCTAATTTAATCATTAAGGATAATAACCTATAACCTAGGGAATTAAGGACTAAATAGGATTAATTAGACTAATTACTGTTTTGGGAAGGCGCCACCTGGCCCAATCGATGGGCCAGCATGGGGACTTCCAAATTAGGTTGTCAACCTGATCCCTATCCCTGTTTTGACTCCCTCAATTCGCCCAAAGAAGGAGCGGGAGCTGAGCGCCACCATACCAAGCAGAGCGCCACCATACCAAGCACTTTCACCTATGTAGCGGAAGCTGAACCCCCAAGACCCAAGAGATGGAAGCACCCCATGGTAACGAGTCCAGCCAGAACTCAGGTGGGTGGCTAGCATAGCCTGTGAATTCTAGGGTAGCACCCCTATTGGGCCTTGGTTGTGTTCGTTTCTCTGTTCTCTCTGTGTTTCAATCATAGGAACTAACCCTTGATTGTAAAGGTAAGTTCTCTTTATATTTGATTCTGGTTTTGCTCTGAAAGGATGGATTGTTAGTTCTTTGCCTAGTATTACTCTGAAATGGGGGAATTACGGGGGGTAGAGACCTCTGAGCCATGTATTGTAGTATGCTCCTAGATAGCGCCCTGTAGAATCCCATTAATTGCGGCCTGTGCACAAGAGCCCACCGGGTCATAGATGCTATGGACTGGCTTAGCACCAGACAAGGAACACAGTGGTGAAGTGGGGGTGGGGTCTTGCACGAACATAAAAGGCTCCTGAGACTCCTACAGTGGGCTAGGCCTAATAGCCGGCCAGCGAGCTAGGCGTGAGCCGGGCCGGGTATGGGTCTGACACTCCCTGGGTACAGAGGTGTGACCCGCATGGGACATCCTGCACTTTGAGTAGATATAGGGTGAGTAAGTCGGGTACGGATGCGGGGGTCGCTGATGCGGCACATATTCTCTAGCTCACCCATGGAACCACTGTGATTCTGGAAGGGGACGCTTCCCCGACCTGCCTCATCGGACCAGGCGTCATGAACCTGGAGTAGGCTCAAAGGGTGATACCTTGAACCTGCGTCTCCGGAAGGCTATAGCGAAGCCATAGCGTGAATTGACCCATCTGCAAAGTGTGCACAGGAGGGGCGGATGGAGTGGACAACCCTAGCCGATGTTCTACGCCAGCCAACGCCATGCCAAGACTCGGTCTGCTGATCTCTTGAGGCCCAGCCGTCAATCGATCCTCACTGAAGTCTGAGCCGGGGTAGAACCTGGGGTTTGGGTGTTTTCTTAGCTTTAGATGCATATTCTTTGCCGTTGGTATTTGGATGGATGCGCCACCCTTCGTGGTGGTTATTTATATGTGATTTATGCTGTGTGCTAACCCTTGTATTCATGTTTCCGCGACGTAGGAGTCCCATTGAAGGTGTGGGCCGAATGACCCCTTCGTGTCCTTCTTTCGGGCACCATAATATGGGTGGCCGGAATAGACGGAGGGCCCTGCTCATGGCGAGGTGGTCGCCATGGGAGGGGAAAGTCCCCGTATATATACGTCTGGGTGTCGTATACATTCAGGGAGCGTCACAGTGGTATCAGAGCCGTGATTTCGGTTGCTCGAAATCATAGCACTGGCCAAACACTAACCCGTAGCACGGTAGTTAGGAGGAGGCTAAGTTAATGTGTTGTTAGTCCTCTTTGATGTTTGGCTCGGTGTTAGGTTAAATTAAGAAATTGTAGCTTTAAAGAGGATAGGGCGACTGGAGGACCCAAGATTGGAAGCATTGTAAATGTCAGTGGGTGGCTCAAATGACAGAGCAGGTGCATCCATTGGATCGGACATACTCAAATTACCCTGGAACGGTCGTCTCTAGGCGAAAAATGGTCAAGGGCAGGCCCGAAAACCAACTCGGGCGCCGCTTGCTTTTTGTCGTCTTGCAGTCACGGTAGAAGAGCCGAAAATGCAGTCGGCGCCCGACCAGTCAGACCGGAGTCAACGCGGGCCCGCCAGGTCAACTCGGGCGCCGCTTGCTTTTCGACGACCCCCAGTCGGGGCGGAAGCACGTATAATGCAGCCGGTGCCCGACCGTATGTCTCGCGTATTTCTGCCGTATAATTGTTTTATACTAATAAAATTTTAAAAGTTAATAGGAAAATTTTTAAATTTCAAAAGTTAACCGGCCGTTTAAAAAAATTCTTCTTGTCATTTGTTTTGCCTTGCCCTCAGCGCCTTCAACCGCCAGAGCCGCTGCCCGCCATCGCCACCGGACTTGAAGTTGCTTCGTCGCCCTTGTGTCCTGAGAAACCCCAACGCCTCCTTTGCCGCCTTTTTCGCCACCAGCGCCTCACTGCTCGCCCTCCTAGACCTTATTGCCACAGCTATGGCTAATACCAAGAGCGCCCCGGACCCTTCCACTTTGAGCATAGTGGAGATTTACGCCATGATCGCCCGGCACATGGCTACAGACCCGGCCTTTATTGACCTGCTCCTGGATGAGCTAGTAAATAGGTTTGAGAACAACGATAGGATTCCCTATCCTATCTATCACTTCTCAGAGCCATTCTTGATCCGACTGAACCTTCGCCAGCTCTCCTATACCATTGTTGAGCAACCTGACATGGTCATGATGCTCATTAAATTCTATCCTCCCGAGCAGGAAGGCCATACCGAGGAGGAAGATATCAGGACGGAGGCCGACCGTGTCAGGAGTTTGGCCAGAGAGGATGATCATCGGGAGATTGAGCGGGCAGATACGGCGGCCCGGGGAAGGGAATACAGGTACCTCGGCGACGGCTTTGCCGTCATCGATGGCAGAGCCATTGAGGTTCCCCCATATCGCTGGCATGAGGACTCTAGCAGTTTTATATGGGGGGAAACCCCCGATATCAGCATAGACTATCTGACAACCATTCAGATAGATATGGGTCTCACCCACAATGCGTACCAAGTGAGCTTCTTCGGGCCAAAGCGCAGCCCATCGTCTTCAAGAAGATCTAAGGAGAGCCCGAAGAACGAGAGGCTTGAACAGAGGAGAAGGCTTCGGCAGATCAGCGAACCCCACAGACGAAAGGAGAGCATCCGGGACTGGGCCGGGCCCAATCCCGACGCATGTGACCATTAAGCACCGGAGGAAGGGTATAGCCCGAAAGACCGGGCAACAAGATAAAGAAAAGCTAAGGACCGCTTCTGGCCTTTGGTAAGAAGGCGAAGCTCGACGGAGGCGCGGAAGGGTGGATAGCTCCCGACCGGTTGTTGGGGCTAAGACGGTGCCAACACCAAAGGGGCCGCCTACAAAACCTGCCCCATAGAGGAAGCCTCACAGGTACCGACCCGGTACCGTGGCCTTGCGGGAAATCCGCAAGTTCCAGAAGTCCACCGCGACCCGATCCGGAAGCTACCCTTCCGGAGGGCGGGTAGGAGATCGCCACAAACTTTAAGACCGATCTCCGTTTCCAGACCTTTGCAATTTTGGCACTCCAAGAGGCTGCTGAAGCCTACTTGGTGGCACCTTTTGGTGACGCCAATCTTTGCGCGATCCACGCAAAAAGGGTAACCATAATGCCTAAGGATTTAGCCCTCGCCCGCAGGATTCGGGGGGAGCAACCTTAGCATATGTTGCGGGGCTCCACATTGTAAATATTTTCTTTTGGTATTTAATAAAAAACTCTCTCTTTTTTTTTTCATTATTTATTTCATTTTGTATTAAAAAAAAACTTATTTATTTTGTGCTAAATATGAAAAAATGCTGACGTCAGCCTAAATAAAAGGGGTTAAAAAGGACTTTTAAAGTTCATTTCAATTGTTTCTCTTCCTCTCTCCTCCCTGCTAGCGCCATGGTGCCGCCCGACCTTGTAAGCTTGGTACCATGACGGAGAGCAATGGGATCCGCAAGTCCCTTTCGACCTGCTGCGACCTTTGCTATGCCAACGCCTAGATCTCCTCGCCAATATGCGAGGGCACCGGATTACTCAGTTCTTGGACTTCTACATGGAGGAAATGCTCCCTCGTGTATTCCTCTTGGGGATCCTCCCACCATGATCTGAGGCGGGAGGTAGTCCGGGAGATGTTAGGCGGAGACACCCATGCTTATGATGTCCTGAAGGGGAAGCTCCGATGGGGCAAACACTTGCCTGTGGTGCAGCATCAGGGGCGGCAATATCTGGAAGTTACCTTCGCCCTAGCCATCCTCATGGACCAATACGTCGAGGATGAAACTTTGCCTGTAGAAAAAGGCAAATTACCAGAGTCTTCCGAGGAGGGGGAAGACGAGCACATAGGTATGGGCGACTTCGCCCGTTGGAAACAGTTGGCGGAAGAGTTGCCACCGCGCCGTGAGCAAGCTATAGGCTTGTCAGGCTTAGACGGCCTTCCAGTTATCTATCACCAAGGGCAAGAGTACCTTCTCTTGGATGATATTATCTGGACGTATCACATGGTGGCCGGATTTCGACGCAAGCGCAAAGACCATGTGCTTTATGAGCTTGCGGAGTACTGTATGGACGATTTCATTGACTTCACTTCTACTGAGCTTCCTCCAAAGGTGCAGCAGCTGCTCCAATTCCGCCAAGAGACCATAGAGCCGGCAGAGACTCTATTACGTCTTTGGGACTTCGTGATGCAGAAGCCGGCCTCGCAGCCTTCACCGGATGCCTTCACGGCTATGGGACCTCACGTCCCAAACATCAACGTGGTTGAGGTCCCCTCCGACTCAGATGACGAGGGAGAGGATTTATATCATAATCCTGCTCATATAAAGGAGGAGCAACAGGAACTTAAGGACGAAGAAGTCCCTATGGATTTGGATAAGGAAGTGGCTACGTCCGAGACCTCGCAAGGGAAGGTGCTGGGCAACCACCTCACCCGTTTCTTTTTGTCAGCCTTCCGACAGGGGCAAGTCCTTTTTATAGCCCGAGATTTAGGGCCAGAGGCTGAAGCTTCATGGTGGGCCCTCCGTGCTCTCTCTACACTGGCCGGCCACAAGAAGCTTCCCTATCGTACGTTTACTTATGTACTCGTGCGACGGGATCTCGCCCTGACGGCTTTGGGTCAGGATATTGCGCCCTGGATGAGCATGAAGCTCCTCACGGCGGCCCCATTGGCCATTGCCTATCCACCAGAGGTTGCATCTATTGCGGCTGCCACAGTAGACCCTGGGGTGACGCTGCTGCGACGCCGACCGCCTCCACCACCTCCTAGGCCTACGGATGAAGAGGGAGGACCTAGCTCCTAAACTAATTGTACTACGCATTTTTATATTGCGTATGATTGTGAAATTTTGGTTTGGCAAATGCCTCAGCCATGTTATAATATGATATACCTTGTTCCTCATTAAATATACTGTCTTGATAAGTATAAGTGAATTGTCCTTTTCCATGATGTCCTCTTCAAAGTATTGGCGTTTGGAATATATTGGAAGTATAAAATGTGCTATATTTATTTCAACTGTCTTGCAGAAGAAACCCTTTGGGAATATGAGGAGAGGATCACCGACATGATTAGGAGGGACGATCCCGGGCCACCAGAGCAGGACTATGGCCAGAGATATGGTGAATACCCCGAATGGGATGAAGGCTATAAAATGGAACCCCCGCCACCAGGAGAACCCTATGATGCTGACAAAGGGTTGGAGATAGTTAACATCCTTAGGGACAGAGCTTTTGAGGACCTGAAACTGACCCATGTGCCGTACCTGGGACTATTGGAGTATGACCAGGCACGAGGCTTTCGAGGACGCCAACGACCACCTTTGGCATCTCTTCTATGCTCTGCGGAGGCTTTTCAATCTTCTCATTGTTAGCCCAACGTGGGAATACCAACCAGTGATTGTCCAAGCCTGGGCACGCTATAAGCTCGTTAGAGCTGTACAGGAGAGTGTCCGCTACGCGATCCTATACCCCTTCGCGAACCTCTAGGATTGGTCTCTCCAGTTATGTTTTTTTGTTGTTGTTACGCTGTGTGCGAATAGGACTTTAAAAACTTCCACTGTATCATACCTCCTTTTGTGCCAACCCATGTACCAATCAACTTGTTGTTGTACTCAACTTGAATGAAATGAAACATCAGTTTCTGTTTGTATATTTTCTTGTCACTGTCAGCAAATGTTATCTAAAAGGAATTGTACATTACTGTAAATCTGCTTACACTTTCATGAATGCTCGATATAGACGGTGCACGTAACGCCGCCTGGCAAACACCCTCCAATGCCAGTAGGCTGACACCTGAACAGGAATTGATGTTAATGAAAAGGCAGCTCGGCGAATTACAGGCCTATGTATTGCATGCCAACCCACCGCAACAAACCCAGGAGGACGGACCGGAATTACCTCCGCGACCATTGAGTCCACCTGCACAACAGCCGTCTCCCCCTGGAGCCAGTCTTGTACCTGTACCGAGGAGGCCTCATGCTAAGCGTCACCGAAGTTCCTCTAAGGATAGCGCCACTTCCTCACACTCAACCACTTCGGTGTCTTCTGGGTCATCGTTATCAGTCAGTGACCATGCGAAGCGCCGGGATAAGGAATACCGTAAGACCGTTGATACAGCTATAACTAGTATATGGAAGAATAGGAAATTGGCCCAGTTTGATGGGAAATCCAGAGGTGGCCTAAATGCAGAATCCTGGTTGAACGAGATGAAGGAGTTTGGGAAGTCCTATGGAATGACGGAGAAAGATACAGGAAAGGTTGCTACCACCAACCTTACGGGAGCTGCCCGTATTTGGTGGAAGGGTTATGCCAGAGCCAAGCACCTGGACAGGAGCAGGTGCAAGTTCAAAAAGTTCGCCAAGGCTTTTAAATCGCATTATGTGCCTCGTGCGCACAAATGCCAACAGATCCAGACCTTCTACAGGTTAGAGCAGAAGGGCATGTCAGTTTAGGCTTACCCTGATGAATTCATGCGCCTGAGGTTGTATGTACCCGGGATGAATGAGAAGAGGGCGGTAGAGGGCTACATTGAAGGGTTGGCCCCATCCATTAAACGAATGGTCAAGGCCATAGATCCAAAATCAGTAGCAGAAGCGGAGGCTAAGGCATTAAGCCTCAAAGAGGACACACCAAGAAACCAGTACCCGCGACCTGCTCCTTATCCGCAGCCGCGGCCGTCCACACCGTACAAACCCCGCTCACCCAGTCCGGGGCCCTCTCAGCAGAACTCCTACGGTCGCCAGGAAAAGAAAGTCACCTTCAACATGCCCGACAAACCCACTAATGTTGGCAAGGAAGTGCGGAATCTCTTACAGTCTATTCCCAAAGAGGCCCGAGATCGATTCGTAAGGATAAGGCATGTTACAGGTGTATGCGACCCGGGCATTATATGCAGAATTGCCCTTACGTCACGCAGACTGCCCAGCTGGCCATGGCTGACCTCGATTGGGAAGATCTGGAGTCCACTCTGCCTGTCGAGGACGAGGCTCCCGAATACATTCACGGTGCGTCTCATATTCTTGCCACCATTGAAACTGGCAATCTTTGAAAGTCGATATACATTATTTCTACCATAGGCCAAGTAGACAGTAAGCCCTTCATAATTTTGATGGATACGGGTAGTACGCATAATTTTGCTTCTCCTAGAATGGCCCAGGTATTGCAGCTTGAAACGTTGAGATCCCGACCTAAGCCAGTCACGTTAGCCAGTGGTAAGATCAGGCACACTCATGGCCGCCGCATTAACCTTAAGATGCAGTTGCCAGGTGCACCAGTTGCCTTGGGTGCCGAGTTAATGGACATTGGCAAATATGATCTTATTGTTGGTATGGAGTTTTTGGCATCTGCGAAGGCCACCCAACATAGACTGCGAGAAACGGGAGGTTACCTTCAACGCCGCTAATGGAGCACGCATGACGATAAAAGGTGATCCATTCCACCCTGTTATGCAGTCTATGTCAATCAGGCAGTTAGAAAAAGCTATACGCAGGGATAAGCTCCTTTGCCTCATTACACTTGCCTCCATTGAGTCTGACACTAAGCAGAAGCAGGTAATCGATACCTTGCCACAAGACATTGCCACCCTTCTTCAAGAGTTTAGCAATCTTTTTCCAGATGAGATCCACAAGCTTCCTCCTTTTAGAGGGGTAGAATGTGAGATAGCTCTAGAACCAGGTACTAAGCCTACCAGCAAGGCCCCGTACTGAATGAGTCCTCCAGAGTTGGCAGAGCTTAAGAAACAACTTCAAGAGTTACTAAACCTAGGTTTTATTCGGCCTAGTGTTTCACCATTTGGCGCCCCTATTATTTTTGTCAAGAAAAAAGATGGCTCCTTGAGGATGTGTATTGATTATAGGCAGCTCAATAAGCATACCATCAAGAATCAGGGCAGATGATCTCATGGACCAGTTACAAGGGGCCAAATATTTCTCAAAGATTGATTTACGCTCCGGATACCATCAAATAAGAATAAAGGAGGAGGACATTCATAAGTCTGCATTTCGCACCAGATATGGGCATTATGAGTTCACCGTTATGCCTTTTAGGTTAACCAATGCCCCTGCAACGTTTATGCGGTTGATGAATGACATTTTCCGCCAATATTTAGATGACTTTGTTGTTATTTTCTTTGACAACATTCTCATCTATAGTAAAACCTTACAGCAACATGAACAACATCTTCGATTGGCTTTACAGAAGCTAAGGCGCCATCAGCTCTTCGCCAAGTTCTCTAAATGCAAGTTTGCCACTCCCAAGGTCGACTATTTGGGGCATATCATTTCAGCAGAGGGAATTGCTATCGATCGAGCAAAGATAGAAGTAGTAAGGGATTGGCCTATTCCAGGTAATGTCTTAGAAGTTCGAAGTTTCTTGGGACTCGCAGGATATTATCGGAAATTTATTAAGGATTTTGCAACAATTGCCGCACCTCTTACTGATCTCACAAAGCATGAGCGAGTGAAGGATTGGATGGAACATTGGAAAGCAAAAGTCCAGGTCGGCTTTCAGAAGCTCAAATATGCTTTAACATCTGCACCGGTCCTCACTTTGCCCGATCCTGAAAAGGATAAACTAGTGGCCACGGATGCTAGTAAGATAGCTACCGGTGGAGTGCTAATGCAGGAGGGGAGAGTTATTGCCTACGATTCAAAGAAGATGAATGACACGGAACAACGATACCCTACCCATGATCAGGAGTTGCTGGCAGTTGTCCGCGCTCTCCGTATTTGGAGACACTACCTTCTCGGTAGAAGATTTCAGCTAGATACGGATCATTAGAGTCTCCGCTATCTATCCACCCAGCCAAATCTCAATCTCCGTCAGAGAAGGTGGATGGAATTCCTAGAGGAATACGACTTCGAGATTATGTACAAGCCAGGGAAGCACAATGTGGTTGCGGATGCATTGTCACGTCATCCTTTGATAACCCGAACCCATTGTAACGCTATTTCCACACTCACCAGTGAGTTTGGGAAACAAATAGAACAGACCCTGGCCACAGATCCCGAATTTGGTGATGTTTGGGGGAGTTTGGGTAAAGAAGCACGTACAGATAAAGAACGTGAAGCTTTCCGTTCATATAAGAAAGAGGGCAACTTGTTATATCACAAGGATAAGTTGTGTGTTCCTGAGACTTTCGGGGTGCGCAAACTAATTCTCCATGACACACACAACAGCCCTATAGCTGTACATGCGGGTTTTATGAAGACTTACTTTAAGATCCGCTCCAGCTACTTTTGGCCTTCGATGAAGAAGGATATTGCTAGATACATCAAGCAGTGTCAGGTGTGTCAACAAACCAAGGCTGAGCAATTAAGAGTTCCAGGGGAGTTGCAACCTTTGGATGTGCCCAACGCCAAGTGGGAAGTGATAAACATGGACTTCATTGTGGGCCTTCCACGTACTCTCCGTGGATATGATGCATTAATGGTAGTGGTCGACAAATTGTCAAAGATGGCTCATTTCTTGCCATGTCGGACCACGGACACCGCCTTCGACACCGCCTTGCTATTTGCAAAAGAGATTTTCAGGTTGCACGGGATGCCAAGAGTGATTGTATCAGACAGAGATCCTAAATTTGTAAGTGCATTCTGGAAGGACTTCTTCGCCACCATCCAGACCAAGCTTGCTATGAGTACAGCTTACCATCCTCAGACAGATGGTCAGACAGAACGTATCAATCGCATTATCGAAGATATGCTACGAAGCTATGTATGGAGTAAACAATCACAATGGGCGGATTATATTTATTTGGTAGAGTTCGCCTATAACAGTATGAAGCAGGAGTCTTCCAGGATGTCTCCCTTCATGATAAATTATGGCTATCAATGTCTTACTCCAGACACATGGCATAATCCTGTTTCTAAAGTGGAGGTCTCTCAACAACTCCTTTTAGAAATGCAGGCCTTGGTTGAAGAAGTTCGTGGTTACTTATTAGCGGCACGCAGTCGTCAGAAAAGTCTAGCGGATAAACACCGAACCCCACGAGTCTTCCAGGTGGGCGAATCAGTTTGGCTTAAGATCAAAGTAAAACAAGCCAAGCTTAAAATTGGTAACTGCAAGAAGTTGGCACCCAGATGGGCTGGGTCGTTCAAGATTACTGAACGTGTTGGAGAACAGGCATATCGCTTGGACTTGCCGCCCCGCTTGAAGATCCACAAGGTCTTCCACGTGAGTCTTCTGAAACAACACACCCCTGATCCAGAGGAGGTTTTGGATACCCCAACCCTCCTAGAAATGACCGAAGAGCATCTGGAGATAGTGCCTGAAGCTCTTCTTGATCGAGCTTACAAACAGACCAGAAGGACTCAAATGTTACAATACTTGGTTAAGTGGAAGCACTTACCAGTTGAGGATGCTACCTGGGTGATGAAGATAGACCTTGAGAAGCACTATCCGGACTTCATGCGGGAATCTCAGGGCTGCACCATCAACGATGCTATCAACCCCGCTCCCGGCGATAAGCTTGAAGACTTGATTTGCCGAGAATCATGCTCTAGAGGGGTAGATGCATCGTATTTTATAATGATAACCGATGATGAGATCACCTTGGTGTTCTCTAGGACGTGGTGTATTGTTAATGTTGACATGACCGCGCATTCCTTGGAAAGCATCTAGTTGATAGACTGCGTTCATCTCGGCTATACGGGGAACTAGACCATTCCTTATGCCGCAATGAACTGCAAGCCATATACATGATAGGTTCCCTTGTAAATAGATTTTCTTTTATTTATAGGGGGTGGTCCCTTCAACCACAATCTAATAATATTATTAATATACTGGCATATTGACATGTGCAGGCCAGTAAGCAGTTCGTGACCTGCCATGAATAGAGGGTTGCTGATGACCCAACCTTTTTCGGATTCGTTTTGTTTACATGTGTAACTTTCGTCGTCCATGATATTGTTAAATCAGACTTTCCTCTGATGATAAGTTTGTATAAGGCACTTTCGTGCTTGCACTTTGATATTTTTAACTTCAATGTAGTACTGTCCGAAATGTTATAATTTCAACATATTAATGTTATACTTTCAACGTCACTGTATTGCTTTCTAATTCACTTTCTTCAGGTAACAGTCTCAGCTCAACTAACCCCAATGCTGAGGACAACATTATTTCTAAGGAGGGGAGAATGTGACGTTCCACGTATTCATACGGTATATGTAACGTATCTATACGTACGTCACCCCCTAAAGGTACGCCACCATGGGGTATTGTAACCTAGGGGGGTTGCTCTAAAAGGGATTAAATTAGCTATGCTAATTTAATCATTAAGGATAATAACCTATAACCTAGGGAATTAAGGACTAAATAGGATTAATTAGACTAATTATTGTTTTGGGAAGGCGCCACCTGGCCCAATCGATGGGCCAGCATGGGGACTTCCAAATTAGGTTGTCAACCTGATCCCTATCCCTGTTTTGACTCCCTCAATTCGCCCAAAGAAGGAGCGGGAGCTGAGCGCCACCATACCAAGCAGAGCGCCACCATACCAAGCACTTTCACCTGTGTAGCGGAAGCTGAACCCCCAAGACCCAAGAGATGGAAGCACCCCATGGTAACGAGTCCAGCCAGAACTCAGGTGGGTGGCTAGCATAGCCTGTGAATTCTAGGGTAGCGCCCCTATTGGGCCTTGGTTGTGTTCGTTTCTCTGTTCTCTCTGTGTTTCAATCATAGGAACTAACCCTTGATTGTAAAGGTAAGTTCTCTTTATATTTGATTCTGGTTTTGCTCTGAAAGGATGGATTGTTAGTTCTTTGCCTAGTATTACTCTGAAATGGGGGAATTACGGGGGGTAGAGACCTCTGAGCCATGTATTGTAGTATGCTCCTAGATAGCGCCCTGTAGAATCCCATTAATTGCGGCCTGTGCACAAGAGCCCACCGGGTCATAGATGCTATGGACTGGCTTAGCACCAGACAAGGAACACAGTGGTGAAGTGGGGGTGGGGTCTTGCACGAACATAAAAGGCTCCTGAGACTCCTACAGTGGGCTAGGCCTAATAGCCGGCCAGCGAGCTAGGCGCGAGCCGGGCCGGGTATGGGTCTGACACTCCCTGGGTACAGAGGTGTGACCCGCATGGGGCATCCTGTACTTTGAGTAGATATAGGGTGAGTAAGTCGGGTACGGATGCGGGGGTCGCTGATGCGGCACGTATTCTCTAGCTCACCCATGGAACCACTGTGATTCAAGAAGGGGACGCTTCCCCGACCTGCCTCATCGGACCAGACGTCATGAACCTGGAGTAGGCTCAAAGGGTGATACCTTGAACCTGCGTCTCCGGAAGGCTATAGCGAAGCCATAGCGTGAATTGACCCATCTGCAAAGTGTGCACAGGAGGGGCGGATGGAGTGGACAACCCTAGCCGATGTTCTACGCCAGCCAACGCCATGCCAAGACTCGGTCTGCTGATCTCTTGAGGCCCAGCCGTCAGTCGATCCTCACTGAAGTCTGAGCCGGGGTAGAACCTGGGGTTTGGGTGTTTTCTTAGCTTTAGATGCATATTCTTTGCCGTTGGTATTTGGATGGATGCGCCACCCTTCGTGGTGGTTATTTATATGTGATTTATGTTGTGTGCTAACCCTTGTATTCACGTTTCCGCGACGTAGGAGTCCCATTGAAGGTGTGGGCCGAATGACCCCTTCGTGTCCTTCTTTCGGGCACCATAATATGGGTGGCCGGAATAGACGGAGGGCCCTGCTCATGGCGAGGTGGTCGCCATGGGAGGGGAAAGTCCCCGTATGTATACGTCTGGGTGTCGTATACATTCAGGGAGCGTCACAGTGGTATCAGAGCCGTGATTTCGGTTGCTCGAAATCATAGCACTGGCCAAACACTAACCCGTAGCATGGTAGTTAGGAGGAGGCTAAGTTAATGTGTTGTTAGTCCTCTTTGATGTTTGGCTCGGTGTTAGGTTAAATTAAGAAATTGTAGCTTTAAAGAGGATAGGGCGACTGGAGGACCCAAGATTGGAAGCATTGTAAATGTCAGTGGGTGGCTCAAATGACAGAGCAGGTGCGTCCATTGGATTGGACATACTCAAATTACCCTAGAACGGTCGTCTCTAGGCGAAAAATGGTCAAGGGCAGGCCCGAAAACCAACTCGGGCGCCGCTTGCTTTTTGTCGTCTTGCGATCCGCGGTAGAAGAGCCGAAAATGCGGCGCCCGACCGACCGAGACCGATCGAGTCAACGCGGGCCCGCCAGGTCAACTCGGGCGCCGCTTGCTTTTCGACGACCCCGGTCGGGCGGAAGCGCATATATAATGCGGCCGGTGCGGCCAGATGTCTCAGCGTATTTCTGCCGTATAATTGTTTTATACTAATAAAATTTTAAAAGTTAATAGGAAAATTTTTAAATTTCAAAAGTTAACCGGCCGTTTAAAAAAATTCTTCTTGTCATTTGTTTTGCCTTGCCCTCAGCGCCTTCGACCGCCAGAGCCGCTGCCCGCCATCGTCACCAGACTTGAAGTTGCTTAAATTAAGCCCCTTGTGTCTGAAACCCCGGCGCCTCCTTTGCCGCCTTTTTCGCCACCAGCGCCTCACTGCTCGCCCTCCTAGACCTTATTGCCACAGCTATGGCTAATACCAAGAGCGCCCCGGACCCTTCCACTTTGAGCATAGTGGAGATTTACGCCATGATCGCCCGGCACATGGCTACAGACCCGGCCTTTATTGACCTGCTCCTGGATGAGCTAGTAAATAGGTTTGAGAACAACGATAGGATTCCCTATCCTATCTATCACTTCTCAGAGCCATTCTTGATCCGACCCGAACCTTCGCCTCTCTCCTATACCATTGTTGAGCAACGACATGGTCATGATGCTCATTAAATTCTATCCTCCCGGCGGGGAAGGCCATACCGAGGAGGAAGATATCGTGATCCGAGGCCGACCGTGTCGAGTTTGGCCGTAGAGGATGATCATCGGGGAGATTGAGCGGGCATACGGGCGCCCTGGGAAGGGAATATAGGTACCTCTACGACGGCTTTGTCGGGCCATCGATGGCGAGCCATTGAGGTTCCCCATATCGCCGGGCATGAGGACTCCAAATAGTTTTATATGGGGAAACCCCGATATCAAAGATAGACTATCTGACAACCATTCAGATAGATATGGGTCTACGAATTACGGGGGTACAGTCGAGCTTCTTCACCGGGCTGCAGCCCAACTTTTTGCTCAGGTTCAAGAAGATCTAAGGAGAGCCCGGGAAGAACGGGAGAGGCTTGAACAGGAGGAGAAGGCTCGGCAGGATCAGCAGAACCTACAGGACGGAGGAGCATCCGGGAGTGGGCCGGGCCCAATCCCGACGCATGTGACCATTAAGCACCCGAGGAAGGGTATAGCCCGAAAGACCGGCAGTCAGTATAAAGAAAAGCTAAGGACTGTCGGGGCCTTTGGTAAGAAGGCAAGCTCTGATCGGAGGCAGCAGCGGGTGGATAGCTCCCGACCGGTTGTTGGGGCTAAGACGGTGCCAACACCAAAGGGGCCGCCTACAAAACCTGCCCCACAGAGGAAGCCTCACAGTGCCGACCGGTGCCGTGGCCTTCTTGAAATCCGCAAGTTCCGTGAGTCCACCGCGCCTTCTCGATCCGGAAGCTACCCTTCCAGAGGCTGGTACGGGAGATCGCACAGCTGTTTAAGACCGATCTCCGTTTCCAGACCTTTGCAATTTTGGCACTCCAAGAGGCTGCTGAAGCCTACTTGGTGGCACTTTTTGGTGACGCCAATCTTTGCGCGATCCACGCAAAGAGGGTAACCATAATGCCTAAGGATTTAGCCCTCGCCCGCAGGATTCGGGGGGAGCAACCTTAGCATATGTTGCGGGGCTCCACATTGTAAATATTTTCTTTTGGTATTTAATAAAAAACTCTCTCTTTTTTTTTTCATTATTTATTTCATTTTGTATTAAAAAAAAACTTATTTATTTTGTGCTAAATATGAAAAAATGCTGACGTCAGCGTAAATAAAAGGGGTTAAAAAGGACTTTTAAAGTTCATTTCAATTGTTTCTCTTCCTCTCTCCTCCCTGCTAGCGCCATGGCTGCCGCCGACCTTGTCGCTTGGTACCATGACGGAGAGCAATGGGATCCGCAAGTCCCTTTCGACCTGCTGCGACCTTTGCTATGCCAACGCCTAGATCTCCTCGCCAATATGCAGAGGCACCCGGATTACTCCGGATTCTTGGACTTCTACATGGAGGAAATGCTCCCTCTGTGTATTCCTCTTGGGGATCCTCCCCAGCTGTATCTGGAGCGGGAGGTAGTCCGGGAGATGTTAGGCGGAGACACCCATGCTTATGATGTCCTGAAGGGGAAGCTCCGATGGGGCAAACACTTGCCTGTGGTGCAGCATCAGGGGCGGCAATATCTGGAAGTTACCTTCGCCCTAGCCATCCTCATGGACCAATACGTCGAGGACGAAACTTTGCCTGTAGAAAAAGGCAAATTACCAGAGTCTTCCGAGGAGGGGGAAGACGAGCACATAGGTATGGGCGACTTCGCCCGTTGGAAACAGTTGGCGGAAGAGTTGCCACCGCGCCGTGAGCAAGCTATAGGCTTGTCAGGCTTAGACGGCCTTCCAGTTATCTATCACCAAGGGCAAGAGTACCTTCTCTTGGATGATATTATCTGGACGTATCACATGGTGGCCGGATTTTGACGCAAGCGCAAAGACCATGTGCTTTATGAGCTTGCGGAGTACTGTATGGACGATTTCATTGACTTCACTTCTACTGAGCTTCCTCCAGAGGTGCAGCAGCTGCTCCAGTTCCGCCAAGAGACCATAGAGCCGGCAGAGACTCTATTACGTCTTCGGGACTTCGTGATGCAGGAGCCGGCCTCGCAGCCTTCACCGGATGCCTTCACGGCTATGGGACCTCACGTCCCAAACATCAACGTGGTTGAGGTCCCCTCCGACTCAGATGACGAGGGAGAGGATTTATATCATAATCCTGCTCATACGAAGGAGGAGCAACAGGAACTTAAGGACGAAGAAGTCCCTATGAATTTGGATAAGGAAGTGGCTACGTCCGAGACCTCGCAAGGGAAGGTGCTGGGCAACCACCTCACCCGTTTCTTTTTGTCAGCCTTCCGACAGGGGCAAGTCCTTTTTATAGCCCGAGATTTAGGGCCAGAGGCTGAAGCTTCATGGTGGGCCCTCCGTGCTCTCTCTACACTGGCCGGCCACAAGAAGCTTCCCTATCGTACGTTTACTTATGTACTCGTGCGACGGGATCTCGCCCTGACGGCTTTGGGTCAGGATATTGCGCCCTGGATGAGCATGAAGCTCCTCACGGCGGCCCCATTGGCCATTGCCTATCCACCAGAGGTTGCATCTATTGCGGCTGCCACAGTAGACCCTGGGGTGACGCTGCTGCGACACCGACCGCCTCCACCACCTCCTAGGCCTACGGATGAAGAGGGAGGACCTAGCTCCTAAACTAATTGTACTACGCATTTTTATATTGCGTATGATTGTGAAATTTTGGTTTGGCAAATGCCTCAGCCATGTTATAATATGATATACCTTGTTCCTCATTAAATATAGTTACTGTCTTGATAAGTATAAGTGAATTGTCCTTTTCCATGATGTCCTCTTCAAAGTTATTGGAAGTATAAAATGTGCTATATTTATTTCAACTGTCTTGCAGAAGAAACCCTTTGGGAATATGAGGAGAGGATCACCGACATGATTAGGAGGGACGATCCCGGGCCACCAGAGCAGGACTATGGCCAGAGATATGGTGAATACCCCGAATGGGATGAAGGCTATGAAATGGAACCCCCGCCACCAGGAGAACCCTATGATGCTGCCAAAGGGTTGGAGATAGTTAACATCCTTAGGGACAGAGCTTTTGAGGACCTGAAACTGACCCTGTGCCGTACCTGGGACTATTGGAGTATGACCAGGCACGAGGCTTTCGAGGACGCCAACGACCACCTTTGGCATCTCTTCTATGCTCTGTGGAGGCTTTTCAATCTTCTCATTGTTAGCCCAACGTGGGAATACCAACCAGTGATTGTCCAAGCCTGGGCACGCTATAAGCTCGTTAGAGCTGTACAGGAGAGTGTCCGCTACGCGATCCTATACCCCTTCGCGAACCCCTAGGATTGGTCTCTCCAGTTATGTTTTTTTGTTGTTGTTACACTGTGTGCGAGTAGGACTTTAAAAACTTCCACTGTATCATACCTCCTTTTGTGCCAACCCATGTACCAATCAACTTGTTGTTGTACTCAACTTGAATGAAATGAAACATCAGTTTCTGTTTGTATATTTTCTTGTCACTGTCAGCAAATGTTATCTAAAAGGAATTGTACATTACTGTAAATCTGCTTACACTTTCATGAATGCTCGATATAGACGGTGCACGTAACGCCGCATGGCAAACACCCTCCAATGCCAGTAGGCTGATACCTGAACAGGAATTGATGTTAATGAAAAGGCAGCTCGGCGAATTACAGGCCTATGTATTGCATGCCAACCCACCGCAACAAACCCAGGAGGACGGACCGGAATTACCTCCGCGACCATTGAGTCCACCACAAATGCCATCTCCCCACGAGCCAGGTCCACAGACATGCCGAGGAGGCCTCATGCTAAGCGTCACCGAAGTTCCTCTAAGGATAGCGCCACTTCCTCACGCTCAACCACTTCGGTGTCTTCTGGGTCATCGTTATCAGTCAGTGACCATGCGAAGCGCCGGGATAAGGAATACCGTAAGACCGTTGATACAGCTATAACTAGTATATGGAAGAATAGGAAATTGGCCCAGTTTGATGGGAAATCCAGAGGCGGCCTAAATGCAGAATCCTGGTTGGACGAGATGAAGGAGTTTGGGAAGTCCTATGGAATGACGGAGAAAGATACAGGAAAGGTTGCTACCACCAACCTTACGGGAGCTGCCCGTATTTGGTGGAAGGGTTATGCCAGAGCCAAGCACCTAGACAGGAGCAGGTGCAAGTTCAAAAAGTTCGCCAAGGCTTTTAAATCGCATTATGTGCCTCGTGCGCACAAATGCCAACAGATCCAGACATTCTACAGGTTAGAGCAGAAGGGCATGTCAGTTCAGGCTTACACTGATGAATTCATGCGCCTGAGGTTGTATGTACCCGGGATGAATGAGAAGAGGGCGGTAGAGGGCTCCATTGAAGGGTTGGCCCCATCCATTAAACGAATGGTCAAGGCCATAGATCCAAAATCAGTAGCAGAAGCGGAGGCTAAGGCATTAAGCCTCGAAGAGGACACACCAAGGAACCAGTACACGCGACCTGCTCCTTATCCGCAGCCGCGGCCGTCCACACCGTACAAACCCCGCTCACCCAGTCCGGGGCCCTCTCAGCAGAACTCCTACGGTCGCCATGAAAAGAAAGTCACCTTCAACATGCCCGACAAACCCACTAATGTTGGCAAGGAAGTGCGGAATCTCTTACAGTCTATTCCCAAAGAGGCCCGAGATCAGTTACGTAAGGATAAGGCATGTTACAGGTGTATGCGACCCGGGCATTATATGCAGAATTGCCCTTACGTCACGCAGACTGCCCAGCTGGCCATGGCTGACCTCGATTGGGAAGATCTGGAGTCCACTCTGCCTGTCGAGGACGAGGCTCCCGAATACATTCACGGTGCATCTCATATTCTTGCCACCATTGAAACTGGCAACGCTGAAAGTCAGCCTTCTGTTATTTCTACCATAGGCCAAGTAGACAGTAAGCCCTTCATAATTTTGATGGACACGGGTAGTACGCATAATTTTGCTTCTCCTAGAATGGCCCAGGTATTGCAGCTTGAAACGTTGAGATCCCGACCTAAGCCAGTCACGTTAGCCAGTGGTAAGATCAGGCACACTCATGGCCGCCGCATTAACCTTAAGATGCAGTTGCCAGGTGCACCAGTTGCCTTGGGTGCCGAGTTAATGGACATTGGCAAATATGATCTTATTGTTGGTATGGAGTTTTTGGCATCTGCGAAGGCCACCCAACATAGACTGCGAGAAACGGGAGGTTACCTTCAATGCCGCTAATGGAGCACGCGTGACGATAAAAGGTGATCCATTCCACCCTGTTATGCAGTCTATGTCAATCAGGCAGTTAGAAAAAGCTATACGCAGGGATAACCTCCTTTGCCTTATTACACTTGCCTCCATTGAGTCTGACACTAAGCAGAAGCAGGTAATCGATACCTTGCCACAAGACATTGCCACCCTTCTTCAAGAGTTTAGCGATCTTTTTCCAGATGAGATCCACAAGCTTCCTCCTTTCAGAGGGGTAGAATGTGAGATAGCTCTAGAACCAGGTACTAAGCCTACCAGCAAGGCCCCGTACTGAATGAGTCCTCCAGAGTTGGCAGAGCTTAAGAAACAACTTCAGGAGTTACTAAACCTAGGTTTTATTCGGCCTAGTGTTTCACCATTTGCCGCCCCTATTCTTTTTGTCAAGAAAAAAGATGGCTCCTTGAGGATGTGTATTGATTATAGGCAGCTCAATAAGCATACCATCAAGAATCAGGGCAGATGATCTCATGGACCAGTTACAAGGGGCCAAATATTTCTCAAAGATTGATTTATGCTCCGGATACCATCAAATAAGGATAAAGGAGGAGGACATTCATAAGTCTGCATTTCGCACCAGATATGGGCATTATGAGTTCACTGTTATGCCTTTTGGGTTAACCAATGCCCCTGCAACGTTTATGCGGTTGATGAATGACATCTTCCGCCAATATTTAGATGACTTTGTTGTTATTTTCTTTGACGACATTCTCATCTATAGTAAAACCTTACAGCAACATGAACAACATCTTCGATTGGCTTTACAGAAGCTAAGGCGCCATCAGCTCTTCGCCAAGTTCTCTAAATGCAAGTTTGCCACTCCCAAGGTCGACTATTTGGGGCATATCATTTCAGCAGAGGGAATTGCTACCGATCCAGCAAAGATAGAAGCAGTAAGGGATTGGCCTATTCCAGGTAATGTCTCAGAAGTTCGAAGTTTCTTGGGACTCGCAGGATATTATCCGAAATTTGTTAAGGATTTTGCAACAATTGCCGCACCTCTTACTGATCTCACAAAGCATGAGAGAGTGAAGGATTGGATGGAACATTGGAAAGCAAAAGTTCAGGTCGGCTTTCAGAAGCTCAAAGATGCTTTAACATCTGCACCGGTCCTCACTTTGCCCCATCCTGAAAAGGATAAACTAGTGGCCACGGATGCTAGTAAGATAGCTACCGGTGGAGTGCTAATGCAGGAGGGGAGAGTTATTGCCTACGATTCAAAGAAGATGAATGACACGGAACAGCGATACCCTACCCATGATCAGGAGTTGCTGGCAGTTGTCCGCGCTCTCCGTATTTGGAGACACTACCTTCTCGGTAGAAGATTTCAGCTAGATACGGATCATCAGAGTCTCCGCTATCTATCCACCCAGCCAAATCTCAATCTCCGTCAGAGAAGGTGGATGGAATTCCTGGAGGAATACGACTTCGAGATTATGTACAAGCCAGGGAAGCACAATGTGGTTGCGGATGCATTGTCACGTCATCGTTTGATAACCCGAACCCATTGTAACGCTATTTTCACACTCACCAGTGAGTTTGGGAAACAAATAGAACAGACCCTGGCCACAGATCCCGAATTTTGTGATGTTTGGGGGAGTTTGGGTAAAGAAGCACGTACAGATAAAGAACGTGAAGCTTTCCGTTCATATAAGAAAGAGGGCAACTTGTTATATCACAAGGATAAGTTGTGTGTTCCTGAGACTTTCGGGGTGCGCAAGCTAATTCTCCATGACACACACAACAGCCCTATAGCTGGACATGCGGGTTTTATGAAGACTTACTTTAAGATCCGCTCCAGCTACTTTTGGCCTTCGATGAAGAAGGATATTGCTAGATACATCAAGCAGTGGCAGGTGTGTCAACAAACCAAGGCTGAGCAATTAAGAGTTCCAGGGGATTTGCAACCTTTGGATGTGCCCAACGCCAAGTGGGAAGTGATAACCATGGACTTCATTGTGGGCCTTCCACGTACTCTCCGTGGATATGATGCATTAATGGTAGTGGTCGACAAATTGTCAAAGATGGCTCATTTCTTGCCATGTCGGACCACGGACACCGCCTTCGACACCGCCTTGCTATTTGCAAAAGAGATTTTCAGGTTGCACGGGATGCCAAGAGTGATTGTATCAGACAGAGATCCTAAATTTGTAAGTGCATTCTGGAAGGACTTCTTCGCCACCATCCAGACCAAGCTTGCTATGAGTACAGCTTACCATTCTCAGACAGATGGTCAGACAGAACGTATCAATCGCATTATCGAAGATATGCTACGAAGCTATGTATGGAGTAAACAATCACAATGGGCGGATTATATTTATTTGGTAGAGTTCGCCTATAACAGTATGAAGCAGGAGTCTTCCAGGATGTCTCCCTTCATGATAAATTATGGCTATCAATGTCTTACTCCAGACACATGGCATAATCCTGTTTCTAAAGTGGAGGTCTCTCAACAACTCCTTTTAGAAATGCAGGCCTTGGTTGAAGAAGTTCGTGGTTACTTATTAGCGGCACGCAGTCGTCAGAAAAGTCTAGAGGATAAACACCGAACCCCACGAGTCTTCCAGGTGGGCGAATCAGTTTGGCTTAAGATCAAAGTAAAACAAGCCAAGCTTAAAATTGGTAACTGCAAGAAGTTGGCACCCAGATGGGCTGGGCCGTTCAAGATTACTGAACGTGTTGGAGAACAGGCATATCGCTTGGACTTGCCGCCCCGCTTGAAGATCCACAAGGTCTTCCACGTGAGTCTTCTGAAACAACACACCCCTGATCCAGAGGAGGTTTTGGATACCCCAACCCTCCTAGAAATGACCGAAGAGCATCTGGAGATAGTGCCTGAAGCTCTTCTTGATCGAGCTTACAAACAGACCAGAAGGACTCAAATGTTACAATACTTGGTTAAGTGGAAGCACTTACCAGTTGAGGATGCTACCTGGGTGACGAAGATAGACCTTGAGAAGCACTATCCGGACTTCATGCGGGAATCTCAGGGCCGCACCATCAACGATGCTATCAACCCCGCTCCCGGCGGTAAGCTTGAAGACTTGATTTGCCGAGAATCATGCTCTAGAGGGGTAGATGCATCGTATTTTATAATGATAACCGATGATGAGATCACCTTGGTGTTCTCTAGGACGTGGTGTATTGTTAATGTTGACATGACCGCGCATTCCTTGGAAAGCATCTAGTTGATAGACTGCGTTCATCTCGGCTATACGGGGAACTAGACCATTCCTTATGCCGCAATGAACTGCAAGCCATAGACATGATAGGTTCCCTTGTAAATAGATTTTCTTTTATTTATAGGGGGTGGTCCCTTCAACCACAATCTAATAATATTATTAATATACTGGCATATTATGTCAGTGAGCAGTTCGTGACCTGCCATGTATAGAGGGTTGCTGATGACCCAACCTTTTTCGGATTCGTTTTGTTTACATGTGTAACTTTCGTCGTCCATGATATTGTTAAATCAGACTTTCCTCTGATGATAAGTTTGTATAAGGCACTTTGGTGCTTGCACTTTGATATTTTCAACTTCAATGTAGTACTGTCCGAAATGTTATAATTTCAACATATTAATGTTATACTTTCAACGTCACTGTATTGCTTTCTAATTCACTTTCTTCAGGTAACAGTCTCAGCTCAACTAACCCCAATGCTGAGGACAACATTATTTCTAAGGAGGGGAGAATGTGACGTTCCACGTATTCATACGGTATATGTAACATATCTATACGTACGTCACCCCCTAAAGGTACGCCACCATGGGGTATTGTAACCTAGGGGTGTTTAATCATTAAGGATAATAACCTATAACCTAGGGAATTAAGGACTAAATAGGATTAATTAGACTAATTACTGTTTTGGGAATCACCTGGCCCAATCGATGGGCCAGCATGGGGACTTCCAAATTAGGTTGTCAACCTGATCCCTATCCCCTGCTTTGACTCCCCAATTAAGCCCAAAGAAGGAGCTGGGAGCTAAGCGCCACCATACCAAGCAGAGCGCCACCATACCAAGCACTTTCACCTGTGTAGCGGAAGCTGAACCCCCAAGACCCAAGAGATGGAAGCACCCCATGGTAACGAGTCCAGCCAGAACTCAGGTGGGTGGCTAGCATAGCCTGTGAATTCTAGGGTAGCGCCCCTATTGGGCCTTGGTTGTGTTCGTTTCTCTGTTCTCTCTGTGTTTCAATCATAGGAACTAACCCTTGATTGTAAAGGTAAGTTCTCTTTATATTTGATTCCGGTTTTGCTCAAAGGATGGATTGTTAGTTCTTTGCCTAGTATTACTCCTCAAAATGGGGAATTACGGGGTAGAGACCTCTGAGCCATGTATTGTAGTATGCTCCTAGATAGCTCAGAATCCCATTAAGTGCGGCTCAGGCACAAGAGCCCACCGGGTCATAGATGCTATGGACCGGCTTAGCACCGCACAAGGAACACAAAGGGTGAAGTGGGGTGGGGTCTTGCACCCAACATAAAAGGCTCCCCGACTCATACAATGGGCTAGGCCTAATAGCCCGCCAAATGAAGCTAGTACACGCAGCCGGGCCGGGTATGGGTCCGACACTCCCCTCGGTACGAGGTGTGACCCGCATGGGGCATCCCGCTTTTGAGTAGATTTAGGGTGAGTAAGTCGCACGGATGCGGGGTCGCCGATGCGCACGTATTCTATAGCTCACCCATGGAACCACCGGGATTCTCGAAGGGGACGCTTCCCCCCTACCTCATCTGACCAGCGCCATGAACCCTCGAGTAGGCTCAAAGGGTGATACCTTGAACTGCGTCTCCTAAGGCTATAGCGAAGCCATAGCGTGAATTGACCCATCCGCAAAGTGTGCACAGGGAGGGGCGGATGGAGTGGACAACCCTAGCCGATGTTCTACGCCACCAACGCTATGCCAAGACTCACCTGGCCGATCTCTTGAGGCCCGGTAGTCCATCGATCCTCACCGAGTCCGAGCCGGGGGTAGAACCCGGGTTTGGGTGTTTTCTTAGCTTTAGATGCATATTCTTTGCCGCTGGTATTTGATGGATCGCCACCCTTCATGGTGGTTATTTATATGTGATTTATGCCGTGTGCTAACCCTTGTATTCACGCTTCACACGTAGGAGTCCCATTGAAGGTGTGGGCGAATGACCCCTTCGTGTCCTTCTTTCGCACCATAATATGGGTGGCCGTAATAGACGGAGGGTTCTCCGCCATGGCGAGGTGGTCGCCATGGGAGGGGAAAGTCCCCGTATGTATACGCCTGGGTGTCGATACATTCGTGGGCGTCCACGATAGTGATGAGGAAGATAACTCAAGCACTTCCTCGGTGACAAAGAAAGAAGTGAAGGTGCATGACGATGGCATAAATGAATATGAAGACGCCCCGATCCCTCTCATCACTCCTCACACTTTTGCACATAATCCGAGTCTTAGAAAAAGATCAGAATTTTGCATGTGAATATGAAGATTCTATCTTCAAATTTTGAGAATACTACAGCCGATTCTGAGACTTACTTCAATTTTTTGTTAAATATTTTATCCTCTGAAATTAGAGTTTCTCTCTTAAAACATACTTTAAGAACATTCTATTTGCTAAGAAAAGTGACACTTTAAAAAAGTCAATTCTTTCGTTGCAAAAAAAAATTAGTCATTTGGGGGTCAAAATAGAATTTCATGCATCTTTTTTTTTAACCTCGTTTTACCCCCTTTTTTGTAAAAAAAAAAAAGGGAATCTTTGAGGAATATTCCTTTTGCTCTCGTTTCAATGATTTGCTCCCGTTTAATATGCAACTTTGTTACATCTAGATTGATGTGAAAATAAAGGTTTTAAGGATATGGAACTTTTTGCTGTGAATAGTAACTTGGGACAGGTGTGTTTGTGGATGTCGATCTAGATAAATTCCAGATATATGGATAGCTGTGATTTTTGCATCATTGAGAAACGGTGCGCCATCAGAATATAAAAATGCAGAATCAAGATCATCGCACAACTATGTTGTTTGCATGATCGATTTGAAGAACGACTGGTTTATCAATGGTTTCTAATGAACAATAACTTTTAAGTTTATATTATTTGTGTTGTATGACAATTGAATATTGACGTTTGGGTATCTACTACTTATTTTTTTAAATGCTTACAATGGTATCAGAGCCACAATGGCTACTAGATTTGGCGCTACTCTATTGAGTTCTATAGAAGTGTTTGAAGGTACTGGACTGTTTCAAATTTGGAAAGAGAAGATCAAAGAGGTTCTGGTGTTTGAAGGCTTATGGGGTATATAGATCCTACTGGTACAGGAAGTACTTTAGGAGAGAGTCAAGTTGCAGTTGTTCGCAGTGTAGATGCTAGTAGCTCTTCAGTGAAAAAGGGTACTGAAGCTGAGATTGTCACCAAGGTAATATCTTATAAGGAGGATGATGTATTTAAGATAAATCAAGCTAAAGCGATAATTGCATGTAAGCTCGCACCCAGTATTTTGTGCCTGTGTTTTATGGAAACCAGGGAGCAAGTCTTCAAGAATTTTTTTTAGCCCAAAAGCTTTCAAGATCTTTTTAATTGGTCGGATGTAAAATAGAGAACGGGACTATGATGTTGATGGGGTTCTTTTTGTTAGCTGCTTAATGTCAGCTCTTTGTTGTATTGAACTTGTATTTGTATGCATCATATGTAGAAAATATGGTTGCAATCGGAGTGCTGATCAATGCCATTCAAAATGGGATAACATGCGCAAGGAATATTCCAAAATTCATGCTTATGAAAAGAAAGTACATTCTGGTATAGACCCATATTGGAACCTTAGACGAGTTGAACGTGTTGAGCTGAAGTTGCCTCGAAATTTTCCTACAGAGGTTTGTAATAACAATACAAATCTTAAACTAGACTTGAGATTTTTGAAGCTAATACTTTTTTTTGTATTTCATTGTACTTGTATGATCATATGGACAACTGGATGAAATCTCGCATAACAACCACAACTGATATTCAGACTCGTTCTTCTATGCCCTTATTTGATATCCAGACGAAAGAAAGCCAACCAGGTGAAAATTCCATAATAAGTGTTCTTCAAAAATTCTCTTCAACTTTTGCTAATTATGGCTTTATGTAGGAAATTTCTATACTTCTGCAGACTCTGAAGAAGATTGTGAAGAGTTCAGTCAAGGACCAAGTATCTTACGACCTCGAGCTGGACTCAACCGTCCTCTACACCCATCAGTGCAGTAAACTCCAACTAGGAAAACTCTATCTAGGCAGCCTCCAACTATGCAGCCTTCTAGGGAGGAAATTCCACCAAGTAGCACTCCAACTAGGCAAGCTCCAATTAGACAGCCTCCAACTATGCAGCCTCCCAGGGAGGAAATTTCACCAAGTAGCACTCCTCGTTTTAGCTCTGGCAAAAGAAAGCACAGGACAAAAGACGACTCCTTTCAAGAAATAGGGTCTGCTTTTATGAAAATAGCTGAGGAACTAGCAGCCACAACAAGAGAGGAGAGGAAAGCATTCACAGGCGAGACATGATAGAGAAAATGGTGCAAGTAAACGTGTCAATTGCTCAGCAACTATGATGACAGAAAAGATGGCAGTTGTGGCTGATGCAGTAGTCAAATCATGCTTCCAAAAGGTAAGTTTTTAAGTTATCCCTAAGTTGCGTAGCAGCTTCATGAGCATTGGGTCTTCTTCTTGCAGGAGCCCTGAGGAACTCAGAGTAATCATCATCAACAATTGGTGCTGAGATAGGATTCTCTTTTTCACCAACCTCAATTAAGTAGTTACGGAGAATGCAACAAGCATATATAACATTTGTCAAGTCTTTAATGTTCTCACATTCTAACTTTTTATAAAACAATATCCACTTTGTCTTAAATATACCAAATGTTCTCTCAGCACAAACCCGACTGCTACATAGTAAGTAGTTAAAGCTTTTCAAATCATCTTGCAAGTGATGTACAAGATAGGAAAGCACTAGCCATGGCAGATCAAAGTATCCTGCATCTGCTACAAAACAAGCATCATCTGCACTAGTTGGAAGAAGGCAGCACGGTTAAATCTCATCGGACCTCTCGTTGGAGCCATATCCAATACATGCACGAAATTGGTTACCGACTAGAGGCAGGAAAATGACAAAACCCTAAACCCTATAGGAAAAAAGTATGATGTCCAGCATGTGAACCTCCCAAAAATTTTGTCGGAGACGTTGATGTTGGGGGGCCGCCGGAGACGTTACGTGAGGCGTCCATTAGGCAAATAACCCAGCGCCCATGGCCCAGCGCCCATGGCCCAGCCTTGAAACTTTGATTGAGCATAACTCCACAACCCGATCTTCACTCAGGCCGTGCTGCATATCAAATTGAAGGTATTTGCGCCCTCTATCTTCTGCAACAAATTTCAGGTCAATCAGAGCCATATTTCGCGAGTTATAAGCATTTTAGTGGGGCGGGGTTGCAGCATGACCGGATTGGGGGTTTTCTTGGCAGCCTGAACGGATTGCTTTGGGGTTGTGGCAGCATCAACGGATTGCTTCAGCGCGAGGGTGCTGGCGCTGCCGAGCCTCCCCCTCGGCAAGATGGATGGCGCCTAGGCCCCGGCAAAGATGGATGGCGTCTCGAGGCGGACCTCGGTGCTGCCTGAGCACCGGTGCATGCTGGCGAGGGCTGGAGCGAGCATGCTTGTGGAGCCCGGAGCACACGATGGAGCAGGGTGTGGCGGGCGCTTGGCGCGAGGGTCGGAGGATGCACCTCCTCCCGGCGACTTCTCGGCGTTTTCCCCGAGCCTTCCCCCCGGCCTGGACTTACGGCTTGGGCTTATTGGATCGCGTTGGTTTTTCGGCTTACGGGATTGCCCTCACTGGCCACCGCCTTTCGCCAGATCGTTGCTATGGGGTTTTGGGACTCTACCCGCTTTAGGGGCGCTCTTATGGTCTAGTGGTTTGATCGAAGTTACTCGGGGCTCGGCACCGGGATCTCTCGCATCGATCTATTTGCCCCTGGTTTTGAGAGAGGATGGAGGTTTAGCGGCGTGCATGAGTCCGCGCACCGATTCTTCGGCACCTAGTCGTGAAGAGGTTACGGTTCGGGGGCGTTTGTTGAAGTTCTGTTTGTTGGAGGTATGCTTGTTGCTTTTTGCAGCAGCATAGCTTTTTGGATCTGTGGTCATCATGGCAACGGTTTTTCCCCAGTGGGGTTTTTAATCCGGGCCATGGTGCTCACGGGCTTCGGCCCATGCAATGTATTTTTGTTTTCTTTGTACTTGTGGTCGCATGTCCTTCGTGACGCTGCCTTTGTGGTGCGACGTAAAAATATACTTCCTTCCTTCCTTCCTTCCTAAAAAGAATTTCAAAAATATTTTCCACCAAAACTGCAAAATCCCAAATTAACAAGATAGATAGATAGATAGATACTCCATGCAATTTGGAAGTCCACTTTTTTGGAGTTTTTGGAGTGACCTTCGAAAACAAGGGCGGGCAGCTCTTCAAATTCCAACCTCCAACCTTGCCCACAAGATTAGATTATGATGGAAACAAGGTTATTGGAAACGAGGTATTCATGTTTTTCCCAACCTAACGTAGCAATCCTAGACACAACGAAATGCGTTGCAGTACACTTGGTAGGCTTCCTCTCCCCTTACTGCCATATTCAAGCTACTCAATTCTTCAAAATTGCCTTGTGCTGGGAAGAAGAATCCGCGCCGCAGCCTCGTTAAGCGAGGATCTATTATCAGAACCAAATCTTCTTTCACCTGCTTCTAACCCCAAGGTATTTCTTTTTTTCTTCACATTGTGGCAAGGAGGAAGTATAATGCTTTCTGCCTCCTTAGGAACTGAAAGGTGGACTCTACTTAGTAGCCACACCTATAGGCAACTTGGAAGACATTACCTTGCGGTATGCAGTGTAAATTGTAGCATTCTGCTGTTTTTTTAGAAATGTTTTCTCATGTAGTTTATTCATTTGCTTGAAGCAGAGCTCTTCGAGTTTTGAAGTCGGCTACTGTTATTTTGGCAGAGGATACACGCCATTCTGCAAAGCTTCTGCAGCACTACAATATCACAACACCAAAGGTATGAGAACGTTTGCAATACGTTTTGTAAGAGGTGCACAGTTTGAGGTATCGTTCCGGTGTTTGTTCATTGTTCTAAAATGATTATACATTTTGTCTTTTCATAGTACGAAATAGAACAACCAGCAGAAAGTCATGTTCTAACCTTTAATGCTGAGAGAATGACACTCCACTTCCTATTTAAAATTTAATGTTCAGGGGGACCGTTAGTAGATCCTAGCTCATAGACATAGACCTTGATATTACATTTTCATGAAAGGAAGCAGGTACATGGGTCGTCATTTCAGAACATTCAAATCTTATTTCCAACTTTTTTACAGCAGTCATGCAGTTGGTTATATCATTCATCATTACTGTGCTTTCATATGCAGATTAGTTATCACAAGTTCAATGAAGATTCTAGGCAGAGTATGATTATTAAAAGACTAGAAAGAGGAGAAGTGTTGGCCCTTATAAGCGATGCAGGCATGCCTGGCATTAGTGATCCTGGTTCAGATATCGTATGTATAAACAAAATACCTTCAAGATTAATCACTTGTATACATTTTATACTTACATTAAAGAACATGTCAATGTGACTTTCTTAGGTCAGGGCATGCATTGAAGCAAATTTACCTGTTATCCCAATACCAGGCCCATCAGCAGCTATTACAGCCCTGGTAGCATCTGGATTGCCCACTCATGATTTCTCGTTTGGTGAGCTCATGCACAAGATAGGATTAGAAAAATGTATGCACATATGTGAGATTTGGAAGGTCCTTTTACAGTTGGATTTTTGCCGCCAAAGCCAAGCCTGCGGCAGAAAAGATTAGTAGCAGCAGCGCATGAGGTGTCCACTCAAATTTTATTTGTACCACCACACAAACTGTGTGGAATAATTGATGACTGTATTGTGGCCTTTGGATCAAGCAGGTGAGTTATCATATTCTTCCTTTCTGTATTGATTATATTCTATGTTACTGTATGATTCGTGGAGCAACCAACGTCTTAAGTTATTTAAAGCATTCGTGCGAGCAACTAATTGAAGCTACTATAAAAAACAGAATCAGCTGAACTGTATAGGGCTGGAGAGTAATCAGAGCCTATGAGGGTTGTATAGAAGCTAAATTGAAAACGTTCGATGGTCGTAAGGATAGGTATTCAGTTGCCAATGGGCTTTTTCTTGTATTAAGATATTATTTCAAATCCAATTATGGAACAAATCCGCCAGAGATGGGGGGCCACAATATCTGGACAGGATGAGGAGACCTTAAAGCTCTAGTCCCATGGAAATAAATATAAACTGAGTTGACTTTTAGAGCTGGCATCCACAGGAGACAGTGCGGTATAAGATTTCTGGGAACTCAGCTGGGATTAGCTTGGCATGCTTGTGTTTGATTTGGATGCATAAAAACAGCTAAGTTGGACCAGCAGGGCTAGCAAATGATAGTGTATCTTCTTAAAGGTTCAAGGCTTCTGTTAATCTCATCAACTTTCATAAAAATGCTTTGAGTAGCCTACTTGTTCAGGAACAAATTCTCAAGGGACAAATGGACTAAATCAATACTTCCCTTCATTTCACATTTGCAAAAGTGATTGGTGGAAGATCTCATTTGAAGTGCATCCCTCATGCTACTATGAAACCAAACCTCTTCTAATGCGGAGAAATTCTTGCAGACGCTGTGTTGTTGCCAGGGAGTTAACAAAAATTCATGAAGAGGTAATGAGTGTTATTGTTGTAAGTTATAGTGAGATGTAATTTTAACAATTTTCTTGATCTGAAGTTTTATAGAGGTACACTCGATAGTGCGAAAGCAGAATTCAAGGAACGGAATCCTCGTGGTGAGATAACTCTTATTATTGAAGGCCTTCCATTAGGTTCCCTAGAAAGATTCCCATCACAAGAAGAGTTGGAAGATCGTCTCAAAAGCCTTTTAGATGGGGGGAAAAGCCCTGCGGAGGTATATATCGTTTTTTGAATATTATTGCAGTTACACAGGTTCAAATCTGAGCAGTAATTCAACAGGCCACACGGATGGTTGCTGATGAGACTCCTCTGAGACGGAAATTGATCTACACAACAGCTTTAAGACTGTCTGGAGATAAGTTGTTACATAATGATGACTGTTAGTTCTGTCTGGTCTAATGATGTTTGATGGTCTTATGGTGGGACTAGCTGGAACTATGGGTCTGTCACTTCTGGATCCTAATATGTGCTGATTGAAGAGCATAAGAGCCAAATTTGACCACGATCCCTGGCAGATATCAAATTCCACCCAGAGACCAGGGTTCACTGGCAAAGTAATTAGCACGCAGCTCTTTTAGAATGATATCAAATTCGATATCCAGTCTGTCTTGGACTTTCTTACTGGATTGACTTTGTGGAAAACAGAAGCCATCATATTTTGATGACAATGACGATGGTTCATCATTGGCAATGAGCACTCGCTATGTAGTTTCTTGTAAAACATTTTAGAGATATTGATGTCATCAACGGCAGGATTATTTATGAATACTTTGTTGTAGCTGTGAATTCCACATTCATCAAACATTGCCAATAAAAGCACACCAGTTTCTTCTTACAGCAACGGAAGAGTGCTGTAGTTTTGACAACTGCAGGGATTCATATTCTTTGTGCTATTACTGTACAACAGGAGAATATCAAGTCATAAACTAAAAAATGCGTTAATTGATCTGTTGCATTTGTTTATAGCCAAATAATGAGAGAAATAATATGGACATGCACATGCAGATTGTAATAAAGATAACAAAGCTTATGGAGGAGTTCGCGTTCAAGAACAAGCATCCATTGTTCGTAATATGCTTTGCAAACGCTAAAACCTCAAGTAAAGGACCCCAACCCTAGTTCCTGCACTGCCCCAGGTCGAAACATCCAGGCCAAAGCATGGTAGACATGAACTGCTCTAGGCTTCCTTAAAATTTTCTGTTGAAAGGAAGGGCATTGAACAAAGGTGCATGGATTACCAAGTCCATAACTAAGGAGAGAAAGACTTTGACATACACCTAGTGGTAGAAACTGACACTTCTGAGACAAGTAGAACAGCAGGATGACCACTCCATTTAAGTGGAGACTATCTATTCTACCTGGTTTTGGGAAATTGGGCTTTGCATAGTTTTTAATAAAGTATTGTGGACCTAGATTCTTGATAACCGTTGGTCCAACACCGAATTTCCTTTAAGTCCAATTTTCTAAACTATTCAGGAAGAGGCCCTGATCCAATGGGCACTTGGCTTGCAGCTATTTTGTAAACTTACCATATGCACTTACCACCTTTTTTTCGTAAGCAAAGACATTTGGGTATCTCAAAGACAATAACTTGCATCACCTTTTTTTTTCATAAGCAAAGGCCTTTGGGTATCTCAAAGACAATAACGTGCATGATTAAAACATTTACATAATCGCAAGAGGAAATAGATATCATGGTCCTGGGCCATAGATGAAGTCACAATATAGAGAAATCAACATGGGCGCCAACTTTGTTGAATAAAATCGAGCAAGCTCTTGCATGCTCAGGAAATGCTATGCAATCTCGAATGCCACACCATGGTTGCTAGTCTCCCACACAACTATCAATCAATTTTGTGTCATGCAGTACTTCCTACAATGTCTTTGTTGTGGATGGGATGGTAAATTAGTTATTGGATGCACCTGCCGAGATGCACTCGCCAGGATTGCAATAGGATAAAGGAGGGATGCAATGGACACATTCTAAATTTGATCTTGAATCACGGGCGAGAGGGGATGCAATGAGCCCCACGTTTAAAATTCGAGTTTCAATCGTGGGGGAGGGGAAAGGGACTTGATGGCCATATTGCTTCTTTCTCACAAGAGCACCATGCCTAGCTCTTACTCGTTAAGTGTCAACTATGTGGACATTAACTGATTGTAAGTTTTTGTATCTTATCTTGCATTGGTTTCACTTTCAATGTATAATAGATCATAATCACCCCTAGTCATGGTAAATTGGAAATAAATTCTTGTATCTTATCTTGCATTGGTTTCACTTTCCCTGTATAATAGATCATAATCACCCCTCGTCATGGTAAATTGAAATTTTATGGACTATCTTAAAAGTCAATAAATAATGAACTTTGATATGATTGTGCAAAGATCTACCTTCTCCACCGTGATTGCATGCCTTCAATAGACCCAAGATCACTGCATTTGATTTTATGCCCTCCTGATCCATGTCCTCAATGCATAAATGGCATCGGTCTAAACTGTAGAATCGACATTTTTGGGAGGGAACGAGCAGGGTAAAAATTAAGAACCTTCTTACTCTTAAAGCATAAATTTGGTTTGGCTATAGTTGCATGGAATTCCTCTTTGTAAGCAATAAATTAGTCAATATAAACAATTGCAGAATTATATATAATATTTGTATAAAATAAACCAACATCAGCAGGAGGGCAGGCTTGGGGAAAGGATAGAAAGATTTGAAGGAAAAAAGAAGACCGTGAAAGGGCAAGTAGTTAGATTAGTTTCCTAGAGAAAGAAATAAAGATCAAGTTCCATTTTGCAAAATTGCATTCACATATCATAATATGACAAACATTATAAGTGCATGACTGACTTAGATGTTGTCTTAGATTAGTGAGATTTTCTTTGTGGCATCTACAAAGCTTAAGAATACGCGGCAAAATTGACTATTTTGTAGCTTCATATAGTCTTCATCATTTTACATGCAAAGGAAAAGTAAACATATGGCAACATTTCTAGTTACCCGTATGTGCGATGAAATCATAATGTACATTATATTTTTACTTATTATTTTAGAGAGATACTCTCCTAAATATACAATAATTTGGCATAAGTTTACTTGACTCGGCGTAAGTGGTTAAGGGCACTATCCGTTTCTTGATTAGCAGTATAGATCACATGTCCTAGGAAGCATTGAAGCATTTTTGGTTAATTGGTTCCTTGATTGGTAGTATAGCAGTATAGATCGCATGGCCTAAGAAGGATTGAGGCATTTTTAGTTAATTGGTTCATTAGCTACCTCACTTAATCAGCTGAGAACAAGAGTTGTAGAGCTCGAAGCCATTTTGGGTGATAGCCCAATAGCTGCTCCATCTAATTTGCCAGATTCGTGTGTGGCAGCTTCTCTTATTACAACCTGTGCCAGCATTTGAGACTACTGTGCCAACATTTGATACTACTGAGGAATAACATACAGAGGAATAACACACAGATCTAATTAAAACAACGTGAAGAGTGTCTAGTGTTTTGTAAATTCCTGAATGGTCTGGTCTGTAGGCCTTATAGTTTTGAAATTTTGAATGAATGGTCTGGTATGCAAGCGTATTAATTTCATATATATGATAGAATCAGCTTGAGCATCTTAGTATATGTGCTCAATCTACTTCTTCTGATGCATCTTCCTCTATTTCTTCCGAAAAAATGAAACTCGCCTTTTTTAAGCGAATTACTGGCCATGCAACAAAGGTTCCGATGCTTTTTCCGACTGTGTCTCCATCAGGATGCCTTCTGGGTAATGCTTTGTCGTTGAAATGGCAACTGGTAACTAGGATCTTCACATGATCATTTCCCAGAGGAACTCCATGGCATACTGTCCATAAATGATGCCAATCCATTAACTTCTACATTTCCCGGTAAAGAATCTTTAACAGTACTAGTAGTACGTTGACATGATGGAAATTCCATTTCAGAAATAAGACTAATACTCATGTTCGATGTTTAAAGAAACTGAAGACTTGGAACCAATCTGGCCAGAATTTGGTCCTATGCCACTAACATCAATTATACCGCTTATATTATTATTTTGGCGGGCCATCAAAGTTCCAACAACCGTGTTATACTCAAGGTACAACCTCATAATCTGCTTTCCTCTAGTCTGCAAACATCATAGCCTTTTTCAGCAGCTTTTTAGTATATCCAAGTAAGGAAAAACTAGGATGGTATACGTAAGAAGATTCTGACAAGTCTATGATTTTCTAAAGCAGAGGATATTTAATTATAGGGCATAGAAATTTTGTGGGCCTCGCTATCGCACTATCTATTAAGTTATAAGTCTACTAGGAAGCCCGGGGGATTCACCTTTGATCAGCGTATAACCCATGAGAGTTCAACGAAGGGTGTTTTTTGGATCATTTGTGTACGTATACTTAGGGGTTAGGGGTGTTTTTAGGCACTGATCTAGAGCAATATCTATACACAGAGGCGTCAATTTGCCTTTTAAAAATATGTATATAAGGGGGGTTTTTGGCTACCCTCCAAACGCAGATGCCATACCCCCTTTATGTATAAGTGCATCCCCCGGGCTAGGGAGCTGCCTGACATCAGGGTGCTCTTCTTTCATTTTACCATTCCATTTAAACCCAACAAGAATTTTTATACTTCAAAATGGAGATAAATATGATGCCTAATAGTGAAATAATGGTGTCTTGCTTCTAAATGAAGCAAGACAATTTAGCATATCATATTCTAATTTTGTTAGGGAAATAAGAATAGAATAGAATAAAATCAACTTAGTATAAACTTAATATGGATATCAACAATGGGATATAACAACAACATAGACGTAAAGGAGATGTACTACACAATCTACATCTGGACAATTCTGAAAATCCCAAAGCAAATAATGTTTACGGGTATGTGAGTTGGTGCACCTCCAAAAAAAGAAGAGAATAGTTCTGCATCTAAGGTAGCACTCATGAGCATCAAGCAAAGACCAGGGCGGAGATGCAGTTCCTTTAATATTACCAGAAGAAAATCTGAATTAAGAGAGAAAAAGTGAGTGAGCTAAAAGAACAATATGAAACTACACTCAGAAAGATGAGAAACAATATAGGTCCATTGTGAGGGAAAACCTTCCAGAAGGGTCTTATTGAACAGACTAGTAAGGACGGGGGGCAATCTGTTGTCCAATCCACAATTCTACCTACATGCCATCTAGATTTGTAGCTTTACTATTTGCGAGATGTTGCAATCCTTTAGTGGTATCTACCTCTATTGCAACCAGTCCTGGATCTATTTGTATTGGCACCTCACTTCACTACATACTCCATTAGGATCGTAAAGCTATACCAAGTTTTGCTTCACAATTCTTGAGAGATGTTTCCAGTAGATTGCATAGGTTTCTGCAGTACTCTTCTCCATATTGTCTTGGGATGACGAAGCCGGAACATTTTACGCTGTTGTTCTACCATGTATGTGATTGCCTGCAACCTATGAGTGGGATCAATTACCAGTCTGAACCGGCATTTAAGCTCCATACATTGAGCATCAAACCATTTGTTTCGAGGAAAGCTTGTCGAACATGAAGGCCTCCTTGGGCGCCTTCTCCCAAAACATCATTCTGCGGCATTCAGAAGGATTGCAACTAACTTGTCGGTTTGTTTCTCTAACGTGGAAAGCTTCAGAATTTCCAATAACTCTTTTACTAGCAACTGGGCATAAGACTCTCTTCTCGTAATCCAGGCCGAGCTGAGGCACGTGGAAGTTAGCTTGGTAATGGATCTGCACAGGTTGCCAACCTACTTCAAAAAAGAGAGATGAATGATCTGAATCTCTTCATCTCTATTGATTGCTTTTTTTCACATTGGTACTCAAAATAATCCATCCTCGAAAAGGCTAAAGAACATATTCTAAACAACATAACCCAAAAAATCAAACTATTAGCTAAATGGTCAACACACATTCTCTTCAAGTATCTATATGATGGAATGATTAGTACTACAAAATACTCAAGTCCTGATTCTTGGAACCCATCTTATTTGGTCCAGAGATGTAGGATTTCCTAGTGAAATCCCAGTGAAATACTATTCTTGCTTGCTTTATACCATAAACCAATAACATTGATAATGAGAGAAGATTTGAGCTAGAAGAAGCATAATATTCATGAAATCATGGGCATGGCAAAAACTGAAACATAAGATCTGCATGATATGTAAAAAGTGTCAAACTGACTCATTAGTATATTCTATAAGATCTTGCTTCAATTCATGGGTATTGCCTCCCTAGAAAAGTGACATTTCGTTATCTTCAATCACCAACATAAAGCAATTTGGAAGTGTGTCTAAAATAAATTCTTTCATCCTACGTTACATGTCCTATTGTGGCAGATCAGTTATTAATCACGATTCCATTATTTTGAAATTATTCCATCATTTTGAAATTTACAAATAGTGACAACCCCAATTTCAACAATGTGGAATTGCATGTAAATACTTTTTATTATCAGCCTTAATTCTAACATGTCTCAAATTACAAGTTCACACTTATCACAAGCCAGTATTCCACATTCAAGTAGATGTAACTCAAGTAGATAATCACAAGCCAGTATTTCACATTCAAGTAGAGTAAGATACTCATATACCGAAAGTAAGATTACAATGAAAGCACGAATACAATGAAAATGCACTGAAAGTAGGATTACAATGAAAGTAAGATTCACATCATAAGATACTCATGGACTCTCGTACTTTATTTTGCTTGTTCGACTATCTTCTCTAGTGACTTCAGAACTTTATCCTTCATAGAGATTGGAATCTTCATGCACCCCTTTCTCGGATCCACCTTGCCCTTTCTGGGATTCCATGACATCAACACAGATTTTATTTCCACCCATTGGGCCGGATCACTTGCATCATACTTCCATTGCTTATTAAAACAATCTTTGTAGCGCTCTTTTTCAGTAATGACTCATTTTTCACTTACTGGACGCCACCACTCCACACGCACCTTGTTTCTGTTAGGGTTATTAGCTTCCCTACAAACACTCGAGATGGTATACCCTAACCAAATAGGCTAAGTATGTTCGTCTGATGGCCTGACGATCAAATATTGGCCATCCTTCAAATCCATCTTAGGATCATATGGAGCAAGTCCATAATACTTGGGACGCTCTTTTCTAGGTCCAACATAGTGCTCTTCATCCTCTTCCACCTCCTCTTCAGATTCCTCTGTCATCAAGTGGATCGGCTGCTGATCAGGTTGGAATTGACCATGGTCGAGCCTCCATCGGCTTTTAGGTAGCCAACCCTCTCGAAGGACCCTACTACTTGTGTCCAAACTCCCTAAAAGTATACGAACTTCATTCCAATAATTTGCAAGTGCTTCATTGCACGCTCTTCTCTCTGGTGCTATGTGTTTATCTGCTAAGGATTTCTCCCAGTACTTTATATAATCCATTATCCCTTCCATAGTCCGTTCACAGTCCTTCACTTCTTGTAATGGTTTCATAGCTTTAGGCTCCCGTCGGCACCATTGGTTCACCTGCCACATCCTCTTCCCAAGTCAATATATCCTTATCTTCCGGTTTCCACACAGGATCTCTAGCCCTCATCTTGTATTGCATTATTGGCTTTCCATTCTTCACCCAAAACCTAAATTGCAATGGAGCACTATGCCCAGGGCAAAAGTATGCTGGTGGGGTGCAAAAGCACGCGTCCGGACGCACGCTTTTAGCACCCCTGCTTCCTGCTTTTTTTTGGGTGCTGGTGGGTTCGTTTTTTTACACCCTTCATTTGTTAAGAGGATTGTTCAGCCAATTAGTTGCTCAATCCATCCGAACTTTTCATAAAACTTATCCACCAAGGTAGGATTGTCATTTCGACCATATTCAGCCTAAAAGTCCCATCTAATTTTGCTTAAATTGGGCTGACTTAAGAGATTTCTCACTGTTTTACAAAAAACCTGTTGCAAGAATGGTTTTACTTTATTTTTTCACTCAATATCCCAAATTAGGTTCTGAAATTTTGCATATAGGATATGGGTGCATGGCCGATTATGAAAATCTGAAAAGCCCCAGTTGATTTAGCTTAATTTGGGCTGAATTAAAAAATTCTTCACTGTACCAAAATTGCTGCAGAAATGGTTTTTCTCTAATTGCTCACACAATATCCCAAATTAGGTTCTGAAATTTTGCACGTAGGATATGGGTGCATGGCCGATTAGGAAAATCTGAAAAGCCCCATCTGATTTAGCTTAATTTGGGCTGAATTAAGAAATTTTATTCTGTTTTACCAAAATTGTTGCAGAAATTAGTTTTCTCTAATTGCTCACTCAATATCCCAAATTAGGCCCTGAAATTTTGCATGTATGATCGAATTGCATGGCCGATTATGGAAAAAAAAAGGGTGCTGGAAAGTGCTGGGTGCTGGGTACTGCGTCGCGTTTATTTGTACCCCACCAGCATACTTTTGCCCCCCAATAAGTCTTCACGAGCATAACCCTCTATGGACTCTTTCCACTCGGGGACTTCTTGTATCAATGAACCAATAGGAGGAGGTGAAGAACACTGCTTAAATAGCTCCAAAAGCCTCAAATAGGTGGTGACGTCACTTTTCTGCAATTTGATCCTATAATGCCCAAACATTGCATCAATGTCTTCGTGAGTGTGGCCAGACATCAAGTAACCAACATAGACCATTTCAAATACTCCAACCCATGTAAGATACGACAAGTATGCAAACAAGTATCTATTTTTATTCTGGCCAGCACAATTTTCAAGTTGCAAGAGTAGCTTCTTGGGTAGTCGGCGCCCCGGTATTGGGTTCACATGAATTGAAGGTGCTGGCTCATTCATCCTTCTTATGGTCAAATCCTCTAGTTTCATGGGATGAGACCAGTGTCATGCAATGCCTTGAAGAGATGTTGCAATGGCTTACAAGAATGAACATCTCCATTAAAACCATGTTCCAAATCGGGCAATGCTTTTGCAATGCTACTAACATGGAAGTTTGGACCATCACCCCATAATTCTAATGTAAATTGACCGTGATGCACTGCTCCCTGGCCATGAGTTATGAATCTAGCTAGTGATATTTACAATGGGAAAGACCTTGCAACAGACTTTAGTATAGCCCTAAACTGGGGCAAACAGGTTTTTTGCTGATCCATCTTGTCATGAATGACGCATAGAAAATTCTCTGGTTCCATTGTAGACAAGCATCTCCATATCCAGTATGTTGATCGACATGACATTTGCTCCATCATATGAATTCTCATTTCCTTCCGAACCGCTGATCTTTCCATTTCAAGCTTCAACTTCTCGAGCTTATCTAACAAATCCATGCATATATTGCACTTTGAGAAGTTGTTATATTGCATTCTTTTGACATCTAAAAAATGCTTACTCCAGAGTTTGCTGAAGGCTGATTGTGAAATCTTGTCCACATCCATTTCCTCTAAAAGATTGTTGATCATTTGGAAAATTACCTTTTGTGTGAAATATGTAGGCAACATTCGAACTACTTTCCTGCATCCCTCTTCATCAACCGCACTTTTGTGAGGCGTACTCTCTGTCATGAACCTACGCGAGAACAAGGAAAATACGCGGAAAATATGCAAGAAATACGGAAGAAATACGCCAAGATCGGCAAAGAATCTGATATATGAACAGGAATCAAGAGTACAATGGCCCGAAGGCAAGCAGGAACACGAGACAGATGCCTAAAAGGCTCAAGACTGGCATTGAACCGGAATGGTTCGACAACAAGGAGGTGCCTCCTTATATATCTAAGCCAACAGTCAGGATCGCGCCACTCCAAGCAACTGGAAGGTTGTGAGTTCAAACCCTGTCTTGTGCAACTACCTTTTTGCATCCGTATGACGACCATCTTTTGTACATACGAGTATAATGTTCGTATAATACGAATATCCATATGGTCATCACACCATTCCCCCTCGGAGCTGGGGCCGAAGTACTCAAACTTGGCTTGTTCGGGTAACGTCGGTGAAACTCCGCAATTTTTTCAGGCGCATTAGTCAGATTCTCGGCCGGCTTCCAGGTCCGATCACTTGGCGAGTAACCTTCCCAATTGACAAAGTAATACAATCGTCGACGAAGAAACTTGGAGTCCAGAATCTCTCGAACCTAGAACTCCTCATGATCATCAATTTCGACTGGTGATGGAGGTGGAGGTACTTGATGTGGAAATGGATTCGCCATATAGGGTTCCAGCAAAGACACATGGAACACTGGGTGAAGCCGAACTGATGGCGGAAGCTCAAGACGGAAAGCAACATCACCAACTCGTTCAATGATCCGATAGGGACCTAAGCGCCGGTAGTCGAGCTTGTTACAAGGGCGAGCTGTCAGCATATCCTGACGCAAGAGCCAAACAAGATCACCAACTGCAAAATGAGGAGCATCCTGACGGTGCTGATCTGCATGATAACGATAACGTGCTTGGCCCTAGAGGAGATGGTGCTTAAGATCATCCTGAAGCATGCGGAGCTTCTCGAGCCTGTCCTTGGCACTGGGATTGACTGAGTCATATTCAGGAGCAATGAAATAAAGAACAGAGTCTGGCCTGTGGAGGCATGGACAGAATTATTGTAAGCAAATTCTGCCAGCGGTAGCCAATCAACCCAGTCATCCTGCTGATAATTGATGATGCATCGCAAATACTGCTCAAGTGTTTGATTAGTGCGCTCCACCTGCCCATTGGTCTCTGGGTGATGCCCAGAAGAGAGCGAATGTTCCACATGCAAGAGTTGCAATAGACGCTTCTAAAAGCTAGCAACGAAATGAGGGCCGCAGTCACTGACAATGTTATCTGGTAAGCCATGGAGTCGAACCACCTCTCGAAGCAAGAGAACCGTTGTGGCTTCACTGGAGATAGAAGTGCTGCAAGGAATGAAATGTGCCATCTTGGAAAAACGGCCAACAACAACAAGGATGGCGTCATGGCCCTGGGAGGATGGAAGCTCGACAATGAAGTCCACCGAAATACTCTTCCAAGAACCAGCTGGAATTAATAAAGGCTGAAACAGACCATGTCGGCGATGCTTGGGAGCTTTTACACGACAACAAATGTCACATGAGCGTACAAAAGTCTCAACAGTGCGGCGGAGACATGGCCACTAATAATCTCGAGCAATAAGTTCCAGAGTCTTGGCAATGCCAAAATGGATGGCGAGAGGAGAATCATGACATGATTGCAGAAGTTGAAGTCGAGAGGCACCATCCGGAATATACAGGAATCCATCATGAAATAGAAGTCCATCTCGAACCTCAAAATGATCATAGGCCAACCTCATTAGTCGGAAAGATGATGCTGGGCCAAGCTGTGATATTTATGTCCTGCGCCAATGGATCAGAAGGAAGAGATGCTCGAACAGACTCCAACAAGGATGTATCATGAGGCCTCTCCAACAAAGTGATGGCCATGAGCTGTAAACGATCAGGGCCTAGTGGTGTGACATTAAAATACTATCTATCTATCTAATAACTTGTGATTGCTGATCAAATGCTGGCTCCCCCACCTTAGGTTCGAAATAAGATCTGCGAGAAAGAGCATCTGGTTTTTTCTTGAAGCGTGCCAGGCCGAAACTTGATGATGAAATCAAAGCAGGATAGCACCTATGTATGCCACCGAGCCTGACGACGATTAAGAACTCGAGCCGGATTGTGATGGTCCGTATAAACAGTCACCTTATGAGAAGAACCCTCAAGAAATTGTCGCCACTCCTGAAAAGAGTCAACAATCGCCAAAAGTTCCTTATCGTAGATAAGATAGTTGATTTCTGCTGCCTGGAACTTTCGGGAATGATAGGCGATCGGGTGCAACTCATGATCATCCCTCTCTTGCGACAAGATGCTGCCAAGAGCAAAATCTAATGCATCAGCTTCAAGAATATAGGGACGCGCAGGATCTAGGTGTGCAAGAACAGGTGCTGCTGTAAAAGCATGCTTCAGAGTGATGAATACTGATTCTGCTTCAATTGTCCACTTAAAAGGAACATCCTTCCTGGTGAGACGTGTCAAAGACAAGACAATCTCCAAATAGTCCTTGATGAAGCGACAATAAAAATTGGCAAGCCCCAAGAAGCACTGTACGTCTTTGACCGAGGAAGGTGTTTTCCAATCAAGAACTATGCTGACCTTCTCTAAATCCATGGTAACATCCTGAGACGTGATGTGATAGCCCAGAAACTCGACATTGTCCTGCTCAAACTGACACTTCTCCAGCTTGGCATAAAGTCCATGTTCCCATAGCTTCTGAAGGACCTTCCTGACATGTTCTTCATGCTCCTCCAAAGTCTTCGAATAAACCAGAATGTCATCTAGATAGACGATAACAAAAAGATCCAAAAACTCCCAAAAAACATCGTTAGTCATGTGCTGAAAGACCGCTGGAGCATTGATAAGGCCGAAAGGCATGACGGTATACTCAAAATGACCATACTGAGTTCTAAAGGTTGTCTTCCATTTATCTATGAGGATGGAGCTGAATCACAAGCCTGATTTGATTCAAAAAGCCGCGGAGCTTGGACCGAGTGCCGTCAAACTTCTCTGGCAGGCTGATCTTAGGCTCTGATAGCCTCAATCTCGAGCTAGAAGCAGATTCATGTGAAGCAACACGTTCCTTAAGCTCTTTATTGTCCAACTGCAACTGCTGGCATACTTGAACAAGCTGCTAGACCTGCTGTAATAAAGTCGAAACCTCCTCCATAGATATAAAATCACCAAATGTGAGCAAAAAAATACTTAGGATCAGAGCAGGCAAGAACCGATAAGGGATTCCAGTTCAAACTGTTATGAACCTACGCGAGAACAAGGAAAATACGCGGAAAATATGGAAGAAATATGCCAAGATCGGCAAACAATCTGATATATGAACATGAATCAAGAGTACAATGGCCCGAAGGCAAGCAGGAATACGAGACAGATGTCTAGAAGGCTCAAGACTGGCATTGAACTGGAATGGTTCGACAAGAAGGAGGTGCCTCCTTATATATCTAGGCCAACGGTCAAGATCGCGCCGCTCCAATGGATGAGATCACGCCAAGTGTCGCGCATGCATTTAGATTTTAGAATATTCTAGAATTTCCTGGAGATAGTCCCACATATGAGAAAGACGTGAAGGAATGTTTTTAACAAATATTAGTAGCGCACTTGGCAAGGGTGTGTGACTCGCAATTGGAAGGTTGTGAGTTCAAGCTTTGTCTTGTGCAACTACCCTTTTGCATCCGTGTGACGACCATCTTTTGTATATACGAGTATAATGTTCGTATGATACGAATATCCATATGGCCGTCACACTCTCAACATGATAGTTAACAAACTTCTTGAATAAACCCTAGGAGGTTGTTCTCGCCTTTCCCCGATTACCATGCCAACCTATCTGAGCCCCCCTCTTTTGGTTCCGCCTTAGTCGCCACCATGTAGAGACTGAAATACCTAGTATGGTTGTCACTGCACTGCTGCATATCTATTTCCCACCAATAGGAAATCCCCTGTTCCCGACATCAGGTGACGGCCCAAATGCATGTTCTATGATATTGTAAATATAAGTTTTTCTAGCGTCATGAGTTTTCTCCTTGTAGATTGACCGGGCTTCCACAAGTTCTTTCACTATGAATCTACCAAAGTAGTTGTTGGGGCAGCCACAATCCCCCCCTCTGATGGCTTGCATGGTCTCTTCACTGCAGTTGTTAGTATCTTTTATAGTCCGCACCTTTTCCTTCCTCTTCTTCCTCTTCAAGAAGTTGTAGGCCCTTCTTTTTGGTATGGGATAGATCTAAAGGAGGTATGGAAGGATGTCATTTTCATCCACCACCACATTACTTTCTCCAATACGCTCAATTCTTTGAAGCATCCCTTTTCCTATTATCTCAATGGAGTCCACTGGCCAGAGCAACAAGGCTGGCAACTCTAAACCACTGTTGATATTATTGCAAGCATAGCAATGTTTGTCCTTCAGCTCAACACTGAAGTTATGAAGCTGTATTGAGGAAATGGAGACTCCCACAAAGTCATCACCAATAGCCTATCCATTATAGCAGTGTATAGGATCCCATAGTATAAGCACACCTTCACCAACAATTCCTCTATTGCACTGATGATGCAAAATCATTTTCCATCCTTCCATGTTAATCTGGAAACTACTATTCTTCTTTCCTCATTAGCTCCAGCTGGGTTTTTAATATTTTCTGCATTTGCTTCAGGTGGCTGTTCATTCTTATTTGTATTAATCTCTTCCATATCTATGTAATCAGCATCATTCTTCTCTGCTCGAGGTTCTTGGTCACAGGGTTCCCCAGCAGTAGCTTCATGAGAAATCTAAAAATTAGAAGAAATGTTGAGGAAAACATAGTATTGTATGCAATAACAATAAATGAAATATTTATACAATGCCTACACCGCGCTACGCGCGACAGTGCGCGCGACACGTCTGGACCATAATTTTATAAAATACATAAGAAAGTTATATTAATTTACCAAATAAAGATATCTCGTGTTGGGTGCGACTCATACAAAAGTATCCCATTTGGACACGTCACTAGATATCCCATTTCGTAGCACATTTTCAATTTCGTATTTGCGGAATCAGTACAAATATCATTTCGCCATTCCACTCTCTGCAGTTTTTTTTCTCAATGGGTTATGAAACCGGTTTGGTGCATGTCGATGCTACCAACGTGGTTATGTGCACGAGCAAGGCTTGGCCTTGAGCCTCACCAAAGCCCGGGAAAGGGCACTCCATAGAGATACCCCGGAAGCAACACTGTTCAGGATTTCAACAGGTTGGTGAAGAAGTTCGACCATCTCCTCCCTGTCTCTGAGGAAAGAGATGGATGTGGAAGTACGGTGCAGCAAGTGGCAGGCTTAACAGAAGCCGAGTTTAATGCGCAGATTGCAGATGTAGTCCTCCATGCAGCTGCGTCTATCCTATTGTTTAAATTGGGATTCTCCGGTCTAGAAGAAAAGTTTTTGGATTTTTTTTAAAGTTAGTTTCCTAAGGTTTTATGGGCTTTTGATTGCCGGAGAAGTTTTCAGATTTCCGAAAATCGCCAAGGATTTTCGTAGTATGCTTTGTGGGGGCTCGGCTTTCCGGATATGAAGGCATGGACTTCCACGAAATTCAGAAGAGGATGCCGGAGAAATCTGCATGAGAGACGCGTGAAGTAAGCAAATAGAAGGTTCTTCTAATTATCTCTGTGTGAGCCTTACCGTCTAGGTTCTTGAATGATATTTATTTTATGATAGGGTTTCAAGCTTCGGTGGATCCAAGCATATGGCAAAACATGGAGTGAGCTTTCCATCCTTTTTTCTTCTCCGCTCCATAAACTATTCCAAAGAAGATCCACGGACTATTTTAACAAGAAAGTATAATTCATCTGTTATTTTTCATGTTTTTGGCATCTTTAGGTGAGCCTATTTATCTGGCGGGGCAATTATATATTATTTGCATTTGCCAAGTGCAAAAGAACAACGAAATCTCTTAACAATAGAGGTAATTATTATATTACAATAGATGTTATCCGACAACATGATGAGCTCATCTTTGCCACTCGAAAGTCCGAGGCGTGGATGTTTTTTCTTGCCATTGTTTTTGTTCGGTTTTCTAATTCATTCTATTTTTTGCTTTGCTTCTATTCTTTCATAGGTACCTTTGCTCGGATTTCCTCATTCACCTCCACTATATTGGCTTCTTAGTCCGTTTGAGCTGCCGAAAGATACAAGTTCATTGCCGGGTTGTCTTAGAATAATATTGTTATTTAGACATTTGCATCCGGGGTTCATTTGGGGTTTTTGTGTAATGCTTCATTTGTGAACAAGTCGCGGGAATAAGCGGACTAGAAGAAGTCCGGGGTTCATTTAGGGTTTTTGTGTAATGCTTCATTTGTGAACAAGTACAAGAATAAGCGGCGGTTGGAAGAAGTTAAGTTATAAGTCAAACCATCCGTAATTGTGCTCCCTTTAGATATTGATCTTATGGAAATTTTTTGCAGACATAACCTAATTTCTTGATAGAAGTTTATGGCAAATCATGGAGGGAGCTTCTCATTTTTTTTTCGTTCCATAAACTATTCCAAAGAAGATCCGTAGACTATTTTAACAAGGTATAATTCATCTGTTATTTTTCATGTTTTTGGCATCTTTAGCTGAGCCTATTCATCCAGGCGGGCAATTATATATTCTTTGCATTTGCCAGTCTGCAGCGAGAACAAATATAATTTCTTAACAATAGAGGTAATTATTATAGTACATCGGATGAACTCATCTTTGCCATCTGCGGATGCTTGAGACCTAGATGTCTTTTTTTTTGCCATTGTTTTTGTTCAATTTTCTTTATAGTCTAGGTGTTTAAACTTGATTCTAATAAGCACAATTTCAGTTACATGCAATTATGTTGATTTGGTTGGGATATTCACGGCCAGTAGTTTTCTTCGCACAAATTTAGTTGGGATGCGGGGGCATGATGGACCGATAATAGTTTTGTTGGCGTGCATGCGGCACAATGTTTTGTGGTGGTAAAGGATTGTGAAACACAAACGCAACATCTAGCCCGAATGGCGAGCTTCACGCAATAAGCATCCAAATTGAGTCCTTATTATTCTTGACGGGCCCGATGAGAAGGTATGAGTGTCGTCTATTTCTCGTTTTTACGCAAGAATATTGGTGTCTGACTAAGAAATCAAAGTTATTTCTGAACTAGCTTTGCTATCTGGACTTCGAGAACAATGCAAAATGTTACAAACATGCTATTAACACATTATGAGATAGTAGTTAATGATTTTAAAGTGAATACATCACGGGCATCGAATGTCACTTATATAGTTACAAGCACATCCAAAAGTTCCTTGCTTTTCTAAACAAATGATAGCCATATTGGAGTTTCTTGCTTTCCTAAACAGGGCGATAGCCATATTGTTATTTAGTTGAACTGTAGAACTGAGTATATTAACTATGCGGACTGAGCTCGAGATAGTTGAACTGGAGGACCGAGTACATTAACCATGCGGACTGACCTCGGGCGACATGCATTCTTGCAAGTTCATATATTGTATAGACTATAGCAAGAATGAAGCCCCTCCGTGGGAGTTCTCTATTCCTCGTCTTTGCATCGTAGAGTGGTCAACATAAAATCGGTGCAATAGGTAATTTAGAATCGGTGCAACAATCATGTACCATTGAAATGCCTAGAGCAAGAAAAGTGGTGGTCTTGCACTGGGGTTAATGTTTTAGTATTAGATACATGTCTCTATAGCTAATCTAATTGGATTACCTCCATGTTGTGCGGTGTCTTACGCTTTTGCATATATGCTTTCACAAGGTTTTTATTTCCACGAGCCTTTTCTTATCATTCTCGCTCATCATTTGCATATATACTTGAGACATTATAAAAATCGAATTTGGTATGTTCTCCGAACTACTCATCATTTGGAGATTTTGGAAAGTCTTCTTTGTCTATCTTTTTGGATTTCAAATGGTGCGGAGGTGTTGAATATGCTCTTGAATGGTGATCTATTCTCTTGATTATTGACCCACATCTTGATACTTTAACCTGCGTAACTTGGAGTGTAAGCTTGCAAGACAAGGCGGATGGTGCAGATCTATTCTCATATTTGTAAACCGGCTTTGTAGTTGTTGGAATTGATATTAAATGCGTGACGATCATCTCAACACATCAGATTTCAACAAACCAGAATTTAGTGCAACAATCAGGTACCATTGAAATGCCTAGAGCAAGAAAAGCGGTGGTACCGCACGGGGCTTAATGTTTTAGTATTAGATACATGTCTTTATAGCTAATCTAAGCTGGATTACCTCCATGTTGTGCGGGTCTTACGCTTTTGCATATATGCTTTCACAAGGTTTTTATTTCACGAGCCTTTTCTTATCATTCTCGCTCATTATTTGCATATATACTTGAGACATTATAAAAATCGAATTTGGTATGTTCTTTGAACTACTCATCATTTGGAGATTTTGCAAAGTCTTGCTGTCTATCTTTTTGGATTTGAAATGGTCTGGAGGTGTTGAATATGCTCTTGAATGTTGATCTATTCTCTTGATTATTGACCCATGTCTTGATATTTTAACCGGCGTAACTTGGAGCTTCATTCAGAGGCTGCCGTAAGCTTGCAAGACAAAGGCGGATGGTGCGATCTATTCTCATATTTGCAAACTGGCTTTGTAGTTGTTGGAATTGATATTAAATGCGTAGACGATCATCTCAACACATCAGATTTCAACAAATCAGACTTTATAGGTTATGTATCTGTATCTGTACTTTTGAACATGTTATTTCAAGGAATTTAACTCACGAGATCTCACAGTTGCAATAATAAAAGTTAATACTCTTTTAGGAAGTTAGATCTTTTAAGTTTATCATGTATATGGAAAGGATGAAGTCATCTTCAGTATCTATTGTAAGTTTTATCGTCGGAAAAAAGTAGTCATATGACATATGACGTGATTGCAGTTTGTAACATTTCATGTTTCTACAACATAAGTATCTACAACATAAGTAGATGGAGTTTCTAACTTCTTTCTTACGAGCCTTTTCTAGATATTATTTTTTTGTATAGCACATTTGGTACCCCATAAGTGTTGGTTGTGCTTACCATTTAAAGAGTTATTTTTGACAATCTATGTCTTCAATCATTGTTGTAGTGGTATCTAGACTAAGAAGACTTAACACTAGAAAGACTCTTAACACTAAAAAGACTTAAGAAAGGCTTAGTACCTTGGTACCATATCTAGGGTAGAGAAAGCCACGACGACCCATCTGCATAAACACATCTATATCGCCCCATAAAGCATTGCCTTCACTACAAACTTCCATGGATTATGTATCTGATACTTTTGAACATGTTATTTCAACAAATTAACTCACGAGATCTCACACAATTGCAATAAAAGTGTTATTATTTTAGGAAGTTAGATCTTTTTAAGTTTATCATGTATATGGGAAGGATGAAGTCATCTTTAGTATCTCAAGGGGGATTCACTGTAAGTGCCATACAATATGCCTGAGTGACTTGTAGGGGGGTTTTTTCGACCCATTTCCATACGTATACATAAGAGGTAGGGGGGTTTTTTTCCACTACTTGGGGTAAACTTTGTACGGAAGGGGTCGAATTTGCCTTTCAAGAAATCGTATACGGGGGTGTTTTTGATCACCCTATGCACGCACATGGCATACCCCCCTTACTATAAGTGAACCCCCCGGGTAGTATCTATTGTAAAAAGTAGTCATATGACCTGATTGCAGTTTGTAACAAGCAAAGGCATATCTTTCTACAACATAAGTAAATGGAAGTTCAGTGCCTAACTTCTTTCTTGGTACATCATAAGTAGAAGCAACTTGAGTTCCTAACTTCTTTCTTCCGAGACTTTTCCAGATAGTACTTTCTTGGATGGCACATTTGCTACTCCACAACAGTTGATTGTGCCTATCATTTAAAGAGAAACTGACAATCTATGTCCTCAAGTGGTATCTGGGCCAGGAAGACTTAGCACTAGAAAGAGTTGGTACTATATCTAGGGTAGAGAAACTCACCACAAGCCATCTGCATAAAAACAACACCTATATAGCATACCTATGCCTGGTAAAGCCGGGCACCACACACGGGAAAACAATACACATATAACTAACAAATCAAAAGTCACTAAATTGGAAATATAATATAGTTAGCCTCTTTGTCTCTCAGGAATCTATTCAATGTGCAACCAAGCCATACATATGTTTTTCAAGAGTCCTAATATGAAACTCAACCCACATACAAGAAAAACATGTACGATACAAAGTCATATTTGATCATTGAATGGTCAAAAATATTGTCCAGATACCAAAGGGGGGCTTTAAATTTCAGTGAAACAATCTAAATGCCACTTTTGTGGTATTATTTGAAATCTCTATCAAGTGTCCTTTTCAATCCAAGCAATGCTCCGTACACAAAACTACCATTAAAATAGTTGCCATACATAAATTGATAGATTGTTACAAACTGCAAAAAGTAGGATCGATTGTGCTACCTAAAACAATTTAATACATCTAGCATCAAGCTTTTTGCTATATATATTGTGAGTTTGTCTACAACATCATTGCCAATAATAGGCCCGTACTTATGCCCGGCAACGCCGGGCACCCGTTACTAGTTGGTATTAAATTTGTTTTGAGCCATTTCTTAATCCTGAAACCTGGACAAAAAGACTTGTTAGAGAGTCTGAGGACCCACCATTCAGGAATGCTGGAGGCTAAAATGAACTGCCTGTTGATGATCACAAACCTGGATCTAGATAGACTAGATTACATTGTACAGAGGACAATAATTATTGATCCTGCACCACTGCTACTAGTCTTACCAGAATAGCTTTTATAAAGCTCTGTTGTATATATTTTTTGGAATAAAAAACTTTTTTACTTTCACAATTGTTTTTTTTTAAGGACGAATGTCAACTGTAGTTAGGATATTTCTAGTTTTTTGTTCTTCTCGCGCTGGGCGCGAGTCTTTTCTTCTCGCGCTGAGCGCGAGAGATTAATATGTTCTATAAAATTCATTTCTTAGTTAGATTTACTGTACATATTAAATTTAGTTAATTAACCCAAAAAACTACTACATAGTCACTTCAAATCAAGTTTTTGCCTGGATGTAGGCGACTTTTTATTCAACAAGGAAAAACCATGGCAGTTACAAAAGAAGAGGACAATTCTTTCACCAACCAGGCTCATCATGAGCAGATGGCATGGTCACTCTCTTAACTTCATAAACACCATGCTCTAGAACCCATACAAGGTGGATGACAACCTTATATGTATCAGGATAACTTCTAGCAGAGGCCATTGCAACTCCCTGCAACCAAGGATCGAGTTCCAAACCCCTCTGCTGGCATCTATAAATTTTAGAATAGTTCATGGAGCAAATGATGGAATCCACATATGCTGGAGCCGGTGGCAAGGTAGATCGATAATTGCAATTAGAATAGGATGTGATCGGATTGCGGGACATGACTAATGCGCTGCTACTGAGAGGAACTCATATTTATAGCACGAGCAATACAGTAGCAGCATTATTGTGTAGACATACGAGTATGCATGTGAGTAGTACATGAAAGGTGACACGTGAAATATGCTACAGTAGCTACAGAGCAACAGTGCTACAGTAAAATTTTCAGTACATACCTCTCTGAGTAGTGTTGTTGGCCAAGCCAAGAAACTCCCTACTGATTCTCCAAGTGTTTCTGCTCCTGCATGTGGTCTTTGTAACAGATGAGTGGCAGCAAAGCAGTCTGTCAATCTAATTCTAATATAATCATGTCCCAAGGGCACTCCAAGGCATGATGTAGTTGGTGCCATGTTATCGACAATGCCCTTGCCAATGACATCTTTCCTATTTTCTGCTAACAAGAAGCATGCTTATCCAATGGAAAATTTCATTTCTTCTGCTTGATTGCTCATTTCTTCGACCTGCAAAGCTTTGTTAATTAAGTTGCACAAGTCAATCCACTCACTTGATAGAAGAACTGCCTGAGATTCGGCAGCCTGATCCAGCGCTTCAGCAAGCTTCCTTCTTGGCGACATCCCAAATTCGAATTAAAACACTGTAATGGAAACACAGTTCTTGCGTTTCTCTAGGCGCATTAGAGAAACACAAATTCTATGATCCAATGCGAGGCTAAGAACACAAATTAAATGGCAGGCATTTTTAAAATAGACGGTTAGTACAGGCCAATGATTGAAAAGTAGTTGGGGAAAAGGACATTCGCGGGCGGACTAAAAGTCATTAAATTTTAAATCGCGGGCGGGATTAATTTTCTTGTTTTCCTAAACAATGATAAGGGTAGTACACGAGAAGCTTTACATCAACAAGTTGCACTTATATAGTTAGAGCAAGCTCTTCCAATACATGTATGATAAAATTTAAACTTTATAGGAAAACACAAGTTCCATGGTAAACAATGCCACGAAGTTGTATTCATTGATCCCTAAATCAATCATCATTGATTTTACTTACGAATTATTGTAGATCACTCTTTAATCATGACCCCTATTTAACTTTTCCAACATTCCCATGGGAAGTAAATCAATGGCCTTACAACTGGAGGCTCCATGTCTGACTTCAATATACATTTTCAAGATTCGTTTAAACCTATGATGACTCAATCAAGGGACTTACTTTACATTCTTTTTTTTTTTTTTTTTACTGAAGGATATGTATGTGTATATTTATACAAGTTACGCACCGACGGGTGGTGTAAAGGGGCGCAGGCGCAAGTCCGGTGTTTTTACATTAAGTTTAGCTTAATTGTTATATTTTAATGTTTTTGTCAACTAACTTTGGATTGTTCGGATGACTTAAAGTCCACTTAACAAATAAAATGAAGCAAAGTAAATGAGTGATGCATCTTTTTTTGTGTTAGGATAACATGAATTAACCACACCTAGTTAACTAATATCATAATGCACATCCATAAGTGTCATTATGAACCCAACTTCATATAGTATCAATTTTGATGCATGGACAATTCTAAAGTATATGGGGTATTTTGTGAATTTGGCTACTTTTAATAGGCCTTTAATGGGAAGCTTTGTAATGTTCTTTAAATCACCTAGCTACCCATAAAGGATAAGAATTTTTTACCGTGAAAGATTTGAGAATGGTTTTTAATGTACTGGTTAATGTCCCTAAAGGACAAAATATTCTCATTGGTGCTAGTGCTTAACATTAGGTGTGAAAGTTTCTCACAACATTGTTTATTGTCAAGGAGCAAGTTTTTGGACCTTTTGAATTGTGTGAATGTACTATCATGCCTTATGTCTTGGCTAATTTGCACAGTTGAATGCTATAGATTTTGCACTTTGTCTTTAATAAGTGATGCACTTCAAAATGCACTTGCACCTAGCCATAGATTGTCTTCGCAAGTCTTTATATCGACATTTGAATATAACATGTGGTGCTATTGAGAATTAAAAGTAGACCCTTTTTTGCAACAAATTTACCTTCAATGAGGTCCACCTAGATCTATGTGGAAACATATCTATAGGTCAGAGTTGTTGTTGAATCCCACTGTGAGGCTCAAATCCACCTTTGAAATGGTGGCAGCTATTTGGTTTGAATCTTTCTCTTTCATTTGTAAGTTATGCATGTGCTTGGAACATGATCATAATTATGCAAAACGCAAATGCAACATCAATGCCTTACGTTTGTCTCGATTTTCGTTGGTGTTAATTTAATTTGTAGTTTACAGCCTGAACTATCGTGTTTTTTTTGCAATAATTAATTCCTATTTCAACAACCCATTGGGCATCTCCACAAATATACACAACTAGTGTTCAAGCTAGTGCTCACTCATAGTGTTCACCAAGCTAGTGCTCACTCAGGGTTAGTTGATCCCTTTTAATGCTAGAAAATAATCTTAATCAGTATCATGGTGCAACAACTTTACGTGCTAGAATGAGTATTTGTTTGGTAAGTAAACCATTGGTACTAATGATCACGATGCCATACTATATGGGAAAAAATGACGCTACTAATTATCATAATGCCACAATAAATAAACAAAAGATAAATGCCATGTTAGCAAATCGCAACATGCAATGCCTTTGTATTTCTCACTTGGATATACAGCAATGTAGACCCCAGCATTTGCAACTCAGGACTCTCATAATCTAGCAAGTGCGTTATTACATTTGTTTCGCATGAATGACGCTATCTACACTGCAAGTCATTTGAAAACATCAAAATTGGTCGTCGTAATAGTGTTCCCAAAAAAAAAAAAGACAAACCATTTTATTTGTTATGTTTCTCTGAGCGCCGCCTTCCCTGCGCGTCTGGGCGATTGGCGTTGGGGGCGTCGGTTTTCCAGCACCCAGTTGTGAAGAGGTTACGGTTCCGAGGCGTTTGGTGAAGTCTTGTCTGTTGGAGGTATGCTTATTGCTTCTTGCAATAGCATGGATTTTTGGATGCGTAGTCATCCTGGCAACAGTTTTTTCCCATGTGGTTTTTAATCTGGGCCATGGTGATTATGGTTTGTTCTGTGGGCTTCGGTCCTTGTTCTGGTTAGGGACTTTGGTCCCGTTTTGTACTTGTGGTCCCATAACCCGATTGGGTTCCGTGGACATTAAAAGTTTCTTCCTTCCTTCCTTCCTTCCTTCCTTCCTTCCTTCTAACAACACGTTAAAGGATAACACAACTATGCCCAAGCCATTATGAAAACAATAAACTTGTGCCTACCCGACTTTACACCACCCCATTAAGTATATTCTTCTCCAACATTATAATTGCAATTCTCATGTTCTGGTGCCTTCGTATGTCCAGTGACCTTACCAATAAGGTGATTTAACTAGATAAAGTTGCTTGTAATTCGAGTGCATGTGCTAGCTGAAGAAAAGCTACTACTTTTTAAGCAAATTTTGTAAATAGTCATACTTATAATACTATGAACTCGAACGTTTGTGTACACATTAATTCAAATAAGATGTTGGTTGTGGGAAGCTTTCAAATGAAATTTTGTTTAAACTCCAAATGCCTCCAAGAATGGTAGGAAAATTTCATATAGGTAGAAAAACGTTTGCCCCACCCTATTTTAGGATTGTTGATTAGCAATTGAGGTGCTCGCCCATGCCACTTGATCAAACAAAACTGTCTTACAGCATTCTATCTCTAGGATTCTAAGAATGTCTTGTTAAAAAAGACATTACTCGATTAAAGGGAGCTATCCCTTTCCAAAATTGGTGCAAGTAATGGGATTTCTTCATACTAAATTGTATCGTCATATATATATCATATTGTAACAGTTGTAAAAATTGCTCACATTATGTCATCTCCATACAGTTGCTCAAAAATTGGATTTCTATCTAAGAGGATTATTGACTGCAAATCCCAATGAATGCAATCAAAAGATGGGACCCCTAACAAGCCTAGTATATCATATCTTTAAGGCATAGTTTAGCTCGTATTCAAGCATTGTGCTAATTTTGGTGTCACATGTAACATTGCGCATATATTGATGTCTTGTAAAGTCATAACAAACTACAACAGCAACCTTTACCTCAAACATAGCTTGCTAACAAACAGCCGTCTTTAAATCCAGTTCCTGCTTCTGTAGATCACCTTTATTCATGGCATTTATCGTCACCTTTGAGACTGTAATATCAAAGGGATACCTGCTGCAAGTCCCAACTAGTTAGACATGAAGAGAGATACCTTGGGCTGCAGTACTTTCTGACTTACCTTTTCTGTAACTGGCTACAAACTTCTATATACTCCTGCCACATTCCCACTTTATACAAACATTTAAGCAGGTCGTGTACATTTCTAGAGATGGACCGAGATTTGCATCCTCCATGGCCCGAATAACCTATTTACAACATACATTTGCTCCCGTCAATTTCCATTAAGAAAAAAAATGCAATTTACATTATCTAACTAATTCAATCTGGCATGGGCGTATGGAATGTGTAGCTCAATGCTTTAATTCATATGTACAAAAGTGATGTCGTAACTAGATAAGTTGAATAGTACATGGAGGTGGCCTAAAATTAGCAGGAATTTAATTTAAGCTTTGGCATTTCCCACCTGCTACCATATGGTGGTGAAAAAGTAGCATCATATGCTAATCTCTGACGCAGGGCAGGAGGAAATGTTTACTCACCTTCATACAATTCTCCCATCTCAATAGACCTGAAAAGGTTTTGATGAGTATGCCATATGTCTCCGCTGTTGGTTGATGGATTTTATGAAAGATCTAAGTTGATGGACGTAAGTTAGCCACTACAAACAAATTATTTGTAGAAAGATTTATGATCTGCTCTCTATGGATTAAAGTAAAATACCTTCAATGGTGTTGGCGGTAATTGCACTCCATGGCAATATAGCTCAACTTCTTTGAACTATCCACGACACTGAAAAACATGAAATCATTAAAGAAAAACATCTTTATGCCTAGGAAAATTGCTGCTATACATTGGCATATCAAGATCACTCTTATAAAAACATTAACTGGCCCATAAGTGCTACTCGATCTCTGAATGACTAACTGACTGGCCACCAAACTACTGCTTAAAACAAATCGAGATTTCCATGATTTTCATGAGCCAATGCAGCAAAAACCATAAAGCTCTGCCACAAGACGAATTTTGTCTATGAAATCTAAAAGGTTCTAGAATTCCTCTGCAGTTGGGTAAGATACATGTGCATTTGAGACGTTACGCACCCTGAATCCGTTCCGGATCTCTTTCTTTCTTTCAAAGCCAACCTCCTGTTTGCCAATAACCTCAACCCCTTGTTAGAATTAATGGCATATGTTAATGCCATATTCCGGATGGACTATTATAACACGAAACACTTGGTGCAATGTTAAAAAGCCACGTATTGCATATACGTGTTGAATACATGCTTTAGAAAGGGGCAAAATAAAAAGAAGAGGAGAGGACACACAGTGGACAGGAGAAAACAACGAGGAGGTGTTCTGAAGATCTGGTTAGCAGAAGGCGATTGATGTCTGGCGTGGATAATCCGCCAAGGAAGAGCATCGGATTGGTATTCGGGTTGTGGAACCCAAAGCACTTAGCAGATTGACGGCGTTTTACAGTGGCAGGGAGTCGGATCAAGACAGGGAGCTTGGCTGATCTGGTTTAGATCGATACTAGCAGGGCACTGCAGCAGACAGGGAGCAGAGCTTGTGTAGGAGCTGCAAGAAGAATCGACTTGCCCTGAAGCTGCCAAATTCATCTGTATGGTGTTTACAAGCTGCGGCTGATTCTATCTATGAAGAAGTGTAATCCAGAAGGAGACAGAGTATTGGTATTCTTGGGTTCGATTCCCAGGCTCTGAAATTTAACAATGGTATCAGAGCAAAGTTCAGTAACCATGGAAGCAGACTCGAGAGCAGTTTCTCTCACCATTGACTCTGGAGCTGAGAGAACAGTGATTGCTTCGGAGAAGCTGATAAAGGAGTTAAGGGAATCGGATACGCCGTGCATACGAATGGGTAATGGGCAATTGCAGGAAGTAAAAGGAAGTGGAAGACTGGAATTTTGTCACGACCATACAGAGAAAATATGCTTGGAAAATGCTTTGTACACTCCTGGTATGTTGTATAATCTTGTTTCAGTAGCAGAATTAGCGGATGCAGGTTATAAACTGAATTTTGATGCTTCGCGTTGTGAGATGGTGCGTAATGGAAAAATCATGTATGCATACAGAAGAGGTAAATTATATTGTTTGGAAGCATTTCCATATATTGGAAGTGTAGGTTCACTGGAGTTGTGGCATTTGAGATGTGGACATGCTAGCAATAAAACTGTTGAAATTATGAGTAAACATTGTTTGGTTGAGGGCTTGCCCACTGGTTTAGACAGTAAAGAACATGAAATTTGTCGTGGTTGCATGCTTGGGAAGCAGACTAGACTTGCCTTTCATCCTCGTTTTTCCAAAACGTTGGGTATTTTGAATTTAGTACATTCGGATTTGTGTGGTCCGATGCGTGTGCAGAGTATGAGTGGCAAGACCTACTTTATCACGTTTATTGATGATTTTTCTAGAAGGACGAGATGTTATTTTTTGAAATCTAAAGATCAGGCATTCCACGCGTTTCAGTTATATTTGGCAGAAGCTGAACGTGAAACTTCCAGACAGTTGAAACGTTTGCGTTCGGATTCAGGGGGAGAGTATCTATCCGGAGCATTTATGCAGTTTTGTCGAGAAAAAGGGATACGGCGGCAATTCACTTGTAGCCATACCCCCCAGCAGAACGGCATTGCCGAAAGGAAGAATAGAACTCTGATGAATGCAGTGCGCGCGATGTTGAAGCATGCGGGTTTGCCCAATTATCTGTGGGCGGAAGCGGTGCAGGCAGCATGTTATATTCAGAATAAGTTGCCCTCAGCAGGGATTAGAGGGAGAATTCCGGAGGAAGTGTGGTGTGGGAGAAAACAGTCTGTGGAAAGGTTGCGTCGTGTATGGTTGTTTAGCATACATGCATGTGCTTGCCTGGAGGAGTTCGTTCCAAACTAGATGACCGAAGTATAGAAACTTACCTTGTTGGCTATGAGGATCAGGGGTATAGGTTGTATGATCCTAAGACTAGAAAAATTCATGTAAGTCGAGATGTGGTGTTTGACGAAACCAGGTTTTATAAAGATAGGTTCGCAAAGCCAGATATGACGCATAAAGAAAAGGAAAACTTGGAAAACCAACCTTGGGCTCCAGAAGGCTGGTTTGATGATGAGGATGATGAAAAGAAAGAAGAATATCAACTAGAAGATGTTGAGGCCCAGGAGATAGAAGATGACATTGTGGAAGAACTTCCGGAAAATACAGGATTAGAAGAGCAGGGTATGGAAGCAGGTTTGGAAGAACAGATTGAAGAGCAGGCGGTAGAGTCAGGAGATGTAAGGGTTGAAGAACAAACCTAAGAGCGCATAAAGGGAACCTCGGAGAGGTAGGGTCGAAGAACCGCCTCATCCACGAGAGAGGTGATGCGAGAGATTAAAGCGAAGTACCCTTTGACACATCAAAGTATGGAAAGGATGAGCGTGGTAGAAGCACTGTGACGCAGAGTCCCTGAAAGATTTAAGGAATATGAATTGGGGCCACCATCCATGTTATGTGTTGTGGAGCCGAAATCTTATGATGAAGCTGTCAACTCACCAGAAGCAGAAAAATGGCACAGGGCAATGGAGGAGGAGTTGAACTCATTTAAATTGACAGGCACCTATGATTTAGTTTCGCGTCCAAAAAGGAAGAATGTTGTGGGATGTAAGTGGATTTTCCGTTTGAAAAAGGGGCCTGATGGTGAAGTTGAAAGGTACAAGGCAAGGTTGGTCGCACAGGGCTTCACTCAAAAGGAGGGTATAGATTACCACGATACATTTTCTCCTATTGTTAAACTAACCAGTTTGAGAGCTTTAATAGCCCTTGCAGTTGAGCATAACTGAACTTGACCATATGGATGTAAAAACAAATAGCTTTTAAATGGGGATTTGGAGGAGGAAATTTTCATGGAGCAACCGATTGGCTTCGAGGTGCAAGGCAACAAAGTTTGCAGGCTGAAGAAAGCGGTATACGGGCTTAGACAAGCAGCTCGACAGTGGTACGTATGTATGAATTCCTTCTTATTATCTCAAGGGTTTGAAAAGTTAGCGAGTGAAGGAAATTTATACATACGAAGAGTAGGTGATGAGTTTTGCATTATTGCTTTGTATGTTGATGACTGCGTAATGACCGCGAGCAATAGAAAGTTTTTGGATGAATGCAAAGCTATCCTAAAAGCCAGGTTTGAGATGAGTGATCTTGGTTGTTTAAAGAAGCTTTTAGGGATGGAGGTTACTCGAAATAGGGAAACTGGAGTGCTTATGTTGACTCAGAAACAATATATTAGAAAGATGCTTGATAAGTTTTTTATGACGGAGTGTAAACCAGTTCCAACCCCTCTAGTGGTTAACAATAAAATCTGTGGGAGTATGTGTCCTAGCACTGAGGAAGAGAAAAGGCGCATGAAGAAAATACCATATAGGGAACTCATAGGAAGTTTACTTTTTGTAGCCAATGCCACAAGGCCCGATATTGCGTTTGCCGTAAGTCTGTTGAGCAGGTATTTGAACAATCCAGGTTGGGCACACTGGGTCGCTGCAAAACGAATTCTTAGGTATTTGAAGGGAACTATAGAGCTGGGGATTGGTTATATAAAAAGTGATGGGAACCCTGAAATAGCAGGTTTTGCAGAGCTTTCTGGTTATGCAGATGCAGACTGGGCTGGAGACTTGGATGAGCGAAAGTCTACCACAGGATATCTTTGCAAACTCAATGGGACAGTAATTTCATGGTGTAGTAAGAAACAGAATTGCACAAAGAATGTCGAAAGTGCCGAGTCGAGTATATATCAGCATCGTCAGTATGTAGAGAAATAATTTGGCTAAGGAGACTGTTAGATGAACTTGGGGAGAAGCAAGAGAATCCAACTAAGTTATATTGTGATAACAAAAGTTGTATAGCTATAGCTAAAAATCCGGTACTGCATTCGAGGACGAAACACATTGATTTGCATTATCATTTTATTCGAGAGAAGGTGGCTGAAGGAGAAATTGATTTGCAGTATATCCCTACTAGTAGACAGGAAGCAGATATTTTGACGAAAGCGTTGGGTGAAAGGAAACATGTCGAGTTTAGAAGTGCTATTGGCATTCGGAATATGGCATGAAGGGGGAGTGTTAGAATTAATGGCATATGTTAATGCCATATTCCGGATGGACTATTATAACACGAAACACTTGGTGCAATGTTAAAAAGCCACGTATTGCATATACGTGTTGAATACATGCTTTAGAAAGGGGCAAAATAAAAAGAAGAGGAGAGGACACACAGTGGACAGGAGAAAACAACGAGGAGGTGTTCTGAAGATCTGGTTAGCAGAAGGCGATTGATGTCTGGCGTGGATAATCCGCCAAGGAAGAGCATCGGATTGGTATTCGGGTTGTGGAACCCAAAGCACTTAGCAGATTGACGGCGTTTTACAGTGGCAGGGAGTCGGATCAAGACAGGGAGCTTGGCTGATCTGGTTTAGATCGATACTAGCAGGGCACTGCAGCAGACAGGGAGCAGAGCTTGTGTAGGAGCTGCAAGAAGAATCGACTTGCCCTGAAGCTGCCAAATTCATCTGTATGGTGTTTACAAGCTGCGGCTGATTCTATCTATGAAGAAGTGTAATCCAGAAGGAGACAGAGTATTGGTATTCTTGGGTTCGATTCCCAGGCTCTGAAATTTAACACCCCTGGCCTTCCTTTAACCGTTCTACCACTAGCAAAGCCAAAACCCTAACATTGTTCGCATGATATCTCTAATCTAGAACAAACACTCCGACTTCCCATAAGAAATCAATGCTTGAACAAAAACCTGGTTTTACTCTGAATCCGGAGATAAACCATCAAGCCCCATACAAACCAGAAGGAAACTCGCCATGGCAAGGGGGTTCAAAGTAAATCCGCAAGTCAGTACCAAAAACACCTGCCGAAACCATAGCTCTGCAGGAAAGAAGTAAAGAGCATTTTGGAACACCCTCTCCTCTGCCAGTCAAGCTTTTATTATTAGATAACATCCTTTGGTCCGACGAGTCCCATATCTCTGCTAGGCAATGTTCCCATAATCAAGAAATACAAAGAAAACCTTCAAAACATGCCGATGTTTCGCCCAGCAATAAAGTCTCCTTCTTTGCTCACAAAGCAGAAGCATATGCTCATCTTTCCCTAAAAGATTTCCAAGGCATTGATTTGAAACACTCTGCTGCCTAAAAGTGTAATAATCTGCCCATTTTTGCATCAAGATCCTTCAAACATTGACTAATCGCTTGACTCTGCTGAAAAGAAGAACAATCTATCCATCTTTTTTCAAAATTTCTCTAAACTTCAAAGACGAAATTGGCCTACCTAGTTTGCCAGCTTTGGTACAGCAAACCGCCAAGCTTTTCCCTCCAGCGAAGCATCTTTGTACTCGAAAGTCGAAGCAATGACTTTTTCGAATTGTCCTTCAGGCATGGAAGCGGAAAAGTTAACGGAATCGGACATATTCCATGGCCATTCTTGGCCAATACTGTCAAACAGTAATAGCACAAAACCCCATGTCCATACCTCGCATTTCTTGTTATTCCGTCAAGTCGGAATCACTGCACAGTAAAGGCCGCCATACTTGAGGATTCTTCTAAGAAACGCCGAAGCTGCACATGAAAACTTGACCAAGCTGCATATTGAAGCCATCCAATCTCGCCATAGTCGGCTCCACCAAGCACATCCGGAACAATTGTTATCTAGTATTTTCGGATTAGCTACAACCAGAACAGGCGTTTGGCAGAGGCAAGGACAACCCGCTCCAAGCCTCGACCATTCACAATCCCATGCCCCCGATGCTTTCTCTCTCGTTGAATATGCCACGTCGGCATAAGCCGATGGCCAGGATGGCCCCAAATTTTGCTCATGACTGACTAACGGCCAAGATTCATTTGGTCGTCAAGCCAGATACCCTCTGTAAGAATATATATAAGGTAGATAGAGAAAATAAGTACAAAAGCTCTAAGTCCAAAATATATGAAAGCATAAAGTTTGAGAATGCAAATAATATAAGCATGCATTCTCTAAGTTCAAAAATATATCATAGCTTGTAGTTCTGAGTTCTGAAATATCCCATATGGTTATCATTTTCGCCCTAACCCTCTGGAAATCGAGCAATAGAGACAGTTGCATGTCTGGAATTTCGCTGGATTGAATCACCCAGTAAGATCCACAGCTTCACAAATCAACATTCTTCTGAAGTCGAGGTTTTGGATGCAAGAGCAGTCGCATCGACATTGATCTCCATGATATGCCGTAGAATTGGCACCGAACTGGTCGAGCCACATTGAATTAATCATGAGATTAATTCGGTCCCATTTTCTCTTCTTCTGTCCCACCAAGATGTTACCTGAAAACCCAAGAAGAAATGTATAAGTTACATAAACACCTCATTGATCCATTTGATATCAAATTTCGATTGTTCAATGACAGCCTTAGGCCAAACAATCTCTTCATTAAAGATGAGAGAGTTTCTGGCCTTCCACATTCTCCAGAGTAGGATATAAATTCTCCAATCTCTGGGATAATGTGGAAACAAAATATCTACCAAGGCAGTTTCTTCATCTTCAGGCCCCTGCAAACATCTTTCACACAAATTAGAGGAAGCCATATTCAATCTGAATTTCTTGGAGTTAGTGGCCTGAGCTTTGTGCCAGAGCTGCCAGATAAAAGATTTAATCTTAGGATTGATTGGGGAATTCCACATAAATCTCAGACTATCAGAACACCTATCAACAGAAATATCCCATTTTGAATGTAAAGAAAGGGTATAACTTCTTGTCAGAAACTTGTAGATCAGGCTAACTTTATAGCAATTTTTTCCTTGTGATGCCATTGGATCTCCTCATTATGCAAAATGCCTTGGCTTAAGCATGCTTTGATAGCATAATAAAGTCTTTCATTCTCCTCATCCAAATCAGCCAGCAAGAATCCTGAAATTCAATGAAACCAGAATCATTAAAAAGGTGAGAAATATGAGTGATACCTCTGTCTGACCATTTTCTGCAATGAGAAGGGAAATTCATAGCCAAGCACATGTTGGGATTATTTAGAATCAGAGAAGGGTTCCAGAAAATTGATTGGTCTTTAGAAAGCCCTTCTTTCCAATTGTACATCTTATAAACAACTTTCCAATCCTTGATCCATTTTTTGATGATGCCAAGAGTATTATTTGGAACCTTGAAGTCAAAAAAGAGATTATCAGGCAACTGCATTTTGACATTTCTCCAGCCAAAGGGCTTGCATCTAGATAAATAGTATCTAACAAGGCAAGACACAGGATGATTAATTTTGTTAAAGCCAGCTCGATAGATATACTTGGCTGCCAGGGCCATACTCTGCTTCTCAATGTCAATAATGCCCAATCCTCCATTTTTCTTGCTCTTCATACATTCTTTCATAGCCACAGGAATCCAAGTTCTATTAGTTCCCCCACTGGCAATAAATCTACCAAGAATGCTCTGAAGTTTGGAAGTGACTTTCTTGGGTGCTAAAAGAATGGAGGATTGATAAACATGGGAAGAAGATATGACTGAATTAGCCAAGATTGCTCTGCCATTCTTGGAAAGAAATTTGCTGTTGATCAGATCAGCTTTCCTATTAAATTTATCAATAATACCCCGCCACAGCTCACTAGCATTACTTCTCAAAGCAAAAGGAATGCCAAGAATTTTAGATTTAGTAATAGGAGAGATATACTCACAGCCGAGATTTTGAGCAGAATTCTGCCCTGTTACCTGATTGTATGCTATCAGCTTAGACTTGGTAGGGTTAATCTTACATCCAGATGCGTTGCCAAAGTCTTGAAGCAGCTCATGAGTGTTGATGATTGAAGCCTCCTCCATCTTGATAAATAGAAAGGTGTCATCTGCAAAATGAGCATTAAGAAATACCTGTTTGTCTGGAAGCTTCAAGCCTTTAATTCTGCCATCATTTTCAGATTTCTTGAGAGCACTACTTAAGGCTTTCATTACTATAAGGAAGAGGAAAGGAGCTAAGGGACAGCCTTGTTTCACACCCCTTTTGATCTCAAAAAAAGGCTACATTCCCCATTGATTAGAACAGAAGATCTAGAATTCTTGAGGATAGCCAAAAAGATGCTGGTAACTTCATGAGAAAATCCCATCTTGTGACAACACTTAATCAAAAATCTCCAGGAGATAGTGTCAAAAGTTTAGTGATGTCCAATTTAAGGAGGCCAATGTCTTGCTTAGTTTCTTTAGCCCAGTTCATACCAATATTGGCCATCACCACATTGTCCAAGATAAATCTATCTTTGAGATAGGCTGATTGATTGTTCGAGATGACAATGTTAAGAATCAGTTTCAATCTGGAGGCAATGGTGGCAGAAATGATCTTATAAATAACATTGGTGAGGGAGATTGGCCTGTAGTCAGAAAAGGTATTTGGCTCCTCAACCTTGGGAATAAGGGTAATGAGGCTAGTATTAATTCTGCAGTCCAAGGATCTGAGCATCAGAAATTCATTACACAGATTAGTAATATCAGAACCAATAATACCCCAAGTTTTTTTTGAAGAATTCAGCAGGAAGGCCATCAGGCCCTGGGGTCTTACCATTTTCCATACCTGAGACACTTTTGAATAGTTCCTCATTGGTAAAAGGAGCTTTCAATGTGTTATTGTGAATATCTTGAATAACACTTTGCATGTGGGTAAAATTGTCCATTTCAACTTCAGAAAAATCATGGTTAGTACCCATAATCTTAATAAAATGATTGGAGGCAGCTTTTTTAAGATCTATATCCTCAGAAAGAGTCATACCATCAGCTTGAATACTATAAATGTGATTTCTTCTGATTTTGCTTTTAGCCTTGATAAAGAAATATTTAGAGTTGCATCTTTCATCCTCTTTAAGCTCCCTAATTTTGGATTTGAGCTGCCAACCCTTAGCAATCTTAATTTCTTCCTTCTCAATCTTAAGTTTGATTTCCTCTTGTTGATCATAAGGGGAGGATTGAAGTTCAGCTCTTAGATCATCAAGGTACTGCTTACTTTGAGAGTGGATCTGCTTATCCCAAATCTTGAGCCAATTCTTGATACTCCTAGAGGTCTGAACCCACCAATTCATCCATCCCGGTTGATTACTAGGTTTAGGAATTTTGCTATAGATCTGCTCAAAATCTTTAAGAAAACTATCGTGCTGGAGCAGGGAAACATTCATCTTAAAGAAGAAGTTTCTCTTAATGCCATGGGGGTTACCATTAATTTGAAGGTGCTGGGGGAAATGATCAGAAATGGTAAAGCCATTAAGATTGGAGACTCTATCACAGTTATGTCAAAAGTTCTCACTCACATAGAATCTATCATGAAGACAAAGAATAGGATCATCAATTCTATGAGTGGACCAACTATAAGAATTAGGCCGAGTTCTAGCAAGCTTGAGATCATGACTGAACAAAAGATGATTCCAGGAGTTGGCCTCTTGATTGCTGAGAGGTTTGTAATTGGTACTTCTCATAAAATCGTGAGTAACCATGTTGAAGTCTCCTGTCATGATGCAATTCTCATAAGGGATTCTGTCCAGACTGTTCCTAATGCAGTTCCACAAAGAACTCCTTTCACCAGGATGGTGCTGAGCATAAATATTAACAAAGGCAAACTTCTTGAAATTAATGGCTCCATGAAGAATCTGCCATCTGCCACGGCTAGCATTCATCATCTGAATATTAGAAATATTAAGGCTATCTCTCCAAGTTATAGAAATTCCTGCAGAAGAGTTGTTACATTAGAGAAAATATGGGGTCTCTTGGTGTCCTCTTAATAAATCTCAAAATTCCACATCAGATTTTGCCATCAACCAATAAGGGGCCTGCTCTTTGTTCAAATGGCATGTCTACATGGCTAAGGAAATGCCCCATATATTTAGAAAATAGTGCAAAAAATCTCATGAAGATATGTTAGATATTTGGGAATTTTATTTAGGTAGGTGGGAAATAATTACAAGGTGCATCGAGCATCCAATAGTTATTACATTAAAAAAATACACCTCCCAATCTCGAGTTTCGTATCAGCCATTGGTTCTCGATGGAGCAGAGCCTCATATAGTGTGGTTGGTTTGGGGTTCATACGCTAGGAGGTTTTTTGTTTTGCTTTAGATCTATTGATCATGTGCTAGGATTTGGATGAATAGAGAAAAGCTTGCCAGGTATTATGCGATGGAAACTTTTTTGCATTATGCAACGTTTGGATGCTCGGGAACTGTATTGGCAGCTTGACGAATTCACAATGCCGAGTATGCCATTTCTGGATTTTGTTGCTAGTATTTTGGATGGATTTATACCCATTTATATAGATTTTTTGTATGCATTTCAGATGTGATTATGAACCCTCAAGTCGTGTTCCGAGTGTTTGGAGGATCTTATAGGTGCAGACAACCCGGAACATTTTTTTCTGGCAGCATAAGACGTTGAACTCTGCAAGAAGTTTCGGATGGTATATACATGTTAGCCCTTTGAATCTGTAAGATCATTATGTTTTGGTAGCTGCAATCCATGTTAAGAGTCTCTCACCCTCTTACCATTTTCTAAATATCAAAACTCAAAGGGAACTTGAATTAGCTAGTTGCTTACCGTGATGCCACCAAACAAAGCATCCACGTCTTCCAAGCTCATGATATCTATCATAGTATAATCTGTGAGTGGATCTACAATAGGTGAATATGGAGTTAGAATGGACTATGTTGCCAATGGAACCTAAAGACGGAAACCGTTCTCACTAAACAACACGTCCTAATTGCCTACAACACAACCCACATTCATTTTACAATAGCTTCTAAGGAGAGATGCAGGAATGAGACAAGGACTCATGCAATTATCAAATCACTCAACCCATTCACAAAAGATCAAAACAGAATTGGACAAATGGGCATGATCATTTCATTGATAATGGAAGCAATTAACAGTACATCAAATGGGCATCACTGTCTCTCTCAATTGCACGGTCCTCTCCTCTAAAAAATCAGACCTTAAATAGTCTTGTTCACCCTCCCGGAACCGCTCAAACTGCTCCAAAACTATCTTCAGGATACCGGAACCGGTTCTAGAAGCAACTGCCTTGCTTTTTAACTGTCTCCACGTGGCCTCCTCCGCTGCCCTAACCTCCATCGTGACCTTCTTTCCTTGCCTTCCATAACCATGAAATGTATCACGTCCATTTGCCCTTTCTTTTTGCCTTTTCAATTTTTATATTTTTATGTTTTTACATATATATTTTTTTTTTTGGCTTTTTGTCATTTAACAACAAACGTAAATGAAAAAGTCCTAATTGTTTACATCCTACACTTGGACTCTTCCCTGTAGAGCCTCTGCGAGCTCTTTTATAATGGTTAGAATAATCAGAAAGTTCGTTCTCGGAATCCTCTTTGGTCTCTTCTTGCTGGTCAACAACCGGGTCAACTCGTGTATCATATTCTATCCTCCCCTTTTTTGTGTGGAGTATGGGCTCCACACACTCTTTTTCAAATATGGTACTTCCTGCAGTGTTTGTTGAATAAGTATATCTGCTTCTTCCTTTGACCTTGGAGAGCAGCTTGAGGTTCATAAAATGCATTGCTGGCCTGTATGAGAAAGTTTTCTGCTGCCATATTTTCAAAAATCTGAATGTAATGAGAAGGTAGATGGCTAAGCTTAATGAACAATGCGGTGTCCATCATCGTTGACTTGCATGACCTGTTAGGATCTATATTTATGAGCTGCTCCTTGCTAGCAGCATTGCATTCAAGAATAGTGCATAGGACTTTTGAATAAACAGCTTGCTTGTAGATCGTGTAGTCTGGACTATATTGAGCAGTTTGAATGAAGAGTTTCAGATTTTCCACTGTTTGCCTTTGAGTTTGCCATGAATCACCTGGTATATCAGCCCAATTGTAGAGATTTTGCTGCTCAATTGCTTGCCATTCCAACCTTCTTTGATACCTAGGATCAAAATTGACCCATTCACGTACAAATTTAGGGGCCTGCTCAAAGATTGCACGAGTCATGGGATCTTGTAAGAGTTCGTGCCTCCATGAATCCGTGGTAGCTTCCTTATATGGTGGCAGAGATAAGAAGCTAAAATCTGAAAGCTTTGGCTTGTCATTTGCTAAAGCTTCATCCTTGGCAGCAAGTTGTTGTGTCAAATCTTTGTTTTCTTTCGTCAAAGTCTGCAATTTCTAAATTATTAACTTGGTTTGGTCTTTGAGTAACTGTTTTTGCTTGTCAAAGTTCAAATGGCTTACTGCAGCCTTTGCCTTTTGCAAATTGAAGTGATCTAATGTAAGAACATCATACTTTTGCAACAAAGTCTTGTACTGATCCGTTTTTTCTTGAATTTCAATCTGAAAGTCAGAACTTTGACGTTGGACTCGTGTAATTTGGGCTTCCAAATCTGTGACAGCTTTAGTTTGTTCCTGTAACTCCTGGAGTATTTCATCAAAAAGTTCTTGTTGGGATTTGAAAAGCTCTTGTTTCCGATGAAAGAAGGATTGTTTGGAAGAGGTGTTTTCAGCTGCTAGTCCATCATAAGGAACTGGTAACATTTGATCTCTATGCAACTCCTCTGTGTCAAAGATCGGTGCTGGAGGTTCATCCTGAAAAGATTTCAGCACACTAGTAAGCATTATTTGAATATTTTTGTCTATACAAACAAGTTTTACGAACTGATATGGGATGGCACGTATAATCTGCAAGAGTTTTGAAAACAATAATTTAAAAAACTGAAACGTGGAAAATAATCCATTGTTTAAAATGTCTAGTTCAGAATTAGTTTCAGGAATAAGTGCAATGTTTTTAGGAATACGCGCAAAGGGTTTAAGACAATAATTTCCAGTTTTTTGTTCCCATTGAACATGTCTTCCCCAGCTTCTATTTTGCAAAAGATATCTGTTCAGACTTTGTTCAGATCTGAGTTTAGCTTGCATATATCTATGCCTTCTGGTATTCTTTTTTCCTTTACCAAAACACAACAGGATTTTATGATAAGGCCAGAATTCTATACAATACATTGCCTCCATGAAATCTTCACTAGAATAAACTTTCATGGATTGATCACTCCACCAATGTCTTGCAGCTGGTCCAGGTATTGGTGTCATGATTAATTGTAAAATTGCATTTGAATGTCTTGCTCGTTTGAGTTTTCGACGAAATGTTCGCTCAATTAAGCTTTCTTGCCATTCCCATAAGTACAAAGTAACTCTTAGACATTTCTTCCTTGAGATTGGTGTTGCTATGCAGACGTCAACAATGGGTTTATCAAAGTATTTCTTTAGCCTGCTACCATTTACCAATAAGGGTAATATATGTCCTTCCAAATCTGCTAGTTGTATTGAGCCATTGGCATTGACATGGTGGATCAAAAAGGACCCAGCCATCTAATTTTCAATTTTCCTGGATGTTGTTTGTACCTAGAGTCATATAACAAAACTTTATCACCTGGTTTTATGTCTTTCTTTTTCTGCTTCTTATCGAACCATGCCTTCCTAGCTTTCTTATTAACTTGTTGTTGCCATAAGGCATGTAGACGTTTCTCGTCCAAAGCTTCAAGCTGTAATAATCTATGCTCTAAGGATCTTGTAGGAGATAATTTGTGCTTCACTGCTATGCGCAGACTAGGAATCAGAAATTCAAAGGGCATGATTGCCTCAACTCCATAAGTTAACTGAAAAGGTGTTTGTCCAGTGCTTACCTTGTAAGATGTCCTATAAGCCCAAAGAACTGCTGGAAGTTTAAGTTCCCAGTCCGTTCTTTTAGAATCACATATTTTACGTAATATTGTAACTAGAGTCTTATTCGTAGACTCAGCCTGCCCATTCGCTCTAGGATAGTATGGTGTTGATTTATAATGTAAAATCATAAAGTTTTGAGTTAGTATTCGAATAGTGTCATTAATAAAATGGACACCTCGATCACTCACAAGTTCTACCGGACATCCAAACCTTGTGATTATCTGTTGGTATAGAACCTTTGCAACACTCAATGCCGTATTGTCCTTCAAAGCTCTAGCTTCCGCCCATTTTGTGTTATAATCTGTTAAAATTAAGACATATTGAGCCTTCGTTCTAGTTGCAGGGGGTTTTATTGGCCCTATAAAATCCATGCCCCACTTTTCAAAGGGCCCCAATGGCATCACTGGAGTGAGAGGCATATAATTACGTTCAGTAGGCTTCCCCATGCGTTGACATATGTCACAAGTCTGTATTTCTTTTGTGCAATCTTTAAACAGTGTAGGCCACCAATAGCCTGCCTGTAATATTTTACGAGCTGTAATTTCAGCACCAAAGTGTCCTCCACCAACACCCTGATGTGCTTCTTCCATGATTGATGCAATCTCGTGAGGTAATACACATCTTCTCAAGATGTTATCTTGACCTCTTTTGTACAATTGGCCAGCAATAAGACAAAACTTTGTGGCTTTACGAATGAAGTCTTTCCTTTGAGACGCCGTAAGTTGTGCTGGATAGTTCCCTGATGTCAAATATTCACTAATACCAGCATACCAAGGTGGTGTTGCTATGACTCTAAACAAACTCACATCAGGCAATTCAATGTTTATACCTGTAGGTGGATCACCATTTGTCAATCTAGATAAGTGATCTGGAACTGTATGAGCACTACCAGGCTTCAAAACAATTTTAAAATTGAACTCTTGTAAGATTAACAACCATCTTGTAATTCTTCCTGTGACGCATGGTTTATTAATCAAATATAATAGTGCCTGGTGGTCCACATAAAACGTGAAATAGTTGCCTAATAAGTAATGACGAAACTTTTGTACAGCGAACACCATAGCTAAACCTTCACGCTCTGTAGTGCTATAGTTCCTTTCTGCAGCATTTAGCTGCTTACTCGCAAAATGTATAGGCTGATGGACCTTTGAATTTGTTTGTTGAGCTAGGACTGCTCCAATTGCTATTTTTGAGGCATCTACATGGACGTGAAATTCTTGATCCCAATTTGGTGCTATCAACACCGGAGCTGAAGTCATTAAGCCTTTTATCTTGTCAAATGCTTCTTGGCATTTTGGAGACCATTGAAATTTATTTTTGGGACTTACTAGCTCATTCAATGGCGCAGCTATATCAGCTAATTTATTACAGAATTTGTGATAGTAATTCGCCTTGCCCATGAATCTTTTTATTTCTGTAATATTCTTTGGATGTGGCATTTCCAAAATAGCTTGTATTTTACTAGGATCGGTCAAAAGACCTTCCTTAGATACGATATGTCCTAGTAACATGCCATGTTTCACTAAGAAGATACACTTCTCTGGATTTAGAGAGACACCATATTGACGGCATCTTTCAAAGCATAGACTTAGTTTAGTAAGATGCTCATTAAAACAACTGAAGACTGTGAAGTCGTCTAAAAAGATTTCCATAAAGTTACCTATGTAACCCTTGAATACCATTAGCATCACACGTTGAAACAAGGAAGGGGCATTGCTCAATCCGAATGGCATTACTTTATAAGCGTAAGTACCAAATGGAGTGATGAATGTCGTTTTCAATTGATCTTCTGGATGAATTCTGATCTGATTGTATCCACTGAAGCCATCCATAAAGGAATAGCATTCATTCCTTGCAACTTTTTCTAGTACTTGGTCTGTGAATGGTAGGGGAAAGTGGTCTTTCTCAGTTACTTCATTTAGTTTGCGGAAATCTACACAAACACGCAATTTACCATTCTTTTTAAGTACCACAACTATTGGCGAGACCCATTCACAAGTGTCCACTTCAAATATAAATCCAACCTGCAGCAGCTTTTGAATTTCTTCTTTTATACTTGCTGCAAAATTAGGGTTCATCCGATATGCCCTCTGATAAACAGGTTTAGCTTGAGGAACAAGGGGAATTCTCATGAGGCAAACCTCTGGATCAATTCCTCTCAAATCTGCATAACTCCAGGCAAATACATCTTTGTACTGCTGGAGTAATTTAATTGCAGCTTCACGTATTCCTTGAGGTAATTGCACCCCAATCCGTACTATTTGAGACTCACTTTCTGTCCCTAAATTGATTTCCTCATTTTCTGGAGTGCTGAGGTAAGGATGTAGAACATCTCCTTTAATTTCATGTGCTGGTCTAGCTTGAAGAACAACTTGTTCTTCATGAATTTCATGAATATTGTCTTTTACTAGCTCAGCCATGTAACATAATTCAGATTCTACAGGTAATAGATTATAAAAGTCCTCTTCATCTTGAAACTCTTCATAACTTTCCTCCTCTTCTTCACTATCCGAAAAGATTTGTTGGTCTTCTAAGATTAAAGCGTTTCCTGTAGGCAAATCTATTTTGGTAGTTTTGCCTTGCTTAGTAATCTGCACTGTATTATCAGACCAATTGTGTAAAACCTTTGCTTCCCTAAGCCATGGCCTACCAAGTAATATCTGGTAATCAACAACTCCTGTCTTTGCTTCAAGTACGACAAAGTCCTGTTGGAAATTTAAACCAGCAATCGTGAAAGACACATCTTTCACAACACCCAAGGGTTCTACCTCACGGTGATCTGCCATTTTAAGGTGGAAAGGTGCAGCGTCTAGTCGTCCCAACTTGAGCTTTTTCCTCAAATTATTTGACATGATATTTATCCCAGCACCTCCATCAATAAGTACTTTGGGTACGACATGCCCTTCTATTTCCACTGTCAACATTGGTGTTAATTTATCAACAGGTTCACTTTTAAAGGCTGATAATATGGGTCCCCTTTCATACAACTCAAGAGGAATTCCTAAATCTGGAATGTACTTTGCCAAAACTTCTAAAGGTAAGGATATCATTGTATCTTGCACCTTAACCCTGAATTTAATCAATTCTTCGTCCTCAAGTTTGTCAATCTTCTGGAATTCTTTAAAACCAGGAAAGTATTTTGCTATAATTTTCAAAGGTGTAGAAATTGAAATTTTCCTTACTAGTTCCTTAACATTCTTTATGTCCATGACATCCATATCCTCTTCAGGTTCATAAGAATGTTGCAACTCTTCAATTTGCCCCTTGGCAAACTCATAGATATTACTCTCTTCTTCTATATTTGGGTAAACCTCCTTTCTTTTACATGATACATCTTTAGGAACCTCAATTTGAATTCCCTTTTGCTTAGATTGGTTTCTTGTGACAGCATTAACTTCCACACATTTTTCCACCATTCTTGCTTCCTCTGCTTTGATTTCTTCTTTCTTTATAACACTTTTTGTTAATGGGGCCTTGCAATCCTTTGCAAAATGCCCTTTAGTACCACACTTCCAACATTCGATTTCCTTAAGGTCTCTCCTTTTGGATGACTCTGCTGCCACAACATAAGCCTCTGTACTTTCTTTTCCTTTGTTCTTTCCATTAAAGTAACAATCTCGAGTTTCATGATTGTCCCTGTTACATATGTGACAGTATTTTCTCCCTGTTGAGTTCCTACACTCATTTGCATAATGTCCTGGTTTAGAGCATTTGCTACACCATATGTATGTTCTATTCTTTTCTCCAACTGCAAGTTTCTTAACATTTTCTTCCATGCTTTGAATCTTATTTTGCAAATCCCTTACCCCTTTAACCTCCTGGCTTATTTTCCTTTGCACTATACCTTCCAATTGTGACTTATTCTTCTCTGAAGTCATAATTGAACTGATTTCAGCAGCCCTTTTAACTGCTTTTTCCAGACTGTCTGGTCCTTCTAATTCCAATTGCTGTCTAATTCGTCCAGGAAAACCCTGAACAAACCAACTCACTATATCTTCCATTATGAGGGTTTTGGAGTCAATTTACTTGCCAACTCAGAAACTCGGATGGCGAAGTCTTTTGGTTTCTCAGTAGTAGATTCAATCTGTATATTTTTAAGTTCTTCCTTAATCTCTCTATTAGTAGGTACTGTATAAAATGTATCTAGAAACTTGCTTTTAAGCTCAGCCCAAGTGCTAATCCCATCCATATTCTCATAAACCCAGTTAGCCACTTTCCCTTCTAAAGTGGTGGGAAACAGAGAAATTCTCATACTGTCAGTGCCTTCCCCATTCAATGTGCTTATAGTCTCAAATTGCATGATATGGGTCCTGGGATTAGTGTCCTTGTCCTTCCCGGACCCATATTTAGGATATCTCCGATTGGAAGTACTCATAGTAAAGATACTTTGAATATCTGGTAGCACTTGAGATTGCCTTTCAATTAACAACTTCCGTTGCTCTCTTTGAGCTCTTCTCTCAGCTCTTTCACTCTCTTGTTTCTCTCTTAATTCTTGTCGTTTCTTGCGTTCCTCTGCAAGACTCTTGTACATCAATTGGTACTTCAATTGTGCACTTAGAATTGATACCTAATCAATTCCTTAAGCATTCAACATGCAAGTTTCCTTTTTATTCTGCCCAGAATTTTTTACAGGACTGCCATGCATTGCATGCTTGATTTACCATCAGTCCCTTGAATTATGATCTGAAATTTGGTCTGCTACTTAAGCACTATCAGGAACATATGTAGGACGAATTTCAGGTCAAAATAAGCGATCTAACTCCGGATATTTAGGTCTGATACAGACCTAAATTTCTGCTGTATGACAGTTTTACAGCAGTCCTAACACCTCACTCTACTCCATGTAATGCTTCCCCTCATTCGCTTGGCTGAACTTTGAGTTTCATAAGACATATCTTGGGCTAAGAATTTCAGCAATTCAATGGAAGTTCTAAGAGCTATTGGCTTTTTGCGACATACTCCACCAGTAGAAATTTTAGCAACACCTGTTTTAATTTTCCTGCGTAATTTTCTTTTTATCAACCGAAGAGAATCCATCAATAAATCACCATTAACAAGCTAATTCAGGTCCCGGCAACGGAACCAAAATATGTTAAGAGTCTCTCACCCTCTTACCATTTTCTAAATATCAAAACTCAAAGGGAACTTGAATTAGCTAGTTGCTTACCGTGATGCCACCAAACAAAGCATCCACGTCTTCCAAGCTCATGATATCTATCATAGTATAATCTGTGAGTGGATCTACAACAGGTGAATATGGAGTTAGAATGGACTATGTTGCCAATGGAACCTAAAGACGGAAACCGTTCTCACTAAACAACACGTCCTAATTGCCTACAACACAACCCACATTCATTTTACAATAGCTTCTAAGGAGAGATGCAGGAATGAGACAAGGACTCATGCAATTATCAAATCACTCAACCCATTCACAAAAGATCGAAATAGAATTGGACAAATGGGCATGATCATTTCATTGATAATGGAAGCAATTAACAGTACATCAAATGGGCATCACTGTCTCTCTCAATTGCACGGTCCTCTCCTCTAAAAAATCAGACCTTAAATAGTCTTGTTCACCCTCCCGGAACCGCTCAAACTGCTCCAAAACTATCTTCAGGATACCGGAACCGGTTCTAGAAGCAACTGCCTTGCTTTTTAACTGTCTCCACGTGGCCTCCTCCGCTGCCCTAACCTCCATCGTGACCTTCTTTCCTTGCCTTCCATAACCATGAAATGTATCACGTCCATTTGCCCTTTCTTTTTTCCTTTTTAATTTTTATATTTTTATGTTTTTACATATATATATATTTTTTTGGCTTTTTGTCATTTAACAACAAACGTAAATGAAAAAGTCCTAATTGTTTACATCCTACACTTGGAATTCAACTTGGACTCTTCCCTGTAGAGCCTCTGCGAGCTCTTTTATAATGGTTAGAATAATCAGAAAGTTCGTTCTCGGAATCCTCTTTGGTCTCTTCTTGCTGGTCAACAACCGGGTCAACTCGTGTATCAATCCACAATCTACAGTAAGTAGCTGCACAAGAAGCCTTAGATTCTTTAGTTATATTCAAACCAACTGTGGATTGCTCTGATTGCTCTTGTTAATGCTATCTTGTGAACAACAAACTCTGCGCCTAACTCTGCGCCTAGAAGATAAGAATGTATGCTATTGTAAACTTCCTCTGGTTGGAACCATTAGCTGCATGCCAGAATCTCAAAGGCATGGCCTTGCTAGAGGGTATTTCCAAGAAAAAAAGCAAGGTACACAAGAATCATATCCAACATATCTGTCTCTGCAAATTATGGTTGTTTTAGATTTTATTGTTCCATGCAGGCATGTGCAATATATACCAAGTGATTTGCTTGATTATGGAATTGTAAATAAACTCTTGGCTTGTCAGGTTCAATTCCTGCAGAGTATGTGGATGTTTAATTGTTTTTTTCAATGGCATTCTTAAGCTTGTGCACAGAGAATTCATTCTATAGGGCTGCAGAATAATCACGTACCTTGTTTCCAGCATCCCCAAGCAAATCTTTGCATTGCAGCTTCCGGTTCCAGTTGCATTTTATATCCTTAACAGCTTCAAAAGTCTCCAGATTATGTACCAGAATATTAGTTTATGCCTTCAAGATCATGAGAATGAGAACAATCAGAATGTTTTAATGTGTATATTGCTTAGAGGAGCCCCTAAAGAAGAATAATTCCTCATATCGTTTCAAAATTGCAAAGGACTACGGCAGCAAGCTCAGTGATTCATTTCGTTCTCAAAAAGAGACACAAAATTGTCCTGTATCATTTCCTCTGCCATATTTTGTACAGTGCCATATCCGCTGCTATAGGTGTGAAGATTGAGCTAAGAGCTTTTGTTTTGGTTTGCTAGTCCCTTTGGTTGTAGATCCAAAAGATCGAAGGAAGAGCTCTGTTTTGGTTTTGATTTCTACTTTAAGATCTCTGTTTGGTGTTTAGCTTGAAGAAAAAATGTCTTCTTGATTTGTGCTTGCTTCATATCTAGAACTTGAAGCACAGGGCTCCAGTGAAGCAGAGCTTGTAGGTTTTGTCACTGGATTTTATGACTTTGTTCTTGCAAACTTGGCCAAAGTTGTTTCATCTGAGGACCATGTTGAAGATTTAAGTGTTGCAGTCCAAGGTGGAAGATCAGGCTCTTGTTGAGGAAGTTGATGGCCAAGATCAGATTGTGGAAGAAACTGAAGCAAAGGATCAGGATTCTGTTGAAACTATTGTTGAAAAAACTTTTGCTAAAGAAGCTATTCGTGAAGAAAAAGAAGCAGCAGCAGTCGTTGAAACTATTGCTGAAGAATCTATTGTTAAAGAAGAAACCTTACGATGCAACCTTAGAAGAAACCTTATTGTTAAAGAAGAACTTAATCCTTTGATGCAAATGTCAAAAGTCTGCAACCAGCCAAGCTTTCTGCTCTATAGGATTAATTATGTGCATGTTTGCCTCTACAATTCAAGCGTACTCTCAAAGTCTCAAATGTTTCTTGGCTTCTAGAATCACGTGTTGACATTTCCACTTGGGTGTTGCTGCTGATCGCAGTTGAGTTCATTGGCATCACATTCAAACAATTATTTACAGTATCACTTGCTACTAAAGATGCATATCAGGGTTTCCACTGCATGTTTTGACTGGTTTTATAGAGACTGCACCTCTTCTTCAAGAATCTGCAAAATGTATTCAACCTTACAACGCCTTGATACACTGCTCTGTTGAAATTGTATAATGGAGACAAGCTCGATTTAAAATTTCAAAACTGTATGGACCTTAAAAGAGGAAGAAAGACTGGTTCTTGGCTCATGAATCCTGCATCTCGAGCAGCATGAAAGCCCATATTAAATCGAATCAGAGCAGCCCATACTAAATCGAATCAGAGCATAGCATGGGGCCACACGAGTGAACCGGATTTTAGAGATTTTGATATCTCGCTCGTCAATTGAGGTTTATCCTTGATACACTACGTGGCAAAAAGAGAGAGGTAAAAGATAAACTCATTTGGATATTTGAAAGGCTTTGGATTCGAAATAATTACCCTGCCTCGAAAAACTCCATCTAAAATATAATGTAAAAAGAAAAACTAATTTTCTCTTAGGGGGTGTTAGTCATGTGCCTCCTGGTACAGGACTATTCATGCATACGACGGACCAAGTCAAGGCCAAGGATCCACAGCCAGGCATGGGTCAGTCGTCAAAGGCCACACAGAAGACCAAGCAGACCATGTAGTCAAAGGGCGCGCCTGCTGTCAAGAGGAGGCGCTCAGACAAGTGACGGCCCGTCACCGCCTGCGTCAGCGTCAGCGTGATTTCAGGCATTTCAAGAGGCACCGCCAGCATTCCTGCAAATCAGGCCTCCTTCCAGGAGTCGGCACCGAAATCAGTCAGAGTGTCTATATTGGGCCAAAGGCCATTGTACTATATATATGAGCAGAGCTAGCACATGAGTTTTTAGATGAGTTTTGAGTCTTGTCTCATTTCAGTTTTTCTCTCGATTGCGAGAGCTCATGTATCTTCATTGACATCAAGGAAGCTTATTATTGTGATCTCATTGTTCTCTTTTGTTTTCCTTTCCCTTTTCCTTGTTTTTCTTGCAAATCCCGCGTGACATAGCTCCGGATTCTCCTGTTAGATCCAAGGGTCCTCACAGAGGGCTGTCTTGCAGGAGTTCCCGAACCCAGACCCCAAACACTGTCGCCGCTGCCGGGTCTGATTTTTCCTCCATCATGTCGACTAGAGGTTTCACTTCTGAAGAACTTCTTTGCCAAACGGCGGCTCGCCTGGAGCGCTATCAACGACGCGAGGCTGTTCGGGACATGTATGATACGGTATATGACATTGAGGGTGGTCGTGTCCGCTCCCGAGCTCAGTCGGCACCTCCTACTCCTCGTGCTCAGTCTCGACCAGGGTCTCCCCCTGTGTGTAGGCATTGCTCTCAACCTCAGTCTCCACAACATACCCCTGTTCCGCCCACGCCTCATTATTTCCAGACTTCTGACAGCACCTACATAAATATTCCTTCAGGCCACACCCCTCAGCCGTCCCAACCTTCTTCCCCTCCTGCTGGAATGGGCTACCATCATGTCACCTTTGGCCCTTCCCACGTTCATGGAATTCCATCTTCTCCATCTTTTCAGCATGCTCTGCCTGTTTACCAAACCACTGATCTCAAGCCTAATGAGGAAGGCTCTCAAGATCCTTCCCCGCCTGATGCTGCTTTTGCTGGACCACATGTTTTTTCAGTTCCACCCCCTGGCTCTCAGCCTCAGACTGTTCCACCTCTGTATGCTTCAGCATATCCTCCACCGAATCCACCTGTCTATGAGTCAGTTCCGCCTTCACCTCCAACCCCTAATTTGAAGCTGACTTATCCAACTTTCGGCAACACTAAAGGCAAACCTTTGGATCAGAGTGCTCAAGCTCATATGGAAGAATTCGAAGCCTTGGCTATTCTGAATGGTCATGCACAACCACAACTCAAATTTCATATCTTTTCAACCACGCTCCGCGGCGCCCCTCATCAATTGTTAATGGCCAACAAAAGCCACTGGAAACAAAGTTGGCAGGAAATGAGGACTGCCTTTCTGTCTCATTACGGCACCACGGATGATGATCAGTTACTTCTCAAGCAACTCAATGACCTTCAGCAAGAGCCCACGGAGTCAACCAGGGACTTTGCGGATCGTCTTCACATTCTTGTCAGTAAACTCCAGGAGTACCCCACGCAAAGCCAGATCCTTGTCTGGTTTCTGCAGGGTCTTCCTCCAGCCATTCGCCTCATGACAGAATACCTCCGTCCAAAGTCTCTGGAGCAGGCCATTGAACTGGTCAATCACTCGGTCAATGTTTCTTCTCGAGGTGTTGCCCTCACGGAACTTCCTTTCATACCCCCCGTCATGGTTCCACAGAATTCTGTTCAGCCTCAAAATCCACAACGTTCTCAGATCTGGTGTCATCTTTGCAAATATCAAGGTCATTTGGCAAATGAATGCAACTCCTCCAATGGACCTCCTCACTGTAAAAGGTGCAATATGTGCAATCACGCCACGGAGGAATGCACTCGTTCTCATCCTACTCCCTTCAGGCAAAAGATGGTTTTTCAAGTCCAGACCACGCCTCAACCACAACAGTCATATCCGCCTCAGCAATATCCAACTCAACAACCGCAGCAGTATCAACAAACACAGCACTCTCAGCAGCCACGGGGACAAGGCAACCGCCCTCCCTTTGATCCTTCTAAAGCTCAATGTTATCATTGTCATGAATGGGGTCACACCACCACGGCGTGTCCTCAACTTCCTCAAGTTCAAGTACAACTTCCAGGTTCTAATCAACCCGCTTCAGTGCGTCTCACGGCTTATCAACTATGGGTGGCCAATGGCAAACAAGGCCCTCGTCCTGTTTTGAGGAAGCCCCCTCGGCCACCTCAACAACAGCGACCTCAGCAACCAGCGCCTACCTCCAATCCTATGGATCAACAAGCTTAGGAAGAAATTTATCAGGCACTGAACCCTCCGGTTCAGCAGTCCAATTGGGTTGGTCTTGTCAACCGTCACACCAGGGCTTCACGCCCTTTGACCATTATTCCTCATGACACGCAACCCGCTTTTGCTGTGGAGACAGTTCCTCATGAAGATGAGAAAAAAGTTCACTTCGCACCTGATCTTGACAAACTTACGCCTCACGTCATGCCTAAAGTGAGACAAAGTATTCTTAAACTTATGCAGGCTGCGGAAGGTCGCACACTGGCAAATGTTCATGCCACCACTCGAGCTCAGCAGCGCCAAGCCGCACCGTCATCATCCACCAGCGCACGCTCTCAACCATATCCAAATATTGCTGCTGAGGTTGAGCTTCTTAAAGAAGTCTCTGCTTCTTTACCTCAGACTCCTGCTCCACTGGATCCTGCGGACCCCTTTTCTCATGTCCCATTGGAACTCCAGGAAGAACTTGCCAAGATCAAGATTCCTTTGAGAGCCACTATTCTGAAACTCTGTCCGGCTCTTAAAGATCAGTTACCTCTTCCCACGGTTCTGGTTGGAGCTGTTGCGACCTCAACACCCACGGTGCATGCCACGGTGGGCAATCAACACATCAATCATGTTCAAATTGATGGTGGTAGTGCTGTCAATCTCATTATTGACAAGCTCCGAAAGCAATTGGGCATCAAACACTTGTATCGTACCCCTTATGACATCAAGTTGGCCAATGGCCATATCACGCGCCCTCAAGGCATCACTCCTCTTATCCATATCAGCATTGGCGATCTCAAATTCCCCTTGGAATTTGGAGTTTGGAACATGGAAAAAATTAGTGGCTATTAATAGCCAAATGGCGATTTTTTAAGGGGTCTAGACAATTTTTGCGGCGAATTTTATGAAGGGAGGCTTCTTTAAAAAAAAATAAAAAATAGCCATAGCTAAAACAAATATTCCATTATTTTTTTAGGATTAGCCAAACTATTTTCCCCCTTTTCCTCAAAGAAAAAGGGATTAGCCTATCTTTATATTACAATAATTATATATTAGATCATTAATAGCCAAACAAAAATGAATTTGTATTAAAGACTTTTACACATCCCCACTGACCATCATCAGTGATAGTAGTTTTTCAAACTATCTATTTCTATTACATATACCATATATATGCATCTTCAAAAAAGAATTGTAAGAGATGGTCAATATCTCTCTAGATGCCTGAGTTGGTTGCATAATATCTTCCATCAAGGGTTAGAGATAAGCGCAATTTGATCAGCATATCTAGAAGGTGTCATTGCATTGAATGTTGTTCAGATCATGGATACTATAAGCTATGTTGTGAGCTTTTGTTAAAAGTTTTTTAATATTATTGTATATTTCTTGATTGTTGATTATTATTTGTAATTGTAGTACATATATCTAAAGATACAGAATTTACATTTTTTGCTTTTTCCAGTTAGAAAAAATAGCTAAGTGAAAGTTTATAGTACTTAATTCAAAAGTTTCACCAAGTCCAAGTAAATTTAAATGTAATGGTAATAATAACTTTAGCCAAATGTATATCATAAAGTATCGTAAAATTTTGAAAAATAACCAAACCATTTTTTATGGAAAAATATATAGCATGCTTAATTTTTCCCCTGGTTTGGAAAGCAGGAGAAGATCCTGGTGATTATGAAATGCTGGTTGGAAGACCTTTTCTCCGACAGGCCAAGAGTATTCATTACTGGGCCACGGACCAGCTTGTTATCACTGACAGACATCTCAATGCCACAATGGATCTGGAAACTGGCAAATTAATCTCTGTCGAGAATGTTGAACCCTCCATCTCTGACACTGACTCTGAAGAAGCCCAAAATATATATCATGTTCAAGCTCCTCCAGCGGGTCTGCCTCTATCATCTTACCCTGAGTATGCTGATCCTTGGGCTGACATGACGCTCGATCAGGACCAGGCTGTGGCGGCTCTCTTGGACCCCTACCTGGCTTCCTGCAATCGCATTCAACGTCTTGATCATTTTTCTGATCCACTTCCTTCCTCAGAGACAGTTGATGTTCATGCCGTCATGAAGCAACCCTTGCTTGATGACGCTCAGCAGCCTCTTTTCTTCACCACACAAAATGCTGCTCCTCCCGTCATGCTTCAGCCTCCTGCTCATCAGATTCAGAACACGGAGGTTGTTCCTCATATACAAACTCCGGAAGTAGAAATCGTGGACATTGGTAACAACCAACCGGTCCGCTTAGCAGCTCATCTTCCGTTCACCTATAAAGCACGCGCAGTGACGCTGTTCAAAAAGTTCAAACATATTTTTGCTTGGAGCTACAAAGACCTGCGAGGTATCAAAAAAGAGTTGGGGGAACTCATTATTCCTACCAAACCTGATGCACGCCCCATCTAGCAACGACAGTACAGGCTGAACCCAAACTACCGTGACTGCGTCAAGGCCGAAATTGACAAACTCTTAGCTGCTGGCCTGATTTATGAGGTCAAACACTCTGAATGGGTGAGCCCCATCGTCATCGCTCTCAAGCACAATGGCAAAATACGAGTTTGCGTGGATTACAGAAAACTCAATCAAGCTACGGAGTGTGATCACTTTCCGCTCCCCTTTACAGACCAGGTCCTTGAAGAAGTTGCTGGTCATGAGATGTACTCTTTCATGGATAGTTTCTCTGGGTACAATCAAATCTCTATCAAGCAGGAAGATCAACTCAAAACTACCTTCACCACCCCGTGGGGCACTTTTGCCTACAAGGTGGTACCTTTTGGTTTATCAAATTCTCCTTCGACTTTTCAGCATATCATGCTCTCTGTCTTTCAAGACTTTATGAAGGATAAACCTTTTCTACAGATCTTTCAAGATGATTTTTCAGCCTACAGCTCCATGGATGATCATTTGGACAAATTGGAGCTTGTTTTTCAAACATGTGATGAATCTGGTATTAGTCTCAATCTCGAGAAGTGCACTTTCTGTGTCACCTCCCGTGTTCTGTTGGGTCATGTGGTTAGTAAAGAAGGCATTACCACGGATCCCCTAAAATTAGTTGTGTACTGAAAGCTCAAGCACCGTCTAATATCAAAGAGACACGCTCTTTCCTGGGTAAGGTAAATTACTATTCCACCTTCATTCCTGGACTTGCAGCTATTGCTGATCCCATTCATAAACTCACGGGTGATGAGGCTTGGAATCCCCAAGCGGAAGCTGCTTTTCAGAAGTTGAAGCTGTTATTTACTCAGGCTCCGGTACTTGTTCCTCCTCAATGGGACAAACCTTTTCATGTTCATGTTGATGTCTCTGCATTTGCAATTGGTGCTGTTCTTTCTCAGGCATATGATGATCACACGGATAAACCGATCCGCTATGCCAGCCGGAAACTCAATCCTGCTGAGCGCAACTATTCTGTCACGGAACGTGAAGCTTTGGGTTTAGTCTTCTGTGTCCAACGTTTTTGTCATTACTTGTTGGGCAGCCAGATCAAGTTCTTTGTTGACCATCAAGCTCTTCTATATTTGATCAACAAAGCCACGCCCACGGGCAGAATTGCTCGTTGGGTTCTTCTTCTGCAGGAATTCGCTCCTTTTGAAATTGTTCATAAGGCAGGCAAGTCTCATGTGGTGCCTGATTATCTTTCACGCATCCACACGGATGATCCCTCCACGAGTGTTTCTGGCACCTTTCCCGACGCTCAATTATTCCTGGTCACGGCCACGCCCCATTGGTTTCACAACTTTCAGCAATATCTTCTCACTGGTGCTCTAGAAGATCCAACGCTCTCTCCAGAGAAGCTTCGCTCACGCTGTCGTCAATTTCTCCGAGAGGTCCGCGACTACACCATGGTTGCAGGTCATCTCTACAAACGCGGCAAAGACATGGTCCTCCGACGCTGTGTCCTCCCTCATGAGGTGCCCGATATTGTTCGACAAGCCCACGACGGGCTTGGTGGTGGTCATTTTAGTGGTGACGCCACGGCACGCAAAATTCTTCTGGCAGGATATTTCTGGCCCACGCTTTTCAAAGATGCCCACGCTTATGCTCGCACGTGTGACGTCTGTCAGCGTGTGGAGAAGCCCACGGCCCGTGACGCTCTTCCATTGATGCCGGTCGCCACGCCACTACCCTTCAGCAAATGGGGAATGGACTTTGTGGGGCCCATGGACCCACCGGCGCGGCACACCCGTGCCCGCTATATTCTGGTCATCACGGATTATGCTACCAAATGGGCCGAGGCTTGTGCACTTCCAGACAACACGGCTGCCAGCACAGCTAAGGTTCTCTACACGCACATCATCACACGTTTTGGTTGTCCGACGGAACTTGTTAGTGATCGTGACGTGCATTTTGTCAATCATACCATCAAGGAGCTGATGGATTATCTTCACATCCAGCACCGGAAGAGTACACCTTACTATCCTCAAGGCAATGGCTTGGCTGAAAGTACCAACAAAACCCTCATCACAGTTCTCAATAAAATTTGTGACGCTTCGCGAACAGATTGGCAGGACAAGTTGCCTACTGTTCTTTGGGCTTACAACACTAGTTTCAAAATCGCTACTGGTCACACTCCTTTCAAACTGGTTTATGGTCAAGAAGCTCTCATGCCTTTTGAATATATTCTTCCAACTCTCCGTTTTCAACTTGCTACAGCACATAATCCACCTGCTGCACTCAAGGAAAGGGTTTATCAGTTGGAACAGTTGGATGAACTTAGGCGTGATGCTTACATTCGTGTTCTTCATGGACAAAAGTTGCAAAAATCTTTGCATGACAAAAGACTTAAGACAAAAACATTCAAAGAAGGAGATTTGGTTCTTCTTTATGATTCACGTTACAAAAAATTTCCGGGCAAGTTAAAGTTTAGATGGCTTGGTCCTTATCAAATTGTTCAAGTGGTGCAACCCAGTGTTTTCAAGCTAGCCGAATTAGATGGCACTCCATTACCTACTCTTGTTAATGGCTTTCGCCTTAAACCTTTTCATACAGAAGTTACGGCCAGTTCTACTCATGATGCACAACAAAGTTCTGATAACACAGACAGTGACTAAAAGAGGCATATTTATATTACTAGAGGCAAATTTACAAAATGTGAGCCGAATCTCACTAAATTCCGCTATGAGCCGAAGCTCTATTTACAAAATCCTAAAGAGAAAAACCCTCTACTCCGGGTTTGGAGCAGAGGTGATGCACAGGATGTGGTAGTAGTTCTGCTCTGGATCCCAGCGCAGATGAACCACCACCTCCATGGCGTTGGTCATGGGGTGGGGATGTTCAGCCATTCCCTCGCACCACCCGTCCATTGCAATGCCACAGTTGTGGCATTTCCACAGATCCAAGCAATTCATTTTGCATGTTATCCACTCTTGACAGTTCGTTGGCATAGTGCAATCTTCGTTCAATCCGGCTGCTGCCATGCTCATCATCGCCAAGGGTGTCTCTGCTCTGCCCACTGCTCGTCTTTTATAGTCCAACCGACGGGACTCTTGTCGACGTGGTCCAATCGGAAAATTTGCCAACGTGGTTGCAATGCAAGGCTGTTTCTAAATGGAGAATCTTTTCTCCCGCCGCATATCTAGCCATGGTACCTTCTGACACCTTCGTTTTAATGATATCCCACTTTGAGTTGCCAGCATTAAATGACATTCCTTCTTTTCACGCCCGTCGAACATTAATGTGTGTCCCTTCGCCAGCTGTCACATCCGATCATTCTCTTACGTCTCATCTCCATCGTTCATTGCTTCTCCCTTTACCGTTTGGGGACTTAGCCAAAAGTTTGCCTCTCAATCGCCTCTTTTGCATCTGTTGCCACCTGGCATCATCAACGGTTGCCGGTTCATCCTCATCATGCCCCTTCGCCAACACTTGTGCGCCCTAAAACCTTTTCGCCTATCTGCGTTTTCGTCTTTTGCTCTCCGCTCTCCGCCTTCTCAAGACAGTTCTTTCTGTTCTGACGCTCTTTGCCATGGCTGCTGCACCCAAATTTCCTATCCTTCAAGCTTCTACTCCAAGGGATCCGACTCTTTTCGAGGCTGTGTCCTTCTCGACACCCACCTTTTGCGAGGCCCTTGTTGGTCCGAGTCGTGAAGTGGCGGAACGCCAGAAGCTTTATGAATTTTCACAGCTGGACCTCCCGGCACCAAATCCAGAGCAATTGAAATAGTTCGTTGCTCATATCGTCAACAGCCCGGAAGGATATGCTACTGTGGTCGATGGCACCACCATTCTGCTTACTCAGCCCCTGATTTCTAAGGTATTCCATATTCCTTTGCAAAAACCTTCTTTATCTTGGGCTGCCTTACAGGACATAGATGTTACTCAGTTCGGCGCTCCTGCTTATCAAGCAAACATGCATCGCCTCACCAACATTGCAAAGAGCCACGACACTTTTGTAAAGTTTCTGTGGCGCAAATTGCTTGGGTATTCTATCAAGAACACCCATATCAATAAGCCGTTCTATAATGTTGTGATCACAACCATCCACTCCATTCACCATATTGATTGGCCACAAATGCTGTTCTACCGCCTCCTTCATGAAGTGGATCGCATTAGGGCTGCCCGCTCTTCTGTCTTTGAAGCCTCAGTGGGTGGCCATCTTCAAGCCCTCATCTGTCATTACCTTCCTCATCCTCGGTCCCCGACCACATCTCGTACCACCACTCATCAATCTTTTCATTCTCTTCCTCACAACCAACAGGCTGGAACTTCATGCCTTTCTTCCCCTGCTCATGTTCAACAAAACGCCACGCATGTCACTGTCTCCTCTTCCTCCACTGAAACCATGCCCTCCACTTCCAGTCAGGTCTCTCAAACATCTCAGACAAGGCAGCAACAGGAAGTCCTCATGAATGGTGTTCAAGCGTCCCTGGAGGCCTCGGATGTGGTTCACAGAGACCTTCAAGCTGCCAACACGCAAGTTCAGTCCCTAGAAGACAAACTTCAAGAAAAGCACGAGGCTCTCTTAAAGGCCCGTGAAGATCTCAAACTTGCACAAGATCAGAACAGCCTGCTTGCTGATCAACAGGCTCAGTTGCAGTCCTCAATTCAGGAATTGCTAGAGCACGTCAAGGTCCGGGATACCCTAAGGACAAAGACCTTGCCAAACTAAATACTTTGTATTCCGAGCTTTCTCAGAGTTACCGCACACAAGTTCAGGACCTCACAGAACGTGATACTCGAATCACCTCTTTAGAAGCTCAGCTGTCCACGCTGACCTCTAAACTCACGCCTCTCCAAGATCAGCTTACGGAGGCTCAGAAACAGAAAATTATTGATGACGCCGAGATTGCCACGCTTCGCCTCAACACTCCTGGGCAATCCTCTTCACATGGCCCGCTCTCTCATAAAAGGGTCCGGGATCAGTCACGCCTTCTGTTAGAGAAAGAGAACCGGATCCGTGACCTTGAACATCAGCTACAGCAAGCTGTTCAGTCTGCCGAAGAGGCCCAAAATAAACATGAGGGATATATTGATATTGCTACCCGCATCCCTATGGATTTCTCCACTCCTTCCAGTTATCTGGACTATGTGGTTGCCAGACGCCACCTTTTTCTTCTGAAGTGGTACGCGGCTGACGGCCAGATCAATCAACAGCCACTCCGCCGTGCGGATTTTCTAAGGATCTGGCCGGGTTTTTCTATCGAAGACAAAGGTTTACTTTGTGCCCTTTTGGTTTTTGATCAGATTGCCTGTGAAGATCCGGATTTAGTCAACTTCCGAGTTGTTCAATCAATGGCTTATGTTTTTCATGACTTCTATCTGGCTGATCTCCACGATAAATTCCAAGATGAGGCCCATCGTGTTTTTAGAGGCAACTCCCATGCTGCTTGGTTGTTATCGCCAACCAACCCGTATTTCAAGGATCATGATCAGTCTCAGGCTTTTGAACAGGAGTACATGCCTGAACTTGCTCAGCACTTACCTCTGTGGCAGGCTGAAACATTGGAACAGGTACGAAGAAATTTAGCGCATCCTGAGGATCTTGAGTTTGCACAAATTTATATGCAACACTTGGGAGGCTACAATCAACTGCGTGGCCTTCTGGACAGCAAGACCATTCCAACAGGTTGGGTTAATCCTCCTGTCTATACTCCACTCTCTGCTTCAGAGTGGGACCATTGGTGTCGTGCTCTTGATCAGGATCTTATTCGTGAATTCAGGGACATGGCTCAGCAACCCACGCCCACCATATGCTTCCTTAGGAGTGCCTCCACGCCCCCGGTTTCTCTCTTCTGAATGGCGTCTTCCCTTTTGGAGAAGGTCATGGATGGCCACGCTGGGTGGACTCCGCCTCAGATCTCGACGGATCTCCGGTGGGATCCCCGTTTTGTCAGACGCTCCAATTGGGAGGATGGTGCAATCCTGGACAACACTTTAAATTGGATTTATATTGCAAATGAGCGTGGTTGGCAAAAGCCCGCTGAAACCATCATTCAATTAAATTGGGATTATGTCTATTCCAAAATCGCGCCGCATAAGCATTTTATTGACCATTATATTGAATTAACCACACTTTTGCACTGTGTTCATTTTCGGGCTAGGAAGATGCATTTTATGTTGAAATGCAAAGGCATTCAAATATTCGATGCAAATGACCCATATTATGACATAATGTTGGCAATAGAAAAAGCAGGAAATTGCTTATTAATTCACACATTCACGGACGACAACGAAATCTAAACATTGAAATTGTAATGCTTTACGAATAAATAACAGCAAGCAAGTTGCTACAAAACAGAGATTTGCGTGGTTCAAATCGCGCGTGGCGCGATTTGCTTGGCATAAATAATGCATTACTAGTAATGGTGCCCAGCGTTGCTGGGCATAAATTGAGAGCCTGTAAATGCTTTGGGATGCAGTGAGAAAAGCCCTATCCCTTTCCCTTTCCCTTTTGTTCTATCCCGCATTTCATTTTTTCTTATTTTCTCTACTTTTTTTTTTCTTTTCCTTTTTTTTTCTCGTCTTTCTCACATGTTTCCTTGTTTCCCCATCCCTTTCCTTCCCCCTTCCTTCTTCCCGATAACCTTTTTCCATTCCCTTTTTCCACCTTTTCCCTCTTCTCTTTTTTCTTTTTTCTTTTCCCTTCCCCTTTCTCTTTTTTTATGCCTTCTCTTTTCCCCACCCTTTTTTTTCTCAACCTTTTACTCTTTCGCCCTTTTCCATGCCTATTTTCCCTTCTCTTTTTCTATTTTTCCCACTCTTTTCCTCCTTTTCTTGTGTGCCCTTTTCCCTTCCATTTTTCTTTTCCCCCTCCCGTTTTCCATGCCATTTTTACCTTCCCTTTTTCCATCTCCTCACCCTTTCCCTCTTTCCCTTTTCCATTTTCCCTTTTTCTCTTCCCCTTTTCCATTTTCCTCATTTTCTTTTTCCCGTGCCTCTCTCTCTTTCCTCCCTTTTCCATTCTTTTTTCTTTTCTATTTCCCTTTTCCCATGACCTTTTTCCCACCATTTTCTTCTTTCTATTTTTTCCGTGCTTCCTTTTCCTCCTTTTCCCACCCTTTCCCTCTTCCCGTGCAATTTTCCCTTCTTTCAACCCTTCCTTTTTCTTTTCTCTTTTCCTTTTCTCATGTCCTTTTTCCCTTTCCCTCCCCTCCATCACTCCCCTGCTTCCCTTTCCCTTTCCCTTTTTTCCCGTTTCCTTTTCTTGATGGATTTTTTTCTTTTCATTTTCCTCCTTTGCCGATCCTTTTCCTGTGCACTTTTTCCTTCCTTTCCTTTTCCTTTTCCCTTTTTCCATGCCTTTTGCACATTTGTTTTATTCTCTTATTTCCTATACCCATTTTCCTCTTTCCCCACCCTTCCTCTCTTGCCCCTTTTCTTTTCCCTTTTTTCTTTTTTCCCTTTCTTCACCATTTTCCTCTTCCCTTTTCTCTCATGCCCTTCCCCCCTTCCCTTTTCTCGTTTCCCTCTTTCTTTTTCCTTGTCACCTTTACCTAGGTTCCCTTTCCCCCTTTTCCCTTTCCTTTTTCTTTCTTCTCACTTTCCCTTTTTCTATGCCCCTTTTCTTTTCCCCTCTCCCCATCATTTTCTTGTTCCCCCTTGTCCCTTCCATTTTCCTCATTTTTCTAACCTTTCACTCTTCCCCTTTTCTTGAGGCGTTTTTTCCCTTCCCTTTCCCTCTCTTTTTTTTTTCCTTTTCCTATGCCATTTGTCCCTTCCTTTTCCTCTTTCCTCAACGATTCTCTTTTTCCCCCTTTTCCTATGTTCCTTCCTTTTCCCATGCTTTTTTTCTCCTCCCCTTTTCTATGCTTTTTTTCTCCTTCATTTTCTCCTTTTTTCAACCTTTTCCTCTTTCCTTTTTTTCATGCCCTTTCCGTTTACCTTTTACACTTTATCTCTTCCTCCTTCCCTCGTGCCCTTTTCCCAGGTTCCCTTTCCCTTTTTCGTTTTCCATGCCTTTTTCTCTTCTCTTATCCCCACCCTTTTCCCTTTTCCTTTTACCCTTTTCCCTTTTCCCCATGCCTTTTTGCCCTTCACATTCTCTCTTTCCACTTCCCTTTTCCTTTTCCCCCTTTTCATTTACCCTTTCCCCTTAAGAGATCGACGCAGGACCAATCACAGTGTTGGTAAGTCGTGCAATAAATCTAGGCCTTCGGATGCATCCAGATGATCTCAGCCATTCAAATTAGGGCTCGGTGCACTACGCACTTACGGTATAACATTATAATATAAGATAATAGAACATAAACTTAAAAAACTAATCCGATTCATCGTCGTCAGGCGCTGCAGGCGGTCCTGAGATCCTGTCGATCATGAACAAACCATGCTCTGGATTCCATATAAGATGGATTACAACATCAAAGGGATCAGGATAGAAGCGGACGGGATTCATAGCAACGACATCAAGCCAGTCCTGAAGTTCTATTTCTAGCTCGCGGCACCTGCAGAGGTCCGCATGGTTCATCGTGCAGGTAATAGAATGTGCCATAATAACAAGCAGAAGGCGGAGACCGAAGCCGATGGTTTGCCAATTTCATGCATACCTATTTATACACACCTAAATTATTGACGGTAAATACATACAAATTATTGCAAGTATAGCAACTCATACACATAATATAAAAAAAAAAAATACGTACAAAGAACCAATAATGCTGATTTAAGAACACAATATATATTCAAAACCTTTCGTGTAAAGTATATTTCATATTCAAAGCTTTTTGGAAAGTGTATTTCCTGTATACATATATATATCAAAAAAGTTCTCTTTCTAGAACGATTTTCTCAAGGTCCCTGTCAATTTCCCCTGTCCGATCAAGTTGCGGGTATAGTGTTTGTATCTCTTCGACCGTTGTAGTTTGTAAAATGCATGGATATCAAAAAAAAGGAACTTTGTTACGATACCTTTCTTCTTCTTCATTCCCCTTGTTGTCTTCTTCTGTTGCATCCTTATTCTGAGTTGTCTCCGCTCTGATAGAAGCACCAACCACATCAGTTGAGATCTGTACAGTGTGAACTATGCTTGATAGTTCATTACTCTTTACGCTAACCTGGCTAGTGTTTTCAGATTTGGAGTCTGCTTCATCATCATTATTGATATTATCATCATCCTTGTTATCTTCATCCTGTTCTATATTTTCAGGGCCAAGGATGTTCACAGGGATGTCGATAGGTACTTGGTGAACTGGCTGCTCTTCGGTTTCATCCATGATGTTGTGGCCAATGAATAGCTTTCTCATATTCTCCCGTTCCTTTAGCAAATCTGCAGGTATTTCGGCCTTAGAGGTAGAAGCTTTGCTTTTTGCACTGCCGATTGGTCCCCTAGTTGCTTCCTCTAGTACTTTCTCAAAGAAGAGGTCCAAGAAATTTTTGGCTCGATCATCGGAGACGACGCTCTGACATTTCCTTGCTAACTTCAAAGCTTCTCTACCGATGTAACCTCCAACGTGAAGTTCCCAGCAAGTTGTTCCCAATGGACAAAATGCTTCAATGAGATACTGGGAAAGATCCATAGAGAACCCGTTCTTGTTTAGCTTACCCTTATGTGAAGTTAGGAGCTCATACTTAATGTGGCCCACAAGAATTGGGTCGTTCTCGTTTTCATCCTCTTCTTCCTCTTCTTCCTCTAACTCTTCCACGACCTTGACACCCTTCCCCTTGTCTTCTTGCTCCAGATAGAAGACGTTTCGCATGATGCGTTGCACTGCCATGCTAGTTTGTCTCCATCTGGTTTTCCCTTGAGCCTTTCATATTCCTTATCATCCATCATGGCTATCATAATTATAAGCACATGAAAAATTTTACTTTCTGTGCTGAAGTCATTGTCCCTGTTTTCATCTATGAGGATCGCCTGTCGTATGACTTTCACGCATTCTAAGTCATTCGCAGCAGTTAGAGCATATGCATAGGACATGTCGGAGGGACATATAGTGACAATTGTGTAGTTCATCTCCGTGGTGAAACCATTGCATATGTTGAAGAACGTATTATAGTCATCAAGCGACCATCTGGTGCCTCGGCTATCAAGGACGAAGAGTGTGATATCATGGGGACCTGGACCCACTTCTGGCAAGGCACACTTGAAACCAGTGGACACTTGATAAAAGAAAGTGGATTCCGTCTCCGGAGTCTGCTTCACCATCGCGACTTTTCGTTTCAAGTCGGATGCAACTTTAGTGTGAAGCCCACTGATCTTTGCAACATTCTTCAACTTCTGCTGCTTGACAAAGTCCTTGGACCAAAATACATACTTCTTTAGGTCGTCGTTGGAGACGTTATACTTTTGCATGAGTCCTAACTCCGACAACGACCACTCTGATGTAAGCCTTTGTAATTCCTCACCAACTGCCTTCTTGAGCACTCTAATATTCTTCAGCTCGTCGCATGCATCTTTAAATGATTCCAGAGCCTTTGCTGCCGAGGTTTTCTTGTAAAGAATTTCCTTTCTGATTAACCCGTCCAGAACTGAGATCAGCTCTTGATCATCCAATCCCTGAGCCTTCCTCATCTCTGTTATATGTATATCAAAAATTGATGTCTCAACAGGAGGAAATCTTCCTTGTGAATCTGGCAACTTCTTCTCGACGTAGGCATCCCAGAATTCATTCCATTTCTCCCATACTGGATCTGAAGCAAATACTATCTTGCAGGCATCCTTGGGCACAGTTGGTTCCTCGGAAGCATCGCCCTTGGTTCATGCTCTTGGTTTTGTCCTGTATTATCGTCTGACTAAGTGTCCTCTCCAGCAACTTGAATTCAGCGTTTTTGGACTGGCCCTGTCTGGTTGGCATTGGCTTCCCATATTCAATCCACTAGTTCTGAGCATGTCGAAGTTGCTCTATATAGGGACTGCAAGGAGTTACCTTGTTAGCTTCATAATCGTGAATGAAATAAATCCTTCTAGTTTAAAATCGCGTCTGGCGCGATTTCATATTAGAAAGCAAATCGCGTCGGGCGCGATTTTCCTACTCTAAAGAGAAAACGCTTCCTGGATTAGTAGCCGTTTGTCGTCAAACAAGTAAATCGCGCCTGGCGCGATCTCATAATACAATGCAAATCGCGTCACGCGAAAATTGCCTAGCCTGAGGAGGCTTGTCTATTAGATGGATAGCTTTTTTCCTGAGGGTAGGCAAATTCCGTGTGGGGCATTTAGCATTCTAATATGAAATCGCGCGAGGCGCGATTTACTTGTTTTACGAGAAACGACTACCAATCCAGGAAGCGTTTTCTCTTTAGAGTAGGCAAATCGCGCCTGGCGCGATTTGCTTTCTAATATGAAATCGCGCCAGGCGCGATTTGCAAATACGAAAACGAAACCTAAGGGAAGAGAATTACCTTTTGTATAAGAATGTTTTTCCCATGTCATTCAGGAGTGCGCTTATTTCGGCTAGCTCGGCAGGTGTTATTGAGCCGCTCAGGAACCGGCAGTTTCTGACAGAATACAGCTTATAGAACAACTGATGCCCAGTATGCTGTGCCTTCCTGATCAGAACCTTCTGGGCCTCTATTGAATGCTGGCCATCTATTATCATGAAATGTATGTCAGGATTCTCGATGAAGTCCTCCAGCTTGCTCCACATGATTACCTTCCTCGTTCTGGTATCGTACGGCACTACATCTGCAGGCATTGGCACTTGCCCTGGATTTTCGATCATGTTGTTCACTATCTCCAAGGAGTGCTGCTTGTCATATCTTCTGCTGATATAAATGGCTTTAGTGGACCTGAAAAGCCTATCCACGTGGACTGGATGGGTGAAGTTCAGGCCCAGTGGATATTTGTCAGCATATTTTTTGAGCTTGCTCATCGCCTCTAACTGCCTGGCCTTGTCATCGTCACTTGTAAGGCCTGCTGTTGCTTCTGTGGTTTCCCTGCCTTTAGAGCTTTCTTCTTCTTTATCCTTCACTGCCTGTAAGTACACACTACCCGAGGGCCTCATGCTAATGGCTCGTCGAACAGCTGTAAGCCCCTCGCATATTCTTCGTGGAGTCAATGACTCTCCAACTGTTCAGCCAAATTTGAAGAGGTTATCGGCCATGTCGTCTGATCTTAATGCAGTCTCTTTAAAAGAGCTCGCACTGCATCGCTTGATCTTCTTTAGGCTCTTCTTATGTTTTTGGCCCACTTCAACTAGAACAGAACAGAAAGAATCGTCCTGTACTTCGCATGTAATAAGAATTCCCTGCTTCTTCATTTGATCAGTCTCTCTTACCCTTGACATGAATATGAGGTCTGTCTTCCCACCAGTTTTGAATATCTCCACATACCATTATGACCCCTCTATAAGATCTTCTTCTGGACATGGAGGTTCTACCTGAGCCTTTATTATTCCAGATGTATCTTCTAACGTCAATACATGCTGCAGGTTTGTAACAGTAACATCTTCATCTGTCCTTTGCTTTTTCTGGGCTGAAGAGGTCTTGCCTTGCTTGGTCCTCCTTTTGATTGTCTTTTGTGATCCTGTGAAATTACAGCACATGGGTTAATCTTTTAATGCTAAAATATATGCTGAGTCGAAACATATGCAACAAAAACGCGCGTGGCACGATTTGAAAATGAATACAGAGCAAGTTCATTTACTTAATTGGGGCCAGGCGCCAGGCGCGTTTTGTCCCAGTCGAAATGCAACAAATACGCGCTTGGCGTGCTTTAGAAGTGACCTTAAAGATAAAGAAACTAATGTACTGACTAATTAAACTGCGCCAGAGGCGTTTTGCCCGAATCAAAATGCTCAGGACACAACTAACTTTAAAAAATACAACTTAAGAAGTCGAATCTTAAACACCACAACTTAAAGACACAACTAATTATAAAAAACACAACTAGCTACTGAATACTGTTTAGCTAAGTATACAAGCTTGAAATAGCACATACAGCATTAAAAGAAAGAACAACATGCACACATCAAGCATTTATTTGCATACATTTTTGGGACATATGAACTCAAATATTAGAGGAAATATGCTTCTAATCGGATAATAACTCTATTATTACAGAACAAATCCTAAAAACCTAACAAAAAGGACACAGAAATAAATTACAGAACAAAAACACTGATTCATACCTGAGGCGCTTGCTGGATTTGTGCTTTCTGCTTGTTCTGCTTGCTCCAGGCTTTAGATTTGTGATTTGGCTTGTCGCCCACCTCTACCTGCGCCTCGGCCGCGGCTGCCAGACCCTCTAGACGCCATAGAACTGCAAGTGCGGATAATATGAGACTGGGGTTTTGGTTTAAACTTATATGTATGTGTTCATAATCTAGGCCGTCAGATTTACAACCGTAAATTCAAATTCGCGTCCTTTTTAATTTATACCGCCTTAATTAACCGCCCGTCCCGCTCATTTACAAATTTAAATTGTGTTTTTCTTTTTAGTGCAATTTCAAGATAACAATTAATTATTAATTTCAAGAAACGCATATGTGGCAATCTACTACCACCTAATCGGCCACCTACTATCAGAGCGCCCAAGATCATTCCTACTATCAGAGCGCCCAAGAACAATCGACTATCAGAGCGCCCAAGATCCGTCTACAACGCCTTCAATCCCATTCGATCGAGCATGGGCACATTTGTAGCATGGCCAAAAGAACGTCTGAAAAAGATATTTATATTTGGATATTAAAAAAAAAATGAATATATCATAACGTCTGTGTGATGTTGTGAATTTTGAATTCTTTGATGGTCTTTAGCTTGTCTTATCAACCCCATGAAACTACACATTAATGAAAATCTGTAGTTTCTTGGGGTTGGTCATACTGGTTGGAGGGCATTAAAGGATTCAATGTTTTCGACATTGCATATAAAAAAACATAATAAACTAATGACATAAAAGTATAGTGCAAAATTGCGTCAGGCGCGAGTTTGTATTCATATTCCAAAAAAGTATATGTACATTTCTTCTTCTACAAAAATGCGCCAGGCGCGAATTCTTTCTATCTCTACAATATGTCACATAGGCCCACTTCATCGGCCCAATACCGCAAAAAGTCCCACCTGAACCACTCTGATATGACAGGATCCTCATCTTCCCTGCGAATGTCGAGTCTCCAAACCAGAGTGTTGTATCGATCCTTGATACTATAAATCAAATCCTCGTACTTATTTGTTGGCATGAGCCTTACTAAGAGCATGAGGAGCCGCATATGTCCAGAGATGCGATGGAAGTGTTCCCATGGCCCCTGATACAGACTGTCTAATGGATTCTCCAACTCTCTTTGAACGTTTTGAACAGCACAATCAAGTAATATCTTGTACAGGGTCCAGAGTTGATGGTCGTCCAGGGGAAGTGTATTTGAACTAGAACCAGCCAGTGTATTTGAACTAGGATCAGCCAGTGTCCATGCATAAGGAAAATCCATGGCACTAGAACGAGAGAAATTAAGTAATTAGCAAATGATATATTACTCTCCCCATAAAATGATTCTGAACATACATAATTCAAAACGCGCCAGGCGCGTTTGCTTTGTTTTTTTCACAGATCTATTTCACTCGCGCCTGGCGCGATTTGTATAGAACCGTATGAAATAGAAAATCCAAACTAAAAACGCGCCTGGCGCGCTTTGATTAACCTAGTGGAAAATTGGAACCCAAAAATAGAAATGCGCCAAGCGCAATTTCTCCCATTCTAACATATTATTCTAACAGAATGCATAATGCAGAATGCAGAATTCAAAATATGAAGCCAGTTAGAGCAGATATATAATAATAATACTCCTTGTTTAGTTCAATATTTAGTTCATTGTTTTAGTTCATTATTTAGAGCAGATAGAGGAAGAGCTAGTGAAATAGAATAAGAGCAGATACAGCAGAATCATATAAGCAAGATCATAGAGCAGATATATCATACAGCAGATAGATCATAGATCAATATGTAGCATAATAACAGGGGGTTTTCTTTGTGTTTTTGTACGCTTTTCACAAAGGTTTTCCTAAGATTTCATGGCGTATTCGAATGGATGTACTAATGCGTACATCTAGAGTGCACCATTTCTTAGTCGTCGATTTAGTTTTTTTTTTTTCAATGGTCCAACATCCAAGGGCTCACAACAAAAGCCCTCTTTTTATTTTAGGGGCTGAACATGCAAGCCTCGTTGATAGCATTTTAGGGCATTTTGTGGCTTCTTTCTGAAAATTGGTGCATTTAGGGCTAGGCCTTCTGGAGCCGAGGTTGATTGCGATGCTTCATTTTCTTGGAAGCTTGCAAAAGGGAAAAACTGCGGAAATAATCCCAAATTTTATGCTCTCTTGCTCCAGCGATTATGGTTACTATATCAGCAAGAGCATATCGATCAAAGGAATATGGCAAGAGGCGGGTTGCATAAGGAATAATCCACCCGTGTATTTGTTTAAGATCAAAGGGCACTCTAACATCATCAACCCAACGGGGCAACAAGCGGGTTGCATAAGGAATGAGGGGTTCACCACAAAATTTGAAACTTGTCTGAAGCTAGATAAACTAGAAGTTTCCCTCCTTTTTCCTTCTTATCTTGAAATTTCAGTCAATCGAGCTTTCAATGGATCGGAAGCAATTCCACCATAGAATTTCGACATGGGCGGTTCAGGTGGCAAAAAACATAGATGGTGATTGATTCCTCTATAGATCCAATGGAGGGGTATGGCTGAAGAAATATTCAATCTGCATCTTTTTTCTTTCTGTAGCAAGCCATCCAAAAATTTGATTGATTCCTCTATAGATCCATTGAAGAAACAAGCGAATGTTTTTCTGCTCCATCCATTCGAAAAAGAAAAAGAAATAATCATGGCATGTTCAAGTATAGCATGTTCAAGTACAGATGTTCGTCTGCCATGTTCTTGACTGCAATGGCTGCCAATCCATTGAGCGTTAACCTTCTTTGTAGTAGCATCGCCGGACAATATCTTGGGCCGATTGGGCTATACACCGGACAATATCTTGGGCGATTGAAACATTCTTTGCCTTTGTTCGTGTTTTATTTCCCTCTTGGTGATACCTCGGCTATTGTATATTGTCTATCCTCATTCAGTGAATATGTAAAAGCAGTCCAGATGCTTCAAACTTAGCAAGGGAAAAGCCGGATCCAGATCCAGAGTGCTCGCCTTGCCTTGGGGATGGCACAGAAAGGAATATGGAGGCATGGCTTATGCTCACTTGTTTTCAGACATCCGTTATTTCCTCTGCCATGTTCTTGACTATGCCATTCTATTCTGTGGCGAAGCTAATATTTACTTGCTGGCTTGTATTGCCTCAATTTCGAGGCGCAGCTTATGTATATGAAGTATATGTCAGAAACTATCTCCTGTGCAAGCCACGACGCGACTCAGATCCTCACAGTTCTTCTGAGCATTTGTTAAGGGCTGTAAGCCCAGAAGCTAGGTCTGCTATAGTGCAGTATATATCAGACAATAGTTCTCACTCCTTTACTAAAACAATTGGGGCAAGTTGTTTTTCAAGTGCCAATTCTTGTTGACTTTCATGTGTGACAGGATTTATACTTGTTGCCTGCATCAAAGTGGATGTACAAAATGAAGTCAAGGAGATCCCATTAAGGACATGTCTATTGGTGGCATTTTGTGTATCATATTTAGAACAGGTCTGGTAAAGGGGTTGCTGTAAAAGTTTTGCAAGTTGCAACTTGGATTTAAAACTCCATTTGAGCTATTTGGTAATTGAGCTCAAACATTAGCGAAGAGGATGTTGTCACCAATAAAAACCCCATATTTGCATCATTTTGCTCAATTTGTTTTTTTTATTCCAAGTGTGAAGTCACGTTGCTTGTTTTTAGCCCCGAAGGGACAAAATTTTTTTTTAACCTATAACAAAAACCATTACATTACATGCCTTTATATTAAATCCCCCTTCAAACCCCCTTTGGTTTGGGTGCATATTCACACGGGGGGTGACTCCGGGCAACGAGAGCTGTTGGATAGGCATATTCACCCCTTATTCCTTAATCTACACCGTACACAAAGTTCCTCATTTGTGGGGTATAGATGTACAGAATTTGCTATACTGTACAGCAAGATTCGCAAAATACTATAAGATTTGAGATAATATACTATATGATGTTGATTTTGTACATGCAAAACATAATTATAAGGGCTCTCGCTGCCCTACGTCACCCCCCGTGTGAATATGCACCCAAACCAAAGGGGGTTTGAAGGGGGTAGAGCAGATAGATCATAGATCATTATTTACTTCATTATTTTAGATCATTAATTAGAACAGATAGAGGAAGAGCTAGTGAAATAGAATAAGAGCAGATCATATAGGCAAGATCACAGAACAAGATCATAGAGCAGGATCTATATATGAAGGTGGTAGGGCAGTTTAGGACTGAAGCATGTAAAAGTAAATAACATGCTTTATGTAAAATAACTACTTTATGTAAATAACAGGAAATACTAACCTATTTGTGTTCTGTACCCGAGAATTGAGCCTTTGCCTTTGAGCCGAAACCAAAAGATCGAAAACCAAAGTTGATTTGATTCGAGAAGCCAATAGCAAATGATTTGAGCCTTAAGAAGCCGAGAAAAAGCAATAGCAGCTAATTTGGAAACCGAGAAGCCGAGAAGCTTTAACACAAAAAACAAAAAACCACAAAACTTTGTTATTCAAAGCCAGAGAGATTGTAGAGAGCCGAAAAGCAAAAAAAGCCAGAGACATTGTATAGAGCCTACAAACCTTTGAGCCGAAAACATCTTTTGAGCCGAAAACCCTAAAGCAGATGATTGTAGAAGCCAAAAAGCTCGAAAAGCCGAGTTTAAAGCATATAGAAGCCGAGTTTAAAGCAGATAGAAGCCGAAAAGTCGAGATTGATGCAGATAGAAGCCGAGAAGCAGATAGAAGTCGAGAAGCAGATTGAAGCAGATTGAGCAGAGATTGCATGCAGAGATTGAAGCGCCGAGATTGCATGCAGAAGCGCCTAGAAGCGCCTGGAATTGGAAGCGGAAGCGAAGCCTGGAGTTCGAAAAGTTCGAAAGTGAGAGAAAGCAGTTCGAAAATGAATGCTAACTTCAAATAATAACTGCCTTAAAAATTTCATACCGCGCAATCATCACTGCCGCGAAAATTTATTACAAAGATTTTTTGTTTTAAGGACCGTGACTTTAAAAGTTTAAAAGTTATGAGTTAATAGTTAAGTTAGTTGTTAATAGTTATAAGTTAATAGTTTTTAGTTAAGTTATAAGTTAATAGTTTAAAAGTTTTAAGTTAGTAGTTAAGTTAGTGACCTTAAAACTAACCTTAAAACTTAGTTCTAACCTTAAAACTTTTAACCTACAATAACTTTCCAACCTTAAAATTTCTAACCTATAATAACCTATAATAAACTTCTTAACCTTAAAACTGCTAACCTATAATTAATAACCTTAAAAGTTGTTGCTAAGGTTATTATAGGATAAAAGTTTAGAAGGTTATAAGTAGAGGGTTTTATTTATATATAATATTGAGGAAAATAGCTTGGGGAATCCCATTATATAAATAGAATGATCAAATACAATAAGACATATATGAGGCTTATGAACATGTTAGTGAGAGGTTATTTGTATATGCTAACTTACTATATGTTTTTATGCATTCTAGGTCAATGGCATGCAAAATGCTAAAAAAAAAGTCCCCAATGATGCTGACCAAGGCAAGGAAAAATTCCCAAATGATGAAGATGATGCCCAAGGAAAGGAAAAGACTGCAAATGATGTTGATGATGGCAAAGAAAGGGAAAAGACCACAAATGGAAAGGATGATGCCAAAGGAAAGGAAATTGTACTTTATACTCGGGTCGATTGGAAAAACAAAAAGGTCAAGATCCTGCATGCATGCAACAGAGAGGCAGTAGGAGAAGGGATTATTGTTCTAGCAGATCCTATCAATGCAGTGAATGATGAAAGATTAGGGGAGGACAGGTTAGGTGTGGCAATCTCAAAATTATATGACAATTGGAAGGAAAAGGGTTCAGGCAAACAAGAATGCCTAGCTTGTGTGAAGCAACTAGAGGTTCCAACTATTGTTGCATGGCCTAGGGACAGTATTCAACTGGAGGAGAACTACACGTTTCCTATAGATGTAGAACCATTGTCAACAATGTTCACACAGTGTAGCAAGAGGCCACTTCCAACTTTCAAACATTATCCCACCAAAAGATGCAAGTCAGATTATGATTGTTCTCCTGAAGCTATGATGAAGGTTAGAGGAGGTGAATGTTGTTGGGCTTCTTGTGTTAGAATGTTCACAATAGAGGAGTTGGTGGGAGCAAGAGCTACATATCGGGAACATAAGTGTGATAGCGGGGAGGAATTTCATGTACACCATATTTGGCTATGCAATTCAGGATGAAAGATCAAAGAAGAAAAGATTCCCATTGAATGGAAAGTGGATATGTTCAAAAGCATGGATGGCTATACATGGAATTCCAACCTCTTCTTGGCACAACCGCAAAAAAGACATGAAAATAGTAGTAAAATTGCATTGCATGGGAACACCGGCCCGGTAAGGCCTACCACCAAGAACTATAGTACAAAAGGAAATATTTGAAAGATATGTGGATTTCAATGCGGAAAACATGCCACATAAGAGTAAGAAGGATGAACAGGGGTAGAGTTATTGTTGAAAAGAGATTGCCATCCCATTGTACCCGAAGAGCATATTAGAGGAAATAAATGCATTGCTTGAAACTTGGAGTGGCCTCTATATCCCAACCAGATTTTAGTAGGCTATGGAATAAGCATTTCAAGCATGTGACCATAGCAACTTCAAACAACTTTGCCAAGTGCAATTTATGTGCTAAGTTGAAGGAGACACTAGATAAGGCTGTGCAACCAAGTCTAAGGGCAAAGATAAGGGAACATATGAAGGACCATATGACGGATCAACTATCATGTAGATCAACTTATTGGATGTGGAGGACCTTATACGCAATGGAACCTAATAACTATCTATGTATTATACATGATAAAATGGACCAACAGAAGACTTGTCTTCCACAATTCAAGTACATTCCTAAGTCATGTGGAAGATCATACCCTTTGCAGATTTCAATGGCCCGGGGCAATATTGCATGGGCGGTCTTAGACCTATTATGGCCATTTCAGGTTTAGGTTGTGGAGTGATGGTCCAGATTTTCACATTGAGAGTATTATGAGGTGTTTAAGAAACTATGAGAAGGGTTACAATGGTCACCTCACGTGATCCTACAAGCTAGCCGTGCACTACATAGTGCATTGTTGGATGGAACCCCTAATAGTATTGAAAAGTTTAGCAAGGCAAGATTTAGGAGGAATGGACCTAATGAACATGTTGGAGCTTCAACATCTCGTGCTAAACCTCGAGATCCGCCCGAGAAAGCTTCTCTTGCAACTAGATAATTGTGCTTGGTCAAAATAAGAACAGTGGATGTTTTCTTTCCTATCCTACTTAACAAAACCGTGGGTATTTTTGAAAGAGTCAATTTGGGGTTCCTAATGCCCTGGACATACTCATGAGGATGTGGATGCATTGTTTGGAAAATATAGTCATGTATTGAGACAAATGAGACAGCTACCAACTTTCCCGAGGCTATTGGAAATATTTCATGGATGTACAAATCCATCTCCTATAGGATCTATCATAGAAGAAGTGCCCGATTGGAAGAGTTTTGTGGATGGTTATGCTCTCGACATGGAAGGTCATTCTAGACCTCTTCAATTCACTTTTGGGTGAGAGAAGGGATTCCAATCATGCAATGGAAAATGAGACCTTCCGGGGAGGAGAAGTGGAGAGGTGGGGCAGAGAAATTTGGCACGAGGGGGATGCAAATGGCAAGCCTATGATACCTCCCCGGTCAACCAAAAGCTCTAAAACCAATCAAGAAGTCAAGCAATTGGGATTGACTAAGGATGGCATCAATGACTACATCAAGCATTGGCAAACTAATTCGAGATGAGACTAATCGTGCATTGATAGACTATTGGAAGAAGGTGATCAACTTGTTGGATGAGGTAGACACATCCTCGAAGAGCTGAAAGAAGGGTGGTTTCCTAAAAGTAAGTGGAAAACATTAGTCGGTCTTGCCGACGAAGATGATGATGGTACCATTAGTAGCATTGTGAAGGCATATGCTCCTCCTCAATCTGATAAACACTATGTTGGTCCTAAGAAGGATAGGCCAAAATATTTAGGCATGGATTGTTATGAACCTTCTACCGACATGGAGTGCCACCAATTTGTAGTAGTAAAACCGGCCAGATCTAGAGACCTATCCAAAGTGGTTGGGATACACTATCTCGGATATTTGCAAAGAAAGAAGGTGATGTTAACTTCAATAAGGTACGCGTGGAATGGTGGTGTCCAAAGACATCGGTTGAGTAATGTCACCGATAAAGAAAGATATTCAGATTGTTGGACAAAGAGGTGGAGGAGAAATCCAAGTGATCCCGATCTTTGGCTAGACATTGAAACCCGTATTGTACTTCGTGGACTCCAAAACTATTCCTAGTAAAACAAATGAGAGTTACAATACCTCAGGATGTAAGGAATAAGGTTCTCATATCCTTGGGGATGCTAGTGGAAAAATGAAAAACAGTTACTATGTATCTTTTCTATAGTTAATAAAAGTTGTGTACTACTTGAGTTCCATGATATATGATTTTGTAATTTGAAGTTAAGGTGTGAATTTATATTCCCGTGTGTGATTATATGTTAACGTCTATTCTAGTCTAAGGGCAACAAAGTTACTAAAAAAGTGCAATATAAAATTTATCCCAAAATTAAGACATAATCCCAATTTAATTGAATGATGGTTCTGATGCTCTTCATGGCCTTGATACCTTCTTGCAGAATGCCGCCACCTCACCAGACCCTTCAGTTCACCGTCAAGCCGGCTTCTGTGCTGCTCTAAAGTGCATCTTGGTCAGATCCTTAAATCGGCAGCGTCCCATCTTTTATTGCAACCCGAATGCCAGCGTCAGTGCCTTCGGACTCCAGACCTGCCTTCTCATGGAGTGCCAGTTCGTTCCTTCGGAAGCACATGCTGCCCTGGAAGACATGGTGCATTCTCACTTCCTCATTGATGCAGATCCTGCCCTTGGACTCAACACTCCTGACGCTCTTTAAACACGCCAAGACCTCATTGGCAATTATCACAATGGCACCTGTCCTCATTCCCGTGAGGATCATTTTCAAACTGCTGGATTCCCGCCATCGGAAACGCTTCCTCCTTTTCTTCACTCTAAGTGTCGTTTGGTGGGGGGGGGAGTGTTAGTCCTGTGCCTCCTGGTACAGGACTATTCATGCATACGACGGACCAAGTCAAGGCATGGGTCAGTCGTCAAAGGCCACACAGAAGACCAAGCAGACCACGCAGTCGAAGGGCGCGCCTGCCGTCAAGAGGAGGCTCTCAGACAAGTGACGGCCCGTCACCGCCTGCGTCTGTGTCAGCGTCAGCGTGATTTCAGGCATTTCAAGAGGCACCACTAGCATTCCTGCAAATCAGGCCTCCTTCCAGGAGTCGGCACCGAAATCAGTCAGAGTGTCTATATTGGGCCAAAGGCCATTGTACTATATATATGAGTAGAGCTAGCACATGAGTTTTTAGATGAGTTTTGAGTCTTGTCTCATTTCAGTTTTTCTCTCGATTGCGAGAGCTCATGTATCTTCATTGACATCAAGGAAGCTTATTACTGTGATCTCATTGTTCTCTTTTGTTTTCCTTTCCCTTTTCCTTGTTTTTCTTGCAAATCCCGCGTGACATAGCTCCCGGATTCTCCTGTTAGATCCAATGTCTTGCAGGAGTTCCCGAACCCAGACCCCAAACAGGGGGACACCAAGAGACCCAATTTTTTCTCTAATGGCTTTAATAGCCCAAACTTTAAAATTAGAAGGCAAAGCAAAAGAAATTAGTTTTTCAAAGTCATCATCATGAAGCTTATGTTCCTGGAAGAAAAACATGTCAGCTTGTATAGTAGAAAGACAAACCTTTAACCTATCCCTTTTCACATTAGAATTAATGCCTTGGAGATTCCAAGACACACATCTAAGATTAATATCCATAAAAATTAGTCTTTTTAGATATCCTTGAGCGCCTTCTAGATGGCTCAGAGGTCTGTCTTCTGCTGTTTTTCTTCTTTCTGTGATAGGAAACAATCTGCCGAGGATTCAACATTTCTTCCTTTTCCAAATCCTTATCAATGATGTATTCCAAATAAGCTTGCTCAGATAAGCCAGTATGATCACTGTCATAAGAATCATCTTCATGAATTTTTGGATCTTGAATCTGGTTGCTTAAAATGTCTTTATCCTCAATGATTTCTTCAATGATTACATTACTATTAATCTTATTGCTGCTCATCTGATCATTCCAGGGAATGCATAATTGTGCTGGTATTATTACCTTCACCACTTTATCATTCTCCTTGTTGCATTCACCCTTCTCAAAAGTGTCCTCTTTTTTCAGATCCTTTTTAGGGACCCATTCTTTCCTTCCATGAGTTTGATACATAGGAGCTTTTCCCTTGGTATTTTGGTTGTCCTTTCTAGGCTCAAGAATAGGGATTTTAGAGTAGCTGATCTTGATATCAAGGAAGGTGTCCTCATCAATTCTTGAACCAATATATTTCTCCCAGTTGGAATTTATTTCCTTCATGATACATATAGAAGGAAAATCAGTTTGGGGAATAGAGATATGAATAACTTCACCCAAACACTCATCAATTGCCTTAAGATGATTATTGGTCCAGAACAAAGGAGGCAAATTCGGGCAGGAAACCCAAGTGGTGGTGGCAATGGTTGAGAAATTTCCTGGGATATAGAGAGGATTCCATTTCATGATGTAGGCAGGACAATTAGCAATAGAAGAGATTTTTCTGGTAAGAATATACTTCATGTGATTACTGTCCCTGCAAATAATCTGAAAGGTTCTGGAATCCATCTTTAAGATAGAAAGAATTGGAATGTTTATATTTTTATTGATCCAATTTTTAACTTCATATATCTGAGGACAGTTCTTAGGAAAGTGAACTAAGATACCATGAGAAGAATACTTCACATAAGCTTCTTTATCCTAGATAGCAAAAAGATCTACAACAGAGCCCTTTACAAAATCCTTACCATCCATGTTATTAAAAGAACACTCCCCATTAGTAGAATTAAGAAGAACATTTTTGAAAGAGGGAAGCGTACCATTTATTTTGTCATATTTGCCCATTGACTTGAGTTTGGTATCCGAGATCTTTGTTGACTGTTTGTCCAAGTTAATATTTGGACATCCACATTGAACAGCTTCTCAAGGATTGAAATATCCATTTGAATCACATATGGTGCAATCTTTTGTAGGGGTCAGCTTATGCATAAAAGTACCGTGCCCCACTTCAATGTTTTTGAGTTCAGCAGCAGCCAGGAGAGAGAGATCATCTTTAATTTTTTCCTTAAACTTTATGATTTCATGATCATCTGCTGCCTCCCAAACTCGAACCAGGCAAGGAGGCTTTAGAATTCCATCCCAATAGTTCCAGATCTTCTGCCAAATCCTTGGTTGATTGCAGCAACTCGGACATACTTTTCTTGAAGGCTTGGTTTTTCAGACTGCAGCAATCCTCCTTAGAGTGTCCCGATTTAATTCTGATCATTTGGTAAAGGAGAAGGTCAAGTTCTTGAAGTTTCTTGATCATGTTCCAGACAAGATCTCGGTCACTGGATTTTTCCTCAGCATATTGGTTCTCCAGCCTTATGATTTCCTCTTGGCAAGCAACAATAAAACCTTCTTTCTTGATTCCCATGCATTCAACTGCAGCTTTCTGTTGATCCCTGATAATATCAAAAGAGACCGTGAGCTCTTTCATTTTTATCCATGCAGGGTCGCCTTCTTTCTCCATTGTGAGAATGATCTTCCAGTCTTTGTTGTCTTGGTCCAAGGTTTGTGGTCGTCTGCATCCTCCCATCTGTTTTGGCGAGAAGACTCGCCTTTGAAAGCAGTTTTTTTAGGCCTCATTTTGGAGGACAAGAAGCTCAATTCCGGGTTGACAGGTATGGAGATGGAGAATACTGCAATACAACTTGATAACCCGAGGCTCCGATTCTAACACCAGCAGATTTTCCAAGAAACTATGGTTTCTCACCACCGTTTCAAGAAAGCCTGTGGAATTGAGGTCTCGAATGAGACGTTTTCCCTCCTCTGAGAAGGAGATCACGCACAAGATGTCTGTTTCACTGCAAGATCGAAATTTGAAAAATCCTACTGTAATTCTACTACTTCTAGCCTGCGCTACCCACACTCTAATGATGAAATTGGCCTGAGGTGACAGGTTTGAGCCAGGGATCAAGCTCTGGAGAATAGCAGAGGTGGCCTCTGCCTCATCCATTGAGCACCCCGGCTCTATTCCCGAGGCACCAGGTCGAGCGCCTAGTCATCTCACTTCCCAAACTTCGCTCTCGACTTACTTTACATTCATTTTCATAGTTCCCTCATAAATGGTAGGCTTTTGGGAATAGTACCCACTGCCTTGGGCTTCCAAACAATCCAAATAGGTAATCTGAGCCTGGCAGCAACTAATCTTAATGCACATTCAGCATCAGTCAGAAGAGATTGTATATCTTTGGCTAACCATTCCTGCATTTCATTGGACTGCCATAGATCCTCTGGCACAAATTCAAGTTGATAATCATGATTTGTTTTCAGGAAATAATTGCACTCACCTCCCATCACATGAAAATGTTGAGGCATGCTTGGGCCCAAGTCAAGTTCTTTAAAAGCAGCCAAGAGGCCTGCAAACCTATGTTCAAACTTAGACACATCTCCTGGATAACTTGCAAAAGGAAAAATCTTTAATCATCACAACTTTATTTGTTTTCATACTGACTAATTTAATATAAAAAGAATGCCAAACCTACGTTACATACTTAGCAGCTGCAGTGACAATCGCAACATGAATACCATGTTGCATAAGCTTGATAATGTGTTCAATCATTTAGTTGTCTCATTCAATATGGTGTCCATCAATATATCTAGTTAGAAACTGAAGCATGAGTGCAACCATCTGCTGACAATAACAAACCGCTGATTTAGAGGCCTTAGCCTTGCTTTCAGAAAGAATCTCGAAGCTTGGATGCCCTGTTTTCAGGAATTTATACCAAAGATTGGAGGCCCTGATTTCAAAAAAGTCCCCGAAGCTTGCAGGTGCTATTTTCAGAAACTTGCAGTGCAAAGCTTTTGTCAAATACTTCTAGTTTCTGCATGCTTGTTTTCCAATAGCGAGCAGGAAGAAAGGGAGGAGGAGAATAGTAACCCCACGGAGGGGATCATATCTCCGTGTCAATTTTAGGCTCTTTTTTAATTTTCGTAGCCCTGGATTTTAAAAAAGGATGATTTAATGGTGTAGGCACATGACATATCAGTTTTTGGTGAGGTGGAGGTACTATGTAGATAGCCTAGAATTGCAAGGAAGGCTATAGGCTTGGTTAAGTTGGTGTGCTTAAAAAAAAAAAATCAAAAAAAAACAAGATCCAAAGAAAAAAAGGGGGTTTTATTATTAGCCTAAAAAGTTCGTCTAAGTTCTATATGACAGCCTCTTGGAATTCTCATGAGTACCTGCAATGAAACTGAATGTGTGTTTGTGTGTGTTGGGGGAAGGGGAGGGGGTTCTGGTGTGATGCTTGTGCCTCATAGATCAAGCTATCTCCAGTAGGCATGTATACCCTCTTATCAGTAGCCACTAGATCCTCTTGTTCTTTTTAACTAGAAGAAATCAGAAGTTTATACTTCATGGATCATGAATATGTTGACCTTAACTTTGAAAATCACATATATCGAGGTCTTATCGAGTTCTATTTTATCTTTGCATTCATTAAACTTATGATTAAGAAATGATATGTGAAGAATATGGCTAAATCAAGGTAGGAGGTACTGTGATGGATGCCATTTAGAGTTCTGACACGTTTTCTTTTATAACATCTGGCTCGAATGTCGAATTCGAATGTCTTTTAGTGCATTGGAAAGCTTGGAATGTGAGCTTTCTATTGATGTATAGCACATATAAGGTTTCTGAGTTTTTGCTTGGCTAGATTTGAGGTTTTGAGATTCGGCCACCATGGCAGATCCTAATTTGCCAGTTTTTGGAATGCGTTCTTCAACCAAGGGTGCCTCTAAAGTGGTAGGTGGTGCTCTTGCTTCTTCTTTTATCCGTGACGTGAGCTCTTGTTTACTGCTTCTTAATTTACCAAATAACTCTCGCCTCAACCCTCTTGCTTTTGACCTTGTTCCTGTTAATAAAAGTATGGACTTGCAACACTTTCCTCCTCTTTCTAAATCTACACCACAGTTTACTTCTCCTCAAGTAGAATCCACCTCTATTTCTCCTCCATCTACTTCTGTTGCACCTTTACCTACTTGTGTAGCGCCTCTACCTGCACCTCTTGCAGCTTGGGCTCATGCAGTGGCCAGAGTGTCTTCTACAAGGTCTAGTAATTGGATCACGCGTGACATGGCATCTAGTATGCAATCTTCTCATGTTTCTGTAGCATTGGACACCATGTTGCAGAATGGAAAAAAAATTGAGCTCATATCTAAATGAGTTGCAAGCCCTCAATGATCGTATGGAAGTTCAGTTGTCGTCTGATGATGTATATGACACACAAGAGTATTCAAATGCTTTTATCACGAGCCTTCGGCTACCGGTTTGAGATTGATTATAATATTAGTTTCTTTGTCGTGTAGAATCTTGTGTCTCATGCAATTGTTTGCCATTTCAGCGGCGGTTCTTGATCTTAGAAAAATTGGCTTTTGGCTAAAAGCATCATCTGCAGAAACTAGGCTTACCTCAGTATGCATCTTTGAAGATCTTGGATAAGGAGAATAATTTCTTTCTAGTTATGTTTGACTCTTCACTTGCAGTTGACAGGCTCGCGGAGCGTGGTGTTGATCCTCTTTGGGAACATTATCTTCTATACCAGGTTTATTCACCTGGATTTTTGCCTAGTAAGTCAGGTGCATTACGCATGCCTTGTTGGTTTGCATTGGAGGATTTCCCTCTTGAGTTGCAAATTTTAGATTTTATGATTGCCATTGCTAGTGGGTTGGATATGCATCTATTGTTAATGGTCCTCGAATTTGTGTGTCTCTTCCTGCTGGTATTTCTATTCCTCTACCAGTTATGGCTAAGAGTGGCCCTCTTTTCTTCAAGTACAAATTACGTCTGCTTAATGGACTAGAGCTTGCCAAGATGTTTCCTAATGTTGAGTCTCTTGCTATTTATAGATTTGGGCAAACTTTTGTCTCTGCCTCCCCAGTTGCTTCTATTCCATGTCATATACCATCTACCTTAGTTGCATGTCCTGTTGTATCATCATGTCCTCTATCTACTTCTGCATCACCTATTGTGTCTTCTTCTCAAGTTGTTTCTGCACCACCACCTCTTCCAGTTCATCTTCCTCTCACATGTCACCAGACCCTCTTAGTGAGGAATAACATTCTTGCCGTCAAGACATTGCTCGCAAACAGAAACTACCACATATGAGGAAGGTTGTACGTCGCAAGAATTGTTCCGTTCCTTAAGCCGCTCCAATTAAAGCTGTAGATCCAGTATCTCCTACTGTTATCACACTGGACAACCCTCCACTTGATCCATTGGTATTGCGACGCCAGAGGACAGATCCAATTGCTATTAGTGATTCTATGGATGTGGAACATCGACCTGGTTAGCTTTATTTATATCGAAGAGGTGCATATTCACACGGGGGGTGACTCTTGGCATCGAGAGCTGTTGGATGGGAATATTTTTCCTTTATTCCTCGATCCAGACCACACATAGCGATCCTCGTTTGTGGGGTACACTTGGGTAAAAGCATGCTGTGGTGTATCAAAAACGCGCATTTTGACACATTTTGGCACCACCTTTGTGGTAGAATCGGGTGGTGCATACCAAAGCGGAGATTGCGGGAGTGCGAATTAATGAGCGTCAGTTATTTTGAATTTTATGCCACGTCATTGTCCCTCATTTTGAATTAAGAAATAATCACCTCTTCTTCCGTTTTTTTGCCGCTTCTTGCCGATTGAACCCTAATGGAGTCAGAATTGAATGCCACTGGTTACACGATGAAATCTCTCCTCAAATAAGAGATTGTGCCCCATGAAGATCTAAAGAAGCTTTGGGGTGACAGAGTTCCAAATAAATCTGGCTACAGGTATTTTCCCCCAAATGTTTTTGTTCAAACTGAAAAATTAAGGCATATGTTTTCTTGTACAGATTGAAGAATCTGAGCAATGTACAATACAAAGAGTTCATGCAAATTTACAAAAGAATTACAGGGAAGCCATATACATAGCGTGGAATGGCTCCTGGAACCTGGGCAGTGGCTTATTATCTGCATATAAAGGGGGAGGTACAATGGTGGAAGAGCTTCTCGGATTATTATAAAACTCCGACGAGAAAGCGAGAGGCGGTTCTTCTAGGCCCAAGAGAAAGCATAGGCAAATCTAACGACCGGGGGGAAAATAGTAAAAAATTGGCAGGGGATGATGAAGATGATAGGGAAAAACCAAATCGGGTTCCTCTAGACCACACATTCAATCTGAACTCACAATCAAAAGCAAGCGAGCAATGTTAGAGACAAAGCATGGCATTGCGGTATGTTCAATTATTAGTTGTGTTACAACAGAAAAAAAAAAAATCAAAAGCTTGACCTAGATTGTTTCTATCAACAATAAAAAGGTAACATCAAATCCACTTTAAGAATCGGTATGTCTACTACCATTTTGCATCATATTGGTCAGGGGATGTATTGTCATGTTGTGTCTCTATGATGCCATCGTGGGGCATTTAGATGCAATGGATGCGAATGATAGATGAGGTATGTGTGGTCTGGTGAGTGGTGAGTTGTTGGCATCCACCATGTCCCACACCCACCCACCATCTTCCACCACTACACTCTACCACCATCCCCACCGCCACACTCCACCATGTCCCACACCACACCCCTCCACCACAACCCACCACCACCAAATTTCCACCATCACCACCACACTCCACCACCACCACACCACACCACCGACTCCCACCATGTCCCACACCACAATCCACCCACCACCACACCCCACCACCACACCCCACACTCCACCACCACCACACCACAACCCACCACCACACCCCACCACCACCACCACCACCACACTTCACCACCACGCACAATGTCCCACCACTCCTTGCTACCACTCACACTACAGTTGTGTGGTGTGTATTGTGCGCCGAATATTGGTGGTGTGTGGTATGTGGCGTGTTAGAGAATACCTTGTGTTGTGTGGTGTGTGATTGTGGTTTTCCATCGACGTGGGCTTACTATGTTAGGAGGTCGACATATATGTAGTGTTTTGTTTTGTAGACTATGGCAGACTTGTGGAAGGAATGGTTGGTCGCAACATCAGCTAGGTTTGATAGATGCAAACAGCGATTGCAAACAAAAAGCGAGGATAGGAATAATGATATCAAAAGAAAGATTGAGTTGATGGAGCATAAAGCATCGAAATTAGAGCTGATTTACCTGAGATGGCAATCAATCATGACAAAGAAATCGAAGCGGCGCAGAGGGTGTTCTAGTTGTGCGAACTAAAGGATGAAGAGCTAAATGGTACAGTGTTGCCTGGGCTGAATCAATTAAATAAGGAACTAGCAGAAACTGAAATTGAGCTAAAGGCATGTGAAGACTTACTGCTGGAGCTGCAACCTCGAATGCAAAGATTTGAGATTTTTCTCCAGAAGCGTAGTGGTCAAGACACCTTTAGATCCCGCACTTCCAATGCTTCCGAAGCGGAAGAAAAGGGTGATGAAGGTTGTCCATTTTGTGGACGTTATGCCAAAATGGGAGGGTAAAATGTTTGTCGGTTGTGATAGCGAAATCACGGTCCACCATATATCCATGTCTATCCACACCATTTGAGGTAAATATTATCATCTCTAACCCTTGTCTAAAGAGCTATTGATTTTGAATTTGTTTTTCTGAACACTCTAGAACTGCTTTGCCCCAAGCCCGGTTGTGCCCACATTATGGCCGAGATATGGCTTTTGGCTTTTGGTATTCAAGTGGTACCACAAGAACCAATAGACACAAGTAAGTGCCTTAGCTAATGTTTATTGATGTTGTCATTGTCCTCTATGACTTAGTGTTTGCGGTAATTGCAAAATTTGAGACCAAGGATATCCAACGGTTATCCACGCCTGTCCCGGTTATGAGAGACGCATGATACCTCCCCTTGTACCTAGAATTCACCCCATTTGATACTTCTAAGTCAATCCCAAACCGATGGTGTGGAGACTCAAAGCGAAATTTGGATAGTGAACTGAATGCGATGCATTATCAAGTAAGAATACCCGATGCCACATACATGATTTATTTTTGTATTTTACATTGGTCTTCCTCATTTCAATTATGTTCTGAGATAAATGCTCGCAACTAGAAGCCATCACGAAGAGATTCCTAGTTTTAGGGGAAAAATTAATTCCCTTGAGATTCATTCTCACGGGGGTCCTTCACCCGGGAAAAAGTTTTGGTCTTTGAACATGAGCCAAATCGCGATGCGGATGATGAAGTTGACAAAGAAACCCGGATCCTGGACAAAGATGCAGACTGCTCAACAAGTCCAATACAACCTCAACCAAGAAAAACCAAGAGTTAACTGAAATTCTCCTTGTTACGGATTTTTAATGGGGTTTTTAGGCAGAGTTTTATGACTTGAAAGAGGATCCTGCATTGGCCGAGCTAGAAGTGACCCTCAAAAATTGAAGCTTCAAAGGCAGCAATTTCCAGGGCTGGATTACAGGGATTCTTAGAATGGTGTTTTTCAAAATTTGAGATTGCATTGTGGTCAGTGCGGTAGGTAATGTTGACTTGTTGATGAAAATTGCTTTGCGAGGAATATAAGAGGCGAACTTCTTTTTATTTGGAATCGGGATGGTACACCAACACAAAATTAAAAGTGGTTATCGCCAATTTTCCTTAAGGATCTCTCAAAGTGTACGAAGTGCGGAAATACCAGTGAAAAACACATTGTTGATAGATGGCCCGTGAGATATAAGGGTTACGCCAGCCATGCGAACACAATGATATGTCAAATAGTTTTGCTCCCAAAAGGTTAGTTCCAATTTCCTTTTGGAGCAACTCAAACCATGGCTGGAGGACTTTTCTGGCTGGCGGAAAGTGTGCGGACTTATGTGAAACATCAAATGTGGAACATGTGGGATTACGAAATTCGTACCATTTGCATGAAAATGCTTTCGACAAGTATTTTCATAAATGAATGCACTGGCCTTGTCATTAAGCATGAGCTGCTTTACATTTATACAATGAACACCTTTAAGAAACTTTCTTCTTCTTTATCATGCTTTTGTAAGTACACACTGCAGGGCCTCATGCTAATGGCTTTCATTGAGCATTGTAAGCCTCGCATATTCTTCGTGGAGTCAATGACTCTCAAGCTGATGACCAAATTTGAAGGGATTATAGGCCATGTCTCGTCCCGATCTTATCACGGTCTCTTTAAAAGGCTTCGCCTTTGCATCAGCTTGATCTTCTTTAGGCTCTTCTTATGTTTTTTGGCCCACTTCCAAACACAAACGAGAGCAGAAAGAATAGTCACATTGCCATGCCAATAAGAATTCCTGTAGCTTCTTCATTTGATCGATTATATACGCGACATGAATATGAGGTCTGTCTTCCCACCAAGTTTTGAATATCTCCCACATACAGTATGACCCCTCTATACGATCTTCTTACGGACATGGAGGTTCCTACGAGCCTTTATTGGTAGGATATTTCTTTAGCGATCAGCCATCTTTACTTGAGGTTTTGTAGCATTAACATCTTCATCTGTCCTTTGCTTTTTCTACGGGCTGAAAGGGTCTTGCCTTGCTTGGTCCTCCTTTTTGATTGTCTTTGTGATCTGTGAAGTGATGCGCATGGTTAATCTTTTAATGCTAAAATATATCTTTGAGTGAAACATATATACAGCAACAAAAGCATGGCGGCACGATTTGAAAATGAATCTGAAACAGATTCATTTACTTAATTGGGGCCAGGCGGTCTGCGTTTGTCAGTCGAAATACCACAACAAATCTGGCGCTTGGCGTGCTTTAAAGTGACCTTAAAGATAAAAAACTAATATCTTACGACTAATTAAAAGCTACTTTTTGCGAATCAAATAAACAGGACACAACTAACTTTAAAAAATACAACGTGATCTTGACACACAGCTTAAAGACACAACTAATTATAATAAAAAACACAACCAACTCTTTTGAATCTTTGTTTGTTAAGTATACAAGCTTGAAATAGCACATCTGACATTAGAAAAGAAGAACAACATGCACACATCAAGCATTTATTTGCATACATTTTGGGACATATGAACTCAAATATTAGAGTATGCTTCTAATCGATAATAACTCTATTATTACGAACAAATCCCAAAAAACCTAACAAAAAGGACTTACGAGAAATAAATTACGAACAAAACACCGCATTCATACCGGTGGGCGCTTCTTTCGATTTGTGCTTTTACGCTGTTACCTTGTCCGGGCTTTGGATTTGTGATTTGGCCTGCCGCCCACCTCTACCGCATACCGACTGGTACCGCTGCACCCTCTAGGCAGCCATAGAACTGCAAGGCTTGGGATAATATGAGACCAGGGGTTTTGGTTTAAACTTATATGTATCGTTCATAATCTAGGCTCGTCCGATTTACAACCAGAATTCAAATTAAGCGTCCTTTTAATTTATACACGTTTTAATTAACCTCTCGCCTTTCATTTGTTACAAATTTAAATTGTGTTTTTCTTTTTTAGTGCAATTTCAAGATAACAATTAATTATTAATTTCAAAAACGTGATATGTGGCAATCTACTACCACCTAATGGGCCACCTACTATCGGGGCGCCAAGATCATTCCTACTATCGAGGCGCCCAGAACAAATAGAACTATCGAAGGCGCTAAGATCAGCCTTTTCCATAACGCCTTCAATCCTATCGATCGGCATGGGCACATTTGTACGGCCAAAAGCGTCGAAAAAAATATTTATCATTGATTGGAAAAAAAAAATGAATATATATCATAACGTCGTGTGACACAGGAATTTTGAGTCTTTGACGGTCTTGAAAGCATCTTTCAACCCCATGAAACTACACATTAATGAAAATCAGAAGTTTCTTGGGTTCAGTCATACCGGGTTGAGGGCATTAAAGGATTCAATGTTTTCGACTTATGCATATAAAAAACATGTAATGTAAACTAATGATATAAAAGTATAGTGCAAAATTGAAATTAGAAGTTTGTATTCATATTCCAAAAAGTATATGTACATTTCTTCTTCTGCAAAAATGCTACCAAAATTCTTTCTACAATATGTCACATAGGCCCACTTCATCGCCCATCATAAAAGTCCTGACTGAACCACTGATATGCCGGGATCCTCATCTTCCTGCAATCGTCGAAGTCTCCAAACGAGTGTTGTATGATCCTTGATACTATAAATCAAATCGTATTTTATTTGTTGGCATGAGCCTTACTAAGAGCATGAGGGAGCATATGTCGAGAGAGATCGCGATGAAGTGTTCCCATGGCCCCGATACTGGACCATCTAATGGATTCTCCAACTCTTTGAACGTTTTGAACAGCACAATCAAGTAATATCTTATGCGGGGGTCGAGTTGATGGTCGTCTGGAAGTGTATTTGAACCAGAACCGGCCTGTATTTGAACTAGGATCGCCCGGTGTCCATGCATAAAAGGAAAATCCATGGCACTAGAACAGAGAAATTAAGTAATTAGCAATGATATATTACTCTCCCCCCCATAAAATGATTCTCAACATAAGATTAAAAGCGCCAAAGCGCCAGCGCTTTTGCTTTGTTTTTTCCTGCATATTTATTTCACTTCGCTACCGGCGCGATTTGTATAGAACCGTATGAAATAGAAAATCCAAACTAAAACTACCGGCGCTTGGATTAACCTAGTGGAAAAATTGGAACCCAAAATAGAAATCGCCCAGCTTAATTTCTCCCATTCTAACATATTATTCTTAACAATGTAATGCATAATGCAATGCATTCAAAAATATGAAGCCGCTTAGAGCGCATATATATAATAATAATACTCCTTGTTTAGTTCAATATTTAGTTCATTGTTTTAGTTCATTATTTAGGAGCAGATAGAGGAAGAGCTAGTGAAATAGAATAAGAGCGCATACGCAGGAATCATATAAGCAAGATCATAGGAGCGTATATATCATACGCCAGATAGATCATAGATCAATATGTAGCATAATAATGTAGGGTTTTTTGTGTTTTGCACGCTTTTCACAAAGGTTTTCCAAGATTTCATATGTATTGAATGGATGTACTAATGCGCACATCTAGAGGCACCATTTCTTAGTCGATTTAGTTTTTTTTTTTTTTTTCAATGGTCCAACATCAAGGCTCACAACAAAAAGCCCCTTTTTTATTTTAGAAATTTGAACATGCAAGCCTCGTTGATAGCATTTTTAGGGCATTTGTGGCTTCTTTCTGAAAATTGGTGCATTTAGGGGCTAGGCCTTCTCGAGTCGAGGTTGATTGGGCGATGCTTTTATTTCTTTGGAAGCTTGCAAAAAGGGAAAATCATGTGGAAATAATCCCAAATTTTATGCTCTCTTGCTCCAGCGATTATGGTTCTGCGCAAAGATATCAGAGTAAGAGGTGCTAATGCTCCGTGTATTTGTTTAAGATCAAAGGAACAGATGGCGTAACAAGCGGGTTGCATAAGGAATGAGGGGTTCACGGAAGAAGCGGTTCAAATTTTCGTCAATCAGCTTTCAAGTCGAGCAATTCCACCATAGAATCTCGACTCGGACATGGGCGGGAGGTGGCAAAAATAGATGGTGATTGATTCCTCTATAGATCCGATGCTTAGGTATAATGAAGAAACAAATCAATGTTTTCTCAGGCTCCATCCTTTTTCTCGACATTCAGCGGCCAGGAAAAAGAAATAATCGCGGCATGTTCAAGTATAGCATGTCAAGGCTGATGTTCGGCTCCGCCATGTTCTTTGATCAATGGTCGCCAATCCATTGAGCGTTAACCTTGTAGAGTAGCAATATCGCGGACAATATCTTGGACAGATTGGGCTATACACTGGACAATATCTTGGATGATTAATGTTGTCGCCTTTGTTCCGGTTTTATTTCCCTCTTGGTGATACTGGCCATTGTATATTGTCTATCCTCATTCAGGTGAATATGTAAAAAATCAGATGCTTCCAAACTTAGCAGGGAAAAGCAGGATCAGATCCGTGAGTCTTTCGCCCTTGCTGTTTGGGATGGCATGAAGGAATATGAAGGCATGGCTTATGCTCACTTGTTCGTGACATCAGATTATTTCCTCGTATATGTTCTTAACTATGCCATTCTATTACGTATGGCTTGGCTAATATTTACTTCATTGGCTTGTATTGGCCTCAATCGAGGCTAAGCGTATGTATATGAAGTATATGTCGTAAACTATCTCCGCGGGTAAGCCCGGCAGCATTTCGAGATCCTCCGGTTCTCGAGCATTTGTTGGGGGTCAGAAGCCTGTGGCTTGTGGTCCTATAGTGCAAAGATATATCGAGACAATAGTTCTCACTCCTTTACTAAAACACCAAAGTGTTGTTTTCAAGTGCCAATTCTTGTTGACTTTCATGTGTGATGGGGTTTATACTTATTCTAGGTGCATCAAAGTGGATGTACAAAATGAAGTCAAGGAGATCCCATATGACATGTCTATTGGTGGCATTTTGTGTATCATATTTAGAACAGGTCGGTAAAAGGGGTTGTAAAAAAAGGTTTGCAAGTTGCAACTTGATTTAAAACTCCATTTGAGTTTTATTTGGTATTGAGCTCAAACATTAGCTAAGAGGATGTTGTCACCAATAAAAACCCCATATTTGCATCATTTTGCTCAATTTGTTTTTTATTCCAAGTGTGAAGTCACGTTGTTTGTTTTATTTCCCCTCAAGGGCAAAATTTTTTTTAACCTATAACAAAACCATTACATTACATGCCTTTATATTAAATTCCCTTCAAACCCCTTTGGTTTGGTGCATATTCACACGAGGGGTGGCGTAGGGGCGAGAGCCCTTATAATTATGTTTTGCATGTACAAAATCAACATCATATAGTATATTATCTCAAATCTTATAGTATTTTGAAAATCTTGGCTGCATAAAGTATAAGAAATTCTCAGACATCTATACCCTACAAATGAGGAACTTTGTGTACGTGTAGATTAAGGAATAAGGAGGAATATGCCTATCCAACAGCAGCTCGCTGTTGCTGAGTCACCCCGTGTGAATATGCAACCCAAACCAAAGGGGGTTTGAAGGGGTAGAGCAGATAGATCATAGATCATTATTTACTTCATTATTTTAGATCATTAATTAGAACAGATAGAGGAAGAGCTAGTGAAATAGAATAAGAGCAGCATCATATAGGCAAGATCCGGGTAACAAAGATCATAGAGCGTGGATCTATATATGAAGGTGGTAGGGCAAGTTTAGGACCAAAGCATGTAAAAGTAAATAACATGCTTTTATGTAAAATAACTACTTTATGTAAATAATGTAGAAATACTAACCTATTTGTATTTCTTTGTGCAGAATTGAGCCTTTGCCTTTGAGTCAAAACCAAAAAGATCGAAAACCAAAGTTGATTTGATTCGAGAAGCCAATAGCAAATGATTTGAGCCTTAAGAAGCTCTAGAAAAAGCAATAGGCTAATTTGGAAACCGAGAAGCCGAGAAGCTTTAAAAAAAAAAAAAACCACAAAACTTTGTTATTCAAAGTTTAGAGATTGTAGAGAGCCGAAAAGCAAAAAAAGCCAGAGACATTGCATGTAGAGCCTACAAACCTTTGAGCGAAAACATCTTTGAGCCGAAACCCTAAAGCGAGATGATTGTAGAAGCCAAAAAACGAAAAGCCGTTTAAAGCATGTAGAAGCCAGAAGTTTAAAGCAGATAGAAAGCTTTAAAGCTTCCGAGATTGATGCGTATAGAAGCCTATAGCGGATAGAAGTTTCGAAGCCGATTAGGCAGATTGAGATTGCATCGCAGAGATTGAAGCTACTGATTGCATCTTGGCCTTTAGAAGCGCGAATGGAAAGCTGCTTAAGCCCGAGTTCAAAAAGTTCTAAAGTGAGAGAAGCCAGTTGAAAATGAATGCTAACTTCAAATAATAAGCGCCTTAAAAATTTCATATCACAAGAATCATCATCTAGCAAAATTTATTACAAAGATTTATATAATATTGAGGAAAATAAGCTTGGGAATCCCATTATATAAAATAGAATGATCAAATACAATAAGACATATATGAGGCTTTCATTTATGAACATGTTAGTGAGAGGTTATTTGTATATGCTAACTTACTATATGTTTTATGCATTCTAGGTCAATGGCATGCAAAATGCTAAAAAAAGCCCCCAATGATCTTGACCAAGGCAAGGAAAAATTCCCAAATGATGAAGATGATGCCCAAAGGAAAGGAAAAAAGACTGCAAATGATGATGTTGATGATGGCAAAGAAAGGGAAAAGACCACAAATGGAAAGGATGATGCCAAAGGAAAGGAAATTGTACTTTATACTCGGGCGGGTGATTGGAAAAACAAAAGGTCAAGATCCCGCATGCATGCAATGCAGAGGCGTAGGAGAAGGATTATTGTTCTAGCGAGATCCTATCAATGCGGTGAATGATGAAAGATTAGGGGAGGACAAAGGTTAGGTGTGGCAATCTCAAAATTATATGACAATTGGAAGGAAAAGGGTTCAGGCAAACAAGAATGCCTAGCTTGTGTGAAGCAACTAGAGGTTCCAACTATTGTTGCATGGCCTAGGGACAAGATTCAACCGGAGGAGAACTACACGTTTCCTATAGATGTAGAACCATTGTCAACAATGTTCACACGGTGTAGCAAGAGGCCACTTCCAACTTTCAAACATTATCCCACCAAAAGATGCAAGTCAGTTATGATTGTTCTCCGAAGCTATGATGAAGGTTAGAGGAGGTGAATGTTGTTGGGCTTCTTGTGTTAGAATGTTCACAATAGAGGAGTTGGTGGGAGCAAGAGCTACATATCAGGAACATAAGTGTGATAGCAGGAGGAATTTCATGTACACCATATTTGGCTATGCAATTGGGGATGAAAGATCAAAAGAAGAAAAGATTCCCATTGAATGGAAAGTGGATATGTTCAAAAGCATGGATGGCTATACATGGAATTCCAACCTCTTCTTGGCACAACTGGCAAAAGAGACATGAAAATAGTAGTAAAATTGCATTGCATGGGAACACTGGCCTGGTAAGGCCTACAATATTTGAAAGATATGTGGATTTCAATGCAGAAAACATGCCACATAAGAGTAAGAAGGATGAACAGGGTAGAGTTATTGTTGAAAAGAGATTGCCATCCCATTGTACCCAGAAGAGCATATTAGAGGAAATAAATGCATTGCTTCGGGAACTTGGAGTGGCCTCTATATCCCAGCCCAGTTTTAGTAGGCTATGGAATAAGCATTTCAAGCATGTGACCATAGCAACTTCAAACAACTTTGCCAAGTGCAATTTATGTGCTAAGTTGAAGGAGACACTAGATAAGACTGTGCAACCAAGTCTAAGGGCAAAGATAAGGGAACATATGAAGGACCATATGACAGATCAACTATCATGTAGATCAACTTATTGGATGTGGAGGACCTTATCTGCAATGGAACCTAATAACTATCTATGTATTATACATGATAAAATGGACCAACAGAAGACTTGTCTTCCACAATTCAAGTACATTCCTAAGTCATGTGGAAGATCATACCCTTTGCAGATTTCAATGACTGGGGCAATATTGCATGGGCAGTCTTAGACCTATTATGGCCATTTCAGTTTAGAGTTGTGGAGTGATGGTCCAGATTTTCACATTGAGAGTATTATGAGGTGTTTAAGAAACTATGAGAAGGGTTACAATGGTCACCTACAGGATCCTGACTACCTAGCCGGGCACTACATAGTGCATTGTTGGATGGAACCCCTAATAGTATTGAAAAGTTTAGCAAGGCAAGATTTAGGAGGAATGGACCTAATGAACATGTTGGAGCTTCAACATCTCGTGCTAAACCTCGAGAGCGCCGAAAAGCTTCTCTTGCAACTAGATAATTGTCTTTGGTCAAAATAAGAACAGTGGATGTTTTTTTCCTATCCTACTTAATTTGTGGGTATTTTTGAAAGAGTCAATTTGGGGTTCCTAATGGGACATACTCATGAGGATGTGGATGCATTGTTTGGAAAATATAGTCATGTATTGAGACAAAGTAGACGGTTACCAACTTTCCGGGCTATTGGAAATATTTCATGGATGTACAAATCCATCTCCTATAGGATCTATCATAGAAGAAGTGCGATTGGAAGAGTTTTGTGGATGGTTATGCTCTCGACATGGAAGGTCATTCTAGACCTCTTCAATTCACTTTTGGGTGAGAGAAGGGATTCCAATCATGCAATGGAAAATGAGACCTTGAGGAGGAGAAGTGGAGAGGTGGGGCAGAAATTTGGCACAGGGATGCAAATGGCAAGCCTATGATACCTCCCCGGTCAACCAAAAGCTCTAAAATGGCGAAGAAGTCAAGCAATTGGGATTGACTAAGGATGGCATCAATGACTACATCAAGCATTGGCAAACTAATTCGGATGAGACTAATCGTGCATTGATAGACTATTGGAAGAAGGTGATCAACTTGTTGGATGAGGTAGACACATCCTCGGAAAAGCTGAAAGAAGGGTGGTTTCCTAAAAGTAAGTGGAAAACATTAGCTGGTCTTGACGAAGATGATGGTACCATTAGTAGCATTGTGAAGGCATATGCTCCTCCTCAATCGATAAACACTATGTTGGTCCTAAGAAGGATAGGCCAAAATATTTAGGCATGGATTGTTATGAACCTTCTAACGACATGGAGTGCCACCAATTTGTAGTAGTAAAACCGGCCAGATCTAGAGACCTATCCGGTGTGGTTGGGATACACTATCTCGGATATTTGCAAAGAAGAAGGTGATGTTAACTTCAATAAGGATGCGTGTGGAATGGTGGTGTCGATTACATCGGTTGAGTAATGTCATAGATAAAGAAAGATATTTGATTGTTGGACAAAGAGGTGGAGGAGAAATCCAAGTGATCACGATCTTTGGCTAGACATTGAAACCGTATTGTACTCGTGGACTCCAAAACTATTCCTAGTAAAACAGCGAGAGTTACAATACCTCAGGATGTAAGGAATAAGGTTCTCATATCCTTGGGGATGCTAGTGGAAAAATGAAAAACAGTTACTATGTATCTTTTCTATAGTTAATAAAAGTTGTGTACTACTTGAGTTCCATGATATATGATTTTGTAATTTGAAGTTAAGGTGTGAATTTATATTCAGGTGTGTGATTATATGTTAAGCGTCTATTCTAGTCTAAGGGCAACAAAGTTACTAAAAAAGTGCAATATAAAATTTATCCCAAAATTAAGACATAATCCCAATTTAATTGAATGATGGTTCTGATGCTCTTCATGGCCTTGATACCTTCTTGCAGAATGCCGCCACCTCACCAGACCCTTCAGTTCACGGTCAAGCCGGGCCACGTGTCTGCTCTAAAGTGCATCTTGGTGAGATCCTTAAATCGGCGTCCCATCTTTTATTGCAACCCGAATGCGTGGGTGCCGCCGGACTCGGACTGCCTTCTCATGGAGTGCGGTTCGTTCCTTAAGCACATGTCTTTGCCACGGAAGACATGGTGCATTCTCACTTCCTCATTGATGCGAGATCGCCCCTTGGACTCAACACTCGACGCTCTTTAAACACGCCAAGACCTCATTGGCAATTATCACAATGGCTTTTGCCCTCATTCCGTGAGGATCATTTTCTAAACCTTTGGATTCCCGCCATCGGAAACGCTTCCTCCTTTTCTTCACTCTAAGTGTCGTTTGGTGGGGGGGGGAGTGTTAGTCCTGTGCCTCCTGGTACAGGACTATTCATGCATACGACGGACCAAGTCAAGGCATGGGTCAGTCGTCAAAGGCCACACAGAAGACCAAGCAGACCACGCAGTCGAAGGGCGCGCCTGCCGTCAAGAGGAGGCTCTCAGACAAGTGACGGCCCGTCACCGCCTGCGTTTGTGTCAGCGTCAGCGTGATTTCAGGCATTTCAAGAGGCACCACCAGCATTCCTGCAAATCAGGCCTCCTTCCAGGAGTCGGCACCGAAATCAGTCAGAGTGTCTATATTGGGCCAAAGGCCATTGTACTATATATATGAGTAGAGCTAGCACATGAGTTTTTAGATGAGTTTTGAGTCTTGTCTCATTTCAGTTTTTCTCTCGATTGCGAGAGCTCATGTATCTTCATTGACATCAAGGAAGCTTATTACTGTGATCTCATTGTTCTCTTTTGTTTTCCTTTCCCTTTTCCTTGTTTTTCTTGCAAATCCCGCGTGACATAGCTCCCGGATTCTCCTGTTAGATCCAATGTCTTGCAGGAGTTCCCGAACCCAGACCCCAAACAGGGGGACACCAAGAGACCCAATTTTTTCTCTAATGGCTTTAATAGCCCAAACTTTAAAATTAGAAGGCAAAGCAAAAGAAATTAGTTTTTCAAAGTCATCATCATGAAGCTTATGTTCCTGGAAGAAAAACATGTCAGCTTGTATAGTAGAAAGACAAACCTTTAACCTATCCCTTTTCACATTAGAATTAATGCCATGGAGATTCCAAGACACACATCTAAGATTAATATCCATAAAAATTAGTCTTTTTAGATATCCTTGAGCGCCTTCTAGATGGCTGGAGGAGTGCGTCTTCTATTTTTTTTCTTCTTTACGTGATAGGAAACAATGCAGAGGATTCAACATTTCTTCCTTTTCCAAATCCTTATCAATGATGTATTCCAAATAAGCTTGCTCAGATAAGCCAGTATGATCACTGTCATAAGAATCATCTTCATGAATTTTTGGATCTTGAATGCAGTTTGCTTAAAATGTCTTTATCCTCAATGATTTCTTCAATGATTACATTACTATTAATCTTATTTTGCTCATCGATCATTTCAGGGGAATGCATAATTGTCTTTGGTATTATTACCTTCACCACTTTATCATTCTCCTTCTTTGCATTCACCCTTCTCAAAAGTGTCCTCTTTTTCGGATCCTTTTAGGGACCCATTCTTTCCTTCCATGAGTTTGATACATAGGAGCTTTTCCTTGGTATTTTGGTTTGTCCTTTCTAGGCTCAAGAAATAGGGATTTTAGAGTAGCTGATCTTGATATCAAGGAAGGTGTCCTCATCAATTCTTGAACCAATATATTTCTCCCAGTTGGAATTTATTTCCTTCATGATACATATAGAAGGAAAATCAGTTTGGGGAATAGAGATATGAATAACTTCACCCAAACACTCATCAATTGCCTTAAGATGATTATTGGTCGAGAACAAAAGGAGGCAAATTAGGGGCAGGAAACCCAAGTGGTGGTGGCAATGGTTGAGAAATTTCTGGGATATAGAGAGGATTCCATTTCATGATGTAGGCAGGACAATTAGCAATAGAAGAGATTTTTCTGGTAAGAATATACTTCATGTGATTACTGTCCCTGCAAATAATCTGAAAGGTTCTGGAATCCATCTTTAAGATAGAAAGAATTGGAATGTTTATATTTTTATTGATCAATTTTTAACTTCATATATCGAGGACAGTTCTTAGGAAAGTGAACTAAGATACCATGAGAAGAATACTTCACATAAGCTTCTTTATCCTAGATAGCAAAAGATCTACAATGAGCCCTTTACAAAATCCTTACCATCCATGTTATTAAAAGAACACTCCCCATTAGTAGAATTAAGAAGAACATTTTTGAAAGAGGGAAGCGTACCATTTATTTTTGTCATATTTGCCCATTGACTTGAGTTTGGTATCCGAGATCTTTGTTGACTGTTTGTCCAAGTTAATATTTGGACATCCACATTGAACAGCTTCTCAAGGATTGAAATATCCATTTGAATCACATATGGTGCAATCTTTTGTAGGGGTCAGCTTATGCATAAAAGTACCGTGCCCCACTTCAATGTTTTTGAGAGGTGGCGGCCGAGAGAGAGATCATCTTTAATTTTTTCCTTAAACTTTATGATTTCATGATCATCTGTTTGCCTCCCAAACTCGAACGAGGCAAGGAGGCTTTAGAATTCCATCCCAATAGTTCCAGATCTTCTGCCAAATCCTTGGTTGATTGCAGCAACTCGGACATACTTTTCTTGAAGGCTTGGTTTTTCAGACTGCAGCAATCCTCCTTAGAGTGTCCCGATTTAATTCTGATCATTTGGTAAAGGAGAAGGTCAAGTTCTTGAAGTTTCTTGATCATGTTCGGACAAGATCTCGGTCCTTTGGATTTTTTCCTCGGCATATTGGTTCTCCGACCTTATGATTTCCTCTTGGCAAGCAACAATAAAACCTTCTTTCTTGATTCCCATGCATTCAAGCTGCGGCTTTACACGTTGATCCACGATAATATCAAAAGAGGCCGTGAGCTCTTTCATTTTTTATCCATGCGGTGGTCGCCTTCTTTCTCCATTGTGAGAATGATCTTCCGATCTTTGTTGTCTTGGTCAAAGGTTTGTGGTCGATGCATCCTCCCATGTTTTGGCGAGAAGACTTCGCCTTTGAAAGCCGATTTTTTAGGCCTCATTTTGGAGGACACAAAGCTCAATTCGGGTTGGCGGGTATGGAGATGGAGAATCTTGCAATACAACTTGATAACGAGAGCTCGATTCTAACACCGGCCAGATTTTCCAAGAAACTATGGTTTCTCACCACCGTTTCAAGAAAGCCTGTGGAATTGAGGTCTCGAATGAGACGTTTTCCCTCCTCTGAGAAGGAGATCACGCACAAGATGTCTGTTTCACTGCAAGATCGAAATTTGAAAAATCCTACTGTAATTCTACTACTTCTAGCCTGCGCTACCCACACTCTAATGATGAAATTGGCACGAGGGTGGCGGGTTTGAGCCAGGGATCAAGCTCTGGAGAATAGCAGAGGTGGCCTCTGCCTCATCCATTGAGCACCCCGGCTCTATTCCCGAGGCACCAGGTCGAGCGCCTAGTCATCTCACTTCCCAAACTTCGCTCTCGACTTACTTTACATTCATTTTCATAGTTCCCTCATAAATGGTAGGCTTTTGGGAATAGTACCCCTTGCCTTGGGCTTCAAACAATCCAAATAGGTAATGTCGAGCGGCAAAGCAACTAATCTTAATGCACATTGAAATCGGTCGAGGAAGAGATTGTATATCTTTGGCTAACCATTCCTGCATTTCATTGATCGCCATAGATCCTCTGGCACAAATTCAAGTTGATAATCATGATTTGTTTTCGGGAAATAATTGCACTCACCTCCCATCACATGAAAATGTTGAGGCATGCTTGGGCCCAAGTCAAGTTCTTTAAAAGCAGCCAAGAGGCCTGCAAACCTATGTTCAAACTTAGACACATCTCCTGGATAACTTGCAAAAGGAAAAATCTTTAATCATCACAACTTTATTTGTTTTCATACTGACTAATTTAATATAAAAAGAATGCCAAACCTACGTTACATACTTAGCAGCTGCAGTGACAATCGCAACATGAATACCATGTTGCATAAGCTTGATAATGTGTTCAATCATTTAGTTGTCTCATTCAATATGGTGTCCATCAATATATCTAGTTAGAAACTGAAGCATGAGTGCAACCATCTGCTGACAATAACAAACCGGCTGATTTAGAGGCCTTAGCCTTGCTTTTCGAAAAGAATCTCGAAGCTTGGATGCCCTGTTTTCAGGAATTTATACCAAAGATTGGAGGCCCTGATTTCAAAAAAGTCCCCGAAGCTTGCAGGTGCTATTTTCAGAAACTTGCAGTGCAAAGCTTTTGTCAAATACTTCTAGTTTCTGCATGCTTGTTTTCCAATAGCGAGCAGGAAGAAAGGGAGGAGGAGAATAGTAACCGGCAGAGGGATCATATCTCCGTGTCAATTTTAGGCTCTTTTTTAATTTTCGTAGCCCTGGATTTTAAAAAAGGATGATTTAATGGTGTAGGCACATGACATATCAGTTTTTGGTGAGGTGGAGGTACTATGTAGATAGCCTAGAATTGCAAGGAAGGCTATAGGCTTGGTTAAGTTGGTGTGCTTAAAAAAAAAAAAAAAAAAAAAAAAAAAACAGTTATCCAAAGAAACAAAAGGGGGTTTTATTATTAGCCTAAAAAGTTCGTCTAAGTTCTATATGACAGCCTCTTGGAATTCTCATGAGTACCTGCAATGAAACTGAATGTGTGTTTGTGTGTGTTGGGGGAAGGGGAGGGGGTTCTGGTGTGATGCTTGTGCCTCATAGATCAAGCTATCTCCAGTAGGCATGTATACCCTCTTATCAGTAGCCACTAGATCCTCTTGTTCTTTTTAACTAGAAGAAATCAGAAGTTTATACTTCATGGATCATGAATATGTTGACCTTAACTTTGAAAATCACATATATCGAGGTCTTATCGAGTTCTATTTTATCTTTGCATTCATTAAACTTATGATTAAGAAATGATATGTGAAGAATATGGCTAAATCAAGGTAGGAGGTACTGTGATGGATGCCATTTAGAGTTCTGACACGTTTTCTTTTATAACATCTGGCTCGAATGTCGAATTCGAATGTCTTTTAGTGCATTGGAAAGCTTGGAATGTGAGCTTTCTATTGATGTATAGCACATATAAGGTTTCTGAGTTTTTGCTTGGCTAGATTTGAGGTTTTGAGATTCGGCCACCATGGCAGATCCTAATTTGCCAGTTTTTGGAATGCGTTCTTCAACCAAGGGTGCCTCTAAAGTGGTAGGTGGTGCTCTTGCTTCTTCTTTTTTATCCGTGGCGTGAGCTCTTGTTTACTGCTTCTTAATTTACCAAATAACTCTCGCCTCAACCCTCTTGCTTTTGACCTTGTTCCTGTTAATAAAAGTATGGACTTGCAACACTTTCCTCCTCTTTCTAAATCTACACCACAGTTTACTTCTCCTCAAGTAGAATCCACCTCTATTTCTCCTCCATCTACTTCTGTTGCACCTTTACCTACTTGTGTAGCGCCTCTACCTGCACCTCTTGCAGCTTGGGCTCATGCAGTGGCCAGAGTGTCTTCTACAAGGTCTAGTAATTGGATCACGCGTGACATGGCATCTAGTATGCAATCTTCTCATGTTTCTGTAGCATTGGACACCATGTTGCAGAATGGAAAAAAAATTGAGCTCATATCTAAATGAGTTGCAAGCCCTCAATGATCGTATGGAAGTTCAGTTGTCGTCTGATGATGTATATGACACACAAGAGTATTCAAATGCTTTTATGCAGGCTCGGCTACCAGTTTGAGATTGATTATAATATTCGTTTGCTGTGCGTGTAGAATCTTGTGTCTCATGCAATTGTTTGCCATTTCACTGACAGTTTCTTGATCTTAGAAAAATTGGCTTTTGGCTAAAGCATCATCTGCAGAAACTAGGCTTACCTCAGTATGCATCTTTGAAGATCTTGGATAAGGAGAATAATTTCTTTCTAGTTATGTTTGACTCTTCACTTGTAGTTGACAGGCTCGCGGAGCGTGGTGTTGATCCTCTTTGGGAACATTATCTTCTATACCAGGTTTATTCACCTGGATTTTTGCCTAGTAAGTCAGGTGCATTACGCATGCCTTGTTGGTTTGCATTGGAGGATTTCCCTCTTGAGTTGCAAATTTTAGATTTTATGATTGCCATTGCTAGTGGGTTGGATATGCATCTATTGTTAATGGTCCTCGAATTTGTGTGTCTCTTCCTGCTGGTATTTCTATTCCTCTACCAGTTATGGCTAAGAGTGGCCCTCTTTTCTTCAAGTACAAATTACGTCTGCTTAATGGACTAGAGCTTGCCAAGATGTTTCCTAATGTTGAGTCTCTTGCTATTTATAGATTTGGGCAAACTTTTTGTCTCTGCTCCCCGGTTTGCTTCTATTCCATGTCATATACCATCTACCTTAGTTGCATGTCTGTTTGTATCATCATGTCCTCTATCTACTTCTGCATCACCTATTGTGTCTTCTTCTCAAGTTGTTTCTGCACCACCACCTCTTCCAGTTCATCTTCCTCTCACATGTCACCAGACCCTCTTAGTGAGGAATAACATTCTTGCCGTCAAGACATTGCTGCAAAAGCGAAACTACCACATATGAGGAAGGTTATGCGTCGCAAGAATTGTTCCGTTCCTTAAGCGCTCCAATTAAAAGTCGTGAGATCCGGTATCTCCTCTTTGTTATCACCTTTGGACAACCCTCCACTTGATCCATTGGTATTGCGACGCCAGAGGACAGATCCAATTGCTATTAGTGATTCTATGGATGTGGAACATCGACCTGGTTAGCTTTATTTATATCGAAGAGGTGCATATTCACACGGGGGGTGACTCTTGGCATCGAGAGCTGTTGGATGGGAATATTTTTCCTTTATTCCTCGATCCAGACCACACATAGCGATCCTCGTTTGTGGGGTACACTTGGGTAAAAGCATGCTGTGGTGTATCAAAAACGCGCATTTTGACACATTTTGGCACCACCTTTGTGGTAGAATCGGGTGGTGCATACCAAAGCGGAGATTGCGGGAGTGCGAATTAATGAGCGTCAGTTATTTTGAATTTTATGCCACGTCATTGTCCCTCATTTTGAATTAAGAAATAATCACCTCTTCTTCCGTTTTTTTGCCGCTTCTTGCCGATTGAACCCTAATGGAGTCGAATTGAATGCCAGCGGATTTACACGATGAAATCTCTCCTCAAATAAGAGATTGTGCCCCATGAAGATCTAAAGAAGCTTTGGGGTGTGAGTTCCAAATAAATCACGCTCTGGTATTTTTCCCCAAATGTTTTTGTTCAAACTGAAAAATTAAGGCATATGTTTTCTTTATGCAGTTGAAGAATCGAGCAATGTACAATACAAAAGAGTTCATGCAAATTTACAAAAGAATTACAGGGGAAGCCATATACATAGCGTGGAATGGCTCACGGAACTGGGCTGATGGCTTATTATCGCATATAAAGGGGAGGCATTAGTGGAAGAGCTTCTCGGATTATTATAAAACTCCCGACGAGAAAGCAGAGGCCAGTTCTTCTAGACCCAAGAGAAAGCATAGGCAAATCTAACCTGACCAGGAGGAAAATAGTAAAAGTGACAGGGATGATGAAGATGATAGGGAAAAAACCAAATCAGGTTCCTCTAGACCACACATTCAATCTGAACTCACAATCAAAACAGAAAAGCAGAGCAATGTTCTGAGACCAAAGCATGGCATTGCAGGTATGTTCAATTATTAGTTGTGTTACAACAGAAAAAAAATCTCAAGCTTGACCTAGATTGTTTCTATCAACACAGAAAAGGTAACATCAAATCCACTTTAAGAATCAGGTATGTCTACTACCATTTTGCATCATATTGGCTGTATTGTCATGTTGTGTCTCTATGATGCCATCTGTGGGGCATTTCGTGCAATGGATGCCAGAATGATAGATGAGGTATGTGTGGTCTGGTGAGTGGTGAGTTGTTGGCATCCACCATGTCCCACACCACACCCCACCATCTTCCACCACTACACTCTACCATCTCCCACCGCCACACTCCACCATGTCCCACACCACACCCCTCCACCACACTCCACCACCACCAGCCTCCACCATCACCACCACACTCCACCACCACCACACCACACCACCAGACTCCACCATGTCCCACACCACAATCCACCACCACCACACCCCACCACCACACCCCACACCACCACCACCACACACCCACCACCCACCACCCCACCACCACCACACACCACCACCACCACCACCACCACCACTTCACCACCGCACAATATCCCACCACTCCTTGCTACCACTTGTGTGGGTGTGTGGTGTGTGTATTGTGCGATATTGTGTGGTGTGTGGGTATGGGCGTGTGTAGAGAGTACCTTGTGTTGTGTGGTGTGTGATTGTGGTTTTCCATCAGTACGTGGCTTACTATGTTAGGAGGCTGACATATATGTAGTGTTTTGTTTTGTAGACTATGGCAGACTTGTGAAGGAATGGTTGGCTGCAACATCAGCTAGGTTTGATAGATGCAAGCAACGATTGCAAGCAAACGAGGATAGGAATAATGATATCAAAAGAAAGATTGAGTTGATGGAGCATAAAGCATCGAAATTAGAGCTGATTTGCAGATGGCAATCAATCATGACAAAGAACAAATCCAAAGCAGAGGGTGTTTGGGTTGTGTTTAACTAAAGGATGAAGAGCTAAATGGTATAGTGTTGCCTGGGCTGAATCAATTAAATAAGGAACTAGCAGAAACTGAAATTGAGCTAAAGGCACGTGAAGACTTACTGCTGGAGCTGCAACCTCGAATGCAAAGATTTGAGATTTTTTCTGAGCGTAGTGGTCATGACACTCCTTTAGATCCTGCACTTCCAATGCTTCCTGAGGCAGAAGAAAAGGGTGATGAAGGTTGTCCATTTTGTGGACGTTGTCTGAAATGGGAGGGTAAAATGTTGTCAGTTGTGATAGCAGAATGCAGTCACCAGTATCATCCATGTCTATCACACCATTTGAGGTAAATATTATCATCTCTAACCCTTGTCTAAAGACGCTATTGATTTTGAATTTGTTTTGCAGACACTCTAGAACCTGCTGCAGCCCCAGTTGTGCCCACATTATGACTGAGATATGGCTTTTGGCTTTTGGTATTCAAGTGGTACCACAAGAACCAATAGACACAAGTAAGTGCCTTAGCTAATGTTTATTGATGTTGTCACAGGTCTACTGACTTAGTGTTTGCAGAATTGCAAAAATTTGAGACCAAGGATATCCACTTGATTATCCGCCTCGATGGGTTATGAGGCGCATGATACCTCCCCGTTGTACCTAGAATTCACCCCATTTGATACTTCTAAGTCAATCCCAGCTGCCGATGGTGTGGAGACTCCAAAACGAAATTTGGATAGTGAACTGAATGCAGTCGTATCAAGTAAGTACCGATGCCACATACATGATTTATTTTTTTGTATTTTTCTGTGGTCTTCCTCATTTCAATTATGTTACAGAGATAAATGCTACTGCAACTAGAAGCCATCACGAAGAGATTCCTAGTGCATCTGTTTTAGGGGGAAAAATTAATTCCCTTGAGATTCATTCTGCACGGGGTCCTTCACCAGAAAAACGTTTTGGTGCTGAACATGAGCCAACTGCGGATGCAGATGATGAAGTTGACAAAGAAACCCCGGATCCTGGACAAGATGCAGACTGCTCAACAAGTCCAATACAACCTCAACCAAGAAAAACCAAGAGGTTAACTGAAATTCTCCTTGTTCTGGATTTTAATGGGGTTTTAGGCAAGTTTTATGACTTGAAAGAGAGGATCCCTGCATTGGCCGAGCTAGAAGTGACCCTCCAAAAATTGAAGCTTCAAAAGGCAGCAATTTCCAGGCCTGGATTACAGGAGTTCTTAGAATGGTGTTTTTCAAAATTTGAGATTGCATTGTGGTCCAGTACGACTAAGAGTAATGTTGACTTGTTGATGAGAAAATTGCTGCAGGAATATAAGGGCAGACTTCTTTTTATTTGGAATCAGGATGACTGCACCAACACAAAATTAAAAGTGGTTAATACGCCAATTTTCCTTAAGGATCTCTCCAAAGTGTACCAGAAATTCTGGAAATACCAGGTGAAAAACACATTGTTGATAGATGACAGCAGATATAAGGGTTCTGCCAACCAGCCGAACACAATGATATGTCCAAATAGTTTTGCTCCCGAAAGGTTGGATTCCAATTTCCTTTTAGAGCAACTCAAACCATGGCTGGAGGGACTTCTGGCTGCAGAAAGTGTGCCAGCTTATGTGAAGGAACATCAAATGTGGAACATGTGGGATTCTGAAGAGTCGCGCAACTGCATGAAAATGCTCGACAAGTATTTTCATAAATGAATCTTGTTTGAAAGTCAATATAGGTAAAAAAATTTCTATGATATGTGTTGTACTTTTTCAATTTAAGATATTTGAATGGATTGTGAGCAAATGTTCTCGTGTGTGTTTAGAACTAGAGATGACAGAGCTTCGGCAGCCCCTGTCTATCTAAAGCCAAATACACATTTGGAAGTGGTGCTGAGTGGAACTGAAACTGTCGTGATTAGCTCCGCCGACATCAAAATTTTGGAAGCTGATACGCAGTGGTTCAATGATCAATTGATCCTCCTCTTCTCAAGGTGATACTTTCATCTGATTTGTGATCATCAAGATTGTGCCATCATATGCATATGTTTGCAGATACATGGAATACTACTTGATGCTCCAAGGAATGAGCCATCCCTTTCATTTCTTTGACCCTCTTTTTCACTCGACATTGTCCAAGGACACAAATAGTTACAAAATAATAAGGAAACATGTGAATGCGGATAAGTGCTGACATTACATTTTTGCCTGCTTGTGATGGACATCACTTGGACTGTTTTTTTCGATTGTAAGCCACGGCGTATCTCGCCGTAGATATAAACCAGGGATATATCACTTTGATAGCTCTCGGTCTTGTATGGCGTATGGACATATTGAGAGGTTAGTGCTTGCTCATTGCATTTTCTTTGTTGTGGCACAATGACAACAAACTTTGAATGCGGGTTCCAGGAATTGCTTGGACACAATAATTTCAGCTTTACAACCTCGGATGTTGTGAAAATTTTAACGCCTCTTCAAACCGATGGTCATTCATGTGGCCCTGCCGTATGTTCGTTCATGCACAAATTTGTGAGGGGGTACTTGAAAGGAGTGAATATATTGTTGCATGATCTAGTAAGTCAACTCAAATGCAGCAGACAAACCAAACTCTGTTATTGACAAAGTGTGGTTAACTGCAGGTTGTGGACATTTTAGACCAGGATCTAGTTGATGTTAGAGTGTTCATGCTTGAAATTTTAAGATTAGAAGCAACAAAAGCTGGAACTGAGAGGAACATATGTATTGGGAAGTATGTAGGTGCATGAGTCACCTCGTACTTGAAATCATTGTATATCTTTCTTATGTACATAATTGTTATTGTAACCTCGATTCATTTGAATGAAAATTCATATTCAATTCATCTCACAAACAAAGGAATCAAGTGTTCAGAAGAATTCAAATCTTCAAAAAAAAAAATCAAGACAAACTCATTTTCATAGCTGAAGCACAAAACTTCACATGAGTTCTGAAAACTACATAATGGTTTTACATTTCATCATCATCAGAAAGAACTTCGGGTAAATTCTGTAAAATTTTCTTCTCATCTAAAGGATTCAGCCTATATATCTGATCCTGTTTTGGACGTTTAGTTGGTGGCATGTGAAGTCCGATTGCATATGGTCGTGTTGTGAATACTATGCCTAAAGCGTCTTTCTTTGCAAAGATCATAGCTGACGGTTGATCTTGCGCCCTTCTTGTAATACATACCTTCTATGACACTATCACCGGCGAGGTACCATGTTCCATTGAGTTGGAAGTCTTTCTCCACTATCCATTTTGGTCTTGTGCACATCAGAATTCAAAATTCAGAACCCTCATCATTCCCTTTTGAGCAACGGCTTGACAAAATTATCACCAACTCTAAGTGCCTACGCTAACATCGTGGGATTGGAGGAGAACAAGGACCTGCTAGATTTACGGTCCTCAATGTCAACATGCACATTGGAGGATGGTACAATAGCTTGAAGTTTCCAATCATCAACATAGTGGTTGTTCACACAACTGTCCCACATGCCATCCAAGCAGTAGCTGCAGAAGCATGAAAGTTCCCTCTATGTGCAAGCGCAATAGGTTCGAGGATTAAATGCATGTACACAATGGATGCGCCCTAGTGTCCAAAATCCTTTCTCGCACCCCATGCTTTCTTTCTATCTATATCCTCCACCTTGACTTCCCAAAAGAACCTTTTTATATTCTTCCTCTTACTGGTTTCAGATGTGTTCATCCACTCGGATGTTCCACATGTAAACATCTCTTCGGCAACTTCTACCACTTCATGAGCATTACCCAATTTTATCTTTCACTTTGTATTTTAATTGCGGTTGTCTTAACCATCTCTGCTTTGCCATCGTGTTCACCTTTCCCGTGGTTAGAAAAAAAATTCCACATCATATAGACATCGGTGTTGTTTGTGTACCTAGCCACAAAAGTAAAATGGTGTAGAAGCCTTGAATTGAGATCTTTGCACCATCCGAAAACACATAATGTCTCTTTGGCACCCTTCCTTTACGCTCCGGATATTTGTGGTGCGTCATGAAGCGATGTTGCACAAACAAAGTATATCGTGTTCCCTATCATCGATACATAGTAATGTGTTTCCTTGATAATCTCATCGCCAGCGAGTCGTGACCGATATGTTATTTGAACCAAAATGGTAACGGTTATTGACCCCAGCATCGACCGCACCTCCTCTTGTTCCTTGAATGTATAGTTTCTCTGCAAAATCCACTCTTAGAAAAGACATGCATCTGTTTGGAAGATTCTCGAAGCTCCTTAAATTGTTTTGTACGCCATTGGTATTTTTGAAATTATGCGGTGGAAAATTTTTAGACGCTCTTTCGGTTTATCCAAAAGCTCCTTGGGTTACGTCTCATTGTCTTGATGAGTGGGTCTCCTACGAGAACTTCGAGGCGACATCTTTTCATAGTCAATGTACTCCCATTTCACTTTCACATTCTTCGCCACTTTCTTCCATGGGACAGGTCTGAAACTTCTTGATTCCACGCAGCTCACAATCTCCAAGGACGCACGCCTTCTTGTGAAACTCATCTAATTCACTCTTTGGACATAATATGGATCTCCACAAGCTTCCTGTACTTGCAATTTTATGCTGGTGTGCCCTGCATTGACCAATTTCATGTGATCTACAAATATCACAGGTGCAAGTGCAATTCTTCGGATGTTTGGTTCTCATCCCATTGAGTCCATCCACTAGCATTTGTATCCTCACGTGCTGAATGCAACAACAACTCTTGAAGTCCTTCAATTTCACAACAAACCAGGGTTTTAGCTTCTCAAAAGCTCGAAGACGAATCTTAATTTCTGGATGTTGGTCCAAAAACCTCTTGAACAATAGCATCTGCATGAAATGAACACTAAACTATTAGGATGTGTATACCACACCAACCCATGCACCATACCATGCCCCACACTCATCATATTCACCAGAATGAGCACCTTAGTCCTGTGTACATTACCACACACCACACCACACTCCACCACATACCACACCATTCACCACACACCATACACCAAATGGTGGAGTGTGGAGTGGTGGTGGAGTGTGATGGTGGTGGTGGAGTGTGGTGGTGGGGGTGGTGGAGTGGTGTGTGGTGGTGGTGGGTGGTGGGTGTGGTGTGTGTGTGGTGTGGTGGTGGGGGGTGGTGGTGGTGGTGGTGGTGGTGGTGGTGTGTGTAGTGGTGTGTGGTGGTATGATGTGGTGTGGTGGAGTGTGGTGGTGGTGGTGGTGGTGGTGTGTGGTGGTGTGGTGTGGTGTGGTGTGGTGGAGTGTGGTGGTGGTGGTGGTGTGGTGTGGTGTTGTGGATTGTGGTGTGATGTGGTGTGGTGGAATGTGGTGGTGGTGGTGGAGTGTGGTGGTGGAGGGGTGTGGTGGTACATGGGGTGTGGTGGTGGTGGTGGTGGAGTGTGGTGGAGGGGTGTGGTGTGCGATATGGTGGAGTGTGGTAGAGTGTGGTGGTAATGGACAATGTGGTGCATGTGGTGGTAATGTGGTGGTCGCAAAGATGTGGTGGTAGTCTATGGTGGTGGGATAGATGATGGGGTGTGGTGGGGTGAGGGGGGAGAATAAATAAAATTGAATCCACACATATCATACATTAACATGCACACACCCACATGACACCATGGACATAACGCACCCCACACCGCACCGCACCATCACGGCACCACACCACACATCATATCACATCACTTTTATTCTATTTCGTCTGACATAAAAAATCTGCCTAGCCTGCTCTCATAAACATTTCTGAAATTCGTACACCCTGATAATAATTACATTCCACTTCTAATCATTAGAAAAGGATATGGGTCCTAAATCATGTTCCTGCGTCTGATTTTTGGCGTTTCATTTTCAATCGAACAAGTTCATTCCGGCAAAAGGAGGGATGTTCATAGATCACTACGGCTATTCTAGGGTGAGCGAGGAGGGCATTCGGCATATGTTAAATAGGGCTCGTGATAGATCTCTGAAGGTGGAAATGCGTAAATCCACCTTCTTTGCTGATTTCGAACTGGTTTATTTGTTCTCTGTCACTTGTCCGCTCTGAGTCTGCAACAACGGGAATTACTGGCAGGGTTGCGTTCTTACCACCAGGGGATGCAAGAAGCACTGGCAAACCTCATCCTGTTAAATTCCGGGATGACTACAGAAAGCTTAGATGCTTTAGTGCAGAAAATAATAATTTTGGATGCACCAGTTCTCGAGCCAGTCATACCAGCATTTCCTACTGCTTAGGAAATGCATGTAAATTTAGTTCTCGGGTACAGAGCTTTCAATGGAAAGCCAAATTTTGTAAAGCCAAATTTTGTAAGATCCTTTTTTTTAATATATTATACTTTCCAACAGAGTTGTGCTTGAATCTGACAAAAATTTGTCTTTATTCAACAAAAATCTGTACTTCTTAGGATCAGTTAGTTATCTATCATTCTCAAATATTTTTAGACTGTACATACACCCAGTAAAGAAGTACTCAATTCTGTCATGTTCTAATATTCCAAACATTCAGACTAGAGTCAACTACACACAATTCACATGCTGCATACAGTACACCACAATCACTGTACAACACAATAACCACCACATGCACCACCACACTAAGCACCATAACTAAGAAAATATGAATAACAGAAATAAACTAACCTGTGATTCCTCCAGATAGTGGGCAGCATGTTCTTCTCTTACATTTCTCTCCAATCTTCTAGTTCTAACATCCTTTGTGTTAGGAGACACTCTGGTGTTCTCAATCCAAAAATTTTGAATCTTTTCTATATGTTCATCTGAAATTGCATCGAATCTTTTAGCCCTCTTGTAAGAAACCCATTTCCCACCATTGTAATCGATCTCTTCCCTCTTTTTCTTTGCCTTTTGCAGGTTTCTTGAGTGAACACCTAATACCTTTCCAATTGTGTTGGTTTCTGTTGAGTGCAACTAGGCTCTAGAAATCAAATCTAGTGTTGGTCGCCATCTCAGAACAGTTATTTGGCCACAACTAGAAAAAGAAATGGAGGCGGAGTCAGCTGGGCCCATAGTGCGGAGCATTTACCCCAATTCAGAAGAATGCTCAAGGCCAAGGAGAAAGTATCCAGCAAAGATCTCGCTGGCTGATTTTGTCACTTGTTTCAGAATCTGCACGGCGTGGTACAGACTTTGCAAGGCAGCTATTCTTGGCTGCTAGGCAGTCATTGCTGGTAGAGAGTTTGACAGTCTGCATGGAGCCCCAGAGGCTCCTTATAACCTATGAATTTTTCCAATGTTTTATCCCTCAAAAACTCAAGTAAAATCTCTTTCTTCATGCTATCCTCCATTCTTTTGGTCTGTTTATGGAAAGACGTTAGCAAATTAAGAACAATACGTCGTTTGCTGCTTGCACTTCTTGATGAAAACGGATCCTTCTACCAATTCTGCAAGCTCCAATTTTTCTTCTCTTCTTCTTTTCCGTTGGCGTCTTTTCTTCAACATTTCTTGTTCCTTGGTTCTTCTTCGTTTTCTCCTGTCTGAAATGCCGGTTTATGGACAGATTACCTCATTGACATCCATATCCACAATGCATTGGAGCTTGCAACAGGGAGGGAGCCAAAGAACAGGACGTAGGCAAAGAACAGGAAGGGGCCAAAGAATAGGAATTTGAATTTTAGTTTTGAAATTAGAATTTCCCTCACAAATTGGGACTCTATTCTTAAATAACGGCAGCTGAGCGGTGCCATAATTATACTTTCATACCACAAAAGTGGTGGATGCAACGCCACATTTTGGGGGGACAGAGGGGACAGCCAAATTGGAACACCACAGCGTGCTTTTACCCACTTGTACAAATTTTTGTGTACGATATATTCAGGTTTGCAAAATACTATAAGGTTTGAAGGTATTTACTGAATGGTTTTGATTTTATACATGTATTATACAATTAAAGGAGCTCTCGCTGCCCTATGTCACCCCCCGTGTGAATATGCACCCAAACCAAAGGGGTTTCAGGGGGATTTTAATTTAAAAGTGTTGGATGTAATGGTTTGTGTTAATTAATGTTAATTATCTTCTTATATTATAAAGTTATAGCGTAAGTATGTCATGAAGCAAACCCTAATTTGTATGGCTTAGATCATTTGATTGCATCTATAGGCCGTGATTTATTGCACAACTTCCCACAACCGCGATTGGCCATGCTTTGATCTCTTAAGAGGAAAGGGTAAAGGAAAAGGGAGGAGGAAAGGGGAAAAGTGAAGGGCAAATAGGCATGGACAAAAGGGAAAGAGGGAAAGGAGAAAAGGGCGGGGGAAAAGGGAAAGAGAAAGAAAAAAAAAAAAGGGGAGAAAGGGAAGGGAAAAAGGACACCGAGAAAAGGGGAAGAGGGAAAGGGAAGGGAAAAGTGAAAAAAGGAAAAGGGTAGGGGTGGAAAAGGGCATGGGAAAAGGGAAAGGAAAAAAGGGGGTTGGGGAATCACGTATGCATGATAAGGTGGTCCGGCTTGAAAGCTCTTGAGAATCACCCTCACGTTTCCAGTCTCACTTTGCCACTATATCCATGGTCTTTGCCACTATGTCCAAGAATATTGTGCTCTTGTAGAAGACCTAATAGATAAACCTGCTGACTTCTACTTTGGTCACCACATGTGTAAGTTAACACTCTGATCCTATATAGTAGAGACTTCACAAAGCTACTTTGGTCACCACATGTGTAAGTTAACACTCTGATCCTATATACTAGAGACTTCACAAAGCTACTTTGGTCATCACATGTGTAAGTTAACAATCTGATCCTATATACTAGAGACTTCACAAAGCAGATTGTTATTTGTTGTTCATCTTCATCAGAAAGGTAAATAACTTATGTTAAGGATCATGGATCTGAAAAGGCACTATTTCCTTTCCATTCTTAAGCCTCAAACCTGCATTTATTAACAACCAGTTCTTGTATCTAATACAGCAAGAAGATATCAAGAAATAAAGAAACGAATTGAAGCGTGCATGTCATGCTTATTTGATGTTTTCGGACTTGTTCCAGAAAACTCAAAGATAAGCTTTAAAACAAATTGAATCACCTGCAAAATTCAGCATAAGCATAAATCTACCAGACTGTTGATTCAAATTGCTACCAGGGTATTTTGACATCTAACAAGATCCATTACAAAAAACTAGTTAAAAAATAGGGACTGTTGATTCAAATTGCTACCAGGGTATTTTGACATCTAACAAGATCCATTACAAAAAACTAGTTAAAAAAATAGGGAAGCTTTATTGATTGAGTTGAAACAGTGCCGATTTTGATGCTAAATCAATTGAGTTGAAACAGGGCTGCCAACTAAATCGGCCTCAAACAGTAGATTAGCCTTTGCAGATTCTATAGCAAGATAATTGCCATCCTTGCTAGACAATTAAGACGACACAACATTAGCCAAAAGCTTAAGCAAAATTTTTATCTACAATCGCCATTGGCCATCCAAATTAAGGCGTTGCAGAATTCACATGCGCGATTTCGCGATTTCTCATTCTTAACTATAATTAGGATTTTCGCATTCTTAACTATAATTAGGATTTTCTTCACGGCGGATCCAATTCAAAAAAGACCTAACCATTCTTTTAGATGACAGATTACTCACAAAGACATAAACTCAGTAAATTTTCTAAACCTACAGAATTAAACTCGAATCAGAGCTCTTGTCTAAATAGCTCAAATTTCTCATACCACACCAATAACTTCAAAGAACAGACAATACCTTTAGCATAGGAGGTCGTTCTTCACGACCAATCCTTGCACGGCGGAGCTCGGGGCAGAAATGGAGGGCAAATTTTTCCTCCGGATATCACTCTTCATATAAAATTATGTTCCATGTCAACATAGGAGTCGAGCTCAGTCGGTCCTGCCCTCGCAGGGATTAAACTACAACCCAGTGAATTTTGGCTCAGATTGGGCGAGGCACTAACCAAATCGCTCCATTTCTATTTCCGGAAGCCACCTGTGTCAGCAGATTGATCCTCTGGAGAAGCTGCTTGGGCTCTCGGCTGCAGTAGGAGATATTTGAATGTTGCTGGCTACACTATGCCTCGCAAAAATAAAACTGAGGAGGAAATATACCCGACCATCAGAGACTTGACGGCCTTGTGCCTCCCTATGCATGTTCCACTTGGTGTCGCCATTAGAGAAAGCCGCCACACCTTGCTGTAACCTAGCAACACAATATTGTTTGCTCGGAGCCTGACTCCTAAAAGAGAATAAACAGCCACAAATTAAACTATACACAATCAAACTAGAAGCATAGAAAATCTTGTGGAAAATTATGCTTGTCTAAATAACATTTTGCCAAACATTAAGGCTGCATTGCAAGCATAAATTCGAAGGAGTTTTGCGATAATAAGAAATCATTGCATAGAATAGAATAGAATAGAATAGAATAGAATAGAATAGAATAGATTTTTATCGTTGCATAGAATAGAATAGAGAAGGCAAGAATTGGTTCATACTCAAATAAAACGTTTTAACAGTGGCATTGCAGTCGCTGCAAGGGATCTTCCCTTCCGCCATGGACTTGGCACAAGATTTACACACTGTCATATGCTGCATCAAGTTCCAAAGAGTTCTGTGGCGGAATGACATCTAGCGCAGGAGCTCTTAAGAACAAGCTCCGGCACCACATCATATACCTGTGACCTCCATTGTACATGAACAAATAAAGTTCTGTTATAAAAAAGGGTAATAGGCAGACTAAAAAAACTTGCAGCTACATGAATAATGGATTTACAGACAATGTCTTATGTGCAGCAAGAGATTCAAGCTGTAGATCAAATAGCAACCATCTATATCTACATTTTCTTAACAAATGAGATGTGGCATGCTAGGCCAGTAGAATCTATCAAGAGCATGGAAAACTCCAGGATCTGTCAAATGTGCAATTGAAGAAAACTAGCAGGAAAAATATGTACTTACCCACAACAGATTCCCCACAATTTGGTGGTTCATGTGATATATATCCTGAAGCCGAAGCAGAATGTTGAGAATTTCTTGAGGCTTCCGATGGAGAGGAGCTCTGTGTTGGAGATTTTTCGAGCAGTGATCCATTCGGGGCCCAGGGAAGCCCAGACCATATTGTAACCGGAGGCGTTCAAGATAATGCAGCAGTTTTACAGGTTGCAGCAAGGCAACAAATCAGTCCAGAAATATACAGAGGAATTCATGAGGCTAAGGTCAGACGCGTCGGGTTGGGAGAGAAGCATGCAAGAGAAAGCTATATTGAGGGGGTGGAATGAGGAGATCCGCAAGCTTGTGAGGGCAATAAACCCTAGGACAAGACGGGCTTTAATCCAAGGCTATAAGCTTGCATGGGTCAGGACCTCGTAATAGCGGGCGTATGCCAGCATACTTCCGTGATAAAGGCAAGGCGACAGAAGCTATAGCCCTGTGGCAGCCAGTCCAGTCCAAATTTAGAACCCCATATGGTGGGAAACCAGGGGAAACATCAGGAGAAGAAGCAGGTGTCCTTCAAGGACAAGCAGGAGGGGTCAAACTACTCCAAAGCAGTGCGATCCTTTTTGCAGGCAATGCCCAAGGAAAAGAGGCAGGAGTGCATAGAAAAGCAGTTGTGCTTTGTGTGCTTCCCAACCAAAGCCATAGGACAAAGAACCGCCTCTACGCCATGAGGCAAACTCTAGCGGAGTTGGGAGATTGGGACGCACTGTCGGACGACGACGGCGAAGAGGCCCGCGACTACATTCAGGGTGAGTGTCGGCGATCATGTTGGGAGGCCTGGAGCTGAGGACATGATCCTGCACCTTGAGAGCTTCACTGGCCAGAGATGCATTCGAAAATACGACGTTGGGGTACATGTCCAGATTCACGGGCCGTATTTTTTGGCCCATTTTGCAAAGCACCCAGATTAACCCGGAGGCCCTGGCCGAAAGCATACTCCCCACAATCCAAGGGGCAGCCGACGGGCCCGGTAGCTTTGGCCCCTTCCTTTTCTGTACCGTTTTGCTCCATATCCACCATAGCAGCACTGCCCCTGCTAGCCATGAAATCCAGGGTAGTTTCTACTTTGCGGGCCCCCCTGCTGGATGATGACATCTCCACCGTTGATTGTTTTTTTAAGCCAGATCCACCGTCAGATGGGATAGGGGGGCCGTAAACTAGAAGTGTCCCGAAATCCATTCCATCGCTCCTCAATCTCCGCTTTGAGTTCTTCAATATTTCGTATTTCAAACACAGTGTAAGTATCAGGGCCTCGGCATCCCAAGTCAGCTCGGCCTACCGTGCCAGTTAGTCGGTTCCAACATCCGCGATCCAAAATAAGTTTGAAGGAGTTGCTGGCATATCTTAGGTATATTCTAGTATATACCTACAATATCATGGTTGGGTTGTGATTTCTTCCGGTGGTCTATTTTCCTGATGCCATGTGACATGGCCAATATCCCGGAAATCCTAATCAGATATGAAGATTCCTCGACACCGTTGATCCTAAGCATTTTAAAACAGAGGAATAGAAATTTTTCTTGCCGCTTGTTCTCGTCCGGATCAGTGGAGGAACGTAAGTCGAAGAACGTTTATTTGTTGTTTTGCTTCTTGTTCCGACCTTGCACAACGGGTGAAGAACAGCTATGAAAGGGAAACAGAGATCAAAAGAACAACAGGTGAAGAACAGCTATGAAAGGGAAACAGAGATCAAAAGCAAATAGAGATCATAGTGCCATAGCCATGAGCGATGAGCTCAAAATCACTCCCCAACCATGATATTGTAGGGTAGAAAAATTCGAGTGATTCATTTTGCCTCGGCTAACGCCCGATCACGCCAATCCGGGAATCACTTCCCAGTTGTCTTACCCTTATACAATATATCAGAAACCCACATGAGCAAGGGCTTGCCCCCTTAGGAGCAACCCAAAAAGAGAGGAAAAGAAAAACATACCTTACACATCACACCAAAAATCTAGAGTCGAGCCCTTTTACATAGTTGCAGCAAAAGGATTTTGTCCCACGCCACGCGGGCTCCAACATGCCTCGTGGGCTCTAACATGCCATGAGGGATCCTACATGCCAAGGTGGCTCAAACATGTCACGTGGGCTCCACCATGCCACCTAGGCTCCAATTTGTCAAGGTGGCTGAAACATGCCACATAGGGCTCCATTATGCCACCTAGGCTCCAAAATGCCATGCAGCTCCAACATGCCACCTATAGGCTCCAACATGCCAAGGTGGCTCAAACATGTCACGTGGGCCCCAATATGCCATCTAGGCTCACACATGCCACCTAGGCTCTGAAATGCCACGCTGGCTCCAACATGCCACCTAGGCTCAAACATGCCACCTAGCTCCGAAATGCCACGCGGGCTCCAACATCCCACGTGGGCTCCAACATGCCAAGGTGGCTCAAACATGCCATGTGGACTCTAATATGCCATCTAGGCTCAAACATGTCACTTAGGCTCAAATATGCCACCTAGCTCCGAAATGCCACGCAGACTCCAACATGCCATGCCACGTGGGCTCCAACATGCCAAGGTGGCTCAAACATGCCACGTGGACTCCAATATGCCACCTAGGCTCAAACATACCACTTAGACTCAAATATGCTACCTCACCAAAGGGGAGAAGCCAAGCTCTAGGAGATGGACCACAAAAACGTTCCCGATGTAGCCTTTCTTGGCAGCGCTCCTCCGGGAGGACGTATGCTAATGCCCCCCCTTCCGGAGCTCAGTTTCCCTATCCAACTGTTGAATCCTCCGTTTAAGGAGCATGTTTGAGCCACCATGGCATGTTCGAGTCTAGGTGGCATGTTAGAGCCTAGGTGGCATGTCTGAGCCACCTTGGCATGATGGAGCCTAAGTGGCATGTTTTGGAGCCCACATGGCATGTTTGAGCCACCTTGGCATGTTGGAGCCTAGGTGGCATGTTGGAGCCCACGTGTTTGAGCCACCTTGGCATGCTGGAGCCTAGGTGGAATCTTGGATCTTGCGTGGCATGTTTGAGCCACCTTGGCATGTCTGGGCCACCTTGGCATGTTTGATCGTAGGTGGCATGTTGGAGCCTAGGTGGCATCTTGGAGCGCGCGTGGCATGTTTTGAGCCACATTGGCATGTTGCCTAGGTGGCATGTTGAGCCGAGTCAGATGTTTAAGCCACCTTGGCATGTTTATTCTAGGTGGCATATTGGAGCCTAGGTGGTATGTTTGAGCCACCGTGGCATGCTGGAGCCTAGATGGCATGTTGGAGCCCACGTGTTTGAGCCACCTTGGCACGTTGGAGCCTAGGTGGCATGTTGGAGCCCACGTGGCATGTTTGAACCACCTTGGCATGTTTGGGCCACCTTGGCATGTTTGATCATGGGTGGCATGTTGGAGCCTAGGTGGCATCTTGGAGTGCGTGTGGCATGTTTGAGCCACCTTGGCATGATTGAGCCTAGGTGGCATGTCTGAGCCACCTTGGCATGTTGGAGCCTAAGTGGCATGTTTGAGCCTAGGTGGCATTTTTGAGCCACCTTGGCATGATGGAGTCTAGGTGGCATGTTGGAGTCCATGTGGCATGTTTGAGCGTGGCATGGCATGTTTGAGCCACCTCGGCATGTTGATCCTAGGTGGCATGTTGGTGCCTGCGTGGCATATTTCAGCCAACTTGGCATGTTTGAACCACCTTGGCATGTTTGATCCTAGGTGGCATGTTGGAGCCTAGGTGGCATATTTGTGACGTCCCCTACTCATATATGGTGCACTCACCGTATACAAACAGGAGTTCATCCCCCATACCAGCTCCATGCTGATACAAGGCCCTCCACGTATCACTGCAACCTTGATGAGTTCCAGTGGGAAGAATGAAGGGGTCATTTTACCCTGTCTCCCTTAGGGCCTACCTAGCTGCGGAAGCGTAAGCATACATGTCAGTATAAATACATCAACATCACGTGACTATCACGAAGGATGGCTCATCACATATCTGCATAGATAAAGATCAGTACATCACATATGGAGATCCTACCCAAGGCTCAGACTCAAGAGGGATGACTGACGGCTTGGGCCTCCAGAAGTCATTGCACACAGAATTCATGGCAAATGGATTTGGCTGGCATAAGAACATGGCTTAGGGTAGTCCACTCCATCCGACCCTCCGTGCGGCACACTTTGCGAGTAGGTTGAAAAGTGTTGGGACCGATCAGAGCCCAAAAGGGGACTGACCCTCGGATCTCCCGGTCCAGATGGGGGCGGTGGGGATCACTCCCACCGAGAGGTTGGCATGCTGACTCAAGGTGACTAGAGGGCCACTGCCCGTACTCGACTGAACTCCATGGAAGGTGTCCACCACCCCAAGAGTGTCGAACCCATGCAAAGGCCGCACGCAGTGGCAGAGCATTAGGTCTAGTTCACTATAGTCCCCGATAGGCTTTATTACTAGAGGGACGTGATCATGAGTCAGGACATGAACCTCCTTGTAAGCCAGTCTGGCCCCTCCACCCACAACCAGGTGTGGTTCTTGTACCTGAGCCAATTTAATAAGTGCATTAAAGAGGGCTAGCTAGGAGCATCAACTACTAGGCTTTTAGGGCCTCTACCCCCCTTCCCAATACAATGATTCCACAGAGATCATCATCACATACATATCACAGAAGAACTAAAGAATAAGATTTAATCTAAATCACAGAGTTAGGTTCTTTAGTTATGGCTTGGTATCTAGGGATCTAGATGGCTGCTATGGCAAATCAATAGGCTAAACCAACTTACTCTATGTCTGGGAGGCGGTTTAGACTATTGAATTGGCAAAATACCTGATCCCTGGCTTGCTCCTCCTGCTCTGAACGCATCCATGCTACAGAACTGCTCGAAGATGAAGCTAGAAAGGGGAGCTGATGAGCTAGACTGCTCAGACACACTTGGGGAGTCAAGATTGGCTCTTGGATCAAGCAAACTTGAAAGTTCTGTAAGGTCGGGACTAAAAATGGAAAATTAGGGTTTCATATACCTTATATAGACTAAGGGTTAGGGCTAGGGCTTCCATTATCCCTTGAGCATGTGGGACAAATGGGTGTGGCCCACTTGCCTATATTAATTAAGTGGCTAAAGTGTACACATGGATAAATGTGTACACATGAATAAATGTGCACACACTTGCAAATTGCCCCCTAGGGTGCTACTTGCTTAGCTACACGTCGGCGTACACGTCAATCGGGATGGCGTGTATGCGTGCGAGGCAAGCGATGCTCGATCACGCCTGGGGACCGTGATTTCAGGCTGGAACGTCACATTCTCCCCACCTTGAAATGATGCTATCCGCAGCATCATGGGTCTCCCCACCTTGGGATCTTCTTGTCCTGCAACCAACTTGATGCATACAATTTATTATTACTATACTTACACAGTTATTAGAATTACTCTGAGGTAATATTTTTAAAACATTACTACAACTTTACATTATCCCAAATAACTTATCAATTCAACTCTGTTAAAGTAAAGTACTTATTAGCCTCACTTAATACAACATTTAAGTTTATCAGAATTCAACAATTTCATATACAATTATCCTTCGAGGTACTCTTCATTCCTTGCAACACATTCCAACAAAATTGTGTTGCAAGTCTTCATCTTCGACCTCCTTGCCCCTCCCAGGGTTCTATTGGTTGCGCAGTCGACACTACGTTAGTACCATTCTAATTATTAATAGAATTATAGTTATAAGGTAACCACCCATCTAATTAACTAAATGGATGCATGACTAATCTCCTGGCGTAGGAAGAGGATGCTCCTTCCATCGTGGCCGTGGAGACAACGCCCTATAATGCCTAGGATGACACTCATGCCTACACCTTTAGTTGCCTTGGGCGTGAAGGATGGCCCTCCCCGTAGGCATTGACTAGAGGTGCTTTCCTATCAATGCATGCCTGAATGGCCTCTTATCTCTCGAGGTTATCTACTTCCGTGAGACGGAAGTAGACTTTTGAATCTACCTTACAACTAATCCAAGCAAAACCGCGGTCATGCCTACAATGACATTACACCACGTCCTAGAGATCACCGTAGTGGTCCCATCATCGGTAAATACACATGCGTAGATTAATCTTAACTACACATCAATTAATCTAAACATGAATCGACATGCCTGAGCCGATTATTTCGGAGATGACCTTGCCGTCCCATTGCTCCATGAACTGCGGGTACTGCCTTATCAGGTCCTTCTTAAGTACCCATGTCGTGTCTTCCACCGGCAAGTGTTTCCACTTGACCAAATATTGGAGAAACTCTGATCTCCTTGTTTTCTTGAAGGCTTTATCAAGAATCAATTCTGGGACTATCTCCAGCTGCTCTTCTGTCATTTCCAACAATGTTGGCGTGTCCAAGACTTCTTCTGGATTTGGAGTATGCTTCTTCAACAAACTCACGTGGAAGACTTTATGAATCTTTAGGTGTGCTGGCAGCTCTAACTTGTAGGATTAGTTACCTACTCTCTTGGCTATTCTAAAAGGGCCAGCCCACCTTGGAGCAAGCTTCTTGCAATTTCGATGCGGAGCTTCGCCTGCTTCACTTTGATCTTGAGCCAGACGTTGTCGCCAACCTGGAACTCTCTGACCGTTCGATGCTTGTCGGCGACGCTCTTTTGTCGACTCCTTGCTGCAAGAAGATACCCACGGACTTCTTCTACCAGCTACTGCATGACGGCTAACATTTCATGCGAAACTTCTACCTTTGACACAGGATTGTGCCAACTGTCTTGAGTTAGACATTGGTGGCCGTAGTTGATCATGAACGGCGACATCTGGGATGATTCCTGCTTGGTGCTATTATAAGCGAACTCAACCAAGTGAATATAATCTTCCCACTTACTCTGCTTGTTCCAGACATAGTTTCTTAGCATATCTTCCAAGATTCTGTTGGTCCATTCTGTTTGCCCATCCGTCTGAGGATGATAGGCCGTGCTCATGGACAGCTTCGTCTGGATCGTCGCAAAAAGATCCTGCCAAAAGGCACTCATGAACTTCGGGTCTCTGTCGGAGATGATCTCTCTCGGCATACCATGGAGCCTGAAGATTTCCTTGGTGAAGAGAGCCGCTGTATCCAAGGCTGTATCAGTGGTCCTGCAAGGCACAATGTGTGCCATCTTCGACAGCTTGTCGACCACAACCATCAGGGCATCATTTCCTCTTGCTGTCCTCGGTAGCCCTGTTATGAAGTCCATACTGATGACTTCCCACTTAGCGTTTGGCACCGCCAATGGTTCCAATGCTCCTGGAATTCGAAGCTGCTCTGCCTTCATCTGCTGACACAGCTGACACTCTTTGATGTAGCGAGCTATCAGCTTCTTCATCCCTGGCCAATAATAACTGCTGCGCACTTTGAAATATGTCTTCATAAATCCTGCGTGGCCAGCTATTGGACTGTTGTGGGTGTCGTGGATGACTCAGGCACACACAACTTATTCTTATGGTACAAAAGGTTACCTTCCTTCTTAAAATTCTTGAAGGTCTCCCTCTCCTTATCTGTTCTTGCCTCCTTGCACAAGCTCGCCCACACTTCCTTGAAGTCTGCATCCGTCGGCAGGGTTTCTTCGATCTTCTTTCTGAAGTCGCTGGTGAGCGTCGAGATTGCATTGCAGTGAACTCTTGTTGTCAGAGGATGCCTTGAAAGCGCATCTGCTACCACATTGAGCTTCCCCAGCTTATAAACTATAACAAAGTCATATTCTTCGAGGAACTCCATCCACCTTTGCTGCCTCAGGTTGAGATGTGGTTGCGTGAACACGTATTGGAGGCTCTGATGATCCGTGTCCAACTGGAACTTCCTCCCCAACAGGTAGTGTCTCCAAATTCTTAGTGCTCTGACAACTGCAAGCAATTCTTGATCATGAGTCGGGTAGCGCGTTTCGGCATCGTTCATCTTTCGAGAGTCATAAGCCACTACTCGCTCTTCCTGCATCAGCACTGCACCTGTGGCAATCTTATTTGCATCTGTCGCCACAAGTTTGTCCTTCTCTAGGTCTGGCAGGGTCAGGACGGGGGCGGCTGTCAAAGCTTCCTTCAACATCTCGAATCCTGCTTGGGATTTCTTCTGCCAGTGATCTGCCCAATTCTTTACTTTTTCTGCCCTCGTCAAATCTGTTAGCGGGGCTGCTATCTTTGCAAAGTTCTTCATGAACTTCCTGTAGTACCCTGCTAGGCCAAGAAAGCTTCTGATCTCATGGATGTTCTTCGGCTCCGGCCACTGTATGACTGCTTCAATCTTGGCAGGATCCGTCGAAATCCCCTCCGATGAGATCATATGACCCAGGTATTCCACCCTCTCCATTGCGAAGTGGCACTTCGACAACTTGGCATATAACTGGTGCCTCCTTAGCTTCTCGAACACTTTCCTTAGGTGTTGTACGTGTTCTTCCAGGGATCTGCTATACACCAGAATATCATCAAAGAATACTATCACAAAAGTATCCAAAAACTCCCTGAAGATGTCGTTCGTAAGCCTCATGAACGTTGTTGGGGCGTTTGACAAACCAAATGGCATTACGATGAACTCGTAATGCCCATACCTGGTCCTAAATGTTGTTTTGTGGACGTCTTCTTCCTTAATCCTGATCTGATGGTACCCCGACCTCAGGTCTATCTTGGAGAAAACATTCGCCTTTTGGAGCTGATCCATCAAGTCGTCTGATCTGGGGAGTGCATACTTATTCTTGATGGTGTGCTTGTTCAACTGCCTGTAATCTATGCACATCCTCAAGCTGCCATCCTTTTTCTTCACAAAAAGGATGGGTCCAAATGGTGAGACACTAGGTCTAATGAACCCTAGGTCAAGCAACTCTTGCAATTGCTTCTTCAACTCGGTCAGTTCTTGTGTCGTCATCCTGTGCGAGGGCTTGCTCGTCGGCTTCGTGCCTGGTTCGAGTGCTATCTCACACTCGACTCTCCTATAAGGAGGAATCTGCTTGATCTCGTCTGGGAAAAGATCATGGAACTCTTTTACCAACTTAGCTATTTGCTTTGGTAATTTGCTGAGCACCTTATCTTCCTTGCTTTCTTCTGACTCTCTTTGATCTGAAGCTTGAAGATATATGCCACCTGCTCGCTCTTTATGCACTTGAGCAGCCGCTTACTAGACATACACTGCATGATGGGAACAACTTCCTTACCTGTAATTTCTATGATTTTGCCATTGAGCGCCGTGAAGGTCACCTTCTGCTTCCCACAATCAATGATGGCTCCTGCTGGTCCAAGATACTCCATTCCTATTATCAAATCATATTTGCCGATGTTCATCACTTCTGCCCCCATTTGGATGTTGATTCCCGGCAAATCAATGTCGAAGTTTATCCTCTTGCCTGCCGTGTGTCTCACTGCCCCACTTGCTAACACCACGGATCTCGGCTTTGACTTCAATGGCTTGAGCTTCAACATCTCAACCATTCTTGAAGACGCAAAGTTGTGGGTGCTCCCCGTATCTATCAGGACTATGAAAGATTTGGCCTTGGCCTTCCCTACTGTGGACATTACCTGATACTGATTTTCTGCTTGGTCTGAATCTATGGCAGCAAATATGTGACGTGGCCTGGCTTGAAGCACCTGAAGCCGAGCTGTTTCTCAATGCACTCCTGCCTCTTCTCCTTAGGCATTGCTTGTAAAAAGGATCGCACCGCTTTCGAATAGTTTGACCCTTCTTGCTTATCTTTGAAGGATACATGTTTCTTCTTCTGCTGCTTTCCATGACTGCTACTGTATGGAGCTTTTGCTGGTCCTGGACTAGCTGTTCTAGGGCTATAACTTCCTGCTGCTTTGCCCTTATCCTGATAGTACTGCTGTTTCTGCCCGTTGTTCTGAGGGCCGGATCCTTGCAGGCTGACGGCCTTCGACTCAGCTTCTGCTACTGTTCGGGGATTAATTGCTCTTACCAGCTTCCTTATTTCTTTGTTCAATCCTTCTATGTATCCTTCCACTGCGTGGCGTTCACTCAGCTTTGGCACATAAAGCCTGAGTCTCATGAACTCCTCCGTGTATTTTTGCACTGACTTGTTGCCTTGCTGTAGTTGATGGAATTGCTGCATCATTTGGCATTTGTGCTCCCTGGGCACATAGTGGCGCTTGAATGCCTTTGAGAATTTCCGAAACCTGCAGCTGTCTCAGCTCAGTCCATGTGCTTTGGCGTATCCCTTCCACCAAATGCGAGCCGCGCCCTTGAGGTTGGCTGTTGCCACCCTGCCTTTGTCTTTGTCCTTCATTCCGTATGCATTGCCATATTCTCTCATCTCGTCTAGCCAAGCCTCTGCCTCCATGCCTGACCGATTGTCCCTTGAGAACTGTTCAAGCTTCCTTGCCTTCCATACGTTACTCAGCGCCGAATCTACTTTCTTCTGGTAGTCTAAGGTCTTTCTGTCCTTGGGTCTGCCATCCCTACGGTCCTGCACCTGTTCCACCTCTTCCTCGAAATCAGAGTCTGAATTCGAGCTTGTATCGGAGGATTCCGTGCTAGGGGACCTCCTTCTCTTGCTCTTCTTCTTATCCTTTCTCGCCTTTTGAGGTGGTGCTTGCGGCAACTGGACGTTGTCATCTGGGTCAACTCCTATTTGTGCTGCAAAAAAGGCCTTTATTTCTGAAGGTCCGATCTCATCTGCGACATCTCCTCTTCGGGAGTCATGGGACTGAATTCTTCGTATAGGTTCCTTGCTGGGTGCTGTCTGGCCGGAGTCTGTTCATCTCTACGAACTTGCCGCTCTTGCTCAGCTGTTCCTGGACCTATAGCTGCATATACAAGTAGATCATAGCCTTACGGTTAGCTTTATTTGTTTTACATTATGTGTGTTTGGTGATATAGTTGTGGAAGCAAAATACATCAACAACACATTTAAAATGCAAAACAAAGTGTATTTATGTATATAATAGCTTAATTACAATGCTTCGGGGATCAAGAGTCTACTATTCTTGGAATCGCCGGAAGGATGGGTTATCCTGAAGAAACTTCTTAACTTGGGCCGTTCCTACCGAGCATCCCAAGTTTCTGAGGATGTTCGTTGGTGTCCCGCCCTGCAAGGCTGTCACCAAGTCTTCTACTCTGCGGTCGGAAGTGTAGGCCGCGGTCACTGCTAATCTTCCTTGTCGTCGGTAGGGTACGGCGAAGTCGAAGATATCAAGTGCCATCGTTCTCTTGACTAGGATGACATGGTCAACTGTTGGGATCAGTCAAGCATGCCTACCAAAGCCTGAGAGCGCGATGAGCATGAACACTCCTTCTTCGCCCCTTCACAAGGCCCCCAAAATTGAATTAGTATGATTTGTTTCTAATGGTTTCTTAATATAAACCAATTCTTAAAATCAATATCGATTTGTGGGCCAAAAAGTTTACAAACCATATCTAATTATATAACATAGTTTATCAATGCACTTTCGTAATATGACAAACAAATGTTGTTCCGAAACGCGGTACCGAAATATGATAATTGTAGCTGATTTTTATGACAACTTAAATACATGATGAGTACTACTACTTAATTTATCAAGTTTATCATAATGGGGTTTATTGACATTGTAACTTTGCATGCGTAATTACTAATTAGTATGATATTTTATGATTAATTTGTATGATATTTTATGATGATTAATCGTCATTGTAACGTAAATGCAGTCATTATGATATTTTATATAATGATTAATCATCAATAAAACTATGCTTCGTTTTACACTAATATTGTTTTTTCCATGATGCCAAAGAATGTGAAAAACTAGCGCATTTGTCTTCACGATATCAATACAATGTGATTTTAATATTGTTGATATTTAGTAGTGCTTCATGTGTCAAGTTTGGTGATACTATGAGACCACAGTAGCAATGGTTCATGGTAGCAATGAGCTTTATAATATGTTGATTGGTTCAAAGATGATGGTTTTGAGTGCTGCTGCAATAAATAAAATAAAGGATGCATTTATTCATTTAACAAAATAGACATTTTATCACCTTTAGATCATAGAGGCCCATCATATCAAAGAGAACGAACATGGATTTGATTGATGTTTGTAAGCAGAGAATAGATCATTTACATCATTTTATCCATACAATAGACGATGCAGATCTTATCAGTTTAATAAACATAGAGGCCTTGACATCCAAAATAAAGCCAGGTTTATCTCTCAGAAGCGTACAAGCAGCACTTCACTTGGAGCACCATGTTTCAGGTGTACCTGGCATTGTAACAAGTGATAGAAGTAGGAAAAGTATCAACTGCAGAAAACCATCAAGAATGCAACCTTACATCCAACAAATTGGCGCAACAACCTGTCAGTTAAGAGTTACCTTGCTGCCTAAGATAAAACAAATCTTGTTGATGGCACCACATTTATCGATTCGAACATTATAGAAAAACTGAGACCTGCTAGTTGTTGACGCAAGAGCATATCAAAGCATCATACAATATGGTATTATAGTGCTACAGAACGAAGATCATAGCTGTCTGCAATAATGTCAATACTTACTTCCATTTTGTTAGTCACAATATCATCAAATGCAATCAAATAAAGGACAGTGGCGTTAATCTATCTGCTACCCCAGCATTACTAAAAGGCTCATGGAATAGCTGGAATAAAACCACATTGGATTTAAGAATAGATTTACCAGAATATGGCCATCGGTTTCTACTTCTACTGCCGTCTGCATACAAAACCCTGTTCTGCAACTATATATTCAATTGCTTTACTGACCTTTGCTCACTGCTGCTGAACCTCTAGCTGGATCCAGATGTAGACAAAATGGCACTGTTCTGGATCACACAAGAGCAGTGCAAAATGCAAATCGAACACCAAGTTGACTATAACCTGAGATAACGCTGCTGGCAAATCCGGACTCCATACTGCACTCCAAATCCGATACAAGTACCTCAATCAGCCAATGCCATATCCATCTTTGTCTGATGCAAGATCCTCACTCAGCCACTGCCAAATCCGGACTTCAAATCTGGTACAGAGTCTTCGGCCATTATAGCATGAAAAAATCCAATCGATTTATCAGTTTGCTTCTGTATCTGAGTCCGCTTACAAGAAGCAGAAACCCTAAAATATTTTTACACTTCCCAGCATTACTAAGAGGCTCATAGAATAGCTGGAATAAAACCACAATGGATTAAGATAACCTAGACAAAGATATGAAATTTAGCACAGCGAACCTACAAAAAGCTATCAAACACAAATTAAACTGCTCCTATCATCTACAATAATTCCATTTATGTTTTCCCATAAACATCTTCATTGAAAAATTCAAGCAACAGACCCAGAACGTGCCCACCTGTTAGCCACCAAAATGGACTATACACGGTTAGCAAGCTCAGACGTTTATGACAAATCGGCTTCAACTGGTTGTGGTCTGCTCCTCGTTTGGTTTGTTCTGCACCCAACTCCTTACTTCTATGGCCAGCCTTCAGCTTCAAATTCGCCCCAATACAGACAACACGATCCAAATATAGCTTTGATGGCCTACAGATCACAAAGATATAAAAAATTCTATGGATACCCAAGAATGAAATCGGCATACCTGACTAGTTTCGAAAATCGCCGCGGATCAGAGAAGCAGGAGAAGGAATGCCGTTGAAGAAATCTTAGGGTTCCATCTTAGGGTTTTGAGTGGCCCAAAGCTTAAAAAAATAGAAAGAAAACCCATGCGACAAATTGACACCAAGGAAAATTAAGAGAAAATAACAAGGTGCTGCGCACGGAGGGTTGCCCTCTGTGACCCGAGAGTGAAATGGCTTAAATCACACTTTAAAGTCATGTTTTCGAGCATATACTGATATATACTTGGAATATGCCACAAACCCACATGGATGAGGGTTTTCCCCCTTAGGGGCAACCCAAAAAACTGGACTCAAACATATCAGTGGAATGCTATTTCCATGCCCAATTCATCATTCATAAGGCAAGGCATTCAAATACGCTAATAACTCACAAATTGAATCTTGCAAATAGGAAAAAGAAACACAATCCATTGATTCCATTCAAACTTTGAACATATCGAAAGACGAGAAGCAAGAATGATGATTTCGTTGATCTTTTAGTTTTCTTTATCGGGGCTCAACACATGCACGCACTGTAGCCCGGTTCTCCAAGATTGAAGGAATTCGAATTTCTATTGCTATTTTTGTTTTCTAAATTTAAAATTGCCTCCAAGATTTCCAACCACCTTTATTGATTTTAGTACTAAATTGGGGGACAAAAGAGACATCGAAAATGAGACACCCAAGTGTGCAGACATTTGTTTGGTTCTAAAACTACAAGGTTGAATCCATTATTAATGTCCGACATTTTATGGTAGAGTATCTCTCAATTTTGAATGGCCTAGAATGGCCTAGAAGGCGATCTTGAATATGTGGGATTTGAACCCACATTATGCCCAAAATCTAAGCATACCAAAGTGTAATTATAATGGCTAAGAGATAAACATGAAGCAACCACCATCCATGAGTATTCATGTTGATAATGAATATATTACATCCAAGAGGCCCTTACAATCTATGTACTCTAATTATTAGCTAGATAACTTTATTTATACTTACTCCATATATCATAACCATCATAACTGTATTTAAAGACACCGATTTAAATAAAGTGTTTAAAATAATCCCAGCTATGTAAAACTGCCTTCTTAATGAATGACCCATAATCATTTTCTTTATGTGGTTGTTTAGAACTTGGTGATATCAAACATATGGCAAAGAAATCGTAATCACGTTGTTTGCCTAGGAGTAACAATTTACTTCTTATATTCTATGATATAACAATAACCTTAGCTACAAGGCTTTTCTAAAATACTACAAACCACAAATCACAAATCACAAATCACAAATGCTTGCTACCTTCAGGGGATTTATTTATTTTGAATCACAAATGCTTGCTACCTTCAGGGGATTTATTTTGCATTTTAACACATCGACCTCTTCCCTAGGGGCAACCCAAAAACAAAGGCATGGCATAGGATCTTGGCGCCGCTTCAGTGCATGCGGGCCAAACCAACCGGAGTGCTGCCCTTTGGCTTTTTTTCTTTTTTTCCCCAAATATCTAGGATGAAAATGTTATGAACATTTATTTTTCCTTGCCACGACCCAGACAATGAAATAAGCCAGCCCCTCACTTCCTCGCGCATAGGAGGTCCTTCCTCTCCTTTAACTCTTCTTTGTCTCCTGAATAGATTGCTACCAAGTGATGGTGCTATGGAGGATATGGCCTTCTGTGCATGACTGAAATTTCATGTGAAAAGAATCCCATTTATGAGGTGAGGGAAAGATGTCAAAATAACAATATTAGTAATAATAGCTATTAATATTAAAAAGAAAGAAAACAATTAAGGGCGATCGGGGCCAAGACTATACAAATCATATGGCACAGTTCGCCTGTGTTGTCTCTCAATTTCCATGTACCCACATCCTTGCTTGCCACCGGTGGTGCAGATAACGACATCGAGGCAGGACTTCTTTCATCCTTGCGGTAAAAGTTAGTGTCTAGTTATTAACTGGGAAAGGCTGGATTTTATTTTGCATTTTGAAGCAAGAAAAGTAGTGGAAATGCTAGAGAATCCTAATCATGTTTTGATGATTTTATGCAAATGTAGTCGTCCGATGCTCAGTATTGCATATTTGTTCTAACATTAGACTGTAGTTTTGCAGTTATGGTCACTGTCACAAGAAGACCCAAGGGTGTTTTCCGAAGCCAATCTTTCTTATCATAGTGCAGCAGTCAACATTGTGAGGTTTTCTCCATCAGGTATACACCCATATGAGTTTGGGTATAAGTTGTGCCTGCGCTAATACGCTTTTTCTGTCAGGGCGAGAACTTGCTTCTGGAGCAGATGGTAAGAACTGAGTAATGCCTTACATAAGTCCATTTTTTATGGTATTAGGATGAAGGTTTTCTTATCGCTACTCGCCATAAAACAGGAGGTGAGCTGCTTTTATGGAGGCCTATCCAAAGTAATGACAACACTTCATTATGGAAGGTTATTAAGACACTGCGGTGAGCTCCAACAACCATACAAAGATCCTACTGGCCAATATTTGGCATCTATAAGCTGTGACCTGCGGCATATATTCATGTAAATCTGCATCAAGCAAAAGCAAAGGTCAAGAAAAAAAAACATTCACATGCCAACATATTCTTGTGAAAACTGAGGCTGGAGCACTGGATACAACTGAAAAGTTAATTGACGATGGCTCCATGACAAAGGTTTATATTTAATAGATAGTTAGGTCTCATTTAAGTTAAAACAATTTTATGCGCGTTTGCTTCTTTTTCCCTTATTCTACGACATGTTAACTGTTATGTTATGAATTGTAGGCCGCTCCTCTGAAATATCACTTGTTTCATGATGAAAACATGCCATCCTTCTTCCGTCGGCTAGCATGGTCTCCTGATGGTTCCTGATGGTCTAAATACATACATTTAATCTGCCCGCCACTATGTCACTGCACTGTCAATTATGACAACCATAAGCATTCCTTCCACCATGAAACAATGCCTGAAATGTAAAATCTTCAGCATTAAAATGTAGCTTATAGCATTTGGAATATTGCTCTGTAGATAACCTTCTTTGTACGTGAATATTATATCTGAGGCCAAAACTAATAACATACACAAATGCAGCCTTCTATAAGCAATCATGCAGAATCACAATGTTTTCCTTTGATTTTATGATCTAAAATTTTAATGATTTTGACAAAACATATATCATTGTCTAAGCTTAGAGAGTATAAGAAGACCTCATTGTGCGGACACTGTAAAAAAATAAAAATTCACGTATCATCAAAGAGAAAAGGCAAAGCACTCACCGATCCAAAATGAAGATTTCCTGCAGCTATAATTCCATTATTTCTTCTTCGCCACAATGACGACTTTTATAAAGCCTACACTGTACTATGTCTCTTATTGCTTGATAGAACCAATTCTTCAGAAACTATCACGAATTGGAATAGCAACTTCTGTATCAGACTGAACTATACGATTTCAAACCTTTTGATGAAACGACCTCCATTAAAAACTCCACAAACAAACTAATGAGCAACCAAAATGCAAAATATTTAGCTGTTGCCTGCAAACAAAATAAGCTGTCTGAAATTTTTGACATGGAGCAGAAAACATGGGAACAAAAATCACAAGGCTTTATGTGCACATATTCACTTGGTTTGCTGACCTCAAATATTCATGCTTGTAGATCAATAGAACTTCTTTGTAAACTGTAAATCGAATAGTAAACCAAAAGGGCTACTTATCACTGTTTCTAAATCCGCGCTTAATAAGGGCCAGAATGATCAAATTCATTTATTTGCTTGCGGCATGCTTCCTAAATTGATTTTTGACTGGAGTTTTCAAGTGGCCGTAGCCTTCTATTTGTGCTTTTATGCCCAAGCCGGAAATTGAGGCCAATACCTGGTTTCTAAGCGCCATAGCCGAATCCAAAAGAGAATTCCAAGAAACTAGATCTCGCTCCGGCATTCCTGGAACAGCTCAATCACATTATGGAGCTGATCTGATTGGGCGTAAGCAACAATTGCAGCATTCCTTGAAACAATATCTTTCAATGGCGTTTTCTGAAACAAGTTAATTGCATCCTGTAGGCGTCCATGCTGAATATACACATTAACCATAATATTCCATGAAAAAACATTACGACAATCCATGCTTTCAAAAATCTCCTTTGCATCCTCCAAAGCTCCACATTTTCCATACATTTGAATTAGAACGTCTGCCACATATCCATCTATTTGATGGCCATTTTCAGTGATGAGATGGTCAATGCGCTTACCTTCAGTCAGATCTACAATAAGGATGCAATGAATGGGACATCTAGAGGACCTTGTTCCCCTGCTTCCATGTCCCAGGTTTTTTTTTTTTTTTTTTTTTTTTTTTGAAGGTAAGAGTTGGTTTTATCATTAATTATGAAATCTCAGAGTACATAGCAAAATATGCTTTCAGAAGAAGCATATCAAAATATAGTGAAGTGTAGCAGATGATAATAGAATGTAAACAGAGCGCAAAATGAAGTCTTCAGATTTAGGAGGAAGAACGATCAGGAACCTCCCTTGGTAGAATGAAATAGCAGTAGGTAAACAGCAGAACACAATTCCGGAGCAGAACCGATTCCATCGAACAAAACCTGCCAAAATCCACCAAAAGAGTAAACCAGAACTAAATAAAATAAAAGCCGGTATATGCTTCTTGTCTTAAAGGACAAATGGACAGGGATTTCAGCAGTGGTCTGAGAAGTAGGAATTGAAATAGGCATTGAAGGAATCTGTGGAGCCAAAGAGATATTGGGCAAGGGGCCAATTATTATGATAGCAGAGTCGAAACATATCTTTATCCACCAGAAGAAGTAACAGTGACCCATATAGATCTGCCATTAATTTGTGACTATAGTACCATGTTCTATATCTTGAGAGCCGACGTCGCGGAAAATTCGGTTATTTGGTTTGTGAATTTCCACAGTAAATGGAGCTGGATGACCTCCCTGCAAAATATACTTGCCCACATATCTTCACTCTCCTTGGTATAACTCATACGTCCTCTTTTCATCAAGAATGACTCCATAGAAGTGGCAATGTCATTTTTCATGACTTGATCCCGAGATGTCCGAATGAAGGGAGAGCTGCTGGTATCAAACTTGTTGTTTCCTTCTCCCCGTAAGAAACTAAGATACTCTAGGATCATCAGAAAGAAATAAATTAGAGACCACAACATTTAGACTGGAAGCAAACAAATCATAGTGACCCCTATACAAACCATATCCTTCCCATTTCCTGTCAAAATTAGCTCCAAATTTCTTTTTATGAGCTGTAGCAATAGTCTCAAAATCAAACTGAAAGTGCATTTTTAACCAGAAGATGGACACACTTTTTTTACCATATAACACCCTATTCCTTGCTTTCCAAATGTTCCATAGAGCAATTTTAATGACTGTATTATCAAATTTATTATCCTGATTCATAAGAGACATAAGATCCTCATTGATATCAATCATAAATTTATCAGAGAACCAAGACCAGAAACCATTTAGGGAGCTACAGAAGAAAATATGGGACATATCCTCAGGCCTGTTACAAGCTAAAGGGCACATAGCAGAAATATTAGGGTATCTCCTGGACATAGAGACCAGATTGTTTAGACTACCATTAGCAATAAGCCAAATGAAATATGAGATCTTGGGAGGGCAATAAGAATGCCAAACATTATGAAATAAACTTTTGAGTTGATCATAATTAATGGACCATTTCAGCATAGCTTTACATCCCTCATTGTTGGAAGTCATTGCATTGTAAACATTTTTGACTTTGTAATCCCCTTTGTCATTTACTCTCCAGTCACTCTTTCCAGAATTAACAGCTAAATTTGAGAGGAAGGGTTTGATGAAAAAATAAATTTTCTTATCAGAAGAGGTGCCTCTGATAATACCCTTCAATCTAGTCCATGGAATGACTCTACCACATATAAACATGTCTCTGATATAGACTAAACCAGCTTCATTCCATTTCTTATAAATTCTGGGGTGCTTGATAGCAAGAACAGGAGAGTTACGCTTTCGTCATGATGGGATTCCAAAAGATTGGAACATCGAAAGTGAAGCTCCTCTCTTTAATGAAATGAAAATTAGGAGAGACAAAGATTCCAGGCCTTGATGAGATTGTGCATAAGAGGGGAGATGTTGGAGCCTGGGCATGGCTTCAGTTGATTGAAAGCAGAATGAGGGAGCAGATGATGAATAGAGGGATGACCACAAGGGTGACTTAATGATATCCAATACCTGATAAAGATATAAGCAGGAGATTGATTCCCATGAATAGCTTTCCAAATGAGTTTACCCGCAAGAGATTGAGCTTGAATAAAAAGGTTCTTGCAACCTAAACCTCCAGAAACTTTAGGCTTACATATGGAATTCCAATTAACCAAATGACTTCCCTTCCAAATGAAATTTCTAATTACCTTTTCAAGCTCCAGGTAGACATATTTAGGAGCAACTAGAGCTGTGGAAAAGTAAACATGAGAACTGGCAAGAACAGCATTTGCAATGATAGATCTACCTGCAAGAGAGAGATAATTCCCATAATTGTTCAGTTTCTTTTTAATTCTCGAAATAATAGGATCCCAGAGGCCTTTGATGCTATGGTTCAAAGCTATAGGCAACCCCAGTAACTTGGTTGCCTGATTAGAAGGAAGGACATTAATGCCAGCAAGAACTGGAATATTGAGGTCACCAATGATCATACTTTTAGACAAATTCAATTGGATACCAGAGGCAGCAGAGAATTGCCTTAAGATCTTAAGAAAAAGATTAATATTTTGGAGATCAGCATCAAGGAAGGAAAAGGTATCATCAGCATATTGAAGAATGGAAATACTATCATCAGAATTTGGGAGATTTAAACCTTTCAACTGGGCAGTATTTTGATAATGAAGAGTGACCCTAGTTAAGAGTTCAGCAGCCACAAGGAAAAGATAGGGAGCAAGAGGACATCCTTGCCTAACTCCACAAGAGAGAGGAAAGAAGCCAGAAGGGACACCATTGATGAGGACAGCAGAATTGGATCTAGAGTTTAAACCATGAATAAGTTTCATGAGCTTAGGATGGAAGCCCAATTTAGACATGGCAAAATCCAGAAAATCCCATCTCACAGAGTCAAAGGCTCTTTTAAAATCCAGCTTGAGAAGAATACAATTTTGGTTCGAAATTCTGTTCCAGTGCAGACCTTCCATAGCAGCCACATAATTGTCCAAGATATATCTATTAGGAAGGAATGCTGATTGGTTTTGGCTAATATTTTCCTGAAGGAAGCTTTTAATTCTCATAGCAATAATCTTAGCACATAGCTTGTAGGTGGTGTTGGTGAGAGAGATGGGCCTCCAGTCCTGAAACTTAGAAGGATGATCAACTTTAGGAATGAGAGAGATAAATCCACTGGAAATTGAAGGATGCAAATGATTGTCATTCCAGAAGGCATGAACAAGGGAGATAACATCAGTTTTGAGTATATCCCAAAACTTGATGTAAAATTCAGCAGGGAGGCCATCCGGCCCAGGAGATTTGCCTTTGGTAAAGGAATTTAAAATCTCATAGATCTCAATTTGAGATGGAATGGCAATGAGAGCTTCATCCATGATTTCCCTAGGAGCAGGAAGAATAGAGTCCACAGTGGAAATAAACTCTTTGGCTTCTGAGGCCATGTTGGGGTCTATTGGCTTATCACTAAAGATATCCATATATCTGCTCTTGAAAAAATTTGCAATTTCAGAATGAGAACTGTAATTGTTGCCTTGATCATCACTAGTTTCAGCAATGGAGTTTCTAAGAACCCTACTCTTTGCAACCCTGAAGAAGAATTTAGAGGAGCCAGAGTCCATATCATTAGCATATTTGATTTTACATCTAATTGCCGATCCCTTAGCTTCCATCTCCTCAATATTCTTAATTTTTCTCTCTAAAATATCTTCACCAACATGGAGATTGTAGTTAGATGGATCATTCTGAAGAAGAGACCTAATATCCTTCATATACACTAGGAGCTGGTTTTTTTCCTTGGTTCTCTCCTCTTTGATAACTTTGGACCAGTTTTTAATCCACCCCTTGATTTGCTTGATCTTAGAGTAGAAACATTTCATAGAGGGCAATTGACTACCATCAACCACATTAGAGTTATTGGAAAGAGTCTCATAAAAGGATCTGAACTGAGAGCAGAATTTCTCATTCTCAAGCAATGAGGAATTGAACTTGTAGGGCGTGCTCCCTTCTCTTTTGATGCTGGTGATATGAGAGGTATGAAGGAATTGGGGCTGATGGTCAGAGATGGAAGTGCCCTCATCACTTGTAACATAGCTATTATCCCAGAAGGATGTAGAAGGATTGGAGACATAAAATCTGTCTAAGGTGCAGAAAACTCTTGCTTTATCCTTTTGTTTATTTGACCAAGTGTAGGTGGCAGTAGAGGATGGAATATAGACCAGACTGTTTTCAGCAATAAGAGTATCCCAGTTCTCCCTTTCTGTTCTAGACATATTGATTTTATTTCCTAATTTGAGGTCCCAAGATGGAGTATTGTTAAAGTCACCAGCAATAATCCAATTGTCCAGAGATTGGGCACTCAGCCAAGAGTTAATTTCAGACCAAATTGGCTCCCTATCTTTTGGAGAGGTGGGAGCATAGACATTGATTATACCAAACCTGGAGTTAGCAACCGAGCAGGTCAAGGCTTGCCAGGCTCTTGAGGGACTGTTATAAAAGGAGGAGTGATTGATATCTTTCTTCCAGATAATGGCCATTCCACCACTTGCTCCAGATGAGCTGATCCAAGTAGAGGTAGAATTAGGATAAATCCACTCCCCTAAATTACTACATTCAAAGGAGGGAAGTTTAAGTTCTTGAAGAATAATGATATCTGCATTATATTGTCTAATTTGGGCAATGGCTCTTCTTCTTTTTAGAGGGCCTTTAATTCCCCTGAGATTCCAGGAAAGTATCTTCATATCACTGGGAGAGGGGAGAGAAAGAACTAAAGAAGAATCTAGAGCCTGGTCTTTCTGGATTTCCTTTTACTTCTAGTATTCTGGGCTGGAGTTTTATTGAAGCCAGACAAAACCATAGCATGATTAGTCCTATCCTTTCTGACAGGTTTTTTAAAAGGTTGGGACTTCCCCTGCAGAGGGTCGATACTAAGACTTTCATTTAAAAATTCTTCTTTGTCCCGGTTTTCCTTATCACTACCATATCCCTCACTATCGAATAATCGAGCAACCCACGGATAGAAATGAAACATAGAATTTTTATCATTGTTTAAAGGAACGTAATTAAGAACTTGCACGGATGTTGCTTTCCCTTGAAGCTCCATGTTTTGAATATCCTTAGGAGTATCGGGGAACCATCTCGGGATCAGCCATACGAGTCAATATCCATCCTAACTTCTTTTGAATCGAGGGAAGAATGTGAGGTATGATTTTCTTGAGAGAGGCCATCTGTTCAATAAACTTATTGGGAGTATGCAAAGGATTGCAAGGACATTCAATCGTTTGGAAGTCCAAATCAATTAAGGAAGGCAATTCAACAGTGTTTGTTTCAACTGGATGGATATGGATAGTTGAAGAGTCTTTTAAGGGTATAGATGAGAGACAAATTTGAGGAGAAGCACATACCTTACTTTTATTTAATTCAGGATCTAGATTACTCTTAAGGTCAGATAATACCTGAAAAGGATTTGGAGAGTTGATCTTTAGATTGTCTTGCTGCTGTACTGATATTTGAGTCAAGTCTTCAGTAGTTTGACTTGAATTGCTAGCTGGATGAGAGTCCTTTTCCAGTTCATTTGGTTTGTTGATGCTTTGTTGTTTCAAGCTTGCTGGCAAGGTGATTTTCAGCTGTGAATTCACCTGACTTGAATTCAGTTGGCGCTTAGCTTTGTCTCGAGATTTCATATCTAATGACCCACTCTTACTCTTATTGACTGAGAAATCCATAAGGTTATATGAACATTGAGCTTTCCCTTTAGCTTCTTTAATTATTTCACTCAGAGTGAAATTTAGCTTGTCTGTAGCCTGGGTAACTTTCCCAGACACATTCCCTTTTACTAGCAGCTTAGGTTCACCCATAGATAGAGGCATATTGTATTTTGTTATGTGTGCTGTTTCACACATTTTATCTCTATCTCTTTCCTCATCTCTGGCTGCCTTATTTCTCTGTATTCTCTTATAGCTACCATTTACTTTAGTCCATTTGAATGTGTCACTTTCTGGCAGCTTCTGGAATTGTGAATTCTTACTAGAATTCCCCTTTGTAGCAGTGTATATAACAGGATGATCCTCTTGCTTTTCTTCAGGATCCCGTTGAGTGAAAACCTTGTTTGGAGGTTGGATTTCTTTAAGTCGTGCCCCATCTTTGGGACTTTGTCAATCTGAGGGTCCACAGTTGAAGTTTTGCAATCAGAATACCAGAAATGCCTTTGAAGGCATTTCTGACATGTAGAGGGCAGACCTGACCATCTAAGGTTTAATTGAGATTCACAACCAAAGGCATCTATGAAAGGTATGGAAAGGGGTATATCTTTGGAGAGGTCAAGCTGAACAAAGCTTCTAGGAGGTTTGGCAGGGGAATATTCAGTAGATATATAAGATCCAACAGAATTGAACAAAAGCTTGAAGCACTCTTCATCCCAATAAATAGGATTGAGCCCAAATAGAGATGTAGAGGCAATGCAAAGATTATTCATTTGGTCAATATCAATGTTAGGGAGCCATTTGAGAAAGGACAACTGAGAAGTATCAAAGGTCATAGGCCCGTAGTTGAGAAAGAAATTTGCTGATCTGGAGTTCCCACATTCAAGCATGATGTAGGGGTAATTGAGCCAATAGATAGCCTGAATTAGGATCCCTTTGTTGAGACTGAGGAGGAAGGCCCACAATTTTTCAAGCTTAATTCCACATTTTTGAACTTTGATGATCACAGCAGAATTTGAAAGAGTATCTATTTTAGAATGCACAACAGGTAAATTCAAGGAAATACACAGTCATAAATCTTCATTTTCCGATCTTTTTTAGATATGGAATTGATGCACGCTTGAGTCTTTCATCAAGTTAGGTCATTCGAGCGGACCTCCGGGCGACCTCTTGCAACTCCATATGGGATGGGAATTTGAGTAGCAGGGTTTAGGGGATGGAGAATACCCCTATGATCAGGATCAGCAGATAAATTGTCCCAATGAGGAACTTCGTGAGAGATCGGATCCATAGCAGAAGGCGGGAGCAGCAAATTATCAAAATTACCAAAGAGGATGGTATCAGAGGGTTGATTTTGATAGGAAATCAATTTAGGTAGAATGGCGGTTCGATCGGAAGCTGGAAGGTGCGCAAATGCGTGAAGAAGAGCCAAATGTTTAGGGTTTTCCAGATAATTTGTGACCACAAAATCAGGGAGAAACAACAAAAGTTCATGCAAAACTTTTTAACAATTGAAAAGGGGGAAAATTAACCGGAAGCAGGGGATATGAAACCATTGGAATGAAACAAAATTAAACAAAGATGATCAGGAAGCCAACATGCTGTAAAACTGATTGCAAGGAGATCCTCATACAATTCAAAGAAATTTAAGGAGAAATTCCTTCAAATTGGGCAGGATCTTGAGGGGAGAAAACTTCAACAGAAATCAAATAATCCAACCAATTGCAATAGACTCTGAATGTCCCTGTTGGACCAACTGCATTCGAACCCACAAATTCCTCAAGCCAAGAATCGATGATTTGAACCTCGAAATCAATACTGCAGGGCACAAAGGTGAATTCCGAGAAGAACAAATTGTCTGGGAAAAACCTTTGAATAATCAAAGAGCTCCAAAGCTCAGTAGCCGGCCCCTTTAGAAATCCACACGAAATTCTATTCCTCTCCCTTATAATTGTGAAAACAGAGGTTTCCATAAGAAAGATCGAATGAAGAGAGAATACAGCTTCATAAATGTATCAAAATGGGAGTCAAATTGTAGAGCCTGATGAGAGGATTGCAGCTAGAGCTACCCTTCTACTAGGGCAGCAGGATGATCCACAGGAATTGGGCTTCAGATCACCAGAAATTCAAATTTCCCTTAAGTTTTCCCAAGAAGAGGCTTGTAACAGAAAAAACGGGAAAAGGACAAAAGAAGCAAGAAAATTGGCGCTCGCCCATTTTTCCGAGCTGTCCCAGGTTTTAAGATTGTCGGATGTACATGCTGAATGCACGCATTGCAAGGATCTATTAGGTGTATTGTAATGGCTCTTCCAATCAAGTGACCTGCTAAACATGTTGGATCCTGAGATCTATCAATCATATTTGGGTGAGAATGGATCAGGTACTGCTATAGTTTGAGAACCACTTTACTTAAAACTACTATGCAAGAATCTCAGTCTCAGGTGCTAACCTCCATTGTATTATGGACGACTTTGATAGATTGGTCCTCTTTTTCATTCTTCTCATAAGGGTAACCATACACAAATTCAACTCTAGAAATGTGAGCAGAGAATCACCTTCTTATAAAATCACCATTCCCCATTCTTCTAAACTTGAAGTGCTGCCTCTAGTATATGTTACAAAAAAGCCTTGCCTAATCACAGGCCTTGGCCTGAGAATGCTCAAGTGTCATCTCACAGGACTTGCAATTACAAAATGCAACAAATCCTAATCAATAACCAATCAAAAATTCCAGAGCAGAGCTCCAAATCCAGCCATATCAATCTCTGATGATAAAGAGGTAGTCGTGAAATTGTGAATAGATAAGCATATCAAAAACAGAGTACACAGTTACAACAATATAGAAAACAAATGGGAACAATTAGCAAATAATAGAATTGCAAAGACTAACGCACAACAGAGCCGGCCATATCTGTTCAGCATGCCGATGTAGCCATCCACTGGCCCATATTTCCCACAATAAGCCTGTGAGATAAATGGAGAATGTCCTTGGACAAAGGAAGAGAATATCGAAGACACAGATCTGGCATTACATATGCTGAAGAATCCGGCTGGAGAAGCTTGGCTATGGCGTTGTCACTTACTGAACAGGTAGATGGGGTTGAAAATAAAGGAGAAAGAAAGAAACAAGGCATCCAAAAAAGAATGCCAGAAATGGCGCCTACGAGCAAAGGCTTTGAATAGAGAGACCAAAAATTGGGGTTAGGATGCGAGGCACCTGGTGGGAGGAGAGCTTCCGTCGGATCTGAAGAAGAAGGGTCGAGCTGCGCCATGGGCTGGATGACCGAGAGTTTACAGGAAGCATCCAGTTTGGAGCAGTCACCAGCATATCCTAGGGATATTCTAGGATATACCTAGGATATGCCAAAAGCCCAATAAACAAGGGTTTGCCCCCCTAGGGGCAACCCAAAAATATCTACGGCAGTTGTTTACTGCTCCAGCATTTTTACCTGCATTTTTGTCGTTTACCTAGCCATTCATACAGTTTTACCCTGCATTCAGATCGTTTACTCAATATTCTTGATCGCAGAATAATTTTTTACTGGTTTCCACGTTATACGTATACAGGAACGCCCCTCTGCCTTCGATTCCAGCGAGGGAGGCTGGCCGACGCGCGGCAGCGCGGAGGCTTGCCTGACTCGCCGGAATCGAAGGCAGAGGAGCGTTCCTGAAACGTGAAGTTAGGGGTGCCCTCGATTCAGTGCCACGTGGCGGCCATCCAACGGCTGCAGTGAAGAATGGCAGGTAGAAATGCAGAATGTCAGGCGGAAATGCGGAATGCCATGCGGAATGTCAGGCTAAAATTTAGGCCAACATTCAGGAAAAGAATAGCTGCCATGTGGCGCGACGCCATTGGATGTAAGGGCTGAATCGAGGGCACCCTGACTTTACGTTATAGGAATGCCCATTTGTGTCAACAAGGCCTTGCGCTGCAGCGCATCACAGCAAGAAAGCCCACTAAATGGGCTTTTCTATTATATAGAAACAAATTTTAGTTGAAGGTCGTCATACATAAATACTCATTTTATATGAATCCTTTAAATTTGTAATCATGAGACCAAATTTGTACCAAGGCTAGAGACCAAAGTTTGGTGATACGGTAAGAGACGCATATATATTCGAAGGAGCTTTTTGAACTTTCTGAAAGCTAACCATGACGTGGTCAAATAGTTCTAATGCTTTCGTAAGATTATGCCGGATTACATATATGCTAAATATTTAATTGGGGTGAAAATTGTGTTTGCTAACGGAGGTTGTATCTTGACGAATTAACCTTCATGCGAGAACTCCAATTTAGGAACATTTTTTGAATTTTACTCTCCCACCAATAAGAATATCATCACTAAATCAATGACCTAATCCGACTTGAGACTGCCTTAGACATCATTTTGGAAAGAACCGGTGAGTGCATCTTTTTTCATAAGGAGGTCACAGAGAGCAATAATGGGAGATCGACATCTCCCACTCTCGTACTCTTAAAGTGCGCAATCTATCTATACAAGAATTAATCCAGAAGATTGTGTATTGGGGCAGAAGCACATATAGGTACCACAAGAGATAGCGGTACTGCAAAACCAAAGGTTTTGATAATAAAATACAGGATGGAGCAAGAGACATTTCCAATGACCATGTTGTCCATGTGAAGATAGTGTCCCTTCCACTAGAGCAAGATACTTCAAGCATGTTATACGAAGATACAAATTCTGCCCCCGCCGACTCTAGCTATGAACACCTCTGTTGGAATTACCATGGCCGGAGATGTGGGAGCATGGGCGCAGAAGTCATGGACATCGGAAAGTATGACCTTATAGTCGACATAGAGTTCTTGAAGCCAACTAAAGCAATGATCAACTGTGACAAGCATGAAATTTCGATTATGGCTCTGAATGGCAAGCAGTTCGTGGTCAAAGATAAAAAAATTGCTTCTATAATGTAGTGCATGTCAGTAAAACAGCTATTTAAGTGCATCATGAAGGATGAGGTTGAGTACATTCTTAAATTAGAAGCCGTCGAACTCAACTGCAGTATTAAGAAGAAAGATGCTACTTCGGAAGAGTTGCCTAGGTCAATTGCAAAGCTAATCAAGGAGTTTCATGATATATTTTTGGATGAAATCCAAAAACTTTCACCCTATAGAGGCGTCAATGTGAAATCACTCTTGCACCAGACGCAAATTTAACCAGTAATGCTCCTTATGGAATGAGCATTCCCAAGCTAGCAGAGCTCAAGAAGCAGTTGATGGAGTTGCTTGGGCTTAGATTTATTCGGCTTGGATTTATTCGACCTAGTTTGTCACCCTTTATGGCACCCATCCTCTTCGAGAAGAAGAAAGATGGAAATTCGAGGATGTGTATCGACTATCAACAACTCAATAAGCGGGCGATTAAGAACATAGTTCTTACCACAATGGCACATGCAATCAACTTTCGCTAGAATGATACATGTTGGTTGCGAAAGGATTTGATACAGTTGCTCAAGAAAACTCCTTGACGCTGATGCTCTACTCTTACTGGTTACAAAGTCTCTATGCTTTGTTTCTTGCTTTTTACCACTATATGTAACAAAGTTTTATATTGAGCTAAGTGTATATTTTTTCCAATGTATTCTTTGTGATATTATGCTTTTTAGTATCTGTAGAGCATGTATATATTTTGTCCAAATTGTGAGGAGTTATAGACAAGTCAATATACGTAATATAAGTTTATAATTACAATTAAGGATCATGTTTTGAAGTAGGGCAAAAATAGATACGATAGTTGGAAGTACTAGTTAACGTTAAAAAACTATGCTAAAAGTTAGTATGATATTAAGGATTGAAACAAGTATATTAAAAAAACAACAACAAAAACCAACATCATAGACTGCTAACAAGCATAGTAAATAAGCATGTCCCAAAAAACCATAGCACACTTGCAAAGTCAAATATGGTTTTTCAAAAACTTAGGAGGATTAAAACTAGGTTAAAAAATATATAATAATACTGATAATTAGTATGTAAAGTCACTTTAAATTATCATATTGACAACGTATGCTTAAAAATCACCTGCTGAACTAGTAATAAATTTAAGAAACTAGTGTAAGATATAAAATCAGTATAAAAACTATGATTGTACTAGTAGTGATTTTACAAAATCATGAAAGCCATATAGTTTTTCTTAACATTTTGAATTGCGTGTACTAAAAACCACTCTCATACTGGTTTCCATCATGATTATGAATGCAAGTTAACTTTTGGGGGCCTTGTGCTTGGGCTGAATTTGCGGTGTATGACTGCTATCCTCCTGTCCATCAGCAGAGGAAGATAATACCTTAGAGGCCTGTCCATGCCCGTTGCTGTTGATTCGTCGTCCCCTCGGGCACGGGCTCTATGTCTTCCCGCATATTCATCGATGTCAGTCTCTGTGAGTTCTCCGTGGTCTCTGATTGTTGATGTGATTCTCCTCAGGTCGATCTCTCCCCTTCTCTGAACACCTGTGGGAGCTGGTGTCGAAGAACTTGGCATCAAAATGTTCATGGTCTTGCCATGAATCCCCATTCGTTCTTGGATGGCGTAGAATTCTTCTTCGGACGGCAGGTCCCGAGCTTCCATCATTTGCCGGATGCTGCTGTATGCCTAGATATCCGAAGTCGACTCTCCGATGTAGGTGTCAGCTTCTCTTACATGGATTGGGAAGTCGGAAGCCTCCCGGTCGATGAAGTCATCCAGATCTGGTTGTTGCCGCAGAAGGTACAACAACTCATCAAGTCGGTACTCCCTGTCTCTGCATTCGAGGAGGTTCTGGATGTCGCTCAGGAGCAGGTACTCCTGGCTGTTGATGATGATGGAGGCTAAGCTTGTGATACCTAGCCCGAGCGGGGGAGCGATCCTGAGTCCCGTTCGAAAGCCGGTATCTCCTGCTCTGCTAGTTGCCGCTCTTGGTCGGGGTCGAGCTCGACGTAGTCTTCGTCGTCTGAGTCGAGCGCTTCCTCTTCGGCTCTTTCTTCCTGCTCCACTTGGTATTGCAAGAGGAGCTGACCCTCTGCTGAAGAGGCTAAGGGATCTACATCCAGGGCAGGGATAGAGGGTTCCCCGATTGGGTTCTGGGCATGGTGGGAAAGAAAAATGGCTAGGGCAGTGGTGTAAGAGAAATACTTGGCCCTATTAGCTGACATGACCATGTAGTCTGGCAACCTAGCAACTTTGTTGGTCAGATATTTGGCAATGTTGGGGACATCACCCAAGGCTGCTTGGAGGGATTGCTTGGGAACAAAATATCCTGTACAAGGGGGAAGCTGTACTAAGGATGGTCCTACCCTAGCTTGGAACTCAGTCATGACTTCCATATAGGCTGGGGTTGCCTGCAAAGTGGCTTGGACATCTATCTCCTTTTGGAAAACCTGGAAAATGGAATTGACATCAGCCTCAGCTACATGGGCACTGGCGCTGTACCATCACCTGAAGTCTGCAGTTGCCATTGATCTTGAGTGAACTGGACTAACAAACAGCTGTTGAAGCGCCTAAGGGAGCTGGAAGATCGCCTAAAAGCTGGGAGCAAACCTGTAGGATGCTAAGTGCGATATGGGGGTCTTTTTATAGGCAAATGGGAAAACCCTAATTTTTGTATAACTTGGAAAAATCTTGGGGTTGGGCAAATCTCACTTATTTTGAGGTCAAAATGAGGATTGGAAAGCTAATTTGAGGGTTTGAGCATGAATAAGGCTATTTAATGAACCTATTGCAACAACTTGAGGTCAATTGGAGGTGGCATGAAAGAGAAAATGTTGGAAGTACTCACGGTGTGCACTGGGAGGCCGACCTAAAATTTAGGTCCAGGTCCTGGCGCATACCGTGAGCAATTTGGCCCTAATTGGTCAAGACTTGTCTAAACAAGATGAACTAAGGGTCAAAACATAATGGTCTCACTGAGATATGCAAGATTGACCCCTTACTTGGTTGATTTAGAGATGTTTGGGACCACTTTTGGTGTGAAATACTCACGATGTGCGTTGGGAGGCCGACCTAAAATTTAGGTCGGGGTCCTGGCGCATACCGTGAGCAACTTCTCACTAATTGGCCATAAGATGTCCATTTTAACTGAAACAAAAGGCAATTATTGCTAACTGAACCTAATTAACAACATTTATGCACTTATGATTTACACAAGACAACTTTTTATTAACAAAATTTATTATTTACAATGGTTTATGGCCAAGTGCATGTCCTTGGTCATCAGAGTCACCCTCTTGGCGTGTATAGTGCATGCTGTCGAATCTTCAAAATGTTGCACCAATTTTTGCTCAGTTGCTTCTTGCAAGGCTAGCAGCATCTCGCCTGTTACTCTCTTATATAGCAACTATTGAGAATGTGCATCTCATTCAACGGCCAAGATGAGCTAAGATGGATGGCTACGATTACGATCTAGGTCCTGTCATCCCATTGGCTGCCTAATTCTTGTGTTTTTCCACCTTTGCTCTTTCCGTCTACGCCTGTGCTCTCCAGCTATGGAGCCGTGTTTCGTATCTGCTCTAGCTATAGCGATGGCGCTGCACTGCATTGCACTTAGGCCAAAACATGGTCCGGTGAAGCATGAAGACACGTGCCTTAAGACCCAGTGAAGCATGAAGGTTAATTCATGGGACTTACCCTGTTAGCGATGGCTACAACAATGGAAAATCCGGTAGTCATTTTATTTTATTTAGGATTAGCAAAATGCACAGTCGAATGCTCTTTTAGCAAAACGACATAGCACATTTGTGCGCTTGGTGGCTAATTCGTAGCGCGATATGAGACCTTTGGTGTCCAAATAACCACTGTTGGAGATGTCGGCTCCATGCCAACATGATTATGATGATACACAATTTTGTTCGATGCAGAAAAGTGGAAACGGAATGGTTGTAACGGCTTAAAATCATTTATGATATGCTTAGAGCCCATTTGCAATGATATTTTTTGTTGTTGGGTACAGTACTACTTAGAGCCTCGATTCTAGTCCGATATGCAATGGCTTACCGGATTTTCAATACTCGATCTCGCTTACGGTATTCTAGGGCTATGAAATATTTGTCGGGAGATGATGTGGTAAGTGTGAATTTTGCTTTTATTACTGATTTCATGAATCACTAGCTTATGCTATTTGAACTATGACAGAGACTTGATTTGAAAGATAAAAAGCCTTGACCCCCGGTTTGATCAACACGAATCGAGCTAGAGGTAAGAAGAACGTTATATATTGGTAAAAATTTAGGGTCTGTGGATTGACATCTTAATTTGCAAACAATTTATTTATTTGAGAGACAACAAGCTATTAGACTTGAGTGGGATTGAGATTTTAAAATGGGTTAAGGTGAGATAAGTTTCTTATCAGTTTGTGATTTATCTTTGCTCACGAAAACAAGTTCATTGCAAAGGAAACTGAAGTTGTAATTATTGTGGAGGGAATCGTTCCTACCTAATATAGCATTGCAAAATCGTGTAATGCCCTAATCTGTCAAATAGGTCTGATACAGGGTCCAAGAAGCCCATGAAGCAAGGCATTATGCCTTTAAATCTAGGCCATGGCTCTGCTGGTTATAGCAGCAGATTGCAGTAGGGCAAGAGAGCTGCCCTTGTTGGCGAATCTATAATGGAGGTATATACAGCAAGAATATCTTATTTTCTTGTTTGCATTAAGTTCTGGATCTTGGTTATAATGCTTGTTTGCTTCTGGTATTCAACGTCCACTTCTCTGGGGTACTTCGATGCAAGAGGTTGGTGCAGTTGAGAAAATGGCCAGGCATTTCGATTTGTTTAATTTAATAAAACTTGCAACATTGTATTTGGCGAAAGGCACAAAGACTAAACAGATCAATAGATGCTTCTGCATTGTTTCAACATCAGAGAAACTGATGGCCATTTCTAAATAATATAAAGGTAATTTTTCCCCTTTATTTCTTGCAAGCTGAACTTTGAATGTGAAATTGACCATTTCCCCTGTTTTGAGCAGAGTTTGAGGTGAACCTGCTAATCAAGCGTGTAAAGATAATGCCATGGTACTCCCCTTCTCAACTTTTCAAATAATCTGGCTGAACCTTGTGAGCAGAACTGTTTAAACAGATACCATGCATGTCTAATGTTTTGAACATGAAGAAAAATGTTTTAAACCTTAATGTTTGAACCTTAAATATTTTGCGCATTGAAATAAAATTTGATGTTTTGAACCTTAAGTAAAAGCTGGGTAATATTTTGAACATTTTGTTTTAATCTAATGTTAGAATGTGGATTGCAATTTAATAATATGCTTTATGGACTTGTTTGGGTTCAATTCCCAAAAGGCTATCTTAAAAGAAAACAAGAACAAGAAAAATACAAAAGAAAACAAAAACAAGAAAAATACGCTTTTGTTATCTAAAAAGGATGCCACGTGTCGATATCTAATTGGTAATGCTTTTTTTATTTTAGAATATGCATGAAAACCACCAGTAAATGTTCTTTAAAACCATATGTCTTTATTTGGGAAGCACCACATTTAAAAACTATTTTAAAAAATCACATGTGAATTTTTTGTTAAACCACATGTTATTATTTTGTAAAAAAAACACTCAAAAACAACTATTATCCATGTGAACATTTTGTGAAACCACATGTTGTATTTTTGGTAAAAACAACACTTAGAAACAACTACTACTTTTAAAACCCACACGTGGATAATTTGTTAAACCACACGTTATTTTTTTACTAAAAACAACACTAAAAAACAACGCATTTAATTTTATTAAAAGACTACCAATTTTCTACGCATAGACTTTTTAGACAAAAACTACATGTTGTTTCTAGCATTCTTGGAACAATACTATGGGTGGTCTTCAGGTTTTGTTTTTGGGCAAAAAAGACAGCATAAAACTACACATAGAGACTTCAACAACAAGACCATACATGCCTAGCCAATGATTAAATAGTTTGCTAGAAAGTCTTTTCTCATCACGTATTAATGAATGTGGATGCTCATAACCACCATCCACTAATTAGAAACCAATTTAAGTAATTGCAATGACCTTACTAGAAATAAAGGGCATGTTTATGCCATCAGTAGTCTCATTGCCCAAATTTAGGTCGGGCAAAATATGCAAAGCTAGAACCATATGGAGGTATCTTGCTGTAAACTGGATCATTGTAGGAAAAAGATATTGCAAATACTGAAAGTAAAATTTCTCCGATTAATAGATAGATAGATAGATAGAAATATAGAGAAGCAATAGAATTGTAAGTAATCACCATAAATGAGATAATAGAATTACAGAATCGACCCTCTAATCCAGCATTTTCATGCATGATAGTGGCTGGATTATACTAATATAATATAAATCTGCCCAATTCATGAGTGACTTGCCAAGCCCGACTCTTTCAGAAGAAGATACAACAGCTAAATACTATAGGGATCTTGCACCTGTGGATGATGGCAATGCAGCTTCCATTTCTGCTTCAACTAGCAGCACTGACCAGTCTTTGAATAGTACAAATAATGTGATTGAAATCATGAAGATAAGGAGAATATTGTGGCATCATGTCCCTTGCAATAGAATATGGAAAGGACCTACAGATAACGAGAAGAGAACCTTTAGCAGAGATCCAAGAAGGAGCTTGTGAGTCCAGCGTAAACTAGCATAAACTGAAATGAATTTTTGAGGATGAACTCCGTTTGCCATGCACTCTAAATGAGCAACAAAAGAAAGATATAAAGGAATATAACTTGTTAAAAGAAGCTGCACCAGAGCAAGATAGAGCATCATCCTTATCATTGGAGCTGTCTTAAAATCTTTTAAAAGAGTTGTTTCAAATCCTAATCTTCCAACTCTAACCAGATCCGCTTCATCCCTGTATGGCCCAAATAATTTAAGGCTCTTGAAACTGAGCATGGTTTCATCTCTTACACCATCTACAGAGTTATTTGACGATTCTGACCATGTCGGCCTGCACAAAAATCCTTTTGCTTAACCTGAGATGCCTTTGCAACTAATAAATCGTAATCAATCTGAAGAATTAAACGAAATGAGTACCCAAAAACTGTCAGTCTATATAGAAGAAGGTTATGATCGAGACATATGCTTAAACATTCCAGCTTTGGATTCAACTGGTTTGCTGGCAGGAACAAGAACATAGGTCGTGCTCCCACATGCAAAAACTAATATTTAGATGCTAGATTTATGAACAAAATCACCGACTTGGCAATGCTTTAACATGCTTACAGTGGTAAATTGAATTTTATGAATCTACAATGAAGTCTGAGGCAACCCATCATTAACAAATGGATGCCTAACATGTTGGAGCTAGTCTTGGCAAATGTGGATGGCAGTCTCAATGGAGTTTGTTGCATCTAAAGCATTTGAAGGGAAGGTTTCAGATTCAAGGTCCCTGAACACGGTTTCCCCCAGACTAAGTCTTGCATTATGTAAACCAAGAAATGTAAATGACCCAAACATTTGTCACAACTTTGGCATATGCACTATATTAACAAGCACTATAGTGATAAGATGTAAATCAACACCATACCACTGAACAGCTTTGAAATTGTTGATAGAAATAAATTGCTGATCATCCTCTGTCAAATCGTACTGAGAAGTTATATCTATGTTGCTTTTCCATTCTTAAGCTTTTATCTGTATTAACCGAATATTATAGAGCAAGCATCTGAAACCGATGCTATAATAGGGTTTCCACATCCTTTTTCATCTCAGCCATGGATGTAGCTCCATCTATTCATTTCCAGGTTCTAAATACTAGAGACGATGAGAAAACTAGCAAGAACCGTAAAAATCTAAGAAGTTCTGGATTTACCTGATTTTGAATGATGGGTTTTGTAGCTGTGTAGACATGCGCTGGGATTTAACGCATCATCCTTAGGTCTTATATTGCCGGACTTGGTTGGACCACCTCCTATTAGATCTCCAAGTTTCGCATCCTTCTTCATCTCAACAGACAAAATCTTGGCCATCTATTTGTGCATTCTGTTAATGCCTCTTTCAAGGGAATACCCTAAATTCCCAGCACGAGAAAAGGCCCACAAATATAAGCATAAATCAATATTAAAATAGAGGGGTGCAAACCATTAATAGATGAGGAAAAAATAGTGGCTAATAAAGGGTGCACTCTAGAAATATTTTAGTACACCCGCACAAATACATCAATCAAATCATAGCAAAACCATTTAAAAAAACGTATAAAAATTGGAAAAAAACCCCCTGTTATTATGCTAGATATTATTCTTCTCTTTTGAGAAGAAAGTAATTTGATTTGTATTATGTTGTCATGTTTAGATGGGTAGCACTAATCAGCTGTATCACTTTGTCCACCGGTTTTTTATTCCTATCACAACATTGTATCATGTATTATTCTTGAGAGTTATTAATAAAGTTTGACGTCCTTCAAAAATAAAATAAAAAATAGTTATATCAACATATAAAACCCATAAGCATATCCAATTATAATTATACGTTTATCATGCTTTATGTCGAAGAGATTCCTGTACAAGTCTACTATTGCATTGCATTCGATGTGCATCTTATTAGTCTCATAGGTAGTTGCTTTGTCTCATTAGTTTGTGAGATTAGGTCCACCATGTTATTTTTGCATACCTTTTCGCCACACACACATCTGAAATAAATTATACTATGGACATTCTTATAGCATAAAATGGGATTTATATATTCGGCCCCCCATTTGTGACCCACCTGAATAACATGATGTCTAGGCCCCATGTCATTGAAGTACATGATTGGCAAAATGCCCTTAGCACTACTTGAAAGATAATGAAACAAGCACATAGATTATCATATCCATCTTGAACATAGAAAATGCTAATATAGAAAGACATTAAACTAATCCAAAACATATGTGTCTAGTTATAGGTAATTATAGGAGTCATCTTCTCTACAGGATGGGACATAAAAGATGCTCCTTCAACTTGACCTAAACAACTCGATACTGATTACCAACGGAGTGAGCATGTGTTTTGTCACACAAAGTATTTGTTACTAGAAATGCATATGCATCATAGCAGGTGGCAACATTCATGCTTATGTCAATCTTAGCATTGTTAAGATTTTTTTGTGACCATCTGCTTCAATTTGATCTATTGCCTGCTTTATTACTGCACCATTGTTTTGGTAACTTCTTTCCGAATCCAAAAGACCTTCTCATCAGAGTATTAAGCCCAAGACCACAGATGAGAATGACAGATCAAAAGAATATCCTCAATGGCAGACGAGAATGATGATTCCAATGCGAAGGATGTCTGCAACTCCTCCACTCAACATAATTAAGTTGAACATCCATTGATCATGGTAAAGGTGCACAAAAAAGGAAGAGCTGAAATTTGAAGTAGAGCACATTCTTTTATCTCATCCAAATAACATCATAGCCCTTACAAATGTCCCTGGATTGAGTAGTGTAAGCTCATCCTCAATATTGATTTTTTTTTTCCATCGCCCATACATTTACCATAAATTTTAAATCACAATCGGGTAGAAGCATGAAAGGGTGATTGAATTTTTTTGTATATTGATGTAAAAATTTGAACTGGGTTAAAGTGTTTGTAATGTACATTTTGAATTTTACATGGAGTTGCCTATCATTAATAAATGCGGTTGACGTACAATATTCTCCATAATTATACCAAATCCTCCCGAAATCTTGTACTAGCTTCTCTATCAATAAAATCTAAATATCTTGCCTGCTAAAAAAAAAAAAAAACTTTGGCGGACATTTTGAACTTTCCTCAATCGATCAAACATGGCTCTGGATTCTACCTCAACTAAAAACTTGGTCTCGAATCGATTATAGTCGCTCCTAAATCGAATGCATTTCAAGAAACAAATGTATCTTGAAGAAATTGAAATCCCTTTCCTTGAAGCAAGAATACAAATCCCTTGAAGCAAAGAATACAAATCTGGTTAATAATCTGATTTTTTTGTGCGGGATGTTGTATCCCCTTCTGCCAGAATGGATCGATGTCTTAAAGCACCGGTTGAAGAAGAAACTATGGAAGAAGGATTGGACTCTCATGCAAGCACTTCGATGTCGCAAGATCGGGTTGATTTCAATCCTCCCGTTGATGAAGTTTCGGAAAGCATCATTACAAGCGTGCAAAGAAAATCGAAAACAGAGGGTTTGTAGGGGTGGATACGCGGACAAAGCCAATTAGAAGAAAGGTGAATGCTTCAGAATCTCATAATGAATGAGGTATCTAATTTGACTCCAAAAACAAAGAAAGTATATTTGCAAGAAGATTATTGCAGGGACAAAAGATTGCAATTCCTATTTGAGCCGGGCCATTGGAAGGCCTCAAGAGGCTATCGCGGAAAATAGATCTGGTAAAAGAATTTAAAGGATGGCCTCCAAGACGTCAAAAATGCAAATAGCAATGACAGACTTGTCGCAAAGCATTACATACTATCTATGGTGGTTGGAGAGGAAGGAGAATTACGTAAGACTTCACTAGCAGCCTAAGTTGTTGAAAAAATACATCCTAGAAATATGAAACTAGCAAAGGGAGAGAAGGAAAAGAATGTCACTAGGTGGAACAAATGTGGGCATTAGCAGGTCGAAATCCAAGAACAAATACGATAGATCAGGCTATGAGGGATATGGTTGCTCAGTTTTGGTTAGATAACTCAAAGGTTTCACCAAAAATTAGAGATGTCATGAAGAAGAGGACACAACCAATTCAATATATTGACATTACATAGGTATGATCAGAATTTAGTCAGTAATTGCATTCTTGTTTTTTCGTAATAAAGATGTTTTTTATTTTGTAACACCGATGTAAAGTTTGTAGATTTCTTTACTTTTGGCGTAATAAAGATGTCTTTTATTTTGTAACACCGATGTAAAGTTTGTAAATGCATTTCTTTACTTTTTGAATGTAATGTAGATGCAGTCTGCCCTAGTTGTTCTACATGGAAGTGTCAAATTATTTCATGGCAACACGTACATGTATATTTGTTTACATGTATATTCTGGATGTATATTTGTTTACATGTATATTCTGGATGTATTGTAGATGTAGGCAGTAACTAAGAAGAAATTAGTGTGGAGATGTATTAATTGTCAAAAAATTATATGACTTCATAGTAAATGAAATACAATTCATGTCAGAATGTACATGTATGTGTGGGAGTTTAGGGTCTTGAATATGTAAAAGATTTGTATGTAATGTAATGTAATGTAATGAGGTGACTAATTTTAATTCACTGTAATTTTACAGGCTGAATTATTCCAGAATTTTGTGGATTAGTATCCAGAGGTTCGGATTGGGCTTAGGCAATTTGAATACTTAAAACCTTCTTGCATTAGAAAGCTAAAGGAAAGAAACACATGTTGTTGCGTGAAACATGAGCAACCAGATCTGTACAAGCAGGCATTTAATTTGATGAGGTCAAGACTCCATGAAAATTGTTCGCGCAATTGTGGTGTGTGTGCATTTGAAGCTCATGCTGGAATATGTCAAGTCAAGAACAAGACATTTGATAATGTTAGCACATTTTGGAGGGCTATGATATGTGACAGAGTAAAGAAAGCAACGAGTGGCATAAGCTACAATGTATCAAATCGATTGTGGAAATTGTGGGAAACAATTAATTGAGTTGTGCCCAAGAGAATACAAGGAGCGCATTGATCAAACGCTTGATTGGCAAGTCTATGGTTACGTTAATGAGCCCTCAAGAAAGGAACTTCACGAAGACTAAAGCTAATTGATAAGAAAGGCACCCAAGAATATGTTGGATAACATGTTTGATCATATGTCGAAGTTTGTATATCATAACTTTGTGGCACATTGGCAGAGCAAACAATTCAAGGAATCCATGAAGAGTCATTATCAGTTGTTGATTTCTCGGAGAATTATACTTTGAAGCCATTCAACGAGATTCAAGCACAACATTGGTACAATGAACAAATCAGCATATTGGTCCATATCACGATGTTCAAGGTACAGGGTAAAATGAGGAAATGTGTGCACTTCTTTATTTCAGATGACAAAACACATGATACTCACTTTGTACAAAAAGCATTCAAGATGCACCTCAATTGGCTGAAAGAAAATGGTGCTGGCCATATGAAATACCACTTAGTTTGGTCTGACAGGTGTGCAGCCTAATTCAAATCGAGAAGAGCTTTCTATCATGTAACTAGGTATCATCAAGAGCATAAGATCGAATGCACCGGAATTTCTTTGGCTCGTGACATGGGAAGGGCACACATGACGGAGAAGGAGCCATAGCCAAACTATGGCTCGAGGCGTAACAAAGAAAAAGGATGGGAAAGTGATAAAAAATGCGAAAACCTGCATGTGAGGTTCTTGAAGAGAAAATTTTGATGTGGAAAGGGTATTTTGGAAGGTGTCCGACATTGACCGCTCCCAAAGATTTGATGTGCTTTCAAAGGAAAGGGTGCAATCTCTTCATTGGCGTATCATCCATAGATCCAAATGATCCAACAAAGTTAATGTGTAGATCTCTTTCATGTTTTTGTAAGGCATGCATCAATTTTGATTGGCCCGCTTGTGAGAATGCTGATCATTGTGGCAGGTGGAAGTTGAGAAAACTAGAGCCTACAAACAAAGGGACAATGTTGAAGAAGATGGGTACGAGGCGCGAGGACTTGTGGGCAAATGACGTGGACAATGTGGATGAGACAAAGTGCAGGTTGGAGATTATTTTGCATCATTCACATCCCCGCATAATTATGAAAGGGTCCCTTATTATCTCATCCAAAGGTAATGTAAGTGAAACATGCCCTCAAGAAGACACCAAGGATGACTATGGAAATAAAATTTAATTGTGGTAATGAAGTTATAGCCGGGTAACTACTTTGAATTGATTCCCCGGTTGCCATCAAAAGTACAGGGCTTATTCAAGGAAAGAAAGTTCTTGTCCATCCCGAAGTTTTAAGAATTGGGGTGAGATTTCCATTGAGCCACCAAACATAAGATTAAAGGTACATCTTATGCATATGAACTGACTAACTATTGGCATGAAATGTTGCTGGGAAATTTGCCAGAGATTGTAAGGAATATTCCTGATAACTAGGCGCTAAGGAATATTCCTTTCAATGCAATAAGGAATATTCCTTTCAAGGTAATAAGGAATATTCCTTGTTATCTCTATATTGTTGACTCACGCTTTACCAAACACAATATGCATAGGTACACAATATGCATTAACATAATCCATTCATTTGACATTTGTTGATTTGGCAATTGTTGATTTGGTAACATGTGGAACATTGAATGCATGTGGGATATTTGAGCCCATTACTAAAAAAAAGGGTGGACTAGGATTACATCTTGGACAGTTATGACACGCGGGCCCAGAATCAAGATTACAAGCCAGCGAGCCATAACTTTTCAACATCTAATCTCTATCCACACTTATCAATGAAGCAGCAAAACCCTACTTATATATGCGCACGATTTTTGTGATATATGCATGTGGGATATTGCTAACTTTGTGTTAGGGTTGTGCAAACTGCATACCAAGCAATTGGTCTCATAATATGGTTCAACCTATCCATTTTACATTTGCAAAAATTTTGAGGTGGGTGGATCGGCTCCCGAGGTGTGAAATCGTATGCATGGATACATCCCTTTCCTTTTCTGCCTAATTCCCAAAACAAAATCGTATGCATGCAAACATCCCTTTTATTCCCAAAATTCTGCCCTGCAGCCTTTCATTCCGGCCCATTCCGGCCCCCATCGCCTATTCCGCCATCTCCTTCCTCCTTCCCCATTCCGTCCCATCTCCTTCACTTCCGCCATGGCCAAGTTCAAGACCACACCTCGTAGAACACTATCCCGCCATTGTGCAAGCCTTCCCCGGGCCAAAGACGGTCCTCCCTTTCCTCGGGAGGATCCGTGGTCTTCCTCTCGAGAATCCGCGGCCCCTCCGGAGGCCACCCGCCGTTAGGGGCCGGGCATGGTTCACTCCACCAGAGGTGGAGAAGCTCATCATGGATCATCAGTCACGCTTTGCGGGTGATCGAGTGGGTGCATGAGGTTTACCTCGACGAGGGAGCGACTCCTAAAATGAAGATGTATGCCGTGGAGGACCACCTTCATATAGAGTCAAGATGGCCTCAAGATCAAGCCTTGTTTAAATTTTTGTAATCCCCGGTTTCAATTTTTTTGGCAATAGTCCTTGTGACTATTCTTTATAAAGCTTTTAATTAAATACAGAACTTGTTTTGCAATAGTCCTTGTGACTCTATTTTTTGTAAAGCTTTTTCATTAATGATTAACTCCCTCTTCTACAATTGTGACTATTTTTTTGCTTTAATCATATCCGAAGTTTCCACCGCTCTTTTAGTTAATCGAACTATTTCTATCCTTTTCTCAGATAGATATAAGAAACATGTTTGGTACTTAGTTTGCAACTTAAGTTTTGGTGCAACTCAAGTTAATGAGGTTTTAAATTTTGTCATTAATTATAAAATGCAAAGTACAACCATGAAAAATAGTATACCAAAACAAACATTAAAACCAACAAGGAATTTCAAAGCGTAATTTATGATCCGCACACTAACAAAATATGGTAACCAAGCAGCCAATAGGAAAATATGTTCGAGTATTTTTCTTTAAATGCATCTTGAAGCATCCAAGCATCTCGCCAAAAATTTTGGATGTTGGTCCGTAAAACCTCTTTGAACAATACCATCCGCCTCAAATGAACACTAACCGTTAGGGGTGTGTATACCACACCAAACCATGCCCCACACTATCATATTCACTTAAGCGAGCACATCCCACCACACACCACACCATTCACCACACACCCCACCACACACCACTCCATTCACCACACACCATACACCATATATAGACCATACACCAACTATCATATTCACCTGTAATCCAGCACATCCCACCACACACCACACCATTCACCACACACCCCACCACACACCACACCATTCACCACACACCATACACCATAGACCATACACCAACCATCATATTCAATGGGCAGCACATCCTACCACACACCACACCATGGTGGAGTGTGGTGGTGGGGGGGTGGTGGTGTGGTGTGGTGGTGGTGGGGTGTGGTGGGGGGGGTGGTGGTGGTGGTGTGTGTGTGGTGGTGTGTGGTGGTGGAGTGTGGGTGGTGGAGTGTGGTGGTGATGGTGTGGTGTGGTTGTGGATGGTGGTGTGATGTGGTGTGGTGTGGTGTGGTGGTGGTGGTGGAAGTGTGGTGGAGGGATGTGGTGGTGGTACAAGGTCACAAAATATATCACCGCAAAACATGTTTTGATTGACCAAAAGGGTACAAGGCTTCTTTAAATCAGAAATTTTTTTCTTCAAAAAACTTACATAGTCATAAAGTATACTATCGGTAGTATACTATTGAAGATAGTGTCATTTACACATTCCTTATGATAGGAAATGTGAACACAAATGTGAACAAAAGATATATATAAGTTCATCTTGCAAAATCAGATACTGGACTCATGATCACTTTAAATCGTAGGGGCTGGCGGTTGATACGTTCTTTTCGGATTGGCATCACAATGCATGACCAAAGCATCTATTAGAAATTGTCGGTAGGCGGTAGGTATTCATGAGAGAACCATTTAGATGTAATGCAGTGACATCCATAAATAAGGTTAGAAATATTTAAAGGAACATGAGATGGCACATACAAGGGAAGGCATACAACTTACTTCCATATCTCTACCGGAGACAAGAGCTTCAACATATTTGTGCATAAATCCCATCACATACAACCCACATGATGTTAAATCGGTTTGTGGCACCTCTACTTGCCGAATCCGATTAACATCATTTCTCTTCATGAAATCAACGCCTCTAGATACTTGAACGATCGATGTGGTTAACATTTTGTGTGTGCAGCCTACATATCACTAAATTTTAGACCAATTAGCGAAGAAAAGCAAAGCAACAACTTAAAGTATTAAATACCCTTTGATTGCTTTCTCATTCGTGCGATAGCCCGTAAGAGGATTCAAGACGGAATTTCGGTGCGGGGTAGGATCTTGGAATCGATGGTGAATGCGGCGTAAAAACAGCCAGCACAAAATGGTCATTCTCAAGGATAGGTGCAAGGATATGATGGCATTTAGCTACCACAATTTCTTTCATCCCCGATTTCACTATTTCAATGACATTCGGTGATCCTTGGTGATTCACCCTTTCTTTTCTTTTGGTAGCTTCTCTAAACCTTATATAGTTGTAAGCGGGATAAAAAAGATTTTGCTCTTCCACTTTGAAAGGCAATGTCTCATACAAGCACCTGGATTAGATTAAGATTAACATTAGAGACAAGGAATAGCGACAAATACAAATTTCGGTTACAACTGGGTTATTACCTGCCATAAAGATCCACTAAGCGGCTACTCATTTTTTAGAGTTAGTTGCACATAAAATTGCTATGTCGATGCAACCACTTTCATTTCAGCCCGTGACAGAGCCGGTTCTTGAATGGCGGAATGGCGTAAAATTCCATAAGTTTATCCTTGTCATCATTTACGTTGTCCGGATCCAAGATGTTAATGTCATATTAACAATTGATCCATGACAATAAAGCATAAATTGATACCTTCCAATCTTTGTTTCCCAAATGGTTTAGACCTGCAAAAACGAGTAAAAAATATAATAAGCTACAAGTATAAGTAAGTCAATGTAAGCTAGCATTACCGTTTTTGCGCTGGATGTCCCCGCTACCGGTTTGCACTCTCTTTCTTCCGGTACGTTTTTACCATAAATTTAGTCGTTGCCTTGGCTGCAATCTCCAAGGCTTCTTCAATCATCATCTAGCTCCTTTGAATCGTCGCGAAAGTCTCGAAGACAAGAAAGTGCTTTCATTCTAATGTTTTGAAAGCAAGAAAAAAAAAGAAACACGAGTCGCCAAAGAACAAGCCTTTTCCTCAACTTGAACTTCAACAAGCGGATTGAATTTGTTTTCAATGTCGTCACCAACATCTTGATAATTTTTATCCGTAAACACGCCAACGAAGTTTCAAAATACAAAAAAAAAAAAAAAACCTGAAAAGGAGAGATTACTTTACGGGCTTTTCGCCTATTTGCTCCAATAATAGCGGCTTCGGCTTCAATGTGTGGGATCTCTTTTTGAAAACAACCTCTGGCGCAAAATATTGAACATTAGTAAACTCTAACTACAATAAATGCAATCTTAATGTAATCAGAATGTAATCACCCTACCTTCCACATACCCCCGCATTCTCAAGGTGATGTAGATGTGGATGGACTTCCAACATCGATAGCGGAAAGATCTGCCGGGGTTCAAAGAATTGGGATGTCCGGGAATGGTAAATGCAACCCTTCCCAATAACATTCTTCTTTTCACCTACAACATGAGATTTTACTATATTAGGAACTTAAGCATAGTGCGCTAAAACATGAATTGTTTAGTTTTACTGGGTTTTACTTCTTCCTTTCTTGATACCACCCATGTCCGCATTGACACAATTGGGTGTCAATAAGAATGTAAACACTTGATTCAGAATCAAGGGAGATGTAGAGTAGATAGAAGCAAAATCGAAGAAAAAACAATCGGATGCAAATCAAAAAGCAGAGAACAAATGTTAATTACATGCAAGTAGGTTTTTACTGGGCAAACTTTCTGGCGATAATGTAACGACAAAATAGAAGTACATTAGTGTACATAGCTATCACAATGTAAAGGAAAATCAAATACTAAATTCAAATGTATTTGAACAAAATATTTTATCAATACACCCTATCAAATACATCATTCAACATTGAATGTAAAGGAAAGTCAAATACCAAATTCATATGCATTTCTCGATCACATGTAAATGCAAAGTACGATCAATGCAATACACCCTATTAATACACCTTGTAAAGGAATTTAAAAGCACTTCATGGCACATGTAAATGTAAAGTACGTATAAATACATTTCCTCTTTACATTAAAAAGACAAAACCCGCCAAATCAAATGTTAATGATTTATGTACATGATGGAAACTAACTACATCTAAGTACACTCAAACTAATTATGTAATCAAAATAGAAATAGATGTACCTTCGGAAGGGATTCCTAAGACCGTCGCAGTCCCTCGGACCATGAACAATCATGTACACATGTATTCGATGCATTTGAAACCCCGAATACAAGACAAAATAGACAATATGTATGACCACAAAGTGGAGATATTACCATGGTCGAGTCAAGGCAATCATTGCTTTGCCGCAGTATTGCTTATATGTGAGAATGAAGCGCCCGGCCTTGCTGCGAAAGTATGGGGCGGCTGCAGGCGGCCTATCGGGTCTGATCTTTCCAAATGCTTAGTCATCTCCTTTATTCTATTCTCACGGTTGGAATTAACTTCCAAATCCTTGCTGATTTTTTCAATGGCGACTTCTAATTCTTGCAAATCAGCCTTTAAACAATCAATGGGAATCATTAGAGCATCTAAGTCAGCAATATAACTTGATTTCTCCTCCTCTACATGGGATGCCAAAGCCATTTGCACATCGCTTGGCTTCCCGCTTGCTTTTAAACCTGCCATAATCTTTGAACTGCTCACATATTTTTGCATCTTTACTTTGCACAAGTCTTGTCAAGAAGCTCTTATCACTCTCATGCTTCAACATTTCAATTTCCATTGTTTTCCTTTTCTCTTTTAAAGTTTGTATTTCATCAAGCATGGAGGCGAATCTAATGCTCTTGTTTCCCTCCACCTTTTCATCATTTCCAAAGCTCTTTGCCCCAATTCTACATGAGGCATACATTTAATAGCTTTAACATTGGAAGACTTTCATTGTAGCTAATTCGTGGGGTCGATTCTTTTTTTGAGAGCCTTTTGAATGAAGACTTGCACTTGCTTTCACCTCATCCCAATCAATGCTTACTCCTTTGTAATGAAGTGCATATGCTCGGGCAAAATACAATGGAATGTGATGTCCTTCCTACAAAAAACGTGCTCATACACCAAAAAAAAAATCGCCATCCAACCGGGCTTAATCACGCACTCTTGATAACCCCTAACAGGGGGGCTGGAACCCCAAACATCCCACTATTTGCACTAGCCCGGAAACATGCTATCAAAATTGTTGCTCCTAAGCTACCTGATGCTTACCTTGTCAAACTCGGGCGGCAAGACCTCCCGATCTGAAGAAGACCCACTCTTGAGTTTTCGGGCGGCAGTTCTAGTGGGAGACCTTGGCATGGGCTTTACAGGTTTGTTGCGAGGAGATTTCCTTGGAGATGTCTTTGTTCCAAGCTGCTTCGTCATGATCTCTTCCACGGTGCTTCACTCTCGAAAATGCAAGCTTTTGACTATGGAGGTCCCCGATCTTGGCTATGGAGGTTCGAATATGGATGTCAAGCTTTCGGCTATGGAGGTTCGAATATGGATGTCAAGCTTTCGGCTATGGAGGTTCGAGCGGGAGGAAGGTTGAACAGAGCGCGGGAGGAGAGTTCAAAACCAAGAATAATAATTTATGGAGGGGAGGGATTTCCTTACATTTTGAATTTGTAAATGTAAAATACGGGCACTTTTTTTGCCCACCCTTTCATGCTTCTACCCAATCTGCAGTGCTAAAATGTTTAGACAATCCATTATAATTGGAAAAGCACATGTTAAATCTTCTTTGTAGGGTCTTATCATTCATATGGCATGGATAGTTGACATAACACCCACTTCAACAATGGAGGAAATAGTCTCCATCCAGTAGAAGTGCTAAATTAGGAAAATGTAGGAATCTCTATGAAGTTCACTACTTCCACGTACCGGGACACTTGTATCATGCAACAGTTGACGACAGGCTGGAAGGCATTCCATGCAATGCAGAATAACTGTCACAGAGAAGAGCTTTACGACTGGTCACATTAGTCACACTTGTTCAGGGTATTAGTAGTTCTGATGCTTCTGTATGGAGTGGAAGTATAGGGGCTAGTGCTATCACTTTCCACTTTGGAGGACTTGGAACGGGTACAGAAAGCCTTTCTGGTTCGAGCGCTTCGAGTCAAGTCCACTATCCCATATCAAATTCTTTTGCAAGAGACCAAGTTTCTACCTCTTCAAAGACTGCCAGCAATCAGAACATGAGAGACCTACGCCTTCCAAACCTCACCTACATAATGGCTATGGCCCTGCTAGAAGGAAAAACGAGCCCCTGGTTCTATAGATGAAATGTGCAAGAATAAGGGTGTATACAGGTACATAACAATAAACAATTGCCTGAAACAGTATCTGGATGCATGTTTCCTAACTAAGCTTTAATATAACAGTAGTTTAACATTGATAAAGACATCGCACTACAAGAATCAGATTAATCCCACATTTGCCAGAGGTCCACAACAACACTTATTAAAGTGTTTATCCATGAAAAAGCACAGAGCGATTGCATCCATTCGCACAAAAGCTCACTATCTCGGAATTGACACATGTAGATGGATCCGTGAAGAGCGAGAAAACAAGACATGCCAATGTTGCCAACTGGAAGTGGTTGAAGATAAGTCCCACACTCATTAGAACTACCCAACATTTGCATCCATTCGAGCACGATATGACGGGTTGGCTACTCCAAACCAACCACTGTATATAATGCTAAACATGACCTCAGTCAGGACACTGGCATTGTATCTTCAGGAGGTGCTAGAACATGCGGACTCAACTCTGGCCTTGATCGTTACATTGCCATGTACAAAATGTATAATTCATCACTACTAAGTTTTTTCCCACGAAAACCCTGTAGGGTTGGGGTTTTTAAATCTTGGACAGTAATAGACCTACTGTTCTTTATTCACTTGTTTGGGTCCCATAGGCCATCTGATCTTCAAATGATAAAAGATATTTCACTTCAATTCAATTCTAAGCATGCAATGGCATGGAGCAAACAAGCTATGTCTATGTCGATTGCGTCTAAAATTTGCTTATAATCTGATATCCAACTTGCAAATATTTTTGCTTTTATATAGCATTCAAACTGAAAAGCTTGAAACTAATCCATAGGATTGTACTAAAACTAGCTCAGGCCCTAGTTGCTAGCTCTCATTGCCACATCTAAATTGCTGTATTTCTTTTGTTAAACTTTCGAAGGGCAAACATATGAGTCCTGACGAAAAAGCACTTAAACCTGTTTAGATTTGTAAATATTATAGATACCAACTACAGGTGTTTAGTCTGATCAGAATATAGAAGAGGAAGCGTAAAAACCTAGACGAGATTTGAACTTTAAAAGAAAAGGCTGGGATCAACAAGCATGGATTCGATAGTCATTTCAAAAAGCACAATACAGATGAAGCTTTTTCTATCGACATAATCCCTTATATTTGAACAGGATAAGCGTTGCGCCCCATTGGCTCCTCCAACTGACATATCCTGCGAATGATGGATCCATGAACTGTTTTCATTCTATTTTTTCCTACATAGCGTAAGCTATAACAAAGGCCGTATTACCCTTGCCAAATCATCGGAATGCCATAGAATCTTGGCTATGGCGGCAGAGAATAGAGCTCGTCAAAATACCAACACCTATTTTTCTTTTTCTTTTTTTTTTTTTAAATTTCCCTCGTAATCTGTTTTTTCCTCGGATGACGTGAGATCCATGTAGAATATTTGAAAAGAATCTTGCCTATAGGAATTATATTTCTTAGATTAGATGATTAAGAAATGACATATAAAGGATCATACTTATTAAATTGTGATTTTTCGGCCTCGAGGAAAACTTTTTGGATTTTTTCTTATAGCAAATATATACAAGCCCACAACAATATCGATTAAAGGTTTATTCATGCTTTATATCCAAGAGATTCACACACAAGTCTACTGTTGTATTGTATGCATTAATATATTCGATGTGCATCTTGTTAGTCTCATAGGCAGTTGCTTTGTCTCATTAGGTTGTAAGATTAGGTCCACCATGTTACTTTTGCGTGCCATTTTCGCCACAAATACATCTAGAAAAGATTATATTATGGATATTCCTATAACATAAAACGAGACTTATGTATTGAGGCCCCCATTCATGACCCACCCGAATAACATCGTGTCTACAGCCCATGTCATTCAAGTACATGATTGGCAAAATGCTCTTAGCACTACTTGCAGGATATGGAGACATGCACATAGACTATCATATCTATATTCAACATGGAAAATACTAATACATAGATAGATAGTATTTTTACATTAAAGTCTAATCTAAAAGATATATGCGTTTAATTATAGGTACCTAGAGGGGTCATCTTCTCTATAGGGTAGGACATAAAATATGGTTCTTCAACTGTGACGACCTAAACAACTCGACATAGATTGTTAATGGAGTGAGCATGGGTTTTGTCGCACAAAGTATTTGTTATCAGAAATGCATATGCATCATAGAAGGCGCCAAGCTTTATGCATATGTCAACCTTAGCATTGTTGAACATCACATGTGTATATCACGGATTCTTGCTACATTTTGGCCTTTAAAAGTTTCCCTTTTTTGTCTTTGGTGTGAATTAATTTATGAAGAGAAAACAAACACATGTGGACAACATGATATAGTGCTATGTATATTGTATCAATTTATATATATCATCATGATTCCTGTCCAATGAAAATCATACAAGAGATCACCGATCAGTTGATCACTGTTGTAGAGCACGCCTTCTTAAATTTGACGCATACAAGAGATCACCGATCAGTTGATCACTGTTGTAGAGCACGCCTTCTTAAATTTGACGTGCATCTTATTTGTCAAAAAGCTGGATGCCTTTGTCTCATTAGCTTACCATGAATTGGGTCCACCATGATAGATAGATAGATAGATAGATAGATAGATAGATAGATAGATAGATAGATAGATAGATAGATAGATAGATAGATAGATAGATAGATAGATAGATAGATAGATAGATAGATAGATAGATAGATAGATAGATAGATAGATAGATAGATAGATAGATAGATAGATAGATAGATAGATAGATAGATAGATAGATAGATAGATAGATAGATAGATAGATAGACAGACAGACAGACAGACAGATGGATAGATACTCACATGTGAATGCCTAGAAATAAAGTTACCTTTGTTGTGGTGATGTGGCACAACCCCAACAGTTGGTTATTCCATCTCGTAGAATTTCCAATGCTCGTGATTATGCCACCACACACATTAAGGGCCACTTTATTTTCGGCCGCTATTGACCATGTGAATCAAGTAGCATCACCTCATTGAAGTAGATTGATCCACATGATGTCACTAATTGCGGAATATGGTCTTCCCACTAAATAAGTATATTAATCATGCACATAGATTGTTATAGCAAGAGCGCATATGTCTAGAACATGGAAAATATAATTAATTTGTATAGATAGATAATCAATTGATTATGTATCTGTACAAACAAAAAGTAAAAAAAGAAAAGAAAAGTTATGTAATCAACTGCTGTTTTATAATATAGATATGAGAATTATATGATCCATACGAGCAATAATTAAATGAGTGTGGGCTACATATAGCTAAAGTAGGAACACAATGTTTGTATTATACTTGAGAATCTAAGTGGGAGCCTCAATAGAATGTTTTTTGTGTGGTAAAATGAATCAATTTTTTCAATAATGGCACACAAACACATAATTATTCTCTCAATCTCAATTATTAAATATAAAGCAGGGGAAAAGAGCGATTTAATCTTGATCCACAATAGGGTATTTGAACAATTCTTACCAGTTATAGATAGACCTAATTTCATATGAGATGTTCATGGCCCAATTTTTTACAAGAAAAATATACGCAAATATCTAGACCAAGAGCTTTTAGGCCATGAATTTTAAACTGTTGTTATTCATTATTATTCATTCCTTATCGGGTTTTTTTCAATCCTTCATTTCTGGCCATTGGTTGCTGGAATATTCTGTGCTCTATGCGAAATCAAGGGCCATTAAATTTTTTCGCCACTAAAGCGCCGCCACTTCCAATGGTCCAAAACAATACATGGTTAGAAGGTTGAAAAAAAAAAAAACCAAAGGCGACTGTACCCGACCAGCACCGGCCGCGATATGGCGCCACCGCTCACACCCCAGGAATCAACCCGAAAGGAGTGCCTTCTACATGCAAAGCACGCCTCGGCGCCATCGATTGCGGACAGGCGTCGACACATCGCGCCGCGATACTGGCTGAAGCGACATTCAAACCGATAGACTCGCATCAATCCCAGCGCCCACTTTCGTCAAATAAACAGCCCAATACGCCTCCAGCGTCGATATCGTCAAGAAATCTTCCCCCCGGATCCACGGTGCCGCCCCCGCATTATCTGCCCGACCCTAATACTCTTCAACCGGCCCCGATTTGAAGAAGCGGCGACTTCAGCCGAACTCGCTTGAAGGCTGCCCCACCCGGAACCTTGCCGCCCCTGCCCTAAGAAGAAAGCCATGTCCATTCTTATCCTTCCATTCTTTCCATTCTGATACCATGCATAGAAAAGAAAAAAAAATTGCATCTAACAGTCAATTTTGTAATGCTCCTTTGACTGGCAAATAAGCAGCTCAAATCAGGCAAAATATACACTTCAACTACGGTTTCACATACAATACACCCCAAAATCTAGGCAAAACCATGCATGACATACCCTCCCCAAATACCAAACGAAATAATAGAACATACTAGGCCATGAATTTTAATTACAAATATTCTATTTTCAACGTTTCGTTCTGCACGATTCTAAAAAGGTGAACTATTTGGTATATTATGAGGGGTATCCGCATCTTTGATTTTATAAGGGAAAATTGACGTCAACAAAAAAGAGGAATACTAAAAGGTTGCCAGCGCTGAAATTTTTCAGACAGATCCATGGCGAGCGCCTCTTTCTCTAATGGCGCCCTCCGGACTATGGATTCAATCGATGCTCAGCTCCGGCTGCTTGTCCCTCTTAAAGTTACAGATGATGACAAACTTATTGAATACGATGCGTTGCTGCTTGACAGATTCCTGGACATCCTTCAAGACCTTCATGGAGAAGAGCTTCGTGATGTGGTAAGTTTCTCTCCTCCTCTCTTTAATCCTATATTGATCTTTCGCCCATGTCCCTTATATGAGAGTTTTAATCTCTGCGTTTTGTGTTTTTGCCATCAAATTAATCCACCTGATATGTTGTTTAATCTTTTTTCCCCGACAGGTCATGCAATGCTATGAATTGTCTGGAATGTATGGCAACAAGGCTGATGGAGCCGGTGACCTTAGTAAATTGAGCGAATTAAGTGATGTTCTCAATAGTCTCGAGCCAGGAGACTCTATTGTTGTTGCCAGCTCATTTTCTCACATGTTGAACCTCACAAACTTGGCAGAAGAAGTTCAAATTGCACATCGAAGACGAGTAAGCAAGAAATCAGGAGGTTTCTCTGATGAGAATAGTGCTATAACTGAATCTGATCTAGAGGAGACTTTTAAGAGGCTCGTAACAGAGCTAGGAAAGACACCATCAGAGATCTTCGAGGCACTGAAGAGTCAGACGGTAGATTTGGTTTTGACAGCTCATCCAACTCAAGCAGTTAGAAGATCCGTACTCCAGAAACATGCCAAGTATGTTAACCAAGTTAAGCAAGCATTATTGCTGCATTTCAAGTTTAGCCATTTCTAAGCTAGATGTTTCTGCATATAACTAGGATTCGAAGTTACTTATCTGAGTTGTATAAAGACGACATCACACCAGAAGAAAAGCAAGAGCTCGATGAATCTCTCCAGAGAGAGGTAATTCTGATTTTCAATATGCAGAGAGCAGGTTCCTGGAAATATATAACATCCACAGATCATAGTCAAACACTTGTTGCGAAGATTTATTTGGATGCATTTTGATTAATTAGTGATACTACATGAAGAAGAAAAAGGCTAATTTACTGAATATTATTCTGATTTTTTGCTTTAGCAGGTTTTATGTTTCTGTAGTTTGAAAACCAATTTGTTAGCATCCCAGAAACAATGAGCAATATTTGTCTCTCCAATTATTGTAAAGGTAGGACAACCAGCAAGAAAACAATGGCATATTGTGTGCACTTAGAAAAACATATAACACAGAACCAATCAATTTATAGTACCGTGCTTTAAACTGGATAGGAATGCTATACTAATCTGAACATGGTATAGAAATAGGGGCAGTGGTGGCTAATCTTGACAAGTATTATTCTACAGATACAAGCTGCTTTCCATTACAGGCGAGATTAGGCGCGCCTCCCTACTCCCTCAGGATGAAATGAGGGGCTGGGATGAGCTATTTCCATGAGACAATTTGGAAATCCCTCCCTAAGTTTCTTTCGCCCGTCTTGACACTGCACTGAAGTCAATTGGGGTTGAGGAAAGAATGCCATACAATGTACCACTGATACAGTTCTCATCATGGATGGGAGGAGATCGGGATGGTATTATTTGCCTCCTAACTAGGATTAATTTGTATAATGGGCCGTCATATAATTGCAAATATGTTGTGTCCTGTTTTCAGGAAATCCACGGGTTACACCAGAAGTTACAAGGGATGTATGTCTGCTTGCAAGGTTAATGGCATCCAACCTTTATTACACCCAAATTGAGGACCTGATGTTTGAGGTTTGTGCCATTTAGCAAGAGAAGGAACTGCATTGCATCTGTTTACACACAGTTCCTCCTCTGACACAAAATTTTTGTTCTTTGCTGGGCAGCTTTCCATGTGGCGATGTAATGAGCCGCTCCGTTATAGAGTAGAGCAATTGGTGGCTCACACAAAACAAGATGCAAAGCACTACAAAGGTATTTCTATGATGCTAGTTCTGTACAAGTATGGTTATGTCTATATGGATTTTATGATCAAGCCAATGTCAATGTTCCGCATACAAATTTTGTGTGTGTTGATGATTGTGTGCAAATAATAATAGCTCTTACTAACTGCTAATAATTTTGTTGAATTTTTTGTTTAAAATCCTGAAAATTCTTTTTCTATCATGAGATACTACTTATGGTAGAGATCTTATATATATCTATTCTTATTTAGTTACCTTCTTAATTGTCCAATTTCAGAATTCTGGAAACCAGTTCCACCAAATGAACCATTCCGTGTAGTTCTGGGAGATGTTCGTGATAAACTTTATAACACTAGGGGAGCGTTCGACAACTTCTTGCAAGCGGGAAGTCTGATGTTCCTGAAGAAGACACCATTATGTCTGTAGAACAGGTGGGTGTGGTATGTTGTTTGTCATTACATTTTCAATGTTATGACTCAGTGTTAACAGAGAAGTGGACATGCAGCTATTGGAGCCTTTGGAAGCATGTTATATTTCACTATGCTCGACAGGGGACAAGTCAATTGCAGATGGAAGTCTTTTGGATTTCATGAGGCAAGTTTCATGTTTTGGGCTGGGACTAGTGAAACTGGATATAAGACAGGAGTCTGATAGGCATACAGATGTTATGGATGCCATTACTACTCATTTGGGTATTGGATCATACCGTTCTTGGTCAGAAGAAGAACGGCAAGAGTGGCTTTTATCCAGTGCGTGGTAAGCGTCCACTATTTGGTGCGGACTTACCAAAAACAGACGAAGTCAAAGATGTTCTTGATACATTGCATGTAATTTCAGAGTTACCATCAGATTGCTTTGGGGCTTATATTATCTCAATGGCAACTTCTCCCTCTGATGTTTTAGTCGCCGAAGCTTCTACAGCGTGAGTGCGCATTGTAAACACATTGAGAGTGGTGCCTCTGTTTGAAAAGCTTGCTGATTTGGAATCTGCTCCTGCTGCCATGGCTCGTCTCTTCTCTATTGATTGGTACCGTGACCATATAAATGGCAAACAAGAAGTCATGATTGGCTATTCAGATTCTGGAAAAGATGCTGGACGCTTTTCAGCAGCTTGGCAACTATATAAAGCCCAAGAGGAACTTGTGAAAGTTGCACATGAGTATGGGATTAAATTGACCATGTTTCATGGACGTGGAGGGACGGTTGGGAGAGGAGGTGGACCAACCCATCTTGCCATTCTTTCTCAACCTCCTGATACGGTTCATGGTTCACTTCGAGTCACAATACAAGGGGAAGTTATTGAGCAGTCATTTGGAGAAGAACATTTGTGTTTCCGCACATTGCAACGGTTTACTGCAGCCACTTTAGAACATGGCATGCATCCTCCTACACCTCCCAAAGAACATTGGCGGAGATTGATGGATAAAATGGGTGTTATTGCTACCGAGGCCTATAGATCCATTGTGTTTCAGCATCCACGTTTTGTGGAGTATTTCCGCGCGGTATTAACTTTTCTCAGTTTTGTTATTATTGTACTAGATGTTAATGAGTTGAACTGTTCTGCAGTCGACACCAGAAATGGAGTATGGGCGGATGAATATTGGCAGTCGACCATCAAAAAGGAGACCAAGTGGTGGAATTGAATCACCGTGCTATCCATGGATATTTGCATGGACACAAACCCGTTTTTTCATCTTCCTGTTTGGCTTGGATTTGGAGGCGTTCAAAACTGTGATAGAGGATGATCCTAAAAATATTGATGTTCTGAGAGAGATGTATGAACATTGGCCATTTTTCCGGGTTACAATTGACCTTGTGGAGATGGTGTTCAAAAAAGGAGACCCCAGAATTGCTGAACTGTATGATCACCTATTGGTCTCATCTGATTTACAAGACTTGGGGAAGACTCTAAGACAAAAGTACAAGGAAACGGAGAATCTTCTTTTGCAGGTATCCTTTTTTTGAAGGTAGTTAGTTTTGTAAATTTTTGCAGCCATTTACATGTTTCTAAGCCATACTGCATGATGTTTCCAATGTTGCAGCAATTGAAGGTTACTATATTTAGTTTTGTAAATTTTTGCAGCCATTTACATGTTTTTAAGCCATACTGCATGATGTTTCCAATGTTGCAGCAATTGAAGGTTACTATGTTTGGTTATGCAGGTTGCTGGCCACAACGAACTACTTGCAGGGAATCCTACTCTGAAACAAAGACTCAGACTTCGCGAACCTTATCTTACCACTCTTAATGTGCAACAAGCACACACTTTAAGGAAGATGCGTGATCGTGAAACTGTTTTCTGCTCAAGTCCAAGGACTGTTGATGGAGGGACGCCCAGGGCTAGCAAGTCAGCTGCAGAACTTGTAACTTTGAACCCGACTACTGAATATGCTCCTGGTTTAGAAGACACCCTTATTTTAACAATGAAAGGAATTGCAGCTGGCATGCAGAACACAGGGTAATCTGATATTGCATGTCGTAGGTTTCAGCCCAATCCTGAAAATTAGATTGTATGGTACTCTAGTGAAATGGCAATTTTGACAACATAACGTTGACAATGAAGAGAATGGGAGATTATGATTACCTACAATAACTGGCTCCCGTTTTACTGCCTTCACCGTTGATATAAATAAAAGTCGTTTCTATGCTTCCATTACTTCCTTTTTTTTCTAGATTGGTTATTTATTCTATATCTCATAGTTTGGGTCAATGCAGTGACCAAATTACAAAAGCTCACAGACGATCACATCCCGTTCATTTTTTGACACGGTTTCGGTATTTTTGATGTTGCAAATTAATCTCTGGTATCCTGTGCGCTAGCCCTGTGCAAAACACTGGTCCTATGATGCTACATGCTACCATGGTCCAATGAATCTATTCTGCCAGCCACACATCGATATAACAGACACAAGAGCAACATTAACAGAGCACTATGACTGGAAAGGGTGGCTGAAATGTACCTGCAAAGCACTTCAACTTATAGAAACATGATTGGGATTGCAAGAAATGAAGATATGACTTAGACGATCCAAAACACCAACCTGCCATGAACAGCAACCTCTTACAACAGAAAATGAAAACACAAGAGCAAACAAGATGAAGCATGGGGATTTGAACCCCACCGAAATTAATCGGTACCGGAATGCAGAAAACGTCCCCGAGCCTGCTATCCATACAAATAAGAAATGGAAAACAGAACTACATAAGAACAATATGCACCTGTAATGAGCAGAAAGAAAGGCAGCACACACAAGGCTTCTAAAAATGCCCGCAGTGCTGTAAGCGGAGCTTCATGAACTGTGCGACACTCAACCCCCTTTCGATGCTGTTTGTTTTGCCCATTCTTGCCTTTCCTACACCTATTCCGGTGAGGTCCCTCCATGCCATCGATCCCACGCGGCCACTCTTCCAAAAATAACCATAAGAAAACCTAAACCATGCAAAAACCAAATCAATTTACTGACATCAAAATACGAATACCCATTTAAACCATGACAAATCATATGTAATACCGTGGCCTTTCAACAATTACAAAAGATAATGGCTTTCACAAGGTGATTGCAAAAGATAATGGCTTTCACGAGGTGATTCTACATGTGAATTATAAAAAATCCACTTAGGACACATTAAAAAAGAATAGAATAGAATTGTTTTTATCGTCCACGGAGACCAATCGGCCTATGGGACCCAATACAAAAGCGCGGCGATCCACATTCTTGCCGGATTAAAAACCCCCCCCGGAAGGTTTTTCAAGGAAAAATCGTATACAGCAATAAGGCCGGGCGACAACGATTAAATGGTTGACCGGGGCATATCGAGCCCCCTCAAGTCTAGTACTTCCCGAATGTATGATCCGAAAGTGAGAGAAACCGAAGTCGTTACCCGATATCATGTGTAGCGGCTCATCGGGTCTAATCAAGCGAGCATAGGGTGTCAATGCGAATCGATCATATCTTTGGGCGCTCTAGAAAGTGTGACTCTCATCCTCAACGGCTCCGCCCGGCAAAGCCCGACAAACCCTATCCGACGTGGCTCCCCAATCCATCATTTTGTCTCAATCGGGAGATGGTGGGCACTGTCGCGAATGGAGGATATATGCTGCGCTATTTCATGGCGGATGTGAGCGTGGGTAGCGTATTTGTGGGCCTCGTTGTAATGTGAGATTTATGTCTTTGCTTGTAATGTCTTTGTTTTGACTTGCTCAGGGCCACGGAATCCCAAAGCTTCTTTGGAGAAACAAGCATCAAGGTAACATCTTCGGTAGGCCGCGATCGCCTCTGTTTCTACACGGATGCACATGTGCTCTGGACATTCTAGTTAGCTTGCACTCTTTTATCCTTCCAACAATTCTTGAGTCGTTTGTGGTCCCATTGCCTTTGCATAAGCCAAGTCGCGGTGAGGAGCGATCATCATCCATATTTACCACCTTACGGAAATAGGCGATGTGTCTATCAAGGGCCTTCGGCCGAAGTGGCGCGAAACTTGTCTCTCCTGCAACAAAATTTGATATGGGACCGTGGATTTCACTCCAAGTGCCCGTGCTAAGAAGGCCTTCTGCAACTATTCTAAGTCGCTCCAAGTAGACAAGAAAGAAAAACAGAACAAAAAGCCAAAATGAAGAGCCACATGGCGACATTTGAGCAAGGAGTAGTTATATTATTTTTTTGGGCCAGCCAATATTAGTTGTCCTTTAAAAGATTGGCAATGCCACATGGGTAGTTTGAATTTAACTTTCAGTCTAGTGGAATATATCGCAACTATAACTTTCTAACATGTCTAAATTCTATTGGGTTTCTAATTAAAATTCTACGTTTTAAAGTCATAGTGGAACCTCACCAGGGTTCGAAATTTTATGAAAAATGAGGTAAACAAAAATCCTTTTAGTTTTGAAATAAATAGGACGTCTCAAATTTCAGCAAAATATGTCCAATCTAATACAAAAATAGTAGGACAAACTCCAATATCCTTAGAACAAAAAGTTCCTCGCAAAGATAATGAGATCTTATAAAGGAAAACGCAATGTTTTGATGTAGCAAAAACTTTCATAAACATTTCGTACAAGATGGTCCTGCGTAGCATTGTATAGTTGACGACTTGACATCTTTTTTCAAATCTCAACATATGGGTTGTGGTGGCGTGCCTTATTCGGCCATATGGACGGAATGGAATGAGAGGCCGAAAAGGGGAAAAAAGGGAAAATGAGAGGGTCCAAAATAAAAAAGTTGATTTTATTTAAAAGCAAAGGTAATTAACTTTTTTGTTTGGTTAATATTTAAAAGGTGAACTTTTATGTATATCTAAGATAAGTTACATGAAATAAAATATCCATACTAAAAAAAGTCCTCCTCCACTTAAAAAGAGTAGGACAAAGTCCTCCTCTTCAAAAACTAGTAGGTCCAATTCGATCCCCTTTTTTTTTGAACAATATGTCCTACTCATGTCAACAACATCTGGACATTGACAAATTTTGTAGGACAAAACGTAAAGTTAACCTCACTTTTTTCGAACCCTGAACCTCACCCTTTTATGATAGGGATAATGTTAGAGGGCAGGCTATTTTTTGGGGATACTGAGCCATGAATGCCCTCAAGAAATACCCCCCTTCCAACCCCAAATGTGGAGGCTATTTGGTTGGACCATTTGAATATATATTTTGAGTTCCATTTAAGTTGTGACGTGCCAAGTGTGCAACTTGGGTAGAAGCCATTATAAAATAGCAGAAAGCATGCAACTTTCTTTGAAGTGCAGAGGCCGTTATTAAATACAAAAAGCGCCTCCAAGGCCAACGCCCTAACGCTTTCTTCCCCAACTCGTCTATACATGTTAGAGCATGCAGAATTTGAACCTGCATTTTGTTGCCTTGTGTTCAGTGCCCACACGATAGAAGAATATTGACCATGACGACTCGTTACGAAAGATGTTTTGCATTAAATCAAAAGAATCTAAGTTCCGAACATACAAAAAGAATCTAAGTTCCGAACATACAAAAATTGAACTGTGTTTGAGCATGGGGAATTCTAACCTCTGTAGTTTAAGGAGCCCTATAAATACTGCTCCATGGATAGATCTAAACTTAAGTCTTTAGGCCACTAGAAGCAAAATAGAAAGGCACTGTGTATTAATAGTCATCCTAAAGCCTATGATACTGACCCTGGAAATAACACACATAATAGATCTTAAATTATTAAAATCATGCAGCATATCATGAGAGAGATTTAATGTACTGTGAATCATCTATTTATATACATACCATGAGAGAGATATAAAGTATTGCCAATCATCCATTGATGTATTCTACCAGTTAGCATTTACAACTTATCAATAGGAGTATTCTACCAGTTAGCCCTTACAACTTATCAATAGGAGTTTAGTGAGGAAATTCTCACCAAAAATATTCTATCACATGGCATATACACTTGCTGCAGATCACCTACAGCTTAGGCCAGCCTAGCACATTGCCTAGCCAATATACCATATCATAGCTCAACTAGACCAGCCTAGCACATTGCCTAGCCAATATACCATATTATAGCTCAATTAATACTTATGTTTCTATCTGCACAAAGCAAGCAATAGCAAGCACACACTAAAGTCTAACAATTAGCACCTGACAACCTCCACTAAATCAACCAACAATTCAATGGCAATCCTTGCAAAGACAGAGAATAAACAAAGCTAACAAACCCTAGCAATAATAGAAAATCATATTGCCACAAAAGATTCAGCATATAAGCATATCCATGGAATTATGAAAGAAGAAGATGGGGCTAAAGGAAGCGTAGATGTAGGCTCCTGGTAACCAGCATATGCCAGCCTTTGATAAATATAACATTTGCACCTATATGTATTCTGCAACCAAGTGAAAAATTTTGCTCATCATGAATATCTATCTATAGAACCCAATTGCATCATATACCTTGAGCACCAAAGTTTTTAAGAATTGGACAAACCTTGCAGCACCGAGAATAAACAAAAGCTAAGAAACCCTAGCAATAATAGAAAATCATATTGCCACAAAAGATTCAGCATATAAGCATATCCATGGAATTATGAAAGAAGAAGATGGGGTGAAAGGAGGCGTAGATGTAGGCTCCTGGTAACCAGCATATGCCAGTCTTTGATAAATATAACATTTGCACCTATATATATTCTGCAACCAAGTGAAAATTTTTGCTCATCATGAATATCTGTCATGAATATTTATCACTTATTTTCGTTTTTGTGGTCGGGTGATTGCATTGACCTTGATGCACGGAGTGCAGTTAGAGACATATTATTTGCTGTTTCCTTCTTCAAACAACTAGCAGGTGTTCCCATAAACTTGAGAAGATGCTAAAGATGTAGATCCATGCCTGCATGAAAGTTGTAAAGAAATCTTGAACATGGATGCTGAACTGCTGGATTCAGATGCATTAAGCCTAAATTTTGTCAGTGAAGTATATATGCTGGGTTGTCACAAAACCGTAGAACTTTGTCCTGGAGGCATGGATATGATGGTGAACAGGTGTAATAGGTTGGACTTTGTGAACCTTCTAGTGCGACAAAGACTTGGAAGGTCTGTCACACAGCAAGTTAAATGTATCATATACTTCTTTCTGATAATAGCTGCTTCCTGTCATTCATTGGCACTCAGTATCAAAAACTAATAAGTTCATATGCTACAAATAACAAATTTTCTTTCTGATAATAGCTGCTTCCTGTCATTCATTGGCACTCAGTATCAAAAACTAATAAGTTCATATGCTACAAATAACAAATTTTCTGTCTGCTTGCCTTGGTATTCTGCTGAGATATGTCATGGAACACCATTTCTCTAAGATTAATATGAGTTGCCGTATTAATATCTCTGTTACTGTTAAAAGGTGTTATGATAGAGTTCAACTTAGATATTCCAATTCTTAACTAAGAGATCAAGCCAATCTCAAGGAACTTCATGTGGCAATGATCTGATTTTAAGTATATATGGATAATACTGAAGATGGCAAGATCAAACTATGGGAAACATCTGATTGTATGCAGGGCCTTGTTGGTCATGTAAAAAAAGCAGGAGAAAAGGCCACATAGGTGATTTTGACTGATTATGTTTTATGGATTGAAGAATTATGCATGATCATTAAACTAGATGCCTTCTAATCTCACCCGTTGTGTTCAATGAATTCTCCAGCTATGGACAATATAGTCTTCATGTCACGTCATTTTCAGTCTAGTAAAATGAACTATATCACTGTGTGAAGAGGTTGCCCAGGACTCATGTACAGGAATTATAGAAGAAATTGACGAATCTTGAAGATAACAACTAACCTTGGCAAGTGATTGATTTGGAGCTATAATGAGACTGAGCCCTTGGTCAGAAATCCTCAAGCAATTGGTGATACAAAGGCGTTGCAATTGGCCCTTAGCCCTATCCGGATGAAGGCGACTTATCATCGGTAAGACTCTGTTGAGAGGAGGTTCAATCCGTAAATTATGCCACACATGGGTATCATTACGCCTTTGCTTCTCGAGATACCACATACAATTGTTCCAAACACAAACAACTCAGAACACCCAAATAAAAAGCACGTAGATCAAGCCTTCTTAGGTGCAATATCCTCAGAGCATTTTCTGGAGCTTGGCACGAAAATCTTCTTCCGCATTTGATGAAGGACTTTGAAAATCTCAATTAGATCTTGTTCTCCGTTCTCTACCCCCACACCTAATCCGGAGTAATTTTACCCTAATATAAGCCCCACTGGGGGATCCGGTGCCCATCGGAATCCTTGGTCACTACAGCGAAAGATGCGACAAAGCGAGTTGGATCCGCCATAGTCCCCTGGATATTATTTGCAAAGCCCATTTGGGTAGCTTCGGGAGCAATGCGGCGCGGACATCCGAGTAGAAGTAGCCGTGCCTTGCCGGCCCCGATTGAATACATGGAGCTCATATTTTCGGCTGGATTGGAATGCCAATACCTACATTCAAAAATCATCCCAAGTGCTAAGTGCTGCTAATGCGGCCACCCAAAGCGGCCAGAGAGGAATGGGGGCGGCAGAGCACGAAACAGGGGAAAAGACCATCATAGCTGCCGTAAATTCACGATAAGTACTTGCACATTGGCTATCCACATAGGGGAGGGGGGCTGTATAGTGCATTCGTCCCATTTTCAAACAGAAATTGACACACCATTATATATGAGTTGTGACGTTCCAAGTATTTATACGGTGTACGTATAAATATATGGGACACGTCACACGGTATAAGGCACGCCACCTGGGGGATGATAACCTAGGGGGTTGGCCACAATGGATTTAATTAGCTATGTTAACCAAATTATTAAGGATAATTATCAAAAGACATGTGATTAAGTCAAACCATAGTAGTAAGGCGCCATTTGGCTTCACCCGGGTGGCCAACATATTGGTTGCTAAACTAGGCCACCAAAGGGCAGCGCCATCCTCAGATCTTCCCCTTCAGGACCCAACAAAGCACCAGGAGCAGCTGAGCGCTCAGGAAATTGTTGCTGCTCGCCCCCAGATCGCCAAAACACCCTTTTACTGTTGTTGCTACCCCGATACAGCCATGGAAGCACCCCTTGACAACGGGTCCAGCCGAAACTCTGGTTAGTGGTAGTTAAATTGCGTTTTGTAGAATAACACTCTAGGATTCTTTTCTGGATGGTTTTGGCTGAGACTGACCCTTCTCTGGTAATTAGGAATACTTTTCAATTATGAATGATGCTCTGTTATGAGATGGGTCGATGTCTCTATGAGTCGATTAGTCGTTCGATGCTTGAGGGATTAAAAGGAGGGTAGAGGCCTCTGAGCTTGAGTATAGAATGCTCCTAGTATTTCCTTTAACACCCTAGTAGATTCGGCCTGTGCGCAAGAGCCCACCGGGTCATAGACGCTATGGTCTGGCTTAGCACCAGATAAGGGACACAGTGGTGAAGTAGGGGGTGGGGTCTTGCATGAGCATAAAAGGCTCCTGAGACTCCTACAGTGAGCTAGGCGATAGCGGTCACGTGGAGGGCGGGTATGGGTCCGACACTCCCACGGGTGTAGTGGTGTGACCCGTATGGGGCACCATGCACTTTGAGTAGAATTAGGGTGAGTAAGTGGCCTGCACGGATGGGGGGGGTGTGCATGCGACGTATTCTCTAGCTCACCCACGACACCTGTGATCACGGAAGGGGGCGCCTCCCAGGCCTGCCTCATCGGACCGTGTGTCATGAACCCGGAGTAGACTCAAAGGGTGATCCTGGAGTGAGTCTCAGGAAGGCTATAAGCGGCCATAAGCGTGAATCGACCCATCCGCAAAGTGTGCATGAGGGGGGCGGATGGAGTGGACAACCCTAGCCGATGTTCTATGCCGATAGCGCCATGCCCAGATTGGTCTGCCGAACCCACGAGACCCGGTACGGTCGGCTCCCACTATAGTGCGAGTGGGGGTAGAACACGAGGTTTGGGTGTTTTATTAGTTCGGATGCATATTATTTTTGCGTTGGTATTTAGATGGATGCGCCACCCTTCGTGGTGGTTATTTATATGTGAATTATGTTGTGTGCTAACCCTTGTATTCATGCTTCCGCGACGTAGGCGCCCATCGAAGGCGTGGGCCGAATGACCCCTTCGTGTCCTTCTTTCGGCACCATAATATGGGTGGCCGGAATAGACGGAGGGCCCTGCTCGTGGCGAGATGGACGCCATGGGAGGGGAAAGTCCCCGTATGTATACGACCGGGGGTCGTATATATTCTGGGAACGTCACAGTGGTATCAGAGCCGTGATTTCGGTTGCTCGAAATCATAGCACTGGCCAAACACTAACTTGTAGCACGGTAGTTAGGAGGAGACTAAGTTAATGTGTTGTTAGTCCTCTTTGATGCTTGGTTCGGTGTTAGGTTAAATTAGGAAATTGTAGCTTTAAGAAGGATAGGGCGACTGGAGGGCCCAAGAATTGGAAGAATTGTAAATGCCAGTGGGTAGCTCAAATGACGGAGAAGGTGCGCCCATTGGATCGGACATACTCAAGTTACCCTAGAACGGTCGTCTCCAGGCGAAAAATAGTCAAGGGCAGGCCCGAAAACCAACTCGGGCGCCGCTTGCTTTTTATCATCTTGCGATCCGCGGTAGAAGAGCGAAAATGCGGTGGTATTTCGACCAGTCGAGCCGAGTCAACGCAGACCCGCCCAGTCAACTTCGGCGCCCGCTTGCTTTTCGACGAACCCGGTCGGCGGGAACCGCATTATAATAATGCGGCCGGCCCACCGTATCCTCACGTATTTTGCCGTATAATTATTTTTTTAATAATAAAATTTAAAAGTTAATAGGGAAATTTTAAAATTTTAAAAGTTATCTGGCCGTTTAAAATTTTCTTCTTGTATCTGTTTGCCTTGCCCCCTTGACCGCCGTCGGCCCGCGAGCATTTGCCATCGCCATGCCCGGACTTGAAGTTGTAAATGCCCCTTGTGTTTTTTGGGAACCCTAAGCGCTCCCTCCCGTAGCCCACCCCAGCCACCGGCCAGCCGCCGCCGGCCTTCGTAGACCCTAGCGCCACAGCTATGGCCAACACCAAGAGCGCCCCTGACCCTTCCACCCTCATCATAGTGGAAATCTACGCCATGATCTCCCGGTATATGGCCACAGACCCGGCCTTCATCGACATCCTTTTGGATGAGTTGGTGAACCGGTTTGAGAACAACGATAGGATTCCCTATCCTATCTATCACTTCTCAGAGCCATTTCTGATCCGGCTGAACCTCCGCCAGCTCTCCTATACCATTGTCGAGCAACAGGACATGGTCATGGTGCTCATTAAGTTCTATCCTTCTGAACAAGAAGGGCATACCGAGGAGGAAGACATTAGAATGGAGGCCGACCGTGTCAGAGGCTTGGCCCGGGAGGATGACCACCGAGAAATAGAGCGGGCTGATACGGCCACTCGAGGAAGGGAGTACCGGTACCTCGGGGATGGCCTTGCCGTCATAGATGGTAGAGCAATAGAGGTTCCCCCATACCGTTGGCACGAGGATTCCAGCAGTTTTATATGGGGGGAAATCCCCGATATTAGCATAGACTATCTGACAACCATTCAGATAGACATGGGTCTGCGGCCACGGCGGTACCAGGCTGAGCTTCTTCGCCGAAGCGCAGCCCAACTTTTTGCTCAGATTCAGGAAGATCTGAGGAGGGCCCGGGAGGAACGGGAGAGGCTTGAAGAATAGGAGAAGGCTCGACAGGATCAGCTGAACCCACAGGACGGAGGAGCATCGGGAAGTGGGCCGGGTCCAAACCCGACGCATGTGACCATTAAGCACCGAAGGAAGGGTGTAGCCCGAAAGACCGGCAGCCAGTATAAGGAAAAACTAAGGACTGTCAGGGCTTTTGGTAAGAAGGCAAGCTCCGACCGGAGGCAGCAGCGGGTGGATAGCTCCCGACCGGCTGTTGGAGCTAAGACGGTGCCAGTACCGAAGGAGCCGCCTACAAAACCTGCCCCACAAAGGAAACCCCATCGGTACCGACCCGGTACCGTGGGCTTGCGGGAAATCCGCAAGTTCCAGAAGTCCACACAGCTTCTGATACGGAAGCTACCCTTCCAGAGGCTGGTACGGGAGATCGCGCAGCAGTTCAAGACCGACCTCCGTTTCCAGACCTTTGCAATTTTGGCACTCCAAGAGGCTGCTGAAGCCTACTTGGTGGCACTTTTTGGTGACGCCAATCTTTGCGCGATCCACGCAAAGAGGGTAACCATAATGCCTAAGGATTTAGCCCTCGCCCGCAGGATTCGGGGGGAGCATCCTTAGCATATTTTGCGGGGCTCCGTATTGTAAATATTTTCTTTTGGTATTTAATAAAAACTTTTTTTTTATTATTTATTTTATTTTGTATTAAAAACTTATTTATTTTGTATTAAATATGAAAAAAATGCTGACGTCGACTTTTAAAGTTCATTTCAATTGTTTCTCTTCCTCTCTCCTCCCTTATAGCGCCATGGCTGCCGCTGACCTTGTCGCTTGGTACCATGACGGAGAGAAATGGGATCCGCAAGTCCCTTTCGACCTGCTGCGGCCTTTGCTATGCCAGCGCCTAGATCTCCTCGCCAATATGCAGAGGCACCCAGATTACGCCGGATTCTTGGACTTCTACATGGAGGAAATGCTTCCTCTGTGTATTCCTCTTGGGGATCCTCCCCAACTGTATCTGGAGCAGGAGGTAGTCCGGGAGATGTTAGGGGGAGACACCCATGCTTATGATGTCCTGAAGGGGAAGCTCCGATGGGGCAAACACTTGCCTATGGTGCAGCATCAGGGGCGGCAATATCTAGAAGTTACCTTCGCCCTAGCCATCCTCATGGATCAATACGTCGAGGATGAAACCTTGCCTATAGAAAAAGGCAAACTGCCTGAGTCTTCCGAGGAGGGGGAAGACGAACACATAGGTATGGGCGACTTCGCTCGTTGGAAACAGTTAGCAGAAGAGTTGCCACCGCGCCGTGAGCAAGCTATAGGCTTGTCAGGGTTAGACGGCCTTCCAGTTATCTATCACCAAGGGCAAGAGTACCTTCTCTTGGATGATATTATCTGGACTTATCACATGGTGACCGGATTTCGACGCAAGCGCAAAGACCATGTGCTTTATGAGCTTGCGGAGTACTGTATGGACGATTTCATCGACTTCAATTCTACTGAGCTTCCTCCAGAGGTGCAGCAGCTGCTCCAGTTCCGCCAAGAGACCGTAGAGCCGGCAGAGACTCTACTACGTCTTCGGGACTTCGTGATGCAGGAGCCGGCCTCTCAGCCCTCACCAGATGCCTTCACGGCTATGGGACCTCACGTCCTAAATATCAACATGGTTGAGGTTCCCTCCGATTCAGATGACGAGGGAGAGGATTTATATCATAATCCTGCTCATACGAAGGAGGAGCAACAGGAGCTTAAGGAGGAAGAAGTCTCTATGGATTTGGATAAGGAAGTGGCTACGTCCGAGACCTCGCAAGGGAAGGTGCTGGGCAACCACCTTACCCGTTTCTTTTTGTCAGCCTTCCGATAGGGGCAAGTCCTTTTTATAGCCTGAGATTTAGGGCCGGAGGCTGAAGCTTCATGGTGGACCCTCCGTGCTCTCTCTACGCTGGCCGACCACAAGAAGCTCCCCTATCGTACGTTTACTTATGTACTCGTGCGACGGGATCTTGCTCTGACGGCCTTGGGTCAAGATATTGCACCCTGGATGAGCATGAAGCTCCTTACGGCAGCCCCATTGGCCGTTGCCTATCCACCAGAGGTTGCATCTATTGCAGCTGCCACAGTAGACCCCGGGATGACTCTGCTGCGACACCGACCGCCTCCACCACCTCCTAGGCCTTCGGATGAAGAGGGAGGACCTAGCTCTTAAACTAATTGTACTACGCATTTTTATATTGCGTATGATTGTGAAATTTTGGTTTGGCAAATGCCTTGGCCATGTTATAATATGATATACCTTGTTTCCTCATTAAATATAGTTACTGTCTTGATAAGTATAAGTGAATTGTTCTTTTCCATGATGTCCTCTACAAAGTATTGGCGTTTGGAATATATTGGAATTATAAAATGTTCTATATTCATTTCTACTGTCTTGCAGAAGAGACCCTTTGGGAATATGAGGAGAGGATTACCGACATGATCAGGAGGGATGATCCCGGGCCGCCAGAACAGGACTATGGCCAGAGATATGGCGAATATCCCGAATGGGATGAAGGCTATGAGATGGAACCCCCGCCACCAGGAGAACCCTATGATCCTGACAATGGGTTGGAGGTAGTTAATATCCTTAGGGACAGGGCTTACAACGACCTCAAGCAAACGCTGTGCCATACTTGGGACTATTGGAGCATGTCCAGGCACGAGGCTTTCGAGGACGCCAACGACCACCTTTGGCAACTCTTCTATGCTCTGCGGAGGCTTTTCAATCTTCTCATTATTAGCCCAAAGTGGGAATACCAACCAGTGATTGTCCAAGCCTGGGCACGCTATAAGCTCGTTAGGGATGTACGGGAGAGTGTCCGCTACTCAATCCTATACCCCTTTGCGAACCCCTAGGCTTGGTCTCTCCAGTTATATTTTTTTGTTGTTGTTACACTGTGTGCGAGTAGAACTTTAAAACTTCCACTGTATAATACCTCCTTTTGTGCCAACCCATGTACCAATCAACTTGTTGTTGTACTCAACTTGAATGAAATGAAACATCAGTTTCTGTTTGTATATTTTCTTGTCACTGTCAGCAAATGTTATCTAAAAGAAATTGTATATTACTGTAAGTCTGCTTATACTTTCATGAATGCTCGATATAGACGGTGCACGCAATGTCGCCTGGCAAATGCCCTCGAATGCCAGTAGGTTGACACCTGAACAGGAACTCATGTTAATGAAAAGGCAGCTAGGCGAGTTGCAAGCCTATGTATTGCATGCCAATCCACCCCAGCACATACAAGAGGACGGGCCGGAGTTACCTCCGCAACCACCTAGCCCACCTACACAGCAACCGTCCCCACCAGAAACCAGCCCTGTACCTGCACAGAGGAAACTTCATGCGAAACGTCGTCGGAGTTCCTCCAAGGATAGCGCCACCTCCTCGCAGTCGGCCACTTCTGGGTCCTCTGCGTCGTCTAGTGATCAGACGAAGCGCCGGGACAAGGAGTACCGTAAGACGGTTGATATCGCCATAACTAGCATATGGAAGAATAGGAAATTGGCCCGGTTTGATGGAAAATCCCAGGTGATTTGAATCGAGTCTTGGTTGGGCCGAAATGAAGGAGTTGGGGGAGGTCTTATGGCATGACGGAAAAGGATACTGAGAAAGGTTGCCACTACCAATCTTACGAGAGCTGCCCGTATTTGGTGGAAGGGATATGCGAGCCAAGCATCTAGACAGAGGGCGGATGCAACCGGGGAAGTTTTCCAAGGCCTTTTAAGTCGCATTATGTGCCCGTCGCACAAATGCCAACAGATCGACTTTCTACGGGTTGGAGCAGAAGGGTATGTCCGTCTGAGCTTACACGGATGAGTTTATGCGCTGGTCAGTATGTATTTTGGTATGAATGAGAAAAAAGGCGTGGAAGGCTATATTGAGGGATTGGCACCATCAATCAAAGCGGATGGTTAAGGCCATAGACCCAAAATGATTTGAGAGGCGAGGCTAAAGCATTGAGCCTCGAGGAGGACACGCCAAAGAACCGGTATCCACGTCCTGCGCCTTACTCGCAGCCCCGGCCGTCCACACCTTACAGACCCGCTTCGCCAAGTCAGGGACCCTCTGGTGAGAACTCTTATGGCCCGAGGAAAAAGAAAGTCGCCTTAGCACGCCAAGAAATGAGAACAATGCGGTTAAGAAAGTTCGGAACCTCTTACAGATCCATTCCTAAAGAGGCCGTGAACAGCTCCGCCAGGAGGTAAGGCATGCTACAGGTGTATGAGGCGGGGCACTTCATGCGAGAACTACCCTTACGTCCACCTTGAGGCCCGGTGGCCATGGCCGACCTCGGTGGGATGATCTCGAATCAACACAACTGTCGAGGAGGAATCTCCGATTACATTCACGGTCGTCTCATATCCTTGCGGCTATAGAACCAGGCAATCTTTGAAAGTTAGCTTCTTTGTTATTTCTACCATAGGCCAAATAGGCGGAAGCCTTTTGTAATTCTTATGGATGCAGGCGGTACACATAATTTTGCTTCTCCTAGGATGGCCCATGTCTTACGTCTAGAAACATTGAGGTCCCGTAGAGACACATCACTCTAGCCCGGTGGTAAAGTCGGGACATACCCATGGCCGCCGCATCAATCTCAACATGCAACTCCAGGGTGCAGGTTGCTTTGGGTGCTGAATTGATGGATATTGGCAAATATGACCTCATTGTTGGTATGGAATTCGGCATCATAAAAGCGAACATAGATCTTGAGAGAGAGAAGTTACCTTCAATGCGACTAATGGAGCTCGGCGTGCTTGTTAAAGGTGAACCTTTCAACCCTATCCTGCAGTCTATGTCCATCCCGGCGGTTAGATAAAAAGCTATACACAAGGAAAAGCTCCTTTGCATCGTTATGCTTGCTTCCATCGAGTCGGATGCTAAGCAAAAACATGTAATCGGCGGCCTCGGAGGGATTGCTAATCTTCTCCCGAATTTGGTGATCTTTTTGGGATGAGATTGAAGCTTCCTCCTTTTAGAGGGGTGGAATGTGAAATAGCTTTAGAGCCGGTACCAAGCCTACCCGGTAAGGCTCCGTACCAGGTATGAGTCCTCAGTGGCGAGAACTTAAGAAGCAACTTCAAGAGCTATTAAACCTAGGTTTCATCCGCCCTAGTGTTTTAGCCTTTTGGCGCTCCTATTCTCTTCGTTAAGAAAAGAGCATTTCATTGAGGATGTGTATTGATTACCGGCAACTCAACAAGCATACCATCAAGAATCGCTATGCTTTGCCTAGAGCGAGATGACCCTAATGGATCAGATTACAAGGGGCTAAGTATTTCTCAAAGATTGATCTACGCTCAGGATACAATCGGATAAGGATCAGGAGGAGGACATCTATAAATCCGCTTTCCTTTTAGGTATGGGCATTATGAATTTACAGTTATGCCTTTTGGATTAACTAATGCCCCAAAGCGTTCATGCGATTAATGAATGATGTCTTTAGGCAATACTTGGATGATTTTGTTGTTATCTTCTTGACGACATTCTCATCTACGGTAAGACCCTTGAGGAGCATGAGAAACATCTTGGATTGGCCCTACAAAAGCCGAGGCGTCATCAACTCTATGCCAAGTGGTTGACTATTTAGGCCATATCATTTCCTTGAGAGGGAATTACTCTGAGACCCGCTAAGATAGAGGCCGTAAGGGAATGGCCTATTCGGGGAATGTTTCAAGTCAGGAGTTTCTTGGGATTAGCTTGAGGCTACTATCGAAAATTTGTAAAGGTTTACGCCAAAGATTGCAGCTCCTCTTACAAATTTCACAAAGCATGAAGGTGAAGGATTGGATGGACCCTTTGGAAGGCGAAAGTTCGAGTTTCCAGCTGACTTAAGGATGCCCTAACATCAGCACCGGTTCTCACATTACCCGATCCTGACGGGGGGGATAAGCTAGTGGCGGCAGGATGTCGATAAAATTGCCCACGGTGGGGTCCTAATCTTGGGGAGGGAGGGTAATTGCCTATGACTCAAAGAAGATGAATGAGGGAACAGCGATATCCCACCCATGATCAGGAACTGTTGGCCGTGGTCCGTGCCCTGCGGATATGGAGACACTACCTTCTTGGTAGAAGATTCCAATTGGATACGGATCACCAAAGTCTCCGTTATTTATCTACCCATCCAAATCTCAACCTCCGTCAAAGGAGATGGATGGAATTTCTCGAGGAGTATGATTTTGAGATTATGTATAAGCCTGGCAAGCACAATGTGGTTGCGGATGCTTATCACGCCATCCCTTGGTGACCCGAACCCATTGTAATGCCATTTCTACACTCACCAGTGAGTTTGGGAAACAGATAGAGCAGACCTTGGCAACAGATCCAGAATTTTGTGACATTTGGGACAGTTTGGCTAAGGAAGCTTCATACCGGATGCGAGAATCTTGCTTTTTCGTGCATATAAGAAGGAGGGCAACTTATTATATCACAAGGATAAGTTGTGTGTGGAAGACTTGAGGGTACACGAGCTCATTCTTCATGACACACACAATAGCCCTATAGCTGGACATGCAGGTTTTATGAAAACCTACTTTAAAATTCGCTCCAGTTATTTCTGGCCTTCTATGAAGAAGGACATAGCCAAGTACATTAGGCAGTCAAAAGCGGAGAAGTTAAGGATTCCAGGCGAGTTGCAACCTCTGGATGTGCCAAACGCCAAATGGAAAGTGATAACCATGGATTTCATTGTGGGACTTCCAAGAACTCTCCGGGGATATGATGCCCTAATGGTTGTGGTCGACAAATTGTCGAAAATGGCTCATTTCTTGCCATGTCGGACCACGGATACAGCCTTTGATACTGCTCTGCTATTTGCCAAGGAGATCTTCAGATTACACGGAATGCCACGGGTAATTGTGTCGGATAGGGACCCCAAATTTGTAAGTGCATTCTGGAAAGATTTCTTTGCCACCATCCAGACCAAGCTTGCTATGAGTACAGCATATCATCCTCAAACAGATGGTCAGACGGAACGTACCAATCGTATTATAGAAGATATGCTGAGAAGTTATGTGTGGAGTAAGCAATCGCAGTGGGCTGACTATATTTATCTGGTCGAGTTTGCTTATAACAGCATGAAGCAGGAATCCTCCAGGATGTCCCCCTTCATGATAAATTATGGTTATCAATGCCTTACCCCAGATACATGGCATAACCCCGTCTCTAAGGTAGAGGTTTCTCAACAACTCCTCTTAGAGATGCAAGCGCTGGTCGAAGAAGTTCGTGATTATTTACTAGCGGCACGCAGTCGTCAGAAGAGTGTGGCCGACAAATACAGAACCCCACGCATTTTTTAGGTGGGCGAATCAGTTTGGCTGAAGATCAAGGTAAAACAAGCCAAGCTTAAGATTGGTAACTGTAAGAAGTTACCCAGATGGGCTGGACCGTTCAAAATTATTGACCGTGTTGGAGAGCAGGCATATCGCTTGGATTTGCCGCCCCGCTTAAAGATCCACAAGGTCTTTCACGTGAGTCTTCTCAAGCAACACACCCCTGATCCAGAGGAGGTTTTGGAGACCCCAACCCTCCTAGAAATGACGGAGGAGCAACTCGAAATAGTCCCTGAAGCTCTTCTTGATCGAGCTTACAAACAAACCAGAAGGACTCAAATGTTGCAATACTTGGTTAAGTGGAAACACTTACCATTTGAGGATGCTACGTGGGTGATGAAGATAGACCTTGACAAGCATTATCCGGATTTCATGCGTGAATCTCAAGGCCGCACCATCAACGATGTTATCAACTCCGCCGTCAGCGGTAAGCTTAGAAACCTGAGTACCAGGGGTGGCGCTTTAGAGGGGAGGATGCATCGTAAATGATAACAAGCAACCGATGATGAGATCACTTTGTGTTCTCTAGGATGTGGTCTGATGTCAATAGCGACATCACCGCAACTTGTTGCAAAAGCATATAGTTGATAGACCGCTTTCCTCTCGGCTACAATGGGAACTTGACCAATCCCTATGCCGCAAGGAACCGCAAACCATAGACATGATAGGTTCCCTGATAGATAGTATGTTCTTTTAATTATTATAAGGGGGTGGTCCCTTCAACCACAATTTCATCATATGTCCGATCTGGTGACATATGCGGGGCCCGATAAGCGATGCGTGCCACATGCTAGCTAGAGGTTCTTGATGACCCGAACTCTTCGATTTTGTTTTGCCTACATGTTTTGTTTTTCGTTCCCGCGATGTTTGGTATTGGTTTTCGGTCCTTAAACTGTTTGATTATGATAATCCTGTGAACGCACCATGGTGCTTGAAATGTTTTTGCAAACTTTACAGTTTGAATATATATATATTACTTTCGGAAACATAACGTCTTGAATAATGTATTTCTTTGTACATTTCTAACTAACCCCAATCTTTGGGGGCGACATTGATTCTAAGAGGGGAGAATGTGGCGTTCCAAGTATTTATACGGTATGCGATATAAATATATGGGACCGTCACGGTATAAAACACGCCACACGGGGATGATAACCTGGGGGTTGGCCACAATGGATTTAATTAGCTATGTTAACCAAATTATTAAGGATAATTATCAAAGACATGTGATTAAGTCAAACCATAGTAGTAAAAAGCCATTTAGCTTCACCGGGTGGCGGCATATTGGTTGCTAAACTAGGCCACCAAAGGCGGCGCCATCCTCGAGATCTTCCCGCCGGACCCCGACAAAGCACCGGGGGCGGTGGGCTCAGAAATTATTCTTTGCTGCTTCGCCCCGGATCGCCCAAAACACCCCTTTTCTTTTGTTGCTACCCCGTGCGACCATGGGAAGCACCCTTGACAGCGGGTCCCGAAAAACTACGGTTAGTGGTAGTTAATTGCGTTTTGTAGAATAACACTCTAGGATTCTTTTCTGAATGGTTTTGGGTGAGACTGACCCTTCTCTGGTAATTAGGAATACTTTTCAATTATGAATGATGCTTTCTGTTATGAGATGGGTCGATGTCTCTATGAGTCGAGTTAATCGTTCCGAATGCTTGAGGGATTTAAAAGGAGGGTAGAGGGCCTACGAGCTTGAGTATAGAATGCTCTAGTATTTCCTTTAACACCCTAGTAGATTCGACTTGTGCGAAAGAGCCCACCGGGTCATAGATAGTCTGGCTTAGCACCAGATAAGGGACATAGTGGTGAAGTAGGGGGTGGGGTCTTGCACGAGCATAAAGGCTCACGAGACTCCTACAAGTGGGCTAGGCACGATGGCCGGTCGCGTGGAGGGCGGGTATGGGTCGACACTCCCACGGGTGTAGTGGTGTGACAGGTATGGAGCACCATGCACTTTGAGTAGAATTAGGGTGAGTAAATTCGAGATGCGGATGCGGGGGGTCGCCGATGCGCGCGTATTCCCCTAGCTCACCCGACACCCTTGTGATCATGGAAGGGGGCCTCCCGACCTACCTCATCGGACCAGTGTCATGAACACGGAGTAGACTCAAAGGGTGATCCACAGTGTGCATCTCCGGGAAGGCTATAGCGAAGCCATGGCGTGAATCGACCCATCGCAAAGTGTGCGGGAGAGGCGGATGGGTGGACAACCCTAGCCCGATGTTCTATGCCAGCCAGCGCCATGCAGATTCGGTACGCAGAACCCACGAGACCCGGCCGTCGATTCGCTCCCCACTATAGTGCGGCCGGGGTAGAACATGGGGTTTGGGCGTTTTATTAGTTCGGATGCATATTCTTTGCCGTTGGTATTTAGATGGATCGCCACCCTTCGTGGTGGTTATTTATATGTGAATTATGCTGTGTGCTAACCCTTGTATTCATGCCATGACGTGGCGAAGCCCATCAAGCGTGGGCGAATGACCCCTTCGTGTCCTTCTTTCGGCACCATAATATGGGTGGCGGAATGAGCGGAGGGGCCACGCTTCCGTGGCGAGATGGGCGCCATGGGAGGAAAGTCCCCATGTATATCTGACCAGGGTGCATATATATCTGGGAGCGTCACACCATTATATATGAGTGATAAGAAAGTTTATCGCGGTAGCCAAAAATACAAAAAATTCTATGTTGCCTTAAGAAAAGGGAATAAAGACATTTTTTTTTATCAGCTATATTATAGGTCTGAATTATGCCAAATTAGCTTCCCTTACTTTTATAAGCATTTTCTCCTTTTGAATACGTGTTCTCATTTATTTTTGGTCATATGCAATATGCAAGCCATTTAGAGTACAAATGAGTTTTAAACTATTAGTTTTAGTTTCTTTTTTTTTCCCCCTTCATGTATTCATATTTTTCACCTGTTGTGACCATTGAATTGACCTGGCACGCGGGCCTTAGCAATCGCCTGTATTTTGGGAATAACTGACAAGTATGGGGAAAATTAAAGTTCAAACTTGAGATCTTTGATGTGGAAAACTAACATGATAACCAACTATACTAAGAAACCAATATCAAAAGTGCAGGCTATTAAAATATAAATCAATCGTTTCTGCTATCGTAGTCGAACTATTTGTCTACGAAAATGAGCAATGTTATTTTTGTTCATTGTTTTGTGGCCTAGTTGGTCATTGCACAAGGCTAACACATTGAGGGTCTTTGGAAATGCATGATTTAAATACAGCGGAAGTTTTGCCCTTGATACTCTGTTTTTTGCTGAATTTCAAAGCTATGGCCTTGGTGGTAGCAGTGCCGGAAGAGTTCCTTGGTCTTCTCAACTCTCTGCCTCTGATGTTGAGAAGTTCAGTATTGAAAGTTTTATTCAGGGCAAAGCTTGGCTTCTTCCGGCAACTAATATTCCTTTTGGATCTCCCTCTTCCTGAGTGCTCCGGACATCTTTGATCTCAAATCTGCGATGAGATTCTGGCACATCAGGCAACACAGCAACGACAAGAGGATAAAGAGATTTGCAATATCTCAAGCTTTTGGCGTGACCTTCAACCCCTTTTACATAATCGCCGTAACCGGCCAAGAACGTAACAAAGGCCTTCCTTGACAATCGACATAGCACCGGGGCAAAGATTATAGCAAGACGATTCGGTTTTGGAGCCATGAGTTTTGGTTTTAGATCGATTCTGGCCGGGGATTACGCGAATTGGGCGATTGGAGCAAGAATCCGCGGCCGAAAAAACAAAGGGCGAATTTCCATAAGCGCCGGTTCACGCTTGGTAGTCGGCCGGATTTTGGGGTTTCCGGCCGGTAATCGGTTTACCGGAAACCCCGAAATCCGGATTACCGGCCGGAAACCCCGAAATCCGGCCGGCTACCAAGCACATTTTTGTTTAATAGAAGGGACATTTTACCTTGATTCTACACTCTGGTCAAAGAAGCACTTCTATACAAGTGTGAATATGTATTACGATCTTTCAGGTTAGTCCTCGCGTACAATTGGATTATGATATGAAATGCTACGGTGGCTGTTCGCTTGAACCTTTGGAACTGCAAATTTGTTTAAACCACAAATTGAATGTAGCGAATCATGAGCCGAAGTGAATTCCTGCTAGATTCAGAGGCATTGAAGCATGGAATCCTACTCTGGATGCCTCCGTTTTACGCGAATGTGGACTAGTACAAGGCAAACGGTTTCATGCCTGTGTGCTCAAACGTGGGCAGGGTAAAGATAGGTTTTTTGGAAACTTTCTTATGCAAATGTATGGCAAGCATTTTGCCTTGGATGATGTACTTTTTGTGTTTGATAGAATATCTAAACCTAACGTGTTCTCATGGACTTGCATAATTGGAGTTTATGCAGCACATGGTGATGTTGAGAAAACCATGTATTTCCTTCGTCAAATGCAGATGAATTGTGTGGAGCCAAACGGGAATACTTTTCGCACGATTTTGCGTACCTGTTCTAGTCCCAAGGCCCTAATAAGAGGTAAGTTTATTCATGCCTGCATATGTAAGAATGAAATAACTACAAATATTTTTCTTGGGACTGAGTTACTCCATTGTTATAGCAAATGTGAGAGCATTGAGGATGCCTACAAGGTCTTCATTCGTATGCCAGTATTTGATGTGTTCATCTGGACTACCATGATATCAGCATTTGCTAAGAATGGGTGTGCAAAGGAGGCCATAACATTGTTTCACAAGGGAGGTATGGTGCCTGATAAAATTACTTTCCTCAGCCTTCTTAATGCCTGTTCAGGTCTGGCAGCCCTTACAGAAGGCAAGTTAGCCCATGCTGGCATTCTTAGCAGTGGTTTTGAATCAAACCTTATCGTGAGGAATGCGTTAATAAGCATGTATGGGGCCTGTTGCTGCATAAAGAATGCAGAGAGTGTATTACATCGAACACATGATCAAGACTTAGTTTCATGGAACGCAATTATACAGGCCTATGTCTACAATGGGGAAAGCAGATATGCCCTTCAATATTTCAGACTGTTGCAAATGCAAGGGAATAGTGCAAACAAAGTAACTTTTGTCAGTGTTCTGGGTGCAGCAGAAGAGTTACCAGATGGTAAGATAATTCATGCTCAGATTCTCTGGATGCAGGCAGAATCTGATGTAATGCTGACAACTGGCCTTGTTAAAATGTACGGCAGTTGTGGTGATGTGGAGGGAGCACAGTGGATTTTTGATAGCGTTGAGGAGAGGGATATAATCCTGTTGGCTGTCATAATCTCAATATATGTTCTCCACGGTCGAGAAAAGGATTCTATCCAGATTTTTCAAGAAATGCAGATTGAAGGCATAAAATCTAACAAGTTCATATTAATCACTATTGCTGATGCGTGTGCATCCTTGGCTGCTTTAGAAATAGGAAAGCAGGTACATAAAATCATAATCAATCATGGGCTGGAATCAGATATTATAGTTGGAACATCCATTATCAATATGTACGGGAAATGTGGTGTCCCTATGGAAGCAAATAGGGTACTTGAGAATATTCATAGACTGGATATAATCTTTTGGTCTTGCATTATAGAAATGTACTGTGAAAATGGGCAGTCAGAATCAGCATTTAAAGCCTTTAAGGAAATGCAGCAGGTATGTATAAGACCCGACTATATCACTTGTTTAAGTATTCTCTCTTTGTGCAGCCACAAAGCATTGATCTTTGATGGGTTCGACTACTTTGTGTCAATGTCTAGTAATTTTGATATTAAACCAGAAACTGAACATTATGGCTGTGTAATTGATCTTTTTGGCCACGTTGGATGTCTGGATGAGGCAGAGGATCTTGTCCATAGTTGTCCATTTTCAAATTTTCAGGGGTTATGGGTGATATTATCGAATGCATGTAGTTTGCATAGGGATGTGGAACGCCGCTGGAGAGTCCAAGATGTGAATTCCAGAATAGAAAGCAGCAGAGATAAATAGCAATAATCATGGCAAGACCAGGAGCTAAGTGGTTTTTTATCTTGTCATCACTGGCAAGACATACCTAGAATTTGATCTATTATAAAAGTATGGGAAGATGATGAATAAGAACTAACTGAGAACAATTGCGAGACACGATTCAATTATGGGTTTGGGTTTAAGGTCTCCTTTTACAATTATATTTATAAAGTCGAAGAGCCATACATCTTGAGTAATTTAAGGTTCGTCATCTTTCAGTTTGCATGTAAGTGCAGCACATGATGTTTGGGAATCCCTATTTTTGTAAGAAATGAATTAGAGTACTCCGATCAGATTAATGTGTGTGGAAACAAAATCATCCAATTTGGCCTGAATATGGCCAGAAATACTTCAGCTTATATTTACAGATACCTGTGGTATCATCTGTACAGGTTTGTGGTTGCCGAGCAAGGCCGTACATACGAGCAAGGCAGTACATACGGTTGCCTGAGAAAATGAGATAACTATTCTACATAATTGCCATGATCTCGTCTGTTCGTAGTTATTTGGTACTGGATGCACGTGGAAGAATTAGAAGTAGACAGAGGAGATCAATCTTCCTTCAAAGCATATTGGTAAAATAACCATTTTTTTGACACTCTGATGCTAATTAAATACATGGCATGTATGAGCACAGCTTCTTTGAAATGGTATAGGCTTTCTATGCCGTAATAGGAAAGATTTTGCAAATCTCTGAGGATGCAGAAAGAACCTGAGTCAAATAGAAGACCTAATGCACCTCACCAGCCCTTTTTGCCCTCAGGTGAGGCTTTAGAGCGTTACAAAATGGACACATATTGGTAAAATATATGCAGGGAGAGTAGATGGGTCACGGTAGAAGGAAAAGAGTGGAATAAGCAGCTACCAACCACGTAAAGCAAGTACACAACATGGTCGCACAATTTCGAATGTCTCTGTGAAACTGATAAGAGTTCACATATTAACTTGCATTTCTATCATGAACAAATGGATATGTTTTACAAAGATGTTCAAAGAAGATATTTGAAAGAAATCCTTGCAGAAGTTCATTGTTTAAGTTAAAGTAGCCATTCCATTATAAGAGGCACCCATTCTTGTACCTCATAGCATCAAAGTCTTTGTTGGAGCGACGAAGATGCTTCATCAAACTAGGAAGGATCAGATGGAATAGAAAGGATCGAATAATGAACCAGAACAATCTTTTCTGGAATTGGACCGGAATTGCTTTAACATTCATCAATGGTCTGACCAGATTTTTGGCACAAAGTGCATATGAGACCATGCATTCGCTTCTTTGATGGTCGGAGGTGCCACATTTCTGACACCACAAGTTGGATGTCGTATGCGGAAAAAATGTGGCTAAGTAATGCACTAAGATGCTTTCTCTTAATACTCTTCGTGCCCCCAAATGCTATGATCTGTGTCACTTCGACTCAGCACATATGTAAATTGGTTTCACTGTTGATCCTAGAGTTTCTGATGCATGCATGAAATTCTCTCTTTTTGCTTGCATCAAGAAACCAGTTGATCAGATGATCTCTAGTAGATGAAGTATCCAGTTGGGAGTTCGAGAGCAAATTCAACGGAAGTTTCTTCTTCTGAGATGTTGAGTTGAAGAGATGTAGCAGTTCTTGTCCAGATACTGCCAGCTCAAATCTTCTTAGAAAGGCTTGGCACGTAAATTTAGCCTATGATCTGCATGCTCTAGTTCAACGATTCCTTCCAAAGATAGTCCCTTTTTATAGTTCGACCCCCATGTAGTGTAAATATGGTCTTCATATTATATCCTCTGGCTGCTCTTGGAATCCTTTTGTCACTTGAAAAGTCACCAAATGAGAATTGTTTCAAGATGGCCTGTTACATTACATCATCGTCGAAGAGTAAACCTCTAGGATGGAGTGGAACTCATAATGGATGGAGTTGCCCGACATGTATAACTAATGCAGACGAAGTAGATACTTCGATCATTCACGGGTCGGCTGATAAACCATCCCTCCTCGTCTATGTTCGAAATTCTATTTTCAATTGGTGAGGGGGCTATATTTACTGTAGGACTTGATGATCTTATTGGCTCAAAAGCAAATTTTGTTCCCTTTGCAGGAGTTGGACACAAGCTACTATGGCTGGTGTATCCACTTCCATTGCCTGCTAGGAATACTTGCTTCAAGAACTTACAAGATCCTTTTACAGAATTATTTGTACTAAAACTTGCAACTGATAACAAACAGAACATGTATAAGTACCATAGAACATCCATGAACATCAAGAAGGACTTAACACAACAATGATAAAACAAAAGAGTGAACACAACAATGATAAAGCAAAAGAGTGCTCATGAATTCATGGGGCATCCATGGCCAAAATACTTGAACATCCTAAGAACATGAATTGACAGCATAATAGTGCTAATATTGCTTGCTACATTGCTACAGAAAGAAAAGTCGTGCTTTATGTAGGTGGTCTTTCAAAAGCGACAATATTGGTGGTTTTTCAAAACCTGTCGCTGCCTCATATTGTAGATGTCTGAATCACCTTCAAATGAATGGTGTTAAGATAATTCTCCCCATCGCCTTCTAATTTGATCCTGCAATTGCAAACAATATGAAATGTTGTAGATTTTCAATGTTGGGCGGCAACACTTGATTCCTCTTCTTGGTATAAAGTACACCGAAATAGCTCTAATTTCTTTCGCGTGGGCTGCTACTTGCTCCTCGGCTCAATACTCTTAAAGCAATATTTTATTAACAAAAAAGACTACGGCCATAGGCATCCCATCCATTAGATCAGCTTCAACACGAGAAGGCATAAGTTTGAAAAAAATCCTTGGAATTGAACAACTCAAGGAAGAAGCTCTATTACTAAGAATATGCCTGAACAATTTGGTATCCAAGCAAGGCCATTAATCAAATCCGTATGTGCGAGAGAAACGCATAGAGAGAAAATTTTGCCAACCATACAAATGCATTTACCCATCCATTTTCTAGGTACTCTTGAGCTCGACACAAGAATTGTCTAGAATGAATAGATAGAAAGAACAAAACCTTAAAAAGGCTAGGGCCCACGAAGAATCTCCACTCTTATCATATAATTTGCAAATAAATGTCAACCAAGTTGAGAATTGATATCAACTTAGAATAGCAACCTAACCCAAAAACATGGTCCTCACATCCGAACATGCATAGACTCAAATTTGGTATCTGATGTCCAAATCTTCGTGTTGACTACGTATGTATAATTTCTAATGTGATTCCGTTCAGCTAGCTTCTCAATCTGGTGCATCAAACATAAATTCGATGTTTTCTAGCATGTAACCGAAAGTGAAATAGAGAAGAGTACTAATTCTGGCTCTCGATGGATCTTGTTTAGAAATTTCTGATTCAATTCACTAATAATAGAATACTTGAAGAAGAGATTGAAGAGGAAAGGGGTGCTGTAGAAAGTTCAGAATGGAAAACATCTTTGGAACATGGTGACAATGATGAAGATCAATGTGCTTAATGCGAGGAAGATCTTAAAGAAGAATGAAGCTTGCTAATATTTGTGAGAATGTTCTTCATGGTTATTTTTATGCAAACAACTTCTAGTCTTTTTAAAGCTCTGAAATTCTCAACTTTTAATAATTCTCAAAAAATTTAATATCTAAAATTTGAACAGGTCTACTAGCTCTGCTTGTATTCTTTTAGCGTATGTTTCTTCAGTAAGTTCTATATGATGTATGTAACAGTAAAACGCCACGTTACAAACAGTGCGAACCTTTGCATTTGCTCAACATTGGTAACCTTTGCATTTGCTCCTCACACTACCTTGGGAGTAAACTTGTCTTTGAAGTTGTTATTTTTAACCAAAACTTTCTCATTGCTGTTACCATTGCTAAGCTTTTCAATATTGAAGACTCCTTTCGACCAAATAAACAAATAGAACAATCATAAACAAGTAGATAAACGAGTAAATAAACCGATGAAATACAAGAACAAGACAATGGTTTAAAAAAAAAAAAAAAAAAAAAAAAACTAACTAGTGAAAATGCAGGGTTGGAGAAAAGAACTGCAGAGAATAACCACTTGACCTGCATTCGTACTTGGTCTGTAGATCATTCTCTGTGTGTGCATTTATTTGGTATACCTCATAGACATTTTCTTGCTTAATGAAAGTAGTATGTATTGCATTCCAAGTCACACTAGGCGATAGGGGTTAAAATATGGAACGCATTCCAAGGACAACTTTCCTATTATTGTTACACTACAAAGATGTTTTTAAATAATAGCAGTGGTGGATTTATGAAGAATAAGGGCAGATATTAAAAAGCGCACACACCAATACATGATTAAAATGTCTAGATTTCTGGAGAGTAAGAGAAAACTTATTTGGAGCAAAATAGTTAAGTACGCATGGAGGATTTGTATAGTGGATAGCATCAGAATACAAGAAATAAGGTAAATTGTTTCTATAGTCCCTCAGCTTAGAAGATCATAATCTTAGTGCCTATCTCTCGTATTATGTCGATCACAACTGACAATATCTTTTGCACAAAAGAGCATGTCAAGACTTGTAATCCTTCTTGAAGGTTGTATATGTTGATCTAAGAAGGAACAACAAAAAAAAAATGTTCAGGAATCAAATGTAAAGTCAAGTGCAGCTTCTAATAACTTGTAAAGGACCTGCAAACCCTGATATGAAAGCTCCATTATAACTTTGTATAACCCTTTTGCTTTTATAAGGATATGGAGATGATTTATTCCCTCTAAGGTCATCCACCGGGATAAGTGTCTATGTTAGGATTAGAAAGTAGCCATAAATAAGGTCTCTTTGCCAATGAAAGCTCTGTTCGAGCAGTATTGCTCCTTGGAAAACCTACCCAGGTGAAGATAACAGAATTAGGATTCTTATGATACTTTTGTTGGATCGGTCTAGGAAATAACAATTGATTACATATTTCTGTAGGTTCACCATATAGCTACCAGCATACAATTATTTCTGCATTAGCATCATAACTAAGCCTTGATGGAAACCGAATATAAAATCTCTGTTCTTGAGAGCCCAGAAGAACAAATCCAATGCAGTGCCTGGAGATCGGATTCTTTGCAACACATAAGCTATGAGGGTAGAAATAACTCTAAAACACTCAATTTCGAAGCGCAAGTGACCAAAGGGACGCACCACTTTTGACGATTCCTTGTCTATCTGGACTGGGTTGGGAAGTTGCGAATCGAAAACAGGCTCTTCTTGAACAATTATTCTTGTTACTTCGGTCACTTCGCATGAACAACGAATTAGGCGGTTCAATGGCACGAAAAAAGATGGGGAGCATTGTGGCAGGGATGCTCGAGAATTGAGAGGCCATCAGTCACAATAGAATCGGTCGAAAGCTAGCTCCATCTCCCCTATTGTGGGGCTTAGGATTTGAGTGACATGGGCTCGAAGAAGAGGAGGACATCACATACTCGTGGCATAGCTAGAATTGCAGCAAAGTGTGCATCTCGGGTTTGGCAACCCTGTTAAAAAGGAAAAAAAAAAACTTGAAATCACATGTAGTTTTAGGGCAAATGGACAACAGACCTGCCAAATATTGAGAATATTACAAAATATTCTCACCCCACTAATAAACAAAGGATTTCCCTTCGAGCAGCTCAAAAATAAGTATCGATATATTTCATTCTTTGCTTAAGCCTCTATAACATTGGATCCTAGTCGTTGGTGCAAGGAATGTTTCTCTAGATATTCCTGCCCCATAAACTCCATCATCCATTTAAAAGCTTGATGGGTGAAACTCCATTATCCATGTCACTATATGATTTTCCCACTATTTTGATAAGTCAATATATGGTACACACTCTATACCAAAATACATACTACATGTGCACCATTGCTAAAACTAAAACCTAAGAAGACGAACAAAGAATGAACTACAAGGTCGTTCTGCACAAAACCCCCAGGCCATGAAAGCCTTCTACTCAACTACACCCTAAAACATTCTAAATCATATATAAGGTTCCACAATTGCACAACACAAATTATTTTTCTTAGAAAACAAGGTGCTTTCGCACAAGGGTTTGCTCGGATGAAAGATGATAACTTACTCATAGCAGAACAGAAGCAGTAAGACCTTACATGCATTCATAGCATTATCTTACTTGCATTCACAATAGAAGAACAGCTCATGGCAGAAGCAAAAGCTTGACAGAAGCAGCGGAAGAACACTCAACGTTGAAGAAGCGGGCGCCAAGACTACCAGTTACGAACTCGATGGAAAAACAATGCAATGGAGAAAAGGCGATTCATAGCGTTAGAGAACTCAATGGTGAAGCGCATCACAATGGAAGAGAACTTAGCGGTGAAGAGCATTTACATCAACTTGATGGAAAAGAAGCGATTGCCAAGGCTACCAGTTAGCTATCACCTCAAACTTAGAGTAGAAAGAAAATTCAAGCAAACCCAGAATCTCAAGCATCCACATCTTATAGAGGTAAGTTATCTACTATCCAAATCAAAGATATTGAAGCTTATCCATCCTTCATCCCTAAGGTTTGCCCGCCTAAAAGGAACCCTTTACATGAATTCTCCACCATATGCATGAGTGCTTTGTTTGGATGCGAATAGGCTTACATAGAAAAACAAAAAAAATGCACACAGTCAATAAGAAAAAATAGCATCTATGTGAGTAAGTGAGCGAGTCTCTCCAGCCCCATCGAATAGCTAGGAGGTCGCCACGTGGTGCGATCTTGGCTCTTAGATTCTAAATAGTTCTAGGATGTTTTAGAATATTCTAGATGCTCATAGCTAAGCTCCTCAATCTAAAATAGAAAGTTTTTTAAAAATTTGCAATGAATAAAAATAGCATGTTCTAGAATGTTCTGGATGCTCATGGATAAGCACCTTAGTCTAAAAATAAAAAGTTATTTTGAAATTTCGAAAAGAGCCAAAGTAGAATGCAAACACCTAGATGCTCAGGACTAAGCATCTCAATTTAAAAATAGAAAGTCTTTCTGAAAATTTGCAAAGAGTAAAAAAGAATGGTCTAAATGCTCATGGGTACGCACCTCAATCTAAAAACCAAAAGTCCTCTGGAAATTTTGCAAAGAGCCAAATTAGAATGCTTTGAAATGTTCTAAAATGTTCTGGGTAAGCACCTAAATCTAAAAACAAGAAGTTTTTTCTAAACTTTGCAAACAATCAATATGGAATGTTCTAGAAAGTTCCAGATGCTCATGGGTAAGCATGACAGTCTAAAAATAGAATATTTTTGAAAATTTTACAAACAGTCAAAATCGAATGTTTTAGAATATTTGTAGGCACATCAGTCCAAAAATAGAAAGTTTTTTGAAACTTAGCAAACAGTCAAAATAAAATGTTCCAGATGTTCATGGATAAGCACCTCGGTCTAAAAATAAAAAGCTTTTTTGAAAGTCTGCAAAAGTCAAAATAGAATATTTTTGAAATTAGAAAGTTTTCAAAATGTTATAAAAAGAGTGTTCCTCATGGGTGATACTTTGGAATTGGCAATAGGTGCTGATGGTACGTGTGAATAAGCTCCTCATGGTGATGCTTTGGAATTGGCAATAGATGTGAGTAAGTTTCTTATGATTGATACTTTGGAATTGGCAGTGTGTTGGTAGTAGTAAGCTGGCCTTTGAATATGTAGGTGATCGTAGGTATTGGTAGGCCTTTCATGTGCGCTATTTGAAATTGGCAGTAGGTGTTGGTAGTAGGTGTGAGTAAGCTCCTCCTGGGTGATGCTTTGGAATTAGTAGTAGGAAAAAAAAATGGAACATTTTGTTTTGGTGTGTTATGAAATTTGTGCTATATTTGATGGTTTATATGTTATTCATGAAGTTGCCAATGTATTTAAATTTTTATTTATTTTTCCAAAGAAAAAAACATCTCCCATAACAAACTAAAACAAAAGTTTTAATTTTTTTTTTGCTCCAAATTGGTTTTTTGGCGAGTATAAAGAGTGTTTTCGATTTGGTCTAAGTTCCTGAAGCTAGAAGGAATGTGAGTATAATCCATATCCCGCTCATGGGAAGGAAGCAAGACAAAATCTATAAAAAATGCTGTAATATCTCAATAAAAGCAAGGCCGAGCAAGTAAACAAATACATTATTTTTTATTAAAAGATCGCTACTGCGATGTTTTGGATGCAAAATGTATGGGAAACAAGAAAAAATTGGCATAGACATTACTTATTAATATACAATTTATATGCTTCGAAGCAATTATATCGGCTAATATTATACCTATATGATATGCATAAAAGCTAAGGTTTCTAAAGAAACACCTGCTATGCATGATGTCAGCGATCCACAAGATTGCAATGGCGATCTTGGGAAGCAAAAATAAGACCATGATCAGCCAATGTTCAGGGGTTGTTGAGAAATAAAGTAAAGAAACGACAAAACAAGATTTGACCAAAGAAACACCCAAAGCAGCTTGAAACCTTGTTAAAACCTTGAATCTGACTTGTTCATCATAAATAATCTAATAATAGTTTCAAATCTATCTAGGAAGTCTTGAATCAGCCTAAAAAACCTTCAATGGATCCAAACCAACTTGAATTGTTAAAGCCTTGAATCTGACTTGTTCATCATGAAGTCAGTCTGTAATAACCTAATAATACCTCCATTTTTATCTATGAAGGTTTGAATCAGCTTAAAAACATTCAACATATGTCAGATCAGTTTGAATTGATGTAGGAATCTGTTGCTAAGAATCTGTGGAGGAATCCTGGCTAGAAGACCTTGTGATACATGAATTGCCTCTATAACCTGTTGATCTGCTTGGTTTGCTGGGCCGCTCCTCCCCTCGCCACTGGTCGCTCCTCCCTTGGTCGCTGATTGCTCCTCCCCTAACTACTGGTTGCTCTCCCTTGGTCGCTTCTCCCCTGACCGCTGATCTTATCTAAGGCTCAAGCACACACACGCAGTTAACATTTCAAATTTATCCCATCCAGAGTACATGATTACCATTTTTAATTTATCTCGCCCGAGGTACATTTTATCATTTGAATTAATGGTAAAGGTCAGGCACGTGGTTACCATTTGAATTGAAAGTGAAGAAGAAGAGATTTTAACGTCACGCCACAAGGCAGCGTCCTATCGGACATGTGACACTTTACAACACACCCAGATGGGTCCTGCCCCCACCACTTTACATTGCTGAAGTGGGTCCTTCCCCCACAAACTTTACATTGCACATGGCCACTTTCACAACGAGGCGTTGAACCCGTGACCTTAGGTAAAATGGGTCATGTTTGCTAGCTTAAAATTCTCATTTGTGTACGAATTTCTCAAATTAATGAATTGGTGCCTTAGAAGAGAGGTAGTAGGTATGAGTAGCTCTTCATTGGTGATGCTTCAAAACTGGTAGTAGGTATGAGTAAGCTCCTCATTAGAATTGTAGTAGACGGCATGGAATAATTTAAGGGCTAAACTTAGCTATTTGGCGATTTTTAGCACATTTTCGAAAAAAAATTGGCTAAAGTAAATGAAAAAAATTGGGATCTTAGGGACGTCACCCCCCCCCCCCCGGGTGTGACAAAATTTTTAGAATTCAAACAAAAAAAAAAAAAACTAGAATTCATTTGAGGCTTTCATCACTTATAGCTTTTGAATTTGATCACAATAAAACAAATAGAACATAAGTAAAAGTTACCATAAAGATAGAGCAGATTGATCCCATTATTCTGAAAGTCATAAAGTTTGCAACACAAAAAAAACCCCCTGTTATTATGCTACATATTGTTACTTCCACTACAACTATTTCTCTTTCACAATGACACGATTGTTTATCAATCCATATGATTTTGGATGCTCCATCTCTAGCTTAAAGGTAATGCATGATTCACCTTATGGTTCGATTAAAGTTCTAAACCTACAATATAAATGCATTCTTGTGGCCTTTGTTTGACCGATCAAGCGTGACATGGAAAAGGGCGTGGAATAATCCGCTTTGTTGTGTGCATAAGAATCCGTTTGTTGATTGAAGCTAAAAAGGTGGCTGCTATGAACAATCCGACGACCCGGGGAATATCCAAGAGTTGGAAGCAAACAGAGGGCCTAAACTTGAATCTGCGGCAAATCTTAGGAAGGAAACAAAAGGGGTTTTGCAAAGACTACATTCTAGAATCGGGAAACCAATACCTTGTAAAAAAAAAAGAACATTATGTCAATAGAAGAAACATTAAAAACAAATACCTTTGCAAGTGTGAGCAAAAAATCCATCTCGTCGTAGTAAAATCCACTCCGGCAATAAGAATCCAAGAGGGCAAGTGCACATGCATATGCACACAAGCACATGCACTTGCACTTGCACATGCACAATACACATGCACATGCATATACATGCACATTCACATGAACATGCACATGCACACACATGCAAATGCATGTGCACATGCACATGCACATGCACATGCATACACATGCGCAGTGTTCATGCACAAACACATGCAGAGAAAGACAACAACCCTCGGATTGTTCCAACCAACGAAAATCAACGGCCCATAAAGGGTGCACTCTAGAAATACTATTTAGTACACCTCAACGAATACAACAACGAAATCATAGAAAAACCATGTGAAAAAACGTATAAAAATCTAAAAGTAACCCCCTGTTATTGTGCTACATATTATAAGAAATATACGATTAATAGTTTAGATTCTAGCATTATAAATTAATTTGAGTTCTAGACTTTGCTAATTAGCATTATTTTAGAATGTTTTCACAAAGAAAATGACTAAAATATGTAGAAACAATTGAAAAAAAGTATAGTAATTTGGCTTAATATTTTTCGTTAGCCACACTATAGATTGACTAATAGATGTGGAGTAACATTCGTATGAATAAGTGGGTGTTGATTAACATGCGTAAAGCCCAATAAATTGGCAAGAATAATGTATGTGTATGCATAATAGTAGGTATGAGTAGGTCTCACAAGTGATAATTTGAAATTAGTAGTACATATCAGTAAGCTCCTCATAGGTGCTACTTTAGAATTGGTAGTAGATGAGAGTAAACTCCTCATAGATTGACCAATGGATGTTGACTAATATGGGATAAATATATAGGTGTTGACTAACATGAGTAAATCTCAAAAAAATGGCAAGAATGCATGTGCATTCAATGCATAGGCATGCATTTGTTCAAGTTGAGGCCGAGGTCTCCAAGCTGAGGAATTAGTGCCAACAAAAAGAGTCTAGTTAGATTTATAAAGCAACGTTGTTGATGTTGGTAGATTTGGAATGAAGTATTGCAGCATATATCCATTGATTGGTAGTACATTTCTTGTTATGTGAACTGACCCTAGGTAAAATATACTAGTGCAATGGCAATCTTATAGAAACTGACATATGAAAGCAACAAACATGTAAAGGAAAAACTAAAAACCTCATCTCTTTAAAGGTTAATACATTTGTACACTCAAGAAAATACAGTATCGTTCACTTTTTATAGATTTACAGCACACATGTTCCTCGTTTTTTTTTGAACTCGTCTTCTTTCAGATTGTCTCACTGTGGCTAGGCCTCGATGGTGAAGAGCATCACAGCAGAAGAGAACTCGATAGTGAAAAGCATTCACAACAACTCAATGAAAAGGAAGCAATTGCCAAGACTACCAGTTAGCCATCACCTCAAACCCAAGAAAGAATATTCAAGTAAATCCAGAATAGAAAGAAACCTAGAAACGAGGAATCTTTACTTTTTAACTGTTACCCTTAATTCGACAACAATCTCAACCATCTACATTTGATAGAGGCAAGTTATCTACTGTCCAAATATCTTAGGCAAGTTATCTATTGTCCAAATTAAAGATATCAAAACATATCCCAAAACCTTATCCTTCATCCCTAAGGTTTGCCCTGCGGGCAACCTAAAAGGAACCATCTACTTGAATTCTCCACCATATGCACGAGTGTTTGGTCTGGATGTGAATAGGCTTGCATAGAAAAACAAAAAAGTGGAAGGCCGCTCCTCATGGGTGATACTTTGGAATTAGTAGTAGGTGTGAGTAAGCTTCTCATAGGTGCTACTTTAGAATTGGTAGTAGATGGGAATACGCTCCTCATAGATTGATCACTGGATGTTGAGTAACATGGATATAAAGATATAGGTGTTAACTAACATGAGTAAATCTCAGAAAATTGGCAAGAACATATGTGTGATGCATAAGCACGCAAATGTTCAAGTCGAGGCTGAAGAATTAGTGCCAACGAGAAAAGCCTAGTTAGATTTATAAAGCAACCTTGTTGATGTTAGTGTTGTGCCTAGGTTTTGGACGAAGTATTGCAGCACATGTCCATTGATTGGTAGTACATTTCTTGTTATATGACCTGACCCTAGGTAAAATATACTAGTGCAATGGCAATAATATGGGAACTGGCATATGACAGCAACAAACATGTATGCTGGCATGCCATCTGGGACCACAATTCGGTGTGGACCAATGGAGCTTGCGACCGGTGGTAGCCAGGAACGGGACGATCCCACCGAAATGTGGGACCACTACATGGAAAATGAGAGCATTGTTGTTTTCGAATTTTGTTTTTTTGCTTGGCGAAGATTTGGCAATGGCATTCGTTAGCGACTATGGCTCAACGGCTATGGCGCTGGCCTGTTTGCATCCCCTGGCATTGCTTTAACCTTCGATGTTTGACGAGAATGATATCCAGATCCTCTTTTCTTGAGGAAAAGCAAGGTACAATATTTCTTGTGCTTCCAAAGTAATGTTTGTTCTTTCTACGCTTTCAGATCTAATTTCTCTTGCATGCAGGTCGCAATGTGCAGAATATGGCTTTGGATAGAGATTAGCTCTTAGTTTTCGACCATGAAGCTGCAATAAGGGCTTGGCATGTTCTGTTCCTGGTAGCTCTGTTTGCTCGATGGTGGTTCTATTTGCTCCAAACAAGCTGCAACAATGGCTAAGCTTGGCTGTGATGAGAGTTCCAGCTAATAAAAACCTTCACCTTCTGCCAGCCACCCATCTTGTCGTTATATCCTCTCTTCATGGCTAGTCCATTGGGTTAGCAATTAAGAGATCTTGTGTTCGTCTCTGGGTCCGTCATATGTCCTCATGGATGTCTGGGTCCGTCATATGTCCTCATGGATGCTGTCAATGTGGCATGACGTAAAAATACTATCTATCTATCTTAGTCTTATCCTATCGCCAGACCATCTTCATTTCTTTTGTATCATGTGTTTTTTACCTTACTGAATCATCTATACCCTCTATTTTTTTTACCCTATATTTTTGTTCTGTTTATATATTGTGAAGAAAAACGTCGTCTTTCTATCATTCGAGATCTTCTTTGTATATTGTGAAGGAAACGCCTTTTTATGTATATTGTGAAGGAAACGCCTTTTTATTATTCGGGTCGATCATGTTGTAGCACTTCTCTATGAAATATAGCATAAAATTTTACTTCTGGGTAAATAAAACTTTTGCTTTAACCAGTTACAACCTGTAAATTTTTATATGCACAGAATAGGCTTCCCACTTTCCATTCCAGATTGGAGGGACATGCCATGTGGCAGCCTGTGGTTAATTTTCAGACAAAAAAACAACGGCACCCACTTTCCATGTTGAAAAGAGAAAACTAAAAACCTCATCCCTTTAAAGATTAATAAATTTGTATCGCTCACTATTTACAGCACACACTATTTGAACTCGGCTGCTTTCAGATTGCCTCACTGTGGCCAGGCCTCTGAACCCAAGAACGACGGGCCAGAATGCAAATGGCAGCCTTGTAATGGTTTTATGAAACCAATACTATTTACGTATCAAGATTCACCAAGCTTAAAATACAGAGACACCACAATTAGCCACCTCTGATTCTGCTTACAGTATCCAAAAAGGAGCGGAAATGGCTCATTACCTTGCTTGCAAGTTGTTTGATGAACTTTGAGGCATAGGAGAGAGATCCTCATCCGAGTCTCCTACGTGTTTATCTTTCTTTCTTAGATGCCCAAGTGTATGCTTCATAGCACCTTTTGCTAGTCCCTTGAAGGAGCTTCTCAGAGAATTGTCCCCTAAAGACTTTGTCTTGTTAGGAGATGGAGGCTGAGCAGGCACAGGCAAACCTAGAGGACTAGCTGGCTCCAAAAGATACTTCTCAGCACCATTAGTTGCCTCTTTTATGGGACTTTTCATGCCATCGTTGCATATAGCAGTTTCCTCTGGACAACAACTTATCTCTGATAACCCTTTGGGAGTAATAGGACTTGAGATATGAGGGGTGGCATCTCCAGGTGCCGCTTCAAGATTTGTTTTTTCAGACCCATACTCATCACTAACCATCATTAATTTAACTCCCTTATGTTCATCATTATCAGGTAAGCTTTTTTTCAAATTCTGTGATTCGCCTTTGGCATTTGCATGTCTATGAAACCTAAGGCCCCGGCCCCAACCCCATCTTCGTTTACCAGTTTCTGCGCCTTTCTCATCACTATCAATTTCGACCTGAGGAGCAGTAGGAGATGGCCATTGCCCCTCGGCTCCTGATAAATCCTCAGCTATCTTATCTATGCACCTGCTATGCCAGGTTCCTGAAACTCCTGTTCCTGGCCTCAATATTGAAAAAATTCCAGACTTGTCAATGACCTCAAATTCATCAAGCTCTGGACGCATTTCAAGTGGTGTTTCTTCACTCATTTCAAGATTATCATCTGATTCATCTTCAATAGATTGTGCAGTGCATCCAAATTCAGCATTTGTACCATTCTGTATGCAGAAATAAAAGATAACTCTCAAATCTTAACTTAAACATAGATATATATCATATATAAAAACAAGTATACCTGGATTGGTAATACACAGGGATCCTTCATTTCTTTTAGTGTAATTGCAAAGTTGAGTCGACCTGTCTTCACGCCTTTCAGCGGCAAGGAAAATGGATGCCGATGACCATCCCGGTACTTTGCCAGGGGGACTTCACAAAAGCTGTGGATATAGCAACATCAAATAAAGTTCAAAAGAAAGCTCCCAAAAGACTTTAGGGATGGATAGACACTGGATAATAACAAACCCAAGATAATCATCGAGAAAACGGTCTTTATCTCTGACTTTTAACACCAGCTGGTTGTCTTCTTCCCAACTCATTATTGGAATACGGAATTCCTCCATCCACTTTGGATTAAGGGTTTTCTTCTTTATACTAGTCTTGACTTGAGCTTTATTGAGGGAGACCTTGACGAAAGGATCAGCTAGGCCTGTGAACCACAACTGCAAGGTGAGACAGCACATACAACCTACTTAGGGCTTCAGATAAATAGAATGTACCATTCAAATCGGCAGGTCTCAACTGGGTTGCATCCAGGATCTCAAGCACAAGGTGGCATACTGGAATGGAGGCAGCTAATTTGCATGAACAAAGATGGAAAACGCTGTTAGACCAGTAAACCTCGTGGAAACATGAGTGTACAGAAGATAAAAGAAGAGCTACATAAAGTTAGATCAAGCTGGAATATTTCCAACTAATTATGAATCAGCAAATGGGAAACTTCCAACCTTGGAGACAACCTACAGACAATCTATGATGCTGTAAGCCATTTAAGGCTTCATAATTGAAAATGACACCGAATTTTCCTTTCTAAAAACCTTTATGGGAGAGCAAATATACCAAGAATGATACTAGACACAATTTACTTGGTATTACATAGCCCCCATCCCCCTCCCTCCCCCCCAACATGTCACCTTTACATGCCCTGCCTATTACGCCACGAAAGATATCATTGCCTTTTTAGTAGCAGCTCATGAAATTTTATGAGCAGAAATGCAATCTTCTTGATGAACTTGCTCAAAAATGAAGAAACATCCTCAAGGATAGAAATACTATCAAACCGAGAGGTCCAGGCAAGTAGAAAAAACTTCATTTTTCTCTCTTAATGAATCACAACAGAGTGATGATGTATTGGAGGATGGCTCACCAAATAAAGGAAATGCCATAAAGGAATAAAATGTTCAGCACACTTTTTTCAGAAAGGAGGCCTGATAAGGAAATGTTCCTTGAGACTTTTGAGTAGAATTCTCGAAATAATTTACATCGAATGAGAGGGACACTCACCCGTCTTTGCAGAATCAAGGGCAAATTGTAGTATGTAACTAGTTTCGTGAGATGATGGTCTCACAAGACGCATTATTATTTCATTTCGTTTCAGCTCTCTCTCACAAGAACATGCCATTTTACGACACCCAGCTTACCAGAGGTAGGTTTGATATTGCTGCACCGAATCTCATCATGTTTTTCAGCCTACCAGCAACCAGAGTTGCTAATTTTCTGTTGGATGTACTTCAATTGAGAGTGATAATAATAAGTGATAAGGAAAATGGAGTGCAAGATAACGAACTACTTGCTAGCAAGTGCTTATCAGATCAGAAGATATGTACTTATAAAGATTTTGTATTTTCTTCATCCGTCTTAACGACATGATGGTCTCACAAGACATGATATCATTCCATTTCATTTCAGCTTCCTCCCTCCCCGCTTGTGTTTTCTAATCACGAAAGTTACGATGCTATGATGCATCAGCCTCAAGATGCATGAGTCTAGGATGAGTCTATAGATGGATAATATAGAGGTATAGATTAACATGATGCTGCAGTTAGCAAGATACATGTAGTTCGCCACAAAGTTCTTATTTTAAACAAGAGTGCATCTAAGATCTTTCCTCGACTTTCACCTAGGTTAGTCTTACGATTCTTATGTGGTTATCATTCAAACAGTTTTAACTACATTTCTTGGGAATTTCACTCTATCCTTCTGTCAGATGCTTACCATCCTTGTCTGTATTATCTGCTAAGAACGTTCCAAATAAATCTGCAATTCTCTCAATACTGATAACAAGGACGTTTGGCTGTAATGTGATAATTAGATAACATCATATGTTAGATGCTACAAAAAGACTCATATGCATCCAGAAAAAGAATCTATTACCGTAACAACTGATTGTTCCATTGCATCCCTAAGCATTGTATCCTGTAATCATTGAGGCATTATGAGTTTAATCAAATAATCAACGGTAACTGATATGACATACCAGCCAGTTTGCAATTCCTGGAAAGTCTGACACATCAACACCATGAGTGAAAAGTGGTTTTGCTGTGATCTGAAGATAGGGTGTGCTCTCAAAACTCAATCGTATCCGACTGATAAAGGGCCAAGCATTTAAGAACTTAATGCCGATTCTGATCTGGGTACCATTGTAATAGTTAACAAATAATGGGTAAGCGTAACAGATTCTTGAAATCAGAACTAGAAACTTCTTCCAGCCAATTACCTTGCCTTCAACATGTAAGTTTGAGATGTGGAGATTTGTCCAAAGTCCACCCAAGCGGCGCCTTAACTGAACTGCAATTACAGCACTCATATCGTCTGCAGCAACGAACTCCATATATGCTTCTAGCACCTTCAGAAGTAAACTAATACCATTTTAGGTTCCATACAAGATTGATATACTAGAAATGGACCATGGGACTTGCAAAGAAATATACCACGTGGTCATCAGAAAGAGCTTGACTGATGATCCGAATTCCTGTAAACATTGGTGGTGTTCTTCCCAAACTGATGCTGCGCAGTTCAGCTGTTTTCTATAATTACATTGATACATGCATGAGGAACACATGATCGTTGACTTTATAGTCATGAAGTACAAGAATGAACTGGTAGCTCCTATCCAAGGGAATAGAAAATACCGCTGTCCATGGCTTATATTTGGCCAGAAAGAAAGGACATAATTGAGCCAAAAACTGATTGGACACAAAGTTTCCTAGCCAAACAGGCCATGCCTTCTCCAATGTATCATTCAGCCAGTTCACCGACTCTATGTCGGACATTAACTGCAACACGCTGTAAGTAAAGACTTGAAATCTGAAAATTGCAGGACAAGACAAGCAATTATCAGGATCTTACCTGTTTTTGGCTTGCAGATTTCTTTTCAAAGTGACGAATCCGTCTATGCATTTTTGCAATATTCCTCTTCTCTACCTGGTTATTTCCTTCAAAGTCATAAAACATTTCTCCAATTTACTCCAGAAAATCACTATCAAATTCTAGTTGTTACCATATAAATTCCTAGCTTACATGACTGGAAATGATCATCCGAATTTTGAACAAGCCAGCCAGCAGAGGTTGATAGGACATGAGCCACATATGGAATAATGGCAAATGTAGATTATTAACTTCTACTGGGAAGATGATGTTATGTGTTTCAGGTTATACTAAATATCATAAGCAATGACATCACGGACTCAGTAACACTAGATGCATCTATTCCTAAATATTATATATAAAAACGACATAGGGTGTACGCACATTGTAAAGATATATACAGCATGCAAAGTAGAACAGAGGATAGTTGATGCCCAACGCAGCAGCTAACCACAGCAACAGGAAAACAAGAACCAAGTGATAAAGCAAAGGCCATTGTAGCAGCTCGCTAATCCAATTTTCCAATGATTTTTGGGGCACTGATGCCTGTCTTGACTCTTCAGTTTGCCTACTCGTACTAGTTTCACGCTCAAACCTGGTTTTCATCTCAATTTGCTCCGTGCCACTTGCTTCATCCATTGTATTCCCTAATAAAGCAATTCTTTCATAATGCTCAACAGACCTTTCCTGAGAAATCTTGCCCCGAGTCTCAAGTTCTTCACTCTCTGGATCATCTGATGGCGAATCAGACACATGGGTTTGTACTAAAGATTCATCTTTCTGCATCATTGATCCAATGGGTTCCGATATTATGGGAGCGTAAGCTGATTTTGGCGTTTGGAGAGCCGTTTCGGAGGATTCTGGTACTATTCCTGATGATTCCGAAACTGCTGAAGGCAAATTTGGCGTTGATTTAAAGGATTGCGATGCCATCCTGGGCGTTTCCGGCAATGGGAGGTCCATCGAAGCATCTGCTCGCCGTAGGCAAGAATGGGAATGGAGTAGGCTATACACGTTTATTTTAAGTCAATTGTTTTTTAATACATGGTGTTAGAACGTGGCATCTTTCTGCATAATAGTATCCCACCTACCATAATCTCTTTGGATAAGTGGGGATTTATCATGATTGTCGGTGAATGTAATCTACCCAAGCAGTGTTGGGCAAAGTTTTTAAACCCAATCGGAAATTTTCCTACTCTTTTATCAATTAGCCGGATATTTTCAGTTCCCAATCGGAAATTTGCATTACTCTTATACAAATATGCATAAAAATCTACCGGAATTTTTCCTGCAATGCACTAACTCAACTGGAATTTCTTAGTTTCAACCGGAACAAACCCTCTCTACCCCGGAATTTGCCCAACAGTGTACCCAAGACAAGTTCTTATCTTCTCTTCATCTACATATGCCTGAAATTTCTAGGTCAAATTCCAACTACAATTCTTCCTCCTTTCGATTTGTCGTTTCTATATGCCATTTGGTCTCGTGGACGATAAAAGCCAATTCAATTTTATTAAGTTTCATATAGCTTGAACTTGTAACAGCGCTAATCTCATATGTGGCGTTGGCTCTTCCTCCAAAATATTAAACTATGGTGAATCCTATTTCACATGCCATGTTCGAGATTCCTTTGCCATGTCGTGGCATGAGTTTGAAAGGCCACATATGGTACATGCTTCAACAATTGTACAAAGTCCATACCTATACCAATACCTTGAGAAAAATAGATAGCATCACATTCAATTACATTACTATTTCCCACTTAGGCATCGATTGGAATGATGAGGAGCATGAGCAAGGCTACTGGCAATGTTGTCATGTGCAAGCTACATAATGTCTATTAATTAGAGTTCTATACGAAACAACTCTAGACTAAACAATTTTGTGTTTCAAGTAAAATGGTATACGACAAAGAAGGTATTCGGGCATGAAGGGCCCCCTTTGGCTTACATGGATTTAAGGGTGTTAGGATGTCATTATCGCAATTAAAGTACCTTTGAAATTTTGGATCGACTATGTGAGAAAGGGCGTTTGCATGATGCAGTTGAGACTATAGAGCTGATGAACCAACAATGAACTTCTATCAACAGAAACCATGTATGTCTTCTTTGGCAGGAGTGTGAGAAGCAGAAGGACTTGGAATGCTGGAAAATAGTACACTTCCACATAGTTCATAACAAGGTAGACTTCCCCATTGCCTTGGTTGATCATCTAATTTAGTTATATACTCATCATGGAATCTTATTTGAAGCCAATCAACCATTTGACATAATTTTAAAACCAAGTGCCTATACTTGGAATTTATTTCTTTGAGCAAATGCCAAGCTAGGAACGCATGAGACTGTACTTGATTTGTAGAATAAAATGCAAATTCAAGGTGGAAAATGTAATGATTACGTCTATATTACCGTTCTCAAGTCGTGCTCAATGTTAGCCGCTCTTGACAAGGAATGTATATCCATCAGCAAGTTATAACTAGTGGGATGGAGTCACATACCATAGTTGTGAACATTTCAATATGTATGCATGCCAAATGTGGTAATATGGAGAACCAGAAAAAGCGTCCAGCGTTGATGTCGGGCATAAGTTAAAAAGTAATAAAAATGGTGGACTTAACTTTACAACAACTAAAGGGTAGAAAATTGTATAAGTTGGGAAATCTAGCACTATAAATTTCTAGGAGCAATTGCAATGGTGCTAACGAACTAATATATTTGTGAGTGAATATTTATGTCTTGTTGGTGGTGGCATGCATAATTCCTATTATGTGATGTTCTAGCCAAACAAAAGTTTATTCTAATGTATTCTAGCAAACGTGTGGTCGATGTTGCCCACGGGCCAGATTTGCAAGGGAAATAGAAAGATGTATTTTGTTACTATTGACTGCTCGGACTATAGACATTTGTGATAGTGTTTATAAAGTACGTAGTGCAAATCTTATGTGAGATGTCTTTTGCTGTACCTACAAGTACTTATGGTATTCCTATTAATGATAAAGATTTTAGAAAAAGGAAGTGGGCTAGAGAATTTACTATCCTATGCGAATTTAAGAACTTCAGAGGACTTCAACATTGTGAGTGAAATCCCTAGAGGCGATGGCCTAGAGAGTTGGTTTCATCAATTCAAATTGGAAAACAGGAAAATAATGTTCTAAAGCTATGGGAAGGACATGACGGTGCTACAATGAATGATGCATTGTGAAATTGAGAAGTCTGCTACTAGGGTCTGCCATATGTACATTATATTTTCTTCATTAAGTTTACTTGTTCATGTTTGGCACTTAGTTCTCGTTCTTATACATATTACATGTATCTTATAAAACAAAATCTTTTTCACATCAATATGTAGCAAAATAACAGGGGGTTCAGGGGGATTTGATATCGATGTAAAAATAACAATTCCTGAAACTATAGACCATACATTCCTAAAACAATCGAATAAGTTGTTATAAAAAAAAAACATAGATTCGAGATAAAAAATAATCGCATTAGCTCGCTGGGTATATTGGTTAAAGTAGTCTTAGTCAGAACATTGAATTATTTTGGTAGAGGTTCGAGCTCTCGTATTTTATATTCTAAAATCTTAGGCAAAGTCGTATAGAGGGTCGATATTCTCTCAAAACCTTAGGTGAAATCGTATTTCATATATCAAAATCATAGGCGCCTCCAATCATAAATGACTATAAGCGAAACGAGTGGTGCCCAGAGGCCCCAACATATGATCTGGGTCATAGGATCGACAAATCTGACGATTGTGGTAGTCCAGGATGCACCTCGTTTAGAAAGACAAGAAAAGATGTATTTGGAGAAAGGCAATATGGATCGACCATGAGGCTTGAGCAATGATGATGTAATCATTGTCCTTGGTGGTTGGATTTTCGAATCAGTAGTAATTCAACAGAGGAGAAGAATGAATGGCATAATTATCAAAAGGTAAGAGTAATTCTTCCTCACTCGATTTATTTTCCATTTACAGCTCCCAGTTCTACTCCTGTCCTTATCAAAAAATGGATCAGAGCATGGAATCTGGTTAGAGGGGTGTTTGATTGGAAGGAAGGTCTATCCATGGACCAGTCCATCTTTTGGAATCCGGCCATTCTTACTAACAATCATGCTCTTTGTTTAGCTTGTCATTTCCCAGATCAGGCCAAGCTATGGGGTTCCAAAGGAGTGATTCTGATCAGGGATATGTACAGTGAGGAAGGGATCATCCCTTTCAGGGAGTCTGCCCTGGCTACAGAAGGGGAGGCGTGCGAGAATCTCTACAATAACATTTGCACTACCTTACTCCATGGACTCTGGACCAATAGCGGGGACAACTGGAACTACCATGGAAAGACAATGTTATCAGTCAAAATGGCCTACAGATTTCTCACTAGGGATCTCTCTATGACTATTCATGATAAATGGCAAATTGGTGCAGATAGGTGTGCGAGAAATCTCAAATTCATGTGGTCTAGCCCGATCTATCCCAAAATTAAGTCCTTCATGTGGCAATTGTGGCACAAGGCCTTGGCGACAAACAGTAAGAGATACAGAATGCAAATGGCTGATTCGGATGTTTGCCCGAGGTGTCTGGGACAAAAAGAGGATGAAGACCACCTTTTTAGGGAGTGTTTGTGGTCAGAATGGGTGCTGGAATTAGCATCCAATTTTCTTGGCTATAACATTACGACCACTAACTCTCTGGATTTCTTTTTACCTGACAATCCTAATGACTGGAGAGTCTATATTTTGCTATGGAGGATCTGGAAAGGGCGTAACTCGCTCATTTTCAACCAAAGAGATTATTCATCCAGAAGCGGTCATCAAGCAGATCATATATGACATCAACTGGATTTATGATGCCACTTAATTTATTCTTACAGCTCTTTGTTCGATTTCAGGAATTATCTATGTACTGGTGCGAAAGATCAAATGGAGAAGGACCGACCCTTTCACCAACATGGAGTGGCTTAAGGTCTTCGGACCTCCAAATTTGTTCGGGCATGAAGAACCATGCTTATGTAACTGCTGCTGCGACCAAAACTATGATGTCAGAAGAATCCTATTGTGTGAGGCTAAGGATAATACAGGAAGATTCAATATGGCCAAGGCGGGATCCTGCCTATGCAGATATTGCGTTCTTACCATTATGGTCAAGGGGAGGGGTCGGAAAATCAGCAATTTCCATCTCAGATCCCCATTCTAGCAAACTAAAGCAGGCCCTCTTTGATAGTTTCAGTAACTTTCAGGGGAAAATCATATTCCAGGACTTAACTGTTTTTATCTTTAAAACTCTACTCCTTTTTATGTGACATGGGTTATACTTCCATGTAAAAAGTAAAATTTTGTAACCTTTTATACTTATAAATATACATATCGGCCTTCAATCAAAAAAAAAAATTATCAAAAGGAATTTTTGAAAACAGGTGCTTCTATCCCTTTAGCAAAAAGGTTAAGTGTGCAGGATACGAAAAATGATTAAAGAAAAAAGAAGAAAAACGAAGCACAAGGTTATTGATATATCAGATTGGGCATATGAAGCATACCACGACCCTTTGAAATTATTTGCAATGTTGCAATTGAAATTCATTGTCCTAATGTTTGTCATATATCAGAAGATTTGAATCGTAAAATAGAACGCAATTCTGTTAAGCAACTAAGGGGGTTTTTAGGCCGCATGCAAGGCTGTTGGCCAGGTATATGCAAGCTAGAAAAGCAATGGATTGAGGATCTGACAAAGGGGCAACAGATACAACAAATGGAGTAAGGACTAAGCAATAGAGATTGAAGATACAAAGGATCTAATATGGGATGGCATATTCACCCCTTATTCCTTAATCTACACCGTACGTAAAGTTCCTCGTTTGTGGGGTATGCAAGTACAAAATTTGCTATACTGTATAACAAGAATCGCAAAATACTATAAGATTTCAAGCGAAATACTATATGACGTTGATTTCGTACGTGCAAAATACAATTATGAGGGCTCTCGCTGCCCTACGTCACCCCCTGTGTGAATATGCACCCAAACCAAAGGGGGTTTGAGGGGGATTTTAATTTAAATGTGTTGGACCCAATGGTTGTGTTAATTAATGTCAATGGTAGTTATGTGTTGGTTGTTAATGTCAATGGTTGTTATGTGTTGGGGGATTTAATGGTTGAATGTTAATTGGATAAAAATTTTAGAATTCAAACCAGAAAAAAGAAAAAAAACTAGAATTCATTTGAGGCTTTCATCACCTGTAGCTTTTGAATTTCATCACAATAAAACAAATAGAACATAAGTAAAACTTACCATAAAGATAGAGCGATTAATCCCATTATTCTGAAAGTCATAAAGTTTGCAACACCCATACACAAACATTTTTCAACTGGAATTTAAGAGCAGCCTTTGGCCTCCATGGATTCTTGTGGTGAGAAACCAAAGTGGGAAACTTTTATGCTTGTTAGCACAAGGATCTAGAAGCCTTGGAATTTGCTTAATAACTGCCTCAAAATCTAAAAATGCATGGTAATTTTTTGCAAGCTTCAGGAATGAGCCATAAAACAATATCCAATAAGCGCAATCTGTATTAATCAACTGATAGGATGTGAAAGCCTACCAAACCCGGCCGAAAAAATGATGTTTTAGCATAGATAACTTAACCAAACATATCCACATCATACACTATCAAAAGATCTCGGAGATAGCTTTCCAAGGCAATAAAATCATCTAAAAGCAGGCTCTGGATCAAAAGTTATGATACGAAATGTGTTGCGTGGGGAAAACCGCACTACATGTGCCCTTCAAGCCCTTCATGTGCCCAACCTGGCCGAAAAATTGCTGTTTTAGCATAGATAACTTAATCAAACATATCCATATCATACACTATCAAAAAAGATCTCGGAAAGAGCTTTCCAACATAATAAAATCATCTCAAAACAGCTCTACGGATCAAAAGTTATGATAAGAAATGTGTTGCGGAAAGCGCACTACATGCGCCCTTCAAGCCCTTCATGCGCCCTTCAAGCCCGTCATGTGCCCATTATGCACCACACACACAAAAAGAGGGCTTTTGTTGTGAGCCATTGGTTGTTGACCATTATGCACCACACACACAAAAAAATGGCTTTTGTTGTGAGCCATTGGTTGTTGACCATTGAAAAAAAAAGGCTAAAATCAATGGCTCAGAAATGGTGCACTCTAGATGTACGCATTAGTACATCCATTTGAATACATCACGAAATCATAAGAAAACCTTAGTGAAAAGCGTACAAAAACACAAAGAAAACCCCCTGTTATTATGCTACATATAGAGGCAAGTTCTGGACCATTTAACAAAATCAAAGTTAACTTCTTTTAGTGATTGCTAATGATGATGATGGCATAGGTGTCTATGATGATTTATTTGATCCTAAGCTCATCAACCCCCAGTTATTTATAGGGGATTGGATTTTGAAATCAAGGGAGTTTTGTATATTCAAAAAATATTTAACAAGCAGATTTCTAATGGCTTTTATTTGTGTTAAAGAAATATAAATGGAAATTTCAAAAAAAATCATGCATTTGTTTATATATACTCCAAATTGTCATTCATGCGTCTAATATTGTTTCTAGGTTGAATATCATTGAATGAAAAACAAATGATTTATCAAAAGGCCTGTGCATCCACTACCCCCCAAATTGCAACAACAATGTGGCAATTGCAACCCTATTGCATGTTAATTATGTACTTGCCGGGGGGGGTGGGTCAAAATGCACTTTTGCTACTATTTTACAAAATCCTACTAGGTTTTACCCGTTTTACCCACTTTTTGTGCAAGAAAAATAGGAATCTTTAAGGAATATTCTCTTTGGTCCTGTTTAGATGATTTGGTCCCGTTTAATTTGCAATCTTGTTATGTATCTCTTCAAGCATAATGCCAATTACTTCTCTGAAGACAACCCTAGATATATCATAGCTTTCTTCTCCACATCAAATGGTATTGTAACCCTACCATTCTTATCTGGGGTGACCTTTAAGGTCCATGAGTACAAAATAGTATCTAAGTCAAGCCATTGATCCTTTTCAATAGGGTTTTCCTTCATTTCCTTGTCCAACAGTCTCTATATCTTTCTTCATCTGCTATATTATTTAATTGGTGCACTGGATAATACCACCACTGCACACGAACTTTGTTCACATTGCGGTCTCTTCTTTGCAAATATTTGAGATGGTGTATCTGTGACGTTCCAGTACGATATACGGTCTCAAGGCATTATCTGACCGTCTTTACTTGGCCAAATCACGATATTTACCGCTGCCGTCGATCGGCCCGTTAATGCGGCGGCCGTATACCCAAGCAAGGATGCCCTAGGGGGCAACTTGCAATGGTGCGCACACTTAGCAATGCGCGCACCTTTAGACCTTTAACCCATTAAAGGTAGACCAAGGGTCATGGAAAACCCTAAACCTAACTGAGCCTACATAAGACATCAAACCCTAACATTCCCCTTTTAGTACCACGGACCTTCGAGTCAGGACAAGGCACGAGGAGTCAATTCCAACTCCCACGACCGCCTGTGCGCCTCGGCTAGTCAGATCTCCTTCAACCGCATCTCGGGCGTAAGCTGCGACATGGGCGCGCCAATTCAGAGGAGGAACCCGGGGGGTCAGTATTTATTGGATTGAATAGCCTAAACCTTATTCCGACCTTGAACCCGATGAGGTTTAGCCTATTAAATCACCCCTAGTAGCCAAAAGCGGATCCCGAGATTGACTCTAACTAAAAGAACCTAACTCTATGTATGATATAGATTAGTTCTTATTCTTTAGTTCTATGATGATGTGATGGACGGATGAATTCTCGGTGAACTCACTTTGTATTGGGAAGGGGGTAGAGACTTGAAGCTTAGTAGATGATGCTCCTAGATAGTCCCTCTTAGTGCATTACTAGATTTCGGCACGGTGGTACAAGAGCCCATTGGTTGTGGGTGAAAGGGGGCGACGGCTTAGAATGAGGTTCGTGTCCCGACCCTTGACCCGATCCCTCTTTGGCGTGTAAAGTCTAGGGGGATCGAGTGACTAGGTCTAATGGCTTAACACCGAAAGTGTGGGTAAGGCATGGGCTCGACACCCGTGGGGTGGAGTTCACCTTCCGTGGGTTAAGTCGAATAAGGGGCGGTGGCCCTCTAATCACCTTTGGGTCAAGATGTAGATCTCCTCGGAGGGAGTGATCCCTACCGCCCCATCGGATTTGGGGAGATGTAACCCAAGAATAGCCCCTTTGGCTATGCACCCGTGGCTCTGATCGGTCCCAACACCCTTCAACCTACTGCGCAAAGTGTGCAGGGAGGGGCGGATGGAGTGGACAACCCAATGCCATGTTCTTATGCCAGCCAATTCCATTGTCATGATTCCACCGCAGAACGAACTCACGGAGACCCAAGCTTGTCGGTCCATCCCCTGTTTGAGCCTTGGGTAGGATCCCACTTGTATTGTGCTGATCTTTGTCGATGCAGATGTTGATGTGCCACCCTTCGAGGTGCATATGTGATGTATGTTACTTACGTGTATGTTTACGCTTCCGCAGCTAGGTAGGCCCTGAGGGAGACGGGGTAAAATGACCCCTTCATTCTTCCCACTGTGGACTCCAGACGGTCACAGTGATATGTGGAGGGCCCCGTATCAGCAATGGACCTGGTATGGGGAATGAACTCCTGTTTGTATATGGTGCGGGCATCGTATACGAGTAGGGGACGTCACAATGGTATCAGAGCTATGTTCTTGGAGACCAAGAGCAAAGCACTGACCATGCTTCCAGTAGTACTAACTTGATAGGATCCACAAGCCTCGAAAAGTGGGAACATTTTTTCTCATTTTTGTAGTTTATGCTAAGCTAGTAACATTTAAGTGAATTGGAACTTAATAAGACAAAAAAAAAAAAAAACCCTTCAAGCCTGTTAGATACAGACCTTTAGCCCAATAGATCTAGTTTTAGAACTAAAAGACTTCATATGCAATCTTATATTAGATTAGGTGCCAACCTAATATAAGTCTTGATTTGAGATATTAATAAAATGGAAAGCATCCGAGATGCTCCATATTGTATATGGTAATGTCCGAGCTTGAGGAAAAGAACTCATCTAGATCAGCGCCATTAATTATGCACAGATCATCAATGTACCTATATGCGTGCTGAAATCTGGGGATGTCTTTGTTTCTATTCAAATGTGCTAGCTTAAGTATAAACCTAAGTTCATACCAAGCGAGGTAGAGATTGCACCAGGCTGGACTACTGGAAAAACCCATAGGAATACCTTTCTTTTGTCTCCAAACTTTAGTCCCCATCTGTAAATAACAGTGGCACAGAAGCCAGTCATTATATTTAGAGAAGTCTTTTCTTGAAAATATCTGTTTATTGTGCCCTGATTCACTGTCCAATTTCATCCATTTGGTAGTAAAGATGCCACCTTTTTTGGTTAAGACAAGTTGGGCAAGCCGAATTTTATGGGACATATAATCCCAAACAAGCCCTGCTACATCTTTCATGATCTCCATAATACCATCCTCACCATCAAGCGGAATGTTTTCATAACATCTGGTAATGTCAATGGGAAAGACATTAAAGATTTTCTTGGGGAGGTTGAGCACAAAGTCATAAGAAGAGTTTAACATCCAGCACGGGTTGACTTTATCCTTAAGCCACAGTTTAAGATGTGCAGTGTTCCAATGGCACACTTCTGGCCAAACTTCAATGAAAGCATTTAAGACTGCAGTCAGAATATCAGAAACATCTGAGAATATGGTGCAATGTGCATTGGTTAACCACCTGTATTCGGCTTTATGAGCTTTGAAAATGCCCATTAGATATGGTAGCTTGTTAGAAACAGGTTGTTGTAGTCCAAGAATATTTGTAATATCATTCAAACATCCTGTCTTGATCTTTTCAGGTTTGACATGGATCAGTTCAAAATCTGAACTATTGAGTCTTAAGATAGCCATTTCTCTAATATGCCTTTGGCATATAAAGGACGCATTATTATTTGCCTTGTCAACTTGTGAGATGTATAAGTTCTGTTGTAACCATAATAAGTTGCTTTTGACATCACCATCATCCCATAAATATCTTTTAGGTTTAGAATTCATCTTTAGCAACTTTATTCTGCTCTTGGCCAGAGCCAATATCTTTTCAATTATAATATGGATGTCCTGTTCACTTAAGTGAATCAAGCTGAAATGATGTACAGAGAAAAACTGATCGCAGATCCGTTTAATATCTAACATAAACTCATCAACAGAAAATGAGCTATCAGGAATATGGTTGATCCCATTGGTAAAAGCAGCTCTCAGTTTAGGATTATGAATAATCCCCAAATCTATGGTTCTGATATGACCGACAACAGGATCAATAAAATTCTTAAGGCTAAAATTTTTGCAGGGGCATTTGACTGGTTTGCTATCCGCAAAGATTTCATGAGGTCTATATACTTTATCTTTTAGCTGCGTGACATATTTCCACCCAAAAAGGGTGTTATCCAATAATTCATCTGCAATAAGAGGCATCTCTGTAGTAAGAACATCCTGGAAGATTCCACGGATGTTGAACTTCTCTAGAGATTTAGAGAAGAACGTGCAATGTACCACTTTTGTTGAATTTTTGTCTCTGGTAGTAATCAGATGTCGTTTTCGATTACAATCCTTGACTATAGATCGAGATTTATTTGGAAGCACCTAGAATGATTTTTGACTAATTAGTGACATGTAGTATTAGATATAGTATCATTGAGCCTAGGTAACACTAAGACAAGGTAAACGAATTAATTAAAGACCATTGGACTTGATGTTTAAGGTACATGTTCAATAATGAACACAAGCCAAAAAGGTTATGAATATGGTTATGAATAAGGTTTTTTTTATAATACACGTTCACCAAGGGAAAAATCTTTTCATAAAAACCCTTGGTGAACGGTTATGTTTAACGGTAATATTGATCTTATCGAACAGTAATATAGAAAAAAATAGCAACACTTAAAAAGCAATTTGAAGTATAAAAAATAGGAATAAAGGAAGTCTGACCTAGAAGAATCTTCATATTGCAGTTTGCCCGGTGAATTATCGTCCAAAGATATAGCTGTGTTACCTCCTTTGGTAACAGAAAATTCTTCTTCATTTGTAGCATTTGTGGCCAATTTACACAGTTTAGTTGTCTTGGCAGTGCTACCAACGTCTTTGAGTCTTGGATCTACTGTAACTCTGGGAGGCTTTTTCGGTGTGAAGTGACTTGTTGAGATACTGCTGGAATCATTTCTTTGACTACTATATGCAGAATTCCTGTTACTTTGAGATTGATTCTGTCGAAAAGCAATGGGCCTGATTGTCTTCTCACATATATCTGCTAGCTTAGTACCACCAAACACAGCTTTCAGATCACAATCAGGGGTATCGGCATAACGCAGGGTCATCTGAATCATAATATTTCGAACCTCCAAATATGACAAATATGCTAACACAACAGGCTTCAATATATTGTGGAGAAGTTTAGTAAGACTAACCATCTTGGCCATAGGTGTAGCTCCCGGAAAGACTTCATCGAAGTTGTTCAGTATATACCGGTCAATCCATACAATTCCACTGTTGCAGTCAGCATCTTTGTCACCTTTTTTGTTGCTTTTAACACAACCACAAGTGATGAAGGGGCAGTGCGTTCTCCATATTCTTTTAAAAAAGAAACCATCTCTTTTGTCATCAGAGTATGCCATGTTGCCTTTCTGACTAATATGCGGTCCAGTTCCCTTAGAACAAGGAGGTCCAAATATGCTAATATTAAAAGGCAAGTTAACTTCCTTTTTGTTGAAGTATTTTTCCAGTTTGTTTGCTTTGACAACCCCTTGTCTAATCTCATCATCAATTATTCCTGCTAAAGATTTCCAAGTGCTAATGCTGATAGGGGCTAACGCTCCGAAATTCTGGCTTTTCCAAATAGCATGAGCCCAGGCTGCAGCCAGGGTTCGAAATTGGGGGGGGTTCGACCCTTAAAAATCCGGCCATTCCAAAAAATTTTCGATAGTCAAAAACTATTCCCGGCGTTTTTTCAGGCTATTTTCAGAGAAGTTTCTAAGGATTTCCGGGAAAGTATGCTATAATTTCATGTATTTCCGGCAGCCTTAAATGTAAGCAGGCATTTTTAATGGTTAAGGCAAATTCTAATTTCGAACCCTGGCTGCAGCATAACATTCAACATTTTGTTTTGGTATAATGGGAAATTTAGCTGAATTTTGCAATGTGAGGGTAGGCACTTCTTCTTCATCATCAGAATCCTCAGAACCTTCATCTTTTTACTATTTCCGGCAAAATCTTCATCGGTAAGGTCATTATCAGAGAATAGGCAGTTTTTGGTGTCCTCCTTATCAAGATCATTGGTAAACGTATCTGCATCTAGGTCCCTTTGCAATGTTGGTTTAGCTTGATGTACTTCTTCTAAGTGAGAAAGACCAATCACAAACTTTTTACCAAGTTCGTCTTCCATACAAGTTCTAGAGAATAATATACCATCCATATCATTGTAAACTTTTGAGATCAGAGCTTTGCAGACTTCAAGTTTAAAGTTGGCCTTTTTCATAATAGAGAAGACAGAAAACCATCCATTGAAGCCAAAATAACTTACTGGTGATTTGTTTTTGTCCAAGAGATAATTTTCCTTGTGGATGATGTAATCGTGTATATCCCTGTTTCTGATGCATGCAATCAGAGTTTGCACTACTGGATTAGGACTGGTAATATCATGCTGATCATATTTGAGGGCAACAAGTTCCTTAATCCAAGTCTCATTGACATCATCACCATCTTTGGTCGTATTGTGAAAGCTGGTCTGTAGAAAATCCGACAGAAAATTAGAAGTAAATTATTACAAAGAAATTACACCTTCTCTCAAATCAAGATTTTAGGTTAAACCTAAAAATTGAAGTGACATTAAAAAACCCTTTAAGCCTGTTAGATACAGACCTTTAGCCCAATAGATCTAGTTTTAGAACTAAAAGACTTCATATGCAATCTTATATTAGATTAGGTGCCAACCTAATATAAGTCTTGATTTGAGATATTAATAAAATGGAAAGCAACAAAGGCAATGTTGAAAAGTAGATGTGACCAATAAATTAAAGAAAATAGTAAAGCAAGATCAGATAACAGAAAAATGTAGAAAGGTTAATGGCAAGGAACAACACATCATATAGTGCCAAAGGATAAAGCTTAAAGAAGGTAGCTTAATATCTATAGGAAAGTATAAACAGCGGGCCAATAGAAATCAAAGACAGAAAAAGATGGTAGTGTATTATGCACAAGGTGTTTAAAAAATAAGAACATAAGAAGTCTAGATAATTAGAACAGGTTATGAGAAAGGGATAACAAGAAAACCAATAAAATTCCAAAGAAAACATAAGATAAAGAAGCAAATAAGTATAGAATATAAATAAGGGTAACTATTTGAACAACTAAATAAAAAAGAAAAAAGAAAAGGCTGATAAAATATCATTACTGTAATATTACCAAATCAGAAATATTATTAGAAAGTATGACATAAAAACTTGTGTAACCAAAATAACACTAGAACAGTTTAAACAGGATTCTGAGAATCGTTTGTAGTAGCAAATCTTATGTAAATGAAAAGTGAATAGTTTTCACCAAAGCAAAGTTTGAGATGCGCAAGTACAAAACCCTTCGTACAAGCATTTGAACAAAATAGCTACACGTGTAGGTATAAGTTCGGTTACCTGCAGTGAAACCAAATGCATGTTAGAACAGGCATAAGTCACCAACAGGTAAGCTATGAACTTATACGGCTTATGGCCCTTCAACACAAAGCAGAAAAAATACTGCAGACATGCAATAATAGAATCAGAGGTGAATATACAACATGTACAAGCTATTTCTGGTATGTACAGAATAACCAGTGTTAGTGTAGTAAGACAGAGGCTTCGGACATCCAATGTTAGAATAAAACTACCAGACCAATCATGTGGGTCCAAACTCTTAAAGAGTCAGCATATTCCATGCACGTGTCCCCTGCAAGACCAAAATATCACAAGGTCTGTTGGTAACTATTAGTACACGAGCAGTCAGGAGACAGGTTATCCAAATAACTTGTCTAACAGACTTAGGAATGGGACACCACTTCTAAGCCCATTTTAAAGAAATAATGGTCATCTTGGCTATTGTTCCAGCACGGTTTGGTCATAATAATGTGTTCTATGACAGCATAAACTTTGAGAGATTAATAACAAATGGAAAGCAACAACGGCACAGCCTGCTTGATTAAGTGTTAGACAAGAATATACACCATGCACTAAGCTATTTATGTTATGTATAGAATAACCAGTGTTAGTAAAGTATAACAGAAGCTTCGGACACCCATAGTTAGAAGAAAACTATCAGACCAATCATGCGTGTCTATTCTCTTAAAGGAGCGAGCAGATTCCATGCATTCGGCCCTTGCAAGACCAAAATATCAGAGCACTGTTGGTAACCAGGTGTAAGAGTCGATAGTAAACCAGATAGTCAGATAAATTGTCTAACAGACTTAGGAAAGGGACATCATTTTTTAATCAATTTAACGAAATAACGGTCAGCCTGGCTACTGTTCCAGCAAGGTTTGCTCATCATAATATGTTCCATGGCAGTATAAAATCGTAGTACATAACAACCTGGAAACATAGGCTTACAAACACTCAATGATAGGAGGCTCATAGTACAGTGAACATGACATAAAATATAGAAAGAAAGGAAACTAAGACTATATTGGTAGTATCCTTTAGTAGATTACAAGCATGGACCATTTAAGCTATCTTAATGATGGGAAACCTGATTGTTAATGGTGTCAATAGCTTCTGGGACAGCAGCATGGATTGGAGTAGGAACAATTGGGGCCGCAAGATCTGGTACTGAATCATCCGAAATGTTGTAAATGATATTCCCACCTTTGGTTATATGGGCTGAACTACCAGCCCCTTCAGATCCTTTGGGCATTTTCTTGGCAGGTTTATGATAATCAAAGAGGCTCCTCCTCTTGTCAGCTTTACTTTTTTCAAGCTCCATTCTGATCTGGGTGGCTTTGTTCAGACCACCTTTTTTCCTTCCCATTAATCCGGGAAAGCCCCTGATCAAAGCATTTGCACAGCAGAGGAAGACTAAAACAGGAAGACTTGCCTGGTAGAAATACCTGTGGTTACATAATGAAAACTTAGTCCTGCTCAGTCGTTTCATGTGCCTTATCGGTTTGGATTCGATCCATTAGAACTACATCAGCCGCCATCGCGATCGTTTGAGCTTTCCGGAAGCAAAACTAATAGTGTTAGATATTTTTGTTACTAGGTTAACTTTGACGTCCAAGGAACTTAGAAAATAAAAGTCATTATTATCATGATCTTTATTGGTGTAAGTCATTTTGCTGGCCAGCTAAGTTATCTAAGCAAGGCATTAGTGGTCTGAATATAGAATTTCTACCATACATCATGATCTTTAGTAGTGTGGTGTAAGTTATTTGCTATCCAGCAAAGTCATCAAAGTAGGTTCAAAAACCCTTGTAGGCCTGCTTACAACATTATAAAAAAAAAAAAAAAAAAAAAGGGAATGAGCCAAAAACTTGCCAGGCAAGGTGGTCTCACAGGTCGCGCCTGGTCAAAGAACTAAACTTTAGTTTTTGAGCGAGGCGCTAGCTGTGAGACATCGAGCCAAGATCACTCAAACATGATGAATTTGAGAAAAATAATGTGGTAAGGCTAGTTCTAAGATAGGAATTAATTGGAATAGCATGTTTAAATTACTTAAATTACATAAAAATGTGTGAGATCTTACAGTTCGCGCCTGGTCTAAAAACTAAACTTTAGTTTTTGAGCGAGGCGCGACCTGTGAGACCAATAAGTGGGAAAAGTCTGAAATAAGTGTAAGTTTTAATTAAATAGGTGCCTTAGCATGTTAAATAGAGCAACTTGAATTTTGACCTAAAATTTGCCAAGTTATAAATAGAAGTAGACCCCCCCTCATTTGCACGTTCCCGCCTTAGAAATTAGCTCTTGCTCCCTAAGGCGATCTTTGGCGCCCGATATACGATTGTCGAACCATCAAACATGGCACCGGACCAAGCGAGGCCGGCAAGGAAGCCTCGTCGGTGAAAAGCCACCGACCGCCGCTGACCTTTATTCGGCAGATGCTTCGTGATGAAGCTCACGAAAGGGGGTCGCTCGTCTTCAAAGGAGAGCATCCGGAAGAACAAAATACATCCGACCGATTGATATTTTCAATCGCCAGGGCGGATCAAGATGAAGCCTCATCACCAACCTCCATGGACGAGGGAGACAAGGGAAGTATAATGAGGAGATAGAGCCGAGATTCGAGAGCAGGAAAGGAAAGAGGACCACTCTGATGCAGCAACAGAGATCCTCGAAGACGAAGAGGAGGAGGCACATCGGGAAAGGAGGACAAAAGAGCGGCAAGAGCGGAGCGAGCCGAGGCTTGAGCCGGAGGAAGAAGCAGACCTCGCTAGGTTTATCAGAAAATATGAACGCCGAGAAAGGAAAAGAGAACAAAAGAAGAGGCTGAGGGAAAAAGAGGAGGCAAAAGCGGCCGAAGAACTCAGGAAGAAGAAAGGGAAGTTCGTGGTGGGTCCAAGGAAGCTCAAGGATGTTCCGCCAACTAGGAAGCCCAACCCCAAGATCACCATTACCGAACGGCCACCTGATCAGCCCCCGGCCTCCTCGGAGGACTCTGACGGAGACCATAACCCCAACACTGAGGGGGCAGGCTCTTCCAAACCCCCGGTTGCTAAGCAAGGTGTCACCGCTGGAGCGTAACATGTTTAACAGAGCAGCAGACACGTTGAAGAAGCCCCCTCCCTTACCCGAAATGGGGACGGAAGAAGCAACCCCTACCGCCGAGTCCTATGTAACTAACCCCGTTAAAATCTACGAAATAAAGATGCGGAGCATGAGACCTATATGAAGGGAGTGGGAGGTATACAACTCCTACTATCGAGAACAGGTACCTGGACGATCGAGGGGACATCCAAAGAAAAGCTGGGGACTCTAAGGTCACACCACCTAAGCCCAAGGTCCCAAAAAGCCGCCTAAGAAGCTCACCAGAAGCGTACCGGAAAGCAAAGAGCACTACGGAGATTCGGCAAGACTTCCAAATAGCTACTACGCCTCCCTAATTCCCTCGCGCCCCCTTTGCTCTGGCTTAGTTCGAGAGGTGATGCAGACTTCGTGGACGGACTATTGTGGTCACGGGATGAGATGTCACCGGCAATCGCAGAAGCCATGAAAGCGTAATAATGCAACATTTTGAAGACTCGACGGCTTGCACTGTTCATGTGAAGCTAGTAACACTGATGAGGCAAGATATGCAACTTGCTACTCGCATTAAGGGAGAACGCCCTTAAACCTTTTGTAAATAATCAAAAAATTTCGTAATATAGAACAATTTTGAGTACTTTAATTGTCTGAACTTGCTTAATTAGGACAAGTTAGCAGGTTTTAGTTTTTATTTTAGTAAAATAGGACAATTGCAGACCGAAAGGCGTGATGTCTCACAGCTCGCGCATGGTCAAGAAACTAAACTTTAGTTTTTGAGCGAGGCGCAAGCTGTGAGACCTTGCCCAAACTTGCCTAAAACAGCTCCAAATTGACCAAATAAGGGGTCAATTCTACCTGATTTGATGAGCTCGTCATCTTACACCCTTAAATTACCTAAAATGGACACGTTTTGATCTAAATGGGACTGATGTCTCACAGGTCGCGCCTGGTCAAGAAACTATAGTTTTTGAGCGAGGCGCTAGCTGTGAGACCTCCTACCAATTCTTCACCAGAACTTGCCCAAATGATCTTCAACCTGTTGTATAGCATCTTTAGGTAATCCAGCCATGCTCAAACCCTTGAATTAGTCTTCAAATTCCCATTTTGACCTCAGTATAGGCTAGAATTGCCCAACCCCAAGAATTTTCCAAGTCACCCAAAAATTAGGGTTTTCCTCTTTTCTATAGATAGGTCCCTCATTTCACACGTAGCACCCTACAAGTTTGCTCCTGCCCTCTTAGCCCGATTTTCCAACTCCCCGAGGCGCTCTTGAAACCGTTTGCTACTCTCTTCGCATTAAACTCATGGCAACCTCCGATTTCCTAGCGGTTGGTACAGCCCGGCCAAAAGCCATCATGCCGAGGTGACATCGATGAAATTTTCCATGTCTTCGGGAAGGAGGTAGATGTCAAGCAAGTTTGACGAACCCCAGCTTACTGTGCCAGAAGTCCTGTCTGAATTCCAAGCTAGGGTAGAGCCATCACTAGTGCACTTCCACCTTGCATAGGCTACTTTGTTCCTAGGCAATCCCTTCAAGCGACTTTAGGCGATGTTCCAAACATTGCCAAGTATCTCACAAACAAGGCCCACAAGATTCCTAAACATCAACAGACCAAATATTTCTCTTTTAACATCCGCCTAGCAATTTTCCTTACCCATCGTAAGCCGAACACCGTGGGAGAAACCTCCATTCCCCATGGACGTGGATCCATTAGCCACAAGAAGAACAAATGACTCCTTACGCAGCATTTAACAGAGCAGGAAGGAAAAGAAGAAGAGGAGTCGAAGAAGAGGAGGAAGACTACGCCGAGCTCGACCCAACCTAAGAGCGGCGACAAAGCGTAACAAGAGTGGCAAGACTTCAAAGAAGCAGCAAACTCTTAGAATCGCCAACCCCTTGGGCTAGGCATTACAAGCCTAGCCCCCATCATTGTCGAGGGCTTAAGAATTTTTGCTCCTAAGTTTACATCCAAAACCTCCCGAGTGCGTGGAAAGGAGTATATCGACCAAGAGTTGCCGCACCAACTCAGAAGAACGGACTCGACACGGGCACGTCCGAGGAGCCCGACTTCCCACCCAAGTAAGTGGGAAGCCGACACTTACACGGGAGAGTCGAGCCTCAGACATCCAAGCCTCCGCCGTTAAACACGCATTATGGAGCGCACCGGGCCGCAAACCAACCACCGACGGAGGGGAAGAGTTCCTTGCTCTGAGGAACGGATGGGGATCCGCCACGCCACCTCAACATCTTAGCGTGCAAGCTTCTTCGGCAACGCCTCCCCGAGAGAAGAGGTGAGTTCACCTGTGAGAGCTTCTGGCAAATGGGGAGACTGGCTGTGGAGCTCACCACGGTGGAGGTTGATGACTTCTGTGAGCGGAATTACGTGAAGGCCGAGGCCGAAAGGGCGGGGATTTGCCACGCAACGACAAAGTCGCGGTATTACCTCCCGGGATGGATGGAAGAATGGCGGTAATTCACCTTAAATTCACCCCGGGCGAGGAAGGAGTATCGATGCTAATTGGCGCCTCGGGCTTTGGCAGGCATGCTCGGCTACCCCTCAACACCGAGTATGCCATCCTGGTGAAGAGAGCGGTAGCACTCGATGTTTTTTTTAAAGCGCGGGGAAGGCTGGCGTGACCGCATGCCTTATCGTCCGGCCCAGAAAGTGGAAGACTTGGCGAGAGCTTTGCGTGGTGGGTCTTCCATAAACGTCCTTAGGAACTTGGGTCATTCGGTGGGGAACAGCCCAAGTGAAGAAGTTCCTAGAGGATAATCCATCCTACCATTTATCAAGAATAGTTAGAAATCTTGATCCCGGAAGTCTTTTTGTATTAAAAATATTATATAAATATGAATATAACTTCTTTTGCACTTTAAATGTTTTGTTGATGTATTTTTGTTCCGCAACTATACCAACAACACATAAAATGAAAGAGAACAAATAAAACTAACCGTACAGCCATAACCAACTGTGTGTGCAGATAGAGAACAACGAATCGGCCGAATAAAACAGAGGCCCAACATGGACGAAGAGACCCCGACAAAGTAACCCTTTTCCCGTGAACTCTTCAAGGATATTGTCCCATGACCCCGTGAAGAGGAGATGTCGCAGCGAACGGAGCTGGACCGCATAAAGGCCCTACTAGCAGCCCAAGCATCATCCGGCCACACACGACACACCCCAAAGTCGGGAAGGACAAGAGGAGGAGTAAGAGAAGGAGGTCCCCAAAGACAGACTTCCGACTCAAGCTCGACCTCGCTCGAGTCCGAAGGAGGCGGAACCAAAGGTCGGACCGCAGAGACTACCATGTAAAGACATTAAGGCCCTAGACTACCAGAAGAAAGTCGACTCAAGACTGGCAATGTGTGGAAAGCCCGAACCAGAACAGCTCTCGGGCGAGAACAGATCCGCCTTGAGGCAGCAGGCATGGCTCAATAAATGAGTTTAGTATAGCAATGCCTACCTGCGATGAAGGATAAGGACAAAGGCGGTGGTGGCAACGCCAACCCGAAAAGGGGCCGCGACGCGATATGGTGGAAGGGCTATGCCAAAGCCCATGGGTTGAGCGAGGGATGCATGCCGATTTAAGAAGTTCTCAAAAGCTTTCAAGAACCACTATGTTCCTGGAACACAAGTCAAATATGATGCGCCAGCTTCTACAGTTGCGGCGGGGGTACAAGACGGTCGCGGAAATAATCAAGAGTTTATGAGACTAAGGCTATATGTGCCGGAAAGGCCGAAGAAAACGCCGATGGAAAGCTACATAGAAGGGCTGAACGAGGAACTTCGTGAAAACCTCGCAAGGGCAATAGACCCCAAAGCGATGTACGCTGAAGCCGAGTCCAAGGCAATTAGTTTGTAAGGATCGAGCCGTGAAGCGGCTGAGAGAGAGGCGACTTTACTATCGGGGATAGAGGGAAAAAAACAGCGAGGAGCTACAGTCCTAGGGCAGCCAGCCCAAGTCCAGCAAAGTCCCCATACAATAGCAACCAGGGGAAACAACAGGAAAGAAAGCAGGTGTCCAAGGACAAACAGGAAGGGTCCAATTACTCGAAAGCAGTACGGTCCTTCCTACAGGCGTTGCCCAAGGAGAAAATGCAGGAATGCATGGAGAAGCGGCTCACTTTAGATGTTTCGGCCGGACCCCGCGAACAACGAACTGCCCATTTGTTATGAGCTCAGCGCTAGCAGAGTTGGGCGGATGGGACACTCCATCAGACGAGGACGGCGAGGAGGCACGCGATTACATTCAGGGTGAGTGCCACATCTTCGTTGCTATAGATCTGAGCAGTGAGAGACCCGGTTATAAGGTAATCACCACGAGTAGGGAAGGCAAAGGCCAAGTCCTTCATAGTCTTGATAGACTACGGAAGTAGCCATAACGCATCCCCAGAGGATGGTTGAAATGTTGAAATTGAAACCCCTAAAGTCCAAACCAAGGCCGTAATCTTGGCAAGCGGGGCGATAAGACATCTGTTGGGAAGAGAATCAACCGACATTGACTTGCGAGGGATTAATATCGGATGGGGCAGAAGTAATGGGCATTGGCAAATCTGACTTGATCGTTGGAATGGAGTACCTTGGACCAGCCAGGGGGCCATCATTGATTGTGGAAAGTGGAAGGTGACCTTCCCAGGCAAGCGGCAAAGACATTGAGATCCGCGGGTAAAAAAGTTACCCCATCATGCAATGTATGTCCGTTAATAAAGCTGCTCAAATCTATAAAAAAGCGAGAAGGTAGCATACATCTTCAAACTTCGAGATTGAGGAACTGAGTGGAAGGAAGCAAAGAAGACAAGGTGCTCGACAAGTTGCCCAAGCCAATCGCCAACTTGATTCACGGGTTCCACGATCTCTTTCCATATGAGATGAGAAGCTTCCTCCTTACTGGGGAGTAGAGTGTGAGATAGCTTTTTCGAACCGGGGACCAAGCCGATGAGCAAGGCCCCATATAGAATGACCACACATGAACTCCGCGAGCTAAAAAGCGGCTACAAGAATTGCTCGGTCTAGGCTTCATCGGGGCCCAGTGTCTCACCGTTTGGGGCACCCATCCTCTTTGTCAAGAAGAAGGATGGAAGTTTGAGGATGTGCATAGATTACGAACAATTGAACAAGCACACCATCAAGAACAAGTACGCACTCCCAGGTCAGGCGACTTGATGGATCAACTCAAGGGGCAAAGGTCTTCTCAAGATCGACCTAAGGTCGAGGGGTATCACCAGTCGAGAATAAAAGAAGATGACATCCACAAAAGCGGCTTCCGGGACCGGGTATGGGCATTACGAATTCACCGTAATGCCATTTGGGCTATCCAACGCCCGGCTCACGTTCATGAGACTCATGAGCGACATCTTCGAAGAATACTTGGATACCTTTGTGATAGTATTATTGACGACATTACGGTGTCTGATAAATCCATTGAAGAGCATGCTTTCGTACGTCGAGAAAGGTGCTTTCGAGAAGTTAAGGAGGCATCGGTTGTATGCCAAGTTGTCGAAAGTGTCACCGCCAAAGAGAAGGTGGAATACCCGGTCATATGATTTCAGCGAAGGAATCTCGGCGGAACCAGCCAAGATTGAAGCAAAGTAATCCAATGGTAGGCACCAAAGAAGCGTCCATGAGGTCAGAAGTTTCCTTGGCCTAGCGGTATTACGGAAGTTAAGTGAAGAACTTTGCAAAGATAGCAGCCCCAATCGACGGACTTGACAAAGGCGAGAAAGAAAAAATTGGGCCGACCATTGGCTCAAGAAAGCCCAAGGTAATTTGAGTTGTTGAAGGAAGCTCGACAACCGCCCGCCTTGACCCCCGGACCGGAAAATGACAAGTTAGTGGCGCCGGACGCAAACAAGATAGCCACAGTCGCGATCTTTGATGCAATAAGAGCGGGTAATAGCGCATGACTCAAGGAAAATGAACGCGCCAAACGCAGCGTTACGTGCGATGATCAAGAGGCGCTGAAAAGGTTGTCGGGGGATTGAGAATATGGAGGCATTATCTCTTAGGGAGGAAGTTCGGTTGGACGCGATCACCGTGAGCCTCCAATGCGTATTCACACAACCACATCTCAATCCGAGGCGAGAGAAGGTGGATGGAGTTTCTCGAGGAGTCACGACTTTTGAGATAGTCTACAAGCCGGGAAGCTTAATGTGGTAGCGGATGCGCTTTCAAGGCATCCACCGACAACCAGGCCTTTACAGCGCAATCTCGGCGCTCTTGGCGATTCGGGGAAAAAGATAGAAGAAACCTTGCCAGCGGATGTCGACTTCAAAGGAAGTATGGGCAAGCTTTGCAAGGAAGCGAGAAACAGGACAAGGAGAGGGAAGCCTTCAAAAGTTTTTAAGAAGGAAGGTAACCTACTATACCATAAGAACAAGTTGTGCATGCGAGAATCATCCGGGTAAAGAAAGTTGATCCTCCACGACACCCACAATGACCCAATAGCTGGCATACGCAGATTCATGAAGACATACTTCAAAGTGCGTAGCAGCTACTATTGGCCAGGGAATGAAGAAGCGGAATGCTTCGCTACATCAAAGGAGTGTCGGCTATGCCCGACAAACAAAAGGCGAGAACAACTCAGAATACCGGGAGCATTGGAACCATTAAGCGGTGCCAAACGCTAAGTGGGAAGTCGTCGGCATGGACTTTATAACAGGGGGCCAAGGACGATGAAGAGGTAAGGGCCTTGATGGTTGTGGTCGACAAGTTGTCGAAGATGGCCCATTTTGTGCCTTTTTGGGACCACGGACACGGCTATGGACCGCGGCAAAGCTCTTCACCAAAGAGATTTTCGGACTTCATGGCATGCCAAGGGAAATTATCTCGGCCAGAGATCCAAAGTTCATCGGTGCTTTACGGCGGGATCTCTTCGACGATTGGAGCGAAATTTTGTCCATGAGCGCGGCCTATCACCCACGATGACGGATGGGCAAGCGGGCGAGTCAGCGAAGTGCGGAAGATATGCTCAAGCTATGTCCGGAACAAGCAAGGTATGTGGGAGGAATTTATTCACTTGGTGGAGTTTGCATATAATAGCACCAAAGCGAGTCATCCCAAATGTCGCGTTCATGATCAACTACGACTACCAATGCCTAACTCGGACACTTGGCACAATCCAGGTGTCAAAAAGTGGAAGTGTCACAACAAATGTTGAGCGACATCGGCGGCTTGTGGAAGAAGTTCGAGGGTACCTTCTAGCGGCAAGGAGTCGGCAGAAGAGCATTGCCGACAAATATCGGACAGTCAGAGAATTCCAAGTTGGAGAAGACGTATGGCTCAAGATCAAGGTAAAGCAGGCGAAGCTCTGCATCGGAAATTGCAAGAAGCTTGCTCCAAGGTGGGCTGGACCCTTCAGAATAGTCCAGAGAGTGGGTAACCAATCCTACAAGTTGGACTTACCAGCACACTTAAAGATCCACAAAGTCTTCCACGTGAGCTTGCTGAAGAAGCACACTCCCAACCCAGAGGAAGTTTTGGACACTCCAACGATGCTGAAATGACAAAAGAGCAGTTAGAAATAGTTCCAGAGCTAATTCTTGATAAGGCCTTCAAGAAAACAAGGAGATCGGAGTTCCTCCAATACTTGGTCAAGTGGAAACACTTGCCAGTGGAAGACGCAACATGGGTACTTAAAAGAGATTTGGAAAAACAGTACCCACAATTTATGGAGCAATGGGACGGCAAGGTCATCTCCGAAGAAATCGACTCATGCATGTCGATTTGGGTAGATTAATAGCTTGCTTAGTATAATCTACGCATGCAACCTATGAGGTGAGGGTTGCATGCGTTGTAACCGACGATGAGATTACTACGGTGATCTCTAGGACGTGGTGTAATGTCAATGTAGGCATGACCGCGGTGCCGCTTGGAAAGTCTACTGGTCGTCCACGAAGTAGGCGACTGCGGAAGAGAAAGGAGGTCATTGAGGAATGCATTGATAGGAAAAGCACCTCTAGCCCCATATATGCTTTGATAGGAGGAATCTGGCCTTCCGCCCCCCATATCGGGGAAGGACCTATCCTCCATTTGGGCAACTAAAGGTGTAGGCATGAGTGGCATATAGGCATATAAATTTGTCTCCACGGCCATAATGGAAGATTCACCCTCTTCCTACGCCGGGAGATTAGCCATGCATCCATGTAGATAGGTGGGGTGGTCACCATATAACCAAAATTTTTATTTCATACTAGTAATGGTGCCCAGCGTTGCTGGGCATAAGTTCGGCCTGTAAATGTTTTGGCCGCAATAAGAAGGGCTTGCAGTAATAAGCCAACTTTTGTAACTTCTTATTATAACAATTTTTTTTTTCAAAGCTTTAACAACGTTTTCCATGGATTATGTAAACAATATCAAAACAATGTTGAACCTTTGTATCGATGTCGGTTACTTTATGTATGTTACATGAAGATAATGAATGACAATGGATGTTTATTGCTTATATTATAAGTTACATCAAGTAAAAGTTATACGAAGTAACATTAGCAAAATATACGAAAAAACAATGCTTGCTCAAGTCCATTTTATCCGAAACAATTGTCATTGGCGCCAAACACACTCCATTGTAGAAAGCACTACAACAAATAATAACCTTTAAGTGTTTCCTTGCAAGCTCCATGAGCGTCATTATCCATGAGCATTTTCCATATTCTTCAAATTCGTTTATTCATAAACAACAAAGAAAGTAAAGATGTTTAAATTGGACCGGACAAAAATGAATATTGATTGAATTGCGGCTTCAATTAGTTTCACCTAGCGATTACCCTCAGATTATTACCACACGGGGTTTAAAGAAGAAGAATAACAATAAATTAATTTGCCATACAAAGTCTTCTATTTGCTTTAGTAGATCCAATATGAAAAGCAACTCTATATTTTCTATATTTTCCCTAGCTCCTCATAGTCATTCCATGGGTGAGAAGTTGATATACGTGGAGCTCATTGTTGGATAAACACATCAAAATATGACACAGTTACAAAACAGAGCCATCTAGAATATCCAGTTGTTAATAATAGATTCCATTTCTGCTCCATAACAAGACGCCCGGTTTCAAATTTTGTATAATAGCCTTGTGCGAAGAGAATTATAAAATCCCAGTATGCATGAGGGAATAATCCCTAACCTTCAATATCATGATTGCTTATTGGTTGCGAAAGGCCACTTTGCTTCATCAAAACATGGAAATTTCGCATAACGGTAATTTGTGCCTTCACGTAACACCAACACTAACTTAGGAGTCTCGGCATATCTCACATGAATGCCCCACTAACATCCCACGGAAGTTGAAGGCGATCTTGTGCGTTCGCCTTGCCGCTCCAAAGTTTAGATTATCATCTAACATGCCAACTCTTTGAAACAGCTGCATCTGCGTTGTACCATACTTAGAAACTTAGATCAAAGGACTCAAATTTGGCAAACATAGAAAATTGTTCGAGACTAAGGCAGAGCCTAGAAGCTCGTCAATGATGCCAAACTATGAAAATGAAGAATGCAAGCTCTGTTCCACCAACAGGGGCATCCATTTAAAAGCTTAAGGAAAGACCTAAAAAAAATCCTAGGCACACAGTTCTCAAATTCCTAGTCTAAATATGTCAAATATGACAAATTGCATTTGCTGGTCTAGTTTTACAGCAGAGTACTAATAGGGTCGTAACTTTAAGAAGAAAGCTCCATTTCCTAAACATGAGCATGCATTGGAAAGCTCAGGGAACAACCTATAAAAGATGCTAGGTATATGTTTTTCAAATTCGTAGTACAAATGGGTGAAATAGATCAAAGTACATGAGCCAGGTCCAAAAGCTCGATTACCACGGGGATATGCCCATAAAACTATGTGGGTTCACTTCATGTGGGATTCTAAATGGTAGCAAAAATGGGTACACTTGCCGTTATTACCATATCAAGTTGCAATTGAATCGCAAATAAGGTCATGTGAAAGCGCATTGCACGGACAAAAATGATCTTCAAGCTCTTCAAATCAAAAGGGCATATTTCAACACTCCAAAATGTGTCCAAGGCTCAAGTACTCAATATATATGTTATGACTTGGGATAAAGACATGCCTTTTGTTTATCCTCGGCATTCAACAAGATAGTCAGCTGTCACAATTGAATAACTCAAAATGTATAACTTACCTTCATGCATGATCTGCGTGGTTGCTTTATGTGCTTTATTTTCCATCTATAAGCAATGCCAACATGAGAATGAACTAAACCAGCCAACCTCGGGGCGCGCATAACATCCGGGCATGCAAGTTAGATAGGCGAATGGAACTTCGAAGTACCCATCTCAGATAGTTGCTTATCTCAAAGATTGAAGTCCGGACGGTGCTTTTGCTTGGCACCCAAGTATTCTCAACCCCGCACAAATAATTAAAACATTTTATCGGATGTATTTCTAGAAGCTCAAAAGGAAGCCGTAACATAGACCTACATCGGATCGAACATGTCATGAGCTATAATGTGCCTTTCTTTGACAAGCTTGGAGTGCCATAAAAATATCACCTACAAAAATGCATCCAGCAAATTGCATGAAGGAGCGCCATATTAGAGCCTTGTCGCCAAGAGGATGTCCTCGATCTCTCGACTCAACAACCGACATAACCGATGTGGTATCTGCCAGTAACTCCAAAGAATACACCACCCTTGTCTTCTTTTGATGCGACTATCTGCGAATTGAGGCAAAGACAACATTAAGCGAATCAAAGTCTTGTTTTCATATAAACTCTCCTCGATCTCCGACTCACAACCGATGTGATATCTCAGCGTAACTCCAAAGAATACATCACAGATGAACCCTTGTCTTCTTTTGATGCAGCTATCTGCGAATTCAGGGCAAAGACAACTGTTTTAAGGCCGAATCAAATATTGATCAAAACCCAAAGCCGCACCGCGATTCCGTTTCTCCTTCCACAGAGCCCATGCTTGCCGGATTTCTACACAAAGCACCATTATCTTTTGGATTCACGCACCTTATTCATACGCCTAACCGGTATTTGCTCCCGCCTGCCGTGAAGAAAAACCCTAATAGCGACTTCGAAGCCGCAGAGGGATGGCTATGGCGGACGTTCCACCCGAGGAGAAGACAACTACACCACAATAACGAAGGGTGAGATGATGCCCACGTGGCATGATATAATCTCTCACGCCCAATCTAGGGCGAGGTTTTAAGACAGACATACACAATAATTTTATAATATATAGGATTAATGGTACTAACGTAGTGTTGACCTGCAGGCCAATAGAGCGTTCCGGAGGGCCAGGAGGTCGAACTACGAAGACTTGCAACACAATTTTGTTGTAATGTTGTTGCCCCTTGAAGTGGCAACATGAAGAAGAGATGAAGATATGAAGAAAATTCTAAGTATTGGAGGAGCTATTAAGGAAAAGTATCAGGCTGAAAGAGAATCTAGGCCAGGTGAGTACCCCTGCCAAATCCTCTAGCCAAAACTAGCCATCCTTGATTTTTCCCAAATTTTTTGAGCCTATCTCCTATTTTTTCTTGAATTTCCCCTATCGCTAGCCAAATATGCTTCTAAAGATGCCTAAAAATCCAAAAATGCCAAAAAATCTATACCTTTGCCAAGTGGCATCCTAGTCATCATCCTAAAGTGCCAAAGATGTCAAAAAGTCAAGTGAAAGTCAAAATAGAAAGCCAAAAGGCACACTTTCTAAAAAATACCCTTGCCACGTCATCAAAAGTCAAAATGCCACCTAGGATGGCCACCTTGCTCAAAACAATGCTTTGTCATCCAGCTTTGGTTATATCTTTGCCACTTGGGCCAAAATCATGCCACCTCATCAAAAATATCAAGGGGCATTTGAAATCTCGAAATTTCACTTAGGCAAAAAGCCATGTTTGACTTTGCCACATCATCCTTCACTATGCCAAGTCATCATTTCATCATGTCACCATCCATTGCCCAGTCACCATTGATTCACCTTTTTTAGCCAAAAAATCAAAGTGCCATTTTCCAAAATTTGACCACATCATCTTGTAGCCCCAATGAAAATATGCCACCTGGCACAAAAAATTTCCAAAAAAGACCCTATATAGACCTTTAAATTCCACTTCTTGGGAATCGTGGCCTTTTAAAAAAAATATATATATAAAAAATTGTCCTATTCTACCCACCCCCTGACCTAGATTCCTTTCCAGCCAATCACCCCCCTCCACGTGGCTCACCCGGGCGTGTGGGGCGGTGGAGGTACCGAATCCCACGTGGGCAAGACACGTCAATTTATAAGATTGCATGGATCGGGCTATATATCCCCTGGGCTGACTTTTCGATTTCGGCCTGTGGGATATATCCATTGAAGAAAATTCTGCCAAGATCCATTAGGGTTCTATGATTCTCGACTTCGGCGCAATTTGAGTGATGCGAGCGATTCGCTGATCATAACCGACTTACGGAACCAATCGAATCATGAAGAAGATGCGAATTAATAGAGATCATGCCAAGAACGAGAATATTGCCTATTTTTTGGAAAAAAAGAGTTAGTAGCCATATCTGAGACAAATCGAGACTCTAACTACCACGACACAGGTCTATAAAGGCGATCCGCCGTATTCTATCGAGGGAGAGAGGAGATTTTTGATTAGAAACCCGCCCTTGTTCTTGAAAGCCAAGATTCTTGAAGTTCTGATACAAATTCTATTTCAGAGTGATCGAATGGATTACCTGACAGTGTATTATGTTCCTAAGATAATCTGAGAAAAGTTTTCTTGAGCAATTCATGGTGTTTCCCCTTTCTTCAATCGATTTCTGAGTTTTTTAATCAAAAAATTAGGGTTTTCCCATTTTTTACGTGCCAGTCCATTTCTGGCGAACTTTGCCACGAATTCCCCATCAATCTTTATCAACAAATGAGTTGAAATCAATTCAAGTTATCTGATATTATCTAGACTTAGCTAAATTGATAGCTATCCTGCCAGAATTTGTTCAAAAAATTCATCTGCATTCAAAGGAAGTTTGTCTGCATCCCCAAGTTTTTTTCTTCAATCATTTTCACTACTTTGTTGCAGAAAACATCCCAGTTATACACCCGCATTCACATATCACCTTATTTCCTCACATTTGCACCTCTTTTCTCATCTTTTCACATCCCCTCACCACATCTTTGGCTCTCTGCACCCTAAACACAGAATTTGGCAAGTATCTTTTAGGAAATCCCACAATTTAGAGATTTGTGCATCACGGTTTTGCAAGGATTACGTGAAAGGCAACATCTTTTGGAGGTCCCACAGGGATTCTCTAAAAACTCTTGCAAAAACTTGAGAGCCCTCATGGTGAGGTAACCAAGGAAGACTGGTACAGATATGGATGGTGATGGAGAGCCTAGCCACGCTGAAGATATGCCTTTGGAGCCTGGGTTGGCAGCAGCAGCAGCAGCAGCACCTCTAGGCAACTATGCTGACCCTATCTTCAGGTTGGAGACGCCTCCTTCACAGCCCCTTTATGACAGAAAGAAACCCCTTGAGGTATTTCTAAACTCATTTGATGATTATTTTAGGAATCATGCTCCTAGAGGTATGACTAAGTTGGAATTGTTCAAGCTTTCTTTATCTGATGATCTTGCTACTAAATGGTTTAACACTCAAAGAAAGATTTATGGTGTTCACACATTTGAAGAGATGAGGAGCAGATTCATTGATAGGTTTGGCGAATCTGTGACTCCTGAAACTTTGCTTCAGCAACTGCATTCTCTTTCTATTAGAAGTGATGAAAGCATAGAAGCTTATGTTGATAGATTTGGAGAGCATGTGATAAAGTGTGAGTCAAAGGGTGTTGATAATCCTCCTTTGCATTTGATCACTTTGCTTTCTTGCATGGTTTGAAGTTCGGACCTCCCATTTTACAAGAAGTTAATGAAGATACATCAACAACAATGTTTTGAGACATTACCAAGGGTATTTTCCAAAGCAATTGAGATCAATGAGGCTAAGGGCTGCATTTTCTACTTTTTGAGCACGTTGATCTTGATTATTTCAATGATTTAGAGACTAACTATGAACTGTGTGTAATGCAGTGAAGAAGAAAAATTCTTTTGAAGAAGATATGAGAGAAGAGATTTCTAAGTTGCAAGCTACTAACCTCAAAATTGCAGCCCGAACATGCGGGGCTGAGAGACACTTATGGAGGTTACCAAGCAACTCTCTCGAGCTCAAGAAGGCTCCGGCACCCAGGAGATGAGGCATCCAGGCTTCAAGTCTTGATTCTACACAAAGTAGAAAGCATTGTACCTATTGTAAGAAGCCAGGCCATTTAGAAAGTAATTCTTTGGTCCAAGCCTTGCCCTAGATGTGATAGAAAGGGCCACTTGGTAAGGAGTGCCCTGTTTGTTCATATTGTAAAAAACAGGCCATTATGAAGGCAGGTGCAAGATCAAAGAGTATATGTTGAAAGATAAAGGTAAGATGTAGATGCATCCTCTTCTCATCTTTGTTTCTCGATTCTGATGAGAAGGAGGTGATGAACCGAAGAGAAGAAGAGGTCTTGGCATTTGGTACTCCCTATAGCCTAAGATCCGGACCTCGGCAAGCCAACATGCCTAGAAATAGCATAGCTCCTCGCCCTCTGTGGTTCTGAGCAGTTTCACCTCAAAATGGGGGCCTTTTTGTGTTAGGTGAAGTTGACCAGGTGTTGAAGTCTACTAGAGTCACCCTAGATGTTTTGACCTTGTTAAGAATAGCACCTTCCTATAGAGGCGTGTCAAAACACTTATAGAGGAGAATTGAGAACCCTCTTGTCCACAACATCTCTAGAGTTGGGAAAGACCTAGTGTATTCTCATGTGAAGCTCAAGTCGAAGGTAAAACACTCTCTAAAGTCATCTTGGATGGAGGCTCAGGGTATAAATATCATGCCTTTACATATTATGGACTCTTTAGAGTTAAAAATCACTTACTGCGGCACCAATTATTACGAAATCTTTTGCTAATGAGAGTGTACAACCAAAAGGAGTCGTTAATGATGTCTTGGCGGATGTAGGGGGCATCAAGATGACCACGGACTTTGTTGTAGTACAGTTTCCTTTTCAGATTGGCAGCTATGACCTTCTTTTGGGCAGAAAATGGCTCAAGGTGGTTTTACGCAAAGCCAGTTGGGGAGGAGGTAAATGCACAATAACAAATGGTAAGCAAGAAGTCACACTCTACAACCAGGAAGGTAAACTCCAAGAAGAATTTGCCTTTTTAATTGATGATGCACTGATCTATAAAGATGTAGGTGTGTACAACATCTATGTAGATCCACTTTTGGAAGAAGAAGAGCAAAAACTTGATGAGCATACTCATACATTGTTTTTTGATGGCGGTTGTAGCGAGGAAGTTGAGCTTAGCTTTGTCTGCTGCCATCATTAAAAGCCCGAGAGGCTTTGGTGGTGGCCAAAACAGCAAGAATTCACAAAAATATAACCTCTAATGAGGGTGAGTATCAAGCTTTGATTGCGGGTCTCGGGAAGCTTATATGATGGGAATCAGAAATTTGAACATAAAGGGAGACTCTCGGCTCGTGTGCAATCAAGTCCAAGAGGTATACCAAACCAAGCATTCAAGGTTAGTACAACTTAAAGAAGAGGTTTTGGGACTATTAGACAAATTTGAGGCTGGACTATAGAGCATATCCCTAGGCATTTGAATAGTGAAGTAGGCAGGCTAGCTAAAAGGTACCATATTGGATTTTTTAAATTTGAAGGAGCCTTTCGGGGAAGAAAAGCTGAACCTCTCTGAGACTTGTCCAATTCTATAGGAGGCAAGCAAGAGAGAACAAGTCATTTGTATCCAAAAGAATGGCCAAACTAGAACCACGAAAGTTGGTCCAAAAGCTCTGAGCCTTGCTTTAACTCATTTCCTATATGATGTGTCAAGAATTCTCGAGATGTCTTTGCTTGGGATTACTCACGAACTAAAAGGAATTCCCCCCCCTCTAAAGCAAAATTTGAAATAAAAGTAAAAGATGGCTCGATCTGTTCAATGAGAAATTAAGGAGGATAAATTCTATCTTCTTTGCCACTTATCTATGAAGAATTAAAAACTATGGAGAGTTCTAAGGCGATATGTGAGACATTGGAACTGAGTGGTTGTCTTGCATTGTGCCGATCAAGAAGAGAAGTGGCCAACTTAGAATTTGTATTGATTATAGAGATATCAATAAGGTTACAATCAAAGGCTGCTATCCCTACCGTTTCTAGAAGAAGTTTTGCATACCATGAGTGGAAGCGAAGTCTATTCTCTTATGGATGGCTTCTCTGGTTTCAACCAAATAGAAGTTGATCCTTTATCACATGACAAAAACTGCCTTCATTACACCTTTGGGAACTTATATGATGCTAAGAATGCCATTTGGCTTGAAAAATGCCCCCTGCAACCTTTTAGGAGGGCAATGAACAATATTTTTGAGTCATTATCTCCCCAAGATTTGGGGCTTTTCTTGATGATTTGACTCACGGCCACCTCTTTGGAAGATCATCTCAAAACAATCTCTAATATGTTTTCTTTGTGCAGATCGATGGTGTGAACTTAAATCCAAAAAAGTGTTTGTTTTGGTGACAAAGGTGTCTTTGTTAGGCCATCGGATATCGAGAAGAAGGAGTTGATTCTTTGCGAGACAAGGCGGCGGTAGTTCTCGACCTCCCGATTACCTAAAACATTGAAGCGGATCAAAGGTTTTGTTGGTACACTTCAAGGCTTGAGGATTTACATCCCAAACTTCTCTCACATTTTGAGACCTATCACCAAGCTCACCAAAGTAGGGTATGTATCTAAAAATACAAGTCAAAAAGTTCGGTTGAGTGGAATGAAGATTGCCAAAGGGCATTTGAATTGATCAAAGAAGAGCTCGGCAAGAAGGTAACACTTCTTGCCCCTAAAATAAATGAAGATTTCCAAGTTTATATAACGGTTACATCATTTCTTTGTAGGATTAGCCTTATTTGAGAACAAAAGGGTACTAAATTATGCGGGGAAGCGGTGGTGGAACCACGAGAGGTGAATTACCCAGTCCTAGAAGTCTGCTGCTGCCCTAATATTTTTGACCACTAAAATTTCCCCATCTTTGATGCAAGCTCCAAAGATTCAAGTCTATATGAAGGTCAATCCTCTTCCAATGTTGTATGGTAAACAAGCCCTGAAGACCAAATTCTATAAGTGGGCTGCCATGCTTCAAGACTTTGCCATTGAAGTCCATCTTATCAAAGCAGAAAAGGATCCGAGTAGTTTCATACCCTATGCCTTCTACAAATATGATTTGACCTCTGAAGAGGATCAAACAGAAGAAGAAGTATATCATTTAGTTGGAGAAGCCAGGTCTTGGATGCAACCCATTGTCAATTATCTAAGACATCAAGAGATCCCTGCCACATTTTCACCATCTGAGAAAGTTAAGTTTAGAAAAAGATGTCTAACATATGTTTGGTTGAGGACATTTTATGTAGGAAGATGCCTTCCACTGATTTTGTTGAGGTGCTTGGTGAAGAAGAAGCGGTACAAGCTCTAAGACATGCTCATGACCTCTGCTGTGGTGGACATTATTCTATGGATGCCACAGCCAAGAAAATTCTAAGTTACGGATACTATTGGCCCACACTTCATCATGATGTCAAAAGATGCGTGCGAGTTGTTACATTTGTCAAAAGCATGCCGACAAAGCACTGAAGGTACCTCCCCTTTCACCTATTGTGGCCCCTGGCCCATTTCTTGTTTGGGGATTAGATTTTGTTGGTCCTATACACCCATCTTCCTCTGCCAAACATGAATACATCCTAGTTACTCTGAGACTTCTTCACTAAATGGGCTGAAGCAACTCCATTGACAAGTGCCAATCACGGATACCACGACAAGTTTCCCTCTTGTCTAATATATGTGCTAGGTTTGGAGTACCATTGAAGATTGTTTTACGACGGAGGAGCGCTTTTGTGAATGAAGTAATAGACAAGCTTACCCAATTGCTTGAGATAAGACATACAAAAAGTTACGCTTACTACCCTCGGGGAAATGGCGAGGCGAGAATCCACCAATAAGACTCGATATCCATTATGAAGAAGCGGTAGATAGGTTTCCAAGAAGGCTGGCATACAAAGTTGATCTATGCCCTCACGGTCCTCTGAGAACCACTTATAAAGTGGCTATAAAAAACACTCCTGCCTCTATTGTATATGGTACTAGCGTCATTCTACCCTTTGAGTTGCGGTACTTTTCGCCAAGGATGATGCAAATACAAGTCAAAAGTGAAGAGGATGCTATGCAGTGCGGTGCGGCAGATGCTAGCCCTATGAGGAACTTCGGAGATAAGACTCTGGTGATAACAGATCACAAGATGAAAATCAAGAAGAAATTTGACAAACAAGCATTAGAAGTCAACTATCAGGTTGGTGATTTGGTGCTTAAGTTAGCTAAAACAAAGATCCCACTCTAGGTAAGTTTTTACGCAAATTGGGAAGGTCCATTTGTCATTTCTTCACATCTTTGGAGCAAACTCATATTACTTACAAGAGTTAGAATCGAGAGGATTTTGCCAAATCCTCTCAATGCCTGACACTTGAAAGCTTATTGGATCTAAACTAGCTAATGCTAGTTAGTATAGTTTGTAGGTAGTCTAAAAAAGGTTGAAGTAGTTGAAATTGTTCTAGATATGATTTGCTAACACTATGGGAAGAAAACCATAAAAAAAGAAAAAGCTGAAAAGAAAAGGTATGTGTTTTGATCATTAACATTGTCATTTTTGCGGGTTCATTAGTTGTTACGTTTAAAGCCAGCGGAAAAACCATTGCCTCCTAAAGTTGTGCTCACATGCGGGAACTCAAAATCATCATGAGCAGGTTCTTTGAACATCTTGTGATGAATACCGGGATTGAAGTACTAATCACGAGTCATCATGTCATTTTTGGGGACCATCCTAGTCTTCCATACCATTCATTTTTCATTTATTGGCCTCCCATTCATATAAGCCTTGCTCATACTTTTATTCATCACCTCTGGGCTGCTATTCACCCTGTGCATCATAAAAGCGATCTCCTAACTCTCTATTTCATGTCATTTTGGGGATCATCCTTTACCCACTAGCCCGACTTTATACCACCACCATTTTTTCTTTTGGGCAAATTTGCGGGACCATTACATCTTCTAGAATGTGTGCGCACCCTTCCATAACATTCTAGCTTCATCCACCAAGTCATTTCTTCAAGACTCCTACAAGAATGGGTATTTGAAATCCAAAAAGTATCAAGTTTTATCCACAAGATCATTGAAGCAGATTTTGGACGTTCCCCCCAAGTTTCAACACTTATGGGAAGTCAAAAGAACATGGTAGCTTGAGACCCTACAAGTCACAAATGTTCAAAAGTTGCTTCTTTGTGTTCAAAGTTGCGAAATTCATCACCAAAAATGTGAAGTACACATAGTTCTATCCGTTTCCTATTACGGCACCATTTTCCATGCATGAAGACCTCAAAGAAAACCTTATATTATCTCAGGAACAGGATATGCATTGATTTGGCATTCACTTTCATATATTTGCACTTTTGAGCTTTTATCTTTGCATTCTAAGAAGCTCGATATTTGAAACGGGATAATTCAGATTCAGATGTCAGGAGAAGCTTTTAACAGGTTTCAAGGCTGGGGGACCAGCCATTTTTTCTTTTGGGCAAAGATGTTGCCCCTTGAAGTGGCAACATGAAGAAGAGATGAAGATATGAAGAAAATTCTAAGTATTGGAGGAGCTATTAAGGAAAAGTATCAGGCTGAAAGAGAATCTAGGCCAGGTGAGTACCCCTGCCAAATCCTCTAGCCAAAACTAGCCATCCTTGATTTTTCCCAAATTTTTTGAGCCTATCTCCTATTTTTTCTTGAATTTCCCCTATAAGCTAGCCAAATATGCTTCTAAAGATGCCTAAAATCCAAAATGCCAAAAAATCTATACCTTTGCCAAGTGGCATCCTAGTCATCATCCTAAAGTGCCAAAGATGTCAAAAAGTCAAGTGAAAGTCAAAATGGAAAGCCAAAAGGCACACTTTCTAAAAAATACCCTTGCCACGTCATCAAAAGTCAAAATGCCACCTAGGATGGCCACCTTGCTCAAAAAAATGCTTTGTCATCCAACTTTGGTTATATCTTTGCCACTTGGGCCAAAATCATGCCACCTCATCAAAAATATCAAGGGGCATTTGAAATCTCGAAATTTCACTTAGGCAAAAAGCCATGTTTGACTTTGCCACATCATCCTTCACTATGCCAAGTCATCATTTCATCATGTCACCATCCATTGCCCAGTCACCATTGATTCACCTTTTTTAGCCAAAAAATCAAAGTGCCATTTTCCAAAATTTGACCACATCATCTTGTAGCCCCAATGAAAAATATGCCACGGCACAAAAATTTCAAAAAGACCCTATATAGACCTTTAAATTCCACTTCTTGGGAATCGTGGCCTTTTAAAAAAAATATATATAAAAAATTGTCCTATTCTACCCACCCCCGACCTAGATTCCTTTATAAGGTAATCCCCCTCCACGTGGCTCATCCGCAGGAATCCATTAGGGTGTGGGTGATTGAGGTACCGAATCCCGATGGGCAAGACCGTCAATTTATAAGATTGCATGGATCGGGCTATATATCCCTTAGGGCTGACTTTTTCGATTTCAAAACTCCAAAATGTGGGATATATCCATTGAAGAAAATTCTGCCAAGATCCATTAGGGTTCTATGATTCTCGACTTCTAGCGCAATTTGAGTGATCACCGAGGCGATTAATTGGCTGATCATAACTTAGAGGCCCTTTTACGGAACCAATCGAATCATGAAGAAGATGCGAATTAATAGAGATCATGCCAAAACGAGAATATTGCCTATTTTTGGGAAAAAGAGTTCGTAGCCATATCTGAACAAATCGAGACTCTAACTACCACGACGACGGGTCTATAAAGATGATCCGAGCCGTATTCTACCAGGAGAGAGGAGATTTTTGATTAGAAACCCGCCCTTGTTCTTGAAAGCCAAGATTCTTGAAGTTCTGATACAAGTTCTATTTCAGAGTGATCGAATGGATTACGGCGATTGTATTATGTTCCTAAGATAATCGAGAAAAGTTTTCTTGAGCAATTCATGGTGTTTCCCCTTTCTTCAATCGATTCCGAGAGTTTTTAATCAAAAATTAGGGTTTTCCCATTTTTACGTGCGGTCCATTTCTGGCGAACTTTGCCACGAATTCCCCATCAATCTTTATCAACAAATGAGTTGAAATCAATTCAAGTTATCTGATATTATCTAGACTTAGCTAAATTGATAGCTATCCTGCCAGAATTTGTTCAAAAAATTCATCTGCATTCAAAGGAAGTTTGTCTGCATCCCCAAGTTTTTTTCTTCAATCATTTTCACTACTTTGTTGCAGAAAACATCCCAGTTATACACCCGCATTCACATATCACCTTATTTCCTCACATTTGCACCTCTTTTCTCATCTTTTCACATCCCCTCACCACATCTTTGGCTCTCTGCACCCTAAACACAGAATTTGGCAAGTATCTTTTAGGAAATCCCACAATTTAGAGATTTGTGCATCACAGTTTTTGCAAGGATTCTGTGAAAGGCAACAAATGTGTTGCAAGGAATAAAGAGTACCTCGAACAATAATTGTTATATAATAAATAACCGAGACATTAGGAGTTATTGTTATAACATAAGTGATAACCATTGGATTGCATAATAGTATTAATGTCCTATAAATATTACCTTGAGGTAATCCTATTAAATGTATAACTATAATAACTAGTTATGGTGCCCGGCGTTGCCGGGCTTAGTAACATTTTGAAGATGTGGTTCTTTGATTCCTGGCTAAAATAGAGAAGGTGTTAGAGGGGCAAGGTTAATGTAGAGGATCTTTTTTAGATTCATTGACATGGAGTTCAATATATAGATTTTGTATAGGTGGTATTTAGGACTTGAACTTGATTATGTTATGTTCAACCAAGTACAAAAACTCATAATCTAACATTGAACTTGAATGTACTATAGAAAACATGGTGGTCTGAACTAAAACTCAAATTTGAAAGGAATATGTTGAATATGCATGTTTAATCTCTATGCTTTCAAAAGTAATAGAAGGATGCATAACAAATATATACTCACGTAGCTAGGTGGTTATGCCATTGGTATATGGTAATCACCCAAAGCGTAAGGATGCAAAATGTACATCTTGTTATATTGTTTTGTAGTTGTCGCTAGACTCCACGGTTATTGATTTTTTTTACATTTTATGAGTACTCGTGTCGTTAAATGTCCATCCACGAAATGATAGCGTTTCTAGTTTATTGTAAAACATGTTGATGGTTATGCTTGTGCATTTAAACCATGGCATGTGCGAAAAGTTTCAAAATTAAATTGGAATTTGTTTGCAAACATGCATGTTAAAGCATGTGGCAATTGGCAATTTGTGAGTAGAACTGGAATTAGGCTTGGTATAATATTGCATGATTTCTACTTCAGCATTTGGGAAGGAAGCAAAATCGAGAGGAGTTGTAACATGCATATTGAATTGCATCATTATAGGGAACATGGACAAAGGCCTAAAATTGGATATGCCTCATTATAGAGAAGATGGACAAAGGCTTTGATAAATGAGTTCTCATAAATGGTATGAAATTGTATATTTTGTTATTGACATTGTGGATTGTTCATGATGTTGACACTGTTTTTTTTTAAGTTGTGTATATATCGTGTGAACATTTCTTGAAGAGGTTGTGAAGTTGCATGAAGCAAGTATAAATCATCGACACGGTCTAAGTTTGACGACACAATCTAAGTTATCTTATGAATATGTGTTGCAACTCGACACGGTCTAAGTTTGACGACACAATGTAAGTTATCTTATGAATATGTGTTGCAACTGTGAAGTTCCATCAAGCAAGAATCTATTGCCCAAACAATTTAAGTTTTGTATTGAATAGACTTGTTGAATATAAACTTGCCCTAAACGTTACAACAATTTAAAATGACACAAATTGAGTTACTGTCAAAATAAGAATTGCCAAACTGCAATGGAAGTCTCCCTGTCTCTTCCAATCTTTTCTCATCAAATTTGAACCATTGCAATGGGTATTGTTTGCTCTCCAGTTAAAATTCTTGTTTCGAATTGTTGGTTTCCTTCTATATGCTCCCCATGGAAACCTAAGTATACACAATGAATGGAGTGTATTTTCAGTCTTCTACGTGTTGCCATAACTACCTCAGCAGATTTAGAACTACGTTTAGGGTATGTGCCAGCCTCTCTCTAAACTCATTAAACTTTCCAAAAGAATACCATGAGCATCAACTCAAGACTTTAAAAATACCTTTGTGGCTAATCCTTGGTTCATTCACAGCTGTATACCTTCTGACAGTTATCTACATTTGGTAAGCCTGGCTTTGTTGACAACATGCATTCCGACAGTTATCCATGTTGCATCTTATGACAGCAATTATCCTTGCTCTTCCCCATTTCCCCATCTGCGATTCCCTCTGAATCACAGAGGACCTTCTGACAGTTTTCCATGTTTCCCATATGGAATCCCAAAGGGTCTTTCAAATCAACAAACAGAAAATTGCCGACTTGAAATAACAGATATAAAAATCCTAATATGGCGCGTTGTAAATAAGAAATAGAAAGTTTACATTTGCAAGATTTGCCATTTCCAGTCTGGCTTGTCCTAGTCCTGTGTTGAATGAGAAATGTTAAACTCAAATCTGCAGTCTAATTGTTTCCCTACCTCCCATGCAACTCAAGACATGGTATGTCGCTTGTTGTTTCAGTCTGACCAGAACGCAGCTTATAAAGCCACTTCTCTTTTGCAAAGAGAATGCTTTAAGAACAACAAAATCATAATATCGTGCCTGCAAATATATATATCAATAAAATTCAAAAAAAATTCAGTTCACATGCCAATTCATTGTTCATATGGAACAACAGTAAAACAAATAGGGGAGCAGGCTGTATCTTGTAACTCATATTGTTGCAAGAGAATACTGATCAGAAGCTAACAGAAGAAAAGAGCATGTAAATAGGCGTAAAAGTTTTAACAATGCCTGCATGTAAAGTTTGAATGCTTCAACCTAAAAGGAAAACTATTGTATGCAAGAAGAGGTGACATGGTACCTGGCTACCTGCTTAGCAGTGCATAGACTCAATAAACTCAAACTAAGCCAAACATAGAACATATATTTGAAAATACCACAATGCATGAGTCGGGGGATTATACACCTAGGCTTGGTGCATAGGCTCAACATACGAGAATGTGGGCCACACTCGAACAGATGTTGAAATTGGAAATATTAGTGAGTGAGGCATTTTACCTGCTTGGTAGTGCATAGGTTCGACCAAAATATGGGCCACACTTGTTTTTTGCCATGCTTGATTCTTGCCATGCTCAACACCTAAAGCACCTCCTGTGGTCCCAGCAGATAGATATATCTTCAAACTGAAGGTAAAAAACACTTATCTTGTTTCTACATGATTTCATCAAGCCCAAGCATGCAACAAATAAGAAAAATAACTTGCAAAGTAAAGGTGGAAGCAAATAACTGCATATACCTCAGTAAATGTTTATTGAGCCAGTTATATACCTCCCATTTGGCCTGTTCATCTTGATTATACATATAACTATGCCTAACACTTGTAAAAAGATCATTGGACATGCAAAAAGATATAGGTTAACATGTTTGACACCAAATAGTGTAGACATGGGGTCAAAAACTGAGAAGCAACAGAAGACAACAATGGAAAAATATGGACATCTTCTTAATGTGGTTACACCATTTGCAGCATGCCGCTTTGCTGTAAAAGTGATTGTGTCTTCTTACAATATGCCACTTTGATGCAAGCTTGAACAATACAAAGCAATCAAAATAAAATGGCAAATCATGAAGATGAGCTTACAGAGAAGGGGAAAGCTGCCCTGTACCAGCAGATTGTTTGACAAACAATGGCGCCAAAATTTTCCATTTCTAATCTTTGAAAAAGTGGAATGCAATGCAGAATCTGACCTGAAAAGTATTCCTGGTATAATTCGGCTATCAGATACCTTAGAATTATTACTTGGAGATGATCCTCAACTAAAGAATGAGCCTAACCCACACCAATAAGAAAATCCGCAACAATTTGTTAGCAAAAGGTCTGTATGTATATACAGGAAAGCAAAAGAGAATGGATATATGGTTTACCATAAATCAAAAGCTCAATGTCAAAAGCATAAGTATGTACCTCCACCTTTCTCCAAACTTTCTTCAAATCAGAAAAGCCCAAAGATGCTCGGGAGAAAGAAAGCACTCTTCCAGCCTAGGATCGGCTTGCTGAAGTGGTTCGTTGCTTGCAAGAATCTGCTTGCAAAGTGGTGCAACTTATAAACAATATTATGCCTTATTTCACTTTGCTTGGAAGAAGTTGCCTGCACCACAATAGTAAGGCCTATAGGTACCAATGCGTCTGCATGCAGCCGTGATGCCTACAATAGAAACAATCCAAGTTCTTAGAGAAATGGCAAGCAAAAAACATGGAGTAGAAGCAAAAATCAAGATGCCTTGCCCTCTTTGCAAGAGCGGTCTGCACAATATATAAATGACATTAAGAATGTTGCTTGAGAATGCTTATGAAAATGAGAGGCATCCATTTTTATTCCTGGCAGTTATCTGATACAACCAGATTTTAATTGTGCATATAATAGAATTGGGTATTTAAAAACATACTTCTTGAGGCCTTGTGACTACATAGAAAAAAAGAAATGCTTTGGAAAATTTGGATACACCTCAGCCGGTTTTCCTCCAGTCTTCCATCATTCTTTCCCAATGCGAGATAATTAGGGAAATGCACACGACATTGTAGCGTCTACTAAGAAATGCCAAAACTAAAAGCAAACTTTGGCGGTTCAAAATTCTATTTTTGGCTTCCTTGTGTATAATCCTAAATCTAATATGCTTACAAAGTTTCTGAATGTAAATGGCACTTAATCTACATCAATTTCAAATGCTAATTTTTAATGTCTTTGCTAAGTGCCCATGCATATACTGCCTTAGATTATATTGAAGCAAAAATACACTATCGAAAACAAAAGAATAATGTACAACATACCCATTTCATAAGCTGTAATCCACGAGCTTAGGGGTGAGAATGTGCCAAGATACCATGTCTGAGAGTGTGTGTCAAGATCCTCATCGAACGGGTTCTTCCACAAACATTGCTTGTATCAAGCAATGGAAGGTCGGACATCTTCAAATAAAAGGCCTTCAAAATTGGCAAAGAATTGATAAGATAAAATTTCCAAAAATATATTCTACGTGACATAGAAAGCGAAGCATTGGAACAAAATGTGTTTGAAAAGGGAACCAAGGAGATTATAAAACATCGTGCCTTATCTTGCACAAAATCAAGGCAACATCGGACTAACAACAAAACTAAAAGGAATATGAATACTTGCACTTACCTTTCAGAAAACAGAGTAAGATGTCTTTGTCTGAGATAAATTTCATGCAAACCTAGATGGTCCTCATGGAAATAACTTTTTTAATAAATCTAGTCCAAGTCATGGGCATCTGGGCCAAATCACAAATCACAGCTAAATCTCTAGACCCACGCTCTAGTATATCCCCAGAAGAAAGCAATAACTCTGAGAATAGATTCCCTTGGAAAAGATCAAATTTTCATCAGCAAACACAAATTGGAGTTAGGAATCAATTGCAAATTCTACCTTGAATCGTGGCATCTAGCTCCATCTATAGCCAAGCTGCTGCTAAAACCGACACATACATGGCTCCATCTGGCTCCATCGCGGCTGCTCCATCTAGGCACATACATGGCTTGTACGCCATGCTGTGCTCCCAGGTGAAGCCGCCGTGGTGAAGCCGCCGTGCTGTTCTCCCCTCTCGATCAGAAAAGATGAAGCCAAACCAAAAGACAAAAGGAGAATTCAGAATGGAAACCCCAGAAACCCCAAAAAACGAAACCCCAAAAACCCCAAAAACCCACAAACCCGATTTTTGGAATACCTGAAAAGTTTTCCGGCAGCTAAAACTTCTAGACCTTAGAAAACCAACCTGGAAAAAAAATCCAAAAAGTTTTCGGCATATCGGAAAAACCGAATTTAAACAATAGGATAGATATATGGTATGCATGAGGTTGATTGCAGGTTAAGAAGATCCCAAGGTGGGGAGACCCACGATGCTGCGGACAACATCAATTCAAGGTGGGGAGAATGTGGCGTTCGATGCGATATACGGTCTCAAGGCATTATACCGTGATGCGCCGCCATCATCTATTACCCGTCGTCCGGTCGGCGTGTGTACGCCCGGCCTACCAAGCAAAAGGATGCCCCTAGGGGCAACTTGCAATGGTGCTTACACTTAGCAATGCACGCACCTTTAGACCTTTAACCCATTAAAGGTAGACCAAGGGTCATGGAAAACCCTAAACCCTAAGCGAGCCTACATAAGGCATCAAACCCTAACATTCCCCTTTTGGCCCCACCGGACCTTCCGGGAGCTCCAGATTGCTGGCGCTGAGTCAATTCCAACTCCACGATGCGCACATGCCTGACTAGTCGGATCTCCTTCCGACCGCATCTCGAAGCGTAAGCTGCGACATGAGCATGCCAATTCGAGAGCGGTGAACCGGGGATCAGGTATTTAGTTGATTGAATAGCCTAAACCTTATTCCAGCCTTGAACCAAAAGAGTGGGTTTAGCCTATTAAATCACCCCTAGTAGCCAAGCAGATCCCGAGATTGACTCTAACTAAAGAACCTAACTCTATGTATGATATAGATTAGTTCTTATTCTTTAGTTCTATGATGATGTGATGGACGGATGAATTACGTGAACTCCTTTGTATTGGGAAGGGGGTAGAGACTTGAAGCTTAGTTGCTCCTAGATAGTCCCTCTTAGTGCATTACTAGATTTTATTTTTGTGTACAAGAAATTTTGGTTGTGGGTGAAAGGGGCAGACCGGCTTAGAATGAGGTTCGTGTGTCGACCCTTGACCCGATCCCGGGCGTGTAAAGTCTACCTGGGGATCAAAGTGACTAGGTCTAATGGCTTACCACTGAGTGTGGGTAAAGGCATGGGCTCCATTGCAGTGGGGTGGAGTTCACCTTCCGGTGGGTTGTCGAATAAGGCGGTGGCTCTCTAGTCACCTTGGGTCAGCATGTAGATCTCTGGAGGGAGTGATCCCTACCTGCCCCATCGGGACTGGGGAGATGTTGTAGAAGATAGGGATCCTAGAGCAAGAACGGCGGAGAGAGACGCAAGAAGGCAATAACGTCTAGATTAATCATGATTGAATACATCCATCAACTAGTTATAGAGATCTAACAAACTATCTACATTGGCCTAACAAACTATCTATGTGGCCTAACAACTAACATCTTGGGCTTATATGAGTTAAGCCCCATTACAGCGTGGGTGGTGACACATGTCACCCCACCAATTGGCCACTTTAGTTTACATATAACATTAGCTTTAACACTCCCCTTTAAACTAAAGTGTAGAAAAAATTCAGCTTCACTTGCGATCAGCGCATGTTCTCCCCTTTAAGCTGAATTTTGACCATGACAAGTTGTTCCTTGAACTGGTGAGTGAGAGCACGCTAAGGGTTTTGTGAACAAATCGCACAAGCCCGATCATGAGTGGAACAAGATAGGCCAAAGAAAGCATCCCGCCGAAATTGTTCACGAATGAACATTAAGTGTGTATCAATGTGTTTAGTTACGGCATGAAACATGGGATCATGAGCAAAATTTGGATGGTGCTTTCGATTATCACAATAGAGTCTTTGGTGGAGGGGAAGGCGACTGAAAATCAGCCCAAAACCTGTGACCATAAAGCTTCATGTACACCAAATGAGAGAGCCTTGAATTACGCCGGTTTGTGCTCAAAGAGAGTTGGTTGTCGCTTGGAGATCCAACTAATGCGATTTGGTCCCAAGGAGGCAACCATTCGAGTGGTGGATCTCCAAGTATCCGAACACCAGAATAATCGGCGTCCACAAATATAGTAAAATTTGAATATGAATCTTTGGGCAATAAAATAAGCCTTCATCCATAGTGCCTTTGACATAAGCAAGCACTTGCTTAGCTGCGTGCCGATGGCTCATCTTTGGTGTGTGCATGTACGATAAGTTAGCGAAAATGCAAGATTGGCTGAGAGTGGTGAAATGCAAGATGTATCGGGACCATGCTAAGCTTTGTCCGGGAGCCATGGGACATGAAGGAGTCCATATTGAATTAGTTAACAACTCATCTTGTTTTTGGTGAGGAAGCATCTCAAGTTCTTTGCTAGACTCAAGGAGTATCAATGACATAACCTAAATTAGCTTTGTCAAAGGCAGCCATGGGATGTGTTGAATACACCACTTTGTGATTAACAAATCATAACTACACCCATAACTCACCGGACGACCTTGTAGTACAAAGCGGGATCTGGCGTACTCGCCTAAAACCAGCATTCAAGAAGAATTTATGGAGCTTCTTATTCCAACAACGCGGTGCTGTTTAAGACCATAGAGGCTCTTGTTGAGTTTGCCCACGAACTCCCTCGTTATCCCTTTGCACAAAACCTTGAGGCTGCTCCATGTAAACGATTTCTTCAAGTTCGCCATGAAGAAAGGCACTTTTCACATCCATTTGATGTACCTTCCACCTTTGACGTTTGCCAAAGCCATGATAGTACTGGTTGTTGCTAATCGGCCATCGGAGCAAAGACTTCATCATAGTCAGCGCCATATTCTTGAGCAAACCCCTTTGCTACCCAGACTGAGCTTTATGTTTGCTAATAGAACCATCTGCCACGCATACTTGGTCTGTAAACCCACTTACATCCTATGGCGCTTTCCAGCAGCAATGGGACCAAGTTCCAAGTATCATTCTTCATCAAAAGGCGATACTCTTCTTCCATAGCTTCGCTGCCATGTTGGATCCTTTTGCTGCTAGTTGGATCAGACAAAGCTAGTTGGATCAAAGAAGACTCTTGCAAAACTTGAGCCATCAAAGCCACATTGCAGGAGGTTGCATTACAGCGGGGGAAGTTGACGGATTTGGCGACAAGAGAAATCACTCAAGTTGGAAGACAATTTAAAAGGAGTATCTTGAGGAGGTAGTGCATGAGCACTACTCGCAGCTCCACCATCACAAAAGGAGTTCAAAGGGAGTTCTTCCATGAGTGGTCGCCATGGATCGGGAGGCTTCATCAAATTCCCTTGTGGATACACCCCGGGGTTTGCAACATTGGAAGAGTATTGACCAAGACCTTGCGCAATGAGATCACCAACCAAACAATCATCAGCAAAATCACTTAATATTGGCTGGTCCCACTTAATCTCATCAAATTTGGTCTACGCTCATGAAAGTGAAGCAGGCGGCTAACAATTATTTTCTTTGCAATCGGATCATACAACTTGTAGGCCTTGTGATCAAGCGCATAGCCTACAAAGATTGCTTTGGTTGCTCTCTCATGCAACTTGCCTTGCTTCTTGAGGGCTTCAAGAGTATTAGATACAAAGGCAAGACAACCAAATGTAAAATGGGAAACATCGGTTTCTTACCACGAAGGGGGCTTCATCACGGTGTCCGATGCCCAAAGCGGCTTAGTTGGCGACCTTTTAGAATGTAGCTATGCGTCATCTTCAGCCCAAAACCGCTTCGGAAGATGGGCATGAAACAACATGGATCTGACCAAATCCGCCAACGTTCGATTGCGCCTTTCTGCAACACCATTTTGAGCATGTGCACCTGGAACTGCAAGCTGCCGAGAGATTCCATGTTCAGCCAAAAAATCAGCAAACTGATTTGACATATATTCACCACCGTGATCAGTCCTCAATGCTTTAACAGGATGACCAAACTGCTTCTCAACCTGAGCTTTCCATTTTCTGAAAACATCAAAAGTTTTAGATTTGTACTTCAAAGGAAAAATCCACATGTATCTCGTACTATCGTCAATCAAAGTCATGAAGTATTTGGATCCGCCAATAGAAGACACACTCATATGGTAGAGATCGGAATGGACAAGTTCCAAAGGCTCTGCAGCAACATTTTCAGCAACATGTGGGAAAGGAACTTGAGTTTGCTTACCTTTATGACAAGCTTCACATTGGAGATTAACAGAATTGAGAGAGGGGAGATTCTCAACCATCTTCTTGCTTGCTGGTGAGCATATGCAAATGCTTCACATTGATGTGGCGGTAGAGCATGCCACAACTCCTCAAGGTCTGATCTATGACACATAAATCAAGCTCATGTTGAACCTCATTTTGCCTCACCACAAAAGTAATATAAGTCTTGCCTAAGTTTGCCTTTAGCAAGAACTTTCTTTCTTCTTCTTTGTCATGAAGAGGATTGAGTTGTAGATCATAGCTTCTCCACCGCCAAAGAGAAGAAAGTTGCCACCTTTGTCCATTTGGGACACGGACATCAGATTTGCACTTAAGCCTGGAATGTACTTGACATCTTTTAAGACTTTAACACTGCGCATCATCGAAATGAAATTGCACATTCCTTTACCAACAATTGGGATGAAGAACCATTATAGAAATGGACACGCCCTTCATTTTGCACATCAAGTGCTGAAAATAATTCTTTTCATGTGTTTTGGCTTTTTGAATCAAGATCCGTCATGTGTTTGGTGGCATATACTCAATGGGACAATCATCAAGATCCATTTGTATCGACCAAATTTCTTGGTGACTGTAGCAATCAGCAGCTTGAAACATATACTCAATGGGACAATTATCATCACTAGACCCATTTGTATCGGCCAAATTTGACTGCTCAACTCCCTTTCCTTTATCAGCAGATTTCTTTGCATCCCCTTTGGCCTCTTTAGCTTTTCTTTTATTGCAGTCCCTAGCATAATGGCCATGCTTGTGACAGTAAAAGCACTCCACATTAGGCTTGCGCCTGCCTTTACCCTTATCGAATCCAGAATCATGTGGTTTCTTCTCTTTGAAATCGTGCTTTCTAGGAGTAGAAGCATGTCCAACAAATCGCAACAGGATCCTCCTCCATGCTCTCGCTTAAGAACAACTTCTTCTTGCAAGAGCCGTTGTTGTGCAACAGAGTAATCAAAATGCTCCATATATCTGATGTTGGTACTTACAGTTTTGTATGCTGCTGGTAGAGCTAACAAGATGTCTTGAACTAGCTCTTCCTCCTTGTATGTACCTCCGGCTGCAATATAAGCCAACCTCCATGCTTCCATCTGCTTCAAAAATGCCATAGACTTAAAATCTGCTAGCTTGGCCATTCGAATCTTTTCCTTGATCAATCCTTGTTGAGGCATGCCTTTAGTAGAGAATTGTCTCTCAAGAAAGGCCCAAAGCTCCTTGAACTCTGTCAAACTTTCAATCTGAGGCTGAATGGTAGGATCTACCAGCAGGTTGATAGTTGAAACTGCTAGAGAGTTCATTTCTGCTGCTTTGGCATTCTTTGTGCTGATGAAGTCTGCCTGAAAGACATCACCTAGCTTGTTGAAGGTGAGATAGTGCTTCATAAACACCCTCCAAGAATGATAGTTTTCATTTGTTAGTTTGGCATCCCTTGAAAATTTGAAGGGATCCATCACCTTCAGCACTGATGATCAAAAGAAATCTTTCTCTTGATCTCAAGAAAGAAATCTTGCCCAAGATTGTCTAAGGAACAATCCTCCAATCCAGGAATTGGCTCAGACGTCTCAAGAATTTGGCTCAGAATTGAGCAAATACAGCTTCTTGTAGTTCTAATTGAATGTGCCGATGCTGAAAAAAATGTCCACGGTATTGGTTCTCCGTCACCGAAGGCTTTCACGAAAAAAACCAACGTGAACCAAAAAATGACGTTTTGTCACAAAATTAGCCTTGTCGGCAATCAAATTTGGCCAAATTGCCAAACGGACAAGACTTCACGCGACCAAATCCGTCACTTCCAAAACCAACCCGGAACACCTGCAATTCAATTCAACGAACGATCCTCCGCTCAATTTGCCTAGGGAGGCTCTGATACCATGTAGAAGATAGGGATCCTAGAGCAAGAACGGCGGAGAGAGACGCAAGAAGGCAATAACGTCTAGATTAATCATGATTGAATACATCCATCAACTAGTTATAGAGATCTAACAAACTATCTACGTGGCCTAACAAACTATCTATGTGGCCTAACAATACAACTAACATCTTGGGCTTATATGAGTTCGCCCCATTACAACGTGGGTGGTGACACATGTCACCCACCAACTGGCCACTTTAGTTTACATATAACATTAGCTTTAACAGATGTAACCCAGGAATAGCCCCTTTGGCTATGCACCCGGCGGGCTACAGTCAGGTCCCAACACCCTTCAACCTACTCTACAAAGTGTGCACAGGAGGGGCGGATGGAGTGGACAACCCAATGCCATGTTCTTATGCCAGCCAATTCCATTGTCATGATTCCGTCTGCAACGAACTCTGGAGACCCAAGCTTGTCAGTCCATCCTTGTGTCTGAGCCTTGGGTAGGATCCCACTTGTATTGTGCTGATCTTTGTCTATGCAGATGTTGATGTGCCACCCTTCGAGGTGGATATGTGATGTATGTTACTGACGTGTATGTTTACGCTTCCGCAGCTAGGTAGGCCCTGAGGAAGACGGGGTAAAATGACCCCTTCATTCTTCCCACTGTGGACTCCAGACGGTCACAGTAATATGTGGAGGGCCCCGTATCAGCAATGGAGATGGTATGGGGGATGAACTCCTGTTTGTATACGGTGCGGGCATCGTATACGAGTAGGGGACGTCACAGTATCTGAACCACACAGGATATATCTCTTTGCATTTTGGTACTATAAGTGCAAATTAATGGCAAATCAAGTCCACTATAGAATCATAACTCTCCAACCCAAGATATTTAGGCCTCTCTTTCCCAGGACCAACATAATGTTGATCAACAATCGGAGCGACCATCGACCTGCGAATACTCCTAATCCCATCATCAAATCTCTCAGGTGTTTTCAAATCTCTCCACCTAGTCTTAGGTAGTTATCCATCTTTCAATTCATTGGAGGATGTGTTTACCTTTTCCAATAAGTCATATAGCTGTTTCCAATAATTTATCAATGCAAGGCTGGTATCATCATGGTTACGTTCCCAATACCTGATGTATTCAATTATGCCCTTTAATGTGCTTTGCAATAAATCCACGTCTGCACGGCTTAAGAGCTTTTGATTGACCCATGGGTATCTTAGCTTTGCCATTCTCATCTTCGAGCCATGTTTTTACTCTCTCATCTGGCCTCCATCTTTCATCTGAAGGCCTCATCTTCCATTGTAGTATTGCACCATCTCATCAGCATAGATGAGCTGCCTGACGATATAGTGCATGGGCTGAGCCCCTCCACCCCCATGCTCAACAAGCCAACCCTTTATCTAATCAATATGCAGGCCAAACAATGTTGGAGAGAGTGGGCATCCTTGGCAGACCCCAACACTACTGTAGTACTGTTTACAAATTGGCCTGACAGGGGCATTTGAGCTGAGCATGTTTCATACAACTAGTATACACCATTATGCAACTCTAAGAGACTCCTAGCTATGTCAATATCTCCCATAGATTCTCCTTAGGTACTGTGTCAAAAGCTTTGCAAAGTCAACAAAGCATTAATACAGGTCCTGCAGGTCATTTTTGTTATCTCTGATCAAGACTGACAAGGTGAAAATATGATGAATGGTAGAGTGTCCAGGCCCAAACCCTGTCTGTGTAAGGTTCGAACATCTGTTTCATCTTTCCATGTTGTCAATTGGTGCTCTAGAATGCTAGCAAACAGTCTTGTGAACAGTCAGCTGACCATGATCGTGCGATAATTGGCTGGGGTAATGAGGATCTCCTGCCTTATAGATGGGAACTACTCTACTCATGGTCCATTGTAGGGGAAAGCCTTCCTGAAGTGCCCTATTGAACTGGATTAGGATAATCTGTGGCCCTGCCCACTTGAGCAGCTCTGTGGGGATATCTCAGGTTGAATTCCGAGCAGATCAAAAAGCTGCATCAAGTATTGTACCCATTATTTAGAAGAGGTGTCCCATGTAGGCTGTAGAGGCTTCTTTGGTATTCTTCTCCAGAATGTCTTGAGGTGGCGGTCAAGGAGGTAGAACATTTCTTGTTGATGCCTCCCAATGTACTGGGCCTTCTTGCATTTGAGGAGAGTGCGATATAGTTTGATCGCTTGCATTTGCAAAGTAGGATCAATGACTAGTCGAAGCAAGTGTTTAAGCTCCTTACATTCAACATCAAACCACCATTTATGCGTGGAAAATGAATACACTGTTGAAAATAAACTTCATAGTTGCCAAAACAAGAATTTCAATTGTGCATTGCGACAAGTAGAATATATTGTCTACGTTTACAAACCATACTCAAATGGATGTGAATTGCCAGGTACTTTAAAACGTCAATCATTTTGAAATTTCATGTACACATGAAATGTCAAGTACGTTGTTTATTCAAGTTCTAAAAAAAGTCAAATCCCTTTGAAATTCCATATACATGCAAATGCCAATACATTGTTTATCCAAGTTTTGTACAAAGTTAAAGCCAAGCCAATTTGAACACTCAATAAGCAAATTTAAATCCATTGGATGAGATATACCTGAGGTCCATGCTTGCAGAATTGCAAGTTCATCATCTAGAAATGAGAAACAATGATAATACAGGCCCTCATAAACTCAAATCTATCATTAATACCAAAAGTTTTAAAAATGTGATCATATCCTGACTTATTATCGGCCTACAATTTCCGTGATCCATAATCCTTATCCATAAATCAATATACGCTTTGATGTTAACAAGAACTTCCGCTAGCTGGAAACAAATGTACTTAATTTGCCAAACAATCCATCAATGTTAAGAAACTCATCGGCTTCAATTATCTAATGTCTAGCTCATGGGATAGGTGCATAAGCAATTTTAGGTTCTAGTTCAAATGATGTGATACTTCCAATGGAAAAGGATACACAAGAGAAGGCACTAGAGTCTTAGCCATCTATGAAGCCTCCAGTACCTCTTAATCAAAATAATTAGATACTATCTGGCATACTAGAGGGTATGTCATATGCATTACAAACACATATGCAGGAAACAAAAAGAAGAATCAAAGAATTGAACCAAACAACCTTTAATACTAGGAAAAGGCCTTGGCATAGGTCCAAACAATCTGGGACCCAAGGCAATCAGCCAGTTTAAAATCCTAAGATCAATGGCAAACATCTTTTCCAGCTCCAAGGCACTGAAAGATCTATAGGATAAGCAACCATACATGAACTGGGCCTTACTTGCATACAATTTTCACCCTCTATCCAGAAATAAAAAGCCACAAATAAACTATATGGGCATCCTTGCAAAATGGCATCCTGGAATGGCATCATTCAAAGTTTGCTGATGATGGATGATGGTTCACAAGAAGTATGTAATCAATATGCTCATTACACCTTTCTGTTCTTGATTGTCGGAGCTAAGAATTTTCATAATGCTAAGCTATTGTTAGAAACATTCTCTTTAGCATCAGGGGATTTTATGGATTGGAAAAAGTCTAATGCTTTATGGGCGTTAGGCAATCCCGTCCCTCCTTGTATTTTGAGACTATCCCTTAAAGGTCCGCATGGCAAGACCACGAAGTTTATTGGTATCCCTGGTGGAGTCACGCTCTGCTTCAGATGCTTGAGATGAAAAGATTAGATGGTCATAGAAGCACTTATTATTGTGGACATCCATGGATGGGAATGTTTTTATTAATGTTCAAGTTTATATGGCATCGTTTCTATTACCCCCTCAATGTAAGATGGAAGAGATTGTTCGTACTACCAAGAACTTCATTTGGAAAATGAGGATGGAATGGCCAAGGTTGTTTGGGCAAAGTGGATTAAACCTAAGATAGCTGCTAGCCTTGGGATGTTGGATTTTCACCTCCAAAGTAAGGTGATTATTTGGAGGCTTCTTCTTGGTAAAGATGATTCTTTTGATTTGAGGTTGTTGACGTATTCAATTCCATATTGTCTTCGATTTTATAAAATTACCATAAAGCATCTCCTTCCTTAGGCTTTGATTTATTATCTGTATTCATATCCTAATGCTTCCCCCTTCTAAAGGGGTTGCTTGCTGCTTGGGACACTTTCAAGTTCCTTTTTCATTCCTAAAACATGTTTCCAGTTGTCTACTCTATGCTGGTGGATTCCTCTATAAGACACTCTAGACAATGTGCCTCTCTGTGTTGTTGTACATCCAAAGATACGATGACGATGGAAAGCAACTGATAAAAGCACTATTTGCAGTTTGGTATGAATATGTAGCATAATAACAGGGGGTTTTCTTTGTGTTTTTGTACGCTTTTCACAAAGGTTTTCCTAAGATTTCATGGCGTATTCGAATGGATGTACTAATGCGTACATCTAGAGTGCACCATTTCTTAGTCGTTGATTTAGCTTTTTTTTTTTAATGGTCCAACATCCAAGGGTTCACAACAAAAGCCCTCTTTTTATTTCAGGGCTGAACATGCAAGCCTTCTGGAGAGCATTTTAGGGCATTCTTTGCCCTAAAGCATGGCCATGAACCACTGTTGGGGTTGGCCGACATCACTGCACATCGATTTGAAGCAGCGGATTTGCAGCATATTTGAAGCAGCGGATTTGTCAAGGCAGATGTAAGTTTTGGGCCTTTATAAAAACTTCTAGGGCGCCAGCAGCATGACAGGCGTTGAAGTGGCTCGCATCTCACACTATACTCTTTTCTTCATAGCTCCACTTCTTCGTATTCATTTTCTGAAGCTTCATAATGCTGGGCCACAATGCGATCCTTCCAACTCCTCGCCTTCCTCGCCGGACTTGCCTACGCTTTCGCTTCCTTGGCCCAGCCCACATTGGCCAAACACAAAGCGAGGGCGTTGTCCGGAACCCAAATGGTTGGTTTTGTGTGCGCCTTCCTCCTCGCCAGACCAGGCTCGCTATTTGCTTGTAATTCCTCTCCGACTCGATATTACTCTCATATAACGTGGCGGTGGGCGATTACCGCAGGCGGCTTTGCTATCCGCACGGAAATTTGTGGCAATGAAGGATTTCTTACTTAAGAAGCCACACATCTCGGTACGAGTAGAATTTGGTGGAAGTGAAAGGGCTTTCTTATGTAAAAGCTCAATATCTTTCCTTCTCCCTATTTGCAATCCGTAAAAGGTCCGCAGTCCTTTGGATGCCATCTCCTTTCGACGGTGTGTATCGGACTTAGGTTATTTGTATTTACCTTTGTGGTTGTTTGCTTATGGAGGTGAAGGAATTCATTATTTTGTGAGACAATTTATCCAAAATGGTAAGATGATTCTTTTTTGCATGACATATCCACAAACGCCTCGATGTTGTGATGGCATAACATTTGTGCCTTGCAAAGAATGCAAGTAGGACAGTTCTCGGATGCCCCGATTGGGGCTTAATTCTTGATTTCGATTGGGGCTAAACTTGTTTCCTCATTCACTTATGGGCCCAAATGAAGCAGAAAAAAGCAGTCGGATGTCGTGGAAATAAAAGTCTGCGCAGATAGCCCTAGGTTTTCCATCTTCCATTTCTCACAAATCGGTTACTATCATCCATGGCAATTGTTTATCTTCAAGTAACCTAAAGTCGCTTCTTGTGCGTGTCCTTTTTTTTTTTTGTGGAGCGGATGCTCACGAAAAAGGCATCAGGTCCATTTGCCGATAGAATGGAAGCATTGTCAATTAAAAGTTAAAGCCGCATTGAAGCGTTGCGGGGATATCCGGTATTACGGCATTCCAACCAACTTGTATGTTTCTTTTTAGGCTAACAGGTTTTATTGGAATTCTGATTGCACTATGTTTGTAGAGACAACATGATGAATTGGAGGCGAAGTTTAATGCGGAGAAGGCTGCACTAATTGCAAAATATGATAAGCTTTACGAGCCTTTATATTCAAAAGTATAAATAATTCATTGTTCTCTTATTTCTGTTTTTTTGGTTTTGTTTCATATCATTCATTTCTGGTTTTCCTGAGCAAGTTATTAGTATCACATGAGCAAGTTATTGGTATCACAGAAGCTGTATCTAGATTTTGATCGTAATTATTCTGAAATATTAAGGCCTTTTCATGTTTCTAGAATCATTGGTCTGAGGATGACATGCTATGTTTTATGGAAGATGCATCATCTCACATGTATAATAAAACTTGAGTTGATTGTATAATGACTGGTATTGTGATATGCTTGGTCTTTATGAAAAGCTTGCTACTTAGGACTTCCCCTTTTTGCTATGTAATGCAGAAAAAGGAGTACCAGAGTTCTGGCTTAGAGTTTTGGCTTACTGCCATGGAAACAAATGAGATTGTAGCGGCTGAACACACAAGGGAGCTAAATCTTGTGTTCAATGATATCTCTGTAACATCATTTAAAATGTGTGAACAGCAGCCATGCAGGCTTTGGAAATATGTCTTGTACATAATTTGTTTTGGCTTTTGTGCAATTATGAAATTCTTACCCCTCTATTTTGGTTTTATTACACAAGATATATTGCCATCTCTTTGTTTCCCTAAGGGCCCGAAGGGCCCAAAATTTTTTTTAATACAACAACCAACACAAAACTACCATTAATATAATTAACACAAACCATTGTGTTTAACACATTTAAATTAAAATCCCCCTTAAACCCCCTTTGGTTTGGGTGCATATTCACACGGGGGGTTACGTAGGGCAGCGAGAGCCCCAAAAATATACTTACAATACATGTACAAGATTAACACCATTAAGTACATTCTCTCAAACCTTATAGTATTTTGTAAACCTTAATATACAGTATACAAAAATTTGTACATGCATACCCCATAAACGAGGATTGCTATGTATGGTCTAGATCTTGGAATAAAGGGGCTATATTAATGGAATAGAGCAATTTGAACTCGTATTGTTGCATTGTTGCCACATGTTTCTCGTCCGCAAATGGAAGTAATTATATGGGGTGCAATAGGGTATCAAGTCAGAGTTCATTTCTATGCATAAATTACTTATGGCTTTTGAAATCTTAACTCCATCTAACATGTGGCATCTTCAACTCCCTCAGCCATAGTGGAAAATTATTTAGACATGGGTGTGGGATATGTTGCTCCATCCCAAGGAAGACAACTCTGTGGTGGCAAGTAGTTCATAGATGTCTCGGAATCAACAGGATCCATCGAATTTTCTTCTAGAGAGAAGGATGTTGGGACTAAGAATCTGAGGCCTTTCTTAATATAAGAGTTGTTATTGACAAGGTAGGCCAGTTAGATGCAATAAGACTAAGGTTGTCCCTCTCCCAAATCATGTGATAATGGATGGGATCAAATGACTCACATCAGAGGGGAACTTTTGGGTTTAGAGGCTGAAGCACTCACATTAAAGCCTGTAATACTGCCACTCAGTCCAAGGCGCTAGGGATGAATTTGAGTAAAGTACAAAACTAGATGTCCCAGGGGCAGGCATTGCTAAAGGCTCATCCTTTGCCTTTTGTAGACATGTCACAATCCATTTGCGGGTGAGGAAGGCCGATCCATAAAGCCAAACACTTTTCAAGTTGGAAATGTTGTGTGTCATCCTGCGTAGCATTCTCTATACACAACGAGGCAAGTATCATTATACCTTCATTGGTACTAGGTTTGGACTAGATGTAATCATGTTCCTGACCATTCTTCCAAAGGTGATACCAAGATCACATGTGGACTTGACTTAGGAGCCAAATAGGTTCTATGGCTGCTAATATGAAGGAATATACTATTAATGCACATCTCCTACTCTTTTGATGAGGGATCTAATTACTCTAGAAAAGCAAGATGAACAATAGCTCATAACTATCCCGGGGGATTCACATAGTGTAGGTCGTATATACCATGTGAGTGGACGATAAGGGGTTTTTTTTAACCTAAAGCGTACGAATACGTACGGGAAGGGGTTCTTTAGACCTTAAAAAATCCAATCTCTAGTGATGTATTTCATACGGAAAGGGGTTTTTTAGACCTTAAAAAAAGCGTATACGAAGGGGTTTTTTATGACCCCTTCCTCGCACATGGCATATCCCTTATACACTAAGTGGTATCCCCGGGATAACTATCATCCATATCAAACAACAATACTAATACTAAAAGAGACTCATGTAGTTTTAGTTAGTTATAGATTCACCCCATAGTTGTTGCACGTTGGGGGATGTGTGGTTACATACATGGTGATCACGTGTAGATCTATGTCAAAGTAGGAGTTGGCTAGTTGGGCACTCAAGTTGGAGGAGCAAAGAAATAAAAGTCGATAGTGACATGGCGCTGACTTTGGGATAAGTTGCTCTATCCTAAAGTTTTAGTACGTTGGCAAGTCTTACATAGGTGTTTGTGTGTAAACGCCTTGCAGCATCACTATGATCCTCGCAACTCTGCAGTATGCGCACTTTGCATTTTAGATGTCGAAACACTTGCGCATTGCGTCTTTTCTTGTCCAAAAGTTCGAACAGCATGGTCATGGCTTCAAGCATTATTTAATAGTACACTGGATTGCCAATCTGCTCTTCTTGCATCCTACCCAGGTGCATGGGCCCCAGATAAATGAAAGGCATTTCATCTCGTGTCTAGTTGATTATTGTGGTCAGTTTGGGAGAGTCATAGGTTGCACTTTTTCAAAACATTTATTCACCTGTTTATAGAGTCATTGATGTAGCCCAGGCTAAGATACTGATAGCTTATAATTCTTCCTTTTTCAGGGAGGAAGTGAGAAACTATATTTGAATTCAGTATCTTCAAATTTATTCTTATCATTAGTCTCATATGCTGGAGTGAGTACATAATGCTGGAGTGAGTACATTATGCTTCAGGCTCGTGCTTCGGGGGCGTTGTCTTGTGCTTGCACAACTAGATGAGATTTGTACGTCTTGTAATATTTATCTGTGATTAATAAACTTGTTTTTCATCTTTCAAAAAAAAAAAAAAAAAAATGTTGAAGGTATATATAGAAAAGGGGCAGCTGAGGGGGTTTCTAGGATGCATGCAAGGCTGTTGGCCAGGTATATGCGAGCTAGAAAAGAAATGGATTGGGGATCTGACAAAGGGGCAACAGATACAACAAATGGAGTAAGGACTAAGCAATAGAGATTGAAGATACAAAGGATCTAATATGGATGAAATGTATGATTATTTGGAATATAGAGGCAAGTTTTGGACCATTTAACAAAGTCAAAGTTAACTTCTTTTAGTGATTGCTAATGATGATGATGGCATAGGTGCCTATGATGATTTATTTAATCCTAAGCTCATCACCCCCCAGTCATTTATAGGTGATTGAGTTTTGAAATCAAGGGAGTTTTGTATATTTAAAAAATATTTACCAAGCAGATTTCTAATGGCTTTTATTTTTGTTAAAGAAATATAAATGGACATTTCAAAAAAATTCATGTATTTGTTTATACTACAAAATGTCAATCATGCGCCTAATACTTTTTCTAGGTTGAATATCATTGAATGAAAAACAAATGATTTATCAAACAGTGTGCATCCACTACCTCCCAAATTGCAACAACGTGGCGGCCGCAACCCTATTGCATGTTAATTAAGTGGAGGAAGGGGATGTGTGTGTCAAAATGCACTTTTGCTACTATTTTTCTAGATCGTACCAGATTTTACCCTCTTTTTGTGCAATAAATTAGGAATCCTTAAGGAATATTCATTTTGGTCATGTTTAGATGATTTGGTCCCGTTTAATTTGCAATCTTGTTATGTATCTCTTCAAGCATAATGCCAATTACTTCTCTGAAGACAACCTTAGATATAGCATAGCTTTCTTCTTCACATCAAATGGTATTGTAACCCTACCATTCCTATCCGGGGTGACCTTTAAGATTCATGAGTACAATATAGTATCTAACTCAAGCCATTGATCCACTTCAATTGGGGTTTCCTTCATTTCTTTGTCCAACAGTCTCTATATCTTTCTTCATCCGCTACATTATTTAATTGGTGCACTAGATACCACCACTCCACGCGAACTTTGTTCACATTGCGGTCTCCCTCTTCTTTACAATAATCTGCGATGGTGTATCCCAACCACATAGAATATATCTCTTTGCATTTTCGTACTATAAGTGCAAATTATTGGCAAATCAAGTCCACTATAGGATCATAACTCTCCAACCCGAGATATTTAGGCCTCCCTTTCCCAGGACCAACATAATGTTGATCGGCAATTGGAGCGACCATCAACTTGCGAATAGTACTATCCCATCATCAAATTCCTCACGTGTTTCCAAATCTCTCCACCTAGTCTTAGGTAGTTATCCATCTTTCAATTCATTGGAGGATGTGTTTACTTTTTCCAATAAGTCATGTAGCTGTGTCCAATAATTTATCAATGCAAGGTTGGTGTCGTCATGGTTGCGTTCCCAATACCTGATGTATTCAGAAATGTCCTTCAATGTGCTTTGCAATGAATCCACATCTGCACGGCTTAAGAGCTTTTGATTGACCCCTGCGTATCTTAGCTTTGCCATTCTCATCTTCGAGCCATGTTTTTACGTTCTCATCTGGCCTCCATCTCTCATCTGAAGGCCTCATCTTGCATTGCAGTATTGCACCATCGTCAGCGTAGATGAGCTGCCTGACATGAATGGTAGAGTGTCCAGGCCTAAACCTTGTTTGTGTAAAGGTTCGAACATCTGTTTCATCTTCCCATGCCATCAATTGCTGCTCTATAATGCTAGCAAACAGTTTTGTGAACAGTGAGCTGACCATGATCGTGCAATAATTGGCTGGGGTAGTGAGGGTCTCCTGCCTTATAGATGGGAACTACTCTACTGATGGTCCATTGTGAGGGAAAGCCTTCCTAAAGTGCCCTGTTGAACTGACTAGTTAGGATGGGGACAATCTGTGGCCCTGCCCACTTGAGCAGCTCTGTGGGGATATCTTAGGTTGAATTCCGAGTGGACCATAAAGTTGCATCAAGTATTGTACCCATTATTTAGAAGAGGTGTCCCATGTAGGCTGCAGAGGCTTCTTTAGTATTCTTCTCCAGAATGTCTTGAGGTGACGGTCAAGGAGGTAGAACATTTCTTGTTGATGCCTCCCAATGTACTGTGCCTTCTTACATTTGAGGAGAGTGCGATATAGTTTGATCGCTTGCATTTGCAAAGTAGGATCAATGACTAGTCGAAGCAAGTGTTTAAGCTCCTTACATTCAGCAACCACCATTTCTGCGTGGAAAATGAATACACTGTTGAAAATAAACTTCATAGTTGCCAAAACAAAAATTTCAATTGTGCATTGCGACAAGTAGAATATATTATCTACGTTTACAAACCATGCTCAAATCAATGTGTATTGCCAAGTACTTTAAAAAGTCAATGATTTTGAAATTCCATATACACGTGAAATGCCAAGTGCATTGGTTTTTCAAGTTCTAAAAAAAGTCAAATCATTTTATCTTCCAAGTTCTAAAAAAATTCAAATCATTGAAATTCCATATAAATGGAAATGCCAATACATTGTTTATTCAAGTTTTGTACAAAGTCAAAGCCAAGCCAATTTGAACACTCAATATGTAGCATAATAACAGGGGGTTTTCTTTGTGTTTTTGTACGCTTTTCACAAAGGTTTTCCTAAGATTTCATGGCGTATTCGAATTGATGTACTAATGCGTACATCTAGAGTGCACCATTTCTTAGTCGTTGATTTAGCTTCTTTTTTTCACCCAAACCAAAGGGGGTTTAAGGGGGATTTTAATTTAAATGTGTTAAATGCAATGGTTTAAGATAATAATGTTAATGGTAGTTGTGTGTTGTTGTGTGTGAATAAGCAAATTTGCACCCTCCAGGATTTGAACCTGGATAAATCCAGTGGGTGAGATATACCTGAGGTCCATGCTTGCAGAATTGCAAGTTCATCATCTAGAAAGGAGAAAAGATGATAATATAGGCCCTCACAAACTCAAATCTATCATTAATACCAAAAGTTTAAAAAATGTGATAAAATCCTGACTTATTATCGGCCTACAATTTTCGTGATCCATAACCGTTAGCCATAGATCAATACACGCATTGATGTTAACAAGAAATTCCGCTAGCTGGAAACAAATGTACTTAATTTGCCAAACAATCCATCAATATTAAGAAACTCATCGGCTCCAATTGCATAATGTCTAGCTCATGGGATAGGTGCACCTGCAATTTTAGGTTCTAGTTCAAATGATGTGATCCTTCAAATGGAAAAGGATATACAAGAGAAGGCACTAGGGTCCTAGCCATCTATGAAGCCTCCGATACCTCTTAATCAGAATAATTAGATACTCTCTGACATACTAGAAGGTATGTCAAATGCATTACAAACACATATACAGGAAACAAAAAGAAGAATCGAAGAATAGAACCAAACAATCTTTAATACTATGAAAAGGCCTTAGCATAGGTCCAAACAATCCGGGACCAAAAGCAATCAGCCAGCTTTGAAATCTTAAGATCAACAACAAACATTTTCTTCAACTCCAAGGCAATAAAAGAACTATAGGACAAGCAACCATACATGAACTGGGCCTTACTTGCATACAATTTTCACCCTCTAGCCAGAAATAAAAAGCCACAAATAAACCATATGGGCATTCTTGAAAAATGGCATCCTAGAATGGCATCATCCAAAGTTTGCTGATGATAGATGATGGTTCACAAGAAATGACGTTTACCTTCGTTTCGTAGAATATAGAAGGTAAACTAAGTTCTAGAAATACGGAGGTAGTTAGTAATTAGTAGTTAGTTTGTCTTTTTCCTCCTATCTTCCTATTTATATTCTTTCACGTTCTTTCCTTCGTTATCAGCTCTCTCTGTGCATCTCCATCCTTTTGCTCAGTGTTTGGCCTGCCCAGTTCTGGTCTGCTCCAGTTTTATTTCATCTCTTGTTCTTTTGGTTGTCTATCACGATTTTTACTGCATCATTTTGGCATCCACGTTCTTTCTTTTACTAAGTTTTAGTACCTGGCTGCATTCTATGGCACCTAAAGCTAGCGCAAAGGTTAGAAAGAGATATGCAGATCCGGATCGGGTGCCGGAATGGCTTAAGGCTATGGAGAGCAGGTTGGGGAGTAAGATCGATAATTTGATCGGCACCAAGGAGGAAATGGTTGTGGCTTTAGAATCCAAGATTTTTTCGCTGCAAGAGGAGATGCAACGGAAGAGTAGCAAAGCAAGAACCCCTATTTTGAAGTATCAGGACAATATTAAGCAATTTGAGTTCCTAAATCAGTTAGAGGACTTATTTGCAGATTTAGAATTCTATTTGCAGTCTCACAAATTTCTGGACATAGCAAGCAAAACCATCATTGATAAGGGTAAGTCTTCAATTTCTAACAAAAAGTATTTGATTTGCATCAGAGACAGACAAGGACCAAAAGTTGCAGACTTTAATGAAATGGGGGATTTGACACTGTCTGATGTAAAAACGGCTATGGAATGAGGACTTTATCATCCCTTTGGTGGCCTTGCTTGGTTTTACAAGATCATTTGTATTAGAAAAACTGTGGATAAGGCTGTGGGTAAGCTTCCGTTCTGTCATGGAAAGTTTAGGTTCTGTCACGGCAAGTTTCGGGTTTTGTCAAGGCTCGGTTAAGGACTCTGTTTCAGTTCTGTCAAGGCTTGGTTTAAGGATCCTGGTTTTTCAGTTAAGCTTAAAAGGGTAATTTCGTTTCATATTTGCTCTGTTTAAGTTAAACAAAATAATAAAGTTTTGGTTTAATGACTTTGCTTTACCAGTTTAAACTTGAAGGGCAATTTCGATTCACTCTTGTTCTGTTGAGTTAAACCAAAGATATTAAAATGTCTGGTTTTGGTTGTTTGTTAAGAAACATAGTTGTTTTGGAGTTTTCAAGTTAGCTGGTTTCCTCAGGGATTGTTTCTTGATAGTGATTTGCATTGTCAAATAAGTTGTTGCCTGTCAATGTTTTCGGTTCTCAAGTACCTGAGTCTACCTCAGTTGCAATGAGGCAGCGATGTAATAACCACCTGCATGGAAAGGCCAGGCCAAGCCCGAGTTTTGTTATCTATAACGTTCCTTATAAATCGACTCTTTTTGCATATATTTTATTTTCTTTTTCGATCCTATCCGGTCCATCATAACCTACTTAACAACGCATGGATTGGTTTTCGGACTTGGGCTCCATATCGAAGATGGAAACATGCTATTTTTTTACCTCATTAGGTTGCAGTTCCTCGCCTCACCTGCCTGCTTACTTTGCCCTTGTCTATATCCTCCGTTCTTGCCGTGTTCGCCATTTTTCCCCTAGTCTTGCCGTCGCCGAGTTCTTGCCTGCAGTGCCCTTTTGTGCCAACGAACCATATACTATATAAGTTAGAATATTTTAAGTCATTGGGCATATACTATATTTCTAGAGCCTAGTTGCACTCAACCAACACAATGCAACAACATGCTTTTGGGCATACAAAAGCATCAAAGTACCACAAAGGATCCAAAACTCAAATACGTTCATAGAGATTTATAGGCCTCCGTCGCTAATGTCGAACACGACCCCAACATGCCAAGATTCGTGCAAAACTCGCAAAGGACGTCTCCACATCCATCTCTGAGCAGATATGCAAAAGGAACAAAGAAACACCTGGTACGAGGACTCCAATCTTGGCACGAAGACCGCCACATCTTTGGAATACGAGGGCCCACCACCATGGCGCAAGGGCCCTCAACATCACCCCACTAAAAACCCAACATTCAAGACATAAGAGTTGCCCCAAAACAATGCTTGGCATGAGAGCCTCCAGCCCATTGTACAAGATAACCTCGCAAGATCAAGAAGTCAAACAATGAGCCAATCAACATAAAAAACTAAGACATTGACTATAAGAATACTTCAATAACGCAAGGTTGTAACGCAGGGCTAAAACTAAAAGGGGGAGGGGGGGTGGGGCATGCGACTACAAAGGGGGAGGCTCAAAGACGGCTGATGAAGATGGAAGGAATGGAACAAGTCTATAAATACTCCAAGGGGGACTCTCTCAACTAGCCTCAAGAAGCGGATTTATCTGCTAATCTCAAAACGCAGATAAATCGCACTTCTAGAGCCTAGTTGCACTCAACCAACACAATGCAACAACATGCTGAAAAAAGAGGCAGAAAAACAAGAAACTAAATGTCTAAAAGAATTAAGGGTACAATATCACCACTTAGGAACTACAAAGGCAAAGAAAATGAGCAGGCGAAGGGGAGCAAGAGACCAAGGCACATCCAAACAACCAAGAATACTAAAAAGAATACTACGATATCCTGCAATTAAGGAATGAGGAATCTAAGCAAGAAAGCAACGACGCGAAGGCTGTCCTATCAAGACAAATAGAAAACACTGGAAAACAAAAGTGTAAGAGTTAACGACTCAAAAGGGGTATGTTATGACATGTACACAACACTACAAAGGGATGAAGGCATGCGACTACGCTAAAGATGGACAAAGCTCAAAAGACAGCTAGTTTGAACAATCTTGCATGAACCACCACAATATTGGCACAAGAGACGACCAAGACAGACTGGCCTCCAAACCCACACGAGGGAACATCGACGCAACTCGTAATTAACAAGCACAAAGCTACAAGATCCATGGTATGCTAGCAACATAAGCTTAAAGGACCAAAAGTTAACTTCTTTAGTGATTGCTAATGATGATGATGGCATAGGTGTCTATGATGATTTATTTGATCCTAAGCTCATCACCCCCCAGTCATTTATAGGTGATTGGGTTTTGCAATCAAGGGAGTTTTGTATATTCAAAAAATATTTAACAAGCAGATTTCTAATGGCTTTTATTTTTGTTAAAGAAATATAAATGGACATTTCAAAAAAATTCATGTATTTGTTTATGCTCCAAATTGTCAATCATGCGCCTAATATTTTTTCTAGGTTGAATATCATTGAATGAAAAACAAATGATTTATCAAACAATGTGCATCCACTACCCCCCAAATTGCAACAACAATGTGGCAGTCGCAACCCTATTGCATGTTAATTAAGTGGGGGGGTGTCAAAATGCACTTTTGCTACTATTTTTCTAGATCCTACCAGATTTTACCCTCTTTTTGTGCAAGAAATTAGGAATCTTTAAGGAATATTCACTTTGGTCCTATTTAATTTGCAATCTTGTTATGTATCTCTTCAAGCATAATGCCAATTACTTCTCTGAAGACAACCTTAGATATATCATAGCTTTCTTCTTCACATCAAATGGTATTGTAACCCTACCATTCCTATCTGGGGTGACCTTTAAGGTCCGTGAGTACAAGATCGTATCTAACTCAAGCCATTGATCCCCTTCAATTGGGGTTTCCTTCATTTCTTTGTCCAACAATCTCTATATCTTTCTTCATCCGCTACATTAATTAATTGGTGCATTGGATACCACCACTCCGCACGAACTTTGTTCACATTGCGGTCTCCCTCTATTCTATTCTATTCTATTCTCTTCTTTACAATAATCTGTGATGGTGTACACAGGATATATCTCTTTGCATTTTCATGCTATAAGTGCAAATTAATGGCAAATCAAGTCCACTATAGGATCATAACTCTCCAACCCGATATATTTAGACCTCCCTTTCCCAGGACCAACATAATATTGATCAGCAATTGGAGCGACCATCAACTTGCGAATATTACTAATCCCATCATCAAATTCCTCAGGTGTTTCCAAATCTCTCCACCTAGTCTTAGGTAGTTATCCATCTTTCAATTCATTGGAGGATGTGTTTACTTTTTCCAATAAGTCATATAGCTGTTTCCAATAATTTATCAATGCAAAGCTGGTATCATCATGGTTACGTTCCCAATACCTGATGTATTCAAAAATGCCCTTCAATGTGCTTTGCAATGAATCCACATCTGCACGGCTTAAGAGCTTTTGATTGACCCATGGGTATCTTAGCTTTGCCATTCTCATCTTCGAGCCATGTTTTTACTCTCTCATCTGGCCTCCATCTTTCATCTGAAGGCCTCATCTTCCATTGTAGTATTGCACCATCGTCAGCGTAGATGAGCTGCCTGACGATATACTGCATGGGCTGAGCCATCCCCATGCTCAACAAGCCAACCCTTTATCTAATCAATATGCAGGCCAAACAATGTTGGAGAGAGCGTGCATCCTTGGCAGACCCCAACACTACTGTAGTACTGTTTACAAATTGGCCTGACAGGGGCATTTAAGCTGAGCATGTTTCATACAACTAGTAATACACCATTATGCAACTCGAAGAGACTCCTAACTATGTCAATATCTCCCATAGATTCTCCTTAGGTACTATGTCAAAAGCTTTGCCAAGTCAACAAAGCAGCAATACAGGTCCTGCAAGTGATTTCTGTTATCTTTGATAAAGGCCAACAAGGTGAAACTATGATGAATGGTAGAGCGTCCAGGCCTAAACCCTGTTTGTGTAAGGTTCGAACATCTGTTTCATCTTCCCATGCCGTCAATTGCTGCTCTATAATGCTAGCAAACAGTTTTGTGAACAGTGAGCTGACCATGATCGTGCGATAATTGGCTGGGGTAGTGAGGGTCTCCTGCCTTATAGATGGAAAATACTCTACTGATGGTCCATTGTGGGGGAAAGCCTTCCTAAAGTGCCCTATTGAACTGACTAGTTAGGATGGGGACAATATGTGGCCTTGCCCACTTGAGCAGCTCTGTGGGAATATCTTAGGTTGAATTCGAAGCGGATCATAAAGCTGCATCAAGTATTGCACCCATTATTTAGAAGAGGTGTCCCATGTAGGCTGCAGAGGCTTCTTTAGTATTCTTCTCCAGAATGTCTTGAGGTGACGGTCAAGGAGGTAGAACATTGTTTGTTGATGCCTCCCAATGTACTGGGCCTTCTTGCATTTGAGGAGAGTGCGATATAGTTTGATCGCTTGCATTTGCAAAGAAGGATCAATGACTTGTCGAAGCAAGTTTTTAAGCTCCTTACATTCAGTAACCACCATTTCTGCGTGGAAAATGAATACAATGTTGAAAATAAACTTCATAGTTGCCAAAACAAGAATTTCAATTGTGCATTGCGACAGGTAGAATATATTGTCTACGTTTACAAACCATGCTCAAATGAATGTGAATTGCCACGTACTTTAAAAAGTCAATCATTTTGAAATTCCATGTACACATGAAATGCCAAGTACATTGGTTTTTCAAGTTCTAAAAAAAGTCAAATCATTTTATCTTCCAAGTTCTAAAAAAATTCAAATCATTTTGAAATTCCATATAAATGGAAATGCCAATACATTGTTTATCCAAGTTTTGTATAAAGTCAAAGCCAAGCCAATTTGAATACTCAATAAGCAAATTTGCACCCTCCAGGATTTGAACCTGGATAAATCAAATGGGTGAGATATACCTGAGGTCCATGCTTGCAGAATTGCAAGTTCATCATCTAGAAATGACAAAAGATGATAATACAGGCCCTCACAAACTCAAATTTATCATTAATACCAAAAGTTTTAAAAATGTGATAAAATTCTGACTTATTATCGGCCTACAATTTCCCTGATCCATAACCGTTAGCCATAAATCAATACACGCGTTGATGTTAACAAGAACTTTCACTAGCTGGAAACAAATGTACTTAATTTGCCAAACAATCCATCAATATTAAGAAACTCATCGGCTTCAATTACCTAATGTCTAGCTCATGGGATAGATGCATAGGCAATTTTAGGTTCTAGTTCAAATGATGTGATCCTTCCAATGGAAAAGGATACACAAGAGAAGGCATCAGGGTCCTAGCCATCTATGAAGCCTCTGATACCTCTTAATCGGAATAATTAGATACTCTCTGGCATACTAGAGGGTATGTCATATGCATTACAAACACATATGCAGGAAACAAAAAGAAGAATCAAAGAATTGAACCAAACAACCTTTAATACTAGGAAAAGGCCTTGGCATAGGTCCAAACAATCTGGGACCAAAAGTAATCAGCCAGCTTTGAAATCCTAAGATTAACGGCAAACACTTTCTCCATATCCTAATGCATCTTTTTTCCTCAAGGGGTTGCTAACTGCTTGGAAGACTGTGCGCAATTTGTTTCAGTTCCATCCAATGGCCCACACAGATCCTACAGCCAGTTGTTCGTGGATCCCTTTGGGTGACGGCCAGGCAGATTGTCCTCTGATCTCTTCTGTCCATCCATTGACACATCGTCGGTGGCGAGCAGCAGGTGTGCTCACGGTATCTGCATGGTATAAAGAGATAAGATTGTTGACGTGGAATGACTTCAAATTGAAGTTCCTTCTCCTTCATTGGGACCATGGCATTTGGGAAAAAGTAGCTGCTACACTTCCTCCACACGCACAAGACGTGGCTCCCCAGCTCTGGGTGGTTCATGGCAGTGTTAAGGAGGAGCACCTGGTGCACTTGATGTATGTGGCCCTGCTTCATCCTGAAATGTTGCCTCCATCGCCAAAGTGGCCTTTAGTTATCCCTGAGCCTCAACGTAAAGCAGTCTGGCGATGGGTATGGGATAAATTGCTTCATCCTAAGCTATCTATTTTATGGTGGCAGATCACTCATAGATGCGTGCGGGTAAACACTGTTGTTCATCGATTTCGTCCAGCAGTCTCTGTGATCTGCCCCTTTGCGTGTAGAGGGATGAGACAATTGAGCACTGCTTTTTCTTGTGTCACCATGTTCGACTTGCTTGGCAGTGGCTTTTGAGTCTTTTCCATTGTGACTTGAATAGTCAGCAGGTTCTATTGTCAGTCTATCCTAGTTCTTGGGACAAGTTGGCAAAGAGGGCTTTCCACTTAGCATCTGCTTGGATCATCTGGTCCATCTGGAAGAGACGAAATCTCCTCATCTTCAAGGGACAGATCTTTTCAGATACGCAAGTGCTTAGCGATGCCCGTAGTCGCATTATGAAGTCGTACAAGTGTTCTTCCTTAAAGGATGACATCAAAAGTGTCATTTGGGAGCAATATCTTCAGTTTCACACCTACTCATAGCAAACAGTTGTGCTCGTGGTGATCTGTGTTCTCTGCTTTTCTATATTATGTATGTGGTGGGTAGTGTTGCTCTAGTGGATATCTTCTCCACTGGGTTTTGAGTCCCCCATGTACTCTTTGTATTCTTTTGAGTAATAAAGGTCCTCATTCATCAAAAAAAAAATTCTCCAACTCCAAGGCAATAAAAGAACTATAGGACAAGCAACCATACATGAACTGGGCCTTACTTGCATACAATTTTCACCCTCTAGCCAGAAATAAAAAGCCACAAATAAACCGTATGGGCATCCTTGCAAAATGGCATCCTGGAATGGCATCATCCAAAGTTTGCTGATGATGGATGATGGTTCACAAGAAATGACGTTTACCTTCGTTTCGTAGAATAGAAGGTAAACTAAGTTCTAGAAATACGGAGGTAGTTAGTAGTTAGTAGTTAGTTTGTCTTTTTCCTCCTATCTTCCTATTTAGATTCTTTCACGTTCCTTCCTTCGTTATCAGCTCTCTCTGTGCATCTCCATCCTTTTGCTCAGTGTTTGGCCTGCCCAGTTCTGGTCTGCTCCAGTTTTATTTCATCTCTTGTTCTTTTGGCTGTCTATCAGGATTTGTAGTGCGTCATTTTGGCATCCACGTTCTTTCTTTTACTAGGTTTTAGTATCTAAAGCTAGCGAAAAGCTTAGGAAGAGATATGCAGATCCGGATCAGGTGCCGGAATGGCTTAAGGCTATGGAGAGCAGGTTGGGGGCTAAGATCGATAATTTGATCGGCACCAAGGAGGAAATGGTTGTGGCTTTAGAATCCAAGATTTTTTCACTGCAAGAGGAGATTCAGCGAAAGAATAGCAAAGCAAGAACCCCTATTTTGAAGTATCAGGACATTATTAAGCAATTTGACTTCCTAAATCAGTTAGAGGACTTATTTGCAGATTTAGAATTCTATTTGCAGTCTCACAATAGCAAGCAAAACCATCATTGATAAGGGTAAGTCTTCAATTTCTAACAAAAAGTATTTGATTTGCATCAGAGACAGAGAAGGACCAAGGGTTGCAGATTTTTATGAAATGGGGGATTTGACCCTTTCTGATGTAAAAATGGATGAGGATTTTATCATCCTTTTGGTGGCCTTGCTCGGTTTTACAAGATCATTTTTATTAGAAAAACTGTGGATAAGGCTGTGGGTAAGCTTCGGTTCTGTCATGGAAAGTTTAGGTTCTGTCAAGGCAAATTTCGGGTTCTGTCAAGGCTCGGTTAAGGACTCTGTTTCAGTTCTGTCAAGGCTCGGTTTAAGGATCCTGGTTTTTCAGTTAAGCTTAAAAGGGTAATTTCGTTTTATATTTGCTCTGTTTGAGTTAAACAAAATAATAAAGTTTCGGTTTATTGACTTTGCTTTATCAGTTTAAATTTGAAGGGCAATTTCGATTCACTCTTGTTCTGTTTTGAGTTAAACCAAAGATATTAAAATGTCTGGTTTTGGCTGTTTGTTAAGAAACAAAGTTTTGTTTTAGAGTTTTTAGGTATGGCTGGTTTCCTCAGGGATTGTTTCTCGATAGTGATTTGCGTTGTCAAATAAGTTGTTGCATGTCAATGTTTTCGGTTCTCAAGTACCTGGGTCTACCTCAGTTGCAATGAGGCAGCGATGCGATAACCACCTGCATGGAAAGGCCAGGGCAACATCTCTAAAGTTCCTTATAAATCGACTCTTTTTGCATGTTATTTATCTTCTTTTTCGATCCTATCTGGTCCATCATAGCCTACTTAACAACGCATGGATTGGTTTTCGGGCTTGGGCTCCATATCGGAGATGGAAACATGCTGCTTTTTACCTCATCAGGTCGCAGTTCCTCGTCTCACCTGTCTGCTTGCTTTGCCCTTGTCCATATCCGATGTTCTTGCCGTGTCCGCCATTTTTTCCCTAGTCTTGCCGTCGCCGAGTTCTTGCCTGCAATGCCCTTTTGTGCCAATGAACCATATACTATATAAGTTAGGATATTCTAAGTCATTGGGCATATACTATATAAGTTAGGATATTGGGTCATTGGGTTGCTATTTGAAGCCGGCTTATATCTATAGATGTTTTTCCTTAAAGGAAACGTTTTGACAGAATAATGTTTTTGTGCCTACCTTAACCTTGATGTCCCTCAATCCATTGCTACCCATTAACAGATATGCATAACCTAGTCTTGCCCTTTCTTTATTTAAATTATCACATGATAATGGATTTTAATAGAGCAATTGAACTAACAAGTCCAAATATTTCTTAATCTTATTGGGTGGTATTAGAGCGGTTATACTTGATGCCACAGAGATAGTGTGGCTTTATCTGACATTTATCAAAGGTTTTTAGTTACTGTTGTTTCTCAGCACCACATTACATACCTATATCTTCTTGAGATATTATCTAACATTGGTTTTTTCTCTCAGACTTCCAAGTGTTGAGCCAAATTGTGTATGGTTGGCATTAGGTTGATTCTCGGTTCGATCCTTTTTAGTTATGCCTTGACCACTAAGTGACGAAGTATGTAATCAGTATGCTCATTACACCTTTCTATTCTTGATTGTCGAAGCTAAGAATTTTCATAATGCTAAGTTGTTGTTAGAAACATTCTCTTTAGCATCAGGGGATTTTGTGGATTGGAAAAAGTCTATTGCTTTATGGGCGTTAGGCAATCCCGTCTCTCCTTGTATTTTGAGACTATCCCTTAAAGGTCTGTATGGCAAGACCACGAAGTTTATTGGTATCCCTGGTGGAGTCACGCTCTGCTTCAGATGCTTGAGATGAAAAGATTAGATGGTCATAGAAGCACTCATTGTTCTGGAATACTGCTAAACCATCCATGGCTGGGAGAACCACTATACGTAAATGTGTTTTTAGTAATGTTCATATTTATATGGCATCTTTTCTATTACCCCCTCAATGTAAGATGGAAGAGATTATTCGTACTACCAAGAACCTCATTTGGAAAATGAGGATGGAATGGCCAAGGTTGTTTGGGCAAAGTGGATTAAACCTAAGATAGCTGCTAGCCTTGGGATGTTGGATTTTCACCTCCAAAGTAAGGTGATTATTTGGAGGTTTCTTGTTGGGAAAGATGATTCTCTTGAATTCAGGTTGTTGACGTATTCAATTCAATACTGTCTTCCATTTTATAAGACTACCATAAAGCCTCTCCTTCGTTAGGCTTTGATTTATTATTTGTATTCATATCCTAATGCTTCCCACTTCTAAAGGGGTTGCTTGCTGCTTGGGACACTTTCAGGTCCCTTTTTCATTCATGAGGCATATTTCCAGTTGTCTACTCTATGCTGGTGGATTCCTCTACAAGACCACAAGAGACTCTAAACAATGTACCTCTCTGTGTTGTTGTACATCCAAAGACACGATGACGACGGAAAGCAACTGATAAAAGCACTATTTGTAGCTTGGTATGAGTTTGGCCATCTCCTATCATGAGAAGCATTCAAACTAATTTTTTGCTATATTAATGGAATAGAGCAATTTGAACTTGTATTGTTGCATTGTTGCCACATGCTTCTCGTCCGCAAATGGAAGTAATTATATGGGGTGCAATAGGGTATCAGGCCGGAGTTATGTATAAATTACTTATAGGTTATGAAACCTTAACTCCATCTAATAGGTGGCATCTTCAACTTGCTCAGCCATAGTGGGAAATTATTTAGACATGGGTGTGGGATATGTTGCTCCATCCCAAGGAAGACAACTCTATGGTGCCGAGTAGTTCATAGATGTCTCGGAGTCAACAGGTTGCATATTCATCCATCGAATTTTCTTCTAAAGAGAAGGGTGTTGGGACTAAGAATCTGAGGCCTTTCTTAATATAGAAGTTATTATTGACAAGGTAGGCCAGTTAGATGCAATAAGACTAAGGTTTCACTTTTGTTTGCCCCTCTCCCAAACCATGTGATAATGGATGGGATCAAATGACTCACATCAGAGGGGAACTTTTGGGTTTCAAGGCTAAAGCACTCACTTTAAAGCCTGTAATACTGCCGCACAGTCCAAGGAGCTAGGGACGAGTTTTAGTAAAGTACAAAACTAGATGTCCCAGGGGCAAACGTATAGTGCTAAAGCTCATCCTTTGCCTTTAGTAGACATGTCACCATCCATTTGCAGGTGAGGAAGGTCGATCCATAAAGCCAAACACTTTCCAAGTTGGGAATGATATGTGTCATCCTGCATGGCATTCTCTATACACAACGAGGCAAGTATCATAATGCCTTCATTGGTATAGGTTTGGACTAGACATAATCCTAATATTCTTCCTTCCTCAAGGAGGAAGTGGAGAGACTGTATTTGGATTCAATATCGTCAAATTAATTCTTATCGTTAGTCTCTTATGCTGGAGTGAGTACAATAATGCTTCAGGCTTGTTTTTTGGGGGTGTTGTCTTGTGCTTGCAAACTAGATGAGATTTGTACATCTTGTAATATTTATCTGTGATTAATAAACTTTTTTTTCGTCCTTCACCAAAAAATAAAAATAAAAAAAGTTGAAGATATTTATAGAAAAGGGGTAGCCAATAATGGGACCCCATGGCTTACTAAAGGTTGACAATGAGGTTGGTTGATAAATGATCCATGCACACCATAACGAGGGGTTGTTACACCAACCTCGAGTGGTCGGGGATTGTTTTACTTGATCAATGTCATATTCTCAGGTTCAAGTCCTAATGAGGGCATGTAATGTAAAGCGAATGAGGGTAGAACCATAAATAAATGTAAATGTGGTGTGGTATCTTACAGATCAGCTAGTGTTGAAGGTATTCCTGGCAAACCTTCAACTTCAATGGTTGAGAACCTCCAGGTTGCTTAAGGCAACCAATCTGTGGCTAAATCCCTGCACAAATTAGCTCAAACCAGCTTGTGAACAAGCTGCCCTTAAACAAGAAAAAACTGTTTGCCAAATTCTGATTGCTAAATGAGTTGAGATGATTGTTTTTTGATGGGAGCAATTTCAATTGGTCCTCAAGACACTCTGGAAGACGCTTGCAAAAGTCAGAGGCAAATGGTTGACCAGAGTTAGGTGAAAAAACGTCTCCTGACTGGGTCAATTTTGGGTCAATAGCCCTGGCAGAGAGCTCAAACTTACAGATGAGAAAATGTGAGGAATTTCTTTGAGCTTCTTTCTTTGACACCTTCTCTCTAACCTATAGGACATGTGCATCATGTTGAAACAATAGAGAGTTTGCTGTAGTATGCATAAATGCCATTTTTTGTAGATTTTTTGTGACAGTCTGTAACAGAGCTAGGAAATAAGTTTTGAGTTGAGGCTTAATGCGATTTTTTGACTTTTATATGAGGGAACTGACTTGCTAAATATGAGTAAAGGCTCTAGGTAAACAAATTCTAATGCAAGTTGCTGTTTGGTTAACTTTTTTGATTTTTTAGAAGGAATTATCAATAGCTTAACAATGCAGTATTGAATATGCACTCTAGATTGAGACTTACGCTAAAACAACTCATACAAACCGTAGTTACTTTTGTTGTTGAGACTCAAGCACTGCCACAGCATAGATGGAGCCACCAACGTTCGAACTTCAGATCAATACAACACACATTCTTCACCAACTTCGAATTTTCATTCAAAGGAGCTTCCAAGGATTGCAATGAGTGAATTTCCCAGTGATTCAACACAGAAAAACTTATGAAATGTATGAATCAAAGATAATACATAACTTCAAAGGATGATATAAGACTTTATTGCATCAGATCTTCAGGAAATCTGACACAAAGAGGCAGTACAGGGCAGATAGAGGTCACTCCAATCAGTAGGATGCTGGATTTGATTACTTAAGGCGCTGTGGTGCTCGAAAAATTCCTGAAGCCTCATTAATCCCTTAAACCCGATAATTTCTGGTCGGTTCTTCATGTGACAGATCGGATTTGGCCTCTTCTGCCTGTCAGATTCTTTCTTGACCTGTAAAGTAGTCGGTTGAGGTGTTGTAAACATGATTTCTCTTTCAAATTGATGTTCCCTTCTTCGAATAAACCCCTCTAGCGTGGCCTTGCTCTTGTCTGACAACAATAAATGAGGTTTTAACCGTTCTTAGCGAGATTCTTGGTATCAAAAGTCTAAATCGGGCCGGTTTGGTCATGATTTGCCTGTTAGTTAGGCTGCATTCTTGGATCTTGCCATGATTTTAGGGTTCTTCACGAAAATCAGGAATATCCCACAGGCGTTCAGCAAAAAATGGGCTCGGCGGATTTCCACGCGGCTAAACATGGTTGGCCAGAAAATGACATGGATTTTGGGGGATAACCAAGCTAATTGTTTGCAAAAAATGAGGTATGGTGCGCATCCCAAGAACAACTAACCCAAGGGCTAGATGTGGTCAAAATGAGAAGTTTTGACCACCAGTTTGCATGTTTTTTCACGAGCTTTCAGGTGGAAAAAACAAATTTTGAAAATAAGCAACTTCATTTTTTGGCCCTTTTTCCATGGTGTACAAGGTCATGTGGCATATGGGTGGTGACTTGGCAAAGGGTGATGATGTGGCATGGTGAAGTGGAAGGCAAGGTGTCAAAGAAAATTTCCCTAGGTAAAATCTTGATGAAGTGTATCAAAGTGTGAATGACACGTGTTGGGTGACTTGGTGATGATGTGGATGAGGTCTGCATGATTTTGATGGTGAGGTGGCACTAAATGGTGATTTTTCGACCTTGACTTAGCCTTTTTTGGGGTAGTCAACTTAGGCTCTTTAAGACTTGATCTTTGACCAATACTTTGGTCTTGAACTAATGATGTGATGGATTTGTAGACCTTCTCTCCTCTTTCTTTTCTTTTTTAGAGAGAGGGTGACCTTTTTCAAACTTGTCATGTGCATGGTAATGGATTATGAAGTATGATGTACATGGTGCATGAGTATGAAATATGTGGTGTGTGAGATTTGCCCTAGGGAAAAAGACTTTGAGCTATGGAAATATGGTGAATGGGATGAAGGAAGGGCATGAGGTGTGAATATGGATGTGAGCAACGCCTTCTTGAGCCAAGAACTCTAAGATAGTGTAAAAATCTCAAAAGGTGACAAGATAACATACTCTTTTGGGGGCCTTCCAATCTTTGACTAGGGGTCTTCTCTCTTTGACCTCTCTTTTAACCTTTGACTCAAGTCTTGCTTCCTTTTGTTCACTTGAATGCTCCTTTGAATGTTCTCCATTGGCCTTCAGCTTGGTGTTGAGATTTGTCTTCATACCTAAACAATGAGCTCTGAATGTCTTGTACATGTATCTTGATCTTCTTGTGCTTTCTTGTGAAGTTGTTCTTACATGCTGCCACAAGGTGGCACCATCATGCTAAACAAACAGAGGGAGTGTGAAATGGAGATAGTGTTCTTCAAATGAGCTTGCCAATGTGGGAAAATAGTTGGCAATACTTAGGGAGAAGGCATGTGTATATGGGAGCAAGGGTGATGGAAGAAAAGTTGTTTGAGTGGTCAGATGACTGAATGAATCAAGTGATGAACCTGCATGACAAAATGATAAACTTGTTAGGAATATGACTGCCATATGGAGATATGGTGGCAGTCTTTGACTTGTTTTTGAAGGAAATGGAAATGGGGAAAGGGTTTGTAATGGATTTTGGCCAACTCTGAGCAGATTATGTGTTTGTGAATGTTTTGAAGGGTGAACCTGCATGGTAATGTGTGTGATCTGCCATTAGTTTAAGCATGTTTGAAGCTCTCCTTGCTGTTTTTCTGAGAAGTAAACATGATCAGGAAGTAAGGAAAGTACTGTTTGCATAAAAAAGTAAACCTAGGCTAGTTAAATCTGATCTAACCTACAACTATCTAATTTCTGTAAGCAGGACTATTCAAATAGACTCAAGGCAACATGCTGTTGCCAGTACCTCTTTAAGTGAAGGATATTGAAAGGATTTGGTAGTTCTTGGCCATCAGTGAGGTCCTTGAGCCAATAAGACTCCCTGCCAGCCTCACCAATGACCTCATAGGGTCCCTCCCACAAATTTTCAAACTTTCCTGCAACCTTTTCTCTGGCCTTGTTCCACTTTCGCACAAGTTCTCCTATTTTTATGGTACCTTGTAATCTGTGAGCAGCTTTGAATGCTGCCACATCCTTGGCTTTTTTCAATAAGACTTTTCAATAAGACTGCATTTTCAGCATCATACATGTGCTCTTCAAGTTGCATCAACCTAATGAACCTGTCTTGCAAAGCATCTTCCATTTTGAGGTTAACAATATGTGCCATTCTTAAAGAAGGCAACTCTAACTCTATAGGTAGAACAGCTTCAATGCCATAAAGTATACTTAGTAGCATGCTTTATGGTGGTTCTGTAAGCCTATAATGCATCAGTTAACCTCAAATGCCAATCTTTTTTAGACATGTTTACTGTTTTTTGTAGAATTGACTTGAGTACCTTGTTTGTTGACTCTGGCTGGCCATTTCCTTGAGGATAATATGCTGAGCTCTTTGTGTTTTTGATCTTGAGAGTGCAGAGTAGGTTGTCAATTACTTCATTGACAAATTGTGAACCTCTGTCTGATATTAGCTTTAGGGGAATGCCAAATCTGGCACAGATATTTTCATGAAGGAATCTGGCTGTTGTCAGGGCATTGGCTTGTCTCAGTGGCACTGCTTCTGCCCATTTTGTAAAATAATCAGTAGCTACCAATATAAACTCATGATGAGCAGAAGAAGGAGGATCTATAGGACCTATAAAATCCAATCCTTAGACTTGGAAGGGTCCTGGAGATATTATGGCTGTCAGAGGAGCAGGCTGAAGGATTCTTTTTCCAAAGATCTGGCATTTGTTGCAACTTCTAATGTTTTCAAAGCAGTCTTTGAAGATTGAAGGCCAATAGTAACCTGATCTAAGTTTCTTTTTGGCAGTTGTGTCTGCAGCAAAGTGACCTCCACATACACCCTCATGGCAGGCTTCTAACATCAATTCTGCTTCAAACTTGTCCACACACCTTAGCAAAATACCTTCTTTGTTCACCCTGCACAAAACATCACCAATTAGCCTAAACTTCTTGGCCTTGTCTTTGAATCTCCTGTGTTGGCTCGGGCTTTGATTCTTTGGCAGCTCTCCTCTTTCAAGAAAGTTTCTGATGGCTTGTTGCCAATCCTCCTCCTCAAGTAGGCTAATTGTAGCCTCTATGTGAGTGCTGTCCAGATCCTCCAAGTCTTCATACTTAAACAAAACGTCAGTAAGATAAGAGCTAGGATCTTTAGATTTGTGAGTTACCTGGATGTCTATATCATAATTTTGCACTTTGCAAGCCCACCTGCATAGTTTGGCTTTTTGTGGCTTCTTTGCAAAGAGCAGGGGAAGTGGATTTTGCTTCATGAACACTTGAGTCTTGCTGTTCTGGATTAGGTGTCCCTGTTTTTCAAACAAATACATCAAAGCTGCAGCACTCTTCTCAAGTCTAGCATATCTCATTTCATTATCAGGCCATATTTTGCTGGAGAAGGTCACAATATTATTTCCTTGCATCAGAGCAAGGCCTACAGCTTTTTTGGTTACACTCAGGTATGCTTGGAAGGGCTCAGATAAATTTGGTGGCTTGAGCAAGGTTGATTTGCATATGGCCTCAATGATTGCCTCAAAGGAAGCTTGGCATGTCTCTGTCCACTCTACAGGTATGAATTTGCTTTCTTTTTTTGAGAACTTCCTTCCTTTAGTCAAGTTTGTAATAGGATAGACTGTATGAGAGAAGTGTGGCACATACATCCTTAAGAAGCTTGTCATGCCCAGAAAGCTCTTGACTTGCTTGATAGTCTTGGGTGGTGCTAAGTTCCTGAGGGCTTGGATCTTGCTTTCTGCCACCTGGATTCCTTGATCTGAGACCTCATGCCCAAGTAGATCCCCTTTTGAGCAAAAGAAAATGCATTTCCTTGGATTTAAGCTCACTCCTCCCTTCCTGCACAAAGAACAGAGTTGTGTGAGGTATGTCATGTGATCCTTTAGCTTAGTATTGACACAAAGATCATCTAAATAAACTCTGAACAAACTAGGAGCCATATCCTTGAAAATGGTGTCCATTGCTCTTTAAAATGTGGCAGATACATTCATGAGCCCAAAGGGCATTCTTTTCATGGCAAAAGTCCCCCAAGGTGTGACAAAAGATGTCTTGGCTTGATCCTCTTCCTTGATACTGATCTGGTTAAAACCCGAGAAGCCATCCAAGAATGAATAGACCTCCTTTCCTGCAACTGCCTGCAACACTTCCTCAAGAAAAGGTAGAGGATAGCAGTCCTTTATTGTTGCTTTGTTTAAATTCCTATAATCAATGCATATCCTAATGGTTTTGTTCTTTTTTTTCAGCATGCACAATGCAAGACAACCAGTCAGGGTTAATTATTTCCTTTATGACTCCAGCATCTTTCATTTTGAAGAGTTCTTCCCTAATGAGATCTAATAAAATACTGTTAATTCTTCTAAGTTTTTGCACAACTGGTTTTGAATTTTCTTTTATCTTAATTTCAAACTCACAAACACTCTTATCTACTCCTAACAATTCCTTATAATCCCAAGCAAAAACATCCAAGTGTTAAAAAAACTCACAAATGCTTCCCTCTCTTCTTCTTTGAACATGTCTCCCGCATACAAGACCCTATCTTCATTGTTTTTTCTCACCTTGACTTCCCTTACCTCTTTTTAAGAGCTTGCATTGATTACCAAGATTGGATAGAGCTGATGAAGCTCCTCATCTTCCAGATCTTCCTCCTTGATGGCTCCCTCAGCTAGATGCTCCAAGAGCACATCTCTGCATAGGGAGTCTGCCTCAGCATTTAACTCTCTAGGTATGTGCTGCAATTCCCAGGTTGTGAACTTTGCCAATGCCTCCAATGCTTGTTCCTTGAGTTTTATCATTTCTTCATGCTTTGTCCGGTATTGTCCTTCAATCTGCCTGCATATGAGTTGAGAATCTCCAAAGACAACAAGGTTAATCACACCTAAATGGTTAGCTTCTTGAAGCCCTGCAATTAGTGCCTTGTATTCTGCCATATTTGAGGTTAGGTTCTGATAGATTCTCCCTACCTTGGCTAGCAATCTGTTGTCTTTGTCTTTTATGATTGCATGAGGCTATGCTTAGTCTTTTTGACACTCCCCCATCAAGCCACATGTAAGCGTTCATTTCCTTTTGCATACCTTTGTGCACCTCCAAGGGCAGATTTTCCTTCAAAAGATTTCTTTGGGAGCTACAAGGTGCATTTCCCCCTCTAGTCTCGATAAAGTATCCTCCAGTTTGCCTGGGAATCAACATCTCCTCTTGAATAAAATGGTAAGATTCATACTCACGTAGTTTGTTGAAAAGTATAACAGTTCTCCTCCCATCCGAGATGGTACATTCTCCCTTTGACCAAACTGGCCTTGCAGCAATTTTTAGCAAGGTCAAGAGATCTACACTCACTTTGGCATTCTTGAGCAGATATTATCCTTTTTTAGAAATTTTTGGTGGGGAGGAGGAGGTACAACCTGATTATCAATTTGCTTTTGTTTCTGCATTTCTGGTCCATGAGTCTCAATTTCTGCTCCCTTGCCTTTGGCATTGAGGGCTCCTCTCGTGTGCGCAGCCATGATTTCTTCTTCTCTTTCAAAACTCCATGGTGCAGTGAATGGCTTTCTTCTTGCAAGTATCTAATGGAGGAACAAGGCTCGGGTCTTGGAAGACACCTTTCTTCCTGCAAAAACTTAACAGATGCACTTGGCTCACTGGCCTTAGCTTTTTCTTGCCTGGCAAAATATTCTTTAACACTACATTTATCTTCATATGTCCTATAGTTTTGCAGAAAGTACAAAGAGGGCATTCTTTACCATAATGCCCCTTCTTACCACATTTTAGGCATGTCCTATACCAGCAATAATCTGAAGAATGGGTATTTCTGGTGCAGTGAGCACAGACTGGGTAAACTCTCCTCTCTGATTGGCTGGTCTTCATTTCCATGAGTTGTTTGGTGATCTCAGCCAAGGCCTCAGTGACTTTGTTGAGATCTACTCTCATGTCTGACTCAAAACAGTTTGCATCATCAGTCGTAGGTTTTTTTTTTTTCTTTTTGAATGGCATAGATAGGTACAGGAGCAGAGCCTATGTACTCTTGGTCATAATCAGGGAAAAAAGGGTCATTTGAGGCTTGCAAGTCATCAAGGAGGTAGGCTAACATTTCAGAGGCTTCAATGGATCTTGTAAAAGCCTTGTGTATGGTGTCAAAACCTTCCTGTTTCTGCAGCTTCAGCATTTTTCTGTAGGCTCGAGGTCTGCTGCTTAATCCCCTGATAAAAGAGGCAACCAAATGTAAAGTATGGTTAGGTACCTTGTGCACTTGGCACTTGGTGAGATAGCAATTAAACCTCTCAATATATTGGTGAATTGTTTCACCATTTTTGATGTGAAAGACCAAATCTTGTGGTTCAAGAAGTTTACCAAACCTGGCCAAGAATTTCTTGACAATTTCCTACCATCACTAATCACATACTCTAACCAAGCTCTAACTTCCTCATTCTTAAAGCATTTCTTAAACTCAGCAAACTTACTTCCTTTCTTGTAACCACATTCTTGATAATACTCTTCAAAGGTTTTCAGAAAGTTATTGGCATGGATGCTCGGGTCAAAAGTAGGAACATGAGTAGGAATATTTAGTTAAAAGTATGTGCAAGGCATGCCTGAACCATTTGGCAGGGTAACATGTGGTATTGAGGATGATTCAGGATTTTCTGGTGGTTCAACATGTTCAGCAGCATCAACAATTCTCCTAGGAGCCATGAGTTCCAAGATCCAGGTGATGTTATCTCGGTAGAACCGTCAAGATGTTGAAGGTATTCCTGGCAAACCTTCAATTTCAATGGTTGAGAACCTCCAGTTTGCTTAATGCAACCAATCTGTGGCTAAATCCCGGCACAAATTAGCTCAAACCAGCTTGTGAACAAGCTGTCCCTAAACAAGAAAAAACTGTTTGCCAAATTCTGATTGCTAAATGAGACGAGATGATTGTTTTTTGATGGGAGCAATTTCAATTGGTCCTTAGGACACTCTGGAAGACCCTTGCAAAAGTCAGAGGCAAATGGTTGACCAGAGTTAGGTGAAAAAACATCTCCTGACTGGGTCAATTTTGGGTCAATAGCCCTGGCAGAGAGCTCAAACTTACAGATGAGAAAATGTGAGGAATTTCTTTGAGCTTCTTTCTTTGACACCTTTTCTCTAACCTATAGGACACGTGCATCATGTTGAAACAACAGAGAGTTTGCTGTAGTATGCATAAATGCCATTTTTTGTAGATTTTTTGTGACAGTCTGTAACAAAGCTAGGAAATAAGTTTTGAGTTGAGGCTTAATGCAATTTTTTGACTTTTATATGAGGGAACTGGCTTGCTAAATATGAGTAAAGGCTCTAGATAAATAAAATCTAATGCAAGTTGCTGTTTGGTTAACTTTTTTGATTTTTAAAAGGGAATTATCAATAGCTTAACAATGCAGTATTGAATATGCACACTAGATTGAGACTTAAGCTAAAACAACTCATACAAACCGTAGTTACTTTTGTTGTTGAGACTCAAGCACTGCCACAGCATAGATGGAGCCACCAACATTCGAACTTCAGATCAATACAACACACATTCTTCACCAACTTCGAATTTTCATTCAAAGGAGCTTCCAAGGATTACAATGAGTGAATTTCCCAGTGATTCAACACAGAAAAACTTATGAAATGTATGAATCAAAGATAATACATAACTTCAAAGGATGATATAAGACTTTATTGCATCAGATCTTCAGGAAATCTGACACAAGGAGGCAGTACAGGGCAGATAGAGGTCATTTCAATCAGAAGGATGCTGGATTTGATTACTCAAGGCGCTGTGGTGCTCGAAAAATTCCTGAAGCCTCATTAATCCCTTCAACCCGACAATTTTTGGTCGGTTCTTGATGTGACGGATCGGATTTGGCCTCTTCTCCCTGTCAGATTCTTTCTTGACCTGTAAAGTAGTCGGTTGAGGTGTTGTAAACATGATTTCTCTTTCAAATTGATGTCCCCTTCTTCGAATAAACCCCTCTAGCGTGGTCTTGCTCTTGTCTGACAACAATAAATGAGGTTTTAACCGTTCTTAGCGAGATTCTTGGTATCAAAAGTCTAAATCGGGCCGGTTTGGTCATGATTTGCCTGTTAGTTAGGCTGCATTCTCGGATCTTGCCATGATTTTAGGGTTCTTCACGAAAACCAGGAATATCCCACAGGCGTTCAGCAAAAAAATGGGCTCGGCGGATTTCCATGCGGCTAAACATGGTTGGCCAGAAAATGACATGGATTTTGGGGGCTAACCAAGCTAATTGTTTGCAAAAAATGAGGTATGGCGCGCATCCCAAGAACAACTAAACCAAGGGCTAGATGTGGTCAAAATGAGAAGTTTTGACCACCACTTTGCATGTTTTTTCACGAGCTTTCAGGTGGAAAAAACAAATTTTGAAAATAAGCAACTTCATTTTTTGGCCCTTTTTCCATGGTGTACAAGGTCATGTGGCATATGGGTGGTGACTTGGCAAAGGGTGATGATGTGGCATGGTGAAGTGGAAGGCAAGGTGTCAAAGAAAATTTCCCTAGGTAAAATCTTGATGAAGTGTATCAAAGTGTGAATGACACGTGTTGGGTGACTTGGTGATGATGTGGATGAAGTCTGCATGATTTTGATGGTGAGGTGGCACTAAATGGTGATTTTTCGACCTTGACTTAGCCTTTTTTGGGGTAGTCAACTTAGGCTCTTTGAGACTTGATCTTTGACCAATACTTTGGCCTTGAACTAATGATGTGATGGATTTGTAGACCTTCTCTCCTCTTTCTTTTCTTTTTTAGAGAGAGGGTGACCTTTTTCAAACTTGTCATGTGCATGGTAATGGATTATGATGTGTGATGTACATGGTGCATGAGTATGAAATATGTGGTGTGTGAGATTTGCCCAAGTGGGCAGGGCAGCCGCTTGTGCCGGTCCTCACTACCCTGTTCAACAGAGCATTGCAGGAGGGTTTCCCCCGACAATGGACCACAAGCAGGGTTGTTCCCATTCACAAAGCGGGCGACCCACACTGTCCGGCCAATTACCGGACGATCATGGTCAGTTCAGTATTTGCCAAACTGTTGGCTGGCATTCTCGAGCAGCAGTTGACCTACTGGGCGTAGAAGGGCGGATGTGCGAGCCCTCACACAGGCGGGGCTTTCGACCCGCCACTCAGCGATTGACCATATCTTTCTGTGCGGGCGATTGAAGACTGGCCCGGAATCACCAAATTTGGACTTATATTGCTGCTTTGTGGACTTCCAAAGGCTTTTGATAACGGTCCCGAGGGAAAAGTTGTGGGCTAGGATCTGCGTCAAGCGGGGCTCCATTTGCACCATGCGAGAATGCCATATACAGGTTGTATGAGAGTTGTTTTGGCGGGGATGCGGTCGGCGGGCCAAGCATTTACGGGTGTGGTATCGGGGGTCCGCGGGGGTTGCCCCTCGCCCGACACTTTTTGGCCTCTACATTGATCGGTTAGAGCCACGGCTTCCCGAGCATGGGGGATGGCATACATCTTTTGCACCGGTCATCCGCATGACTCATCTATGGGACGATGTTGGCCTGCTGGCCCACACGAATAAGATATGCGGTCTCACGGATGCCCTAGATACATTTTGTCGGGGCTCTGGGACATGCGGCGTCAATCGGCCAAGACCGGTGGTTCTCATATCCTCTTCCGTCACCCCATGCCTCGTGACTCACATATCGGGGGGCGGCCGGGCGCCACGCCCACCTACAAGTACCTAGGGGGTGGAGTTCCCCTCCCTCGCTCTGGCGGGGGGCGTCTATCCGGCTATGGTGACCCAGGCGGGAAAGCGCTTTTATGCAATGCAGAACAACAACGATCACCGGGCAGAGCTATATGATTGGGGCCATCGGTCACATCTGTTAGGCACCGGTCGAGCCCCGTCTTCCATGCGGGGTCGAGGTTTGGGGCCCGGCCGCCTCTTTGACGACCAGAATGACTTGGAGCAGGTGCGAGAAGGCATTTTGCACGGGCACTTGGGGGTGAAACCTTCAGTCCCTATCGATTCTCGCTGCAGGAGAAATCGATTCTTGCCGCCATTTGGCGACCCTTGATAGACACATCGCTCTATTTTCGAAAGTGGTTACTATGGGTGATGCTCGGCTCCCCAGACCGGGCTTACACCGCGGGCCATGAGTCCGCCGCTTAGGGGCCTTGTTGGAGGGGTAAGAGATCGATGGTTACGTAGGATGGAGCGTGCGAGAGCACAGTCGCGTCTGTTGTAGCGGCGCCGATCGTGATGCTTACTGCGGGAGTACCCTAGATGCTAGTTTCCTTGGCAAGCTCACGGGACCCCATTGCTCTAGAGCAGGTCAAAATGGCCCATTACAAGGGCACATCAACCCGTGTTAGCCGGGGCCCACAGCTCTACTGCGTTCCCGGCTGCCCGAAAAGCTTGAGGCTCATTGCCTCCATTACGCCCGCAGGTGCCCACCATCTTTCGTGATCGAGGCGAGGCGGGTGGATTGGGAGCCCCGCCGGGGCGGGGCTCTGTCCGATCTTTGTCAAGCGGGTGCTGGATTGAGGATGAGTCTCACACTTTCGAGTTGCCCGGCCGTTGGTCATTCGGGCCGGTCACGCTCCCCTTAGTATGCGGCTACGGGCGTGCCCTTGCATTTCCGATGAACACGCTGGTCGATGCGTGCCACGGGGTCATACATCCAGGAGGTACTAGACCTGCGAGGTCACCTTTGCCCCTTTGGCTGTCCGTGACTAGGCACTTCTGGGGTGGTGCATGTTGTATATATTGGGATGTTTTGCATTTTATATGATTAGCGCGGTTTGTCAATAGGTGATTGCTGCCACGGTTTTCCCTCGAAAACCCGCCGGGCGGGGTTTTAATCCGGGCAAGTGTCTTTGCGTTTTTTGTATTGGGTCCCATAGGACCGATTGGTCTCCGTGGACGATAAAAGTAACTTCCTTCCTTCCTTCCTTCCTAGGGAAAAAGACTTTGAGCTATGGAAATATGGTGAATGGGATGAAGGAAGGGCATGAGGTGTGAATATGGATGTGAGCAACGCCTTCTTGAGCCAAGAACTCTAAGATAGTGCAAAAATCTCAAAAGGTGACAAGATAACATACTCTTTGGGGGGTCTTCCAATCTTTGACTAGGGGTCTTCTCTCTTTGACCTCTCTTTTAACCTTTGACTCAAGTCTTGCTTCCTTTTGTTCACTTGAATGCTCCTTTGAATGTTCTCTATTGGCCTTCAGCTTGGTGTTGAGATTTGTCTTCATACCTAAACAATGAGCTCCAAATGTCTTGTACATGTATCTTGATCTTCTTGTGCTTTCTTGTGAAGTTGTTCTTACATGCTGCCACCTTGTGGCAGCAACTGGTCTCCTGTGAACTATTCCATTTTAGGTCTTTTATCCTTGATATTTTAATAATTGCCATTTTATGTCCTACCTACATATGAATATCTGGGATCATTGATTAAGAGATAACTACATACACACGATAGAATGGATCGAATAATATAGATACACCAAATCTGCCATCTGGCTACCGATGCCTCTATCCATCCATCCACCTTCAGCAATAACATTTTCTAAGTGCCATATTGAAAATAATGCTTAGTAAAGTCAATATAGAATCTTGAACATAACAATGTACCTCTTGACAATCTAAGTAGAAAATTTCACATTTTTATACCAACCCTTTTCTAATGTTTTGAAATATCTCCTGCATGCCATATAGAAAAAGACGTCTATTAAGGTCAATATAGCATCTTGAACATAACAATGTATCTCTTGACAATCTAGGTAGAAATTTCACCTTTTCATACCAAACCTTTTCTAAAGTTTTAAAATATGGTAGTCCAGCATTTAGAGTCTTTATCTTGCGTCTATTTTTTTGAAATGATGACTGTTGGCTTTCAAAATGAAATTTGTTTGGTGTAAATAAGGTAATACGAACCTAATAAAGATGATGTAAACTAAATGGCCTTGCCAAACTTGTACAGTGAATCCAAGATTACTTTGTAAGGCAAGTTCCATTGGCATAAGCTAACTTGAGGAACGTAAAGATTTACCAAAGAGGATCATATGGCCTTGCGTCTACATCAAGATGAAACAATCCAACTCAAAGAGATGGTGTCGACAAAGAATGTAAGATCTTTATAATATTGGCATGGAACAAATTGTAGTCTCTTTTCTAATGTTATATTTATGTTATGAGCAATATTTAAGATAGACACTATAAATCGATTTTTAGACCATGATATTATCACTTATATGTTTCATGTGAGCATCAACAAGTAGAATTATGGTCTACCTTTAAGATTAGTTTGCTATTTAAAGGCTTATCCCAAACAAAAATAGGGGCCCTATATATCTTAATACATAACTAGATTTTACATATTAATTTGATCTACAATGTTGATATTTATTTCTCATTGAACTTTTTTTCCTTTTAATTTGAGTAACTTCCTTGTATAGGAAGTGCATAGACCTCATACAAGGATCGAACACATTTACTTTACGTATATGATAACAGTTGGGCTGTACGGACTTGATTGGTGGGAGCGTGTTTTGGGCAGTATCCATACTACATCTTGTGCCAAAGTATTCCATGTTTATATATTGACATTTGCAATATCCAACTTAACACATTTGAGACATGCTTATTATATTAATATTTGGATTAATTGCCTCAAAGACCATACAACTTTTTTCCTATGCATACAAAGGTATGACCATTTCGATTCATCAATAGTTTAGGTCCAGAGTCTTATTAGAGTATATGTTGTGCTCATTGTTCTATTATATAGCTTGTCTTTTGTTAGTACAGTAAATGTAACCTTTGCGATTATGTTGACTATTGATAATAAGGTTAGATTACAATAGGTAACTTGGGGAGTGGACATGAAATCGAGGAATGAAGCCATTTTTGGAAAACAACACCACCAAAATTTATCACCTTCTTTCCTATACACTAGTCCTAGAACATATATGTCTCAAGTTTGAGATCGCCCAAAGCCGCACCATGTATAGACTTGTCCCATAGCCCGTTGTAGGGTCCTCAGGATGTAAAAATTGTTATGCCTATATCTTACCTCCATCCATCCATCCATCCATCAATCCATCATTATCTCTCATGTAATTCGAAGAAGGATGCAAGAAAAAAATCGGTTGCAAATTCATGTGAGCCTGGTTTTTCCAGTGCGAGCTTATCAGGAAATGGTGTTTCTACTACCTCTCTTCCTCGCCATATTGTGTGGCATGACAACTTGATGCTGGTGATGAGTATCTAGATATGGTGGAGTATGTTGATCATGATGAGGTGGACAAGAGAGATGTTTTTTTACTGTGTGTGGGTGGTTTTGCCTAGCGGGTTCGATTGTCTTCTCTAGGTTTTTAGTCCCATATTTGTTGGAATATTGGAATATGCGCAATGGGCACATATGAATGAATGCCCACTAAAAGGCCGGTAGCTCAGTGGTAGAGTACTTGGCTTGCAAGCAAGAGGTCATGGGTTCGATCCCCAACCTATCCACCCAATCATACAAGGCTTATTTCTCAACATGGTATCAGAGCCATGGTCCCAAGTAAAGGGTGCTCAACTGCACCGGGATAGTCCCCAATGGTGTAGGGATGAGAATGAGCAAAGCTTGGCCAGTGGAAAGCCCAACTTCTGCAGTGGTGGAGTGCTATAGGGGCGAGAATGAGCAAAGCTTGGCCAGTGGAAAGCTCAGTGCAGTGGTGGAGTTGCCCGAGGAGGGGAGCATGTGGATTGTGGTGCGCCCCCATTAAGGGGGAATGTTGGAATATTGGAGTATGCATAATGAGCACATATGAAGAATGATTGAGAGGAGGAGTGTCGAAAGCCCATCAAAGGGCTGGTATCTCAGTGGTAGAGTACTTGGCTTGCAAGCAAGAGGTCTTGGGTTTGATCCCCAACCTGTCCATGCAATTATACAAGGCTCATTTCTCAACAATATTACAGTATCTACGATGTTTATTCTTAAATAAAGTCTTTTGCCCTTCAAGCAATTATACAAGGCTCATTTCTCAACAATATTACAGTATCTATGATGTATTTTGAACTTTATTCTTAAATAAAGTCTTTTGCCCTTCAAGCAAAAAAAAGGGGAAGCCCATTAAGTGATAAAGTTTCTATCCATCTATAATTTGTCTACCAAAATTCTTAGAGGGAATTAAAGTCAATTTAAGATTCTCTATAGATTTCGCATGTGCTTTAAATGTTATTGAAAGTCTCCATTTAGATCTTTATGGAATGTTTTTAAGATGTATAGGGAATGGTGGTTGAAACTCCATTCCTGAGTTTACAGGTGGGGTCCCTGCTAAACTGGGAATGGAGGACCAACCTCCATTCAATTACAAACTAGAAATAGGGAAGCTTAGAAGATCTGCCTGTAAAATAGAAAAGCTCTGCTTGCCTGTGAAATAGGGAAGATCTGCCTGTGAAATAGAAATAGAAGATCTGAGAAAGAGGGGAGCTTTGCCTGCGAAATCTTTGAAGCCTACCTGCAAAATAGAAATAGAAGATCTTTGAAGCTATGCCTGCGAAGAATACAAGGCTCTCAGATCTGCAACTAAGAGGCTAAGAAGTGTGCTGAGAAGTTAAGAACGAGTCTGCAATTGAGAAGAAATCTGGAGAAGATCTTTGAATATGGCAAAGATCTTGGAAGCCAAGAACCAAGCTGAGAAGTCAAGAACTTGATGGACTACAAGTGAGAAGCTCTATGAACTGCAGCGACTGTCGCTGTAACCCTAATAAAGAACCTGGGTTGCTGGTCATGCAGAATGGATGAACCCTACTTCCATCTCGGTTGCAGGGATCTGCCATGTGGCGCGACAAGATTGCATGCCAAGACAAAAGAGTGGCCTGATTTCTATTTTGTTGTGTGCAACAAAGTGTTGAGGCATATCTACTTTAAGTTGTAGACCTAGTATATTTCTAGTGAAAGGTTGCCTTTTTATTTATCCTCCCCCCACCCCCATCCTCCTCTTTTTTTTAATGTCTAGGCATTTGATTTAATAATAACAAGCTAGTCATATAACAAATATGTCTCAAGTTCGAGGCCGATCAAAGTCACATGCAATATAAGGTGGTTGGGAGCATCATATGTCTAATTTGATGCTATGCTACCATCTGGCACATATAGAAATTGCTTCCTTTTTCTTCTGTCTTTATTTTTTTTATTTTATACGTAGTTGTGGCGTATGGCAAGATACACACTGACAAGGCCTTTGACAATGCCTAAGTAAAAAATTCGTAACTATTTGGACCCAACTTGGCCAAGGCATGGCCTAGGTGCAGAATGTGTTTGAATGAGTTTCTCTCTCTTGTTGCTATATAGGAACCCAAAAAATAACTAATTAGAATTCAAGTGGTTGTAGATTCAGGGATGTAGTGGTTGCCATTAATAGAACAATTCTTAATCCGGCTATGGCCTATGGTCTCAACAATGGTGATTTATGCATTCATATCAAATCCTCTTTAAACCCCCCGTTATTGTGCTATATATTTATAAATAAGCTAGTGGCTAAAACATTAGATGGGCACTTCGTTCCTAAGGATTTTTCACAACTCCAAATGGGCATTTTCTAGACTCTTGCCAAATTTGTATTGATCAAAATAGTTTATGAAAATATACAGGAGCTTTTATTTGAGCTAGAGTTTGTTTTATTGTTTGTAAACCTTCAACTTACCTAAGTTAAATTACATGGATATTTTTTCTAACTCTAGCTAACGTGGATTCAAGATTCATAGAATATGGTTCTATTCTATTCTATTCCTTCACAGTAAAAATGCTAGAGAGGTGTTTCGAGTTTTGCTATGCACAATTTAAAAGATTGCATTCCAATCTGAAATTGATACTCGAGCAATTGTTTGCACTCCTTCGAAACAAGGAAAGGGAGAGTGATTATGTCATTACAAGGCTTTCCATGTTCTAGAGGTACATTATACATGAATGGGAGCATAATGAGTCGAGGGAGTGCCCAATCTGATTATGCATGAGGCAAAATCATATAGAGCTAGCATATCATAAAGACAAAGACAAAGATTTGTTAGAAAGGGCAACAACTCTCTGCTGCAAGGGTACTAGAGTCCTTTTGTCATCTTATCATAGTCCTTCCTTGGCCCTCTTTTAGACCAGTTATTAGAAGCCTCTTCAATGTCTCCTGCCTTCTCGTCCTTACATTCTTGAAGAATATCTGAATAGGCCTTTAACAAATTGACACGAATCCATGAAGCATCTTCCAAAGGCTTACCAATAAATTTAAGTTGCTTAGAACCACTAGTGGATTTGTCACTCAAATTTTGGCTCACTTATTTGCCCTACTTGAGACAAATATTTTTCTTGATAAGCTTTAAAAGGAGTTATTAACAACATCATGCATTTTCCAACCTTGAGGTAATCTCAACTTATCTCCATTATGATTGACCACCTTATGTCTTGAAATGGCCCATGGAATTGAGGTGTCAACTTAAGGTTTTTCCTGCACTTATCCTTCTTAAAGTGGCATTTGTGCATCCTCATCCACACCCAATCTCCTTCTTGAAAAGTCATTTCTTGTTCTATCTTAGATGATATCTTCTAAAATGTTTACTGGAAGCCTGAAGCAAAATTATAAGATCTTTATGCTCAAGTATAAAATCACCAGCAACTGAAATATCATCATACACTGCAAAGAATAGCTCTCAAACATGATGATCATAGACTGCCTGAAAATGTGTGATCTTATTAATAGATTGAACAGAATTATTACACACAAAATCAATAATAAACAAGTAAGTTTTCCAATCTTCCTGATGTTCATGGACAAATCCCCTTAAGATGGAAGAAATAATCTTATTTACCACCTCGAATTGTCATCAGTCTGCAGATGAAAGGCAGTAGAGATGCTTAAGTTTTTTTTTAATTGCATAAATAGTATCTTCCAAAATTTGCTAATATCTCTGTCTGACACAATGATTTTAGGCAAACCATATAGATGAAATATCCTTTTGATAAAAATTGTCACCGTTGCTAACTTATTTAAACAAGGATTAAAGTGTGCTTGCCTAATCAAACAATCTACGATTACTAAAATCATCCAAAAGCTCATTTGGAAAACCCATAATAAAATCCATAATAATTTGTTCCAAACTTACTTTATAGAATAGGTAGGTAAAGGTATACCATGAGGTTTCTTAGTTCTAGCCGGTCAAGTAAAATATAGTTCAATCTTACCCAAGGTTGCAATGACCCCAGGGTAACTAGCAATTAATCAGGTTCGAAAGACACAAACCATAAGTAACTTTAGACCTTTATATAAGAAACCATTAATTATCTGATATCGAAAAGTATTATCAATTTAAGCCATCAACCGAATATCTTCATAATCTGGATCAATTGCATATAGTTGTTTCATTTCATCTGAATGATGAGATCTTAGCGTCTTCTAAAAGTAAACGATGTGCCGATCCAGGGCTGCTCTCTGAAGAGGTAAGAAACCTGTCTTTTGTAGCATGATCTGATATGGTATCGTGGATATCACCCCCAGTGCTCGGGCCAAAAAGGCTTTCTGTAGCTGCTCCAAATCATTCCAGTTAGCAGGGGACACCACGGGGCCCCAGACCTTGACCTCTTATAAAAAGAACAGGCTCCACCAAGACCCTGAACAGGTGCGACTGATGGGTCTAGTCATATAAGTCTGCTATGCGATTGTTGTTCTGTATCGCATACAACACCTTTCAGCCCGCTATCGCCCCTAGACGGATGGAAGCATCCCATTACATACTAGAGGGGAACTGCACTCCCAATATCTATAGGTGGATTTCACTTTCACATTTTTCCCTTCGGTAACTGAAGAAGAAGGGGACTTGTGGCTAACGTGAGGATGGAGGACCATCTTAGTCTTGGCCAGGTTGGCTCTATATTGTGTATAAAGCCTTTCAGCCTACTGTCACTTGCTGTTATAGATACAACTATCCCAATACGTAGTAGCAGTGAACTCCTCTCCCATGTACTTACATTGTTTGTATCACTTTTACACGATGAACTTGCTCGGTAAAGCAAGGCTGCCTTTGTTGTCATGAAGACAATCTGAAGAGCAATTTAGCCTTAGTCAAATTGATGCACATTCCAGAATCCTGGCAGAGGTATAATTTGTATACTTCATTTTGCAACTCTGGGGGATTCCCAACTGCATTATCTTTCCCACAACTTCTCCCTAGGCAAAATCTACAAAGTAGTAATACAGATTCTTCTATTTATTTCTGTTGTCCTCTCTCAAGGCCCACAACATAGAAATATGATCGATGATGGGGTGTCTAAATCTGAACACTGCCAATGTAAGGGCACCTAGCTCCATGTCCTCTGCTCATGCTATTAATTGCTGCTCAAGAATTTCAGCCAATAATTTTGCCAACAATGAGATGATATGTTTGTGTTGTAGTTGGGGGGCAGTGAGAATCCCTCACCTTATATATTAGAACACACTCTGTTGGCAATCCATTGCATCGGGGTGGGAGAGGTGCAGGAAGAGGATGAAGGGGGGAGGAGGGATCTTCTTGAAGCACTCTACCCTAGAAAATAAGCTAGCCAAGATGGGCATCCCTGCCCACTTTAACAACTCTGCTTGCATGCTTTGAAGTCTGCAACCTTGCTGTTTGCGAGATGTTGCAAGCCTTTAGCAACATTTTCCATATTATAACCAATGTCTGACTTCTCTGTGATGGCACCTGATTCTAAACCCTAATGGGATCATAAAGCTGCAGTAAGTACTGCACCCACTATTCTAAATAGATGTTTTTTGCAGGTTGCACAGGCATTTGTATGTCCAAAGATGACCATTCAAGGAGGTCGAACATTTTTGCCGTTATATATTATGCCCTCTTGCCTTTGAGAAAAGCTTTATATTGTTTGATTGCCTGTGATCTGGAAGTGGGGTCAAGTTTAGACTACTTGTTTCAAGGAAAGACGGCTAAACATGAATGCCTACACATCTTCTTCTAAAGGCACTTTGCAGCACATAGAAGGCCGAGAGAAGGATGGTGACCAAATTATCAGTTTGTTGCTCCAAAGTGGGAGGCTGCAGAATTACTAATAACTATCTTGTTGATAGCTGGGCATAAGATTCTGCTTCGTTGTAATCCAAACGAAGCTGAGGCACATGGAAGGTAGCTTATTATTGGGTCTCCACAGGTTGGTAGTCTATCTCAAAGAAGGGGGGTTAATGATCTGAATCCACCTCTTCATCTCTCTATCGGTTCCCACCTGCAGATGCATGAGAAGGTATAACATAATCTTCAACGTTGGATCCACCCCCCTTGATTCTCTAACCCACAAGTGTTGGGAGGAGGAAGATGGTCACTGTGCAAGAAAATGGCTTATAAGCAAGTAAAAGATGTTGCACATTTCAAGCAAGAACATATAAGACAACCTCATTATTTTACATCCATATCTCTATGCTTGCCAATGCTATAATGCAAGGCACAAAGCGTAGCCAAGCCACAAGAGAATCATATTCTCGTCTTGCTCAATCATCCAAAACCCATAAAAGAGCAACTATTATCACCTTCTTCCTTTTTTCATGAAACTGCAAATCCCATCAACTTCAAATTGGTAAGCAGAACCTGCACGTATTAATTAATAGAAAAGAACACCTTATTGGAACATGACGTCTTGCACAACGTTCAAGAAGTCTAGAACTTTGATGAAGATAGAATAAAACTTGCCCATTGAGACCTGAAGCTCTGATACCATTGAAATGGACAGATGATCCCAATCACAAGCTTTCCATAGAAACTGAATGGTCTTTTGAGCTATCTCTGGGGAACTTTATAGCCTGCAAACCCTAGCCCTAAAACAATAGGCCCCAACCTAAAATAAGCAAAACCTCTTTTGATTGAAGGTGTTCTATTATATCTATGTATTTAAAAAAATAGAAAGGGACTATTTGAAAGGGAGTCGTGACCTTATTATCTTGAAAAATAAAAGCTTAAACATATAATATCGAAGATACCAAAAATTTAAAATGTCTGATCTTGGCATATTTACTGAAACTAAGGACTGTAAACCATTAAAGTTTTTCTGGTCAAGATATCAGCTAGTCTTTGTCATTAGACTCGTCTTTGTACATTTTTAGAGGATCTGGTCCTCTGATAATGCGAGTCGTATCATAGTACAAGAAGGAGCATTAGAGAGCCTTGATAAAATTATATCTGTTAGCAGAGCCTTTTGTTTGACAGATCAGTCCACGCTTCGAGTCAGCTTCCAAACCCAATGAGTAGGTACAGTCATAGTCTTCATCAAAGTGGTGGGAATTCGTACCCGTTAGATAGTTTCTAGCCCATTTCTCCATGTCTTCAAAAGTCTTGTTAGGCCAGACTATTCTTCAAGTACGGATGGATATCTTTTCTGCATACAGAAATTGATTACGAATAAACTTTTATTAATCTAATAAACATCATAGTTCAATTGGGAGACAATGATTTCTGCCTAAATAATGTTATTGTTGAAGATTACTTCATTTTTAGCCTTCCAAATTCTCCAAAAGAGAATGTAGAAACTCAAATGCCTGGGTGACCGGGGATGAGAAAGTCTCGGCCATTTTCCTCTATAGGAAGATTCAGGTTAAAGGTTAAGGAACAAACTTCAATAGTCCATTCTGACCAAAGACAACTCTTGATACATAGCTTCTACAAATAACAGACATCTCCGGCAAATGTCAGTATTGGAAAAATTAAGCCTAAATCTCTACTGTTTGTGGCAAGGCCCTTATGCCAAAGTTGCCATATAAAAGTTTTAACCTTTGATTGAATTGAAGATTTCCAAAGGTGTTGGAGATTCCTTCCCTCAGAAATTCCCCATCTTGAATGTAAAGTCATCTCTTGTTCTCTATTCAAAAATTGATAGACATCTTTCACTATAAATTTGGAGAGTCCCTTAAAATGCCAGGTGGTTCTACTATGATTCCTGTGGGTCTACATAATATAATCAGTTATAGCTTTGTACAGGGATCTACTAGCATCTCCTTCGTTTCTAAGAACCGATTGATCAAAAAGAAATATGGTTCCTTCTTGAAAAGATCTGCAATGAGATTGATCCTTTGAGCTGCCAATTTCTTGCTTGATAATGAAAACTTCGGACCAAATAATGGTACTATTTTCTTCAAGAAGACATAGATTCCAGAAAATAGTTTAAAAAACAGAAGTAGGGATGTTCCAAATACACAAGCCTCTTACTTCCAACCAGGCCTTAATCCATTTTCTAATAATAGGCAGTATATTTGAAGGAACTTTGAAATCGAAGAAGGCAACATCTAAAAGGTAGAACTTCCCATTCCAACCATAAGGTTTACATTTAGATATTTAATGTTTGATCAAAATAGAAGTAGAATGCCTATAGCATTATTAATAGCTCTGAAAGATTACTTGGCTGCAACGACAGTTGCATAGTTTTCAATATTAATTACGCCAAGACCTCCCATGTTCTTGGATTTGCAGCACTGCTCATAGAAACCGGAGTCCAACATCTCTTGTTACTTCCACCAGAAATGAATCTGCCAAATACTTTGGATGAAGGCAATGACAGAATTGGCAAGGATGGATCAGCCCACCTTAGATAGATATTTGGAGTTGAGGTTGTCCAGCTGCATTGAACCTGATTGCAAAAGGAATGTGAAGCATCTTGGAAGGAATATTGAGAGAATTGAAATTACAGCCTAGCTAATTGGCAGCGTTGGCACTCAAAATTTGACCATGAGCAGTGAGCATTGATTTTGTAGGGTTGATCTTGCAGCCAGAACAAAGGCCAATGTTGGAGAGAATAATATTGGTAACTTCAACAATAGAGAACGATGTGCATCCACCGCTCTCATGTATAAACTCAAACGCATAGGTGATAGCGCTAATAGTGAATGAAAATCAGTCACTTGAATGTTGAAATGTTCCCTGATATGGTGATATGACGTGCATTGTATAAATGTATGGTACTCAACACATAGACTTGCAATTGAGACTGGCCGGTGGTCTAAAATCCCTGTCGAGGATCGTATTTGCAAGGTATGCGAAGAAAGTCAAATCGAGGATGAGTACCATACGTTTATACAACACGGCATATCACCATATCAGGGAACATTTCAATATTCAAGTGGCTGATTTTCATTCACTATTAGCGGTATCACCTATGCATTTGAGTTTATACATGAGAGCAGTGGATGCACATCGTTCTCTATTGTTGAAGTTGCAAAAGTTTTCAGGCTCCATGGTCTCTCGAGGCCCTACGTGAGCTAGACACATATTATTATTATTATCAATGGTCGATTGGTCGAGGAAAGTATCATCTGCAAAATGCCCATTAAGGATCTGATTAGTCCAATCATTGGCATGAAGATATAAACCTTGGATAAGATTCTGCTTCTTTGCCTTTTGAACTTTATCATGGAGAGCTTCCATAAATATTAGGAGGAAAAAGGGGGCAACGGGGAAACCTTGCTTAACTTCTCTTTTTACGTTGAATCTCAAGCTGCATTCACCATTAATTAAAACAGAAGAAGTGGAATTGTAATGAGAACATGATCTTAGAGTGAACGGCGTGAACGTTGCATCTTGTTTTTTTTTTGTTCTTGTGGCTGCCGCTACTAATGGAGCATGTGCCGCGTCAGAGCAACAGAAAGAATGCTTGTTGTCACTACACACATGAGACTGATTAGTTAGAGTCCTTCCTATTTACCTTCTATGCTATGATGAAGCATGACTGTGTGTGTGCATGTATTGAAGACGAGACAATGCAGTCTAAATGCAAGTTAATAATGATGGTCTTTTAGGCATAATGTAGCTGGCTCAGGATCGAATATGACCAGCATTACTTTAGTAATGAAGATATTAAAGCCTATCATTCCTAGGTTGTGGGTTAAACATCCTCAAATTAGGGTCTCTGGAACTTATACACAGATCTCGAATATACACGCCATGCAGAATGCAGACCTATGCAATGGAGTGATGGCTTGTAAAAGTAAGACAAAATTTATACCTCTTATTGCCTCTGCCACTGTTCCGTCAAGGATTCATGTTGTATATCTACTATCTACTATATATAGATTCTTATGTTTTGGCGCTATCCGGCCGTCGTTTCAAATCCGACGGCCCACGTCGCTCGGGGACATATCCGACGACCCAGATGGCTTGGGAGTTTATATATAGACCATCCCTGATCCGAGGTTGCTCTCGATTCGAAAGGTCAATCCGAGATCCCACGGCTCACATCACTCACGAGACACATCCTATGGTCCGGATGGCTTGGGAGTTTATATAGAGGCGATCCTACGGCCCAGTTGCTCTCGACCGGATTTGTCGATCCGAGATCCTATGGTTCATATTGCTTCGGATATTTTCCCGTGGTAGCGATCTCGACCTTGATCAGGTCCAAGATCCTACGACTTCGTTGAATGCTCGGCTCTCAATTAAGGCCGATCCGAGATCCTACGGCTCACATCACTCTGAGACACATCCTATGGTCCAGATGGCTTGGGAGTTTATATATAGACGATCCTACGGTCCAGGTTGCTCTCGATCTGGACTGTCGATCCGAGATCCTATGGTTCATATTGCTTCAGATATTTTCCACGTGGCGCGATCTCGACCTTGATCAGGTCCAAGATCCTACGACTTACGTTGCATGCTCGGCTCTTAGGGGAAGGCTTTAGGGGAAGGCTTTTAAAATTTTTAAGTTATTTGGGGGATTTGAACCCTGATCATTGCTTCCAAAGGCCCCCCTTCTAACCACTAGAACAAGCATTGATTGAACTAATATTTTAAACATACTTAAGCATATTGATAAGATAAAATAGAGTACTAGAAAGTTCTAGAATGTTCTGGAAGGCTCCAGAATAAAAAGTTAAGAACCTTCTAGATAGTTCTAGAATGCTCTAGAAAGTTCCAGAAAATCCTAGATCATCCCACGACAACACCTTAACCAACTCTCCATGAATCTATCAAAAAGTTGTAAAATATTCTGGAAAGTTGTAGAAAATAAGGGAATCTCATTAAATAAACACAAGGGAATCCATAGAGATCTTGAGAAACTTGATTCTAGAGATTCTGAAATTTTCTAGGACTTTCGAGAATGTCCTAGAATGTTCTAGGACTTATTCTAGAACATTCTAAAAAATAAAAGAATCTCACAACATTGAAAGGAATCTTATAAAATTTAATGGAATCTACATAAATTTAAAGAAACCTTCATGAAGCCTTTTAGAATCTAAGGGAATCTCACAAAATCTAGAAGAGTTCTCATAAAATCTAATGAAATTTTGGGCAATCTAGAAAAATCTAAGGCAGTCTCATAAAATCTATGCAAATCTAAGGGAATCTATAGGAATCTCATAGAAATTGAGGGGAATTTAAGGACATCTTCATTACATTATAGACAATCTAGGGGAATCTTAATAGAATCTAAGAAAAGCTCATAGAATCTCAAGAAATCTAAGAAAATGTAAGGGAATCTCATAAAATTTATTGGAATTTAGAAGAAAATAAAAAGTTTTTGGGCCTTGCAAATGGTAAAATAATAATGTCATAAAATGTTATAGATGCTCATGTTTTTTAAGTCCTTTTTCTGAATACTGGATTCGAAGTAAAAGATTATCCACCGCTGCAGCAAATGAGCTGGATGAACCCCATATGCTCTCATTAATCTCATAATTTTTTGAGGATTTTGAAGGTATATGCTAATCCGAGTTGGGCGCTTTATATTTGAATATCTATCGGTCGGTGTACATATTTTGACATATATGAGTTTGATGGATGAATTCAAATGAGATATATAGCAGTGTGTACAGCTAATTATAAGCTCATCCGCCTCTGTTTTGGCATAAAGGGCAAGACCCAAAAATTCAAACAAGATCACATTTGGACTGGCCAAATCTGGCAGCCCAAATTTGGATTTTTCTGAATTCTATTCTATTCTATTGCCAATTCGAAGTTGTTTGAAGTAATGGGACCAGCTCGCAGCCAGAACTCCTCTAGAATTTCCTCTATTTGCTCATCGCCCTAGCTCTGTTTGCTGTAACAGTTCTCAAGGATACCGGAAAAAGATATCCCCTTTTGATCTAATGTAACTTTGAGCATAGCTAAAGATCTGATGGTTGCGAGCTATTTTTAGCTTTGCATATTCTTTTTCTATGCTGAAAAGTAAATCTTATCCATTAAAAACAACAATATCTAGATTCCAACCCTCAAATGTGATTGAATGTATATATTGCATCAAGCTATGACCGTTAAAAATAGGGAAAAATAAAAAATATACATCTTTAGATTTTTCATTGCAAGCATTGGTTGCATATGCAATATATGGCAGCCAATTCTTTAGATAGTATTTATACTTCCAAGCCATCTACATGCAAGGACAGAGGTAAATTGATGAGCTTAAGTTGGTTCTATATTTGAATTAAGTTGCTGTTCTAAGCCCCATACTATTTATCTAAAAACCTCATTTCATGCCATTTATCTAAAAACCTTATTTCATCACAATAGTAAGCCCCATACTATTTATCTAAAAACCTCATTCATCACAATATAGCCCTTTTCTTGTGGAGCAAGGAAAAATATTTGGACATAAAACCATGTTTCTCATTTTGCTTCATTTGATAGAGAGCCAGTGACCATAACCAAAATACCTCCAACAACTTGATCTCCCACCTGTAGTCACCATAATCCAACGACATAATCTTTTTTATGGATTTGTTACAGATATCCTGTTAGGAATCAATGTTCCAAATAGAAATTGGATATGAGCTACAAACTAGAACATAGGTTTACAATTAAAATGCATTACAAAAGAAAGATATATACTACAAATTGAAATTCATAATGATATAGATGTATACATATATTTTGTGCGGCAACAACATTATCGATTACACCATTTGGACAAGCTTTTGCTTATTTAAGTTGACTAACATCAGTGTACAAATGATAAACCACAAAAGACGATGGATGTAGCATGTTGTAATACTGGTTTACAAAGACATAGCCCATCTACACCTATTCAGCATTTTGAAGAATCCTTATAGAAGTGCTCTCAACACCACGATCTGAAAAGTAAATATAATTCGAGCAATGGTTTATTAGGTGTCTACCTACATGTATATCATAATATGTATCATGTATAATACCAACTAATCTTGCTAATAAAAATAAACAACAGCACAAGCAAATTAATATTGAGCATTAAACAACATTATCCTAGATTGGTAACCACATTTTCTGTAATATATATTCATAAACAAAAGAAAACAAAACAACAAACAAACGCACACTTTCAGGCTATAAATAAGGCCCGACACATGAAACGACAAAAAATAAAAAACATGAAAACAAAACGACCAAACAAGAAATATGAAAACACACTCTTGGGCCACCGGAGGGCAACCCTTCCTGCGCAGCACCTTGTTTTTTAAGAAATGTTGCAAAAATTCCAAAATATTATGTTTTGGAATGTGCATCGTAGGAACATGCGACGTAAGACGTATTAAATAACTTGTATATATATCCTTTGCTATCATATCTATAGACGGCACTGAGGTTGTTATATAAACGATTTCTTCAGAAGCATCAAATACCACAAAGCATAATTCATACCTTGCTAGGGTGGTAAGTGGAAGGGCACTGCCTAAAGCCAATAGAAAATCCAAGCAGCTAGCCCTAAATGCTTTAAAATTTTACCTGTGGGATCTCTTCAATGTTGCAGCATCAGATTTCCAGCAGTAGAAAAAGAGTGTGGTAATGTAAACATTAAGAGACAAAGTGAATAATAAAATAACAAAGAATCCACATTCCTCACCAATTTATTTTGAGAATATATACTTGATTGAGGTCAGAAATATGTTGGTGCATGAATTCCAGGACCAGAAATATGTCTTCATTGCTTTTACAAGACTTTGTGTAGGTGCAATGAACAAGACTCGCAAAGTATATACCATGGAAATCTGTAATGTAAAAGCAGGAACCTGTATGCTAGGTATCGAAACCAAATCCGCATCCAGGCAAATGTGACAGGGTAATTTTCGCATGGAAGAAACCATCAGGCAATTCTGAAACTGTATTTCTTGTAAGTAACAAGAAATATGATAGCTTCTATGGCCGCATGGATACCTATCTGTGCCAAATCCGACTGCCTTAGCCATGCCAAATCTGGCAGATACTTGCCCTATTAGCTGGAAATGTATAAGATAATTCATGCCATCAAGTGGAATCTTATAGTGAAGAAGAACTAAAGAAGAACTGTAGAGGCACTGTTAAAGACGTCATTGTGAAGAAAAGTGACGGTAAAGGGGGAAAAAGATTCGGATGTGTTGCCCTAAATTAAAGGCATAAATATATCGCAATTCCGATAGCAGGCAATGACCCAAATCGACTATAAAACATCGTGCAAGAGGAAAAGAGTCAATGTTAGAATGCAGAATCTTGCACGCCTCTTCATTCGGCACTTTTCAACTACTTTTACAATCTAACAGTATACAACAAAAGCTCTAATATAAGAGATCACGCACAGACTATCCTCTAATTTCGGCTATATATAGATATTAATGAGGGTAGTTATCCTTCAAAAGAAAAATATATAAGAAGATACTTTGTGTACTTTGAAGCCACAACAACAACGTTGCAAATGTTATTTGTTTTTGAATAAACCTATACATATTTGTGGGCAGGATAATGTGACAAGGTCTGAAGAATTATATAAGTCTTATTTGTCATAGCATATGTATATCAATGTGCCTCTTGTTAAAAATATTTAAGATGATTACTATGATCATACAATATATATGGCGAATGACATAAAGAGCGATATTAATATTGCTTTCTAGCAGTGAACTAGGACTAGAGTGAATATAATGAGGGATGTAATACATCTCATGAGCGTGAAAAATGCAATTCTTTTTCCCTTTCCTTTTTTCTTTCTTGTAATAAATTCAATATTTTTTACTTCTAATATTGATATGTAACAGGAGTTTGTGGCATTGGTTTTGCAAAGGTCACGTGTTTTATATTCTTTGCCATAATTTTTAAATGTAATTTAAGTCTCTATGGTGAGTAAACATGCTTCCAAATGATTTCTCTGTGTCAACTCAAATATCCATATTAATATACTAATCCTATTTCAGGTATTAGCAGTGACCAATCTACAGCTTATGCTTTACTTTTCTTGGCTCTAGCCCTTAGTTATCATGCTTCAACTTAAATATAAAAGTTCTATACATAGGGAAGGTAAACGATGTTTTCTATTAAGAATTGAATTAAATTGAACTAAACTGAGTTTTATCGTCCGCAGAGACCAATCAACCTATGGGACTCTTGAAAGAACAATTAGAATATAGGATTTGTAAAAATGCACTGATGCATTTGCCTATAATGATAGGTAGCATGGTGAAAATAAAATGAAAGTAACAGCCTCAAGCCAATCTTCGAGGCATAAAAGCTGAAACATTTTGAGATGAATTGACCACACCTCTTTAGATAAGGAACAATTTGAGACCGTATACGCTCTAATCCAAGTTGATCGTTTGGGAACTTGTTCTAGGTTGGGCTTGCCAATCTGATTGTTTCAAATATGAAAGCTCTACTTCTTACAATAGCTATGTAAGACTTTTTTGAGCTACAACAATTTTGTATGTTATATATTGTAATCCTCGTCTTTCTTAACTCTTTTCCTTCTTGAAATCAGTGTAACTGTGTGTCTGTGCGTGTGTGTGCTTTTTTTTTTTTTTTTTTGGCGCTTCCGACTATTGTAGATTCATGTAGTATCTTTTTTTTTTTTTGGATTGCTTCTTATTAAGGGGTGATTTATTAGGGCTGGATTTTTTTTTTAATTTTTTTCTGGTGGTGAAAAACTTTTGATTGTGGACTAAGGTTTTGGCCTTTCCAATGCCAAATCTTTTTTAGATCTGTCGAGAAACTTAGTTTATAAGCCGAACATTTAAAGCTTCCAGAAACAATTATCATTTCCATCTAGATAGATTTGTAACTGAGGGGACTAATGCCTTTATAGACATTGACTTCCGTTTCTTTTAGCTTCTTTCTTATCTCCAAAGCTAGACTGACATTCCTTGGGCATCAATTTCTAGTTTGCTTGAGTTGGGAGTTAGACATATGGTAGATGATCCAAGCTTCCCCCTTTCTTTTTTTTTTTGAGGGCAAGGTTTCTTGTATTCCATTTGAGAATATACATAGTGGAGTGGTACAGCTTCAAAGGTATACACATAGTCTTAAGCTTAAGAGCAATGAAAATCATGGTCCTTATAAAATGGATCCATGAACCAAATTAGGCAACTGAAGGTAATAAATAGGTTAACAAATTTCCAGTATCCAATTTGAAAATAAAAAGAGTTATATAGTAAGACAAGGTTCCAGTCCCATACCAGATTCTTCATTATGCTTCAACCATGTCTTGCATAGTCAAATCAGCAATAGTTCTATGCCCCAAAATACTTAGTAGTTCTAATTCATCCACAGAAAATTTAGTGAAGTCCAAGAGGAGTAAGACGTGTGCCTCCCTCTTTTGCCGCCTGAAGTGGTAAAGCTTCATAAAGAAAGGTTTAAGGCTATTATATCTTCATGCTTCATGCCTTTTGAGCAATTTCTCAATAGCCATTGCGTGCTCCATTTCCTGTTTGAGTTGGATAAATATATCAGCCAATTCCTTCTTTGAAAGGGTAGTATCTTCCTCGTCTGAGTTGGCAGCATCCCCCATCCATCGTGTTGAACCTCCATGCCTGCTAAGTTTCCTCTGCTCCTCTGTGCAATACATCATCAGGTATAGCTAGATTTAGATAAAAACTTATATAAATCCTGATAACCCCCTAATTTGTTCCAAGCCTGATCAGGTTTTTTGCCCTTGAGAAATCTGTGAGCAACAATTGAGATCTAAATTTCCTCAAGGAAGGTTTTTTTAACCAGATTAAGCAAGGATTTTTCTTCTCCATTACAATCATGTTCCTATATTGCCATATTACCTAGCAAGTTAGAGCTCTGGTTGTATTCAACATCTTACTTTCAGCATTCAGAAAACTAAGAAGGTTTATTTTGTCAGAGTGCCCTGGATAATCTGGAAGGCCCAACTTCATAATTCAATAATCCGTGGATAGGTGAAGATATGGTTGGAAGTTTCCACATTTCCACGTTCAGTGTATTGGCTGGCTATACTGCTATCATATTTGGACTTGCTTATGTTGGAGGCTAGACTTTGATAGACTAGACTTTGATAGACTACCAACCATCTAAGGTCTTGATTTTTTTGCCAGTGTACACATGCCAACTTTTGGCACGAACTGTGGCTAATCTCCTTCCTCACACCTCCATAGTCTTACTGCTCTTGAGGGTTTATTAGCACACATGACTTTATTTACATCTTTAACTGAATAGCTTTCTTTTGTTTATGTGCCACTGATTAGAATTCAAGCTCAGCTCATCATATGACCCTACCTTTGACATCACCATCTAATTGATCTTCCTGTCTATATCTGAACCTGGGTCAAGTTGATTTCATTCCAGGACATTCATCTGTTATTGATTCTGAGGTTGTCAATCTTCTGGATTCCTGCATTAAACCCATTGCATGTATTTCTGAGGATGTTAGAGAGCCAAGCAACCTATTCCCTCATGTGCCACAGATCTGGATGCCAGAAGAAATTAATGCCTTTGCATCCATCATGAGAGGTCTAAAGCATAGACATGCTTCATTCCAGGCTTGTAGCACCCGTCTAATCATATTAGATATATGTACAGAAGGAGGGACTTGGAAAAAAGCAGAATCTAGAATGTTGTGCTTTATGGTATGACTGGCAATTAAAAATGATTTTGCACCCAATATCTCACCAGTTTAAGTGCAGGTGATGGCTTAGAAGCATAAATTGATCTCCATATTATCTTAGATGCCAGTGCTTGTACTGAATGAATATATCCTTGCATCCTAATCCCCCCTTCAATTTTGGACTTGATCAGATATGTCTATGCAACCTTATGTGACCCCTGCCAAATGAACCTTCTAATAACACTCTTAATTTGCTTATATGAGGCTTTATCTCCTACTATAGCTGAGGGGAAATAAACATGTGTGCTTTCAATAATAGCATTGGCTATTTCTACTCTGCCAGCCAAGGAATGATAAAGATAAAGATAAAGATAAAGATAAAGATAAAGAATACATATGATTCTTGAGACAATTGGTTCCCATAAACCATGTAGAGAGCTTTTAAGGGCTAAAGGAATCCCCAGGATAGTTGTGGTTGACCTTCTGTTCAAGATGGCTAGTTTGAAAATCTTGTATAAATAGTTATGGAATTGACATAAAAGAAAATGCTATTATCCTATACAATGACTCTATTTGGAGAATAAAGTTTTGTGCATATTCTTGTAAGCAGTCTTTTGTACATGTTTTTTATCCAAGGTTATAGATGAAGTAGGACTTGGAGGATTTGAAAGATTCTCATATTTTTCAAGGGCAAAACTAAGTGCTTTTCAGAACACAGAGATTTGGTCAAGGATTGAGTAAATAGAGAATAGAATAGAATAGAATATGATTTTATCGTCCACGGAGACCAACTGGCCTATGGGACCCAAGCACAAAGAGAGAGCAGTAGGAGTATTACTACCAGGATTAAAAAACCCCCGCCCCTAAGGGTTTTCGGGGGAAAAACCTTAGTAGCAATAAGGATGCTGACATACTGCATAGTTATATACATAATCACAAATGCGGTGAGGTTCTTGTCGGACGGGGGCATAACCGAAGTCATTATCCATTACCTCCCGGAGGTCTGATCCCAACAAGCCCGAGGCCGCGTGCTCAGTAGCTCATGCGAGGGTCCGATGGGGCACAACTAGCAGAGCATACAGAACGCGGATATGCTCGTGCCGGACGGGCACGGGGCGTGACTTTTTCATCCTCAATGGCTGTTGGCGGCAGCGGCGGACTGGTCCTCCGCGGCTCTCGAATCCATCTCCTGTCTCAATGCGGAAGTGGTGTGCACACAATGCGAATGGAAGCAATCACCTGGCGGCTTTTTCATGGGTAGATGGGTGCGTGGGTAGTGGTGTGGGCCCCTCGTGAGCATGGGATTAACCTGCTGCCGATAATTTGCCACCTTGACATGTGGCCCGGGGCCTCTGCATCCCAAAGCTTGGCCATGAAGCAAGCATCCAAGTACTACTTCAAGGCGGTAGCGTTCCCCGGTGTATGCCTTTGGTCCACATCGTGTGCACCGCACATTCCATCGCGAGAACCACTGGGCTTGCTTGTCTTTTTCCCGGGGCTTTGAGTCGCCGGGCCCCATCGCCTTTGCCAAAGCAAGGTTGGGCAGCGGGCTTCATCCATAGCCACCACCTTACGGAAGTAAATAATGTGGCGTTCAGTAGCAGCCCTCGTAATGGAAGGAAGCTTGTCTCTCGGAGCAAAGATCGATATGGGACCGTGGATTTCACTCCCGATTGCCGGGCCAAGAAGGCCTTTTTGTACTGCTCTAGATCGTTCCAAGTGGTGAGGGATATCTTTGGCCCCCACACGCCCCATAGAGGAGGACCGGTTCAACCAAGGCCACGAACAAGTGTGCTGGTGACCCCATGCATCTGACTACGCCTTGTGACCGTTGTTTTGCATTGCATACAAGGCTTTCCGACCCTCACGGTGACCCGTAAACGATGGATGCATCCGGTGTGTGGTAGTAGAAAACTCAATGCCCAAATACTTATAAGGCTGAGCCACCTCCACTACTTGCCCACGGTAAGTGAATGAGGGAAGCGTGGGTGCGGATGATGGGACCCGGCAGACACCCTCGTCTTGGCCAAGTTAACTCTCATGCGGTGAATTGGCGAAAGTGTCCAAAGCATCGGTGGCGTTGCATGTCCTCTGCGGGGTATATGCGGCAGGTCAACATCATCGGCATATATGAGTTGCGGATTATGTGGTGCATCAAGCGGCGCCTCCCGGTGCTCGGCTAGCCATTCTTCTAGCTGGTCAATGTACAAACCGAAGAGCGCGTCGGGGATAGAGGGCAGCCCTGGCGCACCCCAATGCTACTAACAACGAAGCTCCCCCGGCGGTGTGAGGCGGCCCAGGAGCAAGCCTCGTATAGTCGTATATAGTATTACGCAAAGTCGACGGGGGTCCCGGTACCGTCTCAATCGTCCCACAACTTATCTCGAGGCACGTGTCAAAAGCCCGCTGCGAAATCCACAAAGCAACGATGATGAGGTTCGGCGTTGATTAGGCTATCCTCTATGAATGTTGAGTGAAGATATGGTCAATAGTAAAATGCCGGGGCGGAAGCCTGCCTGCGTGAGAGCCCGCACTTCTCCATCCTCGCCCAAAGTGTCGGGCTGCTCAAGAATCCGACAAGCAACTTGGCAAAGGCGTAGCCGACCATAACCATAATGCGGTAGTTGGTTTTTGTGGGGTCCCCTGCTTTGTATATGGGCACAACTCTACCGGGGTAGTCGGTCGGGGAAGCCTTCTTGCAATGCCCTATTGAAGAGTCTTTGAGAACCGGCACCATTGGGGCCCGACCCACTTGAGAAGCTCTGCACGCATACCATCCAAATCTGCGCCTTCCGTTAGCGTTGCCGGACCCATTATGACATCCCCTTCGGTAATGACCCGGTGCTAGGCACTGTCATGGAAGTACTGCTTCCGACTTCCCATTGGGTCATACAACCGCCGCAGAAGTATCTCACCCATTGTTCGGGGTAATATTTCATGTGGGTCGTCTGATGGGCTTACTCAAGACCTTTCTCCGAAGTCCCTAGGGTGGCGGTCTAGTAGACCAAACATCATTCTTTGGTGCTCGCAAGGTACACGGCTTTCTTGGTCTTGAGGAAGGAGCGGTATTGACGGACGGCTGCTGGGCGAATGGTGGGGTCCAGCACTTGGCGGAGCCATCGCTTCACTCCCGACATTAGTCATCGAACCCGGTGATTGCGGCTAAGGTGGTTGCAGCCCCCACGTGGATCGTCGGCGGCCTCCCAAAGCATCTGTCGGCCCCCACCCTCGGAAGGAGCTGGTTGGCTGGCCGTCTGGCGTTGAAGTGTGGGGAGCTGCAGCACTCCCGGCAGCTCATGCTCAAGCATCCTCGCATAGACCGCCGCATGGTCATAGTCCAGACGCAACCGTGCTACATGGGGTGTTGGGGCAATGGGTGCTCGGTTGGCCTGCCAATCTATCTGCAAGAACAGGGGCTGATGGTCGGAGCCTACTTCCTCGTCCCGGCCCCCTGTCCCGACACTGAAGCGAGTGATCAAGTGTAGGCATTGCTCGTCTGCTAGTGATCTTAAACATTTGGTCAAGATAGATTGAGAAATAACTTGAGTTATGTTGGATGTATAATATAGGATATAGATTTTGTCCATATTGCAAATGCTGATTGGAATAGCCATCTTGATGGTAAAGAGCAACCGTAGCAAATATAGCAGTGGAACCTAAAAGTATAAGGACATACCTGAGCTGCAATGGAAGTAAATGTTACAGCAAGGTGAAGTCCCACAATTGAAATTATATAATTTGATAGGAAGGTACTACAGCAATATGCTCAAGAATTTGGGGTTACTGTCCATATACTTGTGCTCTCTTATTGAGTCATTTGAGGGATGTATTGAAAGGATGTTAACTTCATCACAATCTATCAAGGAAAGTAAGCATTTGTTGGGGATTGCATCATGGGATTCTTGCTAGTGATGGAAAAAAACTTGATGGTTTGAATAATTTAGATTGGTTCGAGGTATTCTAGCTCGGGTTAGTAAAGAAGCTAATTGGATTATGCGTGAGAGCATGCCAGTAATTTTTTAGTGTAAGAATAGAGGTTTGTTTGACATATAAGATAAAGACTTTTATAGCTTGACTAATAAAATGCTAAGTTATGTAATTAATTTATTAGTAAGAAAAACAAGCTAATTGAATTGCATATGAGTATTCTGTAAAATGCACTCCTTATGGAGGGAGTGACTTTGGGGAAGCATATCGGTAGAAGTATGTTGTAGTTGCTAGGTGATATGACATCCTAGAATAAGCTTTTTCTATGGAGAGGAAAATGCTAGACCTTTTATGTGTTCTTGTATAATATATCTAGACATGTTAAATGCTTGGATACCATGGTGATGTCAAGGTTGCATTATGTTAGCATGTACTTGTTTAGCAATCTGCAGTTTGAACAAAAGTCTCTACCGTCCAGGCCTAATTCGTGTTCCAATTTTCAGTTTGGTTTGACGCGGGTTCTGCACACCGCCTTTGATATGGTGAGGCTTCAGCATAGGCTCCATAGACCGACTGATTCATCTGCCTCAACAGCTCTGTGTGACCCCAGAGCTACATAACTTCATTTTCCATTGCTCCCGAATTCCGTATAGGTGAAGGTCTTGGTACGATTCTACCTAGCACAATCTATCTGTACAGGGGCCAGCATCAAGCCACCCGATTCTGCAAAGAGAATTTTTGTGACATCACCGACTCCTTCTCTCGTAGCATCAGATTTCGTTTCTTGTTCTTACTGTTCTTTCTGCTTGCCCACCGCCCCTAGCCATGATGCGAAAAGCTAAAGATATGGCGAGGAAGGCGTGAAAGGCTATACCCTACCGCCCCCCCTCACGCACTCCGGTTTGCGCAGATGCATCCCCGGTCTCCCGCAATCCGGCCACATCACAGTCCCCCTTGCTTACAATTCAATCCGGGATGCAATCGGTGCAATCGGTGAGTTCTGATTACAACAAATTACGTGCGGCTCCCTCACGGGCCGGTTGGGCGCAGGTTCTAGAAATATTGGAGCACCTAATGAAAGAATACATAGGTCATGCTGCTAGCTCCCCTTTGCCACCAGACAGATCAGCACACATCTTGCGCTCGTATGCCATGGTACGACCGCGGCACTTCGAGGTACTGACCGACCATAGCCATGTCCACGGTGGAGTGCCGGCGTGCGCGGCCCAAATTGAGACGATGGCTTGATACCGAGAGGCCCCGGCCCGAGTGAATGTACGGATGTAAGATGCAGTTCAGGAGCATGCACAGGAACCAGCAAAAGCGTCTGATAGCACATTGAATGTTTAGATGCAAGATGCAACTCAGGAGCATGCACAGGCACCAGCAAGAGCGTCTGATAGCACACAGAACCCATGTATGGGTCAGTCTGAGCAGGACCGTTCCCTCAACTTGCGTCTAGTAGGCGTCCCAGACATAGCCTCCTGCTCGGATAGCGAGACTGCTGCACATTGTTTCACGGATATTATGCGCATCCGGAGTCCAGAAACTTTTACAGCGCGCCGAGTAGGTGTTCATCGGCCCGACCAGCACGCCATCTTCTAGTACAGTTTTCGGCATCTCAGGACCGGCTATATGTGCCACAACATGGGAGTCACCTCAAGGGCACCCCCTTTTCGGTCCGGGAAGACCTTTCCCCAGTTTAATTAACTCGGCGGCGTGATGAGTTATGTAAGGTTCGAGAGGCGAGGCTTCAAAGAAAATGGGCAGTCTATCGGGGAGGTGGTGCACTTATTCTTGATCAGTGGCCTCAGATTCCCTGGTTAGGTTACGTCTAATCGCACCAGGGGATATGTCTAGTCACTTCTGCTCAACTTGAGTCTGCTTTTGCTCTGTTCTTAAGTACTTTGGCATTGTTTTTGTCTTGCTTGTATTCCATTGTTAATAATGTTTCTGTGATTCGGGCTAATGCCCCTCTTCTGTATTGGGTCCCATAACCCGATTGGGTTTCCGCGGACGATAAAATCTTTATCTTAAATTATCTTTATTTTTGAATTGCCTTGCTCTGTCAAAAACAGTATATGGAATAACAGACAACTATGGGCATATGCTACAACCAAACAAAGTTCTTTGATTGGAACATCAAATATCAAACATTAGAATTTCATATAGAATTTTTTTATCTAAGCCAAAAATTAAGCAGTTCTTGATATATCAGGAGAGTGTTTGTTCATGAAATCCTTAAATGATAATACGTAAAAAGTTATAGAAATGCAAACTATGACTTATTCTTGATGTCCATGCTATGAAACAACGTGGATCGTGAATAGGGTTATACATTTTAAAAGGTTACAATTAGCTTTAAACTCTTTGCCACCCCTAGTAATAAGGGCATTAGAGAATTTTAAACTAGGTTGAACCCTTCAGAAGACTAAGGTTGCACAATTGTATTCTGGATATATGCAAATATTAGTTGTAGAAATCCATTTTACCATCTAAATCTTTTTGATTAATTGGAAATCCAATTTCAAAGCCTTTGGCCCATGGAGGGAGAGGAGCAGTAATATCAAAGCCTTGGCCTATGGAGGGAAAGGAGCATGAATGTTCAACAAAAATTGATAGGCTAAAGAGTATTCTCTCCCTCTTTTTTTTTTTTTGTATGGCCCACATTAAAGATACAAAGAATGTGCCATGACAATGTTGTAGCCCTTGCTCAAACAATTGTCCAATACCAAGATGGCATTTCTTAGCAACCAATTGGATGTGTAACTTTAATGAGAAAAGCATTTCTGAGCAATACCTGAAATGCTTAAGTACATACTGGTATTACTTTCTATCAAATGTTTAATAACGTAACGTATATTCAATTGCATACTTAAGAGTATAGCTCCTGAAAAATATGCAGTTATGGCAAGGCCATCTTTGTTACACGAAACTCCACTTTTGAGATTCGTGTATTATCCATTACAAAGGCTTGGATGATGATGAATTCAGTCGCAAACTTACCAATCAGTTCCTAAAAAATATGCAGTTTGGGCAAGGCCATCTTTATTACACCAAGCTCCACTTTTGAAATTCGTGTATTATCCAAAGGCTTGACATTCATATGATGATTCCTGCTATGTCATGAGGGAATATGAATGGCATCCTTGGTTAGCAAAACAAAGGGTTGAAACTTTTAAAATATGTAGCAAAATAACAGAGGGTTCTAGGGGGATTTGATATGGATGTAAAAATAACAATTCCATATATCTCTAAAACAATTGAATTGGTTGTTATAAATAAAAAACATAGATTCAAGATAAAAAATAATCACATTAGCTCACTGGGTATATTGGTTAAAGTAGTCTTATTAGGACATTGATTTATTTTGGTAGAGGTTCGAGCCCCCGTATCTCATATTCTAAAATCTTAGGCAAAGATGTATAGAGTTTCGATATTCCCTCAAAACCTTAGGCGAAATCGTATTTCATATTTCAAAAACATAGGCGCCTCCAATCATAAATTACTATAAGCGAAACGAGAGGTGCCCAGAGGCCCCAACATATGATCCGGTCGAGGGATCGACTTTAATCCAACGATCGTGGTGGTAGTCCGGGGGTGCACCTCGTTTTAGAATAATATGTAGCAAAATAACACGGGGTTCTAGGGGAAGCGAGGAGGTGCCCGAGAGGCCCCAACATATGATCCGGGTCGTAGGATCATTTAATCCAACGATCGCGTGGTGGTAGTCCAGGGTGCACCTCGTTTAGAATATGTAGCAAAATAACACGGGGTTCTAGGGGGATTTGATATGGATGTAAAAATAACAATTCTTGAAACCATAGACCATATATCCCTAAAACAGTTGAATGGGTTGTTATAAAAAAAAAACATGGATTCAAGATAAAAAATAATCACATTAGTTTACTAGGTACATTGGTTAAAGTAGTCTTATTAAGACATTGATTTATTTCGGTAGAGGTTCGAGCCCCCGTATCTCATATTCCAAAATCTTAGGCAAAGCCGTATAGAGTTTCGATATTCCCTCAAAACCTTAGGCGAAATCGTATTTCATATTTCAAAATCATAGGAGCCTAAAACAATTGAATGGGTTGTTATAAAAAAAAACATAGATTCAAGATAAAAAATAATCACATTAGCTCATTGGCTACATTGGTTAAAGTAGTCTTATTAGAACATTGATTTATTTTGGTAGAGGTTCGAGCCCCCGTATTTCATATTCTAAAAATCCATATAGAGTTTCGATATTCCCTCAAAACCTTAGGCGAAATCGTATTTCATATTTCAAAATCATAGGTGCCTCCAATCATAAATAACTATAAGCATACCATAAATTTTTTAATATAACAATCAACACACAACTACCATTAACATTATTAACACAAACCATTGCATTTAACACATTTAAATTAAAATCCCCCTTAAACCCCCTTTGGTTTGGGTGCATATTCACACGGGGGGTTACTCCGGGCAACGAGAGCTATTGGATGGGCATATTTGCCCTTTATTCCAAGCTCTGGACCGTACATAGCGATCCTCGTTTGTGGGGTATGCATGTACAAGTTTTTATATACTGTATATTAAAGTTTGCAAAATACTATAAGGTTTGAGAGAATGTACTTAATGGTGTTAATTTTGTACATGTAAATATATTTTTGGGGCTCTCGCTGCCCTACGTAACCCCCCGTGTGAATATGCACCAAAACCAAAGGGGGTTTAAGGGGGATTTTAATTTAAATGTGTTAAATGCAATGGTTTGTGTTAATAATGTTAATGGTAGTTGTGTGTTGATTGTTATATTAAAAAAATTTATGGGCCCTTCGGGCCCTAATTAAAGCGAACATAGGTAAACTTTATGGGCCTAAATATTAATTACTAAAAAGTACAATAATACGAAGACGAACAAATTATTTCCATGGCAAATGGATTCAATTGATGATTGCATGTATGCATTCTTATATACATGGCATTCAAGACCTATTTTACTCAAAACAGTCAATAAGCTGCTTAAGAATTTCCTAGCACTCTATATATACATGGCATTCAGATATTCCCCATTCTTCTCAAAATAGTCAATAAGCCGCTTAAGGAAGCCCTGACGAGACATTAAAGATCACAAATGATGCAGCATCGTCTTCTTGCCCTTGTAATTGCAACATTCATTCTGCGTTGATCACAAAGAAACCCCACCTATGGCAACATTCATTACCAACAGTTAAGACATGTTCCTCGTGCAGGTGCTATCTTGAAAGAAAAACTTGACGTACAAAAAATATTTGCTGCTCACCAAGCAATCTCGGCTTCAAAAGGCCTAGCGACCACCACAGCAACCCAATTCGAATGGATATTCTATCTTACCTGAGCTGGGCCTTCATACCTTATTGAATAGGCATTAGTTTACTGTATTGGATTAAAAAATCTTCAAATAGTCTAATTATACTGCAAGATATAGTAGAGGCTCTTTCAATTTGACATTGACGCAACATGGAAACTGCTGCACCCAGTTAGGTACCAGCCTATTCAGCTTTACATCTACTCTAAACTGCTATCAGATAAGTCTACTACCATTGATATCAGTCTTCAAGTATCCAAGTAGATAGACATGCCAAGTATCCAAATCCCATTTGCCATTCTCTCTTATTACTTCTATAAAACATCATATTTTTTTAAGTCTTGCTAGACCAGCTACATATGGATAATAAGCTTGTTTGCTAATGGGAGCAAACTACATGCAAGATTAATTACCTGGCTTAAGTTGCAACTTCAAGTTCCAGTGATCACCCTTACTGCTCCAACAACCTAATCCAGCCCATTTGTCGCCCAAAAAACAATTTGGGCCAAGATGTTTCATGTCACCCTAAGATTTCATGAGCATGGTTTGGGAGTCACCACCGATGTCTGGTCAAGCAAGGAGAACAAAATCTGAACCGTAATATTATTAAACAAAGTCTGCTACAACACATGTGAAGCCTATCAGTCTGCTCAAAAACATACCCAATGCATAATGGGGGCTGGTTTTGATTTGGATTTTGCAGAGATTTTCTCACCTTGATGCTAAATGAAGGCTTTTTGCTTGTGCCCATTCAACCAAATAGTTCACGTGGCGCTAAATTGCAGGACAATCAACCCGCAAATGCGGTTCATAAGTTAAAAATGTATTGAGGACCGAGGATTGAAAAAAAATAACATCCTGGCGATTGATTTGTTGGTAAAATGATTTTTTTTTGGATGCAGAATTTACACGCCAAGGCATCGGAAAGGGGTGGATTTTCCAGCCCCGAGAGGGGCCCATGATAGCCAAAATCCGCCCGGTTCAAAGATAGCGGATCCGATTTTCGAGCACATTCCGAAGCTTCGCCTTTTTCCGTCCCCGACATCAGAAGCGATAGGTCCGCCATGCGAGCCTCACCTCACCCTTGCTCCCCACTGCCACCACCATAGAAGAATCGGGTTCTATTTTCTCGTCCAATTTGAGCAGGTTCCCAACAAAAAGTGACAGAACAGGCTTCAGCATAAGTGAAGCCGCCCAATCCTTGAACAGAGCCTGCTTCCATAGCCGCGTTAAAACCCACAAGGGTTTGCCGTTCTGGACCGTTCGTGACCGGAGCTAAAAATCTACTTACAATCCTTGGCCCATAATACGCACACCTCTGTGCCACCGCAATGTTACAGCCAGGCTCCAGAAGCAACCTCGGCTCCAGAAGGCATAGCCCTAAATGTTACCCGGGTCCCATGTTCCTTGTGTTGGCTAAAAATCCTAAAAATAATGGGAGGACCAAAAATAAAGAAGCCTCCACCACAGGATTTGCCCATTTTCTAAAATCAACAGCTGACAAAAGGGTGCACTCTAGAAATACTATTTAGTACACCTGGATGAATACGGCCACCAAATCATATGAAAACCTTAGAGAAAACAGTACAAAAACAGAAAGAAAAACCCCTGTTATAATGCTACATATGTGAAACGAGAGGTGTCCAGAGGCCCCAACATATGATCTGGGTCGTAAGATCGATGAATCTGACGACTGTGGTAGTCCAGGGTGCATCCTGCATAAAGGAGTGCATGTCCACCAGTGCGTAAAATTTAAACATCTCTAGACCTATCATGTACGTGCAATACATCCTGTATTCTTTATATGCTTTACACTCACCTCCAAGGCTGTTACATTATGGGTTAGAATGCGCTTGTATGTTATATTATGGGTTAGAATGCGCTTGTAAATGTAAGAGTGAGGACTTGGCTTATGACTTTCTAGTGTCTGACAGCAGGTAAAAAAGGAAAAAAAATCATTACATAGAGACCGCATAGTATTGTGGTATCTTAAAGAAATTATAATGTAGGGACCGACATAATGTTGTGGTATGTTGGATGTTGATAGCTTAATTGAATCAAAATCAAGATTCAACTGCAAACTATGCACATTTGTGCAACGATTTACGAATAACACAGAAGCATCAGTCTTAAGCAAATGAATTGAATCAAATGCTCGCTCCCTCATGACTTGGTTAGCAGAAGGAATTTATCCATAGAAATAAATCACAGCAATACTAGCTTGAGATCACTACAATGAGCACATCATAATCATCTTGAGATTTGCACGATTTAGGAATATCAACTATTGGAAAATTAGAAATGGGCAATCTATAATATTTAAGAGATTTTCGTAACACTTATAGGGCAAATATTAGTCACCTAAGATCATCAGGGCCATATGATAGGGTCCCATTCCAAATGTAGCCAAGGTGCCCATTTTCCTATAACATGCAGTATCATTTACTTATCAAATTTATTGCATTGCATAAACTTGCTAATACAAAATTGATATCACACCCAAGAGTATCAACAATTGCGCTTACAAAATTGATATCACACCCAAGAGCATCAACAATTAAAAGTGTAACCATAGTAAACGACAAAAAACGGGAATGGCTGGTTCAAAATTTATCTTATCTTTTAAAATGGTAAGGTGTTGGGTTGCGTGCAGGAACGCCGCATGTAACACCACATGCGGCGTTCCCCGTCCCGCCTGCGAGACCTTTTTTTTGTTTCCGTTGTCTGGGCTTTTTCTTCTACTGTAGTTCAACTTTGAGGGGGGAGAGAAGGGGGTAACGTTGCAATGGCCCTGGCCCATTACATTGTTATAGTGATATTAGCGGTGCTCCTTCCAATCTCATACGATCTGTTGCAGAAGAATGGAGGTTTATCATCAATGGAACATCTCAGGTTCGCAAAACTGGGAAGCTGTTAAGAAATGGACGGGGTTATCCAGCAGTCATTTGATGCTTTGGTCTCCATCCGTGGTATGCTCTTTTGTTTTCATGAAACTTTAATGGAGCCACATTCAGTTTATCTGTAGACAACATCTCTATGCCGAGTTTGCAATAGAGGTAAAACCTTGTACTTGATCAAGTCTCCAAGTCTGAATGTGCCTTCTTTAAACAATTCATTCCGATGTCACCTACATTTTTTTTTTGAAGGACGAAAGCCAAAAAGTTTATTAATCAGAGAAAAAGTACAAAATTCACATGGAGCACGAGCCTGGAGCACAATGTACTTACTCCAGAATAGGAGACTAATGATTAGAATCAATTCGAAGATACTGATGCGTTCCATCAGTTCTGATTCAAGGGAGGAACACTCGTGAAATTTTGCCAATATCTTTTTCGGCCCTTTAGCAATAACACCGCGGTGCGAGATGAATAAATGCCCTGAAAGATGTGGTGTCTGCGACGCTCCCATATCGACCATAAGAGCCAACCAGAACCAAGATGAAATGCCCTTTGTTTAGCTGGAGGCCATGCATTGGGATAGGATGCCAAAAGGATGCATCGGCAGTCCAATGTACTGTTAAATAAACCTTGTAGCGAGGACCACGTTGGTTGAACCCTGGGACAATCAAAGAGACAATGCTCAAGAGTCTCAACGTCAGAAAGACAGAGCGGCACACCGCAGATATCGCGAGGATCATAGCGATGTCGAAGGAAGGCATTAACCCGCATGAGCACTTTTGTGGATAACACGCCACCACACCCGGGGACTCTAGGGTGGAGCAACCTATCCCAAAGCCATCACCATGTATGCGACACAAAGTGGGGTCGTGGAACTTTGTAGGTGCCACCCTTCCGGCAACTGGGGGTTGTGGTGCTAAAAGAAGGTGATATCTTGTCGACAAATTGCTTGCCTTTGTGAATATTTTCATGAGCAGTCCCATGGCACCGCTTTCAACACCAACTTGCACTATAAGAGGCAATTTTTTTGCGACCTTCTCCCATAGAGATGTGTCCCAACGAGAGAGCAGGAACTTTGCCTAAAATTCAAGCCAAGGCGAAGAGGGCGACCCGCCTCATACCATGCTTGAATAGAGACAACACCTGCAAGAACCCATCGTCTACGCGGGTAAGGGGATGAACCGAAACGCCAATGGAGTCTTTGCCGAGGGGTGCGGAGGCAGTGGTGCCCACCACCATGGAGTCCCCAATAAGGTGTGGATAGAGGGGCATGGCAGAAAAAGATGTCGACCGCCTCCCATGCCGCCAACAAGCCACTTTAAAAAAATGGAGAAGCACTTGGAAAAGGGGCAGAGTACGAAATAAAGCCCAAGGTAGGATTTGGGTTTGATGCCTTCTTGTCTAGAGGGATACAGTGACCAAGAGGTTGCCTAAGAAGGCGTGAATCAGGAGAGTCATCCTCACCATTCAGGAGTCTCCAAATGAACTTTGAAATAAGCACTTTGGCGCTGCAAAGAAGAAGCCCATCATACCCGGACCACCCTTGGTTTGGAAGGATGCACGCCGACCAAGCCACCTTAACCATAGCACCTTCCTCAGTACCCGCCCAAATAAAGTTCCGAACTACTGTGATGAGCTCACACACTTTGATCGTGGAGCTAGCAAGTAAGGATGCCATATAAACATGGGTACTACTAAGGGCCCGACAGCCTTTGTAATGCGACCATAAGAGACAACTTAGCGGTGGACCACCGGAACAAGTGCTTCTCCAAACCCCTAATGATCTCCTCCCATGCAGCTCCCATAGTAATATGGATGCCAACTGGAATCCCCAACAACCTGATGGCCTGTCCATGCGCAAGTAATTTCCATGGATAATCATGAACACATGCCGGAGCCGGATTATCCAATGTCCACAAAAGCTGTACATACGCCACCACACAAGAACAGGAAGCCCGGTGAAAAAAAGTATCTAAAAGCATTTTGGCAATAGCAAGATTCTCATCATTAGTGACTAGGAAGAGGAACGTGTCGTCTGCATATTGATTGCAAACCTCTTGTGTGCCGTCCTCCATTGGAAAACCATGGAGAAGTCCCTCTGTCATTGCAATGGTGAATAAGCTGTGACAAAGCCTCTGCAACAATTGTGAAAAACAATGATGCTAAGGGCATTCCCCGGCGAATACCACGGCCATCGAAAGTGAAAAGGCATGTGACGGCTCACCATGGAACGAAACGATCGCCCGGAAAGCGGAGATATGCGACTTCATAATATCGATGTGAATTGTTCCCCCAAATCCGATCTTAGCATACATACAAGATGAATTCCCGGTGACCATTGTCATAAGCCTTTGCAAAATTAAGCTTAAGGTATACAACTGGAAGGTTTTTTTACGTGCCCAATAAATTTCCTCGTAAAAATAGCAGCAGCAACATTGTTCAAAATGCACCATTTTGGAAGAAAACTGGCGGGTTGTTGAGATGGACTCATGTCGGATGTCCTTACCCCTTTGCAAAAGCCTTGGCGAAGATCTTATATAATGGATGACAATAAGGTGATGGGCCAATCTGAAATAGTTTGAGGATCCTTGACCTTGGGGATGAGTGAGATGGCACCTGTGTTTAGAATTCTATCCAAAGCAGTGGACCATCGAAAGTCACAGAAAGCATCATACACATCTGGCTCCAGCCATTCCCAATACTCCTGGAAGAACTCAATTGGCAAACCATCCAAACCTGGGCATTTTGCCTCTTTTCAGTTCAAAGATCGTCGAACCTAAATCATCAGTTGTCATAGTCGCCTCTATTGATTTCGCGTTGCTCACCGGAGATGATGGGGAAATCCTAGACAAAAACAAAGATCTCGCATGTCCGATTGAAAGGGAAGATGTTTCTCAAATAAAAAACGCCCGAAGTGGTTATGCAGATGCTACTTGAGTTTAGTCGGCTCTGTTAGCACCGAACCATTCGGCAAAAGCAATGAGGACATGGTTGATGTCATGCGACCCCTCTTAGCTGCACGAAAAAAGAAGCCCGTACAACGGTCTCCATCATGAAACAAGCGTAGACCCGCCTTCATCTTTGCTTGCTTTGAATTTGCTCCTCCTCCAATGCTTGGATGCATTGCCAAAATCTCACGATCATAAAACACGGAAGGCGTCCCCCGCCGAGAATGGAGCAAGGTGTCCGGTAAAAGCATGACTGCAGCTGCGCTGAACTCGACCCACTCTTTGGCAAAACCCTTGATCTGTTGCAATTGCATCCACTATGCCGATCATACCTCGGCGTCGGTTGAAGGCGGTTGTCCAAGTATTCTTGCAACCTTCTTAAAATCAGCATCCTTTAAGAACTTCACGTTCGTTTAAACATCGCGTCCTTCGGGCCTTGGCTGCTGCGGGGCTCGTCTCGAAATGAATTGCGGATGGTGGTGCAAGGCGAAGTTATCTCTCGAGGACGTAACCGAAAGAGACTTGGAAGTGTCGCAACTGTATTTGCATTCCAATAAGCTCTATCCAACCGAGAGCTTGCGCGACCCCCACCAACTTGACCATTGCACCAAGTGAAGGCACCTTCACCATCAATCTCCGAGAGATTGCAGTCATGGAGTAGACGGAGCCACTGCTGGCGTTCAAAATCAGATACCACTGTAGAGGTCGCCCCCAACTGATGTCGAATGCAAAGTGTAGTCTGGCATTGTGGTGTCTTGCATTCAATCTCGAAAGTGCAAACAGATGGAGGCACAAGTTATGCCTTTCCGGTGTTTTTGGGTTCAGGAGAGTTCATGAATGTATCTGGTTGCACAGAAACATGAACTCGTTTGCATGTCTCACGCGTCTGTTGTTTTTCGGCTTCTACATCTGTCCTCAACCTTTATATAATGATTTTCGTTGATGGGACTAAGAGCATTTTAGAAAGAGCGAAGATAAACAAAAGGTTTTGTTTGCATCATCGTGAACTATTTTTTTTACCTCATGTTTTAGATGTGTGCTATTTTCTAGAACTTTTACAAATTTGTGATCTGTTAATGGGTTTGTCTTTATCAAGTCTCATGCAAATAAGCTTTTTCTTCCAGACCAACCTGCACTTGCTGGCTACGTGCTACTTCTGTAATGATCAAGCTCATCATACATATCATGTTTCGAAAGGTTAAATTTGTATCTTACAGTTATTGCCACGGTTCTATTGCGACAGCAATAGAACCGACATTCCTTGGATGGGGACGTCCCTTTGTCACTCCTCCTATTTATTCAGCCTCTCTTCATTGTTCTATCATCGGCGTTCTCTTGAGCTAGTTTCTCATTCTTCTCTATCCTATTAGTTCCCTATCCTACCTACTAGTTCTTCTCTATCACCTGGGGTCTGTTATACCAGTTGCTTTACACTATGGAACGGTGCAACAACTGCTCATGGTATCATAGCTAGTTTGATGATTCATGGCGATCACTTAAGGGTTTTCTCTTGGCTCTGTTGCTCATGGCATGATGGCCAGTTTTATGATGCATAGGGATCAATGATGGTTTTTCTTTGGATCTGTTTTTCTTTTTTCCAGTATTAGGTGTGAATCGATTTGTGTGCATCTCTGTTAAGCTTAGGGTCCGATTTGGGAAAGGATTAGATCTATCTGTGGATAAGGCATAGCGATCTCTTAGGGTTTTTCTTTTGATTTTGTTTTTCTTTTTTACGGGATTGCCTAGGTGGGAATCGATTTGTGTGGGTCGTTTTTTTGTGAATGGGTTTGCTCGATCTGTGGTTTTTTTTTCCAATAGTTCATGATAGACAGTCTCGGCATGGTTTTTTAGTGATAGCTCTTTTTTTATCTTCGTTTCCATAATTTCTAGCTCTTCGGTTCTGGTTTATCTCACCTAAGACACTTTCATAAAACAAATTTTGATGTACTAACGAATCTTGCATCGGTTTGAACAGATTCGACCTTTCGTCCGATCTAAACTATGAAAAGTTATCCAGAACGGAGGTCTCAATTACTGAGGTTAGACCGGCTATAAGATTTTTTTGTTTCTTTTTTTGGCATAGTGCAACTCGGGATTGGCCATGCTACTCGGTCCGGTGGATTTTACGGAGGGCTTTGGCGTCGGATGCTTGATGAATGGGAAAGACTGGATCTCCGGATGGCGATGGCATCGATGGCGGTGGCACCCCGATCCGAAAGCATCTCGTTGGATTTGGGCGTGGCCTTGTTGCATGAAATCGGCCGTTCTTTTGCCCACCCCCTCGATTCGGTTTGCTCTTTTTTCTATTTTGTAGCTTAGTAATGGGATGCCAGCACCTGGTATATGGTTCTCTTTGATTTGTTTGTGGTCTTGTGCACGCCATCCTTTTGAATGGTACCATACTGGGCTTTCTCTTAGATTAATGATGGTTTGTTCTGCTTGTGGTCTTGGGATTATAATTTTAGCCTTACAAATTCGTTTCTTTATTGGTCGATGTGCTGGTGTGCTTGTGGTCTTGGGATTAGTCTAATTTGTGTTCCGAGCCTTACCAATTTGTTTCTTTATTGACCCATGTGTTCCGAGCCTTTTTCTCGGTGGTTTTTTCTTTCATTTCATTCACACATTTTTCTCTTGCCATTGCTCCTTGCAAAGTCCATTCTGCGCTATTGCGGACCCGCGAAACAATGGTGGCTCCTCCCATATTCCGTTATGCTCGCCTTTTTTCTTTTTGTTGCACAATTCATATTGCTCGTTTGAAGTCAATAACTTCTGTCATTGTTGTCATGGTTATAATTTATGTTTTATTTTTGCCAAGGTTAGACTTTGCTCTAGTAGAGGTGTGCTTTGTTCCGTATGCTATATTTGTCTTTTCGACGCATTGTCTTTGTTATTGTCAGTATTATGTCGTTGACAATATTGGGCTCAATTTTGATTTGGCGACATTAGAGGTAAAACGTAAACGACTCATTTTCGCAAGGATGGGCATTATGTCATCGACATTGTTGGGTTCCTTTCCGATTTCGCAACATTCGAGATCAACATTGGATGACGCATTTTTTGCAAGGTCCAGAGGTATGTAGATTTGGTTATTTGATTCCTTATTCGTCAGACTTCTTTTGCTTAGAATGCCCTTAACTTGAGTTGCATTGGGTTTTTTCTTTATTTTGTGGATTTTTAGCCCAACCTAGGTATATTTTTTGTTACCTCATTTCATTCGTCGCCACTGTCAGTGCCAAAATTTGCATTGGGCGTGTACCAGACTCACAGTTTTTGTTTGTTGAACATTGTTTATTGTTATTAGTTTAGCTCGCTATGCTAGGTGGTTCGTTTTCATGTTACTTATGTACGTGTCTTTCATAGCTCTCCCTGAGCTACTCTTGTGTTTTGATTGACATTGCGCTGAGTCTTTGAGTTTATTCTAGGGGTTATTCTAGGAGTTATGCCAATGGTTATGACTCATCAAGTTGTTGCCCTCTGCTCCTAATGTGTTTCACATAGCGTATTAGTCTGTGTTGGGCGGCTTTCATTTATTTAGCTATCTAGTATTTTTCATTTTGATGCCTACATTCTGATTTGGGGGTACCACTATGGTTTCTTGGGTTTTTCCAATTGTTGGACACGTGCTAGGAGATATTTCCTTTTTCTTTTTGACATCTTGATTACTCTCTGTTTTGTTGACCATCTCTTTTTTCTGATTCTACATTTTCGGAGTGTTGCAGCTGATCGTGTTTTGTAGGGTTATTTTTTGGTTTACTATTGATCTTGTGGTTGGCACCTTCTTGTGTGACCACAATGCACTGCTTGTTCTGATATGACCTTGGGTCAGTTTTAATTTGTTCACCCTTTTTTCGTATGATCTTGCTCTCTCTACACATCTTACTGGTTGTTTTGCCCTTTTCTGGCTTGGATGATTGCCCATCTCGCATGTTCTATGGATTCAGGAGGACCATGGTCTGTAGGAGACTGTTCTTTCGTCTTCTCTTATTTTTGCAGAGTTGTGCATTTAGTTGGAGTCGTTAACCAAAAACGTGCTCGGGAAGTGCTTTTGCATCACTATTTGTTGTATTAGGTTTAACTGAGGTTTGGATTCCTATGCATTCATTTTTGTTGAATTCTTGGTATATAAGGTTCTACATGTAGTTGGTGGGTGACATTCATGTTAGATAATTTCATATCCTCGATCCTGAGTTCATTTTATTCTTCTTTTGGCTTTCAACGTTTGCACAGTATGTTTGAGGCTTATTTTGGTCATGTGCATTGGGTAGATAATGCTTGTACTGCATAGTTTCGTTGGGCCATGGGCGTTTTTTAGGGTTTCATCTGATGCATTCTTCTTCGCTAGAAATGTATGGTCATTGATTCATTCTTAGCATTTGTTTCTTATTCATTGATTTCTTTTTTAATACTGGTGCCACTGCCATGCTGGATATTCTGTATCTTGTTCGTGGACTTTGTTGTCCTAATCATCTTTATCGTCTTTAGAAAATACCTCCACCAGGCCTTGGAGAACTTTCGTGGTTTATAGTGTTGTATCCCATGTTGCTTCTTTGTCTCGTTAGCCTTCAACATTCAACTCAGTTAGTTTAATGCATATTTTGGTCATATGCATCAGGTAGATAATGCTTGTACTACATGGCTTGTACTACATGGCTTTTTGTTGTACTTTAGGTTTGTACATGTGTTTCGTTTTTTTGCATTTGTGTTGAGCTTTCTTATCGTTGGCTGTCCTTTGGGATTTCACTCTGTGTATATTCTTTTTACGCATTGTTCTTCACAGATCTGGGTACATATGCTTGCCTTTTTGCCTTATTTCATTTATGTTTCTATCACATTTTAGATATCTTGTCTCTTTATGCATTGTTTTTCATATTGCCATTCTCAAGATATGGGCATTGTCTTTTATCTTTATTGTGCTTGGACTCTGGTTAGTTGATTCCTTGGTGTCTTCTTTTATTTCTTTCTCGTTCGTTTCTTCGTTTCTCATCCACTGCTCATCTTTTTTAGGCATCTTTGAGTCATGCTTCATATCCTTTAGGGTTTCTTTGTGATCAGCTTTTAGATGAATTCTTTGTTGGGCATGCATTGGTTGTCGTCAGATGATTGGTTTTGATCTGGTGATACGATTGTCTTGTCTCCGTCTTTGCTCTTCCTTCGTCAATAGGTTGGATGTACTTCATATTTTAGTTGCTTCTATTGGCCTTGGTGCTTTCGTTTGATATGCATTACTTGGCGTTTTTATATAAGTTATAGCTATGGTTCATCTAGCCCATGTTTTTGCTATCCTTACAGGGGAGAATAGTAGTAATGATGGCGGGTAGCTCGTTGTTCACGTGTGCTTGTTTTTAGCTAAAGTAGTGGCTATCATCATCACTCTTTGTGTTGCAGTCATTGGTTATCGTTATTTTTTCGCAGTTTAGGGTTACTATTTTGTTTGGTTTTTTCTGCTTTCTGCTTTTGTCTCATCATCTCCTGCAACCTCTCTCTTACTGCATTATCTTTCACCTTATGGGTTCCCTTTTGTTTCAGGTGTTCTACCAGTTGGCCACTTAGTTTCAATTGACCCATTTGCTCGATCTGACCTTTGCCTCGCTGCTTTTATGTTTTATTATCTGTCTCTTTTCTCACTCGAGCGCCATTGGCTTTGTATTCTCATCCTCCAATCATCCCTTTGGCTTCTATGTTTTCTTTTTTAGAGCCCCTCTTCATTGCGTCCATTCGATCCTAGTGTTTACATCCTCCTCCTCTTTCGTTCTATTATTCTTTGGTGCTCTTTGATTTCATGGTTGGTTACCAAGTAGTCTTTGTAGCTTTTGTAGCCTTATCTAATGTGACTTGGCTCCGTTAAGTTTATACTCGGTTTGCTGGGTCATTATTCGTGGTATTTGTCTGCGAGTTTTTTCTCATTGCCTTGGTAACACTTTAGCTTTTTGCTTTCGGTCCAACTTTGTTTGCCATGCTCCTTCAAAGTTCTCCATCTACTTAGGTGTGTATTGTTACTTTGTGTCTGCCAATTTTTACGTGTCCATCTTTTTCTGCACTGTTACTTTGTGTCTCTCATTTGATACATCCCATCATTCGACTTCCGGCTTCCTTGCTCGTTCTACTTTTTTCTTGCTTCATTGTTCGTCTTTTCTTTTGTTCTCTTTTGCTCTACTTTTCTTGGTCTCATCTTCTTCCCGTTTACTCTGGTTGCCTTGGGTCTCTTTTGCTCTCGACGCGCCATCCCCTCTGATACGCTAGAACTCCTTGCCTGCCCGTTTTGCCTCGCTTGTCCCATTGCTTTATTATCTGGTTCTCTCATTATTACTTCCTTGCATCTCTGTTATGTTTTTCTAGTCTCTAGCTCATTTTTTGTTCACTCTCTGTTTGGCATTTTTTGTTGACTTCTTTTTGCTCTTTTGGTTCCTTGTTGGTTCGTGTTTTTATCCTTCTTTTTGTTCCATGTATTCATTTGTTCCGTGTGTGTTTTTTCATTGTCTATTTGTTAACGATGTGGATCATTAATTCCTTTTCTCCATCCGCTTTTCCTGTTGAGTTTTGTCCCCGTCCACCTTCTCCACTTTTTCTTTTCCTCTCTCTTTTTATTCCGACTTTTTAACTTTGCTGCGCTTGCCTGTTTTCTTCGTCACCTTGTTTCCCATACCTATCCATTCTGGCTCCCACTTACCTGGCTCCTTTCTACCATATTATGTTCTTCCTTTCTATGTGTTCTTCTTCACTCGTCAGTCCTTCCATCGGCTCTTTCGATGTTCTGTCTGTTCTTGTGCCTTTGTTGTTGCCATTTTTGTCCATTTTGTTTCGCCGTTTCATCAGCCTTATCTGTGCACTCTTTTCCCGTGACCCTTGTCGACTCGTTTCTCCTCTTTTTATTCTCTTTAGCTTCTCTTCTTTTCAGTGTCCATGCTGAGTTGTTTTTTGAGTTTGTTCCTCTTCTATCGGCCAGTATATGCCTATCATAGGACCCATCCTAGGAATGCCACGGTTCTATTGCGACAGCAATAGAACCGACATTCCTTGGATGGGGACGTCCCTTTGTCACTCCTCCTATTTATTCAGCCTCTCTTCATTGTTCTATCATCGGCGTTCTCTTGAGCTAGTTTCTCATTCTTCTCTATCCTATCAGTTTCCCTCACCCTCCCTCCCGTGATGGTTATTTGCATTTGATCGTGTTCGTTATTTCTTTTTCTTTTCTATGTCCTTGCAATGTGCATTCTTTGTGTCCTCAGCGTGGCTTTGTAGCCTCTGAGGCGTACTTATTAGTTTACTCCGTGTGCGTGTCATTACATGTCAAGTGACATTTTTCTGCCCGCCTCTTCCTTCTTCAGCTTGTTGTCATATCAAAGGTTTTCATATAATTTGTTGTGGGTTCGTGTTCAGTCAATGGTGTGGCTTAGTGGCCTTCTGTTCTTGTGACATCTCTCCTTTTCAATGCCGCATTGTAGCCTTCAAAAGCGATTGCATTGTAGCCTTCAAAGGCGGTATTTTATTTATTCTTTCATGTTTTCTCTCGGTGTGACATTGTAGCCTCACGAGTCAATCTTTATTATTCATGTTTTCTCTGGCGTATTTGTTGCCTCAAGATCATATTTATTATTTTTTTCTCGGCGTGGCCTGTAGCCTCGGCGGCACTAATCGGTTGTTTTTCCCGCGATGGTCATTCGCGGGCCGGTTTCCGATTGGTCTATTTGTTGTTTCTTTCTTCCTCGGCGTGGCCACTGGAGCCTCAAGTGCTATTATATTCTTGATTTTTGCACTTTGGCACAGGCTTATGCCTGAACCTTCTAACTTTCTAACGGGTTATTCTCCTTTTCAAATTCCATTGTAGGTCATTTTCTTGCAGTTCTTTCGGTTGTCAACGTCATCATCTCGGCGAACGCATGCTAGCGGCATTCTTCAAGAGTGTTGACGATTGTTTCTCATTAGGGTTTTCCTCGAAAACCCGAAAGGGCGGGGTTTTTCATCCCGATGAGAAGCAGTCGTCACATTTCCCACATTTTGTATGGACAATGCGGTGGATATATCATTTTTTATCTTGTATCCCTAGTTTCTCAGGCTCTCGATGATTGTCTAGTTTCGGAGCTTGCGGATTTTCGAGTATTTTTCAAAAATTATACCCCATTGGGGAATCAATTTGTACTCAACGATATTTACAAAGCTCAATGAGAACACCACTTCACTTCAGTATATGCCTATCATAGACCCATCCTAGGAATGTCCACATGCTTATAATAAAGTTTTGTTTGCTAAATATTTCATGTGGTGTTGTAGTTTCTCTTAGTTGGATTTAAATCTCCATTTTGAGATAGCAAGTTGTCTGTACTAGGTTCTGCTCATAACGTGGATGTGACATATTTTGTTATCCTATTGGATGATTGTCTCTCCTTTTTTCCATCCTCCTATTTTTTAAGAAAGCGCTCAAACAAAGATTTGCATGCCTGATAAGTAGCCCATAGTCCTTTATAAAAATTGAATAGCTATGATTGAAGTGTTTGTCCTTTATTACCCAGGATCAAAATCTATGCAATGCCGTTAATTCTTTGTATTGGCATGCTGCGAAATGGGAGTATGGCTGAAGCAGAGGCAACATATCACTTTCTTCACCCAATGAACTAGCAGCAGAGGTATATGTGGCTCTATGTGGCTCTGTCATTTTAAATGTAAAGATATTTTGAAAGGGTAATAACTTGCTTCGTTGGCAGGTGCTCAAATGGAGCTGCAAGACAATATATGCTGGGATTGATTTAGGTATGTTACTTCTTTCATTGATAGAGGCCCTATTCATGCGTAACCGTGGGGAACTTTGATAACATATATTTGCGTAAGGTATTTGCTTTTGTGCTGATGACAATGCAGAGACTTTGCGTTGTATTTGATATTCTTCATGTATTGCAGGTTAGGGTCCACTGCCATAGTCCAGTGCTTTGAGGTACATCCACCTATCTATATTTATTATCTACATGCATGTACGTGGAAAGTTGAATGTTTGCATTTGCATTTTGCTTAAGTGGCTTTGACCATGAAGGTACTTACATGGGCTGCTATAGTACAGAATCAATGCTACTAAGATGGGTGATTGACCATTACATGAATAATGATATGCAAATTAGGAGGATGTTGCTATGCTATGCAGTGTGTCATTTCGGTCACATTGCTTCTGCTAGAGCTCATGTTTAGGTCAAATATTCAATAGCATTTCTATCTGGCTGCAACCTAGACGATTTATATATGCAACTGGAGTAATTGCATTCCACTTATTTATTTTGAGTTGCCCATTGTGTAACCTTAACTAATTTGGTTTTATTTACAGGGCATAAATGAGTGTTATTTAGTTTTACGAGGTTCTGAAGCGATTTTTGCTATATTTTCTTGGCAATTATCGTTATTCTGCCATTTTGCCTTAATAAACAATGTGCTCATACATTTGCTGGTTCTATTTACATAAAAAACTAGGCCACCATTTTTCACTTAATATTTCTTTAAAGCTCTTGGATACTCTGCCATATATGCCCATTTCAGAAAAAAATTATCTTGCATATGAATTGAGCAGTCAACAGTCTTGACTCTCATATCATGAGGCAGCAAGACCTCTAATTGAGAAGCTGTTTTGATGATAGGAATTCAATGGAGCATGTGCATGTATAATAATGGATTTTTATAGAAAATTGTGGTTTGTGCTTTATTTAAGCAAGGGAACAAATGAAGAAATGTTCTCGAAACACTTCTATAATGACCATTACTTAAAGGAAAGAATTTCAACATTTCTTTTTGAAGTTTTACATGCTTCCATATACCACAATTTCAACTACCAAGTCACTCGATTGAAACGTGCGGAATTACTTTAAATTGCTAAATAATAAAGTTGCGAGACATATAGAGGTTTTTAATGCCAGGACTTTCTGATTTTCTGCATATACAGTTGAAATTCAACTTTGGAACGTCTCCAAACATTGGTCAAACAATTGCGTTGATAGTAGAAGAATAGTGAGCTATATGATGCATATATAGAGAAAACCTGCTGCATAGTAATAGGCTTTGAAATATTCCAACTTCCATATTTTTCTTCATTTCATGGACTTAATATGCTGCATCTGCAATTCAATGATATGGCAGAGCACAATATATAGCTGAGGTACATTTCGTACAAGTTGTGAGTTGGAATATTGTTTACTTGGATTGATTTTTTTTTTGTGTACCTCAGGTTCACGGGAGAGATACTGTCACATGCAATGTTCATGATATTCTGCAATTATTCGTTACAAGCTGGAAGGCAAGATGCAGTTTGTGGTGCAATATTTAGGTTGCTTCTTTTTTTACATGCATTGCTAATATGACGTTTAATTGGAGTAATTAGCAGCATGTCTTTGTATGTTAGTATTTTTTTGCAGCTTGCTCTGATTATTTGAAGTTTTTATATGTCCCCTCCATATTTACTCAATATTCTTTGTTGAAGGTTCCTTCATGCCCCCCAAATGATAATATGCTCCATGGACTTAGAATGATTTGATAGGGAGTATGCTTTGCATCACTCTTTATGTGACAAAATTGTTGCCCACGGTATTTTGAAGCCAAATCAATTGATATGCATTTATGTTAGGAAATTCTATTATTGTGACAAAATTGTTGCCCATGGTATTTTGAAGCCAAATCAATTGATATGCATTTTTTCAATTTAATGAGAGGTATGGTTGAGGCCAAGTCAATTGATATGCATGTCTCTCTAACCCTTCACCACTTTCTCTCTCTCTTGAAAGAAAAATGATATCTTGGATGAAAAGATCTTTAATTACTTAATCATGAACTAACTAGACAATGTAGATCAATTAAGCAAATAGCAAATGATATAATCATATAACAATATGATTAATGCAAAACCAAGGTTCAATGGTATGAACCATTGAAATTTTATTGAATAAACCCCGACAGCTCAAGCCTCATATCAATGAGCTATTTCCGATCGCCCCAAGTCTACCAAAGTTCTCTGTTCTGCTCTTTAGATTTATAGGGCCAAATCCCCTAACCGACTGGTGGTGATTCGGCCGATTAGGAGCTAAGGCCGGCCACTTCAACCATCTCCGGACTTGCCAAATTTGAAGTCCATATTCCCTCCAAAGTGAACCTTAGTTTCGCAATCTTATCTCATTAGATAAATAAAAGTTCAATGGTTAAGCTTAACCGTAATATTTTATAACCATTAGATGCCTTCACCATTAGAATTCTTTCTTGCTCCTTTCATTCAATATTTCTCCTTCATGTTTATCCAAATTTTGCATGACCATTTCCAACATTCCCCTTTCATGCTAAACTTTGCTTCTATTGTCAGACTGCTTCTAACTTAAGGAAGATAAAATCCTTTGCATGCTACTTCTGAGATAATGAAGATAAAATCCTTAAAGTAAAATTCTTCTTCTCAGCTTCCTTCTTCAGACTGCTTCTAACTTAAAGAAGATAAAATCTTTTAACATGCTACTTCTGAGATAAGGCAGATAAAATCCTTAAAGTAAAATTCTTCTGCTCAGCTTCCTTCTTCAGCTTATTCTGCAACATAATTATCAGAGAAAATAACCTCCTCAAGTTTACAACTTGCTTTGACAGAACTTTGCTTCTTGCACTAGGGAAGATAAAATCCCTTAGTCAACTTTCACCTTTTCCACCTGTAGTTCTTCTGATATTCCCAGATTTTTTTTGAATTTTGTGAACTTGGCTTCTGATAAGCTTTTGGTCAGTATGTCTGCAGTTTGATCATTTGTATTGATGTACTCCACTACTATCACTCCTTTTGCAACCAGATCCCTGACAAAATGAATATGCAATTCTATGTGTTTGGTTCTCTGATGTAAGACTGGATTCTTGGTAATGGCAATACAGCTCATGCTATCTGAAAATAAAATGGTTGGCTCACTTTGATAAACTTTCAACTCATCTAGCAGACGCCTTACCCAAGCTATTTCTTTAGCTGCCAAAGATGTGGAATTATACTCTGCTTCTGCTGTGGACATTGCCACACATGATTGTTTTTTGCTTTTCCAAGCAACTGTGGCTCCACCTAACATGAGGCAATATCCAGAAGTTGATTTCCTAGAATCAATGTCACTTCCCCAATCCGCATCAGCATATCCTGTCAGAGTTAGATTGCTATTGCTGAATGTCAAGCCATGTGTTTGAGTATATTTTAGGTATCTAAGTACCCTTTTTGCTGCTGACCAATGCTGGTATCCTGGATTGTTTGTGAATCTGCTCAAAAGGCTCACAATGAAAGATATATCCGGTCTGGTGCTATATGATACAAAAAGTAAGCATCTTATCAATTCTCTATATGGTACCCTTTCCATTTGTTCCTGTTCTGCCAGTGTCTTTGAACTCATGTCTGATGACAGTTTAAGCCCTTGTACTATTGGTGTTTTAGAAACTTTGCAATCTGCCATATTGAATCTTTTGAGCATCCCTTCAATATTCCCCTTTTGTGTGATAGTCAACATGTTTCGATTGATATCCCTGCTTACTTCCATTCCCAGAAATATTTTTTAACTGCCCTAGATCTGTCATTTGGAACTTGTTCTTTAGAATTTGCTTGCAATGCTCTAATATTTCTGGATCACTTGGAACCATAATGTTATCGTCTACATATAATGCAATAATACAAAATTGATTTCTCCTGGTCAAGATGTATATGTTTCCATCATTTAGAAATTTCTTGAAACCTTGTTCTTGCAAATACTGATCAATGCAATTGTACCACATCCTTGGGGACTGTTTTAACCCATAGACAGCTCGTTTAAGTTTCCAAACCATGTCTTCTTGTTTTACTTCAAAACCACATGCTTGTTTCATATACACTTCCTCATCAAGCTTAGAATTTAAAAACGCAGTGCTAACATCCATGTGGTGAACCTCCAGACAATTTGCATTTGCAAATGCCAAGAGAATTCTTATGCTCGTTAATTTGACTATTGGAGAAAACGTCTCTTCATAATCCATTCCTTTTCTTTGTGTAAATCCCTGTGCCACAAGTCGAGCCTTGAATTTTAATTCACCATTTAACCCTGTTTTCAGTTTATAAATCCATTTGCTTCCAATGACATTTTTGTCTTTTGGTTTCTTAACAACATCATAAGTTTTTGTTCTTGCAAATGCTTGCATTTCTTCCAACATTGCTTGTTTCCATTCTTCTGAGTATTCTGATCTGATAGCCTCTTCATAACTCAGAGGAATGGTGGGTTCTAATAATGCAAGTACATAATTAATGTCAACAACTTCATTGTTTAGTCTTCTACTTTTGCCATTTCCAGTTCTCCCATATTCTGCTGTGTCAATATCCAATTGTTCTCTGAGTTTTACAATATAACAACCAACGCATATATGCCATTAACATTTATTAATACAAACCATTGCATTTGACACATTTAAATTAAAATCCCCCTTAAACCCCCTTTGGTTTGGGTGCATATTCACACGGGGGGTTACTTCGGGCAACGAGAGCTGTCGGATGGGCATATTTGCCCTTTATTCCAAGATCTGGACCATACATAGCGATCCTCGTTTGTGGGGTATGCAAGTACAAATTTTTGTATACTGTATATTAAGGTTTGCAAAATACTATAAGGTTTGAGAGAATGTACTTAATGGTGTTAATTTTGTACATGTATTGTAAAATTTTTGAGGCTCTCGCTGCCCTACGTAACCCCCCGTGTGAATATGCACCCAAACCAAAGGGGGTTTAAGGGGATTTTTAATTTAAATGTGTCAAATGCAATGGTTTGTATTAATAAATGTTAATGGCATATATGCGTTGGTTGTTATATTGTAAAAAAAATTTGGGCCCTTCGGGCCCTAATAAAGCCCTTCGGTCACTTTGCACACTAAAAATGGCATAAATGCATGTAACAATTTTAAAAACACTTTTGCATGTAGACAAGCCTAAAATCACAAAAATGCGTTGTTTTAATATAAATACAATGATGTGCATTAGTAGCATGATGGAATGCTTGCTATGGGCAAACACAAATCACATATGATGGATTATAGGTTTCCAAGGCTATGAATGAAATTGTCCTGATGAGAAATAGTAAAACATAGTGCCTTTCTAACATTGAACATATGTTGTAGCATATGTTGTAGCATCGAATATCTCTCGCATGACGATAACAAGTTTGCCAAGCAAATATTACCAACCAGTGGGACTTGAACCCATTTTGTCCTTGTAATCATCTTAGTAAAGAAACTTGTGTACCTGTAAGAGCATAAATGCAAAAAAAATCCAGAGCATTTACACTACTTCCAAATTAATACTTACGAAATCCCATTGAATATGTATCTTGGCATGATGAGAGACACCATTAGCGGTTATAACATTCTCGCTGATTTTCATGTTCATCGTGACTAGGCTGATGCTTTTACTGAACGGTGGACTTCTTAGCATAAGCTTATGTTGCCCTCTCACACATCTACAATCGCCTCAACAAGTCTTTTAGTTTGTCACAAAAGGTCGTTCTACCCAGATTAAGTTACGATAATATCATCCACATATGAATAAGTTCACGGACAAGAAACTATGATATTACCTCTATCACGAGGATCCAACATGGCAGCCATAAGGGATCATACTCCGGCTTAGAAACTAGCCTCCATTCGCTTCTCCTTTTACGTTGCGTTACAACTTGCAACACTTTGAAACCATCCCGAGAATCTAACTTAGGGATACCTTCCGACTTTAATATCGCTCATTTGCCAAAGAAAAGATCACGCCACAAGTGTCAAATGGATTTAAATAAATGGGAAATAGCTTCAAATGCTCATGCTATTCTAAAGTCTTGTAGTAAATCTGTCGGACATGTGATCTTGTGTTAAAAAGGTTCCCTTCTTACACACACAAAAATGACCTGAATAAGAACCAACCGAGGGAAGATTTTCCAAGCTGCAAATCATCAACAATCATAAATCATCTGACATAATTTCAATGGGTTCATCTATTTAAATAGCAGTGCGATGACCAAGTTTTAAGGATCTAAATCTCAATGTTTTTGGATGGAATAAGATTTGGAAGCAAATAAGAGTCAAAGCCAAGAGCAAGCGCAGAGATTTGAACAGTGCCAACAGTCTTTTATGTCATGGCCATGAGAAATACAAAAACGTTTTGAGAGTAATGCGATGTTTGGTAATTCAAAAAAAAAGGGATTTCAAACCTGGTAGAAGACTTTTGGGCGTCGCTAGTCTGATCATTGGAGACCAAAGTATTATGACTAAGAATTCATTACAAGCTGGGGAGGCCTAAAAATGGAGCTTTCTATACAAGCGCTGGATCAGAACTTCAATGGCAGAGGTCTTTCTAGCAGAAGCCTAATCATTCTCCTATCAGCCTCCGTACAAATTCCTCAAGAAGACCATTTTAACTGCCTGAAAGCTCAGAACACAAAGAAACATCCATTTTGGCTTGAATAGAAAGGTTTCGGGCCAGCAAATACCTGGATCTTGCGGAGTTTTGCAGAAACGCCCCAAACTTAGTACAGAGACTGCCAAAGCAATTTCGGCCAAAGCAATTTCGGCTTCATCTCCAATGACGAAAAAAGCCGTGCGTACATACATAGTGCTCTGTTCCAAATAGAAGATCCAGCAAGCGGCCACATCTGCTCGCCTTCACACGCAACTCCAAATTATGTTCATCTAGTGCTTCCTTTAACCGTTCCACCTGTGCACGCGCTCGGCATTCTGCTTGAAGCATATGTATTTCAAAAATCATGCCCAAAGCATATGTATTTCAAAAATCATGCTCACGCATTGGCTAGCATACCTGGGAAGCCTTGGCAATGCTCTGGCCGATGGCATAGATCTGGAAGATATGGCCACCTCCACGAACCCTAATCCTCATATCCACATTGGCAAAGCACCCTAAAATAAAATAACCCTAAAGTGAAACATCTCGATGCTTGCATGTATGGCTTATTAAAATAAATAAATAAAAAAAAATAAATAAAAGGGGGTAAACCATTAGGGATATGGAATTTAGACAATAAAAATGCGGAGTGCACTCCAGATATACTGATTAGTATGCCTCGCACAATACGCCCATGAAATCATATGAAAACCATGCCAAAAAACGTATAAAATCACAAAAAAACCCCTGTTATAATGCTACATATTCATTTTGAATCTGCTCAACATTATGGTGTTCATCTTCCTTTTCCAGCATTTGTTCTTCCTGCTCAATTTCCCCTTGCATTGGTTCCCCTTGCAACATTTGTCCTTCCTGCTCACTTTCCTCTTACATTGTGTGACCCTGTGTATCATTCTCATTTATTTCATCATCTGATTCATATGCTTCTGTATTCTCAAAATGCACCTTCTTTTGCAGATTATCTTTTTCCCTCTGGGACTCATTTGTCTTTAAACTAATGTATCTTTGTAGATACATGTCTCATCAAAGATTACATCCCTACTTATCAGAATTTGCCTTTTGTTTGCATCAAAAAGTCTATATCCTTTGGATTGTTCGTCATAGCCAGCAAGGTAACATTTGGTTGACCTGTCATCAAGTTTCTTCCTCATTTCCTTTGGAACATGTACATAAGCAACACATCCATATCTTTTAAACATGTCATAGGTAGGTTTATGCCCATTCCACATTTCTTCTGGAGTCATACCTTTTATGGAAGCTGAAGGAAGCTTATTTTGGATCATTACTGCTGTTTTTACTGCCTCATCCCATAAATAATTTGGCATCCCTGATTGCTTGAGCATGGACCTGACGGCATCTAGAATAGTTCTATTTTTTCTCTCTGCAATTCCATTTTGTTGAGGGGTGTAGCTACATGTCAACTGTCTTCTTATCCCTTTGTTTTTACAATACTTGTTAAATTCTCCTGACAAAAACTCTCCACCCCTATCTGACCTAATGCATTTGATTTTTCTCCCAGTCTCTCGTTCAACTTCTTGCTCAAATATTTTGTATGCATCAAATGCTTGGTCTTTGTGTCTGAGAATATAGCATTTTGTTTTCCTTGAGAAGTCATCAATAAAAGTAATGAAAAATCTTTTTCCTGTCAAGCTTGTGATGTTAATAGGCCCACATAAATCTGTATGGACAAGATCTAACACCCCTCGTGCTCTTTTAGTAGATCCCTTGAATCTTTGTCTGGTATGCTTCCCTCATATGCATCCTTCACAAATAAAATTCTCAAGTTTTTCCATTTCTGCAACAATCATGCCTTTCTTAATCATATAGTTGATGTTATTGACATGGGTGTGTCCTAACCTCTCGTGCCATTGTCTAATTGATAACAAGGCTGCACAGTTAATTGATCCTTCTCTCCTTGCTTTATCAAGAGCAAACAAATTACCAACCCTTTTTGCAATGAATTTCAATTCACCCTTAAGAAAATTTCAAAACAGACCTTGTAGCCTAAATCAACAATTTGGCTAACAGAAATCAAATTCCTCACAATGGAGGGTACACAAAACATTTTTGAGCTCAACTGGTTGACCATTCAGATCAAATATTTCTAACAATCCTGACTCCTCTACTTGCTGCAAATTCCCATCTCCAAGTTGAATGTAACTAGAACTGCTCCTTGTTTTCTCCTTTAGATCACTCCCATCTTTAATCACGCATCTTTCAGCTCGCGAATCTAAAACAAAAGAATCATTTTTCTCTTTAGTTTCACTGACATTTAAGGTCTGAATCAGGTCAAGATTTTGAGTTACCTCAGTATTTTCGTCCACCTCTTCAGTATCTTCATTATTGACTTCTTTAGTTAAATTGATTCGCGCAACACTCCTTCCTCTTCCTCTTCCTCTGTTGTTGAATCTTGCTCTAGATTCATCTCTAGATTCTCCTCTGGATTTCCCTCTTCCCCTATCCTTTACAAAATTCCTTGGGCTAGAGCAACTTGCTGCTTGATGTCTTAAACCTTCACAATTATAGCATCTGCCTTCTCTTTTTTTTTTTTGAAGAATATAAGAATATATTAAACCACTAGAATGTGATCAAGTACAATGATAAGTGTGGTGCTAAGAAATGAAGTGCCCATCCTGATTCACAATCTGTAAGAATGTCGACCAAATTTCCCGCTTAACTGTGCCAGACAAGCTTGAGACTTGGTAAGCCTGCCACAACTTATGCCTCAAGATCGGAACCAACCGAAAAGGGCTAAGCACTGCATTCTGAAAGACCTTCGCTCTCCGTCTGCCTTCTCTTGACAGCTTAGGACAGTTATGTTTGAGATGTCCATAATTATTGCAATGGTAGCAGGGTCCTATTTTCTTATCATTAGCTTTCCCTTTTCCTGCAAAAAGTATTTCTGAATGTTCTTCATATTCTCTGATTATAAGTTTCTATTCTAACTCAGTTCTAACCATTAATTCTGCTTTTTCCCTGTTTTTTTGCAACATTTCTCACTAGTGTGGATAACTGTTCATAGTTTGAAAATGTCCTTGCAATTGTCATCACTTGGTGATCATTTGTGATAGTTACCCCAGCTGCCTCCAAGTCTGCTATGAGATTATCAAATCTCTGAAAAAATTCTGTCACATCATCCTTTTCACTGTACCTTAGTGATCTAAGTTCTCTATCTAGAACATCAAGTTGTGAGGAGGTTTTTGTTTTATATGTTTTAATCAGAAATTTTCAAATGGCCCTAGGACTCATCCCTCTAACCTTCAGCAATATGCTAGATCCCAGTTTCACTGTAATTATGCTTTTAGCCTCTACTAATTTTGCAGATATACTAACCTCTTTGCTGGTCACTTCAGAGCTTGTACTGTCACTTGTTTTCTCCTTTGCACTGCCTTTGTTTGAGTCACTGACTTCTTCATCCATATCTGCATCATCCCCAACATATTTCCATAATCCTTCTATTTCATGTACCTCCTTAATCTTTTCTTTCCACACTTGGAATCCTCCTGTTCCCTTGAACACTTCAACTGCACTCAATAATGAAGCACCCAATCTAGTAGTCATGATTAAAGCCTGCTCTGATATCAAATGAAAGAAAAATGATATCTTGGATGAAAAGATCTTTAATTACTTAATCATGAACTAACTAGACAATGTAGATCAATTAAGCAAATAGCAAATGATATAATCATATAACAATATGATTAATGCAAAACCAAGGTTCAATGGTATGAACCATTGAAATTTTATTGAATAAACCCCGACAGCTCAAGCCTCATATCAATGAGCTATTTCCGATCGCCCCAAGTCTACCAAAGTTCTCTATTCTGCTCTTTAGATTTATAGGGCCAAATCCCCCAACTGACTGGTGGTGATTCGGCCGATTAGGAGCTAAGGCCGGCCGCTTCAACCATCTCCGGACTTGCCAAATTTGAAGTCCATATTCCCTCCAAACTGAACCTTAGTTTCGCAATCTTATCTCATTAGATAAATAAAAGTTCAATGGTTAAGCTTAACTGTAATATTTCATAACCATTAGATGCCTTCACCATTAGAATTCGTTCTTGCTCCTTTCATTCAATATTTCTCCTTCATGTTTATCCAAATTTTGCATGACCATTTCCAACATCTCTCTCTAGCCAAGACGACTCATGGCGCGCCAATAGGATGTGCCAGCTGCTAGCACAACCAGGTCAATTGATATGCATGTCTCAAGACGACTCATGGCGCGCCAATAGGTTCTAGCCAAGACACGCCAATAGGATGTGCCAGCTGCTAGCACAACCAGGTCAATTGATATGCATGTCTCAAGACGACTCATGGCGTGCCAATAGGTTCTAGCCAAGATGACGCATGGCGTGCCGATAGGATGTGCCAACTGCTAGCACACTCAAAATACGCAGGGCTAGCACACTCATAGCCAAGATGACTCATGGCGCGCCAATAGGATGTGCCAACTGCTAGCACACTCAAAATACGCGGGGTGAGTTGCCAAGACGACTCATGGCACGCCAATAGGATGTGCCAACTGCTAGCACACTCAAAATACACACAGGCTAGCACACTCATAGCCAAGACGACTCATGGCACGCCAATAGGATGTGCCAATAGCTAGCACACTCAAAATACGCAGGGTAAGTCACCAAGATGACTCATGGCACGCCAATAGGATGTGCCAACTGCTAGCACACACAAAATATGTAGAGTGAGTCGCCTGCGCCAATAGGATGTCTGCGAATAGGATGTGCCAACCGCTAGCACACTCAAAACGCAGGTGAGTTGCCAAGATGACTCATGGCGCGCCAATAGGATGTGCGAACTGCCACACACTTAAAATACGCAGGGCTAGCACACTTATAGCCAAGACGACTCATGGCATGCCAATAGGATGTGCCAACTGCTAGCACACTCAAAATATGCAGGGTGAGTCGCCAAGACAACTCATGGCACGCCAACAAGATGTGCCAACTGCTAGCACACTCAAAATACGCAGGGTGAGTCACCTCACCAATAGGATGTGCCAACTGCTAGCACATTCAAAATACGCTTCTTCACCTCGCCAATAGGATGTGCCAACTGCTAGCATACTTAAAATACGCTTCTTTCTTATGTCCAAGTCCATTCCAGCTGATTCCAAAAGCTTTTTCGAGCTAAGTCCATTCCAAAAGTTTTTCGAGCTAAGTCCATTCCAAAAGAATTTCGACAGTAGCTGAAATCGAACCTCCCCCCCACAGGGTTGAACCCCCTTAAACCCCTCCGTGCCAACCACTTACAACCCCATGGCCACTTATGTAGCCCCTTGCCCAGACCCCCCACTAGAGGGGGAGACATCCCCCCCCCCACACTTTGGGAGAACCAAGGGGAGGGATTGCTTAAAACGCCCAAGGATAACAAGGACAAGGGAGAAACCTCTTCCATGAGGAAGGAGGCCCGGGCGAAGGCCCAATTTATGAGATCGACCCGGGAGACGGGTGAAGGCTGCTCAGGCCCGACAATGCACCAATCTGTGCACGCTGAGGCGAAGGCCATGAAACAAATGGAGGAAGCAGGTGAGAGCAATAGAACCCAGTGCGGGGATCGCGAAGAGATCCAATCTTCAACGCCCCACGTGCTCAAAAGGCGGTTGGCGGCCGGGCGGCATTTGACGGATTGCGAAGATGGAGACCCCATGCGGCGGTTAGAAGACGGCCGGCAGCACACTTTGAGAGGCAACAAGAGAAGCAGGGTCTTGCTGACCTGGGAGCTCGCGTGGACTCCCTCCTCACCACCATAGAGACCATGGCACGGGACAGGCAGTGTACTGAGTAGGATATAGTGGCAACCATCTCCGCCTCAAGTCCCGAGGGAAGGGCGCCCACCATAATATGAAAAACGCGTCGAGCCGTCTTGAAGCGACTAGGCGAGCTAAGAACCCTACAGAGTAGGGCTAAGACACAAGATCAGGAGATACAGGAGCTCCGAGCAACCGTTGCCCAACAAGACAGGGGCCTCCATGCCGAGGTCCATGAACAATTGCAGCAGTGCACGAATGAGTTGGCCAAGCAGCAGAAATTTCAACAGGAGCTAGGCTCCCGACTCCAGGCAGCAGAGGCCGCAACATGGGGCCAGATAAGCACACATGTCCAATAGCCCACAAGTTGCCAACCAGGCAGTCAGACAACACCTGCTCCATCTCGAACACCACACCGCCCTTGCTGTGAACAGTCCACACACTCCAGACAACATGCATCACATGTTGGGACAACTAATGTTGCCCCGCAACTCAGTGAGCAACAAGAGCAGGGCCGACGACGTCAGAATGTGGTGGTACGTGGACTCTCAGAGGAAGCAGGAGAGGATGTCATCAAGCGCATCCAGGATCAAATCCTATCTCGCATGGCATTTCAGACCACAGTCCACATTGTCCAAGCAAGCCGCCTTGGAGCTCAACACACAGATTGCCCACATGTTGTCGCCTTCACGATTGCAGACATGCGAGTGCGTGAGGCAATATTGCGTTAGAATAGGCAATTGACTGTATGTCGACCAGGATCTTACTCCGATGCAATAGAAGTCGCCGGGTAACGGTGGCTCCGTCGAGGGGCGTCCGCCGCCGAGGGCGAGGATTGGTCGAAATAAGCCGTATTTTAAAGGCCCGGGCTGCCTTTCCCACAGATGCAATGCGTCAAGCTGCTACAGCACCTAGAGGCCCCATTGCTACCGCTACAGAAGCTACCCCATTGGCTACCACTCCTACCACGCCACCCGGTACCCCTCGCACCTCGCTCCATTGCCGCAACTACTCCCACAATGGCTTCTCGGAAGCCGCGCTGCGCCCCTACGCGAACCGGAACATATCATGGTGCATCTATATCAAATGCCAACAAATAGGAACCGTGCCTGGGATGGTATCTTGGAATTGTCGGGGCTTCCCTTGGCGAAGGGGAGAGTCTCAACTCTATTGCACGGATATGGATCTCATTTTCCTCATGGAAACATGGGAACATCACGAGACCTGACTTAAGAACCTCGGGCTATGCATTTTTCGGTGTTCAACGAGAGTGCGAAAGCGAGGGTATTGGGGGTTGCCCGCTACCATCGTGTAACCTTAGGGCCACCACGATATAAAGCGCATGCGGTACAATCGCTACCGTAATTGTGCGGCGTGCGACAAAGATGATGACGACATTCTCTTCATAGCAAACATGCTACTTTCCACATGCCGAGAGCAACTTTTATAACACTCATTCGGGTGTGGATAGATTGGAGCCCTATGTCGATCTATATGATGACATACAGCAACACAAACGGTTGGGTAAGGTTATGCTACTTGGAGACTTTAATGCACGCCCAGGAGCCGAGCAGGTCCCGAAATTTGAGCCCCTGGCAGAGGACGTCTTGTAGTTGAATCCTGCAGAGGTAGTTTGGTCAAGGATGTCAGATGACAACCATATTTCACGCTATGGCAGGCAGTTGTTGCTGCTGGGTAGTATCTTTGACCTGGTTATTAAAATATCCGGTTATTTATGGGAAATCTATCACACCCTCTTATGATGGTATAAGAAAATGCTACACCAAGATCTACTCAAGTAGTCTCCCATGGGTCCATTACAATATTGCAGACACAACCAAATCGTATTTTCCCTTCATGACAGAATTAAGTGTCATATGACATCCATGTCATCTATGCCCCCATGGAGACTCGAACTCGAGACCTGCTCGGATACCAAATGTAACGTTCCTAACCACACTGTACTTCCCCTTCATGACAGAATTACATGTCATATGACATCCATGTCATCTATAACCCCATGGAGACAAGAACTCAGACTTCCTTTAATACCAAATGTAACGTTCCTAACCGACATGCCCTCAACCAATTGGGTAAAACCATCTAGACATTTATGAGTAGTCGTTTCTACCCATTTATGCCAGTGTCAAGAATGTCCCACAGGCACATTCAAGCATTGAATACTCGAGCGGTCTACCATGGGCCCGTTACATAATTCTAGTAGTAATACACTTGCTATATTCTTTGTTTGGGTCCCGTAGGCTAACTAGTCTCCGCAAACGATAAAAATTCGATTCAAAACTATAGTAATGATTTTGAGTTGTTTGCCCAAAATTCCTCCTTTCCTTGTTTCTTGCTCATCAACTACCATCCTCCATTTTTTTCAATACATCAATTTGCCATCGATCACCATGAAGAACTCCCCAACAAGATCACAAGAGGACCTCCATCAAGCTAGCCATGAAACAATCTCCTAACTAAGAAGAATCCGTGTTGGAACTGCATTCATTGTTCAAAGAAGAAAAAAAGAACAAGATACAAAGGCGCTGGAATTAGGTTCTTTATGATCTAGAGTTGGAGTATTTGCTATGCTACTGATGAACTTCAATGGTAGGATATCAAGAAACTTTTTTCAATGGCTAAGATCCACCTGTTTGCAACATTTTTGGCATAATAATATGTCTTCAAATATGCTAAAAGACGAAATCATAACCATCATATCTAACACTTGCAATCAGGGGACTGACAGTGAACCTATGCTTAGAAAATGCCAAAATCAACTCTATGGCTAGCAATTCAAAAAATGTAAAAAAATAGAATGTTTAACTTGGAAGAAAATTGTAATTAAAAACTCAACCTTTGTATGATTGCACCCTTACTTTTCTAGGTCCTATATCGTGTTATATGTAAATTATATACTAGGAAATAATATTTAGATGAAACTCAATGGTCTTGATGGAGTCGGGTGTAAGGAAAGAAGCCATTACCTCCCTGTCTATCCCATCCCCTAATAATTGTCAAATTGTCGGAGGCAAACTTATGATCTAAACATTCATAAAAGGATTGGTGGTTAGACGCAAACCAACTTGTGTGTACGACCTAGCAACAACTTGATGAAGTTACAGATAAGAGAAGGGGCAGTTAGACAACCGTTAGAGAAATATTGATGGTGAATGTGGTACCCTTACTTTAAACTTATAAACTCATGGAGGCAAAGTAGTGGTGATTTGAACCATGAAATTAAGTGTCACATGAACATCTATGGAAAAGGGAAAATAGTTGCATCATCAAGAACTACACCAACATGGCCGAGAAAAGGGACGCGTGTCAACTATTGCACTCATGGCCGATGGAGGCCCTAGCAACACATGCAAAGCATGGTTTAACTTTCTACTTTGTCACCAGGCCCTAGCAACACCATTGATAGATGCCCTTAGAGCAATTGCGATATTGCCATATGTGAGGAAGGGGTGGAGAGGTGTCATAGAAAATAATTTCCAGAGATCATTACACTATAAACCCATCAATAGATAATACAGTATTAAGAACACATGAACTTCCTTTTTAAATCACTTACACGTGTGTAGGCAATACATTGTCTTGTAAAAGACAAAACTAGATTCTCTTCCTTCTGTCACCATCATCTAGATCCCACAGATCTCGTGTAATTGTCTGCTCCAGATGTGCAACTATTGTGAGACCACATTTTACTGGCCCAACCTCTATCCATAGTACTTAGGCTAAAGCTAGAAGGTGCGGTAATGCATACGCACAATTTGGAGATAAAAACACATAGCCTTCAACGTGTTACTAGGGTGGACCATATAGAAATGACAAAGAAACACTAAAAGCAGAATAATTCAAAGTTAAGGTTTTGAAAAGTTACAAACCATTAAAATATATATAACTTAAACGTGCCCTCCAATGTAGAAAAGCATCTAGTTAGTTCCCTTGGGACAACAAAATCTAAATCTTGGAAAAGTATACTATAGATAAAAAGAAAACTTTGACGACGACAGTGGGTCAAACCAACCTAGTCAACTACGTTCCTTGTTCTAATTACCTTCCTTGTTGACCAGCTATGCATCTTGGATGCCATACAGTTCACAAGACTTTAAATAGTTTCTTTCAATGCTTTTGTATCTATCCTAGTGGCTCGCCGTGTCGTAAGACTAAAAAATTATACATGGATTTAGATTACGTCCAGCAAGAAAACTCATACTAATATGGAATCAAGTCTCTTGAACGACTAAACCAAGTTGCCACTATTTTTCATAGACTTGTCGGCTTGTTTGAATCTTATTTTGTTCGCTTGAGTGTACTGACTATAAAAAACTGCACAACTACCAACGAGAATAGTGCATAACCCAAGCATAGGATTGTCTAAATTAATTCTATAAAACAATGTTCACGTGGTCTCTCGAAAAGAACATGCAATAGATTAATGGTAGTGCCATCTCAACCACCGGTTAGAACATTCGAGCAGTGCCCTCAAAGAGGTTGCACTGCTTGCTTACATGTGCCTCCCACTCTCACTGGGATGACCTAAGGCAAGATTGTAGCTGACATACAAGGGACATTACGTGCCACACATTGTTGCTACAATTGTATAGTATAATGAAGCAGACTGACTTTGATTGCTTCATACTGCTGAACATGGAGGATTCCGGAGAAAATAGGGGCCAACAGAGGTAAAAGAGAATGAATTGGCGGTTGCAATGGTCAGAAGGGAAGGGAGATTGGCGGCACAAAAGCAGGGCATCATTGTCAGGGGGCGATAGGAAGCATACAATGGTACTTCAAGGGGGGTATGTTTTGCATTGGTAAGCGACACTTGCTCGGGGACGATGTGGCTTGTAGGGAGGGATGGAGGGCAGAGGGGGGCAAAGGTGATGTGCTATGTCGAACGATGTCGGGGCGAGGTTCTCTCATCTCTCTAGGATTTTGTGAGGTGGTGGAGAGGAAGGGGTGTATGTGGATTGCAATGTTAGAAAGTCCAAGCCATGGGGGAGGATTTTTTTTAAGGGGGCCCTCTCTAGAAAAATATTTAAGGGGTGTCTTTCATGAATTGATGGCAAGAGACCAGGAGAGTTTTTAGAAGTTGTTCAGCAAAGCAAAGCAAAGCAAGCATACCTAGATTTCTTTGCATAGCAAGCATACCTAGATCGAAGAAATGGGCGAAGTGGCACTGCCATGGCCGATCGAGAAGCCGCATGCTGCAGCGGCGGTCCTCCTGCCCATGCCAATGCAAGGGCACATCAATCCGATGCGCGGCCTCGCCAAGCTCCTGGCATCGCAAGGATTCCAGGTTTTTTTCATAAACGTACAATCTTTTTGCCTTCCCTCCGCTTCCTCAAATCCCCCCCAAATCAGTGGTCCTGGCATCAAAATCCTTGATCTTCTTCCCCCGCAAGGCCAGCCCCTTCCTCAATGCCAAGATATGATGGAAACCATTATGGACGCCATTGAAAAGATGCGCTCCCCCTTTGAGCGCCTTCTGGCGGATCTTACCCTTGATTTAGGCTACTCTGTCTCCTGCATTGTGGTGGATTCTTTTGTTTCTTGGGCTCAAGATGTGGCCGATCAATTCCGGGTCCCCAGAGTTGCATTTTGGACCTCTTGCGCTGCGTGTGAGGTCGTCTTTTGCTACCTTCCTCGCCTTATTTCTGAAGGATATGTTCCTCTTGAGTCTAAAGGTATGAAACAGTGCCTTTCTTTCTCATATCCGTTTGTTTTCTTCTGTTTTTACTGGCTTTCTATTCCATTATCTTTGCATTCATTAGTTTTGATGGCTTTGTCTTATCTGATTTTGTATTCTCAATCTGTTATTTTTTTCTGGTATGTGCACCGAAATCCTACCTGGATTTCATCTTCTTTAGTCCAGTTTGGCGTTTTTCCTTGCTGGGTTGGTTTCAATCAGTTCAATCCGTTGTTTGTCCTTTATTTAATCCACATACGACTCGATTTCTTTTTGCGTTTTTCTCCATTCGATCTGATTTCGTTTAACTGCCATGCGTTTCTGCGTATTTGCTATAAAATTTGTGTGGATTGTTCGTGTATGAATGGTTAGTCATGCAAACTACTTCCGTTTCATCACTTTTCCCAGTGTTCATGGTCTAATCTTCATATTCCTATGATTTACAGAGCACGGAGAGGATGATTTGATACCATTTATGAACGGGATGTTTCCACTGAGTCCAAAGGACCTGCCAGTATCACTACACACGGCAAATCCCCTCATAGAGTATCTGAGGGACATGTACTCAAGGGCGTCAGAGGCAGCATTCAGCCTGGTAAACAGTGTAGAAGAGTATGAGCCTCAAGCAGTTGCCTCAATGTCCAAATTTGTAGGCAACTACATGGCAGTAGGACCCCTGCATTCCCAAGAGCCAAGAAAACTAGGCAAAGAAGAACAGAGATGTCTAGAATGGCTAGACACAAAGGAAGACAATTCAGTCCTCTACATAGCCTTTGGAACAGTCACAAATCTAACTCTTTCAGAATTTGAAGCCCTGAGAAGAGGTCTAGAGGAAACCTCTAGAGCCTTCCTGTGGGTTTTGAGCACAAGCCAAAGGAAATCTCTGCCAGAAAAGATCATCCAGTCCTTCATGGCCAAAACTGCCAGGGAAGGACTGGGTCTGGTGGTAGAATGGGCACCACAGGTGCAGGTACTCAAGCACAGGTCTATAGGAGGGTTTGTGACACACTGTGGCTGGAATTCCATTCTGGAGAGTCTGAGTGCAGGGGTTCCCATGCTGGCATGTCCTGAGAGAGCAGATCAGAACCTGAATTGCAAGTACCTTACACAGGTGTGGAAAACTGGCATCAAGATCAAGGATGAAGGGGAGCAGCTGCAGTTTTGGGATGTGCATCAAGGCATCTCCAGACTTATGCTGCAAAAAGAAGGCCAGGAGCTCAGGCTGAGGGCTCAGAAAATGAGGGACCTTGCTGCCTCTGCTGTAGGGCATGGAGGATCCTCTTCCAAAAACCTGCAAGCCTTTGCAGCAGCTCTGCAGTGTTGCTGAGTTGGTAGACTGTAAAGTGCCCCTGTACTTTGCTTCTTGGCCTCCCTTTTTGGACCATGTGTAAATTATGTATCCTGTCCTCTCTTTATGGTCCCAAAGTGTTCTATACTTAGGTTGCACTTAGTTGTCTCCAACTTGTACCATATATCTCTCCAACATCATCACCACCACCATTTTCACATCCCAAAATCCTCTTCTACTTCTGCCTTTGTTTCATCCTCTTTTCACATCACAACCTTCTCTCTTGTACCAGTGTCACCAATGTGTCACTAGCATGTCCCTTTGTAATCTCATCCTAACATAATTGATTTAATTGTGGATATCAATTTGGTACCTTTTTCTACCATCAATTGTGGATGTCAATTTGTGTTTTGTTCTACATGTCACTACCCTGTCGCTTAGCACATTTGATTCAAATTTTGTGGTTATTATTACCTTCATGATCGTGTTTAGACTAATTAATTCATTGTAGTTTGTGATGTGATATGCTGTCCTCGGTCAAGGGGGGTCGGGGAACATTGTGACCACCAATTCCAAATTGTTAATTTCCTCACAGACTGTCGTCTTGTCTGTGCTCCATTCATTACAAGCACTTGATCTATCCTAATCTCTGTGTCCTTTTTTTTAATTAAGTGTTTGATTTAACTAAGGCAAAGGGTCTATATTGGTGTCTAGATACACATGTATTAAGCAAGCACTTGATCTATCCTAATCTCGTGTCTTTTTTTTAATTAAGTGTTTGATTTAACTAAGGCAAAGGGTCTATATTGATGTCTAGATACACATGTATTAAGCCATGATGAGATTTTACCCCTATAATTGCATGATCTATGATGCAAGCCTCTAATACAGCAACATTGCATGTGGTATTGTTTAGGTTCAAGTTGAGTGTTTGTTGCATCATTGCTTTTCTAGGGTGGGACAAACTAGACCATACATTCACTCTATTGGGAGGTATCTTCTTATGCTAATAGTCCACTAATATCTATCCATTAGCTCTATTATGAATGCTAAATTATATATCGTAAAAAAATGATATTTCAAAATTTAAGATCTTTTGGTTCTTTTCTTAGCGAACCCATATGATCTCCCACTAGCCGCCTTATCGAATTCAATCATTTGATTGATGCAAATGCATCATAATTCTAGGTATTATCACTGTCAAAATGATGCAAATTTTGTAGTTTCTTTTCATCTTCAGGTAGAAGTTGGACGTGAAGAGGTCTTGAGTTCGTCCTGTCACATGTATATAGTGAATGGTTACGTGAATTATAGACGGACAGACATACGGATAGATAGATAGATAGATAGATAGATAGATAGATAGATAGATAGATAGATAGATAGATAGATAGATAGATAGATAGATAGATAGATAGATAGATAGATAGATAGATAGATAGATAGATAGATAGATAGATAGATAGATAGATAGATAGATAGATAGATAGATAGATAGATAGATAGATAGATAGATAGATAGATAGATAGATAGAAATATCCATTGATTCACAAAAGGACTATAGGACGATACGAACAATATTGGCATTATGTCTGGTGATGGGACAATGGCCTTGGTGGATGTGTAAAAAAAGTATTTCTGCATCTTTTAAAATGTTTTGCACTTGTTCTTCTCCTGCACTTCTTACGTATATCTAGAAGCCACAAGCCTTCCCATGGCTTTATATCTCATTATTCCCTCCCCCGACCTCCAAATTGTTGTCCTTCACAACAAGTTCATAATGTTTTGGACTAAATACTAATACTTTTATCTATTTATCTGTCTATTTGTTTTTTTTTTTAATTTATTTATTTATTTTATAAATGTGGACCTTTACTACTCACAGCAGAAAACAAAAGGTACACGAGGGACTCAAAACCCAGTGGAGAAAATGTCCACTAAAGCAAAACTACCCACCACATATATAACACAGGGAAGGAGAGAATAAATATCACCAAGAGCACAACTAACTATGAATAAGCACGAATCTAAAGATAGCGCTCTTGGCATCATCTTTTGAGGAAGAGCACTTATAAGCTTTGATGATACGACTATAAGCATCACTGAGCACTTGGGTATCTGGAAAGACCTGTCCTTTGAAGATGAAGAGATTTCATCTCTTCCAGGTGGACTAGATGATCCAAGCGGATGCCAAATGGAAAGTCCTCTATTTAAGCTTGTTCCAAAAGTTGGGATAGATTGACAATAAAACCTGCTGACTATTCAAATCACAATGAAATAAGATCAAAAGCCATTTTCAAGCAGGTCGAACATGCTGACACAAGAAGAAGCAATGCTCAATTGTCTCATCACTTTGCATGCAGAGAAGGAAGATCACAAAGACATCTGGATGAAAACAATGAAGTATTTACCCGCATGCATCTATGAATGACCTGCCACTATAAGATAGGCAGTTTACGATGAGCAATTTATCCCATATTCATCGCCAGACTACTTTTCCATGAGGCTTATGGATAGCTGAAGGCCATTTTGGCGATGGAGGCAACACTTCAGGCTGAAGCAAGACAACATACATCGAATACACAAGTTTCTCCTCGACACTGCCATGAACCATCCAAAGCTAGGGAGCCATGCCTTGTGGATCTGGAGGAAGAATAGAAGCCACTTTTTGAAAAATGACACGGTCCTAACAGAGGAGGAGAAACTTCAATCTCAGCTCATTCCATGCCAACAACCTTGTCTCATTATACCATGCAGATAATGTTGCCACTAATGTTGCGCCAATGGATAAGCAGAGGAGACCAAAGAACGGTCTACCTGGCCATCACCGAAAGGGATCTACCAACAGTTAGCTATAAAATTGGTACATGCCACTGGCTGGAACTGAAACAAAGTGCGCATAGTCTCCCAAACAGTCAGTGACCCCTTGAGAAAAGGTGATGCATTAGGGTATGGCAAAAGTAGATAGAATAATGCCCATAGAAGGAGTGGCTTAATGGAGAACCAAAGAAAATGCATATTTGCAAAGACTGATAAATGAGACATAGACCTAAAAAGTTATTAGCATTATTCAAAATCCACCATATAAACTTAGAAATCAGCAGATTGGTTTGGAGAAGAAAGTGAATTATCCCCAGTTCTCTACAAAATTTAGGCAAAATACACTTGGCCTAACTAATTATAACATCATCACCCACTTCAATGCCACTCCAAATAAAGTTCCTAACAATACGAACAATGAGTTGAAAAGTGCTAGCAAGATGGATGCCTTATAGACATGTGTACTACTGAGAACTAACTTAGTTATAGTTACGCAGCCAGCCATGGATAACTTAGCCATAGACCACCAAACAGATGCTTTTCCAACCCCTTAATAATAGCATCCCATGCATCACCACAACAAAATGTGTATTTCGACCAGAATGCCTAGAAGCCTAGTTGCCTTCCCATGAGGAAGAACCTTCCACAGAAATGAGACCACAGAAGATGGCACTAAAGAGTCCAAGGCCCACAGGAAAGTACATTTTTCCCATCCCACAAAGATACCAAAAGCCAAAGAGAAACTATAAGGAAATAGCATTCTGCAACTTCTGCTCATCAACAATTAGGAACAACAAAGCTTGTAAACCATTATCCCATTATTCATGGAAAGACCATGCAAGATGCCTTCCTACGCTGCAAGAAAGAATACTTGAGAGAGGATCTCTGCCATAATTGTAAATAGCAAGGGTGCCAAGGGACAGCCCTGGCGAATGTTTCATCCCACGTAAAAAAAAATGCCAATGGTTTTCCTTGAAAAAGAACTGTAGAATGTCAGCAGAATAATGCAGTTTCATGACATCTGTTGCAAACTGGATACCAAAGACGCATGAGGCATTTGCTCCCAAAAAATCCAGTCAACACTGTCATATGCTTTCGCAAAATCTAGTTTCAAATATACGACGAGATGATCATGCATTGTAGCCCAATAAAGACCCTCATATGCAGCTGCTACATTTATTCAAGATACACCGCCGAGGCGGAAAACCTGACCTCTGTGGAGGAGATAGAATCATCAAGCACACTACGAAGCTTTTGAGCAAAAGCTTTAGCAAAGATCGTATGCATTGAGGACAACAAGGTAATGGGATGCATGGAAGAGGGATCCTTACACTTCGAAATGAGAGAAATACAATCGGAGTTGAAAAATTTGTCTAGATGCCTCTGTCTTTTAAGATCACGAAAAGCATCATATACATCTGCACCAAGCCAGTCCCAATACTCCTAAAAAAATTCCATCGGAATATCATCAATGCAATGACACTTGCCCCTCTTGAGAAGAAAAGTGGCCTCAGCTAAATCACTCTGACTGATCTCAGCCTCTAAAGTGACCCTTTGCTCATTGGAGGCTATAAAATGAACCTTAGCAAGTAGAGCCTCTTGAAAATCTGACTGAAATGGAAGATGACGAGCACTGAAGAAAGAAGAGAAATGCTTGTGCAAAAACTTCTAAGCTCTGTTGGATTGTAAAGAAGGAGCTCATCCCGAATATGAAGAGACTAGAGAGATGCAACTAGCTTTCTTGTTTTGGCAGCTTTAAAGAAAAAACCTGGGCACTGATCTCCCTATGAAAAAATTATTCAAAGTGCAAATCCACACTTTGATATATATCATTTTAGACTAATAATATTTTAGCTATTTTTTATTCTTTTGTAGACATATAGCCAAAATAAGCCATATTATTCAAAGGGAAAGGCATTTATAGATAGATAGACAGACAGATTGATTCTAACATCCATGGAGACCATTAGGGCCATGGGACGATAATGAACAAGGGCATGAATTCCAAAGGAAGGAAGGATGGGGACAAATCCCCCTGAGGCAGTGAAAATCATAGTGGCCCTATCAAGCCATTGGGTCCTGATCTATTTTTGCAAAAATTCCCATGTTGGCTTTGTAGGATGAGTTAGCTATATAGAAGGTGCAGATTCACCATTTTATAGTAGTTTATTGGTAGCTAAGGGATTGGAATAGCCAATTTATTATTTGTTAATTTGGGACATACTAACATTTTGGCCATTTGAGTTAGACATATGCTGGGAATAAATAGCAAAAGTGGTCATTTCAGGCTTCACTTTGACAGAGAATTTACATAAGAAATGGCCAATTCATTGCACTTAAAGAATTTCTTTTTCTTTTTTAAAGATGGCAATCTATTATCACGAAAAATCAAGATGCATGCAAGGAACCTGTGACATAGGAAACCTAAAGGACAAAATAATCCATTAAGCAAAACAACCTATACATAGAGTATAATCAAGCTCGGTGTGCCATCTTGAGGCATTTAATGGCCTCATCACAATTGACATGTTCTGCCACATCGAGATGATCATCAACAAACATCAAATTGTCATGCCACTGGATAGTACCAGGCAAGATAGGCTCATGAGATGAAATAATAGACTTCTTCCTAGTTCCCTTCTTTTACTTGGCATGTTATCATGATTCTTTAGAGCACTGAAGATTAGGACCACCATCACAACCACAACATAGGGTGTAAAGGAACAACAGGTGAAGCTGATGTGCTAAGGACCACATGCTCATAACTGGAAGTAGATCATCTTCCATAGCCGAGGAGCGCAAAACAAACGAGAAAGATTGATCATGAATAGATGAAGAAATAATAGTGGAAGCTTGAACCTGAGGGAAATGAGAATATTGAACAGTTTAAGACACACGAGGACCTCGACGAAAGCTAGCAAAAGCCCCCTTATCTGGAAATAATTGGGTTAGTTCTAGACCATTTAGAAGCTTAAGATCCAACTTCTTAAGGTCCGCTCTTCACCATTATACAATCCGGTAAACGCGAGTCTACTGGCAAAGAAATGCAAATCCTCAGACCGTTCATGATGGAGTGTGAGATATGAACCCTAACTCCATTGCAATTGCTATTAAAAATTGATGAGCCATTAGATCTACAGAAAGATTAAGTATCGAGAACCAACAAGGCATCTTTAATGCGCGAACCATGTCTGGTGTAAAATTAGGAGAATAATACTGGTAGATTATATATTCCCCACCAAGTGGATCAATCCCTCTAGATAGCAAAGAGTCAACTGCATCACTACTATCAAATATAATAAGAACAAAGTTTTTTGCCAAGATGATGGATTAAAAAGGAGAAAGTTGAAGGCGTCTCAAAAAATAAGATAATTAAACATGAAACCATGAAAAATTTAAATAGCCACCAGTAAAATAACTAAGGATGGATGTAAAGTGGCACAACACACCTTCGTTGACATGAAACGTTTCCTCTTCTTGTACCCATCTTGAAAGCAAAAGCAAGTATTTCAAGGAATCTTTCAATGGATCAAAGAATTAACTTTCAACAAAACAATATCTAATAGTGCAGATCTTATGCTAACCAACTTATAAGATCTGACCCCACTAAACTCAGCTAGAAAATTGTTGTTTTGTGTGCTGTCGATGAGGAAATTGTAATACATGCACTTTCAAGCTCTTCAAACACCCTCCATGCTGGTTCGGGAGACACTCGATGTTGGCATTTCCATATCGAGCATATAGGCGTGATCGATCAAATTTGAGCCTATATTTAGATTAAAACAATAGCAGATCAAGCCTACTTGAAGAAATCAAAGGAAAACATGGATTGGATGCTTTGTTTGTCAAGATCCTTGTTGCTATAAAAAGTTCTAACTATGAACTACTAAAGCTTGCAAAAATTGCCTCCTCCTTCTAAATCACAACTCATTCAAAAGTATATATTTGTAGGGCAGCGATTCAGTAAAAAATATGATCGTGTTCGATAAGAAAGGCCATCATAAGACCTTTCCAATGCTTCAATTTTCACCAAAATTGATGCCTTGAGCAACAACTACATGGAAAACTGTGCACCTGAAGAAACTCTAAATTCTTCACTCGAAAACCCTGATGCAGACATCAAAACATACTCAAATTTGACCAACTCACATCCAAAAGGCTTTAACAGTTCTGATTTCACTTGAATCTCTCTATTATCATGAATCATCGTGCGGAAGCCATGGACACTGCCCCGGGAGTCTCAGAAGGCATTGGAGCTAATTGAGCTAATCAATTAAAACTTCTCTAGGAGGAGAATTCTTATTACCTAGAGACCAATTAAGGACTTGCAAACACATTCATGATTTTGAACAAGGCCCACGAGGAATCCTAGAGGATTTATCTTTACGTATTTTTGATATGGCATCTGCGTTCCTAGGGTCAAGAAAAAAATCCCATTATCTTTACATATAGACATAAAATTTCTTACAAAAGAGGCAAAAAAATAATTTAATATAAAAGTAAGGGATTAATTAACTTTTTCTTTGACAATTGTTATAAATATTCCATTCTAGTTATCTTTTGGGCTTTCACACATAGAATACAATAAGAATCATTATATATGCAAAGTCAAGTCTTTAGCTTTTATGCAAAGATCCTTAATGCATCTCATATGCAACCATTAAAGTCATTTTGTATTTTTCATAAATGTACATACAAACCATAGAATAAAATAAAACATAATAAGAAAAATCCCATTTGCGCGCATTCAGATGGTTTGTACGCATAATGCACGTGCACACCTGTTGCAGGGAATAATGTAAGGGCTTGAGAATACTAGACTTAGGTCTCAAAAATTTCCATGACTGGTTATGGCCATTACATGTTTCAAAATTGAGTTGTAGGGGTTAAAGTTGTAAAGATATGATAACATACATAAATCAAATCTCCTACATGAGATATTAAGACATCACATCTAACAAATCCAGCCTTACGAATATGTTAAGACAGCTTACGCATGAATGGATGGGAAATACTAAAAAATAATTATTGCTTACTTTTGACATGCATGTTAGAAAAGGAACGTTTACGAAAATACAACTTAATGCTACAATGATGATGTTGTACGTTTTCAACATTAGAAGATGATATGTGGTCCCCTAGAGCTATAGTTCCAAGGAGAAGCAAAAGTTTCAATGTCCTTCACGCAATGTCTTTAGGTGTTTATCCATCTATACATTAGACTAATCCTTTTTTAAGCTTAAAGAATGTGACTTCTCTACCTATTTATATAATTATACTTCTCAAACTTTGTTATCTCTAGTCTTGATGACAATATTCTAACTTTTACTTACAAATTTCGACGAACCTAGGCTGCTAAATGACAAAGCCATCCTCTATAATTTCTCGCTGAATATAAAGAGGCAACCTCTAAGTATATATATCATAACAGTTTTCTGACATGCGAGCTTTACTGCTTTCTTAATACTTTATGTGAGTATTTGATTTAATTAGTCTATAAAATGCTCTTCCATCGTAAGTTATCATTTTAATTGTACCTTTTAATGAGATAACGTCAAGATGGTATAAATCCACAAAGTAAGATAATCATGAACAAAGTTATTTCTGAACATCAACGACCTCAAACTAGTAATTAACATTTGCATGATGGACTCACAAAATGCAATCCTCAACAAGGGGTTGGGGCAATTGCAAGGCTATTATAAAAATTTTCAGAAAAATAATGATGAGAGAAAAAGTCTAACGTACGCGTCATCCTAATACCTGCACATCACAAACAATAAAACAAATGCAAAAGGAAGGAAGGAAGGAAGGAAGGAAGGAAGGAAGGAAGGAAGGAAGGAAGTTTATTTTAACGTCCACGGAGGCCGAGGCCTATGAGACTAAGACATGCAGAGAATGTGCAAAAAAAAGCCAAAACCCCAACACCAAAACAAACAATGTAATCAGACAAAGAGAACCCTACTAAAGGGATGAAAAAACCCCCATTTGGGAGGAAAAACCCTAACGAGAGGCTCTCAAATACCATGCCCCGGAAGAGCAAGTCCGACTACCGAAATGCTGCGGATGTAAGCTCCGGTCGGCGCTACCATAGGTGATGCGAAAGTAAGCGATGTAGCGGTGTGTCAGAGCATCTAAGATCAGTGTGCACTACTCGGACAAGGGCATATGCTGGGCACTGCTGGAGGGCATGGTGCTCATCCTCTATCACGTGCATCTCACAACACTGACATATCCTCTCCTCCCCAGGGGATCCCGCGGTTCGCCATTCACCTCCCAAACTGTTGAAGGCTAATGGGTCACGCATGACATGCGATAAAAACAACTATGAAATATGTTGGTCATGTGTGTCACATGAAACAACAAAAAAATGCAATGTAGACATAATTTAGGGTTGGAGGGTGGGATCAAGAAGGAAAAAACAGAACTATTGAGACAAAGAAAAAACATCGATATGAGACAATAAAAAGCAAACCCAAAACCACATGTGACACATCCCGCCTCCCTCCCTCCCTCCGTTTTACCACCCTCCCCCCAACGAGAATATCGATCTGCTGGTTCGGATCATTCCATTCTCGTGATGGACTCGCAAGATGCATCCCGATCAAGAAGTGGACTTGAACTCCGAAAAACTAGATCGAACGCGAAGGCTGAAGGAAAGTATCTAAACTTGACAACTAGATCGAGACGAAATAAGCTAGAGGAGAAAAAAAATGCCAATAATCGTCAATCTATACAGGAAGAAGCCCTTCTCCTATATGGGATCAAGAAGGAAAGGATGGAACTGTTGAGATGAGAAAGAGAAGACTTTTGCAATAAAAAGTGAATCCAATGGCACCTTCCACACCTTCCACAATGGCAACAACTTAAACATAATACTGCAAGTTTCGGTGTCAAGTATCAGTGTTGTGCAGGCAAGCTCAATTAAAAAAGTGAAGGAAATTAAAGTTTTGTGTATGACCACCTAAACTTTGATCTTACCATGTGACATGAAGACAGAAGATGCAGAGGCACAGAAAAAGTTTTGGAGGAAGCTTAATAAGATTATGGTATCAAAAGGGTTTTTCAAAGCTGAGTTTTTTGGGTTTATGGCAGACGAAGCTCAACCACATTGGATTGCAGTTCGGGAAGTTTTCTTCAATGGGGAGATTAGAGCTGAAAAAGAGCGTTCTTGTTACTTCCATTTTGAGCAGTGCATGCATCGACATACAGAAAGACACTTGCCAAAGGAATATTGGGATGCCCATAAAGATTTGTGAAGAAGATGGCATCAATCTGCAACTGAGGAAGCAGATAAAATATACCACTTCATAATGGATTGGGGGTAAGACTTCAGATAACCATATTAAAGTTTTGAGTTATTGGCTATCATGGTGGCATCATAGGGTTAGCAGATGGGGTAGGTTTATGGTCAATAAACAGAACTGGCATACAACAATATATATTCCACAAACAAACTTATCAGAGGCAAAGCATGGGAGTTGGTTAGCAGCATCAGGAAACAAGAACAATTTTTCCTTATATGATGCCTCCCTCTTTGATCTCACAGAAGCTGTTCTTCAAAGTACCAAATACAAATCATTTCTAGACTGTAACTACTTAGGGACTGGTCCAGGTGTGTCAGATCTTTTTAATAGATTGCAAAATCGTCAAAGCAGTGGTGCGAATGCTAAGGAGGTAACCAATGTTATAAGCATAGATACAAAAGCATCTATCCTACCAGGAAGAGAAAAAGAAAACAGAAAGAGAGCAAGAGACCTGAAGGTGATCCATGTGATATGGAAGTAGTTGCTAATGTTGCAACGATTGATTGTTTGCCACCGGCAATGTTGCCAATTTGCAGATCGAAAAAACGTTTTAGCAGCTTATCAGGAATATCATTCACTCAAGTATGAAGATAAAGTGACATTCAGTTATGATAATTTTTCTGCTAGTATAAAGGATGAAAATGGAAGCTACCAGGGTATGCTATTTGAAGGAAATATAGTTTGTTGCAAAGGTTGGTACACAATATATGGCATGAAGAAAAGCACATTCTTCAGGAGACGAAATGAGTGGTTGCATGGTGCAAAAAAGGGAATTCATGGTAATAAGTTGGTAAAGCGAAAAACGGAGAGAGTCCTGGCAGCCAAGGTAGCATTTGGCCAGTTTATTGATATTACTGCCAACCAGATGCCTCATCGAAGTAGAACAACTGCAGATGGGAAAAGAGATTGTCAAAAGGTCATGCCATCGACACATACTCTCAAATCAATGTTAAAAGAAGTGAATGACACACTCAGCATGCAAGGGCTTCCTCCTATTTCACAATCAAGTATTAGCAGATTATGGAATACAGAGTTCAAAGATGTCATTATTGCTCGTAATAGTGGTGACTTTTCAAAATATGAAATATGTACAGATTTGAAAAACAGATTATCATGTACAAAAAATCCTCAAGAAAGAGTGAAGCTCTTAGGATTGATGGAGAAGCATAACTTTGAGCATCAATTCTAAGAGCATGATAGCGGTGTAGGAGGTAACTTGAAGACTATATACAAAAGACAACGTTCCATAGACACAGTTGATCTCACTCCAGAATCAGGGACTCATCGTCCAGACAAACATGCAACTAATGTTAGTAGAGTACGTAAGGATGATCCTGTGGTGAGGACTCTTTTTAATGATTCTTTAGAAGAGAAGTCAGTGCACAGATCTCTTTGGGCCATAAGAAGAACAGATGCAGGCAGTAAGGTCCGGTGCCAAGGGCAGAAGTCAGAAAATGGAAAAAAATGTAACAATCCAATTAACGTAGGTATACTACCTACAGCTGCTCCTTGCTTTTATGGATTAAGGGAATTTCGGGGACAACGGGTATCACAAATGATGTGGTTCTGTCCCAATACTGTTGAATGCACATGGTTTCCGGATAAGTCTTTGGTATGCCCCCCACAAAGACCACCATTATGGCCTGTTGATAAAGATACTGATTTAACCAATGAAGAGATTGAGAAACTTGGAGCAACGGGCTTCTTTTTGGGTGGTAGATCTCAATCTAGCTTAACAGTAGCCAACGCAGCATCTAGTATGCAAGCACGTAGATCCACAATGGCAGGGTCTGCTAGCTCCGTAAAAAGTAGAACAAAAATGACAAGGAAGGGGAAGGTTGTTAATTACAGGAAGGAAATGAATGGAGAGATGAAGGTGAGATTTGAGCAGTCAAAGAGAATGAAGGTGGATCTGTGCAAGAAAAGACTTACTTGAAAAATAAACATGTGGACTATGTAGTCAAACGTGAAGATAACACGTACATTGTATCCATTAAGGAAGAACCAGAATGCAGTTGTCCAGACTTCATTCACATAGAAAGGATTAGAGGATTCATACCTTGCAAGCACTTGTTGTACGTATACAATCAAGTGCTTGAAATCGATCCAGTATCAGACCCTGAAGTGATCCAGCCAATGCTAACAGAAGCTATGTTGTTGCGTATACTGCCGAAATAGTTGTTAGTTGTAGTGAAGTGTATGCATTGCTAATACTTCATTAAGTTGGGTAACAGATTCAGTTGTGTTGTGATGTAAACTGATTCAGTTTAAAACATCAGATTATGACTTTTGTTCTAGAAAAACTTATGACCATGTAAATTGCAAGAACAATTGTAAAGATTTATAGCATTTTTAGTACATCATACAAGGAAATTGTAAGAAAATATCTTATATATTCAACCTTTTTGCCCAGATGGCTTTACATTTTGCCCGAAGGCCTTTTACAATTCACATGAGCCCGGAGGCTTGAAAGCTTTTCAAGAAAAAAGCCCGGAGGCTTGCAATCATAGGGTTTGGCCAGAGGCATGTACAGTTCTTCGAACAAAAAAAATCCCGGAGGCATGTACAAGAAAAAAACAAAAAAAAAAAAGCTCTGCCCTATCACTTTCCTTCTTCTATTTCACCATCTGCAACAGAAGAAAAAAAGAAAGGACTGTTAGTTAGATGCTTTAAGAAATAAAGTAAGAATGCAGTTACTTTTTAGCAATGTCAGGAACTCCTCAAAATCAGATGACTCGTCTTCATCTAGTGGTTCTGGAGGTAGGGGGTCCAGTGTAGTGGATTTAGTCATTAGCACTATACATATGATTGATATCATTCAAGAATTTGTAGTGGGGGAAGAAAGACCAGAATCTGATCATGTGCCACTAGTAATCACTTTAGAAATTGCCACCAAAGCTACTGCTGCAGCAAGACAGCAGGAAAAGGTGTCACATCATCTGAGAATGAACCACAATAAGGCAGACAAATTTGAAGAAGCATGTGAACAGAAAGCACAAAAGATGATATGGCCAGATACAGCAATAGAGATCAGTGATACTCTCACTGAAATGTTAATTGAGACGGCTATCACGTGCTTTAGCTCTGTCAGGAGTCGGAAAGGTTTGCCCTGTAATACTTGGTTTGATATGGATTGCAAGAAAAGTAGGGAAGAATATAAGAAAACACCAAAACATGGTAAGGCAGATGCAAAAAGGAGATATGTCAAACTACTCAGGCAGAAGAAAAGGGAGCATATCAGAAGGAGACAGGAGCACATGGTCAAAGAGCTGATTAAGGACCCAAAACGTTTTTGGAACCAATTAAAGAATAAGCAAGGGAGCGCTCATAAACTGGATGCAAAGGTACTAGTTGCCCACTTACATAAATTATATCATATTGATGGGATAGATGGCAGGACGGAGAAAGTAGAAAACAACCTACAGCTATCAGAAGGAGACATAGAAGAAGGAATAAGGAAACTAGCAAATGGTAAAGCTGTTGATGCATCTGGGCTTGCATCTGAAATGCTAAAATGGGCAGGACCAACTGTTCAATCAGTTGTTCTCAAAATGCTAAATGCTGCACTAATAGAAGGTCTCCCACCATCCTGGGGTATAAGCCGAGTGGTCCCTATACACAAGGCAGGAGATGAAGAAGATCCCAACAATTATAGAATGATCATGATTGGCAGCCTTTTCTCTAAGCTGTTTGCCTCAATTATGGAGCAGAAAATCAGTAAATGGGCGGAAACAATTGAGGTCAGAGCCAAAGGGCAAGCAGGATTTCGTCCCAAAAAATCCACCATCGATCACCTTCTCACCTTAAGAGCAGCTATGGACTCTGTAAAGAAGACGAAAAAGCCTCTTTTTGCCCTCTTTGTTGATCTAACAAAAGCATTCGATACAGTTAGACGAGAAGACTTATGGGTAAGAATGGAGAAAATTGGAGTTCCAGCACATTTTAGATATGCAGTGTTGCAATTATATGAGAAGGTGTGGGCACAATTGTCGTTCCCGCTTGTTGAACAGTGCCAGGAGAAGATCGACAGTAACGTAGGCGTGAAGCAAGGCTGTCCGCTTTCACCTACACTATTTGGCATATTCATTGATGAATTGGAGACTTGGATCTTACAACATGGAGGTGAGGGAACAAAGCTAGGAGGGTATGTACTTTCATTGCTCTTATATGCAGATGACATAGTCATGTTGGCCAGGAGTGAAAAGGACATGCAACAGCACATAAATGTACTTGCTTCCTTTTGTGACAGAATGCAAATGAGTGTGAATCTTAGCAAGACTAAGATCATTGTTTTTGGCACTAGGTCAATGGACTATAACTTCTATTACAAAGAGGAGAGAATAGAGGTTGCCACAACCTACAAATACCTAGGATTGTTGGTTGACCAGAACTATAAGTGGAACAGGGCAGTGGAACATAGAACAGATAGTGGCCTCAGAGCACTCTTCTCTATGCAAAGGAAATGTAGAAAAGCAGAAATTATGGACTTCGGTCTCAAAAAAATGTTGTACAAGACCCTTGTGCAAGCAGTGGTGCTATATGGGTGTGAAATATGGGGGCCAGGGCTCTCTTTAGACATGTGGAAGCGAGTGGAAAAAATTCAGAAAAAGTTCCTAGTATCAGAATTAGGGGTAAAGATACAGACGCCCTATGAGATTATCCTAGGAGAGACAGGTATGCTGCCATTGGAAGGAGAAGCACTGTTCTAGACCCTTCACTATTTTAGCAAGGTCCGGAAAATGAAAGAAGATAGCCTCCTATACTTAGCATGGCAAGAGAGTGAAGCCAAGGGATGGTATGCAGAGGTTAAAAAGTGGCTTAACAAATGGGGAATGAACATCGAGAATATGCCCCATGGAAAAGATAAGATCAGAGAATGGGTTAAGATATGTGTGCAGTATAAGCTTTGGCAGAATGCAGGCACCAAAATGATGGAATATAAGCAGCACATGAACCCTAGTCTAGAGCCAATGGGCTACCTGAAAGACCAAATATCAATGAAAAAGAGACATGCTATCTGTCGAATGCGATTGAGCTCACATCACTTAGGGGTTGAAGTTGGACGATGGGGGGATTTTCCTAGAGAACACCGTACCTGTAAGGTTTGTGGGGCGAATGAGGTAGAAGATGAGGCACATTTTCTATTACACTGTCCAGCATATCAGAATCTACGGGATAAACTTGGACTAAAGGCTATGTCTTTGCTAGACTTCTTCTCATATGCAAGCAATATAGTAGGAAAGTATATTATTGAAGCACAGGATTTGAGAGCAGTGTCAATAAAAAATTACAAACAACTTCTGGATGATTTTAAGAGGAATTCAGAGAGAGAGACAGGTGATATCCCAACAGGGGGTACACTCTAGCATTTACAGCTGAAAATGTATGTACTTTTTCTTTGAAACATCTAATAGGCCTGATGGCCTCATAGATGGAAATAAATAAATTTCTTTCTTTCTTCTTCTTTCTTCCTCATCTTTATCCTCTTCCGACCACTCGTTTTCAAATGAGTCTCCAATCCAGCCCTCCAGCACACCTGACATAAATTCTTGCTCTGAAAGTTCCTCTTGTTCCTCCTTCTCTGATTCTTCATCAGAGGAATCAGAGGAAGTTGGAGCAAGAAACGTTGTTAGGGGTGGGAAGACCTCTTCGACCCGAGGCCTCTTGCAAGAGACCTCGGGTTCTTCAGTTAGCAGGGCAGCTGCGGATCTCTTCACAGCTCACCGAGTTGGGCAGAGAGGTTGATGGTAGGAAGGCGCCAAACTGAGAGAGAAGAGATATAATCCAGAAGAGAAGTAGAAATCGTACAAATGAATCGACTTTCAGTCCTATCAACCATCATTTAATGCCATTATTTGCATGTCTCAAAACTCGAGCCATGCAATAATACCTTAAATATCCAATATTTTCCTTATTTAACCTTTTTTCAAATACTATATGATTCGTATTTAACCTATAATTCAATGCCAATATGATTCGTATTTAACCTATAATTCAATTAAAAAAAACACTTTTCGAAAAAACCACATAAGTGCCGACCTCTTTAGTGCAGAATTCGTTTTTTAGACTTGTTTATCTTTATACTTGTTTTGTGAATCCACTCCTATATTGGAAGTCAGATTGTATAAATAAAAAAATTGCACGTGTCAGACCAGCCAGTAGCTCACACATCATCTGTGTTTCTGTTGTACCTTCAACCAACTCTATCTACGTTGACAAATGAAGTGCCAAAAACATTGTCCAAGGAATGGAGGGAGGAGAATGAAAGGAGGGAACTTCGAAGACAAGCATCAAATATTGCTATTTTAATGAATCTGGCAAAATTATTGAATTGAATCTTATCATCCACTAAGACAAAATGACCTATGAGACCCAAACAAATAAACAGCAGCTTGCCTATCATTCAAGAATTAACAAAAACCTGTCCTAAACGATTTACGAGGGAAAAATCGTAACATTTATAAGTCTACTGATGGATAGTATAATTTGAGCATCTCAATGTAATGATCAAGGATACAATTGAACCCTCATGCCTGTTATCTCCTGGATCTAAGATGTGAGTGTTCCCACCAAAGGTGTGTTCATCAGTATATACAGTGGTGCTTAGGTGTAACCAACCCGTCATAACGTGGATGTATAAGTGAAAATGCTCGACAATATTGAAAGACGTGGTCTTCATCTTCAATACACTCAAACTGGCAGCGTTGGCAGACCCTGTCTTCTTGTTCTTCCCAGGCCCATCTGCTTATGTCCATTCTGAGGTAACATGCTCCTGTATAAATGGACGCAGCAATCGCTCTACCTTTTCATTGGCAAATGTGTTAAGAACTTCTACGGACTCTGGCAAGCATATAGGATTAATCTGGCTTTTGTAATGGGATGTCTTTACTAACTCCAAAGCACTGCTATAGCTTGTGTTATTGTTCTTTGAGTCGAAAACCACTAATATAGTTATTGCACTTATATAGTACCAATATGCGCACAAAGGCTTGCATTTTAGGTTAGTTCAAGGAAGATTTAGGTTATGTTCATGATTGTTATTATGCATTTTAATTAATGTCAATGGTTGTTATGTGCTTGTAATATGTGTTAAAAAATCAATATTGCGCTCCACGTTCAGCATCTGCATTCATGTTTCTAATTGTCATATGAGGTGCAATTTCATTAATATCATAGTTAAAGACTCAAAGGCAAGTGTGGCTATCAACAATAAGACAAACAAGAGACTGACACCAACTTTTGATGCATTCACCATATTGATGCAGATGCAAGGCCATAAGACGCAAGTGTTGCTTAACCATATTGAAAGCTTTTCTAAGATTCACAGAAAGAGCAAAGCATGGTTTCTTTGTTTTCTTAACTGCACTCTAAATGTTACTAAATTGTCAATGGTGGATCTATTTAGGTGAAATCTGGCTTGCTCCCTTGGTCCTCACATTATTCTCTTTAGCCCAGAGAGAGAAAGAGAGAGAGGGAGGGAGGGACGGAGGGAGGGAGATCCCACATGCTCTAAAAATTTGTGAGATATAGTGTAAGAGTGGAAAAACCACTCTCACTGTTCAAAGAAGACAAAAGGATTTTCTTTTAACTGCTGCTAAGCCATTTCCCATAAATCTTCCTTTTTCCTTCCCACCAAGTAAGACATCGATTTCTGCCATAGCCAAAATGGTAGAGAATCACTTTGACGGCTCGGTGAGAGACCTTTCAACCTTGTTCTTTATACATTATTTCTCAGCTCTTTTTTATATTTGTTGCTCCATTATTTTTAGCACATACAGTTGCTCTTTGTTCTTAATATATGTGGTTGATAAAGTAAGTCTTTTGAGCATTCTAATACTCGGTTTAATCTTCCATTTTAAGATAACTGCCATGTTTTTAAGCAACTCACTACATCTAACGATTAAAATTTGCAAAGAAATGTGTGTAACCTTGCTAACTATAGGAGATTCAGATCTAATATTATTAGAGGTGCAAAATAATACCAACGGAGCTAACCAAAAAAGGGAGATGATTAAGCTCAATTTTTAATGCTGAATCTATTAATCTAAAGAGGCCACAAGTCTTATATTTTTAAAATGGGGTTTAAAAGCAATTGCAAGCGAAGTGATTTTGGAATCGTCGTGTAACTGACCGCTTTTCTTGCTTAGATGATACCCCTTTCCCCCTTCCCCCCTTTCCCTTTAATGAGTTTCTAGCAAGCTTATCTAGACAAAGAATCCAAGCCCAGATGACAATCTCAACAAAAGCATTAAAAAAATCGAAGCTCCGAAGTTGGATCATATAGTCTAGTCTCTGTGAGGAACATTGGGACTATAGCATCTGCATGCTTCAGAAAATATGTCTGCTTTGCCTTGGGAGGAGGAGGAGGAGGAGGAATTCTTGTGCCAAGCATCCAATTATGCACATACCACATCAATATCACTTATTGGGGAAGCGAGAGAAGATAAGATAAGATAAGATGAATTTTTACGTCCATGGGAACCCAACGGGTTATGGGACGGCACATGCAAGGGCAACAGCCCATCTAAAACCTGGGGACTAGGCCCCATCACCAAACACAATAACCAAATATTAAAAGGCTACCAAGAATAAGATAAGATAATGCTAATGCTAGTGGTAAATTTATGCTTCTAAAATTATCTAGACATAGCCAGTCCAAGGATTGGAAGGCCATTGATCTAGAATAATTGCTGCGCCTCCCCTGTACACTGCCCATTTCTTTTGCAGGCGGGCTGCCCTCACCTTGCAGAGCTCCTCCTTACGGTTGCACAATTGAAGAGGGGAGAGGTCCTCCTGTACTGAGAAACTAGTCCCTCTGAGATGGTTTCCATGCTGAAGAACATGTAAGCGGCTAAGAGTGTCTTGAAACCGAACCAGAAGATGGCGAGGACGATCAGGTCTTGCCGCTCCCACCCTAGCAGCGGAGACAACTCCACCAGCCTTCACATGCATGACATCAGTGTTGGCGAGTCCATAAAGTTGATTACAAAAGCATTGCCAAGTTGCAACGTCATTATCGAAAATATTAGTACTCCAAAAAAAAAATGCATGTTCGGATTAGAGTGCACATGTATAAAGAATATCAATGGGCCTGCAGAAGTCTCTGAGGTTCTAATCTGCTCTTGAAGACTGATATTTTCTTCCATTTATAATCATATGGTTTAGTGGAGTTCTGATGTTTTTTTTACGGCTCTCTAGATTAGTTTAAAGATAAAGTTATCTTTCTTATAATTAAAGATAGAGTAACCTTTCTTATAACAGCTTTATACTTGTTAATATAGTTAACTCTTGTTGCATAATCTTTGCCATGAAACTTTTATTGTGGCAATCCTACAATATCTTTAATTACAGCAATTTTAAAATGAGATGTTTCAATCTTCATGTTTGAAGCAATAATTTGAGGATTCTACACTCAACTTGGATCATTGCAAATTCAAACTGGGATGTGAGGAATAGAACTTGTTCAAACCAGAAGTGTGAAAAGTTAAATCTATTCAGTCATACTAGAATACATGTAAATTTTGTAATTTTTATATCTGATTAATGAACTTTTTGGCTTTCATCCTTCAAAAAAAAGAAAAAATTCATACTAGAATGGACCTATTCAAAATTGAAACTAGATCTATTCAGAGATGATCTATGAGGAACTAAGCCTATTCAACTGGGCCTATTCATATTAGAACCATGAAAAGTTGAATCTGTTTAGACTAGGAATTGTACTTGTTCTAATGGGAACACCGAGAAATTGCTCTTGTGAGAAATTGTGCTTTTGTAAAAATAGTCCCATGAGCAATCGGACTTGTGTAGGTCCGGACATATGAAGAACTAGATGCGTATCTTCTAAAACCTAAACATTGGAATGTCTCAGGCCTGTTACAATTTTTGTTTAAAAAACTTATAGTCGCTTTGTATTAAAAGCTAGAACAAGGAGGTCGTACACCATCCGCTCGAAGTGTGTACTCTTCATATGATATTTCTTGATGATCTCACCTAGATTTCATTAAAAAAAAAAAAAAAAAAGAAAGAAAAAAAAATCATAGATATTACCCGTGATAAAAAACAGAAAGTATATGTTAACTATGGCTATTGTACCATGTAGAGACATTATTTAATTTTTTAAAAAAAAAAAAAAAAAAAAAGCCACAAAATTCCTCCATGTTGAAAAGTCTAATCAACACACTTTCTCCATGTGAGTTTTCTTCACCAAAAAAGAGTGATTTTTTTAGGCTTTTATTTTATAATGGTTTTAGGAAAAAATATCAATAAATTTATTCTTTTATGCTAGAGAAGTTCCAAATTGTGTTAATAACTTCGAGAGGAAAAATGTTTTATACTGTCGTCATTACCATCCAACATATAGTCATAATTATATATTGTTACTAGATGTCGTCATTGTCGTCCAACATTAAGTGGTGCTTAATAAATATGTTACAGAAATAAGTTGTTTTATTCAAAGTATTGTAATTAATGGCAAGACATTATCGCCCTTATCCTAATATGGAATATAAAACATACACACATCCCGCAATGTGGGTGTGAGTGAGCACTTGCATAGACATCCAAATGATTATACTAAATTAACTCAATTAAAATGTTGTCTTATTGTTTTTTATCTATCCATTTTTATAAACAAAGAGAATGTTTACCCAAGAGATAGTATCCTTAGTTCAATATATCATGATTGCAAAGGGCTAAAAGAAGTTCTAATATAGAAATGTCCATTTAAAAAAAAACAAAGACTACTATGAATTTTGGGTCGGATTAGTAAATAGAAGAAGAAGAAGCTTGTTCTATGTCATGCCACTTGGCAGCATCCCCTAGGACATATGATGAACACAACACTCGAACATTGCATAGCTATGTAATATTTCAATCCTGCCCCCAAGCACCTCACATTGAATGCGACTCTTGGCAGCTTCGAACACAGAAAAAATCATTGTAAACTTTCATCAAAGTAAATTGGAAACATAGTAACCAAGCATGAAAACGACAAAAACCTCCCGACTAAATCGGCTTCTCATTTATCTCAGCAGATTTTCTACAATGATGGATAGTGAGTAGCCGCACACATGCAAACTACCCACAAAGAAAAATAAAAGGAATGTCCAATTATACAACTTGGACCCCAGAAAATACAATGCTAATAGATGTTTGGTTTGTGTACCTACCAAAAGCTTATCACTGGGATTAAAAAACCCTGCCCCTTCGGGTTTTCGAGAAAAAACCCTAGTGAGGAGCCTTTGGTAAGGGGCTTGGATAAACTAAAACAAATGTGAAACAACAAACCTCCCAAAGTGGTGGGGTTGATCACGCGTGCCACGGGACAAAAAAAAAACTCTTCAAATAGAGGGTTGGTCATGCATGCAGGCGACAAATGCATTAAACAATTTGGGGGATTTCGAGGGATAGGTTTAATACTCCGTACATTTTATACACTATACATAAAAAAAATTTGCCAATTTAATACATAAAAAATATAGCAAAACACAATTCCGACGTCGGAAGATTATCGCATACGCGAAAAGAACTAAAGCACAGTGAAAAACACCTACGCGAAAAGGCAATTTTTTTTCGCGGTATGCGCATTATACTGTTCCAGATACACAAAAACTGTGAAAACTGCATATGCAAAAAAGCAAAAAAAAAAATTGCCATTTTGCGTACATGCGAGTTTTCCTTTTCCACATGCGCAGTTTTCACTATTTCGCGTATGCGAAAAAATCTTTGCGCACGCGAAACAATAAAAACTGCATATGCGAAATTCAAATTTCAAATTTGTGCCGCGATTTTATTAAAGCAGCGTACGCGAAAGCTTTTTCGCGTACGTGGTTTTGAAAATTTCGTGTACGAGAAAAAAAAATTCGGCCGGCGAGAGAATACGTGAAACGCATTTTAAACAATAAAATACGTATTTTTTATTTTATACGTCGAAATTGTTAATTTCTTACGTATGGAATCTATCCCTGAGGATTCAATGAATAGAGAATAAGGTACTGCTGAGAGAGATGAAGAAGTGCCAATGAGACATTAATGAAGAACCTTGGCTTAAAATAGCGATCTCCAACCAGAGAAAACATGCAATGCATGCATACGAGATGTGCATGCTCCCCCTTCTAGAATCTTGATCTGAGCCAGAGATGTGCATGCTCCCCCTTCTAGAATCTCGATCTGATGGCTCAGATCGATCTAGAATGAGGCTCACATGAAAATGACAAAAACCTCCTGAATAAAAGAGAACTTCCTTATGAAAATAAGATCGAAGACAAAGATCAAAGGATTATGGCCAAAGAAGAGACAAGGTCGGGGAAGAACATGCCACAACATGAAAAGGAACATTGAATTGGTCAATCCAAGTAAGAGAAGCCCCCCTGCATGGTTTCAAAGAATAGAGAATAATATACTGCTAAGACAGACGAAGAAGCGCCAATGAGATGTTGATGAAGAACTTTGTCTAAAATAGCGATCTCTCTACCAAAGAAAACATACAATGCATGCATGCGAAACATGCATGCTTGCCCCTCCGATGGCTCGGATCGATAGAATTCAATAAAAGAGAAGTCTAGAATGAAACAACTCAAAGATTCAATCAAGATATCAAGAAGGATTCTTCTCCACATTATAAGATGTATAAAGTACATTCATATTGTCTAAAGACCCTACAATCTTACAAACAAAAACACATAAAAATTTCTACTTCTTAGAAGTTCTGTAAATCACCTGTTACAAAGTTGCAATGATACACACTTTACTATACCTCATATATGATTTATGTAAGGAGATTATGAAAGCAAAATAACCATTCATCTGCCTTATATAGTGGGCAACGTAAATATGAAGTGAAGTTCATTCTCCACTCCGAGCCACAAATTCGCATACCAATTATATAAATTTTCATACATTGGCACTATAATTGTTTTATATTTTCTTAATATTTCATAAAAAAATTACAAGAGTGCCAAAATATTAAGTAATGTTTATGAACAAATTACAAAAAGCTATTAATAGTTCTCAAAGCATGTAAAGTTCATACTCAGCTTTCTATTCAACTTTATACTGTTTTACCATCAGGGCAGCCTATCAACAATAGTGTGGCAGTGCACTAAGGATGTCTAATCTCTCTCATAATGTTTGAACTTGCTCGCTCAGCATGGGAGGGGGGGGCAGTTTTCTCATCACATCGTTAGGCCGTTGACACATGCAGATGATGTGGCTCCTCGACATTAAAGGGGAGGCACATCTTGCTCATCGTGTTGATCATGTTGTTAGGCAGTTGATACATGCAAGTTGATACATGCAGATGATGTGGATCTTTTAGCTTACACCCTTGACGCTGACAATCTAGGCTAGAGTATAGTTTGCCACCTTATGTTAGCCACAAGTAGTTTTCGTAGTGTGGCCAACATTCTCCTGGTATTCTCTTCTATGCAACAAAGCACCTTGCTTCACTTATCAGCGTGTAAACGACACAAAAGTATACATGAAGAACAAACCATCATGTGCAATTCCAGCATTGAATTTGCTTGCATTTTTAACTCGTTTTGCTCGCTACCAACCATCATCTAGCATCCATGGCTGGCTAACCTCCCAACCGTCTAGGCTAACCGTTCTAGCCTATTCCAAGTTCTAGCCTACTCCAACATACGGTGAATAATTTGCCATACAATAACCTCTTGCATTTATAGTACTCCATTATATATTGCTAAGAAACTAAAATCACTGTCGGATGTAATGTGACTTTGACTACTAAACAAAAGAGTCTACTGACTTGAAAACAACAAACTCGTAGCATAGTTTTCAATCTCAAAAGAGAAAATTAAAGCATAACAGGAAAAAAACAATGTTTTTTCAGGCTTGAAGACTCAAAGACTGTAGCTAAAATCATAGTCCAACTTGCTGTTACTATTTTAAGTCTTAACCTCTCATTTCTGTTGGCTTGAGTCTTCACCTCTCATTTCTGTTGGAATCCAATACCTTAGTAGCTCAATAGCTCAATCTTGCTAATGGTGCCTATAATCTATAAGCAAACTAGACCATTTACCACAAGGAGCAAATAGCTCCATAATGCCTCCAAAATTGACTGTCAAATACACAGCAAAAACAAGGGAAAAAAAAAAAACAAAAATGGCGTTTATGAACCCTAACTGTAGGTCGATTTCAACATACATCAAAAAGGGTCAAAACAAAAGCCAAAGTCAACTATTGGGAAATTTTAAAATCTCAAGATGTTATAAACCTTCATGTGATGCACTTTCATGAACCTTCTACAATGCATAATGAAACAACTAGATCTACATAAAGAATAAGCTACCATGTTGTAAGCCTTCCATCATCATGCTAATAAAGAACAGATCTACACAAGATGAATTTACCATAGAATGAAAATACTGCTCCATTGTAAGATAGTAGAACCAACTTGACCCCAAACAGCAACTTTTATTCAAAACTCCCCAAAATAGAACCATTCACACCAAGGAACCTACAATGCCTTAACTTCTCAAACTAGTACTTTATATTTCATCAAACTAGTACATACCTTAGAAGTATACCCATCTAAATTGCACTTGCAACCTTCCTCTACCCATGCCATACTCATGAAAAATATTATTTATTGCCAAACTTTTGTGTAATTCTTGTGGTCTCATTTGTTCTTTTGCATGCGCATTTGCTACTAGATCTTCCAAAAGCCTTAACAAAGTTGAGATCTATCTTCCATTAGTCTATCAGATTTTAGAAAATGTGATCGGAATTCAAGCCTAAGACTTTCAAAAGACCCCGGAGATCTTTTCAAAGGACCCCATGGTTGGAAAAAAGATGTGTTCTTGTATTTATATCAAGATAAACTTGAAAGCCCTATTGACTTTATACAAGAAAGATGAACTCACATCATGATAGAAGGTAAAGTATAAACTATGTATGATAGAGAACTAAGATGAAAACAAAAAGCACCAAGGACAACCCCCCAGCATGTATCTAATTTACAAGTCATGTATCTAATATACAAGTCTGCAGCCCACTATATGGGATGATGCAACCACTCATCTGCCACTCATGTTAATACTTTGTTTCTATTACTACAATTCTATTCTATTATCCATAACTTAATCCCAACACCTATCAATGCTATATCTTGATTTAGTCCCTTCGTTCAACGATCATAAATCACCGATCATAAATCACGGCTATAGATGCTTCCAAAATCCAACTAGATTAGATCCTTTAGAAGACAAAACGATTTACAATGCCATTAAGATCTTCGATTCAAAAGAAAGTGGGAGGCGGGGGTTGGGAGACAAAAGAAAAGTTGGAATGCTGTTGAAAAAACCTAGTAAGGGGGTGAGAAGAAAGGCAAGCCCAAGTTAGGTCATTTGAAAAAAAAAAAGTTCACCCCTCTAATTATATCTTGAAAACAAATGCAAAAATAACAACCTAGTCGATTCTTTTTCAAATGATATGATTTATTGTTATGTCGTAAGTCTGCAATAAAAGCTCCAGTGTTGCTGGTACTCTGATTTCTTTATATCTCTTTTTTTTACTATGGAATATAATCAGAGCCGCAAAGCACTAACCAGAAAGAACCACAAGCTAGCCACCAGAATACAATAAATTGGAATAGAAACGAAGACCATGGCAGAGAAAGAATTTAAGCTGTTGTGATATTTGCGTACAAAGTACGCAGTATTTCTGTGGTATGCAGAGTACCTTGGTTTGAAATAATTTAGCAAAGAAAAGGAAGCACTACGTTTAGCCATATTATATGCTCTGATGAGCAGGTAAAACAGGCTGCTCAGAAGATATAAACAGAAAAAACAACATAATCCAAAGCTAGATAAGCCAAAAACACATTTCAAAATCAGGAAAGATAGGGCTGTTTTAGGGACTGGATACATACCTGAAAAATGAAGCAGCTTTGATATGAATGCTGTCCATCTTCCGACCTAAAGCAACAAGAAAGCGTGAAGGTCTGACACAATATATTCGCTGCGCTTTTCCGGATCTGCCAAGTGGAGGACATGAGCTGACAAAAGGCATGGATGGATGGAGCTCGCCGGAGCTACGGCGCCGCGGCAACCCTAAAATGCAGCAGTGGTGTCCACGTTCTGCGTCTTTGAAGGAAAGGGCTTTAAAGGCCCATGTTCTTTTTTCTTGCATACATTTATTGCCTAGTCAGCATCCTTCTCGGCTTTCCCTTGCCCTCCATTTTCGTGTGGCTATGGAATTGCATTCTTCTTGCCATTGATTGCGCCCCAAACGTTTGCACCTTGGCCTCTCGCGCCCCCCTCCTCAACCCAGACACTGACCCATTTTCGGCCAGTCGATAGCAACATCTTGGCACATCCTCAGTCGTAACATGCCTTGGATCAAGGGCTTGTCAGATACACGACATACAGAATCATGCGCTCGTCAGAGATTGGCATATACCTGTCGACTGCTGCAATCATCACTGATCTAACAGTATCTAGGAAGTTAATTTAGTGCTCCAATAACAACTTCTTACTATAACATGCTTAAATCAAGGGCACGCCAGACACACGGATATAGGATCAAAGGTAGGTTAGGTATTGACAGAGATACTGGAAGAATGCAATCATACTCGATCTTCTAATATTTAGCAAGTTGATTTAGTGCTCCAAGAGTAACTCAGAAAACTTCATCATCTGTGGTTAAGTGTTTTTGAGGTGGTAATCAAAACATCAAATAAGCAATCATATGAATAGAGTGTGGTTAAGTGTTTTTGAGATGGTAATCAAAACATCAAATAAGCAATCATATGAATAGAGTTTCTGATAAGTGATGACTTCATCAATTGTCAACATCATGTCCTTTATTACATCTTTTGAAATATGGCTCCATCTTAAGAGTGTTATTTATTGCAATGTAGAATCCAAATATTCCTCTATCTCAGATAAAGTCGATTTACATAATATAAATTTGAAGAAATTATAGATTTTTTTGTATCTTTTTATTCAAAATGTGGGGATTTCAAACACCAGGACAAGCTATGCAACACTATAGCATAATTGACCAGTTTGGACTTAAGATAGCGATATTGTAACTCATATCATACTCAGGTTTGCCACTTAAGATAGCAACATTGTAACTCATATCATGCTCGAGTCATGAGACAGTCATATATTGGCAAATATTGAATGCTTATTGAATCAAGGGGTCACCAAATGTTTGTGATCTTCTAATGGCTAGCAAATTCCAAGAACTCAAAACTTCCCCCGTTGTTGGGATGGTAACTAAGACTTCACAGGAGTAGATTTTCTAAAAATATGGTCTTTATCATGTGCCAATATCATGATGTCCTTTATTGCATTGTTTGGAATTTGGCTCCACATATGACTCCACACAAACACTGTTACTTATTGCAATGTGGAATTCAAATATTCCTCTTAACTTCATTTTTAGAGTATAAGTAGAAGATATATAGTCTATCTCAGCGATAAAGTCAATAATTTTATCCTTTTTGGAGAAGTTATGCATATTTTGTTATCTTTTATTTAAAATATGAGGATTTCAAAAATTAGGACAACCTAACTAGTTATGTCCTTCAAAATCCAACAATTTAAAACACTTTTACACGTGTTACACTTTGGTGCTCTTTTTAGACACAATCAGGGGACTTACTACCTAATTGGTGGCTATTGGATGACAAGTTGATATGTCTTATATGCGCACGAATGTAGTATAAGTGCTGATTCCCTTAAGATGGCAATGTGATAACTCACGCATGGGCCATGGGATTGTCATATATTGGCAAACACTAGTTGGTTGTTGAATTAAGAGATTGCCAAATATTGATAAATTCTAGCAGGTGCAATCTATTTGATAGTCTAATGCTAGCAAAGGGAATGGGGGCAGGACCCATAAAGCAATGTTGGGTATGGTATGGACCCATAAAGCAGAGTTGGTATTATATGGTGTGGTGTCTCTTTTTGTGGTGTCCGGTGGGCATAAAAAATACTAAACTATTGAAAACGTATGGTTAAGATACAATGCTAATCATTTTATATAAGCAATCATATAAGTAGGGTTTCTCGTAAATAATGAGCTCGTCAACTGTCAAATTCATGATGTAAATAGTAATATTTCTTGTAATGGATAATCAAATATTTCTTTGCAACTCTATAAAGAAAATCCACATAGTTATGTTTTTCATCTAAAGTCAGTTCACATAATACAAGAAATTTATCGTGGCATCCTCAGCTCTCTTTGAAGGGACAAGGTGGCAAAGCACTGCGAATTATGCCCATGCCTTATCTTTATCTTATTTTAGTTTATAGTTTATTTTACTCCACTTTATTATAACCTGAAATTTATTCTAGTGGTAACAAGTTAGTTTTTAAATAGACAAGTCTCGGGTTTGAGCCTAGCTCCAAGTGTGCATTCAATGACAACTGATTAATATAAGAGCTGCTTTTGTTTTTCAAGTCCATAGAAACATATCTTTTTTCCCTATGAAAATATATTTTTTAATTCACTAAGAACATGTATATCCTCTGATTCGCCATATAAACATCCCAAATGCTTTGCCCATTTTATCCAATGCCAAACTCTCTAGCGCCTCATTTCTCTCTCTAGGGTTTTCTGGCACAATCTCCCTCCATACTCTCAGCTTCCTTCCCACTATTCTCCCTAGTTGCTATCTTTGCTTCTCCGCTCCAGCATACTAGTATCATTGCCTTTGCTCCCTTGGCTCTATTGGCTACCTTCTCTTTCTAAAAAGCCCTTTGCCCTCTTTCTCTCACTACGAGGCACTTACTTTTCATGCCAAACCCTTTTCCAAACTGTTCCAGCCAAACACAACCCATATTCTCGGGCAGCAGATAGCGCTTGTTGACACTGTCAACGTTGACTCGAACATCAAGAACTTCAGGAAATCAGATGGAGGAACCATAATGTGGAGATCCGCGGTCTGCCAGAAGAAATATGGGAAGTTCTTGTTGAATGCCTCCGGACGCAAATCATTGCTCGTATGGCATTCTCTACAATAGTGTGCATTGTTCGGGCAAGTCGTTGTGGCACTCAATGCCCTGACACATTGTATTGTCACATTCATGGTCGCAGATGCGTAAGTGCGAGCAATCATATTGTGCTAGGGCAAGCAGTTGAAGGGCATATCCTTGTACGTCGACCGAGAGCTGACTCCATAACAACAGGAGTCCCCCAGGCATGAGATGGCCAAGGTTAAGAGCATCCGGTCTTGTCCGAGGCAAGATGCGGATCTTTCAGCCACCAAACACTGCTGCAAACCCTCACGGTCATTCTACCGATCCATGCTCCACATGCTGCTTTTGCTGCTATTGCCTCTTATCCCACCGCCACAAATGAATCTGCATTTGCACCTACTGCCAGCAACTAGGAGTTGTGCCTCCGGGTGGTCTCCTAGACTTTGTCGAGTTTTCAATGGCAAAAAGGAGATAGCCTCAACTCTGTTATTATGGATATAGATATCATCTTTCTCATGTAGACAGAGGAGCATGCAAGGCACAGAATTGCCGGAGTGTCGGGCTGCCAACATTACTCAGTCTTCAATAGCTGCATAGGAAAGCGGGAACTAGGGGGTACCTCTACTACTGGACAGCTTTGGCGCAGTCAATCTCTGTGCACAAGACAGATAGGCACAGATGTATGTATACTGAACTGCAGTGGCAACCCTCTCTTCCTGGCAGCCTGCTATTTCTCACATGTGGAAAGCACTTCTACCACACCCATTTTGATGTGGCTATGCTGGACCCCTATGTTGATTATATGATGATATATAACATCACAAGTAGTTGGGCAGTGTCATGCTCCTTGGAGACTTCAACACGCGCATGGGGTTGGAACAACCCATAAGATTGACCCCTTGACTAAAGATGTGTTGCAGCTGCGCCCTGCAGAAAGGCCCTGGCCACGGGCATCAAATGACAATCAGCTCACGCGCTATGGCAGGCAGTTGCTTTTACTTTGAATTATCTTCTATTTGGTAATTTGCAATGGACTAGCACAATGGCCGGTCAGTGTGGATTCGGTATGGCGGACTATATGTTGGTGGCCAAGCAAGACATGCATGTAGTCAAACACTTGTGGGTGGGCACAGACAGTAGGGATGAAGAGGTCGAGTCAGACCACCTGCCACTTTACCTGCAACTGCCATGTGTGATGTTCCAGCATAATGTACGCTAGAAATACATATATTATACTGTCATATCACAGTACATGTCAGCAAGATGACATGTACAAGGGTAGATCTCGATCATACTATAGGTGTGATGGCGTGTAGAGACCATGAAGGGAATTGGTGTATTATATTAATGGTATAATACCACCAATATACCTTGAATATATCATGTGAGTCACATAATATATTTTCCTCTAGTTGCAAACATCCAACATGTTATTCCAATATAACATGTTAAGTGTGAGCCATTAAAGCTGGGGTATGGCACATGTCAAAGGGACAACACCCTACCTCAAATACCTATTAATCGGTATTTGCCATAAATGTGCTAGTAATCCCCACTTGCCAAGTGGCAAGACCTTAATGGACCAAGTGGCTCAATCACAATCCAAGGCTCCAATTTCGAAGCCTATATAAAAGAGAGAGATAAACACTAAAACCTCTTGGGTTTTAGGACAGGTAGCAGGTTGTCGACCTTCCAGTCATCATTTTGAGCATTAGAGGGCATAAGCCGACCTCAGAGCTCGAGTAGAGCTCACATATCTCTGGCATTGCCCTAGAGCCTTAGTATTTCGTGGAGAGTGCCATGTCAAGGAGCTTCAGTAGAGAATTGGATGATGGAGCAAGTTGGTCATAGTTAGGTTGGTTAATCCTAGCTTAGCAGCTTGATTTAAGCCAAAAGGCACCTTGTTTTATTGTTACGTGCTCTTAAGCCATTAACCCTAAAAAACTGAATAAAGAACATTGACCCTTATATTCTTTAGGGATAGATATGATGTATTAGAACTGTTGTTCTGTGGATGGATGGAGCTCGCCAGAACTACGGCGCCGCGGTAACCCTAAAAGGCAGCAGTGGTGTCCACGTTCTGCATCTTTGAAGGGAAAGGCTTTAAAAGCCCATGTTCTTTTTTCTTGCATACATTTATTGCCTAGTCAACATCCTTCTCGGCTTTCCCTTGCCCTCCATTTTCGTGTGGCTATGGAATTGCATTCCTTTTGCCATTGATTGCGCCTTAAATGTTTGAACCTTGGCCTCTCGCGCCCCCTTCTTCAACGCAGACACTGACCCATTTTAGGATAGTGGATAGCAACATCTTACCACATACTCAGTCGTAACATGCCTTGGATCAAGGGCTTGTCAGATGCATGACATACAGAATCATGCGCTCGTCAGAGATTGGCATATACCTGTCGAATACAATCATCACTGATCTAACAGTATCTAGGAAGTTAATTTAGTGCTCCAATAACAACTTCTTACTATAACATGCTTAGTTCAAGGGCACGCCAGACACACGGATATAGGATCAACGTAGGTTAGGTATTGATATAGATACTAGAAGAATGCAATCATACTCAATTTTCTTCTAATATTTAGCAAGTTGATTTAGTGCTCCAAGAGTAACTCACTAAAACTTCATCATCTGTGGTTAAATGTTGTTGAGATGCTAATCAAAACATCAAATACGCAATCATATGAATAGAGTTTCTGATAAGTAATGACTTCATCAGTTGTCAATATTTGGAATTTGGCTCCATCCTAAGAGTGTTATTTATTGCAATGTAGAATCCAAATATTACTAGTAAACGTGTGCCCGGCGTTGCCGGGCTAATGTTCTGGAATGTGTTTTTACTCGGCCTTTAACGTCTATATGCAACTTCGACAACAACGCATGTTGATATTGGCTAGAATGGACATTATTTGCTTTTGTGCTTATTTTTATTATTGAAATTGTCTAATGACAGTATCGTCAATGTATTAACTTTGCATTTATGGATATTAGTAGAGAAAACAATGCTTTATAAGGAATGTGGAGGGTAGTTAAATCTATCTCTAAGGACGAAAATTTAGAAAGATAAAGTCACCCTTAGAAGTAGTTAAGCCCATCAACAAAAAATAGGTCAATGAAATGCAAAACACAAAATCTGGTCATGGCTCATTGACGTATTTTAGTTCACGATAAAACTCTAAATACGCATCTCCACATGGCGCACATCACCAAGGGCCTAATGTTGTACCTTGTTGGATGCTCCAGTAATATGTTCAATTCTCCGTCCCGGATAACATCTTTTGATAACATCTGGGGGGGGGGTGGTAAAGTGAAATGTATGGGCGAGTTATTAATTGAATCGCTTATCCAATTAGTAAATGTGTGCGGCGACTACCAAGCACGTGAGATATCTTATCATTAGCCTAGTGGAATGTGCCCAAAGAAAATGTGCCCCAAAAATGGGACATAAGTAGAAGCAATTTAATTGAAAGTGTATACCCATATCTTGTGAAACCTTTACATTAGCCTAGTTATGGAATTCTTATCAAAGAAAATGTGCCCCCCAAAAATGGGACAAAAGAAGTGGAAGCAATTTAATTGAAAACAAACTTTACTATGTAGTTGTTTGGCATATAAGAGATGTGCTATTGTCCATTAAAATGATGAGCATACTACAAACAAAATGGCAACTTCTACTACTTCAACCAAGATGCTATTGCTACATTTCACAAAAAAGATTTAGAAATGGGGTGTCATCAATAAGAGAAATTCTTGTTTATTTTCTATTAAGATCAACATTATAACATTATTTGCTGCAGGTCATGATGAAAATGCTTTGCTTTGAAATTCCCCCATGCTCTTTTATGCTTTATTGAAAAGGGTGTAGATGAGATGGACCGGTGGATTGTATTTCTACAACTGGTTAAGGAAAATAAGATTAAAAGGCAGCATAATCTAAAACAGTGTCTGATAGCAGAAGATAAAGATAAGACAACTTGCTTGATTCTGCAAACCTACGTCTGCCTCTATTTTGAATAGAACTTGGAATTTTGTAAAAAGGTTGCATGACTTTGTTGATTCTTCTGGAACCTCTTACATGCCTACTGTAAATCACATACTTTACATACTTGTACTTTGCTACCAGATGCTATACAATTTTCTGCCTACGACTAATATTATCTATCTCTATTATCTACAGACTGAATTTCTAATATGCTTATCGTCCTTCTGAATGCCATGGGCTCTGTTCCACCCGCAGAGGCTAACTTAAAATGTTGATAACATCATGTTGCACCTAGATAACAAAAAGTATAAATGAGAAAGATTGAAACATGGATCTCTAAAAAACATTGTAATAGAGTTAACATTCCATAATTTGAGTTATCCTATTTAAGCACCAGTTTTGCATTGGTGGTATTTTGATATCTTTTGCTTCAGGAAACAAAACCAAGTAAAAGCTTTATAGAAACTCTCACCTTGCTTGCAGGATTTTGGCTGCACAACTTCAGACTTGCAACCACCCGTTGCTGCAATCAAAACAATTCAAAACGCATAAAAAACCAGCAAAGCAGAAATCGAACGAATCATCTCTGATCAACGAATCTTCTTGCTATACCTTCCAAAATCTGGCTTATATTAAAGCAAATGAGACCTCCTATAATCAAGAATCTGCAGCATATGCAATCATTAAACTTTGCTCCCTTCTTTAACGATTACATATATCAAATGAAGTGGAAAGAAATAAAACAATCTTACACGTAATGAAATAAAGCTACTGTACCCTGGCTCCATAAAGAAGCTAGGTTGCAATCCTAGATACATCTTTTTTCATATTTGTTTCTAAATCTGGTATATTCTAGATTTTAAAAATCTAAGCATGACACTCATTACTTGCAGATAGCATGGCCTAAAACATAAAATTCTCCTCGCAACTCTCCTGCACCAATACAATAAATTTTAATAACAGAGTTATGGTGATGAAAAATGATTGCAAAACTGGATATAATAGTAAGAAGGCTCTTTTATTTGACTGCTCGTATGCTCTGCACTGTACATAGCATGCTATGCTCACCTATACTATAACCATTTATGGAGACCCAGAACATTAAACTCAAAACATTAAACCTGGGGGTATTTGTAGATTTAGATTCGCCCCAGCGACCAGCATTTAAAGGAGTTGAAGCTGGAGAAAGAAAAGTGCACTCTATCCTTTTATCTGTAAATGTGTTCCTTCTGTATCCTCTGTTTCGTGCATGAATAAAAAGCAGACAGGTTAAGAGAAGAATCAACTCTAAAAACTTACCTGCATGTCAAACCTTAAGCTCCAGTCTCCTATCTGGGTTTTTTGCTGCAAATAGAACTTTAGTGATCCAAGAGTACATGATGTTTATTCAAACGAAAACTTCAAATAGCATAGAACTGCACATACAGGAAGCCTGCACATGTTTCAATATAGTCAACAATTTGCAAAAAGAACCATGTAATTAAACATACATGCATAAAACAGAAAGCAAGCTAACATTCAGAGCTCAGACGAATGAGGAAGGGCATATGTATTAGCATGGCAAGAAACCTAAGTAATGTACTCCATCTTTTAACACCAATAGCAAATCCTGATCATGTGTCTTTCAGGCTAACTCCCCTTTCCTACTCCATTACATGCATTTATGAGAACCCCTGATAATTGTTTTGTTAAAACACCACAACAGTTTTAACACATCAAGCAGTTTTAACACAAACATCCTATAATTGCAAAGGTGCACGTTAATATCTAACATGTCCAAAGGCATTCATATTCGATAAAGAGAAAGAATATTATACCTCACACTAATTCTAGTGCAAACGCCTTTGCAAAGCTCCAGTACATAAAATAGATCTATGGAAAATCCACCAGCAAAATATGTCTTCACTAATCCTTAAAGGCCGTATCTTTACACCAATACTTGAATACCTCTGCAGAAAAAAAATAGAGTCAAATCTTAAAGAAAACGGCTGGTAAACATCACAAATACATAAGAGGCAATTCATAATGGCATAAGTAGAAACAGAATGCAATGCAATGCACCTTCAGCTGTGCCAGAAACCGAAATAGATTCTTGCAGCTAGCCCAAATTAAAGCATGTAGATGCTTCCAAATGAAGATGGAATAAATTATCTTACGTTCTAATATTGCAGCAGATGCCAGAGCTCAATGAGTTTTCTGGAATACGACCTCCATCTATCAATATTGATTCCATCGATGGATTTTAAGCACTTGCATAAATACTCTAAACAGTAAAAATAATGCACGCATCAAATGAAATGCTTGAAATGAAATCTGGATCCATCTACAACTTCTCTTCCCCTGCATTTACATTTGTTTTGCATATTTAGAGCGTACATGTTACCCTTTCCTAAATCTCATGCAACCAGTTGCGCATGCCAAAGTTATCCATCCATAACCTGCAGGATTACCTATCTATAACCTGCCAGATTACCTATCTTTAAAAAATAACCAGATTACCAAAAACATCAGATAAAAGAAGATTTAGTTACCTATGTGGCTGTGGTTGCAACTGCAAAGGAGGCCTCACTTTCAATACTGCAGGATGCCTGCACAGCATTAGAGCATGCATTTGAGCATTTAACCTAACAGAGCATGCATCTGATGCAAGGACAGAACTAAGCAGGAAGGGCAGAGCTTAGCCGTTGTAGTGGGGCAGAATTTAGCAGGATTTTCTGGGCAGGAGTGATTCCAATAGATGAAACAAAACAGACGAAACAAACAATGAATATCTGCATTTCGTGTCTTCAACAACGGGATTTTTAAGCTTTCAAAGACTCTGGAATGAAAACTCAAAGCAAACATAGAAAACAGAGGAAAATTTACCTTGCGTTTCTTTGTGTAGCCTCTTTGTGTAGCCAAATGCTCTTCAGCTGCAAAAAACTGAGAGAGGTAAGTTAAATCTTATCTTCAAACCCACGATGGAGCCGGAGGAGGAAACATACGGACCTGCTTGTGGCGAAAACTGGGAAATCCCTGATGAACAAACTAAACTTTGTTTAGAGCCACAAAAACTTTCAGATTTGAACTCCATTGCCTTAATCATGGCCGGCAGAGGGGATCACCGCCTCATTATCTTAGCTGCTGGAAGAAAAACGCCTTCCGTCCCCTGCAGTAAAAATTCGAGTGAAGAAATGTATGTCCGAAAATTGTGCCCGGAAAATGAAAAATGAAGAAATCGGCGTAACAATTGCCGAAAAAGCGTAAGCGCCAGCGTTAGCACTGCCGGAAAGTCACAATTTAAATAAGTAGACTAGTAAACGTGTGCCCGGCGTTGCCGGGCTAATGTCCTGGCATGTGTGTTTACTCGAGCAAACCCTGGAACATCTGCAAATCTACTTTAAGATGATGCAGTACACATAAGCTTCCATCTATCAACGTAACATTGCAAGTTGGCATTCATAGAAAGCCCATAGATCTTTCCCGTTAATAAAGCAAGAAGTGCATCATCTCCAGATGGGAGAGCTTCTCTAATTTGAAGTTTGCAAATGTTAGGACATCCCACCAATACATGAAGCATTGCCAGATCAATTTTCCCAGCAAATGCTAATGACAGTGTCTCAAATCGATTACCATATGAACCTATATATTTAATTGCTTCCTTAGATAGTGATCCTGATCAGCTAACTCCTGTATTTTTGCAATGTTCAGCAATGATACCAAATCATTCATACAGTGACATGGCCAATGTACTCTGCAACCAGAACAGAGATATTATTGCAATGGTATGTGACGCATACTACTTACATTCATTGCTGCACGCCCCATAACTAAAGTAGCAAGCTTAAGTTTTCCCATAGAAAATGGCTCAATCAGGAAGAGGGCACCAAACAGCTTCAGCATTTTATTTGGATGATTGCTGGTGCTGGAGATCAAGCAAAGATTACAAAGCAAAAACTATGATCAAACATTATGGAAGATTCAAATGAAAAGAGTATCTGCACAAATATTTAAGATCATCCTGAGAAAGGGGCTACATACAGGGCATTCTTAGAAGATAAATTATTTCATAGGCATATATCAGACATACACCCTCATTGATCACATGACCTGTATCAGAAATTAAGCATATAAGAGAGTCTTTTTCAACCTGGACTATGGTAAGAAGGTCTTGATTCTGGCATGGATTGAAGATCGTAAGGCATACTCAAGTTTTCTATGATTCCCTAAACATGAACTCTCCCTAAGCAACTGGATATCTCCCACTCCACTCACAAAATGTACTACTTTATGAATTCCCCAATGTTGTGGGTAGAGTAATCTATTCAGAATGTCATGCTACAAACTATAAATGCATCAAATAACACCATGAATTATGTTACGTAAGAAAAAAGAAACCTTTAAGCCTGGAATTTTACAAATGCTAGCAACATTACATTTTACAAATCACCGCCAGGACATGTGCGCTTTTACAAATTTGCAAAGTGTTTTCACCTCTAAAATGTGAAAACTTGTAGCTTTGGAAGACAGACTACATGTTAAGTGTAAACGAAAAACAACATACTCTACATACTGTTTCCTTATACAACCCATACTTGGTCTTGACTCCTTGTAGAGGCACATGATTTATAAATTTATGGCCAAACTTGTCTATATAATAAGCAAGCTTCTTACTGCTCTTCTATTCTTGAATGAAGAAAGAGGGCTATGGATCTTTGCAGTGCAGGTCCCACATTGATGCATATGAGCTTGCAATAATAGTCAAGAAGATTAAAATGTAATACTTTTGGAGATCCTAAATCCACAATCTAAGGCCGCATACAATGATAATCCAAATCAATTTTGATTGCCATTGCAAAATGATGAATGTTTGCAGCAACAACAACAACCAAGGAGACAACATTGGCAATTTTTTTGTCAATCAGCTCAATTGTTACCATACCTGGGAACCTGGCCTGCTGGACTGTGCATGGAGCCCAAAATTTGGCTGCCCAAAAAACTGCTGCCTTGAAGGGCAATGTCCTATAAGAAGCCTGCACCAAAGACATCATGCATAAGCATACAATCTATTTCAGAACAAAATATTCTTTGTGTAAAACCCTAGTCTTAAATTTACCTGCAACCTCACTTCGCCTACATGGTATGATCTTGCAAAATTACATGGTATCCCTACATGTATTACATGACTCGTCAAGCTCGCATATCAGGACTCAGCTAGGTTCTGACCATAAAACAGATGCAACTAAAGCCATTCGTAAAACTCTAAATTCCAATACAACTAAGGCATAAAGTTAGCTTCTTCTGCTTATCATTTCGGAGACTGTAGCAATCAAAGAGGTAAGTAAAATTATAGTTTCAAGCAAATAATCATATAACTCATAACTCAAATACTCTATGTGCATGCTAGAATTGTAAACGATTGGATTGGAGACTACTGGATAATATAGTCACAAAAGCATAAAACCCATGAAACAAAGTTTACCTGCATAAGATACATGCATAAGATACATGAGAAGAATTGAGATCATCGAATCAAAATTTTTTCCAGCATGTCATAAACTCAATCTCTGAGATAAGTGGTAAATGCCTTCATGGTGCTCAAAGACATGGTAACATATGGTTACTTATACCAGATCTCTCCCTCAAATTACAAAGCTGTGGGGCTTGCATAAGGATAGATTTCCAAATTCCTGGTTAGAAAAATACAAAGCAAGGAAGTCCCACAAAATTTGCCCAGTTGATTTTCGTGGGCAGGCTTATCATTAAGATAATGCGAAGCATTTTACCTGAAATTTTAGCTCGCTGAAGCTCCAGATCATTGCTATGTGAGATCTAACAATGCCAAGCAAGCAACGGAATCAGATTAGGAGCTGTCCTGACTACCATAGAAGAGGAAAGACATAGAATAAAAAAAAACGTATAAGAAAAGATCAAACGGTAAAGGCAAAAGGAAAAACCCAGACTTCCAAGTAAATTTAAATAACATACCTTATGTGCATGAATGAACTGTTAAATGATTAAGATCAAAGCTTTTCAGTCTGAGTGTCTTCACCAAAACAGAGATGGAACTTTGCACAAAAAGATGGATTTGTGGATTTGAATGCCCCACAAAAGCAAAAATGCTTGCTGCACAGAACTTGTTGCAGAGATGAAACCGTGCAAAGCCCAAACTTAATGCATTCTGGCCCTGCTTCAGAAGCTCTTTTGCTTCACGAACCTCTGCTTCAGCACATGCCGTCCTGCATCAAGCCATCGCACTAATACTGTAACCATTTCAGATACCCTGGAAGATGAAAATCGCTCTTGCTATCTGGCCCGTTATTTGAACTCCACCAATTCACCCCAGATAATGATGGAAGGCAGGGAGCCATAGCCGTAATGGTGGCGTTACCCACAGCCCACTCGAAGAGGAAAGAAAAAAAATGAACCGGAAAACCTTTTTAGCTACAAATTTTTTCAAATCCAAGCTTTGATGTGCTCTGATGCAAGCTTTGATGTGCTCTGCTTTGGCGAGCTCTGGCCGAGCGCCATGCTGTGTTAACCGACGGGCACCGCCCACAACCAAGAGAGATAAAGTTGCTGCCGGAAAAATGAACAGAAGAAAAAAAAATGTTGGAAGAAGCGTTTTGGCCGGAAAAACGCATTTTGAGCCGGAAAAAGTGTAACATCCGGCGGCCGGAAAGGGGAACCCGGCGTGAGAGAGAAAGGGCAAAAACTTTTTAAGTAAGTAGATAACTTTAATATGGAGTCTAATCTCAGATAAAGTTGATTTACATAATATAAATTTGAAGAACTTGTAGATTTTTTTGTATCTTTTTATTCAAAATGTGGGGATTTTAAACATTAGGACAAGCTATGCAACACTCTAGCATAATTGACCAATTTGGACTTAAGATAGCGATATTGTAACTCATATCATACTCAGGTTTGCCACTTAAGATAGCAACATTGTAACTCATATCATGCTCGAGTCATGAGACAGTCATATATTGGCAAATATTGAATGCTTATTGAATCAAGGGGTCACCAAATGTTTATGATCTTCTAATGGCTAGCAAATTCCAAGAACTCAACACTTCCCTCCGTTGTTGAGATGGTAACTAAGACTTCACAGGAGCAGATTTTCTACAAATAGGGTCTTATCATGTGTCATTATCATGATGTCCTTTATTGCATTGTTGGGAATTTGGTTCCACAGATGACTCCACACAAACAGTATTACTTATTGCAATGTGAAATTCAAATATTCCTCTTAACTTCATTTTTATAGTATAAGTGGAAGATATGTGAAATTCAAATATTCCTCTTAACTTCATTTTTAAAGTATAAGTGGAAGATATATATTCTATCTCAGTGATAAAGTCAATAATTTTATAGTTATGAATATTTTGTCATCTTTTATTCAAAATATGAGGATTTCAAAAATCAGGACAATCTAACTAGTTATATCCTTCAAAATCCAACAATTTAAAATACTTTTACACGTGTTACACTTTGGTGCTCTTTTTGGACACAATCAGGGGACTTACTACCTAATTAGTGGCTATTGGATGACAAGTTGATATGTAGTATAAGTGCTGATTCCCTTAAGATGGCAATGTGGTAACTCACGCATGGGCCATGGGATTGTCATATATTGGCAAACACTAGTTGGTTGTTGAATTAAGAGATTGCCAAATATTGATAAATTCTAGCAGGTGCAATCTATTTGATAGTCTAATGCTAGCAAAGGGAATGGGGGCAGGACCCATAAAGCAATGTTGGGTGCGGTATGGACCCATAAAGCAAAGTTGGTATTACGTCGCCAAAATTTCTCTTCTCTATGATTTGGGCGTAGGTCTAGCGGAAAAAGGGGGATTCCAAATTTTTACGTCGCCAAAATTTCTCTTCTCTATGATTTGGGCGTAGGTCTAGCGGAAAAAGGGGGATTCCAAATTTCTTTCCCTATGGTCTGAGGCGTTCTTGTTTTTTTGTGGTTCCTCTTCATGGTAGGAAATAGCAGGTCCTAGCTTCACGGGCGCTAAGAACAACACCGATGGAGGCGCTTTGATCTGACGGACCTCTCACTGGGACCTACCGGTTTTGCAAAATATTGCTTCTTCTTCTTGCTTCATTTATTGCTTCATTTATTTATTCTTTGAGTTTGAGGCCTCTTCTCTTTATCGGTTGCATCGGAAGTTTTTTTCGATTTGTTCTTCCCTATTTTGGTTCTTCACCTCTTTCAGTTTCTTCCCTCTTTGCGGTCTTCACCGCTTCGGTTTTCGATTGCACATGGATCGGGCCCGAAGCGAAAGTCGTCATTCATAAAACGAACCCCCGATTTTGACTCTTAGAGCAAAGTCCTCATTCGCGACCCTCAAAGCTCGCGAATGTCCCGATTTCCTTATGATTTACAGCAGGGTTTGGCAACCTATGAACGTTTTTTGTTTTAGCCAATAGAGAATGTGGTCTATGCTTACTTTGCATCCATTTCAGTTGTAGGAAGCAGAGAGCATTTCGGCCCTTCCTTCCGGCACTGGTGGATTTGCGACTTCAAATAGATTGTGCTCGTGGAGATTTGTGGAGCTTCCAAAGCAGGCGTGAGCACGATTTCGCCCATTCCCGCCGATTGGGTGAAATATTTCCTTGGCTTGCCAATGGTGTTGGCATTCCCAGACGTATTTGTATGTCTGTATATGGCGTACAGGGAGCGTTCAGCTATACGGGGGTGTGAGGTGTAAAATGCCTTGCCCTTGATTTAGCATATTTTGTGGTGTCCGGTGGGCATAAAAAATACTAAACTATTGAAAACGTATGGGTAAGATACAATGGTAATCATTTTATGACAACATATATAATTCAGTTTCTAATGTTCCACGTGGCAGTTTCTTCCTTTAACTGCCACATTTTTCTATCTATTTCTTCCTTTAACTGCCACGTTTTTCTCAGCAGCATAGCATCCGTAGCTGCTTCCGGCGCCACGTTCATCCCAGTGTTTTCCTGAATAAACACTTTGAAGCTGAAGCCGTTGCCAATCCGACCTCTGCTATGCAAGTCGATTCTTGTGCTCCAGAATTCAGCACTTGGCTGTGAAAGTCGTCCACCGCCGGATTCTGCTATGTGATGATCCCTCGGGTGTTGCACCCTGAGGAAAATAGAGGGTATCCAAATCACTCATGTTCGATGATTCGGTGCAAAACAGGGCTTCAATGTATGGGCCTGCCCCTGCAAAACCTGCTTTTTACTACCGGACCTCTAATGCTCTTTGTTTATTAGACTTAATGCAGCAGTTTGTAATCCATCCCTAAACTTGCAAGTAATCCACCGAAAAGGCAGTTTGGGGCTCCAACCTGAAAAACCCACCATATCCATCCTGCCTGAGATTTTAAAGGTCTAGGGATACCAGTATCCGTTGCTGAAAAGTTATGACAGAAGGATGAATTTAGAGGGTCGGATCTGGGAAGCCACTAACTACTGCTGCAAGTAATAACAACCAAAGCTGGATCTTATAGAGCAAAACACTGGTTAGAAAAGAAAGGGTCGAATCTCAAAAGAGAGCGAATATACAGAGCTGGGCTGGCACTTCTTGCACAAGTCCGATTTGGGCAACAGTGCCAGAAAAGAGAATAAAGGTGGCTTCCAAAAATGGTTTCAAGGCATACATCAATTGGAAGCATGGAAAATAGATCAAGAAGGCAAATTCAGAGCATGAAAACGGATCATGAAAGCGATATTGAAGGCTCAGCTATTCCTTATGTGATCCATTCCAAAGTTTCAACAAAAGCCCCACCTTTATTTCACAGAGCTTGCTTCAATTCGACTTGGTGTGCACTTCCTTTTTGCATGCTGGATCGCGGCATACAACCACGAACCAGATTTACCCGGTTTAAGGGTGCTCACACTTTTTGTTTTATTAATTAAGATTTAAATAACCCTTATATAATGCCTTAACTGTACAAGAAACTTATCGCAGCGGCCAAGGCCGCCGCGAACGTTTCTCTTCTTCAACCCCCTGCTAAAGGTTCACTTGGCCAGACGGGAAGAATTAATGGTTCACTTGGCTATGCCCATCTTCTATAAGTTAAGCCATGAATTGTTGCTAAGAAATATAAATTATCCTAAACAAGAAACTTATCGCGGCGGCCAAGGCCGCCGCGAACGTTTCTCTTCCCCAACTCTTTTATACAGAATTTGAACCTACAATTTTTTTTGCCTTGTGTTCGGTGCCCGCAGGATAGAAGAATATTGACTATAACGACTCGTTACGAAAGATGTTTTGTATTCAATCAAAAGAATATAAGTTCCAAACATACAAAAATTGAACTATGTTTGAGCATGGAGAATTCTAACCTCTGTAGTTGCCAATATATCTATGCAAAATGGTTATTCAAAATGCATATGAATAAAACATGACCCATTAACCCAATAACCTTCCATATGGTTATTGGGTTTTACAAATTTATGTATCCAAGTTCGAAATTTTTTCAAAAGCCTCTATCATTCTATGCTCGTCAGAGTTCCATAGATGGCATCTGAATAAAAAAATTAATCTACAAATTCATTAACCAACATCACAAATTCATTCCATAGATGTCCTAAGTAACACAAAAAAGAAAAAGGACACACCTAGTGTTTGTCCCTCTTCCGTATAAGCGCATTATTATCCTTCATATATTTCTTGCTCAAACGTAAAAGAATCTTTTAAAATCCTTTAGCAAGGCGCATATAGCAACCATTGGGCATGGTGCATTTAGGCAGTTGGTCACTGTTAACACGTCTTTCATGAGGTTTTGAACATCAACTGCTTAAGAAAATATAGTTAGAAAGAACATCAGTATCTAAACAAAGCTCAAGACCAAATACATAAAGGACAAAACATAAAAAATGAAATTCTAACACAGGTAAGAGGCTTTTGGAATATCATTACGGTCAGAGGCATTACACTTAACCCCCAACCAATGCTCAAACCAATGCTTCTCTAATGGCCACCTGATTTATTATCTGGTTGTTAGAAAGTTCAGCTAAATCAATGGTGCCCAAGTTCAACAACAATGCTGCCATTGAGTTTTTTAGAACTCTAAAAATAGACTCACCCTGTGGCAAAAAGAGAATTCAACATCCCAAATCATAATGAAGGAAACGAAAACTCAAGAAAATAAAGAGTAAATTCATACCTCAAACAAAGAGCAAGCGTTGCTAAATTGCAGCTTTCACCAAGGTAAAAGCTCAAACCCTACCATGCACCCGCCAGTCAAAGACTAAATCGAAATACATCATTAATCGATGATACGACCCTTAAGCGGATGCCCACTGAAAGTGGTTATGGCCATCAGATATATGTAGTTGCTAAGAAACAAATGGTAAGAAGCGTAAGAAATATAGACTCAAATGAATAAAACATGCAATAAACTCCTTCATTCATACTAAGCCCAAGCTCTGGACCCGAGAATGAATCTTGAAAAAAGCTCGCATGCAATCTCGGAGATTCCAAGCCCATTTCCAATCCCTTTTGCTGCTTATCCCATTTGTTGCATTTCCGCACTGCACTGCGCCCCCTGCATCTCCATCCTGTGCATTATCTCGACCCAAATGTCTCGCGACATTACTCTTGAATCCCCTCGCCGATTTTTCTTAGCTTTGCCGCTCATTGTCATCCCTTTTTCGGCAGATTTATTCCGACAATGAACCCCAAATGCTCAAGAAACTATCCCCTTGGCGCTATTCTCGAGAAAAAATTCTTCCTATCCTTATCCTTCAACTCCCCAAACGCAAATCCGGTCTGCCGGCCATTTCTTTAAGAACCTTTCGGTGAACCCGATCTCGCGCTGATCTCTGTTGAGATTTAGGCGAAACTTCCGGCATATCCTCGCTCAAACACCAAAATGTAGGCCCGGATTTTTATTTTTATAGGAGCCCAACTCATATATAAGCCAACTGCTCATCTTTTCGGTAGTAGGCTGGAATGCCATCTCATAGTGCCCATGAAATATCTGTGATAATTTGTTCTACCGCAGGCTCTGTTCTAATGCTTTCTAATCCTTTCGCCTCTTCAAATCTGACCATCGACTTGCAGAGATCTTGTGTGCAGAGAAATTTGCAAGTTAAACTCAAAGGGCTGTGGAAACTGTAATGGGCTTATATCATTTGTTAAAAGACGAAACTGGCAAAGGGTTGAGCCTTGCATACTGCAATTCTGCAGTTTAACACACAATAAATCTTCTATTACATCATAGCGAAAGCTTAAAATGCCGTAACCAAAAGCTTTAAAACAGAGTAAGAAATCTATGGGCTAGGATCCGTCACCTCAACTACCTTTGGATCTGCAAAAAAAGCAAAACACAGCCTACCTTGTAATCACGGCGGTCCTAGGGCTAGGTATCTTTAAGTGCCGAAATGACAAAATCATGACTCCGGAACGGTTTTTGTCTCAAGAAAGTCGCCTACCTTCTGCTAATAAATCCCAGTATCTCTGCCGGTGCCATTTAACAACTAGCCGATTCATGAATTTTGCCGTAGAACTACGGTGGGAGCATAGCCATGCCTTCAAACCTGCGCCCTGCGCCCATGTCTGCCGGAAAAGAACTGTGCAAAAACGTAGATAATTCCAAAAGCCAATTTTACTCTGCCTTTTGCAATCTGGCAGGGAAGATCTCGTTGATGGCCATCGAAACAGAAGCTGGAGAGCTAAGAGGCGCCAGAAGATGGATCTGCCATAGCCAGAGCAGAGCAAGGAATCGTAGACCCAGGGATTGCTTGCCGAGCAAGAAACGGGAACCATGACGTCACATGCCAACATCAGCGTTTATTCCAGGTGTCAAGTGTAAGTTTTTTTTGCATCAAAGAAAATAGAAAAAAACAGAAAAGGAACATGCTTTATATATGTCATGAAAATGTTACCACTAACTTATACCATGACCCCAAGGTTGAGGCCCATTGCTCCCTAGTTCATCATCTTAGCTCCCTACATCATAGTTTCGGGGGCAAGCGACCCTGAAGTGGCCCACTTAAAATAATATTCCAAGTGGCCTTTAGACATAGAACAACTAAGTTAAATAGATTTCAATGTTGAGTCATGCGTTAAGCATTGTCATTTGAAGTTATTGGATGTGCTTAGAAAATGGAAAGTCAATTTGTTTTTCAACTCTGAATGCAGTATATTTTGCGAAGATACTAGGCTATAAGTTAATGTATAGTTAGCATTACTAGGTCCAATACTTAACTGTTAAAATGGCATTTTCCCTTGGTTAATGAGGTTTTATTTAAATGTTTGCTTTTAAACACACTTCTAACTAATGCGAGCAAAGTGAATCGCAAAATTTGAATCTCATTAGAGCCTTGGAATAACATTATTATCTTCAATATGAGGGCAAAGCATCATGGCTTGAGATATGCTTGAAGATGGTTCCAAGTTGACACAAATCCCCTCTAATGGATTTGGAAGAAGAGAAATGTGCGGCGGCCTTGGCCGCCGCGATAAATTTCTTGTATAAGCAATCATATAAGTAGAGTTTCTCATAAATAATGAGCTCGTCAACTGTCATTTTCATGATGTAAAGAGTAATATTTATTGTAATGGATAATTAAATAATCCTTTGCAACTTTATAAGGAAACTCCACATAGTTATGTTTTTTTTATCTAAAGTCAGTTCACATAATACAAGAAATTTATCGTGGCATCCTCAGCTCTCTTTGAAGGGACAAGGTGGCAAAGCACTGCGAATTATGCCCATGCCTTATCTTTATCTTATTTTAGTTTATAGTTTATTTTACTCCACTTTATTATAACCTGAAATTTATTCTAGTGGTAACAAGTTAGTTTTTAAATAGACAAGTCTCGGGTTTGAGCCTAGCTCCAAGTGTGCATTCAATGACAACTGATTAATATAAGAGCTGCTTTTGTTTTTCAAGTCCCTAGAAACGTATCCTTTTTTCCCTTTGAAAATATATTTTTTAATTCACTAAGAACATATATATCCTCTAATTCGCCATATAAACATCCCAAATGCTTTGCCCATTTTATCCAATGCCAAACTCTCTAGCGCCTCATTTCTCTCTCTAGGGTTTTCTGGCACAATCTCCTTCCATACTCTCAGCTCCCTTCCCACTCTTCTCCCTAGTTGCTATCTTTGCTTCTCCTCTCCAGCATACTAGTATCATTGCCTTTGCTCCCTTGGCTCTATTGCCTACCTTCTCTTTCTAAAAAGCCCTTTGCTCTCTTTATGTCATTACAAGGCACTTACTTCATGCCAAACCCTTTTCCAAACTATTCCAGCCAAACACAGCCCAGACTCTCGGGCAGCAGACAGCGCCTCTTGACACTGTCAACATTGACCCGAACATCAAGAGCTTCAGGAAATCAGATGGAGGAACCATAATGTGGTGATCCGCGGTCTGCCAGAAGTAATATGGAAAGATCTTGTTGAATGCCTCCAAACGCAAGTCATTGCTCGTATGACGTTCTCTACACTAGTGCGCATTGTTAGGGCAAGTCGTTGTGGCACTCAACGCCCTGACAAATTGTATCGTCACATTCATGGTCGCGGATGCGTAGGTGCGAGCAACCACATTGTGCTAGGGCAAGCAGTTGAAGGGCCCATCCTTGTACATCGACCGAGACATAACTCCAGCACAGTCCCCCAGGCATGAGATGGCCAAGGTTAAGAGCATCCGGTCTTGTCCGAGGCATGATGCGGATCTTTCAGCCACCAAACAGTGCTGCAAACCCTCACGTTCATTTTACCGATCCATGCTCCACATGCTGCTTTTGCTGCTATTGCCTTTCACCCCGCCGCCACAACTGAATCTGCATTTGCACCTGCTGCCAGCTAGGAGTTGTGCCTCTAAGTGGTCTCCTAGACTTGTCGAGTTTTCAATGGCAAAAAGGAGATAGTCTTAACTCTGTTGTTATGGATATAATTACCATCTTTCTCATGTAGACAGAAGAGCATGCAAGGCACAGATTGCCTGAGTGTCGGGCTACCAACATTACTCAGTCTTCAATAGCTGCATAGGAAAGCGGGGACGGGGGGTGCCTCTACTACTGGACAGCCTTGGTGCAGTCAATCTCTGTGCACAAGACAGATAGGTACAACTGCTATTTTTGGGTACGTGTACTGAACTGCAGTGGCAACCCTCTCTTCCTGGCAGCCTACTATTTTCCACATGTGGAAAGCAACTTCTACCACACCCATTTTGATGTGGCTAGGCTGGACCCCTATGTTGATCTATATGATGATATACAACAACACAAGCAGTTGGGTAGTGTCATGCTCCTTGAAGACTTCAACACGCGCATGGGGTTGAAACAGCCCATAAGATTGACCCCTTGACTAAAGATGTTTGCAGGTGTGCCCTGCAGAAAGGCCCTGGCCACGAGCATCAAATGACAGTCAGCCCATGCGCTATGGCAGGTAGTTGTTTTTACTTTGCATTATCTTTAATTTGATAATTTGCAATGGACTAGCACAGTGCCCGGCCAGTGTGGATTCAGTGTGGTGGACTATGTGTTGGTGGCCGAGCAGGACATGCATGTAGTCAAACACCTGTGGGTGGGCACAGACAGGAGGGATGAAGAGGTTGAATCAGACCACCTGCCACTTTACCTGCAACTGCCATGTGTGATGTTCCAGTATAATTTATGCTAGAAATATATATATTATACTGTCATGCACAGTTCATGTCAGCAAGATGACATGTACAAGGGTAGATCTCGATCATACTATAGGTGTGATGGCGTGTAGAGACCATGAAGGGAATTGGTGTATTATACTAATGGTATAATACCACCAATATACCTTGAATATATCATGTGAGTCACATAATATATTTTCCTCTAGTTGCAAACATCCAACATGTTATTCCAATATAACATGTTAAGTGTGAGCCATTAAAGCTGGGGTATGGCACATGTCAAAGGGACAGCACCCTACCTCAAATACCTATTAATAGGTATTTGCCATAAATGTGCTAGTAATCCCCCACTTGCCAAGTGGCAAGACCTTAATGGACCAAGTGGCTCAATCACAGTCCAAGGCTCCAATTTCGAAGCCTATATAGAATAGAATAGAATAGAATACATTATTGTCCCTTGTGCCCTGAGGCCTCTGGACTTGTGTAGCGTGGGCGAGCTCCCTGGTGGGGGCTACTAGCTCATCACGCTGTTTTGTTGTAGCCTTTTCTGAAGGCTCACTTTTTCCTATTAATGCCGGCACCCTACTTTGTTCCGGCTTCTAGGCCGTGCAGGTGTGCGTCTATATCAAACAGCTTTAAGCTGTACATTTAGTGGGCATCTATGATTTGCCTCTTTAGCAAATCATATCGTAGCCCTTTTGTTCATGTGCTTCCCTGTGTCGCATTCAAACATCTCCGTATTGCATCTGCCGGGTCTCCCATTGTTTTGTCCTTGCCATTTATGTTATGTCTTGATTGTCCCCACCTTACTCTCATACTTTTCCCCGATGTGCGTGTAAGTTGGACATTACCGTTAAGCATGTGGTTTTAGATCCTCTATTTCCACTCATCACGATTGCGCATAGCCTGTCCTGTCTGTCTATTTTTCTCCACCTGTCCTTTTCAATTCTCAGATCATGACATCCCATCCTGAACTTTGCTAAAATATCTCGTCTCCGTTTTCCAAGCATGTTATCTTGGTACATTTGTTGTCCTATCATGCCTGCGGATTAAATATTGATACAAGCCAGATTGTTTTGGGTCCTGTGTGTCTTTGCAGCCATGCCCGCGTAGCTTTACTTGCCCACTCCTCATTCCATTGGCCTTCATCGATCAGTTCGCTCAAATTTAGCCCCATTTCTCTGGTCCATATTGCTACATCCCTAAACCATCCACTGCTTGTGGTGATGTGCGACCTTGCTGATTCGTTGATTGCGATGCTTGCTAACTTCTCTGACTTTTCACCTGCATTATTTCTTATGATGTATCTGATGGTCCTTTCCCATGCTCTCACCTCCATAGGTTTCTGACCTGTCTCATATACTATGGTTGTCAATGGTGTATTTGCCCTTAGTTTGAATTCCTGTTTATGTAGCTGTCTGAAAATCCCTTCTTGCTTTTCCCATTTCTTGTCTGTTAGCCCCGGTCCCCAGGCTTCCGCCCCGTATAGCTGTGTTGTGACGACTACCATGCCAAATAGATAGCATTTAATTTCCCAGTCTATTATTCTATTTCTGTTGCAGAAGTTTTTCATGTTATAGTAGCTTCCTATGGCTGCTTGGAATCTAGCATCTGCCCCTTTCGCCCATTTCCCTGTGCCATGTGTATCATACCCTAGATACTTGTACTCTGTTGCTTCTTCTAATTTCTGTCCCTAGATATTTGAGCGGCTTGTGATTATTCACGTTACTAAAAAAAGACTATTTTGGTTTTGTGAGATTCAGCTTTAGCCCCTGTCTTTTCACAGAAGATCTCTAGTAGTTTCAGTAATCTGTGCATTCCCTTGTTCTTTGTGGCCATCATGCCCAAATCATCAGCATATAGCATGATAGGTACCTTGGTTCCCCCGAGTGTAGGGGCGTCCACGTCCCCTTGCTGTTCTGCTATAAAATCATGTAGGGCATCTATATATATTCCGAACAGTGTTGGAGATAATGGACATCCCTGTTTGACTCCTGTGTCACAGTCTATTGCCTTTCCTTCTTCTTCTATTTTTGCATATACATTATAGTACAATCTCGCAATTGCCCCTACCACGTCTCTCGGTGCTTGCATGTCTACAAGCCTCTGTATAAGCTTTTCCCTTGGTACTGTATCAAAAGCTTTTCTGAAATCCACAAAACAGCATATCACTTTCTTTCCGAGGCCTCTATTATGCTCTATTAGTATCCGGAGAGTCACTAGGTGGTCTGTTGTTGAGTGTTCGGTCTAAAGCACGCTTGCCCCTGTGCTCTCAAATTCCCTGCCTCTGCCCATTGCTTTAATTTATTGTCTAGAACCTTCCCGTACCACTTTGCGAAAATGGAACTTACCATTATTGTCCTGTAGTTTCCAGGTTCCTGTTTACTTCCCCCCTTGTAGGGGGTATGACCCTGTTGTACGCCCATCGTTTTGGAAGCCTGGCGTGTACTATACCATTGAATATCTCTGTCACCTGCTTTACTATAGTGGTATCTGCGCATTTTAGTACTTCCACAGTTAATCCGTATAGGTCTGGGGCCTTGTTGTTGGCCATCCCATTCAATGCTATCATCACTTCACATGCGTGAAGCATGGCTGTCCGTTATTTTTAGTTCGGTATTGTGCTTTGGGGGTGCCCACGCTCTTATATAGTTTTTCAAGATAGTTCTCCCATCCTGTTGTTCCAATGCTGCCCTGTGTGATTTCACTTCCCTTATTCCCTTGCTTTTTCTCTTTAAATCCACCCCGAACTTGCGTGGTTGTTTTTGATTAGCTTGGCCAGCCCCCATTGATCTTTGATCGATTCTTATTCCTCTTTGCTTTTCAGTAACTTTAGATATATCGTTCTTTCCTTTTGGTATGTTTCCTTACCTCCTCGGCCTTGACTTTCCTTCTCACATTTCCTTGCACTCATCGTCATACCATATTGAAGATTTGAAGGCATTATTTTCCTTTCTCTTCCTTCTTTTCCGAATATTTCTAATGCCACTTTTCTTGTTATGTCATTGAGCATCTCCATTCTCGCCCCGCCTGCGTGCTCCTCCCATTTCCTTTTCCCCATTTCCTCTTTGATTACTTGTACAAAGCGTTAAACCGTTTGTTGTCCGGAAATGTATTTTCAGCTTTCCCCTATCTCTCTTCTGTTCATGCTATATAAAAGAGAGAGATAAACACTAAAACCTCTTGGGTTTTAGGACAGGTAGCAGGTTGTCGACCTTCCAGTCATCATTTTGAGCATTAGAGGGCAAAAGCCGGCCTCAGAGCTCGAGTAGAGCTCACATATCTAAGGCACTGCCCTAGTGCTTTAGTATTACATGGAGAATGCCATGTCAAGAAGCTTCAGTAGAGAATTGGATGATGGAGCATAGTTAGGTTGGTCATAGTTAGGTTGGTTAATCCTAGCTTAGCAGCTTGATTTAAGCCAAGAGGCACCTTGTTTTAGTGTTACGTGCTCTTAAGCCATTAACCCTAAAACCAAACTGACTAAAGAACATCGACCCTCATATTCTTTAGGGTTAGATATGATGTATTAAAATTGTTGTTCTATTTTGATGTTAGGTGATCATGATATAATACTCTGTTTGAACCTTTTGTGTATGGGGAAGGGTGTAGAGACCCAAAGCCTTCTAGAAGCTGATCCTATATTGACCCATATTGCAACCTGTGCATAGGAGCCTGCCTGGGTATGGGTGGTGGAGCTAGACTGGCAGACAGGGAAGACTTGTCTGATCTTAGTTGATCCCTCTGGTGTGTAGAGACTATCGGGAAACATTGTGGACTAAGTTTAATTCCTTGTCACTATGTGTGGGCAAGGTATGGGCTCGATACATCCTGGATGATGCGTCACCCCAGCGCAGTTCAAGTCGAATACGAGCGGTGGCTCTCTAGTTTGCCTGAGGTTGGCATGATCTTCTAGAGGAGAGTGATCTCCTCCTGCCTCATCGGGACTGGGGAGATGCAACCCAGTAATAGCACTCTCGGCTACCTCCTCCGCAAGCTACGGTCAAGCTCCAAGGCCTATCAGCCTATCTGCAAAATATGCACAGGAGGGGCAGATGGAGTGGATCATCCTTGCCATTGTTTTCTTGCCAGCCAATTCCATTGTTATACTTCCGTCTGTTGTTATCTTGTGGCCCAGATTGTCAGGCCTACCACATTGAGTCTGAGCCGAGGTTTAGGACCTTCTAGTTGATGCTAGGATGATGTTATGGTATGGTCTTGATGTTTTAGTGATGATGGTGCCTCACCCCTCGGGGTGAGCCTATGTATTGATGATGATATTTGATGTATTGATGACATTATGCACTTCTACAATGAGTTCGACCTCGAGGGAGACTGGGAGATACGCCCTTTCGTCCACATCATCACTGGGGCACCACCAGTAGATGATGTCGTAGGGGCAGCCTCTTGCTATCTGTGGCGTTCCAGGTATTTATACGGTATACCTATATATACCGTGACACGTCACCAACATGTAACTAGGCCTATGGGCCAAATTGTGGGTTCACCTCAAATAGATTTTATTAGCTATGCTAATAAATTTAATGGATAATTATGGACTTTATTAGCATAATTACCCTAACTATGCTAATTGGAGTCTAAATAATTAAATGTCACCAATAAGGTGGCGCCAACTGGCCCAAATCGATTGGCTAGGGGAGACTTACTATTTTGGTTGGAGAAATAGGGGTCCTACCCCCCATTTCTGCCCAAATTCGAATTGGGGAGTGAAGAGGAGCAGCAGCTACCAACTTTAGCCAATCTCTGCCAGTACTTGTCAACAGACTCAAGCTATGGAAGCCTTCCGTGACAACGGCTCCAGCCAAGAGACTGGTTAGTCCCTAGATAGCTTCTATTTATGCTAACACTTCTGTGAATAGATGGAATGATTAAATTATCTTTAGGTATGTTACATTTACGGATACTTAGATGGTGTTTATATTCTTTCTTTTCTGCTCCTCCGTGTTGGGAACTAAGGGAAGGGTAGAGACCTGAAAGCCTCTTAGCAATAGAGATGTCTCTAGCTAGACCCCTTAATCCTAAGCGGGGGTGGGGTCCTTCCCAGCTGGCGGCCTTGACTCTATAGTGTGCTAGGCTTATAGCCGGTCAGCGTGTGTGGGGGGTATGGGTCGACACTCCACGGGTAGCGGGAGGCGTTGCCTATATGAGCGCCCGGACTCGAATGAGCGGTGAGCAGGTCGGGAATACGGATGGGGTTCTTTGGCGGCACGTGTTCTCTAGCACAGGGGATCTCGGGGAAGGGGCTACCTCTCGACTGCCTCATCCGGGACCGGAGATGTAACACGGAGATAGTCCCGTGGGGTGATTCCTTGGGATTGCGTCTGGGAGGGGCTACAAACGCGTCATAGCATGATTCAACCTATCACGCAAAGTGTGAGGGGGCGGATGGAATGGACTACCCTAGCCATTGTCTTATGCCGGTAACACCATGCTATACTTAGATACGTTGATATCTTGAGATACGACCGTCGGTTGGCCTTGGAGTTCGGGAGCCGGGGGTAAGCGCCATGTCATGATGTCTACTTTATGTTATTATGGTTGTACTGTCTTTTCGCTAATGATGATGGATGGGCCACCCTTCGTGGTGGTATATTATTTTAGCATGATTGTTGTATGCTAACGTGTATGTATGCTCCCATTGTATAGGATTTCTCATAGAGGATCTGGGACGAATGACACCTCCGTGTTCCTCGCCCAGACACTTGGCCATCCAAGTGGTCTGAGTATGACGGAGGGCTTACCATGGTGATGTAGTCGCCATGGGAGGGGAATTCCCGTATTTGTACGATGGGAGCATTGTATAGATTCTGGGAGTGTCACAGTGGTATCAGAGCATGATTTTGGTAGACCAAATCATTGCACTGGCCATAGTTTAACTCGTTAGTTGATGGTACTTTCTCCTAGGTTATAGTATTCCAACTCTGTAGTTAGCATGTGAGTTGACCTAGTTATGGGAGGAATAAATTAGTGGTGTAGGAGAGTGTTCTCTAGAAGAGTGGTTAGGTTTAGATGGTGGAGCCAGAGGTTCGAGTTTTATAGGCGCCATAACTTTCTCCAGATAGCTCGGATGGACGAAAGTTTTGCTCCAACGTGTCGAGCATGGTCCGCATACCCTAGAGGCGTCGTCATCCAACCGCAACAGGGTGAAAAAGCGGGCCAAACGTCAACTCGGGCGCCGCTCGAGTTTTGGCGTCTTAGGATTCGATTTAGAGCACGTATAATCAAAGCGGCGCCCAACCGTATAAAACGCATATTCCGTTGTATAAATTTTTTATATGTTTATTTGGGTGACGAGAGAGCTATTATCAACTGCAATCCCTTTGACCTTCCCCCATATGAATATGATGAGGTCACCCAAAGCTTTACTTGGGGTGAGGTCCCATCCCATTTTTCGCTGGATTACCTGATAGTGATTCAGCTAGACATGCAAGCTCGGCCGGACCGTTATCATGCTGACCTGCTCCGAAGGATCACGGCCCGACGCTTGCCAAAGTGGAGGAGAGCATGGCTGCTGCCGCGCCGCACGTGAAGAGGCCGAGAGGGCCGAACAACAACGGCAGGCGGACTCAAGATCAGCAGCAGGCCAACACAGAGCAGGAGACCCATCGCGGTCCCGACCAGACAGAGAAGCCTCCCATTAAGAGACGGTAGAAGTCCACCGCCCATAAGTCGGGAAGCCAATATAAGGAGAAGCTCAAGGATGTCGGGAGCATTGGGAAGCACACGAGCTCAAGCCGCCGGCAAGACCGGGTGGACGCAGCTCGGCCTCACCCAGTCTCTGGGGGCAAGACCTTGCTCAAGAAGCTCGCACAGACTCAGAAGGCAGCCACCTCGAGGAAAGCTCATCGGTTTAGACCGGGTACCGTGGCCTTACGGAAGATCCGTAAGTACCAGAAGACCACGTAGCTACTATTACGAAAGCTCCCATTCCAATGGTTGGTCCGCGAAATTGCTTAGGAATTCAAGACCGACTTGCGGTTCCAAACGTTTGCTATTCTAGCACTGCAGAGGCTGCTAAGGCTTATCTAGTAGCCCTTTTTGGGGATGCGAATCTTTGCGCCATCCACGTGAAGAGGGTCACTATTATGGCCAAAGATTTGGCTCTCGCCCAAAGAATTCGGAAAGACCACAACTAGCTTGTTCATCAAGCATTCTTTTTGTATCAATTTTGTATAAATATGAATGTAATCTAGTTTTGCCTGTTTAAACTCTGTTTCATAAATAATTTCAATAATTATTTAAATATTGATGTTGACGTCAGCATAAAAGTTAAAAAAAAAAAGGGGTACTTAAAAGTTTTTAGGGTTTTATTTGCTATTCCTTATCTCTTCTTCTGTCCTCCTCCTCCACGCATCTGCAGCACCAATGACAACCCCAACCTTGCTTCAATGGTATCAGGACGGAGAGCACTGGGACTCCCAAGTTCCCTTCGATCTTTTACAACCCTTTTTACTCCAGAAGATAGACCTCATAGCCAACATGCAGAGTCATCCTGACTATGCGAGCTTCCTTGAGTTTTATACTCAAGAGATGCTCCCTCTGTGCATTCCTTTGGGAGATCCGCTCCAGCTCTACATAGAACGAGCTGTAGTGAGGGAAATGCTGGGAGGAGATGCACATGCATACGATGTGCTCAAGGGCAAACTTCGATGGGGTCGTAGTTCACCCGTGGTCACACATGAGGGCCAACAATACCTTGAAGTGGCCTTTGCACTGACCATTCTTATGGACCAGTATGTGGAGGATGATACCCTGTCGGCAGAGAAGGGCAAGGTATCTGAGTCCTCCGATGTGGAAGAAGACGAGTACATCCGAGTGGATGACCTTGTTTGGTGGAAGCAGTTGGCAGAACAGATGCCGCCTCACCGAGATCAGGGGGCAGGGCTGGCCGGATTGGATGCCCTCCCAGTTATCTATCACCAAGGGTAGGAGTTCCTTCTATTGGAGGATATCCTTTGGACATACCATGTAGTGGCCCGCATGAAGGGCCGAACTAAAGCACAAGTGCTTTATGAGCTTGCCGAATATTGCATGGATGATTTTATTGATTTTACGCCAGTTGAGCTCCCTCCAGAGGTATAGCAGCTGCTACAGTTTCATCAAGAAACTATCGAGCCAGCTGATACTCTTCTTCGGCTAAGAGATCTAGTACTTCAGGATCCTCCATCTCATCCTCCTCAGGAAGCCTTTACGGCCATGGGACCTCACGTCCCAATTATTAATATGGTCGACATTCCTTCTGATTCGAACGAAGAAGGGGAAGATCTCTATCATAACCCCAGTCATCTAAAGGAGGAAAAGCAGGAGCTCAAGGAGGAAGAGGTCACCATGGACCTCGATAAGGAAGTGGCTACCTCGGTCACACCGGAGGGCAAAGCATTGGGAAATCACCTTACACGCTTCTTTCTATCTGCTTTTCGGCAGGGGCAGGTTCTTTTTATAGCTAGAGACCTAGCCCCAGAAGTTGAGGCATCGTGGTGGAACCTCTGTGCGTTGTCCACCCTGGTGGGCCACAAGAAGCTCCCTTGTCGCATTTTTACTTATGTGCTAGTGCGCCGAGACTTCGCCCTTACCGCCTTGGGCCAGGACATAGCATCGTGGATGAGCATGAAGCTCCTGGTGGCAGCCCCTTTGGCTACTGCCTATCCACCAGAGGTTGCTTCTCTTGCAGCTACCACCGTAGATCTAGGGGTTACCTTGATAAGCCATCGACTACCACCATCTCCCCTACACCGATGGATCAAGACGTGGGGTCTAGCTCCTCGATATACATATGAGACATTATAGAGTACGGCCTTTGGCCACCCAAATACATGTATTATTGCATCAACATTTTTTATGCCCTTTTTAATTGTTTTCCTAAATTGCTTGTCTCTCTTTTTGAGGACTTTCAAGTATAAGGAATGACTTATGAATTGTACATCTATTTTCGACTTATTGCAGGAGAGGAAGAGCCATACGACCCCACGAGTGCAAATTTTTAGAGGGTTTTTTTAATGATGGTTTAGGGGGTTTTTTTGTTTATGATTTAAAATGTGCATTTAAATGCATCCATTTCAATGAGAGTGGCTTCGAGATGTTATATTTATGTTATTGATTAACAACGCATTGTAAAGTTGTTTATAGATAAAGCTCAAACTTTCACTAGAATATAGAACTTTCTACTTCCAGGTAATTACCGTTTCAACAACATCTATTCATATAAAAAAACCCTAACTGTTATAGATCGTAGTTGATTGTGCCAAAGCGTACTTAGAGTTATATCTTGAATTAAAGAAAACCTTTAAGCTTTTTAACCAGTTTGCATACAAGGAGAAGAAGTAAAACTTAAAGCTCTTGTCTTGTCCATATCATGATAAAAACATCTCAATCCTCTTCACATTCATCATCTACAAGGAAACATCATTTGCGCCTCTTATCTTTTATCTTTTGAGATCTTGATCCAACTAAAAAGCGAGCCATAGATTCTGCATAGACAGGAAGAACACTATAATAATTAGCTAATAACCATAATTAACTATTATTACAAGAAAAAGAGGAAAGCCACTTTCATATACACTTACTAAGCAGGTTCGTCATCTTCTTGAGGTATTTCGTCCTCAGATTCTTCCTCGAAAGATATATTGTGCTTCTCAGTAGTGGTAGGAGGCATTTTTTGAAGTTTTGATAGACGCGTAAATCTCACATGCTCAACAAGTGCCTTATCATTGTCAATCCCATAACAATGACGAGACAAAATAGCAGATGCAACTAATGTAGAACCTGTCCCACTAAATATATCTAATATCAAACCTTCTTTGGGACTCATGTTCTCAATGATGAATTTCATGAAGTCAATTGATTTCTCAATGAGCTTTCTACCTGGTGATGATTGACTCGCAGCAAGTCTACTTCCAGGTGTAAAGAAATGTTTCAGTGAAGCTTTGGCACATGAGAAACCATCATCTGAAAAGACCGCATCATAAAAGATTCATAAGATTGTTACCATATAATTTTAACATTCATTACATTAAATGAAAATATAGCCAAACTTACTTTCAGAAATGCCACTTGTTTGAAGGGATGGTTTTGTTCCCTTTCTTGACCATAAGTTAACAATAAGCACATTATTTGCAAACATCCCCATTCTATCTTTTATGTAGCCAAAAGCTCCATCTTGTTGCAGAAAATAAAATCTTGTAGTTTCTAGGCATTTCAGCCTTGCCTCTTTTTCTATTGTCTTCAATTGTTCTGGTGAACAAATAGATACTATCCAACCATCATCATCTAAACATAGGGTTCCAAAGGAGAATGCAGCTTGCACCAAACTGTGGGTGCATTTGTTCCACTCTGGAACCTCCAAATAATCGTTGCTTTGCAAGTCATGTGTGGGAAAGTCAATGATAAATAAAGCATAGCCCCAATCTCTTGTAACTCTGCTTCTGCTATATTTATGAGAGTCCCTTTATGAACTTTTGCAAACTCCCTCACTTCATTAAAGCAAGGACAATCTAGTTTCTTAGTATATTGCTCGTAAGCACGCAGAACATCATCACAAACAATCTGAACATCCACATGTGAACTGATAGATGAAATGTCAAAGGGCGTGGATAAGTCTTCCTCATTTAAATCATCAAATACATCCACTTCTGAACTTGTTTTCAGCGTATCTTGCTTTAGCTTTTTCCTTTTAGTAATTTTACCATCACTACTACGATTTCCCAATTCATGACTAACCTTTTCAATAGATTCGCGCGACCTCTTTGGATGCAAGACCTTTGAGTTAGCTTTGTATTCTGCTTCTTCTTCAAGTGGGTATTCTCCAACAATAAAATCAATCCACCAAGGACAGTTTTGAATTTCGTAATCAGACAAGCCTCCTAGTCTATCCAAGTTGCCCTTTTTCGAGTACATACCATTCTCATCCAGGGTCTTCCAACTCTTCAACTCATTTGGAAGCTTCTCAAGATGTTTGCCATTGTGAAGATGCTTGTAATACCTGATGGAAAAACACATGAAATTAGTCACGTATAAAAAACACATGAAATTAGTCAAGGATGAATATCACACATGCCTTTTCATATGATCTTATAAGGATAATGAAAATAAAAGTTAGTCATATATACCTATAGCATACTCTTCTCGAACTTTTATCAATCTCATAACATTCAGAAGAGCCCAAAGTTGCAGACATGTGTTTATGATATGTTTTGAACATATTTGTTCTATTAGCCAATTTAAAAGCTCGAAACCAGCTTTCTAAATCCTCTCCGTGTGGAACAACTACTTCCAAGCCATATTCATTTGAGGTTTCTTTAAATACGTCACAAGCTTTTTCAATTAGATGCTCCAACCAAACCTCTTTCTTCACCCATTCTTTGAATGCTTTATCACCCTTTGGTATTCCATACGTGCTATGAATTGCAGTGCCTGCTGACATCCAATGCACCCAACGATCTCTTATATGATTGTTACCATCCTCCGCGACCATGCCTACCAGGACCTAAAACTCAAACTCCGTCGAACTTGGTCGTATTGGGATTGCACCAAACAGGAAGCCTTCGAGGATGCCGACGACCATCTTTGGGAGTTGTATTTCGCACTCCTCGACCTTTTCAATCTTTTGACTATCAGCCCAACCCTTGAGTATCAGAATGTGATCATCCAAGCTTGGGCTAAGTATAAGATGGTTCGTGCAGTAAGGGAGAGCATCCAATACTCTATCCTTTATTCCCTTACGCAACCCTAGACTAGTTTTTGTCTGAAATCTGTAACACACTTAGGGGGTTGAGGGATAAGTAAATAATTTTTACTCTTAACCTCAGGTCAGGAATGTTTAAAAGAATTGCAATGGTTGGAAAACAAATTGAATACGGGTGTCTATACTAAGATACGGTAGATATCTGAGGAAAATAGAGGTAATATCTGATCTAGAATAGCAGATCTATGATTAAAGGAGATAAACTAGATAAGAATTTGTAAGAATAAGAAGATATTTCCTTTAATTGGAAAGGAAAAGATATTGTTCTAATTTTAGAAAAGGCAGATAGTATTAAAAAAAAACTTTAAAACGTCATAACTCGGCGAGCAATTATCAGAATGGAGCGATCTTAAGGATTCTAGAAAGCCCTCGGAGTCTAGTTTCAGAATTGGATGACACCTCTCGTAACTCCTTACGGTTAGAGAGATATCGCAGAAAAGGTGGACAGGGGTCAAATAAGACTGCACGTGGAAGATCCTTTGGTGGGTAGCCGGAGCCGGATCTTTGGAGTTTCTGTTGGTTTGGACTTATCTTTTCTTTTGTTTATAGTTTGTCGAAAAGCTTACATGTTTTATTTTGTTATTGATTCTTTGTGTTTGCAAATATAATATAACATTAAAGAATGAACCTGTTTGAATGAACCCGCCCCTTCGTCATTGCCAGAGGGCTGGAGTGGTTGAGCAACGTGCATACTAGGTGATTGGTATGTATCGTTGCCAAAGGCTGGGCGGTAAAGCAATGCGCATACCAGGTGATTGGTATGTGAACGTACATTTGTGTCGCGAACGGTGTACGTGAGAGCCCGGGCGAGGGATTGATCATCCCTGAATCACATTAAGTTATAAGAAGATGTTCTATGCGTGACTAACATTTGTGTGCTTATTGTCTGTGTGACTAACGATTCGCCTCAAATTAAGGTAATGGTTTACCCACTTAGTCCTTCCCTGGACTAACCCCCACCACTTCTTTCTTATTTCTTACAGATTAATTTGGTAGCTACGTGACTGTCGAGGAGGGGAGCAGGAGTGATAGAAGAGATGATGTTATGCGTAGATTCCTACGTCGTTTGAGTTGTAACCTGAGTTTATGGATTACAAATCCTTATTCCCAAATTTTATAAAGAAAGATATTTATTATCTGAGTTCCATTATTCTATTTTGTTTGATTTCAAGTGTTTAACGCTCTAGGAGCGTTTCATTTGGTATCAGAGCCTAGGTTTCCGATTATTAACCATAGTTGGGTGTTCGGCCAAAGACAATGAGAAGTCAACAATATTGAAATTATGGGAAACCAAGAAGGAAGAAACTCCTTGGGAAAGTTATGCAGTCGAGACATCTAGTCGTGGCCAAGAACGGGGAAAGGGAGAGTTCAAAATTTAGTTTTCACATTCTAAACCTAGTACCTAATTGTGAAGTCCTCAAACATTAGTAGTCATCCAAATTAATCTTAAATGTTGTAGTGGTAAGTGTAGTCAACCCCGAAGGGTGTATGGAGTGGAACATAGTTTTAGATATGTCTTGTACCTTGGATATCTTGGTTCGTCTATAGAAATTAATGACTTTGCAGATTATCCCCATGAGGACATGGGTAAATTTTTAGTATGAGAGAAAATGTAACACACCTAGGGGGTTGATGGATAAGTAAATAATTTTTACTCTTAACCTCAGGTCAGGAATGTTTAAAAGAATTGCAATGGTTGGAAAACAAATTGAATATGGGTGTCTATACTAAGATACGGTAGATATCTGAGGAAAATAGAGGTAATGTCTGATCTAGAATAGCAGATCTATGATTAGAGGAGATAAACTAGATAAGAATTTGTAAGAATAAGAAGATATTTCCTTTAATTGGAAAGGAACAGATATTGTTCTAATTTAGAAAAATGAGATAGTATTAAAAAAGGCAAACAAACGTTTAAAATCGTTCTTTGGGCACTATAAATGCTTTTGGGTGCTATCCCTTTCCAGTTCTTTGGGCACATAAGTTGATTTTCTCTAACGTCTTTATAAATGTTTCCTTTGTTTTCCATCCCTTTCCTCCCCTTCTGTTCCACATTCCCAGAAACTTTTTTCCCTTCCCTTTGCTCCTTTCTCCACCTTTTTCTTCTCTTTCTTTGCCCCCCTTCCCCTTTCTCTTTTTTATGCCTTCTTTTTTCCCCACCTTTTTCCATGTCTTCCTTTTTCTCAACCTTTTTACTCTTCGCCTTTTGCCTATTTTTTTCTCTTTTCCTCCTTTTCCTCTTTTCCTTTTTTTTTTTTGTCATTTTCTTTTTTCCTCCTTTTCCCCTTTTCCCTTCCTTTTTTTTTTTCTTTTCTCCCTCCAGATTTTCCATGCCCTTTTTTCCTTCCCTTTTCCATCTCCTCCACCCCACTTTCCCTCTTTCCCCATGTTCCCATTTTCTCTTCCCCTTTTCCATTTCCTCATTTCCTTTTTTTCCATGCCTCTCTCTCTTTCCCCTTTTTTCTCCTTTTTTTCTTTTCTCCCTTTTCCCATGCCTTTTCCCACCCTTTTCTTCTCTATTTTTCCGTGCTTCCTTTTCCTCCTTTTTCCCCTTTCCCTCTTCCCTGCAATTTTCCCTTTTTTCAACCCTTCTTTTTCTTTTTCTTTTCCTTCCTCATGTCCTTTTTCCCTTTCCCCTCCATCACTCCCCTGCTTCTCTTTCCCTTTTTCCCGTTTCCCTTTTCTTGATGGATTTTTTCTTCCGTTTTCCTCCTTTGCCCGATCCTTTCACCGGGCACTTTATCCCTTCCTTTCCTTTTCCTTTTCCCTTTTCCATGCCTTTTGCACATTTATTTTATTCTCTTATTTTCCTATACCCATTTTCCTCTTTTTCCCCACCCTTTCTCTTGCCCCTTTTCTTTTTCCCTTTTTTCCTTTTCCCTTTCTTCACCATTTTCCTCTTCCCTTTTCTCATGCCCTTTCCCCTTCCCTTTTCTCGTTTCCCTCTTTTCTTTTCCTTGGACCTTTACCTAGGTTCCTTTCCCCTTTTCCCTTTCCTTTTCTTTCTTCTCACTTTCCATTTTCTATGCCCCTTTTCTTTTCCCTCTCCCATCCTTTTCTTGTTCCCCCTTGTCCCTTCCCTTTTCCTCATTTTTCCAACCTTTCATCTTCCCCTTTTCTTGATATGTTTTCCTTCCCTCTCTCTTTTTTTTCCCTTTTCTATGCCATTTGTCCCTTCTTTTTCCTCTTTCCTCAACGCGTTTTTCCCCCCTTTTCCCATGCTCCTTCCTTTTCCCATGCCTTTTTTCTCCTCCCCTTTTCCATGCTTTTTTTCTCCTTCATTTCTCATTTTTTCAACCTTTTCCTCTTTCCTTTTTTTTTTTTCATGCACCCTTCCATTTACCTTTTCCCTTTATCTCTTCCTCCTTCCCTGCCTTTTCCGGAGTTCCCTTTCCCTTTTTTCGTTTTTCACGCCTTTTTCTCTTCTCTTATCCCCACCCTTTTCCTTTTACCCTTTTCCCTTTTCCCTATGCCTTTTTGCCCTTCGCATTCTCTCTTTCCACTTTCCACTTTCCTTTTCCTTTTCCCCCTTTTCATTTACCCTTTCCCCTTAAGAGATCGAAGCATGACCAATCACAGTGTTGGTAAGTCGTGCAATAAATCTAGGCCTTCGGATGCATCCAGATGATCTCGGCCATTCAAATTAGGGCTCGATGCACTACACAATTACGGTATAACATTATAATATAAAACTCGGCGAGCAATTATCAGAGTGGGGCGATCTTAAGCATTCTAGAAAGCCCTCAGAGTCTAGTTTCAGAATTGGATGACACCTCTTGTAACTCCTTACGGTTAGAGAGATATCGCAGAAAAGGTGGACAGGGGTCAAATAAGACTGCACGTGGAAGATTCTTTGGTGGGTAGCCGGAGCCGGATCTTTGGAGTTTCTGTTGGTTTGGAGTTATCTTTTCTTTTGTTTAGTAGTTTGTCGAAAAGCTTACATGTTTTATTTTGTTATTGATTCTTTGTGTTTGCAAATGTAATATAACATTAAAGAATGAACCTGTTTGAATGAACCCGCCCCTTCGTCATTGCCGGAGTGCTGGAGCGGTTGAGCAACGTGCATACCAGGTGATTGGTATGTGTCGTTGCCAAAGGCTGGGCGGTAAAGCAACGCGCATACTAAGTGATTGGTATGTGAACGTACATTTGTGTCGCTGGTCCGTAACGCGGAGAGCCGAGGCGAGGATTGATCATCCCTGAATCACAGTAGGTTATAAGAAGATGTTCTATGCGTGACTAACATTTGTGTGCTTATTGTCTGTGTGACTAACGATTTGCCTCAAATTAAGGTAATGGTTTACCCACTTAGTCCTTCCCTGGACTAACCCCCACCACTTCTTTCTTATTTCTTACAGATTAATTTGGTAGCTACGTGACTGTCGAGCGAGGGGAGCATGAGTGATAGAAGAGATGTTGTTATGCGTAGATTCCTACGTCGTTTGAGTTGTAACCTGAAGTTTATGGATTACAAATTCTTATTCCCAAATTTTATAAAGAAAGATATTTATTATCTGAGTTCCATTATTCTCTTTTGTTTGATTTCAAGTGTTTAACGCTCTAGGAGCGTTTCAAAATCCCTCATTGTATAAATCTAATTTTCAGTTCTGTTAAGTGTTCCGGCAGGATGCCCTTTTTGAAACCGTATCTATATCTTAATAACAAGTACTTTTTTTTGCAATGTTCTCGTCATAACTATCTAGAATGATATGCTTATCTCGATTTGTTTGTATCTTAGACAGTGCCCGTCCCCCTCCATGGGCAACACCACTGCCACCGGGCCGTCTCACGCCGGCCTGAACAGGAACTCACCATTATGAAGCATTAGCTTACTGAGCTTCAGGCATATCTATTGCAAACCAATCCACCCCAGATACCATAGGAGTACGGGCCTGAGGTTCCTGTTCTACCGAACCAATAGCCACCGCCACCTGCACCTACGCCAGTAACCACGAACTGATCTAAAAGAGCACGCCGAAGTTCATCCTCGGATGCCACCTCTGAGTCTTCTGACTCATCGGATTCCTCTGAGAATGAAGCCGACCATGCAAAAGCCAGAAAGAAGGATTACCAGAAAACAGTGGACTCTGCCATCACTAGCATTTGGAAGAACCGTAAGTTGGCGCAGTTCTCAGGAAAAACCAGGTCCGGGGTTGATGCCATGGTGGAAGGGATATGCCCGCTCTCACAGGCTAACAAGAGGAAGGTGCTGTTACAAGGTTTTTGCTAAAGCTTTGAAGTCTCATTATGTGCCCAGGGCTCATCGCTGTCAACAGATTCAAACCTTTTATCGTCTGGAATAGTAAAAAAAACCATTCAGTCATATACGGATGAATTCATGAGGTCACGCTTATATGTCCCAGGGATAAATGAGCGCAGAGCAGTTGAAGGGTACATTGAGGGGATATCCCCTACTTTGAGGAAAATGGTTCGAGCAATAGACCCTAAAATAGTCGCAGAAGCAGAGGCTAAAGCTCTTAGCCTAGAAGAGGACGCTTCTAAGTACCAGCCATCGCGACCCTCTTCTTTCGGTCAGAACAAGAGGTATGCACCTTACAGAGGGCGCCCGCCTAGTCCGAGGCCTCCCGCCTCCTCCAGATATCAAAAGTCAGAGAAGAAGGTTTCCTTCACGGTGCTAGAAAAATCTACCAGCACCGCGGGAGCTTTCAAAGATATCCTCCAAGCCATTCCCAAGGAGGCTCGTGAAGCGATTAACGTAGGGGCGGGCTTGCTATTAGTGTTTACGCGCCGGGACCGTGCAGCGGGGAATGCCCTATATTACACAAATGGTGTGAACGCCCTTGCTTCTTCGATATGGATTGGGAAGGCGTGGGGGGACCCAAACCATTCCGGACAATCTTTGCCGGCGATGGCAGCTTTGACTATATAACAGGTGAGTCTCATATCTATGATGCCATTGAGACGAGTCAAGCCAACCATCAGCCTTCTGTCCACGGTTGGCCAAGTAGATTGTAAACCTTTCATTATCCTCATGAACACTGGCAGCACGAATAATTTTGCATCTCCTAGAATGGCAGAGGTCTTGCAGCTTACTCCCTTAAAGTCCAAGCCACGTCCAGTTACACTGGCTAGTGGGGCTATACACCACACACGTGGTCGAAGCATCAATTTGAATATTCAGCTGTCAGAAGCACCTGTTGCTCTAGGAGCGGAGATAATGGATATTGGTCGCTATGATCTCATTATGGGGATGGAGTTCTTGGTTGCTGCCAAGGCCAATATTGATTGTGAGAAGCGAGAAGTTACCTTTAATGCAACCAATAGAGCACGAGTGACCATAGCAGGTAAGCCGGTTATTCCCATTATGCAATGTATCTCATTACGTCGATTGCATAGGGCTATCAAGAAGTCTCAGATTATTGGTATGATCCGACTTGCTTCAATAGAAGCCAAGTCCAAACAAGATGAAGTTCTTGATATCTTGCCTCCGGCAATAGCAGTTGTTCTTCGGGAATACCATGACCTTTTCCGGGAAGAAATTCATCGGTTGCCACCCTTTAGAGGTGTGGAATGCGAGATTGCCTTAGAACCAGGCACCAAGCCTACTAGTAAGGCCCCATATCGAATGAGTATTCCTGAACTAACAGAGCTTAAGAAGCAGTTGCAAGAGCTCCTCAAATTAGGTTTCATTCGACCTAGCGTCTCACCTTTTGGGGCCCCGATACTCTTCATCAAGAAAAAGGATGGCACCTTGAGAATGTGCATCGATTACCGCCAACTGAACAAGCATACTATTAAGAATAGGTATGCTTTGCCGCGGGCCGACGATCTAATGGATCAGTTGCAAGGGGCTAAGTACTTTACAAAAATTGACCTTCGATCGTGATATCAACAGATACGAATCAACATCCACAAGTCCGCTTTCCGGACGCGCTATGGCCATTATGAGTTCACTGTAATGCCATTTGGCTTGACTAATGCCCAGGCCACCTTCATGAGACTGATGAATGATGTCTTCCATGAATATCTTGATGATTTTGTCATCATATTCTTTGATGATATCCTCATATACAGTAAGACCTTAGAGGACGGCATCTTTGCTTGGCTTTACAGAAACTGAGGCGAAGTTCTCTAAGTGTCGGTTTGCAACCATTAAGGTTGACTACCTGGGACCAGGGATAGGTTCAATACATCAATACAACGTTTTATACGTAATACATATTATTCGTATGATATGACACAAATTTGTCGTATAATACGTAAAAAATATGGCAAAAAACAATTCGGTGATGAAAGATTTTGCGGCAGCGACGCGAAAAGAACTAAAGGGCGTCGTGAAAGTTTTTTTCACGTCACGGAAAGCGATAAAAATGGCGAGCTGAAAAAAAATTTGCTGCGACGACTTTACTTTATCGCATTTGGCGTACCTAAACAATGAAAACCACATCTTGCGAAAAAAAATGCATGCAATTTGAAATTTGAATTTTATACATAAAAACCTTCTAAACCGCGTACGCGAAACTTTTTTCGCATACACGAAACAATATAAAGCGCATAGCCAAAAAAAAAAAATTTACACGAATTTTAAATTTGAAAACCGCGTAGCTTGAAGAGCTGCCCTTGATGCACAATACCCTATGCATGGAGGAAGCTCTGCCAGGGATAGTCCTATTTTTGTGTGGAACTTTCGCATGATTTTCTGGTGGAATGGAGTAGCATCCATTGTAGATTGTACATCAAGTTGTTTCTAGAAGACCGAGAATATTGAGTTGAGGGTTATGGGTGCATTTATAGGCGAAGCTCTAGCGTTTGCCCATATCAGAGAGCGGTATGTTCGATTACTAGTGCCTGGCCAACCGTTGCATGAGTTGTTGAATACGGCGTCAGTGGGTTTGTTGGGGTCATACCTCCAAGAGGTTATGGATGCACGGACTCAGTTGTGTCTTCTGGGACGGCATTGAACTGTCCTACACAATTGTACAGCATACCAGCAGACTTATTACTGCTAAGGTTTTTCCCTCGAAAACCCTTCGGGGCCGAGGTTTTTTAATCATGTCAGTAATACGTTTGCTGCTCTCTTTTTTGTTTGGGTCCCATAGGCCAGTCGGTCTCCGTGGACGCTAAAAATCTATTCTATTCTATTCTATTCTATTCTATTCTATTCTATTCTATTCTATTCTATTCTATTCTATTCTATTCTATTCTAATTTTCAAATTTTTAGGGTCTAGCAAAAACTATCATTGGAGGTTTAACTAGGTGTTTCTCTGGTAGTTTGAGGTAGTTTAGAATATGACTACTCACACAGTGCAGGAGAGGCCCGAGCTAAATTTTAACTAAGATCTTTGGGCGCACTCTGTGAGTGTTGGACACTTGTTCAGGTTCTATATAACTCTAGATATGAAGACGGAATCTTGCTTATCTCAAGGATTAACCCAGGATATGCCTTCATTTTCTTGTTTTTGACTTGTTTTCAGGTAGATCTATGGCCGAATACTCACAAAGTGCGCGAGAGGGCCGAGCTAAATTTTAGCTAAGGTCTCTGGATGCGCTCTGTGAATGTTGGACTCTTGTTTGGGTCATAGATGGCTCTAGAAATTTGATATGAGGGCAAAATCTTGCTCATCTTGAGGACTTAAGCCAGAATATGCCCTTAGTTCCTAGGTTTGGGTTCATCTAGATATAGATCCATGCTCAAACACTCATAGAGTGCACGAGAGCCCTAAGCTAAAATTTAGCTAAGGTCTCTAGGCGCACTCTGTGAGTGTTGGAGGCCTGTTTTGTCACTTTATATGCAAATTAACTAAAACGAATTACACATGCTATTATTATGACTGCATCAAGACATTATTATAGCTGACCGCTTGAATTAAACAACTTTTATGTTACAAAATATTTTATTTACATGATTTAGCAGTCCTCCTTCTTGATAAACCTGGCCAACTTCATGTCTCTAGGTATGCATGTAACTCTTTTAGCATGAAGACTACATACTAGAGAATCTTCAAAATGCTAGACCAGCTTCTGCTCTGCTGCTTCCTGTAGTGCGAGCAACATGTCGTCTGTTACTCGCTTCTCCTTATCGAACTCCTGCAAGATCTCGCGGGTCAATCTTGCAAAGGCGGCTCATGGTATCAGAAGTCCATAGCTCCTCTAGAAGTGCCAAAATCTTTCGGGCAGCTTTCGCGAAGAATGAGTCTTTGCTCCTCTTCATGGGCTTCTTTGGTGATGCTGGTCTTTTTGGAGGTGGCTTCAGAATGTTTCCATTGTGGGCCTTCCTCCTCCCACATACCGAACTTTGTGCGCTTCATAATATTTGGCATAAGCTTCCTAAATCTTCATGCACTCCTTGTACTCCGCCATCTTCTTCTTGTACTAACGCTCATGCGTGAGTGCATAGGACTCCCATGCCAACTTGTTTGGCTTCTTGGGGTTTGCAGTTGATTTTGGCCAGGCTGGGTAAGGTGATGCCGCTACTTCTTGATCATCTGGATTGGAGGGTCCCGTTTCATCCGTGCGGCAGGGTATCCTCCACGCATCGCGTTCTGAATCAGTGTCCGAAGATGAAAATGCGGGTCTATCGGGCTCTCTCCGTGATCTTCAACCCCTTGCTGGGTGTCTTCTTTGTCTTCCTTGCAGGCTTCTTCGTCGGGAGTGGATCCTTGCCCTTCTCGATCCTTTGCCTTTTGAGTTCCTCCTCCTCTGCTAATCTTCTTTTCTTTGCTTTCTCTTTCTCTTGCTAATCCTTCTTTGGCGACGAGCCTCCTTCTTTGCAGTTTGTGGGTCTTGCTCCTCGTCATCCTGGGTGCTAGGATCATGCTGCTGGACTTGTTGGTCCTGATCCTCTTATTGTTGCTCCTGATCTTCTTGTTCTCGCTCTTGCTCCTAGTGCTCCGGGTTTTGTTGCTCTCGATGTGGATTTTGTGCTTTTTATGTTCTGGCATGTTCTTGGACCTCCCTTGCCTTTTGCTCGGCAGCGAGGACTTGGACGCTGATTGAGCCATCTTCCATAACCACCCTGACACTTTGTTTGTTGCTGGCCATGTTTTGAAATTGTCGAATCGTCTCGCTGGCACCTAAAAATTGCCATGTTGGTCGGAGCTCAGCAATTAGAGAGGTATGGTAAGAACGAGGAACCATAGGGGTCTATTTATAGGTTTGGGAGTTTTAGGGTTTCCACCTGTAATTTCATGTTATCTAAATATTTAGAACATTAGTATTTGCTGGCTTGAAATATTTGATTCCTTAAGGCAAAATTTACTCCCACTACTCACACAGTGCGCGAGAGGCCCAAGCTAAAACTTAGCTAAGAGATGTAGGCGCACTCTGTGAGTAGTCACTCTTTCTTAACTAAAATCTAGTTTTTCTAGACACAGTCTTAGGGGTCTGACAGGTTTTCCTAGCTTAAATTTTGATTCTAAATCACCTTACGCTATCAGACTCTAATTATGTATTTTTCTTGGTAAACTATGGTTAAATACTCACACGGTGCGAGAGAGCCTCGAGCTAAATTTTAGCTAAGAGCTGCAGGCGCGACTCTAATGGCCAAATTTTTTAAGTTTTATTAAGGTTTTCAATTATACTTTTGCTAACTATCACTAGCTTAGCTTATTTTTCTAAGATGAGAATTTTTTTTCCAATTTTTGAGGTTTACACTTATATTGTTATCTCCAAGATGGAAGGTCTAACTGTTAGTACTAACTGGGAAGATGGCCAATGTTTGATCTTGGTCCTTTAAGATCATAGCTCTGATACCATTGTCACGTCCCCTGCTCCTATACGACGCTCCCATTGTATAAGAACCGAAGTTCATCCCTCATGCCAACGTGCATGCTGACAAAGGCCATCCACCTAACATTGTTGATCACAAGAATCCGACGGGGTAGAATGGACGTGTCATTCATCCCATCGCCCTGGGATCGACCTAGATGCGGAAGTGTAAACAACTCTAAGCATGAAGCATCAACTAATACACATATACACCTCGACGAGTGGTTCACCATAGTATAACATCTGTAACAACGAGATCAGTAACATCATATGAGGGAATCCTACCCACGGCTGAGACTCAAGGGGTTGACTGACGGCTTAGGTCTCCAGACAGACAGAGTTCATAACAATGGACGTGGCTGGCATAAACCATCCCTCCTGTGCATACTTTACAGATTAGGCTGATAAGTCTTTTTAAGGTGGTAGGGGTACTCCTGCATAAATGACTTCACCCAACCAGCACAAATGAAGATCGTATCTTGGAATTTGAGGGGAGTGAAAGGTACTTTGAAAAGGTCAAGAGTTCTAACTGCATTTCGTTCTATGGGAGCTGACATACTACTGCTTCAAGAGCATAGATTAAACGACTTTGAGTCCAAATCTTTGGGTCAGTGGATAGGTAAGGAATACAAGTCTATTTCTGCGCAGGCAAATGGAACCAAGGGAGGAACTGCGCTACTGTGGAAGGAGCACAAGGATATGGAATTGGTGCTTTCTTATTGCAGCCTGGATGGACGATGGCAGGCTATCATTTTCAAAACAGACAATCTTCGTTGGGGCATCATCAACATCTATGCCTCCAATTCACCTGCGGACAGGGCCCAAATGTGGAGCTCAATGGAAATATGGATTTGCAATCAAGGAGTGAATAATTGGGTGATGGGGGGAGACCTGAACATGACCGACTCATGGGATCAAAAGGTAGGCTTGCACCGCAACCTTCCAGTTGAGGAAAGAATGGCCTGGGAAAGCCTCTTAGATGCTGTGGGATTCAACCTGATACCACCAACAAACAACTTGTATTCATGGTCGAACAAACAGAAGGGAGCTAAACAGGTATATTGCCTTCTTGACCGCTTTTACACTGCCACTAGTGATGCTTCTTTTCTAGAGCACAGCTATGTAGAATCTGATATGGGCTTCATCCAATCAGATCATTACCCACAGTATCTGTATATAGATTTGCACAAGCAAGCGTGCAGGGGCGGCAGTACCCCATTTAAGTTCAATACCTCCCTCTTAAACAAAGAGGATTTCTGCAGGCCTCTCAGGGGATTTATAGGCTCTATGCCTGAGCAAATTGAGCTGCCCAGCATGCTCAGATGGCAGAACAAGTTGAAGGCAATTCGAGCCTGGATCAAAGAATGGGGCAAGGTAAGGGCTGCCAACTTTACAAGCTCTAAGTTGGACCTATGCAATCGGATCAAAATGGTGAGACAAGAGCTTATCACGAAACCTAACTTGCTTTCTCTTCACACGCTTGAGGAAAGCCTCGAAATTCAGCTGAAATCGGTTGAAGAGGAAGAAGCCAAAGGGGCTGCTATCAGAGCCAAAGTGCGTTGGTACTCCGAAGCAGACCAAGAAAACTCCAAAGCCTTTTTTAGAATGGCAAATGCCAGACTTGTAGCCAATGGAATAACTGCTGTGCAGGACCATGCAATGAATAAGATAGAGGACCCGAAGCAAATAGTTGATTTTTTCATAAGGAATACTGTGATCTCTTCTCAGAGAAAGATAAGCCACACAACTATGACGCAGCGATCCATGACTGCCTGCAGCCCCTGACCAGGGAAGTCACTGATGCCGAGAATCAATCACTGCTTGCAGATATCACCCTGGAAGAGATCTATACCACACTGAAATCCATGCCTCATGGCAAGTCCCCAGGCCCTGATGGTTTTCCTCCAGAGTTTTTTTCAGAGTTCTGGCCTGAACTCAAGGATGATCTGCTGCTAGCATTAAAAGGAGCATGGGCAACTAAAACACTACACTCAGCTCTCTCTGCATGATTTATCACGCTCATCCCCAAGGTAGAGAGACCCTTGACACTGTCAGAATGGCGGCCCATTGCACTTACTGTCACTACATCCAAGATCTTGGCTAAGATCTTGGCCTCCAGGGTTAAACCCTTGCTGAATAGAATTGTGCCCAAGGAACAGACCACTTTTTTGCAGGGAAGATGCATATTCGATAATTACATCATGGCGTCTGAAGGGATTAAGTGGTGCAAAGATACAGGGCAGAAATGCATTCTTCTAAAGCTGGATTTTCGACGTGCTTTTGACACAATAAGATGGGACAGTTTGAAGCTCATAATGGCAAGGATGGGCTTTGCAACATGGTTTACAGAAATGGCCCTCGGCTTGAATTGTATGGCAAAGGCTTCCCTTATTATCAATGGTCATCCGGGCAGCTAGTTCCCTCTCAGACAAGGGGTCAGGCAAGGCTGCCCGTTAGCCCCCTATCTAATTCTTCTAATAGCCAACGTCCTTACAAGAATGATTGCCTCTAAGCTGGATACATCAGTTCCACAACAAGGTAAGCATGCTTGTCTATCCCAATTTGCAGATGATTCGTTTGTGTTTCTCAATTATGAAGACAATAGCATTGCCAGCTTTTTCCACACAATAGGCCAATTTGGTTCAGCCACAGGGGTGGAGCTCAACCTCTCTAAGTGCTTGATTATCTGCCCAAGTAGTGGTGCTGCAGACTTGCCTCAGATCAAGTCATTGGGTCTGAAAATTATGGAGCAACAGGCAGTCACCAAACTTCTTGGTCTTCCCCTTGGAATCGACATGAATGCCAGTGGGTTGTGGAACCCCATCCTTGCCATGATCAGAAGAAGCCTAAGCATGTGGTCTTCCACAGGCCTTTAACTAGCTGGAAGGATAACAGTTGCAAACTCGGTCTTTGCCTCCACTCCAGTGTACTTCTCATCCATTATCATAGCTCCGAAAAACATCTATATGCAAATTGAAGGCCTCATAAGGAAATTTGTATGGGCTGGAAGCTCTAAACTGGCTTGGAGTGAGATATGTAGGCCTAGGTTGATTGGAGGCTTAGGATGCCGTGATTTGTTCTTACATGCCCAATGCTTAGGGGCCAAAATAATCTGGAGGTCATTGCATAACGAAGATTCTCCAGCTATCCTCCTCGTCCGTCACTGGCTGCAAGCTAGCAAACTGGAAGGCAGGCCCTCTCTCCCTCTGGAGCTTCCTGGTGCAGCCTTTCAGCCTTTCAAAATTGCCTCAGGCATCTCATGCCTCCTCAGAAGGCTGCTTGAAGCTTGGCAAGTAATCGCCCCCAATTTTGAGCCAGCTGAACTCACCTGCTCTGCTGGTTCAGCCAACATTTTCTGGAACCCACACATTAGCAATGACGTTTCTTTGCCTCTAGCTTTTGCTCATCCAAGAGCATGCAAAATTTGGACGAGCTTAGGGATTACAAAGGTTGCAGATCTATGGGATCAAAGGCGTGATCGATGGCTCTCATGGACATCAATCAAGGCTATTGTTGGCCCTGAGAATGTTAACAGGCAGGTACATTCCGTCATCATGAGGAATATTTCTACACTAACTGGAAGGCAAGATGAACCAGAGCAATGGCTCCTGGAGGGACGTCCCCGCTACTCAGTCAGGACCCTTTATGGACTGTGCCTGCAAAGAGACGAGCTCAAAGCAGCTGCTGGGCTCGGTGTTCCTGAGCAATCGCTCATAATTTGGCTCAGGAGGTGCTGGACATCTTGGGCCTCGAAGAAGCTCCAACTCCACAGATGGCCTGCAATCCAGAATGCTCTAAGCACTATGGATAGGCTCGCCCGCAGGCAGCTCCCAGTAATAAACCAATGCCCACTTGGTTGCTTGCAGGCCGAGGATATGAACCACCTTTTCTTTTGCAGTCGAATTCAAAGATTTTGGGATTGGGTGTCCCCAATCATAGGGATATCGCAGGATGGTCTAGCCTGGCCATAGATTATTCATCTGAAATGTTCTAAAGTGGTGGATTCCCTCATAACAGTTGCTCTTTGGGTGGTCTGGTGTCACAGATGCAATATAGCTCTTGGAAACAAGAGCTTTTCCTTCGAAGCGCTAAAAAAAACCTTTACCTACGAGGTAGCTCTTATGGGGCTTTCACACAGAAGGAAGCTTGGGCCACATTATGATAAAGAGTTTGATCGTTTGGGGCAGCTCCAAGGTCAAATTGAATACTTCAAGTGCCATTGGGCCAATAGAAATGCAGACGAGTCAGACCCCCCTCCAGGGGATGGATCTTGAGCTCCCTTATTTCCCGTCACCTTAGGGTGGACGCAACGCACCGCCCATACTTCTTCCCATCTTACGGGGCATTGTACCAACATTCTTATATAAAATTAAAAAAAGCTTGCATTCAAAAAAAAAAAAAAAAAAAAAAACCTTTAATCTTGTCTAAGTCTAGACAAAATTCTAATCTCAAAAACCCTGTTCAGGGAATTTAAAATCCAATTAGCAGTCCTAAGAATACACCAGGTGACCATGTATACTTAGGCCTTGATTTGGTCAATCATATTTAATTACTTCATGGTATCAGAGAATAACTTAGTGACAAAATAACAAATATGTACATCTGAGATCAAAAAAAGAATCATATATTGTTTTTAAGAAATTTGAACCATATAACAACAGTAATAGTCACCTGAAAGTATCTTTCATATAAGCAAAATCAGTAATCATTGTATTATGTAGTGCAAACTACCTTGCTGCCAGTATAGCAGTAAGATGGGTAATGATAGTTCCACTTGTACAAACAGCACTAGAACATTTTTCAGATAAGATACTTACAAGAGTACTTGAATTTTAGCCAATACAATACAATAGATGTTTATTTCACGAAGAATATTCATAAACTCCAAACGATGAGCAAGAAGTTTGGTTACCTGCATGCCAACCATTCAATTATTAGCCAAAGAAGGGTAAAATCAAAAGGACATGCAGGTAAGCTATAAACTTCTTGGGTTTACCACCCTTCACATCGAAGGAGTTCCCAAAAATGGTAAAAGAAATAGAAATGCAAAATATATAGATTAGCAAGTGTTGTTTTGCATTCTTGTGAACCTCATGATGACAGCTCCACTCAGGTCGGCAGCCCCTATTGTGAAGCTTCATGGTAGCATTAATGCATCATGTAAGTCAAATCATTGTTGAATTACATCATCTTACATCTCGGATAAGTACATCATTCAACATATAGATATGACTCTTAGATTTTTTAACAAACATGGTAGACTCTTAGATTTTAAACAGAGAAAGAATGACAAGAATAGATAGCCAAGCATTATTTCTTTGCCTTAGAACCATTGTAATCCAAGTAGGACAGGCAGCATATATTTACAAGCTATTGTCAAATAAATTTATGGTGGATCAGACTTATTCATGGCAAAGATAATCTTCCTGCATTGCTAGGCAAATCAGCAAACCATTCCTACAAATGCATGTGTAATCCAACCTATTTGAATCCAGAACTAATTTAATTAGCCTGGAACATGTAACATTATTTCAGATCCTGTCAAGCAATAACTGAACTACAAATAGAAAGGATATAACCTGATGAGCTTGATTTGAAGGAATGTTTTCAGCCTCCTGCTCCATGATGCCTTTGCCATTGCCCATAGCTTCATTATTTTCTTTGTCCTGCATGGGATTAGCATCTGCCTTATTGCCTTTCTCAGGAAGGCAGTCTCCTTCATTATTCTGCTCCCAGTCAGATGCAGATGCATGTGTATTGCCTGCCTTTGTGGTGGATCTTTCTGCCACATTGGTCACATTGGCAGGTTTGTGAAACTCATAGAGCTTTCTCACCTTGGAGGATTTAGCCCTTTCTTCATCCATTCTCTTCCGTGTGGCCATGCCAAGATCTCCTTTCCTTCTTGTCATGCTACAGAACAACCAGGGGGCAAATAAAATTGCAGGTGCAGCCGTCTATGGAATTGGTGGCCTATTTATGTAGAGTAATATTTTTCTTATTCCTAATTTCCAGCCCTTGCTACCGACTGTATCAATTTACATAGGAGGCTAGCACCGTAAAGTATGTTGATCTTGACCTTTAACAGAATATATATCTATGTGTCAAGCTTGTATCAATCTTACCTGCATGGCTGAGCTGCTAGCAAATCGTCCAGGTTGGAGTAACGGCCGCGGCCGCATTCTGCCCTTATCCGGATATATGCAGACCTAACATTTTTGTTATTTTCTTGCAAGTGAAGTCACAAAATCATAAACGTCTAATTTTTAACTCCAAACTTTATATTTTAACAAATGGTAGCCACATGGAAACCTAACTAGTTCAAGTGTTTAAACAAGCCTTGGTGCTACAATTCTGCTGAGTAGTTACAAGATTTTCCTGATGTAGATATGCATGTGATTTATACGCATGCATTAGGACATTTCCACCTTATGTATAAAACACATTACTCAGAGCCGCTTTTGTATAACCTGCTGCAGAAGTCCGTTAAGCATTATCATAACATTTATCTATGTGTGATCATCATCATGATATTTAACCATGTGAGTGTTTGTATGTAACAAATGTTCATACCAACTGTTCATTAGTAATAATAAAAAAACCTACCTCCTTCCGTAGTTTGAGGGGCCTTTGTTCAGATAGCATTCCTAAACAAGCGATTATTTCGGATACAGTAAGGGGAGTAGGGCCTTACTGCATCAAAGGCCCTACTCTCCCTATAGTTGCAATTACTCCATTATCAACTTCTCCTTATAGTGATGCTTTCAGTACTTTAAGCATGTCATTTATATTGCAAAGAATACCAGGGAACTGGCTGTCTTCTAGAGTTTGTATAACCAATCTATTAATGTCTGCTTTTGCAAATCCATTTTTGCAGAATTCTTGAGCAAGTTGAGCAATATCTGCAGCTGCAATGAATGGACATGAGTTGGTGTAAACATAGGGCAGAATTTGAGATATTATAACCCTTGATGCTTGACCATATGGTCTGCATCCATCTGCCATAATAAATTTTTGAGCTGTGAAGGGTAATTTGCAGCGTTTATCATACCTTGTGATGTTGAATATCCCCTAGCTTGGTCAGTGACTTCAATGGATACATTCAAGAAATTGCATTTAAAACCAACCTGTTCATGTATATCCATCATCTCTTTGTATTCCGTCTCATCCTTAATTCCAAGGTGTTGCATATTGTAGATTGAGATATCAGCATCATCTGTAAGGAATTGCTTGATATTATCACCATTAAGGATATTGAGGTCATCAATGTACCTAGCAGCGTACTGAAATCTATAGATATCTTGAAACCTGTTTGCACGAGCCAATTTGAGAATGAATTTCAATTCGTACCAGGCCAGGTACATGTTACACCAAGCTGGGCTTGATGCAAAACCCATTGGTATTCCTTTTCTCTGTCTCCATATTTTACTGCCCATTTGCAGATAGCAGTGATTGAGTAGCCATTGGTTCATTTGTTTGAAATGTTCTTTTGTAATTTCAGACCAGCATATGCTTTCCTTATCTTTTTTGAGGTTCTTCTCCCAACATATAACATACTTGATCCCGTCGGATTTAATCAGCATATGGAACTTGTGTTGGTCATCTCTCATGTAATCCCATGTTAGATCAGCAATATCATTCATAATTTCAGAGATACCATCCTCCCCCTCTAAGGGGATGTTCTCGTAACATTTAGTAATGTCAGCCGAGAATACATCATGAACTTTGGCTGGGAGATTAAGCACCCTATCATAGACAGAATTTACTATCCAGCAGGCATTAATCCTATTTTTATGCCATAATTTATAATTAGCAGTATTTCTGTGACAAATAAGAGGCCATATGTCCAAAATATTGTTTAGAATAGTAGTAATGACCTCAGCAATTTCTGTGAATACAGTATTATGGGCATTTGTAAGCCATCTGTATTCATTTTTGTGCATTTTGAAAGTGGCCATTAAATATGGCAAGTTACTGCATTGAAGTTCCTGAGTATTAAGCATGCTACATATTTCAGCTTTGCATTTTTCTTTGATTGTATCAGGGCTTTCATTGATGATCTCAAAATTAGCACTATTAAGCCTGTCAAGTGCCTTATCAGCAATAAATTTCTGACATATGAATGCTGCATTATTATTTGCTTTGTCCAATCCGGCAATGTAGAAATTCTTTGTCAACCAATCAATGTTCTTCATAACATTTTTGTCATCCCATAGAAATCTTTTTCCTTTTACATTTCTTCTGAAATCTACAATCTCAGCATGAGCATAGTGCATTAGGACTTCTTTTATTTTCTGGATATCATCCTCTGAAATGTCGAGTAACTCAAACTTATGTACTGAGAAAAACTGTAAACAAAGCGCAGAGAATTCTTCCATGAATGTTTGTGTGTTAAACCCAGCATCTGGTATGTGATTGAGTCCTTTGGCCATTGCTAGTTTTAATTTTGGGCAGTGAATTATATCCAAATTGGTAGTTTGAATGTGGCCAATCTTGGGATCAACAAACTTTGCTAGAGACGGGTTAAGGCAAGGGCACTTATTGGCTGCTCCATCAGCAAACACCTTGTATGGTTTGTAGACTTTATCCCTGATTTGATCTACATATTTCCAGGCGAAAATAGTTGCATTTACTAAATCAGTCCCTCTTTGGTCTAGGATTTCAGTCAGCACATCTTGAAATATTCTTCTGATATTAAATTTATCCAATGATTTGGATAAAAAAGTCATGTGAATGATCCGCTCTTGCTTTTTGGCTCTGTTATTCTGCAGGTGTCTCTTTCCATTTGGATCTTTATAAATGGATCTTGGGTTCCCCTGTTTAGCCGAATGAATACCCTTTGTTAACCATCAAAAGTATTCTAACTTTGATAATAGGAAACATGTAAATGAAATAATGCACTAGACATAGGAATCATAAACGACAGCTATATGTATTATATGTGACTATCCAAGTCATGGTGCCAATGCATTCAGCAGTCCAAAATGGTGTGCATACAAAAACACATATTTGTGACATCATATAATCGAGCTATTATTCTAAAAGAGTGTAATGATAGATCATCAAGATCTGTCAGAGCTCAGTATCCAGCTTCTTATTCCTTGGGAATATTTGCAAAGTTAAGTTCCAGTCCTGAACTGTCCTCCAGTGAAATAGTTTTATTGCCTCCCTTTGTAACAGAATATTCATCCACGTTGATAGTTGACGTCCCTTTGGGGTCGATGCTAGGTGAAGCAGATGAAGCATTTTCTGAATATCCAATCTTTGGGTCTTTCGTGATTCTTGGAGGGTACTTAGGAATGATCTTGTTAATCCCTCTGCTGTATTCCAAAGTACTGCCACTTTTAGAATTTGCTTTCTGCATATAGGCACTTTTGCTGCTCTGCGCTTGTTTTTCAAGAAATGTGACAGGCTTGATAGTCTTCTCCGCTAAATCAGCTAATTTATTGTTACCAAACATAGCTTTCAGATTTGCATTGGGTGTTTTAGCATATGCCATTGTCATATCAATGAGCATTTTTCTCACATCCAGATAGCCTGCATAGGCAATGATGGCAGGTTTTAGCACTTTGTTGAGCAGCTTGGAGAAGATGACCATTTTCATCATTGGTGTCGTATCAGGGTAGATAACTTCCATATTGTTGAGGAGATACCATAATCCATGGTCAATCCAAATAATTCCGCTTTTGCAAGAATTCTTGGCATTGTTCTTGATGCATTTGCATGTAAAATAGGGACAGAAGGATCTCGGATCCTTTTCAAATAGAAGTCATCACGCAGCGTTATGGTAGTATATGCCATATGCCCTTTACGTTTGACACATAAACACGAATTTTTTTATGCAGGGCTGATCAAAAAAAGTTATGTCAAATGGTAATTCAGCCAAGTCGATAATAGTAAACATCTTCTCAAAGCTTAGGGCAGCTGATTTTGCCTTTTTCAATTCTGCATCAGTTATACCAGCAATGCAGATCCATGTTTCAAGGTTTAACGGGGCAAGTGCACCAAAATTCATGCTTTTCCATATAGCATGGCCATAAGAGGCACTGTTGCATTCAACAATTTGTTCACTGGCTCATAGGAAAGCAGGCAGAATTTGCCAAATTAAGATTTGGGACATTTTCATCCGTCAGAGAAAAGTTCTCAGTATTGGATTCATCTGTTATGGCCTTATTGGCATCAAGACTTTGAAAGTCTTCCTCAGTAAGGTCTGTATCTGAAAACAGACAGTCATGTATTTCTTCCTGTAGATATACAGGAGCAGAGAGAGTTTTTTCCTCTTTTTCAAAAGTGGGAGGTTTAATATTATTGGCCTCTTCAAGGGCCATAATTCCCACGACGAATTTTCTGGCCGCTTCATCTTCATTACATGTCCTGTTGTAGAGAATGCTTGGAAATTCCTTGTATAATAGTGAAATGCTATCCTTACATTTATTGAACTCGAAGTTGACTTTTTTCATGTTGTAGAACATTCTGGACCAGCAACTATAACCAAGATAGGTAACAGGCGATCTGGATTTATCAATAAGATTTCTTTCCTTGAGTGTAATAAATGCGTGTACCTCCTTGTTCTTGATACATGCTAGAAGTGTTTGAACTGCATAGCTTGGGTTATCTACTTCACACTCATTATATTTGAGACTGACCAGCTCTTTTATCCACTGGATGTTATTCATGTCATCATCTTGTATGTCGAAGACAGATTTTACCTGAACAAATAAGTGAACATATGGTAAGAAAAGTGTGTACACCTGTCATCATGTGACCAGAATCAAGGACTCTAGTTAAACTAGAGCACTGAGTTAAGCAAAAAAACCTTTAATCTTGTCTAAGTCTAGACAAAATTCTAATCTCAAAAACCCTGTTCAGGGAATTTAAAATCCAATTAGCAGTCCTAAGAATACACCAGGTGACCATGTATACTTAGGCCTTGATTTGGTCAATCATATTTAATTACTTCATGGTATCAGAGAATAACTTAGTGACAAAATAACAAATATGTACATCCGAGATCAAAAAGAATCATATATTGTTTTTTAAGAAATTTGAACCATATTACAACAGTAATAGTCACCTGAAAGTATCTTTCATATAAGCAAAATCAGTAATCATTGTATTATGTAGTGCAAACTACCTTGCGTTGCCAGTATAGCAGTAAGATGGGTAATGATAGTTCCACTTGTACAAACAGCACTAGAACATTTTTCAGATAAGATACTTACAAGAGTACTTGAATTTTAGCCAATACAATACAATAGATGTTTATTTCATGAAGAATATTCATAAACTCCAAACGATGAGCAAGAAGTTTGGTTACCTGCATGCCAACCATTCAATTATTAGCCAAAGAAGGGTAAAATCAAAAGGACATGCAGGTAAGCTATAAACTTCTTGGGTTTACCACCCTTCACATCGAAGGAGTTCCCAAAAATGGTAAAAGAAATAGAAATGCAAAACATATAGATTAGCAAGTGTTGTTTTGCATTCTTGTGAACCTCATGACAGCTCCACTTCAGTCAGCCAGCCCCTATTGTGAAGCTTCATGGTAGCATTAATGCATCATGTAAGTCAAATACTGTTGAATTACATCATCTTACATCTCAGATAAGTACACTGTTCAACATATAGATGGCAGACTCTTAGATTTTTAACAGCATGGTAGACTCTTAGATTTTAAACAGAGAAAGAATGACAAGAATAGATAGCCAAGCATTATTTCTTTGCCTTAGAACCATTGTAATCCAAGTAGGACAGGCAGCATATATTTACAAGCTATTGTCAAATAAATTTATGGTGGATCAGACTTATTCATGGCAAAGATAATCTTCCTGCATTGCTAGGCAAATCAGCAAACCATTCCTACAAATGCATGTGTAATCCAACCTATTTGAATCCAGAACTAATTTAATTAGCCTGGAACATGTAACATTATTTCAGATCCTGTCAAGCAATAACTGAACTACAAATAGAAAGGATATAACGATGAGCTTGATTTGAAGGAATGTTTTTCAGACCTCTGCTCCATGATGCCTTTGCCATTGCCCATAGCTTCATTATTTTCTTTGTCCTGCATGGGATTAGCATCTGCCTTATTGCCTTTCTCAGGAAGGCAGTCTCCTTCATTATTCTGCTCCCAGTCAGATGCAGATGCATGTGTATTGCCTGCCTTTGTGGTGGATCTTTCTGCCACATTGGTCACATTGGCAGGTTTGTGAAACTCATAGAGCTTTCTCACCTTGGAGGATTTAGCCCTTTCTTCATCCATTCTCTTCGGTGTGGCCATGCCAAGATCTCCTTTCCTTCTTGTCATGCTTTCTGAGAACAAACCAGGGGCAAATAAAATTGCAGGTGCGGCCCGTCCTATGGAATTGGTGGCCTATTTATGTAGAGTAATATTTTTCTTATTCCTAATTTCCAGCCCTTGCTACCGACTGTATCAATTTACATAGGAGGCTAGCACCGTAAAGTATGTTGATCTTGACCTTTAACAGAATATATATCTATGTGTCAAGCTTGTATCAATCTTACTCGCATGGTCGAAGTTGCTAGCAAATCGTCAGGGTTAGATCTTGTCAAAGATTCTCCGCATTCGCCCTTATCCCGGGATATATGCGTAGACCTAACATTTTGTTATTTTCTTGCAAGTGAAGTCACAAAATCATAAGCGTCTAATTTTAACTCCAAACTTTATATTTTAACAAATGGTAGCCACATGGAAACCTAACTAGTTCAAGTGTTTAAACAAGCCTTGGTGCTACAATTCTGCTGAGTAGTTACAAGATTTTCCTGATGTAGATATGCATGTGATTTATACGCATGCATTAGGACATTTCCACTTTATGTATAAAACACATTACTCAGAGCCGCTTTTGTATAACCTGCTGCAGAAGTCCGTTAAGCATTATCATAACATTTATCTATGTGTGATCATCATCATGATATTTAACCATGTGAGTGTTTGTATGTAACAAATGTTCATACCAACTGTTTATTAGTAATAAAAAAACCTACCTCCTTCCGTAGTTTGAGGGGCCTTTGTTCAGATAGCATTCCTAAACATGCGATCATTTAGGATACAGTAAGGGGAGTAGGGCCTTACTGCATCAAAGGCCCTACTCTCCCTATAGTTGCAATTACTCCATTATCAACTTATCCATATAGTGCTGCTTTCAGTACTTTAAGCATATCATTTATATTGTAAAGAATACCTGGGAACTGGCTGTCTTCTAGAGTTTGTATAACCAATCTGTTAATGTCTGCCTTTGCAAATCCATTTTTGCAGAATTCTTGAGCTAGTTGAGCAATATCTGCTGCTGCAATGAATGGACATGAGTTGGTGTAAACATAGGGCAGAATTTGAGATATTATAACCCTTGATGCTTGTCCATATGGTCTGCATCCATCTGCCATAATAAATTTTTGAGCTGTGAAGGGTAATTTGCAGCGTTTATCATACCTTGTGATGTTGAATATCCCCCTAGCTTGATCAGTGACTTCAATGGATACATTCAAGAAATTGCATTTAAAACCAACCTGTTCATGTATATCCATCATCTCTTTGTATTCCGTCTCATCCTTAATTCCAAGGTGTTGCATATTGTAGATTGAGATATCAGCATCATCTGTAAGGAATTGCTTGACATTACCCCCATTAAGGATATTGAGGTCATCAATGTATCTAGCCGCGTACTGAAATCTATAGATATCTTGAAACCTGTTTGCACGAGCTAATTTAAGAATGAATTTCAATTCGTACCAGGCCAGGTACAAGTTACACCATGCTGGGCTCGATGCAAAACCCATTGGTATTCCTTTTCTCTGTCTCCATATTTTACTGCCCATTTGCAGATAGCAGTGATTGAGTAGCCATTGGTTCATATGTTTGAAATGTTCTTTTGTAATTTCAGACCAGCATATGCTTTCCTTATCTTTTTTGAGGTTCTTCTCCCAACATATAATATACTTGACCCCGTCGGATTTAATAAGCATATGGAACTTGCGTTGGTCATCTCTCATGTAATCCCATATTAAATCAGCAATATCATTCATAATTTCAGAGATACCATCCTCCCCCTCTAAGGGGATGTTCTCGTAGCATTTAGTAATGTCAGCCGAGAATACATCATAAATTTTGGCTGGGAGATTAAGCACCCTATCATAGACAGAATTTACTATCCAGCAGGCATTAATCCTGTTTTTATGCCATAATTTATATTTAGCAGTATTTCTGTGACAGATAAGAGGCCATATGTCCAAAATATTGTTAAGAATAGTAGTGATGACCTCAGCAATTTCTGTGAATACAGTATGATGGGCATTTGTAAGCCATCTGTATTCGTTTTTGTGCATTTTGAAAGTGGCCATTAAATATGGCAAGTTACTGCTTTGAAGTTCCTGTGTATTAAGCATGCTACATATTTCAGCTTTGCATTTTTCTTTGATTGTATCAGGGCGTTCATTGATGATCTCAAAATCAGCACTATTAAGCCTGTCAAGTGCCTTATCTGCAATAAATTTCTGACATATGAACGCTGCATTATTATTTGCTTTGTCCAATCCGGCAATGTAGAAATTCTTTGTCAGCCAATCCATGTTCTTCATAACATTTTTGTCATCCCATAGGAATCTTTTTCCTTTTACATTTCTTCTGAAATCTACAATCTCAGCATGAGCATAGTGCATCAGGACTTCTTTTATTTTCTGGATGTCATCCTCTGAAATGTCGAGTAACTCAAACTTATGCACTGAGAAAAACTGTAAACAAAGCGCAGAGAATTCTTCCATGAATGTTTGTGTGCCAAACCCAGCATCTGGTATGTGATTGAGTCCTTTGGCCATTGCTAGTTTTAATTTTGGGCAGTGAATTATATCCAAATTGGTAGTTTGAATGTGGCCGATCTTGGGATCAACAAACTTTGCTAGAGACGGGTTCAGGCAAGGACATTTATTGGCTGTTCCTTCAGCAAACACCTTGTACGGTTTGTAGACTTTCTCCCTGATTTGATCTACATATTTCCAGGCGAAAATAGTTGCATTTACTAAATCAGTCCCTCTTTGGTCTAGGATTTCAGTCAGTACCTCTTGAAATATTCTTCTGATATTAAATTTATCCAATGATTTGGATAAAAAAGTCATGTGAATGATCCGCTCTTGCTTTTTGGCTCTGTTATTCTGCAGGTGTCTCTTTCCATTTGGATCTTTATAAATAGATCTTGGGTTCTCCTGTTTAACCGAATGAATACCCTTTGTTAACCATCAGAAGTACTCTAACTTTGATAAAAGGAAACATGTAAATGAAAAATTGCTCTAGACATAGGAATCATAAACGACAGCTATATGTATTATATGTGACTATCCAAGTCATGGTGCCAATGCATTTAGCAGGCCAAAATGGTGTGCGTACAAAAACACATATTTGTGACTTCATATAATAGAGTTATTATTCTAAAAAGAGTTTAATGATAGACCATCAAGATCTGTCAGAGCTCAGTATCCAGCCTCTTATTACTTGGGAATATTTGCAAAGTTAAGTTCCAGTCCTGAACTGTCCTCCAGTGAGATAGTTTTATTGCCTCCCTTTGTAACAGAATATTCATCCAGGTTGATAGTTGACGTGCCCTTGGGGTCGATGCTAGGTGAAGCAGATGAAGCATTTTCTGAATATCCAATCTTTGGGTCTTTCGTGATTCTTGGAGGGTACTTAGGAATGATCTTGTTAATCCCTCTGCTGTATTCCAAAGTACTGCCACTTTTAGAATTTGCTTTCTGCATATAGGCACTTTTGCTGCTCTGCGCTTGTTTTTCAAGAAATGTGACAGGCTTGATAGTCTTCTCCGCTAAATCAGCTAATTTATTGTTACCAAACATAGCTTTCAGATTTGCATTGGGTGTTTTAGCATATGCCATTGTCATATCAATGAGCATTTTTCTCACATCGAGATATCCTGCATAGGCAATGATAGCAGGTTTTAGCACTTTGTTGAGCAGCTTGGAGAAGATGACCATTTTCATCATTGGTGTCGTATCAGGGTAGATAACTTCCATATTGTTGAGGAGATACCATAATCCATGGTCTATCCAAATAATTCCGCTTTTGCAAGAATTCTTGGCATTGTTCTTGATGCATTTGCATGTAAAATAGGGACAGAAGGATCTCCAGATCCTTTTCAAATAGAAGTCATCACGCGTTATGGTAGTATATGCCATATGCCCTTTCTGTTTGACACATAAACCTGAATTTTTTATGCAGGGCTGATCAAAAAAAGTTATGTCAAATGGTAATTCAGCCAAGTCGATAATAGTAAACATCTTCTCAAAGCTTAGGGCAGCTGATTTTGCCTTTTTCAATTCTGCATCAGTTATACCAGCAATGCAGATCCATGTTTCAAGGTTTAACGGGGCAAGTGCACCAAAATTCATGCTTTTCCATATAGCATGGCCATAAGAGGCACTGTTGCATTCAACAATTTGTTCACTGGCTCATAGGAAAGCAGGCAGAATTTGCCAAATTAAGATTTGGGACATTTTCATCCGTCAGAGAAAAGTTCTCAGTATTGGATTCATCTGTTATGGCCTTATTGGCATCAAGACTTTGAAAGTCTTCCTCAGTAAGGTCTCAGATCCGAAAACAGATAAATATGTATTTCTTCCGTAAATATACGGGAGCGAGAGAGGTTTTTCCTCTTTTCAAAAGTGGGAGGTTTAATATTATTGGCCTCTTCAAGGGCCATAATTCCCCACGACGAATTTTTTACGCCGCTTCATCTTCATTACATGTCCCTGTTGTAGAGAATGCTTGGAAATTCCTTTGTATAATAGTGAAATGCTATCCTTACATTTATTGAACTCGAAGTTGACTTTTTTCATGTTGTAGAACATTCGGACCAGCAACTATAACCAAGATAGGTAATGTGCTTATCCGGATTTATCAATAAGATTTCTTTCCTTGAGTGTAATAAATGCGTGTACCTCCTTGTTCTTGATACATGCTAGAAGTGTTTGAACTGCATAGCTTGGGTTATCTACTTCACACTCATTATATTTGAGACTGACCAGCTCTTTTATCCACTGGATGTTATTCATGTCATCATCTTGTATGTCGAAGACAGATTTTACCTGAACAAATAAGTGAACATATGGTAAGAAAAGTGTGTACACCTGTCATCATGTGACCAGAATCAAGGACTCTAGTTAAACTAGAGCACTGAGTTAAGCAAAAAAACCTTTAATCTTGTCTAAGTCTAGACAAAATTCTAATCTCAAAACCCCGCTCGTGGAATTTAAAATCAATTAGCAAGTCCTAAGAATACACCAGGTGACCATGTATACTTAGGCCTTGATTTGGTCAATCATATTTAATTACTTCATGGTATCAGAGAATAACTTAGTGACAAAATAACAAATATGTACATCTGAGATCAAAAAAAGAATCATATATTGTTTTTAAGAAATTTGAACCATATTACAACAGTAATAGTCACCTGAAAGTATCTTTCATATAAGCAAAATCGTAATCATTGTATTATGTAGTGCAAACTACCTTTCGCCAAGATAGCAAAGAAGATGGGTAATGATAGTTCCACTTGTACAAAACAAACACTAGAACATTTTTCAGATAAGATACTTACAAGAGTACTTGAATTTTAGCCAATACAATACAATAGATGTTTATTTCATGAAGAATATTCATAAACTCCAAACGATGAGCAAGAAGTTTGGTTACCGCATGCCAACCAACCATTCAATTATTAGCCAAAGAAGGGTAAAATCAAAAGGACATGCGGGTAAGCTATAAACTTCTTGGGTTTACCACCCTTCACATCAAGGAGTTCCCAAAAATGGTAAAAGAAATAGAAATGCAAAAACATATAGATTAGCAAGTGTTGTTTTGCATTCTTGTAGAATCCCTCATGACAGCTCCCCTTGGTCGGCCGCCCCTATTGTGAAGCTTCATGGTAGCATTAATGCATCATGTAAGTCAAATACTGTTGAATTACATCATCTTACATCTCAGATAAGTACACTGTTCAACATATAGATGGCAGACTCTTAGATTTTTAACAGCATGGTAGACTCTTAGATTTTAAACAGAGAAAGAATGACAAGAATAGATAGCCAAGCATTATTTCTTTGCCTTAGAACCATTGTAATCCAAGTAGGACAGGCAGCATATATTTACAAGCTATTGTCAAATAAATTTATGGTGGATCAGACTTATTCATGGCAAAGATAATCTTCCCCGCATTGCTAGGCAAATCAAAGAAACCATTCCTACAAATGCATGTGTAATCCAACCTATTTGAATCCAGAACTAATTTAATTAGCCTGGAACATGTAACATTATTTCAGATCCTGTCAAGCAATAACTGAACTACAAATAGAAAGGATATAACCTGATGAGCTTGATTTGAAGGAATGTTTTCAGCCTCCTGCTCCATGATGCCTTTGCCATTGCCCATAGCTTCATTATTTTCTTTGTCCTGCATGGGATTAGCATCTGCCTTATTGCCTTTCTCAGGAAGGCAGTCTCCTTCATTATTCTGCTCCCAGTCAGATGCAGATGCATGTGTATTGCCTGCCTTTGTGGTGGATCTTTCTGCCACATTGGTCACATTGGCAGGTTTGTGAAACTCATAGAGCTTTCTCACCTTGGAGGATTTAGCCCTTTCTTCATCCATTCTCTTCCGTGTGGCCATGCCAAGATCTCCTTTCCTTCTTGTCATGCTTTCTGAACAAACTGAGGGGGCAAATAAAATTGCGGCAAAAGCCGTCTATGGAATTGGTGGCCTATTTATGTAGAGTAATATTTTTCTTATTCCTAATTTCCAGCCCTTGCTACCGACTGTATCAATTTACATAGGAGGCTAGCACCGTAAAGTATGTTGATCTTGACCTTTAACAGAATATATATCTATGTGTCAAGCTTGTATCAATCTTACCTGCATGGCTGAGCTGCTAGCAAATCGTCCAGGTTGGAGTAACGGCCGCGGCCGCATTCTGCCCTTATCCGGATATATGCAGACCTAACATTTTTGTTATTTTCTTGCAAGTGAAGTCACAAAATCATAAACGTCTAATTTTTAACTCCAAACTTTATATTTTAACAAATGGTAGCCACATGGAAACCTAACTAGTTCAAGTGTTTAAACAAGCCTTGGTGCTACAATTCTGCTGAGTAGTTACAAGATTTTCCTGATGTAGATATGCATGTGATTTATACGCATGCATTAGGACATTTCCACCTTATGTATAAAACACATTACTCAGAGCCGCTTTTGTATAACCTGCTGCAGAAGTCCGTTAAGCATTATCATAACATTTATCTATGTGTGATCATCATCATGATATTTAACCATGTGAGTGTTTGTATGTAACAAATGTTCATACCAACTGTTCATTAAAAAAAAAAAAAAAAAAAAAAAAAAAAGTCTTGGGACTTGATCATAGCCTGCCGGGTGTGTAGCCAAGGTGGCTACTCCTGGGTTGCATCTCCCCAGTCCCGATGAGGCAGTCACCACCTCCAGAGGCACGCATGCCCATCACAGGCGGCTAGAGAGCCATTGCTCGTCTATAACTTGAACCCCTTTGAAGGTGAATCTCACCCAAGAGGTGTCGAGCCCATGCCTTGCCCACACTCAGTGGCAAGCCTTCAGGCCTAGCCCGCTAAGATCCCCAGTAGACTTTACACACCAGAGGGATCAATCTATAATGGGACGTGTCCTCTTTATTTGTCGGTCTAGCCCCGCCACCCACAGCCAGGCGGGCTCCTATACACATGCCGCATTAACTAGGAATTAATGAGGCTATCTAGGTACATCATCTACTAAGGCTTTCAGGGTCTCTATCCCCCTTCCCAATACACAGGAGTGCTCATAGAAACATCACATTCTCATCCATAGGACTGAAATACAGAGTAACATCTAATTTATCTACCTAAACATACATGGTTAGGTTCCTTAATTAGGGCTTGTGATTTCAGAATCTATAAGGCCTCTAAGGCTAATTTAACATACTAACTCAGCCTATTGCCGGACTGGAAGTCGGCATTGCACAACAGAATTGCTATCTACCTGATCCTTGGCTTGCTCCAGCTCCTGGAAGGCATCCATGCTCCTGCTCGGGTTGAAGGCGAATGAATCCGGAAGATTTATTGTGCAAAGCCGGCTTTGCGGCATCTGACAAGGCAGAATGGCGCTAGCACTTGGCTGAAATGGCTCTTGGAAGACTGGAATGCGAAAAGGGAAAGTTTAAGGTTTCCCTTTAGCTCTTTTACATGACTCTTTTAGGGTTAGGGCTAAAAGGTCATGTAGGGTTTTTCCACGTGGCAAAATGGGGTTATATGCGCATGTTAAAGGCATGTGCAACATAAGAAGTTGCCCCCCTAGGGTGCAACCCTTTACGTCGCCAAGTATATGTCATCAAGGCGACATGTACGAGTGACGTGGCTGTATAATATACGTATTCATACCTTATATTATGCTAGAATGTCACATGTGTAAAGAGCTATCTACATGATGAAAAAAACCACTTGAACGAATCGATGATCTAACACACATGGATATGGCAGATAGTTCAAACATATGGGTAGTATGAGACTAAACCCAAAAGTGATGTGGTCGGCATAGAGATGTTTTTGAAAAGGAGATTAAGGCAGTATCTTAACCAAAGTATATCAAAGAAAAAACCAAAAACTATATATCCATCAGAACAAAACACGAGAAGACACTAAATAATGAAATAATATAAAATGGTCTGCCAATCTATCTATCTATTGTTTAAATTCGGTTTTTCCGATCTAGAAGAAAACTTTTTAGATTTTTTTTTAAGTTAGTTTTCTAAGGTTATGGGGCTTTTTGCTGGCGAGAAATTTTCACGGCGTTCCAAAAATGGAGCTGTGGTTTTTACCATGATTTCGAAATTCAACTATGGGGTTTGCATTGCAGATTATCCGTCCCCAATTTTTGCTTGGCAGCATGGAAGCCACGTTTTGAATTGGGCCACATTATCGTTTTGGGTGTATTAAAATTATTTTGGGCCATTGGATGCTGGCATATGCCACAGCATATGCCATGGGGCGAATTTGGAGCCCTCAAACACAATTCAAGATGGGGTCAACGATGGGGCCCACCTATCTTGCTTGACTTATCCCTACCATTTGATAAAACCATTGGAAAAATATCATGCCTCACAATCAGCAGCCAAACAAGAATATTAAACATTGAAAATAGAGAATGATGAGCCTGGGGAGTCGAACCCCAGTAGAAGATCCCACGCTCATCCAGGGAGGGATGCCTAGTATACCTAGGGGCCGAAGCCCACTAAGAAACAAAAGGAGTTAGTATCAACAGATTATTTCAATATATAAAAAGGCACTCTGAAACTCGGTTTATATAGCAGCCTCATGCAAAAGAATCAACAAGATCATACCTGCTAACAACACATTCAGAAAATAAACAAGTTTCTTATTTATAAAAGCATAAGCAGTTCTTCCAGGCCACACAAAAACAAAAAGAAGGAGATGAAAACAGATCAGTTCATGGGCGCGCCACTCTGAGCATGCCTAATCGGTTCATCCAACCGCCGAATCTCTTGCACGAGCAAGACTCTAGCTAAGCTCATATGAGAGCGCAAAGCACATGTAACTCGCACCACGTGTACCCCAATTGATCCCATTCCCACGCCAGAGATAGCATTCGGATCGAAGCATAGAACCCACTAAGCTGCCGCCTAAGCAAGCGCAGGGACGCCGCAATCCTATGCGCCCGGTTCCCACCGCACGATGCTACTAACAAATTCTTTGAAAGGAGAAAAGCGCCTCGAGCTCTCGGTAGAATATGACCGGATCCGGATGTGAAGCTTCAACTCTAGAGGAAATATAGGAATCAGGCAAAGATCTGGCGGAGAGGTTGTTCCACCCAAAGAACAAAGGCTCTCCATCGGTGTCCATCACTACCTACAACTAAAACCAAACGAAGCCATGAAAAAAAGACAAAAACTGTACACTTTCGAAAAGCCAACAAATATGATCACCCTTGACCATGGTGCAATCACCCACATTGTGCGGGGATGAAATCCACACCGGGCTCCAAAACAACCACATCATCCTTGTCATGACTATAAGACTCATCACAAACATCCCGGAAATTAAAGTTTTGCTCATCCTCGGGGATGCTATCATCCCAATACCTTCTCCTCCCAAGGCCATTTTAGCTCTGAGTGCCTGCGAACCTGAAAGAGGTAGCCCAAACAAAATAGTTCTCATGTCGGAGGGCATACATTGGGAAGGGTTTAGGAGCACCCTCCATCTTTGCCCGGAACACGGTGCTCATTAATGTGGGCGTGTATTGGAAGGTATAATCCAAGAACTGGATAGTGTAAACTTACCGTAAGCGGATCATTCGGCCAATGTAAGCAGGAGGCTAGCAATCATCTTACGGTTGCCATGATAGTTAACATAATGGGCAAAAGACGATTAAGCAAATTCTTATTATCAAGCACAACTAAGTTCTTGGTGTCACCAGCTCCCCATCTCAGGTATAAATCCTTACCTTTCTCGATGCAATCCTCACTGATATTATGAAGGTGACAGACATAGTGGACCTTTCCAAAATCTTTCATACAATAACCAACCATACCTTCAAAACAGTGAAGGCGGGTATTCTTCAAGGCTTTACAGACCAGGATAACACCAAGAGGCTTACAAGCCCAGTTAAATTCCTTCTTTATGGCATCATTCATGGCCCTGGAGGTTTTGAAACGCCCTCTAAAGATAGCCTGACAGTGCAAGTGGTCTACAGTAGCACCCCTTTCCATAGCTACAGCTCCGGCAACACACCTCCTATCACAAAAACCGACAAGGCCATCGTAGAAACTCACGGGGACATCCTGCCCAGACAAACCTAGGGTCACACTCACATCTATCAGGTTCCAATCCTGATCAGCAAAGAAATCCTGGCCTCTCACTCCGGAATTCGAATTCAACACATGGCTCACAGAAGCAGGGCCAGAGGAGCGGCCACTCTGAGCCTTTCTGGCTGCCCTCTTCATCGACATAGCAGATAAAAACAATGCAGCAAAAGCAACAAGCTTACCTCTGTCTTCTTCAACACTGCACCTCCGCTCCCCACCAACGCCCGCGACCCCAGCTTATCCACCGAAACAAATAAGGAAACAAACCAGAAAAGCGGCCACATCACCAGGAGCTCCGCCATCCCTGCAGAAGCCCAAGGCGACACCAACACCTGCGCCCAACCAGCGTTCGGGAACTCCAAAATGCCCGCCCATGATTCTAGGGTTGGGAATCCCAGTTGCCACCGTCAGCAACATACGATTTCCCATACGACTACAACCCTTAACCATTGCCAAATCTTATGGTATAACTATACGCTTTCCAATTTCCGACACATTATCCCGCTTTAAGCAAGCCTACTGCCGATGCCAATCCGGTGTGTACAAGCTGCATAATCAAGAGGCTTCTTGGTTGCATGCAAAGACCGGATCTTTCTACCATGCTTGGTTGTATGCTCTCCAATTCGTTTTTACATTTTAGTGGGTTTTTACATTTTAGTTGATTCCAAAACTACAGATTTTGAGCGAGCGTGCATGTTGGCATAGACGAGTGATGCAGGGATGCTTTTTTCCTTGGCATGGGTTCTTGCTTCTATCACATAGTATCAATCGCGTACATACCGTGTTTGTTTTTGGCTAAATCTGATGAAAGATGATGTTGGAGACATCGGATTGCATCTGAATGGAGATGGTGAACAAATATACTTACCTTTTCTATTCCGTCATATTTTGTTTTGTCTTGAGGATTTGAACGGTTTTGCCAGAGCAGATGTAGATCGAACTAATTTCAAGTAAGTATGCTGCTCAACCATAGATTTTCGATCTGGATATGGCAGTCCACAAGTTTCCTAGATTTAGCTTCTAATTCGAAATCCTTAAAAGTAAGATTTTTCTTTCCATAGTGCTCAAATTCCAGGTATGACTGCCAGTCCTCAGCGGTCTAATGCATTGATTTGATTTGATGGATAGTGAGTTCTACTAAAAATCTCTGGGGCTATAAAGGGAGCTTGCAATTTTAGATGGACATGGGCCTGATATAGGAGATCCTGCTGCACCTCAATAATCAAAGAAGGATCAGAACCAAGTGGTAACATGTGTTCATTCTTTAGTCATTATGCTCCTCTATATTAATATTCTGAGGAAATACCAAAGGGTTCAAAGATAATGTAGAAAAAGGTGTTTGCTATTTCATTGGTCATTGAGATGCAGATAATCAATCATGATTTTGTGCATGCTGTGGTGCATTGCTAGATTTGATTTACCTGTACTCGCTATGGTGCCTTGCTAGACTTGCTCTGCCGCTCCCTTCTAGATACACAACGTAAGTCGTCTTTTACTTGCTGCTTGGCATCATTAAGATTAGACTTGATGTTCTTATATGTTCATACAATATACATGTAATTGCATGATGGTGCTCCATTTCATGGGATTTAGAGTGCTTTGACTATCGGGAATGTTACATTACTAGAGTTGATTGGTTATGTTAGAGCTTGCATTACAATTGTTGAAAGAGAAATGGTTCATCTGCAAATTAATAGCTCCACTTATGCCAGATATGACATTTCTGTGTAGTGTATTTCTTAGGATGTCAGTTTACCATAGCTTGGACATTAACTTTGGCATGTCTCAGGTCCCATGTTACTGATGATGGTCATCGATCAGCGGAGCTAATTTGATTCATCTAATGGAAGAAAGATCAAGCACAGATCATGAACTATTCAATTGGTAATGATAATAGAGCATAAAAATTGTTTGTAGTGCGTGCTGAACTTGCAAATAAGTGGTCCATCCCGAATTTTTGTATTGCATATGCAAATTGTGAGGTGTAGATATATAGGTTCTTTGCTGTGTATGTAGCTTGCACTGGAAACACATATACTGATCTATCATGGATTTTGAAAACGACCATTATGCAAGTTTTATTCTGATTTTGCGAGATTATTAGAGATTGTATGGATTAGTTCTACCAATATGTATTTCCTTATCTCTTTCCTTACCATTAGACTTTGCCTTCACTTTTAGGTTACTAAAGAAGAGCTTACCAGCTGCAATTAGCAATTGAAGTCACTGCTTTATTTCTGACTTCCTAGGAAATGCTTGCGAACAAACAATCCATGTAGATGCAGCGTCATGTATATGAAGTTTTATTCCATCAAGCCTATTGTTTTATGAATAGGCTATGTCTCATCTTGCCTTTTGTCTGCAGGAATGACCCGATAGATGCAATTTCAACAAGATTGCCAGCAGGTAAACAACTGAGGCATTTCTCCCAAAGTAAGTATATATTTTTTATTGAAACAACATGCTTGCAAACATGCTAGAATACTTATTTTGAATAGAATTAGGAGGAGGGACTTAAAGGTGTTCTATTTGATATCTGAAGGCCAACAACCAAGGTCAGATTGTCAACCTGGAAACTTTGTTTGCTAGATTACTAATGTCTCCAGCATGAGTTGCTATTGACTATTGTGATTGTTGAGACTCCACTATAGATATACTCCAATCTTACACATAGCTTGATATGCTTTTAGAGTTTAGGGCGTCTTACACAAGACAATTCCTTTGAGAACTCTTAAACTCAATCAGCAAATGTGTTGACTGTCAACTTTCCAGTTATGATAAATTTGGATATTACATGAGACTTTTCATAGCATTCTCAAATTAGAAAAAATTAAAAGTTTTCACAGGTTACCAGGCCGAATCAAGCAAATAGGTAATTGGAGTGCAAAAAACCTATTGATGTTGCCACATTATCCCATAACGGCTAAACATGGGGATCAATCAAAATACGTAATAAGCAAAAGAAAACAACATGTGAGGTTGGTTTTGGAATATGTAATTTGTGCAAATGTTGATACTGCCTTAGGACATTCACATAAAGTAGTTCAATAATTTCAAGTATGAGGGGGGTTATTTAATCAGATTTGAAGTGCATATATTGTTGCCCAGTTTTATCTTACGTTAAATTTAGCTGCCTAGATTTTGTTGCTGATGGATACTTATATGTTTTGTTTATGAGGGAGATCTGTAGGTAGATGAAGGAGAGGAGCCGTCTTATACAGATCATAGAGCCAGCTCTGTAGGTAGATGGCAGAGAGAAGCCGACTCATACACAGATCATGGCGTCTATAACTTGCATGGAAGAGAGACATCTGCTACCTTGGTATTTAATTCTCATTTTCTAGCCACTCATTCTGCACATAGGTTTTATGATTGAAATCTGATTTCTATGCTTATGTCTATATATATTGTGTGTATATTTTCAGCTTATAATTTGTTGCAGAGAGAGGGCTGCACTAATTGTATGTGAGTACAATTTGCAATAGGCGACATTCTAATGAGTATACAGCAAGCACACCATGAAGGAAGAACACATTCTAAGTACTGCTAATTAGAAAAAGAAATAAGTTCTAATTATTATCATGGTCTCCACAGACCTATAAAAGGGACCTATAAAAGGTTGTCCTTTATATTATCTCTTTTATGGGGCTTGGCTTACACAAGGAATTCTTAAAATACATCTTTGCATTCATTACAAAATGAAGGAGGCTTTGATCTTGATTGCATGCCATAGATTGGTGCACATATAGGGAAGATGGATGAAAGGATCTAAATCTCGCATAATATCAAATGATCATTAAGTCCTAATACAAGAAATTATAAAATTCTTAGAATATAGAAACATTAATGACAAATTAGAAGTTTTGATTGAAGGATGTGAGGCTTTATATATAAGTACTTATTTACTAAAAGTATTTGGTTTAGTATGCTTATCAACAAAAAGTGGATCTACTCATATGATAAAATAGTCAAATTCCAAGTACATTATTGCTTTCAAACAATAATCTAGATAAATAAGCTTACTTTCTCAGGATATATTGGAATACAGATGAACTTATAGATGTTCAAGTTCCACGATTATGCTTCGCTTCACCGACACTTGCACCCCAACACCATTACGTAAAGTTCTCCAACAATTACGCTCCCTCTTCTTCATCACATAAAGAATCTAAAAGGTGACATGACAAATGTATAGTAGACAGACCATTTTCGCTCCCTCTTCTTCATCTCATAAAGAATCTAAAAGGTGACATGACAAATGTATAGTAGACAGACCATTTTCCACTTGATTGCAAAACCTGTGAATTATTTCTATGGAAAACATTAGGTAAGCTACAAGTTATATTAGTCAACATACGAACCTCCATGAGATTTTGTCGATCCATGTACATTATTTGAATAACTATTGTCTTATGCGTTTACACTTCCATGAAAAGCCTTCATTATCTACACTTTACTTCTCTTAAGGGGCACGTGCATTACCAGATTCTACTACCATCTCCAGAGTTTATCACATGTTAGACCTATGTCCGGCAACGCCGGCCATCTGTTACTAGTGCTATATATCCACCAAAACAACGTCGTCCGAAAACATATTAAATGCATCATTCGTGGACCAACAGGAAGTAGTGCAACAAAGCAAAACAATAAATAGTCTCGTGGATCGAGGGGATGAAGGGGTAGAGCAACAAAGACTAATGCTAATGGCGCAACATGGATAATTACGAAAAGGATAGATGAAAAACCTATGGAGAAAATGACGCAGAGGGACAATAGAAGAGAATGTCAGGGAGCAGTACCAACTATGCCTTCCACAATAAATTGCATTGAATAAAGAAAAATCACAAGGACGCGCAATTAAATTATCAGAACCCATAGAAAAGGGAATAAGAGTAAAGCTAGAGGGCAAAAAATAAAACAGTGAAAAAGTTTCTGCAGAAAATGTATAAGATAAACAATAAGAAAACCAGAATATCAACGAAAGAACCAACCATCCACATCTCAACAAAAATAGAACAAGAGTAGATACTAAAAACTGAAATAATGTTAAATGGGCCTGTGACCGTTATGTACCTGTCAAAGCAACAACCGGAACATACAAATGCATCATTTCATCCAGTTGAAGAAAGGATCAACCTTATGCAATATTGAAGAATAAATCAAGTTGATGTAATGAAGAAAAAGGTGGTCTCCCAAGGGAAAAATACGTCAAAGCAAAAATATGCTATGGAAGCATCCGAAACAATGGAAAAAATGAGGAGCAGAACAGAGCTATAAGCATTGGAACAACAACCCAGATTATGAATATCGCAACAAAGATCATAAAGGCTAATCAGGCCAAAGGATCCATAGAGCAAAAAAGGGGCAGATGGGTCTAATAAATGGTTGAATACTACACATCTAGATTGAAAATCTTTAGGCTCAGGAACGCTAGTGCCGAGTGGCATATTATGTTCCTAGAGACATCAATAAATATGTGCCAAATATCTGCCGAAATGAAATCAGTAATGTGCACTCCATAAACCTGCAGCAAAATATCAACAAGAAGAACTAAGCGAGGTATCATGCAAGCCAAACATTTGAAATAAACCTGCATAATCCCCCATGCTAGACATAGCAGAAAATGTTACGGAAACAAAGCAAAAAATTAGATCAAGCAAAGTAGAGCAAGGGGACCAAATAGGCTACGGGAAACAACTTGATGAAGGAAATGGAAGAGCTAGGAACAAAAGATTGATCAAAATAAATAGGCAAGAACTTAGAGCAACAAAAATAAAAACAAAGCACTAAGAAAGAGTAGAAAGGAAATTGAAGAAGCAATGAAAACAAGGTGCTGCGCACGGAGGGTTGCCCTCCAATTTCTCGAGGGTGAAGTGGCCTAAATCAAACCATGAAGTCATGTTTTCACAATATTTAAATTAAAATAGACCCCTACCATGTTCTGACAATCAATTTGTAGGCCCCCTACATTCATGTACAAGCCCCTCCACAAGTGCCCCTCGATTGAATTGTGTATGCAATTGAGTTATTTAATGTTGTAGAAGTGTCCATACGCGTTTTATGTCATGCAGACACAATCACAGTTCGGATTTGGCCTGTTCAAGTGCTTCAGAGAAAGCATAGCCAAAATATTAGCCATAGCCAAAATGGTCTTCACACAAACATCAATTGGTTCCAGATCCATATGCTTTTTTTTTTTTTTTTTTGCAGCAAAGGAGCTGCTTGTTCCAGACAGAGGCCATGGCCATTTACAACCGATTTGCATTTTTTTTAGCCGATTTCACAGTTGCTTGGATTTGATTAGACAGAAGCCATGGCTCTCTCTGCTGTGGCATCGATTCAAGCAACTAATCAAAGGTAAAAAGGTTTGAGCTTCTATGCTGGAATGTGTGCTTTAGAGCTTTTGGTAACTGGAAAGGATGGTTTTGTTTTAAAACAAGCAGCTTATTGGCCCTTTTGAATGGGTTGTTGTATGTATATAAGTACTACTTTCTGTGATTTCTCTCTAAGTTTTTTGTTTATAATCATTTCAGCATTACTACTTACATGATCATTTTCTGTATCCTCCATGGTTAGCATATCTGGTCATGTGCATATTTTACGCTTAAAAATTTCAAAGTTAAGCACTTCTTCAATTAAGTAATATATTAGAATGTACAGATTATCATTCTAGGCGTCATACATAAGCCATGGAAAAAAGCCAGCCAAATTCAGATATCCAAGTTTCAATATCATTGCTCATGCATCTCTGATCTTCCCTGAGAATCATATCTATACATGCAGAAGAGCTTACAGAAATGGGTCGAGCTTGGAGCAGGCAGTCAGAATAATCCATTTAGATCTTTTCAAAACAAATCAGTGCTGCAAAGGACTTCATGGTTTTGCTTCAATAGCATGCAAATGGCCAAGAAAATGTGTCGAATCCATGTACTAGCCACGAAATAGACATCTACCTAAAGGGCATTTTGGCCTAAGAAACCCGCACATACCACTGGAAGCGCCGTTAAGGTGATCATATTTCATCTTTGCATCTCTGAATCATATCAGCTTATGCGGAAGACCTTGGTCAATATCGCAGCCTGTCATAACGTGTTCTTCTGCTTGCAAAAATAGATCAAGCTTGGACACATCTCTAGTCTTTCTTATCGGCATATGTAGAAGCCTATTTTAATGCATTAAATTTGGAGCAGCTTCGTAGCTTGCCAGAATATATTCCATAGATCTTCTGAGCAGATCGATGTTGCAAAGGTTTGCGTACCTGTTCTAGTTCAGTAGAATGATTCCATGAGAGGTCAAAAAAATCGAAATGATCTCATGAATCAGTTTTAGAAACGAAAAATGCATTCAGAAGTATCAAAACTTTGAGGCAGGTCCATATTGAACGGCCGAGCACATTGCCAGACTAGTCTATTGTTGCTAAATCCTAAGCCATATCTTTGCTTTCAGACCGGTGATTCGTTCATAAATGGTCATTAAACCTTAAGGAGATCTACCTTGTTAGCTCATATTTACCTGATTATAAAGGTTTATTCATGAAATTTTTAATACTATTATATTTAGTATTTAACATTAGGTCTAAGCCTGTTCAAATGATAAATCATTTTCAATGACTATGCTCAAGTTAAATCATTGGAAGTGTTCCCATAGATAGTCTAATATATATAAAAAAAAAAAAAAAAAAAAACCCACAGGACATTTGCATTTCTTTAGGTATAGCTTCCCACCCCACTTCTTTAGGTATAGCTTCCCACCCCACAATCCTAAACCTGTGAGACCATCTTCCATGTCTAGATTTAAGTCACCCCTTGCACCTACATGACTTAGATAGATTCTTCCATGTCTAGACTTAAGTCACCCCTCAAACCTACATGACTTAGGCAAGTTTTCCACCATGTCTAGACTTAAGTGACCCCTCGAACCTACATGACTTAGGCAGGTTTCCACGCCTCAACTATATCCATTGATTTTCAAGCTACACCTGCTGACAGGTGCCCAATGGGGCTTTACCACTAGTAAAGCAGCATCAACTTGGGCAAGATTATTTGTAATGGCCAGTTGAACTAATGTTTGACAACTTTGGAACTTTGTCAAATTTGTACATATTGATAGTAGGAATATTTTGAGAATTCTCTTATACTTAAAGGATAGATGTACTCAGAAGATTCATTCTAAAGCATGTCAAAGCTTATAAGCAAGCATGAGAAGAAGGATGGTTATCATCCCAAACATGTACGGACTTGCATGTTATAGCTCCTGCCTTGCAAGTTAAGTTTACAATATTCAACAATGTCCAAATAACCTTGCAAAACATTAAACATTTGCAACTTTGATCCTGCAAAAAGCATAAAAAGTTATTAAATCAGCAACAGCAACCTCATAAATTAGGCTAATTAGCAAGTCTGTGAACTCCTCTTACTGTGAACTCCTCTTACAGTTAATGCCCAGTGTAAGTAAAGGCAATATCATTGTCTCCTATTGCCATGAAAAATATAGAGTTGGATATGATCCTTAAGCAGAATTAGGGCTTTGCTGAGCGAGAAGCTTCTTTACCCTCTAAAAATTATTGACTTGTGATGACAAAGGAGCAGAATATTCCAGATTATCATGAAGCACCTTCGTATCCAAAAAAGTAAAACATACTGAAAAATAGATAGATATAGATAGATAGATAGACTTTTTATGTCAGGCCACGGTGGCAACATCAATGAGGACATATAACAGACCCGCAAACTAGGCAAAGCAAAACAAATACCTTACATTGTGTGACGCTCCCTGAATATATACGACACCCAGCCGTATACATACAGGGACTTTCCCCTCCCATGGCAACCAACTTGCCATGAGCAGGGCCCTCCGTCTATTTCGGGCCATCTATGAAATGATGCCCGAAAGAAGGACACGAAGGGGTCATTCGGCCCATGCCTTCAATGGGACTCCTACGTCGCGGAAGCATGAATACAAGGGTTAGCACACAGCATAAATCATATATAAATAACCACCACGAAGGGTGGTGCATCCATCCAAATACCAACGGCATAGAATATGCATCTAAACCTAAGAAAACACCCAAACCCCGGGTTCTACCCGGCTCGGACTCGGTGAGGATCGGTGGCCGGTACTGGGCCTCAAGAGATCGGCAGACCGAGTCTTGGCATGGCGTTGGCGGCATAGAACATCGGCTAGGGTTGACCACTCCATCCGCCCCTCCTGTGCACACTTTGCGGATGGGTCAATTCACGCTTATGGCCCGCTATAGCCTTAGGAGAGACGCAGTTCAAGGTATCACCCTTTGAGCCTACTCCTCGGTTCATGGCGCCTGGTCCGATGAGGCAGGTCGGGGAAGCGTCCCCTCGAGAATCACGGTGGTTCCATGGGTGAGCTAGAGAATCGTGCCGCATCAGTGACCCCAGCATCCGTGCAGACTTACTCACCCTAAATCTACTCAAAGTGCAAGGTGCTCCATACGGATCACACCTCTACACCCGAGGGAGTGTCGGACCCATACCGGCCCTCACGTGACCGGCTATCAGGCCTAGCCCTTTGTAGGAGTCTCGGGGAGCCTTGTATGCTCGTGCAAGACCCCACCCCTCATGTCACCACTGTGTTCCTTGTCATGCGGTGCTAAGCCGGACCATAGCATCTAGGACCCGGTGGGCTCTTGTGCCTGAGGCCGCAATATTGGGAATTACAGGGGTTTTATCTAGGAACATACTAATTATATGAGTTGGAGGTCTCTACCCGCCCTTATTTCCCCATTTCAGTGATACCATACAAAGAACTATCAATCCATCCTTTTTAGGAACCAAACCCAGAATCGAATATAAAGAGAACTTACCTTTACAATCAAGGGTTAGTTCCTACCATTAAAAACTGAGAGAACAGACGAGAACATCACAACAAGTGCCCAACGGGCGCTACCTAGAATTCACAACTAAACTACTACCAACCCGGTGTTTGTTTGGACCCGTTATCGTGGGGTGCTTCCATAGTCTTTGTCTGAAGGGTGGTAGCAGCAGCTAGGGGTTGTTTAGTGATTTTGGTGAGGTCAGCAGGTCCTTGGGCTCGGCTGCTTGGGCGCTCAGCAGGTCCTTGGCAGCTCGAGCAGTCCTTGGGCTCAGTGCTCCTTTGGCCAATGACTCCTCTCCTCCATCTCCTCTGCTCCTAATTCGAATTGGGGCACAAAACCCTAATTTGGGTGTCCAAAATGGAAACCATGCCTTGCCCAATCGATTTGGGCCAAGTGGCACCCTTGTTGGTGCTAATTAACTAATTTAGCTTAATTAGGGTAATTAGGCTATATACTTTATAATTATCCACAATGGATTTATTAACATAGCTAAATAAAACCATTGTGGTGATGCCTATAGCCAATTACCCCTTATGTCCTAGTGGCGTGTCGCGTGCATCATTATACCGTATGAATGCACGGGCGTCACATTCTCCCACCTTAAAATGATCTTTGTCCTCGACATCGGGACTATTGTTGCGGGCAGCACATCATGATCATCGCTTAGGAGTGTTAAAAGTGAGCGGTGAAAGTTTGTGGAAGTGTCCTTTGTTTCATCTGTGGTGACGAGCTCACACTCTATCTATGTTAGAAAGCATTCTTTCTATAGATACAGTAGCGATTATATATTAAAGGCGGTATAGATATAAAGAACTTCCATTTGTTGTTATATTATAATCTGAGTTATTAACCTCATGGCGATTAATAGAAAGTCATTCTAATCATATTAACTTTTGTGTGTATATGTATTATATTCTCCCTTCACTTTACAATTTCGTTTTCCTATTTTGGTACAATTTTAACAACTCATATATTGCTATTGTGAGTGTTTAGATGCCTCGACATTTATAGTTACCCTTTAATAGAATTATATATTGTACCAGTATATTCCATTTTGACCTATATCGTTAACGTTATCTAAGTCTCGTTATTCCCTTAGGGTTTTGTGTAAGACATACATACTTATCCCCTTCTATTATATTTGATTATGTGTTTAATAACTGGCGATTATCTTTAATGTTTCCACAATCACACTTTCTATCTTTAGCATAGATTGCGGTCACATGAGGACACATATTAATTCATTGGTTATGTTTGTACATTTACGGGCGTCCCGATATTCTTATATTTGAATTACTTATTTATTTTATTGTTATTTTCATAAATTTATCACACATACAGTGCAGTGCGGTGGCGTATACATTCAGCGTAATTGGTAGATGCGCCCGGCCGCTATCCGGCGGTGCTATGGCTATGCAATCGTCTGTATCATAGAAGGCCGATTCGACTATGGTGTTCATGGAAGCATGAAACCATCGTGGTGCGCCTGAGCACTGTTAGATGATGATAAGCGAGGAGGTCAGGGCTCCTACTTGAAGTAGAAGTCTTTGAATGTTGGGAATAAGGGTGTTAAGATATCCCTAATTTGGATGGATACTTTCGAGAAAATTGGTATGGCGATGTTTGGTATCTAAGAGAAATCTTTGGACCTAAAAATTACGAGGATTGATGTATGATCGCGGCATCTAGGTTGCTATTCAATGTAGAAGGAATTTGGATATATACGATATATACGGTGGAGAAGTGGTTTATGATTATCTACTATAGACCATGTTAAGGAGGTACTATGCCAAGGTGGAAGCTGGATTATAAGTACCCGACTCACGAGAGGGAAAACACTTTAAAAGTGTAGGTTTGATTCGTGGAGCGGTAGAGAATAATGTGTATGAGAATGTTGATCCATAAATTATGGATTATAAAATTACACATATATTGTGTTTGGTAAAGAGATTGATGTTCTGAGGTGTGAAACAAAGACGCAAGATTATAGGCGACTAAAGAAGACCCGTAGGCACGTGAATACACTTAATAACGTTGGTCAAATGCATGATCCTTATGCAGGGTGAAAATTAAAGAAATGGCGGATCCTATGTCGGTAGGGGTATGTAGACAGGATAAGAGGCGGACAATAGTGTGGGGCGTAGTTTTCCCACAAAGGTGAAGAGAGCTGAGGTCGAAGCCCGGAAGGCGAGGAATAAGCGATACGTGAAGATCTTTGGAATGGAAGAGCGAGAATTGCTAGCAAAGGGTGCAACCGTCTGAAAAGCTACAAAGTATGTTGGACTCTGGCGGAAGCTTATTCTATGAAGGAAAGTTGACGTTGAACTAATGATACATTAGGAAGGCAAGTAATGTACCCACGACAAGTGGGAGACAAGAGGTGCTTGAAAGTTGTTGTAAACAATGTTTCAAATATAGAGAGTTTGGAGGGACACTTTGAAGAGACCAAAGCACGGAATATGAAGAAGGGAGGCATCCAATGAACATCCGCCAAGGAGGATGTGCTATGGACTTGGTATCGTGTGTGCATCCAGAGGAGTAGTTCAGCGTTGGTAGATGTGTATTAGGACCATTTACTAGGAACATAACTAGAAAAAAGATAGGGTATATACTAGAACTTTTAGTTCACATATATGAATCTGGAGGTAATGAAGATAAGAATTCCTATAGTAGACATCAAGTATGGCCACTAGGAACTTAGGGTGGCATGTGCCCCTATGGAATTTATGACTAGGCGTGAGGACCAAGGCAACCTAAGGATAGAGAGTCTAGAAGGTGTGGTGTGAAATCCCACGGCATATATAGGAGAAGCATCTAGGGGCTCGTCAAGCGAATCATATATGAGTCAAGAGTTAGGGTTGGTGCACACATGTTACTATATCTCATAATAACAACGTAGTGGTTTAGGATGTTTGAAGGATTTAGTAGTGTATTACATACTACACTAGCGAGGATATCAAGGATGTCGATTGTGACATCGGATGTATGTCATATTAAAAGATAATAGAATATTAGGTACAAAGGCGAGGGAAATATTACTTGACAAGGTTTCTGAAGGAGCATAATGATATGCTTATATACGAGATATTGGGTTAGGTATGCTTTACGGAGATAAGCATTCAAGTTATCGAATGGTTAGAGTTGATTATCTTAGATACGTCGGTACTAAGGAAGGCGAGAAAAGTTTAAATGGTGAGAATAGCTAGAGTAAGTCTAGCATATCACGGTGATATTACGTTCAAAAACATCCAGAGGATGGTTGGAGCGGTATTGGAATAACAGATAATGAGAGCTTAACTACTCAAAGGTTCTAGATACCAATGTATTAGTTCAGCGTTATAAGCTAAGAGCATTTATTTGGTTTTGGGAATGAAAAGATATATAAGAATATCGCGTCCCACGATGGAAGATAAGAAGAATGCGATGACTTTGGCGATTATACCTTTAGGGGTAACCAAGAAGAGGGCATTACATAGGAATTCCAAGTCAGATAAAATCAAAGGCGAGGTGTATTGATCGAGCGGTTGTGGTTATATAGACCGGTAGTCCATATAATCGAAGAGTTACCCTACTTGCGGTGAACAATTCTAGATGCAGTAGAAATTTTGGAGGATCCGTTTCCTTGCGGCATAGACCCGTTAGAGATTATGACTTTGAAACTCTTAAGAGGGTAAGGAATTGGATAATCATATGGGCGGTTACTAAGATTGAAACATTGGATTTTTCCTATTAGAAGACCGGGGTTTTAGTGCCTATAAGCTTCATTATGAGGGAGCCAAAGGCGACAACATTCAAAGGGATCAAAAGTTGAGGTTGACATGCTAACTTAAGATAAATAGGTTAGGTGTGACAAAACATGGCGAAACGCAAATTAACTGAAGGAACCTTTAGAAAAGGCCTTGGACTGTGGTAGAAACCTTTGGAACTATGGCATAATCCCATGGGAAAATTATAGTTTATGTACGGGGTTAAAGTACCATAAGTTTAAATTCATCCCTTTTAGGTCAACCCCTTAGGTTAAGATACTCCATGGTGGCGTACCTTTATTGGGTGGCGATGTCGGCTTATTTATACATATACCATATAAATACATGGAACGTCACATTCACCCCCTCTTAGAAAATAATGCTGTCACTATTCTATTCTATTCTATTCCTCAGCATTGGGGTTAGTTAAACAAATGACGGTTAATCGAAAACTGCAATAGAAGGAAGTATCCTTAAACCTTCTTATGATAAGTATGTTAAATGCACCTTGGTGCTTAAACTCGCTATCTTGAGATCCATACATGGGCAAGTCGCGTCTTTGCTTGGCGCACATGTGAATACATCAGCATGTACAAGTCCAGCGTAGAGTTGGCCCTGCCCATTTGGGAAGTAGGTGAATGCACCACATCATAAGAACTACAAAGGTTACATTTGACTAAGTTAGAAGCGGATCTCTAGCGGTGTGGGATGAGGATATATGTTTGTTATGTACATAGCATGGACACATACGATAAACATCTTTGGAGAGGTAATCTAGGTGGTGACACTAGGAGAGAAAAACGGCGTATCCTAAAGTTCTTGATGGAGGTGCGGAATACGTTGAAATGTGCAAAGGATGATCAATCCGTTGCATGCTAGGGTATGATGTGGTAGTTTGCACTTGAAGTAAATGTCAGCGGCCAATAGAATAAAGCTTAAGGTAGTGGGGTTGAGTAGTACAATAGTACAATTCCGGGATAGGTATCAAATAGGAGTTACATGCTAGAAGCTAAAATGTGTCTTGAATAGACACCTAAAACTAACTTTCCACATGATCCATACACGGATCAGGCGGAGGTGACGCCATGGGTTTCATGGAGGTCTCGAACATGGATACAAGTCCGTGTTGTCTCAACATAGATAATTGTAGAAAGGCTCACAAAGTACAAGGCAAGCACCTTGTAATTCCACGATTTATCTGAAGGCTCACCGCTCTTAGGCCATGACTATGGCTTAAATGCGGATGCCAAGTCATTTGGAATGTCGAGGAAATGACATGACATCATGTGAGAAATGTAATGAGTAACATTTCGGGATGTAGGACAATGTTGGATTATAACTCCCAATGATAGGTAGGTTTACAATATAAGGGCCATATAATAGTGGCTTAGAAGGCACAAGGCGGTTAACGGATCGTTAAAGGAGTAGTGGATTGGTGACTCTACTGAATATAGATCACAACTAAAGGATGATTTGTATACGATGTGGCTGATGCATGATATTTAGCAATGAAAACGGATAGATAGGTTATTACCTAACATGAAGGGTGGTCATTGCTAATATACAAAAGGTAGATTTTAGCGGCTTGAAAGGCGACAAAAGCTGAAAAACTCCTTAAAGATTTGGTGCATGGCTTGGGAAGAAGACTTCCATGTCCTAAGACAAGATGGTGAATTGAATTCACTAAGGACATTTTTAATAAATAGATAGATAGGTAGATAGCATTTATATGTCATGCCACATTGGCGGCGTCCCCGAGGACATATGATGGACCCCGAGACTTGAACACAATATCTCTGAATAGAGGAGGCCTACCTTGGGGGTCTTTGGGTGGTGCTTGTCCTTTGGGACATTCACATAACCCTTGGAATACGTAAGTTCATTTGTGGAACTTAGCGCCATTTGGGGATTAAAGGAATGGTTGGAAATACTTTTCCCCAACCATATTTGGATACCCTAGAAGGAGGTGAGTAATCAACAAGGGTTGGGTGGCATTGGATTATGCGGAGAACAACTCTAAAAAAAAAAAAAAAGGTAGATTGTTGTCACTTTGGCAGTGTGGTGCAGATAATAACTACTCATAGCCATGTGGCGGTGAAGTTTGGCACAAAATGATACCAAGGTTTGTACCCAACAAAAGGACTCATTACGTATTTGAGTATGTGCCATGATCTAGGGGAAGTGATCCGTAAAAGGAACAAGACCAATGAGAAGGAATATTGAAGGGTGGTAGGATCAAAGGAATCCAAACCGATGGTCTAGAGGGGTCTGCATGGCAGTCCCTAGTCGGTTGGACGACAAAGAGATCCTTTCTCACCGGGGCGCGAGGCGAGTCAAGGTTTAGACACTAGAGTGAGGCAGCGTTAATTAGAATTATGTTTATAAAACATTACTTATATATAGCGTCGAATAAGGTCTAATATAAAGCATATGAATGTAGTATGGATTGAATCATGGCAAGGGCGAAGAAAGCTGTGTTATCAAGGCATACGCCAAAGGACAATAATAATTAAAGTTATGGATCGAGGAGATGGCGGACATTATTATCGTCGCCTAAAGAATATCAAGGATATAACACATGCTGCTATTCTAGAGAGTTGCCTGTCGTTAATTAAATTCGGGAATTAGTCCCACCAAGTGAGTTGATGTTATCATAACAAGTTGGCGGACTTGCTAGATACGTCGTGTCATTTGGTCGGTTTATTCTAGGGGATACTAGCTTTATATATGGTTAACGGTTATCCGGTTGACTATGGCGAGAGAAAGGTCGACTCCGTGGCCATGGCGAGAGAGTTTGCTCGGCTATGGCGAGAGAGCTTGCTCCGGCTATGGCGAGAGAAGCTTGCTCCGGCGGCTATGGCGAGAGCTTGCTTTGGCGGAGATTCTTGCCTCACTTCGTGGGTTTACCAAAGGCGGCTCTAATTTTAAAATATAGATGCATTATAAATATTAGAAAAAGGGTTATATCCCTTCAAGAAAGAAGTTGGCTTATTGGTGAAGGTGTTGGTTTGGGTCTGTGAGAAGGTCGGGGGGTTCAAGACCCCATAGTACCCTTTTATATAAAAAAGTTGCTATGAGAAGAAATAGAGTACTATATGTGTATATAAAATATGTGAAACACATATGTTACATTCAAAGAGAGTTTGGTGTGGTGGTAGGCACCTAGGTTTGGAGTTCAGAGGTCATGGGTTCAAATGCGGGTTGAGGCGCCATAAAATATGTATATAAAGAAAAATAATAAAATTTTTATCGGCCGGAAATACGCATTTTATACGGTCGGCGCCCGACAGCATTATCTGGCGTTTTCTAGCGTCGTGAGTCGATCAAAAGCAAGCGGCGCCCGAGTTGACTTTCGGGGCCCCTCCTTGACCATTTTAGCCGACTAACGGTTGTCCTAGGGTATTTGGGGTGCGCCCGATCCAATGGAGCCATTTCGCCTTCATCCCGGCTACCTACAAAAGGTTATAGCCCCTCAAACTTGGGTCCTCGGTCGCCCTAACTTCTTTAAACCTAACTTAGGCCGAGCTACGAGGTTAGAGTTTGGCGATGCTATGATTACGGTCAGCGAGAATCATGGCTCGATACCATCGGTGACGCTCCACGAATATATACGACACCCGGTAGGTATACATGGGGACTTTCCCCTCCCATGGCAACCAACTTGCCATGGCGTGGACCCTCAGGTCTATTTCGGGCCATCTATGAAATGATGCTAGAAAGAAGACCGAAAGGGTCATTTGCGCCTTCAATGGGACTCCTACGTCGGCGGAAGCATGAATACAGGGGTTAGCACCACGGCATAAATCATATATAAATAACCACCCGCGAAGGGTGGTGCATCCATCAAATACCAGCGGCATAGAATATGCATCTAAACCTAAGAAAACACCCAAACCCGGGTTCTACCAGGCTCCGGACTCGGTGAGGATCGTGACGGCTGGGCCTCAAGAGATCGGCGGGCCAGAGTCTTGGCATGGCGTTGGCTGGCATAGAACATCGGCTAGGGTTGACCACTCCATCGCCCCTCGTGCACACTTTGCGGATGGGTCAATTCACGCTATGGCTTGGCTATAGCCAGGAGAGCGCAGGTTCAAGGTATCACCCTTTGAGCCTACTCCGGGTTCATGGCGCTGGTCAGATGAGGCGAGGTGGAAGCGTCCCCTTCGAGAATCACGGTGGTTCCATGGGTGAGCTAGAGAATATGTGCCGCATCGGCGACCCCCATCCGTGCAGACTTACTCACCTAAATCTACTCAAAGTGCAAAAGGTGCTCCATACGGATCACACCTCTACACCCGAGGGAGTGTCGGACCCATACCCGGCCCCGGTGAGGTGGCTGCTCGAGGCCCTAGCCCCTTGTAGGAGTCTCGGGAGCCTTGTATGCTTTCGTGCAAGACCCCACCCCTCATGTCACCTTGTGTTCCTAATGCGGTGCTAAGCCGGACCATAGCATCTAGGGACCGGTGGGCTCTTGTACCACAGGCGCAATATTGGGAATTACAGGGGTTTTATCTAGGAACATACTAGCATTATATGAGTTCGAGGTCTCTACCCGCCCTTATTTCCCCATTTCGAGTGATACCATACAAAGAACTATCAATCCATCCTTTTTAGGAACCAAACCCGAATCGAGAATATAAAGAGAACTTACCTTTACAATCAAGGGTTGGTTCCTACCATTAAAACACTGTGAGAGAAGAACGGTGAGAACATCACAACAAGTGCCCAGCAGGGCTACCTAGAATTCACAACTAAACTACTACCAACCGGTGTTTTCTTTGGACCCGTTATCGTGGGGTGCTTCCATAGTGTTTGACGAAGGGTGGTAGCAACGACTAGGGGTTGTTTAGTGATTTTGGCGAGGTCAGCAAGAAGTCCTTGGCGCTCAGCCTGCTCCTTGGGCCAAAAGAACAGTCCTTAAGGCCAAGAAGTCCTTGGGCCACCGCCTCCTTAGGCCAGCCTCCTCTCCTCCATCTCCGGCTGCTCCTAATTCGGTGGGGCACAAAAGCCCTAATTTGGGTGTCCAAAATGGAAACCATGCCTTGCCCAATCGATTTGGGCCAAGTGGCACCCCCTTGTTGGTGCTAATTAACTAATTTAGCTTAATTAGGGTAATTAGGCTATATACTTTATAATTATCCACAATGGATTTATTAACATAGCTAAATAAAACCATTGTGGTCGATGCCCACTTAGCCAATTACCCCCTTATGTCCTAGTGACGTGTCCCGGCGTGCATACGTATACCGTATGAATGCCTGGAACGTCACACATTGTATTTCATGTAGTATTATACAAGCCACAACAGCCTGAGCAAAATTTGTCCCATATTCAAAGCTTTAGGTTTTGATCTGAAGGGTGGGATTAGGGGAAGCCCTAAATACTGTGCCAATTAACCATTTATAACAGTTATCTGGATTTCTCAAGCATGTCCTCACCAGCAGAAGCATTTATTTTTTATTGCCATAGTCTGTAATTGGACATATATCTAACGGCTGATGCATGCAGACTATTAAGCAACCAAGATCAAAACAAAAATCAGATGCGCTACAAGAGCAGAACACATGCACAAAAAAACCAACAAGGGCAACCATAAAACTAATCTACTTTTAAGGGCTCTCTATCCTCTAGCCTGCAGCCACAATAGACAACAACTAGCAACAAGAAAAGCACTGCAACAAAACAGCAGCAGGTAAACTATTGGAGCACTTACATGCAATCACTTAAACCCAAACGGTTAGCAAAAAATCTCAAAAGCAACATCTAAGTCTAGCGAGCTACAACCTGCCCTACTCTACTTCTAGAAAATATAGCAAATCAAAGCATCTATCTAGCTGCAAGGTGGACGGAGAGAGCACATGCAGGTGACCGTATGTACATCTATAAGCTACCCTAGAAGAAAACCCCAACAGATTTAATCTGAAACAGAGCATTTGTCGGAAAGCAGAGCCCTATATAAAGAGTAAGCTAGCAAGTAAACCTCTATCGCCTTTATATCTCCAGACTGGCAGTTAGTACACAAAGAAACCAGCAGCATGTCTAAAGCAATTAAAAGCCTTTGGCACGCCCTTTGTCATCGCAAAAGTCGTTTGTTTCATCGCTCAGAACATATGCATGTGACCACTTACATTTTTGGGTTGCCCCTCTCGTTTATGTGGGTATGTGGGCATATTCGGATAAGGCCGGCATATGCCTAGCATATGGTGGGATCGCTAAAAACCGGCTCGACCCAGAATTGGCGGTGGCAAGATGTGGGGCGCCAAGGTGGGAAACCCCGCTAACCGGGCTCCATCTGAGCTCAGCTATGGAGGTCGATGCATGCGCTATGGAGGTCACCCGACTCTTCAATTTTGTAACGATCTCTTTGTTTTCTAATCTATCTAGCTTTAGCATTACTTCGCTTTGTGCTTTCTTGTTGCGGGATGTTGAAGAGAGGTTTGATTTGTTGTCGGGGAGCATCTTAGCCCGTGGGAATTAGGTGAAGCGCCCTCAAGAACCCGTCATATTTGAGGTTTGATATTGACAATGTGAGGCCTTCAATATTCTAAAGTTTACTCGCTTTTGTGGTTGGAAGCCAAATTTCCTCTATTTTTAGCTTTTGCAATGGATATGCAATAGATGCCCTCTTTCTATTGCAGATTTGTTGATTCTAATGCATGATCATGCGATGAAACATGTTCTTCTAGATGTGCCATGGTTTTGCAGCCTTTGTGTTCGCGATGAAAGTGGCGAATACATATTTACGCATTTATCAATTTAAATCGTAAGTAGCCATTTTTTTATGCGGAATCCTTCGTTTTGCCAAATGGATTTGTTAGAAAACTATCCGTTAGGGGTATTCCGTTAGGGGCAAAAACAGGTTTTGCCGGGTTTGATCTTGATTGACATGGAGTTACAATATCTCTATCTTATGCGTGGGATTGAGTAAAGATAGCACCAAAAAATTTGAAGGTATTCATGCTCCCGCCACAAAATTAACTCGATGGGGAAGAACATTTGATTCAAATTTACCTTTGTGAGGTAATCTACATATGATTCAATAGAAATGTGCAAATTGTTAAAATCTTTCAAAACCCATTTTGTAAAGATTGCCAAGACGTTATGGTTTATGTTGCGGTGCTTATTTCTTTGATTTTGCATACTCTAATTTCAATTAGATTTTAGAATTCTAACTCCTTTGTTGATGCAGATCTGATTTCATCACGATATATGTCTCAAGTTCTTCATGCCCAAGCATTGATGTAGTCGTGCGACCGGGAATCAAAAACAAAATGTTGTCTTTATGCACAACCATTTGGTTGGGAAACATGTCGCCAAGTCTCCGCATTTTTTCATCGAGGCTCGGAGATGATGAGAATGAGCCAAGTACTAATTAATGTCTTTTTTCATGTCATGATTCCATCGTGAAACCTAACCCTCCTCCCAAAGGTCATCTGTTTTTGTATATTCCGCAGAAGAAGCTCTGCAGAACTAAAACACCAAAGCTGGCGGCTGAGCTAGAAAAACTACGGTGAGTTGCTACCTCTATATTACCTAAGGCGATAAACTCGATATTGGGCTAATTCTATGGTTTTGGCAAGCATGAATTACGGCGCATTTTTGAACTGATTCTAGAACATATGGCCGGAGATAGGAGCGGATGATCTTTCCTTTGGATCTTGAAAAAAATACTGAGATTATTGTTTGAAAAAATCTGTAGATTTATTCCATAACGTAAAAGCAACAGGGGAGGACGCAGAGCTGATTTCCCTAAGTACTCTCTCCGACCAAATGTATTGTAAATTCCCCTAAGATTGTTACCTTTCTTACGAAAAATTCCTTCCTGCATCCGGGTTTTGGCTAAATTGGATTTTTAAGCTCAGTTTTAAGGATTTTTTATGGGTTGATCGATGTATTTTTTGTATTTTTAGAGTTTGCAAGGAATGGCCTACATGCGGATATAAACAGTGGTAGCAATTTTTAGCAAGGATTTGTGTTTTGAACAAGCCCGGTAAAAATATTTTTGCAAGTTAAAGGGAATGGTGATGAACTACACGCTTATTTGTCCTATGCCAGTGAATAGTCTTGATTTGTGCACCAAAGTGTGGCAAATTTCGAGATTAGGGAAGGAAGCAGATTTAACAGAAAATGATTGAAGATCATTGTTTTTGCATGAGCATTCTTGAGATTATTGTTTTACCTCGGTTGTTGGCAATGCGGCATCGGTTGTGGTTGTTACAGAGGTTCTTTGGATTGAAAGCTTTTGTTGGCGATTTGTTGCCTTTAGCTTTGAGAATACAAAGTGTCTAATTAATCTTTCGAATATATGGATATAACTTCAGGTCAGCTATGAGCTCTGTAGATACAAAATGTCTAGTTATTTTCGGGCTTGAAGCATTGCCTGTTAATATATCCCTCTTGGCCATTTTTTTATTACAATTGTATAGACTCCATATATGTAGTTTAGTCTTTGCCTTTGTAGTTTTGCATATTAGTAGGGTAGAAGAATAGCATTTGTAAAGCATAGAATGTCTCTTGGCCGCTTTTTTAATTGCATAAAATGTCTCTTCGGCCGATTTTTAAAGCATGTCTCATTGGCCGGTTTTGTTATTGCCACACTTGCCATTCTTTGGGAGCCAAAGTTGTTTTCAATTATCAAGCAATGCTGTCCTTGGGTTGCTTTTCCCGTGAAAATTGTTCATACATCAAAACATATTTATGGACAAATCTATATCCTTGAAATAGGGTTTGGATGCTTTTACTTTGTCCGGCCGTCACATTGGGTTTTCCGTGATACCATTCTAATTGGCCATGCATATGGTATAATGCTTATTTATGCTTCGTTTGCGGTTCTTTCTTCTAGTGATTGATGATTAAATTGACCTTTATGGCAGGCTTGGCTGTAATCATTGTGATGCTATTTTTGGATCAATTGAACTTCTCTATACATCATCTCCAATGATCAAAGTTAGTGAAGGTGGTTGGGTTCCATTAGTTTTGGTTTTGTTATTTTCATGGCTGTCATGTATACATGCCACTATGCACGACTAAAAGTATGGATTTGATTTACAAAATAAGGTCTCCTTGAAGTGGTGCTTACACTTGGTCCTAGCCTTCGCATTCTCGAGTTCACGGAATTGGGCAAGTATATCTGAGCTCGTTCTTTGGAGTACCGCCATCTTTTCTCACTTTGTCACAAGTCCATAAAGATGATTTTGATTTTGAAAGTCGACTTATTATGAGCATTGGAGAGTTTATTCATTTGAAAGGTCAAGAACATTGAATACCTCTAGCAATGAACCATCTCTTGAAGGTAGAATGGCTGTGATTGGTACTTCAAGCAATTCTCGCAATGAGACTTGTCGAAGGAAAAACATTTGTGGATGGTACATCCCGCGACGAGACTTGTGATCTCTCGAGCTTGACGATTGAACAATGCTCTCAAAATATTGGTGCATCTGGAGCAATTTTGGATCAAGATTCAAAAGCGCTGATTTTCGAGCAAAAAAGGAAAAAAAAAAAGCGAAGTTAGGTTTGAGATACCAAAAGCTGTTTTTGGATCCTTGATAATGTAAGAGTTGAGGGAATTAATAGAAGCGAAGAGTGCGGAGTTGCTTACATTGTTGGTCATTCTTATGTGAAAGCCAAGAAAGCGTCATCTTTTATGAGGAAATTTGTTATTGATGTGGCTTATAACTTCACGAGAAAGAATTGCCGAGGTTCTCATTGTGGCCTTGAACATTCCTCACACATGTCCGATTGAAGTGGGCATGATTTATTATGTGTAAGCAAATTTTGGGAAACTCGTGTGCAATGAATCGCCATCCGCAAAATATTGTATAGCTGATAAAAGAGCTTGTAGCTTACTTTTCTGGTATTCTTGAAAAAATCTTGCCTTCGGTTTTGAAGCGAGCATTCTAAATGGTCATTTTCTAAATGGTCATTACCTCTATTCTTTTATTATTTTGTACTATCGTGTTTGAACGTGAGTCATGATTTATATATGATCATGATTTGAATGCGTTTGAAAAGGACTTCTAGTTAAGCAGATGTTTAAATGAGTTGGCTAATGTGTTGGAAGTAATCTCCCAAGTCGATAATAGGACCCATTGATTGCTCAAGAAGAAAATTCTTTTGACAAAATATGACCTCATGTGCGATCAATTTGTTGAGATGTGTGAAATGGCTGTTGATAATGATCGGCTTAATGAAAATGTTACAAAGGAAATTGCTAAAATTTTCATTCTAAGAAACAATGGCTCAAATTGTTCCACGTATCAATCTATGACATGTACAATGCACTATTTATCACATTATTTTAACCCGCCACCGACGGACAAAATGCGCGTTCGGGGCGAAGAACATTTGTTTAACCTTTGGGAAAATCGTCGCTAGTTTGGGCGCGTAGTTTGTTTTATGGGAGCACATATAAAGTAGTTCAGGAAATAAAGATAGAAAAAGATGTTTAGGAGGCTTAACTGTCCCTAGTATCCTTTTGTATCTTGGATCAATTGACTATCCAAATTTAGCGGAGGTGATTGGTTATCCTCAACTAGAAAATTGGTTTCCAGGTATGTCATCTCCTATGAAGTTTACGTGAATGAAGTTCTTGTTGCCTTGTAGGGGAGAAGAATAGCACTTTCTAAAGCATAGAATGTTTGGATCTTAATATAGTTGGAACTTGTAAGTTGCATTTTCAGTGGCTTTTAGATAATATTTCTGGTCATGGCATACTGGAAAATCAGAACTTCGTTTCGTCTTTCAGAAAATCTAAAATAATCCAGGCAATTCCATTGAATATTTTGGACCCATTCAGGCTGCTCTATTGGATTACCATGATTTACATCATCAAGCAAAGCATGTATTGTTTTACAAATCTAAAATAACTATTTTGTTGATCTGATATGCAGTGCATTCTTGGCCCAAAATAAGATGAACTTTTTACGCCAATCCTAAATGAGCTGCATTATGGCAAATGGCTATGGCTATTAAAGCCTGAGAATATAAATCATGTTAGCCTGTATGACACAAAAGATGGTACAATGGTTTGCCATATTATTTTATGTTGTGCCAATTCTCCAGTAGAATCAAAGAATTTCATAGCTAAACTCTTTGTCTTAGATGTTCCGTCAGCTATGTTGCTCAACTTATTTTGCTTTTCGTTGAATGTTAAGGATGTAGATAACCAATAAGCTTTTACAGTTGTAAGATATCCTTAAAAAGTAGTTTACTTCAGGAAATTATAAATATGTAACTATAGCTTTGTTCTTTCTTTTGCAAAATATAATATCCCTCTTAAAATTATTTCCTTCTCTCATCAATATTTAGATGCACAAACTCCATCTAACAGGGAAACTCCTAAGCCAACTAGTGGATCTTTTGTGGGCACATATCTCATTATGCATTATTTAACGGATGACTTTTGCATATGGACTATTAAAAAGCTCTAATAGGCCAACAAAACTTGAAATCCGAAATGCTAAGTAAGGATGTTGAATGTTAGGTAAAAAGATAGAATAATTAGGTAAAAGCCAGAATGCAACATAAAAACGTTCAAGGAAACTGCCTTTAATATCCTGGAAATGAAACTGTGACACGTGGCAACGCACAATTTGAAGAAAGGGCAGAATGTGTTGTAAGTTGATTTTACGTTTCTCTTCTTCAGATGGTATAGTCCAGTAATGTGATACCTGTGTTAAATTTGAGGGATTCGTATTCTTTCTGGTATGGTTACTCCTCCAACGAAGTTCCAAAAGCTGCAAAGAGCATTGATATAATAATTGACTCGAATAACTATATTTTTTGGTATTCTGTAACATTAAATCCCCATATTCAATCAAACAAAAAACCAACAGTCCCCTTTCTGTAGCACAGATTCAAGCTTTTGAAAAAATAATCCGAATAAGTATTATGAATTAGGTGTCGACTGTGATTTCGCCATCTTGGGCAATTTGAATTCAAATATTTTACACCTCTTTAAAAATAAAGACATGTTGGAAAATCAGAACTTCGATTCTTCTTTTATAAAATCTTATTCCTATGATAAGGAAACATGTATTTCCTTATCATAATAAGGAAATACATGATAAGGACCAAAGATTTCTTCAGGCCCATCTTCATAAAGTCATGGTATCAAGTATTGTATTCTTTTGAAGTATAAATTTTGATTGATTGTGAAAACATGACTTTCAAGTATGATTTAAGCCACTTCACCCTCGGGACACGGAGGGCAACCCGTCGTGCGCAGCACCTTGTTAACAATTAATTGCATCTCTTAAACCTGTAATCTGCTCGAACATAACTTACTCAAAATCAACCAACATCAGAATTTAATGTTTACATTATCATTTGTTACTGCTGTACATGAACATGAACTGTATATGTGCAAGGACTTGGCATTCTACTTCAATCACATACAATGTCCATTACCTGTACTAAGCATTTCAGTGGAGTTTCCAAAGCAAGGTAGCACATAAGATAAATTTTTTACACCTTATTTTTGACGTTTCCTCCATGACTGTTCGCTCTTGCTCCTTTGTCTGCATAGGAAGTCTCATGCTATAGTCAAACCTCCTCATATTTTTCAGCCTTTTGCATTTTGCCACTAGCTTGGCCATTGCCCTTGACCTTTTTCCTTTGTTCAGTTCTGCAGAAGGATGATTACTGCCCCCAACTATTGTTTAGTGCCAAGATCACATAACAACTCAGTTCGCAGCAAAGATAAGAGGACAAACATACCATCTAAATTCGTACAGATTAAAACCCCTTCCGGCATGTGTTCTACTTGAATGCAAAGGATGCATTTCAAGAAAATAGCAGAATAAGAGGAGAAAGGAAAAAGTAGGTCACAGAAGGGGAGAAGGCAGAAACAGCGGCAGAACTTCCGGTTAGCCGGTATGCACAGCAGCCGCCTGGCAACAGGGATGACCTAGCATTTACAGCTTACAGCAGGTTTTTAGCAGTTTTTGGCATATTCTAGGTATATGCTAGCATATACCATGAATATGCCAAAAACCCACATAAACAAAGGATTGCCCCCCTAGGGGCAACCCAAAAATGAGGAGCAGAACAAAGCTAAGAGCATCGGAGCAACAAATCAGAATATGGGGAGCAAACTTGGAATAATTGAAAAAAACATGAATATCACAACCGGGACGATAGAGGCAAATGAGGCCAAAGAAGATGGATCCAATAAATGGCTGTAGAATGGACATCTAGATTGGAAATCCTTATACTAGGGAAGGGTAGAAGTGAGTGGCATATTATATGCCTAGGAGCATTAATAAATATATACCAAATATCTGCAGAAATGAAAAATATCACTCTATAATCCTTTTTTTTTTTTTTTTGAGGGATAAAAAATATTTTATTTACTTAGAGAGAATGATACAAAGCCACATGGCAGAGGTGCACCCATCCACGAATATGAGATGGGGGTAGCTATGTAGCTCCAGCTTGTACTATTCTCTTTCCCGACCTAGACCAGATTAAAGTAGGTGCCCCATATTTCTTCCTTTACCTCTTCTTCACATTTAAAAGCTAGCCTAAATTTTTTAAGTCTTTCAAGTACCAGGTGAAGTAGCTGAGTTGATGATATGGATACCTCCTGATTCTCAAATAAGACTCGGGCATTCCTCCTTTTCCATATTGACCCGGATCGTCCGTGCCCCGGGCTATGTGAAAAGAAATCTTCTTCTTGGGATACCATTACGGAGGGAGAATTCCTAGCAGCAATTCTTTGGTTCCTAAGGGTATTCGAACCTATCCGGACTCCAGCCCATACTTCATGCAAGCATCCCACATTCCACCGAGACAATGTTCTATGGATTCTTCTTCCTCTTCACACATAGACACATGGGCTCACGTTATTGTCCCATTTGGAGACTAGATGATTGACCCTTGGGACCACGTGGATCACTTGCCAAAGAAAGGCGTTGATTCGTGGAGGGAGGAATTTCAGCCAAGCATTTCTCCGGATGTTTTTAAGGATGTCCTCCGTGATCACTAGCTCCCCTTGGGAGATCTTTGGAAGAAGTCCCTTAGTCTTCAAACTACTTGTAGCATGACTTCACAAACTTGTTTGGTCAGTATCGAAGGAAGCACGACCCATGGACTTTGATCTCCTCTATTTATTGTGTTTTGGGAGTCTGAGGAAGCCACGCATTCCCAAATTATCTTGTTCGCCTCTTTTAAACCAAAGCGGGGCTTGAAATGCTTCCCAATGGCCAGGTGCTCTCCCATATACCTGCGAGCACAAGAATGTATACTCAGATTTTTCCATCTCTTCACAATCCTCGCGCCAGCCACTATACCTAATGGGCCTTGTTTATTGTGCAATTCCACTTTGGTACCCACCATGGAGGGGAGGTCCCCTTTAAATTTCTATAGCGATATCAAGCGTGAATAGTTTCTTTATGGCATTCCAAGCGAAATAAGACCCTTCGTGAAGGGGAGGCTTCTTTACATGGCTTGAGATAAAAAAAGAGAGACCATGGGGCGAGACCTTGACGGAGGGCTTACTATGCTTACAAGAATATAATAGAGCTTGGTTGATGAGGTGCAAACACGGAGACTTCACCTTTCCTGAAGAATCATCCATATGAATTTGGCTATTAATACTTTGCTCTGTAAGACTATGTCAAACATACCAATTCCCCTTCTTTTTGTCCCTCTTGCACTTCCACCAAGCAATTTTGATCGTTGCACCTTCTTCATTACCTCCCCGGGCGAAGTTTGAATCAGCCCTTCTAATTCTCGCACCTTCTCCCTGAGACAAGTAGAATTGATGATATGTATACATAAGTATTACTTAGCACATGTTTTGCCACGGTAATCCTCCCCGCAAGGGATAACTTTGCTACCTTCCACCAATTTAGGTGTTTATGTAGGCCTAGTAGCATTTCATCCCATATTCGTGCACTAGTGATGTTAATGCCCTTTGGGATTCCCTAACAAGCTGGAGTGTTCACCCTCGGGGATAACTTTCCATGGTAAGCTTTCCAAACATGTGGGATGCCTGTTCTCCAAAGGCCCTTTGACCGCGAGCATTTTTCCAATTTATGAGGCGACTGAAGCTATTGAAAAGGTGGCCGGTGGTTGTCCGCACATGACATATTGTTTTCCTCCTGCCTCGATAAACGTAAATGAGTCGTCGCGCATACCGGTTCTGATTTGTTGAGAACCGTCCCACATTTCTAGTCCACGAGCGAGACCGTCCGCGGATGCTTGCGGGAATAAGCGTGAGAGAGCCTGCTGCTATATTGAAGAGGAAGGGAGCCAGGGGGACAACCTTGCCTGATGCCCCCTCTTAATCTCGAATATAGGAGATGATTCACCTTGAAATAAAGGCTGAGGCTCGAGCTGATCTCAATAGTTTCATTACCCCTTACGTAAAAATATCCCCACAACCTAGCTTGAGCATCATTTTATCACGAGAAAACTCCATCTAATCTTTGTCATATGCCTTGGTGAAATCTAGCTTTAGATAGGCTACTTTTTTGTCTGTTTTTCGGCGGTGCAACCCTTCAAAAGCTGCTGCCACATTGCTTTCGGAATACTCCCCTGCCAGGTAAGAAGCCGGATTGGGCCTGTGAGATACCTTCCGCTAAAATTGGTTTGATCTTCTCGCCATAGCCTTGGCTATGATTTTGTAAAATCTGAGATAGAAGTGTGATAGGCCTCAATCGTTAATTGTGCTTGGCTCCTTACACTTGGGTACCAAGGCAATGCGACTTGTATTCAATCTTGGATTTAAATTTTCAGCTTGCAAGAAGTCCGTGTATGCTAAAAGATATCATTTTAATCCATTCCCAATTGCATTGGTAGAATTCGATGGGAATTCCATCCATACCGGACATTTATTCTTAGCCAATAGGAGGGTGGCTTTTCAAGATCCTCCATAGAGAGAGGGCGACTCGAATATCTTTTGGCTAGAGCTCATTATAGGTGAAACTTTTGAGATCACTAGCTCTTCATATGTATCTTGGAATGGTAAGTTATGTTCTTCAAAAAAAACCTTGGAAATGATTATGTAAGTACCGTTTTAGATCCCACAGGGGATTTGAGGGTCGAGCAAGTCGCCTAGTGCAATGGTTGATAGAGTAGGCGACCTCTTCTTTTCTTTATTTGTCTTAAAGAAGAACTTGGTGCATTTATCACCTTCATTTAGCCAAGTCAAATCGCTTTGCATCTGTTCTCCATTATCTTGACTTCCTCTAGTGCCTTTATCTGTTCTATTATTCCCTTCTCCTCTATCCCGTCATTCGGGCCCAATGCTCTAAGTGAGTGGAGCTGATTGTAAAGGCTATCCAACTCTCCCCTCTCCCTTTGCACTTTAGCTCTACCCCAACTTTTGGCGTAATTTTTTATATTACCCAGGGCCGTTATCATGGTTTCCATCCCTGAGCCCGTTCTGAAAGTGGATTGCCATATGCTTTTACAAGCCTCCACAAATTCTGGATCTTTCAGATATCTAGTGTTGAGTTTGAATACTGTTTTAGAGGTTCTAATCTGGCAAATCTGGGTAGATATGACCTGTGGATTGTGATCCGAGATAGCATTTTGTAGAAGGTTGGATCTATGCGCGTTTGGAAGGATGGTAAGTGCCTCATCGTTGATGTAGCATCTATCATGTCTTGCATAAGTCCTACCCATGCCTACCCATCCGTTACACCATGTATAGCCCTTATCTCCGTCTACTTCCATGAAGCCTATATCTTCTAACAGTTTGCACCACTGTACTTTCTCAAACCCATGCACAATTGCAGATGATACCCCTTGTCTATCCTCAGCTGCCTCCACCATATTGAAGTCTCCTACCATTAGCCAAGCTACCTTGTTCCCGAAACCTTTTAATTTGTGTCTAAGAGTGGTCCATAGGGCACCTCTGCCTCTGGGGTTGTTATGGGCGTAAACATTCACCAAGCCCCATACTTTACCTTCATGTTGCCATAAGATTAGAGACCATCTCCCAAATCTGTCTACCTGTGACTCACATACTTTTACTTCTTTTTTCCACGCGATGAGGGTCCCTGCACTAGAAGTTTCCTTTACTGCAGCAATACCCACGTATTCATTGCCTATTACTTTGAACAGCTCCTGTATTTCTTCCTTTTTACACTTATGTTCTTGTAAGCATATCACATCCGGGTTGATCCCCTTTATGGCGCTTGCTAACCTACTCTTCTTGTACTCAGAGGATTTTACTCCCCTAATATTCCAACTGAGAATTTTATGATTCATAAAGAGATGTTTCCGGACCCTTTTTCCTCTTCATGCTATCCAACCCTTCTTCTTCTAGACTTGTGCTTGTTACCTTTTTGTTTTTTTTCCCTGTTAGAGTAGGGGGGTCTTCATCCACCATGTCCTCCTCTTCCATTAGATCCGCCCACTTATTTTTGTTTGGGGGAATGACTCTCTCTATTTCATCCAATTCCCCATATACCACTATATCTCTCCCAATCCCCTCCTTCCGCTTGAGAAAGCATTCCCTTCTGTGTGTTTGTTGTTTCAGAATGTCTTGAGAGAAAGGATTTTTGCTCCTAGAACAATGTGAGTACTTCGGAGATGCACAGGGGAGAGGTTTTGACCGGGAGTGCTCCGCTTCTCAGAGCAATGTTCCTAGTCCTCCCTTTTTGTTTGGAACCTACCACTTCCCATGGTGATCGATGCGCTTTTGGTAGACTTATGAGATTCTTGGGCGTGATTGTCGATTCATTAGCTAGCTTTCCCCACGATGTTGGGCGGTGATTCTCACCTCCTGGCTAGGGGCATGGGGTGATACTTACTTGAGTGATGGGGTGGCTGGCTGGGTGCACCATTGGGTGTGGGAGGATCATTAAGGCCGGTCGGAGCTTGTTGTTGAGGAGTCCCGGCTTTTCTAGACCGACTTGGGGTTCTCTTCTAGTCCTTCAATCTTTATGTAAGGAAACATACGTATATTTCCCACCTATTGGTCAATTTCGGGGGAACTTGAAAGAGCATTTGCCACTCTTAACTACCACCCCTTTAGGTATGCCCGACGTTTTCGGTATTGCTACACAAATCTTTGGTCCTTTGGCGATGGAATGTGAGATATATGCTCTCCGTGTTAGCAATGACCTTTAGGAATCAAAAGGTACCAACATGTCGGAGGTAAGTGTTCGATCTCTAACCAACATGGAATTTTGATGGCGAGATTTGATGGGGAGAAGCCGGTGAGTAATATTGATATAAAATGTACTCTCCATGAATGAGTCTCTCTAGCGGGACACCATCTTATCTACCAACTGCCTTCGGCTATCAAAAGAATGAGAAAGAAGTTACTTCCCGGTGCCTTTAGCGATTACCGTGTTGAGGTAGGCCTAATTTCTTGGTGTCTTTGAGAGCCAAGTATTCCGTTTACGGAGGTCCGAGGAATCCTCCGTAAAGAAGCCAATGACGGATCGTGATACCGGGTTCTCCACCACTTTTACGTGCATATCGTGATCTATCTACGCTATTGGATAGTTAGACTCCTCGTCTACTTCCATGTTTCCAACACTTTCAGTTCCATTTTCTTCAAGTTGGCCTTTGTTCAATTTGCCCGGATCTTGAGCAAAACACGCTTCTACTATTTTAAGTCTTGCATCTACTCTCAAACTCACCCGTGTTTTTACATTTGGCATCTTATTCTTTATCCACTCCGAGAATCTAGGCTTGTTCACTCTTGCTATCGTGTCATTGTTTTTCCAAGCCTCCCTTACATTACTCCTTGCATTACCACTAGCCGGACCCCGATCTTCCCCTACTCTTACTTTACCTTCACTATCCTGTTTTGCAGTTACGAAAGATCACATTATCTCTTGATGTAGAGGGATAACTCTTACCTCTGTTTAAGTCCTTTGGGAATGCTTGATTGTCATCTGCTCCGGCCTCCATCATGATCTTATCGGTTTCGTTGATTGCTCTATGCCTTGGGGCATGTGGTGCGGGTGAGTGGCGTAGGCACGGGGGCGTTTCCTTTAGAGCCTTGTTGGGGACGGATGCCCCTTCAGGTGTTGGGGATCAAAAAGCCCCTTTAACAACTGCGTGATGCCTAGTAGCTAGTAGCCCTTCGCCTTTGAAGAGAAGCTTCCTCTACTTCCACTGGTGAAGGTGTTCTTACTACCCTCCATGCCCGATTTTCTACGCCCCATCGGGGCTGTGTCATTGTATTGCATTGGTGTTCCTTTGCTCCTACCATCTTGATGCAAAGGCGGATGATTTGGGTTTTTGTAGTACCGATTCGTCTCCTACACATCTCCTTCTTTGCGGAGGTTCTCCACGCCACATTTCCTTCTTAGTTCTTAGAACTCAATGGGTCTTACGTGCCTATTTGAAATTGCAAAAGCATCTCGAATTTGGGGCTTTTGCCCTCAGTCTTTGCAATCGAAGCTTGTTGTGCTATTTTTGTGAAGCTGGAGCCGTGGAACGGCGACCTCCCAAAATCGTGACCTGCCTCACCTACCTGTGAAGCTGAAGCTGCCCCAACTGAAATCGTCTGCAGGCCCTTGGAAGCCCCATCGGCTGGGGACTGGTTGCAGACCTCAGAGGTCTGCCGGATGGCTGCAATCCCGCCTGCTCTGGCGATGGCTGGGTGATTCGGGGGCCATGGGGCCCCGTTGCTTTTACCTGGGTCGGACCCAGGCCTCCCAACAGCCGCCTCTGTTTCCGCTTCCGCTTCACTCATGTCTCATCACTCTATAATCCTGCATATTCCCATGCTAGACATAGCAAAAGATGTTAAGAGAACAAAGTAAAAATTAGAGAAGGTCGAGTAGAACAAGGAAACAAATTCGGCCATGGGAAACAACTTGATGAAGGAAATAGAAAAGCTAGGAACAAAAGTTCGATCAAAACATATGATGTTGTTTGTTTGAGTGTGATTGAGCTTTGTCAGGATTGGGAGCAGATTTGGGAACAATAGGCATGATTCAGCTAAAAAATCGTGCAACCTTGAATGGTTGATGGCCTGATTCAGAAACAATAGCCTAGGGAAGACAACCTTGCAAAAAGGACCATGTCCGGAAGATGAAATTCACTAGAAAATATCTAAGAAGCAATGGTTAGGTGTATAGAATGGCAAGCACAAGTAAAGATAGAAAAGGAAAGAAGAGACTCATATACAGTGGACAATAGAGGAAAAATTCTTCAAGAACCTTCGAGTCAAAAGCCATATTCCCTACACAGCCCTTATTGAACCTTACTATCAACACTAAAAAAGACCAGCTATATTATGTCATGGCGGGGATGCACTTGGCAATACAGTAGGAAATGGAGCTTCGTTAACAAATAGAAAATCATAGTAGAAAATTCAACGAGATTAACATTGGAATGACCGAAGCATCCAGCAGGAAGAGAAATTGGAAGGAATTGGCAATACTTCACTTAGAGCTTCTAAATTAGCAGATTGAAAGGAATTGGCAATAGCTTCACTTAGAGCTATTTGGCATATCAAGCTATGCTAGTGCAATGAGCACTTATAAAACGTTGTATACGTTAGGATTTATTGTTAATGCCATATTCCAATTTTACCACTTGAATGTTAAGACAAATGACACATGTTGAATGTTGACATGTTGTATATGTTAACTCCAGAAGAGTATACAGGAGCATTCGGTGAATCTAAAAACACAGACGTGGTGACAGACAAACGACTCTCTTAGCTTATTTGATAGTACTGGTGACCATCAAAGTCTAAAACCTGCACAAGCCATAAGAATTTCGTAGAAGCCCTAACAAACTCTGAAGGAATTCTGTAGAAATCTTGTAAAAACTTTGAGAATCCATAAAAACCCTCTAAATACTCAAACCACTCAAAAATGCCTTCAACCTTCACTTTCTGATTTCTTTATGCAGGGGGAGGACAGATGCAGACAAGAACAAAACTCCTTGCTTGCCCGTTCTGCCTCGTTTGTCCCATTGCTTTATTATGGGGTTGTCTCATTATTTTTTGGTATCTCTGTTGTCTCTCCTGTTCTTGTAGTTTAGCCAACATATTTACCATTTTCTCCCTTCATTTGTTCCATCTTCTTTTACTCCTGTCAGCCTAGTTTGCTCTGTTCTTGTTTGGGTTGATTCCTCTTCTATCGGCCACTTGTTTGTGTCATAGGACCCATCTTAGGAATGCCACGGTTCTATTGCTAAAGCAATAGAACCGACATTCCTTGGATGGGGACGCCTCATCTCACATCTCCTATTTATTCTGCCTCTTCTTCCGTGTTCATTCATCGGCGTTCTCTTGAGCTAGTATTCTCCTCCTTCTTTGTCCTACCAGTCTCACTCACCCTCCCTCCCTTAATGGTTCCCTACTTTAGGCCATGTTTATTTTCTTGGTTGCCATTATTCTGTTGTGTCATTTCTATGTTTTTTGTGAGCGTAGAGGTTTTTATGCTTCATTTTGCTCGGCATGGCATTATAGCCTCCGATGCATACTTATTATTATTTTATTCTTTCTCCACGTGGCACTGTAGCCTCCGAGGCATATTTATTATTTTGTTCTTTCTTGGCGTGGCACCTCCAAGGTTTTCTTCTTTTTCATTTTCTCTCGGCGTGGCAATGTAGCCTCCGAGGTAGCACTAACCAGATGTTTTTTCTGCGATGGTCATTCCGTGGACAGTTTCTGGTTAGTCGGCTGTTGTTTCTTCCTCGGCGTGGCCTCGGAGCCTCCGAGTGCTATTATATTCTTTTTCTAAACTGAAGTTTGGAACAGGCCCCGGCTTACAGTTCCTAACTTTCTAACGGATCATTCTTGTTTTCAGACTTTTTAGTGCAGGTCCTTTTTTGCAGTTCTCTCGGTTGTCAGCGCCATTATGTTTGCAACGACTCACTTCTTGGCCGACATATGCTGGTGGCATTCAATGAGAGCATTGGCGACCATTTTTCATTAGGGATTTCCTCGAAAACCCGAAAGAACAGCAGGGTGTCTCATCTCGATGAGGAGCGGTAGTCGATTTTCTCACATTTGCATATACCAATAGCGGAACAATCGTCTTTTATCTAGCACTCTTCAGTTTTATCATGCTCTCGATAAATTGTCTAGTTTCGGAGCATGTTCATTTTTTTCAAGCGTTTCAGATTTTCTATTCCCTAGTAGGGGGATCAGTATGTACTCAAAGATTTTACAAAAGCTCAATGAGAACACCACTTCACTTGGCCACTTGTTTGTGTCATAGGACCCATCTTAGGAATTGTGATATATGGATTGTTTATAGCACTAGCCATGCATAGCATTCATTCAGTAATATATTTGTAATAATTTTGTTTGCTTCTCCTTCTAATTCAAGCTCTCTCTGTGTAGAATATGATCTTTATCTACTGTAATTTACGACACTCGAAGTAAAACATGATTTTTTTACATGATATGTCTTCAGCTTGGTGAATATTATTCCACGATATGTCTTTAGCTTAGTGAATATTTTCAGACGTGATATGTCTTTAGCTTGGTGACTATTATTCTAACACGAAACTACAAAACAATACAATACCCCTCGGGCCTTTGGAAGGCAATCCTTTATGCGTAGCAAACCCCTTCCCCCCCCCCCCTCCCCAAAGAGCTTAAGCAAACCCGATTACATGAAACAATATATTTTGCCTACATAAACATTAGAAGAAAAAAAAATAAAGTTTGTGTACGCACTGGCAGCTTCAAAATATGTAAAGCGCATATTGTACATCAAAAAATATATATTTTGGACTTTATACCTCTAGTCTTTATATTTATACGTACAGAACCTATTCCCCATCTTATCTTATCTTAGTATTATTTGGTTGGTAAGATTAGAAGTCCGGTAAGATTAGCATTCCATAAAGTTATGGCAAAAAATGCTTCAGTCTCTTGATTGGGTCAAAAACTCCATGCCTTTAGTATAGCTTTCAAAGATATTTTGCATTGCATTGCATCACTACCGATTAATTTTCGTTTTCCTATCCTTCGGGCCTTATAAAATATTAGTGTTGCTTTGACTTCATAAATATATGCTTTAGACATAGAACAATTGTAGAATAAATTGTCAAAGGAATGGCCATATACTAAGGTTTAGCATTGCCTTGCATTGCTAGTGGCATCAACGCCTATTGATTTTGTTTTCCTATGCTTCGGGCCATATAAAAAGCTAAATGTTTCTTTGACTTCACAAATATATCTTTTAGACGTTGGAGAAATGTAGAAGACAATGTCAAAGGAATACCATATTCTAAGGTGTATCACTATATAAGCATCTCCATTGTGTGCATAGCTCCAAACTCTTCCATTTTAAAATGTGGAAATATTCTTTTAATTAGAAATCATATAGACAAGCCATTACCCAGGGTGGCAAAACTAGCCAGGCTTCTACTGATTTAATGAGTTATCTATGCATGATGTAAAAATACTATATCTTTTTTCTTTTTTTCTTTTTTCTTTTTTTCTTTTTAGATAGCCAATGAGGAGGGAATTTTTCCTCTATATAGACATGGTCTTGAGCAATCTTCATGACAGAGTACAACAAACTATGCACTAGGTTTAGAAGTATCTACAATTCTCTTCCTCCTATGAATGCATCATTCTCACATCTCATTGATGTCGGCAAATCAAGAACTTGGATAAAAGAAAGGAAAAATTTATTTTAACACAAGTTCCACCAGAAATAGGATTAAATTACAGGGGTAGAATATTGTGTAAGTTGAAAAGAATTCTCAAAGATACAAACATTGCTTTCCTTTGTAACTGAGCAAAATGGTAGGCTTAATAACTAAGAAGTCAACTATAAACCAATCGTGCTTGCCAAACTGTTATTAGTTAAACAACATTTTTTTTCTTTTGGGAATGACGTTAATTTATATTGAAATCCAAGCCAAAAGACAGATACAACTGCGCAGATGGGACTAAAATCTCAGAGGCTACTCATGATCCACTAAGTAGGACCACCAACCTATGCATAAGACAACACACTCAAACAAATCTCAAAAACCAACTTATCGCTTGGCAGGAGCAAGGAAAGAGCAATGGTAGGCTTTAGCAATTCTATCTTGAGCGTTCTGGAGGACAACAGCAAGAGGAATATCCAATCCCTCAAAAACACACAAGCTTCCGCGCTTCCAGGTAGACCACAACAACCATTCTGATGCCAGGTGAAAGGCTTGGCTTCGCAGCTTATTCCAAGTAATCGGATAAATAGCCAAGAGCACTTGCTGACTTGTCAATGTCACATGAAGAAGAGAAAGCAGTCAATACCAAACCAGTTGGTGGTGGTCATACAAAAAGAAGCAGTGCTCAATAGTCCCGTCCCTTTGCTTGCAAAGTGGGCAAAATATTGATAGTTGAGGATCGAATCTACAGATAAGCATATTGGCACGAGGGCATCTATGAAGAATCTGCCACCATAGCACAACCACCTTAGGATGAAGTAGTCCATTGGAGAGGCTATAAGTATCACAATGGCTTAAGCAAAAAAGACAACTTAGACATGGTAATTACAGTAGTGCTATGGCTTTCTTTCCTTGCTTGTGCCAGCAAAGTAAGTTCTGATGTCTCGCTCACTACTTATGATGATGCAGTTAATCACTTTCCCTTCTTATAAGATACATGTGCATTTCCTATGACATGGTAACATGGCTTCGACTTCCAAATGCATTTTATTGTATATATGTTAGGTTCAACAATCATCTAGATATGGAATAATGGGGTAGTAAGCTTGCAGATATCCAGGAAACGAGAGTGAATGATATCACTCTCTTCTAGTAATGCTCATATAATCGCCTCAATCTTGATATTGCCAAAACTAATTTGACCAATTAGACTCCCCTAAAATTATATGATATCTATCATCAAAGAGCTTAGAAGCAATACTCTTTATGAACTGAATTGAATTGGTTTGAATTTTGTCATGCAGTTGTGAACCACAAGCACTGTGGATCAACGTGGTTTCATCGTTACTATGACACTCAATGATGAAGTTCTCAATTATACAATTACACTTCCATTCCAAGGTTTTTGGGAGCTGCTTCTCCACCCCCTCCCGGAACGCTTTCACCTCTATCCATCTTTGTCACCGTCTCCTCCAAAGTTTGACATAGTGCGGTGCCTCTATCATCATGCTCAAGCAAGTTATCTATGGTATAAATTTGACTTTACTTTTGTTTCTTTTGTTACTACATAGTACATGATCCACACAATGTTAGCATTAATTGCAAAACCAACTAAAGCCACTAATTACGATGCACATAGCTTTTTATTTCAGAACAATATCTATAACATATAATTTAATAGTCTATATACAATTTGGAAGGATCTATAACACAAAGTAGAATAGCCTAATAGATACAATTTGGAATGGTCTTCACTCTAGAGTAATAATTAGATGTAAGTTCTTTCTTTCTTTTTCTTATATCAGCACAAGTATTAAGCTCAGAGCTAGACAGGTAGAAGGGCAAGTTTGTTGTAATGTGAAAAAGGTTTAATCTTATGACTAATGGATCAATTTAGATAGATAGGTTCCAATAGATTGTATGAAATCCCATTAAACATGGAGTAATGGTGGGGTTATTAGGTTAGGTTACTCAATTGAGTTCTATTTATCCTTGAGTTTTTATGAAGGCACAATGTATGAATGGGGTGTAGGGACGATAGAGCAATGCTTATGTGTGAGCGTTACAAATTGATCTTCTATAATGGATCTTTCAGATGTTTTTCAAGGAAGCAAAAGATTGCTGACAACCGGGGCTGAGAATCAATGGAGTCCATGTTTAGAGTCCAAATGTGTCCTTCTTAAAGTTAGAGATGATGATAAACTTATTAAGTGGCATGATGACTTGCTGCTTGATATATTCTTGGACATCCTTCAACTATTGGTAGCCCCTTGAAGGATTTCCAGGAATCTGTCAAGCATCAAACCATCATGTGCATTCAATAAGTTTGTCATCATCTGTTACCTTAAGAGGGAAAACAATTTAGACGGGACCAATAAAATGGTGGATGAGGAACATGTTGACTTCAAATTTTGATAGTGCTAGAAAGCTTTTGGTACATCTTGCTTACATATTTATGTATATTTTCTTTTCAGAATTATTTCAAAACTGTTACTATAGATGTACATAATCATAGTCCATATGTCGTTGCAGAGGATGGCAAGCTTATTATGATGACTTGATACTTTGGATATATTCTTGTTCTCATTCATTGGTTTTGTTAAGGCATGCTCAAATATGTGGTGATGAAATGAAGTGAAATGAAATCGAATCAATAAAAATTAATTATATTAATCGTAGAATTTGAGAAATTCCGACCATTGGCAACTATAGATAAACAGATGAGTTGAGATTTAGGTTGTAGTTATCCTTCAAGAAGCTTATCTTCTTCTTTTCAAGTTTCCTCTCAATTCAATTCAATTCAATTCGATTCTCACCGCCAACCTCCTCCCGGCTTTTGCCTTTTAAATATTTTGAGTAAAAATATGAATCTCTATGCATCCCATAGACTATCTATCTCCAAATGTCCCCAAAAAAAAGAAAAAGAAACAAAAGAGAGAGAGAAAGAGAGAGAGAGAGAGAGAGAGAGAGATATATAGAGAGAGAGAGAGAGAGAGAGAGAGAGAGAGAGAGAGAGAGAGAGAGAGAGAGAGAGAGAGAGAGAGAGAGAGAGATAGAGATGCCTTGGGTGAGAGATGATTGAGAGAATAACAGAGATGAGAGATGGGGAGAGATGGAGAGATGGGTGAGAGTGGGAAAACCCAACTCACCCAGATGATTAGCCTTAATTTTATTTTACTGCCCACTAACCAAACAAATTAGCCTTTAATTTGTTGCTCTAAAACCGCCAAATGTTTCCTTACGAATACCGGGCGCCATTTCCCCATTTCTTGATCTTCAAGGCCGCCTAATTCTTGCTCCAAGTATCCAATTCCTCGAAGCACTTAGCCGATTACGATCGGTATTCATCCAGATTTTGGGCATTTTTCATTATGTTTTTGTGCATTAGTTCATTAATTTACGATCGTCAATTTCCTTTTTATATGCGTCCTTATTCCCAATCAATTAATTGGATTCGGATGTCTAAGGCCTCTCGATCTGCTTTGCGGCAACCCGCAAGCCTTTTCGTGCCTCCTCGGATTGAAAAAATGGCACCAAGAAGGACGGGAAAATGGCGGGGCGGATCTCCATGGATGTGCAATTGGAGACTAATTCGAGCCAATTCCCTCTTCAAAAGGCAGTCAAAAGAAAAAAGATCCAAAGCGTGTATTCGGTGAGAAATTCGGGCATCCTCAATATTGTGAGTGAATCTTTAGAAACCAGATTACGCTTTGGCTATTGTTGTGCATGGCGGGGAAAATTGAAAGTGATAGACACAAAGAATAGGAAGTCCCCACGTGCAATGGGCCGAGATCACGGTGTCTCCACATTCCTAAATCTCTGAGCGAGATGAAATTGGTGTCGGAGGCACCCTCAACCCTCTCAACACACGGTGGAGGAAATTATGATGAAATTGCAGCCCTTTGTTGGGGGTTTAGTGGAGCTGAGACAACTAAAGAACAAATGGGATAAGGCTGCAAGCTAAATTTAAAGATGAGAAGGAGGCTTGTAGCCATACGGGTTCGAACCATCAAGTTGGCGGCGGTATGACAGAATGGAAGAAGTTAAATATGGTGTTACCTCGATAATCCAATACAGTCTTTGGTGATGATGGTGAATTTGGCAATGAAGCTTTTCGAGGGCTGGAGACTTGCATGCCAATTACCGAGAATCTTTCATGAATGCCCGGTTTTTTGAAGCTGTTGGAGCAGAATCGACATTTGAAGACCAATTTGCTGATCCACCCAATTCAAACAATGATGTTAACACGGAAATCAAGCGGTCAAGTGATGCGAAATTCCAATCAATAGGACACCCACGGGGAAACAGGCATGATTCTTCAAGTCCTAGATCAGCGTGACATGTAATCAGCCGGCGGAGTTTGTGGAAAACCTACAAGTAGAAAGAAGTCCGGGTTGCAAATAGATGAGGACATTGCAATGGGAATATCCACAGATGGCAAGCACATTTGGGGACCACAGAGGTGAAGAAATTAGATTTTACGAGAAAGAAGAAAGTGCAAGAAAAAATTGAGTTGGTGGGGGAATTGGAAACAATAAGATCTGCAAGCGATCGAAAATTGCAGAGTCAATGGTTTTGCAATGACTCAAAGCATATGTGAAATGACAAAGGAGACCTTGCTTTCGAAATTGCCAAACTTCTTTGCCAAAAACAAGGAATAAAGGTTAGTTTTAGGTTATTTGCTTTTTAGAATTTCTTTTTGGGCTGTCACAAAATCTTCCGGTATTCTTAAATATTAAAGAAGTTATGCTGACCCTATTATTTTAGCATTAAATATTGCCTTCTAGTCCACAGTCATCCAAATTCGTAAAGGCTACTTAACCTCCCTCCAATTCTTGCATGCAAGCCCCTTCGACAATATGGGAGAGTCGTGTGAGCCAGCGCCAAGCGCTCTCCTAGCGAAGCTCCTCTTCTTCGAGTTCCTCTTCTTGAGTTCTATCAAACTCCACCCACCACATCTTCATCTTCCTCAGAAGCCCTACTATTCGACCATGATACCGGCCTACCTCGGTGATGAGGTTCTTCCACGGCGGTGGGGATTCTCTGCGGTTTAGTGACCGCTTTGTCGGCTTAGAGAATATTTTTCGGGGAAAATCAAAGAAGACTCTTCGGACGAAGTGGAGCAAGAAGAAAAGGTTTTTCATCTCCCTTTGTCCGGCCGGGGAGACCACGAAGTTGAAGTTATGTCTCACAAAGGTTATTCATTGCAGCCCCGATAAGGAGACCATTGCGGTTTTATTGAATGGGCATTTCCATGGATCAGGAGGTTTTGGAATGGGCAGCAAATTCTGCAAACAACCGTACAGGGCATATGGAGTGTGTCTATTTGAAGCTACAGGAAATGTGGTGCCTCCATCAAATTCGTAGTCCAACCTTTCCTTGTGATCTGTGTCCCCTTTCTATGCGAATCTGACTCTCCTTCACTTCTTTTTTTTGTTATGCATTTTCTTTTTATAAAATGCCTTTGTTTCTGTTAAATGGCATGGCTGCCATTCTTTTTTCTCATATGATTGCTTTCGAAGGCGGCGGTTGAAAACAAATGCCAATGTGTATTCATGCAGATTTCACGGTATCATTGGAAGGTGTGCGGAACTTGTTTTTAGTATAGTGAAGTCATTTGACTCACTTAGAATGTTTCTGGCAGCTCAAATGCTCAAATATTTTGAACAGGGCTTTATATGCCCATGTAATCTTCTTTTATGAATATAAACTTCTCTTTTCAAACTTGTTTGTGTACAAATGATTTTTCCTGCTCTTGTAAGTTCTCTAATTGTGAAGTCACAGGACTCACTAATTCTGTAACAGGTTGTTCAGTATTTCTAAGTGAAATGTTTTGAGGCTCTAAATGGAAACTTAGCTCTAAACTCAATCACTTATTTATCATAATGTAAGAAATGCCTGACAAATAAGTAAAGATAGCGAGATGGATAAGAATTGACATTTGAATTTAATATTTTTTGTCTACAAAAAAACAATCACGGGATCACATGTCCATCCAGATTTTGAAATAACACGTGCCTCATTTGATCACCTTGTTTTTTTAATGACCTGTTCATGGCTTCTGTTTCATAGTAGTAAATTGGTGGAGGATCATCCTCAATTGGCAGCATGTCCCAGCCCTTGTGTTCCATTATACAGAAGTTCCAAAGAACACAACATGCGTGTATGATCTTGGAAGCTTTGGCAACATGCACGGGCAAGTGTTTGAAATTACGAATTTTTTCCTTAACAATCCCAAATCCATTCTCCACACACACACTCTGCCCCTACAAATCCTTTTGTTGAACTTACCATAAGCACCCGATTTTGAGGAAAAACTTTAAGGAGAAAGGGCACTGCTAGAATAATTTGAGTCACCTAATAGAAGAGGTGGAATATTTACGAACATCTTGATCGATGGGCTGCCCCTTCTTGATTTTACGCCACTAAGAGTCACCTTGGTTCTTGCAAAATTTGTTTGGAGGCAATTTTGTTATAGATGGAGCTCTTCTTGAACTGGTTTGAATCATGGATTGAACACTTTGTTCTTGTTACACAAACATTTATAAAAAGTACGCTATGTGTCACAATTCCTTGCATGAGACATGAATGCCTCTTATGTCTGCTTTGTAATAGTCTTCCCCATTGTCTTTTTTTTGGGTTTCCTCCATAAAAAATATGGGATCCGTCAACTACACCATATATATTGGGCAACCACATTTGCATCATGGAATTCCTTAATGCACCCTTTGAATTAATCTTGCACTGTAGGCATTGCAACAAAGCGTTTGTAAAGCATTGTCTTGAAGCCAAAACAAGCGTGATTTTCTTGGTATATTTAAATCTTGTTGCTTTCCCAACATAAAATCTCCACCAGACATGTAAGGGCATATCCCGGTGTGCAGAAAATACATAACCATAGCAAGCTGCTTTCACGGGATCAACGGGGGCCTTACTTTAATAGGGCGACAAGATAGGGCACAATTAAACCTACCAATCTCTCAAATGTGGCTCTCTTCATCTGTAAAATTGGTGCCATATATCATCTTCAAAGGAAGCTATACAATTCCATGCGTGGTTATCAATATTATCCCATTGTGTTCTGCCTTGGAGCAATCCAAAATCTTCTTGGTGGTCTTCTAACCTTCTTTGGAACCCGCAACCATTAATCTTTTGAATCTTAAAAAAACATACCATTGTTGTCTTCTAAAACATCATCATCGAGCAGGGGTCATTGGATCTTGAGCTCATTGAGTTCCAATAGCTGCAAAGCAAGATATCTCAGAATGCAAATCCGAAAGTGTCAAAGCACGAAAAAGCATGGCAATCATACCAAGAATGACCAGGATCCATGGTTTAGTGGCCGAATCGAAAAGAATGGGGGGAAAACTAGAAATGAATTATCCCACATAGCTCACGAACCAAGAAATACGAGGCTTGAATATCCCACAATTTGGCTTAATTGAGCGTTCTTATCGAATTATCCCACATTTTCTCTAAGTCGCCAGAATTGATGCGTGATCGAAATCCGCAAAACAAAGAAAAATCTGCCAATAACAGAGGCCGCTAAGCCTCGAGACAATCGTCTCTCCTCTCCTCCCAAAAAATAACGCATTCCGGGGAGGAGCCGATATGTGAGAGATGGATTTTTTTAACAGCATGTACGTTGGAGAGAGAGAGAGAGAGAGAGAGAGAGAGAGAGAGAGAGAGAGAGAGAGAGAGAGAGAGAGAGAGAGAGAGAGAGGGAGAAAAAGGGAGAAAAAAGCCACCTCCTCTCCATCCCAGCATTTTCATTTGTGAAGATCCTAAACTGCCATGCCCAAGGTCATAAGTTGTCTCGTTGTGACAGTGGCCATGATCATATAAGGTTAAGGGGAAGGACCCACTTCAGCCATGTACAGTGGTGGGGATAGTTCCTGTCTGGGTGTGTGTCCCATAAGCTTCAGCTTCTCATAGATGTTCGAAACTGTATCTATCTGTTCATTTTTGAAGGTAAGAATATGTACATATGTGCTTCTAATGGACCAGTATATCTCTAGTGGGAATGTTAGAAATCCTTCTCCTTCTTCTTCTTGAGATAGAAATAATTTACGAGTACCAGATTGGTGTTCTTCGAGGAATAGGAAGAAACTGACATATTCCCATCCCATGATCCGAGCCAACCGAGTATATGCTTCGTATGACTATTTACCAAAACACTTTTTCTTTTCCTTTTTTTGAGGGGAAGGGAGGAAGGAAGGAAGTAAAAAAGGAAGGTTCTTTTATCGTCCGCGGAGGCCAATCGGCCTATGGGACCCAAATTACACGGGTGCAGCAAGCCCATTGCTACCCGGATTAAAAAACCCCCTTACGAGGGAAAAACCATTGCAGCAACAAGCCTGCTGGCAGCTGTATAAATATACCTATACATATGAATTCCCGGCACCTCAGGTAGGCGCGCGGGGATAGAGGTGAGTCCGCAGATCCAAAACCTCCTGGAGGTAGGAGCCAAGGGATCGAACTGACGGCGTACTGAGTAGCTCGTGCAGTGGCAGACCAGGTCGCACCAAGAGGGCGTAGCGAGCCCGAATCTGACTATAGGCTGGACAGCTCTGGAAGGCATGACTTTCATCCTCAACAACCCCCAGCGGGCAACACTGACAAAGCCTGTCCTGGCGCGGCTCTCCAATCCACCGACTCGTCTCAAGCCGAAGATGGTGGGCCCCTGTTTGAATGGACGCGATGTTCCTATGCTTCTTCATGGGTAACTGAGAACACAGGTGTGAGCTGTGGTAGAAGGGGAGAGGGGTGTGATCTATTTCAATTATTAGTATCTATATTAATTAATGTCAACGATCATTATGTCTTAGATGTTATAAAGAAAAAAAAATGGTCGTTCAGGTCCTTAAAAATGGTTGCCCCTGTGAGGCCAAATCATGCGTGTTCAATACTAGGCATTCAATACTTATGTGTAGTTGAATGTTAAATTTGTTGCCCTAGCGCCCATAAGGATACTTTTAGCCTGGTGATGGTTATAGTATATGAATATAAATTATAAAAATTAAATGTTTATCCATCATAAGAATCCATTAGATTGGTAAATGGTTTTTACAAGTTTTTTGTTGGGGGGGGAAAGGTTGATTAAAAAATAGAGGTTTTTATGCATGTTGAACCATTGAGAGCTCATATAAATATAGAGGAAAAGATGTAGCTAAAAATGAAAAAGGGAAATAAAGAAGGTTATACCCAAGACTATTGGCACATGTGGGCTAGCAATGAGATTGAAGGAAATGCTATAAGAAGCTTCCTCGAACAGAACCAGAAGAAGTGCAGTATATTATATGACTACACCCGAGGAGATCTCATGTTCATCAATCACACAACAGAACTAGAATGCTCGATCCTGCTTCTAGGGATGGCATCGTTAGAAGCGAACGCACTATCCATAGAACAAGCATTTGTGCCACTATCAAGTTGCCCCAATGCATCCAGCCTCTCAATTTTCGATTCCAATCATATAGAGATAAAAATTCCTTACTAACCTTATCAGATGGAATATACCCTTCATCATGTGTGGGAGCAGTTTGAGAAATGGCGGCCAGTCGACAAGAGAGTCCTACTACTCAGACTAGTCCTTGAAGTTTTTCAACTGATTTGAGCGCTTCACAGGACATCCACGAGCAATATGTCCGGCCCCACCATAATAAAGAAAATTGGTTTTTCATCGGCGTTGCTTTTCTGTTGCAGATAGGGGCACCTAAACCATGCAATTTGCATAGGTACAAGACCATCTGATCTAGAGGGCATGGGCATCGTTGAAGCTACTGTAACCACTAGTATCTGCAGAATCGAAGAGATAGACTGAATTTGTCTTTCTCGCCTACGCTCAAAGAGATGGTTATCACAATGACTGCAAACTTTATAACTTCGTTCAAGGTTCTGGGATCCTCCATAGTCAGCAACATATCCTTCGTATCCTTGCGAAGTTCTTTGTGAAAACAATCACGGAGAACAGCATCATCTCATGCAGTACTAATTGCAATTTGGCAGAATTCAGATGCATAAACTAATGTTGGACGTGAGCCTTGCCTGAGATTGTTGAGTTTTGTAATTGCTATGCATTGATGATATGTGTCCCCAAAGCGTGCCTCGAGCTCAGTAGTGAAAGTAGTAAAATCTTGCAACTTTGGGGCTCTTGTCTCTCAAGCAAAGGAGCGAACCAACTTAAAGCTGGCCCTGTGAGGAGAGAACCAATCAATCCAACTTGTTTCTGGGCCATGAGATGTCTATGAGGATGGAGCTGAATCAAAATTCGGATCTGATCCAAAAAACCATGAAGCTTGGACTGAGTGCCATCAAGTTTCTCGGGCAAGCTAATTTTAGACTCTGATGGCCTTAATCCAGAGTTAGAAGCCGATTCATGCGAAGCAAGACATTCTGTGGGCTCTTTATTATCTGACTACAACAGCGGACATACTTGAACAAGCTACTGGACCTGCTATAATAAGGATGAAGTCTCTTCCATAGAGACAAAAAATACAAAATATGGATAAAGGAATACTTAGGCTTTGAGTAGACAAGAACCAGTAGGGATTCCAATTCAAGTTGTCGTAAATCTACGTGAAAACAAGGGAAAACACAAGAAACTAGAAATATACAAAGAATATGCTAGAATACTGGAAATACTTTATAAATTAGAGCAAAATACAAGAGCTTGAGTTAGAAGGCTCAAGACTGGAGTTAAACCATAATGGTTCGACAAGAATGAGGCATCATGCCACTCCAAAGGTTGAGATCACGCCAAATGTCGCACAGGCACGTAGGTTCTAAGATGTTTTGGAAGCTTTTGGAACCAACTCTGAATAGGAAGAAGATGCAAGAGAATGTCGTCAAAGAATGTTGGTAGTTCACTTGGCAAAGGCATGTGTCTTGTAATTGAAATGTTGCGAGTCCAAGCTCTGCCTCGTGCAGCTACTCTTTTACATCCGTGTGACGACCATCTTTGTATGTACAAGTATAATACTCATATGATCATCATATTGGCAATGATTTATTACATAAAAAATCTATGGTCGGTGCCGGCTCAACATTTTCCAGTTCTTATCTTTCTTCTGAATTGGTTTTGTAGAGCTTTCTGCCAGAGTATTAAAGACTGACTAAAATTCACCAAATGACAATTTTTTAGACCTTTAGTTAAATTTTATGGCTACAATTAATAAAGGTCATTTTTTAAGAAAACAATAATTTAGCCATTCGAAAAGGAAATTTTTTTTGTATGCCTAGGGTTTAATCAGGATTGTCTGTAGCATGGCATACTGAATCGCCTTCTCTGAAGCTGATTAGGTGCATTCTGATCAAATCAAATAGCCATGCCGAACTATTCATGAACCATTTTCATTTGGGAATCTCCATTAGCTACCTCAATCATGCTTATGATGGATGCTGAATTTGAATCTATAATTTGTCTAGGTTAAACGCTATGAAGAATGTTATGTGATGACATTTTATGCTTTAAATAATAATGATTTCTTCTTGCAATTGTGCACCCTAAAGGGCTCCATGCACCAAGTTAACCATTTGGATGCATTTGACCCCAACTTACTCCTTATAAAATGTGCTTTGACAATTTTGTGATCATGTTGTAATAGAAGGATATCAAATCAGTCGTCATGTGTATTAATTAGTGCTTATAATTTGAAATTAAATAGTTGCACTTCAACTGGGGACCAAGAAAAGATCGCCAACCATGGAATAATTTAAGGGCTAAACTTAGCTATTTGGCAATTTTTTAGCACATTTTCAAAAAAAATTGGCTAAAGTAAATGAAAAAAATAATAATTTTAGCTTAACTTTTTTTCGGAACTGCACCAACTCTAGAGCTCTTTAGCCAAACTCTAGAAAGTAAGAGAGTCAAATTTTGTATTGTTTAACTAGTTTAGTTTAGTTTCTAGCAATATAAATTAATTTGAATCCTAGACTTCGCTAATTAGCATTATTTTAGAATGTTTTCACAAAGAAAATGATAAAATAAGTGGAAACAATTGAAAAAAAGTATTGTAATTTGGCTTAATATTTTTCATTGGCCACACCATAGAAACTTTTGGGATGATGTTTGGGTTAGTTTAGCTAAACGCTAGAAAGTATGAGAGGAAAATGTGTAGAGTTTAGCGAAACCACAGAAAGTTTTGGGATTTAATATCGAGCAAGTTTAGCTAAAGCCATTCTGGCTAATAAGAAATATGCGATTAGTAATTTATTCCCTGTCGCCAACACAAGAATTTTATGGCATATGAATTTTATATTTTAGCCAAGGCGGATAGGCAGACGTATGCATGCATTGCATGTGCAGGCGGTGCAGTGAGGATAGAAGGGCTTTATGTTATCAAACTTTGCCTTCCCCCTCCCCCTCCCTCCCAAAAGCCAGAAAAAAAAAAAAGAAAAGAAAAAAGGGAGCATTTATTCTTCATAGGTTTAGCCAACCTTCATTTGAATAGAAAAACATTTAGGGCCCTTAAAATTTACCTCGTCCTTCTGCAAAGCATTATTCTGGGACAAACGACCCTTAATTGAGAAAAGGTAATGTTTATTCTGTTCCATGTTCTATTCCAGGATCTTGTTGTAGTAAGGTAGATTACAAGATTTGTGAGCATTGTTTTAAGATTATGTTAAGGACTTCAAACATTTTTTACTTTCATTCTCTGGTTTCATTTAGAATAGTTTATTGTCATTGGTCGATGCCGACTGGGTCAAGTTAGCATGGTCTTGATGAAGGCCATCTATTCATAATCCATAAGGCTTGCAAATGATTTTAAGGCTTGTGAAGACTAAAAAGGATGTGCTTGTCCTTTAGATATAAGTTTTTCTGCAGATTTTATCTTCCAGGTAATACCATAATTACACTAACGTCCTAGAGATAATTCACATATTCTACTAGAAGCATAACCAAGCAATACAATAGACCAAGCACTCATCAAATCCCCTGCTAACGTCAAATCCCCACCTCGGTTTTCGGATTGATTGGCTTCCTATCGACTAGATCGCCTTTCTTGATTCTATTTCCTCGCCTTCCCATCTGCAAGCTCCTTCCGGTTTCTGCTACTGTTCTACAATTCGGCCAGCCTCTCCTTCTCTAGAGAATAGGTAGAGGAGAACAATAAACACGATCCTTCACCAAACCAAGGCACCCTCTCCTTTGTTCACATCCAATATATATACACAATGACTAAATCTCAATGCATATGCATGCTAGACAAGTGTCATGCATGCGCTGACATAGGGTTCTACTGTATAGTTACATTGTTTGTTTTTGGTGTTGGGGTTTTTGGCTTTTTTGCCTGTTCTCTGCATGTACCGTCTCATAGGCCTCTGGCCTCCGTGGACGTTAAAATAAACTTCCTTCCTTCCTTCCTTCCTTGCTTTACAGATCCAAATTGACTAGTCAATACCGACTGTGTATCTAAAGGGTAGATTGTAGAATGTTTAATATGCATAATAGACTGCTAGACACATATATCTTACTGTTGATGGGTTTCAAATTATGGATTGGCACCGACTATCCAAAATGGATGGAAAAATAGGAATGTTTTGATGCTTCTATAGTTTTGATCTCAATTATACAGTTCTTGGGCATATTAGACACAAAAAATAGTGCTTCAATGTTTGTCTACAAATTTTTGGAAAAAGAGCCATGGTGGGCTTCATAAAAAAAGAAAATGTTGTAGAAAATGATGATATTGGAGAGACTGGAAGGCAGAATCCTATAGAGAATATAGGTTCCAATGTTGTAGAATACGAACATGAGAGTGACACAATATATATGGAGAATTCTTAGATGGAAAGTCAAGGAAATCCTCAGATTGAGAATTAGAATCACAATGACAGTGAAACTATAGAGGAAACGCCACCTAACCAGGAGACAAATAAAGGCAAAAAGAAGGGCGAGAAGAAGATAAAAGAAGATGAAGATCTACAATCCCTTGAGTTTTTCAAGAATTTCACTTCGCAGATCGTCAAAAAAACCTTGTAAAAATTCAAAATAGTCTGTAAGAGATACTCTTCACAAAAGGATGTGCCATTTAAATGGAGTGTGTAAGCAGAAAGTACTTTTGTTGTCCTAAAGCATTGTTTCATCATAACACCAGTTCTTGCCTATGCAGATCCTTTGCAACCATATGTTGTCGAAGCAGATGCTTCTGATTTTGCTCTTGGCGATAAGAGGGTGATGATCATGAGTTGGATCCAATTGCCTATCATTTGTGGAAGTTCAAGGCTGCTGAAATCGACTATCTAATATATGACAAAGAGTTGTTGGCGATAGTTGATTCTTTCCAGGAGTGGAGACATTTCCTGGAAGGATATCCACATAAGGCTGCAGTCTATATGGATCATCAAAATCTGTATTGTTTTTAGTCCGTTCGAGTGCTCAACCATTGCTAGGTCCGGTGGCATACTCAAAACATTATCCTGCGCGTGATCAAGTACCATCTTGAGCCTCTTCATGAGAATCCTAATGTCTTGTCTCGATGCTCCTATGAGCCTAAGCTAGGTGATCCCGCATTTAATCAGCAATCACAAGTTATTCTAGACCCTGATCATTTCCAGCTTATGGCCATCACTTTAGTCGAGATGCCTCACGATACATCATTATTGAAGTTTGTTTGAGCATCTCTCTCATCTGATCCATTGGGTCAAGATGTATTTTCACATCTTGGCTTAACATTGTCTTCTCGACGAATGCGGTCGAACTATGATTATTTTGAGATTCGAGATGGACTTATGTTTCGTGATGGACTTCTGTATGTTCCAAATAGTACTTTTTGGCTTCGAGTTATCCAGGCTTCCGATGGCTGGACATTTCAGAGTAGTCAAGGCTTGAATTTAATAGTCGAGAGAGTATTGGTGGCCTGAGATTTACCGCCCTGTCAAAGCTTTTATTTGATCCTGTGATATCTACTGTCGAGCAAAGGTTCCAAGGCATCTTCTTCATGGTTTTCTTTAGCTACTACCTATTCCAGATGGACCTTGAGAGTATTTTTGTAGACTTTATTCCAAAGCTTCCATCGTGAAATAGTCAGACTTCATGGATTGCCAAGCACTATCATCATTGATCGTGGACCTCAGTTCATCGCAAGCTTTTGGAAGAAACTTTTGAAGTCGTTACATGTCGATCGTTCGTTGACTTCCAAACATCATCTAGAAAGTAATGGGCAAACGGAGTGCACTGTAACGTTCCTAACCGACATGCCCTTAACCAACTAACCTTTAGTGAGAGCTTCACTTCCAGGTGTCAAAGGTACAATTTACTCATTAGCCTTAGATTTATTAACCGTATATTCCATAAGTTCCTAATTAATGCAAATTCAACCATTAGAAACAATGCATGTTCTTACTACTGGATTATGCAGCCCAACTCCTCATGCCTGGATCTCCTCTTTGGTTAATTCCTTCCTTTTCCTTACGCAAGAGTGCAATTCAACTACATCCAATGATTACTTAGCTTCATTTTTTCACATGCCAATAAGTATTACCTAAGCAATAACTCAATTAATCCAAACAAAACAATAAAAGAAAAGACAAAACTATGAACACGACCAGCATTGGAGTCGGCACCTAACCAGCTCAACCCATCCTTCCAGCAATTGATTTGGGCTTTTTGGAGCCCAAAGAATTCTGATTTGGTCCTGCCTCTGTGTTCCAGAGAAATCTAGGTGGTTCCACGGTTGTTTTAGGGTGATTTTCTGGGCTGGAAAATTTGCCAGCAGACTTCTGTCTCCACTTATAAATCTGAAATTTCTCCTTCCACTTTCCAATCCGACCCCTATGATTCAAAAACGGCCCTTTAGCATCAATTTCAGCCCCTTCTCATGCATTTCCGGCATGATTTAACCTTCATATCATGGGCCAGATTCAATTTCTTATATACTGGCACAGAATTCCCTTTTGCATAGCACTTACAGCAGAAAATCACTTCTTTATGTCCATGATTCCACATCGATACATAGGCACCACATCCTCTCATCACAAATCATATTCTAATCATGCCTAGTTGCAGCATATGTCACCTCAAGAATCAATACAAACCCCACCTGATAGAAGAATATTTGATGCTGTTCCCAAGCTCTGGCATCCTCACTTGATCCGCCAATCCTCCCAGTGCAATCCTTCTTTGCCTTCATGCTCCAGGTTGCCTTCTCTTGCAAAAACCTTCACATCTCCAATCCCCACTAAGCTCTCCAAAAATAACTCTTGCTCATGACGACATGGGTGAAATTTTAGAAGGGGAGACTGTAACAGTCCTGGCCACTTGATGGGTTAATATATGTATTTATGTACGTATATATATATATTCATGGCATCTATCCAGCATGAGACCAGGGTTTTGTCTCGTTGGAGAAAGTATTGTTGCAGAGCATGAAGGCAGGGAGCAATTCTGGGCAGTTTTAGACCCGATTTTTGAAGCATCATATCTCGGCGACCCGAGATACTTTTCAGGTGATTTTTCTTTTACTGGAACGATCTTTAAGTTAGCTTTCCGGAATGGGTCTGATCAGGCCGAAACTCATCTGTATGAGAAAGTTATGACAGAAATTGTGATGATGGGTCAGAATTGACTGCACTATGTATGTTCTTCTGCAGTTTGATTCTTGGAGTTAGAAGACGATCTTTGGAGGCGCAACCAATTGCAAGGGGTCCAGAGGTCTATCCGCAAAGAAATTCTAAGGTGGGGTTTTGCTGAGTTAATTTGAGATTTGATATGGACTGCCATGGTTAGATTTATGATGATTTGTTAAGAGGGTTATGGCTATGTATTTCCAAGGAACTATGGCTTGTAAAAACTCCAGAGGTAAGAAATCATAGTTGCTTCTATGCCTAAATTTGTTCATGCTTTTGATAAGATATTTGGGTGCTTATGTGTTGATGTGAACATAGAAATTCAGAAACAGATTGTTTAAGCTTTGCTTAAGCAGATGGCATGGGATCTAATTGAGAAAAGCTGAATTGATGCATATGGATTCTTTTTAAGCATTTGGGCATAGCTAGGAATGGTCGATTTGCGTTGGACTTCTTCAAAAGATAGAGATTGATGCTGCCTCAGAGGTGTATAGAGGCCTTTTTGCCGAGATTTGCAAGCCTAAGCTAGTCTAGTTGAAGAGAAGCTGAGAGGGATATGATGTATTTGTATATAAAAGGACCAGATCAATGGTAAAGGGGCCTTTTGGCTGAATCAAGGATATCATGGAAGGATTTTTGGAGCTATCTGGATGGGTTTGGATTCACGTGAAAACATGCCAAAACAGCTTGGGAAGTGTGGATTTGGGCATGGAAAGTCCCGATTTGGGATGCGCAACTCCGATATAGTAAGATCGGGCTGGAATACAGAGGTGTTGTGGCTATTCTGGTCTTCTAACTTGTTGTTTTTTTTCTTTCTTGTCTCATTTGTGATATATGCATGTTGTTAACAAATTGGTAATTGGTAATGATATAATAATAGGTAAAGATAGAAGCCAAAGGGGAACAATGGAAGTGTAAGGGCTATGGTATGAATATAGATTAGCCAGTAAAGCAGTTATGCATGTTTTATCTTGCATGCATGTTCCATCGGCCATGCATGTTCTACCTTGCATGCATGTCAAGCATGCATATACACACATGAGTACGTATACTGGCCCATCGAGTGGCCAGGATCGTTACAGTCTCTCCTTCTAAAATTTAACCCATGTCCTCATGGGTCACTATGAATAAACTGAAGCATTCTATGATTCAAATGTCTCAAATGTAGCACAATTTTAACTCAAATCAAAACTTTACCTATCGCCACTAAGCTCTCCAAAAATAACTCTTGCTTATATGCTCTCCATGTTGCATGCATGTTCTATCTTGCATGCATGTTCCATCTTCCATGCATGTTCTACCTTGCATGCATGTCAAGCATGTATATACGCACATGAGTACGTATACTGGCCCATCAAGTGGCCAGGATCATTACATGCACTAATCAGACTCTAGAACAAGACTTATGGTTGATTGGCTTCAATAGCTGAGTTTGTCTATAATAACTCAATATATGCTTCCACTGGCCAGGCTTCGCGGATTTGGGTGAAAATCAACCCGTACGTCTGGCTGCCAATCTTCTGCCAACTTATAAAGCTCGCGCCATCACTTTGTTCAAAAAATTCAAACATATCTTTGCGTGGAGCTATAAAGACCTTCGGGGTATCAAAAAAGAGTTAGGGGAACTGACCATTCCCACTAAACCTGATGCACGCCCAATCTAGCAACGACAGTACCGGCTCAACCCCAATATCGTGACCACGTCAAAGCCGAAATCGACAAGCTCCTGGCTGCTGGCTTAATTTATGAGGTCAAACATTCAGAGTGGGTGAGCCCCATTGTCATTGCCCTCAAGCATAATGGAAAAATCCGTGTTTGCGTGGACTACAGGAAATTAAATCAGGCCACGGAACGGGATCACTTCCCGCTACCCTTCACAGATCAGGTTCTGGAAGAGGTAGCTGGTCACGAGATGTACTCTTTCATGGATGGATTTTCAGGGTACAATCAAATCTCCATCAAACAAGAAGATCTACTCAAAACCACTTTCACCACGTCGTGGGGCACTTTTGCCTACAAGGTGGTTCCTTTTGGGTTATCCAACTCTCCATCAACATTTGAACGCATCATGCTTTCTGTCTTTCATGACTATGTGAAGGATCGTCCTTTTCTCCAAATCTTTCAAGATGATTTCTCAGCCTACAGCTCCATGGATGATCACCTGGAGAAGATAGAGCCAGTTTTTCAAAAATGTCATGAGTCTGGTATCAGCCTCAATCCAGAAAAATGCACTTTTTGTGTCACCTCAGGTGTTCTTTTGGGTCATGTGGTTAGAAAAGAAGGCATCACTACGGATCCTGCCAAAATCAGTTGCATGTTGAAGGCACATGCACCATCCAACATTAAAGAGACACGCTCCTTCCTGGATAAGGTCAATTACTATGCCACCTTCATTCCTGGACTCGCTGCCATTGCTGATCCCATTCATAAACTCACGGGTGATGAATCCTCTTGGGCTTGGAATCCCCAGGCAGAGGCAGCCTTGCAGAAGTTGAAGCTTTTGCTTACTCAGGCCCCGGTCCTTGTTCCCCCTCAATGGGACAAGCCTTTTCATGTTCATGTGGATGTCTCGGCTTTTGCCATTGGTGCTGTTCTCTCTCAAGCATATGATGAGCACACGGATAAACCCATCCGCTACGCCAGCCGGAAACTCAATTCTGCGGAGCGAAATTATTCTGCCACGGAGCGGGAAGCATTGGGCTTAGTTTTTTGTGTCCAACGTTTCCGTCATTACTTGTTGGGAAGCAATATCAAGTTCTTTGTCGATCATCAAGCTCTTCTTTATTTGATCGACAAAGCCACGCCCACGGGTCGCATTGCTCGTTGGGTTCTACTTCTGCAAGAGTTCGCTCCCTTTGAGATCATTCATAAGGCAGGAAAATCTCATGTTGTGCCCGATTATCTCTCACGCATCCACACAGATGATCCGTCCACGTGTGTTACTAATGTTTTTCCAGACGCCCAACCGTTCTTGGTCACAGCCACGCCACATTGGTTTCATGACTATCAGCAGTATCTCCTCTCTGGAGCCCTTTCGACAGGATCCCACGCTCTATAGCTTCCATTCGCATGGATGCACATCGCCTCCGCATTGAAACAGGGCGTTGGGCTCGGGAAGCACGAGAGCAAAGGCTTTGCCAGTGTTGCCGCCAGGGCACGATTGAGGATGAATGTCATGCCCTCCGGATCTGCCGCATTTGCCCATATCAAAGGCGATATGTTCGATTGCAGTGCCCGCCAGCCAGCTATTGTATTGACTACGGCGTCGGTGGGTTTCTTGGGGTCATACCTCCAGGAGGTTATAGATGCACGAACTTGTTTGTGTCTGCGGGACGGTATTGAACTGTCCTATGCAATTGTTAGCAGGTACCAAAGATGCTTATTCTGCTAAAGATTTTTCCCTCGAAAACTCTTGGCGGGGTTTTTAATCTGTCGGTAATAAACTGGCTGCTGCTCTTTGTTTGGGTCCCATAGGCCAATTGGTCTCCGTGGACGCTAAAAACCTATTCTATTCTATTCTATTCTCCCGACAAGCTTCACTCACGCCGTCGTCAGTTCCTCCGTGAGGTCCGTAACTATACCATGGTTGCGGGTCATCTCTACAAACGCGGCAAAGACATGGTTCTGTGTCGATGCGTTCTCCCTCATGAAATACCTGAAATTGTTCGACAAGCTCATGAAGGCATGTGTGGTGGTCATTTCAGTGGTGACACCACGGCACGCAAAATTCTTCTTGCATGCTACTTTTGACCCACGCTCTTCAAGGATGCCCACGCTCACGCCCGCACGTGTGATGTCTGTCAGCGTGTGGGTCAGCCCACGACCGGTTGCCACCCCGCTATTATGCCACGAAGTGGGCGAAGGCCTGTGCCCTTCCTGACAACATTGCTGCCAGTACGACCAAAGTTCTTTACACGCATATCATCACGTGTTTTGGTTGTCCCACGGAACTAGTCAGTGATCGTGGAGTTCATTTTGTCAATCACACCATCAAGGAGCTGACGGATTATTTGCATATCCATCACAGAAAAGCACACCTTACTATCCTCAAGGGAATGGTTTGGCTGAAAGCACTAATAAAACTCTCATTACTATTCTGAAGAAAATATGTGATGCTTCTCGAACGGATTGGAAAGACAAATTACCTATTGTTCTCTGGGCTTACAACACGAGCTTTAAAATTGCAATGTTTAGAATTCATAAACATTGCAGATGATAACCGTGTTAGCCCTGTTGCTAGCAAAGATAATTCAAGTAGTGAAGAAAAACATTCGAGCAAAGACACTCCAAGTACATTCAACCCTTCTTACACCAGTCCTCGGTCTACTGCATGCAATCAGCCTGGGGTTAGTGGTAAGCCAACAACCAAAAAGAGATCTCGGGTTTACAGAGATGAAGACATAGCACCTGGGATATCAAAACATGGCAAATAGTTTTGGATAGAATGAAAGAAGGAAGCTTGATTTCATGAAGGAAGAATCTGTTAAGAAACATGAACTGATCAGGGAGTTAGAGTCAATGAGATCAGCTAATACTTTGAAGATTGCTCAATCAATGGCTATAATGACAGAAAGTATATGCCAGATGACAAAGGACACTCTACCGGAGATTGCTAAACTTGTTGTATCAAAGCAGACAAAATTAAAATCATTTTCAAAGGTATTCTTCTTACTTTTGTCATATAGTGTTGTTGTCAGTTTGTTTTGTGCTTCTGCAAGGTAGTTAGGACAGTATGTTCTTTTGTTCAGTTTAAAATTCCTCATTGGAGTGGAAGTGGTCAATGATTGGAACTTTCAATTTTGGGGTGCTATAATTTATAATAAATGTGATATAATATTCATGACTATATAGAGTATAATTGCATAAAGAAATCGTACGTCGTCCCTTAAAATTCCATAACGCATATCTCAATTCTTGCACACTCCAATTAATTGCAAGCTGCTCCGAGATGGCAAGGCGCAAGGTCTTGGTCCAGCGCCATTTTCCTGTTATCTCCTCTTCTAGTGAGGATTCATCTATGGCTGTGGCAACAGGCTCCGTCACGTAATGGTTTTATAAATGTTTCATGTGGTTATATAATGGTTATATGGTTTTATAATGGTTATATGGTTATATGGTTGTAATTGGTATATGGTTATAATGGTTATATGGTATTATAATGGTTATATGGTTATATGGTTGTAATTGGTATATGGTTTTATAATAGTTATACGGTTATATGGTTATATGATTAACGTTTATTGTTTTATGGTGTCAATATGTTTTATCAGTCCTGTTAATTTGGGATTTTTAGGTTTGGCCAAAAACTTTTTTGGAATTTTTTTAGCATGATTTTCTTAAGATTTCAGGGTTTTTAGATGCCGGAAAAAATTCTGATCATCCAAAAATTGCAGACCAAGAGGCTCTCATTCCTTTTGAGTATGTTCTTCCAGCTCTTCGTTTTCAACTGGCCACAGTGCATAATCCACCTGCAGCACTTCAAGAATGAGTTTATCAACTCGAACAATTAGATGAACTTCGCAGAGATGCTTATCTTCGGGTCCTTACTGGGCAACAATTGAGAAAAACATGGCATGACAAACATCTCAAAGCAAAGAAATTTCAAGAAGGAGATTTGATTCTAGTTTATGACTCCAGATACAAAAATTTTCCGGGCAAACTAAAGTTTCGGTGGCTTGGTCCTTATCAAATTCTTCAAGAACTTTGTGTTTTCAAACTCGCTGAGTTAGATGGCACACCATTACCTACTCTAGTTAATGGCTTTCGCCTCAAACAATTTCACACAGATGAAACGACAGTTCATTCAGACAACCAGGAGGATCATTCAGATTCTGCACAAAGTGAGTACAAGACTATTTATATTATATATCGCCAGAAAAACAAAATGTGGACATTGCTCATATACTTTCGCTATGGGCTGAGCCCTATATACAAAATTCTACATTAAAGGGGACCCATACTCCGGGTTTAGAGCAGAGGTCACACGGAGGATGTGGTAGAGGCACTACTCGTGGTCCCAGCGCAGGTGAATGACCACCTCCATGGGGTTGGTCAGAGGGTCCGAATGCTCAGCCATTCCGGCACACCAGCCGACTATAGAAATGCCGCGATTGCGCAGCTTCCAGAGGTCCAGAGCGTTCATTTTTGCCGTAACCCATTCGTTGCAGTTCCGGGGCATAGTGCACTCGCTGTCCATCATCGCCAACTAGTGTCTTCGGTTCGACCACTGCTCGCTTTATACAGCCATACCGCCTAAAGCCTTGCCGACGTGGACCAATCACCCTTTAGCTAACGTGGTTGCATGCAACACACCTTCTAATTCAAGATTTCCTTATCCAGCCGCAAATCTAGTCATAGTACAATCTGCCACCCATTTTTATGATGTCCAACTCTCGAGTTGCCTATATTAATTGTTATTCCTTCCTCCTACGCCCGTCTGCCATTATTACTCGTATCTTCACCAAGCTGTACATCCTACCGTTCATCTTTGTTCATCTCCACCGTTCCTTTGCTCTTCCTTTACTGCTTGTGGACTTAGCCAAATTTTTGCCTCCCAATCGTCTCTTTTAGATCTTCTGCCATCTGACACCATCAACGGCTCCGCTTCCACTCCTCAAATACCTTCTCTCAACAGTCGCGTGCCCTAAAACTTTTCGCATCTCTTTTGTCCTCCGTCTTCCGCTCATGTCCTCCGTTTTCTTCCTCTTTGATCCTTGCCATTGATGCTTCCCCTAAGTTCCCTACCCTTCAAGTTACTGTCCCACGGGATCTGACTCTCTTTGAATCGTTGGTTTTCTCCACTCCTACTTTTCGAGATCCCCAGAAGGTTAAGTCGAAGTTGCGTAGCGCATGCGGGGTTGTTTGAGTTCTCGGGCAAGAACTCCTGCTCCAAATCCGCTTCTTTCGGGCGGTTTGTGGCTCATATGGTCAAGACCAACGATGGCTATTTAACAGAGGTTGATCAGACTCGTATTCTCCTCACTCTGGCTCTTCTCGCCCAAGTATTCCAATTGCCTATCTGCACCCCTTCTTTAAATTGGGTTGCTTTACAGGATCAGGATGTCACTAAGTATGGCCAAATTCCTTATGCGGCCACCACTCATAAGCTCACCAATATTGCCAAACCCCATGATGGCTTTGTGAAGTTCTTGTGGCGCAAGTTCTATGGGTACTCCATCAAGAACACCCACATCAACAAACAGTTCTTTCATACTGCTATCATGATCATCCACTCTCAGCATCCCATTGATTGGCCTCAGATTCTGTTCCTCTGTCTGCTTCATGAGATTGATCGCATCCGTAATGCCCCGAACTCTGGATTGGAATCCGCCATGAGAGCTCACATGCAAGCCATCATTAATCATTGTCTTTCAGTTTTCAGTCAAGGTTCACCTACTCATTTGGATACTACCTCTCAAGCCTCCACTCATCAGCCTTCCAACATCATCTCTGCTTTGTCAAAAACCTCCAAGAAAAACCTCCGAGTCCACGGCGGGTCTTCTTCTCCCCTGCGTGTGCCACAGCGTGAGCCCGTCATCAATGTTCCTCCTCTGGGTCCGCGTAAATTGAAAATTCCCCTCTCGGCAAGTCTCTCGAAATACTCCATCGTCCGGAGCCACACCAGTCCTTACAAGTTCAACCCTTGCACCCTCCTCTGTCCAGACGCGCCTTCTATCAGTATCAACAGGACGTCCAAGAATCCATGCTCAAACTTCAAGACTCTCAAGAACACTTTATGAATGGGATCCAGCATTACATGGATTCCACCGAAGCTCTTCACCATGATCTTCAGGCTGCCACAACACAGGTTCAATCTCTCGAAGACAGTCTTCAAAATAAGCACGCTGCCCTCTTACAGACCCGTGAGGCTCTCCAGGTCGAACAAGAAAGGACCACCACGCTCGCAGATTAGCAAGCTCAGTTGCAGATCACCATTCAAGAACTTCTGGCTAAACTATAGGATAAGGATAAGCTCCTTACTGATCTCCAGACCTTATATACAGATCTCTCCACAGATTACGACAATCAGCTCCAGCAGATTGCTCTCCGTGATGATCACATATCTCTTCTAGAAGGACAAGTCTCTGCACTTCAGACTCGGGTCACGCCTTTACAGGCTCAGGTTGTTGAAGCTCAGAAGCAGAAGCTCATAGATGACACAGAAATTGTAAGTCTCCAGCTTCAGCTCTCTACTCAAGGCCCTTCATCTTCACAGGCCACGCACTCTCACAGGAAACTCCGTGATCAGTCCATCTCCTCACAGACAAAGATAACAAAATCCGTGACTTAGAATATCAAGTCAACCAAGTTCTCTAGTCTGCTGAAGAAGCTCAGAGTCAACACGAGACCTCCCTGCAGCTTGCTCTAACAATTCCAAGGGATTACTCCACTCCCTCAAGTTATTTGGATTATGTCATCTCACGCCGTCATCTTTTCCTTCTGAAATGGTATTCCGCAAACAACAAGATTCATGACCCCCTCAGCAGAACGGATCTTCTCAATATCTGGCCCGATCTCTCCATTGAAGATAAAGGACTCTTCTGTGCTCTCTTGGTATATGGCCTCCTCACCTGCGACGATCCTAAATATTTTATCTTCCGCCTGGTTCAGCTGATGTCTTATGTCATTCATGATTTCTATCTGGCTGATACCAAACCGGGTATTCAGTGGCAATGAACAGGCTCAATGGTTGTTGTCGCCAGAGAAACAAATACTTGCAGGATCCAACTCAAGCCACCACCTTCAAAGAGGAGTATATGCTAGAGCTTGCTCATCACCTTCCTCTCTGGATTGCAGAGACGCTGCAATAAGTGCGCAAAAACTTATCAGAAGACATGGGTATTCAGTTTGCCCAGATTTATTTTGCAGCATCTTGACGGATATAACACTCTTCGTGTATATCTGGATAGCCATACTGTTCCCACCGAGTGGGCCTCTCCTCCTGTCCATACTATGCTTCCCTGCTCTGAATGGGAACAATGGTGTCAAACCTTGGATGCTGATCTTGTTCGAGAATTCCGAGAGCAGGCTCAGAAACCCACAATGCAGCCCCAACCAGAGACTCATCTCTATGCATCTCTGGGAGCGCCACCACGCCGTCGATATCTCAGCTCTGACTGGCGTCTCCCGTTTTGGACCACGGTTCTGGCCGGTCATGCAGATTGGACTCCCGCTCAGATTTCCACCGATCTCCGATGGGATCCACGATTTGTTCGCCGCTTTGTCTGGCAAGAAGGGGATACCTTGGAACACACCAGCAATTGGATCTATATCCCCAATGAAAGAGGCTGGCAGACGCCTACTCACACTGTCTGGGGTCTCACCCAGTTCTTGGATCGTGCTGCCACCTCCCCGGATCCTTCTGTTCACCGTCAAGCTGGTTTTGTGCCGCATTGAAGTGCCTTCTGTTGTGTTCTCTTGTACGGAAGCGCCCTATTTATTATTGTAACCCGAATGCAAGCGCCAGTGCCTTTGGGCTTCAGACCTGTCTTCTGATGGAATGCCAATATATTCCTGCGGAGGCTCACCGTGCCCTTGAAGATATGGTGCAGTCTGGTTTCCTCATTGAAGCCACTCCAACAATTGGTCTCAATACTCCTGAGGCTCTCAAGGAACGACAAGAACTCATCATGAGATATCACTCAGGGTCACGCCCCCATAGCAGACAAGATGACATTTGCTAGTTTCCTCCTCGAACTGTTCCACCCTTTCTCCACCGAAAGTGTCATTTGGTGGGGGAGTGTTAGTCTTATGCGTCCAAGTACGGGACTATTCATGAAGACCACGGATCGAGGCAGGAATAGGCATCAGGTCAAGGTCAACCGGGGAAGTAGACCCCCCCCTCCCCCCCCTCCCGAAGACCACGCCCAAGACCATGCCGAAGAAGAGGCAGAGAACAGATAAATGATGGCCCTGCAGAAGTACAGCGTGATTCCAGACACATAAAGAAGGCACTGCCAGATTTCCGGAAAATCAGGCTTTGATCAAGGAGTTGGTAGCGAGATCTGCCAAACACCTATTTTGGACCCAAGGCCATTGTACTATATATATGAGTAGAGATAGAGCTCAGTTTTCTAGATGAGTTTTAGTCCTCGTCTCTAGTCTTTCTCTTGATTTCCGCGAGCTCATGTACACTCAATGATATCAAGGAAGCATTATTCTCTTCACTGTTTGTTGTTTGTTCTTTCCTGTTTCTCTCTTTCTGTTCTTTTGCAAAATCCCGCGTGACACTCAACCAGGACTGTTTGATCCATGGGTCCTCACAGAGGGCTGTCTTACAGGAGATCCCGAACCCAGACCCTAAATGTCAGCTATCTGCAAAGTGTGCACATGAGGGGCTGATGGAGTGGACTACCCTAGCCATTGTCTTATGCCAGCCAATGCCATGTTATACTTCCGTTTGTTGATATCTTGAGGCCATGGCCGTCAGTTGATCCCTTGGAGTCTGAGCCCAGGGTAGTGCCTTGACATGGTGTATTTCGTGTTATTATAGATGTATTGTCTTTTCCGTGATGATGATGGATGGGTCACCCTTCGTGGTTGTTAGTCCTGTGCTTCCTGGTACAGGACTATTCATGCATACAACGGACCAGGTCAAGCTCAAGGATCCTCAGTCATCCACGGGTCAGCCATCAAAGGCTCAGCAGAAGCCCAAGCAGCAGACCACGCAGTCAAAGCCTTTGGCCGTCAACAAGAGGCGCCGCTCAGACAAGTGACGGCCCGTCACCGCCCGCGTCAGCGTGATTCTAGGCACTTCAAGAGGCACCGCCAACATTCCTGCAAATCAGGCCTCCTTCCAGGAGTCGGCACCGAGATCAGTCAGAGTGTCTATATTGGGCCCAAGGCCATTGTACTATATATATGAGTAGAGCTAGCACATGAGTTTTTTGGAGATGAGTTTTGAGTCTTGTCTCCTTTCAGTTTTCTCTCTATTGCGAGAGCTCATGTATGTTCATCATTGATATCAAGGAAGCTTATCATCTTTCTCTCATTTGTTCTGTTTTCTTCTTCTTCTTCTCTTCTTGCAAATCCCGCGTGACATAGTCCCCCGGACTCTCCTGTTAGATCCACGGGTCCTCACAGAGGGCTGTCTTCCAGGAGTTCCCGAACCCAGACCCCAAACAGTGGTGGTATATTATTTTGCATGATTATTATATAACGTATATGTATGCTTCCATTGTATAGGATTTCCCATAGAGGACGTGGGACGGATGACACCTCCGTGTTCCTCGCCCGAACACTTAGCCATCCCAAGTGGTCCGAGTACGACGGAGGGCCTTACCATGGTGATGTAGTCGCCATGGGAGGGGAATTCCCGTATTTATACGATGAGCATCGTATAGACTCTGGGAGCGTCACATTTTGCGCCCAACTGTCACCAATATTTGCACAATATATAACACAGCCCCTCTACTGTTGCATGTGAACTGGCTCTAAAGGGCAAACCCTCGCTATTCGAGGAGCGAGGGTTTGTACTTTAGAGCCGGTTCACATGCAATTGTGGCTGGAGAGGAGCCGTGTTATACACTGTGCAAATATTGGTGACGGTTGTAGAAGTCTCCAAACTCCAAAATGGGAAGCGGATGTATCGAGTTCTATTGAATTTGAAACAGAGAGTATTGATTCTTGATTAGAGGAATTTGTGGAAAACAGAAGAATTCAAGCAACTGCAATATTTAGAGTGTATTGCGATTGGTCGGAAGAGAAAACTATTGTCAAATTGTACTCTCCATTTTGAATGATTTTGTCTCTTGTGGTCTAGTTATGTCTAATTTCTATAGTTTAGCATTTGGAGATAATTTGTTCCACCTAAATTACTCAATTCGCTTCTCTGCTACCTTTTAGCCTGATTTTTCCCCTTTCTTTAGCCCTCCCTTGCTATTCACGTCCAATTTTTCCCCTTGTTGTTCCCTTCTGATGCAATTATAAGTTCTATTGGCCCGTTAAACCTAAATTCTTCGACATTGCCCTTTCTCCATTGCATCTTTGCGCTTCCAAAGGCAAATCAGATCACTCTTCTGTCAAATCTTCGAAAAAATTCTGCTGATCCTTCAAATTTCATCCCGTTTGGAAATTTCAAGGACCTTATTCTGTTGGATAAAAGCAAAATGACTCCTCTTTCCGATAAGACTCCAAGTTGGGATAATCTTTCCAAAGATTCAAGCGCAATTGGCAATCGTCCACAAATCAATCCTGCTACTGGCATTCCTTTTCCTTACGCGATCACGAGGCCTACTAATGAAGTTAACTCTGATGGAAACTGGGATTCCATTCTTCAACAAGAGCAACCAAATATCTCGTCCAATCTTGCTATTGTTCAGGGTATTTATCTCAACTCTCCACTGGTGCCATTGTAAAAGTTAACAAAGTCGGTATCAGTATTGAAAAGCTATGGTCTTTCCTTCTTTCTCTTCAAAAAGGGCTCTCAATCAAGGCTGTTTATTGGCTTAATTATCCTTACATCATGATCGAGTGTGGGAGCCAAAGGTATGCCAACTTCCTTCTGCATGGTATTCTTGTCTTTGAGAATTTCCACTTATCCTTCTATGAAGTGGAATCCCAAACTCTCAACAACTGATCTTAACAATTTCTATGTGGCCTCAACATCTTTATTCGGCCTGAATCTAATTTATTGGAATGAAGAATCAACCAGGAACCTTTTTAACTCTATTGGAAATTATGTTTCTACTGTCTATGCTCCCTACAAGCCTCCTGTTGTTTATGTCCAAACTGACCTTTCCAAAGAAATTCCTACCTCTATTCCTTTCACAGATTGCTTTGGCCAGAAAATATCCTTGGATCTCAGATGGAATGGATTACCTCCTACTTGCTCAACTTGTGATTCTAGGCATTTTTGGTGTTCTAACTATAATGAGAAAGAAACTTTAAATATTAACTCATATGTGAATCATGCTGATATCAACAATGTACCTTCAAATTTCAAGAATTTGACTATCTCAGAAAGGTCACAAGAGGTTCAAGATTCTACATTGAGAAGGGTTAATGAGAGTGCAAGAAGAATTGCTAAAAAAAATTGGAAAAGGAGCATCAGAATATTGTAGGCTCAACCAAAAAGGTAAATTTTAAAGACTATTCCAATATCACTGAAGATATGACTGAGTCAGAAAAATATAAATCCAAGGGAAAAGCTAAAGTCAATATGGCTACTACAAGTACTTTGGATCTCCATTCCACTTTAACTCAGATTGCCACAGAATCGAATTTTGTGGCTAAAAAAAAGGTTTAATCACAATTCCAGCTCAAATTGGAATCTGTCCAACTGGATTCCAGCTAAAGGTACGAGAGATTCATTAACTAAGGAAATCCAAGCAAAGTATTCTCTGCAGAATAAAGTGACAGGAAAAAAGCAAAAGAAGTACATTGAAGATAAATCAATTGCTATCAAAAGTAATATCTTGAACAAAGATATTGCTGAAACTTCCAAGAGGAATGCTTGTATTGGAAGTTATGAAAATGGCTCTTTGTTAGAGTTTGGAGGAAATTCTAATATTCAGCAGACTGTTCCAAGAGCTTCTCCTTCGAAAATTGCACAGATAGCTCAGGATTCCATGGAATCAGAAACAATCACGGTGAACACATCTTCTGGAGGAAATAATAAAGGGAAAATTTCTTCATATGATGAAGACAATAAGGAGGCAATTCTCTGCTCTAACCAATTTTGCTGTTTTTACTAATTTACAGGCAGAGCAAATGGAATTACCGCACTCAGAGAATGAGGATCATGCCTAAGATCAACCTTATATACCTCAGTCTTCAAATTTACCTTCATCAAATCTGCTAGGAAAGGAAACTGTTGTCCACAAAATCATGAATTTCTTAGACCTTATTGATCTGTCTTCTCCAGACTCAACATTGCCTTATCCTAATCATCAGCCTATTATCTCAGACAAAATTGACCATCAATTATCTTCCATTGATTTTAGTGGAAAGCTGCAGCACTCCCCTCTTATGGAAGATCTGGATAAAAATGATTTGGAAAAAAACAGTTAGTATTGTCAGCAAGAAAACCGATTGGCAGAAAATTCTAGTCAGGATCTGAGCAGGCAAAATGATTATGACAGTGAATTTGTTCCAGAAACTCTTGAGTTTACAAGACAAAATAACATTGAAGCTGAGAAGAACCCTTCTAGACAAGTTCTTGATTCTATTAAAATTCCTTTGGATAATAGAGATGAAATTAATGAATGTCATAATAACTCAATTATTAATATGACTATTAATAAATTGTTTGAATTTATCCCTGGAGGTGTTTCTTCTGAGGATGAGGACAGTGACAAAGAAAATGCTTGTATAAATGAGAAAGACAATAATTGGAATCTTGAATACTATCTTAATACTTCTGTCACGGTTAATAAAGACAAACGAGATCTCAATAAAGCTAAGGCTAATAAAAAAGCTTATATCTCTGCTCATATAAATGCTCCTGCCAACAATACCAGAAGCAAGCAAAAAAAAAAAGGGGAAAAAAGCTAAAACAAAACACAGATAGTGTCCTTATCTTTTTCCATCCTTCTTGACTTCCTTGCCTTTTATCATGAAGATTCTTTCATGGAATCTTAGGGGCATTAAAGGAGCACTCAAAAGGAGCACAATCATCTCTCAGGTCAAATCTTATAAGGCTGATATTATTCTCTTGCAAGAATTAAAGTTACAGAAATTTGAGTGTGCCAATTTGGGAGAGTGGATTATTCCTGGTAGTTCCTCAATATGGATGAAAGCTAATGGTACCTCGGGGGGTATTTGTATGATCTGGAAGAATTTGCAAACTGAGCTATTTTATAACAGTCCAAATAGAATGTCGCAGTGTACTATTTTCAATCTTAATGATAAGCTTTTTGGCCTCATTAATATTTATGCCTCAACTAATCCCAAAGAGAGAAATTTTATGGTCTGATATAAATAATTGGATGAAGAATCAGAATATCATAGATTGGATTGTAGCAGGTGACTTCAACAATACTCCAACTTGGGATCAAAAATTGGGAAACAAAATCAATATGATCAGACTTGAAAGAACAAATTGGAGTAACTTTATTGATGATAACTCTTTGTTCCTTCCTCATCTGCTAAGTATACCTGGTCTAATATGAGAAAAGGGGATGCTAGAGTTTATTGTGCTCTTGATAGGTTCTATTTAAACATTTCTGGATCTAATTTCTGGGACAATGCTTATGTTTCCAGTGATGAGTCTATAGCTATATCTGATCATCGACCTCAATTTCTCTGTACTTATCCTCAAATCTCGGCTTCTAGATCTCGAAATATTCCCTATAAATTCAACTCTAGTATGCTCCAAAATAGTTCCTTTTGTGAGCAATTTAGAGAATTTTATTCCAATCTCCCTAGAGTGACTAATCACATTTCCATGAAAAGCTTTTACTCTAATCTAAAATCCTCTAAATCTTGGATCAAGAAAAGGATGGCGGTTAGCGGTGGCGCTCCGAATTTCTCTGAGCGCAAGCAGAGAGTGCCATGGTAAGGGTGTTTGTGATCCTGGTTCAGGGGGATCGACACTCATGTGGTTGGCTTGAAGGAGAGCCCGATGAACTGTGGAATTCATTGGTGATGCAGTAATTTTTCCCTGATCATCTTTTCACCTCAATTTTTTCTACTCGCCTTGAAGAACCAATTCTTGCAGAGGAGTCTTGGTTAGGAGAATTTGTAGGGGACAGGAATGTTGTTGCCACTGGTGTCTTTTGGGTTTTTTGTGATTGGCATGTTGGGAAAAATCTCACTTAAGATCTATTCATAAAAATTAAAAAGTTGAAAACACAAAACAACAAAAACAGTTAGTCATAGTAGGATTGGATTAGTTAGCAATGGAAAACCAAAAGAATATATCAGACAATTGGAAAGATGGTCAGGTATTGGATTCTGAACCAGATGAGTTAGCAATGATTGCAAGAAGGATGTCTGTCATGTCAGACATCGAAAAGAAGAAACTGGTACAAATATTAATGGATTTGGGCTCTGCAAAAGGACAGAATATAGCAGGCAGTATTAAGGTGGCAAAAAGGTGAGGAAGGAAAAGGAAGCTGAAAGGAATTCCGACCATTGGGTGGCCTTTGGCAATTTCTTCACATATCTAACGGGATCAGAGTCGGAGAAGGCGAACGTAAACATGGTGGCGACGAGGCAACAGTTGGGGATGGGTGCTGTCCAGAGACAATAGAACATTGTGAAGCCAATCTTGGAGCATCTGAACAATTTGCAAGAAGAGGAGGCCGGGATTGTTGAGCAAAGGACAAAACATGTTTTCCATGGTAAAATCCTGAAAAATCCATTTGTAGAAGCTAGATTAAAACAAATGGTTAATCGAGCAGTGATCGCCTGTGTTAGACATGAGGGAGTGAAACTCCCAATGATAAGAGCCGAGCTTGAGAAATTAATTGACAATGTTTCAATTTCAAAAATCTACTGGCTTGATTTCCCCTTTTTTATTGTGGAGTGCAGAAATGAGATTTCTGTCAAAATGCTGCTCAAGCAGGGCACGATCACAAGAGCCAATACCCAATTTTTCTTTCAAAGGTGGTATCCGGCCTTTGATCCACGTGATATAAAGCAACTCTTTCACCCTGCATGGACTTCGGTTCAAGGCCTTAGTCCAATTTACTGGAGTGAGGAAATCTTGAAAAATCTGTTTCAGGAGTTGGGAGATTTTATTGGTATGGAGACCATGCCGGATCAGCCCCCGAGGGTTTGGATCCAATTAGACCTTCTCAAGCCAATTCTTGAGCGAATTGATTATTGTGACTATTTTGGTCTACAAAACTGCCTCCCTTTGCAGTGGCGAGGAATTCCCACCCCTTGCAGTGCATGCGGTATCAGACTACACGGTGGGGGAGTTTGCAAAGGTTATGTGGATAGTAAAGCAAATTCGGAGCCTCTTAATCAGTGGATTACTCCATACCAAAAACCTTCACCGGCCTCTAGAAAGCAAAATGTTAATGGCAGTGTGAAGAGGAAAGCCCGCAGACAGAGAATTAGAGAGGAACGTGAAAAAGCTGAACAAGCATTGCTGGCCCAGAAAAAAAGGGAAAATGACTTGGATCAGGAAATGTGAAGATCCTTCTGGGAGTGTCAAAGTTTTGAATAGGGGAATTACTATCAGGAAGCCATCATCGGGAAGGGCCTCACCTAATTCTCCTTCTCCTGCTCTGGAGAAAGGAGAATGTTCACATACAGTTTCAGATTTCCCTGTCCAAAACCTCTTTCCTGGTCAAGATGAGTCTCAATTGGAAGGAACTGGTGAGCTTCATAAGCAACAACCAGTGTCTTTGGACCAAAATGTTAATAAGAATGGAGATTCTGGTGAGCTGCTCAAGCAAGAGCCAGAATCCCCCAGTCGAATTGTGCCTTCCCCCTCAAGCATTATTTTAAATGGTCATCAGGGTACGGATGCTGCTGAGAATGACACTATTGAGGAGATTCTCCCTACTAATGATCCTTCACAGCCTAGTGTTCACGAGTTTTATATTTCACAGACATCTAGGAAAAACCATAAGACAAAGTGGTCCTCTTCAACTTGGATGGGCCTGCCTCTAACACTAGGAACAAATCTTTATGAAGATTGTCTGTTGGAATCTAAGGGGCATAAAGGGTCCTTTGAAGAGAAAAAAGGCTCTCATTGCAATTCAAGAAATGAAGGCTGATATCATTTTGTTGCAGGAGCATAGACTTCCCTCTTTTGAATCTTCAAAACTAGGGGACTGGATTTGTCCAGGGAGTAGCTCCACCTGGGTTGCAGCCAATGGCACAAAAGGGAGAATTTGTACAATTTCAAAAGGTCTCCCCTCCCCTGGCTCATATGTGGCCCCTTCAGGCAGATGGTCTGTTAGTTTCTTGAATATCAAAGGATATCCCGTTGGAATTATTAATGTGTATGCCTCAACAAAACCACATGAAAGGGAAATGCAATGGAAAGAAAGATTTGTAAAAATTTTAACACATGAGTCAGTACAACTTAACCTCTCAAGAAGAATTTTGATTCCAACTTCTTACATGACTTAATTTCCAATATAACACTAGGCACAAATAATCCAACTTGTTCACCCTTACATTCACAAAAGCTTTAGCTTAAATGTTCCACAGTTCAAATAATACCATAACATATTAGCCAAAGTTTGAACTTTGAATTGTCATTAAACCCAAAATACTGCAGTGAAATTATACCAGACTTTCTTCAATTGATCCGAACTGGATCCCAACCTGGATCGCCTATGTGCTGATCCGTTAAATTCTCTGTGTAACTCCCTATCGAATGAGCATCTCCTTATACTTGGAAATCTACCGACAAGCCTATAGATCCGGAGAAGATAGGCCTTGCCGTCCATAAATTTCGGGCTTTCCAAATATCCCACAGGCCGACTTGAGTCAAAAGACTCGTTGACTCATTTGACTAGACGGGCACGAAACCCTAATCTGCAGGCTGGGGTTACCTGAAGTTTTCTAGCGGACGTAGCGACGTCCGGGTAGTAGCAGCCCGCCGACCTAATTTTTCAATCATTGGTTGACCTACTGCCACTGCTTCTCATAGGTCACCTGGCTTCAATTATCTGCTACTAGCAACAACCGTATTCCTTATGCAATGACCTCAAATTCCAACACTCCTCCTTCATTGCATAAGGAATGAACTTTTAACTGCCTTTGAAACCCAATAAATTTACCTTCTGGCAGCCCCTTTGTGAAAATATCTGCTATTTGCTTGTCAGTACTAACATATATCATTTGAATATTTCCTTTGGCTGCTTGATCTCTAATATAATGCATGCTCAACTCTATGTGCTTGGTTCGTTCATGTTCAACTGGATTTTTGACAATTGCAGTACAACTTTGACTGTCAGAAAAAATAATGGTAGGATTTACCTGCTTAATATTCAACTCCTCCAACAATCTTCTAAGCCATGCTATTTCCCTAGATAGAAGACATGAGGCAGCATATTCTGCTTCAGCAGATGATAATGCAATTGCAGACTGATTTTTGGTTCTCCAAGTTATTGGACCCCCTGCAAGAAATATTACATAACCTGTGGTAGATTTCCTTTCAGTTTGATCCCCTGCCCAATCAGCATCAGAGTAAGCATACATTTGTAGATTATCATTATTAAATGTTATCCCATAATCCTGTGTTCCTTTCAAATACTTTAGAACCCTTTTGCCGCCAGCCAATGTATTTTACAAGGGTTGCTACGTCTTCTACTGAGAATGTTGACAGCATAACTTATATCAGGCCTTGTATTATTGCTCACATACAGCAGGCAGCCTATTAAAGCACGATAAGGAACCTGTTGCATATATTTAAGTTCTTCTGCATCAGCTTCACCATTAGCTGTCAAATTATGCCATGGTACAATAGGAGTTTTGACAGTGCAAGCATCTTGCATATTAAATTTCTTTAGCATGTTCTGTATATGTCCTCTTTGCTTTAATTTGAAAACTCTATTTTTCCTGTCTCTTATGACTTCACTAGAAACTTTTGCAATGGCCCTAGATCTGTCATTTTGAACCTGTGTTTTAGAATATCTTTGCAAGTATTTAAGACTTTAGTAGAGTTGGCAATCATAATGCAATCATCTACATACAAAGCAATAATACAAAATTCACCTTCTATTTTGTATCTGTATAGGTTGCCATCATTTTATAGTTTCTCAAAGCTTTGCTCCCTAAGAAAAGTATCCATACAAAGATACCACTCCCTTGGAGCTTGCTTAAGATCATACACTGCCCTGTTTAGTTTCCAAACTAAATTTTCTTCTTTCACAAAACCAGGAGGCTGTTTCATGTAGATGTCTTCCTCCAATATAGCATTCAAGAAGACAGTTTTTACATCCATATGATGTATTTCAAAGTCAAGAGCATTTGCTAGACTTAAAAGAAGTCTTATACTAGCAAGCTTGACAATGGGAGAATATGTCCCGTCATAGTCTTGACCCTGTTTTTGAGTAAATCCCTGCGCCCAACCGTGCCTTATGTTTCTTTGAACCATTTGCATTAGTCTTGATTTTGAAGATGCATTTGCTACCAATTATATTTTGTCCAGCAGGTTGTTCTACAACATCATATGTATGAGTGTCAACAAAAGAGTTCAATTCATCAACCATAGCATTTTTCCACTGTTCAGCATTAGAACTTTTCAAAGCTTGCTCAACTGTTCTGGGTATTTCAACATCCTCTATTATAGCCATAATTTGTTCAGTCACATCAGTCTCTTGTTCTTGTTCGAGTCTCTTACTTCCACCTGATATATTTCTGCCATAAGCTTCTTGGTCAAACTGAATTTCATCTTGAAGCCTTTGTGCTTCAGTTCTTCTTTTCCTAACCTTTTTCTCTGGTATTTTATCATCTTCAACCATTTGAGGTTCTGCAGGTTTAGTTCTAGCCCTCTGAATTTGGGTCATATTTTCTTCTTTTTTCTCCTCCTCCTCTTCGTAATCAACCTGATTATTTGTCACTTGTGAAGGTTTGACAGCAGTAACTTCTTTAGTGATTTGATGCCTATTGTGATAAAGAACATCCTCACAAAATATGACATCCCTAATAATAATAATAATAATAATAATATTCTTGTTTTCTGGAGTGAAGATCCTATACCCTTTTGGGTGGCTATCATAGCCTACTAAGAAACCAATTTCAGCTTTGTCATCAAGTTTCTTTCTAAGCTCATCTGGTTTATGTACATAAGCCAAACATCCATAAACCTTGAATTTTTCATAATTAATTTCTGAATCTTCACCATACCACATCAAATCAGGGATATTTCCTTGCAAGCTTGAAGAGGGTAATTTATTTTGTATGCTATTGGCAGTTAGCAATGCCTCTTCCCACAAGTAGTTGGGTAAGACACTATTTTTAATCATTGATCTAACAGCATTCATCAAGGTCCTATTTCTTCTTTCTACCACACCATTTTGTTAAGGACTGTATCTACAAGTTAATTGTCTTCTAATGCCATTAGCTATGCAAAAGCTTTTAAATTTGGCTGAAAGATACTCTCCTCCTCGATCAGACCTTATGCATTTTAGTTTCTTCCCTGTTTGTCTCTCAGATTCTGTCACAAACTGTTTAAATGCAAACACGGCTTGAGATTTGTTGGCCAGTAAATAGCATTTGCATTTTCTGGTATAATCATCAATAAAGGTAATGAAGTATCTTTTTCCAGTTCTACCTCTGACATTCAGTGGTCCACACAAATCAGTGTGGACTAGCTCTAAAATCTCTTTGGTCTTTTTGTTTGATTTGAGAAAAGGCAACCTGTTTATCTTACCCAGCATACATCCTTTACATATATGACCTTTTTCACTATTTTCATATTTAATGAATCCTTTCTTTGCTAGCAACTTAAGATTATTGAAATGAGTGTGTGCTAATCGATTATGCCACAACTCAAACTCAGATAGCATCAGAACTTGACAAGATAGATCATTGGTATGCTCAAGTTGAAACAATTTTCCAACACGTTTAGCATGAAATTTGATTTCATTATCAAGCCAAATGTTACAACCATCATCATCAAATACAACTCTGTAGCCCAAGTCAACTAACTGACTAACAGATATTAGATTTTTTATTATTCCTGGCACACACAAAACATTTTTAATATCCATTATGTTTCCATGCAAATCCCACAATTGGAGCAATCCTCTTCCTTCAATCTTTTGCAAAGCTCCATTTCCAACTTGAATGCTTCTAGATTCTCCTTGTTCTAAATTTTTGAGCAATTCAGCAGTGTGAACTACTGATCTTTCAGCTCCACTATCAACTACAAGAGCATGAGATTGATTGTTAGCATGGATTTTGTTTTCAAGAACTGAGTTTAACAAATTTACCTCATTTTTATCAACAATTTTTCCACCTTCTTCATGCTCTTGTGTAATGAAAGCACCAGCAGACCTCCTTCCTCCTCCTCGGCCTCTTGAAGTATTTTTGCCTCTATTGAATCCTCCTCTTCCTCTTCCAAACTCTTTAGGAGTAGGGCACTTAGAGGCTAGATGCCCTTGACCATCACAAGTGTAACAGTAAAACTCATTTTTCTTAAGCTTGGGGGCAGTTACTTTTAATGTGGCCAGGCTCATGACAAAAGTAACAAATGGTTTTGTCTTGTTTCTTACTACCAGCATACAAGATTTCAGTCTCCTCTTCAACTCCTTTAGTGACCTTTTTCTGCTCAACCTCAGTTCTAATAATGGTTCAGCCTCATCTCCATTTTTTGCAACATTTCTAATAAATAAGCCCAATTGCTCATTATCCATGACAGCTCTTGCAATGGCTAAAACTTGGTACCTCTCAGATAACTCTACTCCAGCCCCTCCTAAATCTGCCACTATGTTATTGAAGAAGTCTGACACGTCATCCTCTTCATGCAGCTTAAGATTTCTTAGTTCTTTGTCCAACAAATCTATTTGTGAAGAGGTTTTCTCCTCATAATGCTTAAGCATAAACATCCACATTTCTCTAGGGGTCTTATTTCTTAATTTCAGCCTAATTGTAGGACTAACCTTACAAGCAATAATTCCTTGTGCCTCTTTAATATTGGCCTGGCTAGAACGACCCCTTGCTCCACTGCTTTCTCCAAAAGTAGCATCTCCACTACTAGCAACATCTCCATCTCTTTCCTGTCCCTCTGCAGTAGAGACAGCAACAACACTAGAACCTGCAGCTTGGTTTGCAACACCTGCACTAGTGACAACAATAGCAGGATCAACAAGATCCCATAAGTCTTCAACCTCCAATACATGCTTTACAGCATCTTTCCATATCTGAAAGCCAGAGCCTCCTTTATACACTTCAACTGTGGCCAAAAGACCAGCACCAAATCGGCTTGACATTATCAAATGATCACCTGTGTGCTCTGATACCAGATGTAGAAATTTTAACACATAAGTCAGTACAACTTAACCTCTCAAGAAGAATTTTGATTCCAACTTCTTACACGACTTAATTTCCAATATAACACTAGGCACAAATAATCCAACTTGTTCACCCTTACATTCACAAAAGCTTTAGCTTAAATGTTCCACAGTTCAAATAATACCATAACATATTAGCCAAAGTTTGAACTTTGAATTGTCATTAAACCCAAAATACTGCAGTGAAATTATACCAGACTTTCTTCAATTGATCCGAACTGGATCCCAACCTGGATCGTCTATATGCTGATCCGTTAAATTCGCTGTGTAACTCCCTATCGACTGAGCATCTCCTTATACTTGGAAATCTACCGACAAGCCTATAGATCCGGAGAAGATAGGCGTCCATAAATTTCGGGCTTTCCAAATATCCCACAGGCCGACTTGAGTCAAAAGACTTGTTGACTCATTTGACTAGACGGGCACAAAACCCTAATCTGCGGGCTGGGGTTACCTGAAGTTTTCTAGCGGACGTAGCGACGTCCGGGTAGTAGCAGCCCGCCGACCTAATTTTTCAATCATTGGTTGACCTACTGCCACTGCTTCGCATAGGTCACCTGGCTTCAATTATCTGCTACTAGCAACAACCGTATTCCTTATGCAATGACCTCAAATTCCAACAGGATTGAGCAGCAAAAACAGGTTCACAACTGGCTTCTAGCAGGAGACTTTAATAATACTCCCCTTTGGGACCAAAAGCTTGGAAAAAAACTGAATATGACTAAAAATGAAAGGTGTGAATGGGATAAATTGGTTGGTACTTTTGTGTATCATCCCCCTTCTTCTTCAACCACTTAACTCTTGGAGCAACAAAAGGAAGGGGCCTGAAAGAACTTTCTGTCTGTTGGATAGATTCCACCTTCTCAGCTAGCTTAGATCTATGGGATCAAGTTCTCATTAAGTCTGATTGCAGCAACTCCATCTCTGATCACTTTCCACAGGTCTTGGAGACACTTGCATATACCTCTCGGGCTGATAAGGTAAGTACTCCTTTCAAGTTTAACGTTCAGCTTTTACAAGTTGAGCAATTTCGTTCTCAATTAAGGGAATTTTATCTATCTCTTCCTAAGCTTGGAAATAGTAGGTCAATGACTGGCTTTATACAGAAGTTAAAAACTTTGAAAGACTGGATCAAGAAATGGGGCAGGGCAGAAAAGAAGAAGCAACAAAAAATGAAATTTATGCTCAAATAAAAAAAGTAAGAGAGCCTTTATTTCTTGATAAAGACAACCAGTCCCTGCAGGATCTGGAGGATCAATTGGAAATTAAAGTCAAACATGTTGAGGAATTGGAGGCTCAATCCTTGGCTAGCAGACGCAAATGCCAGTATGTTAACCTAATGGACAAAAGTAGTTCCTCCTTTTTCTTTAGAGCTGCTAAAAGTCAGATCATTAATAATAGCATCATTTCAGTCCAGGATGAACAGAGCAATGTCATTCACGGGCAGCAAGGCTCGGAGATATCATGAGCTGTTTGATAAGAAGCCTTCTAACCAGCTTGATATTGAGAATTTTTTCAGCATGATTGACTCTGACTCTCCACCAGTTAACAATGAGTCCCTTGTGGCTGTTCCACAAAAACAGGAAATTCTCCTCACCTTGAACTCGATGGCTTCTGGAAAAAGTCCAGGACCAGATGGCTTCCCCCCAGAATTCTTCAGGGAATTCTGGGATGTTATGCAGGATGACATAACAACCTTTATACAAAGGGCTTGGCTGGCAGATAGTTTACACCCTGCAGTTAATGCTAGACTTATTGCACTGGTTCCTAAAGTGGATAAGCCTGTAGGCTTTTCTGATTGGAGGCCAATCTCTTTAACCAATACCACTTATAAAATTTTGGCTAAACTACTAGCTAATAGAGTCAAGCCTGCTCTGGAAAGAATTATTAGTTCCCTCCAGACTGCCTTTCTCCCTGCCAGGAGCATTCTTGATAATTTTATTGGTGCATATGAAGGATTACACTGGAATAAACTCTCTAAACAGAATTGCATGCCCTTAAAGCTTGATTTCAAAAGGGCCTTTGACACCATTAATTGGGATTTTTTATATAAGGCCATGGAGTCTCTTGGTTTCTCACAGCAGGTAATTAATTTGGTTTTTGCTTTCAATAAGGATGCTAGATCTGCAGTCTTGGTCAATGGATGCCCCTCCTCTTTTTTCCCTTGCAAAAGAGGAGTAAGGCAAGGGTGCCCCCTTGCCCCTTACCTTTTCCTTATTGTTGCTGAGATGGTGACCAAGGTTACACTCAAACTCCAGGAGACTGGACAGATTAAATGCCTTCAGATGCCAAATGAAAGTAAGCCTCTTTCTTTGATGCAGTATGCTGATGATATGTTTGTTTTTCTTGAAGATGATGGGAAAAGTATCTTCACTTTTTTATCTGCTATGGAGACCTTTGGTAAAGCCTCGAGTGTGCTGTTAAACAGATCCAAATGCACTATTCTTTTGAACTCCACTGAGAAAGGTATGGCCACCAAATTGCTGGGACTTCCTCTTGCACCTGATATGAATCTACATGGTCTTTGGTCTTCAATCACAAACAAAATTAAAAGGAAATTCATGATGTATCTTGCCTCTCTTTCCTTGGCAGTTAGAGTGGAAATTGCCAATACAGTAATAGCCAGCACTCATATTTACTTCTCATCTGCAATTGTGGCAGATAAGGCAACTTATGGGAAAATTGAGTCTGCCATTAGAAAGTTCATTTGGCAGGGGGATTACAAGGTTGCTTGGCAGAATCTCATTACTCCAAAGGATTCTAGAGGCCTTGGTTGTAAGGACCTCTTCAAGCAAGCAGAGGCCCTACCTGCAAAGCTGATCTGGCGTGCTCTTTGTTTTTCTCATAACTCTCCTGCTATGTCTTTCATCAGGTACTGGATCCAGCAATCTAAACCAGTGGGAAGCAACACCAGCTTCCAGACTCGGCCTTTTACCAATTAACAGCAGGTCCCCATACATCTTCTATCATGAAGCGACTTTTGGAGGCCTGGAACTTTTGGCGACTCATGCTGATAACTTCCACAAGATAAGCTCAAATTTCCATTTCTTTTGACATCACAATTTGCTCCCAACGGAGGCAGGGTGTTTGGCCCTCAAACATCCAAGGAAATACAAAGAATGGAGTGATGCAGGTTTTAAATCCATTGTTGACCTCAGATGCAATGGAAGATGGCTTACCTGGCAGGAAATGGCAACAAAAATTAGTAGTTCTCAGGTAAACAAGAAGATATTTTCTTCAATCTCTCAGTCCCTGAGCAATTGAGAAGACTCATCAGATCCTATTTCATGGAGTTGTGAAGGGAAAAAGAACTACAGTGTGTCCAGAATTTACAGAATGATCATTCACCCCTCAGATCTCAAGGTCACTACAAAATGGGGGGTGTACACAACAAGAGGCAATTAAGATAATTATTGATGGTTGGCAGGCCTATTGTGCTAAAAAGATCCTCTTATTTAGATGGCTGCTGTTGAACCAGAGTTTGTCCACCAATGACAGACTAGCTAAATATAAGGCAGCATATTCCAATATCTGCCCATTGGGCTGCCAGCTCCCAAAATCCAATCTGCATGTTTTTCAATGCCCTCGACTTCTGCCCTTTTGGGTCTGGGCTCAAAATCTCTGTATGGCCACCCCTGGTTCCTCATCTCAGAAATTCTTTGTCTTTTTGAATTTTTCAAGTGCCTTTTGTGGTACCTTGAGGACATTGGCCCTCTGGTCCATATGGAAACATCGAAACAGAGTCCTGCATGATCAGAAAACTTTCAATCTTAATTGGATCAAAGCCTGCTTTCAATCCTTGCTGGTCGAGACTGCCATAGCTCATAGAAGATGCAAGGGTTCATCACATGACAAGAATTGGGATTCTCTTGGAAATTACCATGGTTTCTATATTTTTTTTAAATTGTCTATTACTGATGCTGATGTTGACAATGACAGATTTTGTAACCGAGCATTATGATATGGTCATCCCTCCTGGACGAGGGAGATATGACCCGAAGCCGACTTTTGAGCAGTGGACAAAGGGGCAGATCAAAGCTAAAATGATTACTCTGGAGCAGCACATCTGGGCCCAGACAGCTATTGGGGTTATTCTGGAGTATGAAGATCTGTGGTGGTGGAATGATCTGAATATTCATTTTGCTGCCAAATGGGAAGAGCATTTTGACATAACTTCAGAGATTATGCTGCAATTTATGGTCCATACCCCTCTGGATCTAGACGAGCTCGAGATAGTGTTTCAAATTGTGCAGGCTGATCCACTGGAATTTGCCTTGGGCTATGAATGAAGGAATGAACGAGCTGTTTTTCATCTGAACAATCACATACATATTGGTGTCTCTTCTTAATTTTGTGGTACAGTTAATTTTGCTTATCTAGCTGTGTTCTTTTTCAGCCCCTTCCTTTTTGGGATGAGTAAGCATTGCAAAGGTTTATTTTTTCCTTTGCAATTGCTGTACATATTCATGTAATCTCTCTTTTGCATGTTAGAAATAGAGAATCCAATTCAACCTATTTCTATAAATTGCTTGATGAATTTGTGGATAACACCAAGACAATGATTATTACATGAGATATCTAAGACAACTTATTCAATTCGAAACAATATCAATAAGAAACCATTGGAATTACTGTAGCTAATATACTGTAGCAAAGGGATTGACCCTAACACTGTAGCAAGGTTGACCCGATGAGTAATCAACCTAGAACTGCAATTTCGATCAGAAATTCCTCCTTAGATTTATCCCAGACCAGCTCAAATCCCCGAGCCAGCCTCTCTGATCCTTTATTTAATGAACCTCGGCGGTTATGGCACTGGAATCGGCCGCTTTGCCGAGCTGCTATTCATATGGAGTTTCCCTCCATAGTTTCGGGGCAGCACATCTTATATTTACAAATATAAGTTCAATGAAACCATTGAACCATTGTCACCTTATACACAAAATATACCCTATAGATAGTGAAGCCCTTAGGGCTATACCATAGAGCAAGGTATCCACTGTAGGATCTGAGAGTGTATTCTGTACAATTTTGTGTACACTCTCAGTAATGTTGGAATTTGTTATTGCATAATCTTCTAGGAAGATTGTCTCAAAGAAGAAAACCTAGTTCAATGATACACAGTACAGAATTCAGTGGTTGCATAAGGGGGTTGCACCATTGATCATTATGGTTCATATAAACCTAAAGTTAAGTTAATAAGATTCAATGGTTGCAGGTTGATTAAATATTCGGGGGCAAAGGTCGGCATTACTATTCATATAATGGTGAGGTGGAAACGAAATTGGTGGCAAACCAAAAGAAACACTGCTACAAGGCCGGGACCGACCTGCGAATTCCACTGCTAAACCGACGAAGATTACAGTTAAATGAGGGGAAGACGTTGATAGAAGATATACTGTAGGGGAGAACCGATCATTCGAATATGGGAGCTTGATGTTCGATCTGTATAAAGGGGAATAACAATGGTTAATAGTCCATTGCTACAGTAACAAAGGTCTATGTGGTTATTTTCGGGTATTAAATTCACATTGTCTTATGGATTAGTGGATTATCAATGATTAAATTGCTCATTGCATAACTCATTGCATAATTCTACAATTGACTTTGTGTAACAACTTTGCTCTAATATTCACATTTGGTATCAGAGCAGGCTAAGTGGAAGTTGTGAAGTTTTGTGCAGAATGGCAAGTAGGTTTGGAGCAAGTCTCTTAAGTGCTGTAGATGTGTATAAAGGGGGTCCTGGATTCCAAGTCTGGAAGGACTCAATTATACACATTCTAGAAGTGGAGGAGCTATGGGATCTGGTTAATCCTTTAGGAGAAAGCTTATCCAGTAATGGCATAAGGTCAAATGCTAGTGCTGTTGCTAGATCTGGAGGAGGAACAAGTGCTAATGAATCTGAGAGTTCAGGAGAAGTGAACTCTGCAGAATCTGCTGAAGGTATCAAAGGGACAAAAACAGAATGAGGCACAAGGAATCATCTCTTCCAAGGTAAGTCCTACTATAAGATTGAAATTGAGAAATAAGACTCCAAGAGAAATGTGGTTGTATTTGATAAAACATTTTGAAGAGAAGACGTCCTCTCAAATAGATCTGCTTGACAAAGAACTAAGAAACTTAAAGTTACGTGATGAAGATGATTTGTCTGATTTTTTTAACAAATTTGACAATATTGTGGCTGATTTGGCTGCTGCTGGAGTTGATTTATCTGAAAGGTTCCAAGTGCTTACCATAGCTAGAGCAGTAATAGAAAATGAGCAATTGGGACTCTTCATAAGGAATGTGGCCAAAAATAGAGACGAGGCAGAGAGTATCTTGAGGACTGAGGTTGAACAAAAAAAGGTTGCTAGAGGCAATGATGATGAAGGAGCAGAAATCTTGTATGCTGGAAAAAAGGGGAAAGGATCAGCAAGAAAAATAATTTGCTATAACTGCAATGAGGAAGGGCATGTAAAGAATAATTGCCCCAAATTAAAAAGGGAATTTAATTGCTTTAATTGTGGAGGCAGGGGTCATCTGGCTGTTAAGTGCCCAACTCCAAGAGACTATAAAGGGAAAAGCAATGCTGGTAGAAAAACAGATGCAAGGGGAAAAGGAGGAAGAAAACCTGCAGGAGCTTTTATTGCAAAAGAACATGATCAAGAAGAAAAAGAATGCACTGAAGATGAGGAAGAGGTAAGTGGTGAATTTGCCATACTTCATGGAAAGATTGCTAACAAAAACTCTCATTCTCTTGTAGTTGATAGTGGAGCTGAAAGATCAGTAGTACAAACTACTGATCTGCTCAAGAAAATTTCCAAGAATCATACAAGGAGTGTGCAAGTAGGGAATGGAGCATTGCAAACCATTGAAGCAAGAGGACTGTTGCAGCTATCAGACTTAGAAGGAAATATAGTTGACATTGAAAATGTTTTATGTGTGCCATTAAGAACTTGATTTCTGTTAGTCAATTAGTAGATCTTGGCTATAGAGTCAACTTTGACTCTCAAGGATGTAATATCTTTATGGGAAATGAAAAAAAGTTTGTTGCAAAGCGTGTTGGCAATCTCTTTCAGTTGGATAATCCAGTGTACAATGGTATTAATGCAGTGAGTGCTTCAGATTTTAAACTTTGGCACAGCAGGTTAGCACACACTCATTTTAACAATGTTAAGAGCTTAGCACAAAAGGGTTTGATTGAATGCAATAGTAAAGATTCAGGAAAACTAGTTTGTGAAGGATGTGCTTTGGGAAAACTTAACCGGTTGCCTTTTAAGAGAAGAAAAAAACGAGCTGGAGAAATATTGGAGCTTGTGCACACTGACTTGTGTGGACCATTGAATGTGAGAGGAAGATCAAATAAGAGGTATTTTATATCTTTCATAGATGATCATTCAAGAAAATGTAAATGCTATTGTTTAGAAAGAAAATCACAAGCATTGAATGCTTTCAAGCATTATGTGACTGAAATGGAAAGACAAACTGGAAAAAAGGTGAAGTGCATTCGATCAGATAGGGGAGGAGAATACTTGTCCTCAAAATTCAGACTTTTTTGCATTGCTAATGGGATAAAAAGGCAATTGACTTGTAGGTACACTCCTCAGCAGAATGGTGTTGCAGAAAGAAGAAATAGGACACTGATGGATGCGGTCAGATCAATGATTAAGGCTAGTGGACTACCTAACTATTTGTGGGAAGAAGCATTGAAGACTGCTGTAATTATACAAAATAGGCTGCCATCTTCGAGCATACAAGGTAACATCCCTGAACTTGTTTGGTCAAATAACAATACTAGTCTAGATTATGATGTATTTAGGGTGTATGGATGCCTGGCATATACTCATATCCCTTCAGAGCTAAGGAAAAAATTAGACAACAAAGCTGAAATAGGCTTCTTGGTAGGATATGATGAAGAAAGTAAAGGATATAGAATTTTTGTTTCGAGTTCAAAGTCAGTGATAGTCAGCAAAGATGTTTTGTTTGATGAAAATCTTGTCTATAAAGATAGACAACATAAAAAACTAGCTGAACAAAACAGGGACAAAGTTGTAGACTCTTGTGAAAGACAAATGGAGGCTATTCTAGACAATGATGATGATGCAGCAGACCATACAGAAAACATATCAGAAATTGAAAAAGGCCAGCGAGAGAACAATATGGAAAAAACAGGGGCTAAAAGTAAAAGGAAATCACAAGCTGAAAAATTAGTGGAGGAAGCAAATGTGGACAAGGAAATTTATGGAAGAAATGAGACTGGCAGAAGCAAAAGACTTGAAGTTTTAGGGCATGACTATGATCAAATCATGGCATTGGTTGCAGATGAAGATATTCCAAGGACAGTAGAAGAGGTACTAAATTGTTCAGACAAAGCCAAGTGGGAGGAAGCCATGAAAGATGAACTTTCTTCTTTTGATGAAACAGAAACATATGAGCTTGTTGATCACCCAACTGATCACAATGTAATTGGAAGCAAATGGATATTTAAAATCAAAGAAGGTGTGGATGGCTCAAGAAAGTATAAAGCTCGCCTTGTTGCTCAAGGGTTTACACAAAAGAAGGGGAAAGACTTTGAAGAAACCTACTCACCCATTGTAAAGCTTACAAGTATAAGAGTATTATTGGCATTAGCAAATGCTTTGAACTTAGAATTACATCACATGGATGTAAAAACAGCCTTTTTAAATGCAAGATTGGATGAAAAGGTTTATATGAAGCAGGCCCCAGGATATAAACAAGGCAAGAATAAAGTCTGGAGATTGAATAGGGCGGTTTATAGGCTGAAACAGGCTCCAAGGGAGTGGTATATGTGTATAAACAACTATCTCAGAGATCAGGGTTTTGAAAAAATGCAAAATGATGGCAACATATATAGGTACAAAGTTGAGAATAATTATTGCATCATAGCTTTGTATGTAGACGACTGTATCATGTTTGCTAATGACTCAAAAGTATTGAATTTGTGCAAAAATATTCTGAAAGCTAGATATAAGATGACAGATTTGGGAGAGTTGAAGCAATTTTTGGGAATTGAGGTCACAAGGAATAGACAAGAGGGCCGGTTGAAGTTAACTCAAAGTAGACACATTGAGAATATGTTGAACAGGTTCAATTTAACAAATGCTCATGAGGTAAAAACACCAATAGTCCTTGGTCATAGGTTGACAGAAGAAAAGGAAAGGACAGATAAAGAAATAATGGAAATGGAAAAGATACCCTATAGAGAACTAGTTGGATGTTTGCTGTATTTAGCAAACAATAGCAGACCCGACATTTCTTATGTTGTAAACATTCTCAGCAGAAAATGTAACAATCCTTCCAAAGATCATTGGCTGGCAGGAAAGAGGGTCTTAAAATATCTGAAAGGTACTGCAAATCAAGGAATAACATTTGACTCAAAGGATCTTAGTATTCATGCTTATAGTGATGCAGATTGGGCTGGTGACTTGGCATCACGAAAATCTACATCTGGTTATGTAGTTTTCTTAGCAGGAGGAGCCATTAATTGGAAGTGTAAGAAACAAAGTGCAATAGCATTATCCTCAGCTGAAGCTGAATATGCAGCATCTTCATTAGTAGCAAGGGAAATTGCATGGTTAAGAAGATTATTAGAAGAGCTTGATTGCAAACAAATGGCAGCTACTGAAATATTCACTGACAGTCAAAGCTGTATTGCTATTGCAAAGAATCCCATTGATCATGAGAGAACTAAGCATATTGAATTAAATATGCATTTTATCCGAGAGATGGTCTCAAAGAGTTACATTAAGCTAGTGTATGTGAATACTTCTCAACAAGTGGCTGATGTGTTCACAAAGGCCCTGCCAGAAAGTAAGTTTATGCAGTTCAGAAATGCACTCAAAGTTTTGTAACTATGCAATGGAGGAGGAATCTAATTTATTTTTATCATTGCATAATGAGTGAGAATAGTGAACTTTATGCCAAAGGGCTTGTCAAATCTGACAATGCAGTTCAGACATGCATTGTATAACTGCTGAAAGTTGTGCAGACTAGGCTCAAAGCCTCAGTAGTGAAGTTATGCAAGTGCTAAAAGCATTGTTAAAATGTTAGTGCAGTTCAGACATGCACTGAAATGTTGCTGGAGGTTGAGCAACCCAGGCTGAAGGGATCTTTAAATAAATTCATGTTGCTCGGATATATTCTCAAAAATGTTGCTGTGAATCATACAGGTTAGGCCGAAAGCCTCATGAAGTAAAAGAGTGCAGTTCAGACATGCACAGACAAATGTGACTAAGGTGAAAGACATAAGATTATGCAATAAAGGAGGAATGTTGGAATTTGTTATTGCATAATCTTCTAGGAAGATTGTCTCAGAGAAGAAAACCTAGTTCAATGATACACAGTACAGAATTCAGTGGTTGCATAAGGGGGTTGCACCATTGATCATTATGGTTCATATAAACCTAAAGTTAAGTTAATAAGATTCAATGGTTGCAGGTTGATTAAATATTCGGGGGCAAAGGTCGGCATTACTATTCATATAATGGTGAGGTGGAAACGAAGTTGGTGGCAAACCAAATTAAAAAAGAAACACTGCTACAAGGCCGGGACCGACCTGCGAATTCCACTGCTAAACTGACGAAGATTACAGTTAAATGAGGGGCAGACGTTGATAGAAGATATACTGTAGGGGAGAACCGATCATTCGAATATGGGAGCTTGATGTTCGATCTGTATAAAGGGGAATAACAATGGTTAATAGTCCATTGCTACAGTAACAAAGGTCTATGTGGTTATTTTCGGGTATTAAATTCACATTGTCTTATGGATTAGTGGATTATCAATGATTAAATTGCTCATTGCATAACTCATTGCATAATTCTACAATTGACTTTGTGTAACAACTTTGCTCTAATATTCACAAGTAATGTAAACTTAAGTTTATAATGTCCTTCAGTGCAACCCCTGTACAGATAAACATGCACACTTAAGGATCAAACCTTGAACTGTTTGTGCATTTTGAATATGAATTTTGTGATGAACTACTTACAATTCCAACATTCCTCCTTCATCACACAATTCCCTGACATTCATATCAGACTTGAATTGCTTAAATTTAATTTCTGGCAGTGCCTTTGTAAAAATGTCTGCGACCTGCTTTGCTGTATTTGCATACACCATTTCAATATAACGTCGAAGTGTATGTTTAACTCAATGTGTTTAGTCCTCTCATGATGCACGGGATTCTTCACTATAGCTATGCAGCTCTGACTGTCTGTGAGAATTTGTGTAGGACCATTCTGCTCATAGCCTAGTTCCTCCATTAATCTCCTTAACCAACCAATTTCCTTGGCAACCAGAGATGAAGCTGAATATTCAGCTTCTGCTGAAGACATGGCAATTGTTTGGGGTCTGGGTTCGGGAACTCCTGGAAGACAGCCCTCTGTGAGGACCCGTGGATCTAACAGGAGAGTCCGGGGGACTATGTCACGCGGGATTTGCAAGAAGAGAAGAAGAAAAAGAAAACAGAACAAATGAGAGGAAAATGATAAGCTTCCTTGATATCAATGATGAACATACATGAGCTCTCGCAATAGAGAGAAGAACTGAAAGGAGACAAGACTCAAAACTCATCTAGAACTCATGTGCGAGCTCTAGTCATATATATAGTACAATGGCCTTGGGCCCAATATAGACACTCTGACTGATCTCGGTGCCGACTCCTGGAAGGAGGCCTGATTTGCAGGAATGTGGGCGGTGCCTCTTGAAGTGCCTAGAATCATGCTGACGCTGACGCGGGCGGTGACGGGCCGTCACTTGTCTGAGCGGCGCCTCTTGATAGGCTTTGACTGCGTGGTCTGCTGCTTGGTCTTCTGCTGAGCCTTTGATGGCTGACCCGTGGCTGACTGAGGATCCTTGAGCTTGACCTGGTCTGTCGTATGCATGAATAGTCCTGTACCAGGAGGCACAGGACTAACAGCAATAGCATTTTGTTTCTGCTTTTCCAATTGATTGCTCCTCCACCTAACAATACCACAAATCCAGATGTGGATTTTCTGTTTGACAAGTCTCCTCCCCAATCTGCATCACTATATGCACTTAGCTTCAAATTTGTTGAGTTGAATGTTATTCCATGAGTCTTTGTTCCCTTTAGATATTTCAAGACACGTTTTCCTGGTATCCAATGATCCCTGGTAGGATTGTTACACCTTCTGCTTAAGATATTCACAATATATGATATCTGGCCTGGTGTTGTTTGCTAAATATAACAAACAACCAACTAATGACCTGTATGGAACATTTTCCATTTCCTTTATATCCTTTTCAGTAAGGACTACTTCTTCTGTCAATCTATGACCAGGAACAACATGGGTTTTCGAGGGGTGTGCATCAACAAGATTAAATCTTTTCAGCATGTTATCAATATGTTTGCATTGCTGCAATTTTAAAACCTTTTGATCCCTGTTTCTGCATACTTCAATTCCCAAGAAGTTTTTCAACTCTCCTAGATCTGACATTTCAAATCTTGAGCTCAATATTCCCTTGCAATGGTTTAGAATATTTAGATGATTTGCTGCCATAATACAGTCATCAACATACAAAGCTATGATGCAAAAGTTTTCTGCCTGCTTATACCTGTAAAGGTTGCCATCATTTTTGAATTTCTCAAAGCCTTGCTCCTTAAGGAAATTGTCCATGCAGACATACTATTCTCTAGGGGACTTCTTCAGGCCGTACACATCTCTATTTAGCTTCCATACTTTATTGATTTGCTGCTCAAACCCTGGTGCTTGTTGCATAAAAACCTTTTCCTCCAATTTGGCATTTAAAAATGCTGTTTTCACATCCATATGATGTAGCTCAAGATCTTGTGCATTTGCTAGTGCAAGTAAAGTTCTAATGCTGGTTAATTTCACAATAGGAGAGTATGTCTCATCGAAATCTAATCCCTGTTTTTGTGTGTATCCTTTTGCCACGAGTCTTGCCTTGTATTTTCTGCTACCATCAGCATTTTCTTTTATTTTAAATAGCCACTTGCAGCCTATTACATTTTCTCTGATAGGATTATCAACCAAGTCATATGTTTGAGTTTTCTCAAATGATTCCAACTCATCCTTCATGGCTTTACGCCATTGCTCTTTATGTTCACTTTCAATTGCTTCATCATAGGACTGTGGTATTGTGATGTTTTCAAGAATGGCCATGATTTGTTCATGTTCATGTTCATGTTCAACGTGTTGCTTTTCTAGCCTTCTGCTCCTTCCCAAATCATTTCTGCCATACTGAGCAATATTTTCATGAACATCTTCCAAAAGCCTTTCTGCCTGTGTCTTTCTTTTGCTGGCAGTACCTGGTAGCATGACTTTGTTAGCAATACTTTCTGTCCCATTGTTTTCATTGATTACATCACCATGAGATTCTGTCAAAGTATCTTCTCCTTCTTGATCAGACTCAATGTCTATGCTTTGCTGGACCTTAGTTTCAGCCTTGTCTCTTTTATCATTGTCTGCTTTCCTTTGATGCCTATCTTTGTAGAACACATGTTCATCAAACAAAGTATCTCTGCTAATAACTATTGTTTTGCTTTCTGGCACATAAACTCTATACCCCTTTGATTCTTCATCATACCCCACAAGATAGCTAATGCTTGCTTTATCATCTAATTTCTGCCTTAATTCCTTTGGTACATGTACATATGTTAAACATCCATATGCTTTAAAAAAATCATAGTCAATGCTACCATTATCATTAGACCATAGTAAATCAGGTATGTTACCTTTAATGCTCGATGAGGGCAGTTTATTTTGAATCATTATTGCAGCATTCAAAGCTTCCTCCCACAGGTAATTTGGCAAGCCACTCCTCTTGATCATAGATCTCACAGCATCCATAATGGTTCTGTTTTTCCTTTCAGCTACTCCATTTTGTTGGGGGCTGTACCTGCAGGTTTGTTGTCTTCTAATACTATGAGTGATGCAAAAAAGTCTGAATTTAGCTGATAGGTATTCCCCTCCTCTGTCTGACCTGATGCACTTCAATTTTCTCCCTGATTCTCTTTCCATTTCATGCACATATTGTTTGAAAGCATTTAATGCTTGAGATTTTCTTTCTAAACAGTAAACCTTACACTTCCTACTGAAATCATCAATGAAAGATATGAAATATCTTTTATTTGTCCTTCCTTTCACATTTAAAGGCCCACATAGGTCGGTATGTACCAACTCAAGTACATCTCTTGCTCTTGTTTTAGAGTGTTTAAATGGTAACCTGTTAATTTTCCCAAGAATACATCCCTCACACTTGAAATTTTCTGATTTGATATCTTTTTGCATTTCAGCCATCCCTTCTTGGCTAAGTATTTCAAGTTGTTGCAATGAGTATGAGCCAGCCTGTCATGCCATAGTTCAAATTCTGGAGTATTCAGAATATTAATGCTTTCATGACCAGAAGATTCCATTTGGAAAAGATTGCCAACACGTTTTGCATGGAACTTTAATATATTACCAAGATAAATGTTACAACCTTTTGAGTCAAAATTGACTTTGTAGCCTAAATCTACTAGCTGGCTTACAGAAATGAGATTTTTAATAATTGTGGGAACACACAGGACATTCTCAATGTCTACTATGTTCCCATCAAGATCTATGAGCTGCAACAGACCCCTTCCTTCAATTTCTTGAGTATCTCCATTTCCAACTTGAATTCTTCTTGAGTGTGAAGATGAGATGTTTTTCAGTAAGTCAGTAGATTGGACTACTGATCTTTCAGCTCCACTATCAACTACAAGAGTTTCATATTTATTAGCATGCTGATTTTTCTCAACAATGGTAAAAGCAAGACTTACCTCATCTTCTTCATCAGATTTTTCCTTATCTTCTTCCTCCCTAGCCACATAGGTGCCAGCTGGTTTTCTGCCACGACCTCTCCCTGAGTTTGCTTTTCCTCCTCTGCTAGTGGATGCTTTATTTTTGCTTCTGCCATAATCCTTAGGAGTTGGACATTTTGCTGCCACATGTCCCTTACCTCCGCAAGTGTAACAATTGAAGTCTCTTTTATTTTTGGGACACTCATTTTTGAAATGCCCTGGCTCATTACAATTGTAACATGTAGGCTGACTTTTTTTAGCTGCAAAGAGTATTTTAGAAGTTTCCTCCCCTTCTCTCATTATTTTCTTCTGTTCATACTCAGTTCTCAAAGTATTCTCAGTTTCTTCCCTTGTTTTACTCATGTTCCTTATGGTTTTCATTATCACTTACTGCCCTGGAAATTTGCAAGACCTGACTTCTTTCAGAGATGTTCACCCCTGCCCCAGCTAAGTCAGCAACTATATTATCAAAGGTGTTAAAAAAATCTGATACATCTCCTTCTTCTTTTAGCTTTAGATTTCTTAACTCAGTTTCAAGAAGATCAATTTGGGAGGAAGTTTTTTCCTCAAAATGTTTCAAGAGATATGACCACATTTGCCTCGGATTCATATTTCTAAGTTTAAGCCTAATGGTGGGGCTTACCTTGCATGTGATTATTCCTTGGGCTTCTTTGAGTCTTGAATATAAGGACCTCCATGTCCTTATTAGACTGCTACCTGCTACACCTTCTGCATTTGGTGGCACAGCACCTGCATTTTGCCTCATATTAACTGAACCTTCAGAAACTGACCTTGTGAGAGTATTGACGTCCATATTGGTTACACCATCTGGATCTACAAGATCCCAGAGATCCTCCACTTCCAGAATGTGTTTGACTGCATCTTTCCAAACTTGAAAACCTGGTCCTCCCTTATAAACTTCTACAGTGCTTAGTAAACTAGCTCCAAATCTGCTTGACATGATGAACCACTTCCCTTTGAATGCTTAGAACCTGGTAATTGCTCTGATACCAATGTTAGAAATAGAGAATCCAATTCAACCTATTTCTATAAATTGCTTGATGAATTTGTGGATAACACCAAGACAATGATTATTACATGAGATATCTAAGACAACTTATTCAATTCGAAACAATATCAATAAGAAACCATTGGAATTACTGTAGCTAATATACTGTAGCAAAGGGATTGACCCTAACACTGTAGCAAGGTTGACCCGATGAGTAATCAACCTAGAACTACAATTTCGATCAGAAATTCCTCCTTAGGTTTATCCCAGACCAGCTCAAATCCTCGAGCCGGCCTCTCTGATCCTTTATTTGATGAACCTCGGCGGTTATGGCACTGGAATCGGCCGCTTTGCCGAGCTGCTATTCATATGGAGTTTCCCTCCATAGTTTCGGGCCAGCACATCTTATATTTACAAATATAAGTTCAATGAAACCATTGAACCATTGTCACCTTATACACAAAATATACCCTATAGGTAGTGAAGTCCTTAGGGCTATACCATAGAGCAAGGTATCCACTGTAGGATCTGAGAGTGTGTTCTGTACAATTTTGTGTACACTCTCAGTAATGTAAACTTAAGTTTATAATGTCCTTCAGTGCAACCCCTGTACAGATAAACATGCACACTTAAGGATCAAACCTTGAACTGTTTGTGCATTTTGAATATGAATTTTGTGATGAACTACTTACAATTCCAACATTGCATGTAATATCAAAGCTGCCTTAACCTTGTTAGTCCTGTGCCTCCTGGTTCAGGACTATTCATGCATACGACGGACCAGGTCAAGCTCAAGGATCCACAGACAGGCGAAAATGTCAGCCGGCCCAAAGCCCAAAGAGACAAAGCGGCAGACCACGCAATCAAAAGCCGTCTGTCAACAAGAGGCGCCCGCTCGGACAAGTGACGCCCGCCCGTCCGCACTTCCGCGTCAAGATCAGCGTGATTCTAGGCACTTCAAGAGGCATCGCCAACATTCCTGCAAATCAGGCCTCCTTCCGTGAGAGCGGCAAGAGATCGATCACCGGAGTGTCTATATTGGGCCAAAGGCCATTGTACTATATATATGAGTAGAGCTAGCACATGAGTTTTTAGATGAGTTTGAGTCTTGTCTCTCTTAGTCTTCTCTCGATTACCCGTAGAGCTCATGTATGTTCATCATTGATATCAAGGAAGCTATCATTTTCCTCTCAAAAAAAAAAATTCAAGAGGCACCGCCAACATTCCTCCTGAATCGGGCCTCCTTCCGTGAGTCCAACGAGATCGGTCAGGAGTGTTCTATATTGGGCCAAAGGCCATTGTACTATATATATGAGTAGAGCTAGCACATGAGTTTTCTAGATGAGTTTTGAGTCTTGTCTCTCTTAGTCTTCTCTCGATTAGCGAGAGCTCATGTATGTTCATCATTGATATCAAAGGAAGCTATCATTTTCCTCTCATTGTTCTCTTTTGTTCTGATTTCTTCTTCTTGTTCCTTTCTTGCAAATCCCGCGTGACATAGTCCCCCTTGTTCTCCTTTAGATCCAAGGGTCCTCACAGGGCTGTCTTGCGGAGTTCGAACCCGACCCCCAAACACCATGCGTAGCGCCGTCCGGATTCGATTTTCCTTTTCTTCTATCGCCGTAATGTTGTGTCCGGAACTTCACACGCGGAAGAACTTCTTTCCCAGGCCAGTCTCGCTTTGAGCGCCATCATAGAAGGGAAGTTATTCGTGACATCAATGGCTACCTTATGACATTGAGGAGGCCACATGGGGCCCTAGGGCTCGGTCGGCGCCACCCACCCTCGTGTCATGTCTCATCAAATTCTCCGCCTCCGGTAAACATTGCTCCGAAATTCTCAAATCTCCTCATCACTACTGTGCCCTATCCGGCTCCTGCTTGCTCAATCTTACTTTCATACCCCCGCATGCCTTCATCCATCGGGCCTTACGGCCATACGCCTTTGCCTTCACAACCCCTCATCTCCCTCGGTGGGCCAGGATATCCACATGTCTCTTTTGCTCCTCCCCAGGAATTTCCCTTCCCTACATTTCCCACCGCTCTTCCTGTTTACAACCTTACCGACCTCAAAACCAATGATCAGGCACCTCCAGTACCTCCACATCAGAACCCCCTTCATCGTGGGTCCACCTCAATTTCCTCGTCTCATGTTCTGTCATTGAAAGACTTTTACCTCTACCTTTCGGACCCTTTTTAGCCGACTTATCCTACCTTTGGCAACACGAAGGCAAACCATTAGACCAAAGTGCTCAGCCCACATGGAAGAATTTGAGGCTCTGGCTGTCCTAAATGGTCATGTGCAACCTCAACTGAAATTCCACATCTTTTCCACCCACGCTCAAGTTCTCCCTCATCAATGGCTCATGTCCAACAAAAGCCATTGGAAACAAGATTGGTCGAAATGAGAACCGCTTTTCTTTCTCACTATGGCACCACGGATGATGATCAACTTCATCTCAAGCAACTCAATGACCTTCAACAAGAGCCCCATGAGTCCTTTCCGGATTTTGCGGATCGACTTCACATTCTTTCAAGAAAAACTCAAGGAGTACCCCACACACAGCGAATCTTGGTCCGTTTCTTCAAGGACTTCCTCCAAAGCTATCAACTCATGATCAATACTGCGCCCAAAGACTTTGGGAGCAAAGCTATCGATCTTGTCAATCACTCCAATGTTTCCTCCCGTGGCGTGGCTCTTCGGAGAGCTCCCTTTTCCACCCGCCATGGTTCCTCGATGCGTTGTTCAACCTCCACACGCCAATCATAGCAGCCCAGCAATGATCCGTGCCATATCTGCAAATATCAAGGCCACTTGGCAAATGAGTGCAACTCCACCAATGGCCCGCCTCATTGTAGAAGATGCAACATGTGCAATCATGCCACGGAAGAGTGCACTTTGCGACTCATCCTACACCTTCCCATAACAAGATGGTTTCTCAAGTGCAAACAACACCTCGGCACCAATCGCAATATCAAAGAACCACCACTTCGCAGGCGCAACCCAATCAACTCTATCAGCAATGGGGAGCAACAACGGGACCCAACACACGTCCTCCTTTTGATCCTTCGAAGCTCAAGTTATCAATTTGTCAAGAATGGGTCATACCACCACGGCGTGTCCTCAACTTCCACAAGTTCAAAAGTGCGGCTTCACGGCACAAATCAGACCACATCGGTCCGCCTCACGACTTACCAACTCGGATTGCTAATGGCAAACAAGGCCAGCGTCCTGTTCTTCCGGAAGCCACCTCGAGCACCTCAGCAATCACGCTATCAACCAGCTCCTGCAAATCAACCTCAGCTGGATCAACAAGCACAGGAAGAAATTTTTCAGGCACTCAATCCTCCAGTTCAGCCATCAAATTGGGTTGGTTTGGTTTCCGCGCCGCACCGGGCGTCACATCCCTTAACCATTATTTCTAATGGCACGCAACCTGCCTTTGCAGTCGACACCATTCCTCATGGAGAAGAAAAAAAGGTTCACTTTGCCCCTGACTTGGAGAAACTCATGCCGCATGTTATGCCTAAAGTTCGCCAAAGCATTTTGAACCTCATGCAAAGGCTTTGGTCGCCGCGTTGGCTAATGTCCATGCCACCACTAGAGCTCAACAAAGACAAGGCGCACCTTCCACGTCTCAACCTCCACGCTCGGACATATCCAAATATCGCCGCAGAGGTCGACCTACTCAAAGAAGTTCTTTTGCTTCCTTACCACGCACTCCGGCACCTATGGATCCCTTGAGATCCTTTTTCTCATGTGCCTCTCAGGAACTCCAAGAGGAGCTGGCAAAAATCAAAATTCCTCTAAGTCTTGCCACGATTTTGAAACTCTGTCCTGCTCTCAAGGACCGATTACCACTCCCGATTGTTTTGGTTAGTCATTGCTACCTCTACACCCACGGTACATGCCACGGTGGGTAATCAGCAAGTCAACCATGTTCAAATTGACGGAGGTAGTGCAGTCAATCTCATCACGGACAAACTCCGCAAACAAATGGGCATCAAACAACTCTATCGTGCCCCATATGACATCAAATTGGCCAATGGCCATATCACGAGACCTCAAGGCGTCACGCCTCTTCTTCACATCAACATTGGTGATCTCAGATTCCCCTTGGAATTTGGTGTTTGGAAGGCTGGAGAAGATCCAGGTGATTATGAAATGTTGGTCGGCAGACCTTTTCTCCGCCAGGCCAAGAGTATCCATTACTGGGCCACGGATCAGTTAGTCATCACAGATGGTCACCTCAATGCCACCATGGACTTGGAAACAGGCAAAATCATTTCCGCGACAATGCTTTGAACCCTCTCTCTCCGGCCACTCCATTAGGGGCCGCCCGGAATATCTATCAAGTTCAGGCTCCACCTGTCATCCTACCCGAATATGCCGATCCTTGGGGAGAAATGACTCTTGATCGACCGGACCAGGCGGGGCGCTTTGCTTGACCCTTACCGGCTCCTTGCCATCGAATCCAACGTGTTGATCACTTTTCGATGTTTGAACCTCCCGCCGCCCCGTAGATGTACACGTGTCCATGAAGCAACCTCCGCTTGATGAAACTCAAAGAACCTCTCTTTTTCACCACGCAGAGTGCCACGATCCCGTTATGCTTCAACCTCCTGCTCATATTGTCCAGACACCGGAAGTTATCCCCATATTCGAGACTCGGTTGAGATTGTGGACGAGGCAACAATCAGCCGTCGCATTGCCGCAAATCTTCCGCACCCTATCGAAACGGGTCGCCACGCTCTTCAAAAGTTCAAACACATTTTCACCGAGCTACAGAGATCTTCTTGGGATCAACAAAACCTTGGGGAACTCACCATTCCTACCAAGTCCGACGACGCCCAAAGATAGCAACGACGCCAGCTCAACCCCAATTACCGTGATCGCGTCAAGGCGAAATTGACAAACTCCTTGTCTGCAGTTTGATCTATGAGGTCAAACATTCGAATGGGTGAGCCCCATCGTCATTGCACTCAAACACAATGGTAAGATCCGCGATTTGCGTGGACTACCGAAAAGCTCAATCAAAGCCACGGAGCGTGATCATTTTCCACTCCCATTCACGCACCCGTGTTGGAAGGGGTTCTTGACATGAGATGTACTCCTTCATGGATGGTTTTTCGGCTACAATCGGATCTCAATCAAAGAATCGATCAACTCAAGACTACTTTCACCACCCCGGGGGCACTTTTTGCCTACAAGGTAGTTCCTTTTGGATTATCAAACTCTCCATCCACGTTTCAACGTATCATGCTCTCGATTTTCATGATTTTATGAAGGAAAATCCCTTCTGCAAATTTTTCAAGATGACTTCTCCGCCCTCAGCTTCCATGGCTGACCATTTGGATAAATTGAAACTCGTCTTTTCGAAATGTGATGAGTCCCCATTAGTCTCAATCCCAGAAATGCACCTTTTGCGTCACTTCAGTGTGTTGTTGGGACACGTGGTCGCAAAGCGAGGTATCACCACGGATCTGCCAAAATCACCGGTGTGTGCTCAAGGCCCAAGCACCGTAATGCTCAAGGAAACACGCTCTTTCTTGGGTAAGGTCAATTATTACTCCACTTTCATTCCTGGACTCGCAGCCATTGCAGATCCTATTCATAAACTCACGGGTGATGAATCCACCTGGGCTTGGAATTCCCAGGTGGATGCTACTTTCCAACAGTTGAAGCTTTTGCTTACTCAGGCCCCGGTTCTTGTTCCTCCTCAATGGGACAAGCCCTTTCATGTTCATGTCGATGTCTCGGCCTTTGCTATTGGAGCTGTACTTTCTCAAGAATATGATCGCTTAATCGACAAACCCAACAGAATCGCCAGCCGAAACTCAATTACTCACCGCCAACTTCTACCGCCCGCAGGCGTGAAGCCTTGGGTTTAATTTTCTGTGTCCAACGCTTCCGTCACTATCTTTTAGGCAGTCAGATCAAATTCTTTGTTGACCACCAAGCACTCCTTTATTTGATCAACAAATCCACGCCCACGGGCCGCATTGCTCGTTGGGTCCTCCTTCTGCAAGAATTCGCACCTTTTGAAATTGTTCACAAGGCAGGCAAATCTCATGTTGTCCCGGATTATCTTTCACGCATCCACACAGATGATCTCTCCACGGGGGTCTCAGACGCCTTTCCTGACGCTCAACTCTTTCTGGTCACGGCAACACCACATTGGTTCCACGACTTTCGGCGAAGATCTCCTCACGAGCTCTTCCACCCGAGGACGCCACGCTCTCTCGACAAAGCAGCGACAATCCCGCCGACATCAATTTCTCCGCGAGGTCCGCGGACTACACCATGGTTGCGGCCATCTTTACAAAAGGGTAAGGATACCATCCTTCGGTACTTTGTGTTCTCCCCTCATGAGGTCCCGTGAATTGTTCGAGAAGCCCATGAAGGGCTCCGGTGGGTGGTCATTTTCATGGTGACACCACCAAGACGCAAAAATCCTTCTTGCTGGTTATTTTTTGGCCCACGCTTTTCAAAGGCGCTCACGCCCACGCCAGCACATGTGATGCTTGCCAATGGGGCCGACCCACGGCCCGTGGACGCTCTACCCTTGACGCTGGCCGCCATGCCCCTTCCCTTCAAAGAAATGGGGCATGGATTTTGTGGGACCCATCGATCCTCCTGGCGGCACACCCGTGCCCACTACATTCTCGTTCTCACCGACCACGCTACTAAATGGGCGGAAGCTTGCGCACTTCCGGAACAACACCTGCGGCAAGCAAAACCAAGGTCCTCTATCAACAAATTATCACGCTGATTTGGGCTGCCCACCTGAGTCGGGTCGTCGATCGTGGTCCATTTTATCAATCATACCATCAAGGAGCCGGCGGATTATCTCCCGATACATCATCACAAGAGCACACCTTACTATCCTCAAGGCAATGGTTTGGCGTAGCACCAACAAAACTCGGGTCAAAATTCTCAAGAAAATTTGTGACGCTTCTCACGACCGACCGGCAAAACAAGCTTCCTAATCGTTTTGGGCTTACAATACTTGTTTCAAAATAGCTACTGGTCACACTCCTTTCAAATTGGTTTATAGTCAAGAAGCTCTCATGCCTTTTGAGTACATTCTCCCAACTCTCCGCTTTTCAACCGGCTCACGCCCATAATCCGCTTCTGCACTTAAAGAAAGGGTTTATCAATTGGAACAGTTGGATGAACTTAGAAGGGATGCTTATATTAGTGTTCTTCATGGACAACGGTTGCAAAAATCTTTACATGACAAAAGTTTGAAGACAAAACATTCAAGGAAGGAGATTTGGTTCTTCTTTATGATTCTCGGTACAAAAATTTTCCCGTAAGCTTAAGTTTCGATGGCTTGGCCCTTATCAAATTGTTCAAGTGGTTCAACCGCGTTTTCCGGTGGCCGAAAGTTAGATGGCACTCCATTACCTACACTGGTTAATGGCTTTCGCCTCAAAACATTTCATACTACAGCCAGTGACAATCAACAACCAGATACAGTTCAAGACGCAAACACAACCGATAGTGACTAAAACGGCGGCATATTATATTATAGGTGGAATTTTTACAAAATGTGGGCCTGACCCGGCTATTTCCGCTATAGGGCACCGCCCTATATACAAAAACGGGCTCAGAGCCCTATCTACTAAGTCCTAAGAAGAAAAACCCTACTCCGGTTCGGAGCGAGGTGATGCGCAGATGTGGTAGAGGTTATGCTCGGGTCCCAAATAAGGTGCAGAACCACCTCCATCCCGTTGGTCTTCTGGATCGGATGTTCACCATCCCGCACACCAGCCATCCATTCTCGTGCCACGATTGTGGCAGCCGAGGTCGGACAATTCATCTTGCGTAATCCACTCCCGGCGGTTAGTGGGCATAAGTGCGATTCTCGTTGAACCAGCGACCGAGCCATCTTTGAGCGCCATCGGATGTCTTTGCTTCACTCCGGTTCATCTTATATAGCCAACCGAGGAACTCCTTGTCGATGTGGACCAATCACAAAATCGCCAACGTGTTTTGCAATGCAAAATTTTTCTAAAGTGAGAATCTTTTCTCCGCATATCTAGCCATGGTACCTTGACACATTAGTTTTAATGATATCCCACCGAGTTACCCGGCATTAAATGCCATTCCTTCTTTTCACGCCCGTCGAACATTAATATGTGTCCTTTGGCCACTGTCACATCCCATCATTCTCTCCGCCCTCATTTCCACCGTTCATCACTTCTCCCTTTGTTGTTTGAGGACTTAGCCAATTTTTCCTCTCCATCGCCTCCTTGGCATCTTTCGACGACACGGCACCATCAGCGGTTCGCGGCTTAAGCCCTTATCATGCCCCCTTCGTCCAACTTTCTTGCCCTAAACCTTTTAGTCTCTCTGCCCTTAGTCTTCACGTTCTCTGCTCTTAGCCTTCTTCAAATTCCCCTTCGTTCGGACGCTTTTCACCATGGCTGCAAACTTTCTACACTTCAAGCTTCTGCCAAAGGGATCGCGACTCTTTTGGTCATGTGTCTTTCGACGGCCCACCTTTCGAGAGGCCCTTGTTGGTCCGAAGTTCGGAAGTTAGCGGAACGCCACAAGCTTTTATTTTTTCACAAATGGAGCTCCGGCCCCAAATCCGGCGCAATTGCGGCTAGTTCATCGCACACATCGTCAGCCCGGAAGGATTTGCTACGGTGGTCGATGGCACCACCATTTTACTTACTCAGCATTTGATTTCTCAGGTATTCCGCATCCCTTTGCAAAAACCGTCGGTCTCTTGGGGCTTTTTTTTACGGACATGGGCGTCACGGTTTGGCGCTCTTGCTTATCAAGCCAACCAGCATCGCCTCACAAATATTGCCAAACCACATGAAACGTTTGTGAAGTTTCTGTGGCGAAAATTGCTTGGGCATTCCATTAAGAACTGTTAGGATCAATCAATGTCTAGCTAATACAAATACTCTCTAGCAATACAATATTTCAATGTTCCAAATTGACATTATAACTTAAACTTATGACCATTGAACAATGCAATATCGAAACCTTTAGCTCTTTGTATTGCTTTAAGGAAATTCGACAGCTCGGGCATCCATCAGAACGATGAATCCATCTATTACGTTACTCACAACTATCTATGCTTGTTCTATTTATGTACAGGTTCCGATTCACAAGGAATCGGCACCGATCAGTGACTATCGGTCCGCTCCATTCTAAGTTTGAATGGGAGCTTGGCGGATCCTTATTCGACCGATATGTCATCTTATTTTTACTCAATAAACCTAGGTTCATATATAACATTAACCATTGAAATGTAGGTTAATATTTATCGAACTCAGAACCTTAGGCTTCGGACCATTTTGACCCATTATTTGCTCAAGGTCTTTTCCTCTTATGTTTCTGTCCATTTTCTTGATCTCCATAGCACATATTCACTTCCATTAGATGACTGGCAACCTACAATTTGTCCCTGTTCTGCTCAGTGCTTAGACATTACCAATATATCTTCCATAACCTGTATGTTTTTCCTTGAGCTTTGACTGTCAAAATCATGATCTATAACAAGTCTGTGATCACTACTTCATAATAATGATCTTCATTCTTCACTGTGAATCATTCAACATTATTATAATACTAGAAAAAGTGCCCAGCGTTGCTGGGCTTTTCATTGGGATTAAGTTCAAAAATTAATAAAGATATGGTTAAGAATGTCTAGTTGGTATATATGGTCATTTGTTATGATGAAAGTTTAAAATTGTCCTTCTAAGGCACTTTTTTTTATTGAGCTCAAAGAATACAACTTATGAAGTTTTAAAATGTTCGTTGCGCATTCATCATGCAAGTATGATAGCCTCACAAGACAACATGTGCAATGAACACACAGATTCACCTATTTAGTTCTCGATGGAACTCTTGCACTTTGTCCAAATTGACTTCCTCTCTTGGATAGCATAGTATATTCTCATTGCAAATTGCTTATTTTCAATTGCAATTATTGAATAATGAATTTGTCGATGATTTCTTATAGACCGACATCCATGATATGATTATTCAATGTCTACATTTGTCAATGATTTCTTATAGAGCGACATCCATGATGCCTGAGGATAATGGTCAAGGTTCTACATGGATATATCATCGATTATATGTTCTTGGAAATGGGGAATTTTAGAGGTTAATGCTTTATGTATGAATTATAGAAAACTAAGTTCGGCATTGCAAAGCAAAAGCGGGTATCCTTTGAAATAATAACAAAACTAACAAATTGGGATATGGTTGAGAAGATTGATTACACAATATCTTATATGTAGAGTTGTTGGAGCCCCTTACTTGCGCGTACCTTGCACAAGTTCGAACTGCTAACATTGCACATGTAGATTCCGAACAAGCTTATTTGAGACATGCTAAATCATTCTTGCCCTTAAAAAAAAGACCAATTTAAATATATGCAAATACCATTATCATACACATGCAATGCATGTGTATGAGATCTGAACTAACTTGGTTAGTTAATGTTGCCATGCAACCCCATTGGTGTTCCTAGGAAAGTTCCATATGAGGGTGATTTTTAATGTGTGGCAGACATATTGGCCTGATGTTGTCTCACAACCTGCTAGACGCTCCTATAAAAAGGTTCGTGAAGGGGCAAAACTTTAATGCGAGGCGAACATATAGGTTAACCCTTCCTAGTGCAGGACATGCTTTTTAGATGCCAACAATGTGAAGGATACATGGAATCGTGAAATTGTATGCATCGTGAAAATATAAAATACATTAAAGACAAAAAAAAAAAAACATTACATATAAAATACATTGGAGACAAAAATAGAAAATAACATTAGAGACAATACATGGAATCGTGGGCACATTATATTCACAACAACAATAGATGCAAAGTCGAGAACAGGAGGGCGCGGCTTGAAGCTAATAAACGTTGCTTCTTCAAAGAATAAAAAGCTAACTTAGATCGGCTCTATCTACTTGCAGCAGACTCATCGGCAACTTCGGACTTCCCCGCCAATGATTGGCTATGGATGGATCTACCAACGGATCCATTACGCTTTGGATTTTGTGCTACTCAGTATTCCGCATTTTCGGTTTGTAAAACCACTGCTCCCAATTGGTTTATAAGATATGAAGTCTGAAATAAAATAAACAGGATAATGCAAAGGTTAAAATGAACGATTATTTAACAGGACCCGATTTTTGCCCCCAATTCCAACCACGGTGATAGCATAGCCCCACCTAGAAATCCCTTATCTAAATGGCCTGATGAAGACGATCTCGTGGTCGATGGATCTCCCAATCTTTACATAGAATCAAAGAGCCAATACCGCATGCACAACCCCGCTCTAAATGTAAAATTTTAGAGATTAATTATGCACAATACTTACGTTTTGCGACAGAGCTATGAATTCATTTAACTTGAAAGTTTGAGACAACATAAATTGCGAGAAAAGCTTCATTGTCTAGTAGCTGAAGAAGACTGATTATCGGATCACATAAAACCTAGCGAAATGGGTTATCATCATGAAATGTAGCAGGAAGAAACTCACATGAAAATACGATATTTTACAAGCATATCCTTGCAAGGAAAATTGCACCGTAAAAATGTTGAAAGCCATGCACTCTTGTCGCAACTGTGCAATGTGGTTCACAATCTTCAATACAAAAACTATTGCTTCAAGGAAGGCATACTACGTAAAAACTCATGTTTTCGTGTCTCATTCGTCACCGTGATTTTTATAAGATTCCCTTCAAATATAGTTCTCTCTTTCGCCAAAAGTAAAAATCTAGCATTAGTCTTTGCATGGCTGAAAGCTTGCCTAAACACCAATCTACTACAACATCAATATTGGCATTAGCACCTCACCTATGTGCTCTGCTTCAACTTGGCAAGCTCCACTTGGGCTGCACAAACATCTAGCATGAGCATTACACCAATATTGCCTTGTTGCAAAAATAGAGACATAGCATGCAAAGATCTTCCTACATGTAGCCAAACATCAATTTGTATGTAAACTTACGCAAATTATAGATCAACTCGTCATCATTGCAATGCATGTTCTCTAGCACGATTATCCTAAATAGATCAATCTCATGGCAGACAAAAAAAAGAGCCACCAAGGCAAAGCTTATAATGAGATTTATAGAACTTGTTTTTGTTAATCAAGCACAAAATTTGATGGTCGAAAGCAGGCTGTTTTGGTTCAAGTTTGTAAATATAAATTTTCCAATCGCATTCTTATCACTTACTTCTTAGGTGTTACCACATAGCCAAGAATGTTTCACACTAAAATATGGATGTAGGCGTGCCTATAGAGAATACAAGACATACAATGCCTTGTAGGATATGCCTAACAAATATACCCCAATTGCGAGATAATTATCTATTCCACATTTTGACTATATCTATTAGGTGAAAAGTAACATCAAGTGAGAAAATGCAATTCAGTCCACAGCAACATGAATACAAGTTATTTGGACTATCGAAATCCATGTCCATGACTTCACCGAGAATTGAGATATGTTTCAAATTTTTAGTTCATCACAAGAGATCATCTCAAGATCCCGCAAACCGGAGGTCTTGGAACATCTTTTAACAAGGTTGCATGTGCCCATGACATCTGTAAAAAGCAATAGCATTATTTAGCCACCGGAGATAAAAGCGGTAAAGAAGTTCTTTGATAGAAATAAACCGCAAATAAAATAAGGGTCTTCCGTGCAAGCTAGTGAATATCATGTCGCGATATCATGCTTGATCCTTTTCATTGGTATTTTTGTCAAATATTTGTAATCTCTCCATCCTTTGAAGGTTCAAGGTCTTTAGGGCATGTCTTTGGATGTCCCAAAAACAAGATCAAACAATTTTATATTTCCCCTCACAAATACCACATGAAAAGCTAGATAAATTTGAGTGGCATATAGCACAAAGGCGTTACGAACTCGGGGAGAACCATACATGACCAACTAAACAAAATTAAAGCTGAGTTAGGATCACTCTACCTTAGGGGTAGAAGCATGGACACAAAGGGTTCCGGACTATATCTAGACATGGAACAAATTGCCATCAACTAACACCTCAATCGCATTCGGTGTGGTGATGAAAATGATCCTGTTTAATGAAACCGAGAAACAACAATCCCGCGCCTTGTCCAACTTGAGCATATCCGGAGATAATGACACTCCATGATACCATGGCCTTATATCTCTAAACGCTAGCAAATGGTAGCTTGTAAATGTTTCTCTTCTTTCTGTGAAAAACAATTTGCGGACCGCTCCATAAAAACAAGAAAGAAGGTAAAAGGCTTTTAACGAATTACCTCACGAGATGGTTTAATGCTTCCAAAAGAAAATTGTGCAAGAAAGCTTCTACATGTAATGACTTAGATGAAGAGCCATCTCTCGCATCATGTTCCCCGAACAAATCCACCTACGATTGTAGTCCATGAGAGCGCTTTGTGCCTATGCATTTAGCAAACACATGGTAGACATCTTCAATCTTGCCACACTTCATATACATGTTTAGGAGAACATTTCCTCGAAAGAGATCCGGGGTGATACCTGAGCCTACTTGTCCAGTTAAGGGCTCACTTTTATATAGCACCGCAAGATTTAGACACGGTTAATATGGTATTCCCAGTTTGAATTCCCATCTATCACTCCCAAGACACTCAATGCCTCTTGCAGTTGCCCTTATACGGCATTCATACAATTTAAATCTCTGCTACCATTGTGCCTCGGTTTGTATGCAGACAACTATGTTTCATACGAAGTTTATACAAAAGTTAAGGGACTTAAAATGCACCTCCATAATCTCAAAGCAGAAGCGGCAACATTGATCTGGCGTAAGCCCGTAAAGAGAATTAACATCCTGAAAATAAGAATGGCAAGAGTTCAATATAACATAGCAATTGTAAGTTGATTTGATATCATACTCATGGTTCTAAAAACAGTAGTATAGCGAGATTGACAAATATGAAAGAAGAAGCAAAAGCTAGGAAAGTAGGATAGCAAATCAAAAAAAGAGAGCACAAAAGTAGCTAAATTGTGTCAATGCATAAAGAAGTCGATTAAGATTTTTACCCGCAAATGATGGATTTTCTCTGAGTCCTCATAGAGTAAGAATGCATGTCGCTCATCATCCTATAGATGAAGCGATGATGTTCTCCATAGCCAAATCGGTCTATAGCCCAAAGTTTTTGATCCAGACAAAATACATGTAGGAATCGGTAAACTAAAAAGACACGCAAATCGTGCCAATCCAAATTATATGGCATGATCCGGGACAAAAGAAAATGAGAGGAATCATGCTTCCCCAGTGGTATGAAAATGTATGAACCGCTCAAGGAAGAAAGAATGGTGTCCTTCCACATTGTTTTTGAGCATCGCATCAAACAAAACTGGCTCCAATCGAATGAAACCGACAAATCCGATGATGACTAAAAATAAAAGCGGTATGAAAATGTATGAACCGCTCGAGCTCAAACTCAAACTCAAGCTCTAGACCAAACTCAAGCTCTAGACCCTTTATATATGCCTCATGCCATCGCATTTGCGGTGGAAAACGAAACCGCATTCTATGTACATGTCATAATGAAAACAGAGCATTAGATTTGATATTTTATCTTAGATTAGGTCCTTGTGAAACAGGATCTAGGATTTCTTACCAAGGAAACCGATATGGAGTCTAAAAATCCAGAACCGGTGATGAGAAGTTTATTCCATGAATAATTTGTCGACCTTTAGCTTGAGATAAGAAAGCGGGGGATATGGCAATCCAAACTTAGAAGCTACAAAATCGGCGTAATTCTTAATAACGGAGATCTTAAGAAATATAGGATCAAGGAGTATGAGAAATTACCGAGATAATCAAGCGCCGGAAGACCATTTGAAAATCGGCCTGTCGGCTCTTGAGCATTGTGATCTCTTCCATAAGGAAGGAAATTTGCTTTGAAAATGGTGCTTAGTAATTGTTGTTGCCAACATCAACTGTGGAATCGCCAAAACAATAAGGCTGGAAATATTAAATTGCTCGAGCATCGGCACGAATGATAGCTGCCAAAAAAAAAATGAGCGTTGAAGCCAGGCGATCTGCACTTCCTCTCTAAAACCTTTACAAAGAAGTGAGCGTGAGAAATAACCAGAGTTTCTTTAATTCTAGAAATACAGATATTGAACCGGAAGAGCAGCTAGCCGAGGAGACATCGCCATGGAAAAAAAAAAACGGTTTCTCTTCTAACGTGGAGGTAATCAACGACAGAAAAAATCCTAAAAAAATTCAACGCGCAAGATTGCGCACAGACTATCATAAAACGCCTTTATTATTATATATAGATGAACCTTAACTCTCACATTCCCCCTTCATATTATAATCTCTGCAATTTATTAACCTTCTCAACAAACAGAACCTTGCATCTGCCAGTGGCTTTGTGAGAATGTCTGCAAGCTGCTGATCTGTATGAACATATTGGACATGTATAACATTTTTATTTACTAAATCCCTGATGAAATGTGCCTCTAATTCAATATGCTTGGTTCTCTCATGAAATATGGGATTCTTTGTCATTGCAATACAGCTTTGGCTGTCAGAGTATAAACTTAGTGGATCCTTCTGCTGCATTCCCAACTCATTCAATATTCTTCTGCTCCAGACCATCTCCTTTGCTGCAAGAGTGGTTGCTGAATATTCTGCTTCAGCAGAAGAGAGAGCTATGGCATTTTGCTTTTTGCATTTCCATGAAATAGGTCCTCCTCCCAACATTAGAATAAACCCTGATGTAGACTTTCTTTCATCAAGGTCACCTCCCCAATCCGAATCACAATATGATTCTAAATTGAGGTTGCTGGAATCATACATAATGCCATGATTGATAGTTCCTTTCAAGTATCTAATAACCCTTTTAGCTGCCTGCCAATGCATTATTCCATAGTTGTTATTGTATCTGCTCAGTATATTAACTGCATAAGATATATCAGGTCTTGTACAATTTGCCAGATAAAGTAAACAGCCAACTAATTCCCTGTAAGGTAATTCCTGTACTTCAATTCTTTCTTTGTCATTCTGAGGGCAATATTCTTTTGACAACTTATTTCCTGGTACCATAGGTGTTCTCACAGCTTTACAATCTTCCATGTTAAACCTCTTCAATATTCCCATGATGTTTTGACTCTGAGATAATGCCATTATTTTGTTCTTCTTGTCCCTTTGTACTTCAATACCCAGGAACTTTTTTAATTCCCCTAAATCAGTCATTTTGAATTTGTTCTTCAGTATGTCTTTGCATTTTTGCAATATGCTCAAGTTACTGCTTATCATAACATTGTCATCAACATATAAAGCTATGTAGCAGAATTCTGAATCTTCTCTAAACAAATAGACATTTCCATCATCTTTGAGTTTGATAAATCCTTGTTCTCTTAAATATGAATCCATACACAAGTACCACTGTCTTGGAGATTGTTTCAATCCGTACACTGCCCTTTTTAATTTCCAAACTTTGTCTTTTCCTTGCTCAAAGCCAGGGGGCTGTTTCATGTAAATATCCTCTTCCAATTTTGCATTAAGAAAGGCAGTGGTGACATCCATATGATGTGCCTCCAGGTTTTTTGCATTTGCCATTGCTAGCAGCATTCTAATGCTTGTCAATTTCACAATAGGAGAGAATGTATCCTCATAATCAATCCCTGGTTTTTGAGAGAACCCTTGTGCTACAAGTCTGGCCTTATGTTTGATTATATTTTCTTCATTTCCTTGTTTCACCTTAAAAATCCATTTGCAGCCAACTACACTTCTGCCTTTAGGAAGATCTACTAGTTCAAATGTTTCAGTTCTCTTAAAAGCATTTAACTCCTCTTCCATAGCATTAATCCATTCCTTTGCATCAGAACTATTTAAGGCTTCTTCAACTGTCTTAGGCACTTCAAAATCAATCATTGCCAATATTTCAATAAGGTTTATTTCAAATGCATTATGTTTTAACCTCCTACTTCTGCCTGCTGAATCCCTGCCAAATAATTCATTACTAACCTCTTTTGCTTCATCTTGTAGTATTTGTACATTTGTCCTCCTTGTAGGCTGAGTTTTGTCCTTGATTGTTTGCTCCTCCTCTTCTTCTTGTACTTGTATTTTCTGCAAACTCGTGGCTTTGCTTTCCTGCAACTCCTTTAGGTTAGTTTCAGAATTATCATCATCATATATATTTGCCAACCTTTCTAGTTGTTTCTGATTTTGACCAGATTCCCTTTCTTCTATTGGTGCAGTAGGTAATTTCACATCTTTATAATGTTGCCCTTCATCAAAAAAGACATCCCTACTGATCACAACCTTCCTTTTAGCAGGGTCAAATAATCTATAAGCTTTAGATTGCTCGTCATATCCCACAAGGTATGCAATTCTTGCTCTATCATCAAGTTTCTGCCTTTGTTCCTTAGGAACATGCACAAAACTTAAACATCCATAGCTTTTAAGTTTTTCAAAATTAGGCTTCTTTCCAGACCAAAGCATTTCTGGCAGTGAACCATTTATGCTTGCTGAGGGAACCATATTTTGTACTTCCACTGCAGTTCTAACTGCCTCTTCCCATAGATAATTTGGAAGACCTGTGTGTTTAAGCATTGCCCTTACAGCATTTAATATTGTCCTGTTTTTCCTCTCTGCCACACCATTCTGTTGAGGAGAATGAGAACAAGTCAACTGTCTTTTGATTCCTCTTGCCTTGCAAAATGCCTTGAATCTTCCAGATAGGTATTCTCCACCTCTATCTGAACGTATGCACTTTACTTTGTTTCCAGTTTCAAGCTCAACTTCTGCTATAAATTCCTTGAGTGCCTCAAAGGCCTCATCCTTGGTTCTCAAACATTTTACCTTTGTTCTTCGACTGAAATCATCTATAAAGGTAATAAAGTATTTCTTTCCTGTGATTCCCCTTACATTAAGAGGCCCACATAGATCAGTATGTACGATTCCCAATACTTCCTTTGCTCTTTTGCTTGATTTTTTAAAAGGTAATCTAGCAAGCTTCCCAACCATGCAACCATAGCACAATTTCTGTTCATTATCTAGTTTGCATTCTTCGATTAGTCCCTGTTTTACCATGGCCTGAATATTTTTGTTGCTGACATGACATAATCTTTGATGCCACACATTAATATCTGAAGCTATGATTGCATTTACACATGGTAGATGATTATTTTCAAAGCCAAAAAGATTGCCAACCCTTTTTCCCAGAAATTTGATTTCATTATCTAGAGAAACAATACATTTCAATCTGTCAAAATTGACAGTGTAACCCATGTCCACAAGTTGGCTCACAGATATCAAGTTTCTCACTAGAGAAGGTACACACAAAACATCCTTTAAAGCTACTGCTTTGCCTTGTAAATCAAATAACTCAAGTGTCCCTGAGCATTGGACCCTTTGCAAATCTCCATTTCCTAGCTTGATAAAGCCTCCTTTTTCTGTTTTTCCATCTCTAAGTAACTCAGCTGAGCTAGTTACTGTTTTCTCTGCTCCACTATCTAAGATCAGCAAGTTTTTTGCATCATTAGATTCCCTACTTGAAATATTCAAAACATCATTACATACCTCAGCATATTCATCATCTTCACTAGATTCCTCTTCGATTTCTTGTGTTAAGTTGACTGTTGTCTCCTGTCTACCAGCTCCTCTTACTTGCTTTCCTTTTCCCCTGTTAGATTTACCTTTTTTTCCTTTGCTGCTTGAACACCTATTTGCATAATGGCCTTTGCCACCACAATTGAAACATTCCACATTTTTGAGCTTTGGGCAATCAGCTTTAAGATGGCCAGACTCCTTACAGTGATAGCATGGACCTATATTTCTCTTTGATTTACCTTGAGCTGAGATGTTACCTTTGAATTTGGATCGACCTGCATATAATACTTCCACATTCTCATCAAAATCATCAGTTACTACTTTATTCTGTTCAAATTCAGTCCTTATCATTTCTTCTGCACTTTCTCTAGTTTTAGCCACATTTCTTATTAATGTAGCAAGCTGTCTATTGTCTCCTACTGCCCTAGCAACATGCAACAACTTCTGCTGGTCAGTCATAATGACTCCTGCTCCCTCAAGGTCAGCTATAATGTTGTCAAACCGTGAAAAGAAATTAGTTAGATCATCTTCTTCTCTAAGCCTGAGTTTTCTCAATTCTTTATCCAAAACATCAATTTGAGACGAGCTTTTCTCTTCAAAGTGTTTGAGTAAATACCTCCAAATCTCTCCAGGAGTTTTACCTCTTATTTTTAAGAGGATTGATGCTCCAACTTTACTAGTCAGAATTGCATATGCTTCCTTAATTTTTGCTTTGTTAATTCTGCTACTATCTCCACTTGTTGCAGTTGCATCCAATTCCCCTGCTGCAGATGCCTCCTCAGAAGGGCTATTCTCCCTTTTTCCTGCAACCATACTAACCAAACTATTAGCATTACCAGAATTTTCATCTTCTAGTAAATCCCACAGGTTCTCATTTTCAAGAACATTTTTCATTTGTTCTTTCCAGATCTGAAAACCTGGTCCTCCCTCATAGGTCTTAATCCCATTAAGCAGAGCAGCTCCAAATCTGCTAGACATTCTAACCAACCTCGCTCTAATACCACTGTTAGGATCAATCAATGTCTAGCTAATACAAATACTCTCTAGCAATACAATATTTCAATGTTCCAAATTTACATTATAACTTAAACTTATGACCACTGAACAATGCAGTATCGAAACCTTTAACTCTTTGTATTGCTTTAAGGAAATTCGACAGCTCGGGCATCCATCAGAACGATGAATCCATCTATTACATTCCGAACAACTATCTATGCTTGTTCTATTTATGTACAGGTTCCGATTCACAAGGAATCGGCACCGATCAGTGACTATCGGTCCGCTCCATTCTAAGTTTGAATGGGAGCTTGGCGGATCCTTATTCGACCGATATGTCATCTTATTTTTACTCAATAAACCTAGGTTCATATATAACATTAACCATTGAAATGTAGGTTAATATTTATCGAACTCAGAACCTTAGGCTTCGGACCATTTTGACCCATTATTTGCTCAAGGTCTTTTCCTCTTATGTTTCTGTCCATTTTCTTGATCTCCATAGCACATATTCACTTCCATTAGATGACTGGCAACCTACAATTTGTCCCTGTTCTGCTCAGTGCTTAGACATTACCAATATATCTTCCATAACCTGTATGTTTTTCCTTGAGCTTTGACTGTCAAAATCATGATCTATAACAAGTCTGTGATCACTACTTCATAATAATGATCTTCATTCTTCACTGTGAATCATTCAACATTATTATAATATGAACCTTAACTCTCACAAGAACACCCACATCAATAAGCCGTTTTATAATATAGTCATCACTGCCATTCACTCCACTCTGCATGTCGATTGGCCTCAGCTTTTATTCTACCGCCTTCTTCAAGAAGTAGACCGCATTCGGGCTACCCCCTCCTCTGTCTCTGAAATTTCTGTGGGTGGCCATCTTCAGGCCCTCATTCGACATTATCTTCCTGTTCTTGAGAGCCCTTCCACTTCCCATATCTCCCTTTCGGTAGCTCTCTGCATTCTCCGGCGTCAAACTCAACAAAATTTTACCTTCCGTAAACCTCCCTCGTCTGTTCAACATCCCGACCACGCATGTCACTTTGTCTCCTCTTCTTCCTCACGAGGCCCGCCTTCCAATTCCGTCATGCCTCTCAACAATCTCGGACAAGGCAACAGCGGGGCCTGCACCTCCCATCCTCGGCGGCTCTGTACAAATTCCGGCAAGATGTTCAAGCGGCTGCCATGCGGCTACATGCATCGGGGAGGCTCTCATGGTGGTGTTGGGGCGTCCACGGAAGCCGATCTTTGTTCAAAGAGACCTTCAAGCTGCCCTTTGCCCATGTTCAAACTTTGGAAGCCCAACTTCAAGAAAAGCCGCGGCTCTATTACAGGCCCGTATAGATCTCACCGATTGCTCAGGATCAGACCGCCTACTTACGGATCGGTAGCGGCTCCCAAACCTGGAAATTCGGGGACTTATTGGAACGAGAACAAGTCCAAAGATACCCTCCCAGGGTGACAAGGAGAAACACATTGCTAAGCTTCGACACCTTGTACTTTCGAAGCTTTGTGACAATTACAAACACTCAAGTTCAAAATCTCACCGGCGTGAAGCTTCGACTCACCTCCACAGGCTTCGGCTTTCCACGCTCACCAATCGGTTAACGTCCCTCCGGACTTCGGCTTTTGGAGGCTCGAAAACAAAGGTCATCGATGGCGGAGATTGCCACGCCGGGCCTCCATACTCGGGGCAATCCTCTTCACATGCCACGCTTCTGTCAAACGGGTCCGTGATCAATCCCGTCTTTTGTTAGAAAAGGAGCATCGGATCCGTGACCTTGAACATCAGCTCCGACAAAGCGGTTCAATCTGGCTGAGGAAGCCCAAACCAAGCAGGGAGGGATATCTTGACATTGCTACGAACATCCCGGTTAACTTCTCTACTCCTTCCAGCTATCTTGACTATGTGGTGGCCCGGCGGCACCTCTTTCTTTTAAGTGGTACACGGCCAATGGCAATGTTCATCAACGACCACTCAGCGGTGTGGACTTCCCCCGGATCTGGCGGATCTTTCCATAGAAGACAAGGGTTTATTTTGTGCACTCTTAGTCTTTGATCAGCTCCGCGGTGGAAGATCTGAATTAGTCATCTTCCGAGTTGTTCAGCCCATGGCTTATGTTTTCATGACTTCTATCGGCGGATCTCCATGATAAGTTCGGGATGAGGCCCATCGTGTTTTTTAGAGGCAACTCAATCTTTGCTTGGTTGTTATCACCAACCAACAAATATTTCAAGGATCCCCTTTCGAGTCTCGGACTTTTGAGCGGTACATGCCTGAATTGGCTCAGCACTTACCTCTGTGGCGGTCGAAACGTTGGAACAATTAAACAAAATCGGGCGCACCACGATGATCTTGAGTTTGCCAGTTTTATATCACGACTTGGGAGGCTACAATCAACTCCGTGGCCTTCTGGAAAGCAAAGATCATCCCCACGGGATGGGTCAATCCTCCTGTCTATCAATTACTCTCTACTTGAGAATGGGACCATTGGTGTAGATTGCTCTTGATCAAAATCTTGTACAAGCATTTAGGGACATGGCTCTCAAACCCACGCTGGGCATGCTTCCCTCTCCATATGCTTCTTTAGGAGCCCTCCTCCATACGGTTCCTTTCTTCGCGTTGGCGTCTTCCCTTTTGGGCCGAAGGTCATGGATAGCCCTTATTTGGTCGACTCGCCCTCAGGATCTCCACGGATCTCCGGTGGAATCCCGATTGTCGGGGCGGCTCCAATTGGGAGGATAATGCCACTTTGGACACTCTTGAAAATTGGATTTATATATCGGTAATGGCGTGGTTGGCAAAAGCACCGGCGATGCCTTGCATGGTCTTGATACCTTCTTACGAATCTTTGCCACCTCACCCGGGCCCTTGGGTCCACCGTCAAAGCGGGTTTACGTGCTGCTCTCAAATGCATCCTCCTCGTCGGCGTCCAATCTTTCCTTTGCAATCGAATGCGGTTCGGTGCCTTGGTCTTCAAACTGCCTTCTCATGGAGTGCCGGTTTGTTCCTTGACGCTCATCTTTGCCACGGAAGACATGGTGCGCTCTCACTTCCTCATTGGGCCCATCCCGCCTAGGGCTCAACACCCGACGCTCTTCAAACACGCCCGGGACCTTGTTGCTCATTACCATAATGGCGGACCTCATTCCGTGAAGATCACTTTCCATTCTTTGGTTTCCCACCCTCGGAAGCCATTCCTCCCTTTCTTGGTGAGTGTCATTTGGTGGGGGTGTTAGTCCTGTGCCTCTCGTTGGGACTATTCATGCATCTGACGGACCAGGTCAAGCTCAAGGATCCCACAGACGGGCACGGTCAGCCGGCCCAAAGCCAGCGAAGACAAAGCGGCAGACCCACGCAGTCAAAGCTGCGTCCCGTCAAACAAGGCGCCCGCTTCGGACAAGTGGACGCCCACTTCGCCTCCCGACATCGGCGGCGTGATTCTAGGCACTTCAAGAGGCACCGCCAACATTCCTCCTGCAAATCAGGCCTCCTTCCAGAGTCGGCACCGAGAGATCGGTCCAGTGTCTATATTGGGCCCAAAGGCCATTGTACTATATATATGAGTAGAGCTAGCACATGAGTTTTTAGATGAGTTTTGAGTCTTGTCTCTCTTAGTCTTCTCTCGATTAATGAGAGCTCATGTATGTTCATCATTGATATCAAGGAAGCTATCATTTTCTCTCAAAAAAAAAAAATTCAAGAGGCACCCAACATTCCTGCAAATCAGGCCTCCTTCCGGAGTCGACGCAGATCGGTCAGTGTCTATATTGGGCGAAAGGCCATTGTACTATATATATGAGTAGAGCTAGCACATGAGTTTTTTAGATGAGTTTTGAGTCTTGTCTCTCTTAGTCTTCTCTCGATTGCGAGAGCTCATGTATGTTCATCATTGATATCAAGGAAGCTATCATTTTCCTCTCATTGTTCTCTTTTGTTCTGATTTCTTCTTCTTGTTCCTTTCTTGCAAATCCCGCGTGACATAGTCCCCCGGATTCTCCTGTTAGATCCAAGGGTCCTCACAGAGGGCTGTCTTGCAGGAGTTCCCGAACCCAGACCCCAAACAAACCTCAAAAAAAAAAAAAAAAAAAAAAATCTTGGATCAAGGAATGGACTAAGCAGCTTAATTCAGCAAAAAATAATGAGAAAAAGATATTATTCTAGCAAATGAGAGATATCAGAATGGCTTTGCAAGATGATCCTTTAATTCTACATTACATCTCCAAGAAGAAAACCTTGAAAGGAAAATCAAACTCACTGAGAAGATTGAAGCCAAAGGTGCTGCCATTAGATGTAAAATTAAGTACACTAATGATATGGACTCAGGTTATACCAAGTTCTTTTTCAGAGTTGCTAAATCGAGACAAATAAAAAGTTCTATCAATGAAATTATTAATGGTTCTGGAAATATCTTGAATTCCCCTATTGAAATCTCAAATTTCTTTTATTCAAAGTATCCTATGTTGTTCTCTGGGAACAATATTACAGATGCTGCTGAAGCTGATCGTGCAAAAAAATGATTCAATTATTCCTCACGATCATTGTAAAATGGATATCTCTTTATCCCAAATTCCTACCTTAGATGAAGTCTTCTCCACTTAAGAGTTTTAAACATCTCCAGGCCCAGATGGCTTCCCCCCTGAATTTTTCTTGAGTTTTTGGGATATCATGCAAAATGATGTTATGGCCTTTATTAAGAGTTTCTGGGAAGCTAATTACCTCCATCCTTCAATTGCTAGTGGCTTCATCTCTCTAATTCCAAAGGCTGAGAGACCAATTGACTTTTCTGACTGGAGGCCAATATCTTTAACTAATACCACTTACAAGATTTGTGCTAAGATTATTGCTTCTAGAATCAAAGATTATCTGCAAAATTGTATCAGTGGTAATCAATGTGCTTTTCTTCCTAATAGATTCATTTTAGAAATATATTGCTACTATGGAAGGTTTGCACTGGAACAAGATTTCTAACCAGAACTGTGTTCTCTTTAAGTTGGACTTTAAGAGAGCTTTCGACAATAGTAGATGGGACTTTATTGAATATGCTATGGCTAAGCTTGGATTTCATGAAAAGCTTGTTCAGCTTATTATGGGATTGAATTTAAGATCTAACTCGGCTGTTCTTATTAATGGCTCCCCGAGTTCCTTTTTCTCCCTTGGAAAAGGTGTTAGACAAGGATGTCCTCTGGCTCCTTATTTATTTATAGTGGTTGTTGAGCTCTTAACTAAGGCTATCAAGCATCACCAAAACATTGGTAACATCATCACTGGGCTTAATCTTCCTAATTCTAATGATTCCTTATGTATTCAGCAATATGCTGATGATACTTTCTCTTTCCTAATGAGCCTAATAACATTGCATTCTTCATGGATATTCTGAGTCAATTCAGTGCTGCATCAGGGGTGGATTTAAATTTGTCTAAATGTGGTATTATTGGTGACATTGCTGATTCACATGTGGCTGGTAGTCAGGTAATTAAAATCACGGAATTGCCACTAAACTTTTAGGCATGCCTTTGTCTCTTAACACAAATCTTACTAGCCTATGGCCCCCTATTATTGAGAAAATAAGAGCAAAGCTTCATATGTATAGAAACTCTCTTTCTCTGGCTGGTAGAGTTGTCATTGCAAATCAAGTTCTTATTAGCTCACATATTTACTTCTCCACAGCTTTAGTGGCTCTTGCTAATGTTTACAAGCAAACTAAGAAGATTATAAGAGGTTTCATTTGGAATGGCAATAACAAGAAAAAAGAAGGTGGCCTGGCTTGCAAAAACCTTCATAAACAAGCCCAAGCCCTTGCTGGCAAGTTTGTTTTGAAGGCAACAAATAGATCTGGTAGTGTTGCTTCTAAGTTCATTATTTACTAGCTCCAGAAAAGTTCCCCATTGGGACACCCTACTGTTGCTCATGACTTACAAAACTTTGCTTTTTGTGAAGTCTCATTGGCCACTAATATGTCTCCTTTAATGAGAAATATCCTAAAGGCTTGGAATAATATGTTCTTGGCTTTCAACTATGATTATGGAAATAAATTTCATTCAGCTATGCCTATCTTCTGGTCTCGTTCTTTCAAAGATCATCCCAATTATGTGCTTGCTTTGAAACATCCTCAAATTTACAAGAAATGGTATTCTTATGGTATCAGAACCTTGGGTGATCTTTGAAATAATGATAGATGGATCACTTGGTCGAATCGTAAAATGAAGATCAGGGGATCTAATTCAAACAAGAAAATCTATAATATGTCAGAAATAAAGTTGGTAGCTTGATTCCTTCTCAAGTGCAAGATATTGGCTTGGATTGGCTTTTAAATAAAAATTTCTATTACAAGGTTAAGGCTATTTATAATTTCTTGAATCAAAACTTAGATCTCCCTAAGTCTTTTGCTGTATGGAATATTGATTCAAATGCCACCAAGGCCTTATTTCTTAATGTCTGGAATTCTTATGCTTCCAAGAAAATATCCTTTTTTATTTGGCTTATATCTAAAGGTTGCTGCTACTAGAAATCCTAATTTGTCTGCTAATTGTCCCTTGAATTGTAATGATGTAGAAGATCTAGGGCATATTTTCTTTTGTTCAAAATTGAATCCTTTTTTGTCTTGGTTTAATAGACAGTTTGGTCATTATGATAAATCTTTCGTCATCATTGCAAGGAAATGATACTTACAAAAATACTATTGCTTTATTGACTCTCTGGAATATTTGGAAGTCGAGAAACAGGTGTTTATATGGTCATAAGAGGTTTTCTTTGACTTGGATTAAATTGCGTATTAAATATGGCATTGAGCTTTGTGCTACAGCTCATAGAAAGGTTTATGCTGATATTTATGACAGGTGTTGGGATCAACTAGGTGAATATATTGGGTATCATAACTTATTTATATCAAGAATTCAATTTAGAGATACTAGCTAAAGCTTTATTAATATGATATATGGAGCTTTGCAGAGGACCTTATACAAACAGATACTTTGTAACCACTGATGGCTCTTCTTTAAGAAATGAGGTAGCAAGATATGGTGTTGACAGGTTACATGAACATCAGGTCTGTTATCCCTCAAATAATCAGTGGACAGTGAGACAGATGATCTATGAAAATGAGGTTAGGAAATCAGTTGAAAGAGTATAAGCAGGGATCTTTACAAGGGAAGTGATGCAAATGGTGTACATGTTCTGATTCATTGAAAAGCATCAACATGAATTTACTGATAGACAGTTCCTGAGATATAGAGAAATGTATTATACTCACAGGATGCTTGCTGACGGCTATGGTGCAGCAGGATTATTTTAGACTGATAAGAGACCAGTTATGGATGGCTGAAACATACACCCTTGGAACCTCTGCCAAATTCACCTCTCATTATGACCAGCTCTTCTTTTCTGATGATCCAAATGATAAGAGAATTCCTACTATCCCCTCCACCAAAATTGACAGCATTGCCTCTCTCTGGTTGCAGTAATTTTGTTTGTGTTTGCAGGGCAATTAGTTCTTTCAGTGATATATTAGGCATGGGATGTCGAAGCTCTACCTACTTCATGATCGGAGCTATCTTCTCAGGTTTTGGATCCGAGGTTTCTTTAGCTTTGGTGGCTGTCTGTTTATTCAAGAGAATACTTGAATTTTGATCTTCAATCCCTCTTCAAGTTCTTTTCATTGAAACTGATACAAAATTTTGGGATAACAACTATCCTATCATGTTACTTTGTTGTTCTGGGTATTTCTGTTAAGCCCATATGAGGACTTAACAAAATTCTGTATGGTTTTCCTTAATTAATGAAAAAATCATCTCGTACCTTAAAAAAATAAAAAATAAAAGGGCCTGACATTTTACATGTGATGGCGAAGGTGCATGTAACTCCAGCAACTCTTACCACATGGCGTTTAGTGCCATCTGCGTAATATATTTTACCGAATAAAATTACTGACCAAAATCCAATGTTCCCGAAGAATGGGGAGATAGAAAAGTACCTGAAAAAATATCCCGGTAGGAAAAGGAGATCCTCGGACACAAATACCTTATCTCTTTCTTCCTCCCGCCGGAGCTGGCTCTGGCTAGGCCTATGGAGCTCCTAACCAATTCTCCACCCTAAACCTTTTCCAACATCCCAAAAATTTCTTTACCTTCATGGCCAATGGAGCCTTCCTATCTCAAGAGGGCTGCCATCTCCCAAGATACCCCCATCTCTAGAACCTCCGGTTCCTTCCTCTTCCTCTCTTCTTTGCAATTCACAGTCTTGTTGCATGACTTCTAATACAACTAATTCTTCTTCTGTTCTTCTAATCCCTCGTACCTTCCAAACCCAACAATGGGGGACGAGTTTTTGGGTCCCACCAATGGAGCTCCCTTGCCTCTTCCGAAAATGTTCTTTCTTTGGATGTTCCTATGGCTATGGAGGATGTGTTGCTCAACGGCCGTGGCCAGGTCCAGGGCTCGAATTAATGGCAAGAAGAATAGTGCTCCTAGAGCATTTCTTGCCGGACTTAGCCCCAATGTGCTTGGAGCTCCAGTTTTGCGGTGGAGGTGGTCTTGGTTCAATTTTGTGGAAACAAGTCTACTCGTTTAGTCTCTAAGGTACATTGGGGTAGGCAGAAATCTTATAATGGTAAGCATAGTCCCAGTAGCGCCTATGGCGGTCAAGGGGATGTCATGCAATCTTCTTCTTATAGTGGCATTTTGGGCTCCCTTGAAAAAGCTTGAAAAAACTTACGGTGAAGATTTGCCTTACATTCTTAGAGAGCTTGGCAATAAAGGAGAATGGGAAAAAGCTCTTAAGAGTTTTGAATGGATGGTTATGCGGAAAGGGTTCGTGGGCAATGGAGCACACCCCCACATCCCCAAAAAAAAAAAAATACTTAAAAGTAACAATGCACATGTTTTATTTATAACACATAAAGGTCTAATTCTTTTGTATGAGGCCAATTGATATGGCTCCCATACAAAGAGGGCAAATAGAATGCCACCTAGAGACATGCATTCTAAAACTTAAATTCTCAGAATTTAGAATGAATTAGTAAAACACCAGATTGCTTTGATTTTATTGTTTGGAGCAAACTGTGAAAGAGTATTTTCTTTTCCTTCCTCTTTGCAGCAAAAACTCATTGAGACTTTGAAGACAGAGATGAGGTTAAAAAGATAACGGGACTATAGACAAAGAGTTGGATAGTTTTCTGATACCAAGAGTGATCTTTTCTTCGAAGATGCCATTGTTGGATCAGGGACTAATCTTCCTAATATAATTAAGGAATGTGAGATGTGTGATAATTTGTTTAGACAAATTCTTATCATACATGAAAAGAAAGAATGAGTTTATAGTGATACTGAAATGTACAGTGAAGCAGACCCATTTCAAGATATTTCTGATTCGGTTCAAGTCAAAGATAGTTGTAAAACTTCAAGCATTCCAGATTATAACACGAAAGTCCCTAGAAATGGTCTTTGCCATGCCAATTGCCATCCACTTACTCATTCTCATTGTATTGCACCGTGGCTACTCCAGATTTTGAATCTAAAGCCTGCCTAACCCACCCAATTCGGCTACCTGATCAAAATCAGTTGGCCCAAACCACTGATGTGATTCATCGTCGGCTGCGTACGAGAAACCAGGTCACATACAAAAGAGAAAATATAGTGAAAGAAAAGGAAAAAATTGCCATGACATTCTATCAAATGAAAATTCTATTCTATGATACTATTCTATATTTTTTTCTAACTTTTTATTTCTCTACTATATATGGACATTGGTGATATGTATGGGATTGCTATAGATATAGATATAATATATATTTTTTCTCTAATATATATTCAAAAGGTTAAATTAGTATAGGGGTATAAGTGCATGGCTAAGCAAAAAACGAGCTTTTTGTTGCTTATCTATTTTTTTTCTTGATTTCCATTCTACAAGGCTATGCGAAATGTAGACTTGTTTTTGAATGTCTATTTTTTTCTACACTTTATTTTGCATGGTAAAAAGAAAGGGGTTTTGCAAGGCCTGCAACGTTTAATTTCCAACCCTGCTTGAACGTAAAATGGCCTGACATTTTACATGTGAGTCTTGGTTTGGGAAATTCCCCGGAACCATTACAACCTACCGTGCAAAATCGAAAAAAAGTAGGTTAATAAAAAGTTAACCAGTTCTCTACCCGAATAAAACTACAGCTTTTTAGGAAAAACGACGGTCTAAAAAAAAAAGAGGGGGAAATTTTACCATGTACCATTATGTTTGTCGGATATTCCATGACTACCCATTTTCAAAATTTTCCTTTCTTATTTAGATTTAGGGTAAGCGGCAGCGTTCACCAGAGAAGAGGCCGAAGAGCAGCAGATTTGGTACACATCGATCCTCCCAAGGCATGAGGCTGGAGAGGAGCAGAGTTATGCCGCTGGGTTGAAACTCATGGATCTCTCCAAGGCATTTGCCTATTGCATCTTTATAGCTCCACGGAGCACATCCAACTTTACTTGTCGATAAGCAAGAACATGTCAGCTTTTGGTGTGAGCATCACCAAGTTGCATACTGGTGATGGGCGCTCTTAAAAATGTTGGCATGATCCATTTTGCCTCAATAGCAAATATAAGCTTCAACTTCATATTCTTCCTTTCTATTCCAGCTTATGCAGCTCCAGCAAAAAGGCCCAACGTGCCCATACTAAGTAAGGCTTGTTATACTGGGTTTTTTGTCATTGTTATTATTTAGGATTTTTAATTCTTATGCTTTTTTGCTTTCTTAGTTCTTGTTAATGAAAGGACAACACAGTTTTGCTGCTGTGATACTTCTAAGATAATATGATACTACCCTGGATTTTTTGTAGACTGAAGCAGGGAAAGCAGGGTTGTTTTTTTACATTATGAGGATGTCCTATTTATTATTCATAGAATAATTGTTTGTTAGGATACTAGTGCTCTCAACTTTATAACTGCAGTGTAATTGCACGAAATGCAGCAATATAAAATGCCTCTAAATCTAATGCAAATGGCTTTTACTTCTTCAAGTTAATTTTAATTCTTTGCAACAGACATCACATCTTGGAGCTTGAAAGGACAAAGCCAATGTTTTACAAACGGTTGGACCAATGATAGGTGAAGGGACTGAAAATGAGAGTGATCAGCATGTTGAGAGTGATCAGCATAGACATGAAGATTAACTTGATTTGGATTACTAAGTTTTATATAAACTTGTTGGCTTCTCTATCATGTATAGTGTTTGTTATTGAAGCTGGGAATATTTTACAAGATGCTACTGTTTTGTTGTTCAAGATACCAAGTCGTAATGGCAACAAAAGATAACAACTTCTAATGGCTTTTTTTATGGTATTAGATGAGTATTATGGGCTAGATAACGTCCTCTCCCGAGGAGTTATGGGCCAGGAAAATGGTCGAGTGGCCATGTGGCGGAATTCGAGGCGTGCGTGCGGTAGGGAATTTCCCCGCCACATGGCCCATAACTCCGGAGGGCGTTATCTACTTTAACGCCCTTGGCGAAGCATTTAGCGTGGTGACCGCCATAGTTCAAGTGGACCGCCATAGTTCAAGCTTGGGAGCCCCACCATATTCAAGATCACTTCCACGTAATCGGCAGGCCGGAAGATAGTTTCTTTAAAAACTCACACACAACAACAGGATTTAAGGATCAAACACATGTTTGTGGCTTGAAAAGGAAAGCTTACACAGGATGATACTCACATCAACGGATTTTAAATGGAACAAATGGAAAGCATCGCCGCATCTTTGTTATTGAAATAGAACCCGCTTTTGAAAAGCGGGCATCTGTACGCAGGATCTTCCGACCAATCAACTACCCTTAACAAATCCTTATATAGCTCCGCTTTTGAAACAGAGCATCTGCTGCAGCAGGGGGAGACAGATGCTATCAACAAGCATGATTGGATCGTGATTTTTGCCAAAGAAACACAGCTATGGCGACGGATTCTGGCGTGGTCGTGCATGCAAATCGTAGAATCAGACCGATCTTTGCCGCGGTGGTTGCATGCGATCGTAGAAGAATTGTTAGAACTCTTTAACCGGCGGACTTACAGTATTTGCCTCGACTATGGCGACGGATTTGTTGCCTGGCATTTTTGCTTGGCTATGGCGTAGGGCTCAAAAGAAAGAAAATCACCAGCGGCAGCAGAGGAAATGTTATGGCCATAACATCTTTGTTATGGTCATAACCGACATACATATTGTTATCTGACATAACATCTGTGAGATCAACTACAGATTTAAACCCTACATCGCCGAGGCCAAGGACGTTAAGGTATGTTTGATTTTAAAAAACTTGCTTCTTGGGATGGAATTTACAGGGAATGGTAGGTAAGACTTTAATTTGTAAGAAACTTGCTGGTTGCTTTTAATCTTGAGGAAATTGAAGGCAATATTTTTCCACTAGCAGGTTCCCCAAAAAAAGCATAGAAAATTTTCCTTTGGTCAGTAAAAAATTTCCCGAACCACTGAGGATGGCGAAGGTGCATGTAAATCCAGCGACTCTTACCACGTGGCGTTTAGTGCCATCTGCGTAATATATTTTACCCCATAAATTACTGACCAAAATCCAATGTTCCCGAAGAATGGGGGAGATAGAAAAGTACCTGAAAAAATATCCCGGTAGGAAAAGGAGATCCTCGGACACAAATACCTTATCTCTTTCTTCCTCCCGCCGGAGCTGGCTATGGCTAGGCCTATGGAGCTCCTAACCAATTCTCCACCCTAAACCTTTTCCAACATCCCAAAAATTTCTTTACCTTCATGGCCAGTGGAGCCTTCCTATCTGCAGAGGCAGCTGCCATCTCCGGCAGTACCCCCATCTCTAGAACTGCTCCGGTTCCTTCCTCTTCCTCTGCTGCTGCAGCAGCTGCGGCTGCCGCAGCTTCTAATACAACTAATTCTTCTTCCTGTTCTTCTAACCCCTCTGTATCTTCCAAACCCAACAATGGGGACGAGTTTTGGGTCGACCAATGGAGCTCCCTTGCCTCTTCAGAAATGTTGCTGCTGGATGTTCCTATGGCTATGGAGGATGTGTTGCTCACGCCGGCGGCAGGGTCCAGGGCTCGACTAATGGCAGCAGCAATAGTGCTCCTAGAGCAGCTGCTGCGGACTTAGCCTCAATGTGCTTGGAGCTCAGTTTTGCAGGAGGTGGTCTTGGTTCTGAATTTTGTGGAAACAAGTCTACTCGTTTAGTCTCTAAGGTACATTGGGGTAGGCAGAAATCTTATAATGGTAAAACATAGTCCAGTAGCAGCTATGGCAGTGCAGGATGTCATGCAATCTTCTTCTTATAGTGGCATTTGGGGCTCCCTTGAAAAAAAGCTTCAGAAAAAACTTACTGGTGCTGAAGATTTGCCTTTACATTCTTAGAAAGCTTGGCAATAAAGGAGAATGGGAAAAAGCTCTTAAGAGTTTTGAATGGATGGTTATGCAGGGAAAGGGTTCGTGGGCAATGGAGCAAATTGGCTAGTATTATGATCAGCACACTTGGAAGGTTAGGAAAAGTTGAGATTGCAGAAAAGGTGTTCTACAAAGTTAAAGCAGCTGGCTTTGGGGACAATGTGTATGTTTATTCTGCATTGATTAGTGCTTATAGCCGTTGTGGTAAATGTGTTAAAGCTCTGGAAGTTTTTGAATGCATGAAAAGGTCAGGATGCAAGCCGAATCTTATAACTTATAATACAATTATTGATGCATGTGGAAAAGGTGGTGTGTAATTTGTCCAAGGCATTAGAATATTTGAAGAGATGCAAAGAGGAGGTGGGGAGCCAGACCGCATCACCTTTAATTCCTTGATTGCTGTTTTGTGGAAGGAATTTTGGGAACAGGCACAGCGGCTCTTTTAGAAATGCAGCAAAGAGGCATTGAGCAGGGATATATTTTGTCATACAATACTCTTGTTGATTCTTTCTGAAAGGTGGCCAGGTGCAACTCGCTGCTTCCATGGTTCCCATCATGAGATTAAACTCGATCATCCCAAATGTAGTAACATATAGTACATTGATAGATGGATATGCAAAAATGGGATGTTTTGATGAGGCAATTAGCTTGTACCATGATATGAAAGCTATGGGTATTTACCCTGACAGGGTATCTTATAATAATTTACTTGACATTTATGCAAGGTTAGGCAAGTTTGTGGATGCCCTTGCTGTCTGTGATGAGATGGAGAAAGCTGGATGGAAGAAAGATGTTGTAACTTATAATGCTTTACTTGATTCTTATGGTAAACAGGGAAAGTACAAAGAAGCCAAAAATATGTTTGACAGGATGAAGGAGGAGAAGATAGCCCCAAATGTACTCACTTATTCTACTCTAATTGATGGGTTCGCAAAGGGAGGATTTCATGAAGATGCAATGAGACTGTTTCAGGAGTTTAAACAGGCAGGCTTGAAGCCAGATGTTGTTCTTTATAGTGCTTTAATTGATGCGCATTGCAAAAATGGATCCGTTGAAGGCATTAGCTCTGCACCGAAGAAATGAACAACCGTGGATTCAACCTAATGTTGTCACCTACAATTAGCTCATAGATGCATATGGTAATATGTCTGGTATGGCCATTTCTTCTGTCCCATGCAGCAATATTGTTTTTGATGTTGAAAGCCAGCCACAATACTGAACCCTTAAACTTTATGCTGGGAAAGAAAATTTAATTTAGCTTTTGGATGTAAGAACAGTTTGGTAGGTCAGACGACATTATAAACATAACTATCTGTGAACCCATCATACACTCAACATCCATCTACTATCTTGGAAGATTGTAAAAGGACCTGATGTTCCTAAATACTCCCTCCACTTTCCGGCATCATATCACAGATGATTACATGAAAGCTTCTGTATAGAAAACACAAGCCTGAAATAAATTCATTGGGAAGATCCATTTCTTTTTCCAGTTTCATGACACACGATTGATGGATGCAGGATCAAGAGTTGTTGTGTACATTGGATACACCAAAAGAAAAGCAAGGACATATGGTTGCTGCTGCAAAGATTTTCCATGAGATGCAGCGTTTTGGGGTGAAGCCAAATGTAGTAACATTTTCTGCCATTCTGAATGCATGCAGGTAAGGTCTAGTGAGGGGGTTGTATCCGTTCTTGATGTATAGTCACGATGTTCCTACTGTTCTTCTCATTATGCTGAGTTCTTTCCTTTTTGAACCCCTTTGAAATATGGCTATGTAAATTCTAATCTGAGTATAAACAGTCGATGTGGATCTTTTGAAGAGGCATCAACTTTGCTTGAAACAATGCGGTTATTTGATGGTCGGGTATATGGTGTTGCGTGTGGTCTGTTAATGGGCCTGCGGAATCATGTCTGGGGTCAGGCCGAGCTGCTTTTTGACCAGATAACAATTTTGGGGCATAACACTGCTGCCGCGTTCTACAATGCACTTACTGATATGCTATGGCACTTTGACCAGGTATGTGATGGTCTATGCTCTCATTCTGGTGCAAATATTGTCATGTGGGCTTTTAGCATTAATATCAGTGATGGAGCATTATAAAACACTTATGTGAATTGTGGATGCATAAATCTGTTCTCTGCATGCAGTGGTTTACTCAGTCTTTGCACGCATATGTTGTAGTTAACCTGCTCACTTTATGACAGAATTGGGAATTTGTTATCTTCATGAAGTTTGTTGCGTAATGCTGCTAATATAACTTGACACCCCAATTCATAATAGTTGTAGTTATAGTGATAGTACTGCTGTTTTTATGTTTCCTTCAAGGCGAAAGTTGTTGAATGTAATTTCTCACAGAGAGCTGGAGCTCAAGAAGTAGTCACAGCTGCCAAGCACCGTCGAGTTTGGGAGAAGGCATGGTGGCATTCTGGCCAACAGTTATGTCTGGACCTCCATCTTATGTCAGTTGGTGCAGCCCAAGCCATGCTCCACATGTGGCTTTTACATATTCATTCCATTATTGGCCAAGGTCATGATCTGCCAAGGTCTTTAAGGTGGGATTCATTTGGTGCCAATGTAGTACTTTTCAAAACTCCGTCCTCAGAATTAACTTCGTTTATTTCCTTGCAGCATATTAACAGGCTGGGGAAGACATAGCAAGGTTCAGGGTGACTGCGCTGTTAAAAGGGCTATAGAGGCACGTTTACTAGAGATAGGTGCCCCTTTCCATGTTGCAAAGTTCAATGAGGGTAGGCTTGTTTCTGCTGGTCATACTGTAGGAATGTGAATGATGCACAAGAAGACATTAAGCCTACTAGTGCTTCATGACATAAGGAATCAGGCAGGAAAGCAAGAACATGTTACTGCTCTATTAGCTGGTGGATCATGCTAGTGAGAGACTGCCACTTTTTCTGTTAATCTAATGTGTATATTGTTCTACGCTGGCAATTTTGTTAATCTGAGACCTGGCCAGAGTTTACTATGCTGATTGACACTGATTCGCGAAGTATATATGGATTCATTGTGAATATGTTGGATGACTTATTTATCATGGCCAGGTGAAAGTGCCTACTTTTGCACTGGGGTGACAGATAAACTGACCCAGTTTAGTTTAGCTGACTTAATCTAGTGGGCTACAGGAATGAATGCAATAACCTAAGGGACGACGTGATTATCTTGCAGAGTTAGCCTGATTATTATAACAGTGGCAGGTTTCGTGATTTCAACAAGCTGCGCTTGGTGGGCCGGGATCCAAGGGTCAAAGATCCAGGACATTCTAAGCAGGATTAGGACCAAAAGCAATTCGATCAACACAAAAAATGATGAATAGCTCAAAAAGAGTTCAACAATCCAATATGATCCAGCGGGTCAAAAGTTCATAGTCCACTCTACCTCAGCCACACAAGATTTGATAAAAATGCCCGAACAACAAATTTTGGCAGATGCAGAAAGGAAAGGCAAGAAGTTGATAGAAGAGAAGATACTTTTATGGTCTGCCAAATTACAAGCATCTTGAAAGAATTTAAGGCAATTAACAATTTTCTCTCACAAATTAAGCACAATGGACAAAACAATTAAGCTACTAGGTTTCCCAACCAGTGTGTGCCGAGTTCCTAGGAACACTAGCATTCTACCTGTTGAAATCAAGAATTTCCAATAGAGAAACAAAATTCCAGGAAATTTTCCGTTCAAAATCCGTGGATTTCTTTATATTTTTTCGGATAGGCCACTTCCGCCTAGCATAAATTATATAGGAAATATACTTGTTGGGTTTTTAGAGTTTGTCCCACACTGTTCCCAACTAACATTTCGATGTACTTGTGGGCTTGTTTTTTTGGCAAAAAGTTTTAAGGCCATTGGATCTGCCTTTGTCTGGGCCGTCGGTCTGCTTGCTCTTTTGTCTGGGCTTGCCCGGTAGCAGATAAGAACATGGCGGGTTTGATTTTTGATGGGATTTCGTGATGGCTTGATTGCTCTTCTGAAGCAGGAAGCAAAATCTAGGTTTTGGTTCGCCGATTTAGATTTAGGGCGATTCACTGGATTTTGGCTGGTTGAGTTGCTCAGTTTGAATCACTAATTTGCAATCGGGGCACTGCCTTTACCTCTTTAATCCTCTTCTTTGCCTCTTTTGGGATTTGGCTCCCAATTATGGTTTTGGTTGGTTGAATCACTAGATTTGAACCTGGATTCAAATCATTGATTTGCAATCAGGCCTTGTAGAACCGATCTCGTTTGATCGGCTTCGGGCTTAACTTCTCCCTTTGCCCATCTTTGGCATGCACTTGGACGGTTTTGGCCAGCAACAGAGGAGTGGGCCATCTGGGCAAGAAAGAGAGGATTCAGAGGATTCAAGCAGTCTTTTGAGCAAGAAATGGTTGATTCGACTGTATTTTCTTCAAGAAGCAAGTTTGTCGTGCCTTTTCAATGGTTTAATCAATGGCTGGCGGATTTTTAATTTTACAAAACTGAACCGATTAGAGTCACTGAACCGATTAGATTAGAATAGCAATCCAAATAGTGCACAATTATGATGATTACACTATTCAAATAATATTAATCAAGTTACTAGAGTTGACTTGATTTTAAATAGTCTTGACTGAGTCATTGTAACAAATTGTTCTATGAGATGCAACCATAAAAGCCCTCCTCCTAAATCATCAATGTGATGAAATATCTTTTAGATGTTAACCTTCTAGCCCACACATGTCTGTGTAAATCAAATCCAACATACCACTTACTCTTTTATTCAACTTTCAATATGTTCATTTAACATGCAACTCTCCATGATAAATGTTTTAAATTTTCTTTAGAGGCAATAATTATTCCTTCCTTTGTCATGAGCTCCATGTCCAAAATGGATCATGAAGGGATAATCAAACAACTGTTAGCATCTACAAACTAGAATGGACTAAGGTAGCGGCCCTATAGTTGTTGTGCAACATTCTCATCCACTTCTAGGCTTAACAAGCTTCACCTACAATGAACCCATCAAGCTAGAAGTGTAGATAAGCTGGCCCTGAAAAGCAAATAGTCTCTGTCTCTTCCACAAGTATCAGCATATCCAACCCTTGGCTATATGAATAGCTAGTTCATCTCTTTATCAGTGCTTCCATCAACCGTAATGAGGTTTGAAATGTCTCTCTAAATCTGTCCCATATCAGTTGAATGTTCAGATAATAGATCATAAAATGTATGTTCTAGAGTTTCTTCAGCTCTCTCACAGAAAGGATAGACTAGATTTACATCATATCTGAATTTATGTACCACCCTGTTCACCCTCAGAGACTTATGCACAATCTGCTTAGTAAATCTTTGGTGGCAGTGAGCTCTTCAGTATACTGAACAATTCCTCTCTACTCGCATTACCTTTCCATTTACTTGACAAAGAAAGAACTCCATCCTGGATAGCTAATTTGTAGCACTAAGAAACAAAACGACCTTGCAAACAAATATTGTTCTACTGAGTAAAACTCGTCCATGATGTGCACATTGCAAGATAAGAGAAATAACGTGGTTCCATATTCCCATATCATGTTCCTTCAATGGAACGATATCATGAACACATGCCAAGGAACTGATTGTCATGATTGGTACTAGTTCTGAACAAACTCGAACCTACTTGTTTCAACCTCCTATGTACCAACACATCTACAAAAGAAGACACATGCTTAAGCACTCCGTGTCTGTTGAGCAAACTTTGGTGCTATTGATTTTTGTTGGACCCCGGGGATTTCATCTAGGCACATGGGGATACCTCGTAATGTGCGTAAGGGGTCTGAGAAAACCCTGTATACACGACTTTTGAGGTCAAAACCCCTACATACGTAAATAGGAAAACCGGTTTCTCACCCCCCGCAGATATATACGCCCCGACTATGTTACGTTTTATACCCCTACCCCATCTTGTACTTGAGTTTGTGCCCAGCCTTATTCCTGAGAGAAAAATGGTTTGTGGAGAAGGAAAAAAATTTCACAATGTGTTTTATAGGACAGATACATCTATCTCTTAAGATGCAAGAATTTTCATTACATGTGTCCCTTTCTGGCGAATAAATAATGAACATTGCGGGATCATTGTAGTTGTAAGAATGTATAGGGTTGTAGACGAGGGTTGGAGAATGCATATGGGTTTTAGGAATGTCTAATCTATTTGAAGGTTAAACTAGTGGATTGTTTTCAAATTGTAGTTTAGTGGTAAAGTACTAGGGATATTTCAGCTTGAAAACATGGTGCATATGGATTTAGGAATGTCTAAATGGATTATGGAATAAGGAAGGTTAATATGGAATGGAATGTGTGCACGTTAGGATGCATGCAAAATGTTATCATTCCTAAAGAGGATATCATGCATGGCACGGATTTAAAAGGGGCAGAACCTGCATGCAAATAATTCCTGAAAAGCAACTTTCCAACAAAATTATTGATATCTTATCATAATATACATAATTATGCTGCCAAGATAATCTGTACACACGTCTTCATGTATTCCTTAAAATAAATTATGTTCATAAATCAGCAACAGCATATGAACCAAGTTTTTGTCCATGTATTTGAGTCTGGCCAATACATCATATCTGACCAGTGAATAGTATCCTAAAGACTATTTAGGAGTTTGAGAACGATGTCCGCAAATATAAGACATCTATAGAAGTGAACCATGTCCGCAAATATAAGAGATCTACAGAAATATACATCTTATTCTTAACAATCTTATGGCCTGGCATACACAAAGTTTCACTATCAGCCATACTACAGCATTTATATTAGCATATTAAATGGCATTTCTGCATTAAAACCCATCCGCCATATAACCTAGCTGTCCACCATTTATTTCTGCTTATAAACATCATACCATATTGCTGCATTATGCGTAGTCCAGACACCTACAACCATTTTGATAGCATTATCCTACATCTGAGCTAAAAATATCCAATCTGAGGTCAGCATTTATGCCTTAACCAGCATAAAGTAAGTGCTTCCAGACCTTGTAGTTTAGATTTAACCCAGCACTCCCAATCTAAACAATCATACTGACCCATGAACTCTAGATGGTCATTAAAAAAATCATTATGTCTTCTGCTATCATTAACATACAACAGCCAGTCAACCGATTATATGCTATCATGCATGCAGCTATATGTAGCACAATAACAGAGGGTTACTTTTAGATTTTTATACGCTTTTTCACATGGTTTTTCTATGATTTCGTTGTTGTATTCGTTGAGGTGTACTAAATAGTATTTCTAGAGTGCACCCTTTATGGGCCGTTGATTTTCGTTGGTTGGAACAATCCGAGGGTTGTTGTCTTTCTCTGCATGTGTTTGTGCATGAACACTGCGCATGTGTATGCATGTGCATATGCACATGCATGCGGCATGTGTGTGCATGGCATGTTCATGTGCATGTGCATGTATATGCATGTGCATGTGTATTGATGCATGTGCATGTGCAAGTACAAGTGCATGTGCATGTGTGCATGTGTGTGCATATGCATGTGTACTTGCCCTCTTAGATTCTTATTGCGAGGGATTTTACTACCACCCGGATGGATTTTTGCTCACACTTACAAAGGTATTTGTTTTTAATGTTTCTTAGGTTAGCAAATGTTTTTTACAAGGTATTGGTTTTCCTCGATTCTACAATGTAGTGTTTTAAAAAACCCCCTTTTGTTTCCTTCCTAAGATTTGTTCCGGATTCAAGTTTAGGTCCTGTTTGCTTCAACTCTTGGATGGTTGCCGGATTGTTCATAGCGACCACCTTTAGCTTCAATCAACAAACGGATTCTTATGCACAATAAACGGGATTATTCCATGCCCTTTTCCATGTCACCGCAGTCGGTCAAGCAAGGGCCACAAGAATGCATTTATATTGTAATTTTGGAACTTTAATCAAACCATAAGGTGAATCATGTATTACCTTTAAGCTAGAGATGGAGCATCCAAAATCATATGGATTGATAAACAATGGTGTCATTGTGAAAGAGAAATAGTTATAAATGAAGTAACAATATGTCGATAATAGCAGGGGTTTTCTTTGTGTTGCAAAGGCCAAAAATTTTTTTTTTTTTTGTTAACATCCAACATATAAAATTAAAATCCCCAATACATAACAACCAACACACAACAACCATTGACATTAACAACCAACACATAACTACCATTGACATTAATTAACACAACCATTGGGTCCAACACATTTAAATTAAAATCCCCTTAAACCCCCTTTGGTTTGGGTGCATATTCACACGGGGGGGGCGTAGGCGGCGAGAGCCCTCATAATTGTATTTTGCGTCTGAAATCAACACCATATAGTATTAAAAGCGAAATCTTATAGTATTTTGCGAATCTTGTTATACAATATAGCAAATTTTGTACTTGCATACCCCACAAAAGCGAGGAACTTTACGCGGTATAGATTAAGGAATAAGGGGGTGAATATGCCTATCCAACACTCTGGTTTGCGGGAGTCACCCCCGTGTGAATATGCACCCAAACCAAAGGGGGTTTGGGAGGATTTTAATTTAAATGTGTTGACCCAATGGTTGTGTTAATTAATGTCAATGGTAGTTATGTGTTGGTTGTTAATATCAATGGTTGTTATATGTTGGTTGTTGCGTATTGGGGATTTAATTTTTATATGTTGAATGTTAATGGTTTGTTTGCCCAGGTGTGACAAAAAATTTTAGAATTCAAACCAGGAAAAAACTAGAATTCATTTGAGGCTTTCATCACCTGTAGCTTTTGAATTTGATCCCATTATTCTGAAAGTCATAAAGTTTGCAACACAAAGAAAACCCCCTGTTATTATGCGACATATTGTTACTTCCGCTACAACTATTTCTCTTTCACAATGACACCATTGTTTATCAATCCATATGATTTTGGATGCTCCATCTCTAGCTTAAAGGTAATGCATGATTCACCTTATGGTTGTGTTAATGGTTGTGTTATCAGCGACCATCTGGTCCTATATATCAGAGGTCTATACGTCCCCTCAAAGCTACAACACCATACACCACAGGTTCCGAAAAGCAATCTTCATTCATTCTATTTTATCCATGTATTTAATTTATTTTTAACATCCTTAAGACTGGCTGCAGTAAGCCCTAATCATACATTACCCAGGCAACAAATATATGCTCTAATGCATGCCAAATATACGCAATGCCGCTCTAGCTATCTCAGCATTTAGGCTCATTATGGTCTCTACATAATTATTAGAGAGCCTAATCTGCCATATGCTATTGTCTCCATCCATTATTCTATTCACAACTATTTGGTATCATACAGCCAATATCTAGTGTCAGGTCTGCAACTAGGCAAATGACAGATTTTACATAGGCCACTATCTCATTTGCACAATCTATTTATAAGAATATGCATGCATTATTATAAGCTGCTTGTAAGTTCTTCGTTCACCTTCTCTTCATCCCACATAAAACCCTGGATGTTCTGCAGATTTTACATCATATGTAGATCAATCTCTGTAAAAAAGAGTATAAAAAGGATGAAAGGTAGGACAATTGTACCTGCACCCATTCAAAATAGCTTACAGTTACTCCACCTGAGTTTGCAAGTATGCCAGGTAAAATAATTACTCCCTTTCTCGACAAAACCTATAAATAATACATGTTAGAATGGTCCTCAAATATTTAGAGACATGTTAAACTCAGGTTACTAGATTTTACCTCATCTGCTTCAGGATCTGTAGGGTGATTAGCACCTTCTATAATAAATCTTGTATGTCCTTGGCATTTTTCCTGTTCAAACAATTTGTCTTTCTTAAGTTATCGGCTGCAAAAATTAAGAACATTGTTTAGCCAGCATCATACCCATTTATTACGCCACCCAAGGCCGCAGGAATGAGCACATCACATTCCTGAAAAAGCAACGCATTTGGATCCAGTGCATCCCCATCTGGGAATCCCTTTACTCCACCTTTTTGTTTAACATAATCAATTAAAGCTGGAATGTCAAGCCCATCTTCATTCTTCACAGCACCAGTTACATCACTAACTGCTTTCACCTTCCCCTTTAGCTCATGTAGCAATCTGGCTGTCCAAGAACCTACATTGCCAAAGCCCTAGAAAGCAACAGGCCAAATCAGTACCATTCCAACATCATCTTAGTATGCAGGGTAACAAACAAAAATTGGTAACAAACAAAAAATGTACATGGTTGAAGCAGTCGGACACTTGCTCTCAAGTCTTTTTCCGAGCAGCCCGCCAGAAGAAGTATGCAGCAGCCATGGCGGACATAGTTACATCCCAGGGAGTGTTGTTGCAGCAACCAGATGCTATCAAGGCCTTCGTAGCAGCGCACTATGAAACATTTTTCAAGGAGAGCCCGCTTCCCTCACAGAGTGTTTTTCAAGAGCTGGTGCTGGCCAAGGTTTCGCCAAGAATCTCAGCCCTTCAAAGACAGAGCTTAGAGGAGCCGTTGACAGGGCAGGAGTTGGGGGACGCATGCCGCCTGTTGGCTCGGAATAAGTGTCCTGGCCCTTGCCCAATTAATGACATGGAAGACAGCTTTGGCAAATATACCGTATGGAGGAGCAAAAGGTGGCATTGGTTGTGATCCTAGAGAACTTAGTATTCTAGAACAAGAGCGTTTGACAAGAGTGTTTACACAGAAAATTCATGATCTGATTGGCATAAACACGGATGTTCCAGCTCCTGACATGGGTACTAATGCTCAGGTATTGGCAACCTGTGAACTTCTTAGAACTATTGTATATTTTAATGCACTACATGACTTTTCACTAGTTGGAATGCTGCCTGGACAGACAATGGCATGGATCTTGGATGAGTACTCTAAATTCCATGGATATTCTCCCGCAGTTGTCACAGGAAAACCTATTGTAAGTTGTAACATTTTTTTTTTTTTTGAAGAATATAAGAATATATTAAACCACTAGAATGCGATCAAGTACAATGATAAGTGTGGTGCTAAGAAATGAAGCGCCCATCATGATCCACAATCTGTAGGAATGTCGACCAAATTTCCCGCTTAACTGTGCCAGACAAGCTTGAGACTTGGTATGCCTGCCACAACTTATGCCTCAAGATCGGAACCAACCGAAAAGGGCTAAGCACTGCATTCTGAAAGACCTTCGCCTCCGTCTTTTTCCAAATCAGCCACAAAGGCCAAGCTCGCATAAATGAAATGCCCGCCGCTTTGGCCCCTTCACCCGCTAGGAAGGACTCCCAAGAGAATCTTCCATTTGCATAATGAAGTCCCAAAGAGGGCTCTCACCCGGACCAAGCTGCCCCTACCTCGTGCATAGGACAAAGCGAAAGGTGCTCAATGGTCTCACGTCGCCCCCACATAAAGGGCATGTTTAAAGCTACACGAGGCTTGAACCCGTGGACTCGGACATTCACCCACGAGGCTACGGTGCAAGATCTGCCACAAAGGGTGCACGGATTTTAGGAGGAGGCAATGTATTCCACGCCCACTTCCACATGGCGGGCCACTTACTCCCCTGGAAGCTTAAGTGACCACTTATCCGGCAAAACGTGTCCTGAAGCGTAAGGAGCCCATAAGCCGATGCTACAAACCGAGATGCATCAAGTCCACTATCGCGACTTCCAAACGCCGATTGACTTTGAGAAGACAAGCGCAATGGAATAGCATTGGCAATTCTAGCCGCCCAGCAGCCAAATCTCCCTAAAAACTCCCATGGCGCCGAGATGACCCTCCCAATACCGATCCACGGATGGATGTTACCCCCGCAGCAATCCATCGGTATTGAAAGTACCGGGCGAAGGGAAGAGGCCAAGGGAGATGCAGTCCAAGGGTACCCGCAGAAAGGGCTTATGAGGCTACCATACATCTGCTAGGGTCCAATGAAAAGAGAACTTTGACCACCTTCCGGGCCTTGAGGAGACCCTAAGAAAAGGCGAAGCATGAGGGAATGGCCGCAAATCCTCAAAGAGCCCCCGACCAGGCAACTGAGCCCTGAATAGCTGGCTTCCCTAAACACAATAGAGTGAAGTGGCGATCGAAAACAGAGCCAAACTCGGGGACTTGCTCCTGCAACAACCGCGGATGAATTTCGACACGGTAACCTTCGTGCAAACTAACATCAAGCATACCCAAACCCCACACTGCCCTGGGGGGCCTTTTACACTTCCACCATGCGACCTTCATCTTTGCCCCCTCCTCATTCCCTCCCCAAACAAAATTGCCCGAATGGTGTCATCCAACCCTTAACCACACTTTCGGCAAGTATACGGAGGTCACGAAACATGAGTGCTCTGAGCAAATCGACTTGGCTACCGAATCCTACCAGCCATGGTGAGTTTACTTCCCCTCCACCAATTCAAATGTCGCTTTTAAGATTCTCGTAATGTCTCCTACCAAATTGCCCTAGCATTAATGTCCAAGCCAAATGGTATGCCTAACAGTTTGGCGCCTATGTGTGGCGTGTTAGAGCCTGTGGAAACCGACTCAACCACGCAGAGGAGGTTCCTCCAAGACCCATGGCCGAGCACTTCGACCCGGTTAAGCAAGCATCCCGTTAAAAGAAAAGGCATCCAAAATATTCTTGGTCAGCCGGAGATTGGACTCGCTGCATGAAGAAAGAGGAATGTATCATCCGCAAATTAATCGCAAACCTGCCAGACCCATCATCCATCTGAGACCTTGCACCACATTGTCGCAATTGCCACCAAAAGTTGCGAGAGAGCTTCGCCACTATAGTGAACAAGAAGGGGGCCAATGGACATCCTCGCCTAATGCCTCGCCCACCGAAAGATTGAAGAGGTCTCACCGACACTTCACCGTCGCCCTAGCAGACACGTAGCTTCATAACCGTTTCCACTCGAAACTAGGCCCGCACCCAAAGGCTCGCATCATATCGCCAAGAAGCGCCAATCGACACTCGCCATAAGCCTTGGCAAAATCCGACAAGAAAAACAAGGGGCGCCTCATCCCACGAGCCCAATGCACTCCCTCAAAAGCGGCAGCCACATTATGAAGAATATTCTGCTGAGGTATAAAACCAGACTGCTCTGCACTAATGGCGTGAACTAGTACTGGCTTAAGCCTCTCAGCCAAAGCCTTAGCAATGATTTTATACACTACAGACAACAGAGTAATGGGCCTCCAGTCATTGATGGTTTTAGGATGCTTACACTTGGGTATAAGTGAAATACAACCCCAGATTCAGCGTGAGATGCATCGAAGTTATTCCCCAAAAAGATCCACATACACCGCAACACCGAAGTCCCCACCCATTCCCAAGACTTGAAAAACTCCACCGTATTCCATCCTGGATCGACCTAAAATTACAAGTACTTTGTTTGATCACATTTGTTAACTGTGGATAGGACACATTGAATTGTAATTAATGAAGATCTAAAGACTTTGTTGTTCTGAAGATTTAGCAACACATGGAAATAAAACATAACTCTTCAAAGTTAAAACAGTCAAACTCTTCAGAGTTAAGACAGTCAGAGGGATTAAAAAATTAGCACCTCAGAGTGATAGCGGATTCCGTCTTTCATAGGGCCACGAGAATTGTCATGCTGCACTCTAAATCCGACAAAGGATGCCAAGGATCCATCATCTTTAACTATACTGCATTCAACCTACAGCAGAGCTTCTCATGATATGTGTGCGAGACAATATGCCATCCCTCCAAAACAAAAAAATAAAAAACATACCTTTATTTCGCGAAATGGAATTATCAAACTGCGTTCCAATTTGGAATCAAGGCCAAGAATCTTGACAGCTCGCTTGAAGTAGCGGTTGGTGGCCTCCAATGCATTCATATTTGGTTATGCAACTCATAACATTTGCCAAGAAGCCATCCACAAATTGTTGCAACTTCCATTCCAAAATCGCTTATGATCTTCCATGCATCGATAACCCTATTAATCGGGCATTCAAAGGGAATATCCGCCAGCTATATCACTGCTCAATCACAACGGAAATGAAACAAGGAAAAACCCATAAATCTGAACATTAAGCCTAACACATAGATTGCTAGCAAAAAGATTAATCTATATGTACGACCTCATCTGGACCTGTTTAGTTTCATATGTACGAGTAGATAATTTCTTGAAGAACAAGCAAGCTGCCACCCCTACGATTCAAAGCTTCGGATCTTCAAGCACCCCTACTGTATGAAGCGGGTGAGGAGTTCCCGCCCACAGCTCCCCTAAACGACCACGTCCGAAAATGTGGTAGTGAACCCGTATTTTTTTCAGACCGTATACGAACGTGTGAGGAAAAAAAAACCCCTAACCAGTCACGCACATGTTTGATACGGAATTTTAAAGGTGAAATCCCCGGGTGTTGGACTTGCATGGTGGTATGTACAAAAGCCATCTTGCATGGTTTAATTTTTATTTTAATTCTGCTATGCAAGGTCATGTTGATCTTGTTGGAAACTATTTGTTGATTGTTTGGGCACTGTCGAGACCATGTTAATGGAGTTCGTATCCTTGGACATAATTATATGTTGACGAGCGTGAATTTATGTACTTGAGTTCTATCACACCTCTGTTCATCATTTCCCTGATGAAATGCATTTCCATTTCTATATGTTTTGTTCTTTCATGTATAACTGGATTCTTCGTCATAGCTATACAACTTTGATTGTCACACAATGAACTTTCTTTTGTATGATCCCCAATTCATTCAAGAATCTCCTGCTCCAAATTATCTCCTTAGCTGCTAAGGTTGTGGTTGCATACTCTGATTATGCTGTTGATAATGTTATGGATGATTGCTTCTTTGTTCTCCAGCATACAAGACCTCCACCAAACATCAATGTGTATCTAGAAGTTGACTTCCTCTCGTTCAAGTCTCCACATTAGTCTGCATCTGCATAAGCCTTTAACTCCAAGTCATCTCCACAGTAAATAATACCTGTTGTTTTTGTCCCCCTTAGAAAGCTTAGTACCTTTTTTACTGCCAGCCAATGTTGTTTCCCTGGATTACTATTGTATCTGCTTAAAACATTCATAATAATGTTATGTCAGGTCTGGTATTATTGGCAATGTGTAATAAACTTCCAACCAAATGCCTATATGGTATCTTTGTCATTTCTTATCTTTCTTTGTCGGTCTTGGGACATATATTCTTCAACAAGTTAGCTCCAACTATCACTGGTATTTTCACTACATTGCAATTCTGCATGTTGAATTTTTCAAGTAGAGAGTCTATGTGTCTTTCTTGATTGAGAGGTATTCTTTTGTTTGCTCTGTGCCTTTTAATTTGTATCCCCAAAAAATTGGATAACTCACCCAAATCTGTCATTTTGTATATTTCTTTGAGTATCTCCTTGCATTGTTTGAGTATGTTCATGCTATTGGCTGCCAGTACACAATCATCTACATAGATGGCCATTATGCAATAATCCGTTCCCCTTTAAGAACATAGACATTTCCATCATTTTCTAATTTTGCAAGACCCTGTTCTTTTAGATATTTATCAATACACCTATACCATTGCCTGGGGGCCTGTTTTAGCCTATAAACAGCCCTCTTCAATCTTCAGACCTTTGTTTTTTCATTTTCATATCCTTGTGCTTGTTTCATGTATATTTCCTCTTCTAACTCTGCATTTAAAAAAGTTGTGCATATGTCCATGTGATGTAACTCCATATTCAATGCATTTGCCATTGCAATTATCATCCTAATACTGGACATTTTTACCACTGATGAATATGTTTCTTCGAAATCAACACCTTTCTTTTGTGAGTATCCCTGGGCCACCAATCTAGCTTTGTGCTTTGGGCTTCCATCAACATTTTGTTTAAGTTTGAATATACATTTATTCCCAATTGCCTGCTTTCCCTTTGGCAGATCTGTGAGTTCATAGGTTGAGGTCCTTTCAAAGGACTCCATCTCTTCATTCATGGCCTCTTTCCATTCCTCACGTTTAAAACCATTTATTGCATCTTCAAATGTCTCTGGTACTCCTGCTTCTACTATCATTAAAGCTTCTATTATGTTTTCAGAATGTCTTTCTATTCTGACACTTTTCTCATTTTCTTTTCTTCCGTATAGATCTGTGTTGAACATTGTAGCGCTCCAATTTAGTGATTGTGACTTCTGTAACCTCTTTGTTGAATTCAAACTTCTATTCTTAAGACATTTAGTGTAGATTGAGTAGGATTGATATGCAAGGGCATTTTGGTAATTAAGTTTGGTGTAAATTGATCAAACTTGATATTGATATGTAGTGGCATTTTGGTAATCAAGTTTGGTGTGTAAGGATATTTTAGTAATTAAGTTTGGTGTGTAGGGGCAAATTGGTAATTTGTTTGTATGTGTATTTTACTTAGTGTATTTATTTGAGCCAAGGGCATTTTGATAATTTTGAAACTCATAAGGGCAATTTGGTAATTATATAAACTTATTGGGGCATTTTAGTAGTTTTCCATTCAATTTATCCGACAGGTAAGCCATTTTTCTCCAATATCCCTCCCTTTTTATTCATATTTCTCAAGAAGTTTGACCTCTATTTTCCCTCGGTGCTCCAGAGGTAAATTCGTAAATGATGCCAAACCATCTTAAGAAACCTGAATAAATCAATTCTAAGAGCCTAAAATTGGAAGGATTCAATCTAGAGAAGAATGAAACTAGCATAATGGTGTACCAACTTTTTCAATCCTTGGTTCAACCTGTTGTGCTGTTGTATGGAGTGCCGGTTTGGGGGATGACCACCTCTGCAAAGCTTTGGGGGCAGATTGAAACAGTCCAGAAACTGTTCCTGCGCGAAGAATTGGACGTGAAAATCCAAACACCACATGCTATAATATTAGCGGAGGCAGGTATGTTCCCTTTGGAATTACAAGCATTATATCAAACCATCAATTTTGTCAACAGTATCCGTGAGCGATCTCATGACCGCTTGTCTCATCAAGCAATGATGGCTTGCTGAGCAACAAGGTTGGATGCATGATGTCATGGAATGGGCAGGTCGATGGGGGGTGCAGGCGACCAATTGGCTGGATTGTAAAGCAGATGCTCGAGCACTTGTAGAAAGGCTAGCAATTGGAAGATCATGGCAGAACCCTAGCAGCAGGATGAAACACTACAACCTCAATGTGAACTCAATGCAAGAATATAAGCAACCCTAGTAGCAGGATGAAACACTACAACCTCAATGTGAACTCAATGCAAGAATATAAGCACCAAGGATACTTGTTGAAACACTACAACCTCAATGTGAACTCAATGCAAGAATATAAGCACCAAGGATACTTGTTGGCTGACATTCCGAGATCCATGAAACATATCATTGCCCGCTACCGGACAAGCTCGCACAGATTGGCAGTGGGAACGAGCAAATGGTATAAGATACCAATGGAGAAGCGGATCTGCAAATTGTGTGAAAGGCAGTATAGGACGAAGACCATGTGTTTGTTCACTGTCCAACATTCAGTGATATCCGAGCTAAGATCTACTTTGCAGTTTTTTAATTTTCAAGCATTGTTCTCATTACCGTACTACGGTTTAGGATAGTATATTAAGATGGTGGATGCACACCGTAACTTATTGCTCAAGAGCAGATATTAACATGTACTGAGCGCTCCATAGGGCCCAAGAGAGCTAGATCAAATAAATAAATAAATAAAGTTCCTTGGTGATCATTGTGCACCAAACTTCCCTTTTGTGTAATTTCAAAGACCCATTTGCTTTTGGGCATAGCGACATCTCTGTTGCAGGCTCAATTTGCTTGACAAAAAGCCTAAGGAGCTTGCCATATCAGAGAAAGAGAAAACCCATAATTTTTCTGAAGAGAAATGTCATAACCAACATTTATAAAGCTCGCATAGCCTCTCTTCCTCAAACCTACCTGAGGCTGAGGTTGAGCTTTGTTGTTTCACCGCTATAGTAGACCAGAAAAAGAACGTAACATAGGTATTTCTTCTTTCAAGCTTCTGAGGTATTTCTTCTTTCAAGCTTCTGGCCGGAGCATATAAAGGATCTTCTCCAGATGGATCCACCATAGTCGTGAAAAGAGAATTTCCTCCTGTCATCACAGCCAAGAAGCTGGACACATGTTGCCATGTAGTTCGTAATATGTGAACCATTTGTTCATTAGATCTCCAGCAAGGTGCATGCATCTATGATGGTAGAAACACGGGAAGATTGCAATTTTAGGACCTTGAACCTATCACAAAAGATGGAATCGCAATTTTGGATAGATTCAATCACCTAAATATTTCAATCCATTTCTACTAGGCCGTAACATTCCAATTTGCATGGAAATGGAGTGGAATCAGATGGAGGAGCAATGCAGGAGATAATCGAATCCTGAGCAGTCAATGCACTTAAGAATCCTGCGCAGTCAATGCACTTAAGAATGACTGCGGTTTATGGCACGAATCCGAAATACATCTCAAACCTGCAAGTTGCATAGAATAGAAGCTATCAAGATGCATGGCATAGCCCCACCCATCCAACAAAGCCCAGAATCCAAACCCCTATTTTATTTATTATGCTTTTACATGGATACCCTCGGATTAGTTTCTCATGGTTAGCGGTTTCCCATGGTTGTATCAAACCTGCGGTAACTTGTATTATTTATTTGGCCCCCTTAATAGAACTATTTTCTTTAATTATCAGGAACACCAAACAAGCTGTGCCAATTCTTCTCCAACACTTGGCAACTTGAGCTTGAGTGCCGATCATAGCTTCTGATCATAATGGGAGTGGGCACCACAAATTATACAAAAGATACAGCCTCCTGTAGTAATGATCCAATTAATGCTTTTTACTAGGAAAACTCTTTTACAAAAAATCTTCCAGACATATGAAAAATGGTATGTATATGCATGTGCTGGAAAGCCTGGATTACCTCCAATGCAATGGGCTAATGGAGGTTTCTCTTTGAAACGTCGCTTATGTCACTGTAAGAAAATTTATGCTTGAAGAGTTCCTATTTCTGAGCATATGGAAATCTAAAACCCACAGATGGAAATACAGATGTGCGTTGACAGGCTTGAATGTTTCTTCTCATAGGCTTCCAATACTGCTCTAGTGCAATCAGGGGTAAAGATTTGCGGTTCTGTTTTGCAACTCCAATTGATCTTAAAATGGGTCCTCGTGGTTTTAAACTGGCCATCAAGTCTGAGTGTCCAACATGTACACCCTCCTGGTTGGCTTCTCGTGCATACTTTCTTATTTGCCCAACCTTTGAAGCTGCAGATGGAGACAAATCTGTCTTTTTAGTTCCTGTTTCTTTACTAGACGAGCCACTGATGTTAGCTGATGGCTGTATCCGATCAAGTGTGCGTAATAAACGATTTCTCAAGCTCTTTCCAGTCCAAATATCACGGGTCTGAATTCTTTTATGGACAGAAAGAACAATGTCAAATACATTTCGTGTGCGCCTGTAGATTCAGTTAGATGCAAACTTTAGCTATTTATAGAGAAAATACCTGGCATACCTATCATGCATAACATCCTTCAGGATTTCACATCCAGCCAAAGTTGAATCAACTCTGAAGATTTTGATAGACTAGATCTTTGCTTCTGCCTATGATACAGTGATATAATCCCACATATAAGCTATGATGCTAAATATTTACATGCGTTTTAATGCAGCAAAAAGCCTGTGCTTGATCTAATGTAAGCATATGATTACCAGCAAAAAACCAACAAGCACATGAAATTTAATGACATGATTAAATCAAAAGGACATTCATTACTCTATTGAACTCCTACTTGTAAAGCTGATCATCATAATCCGCAACGGTAGACAGCTTCTACAGTTTTATCTAGTTTCAAATGCTAAGTTCTAGAAAACTTTCGGCTCAACAATCAGAAAAATTACTTTCTAAACCCCCTTTCTCCTGACATTTTTATGCCGAAACCATAGATTCAAGTACTGATTCAGTAACTTCTTACCTCCGAACCTTGTCATGAACGCTTGGAAAACGACGAAAAAGGCGCCGCTCGACTTTACAGGCAAGGCGATACGTCCTCCTTAGACCCAGAAAATAAGCAGTTGCTAGAGTGATCTCCCAAAGAACCATGGTTTGTTCGTTCTTCCAAAGAGGTTTAGGGTTTATAAGAAAATGTCAGAAGACAAACCGATTATATCAAACTAGACCATTGAGATTTTGAAACTTCTTAGGAAACTACCTAAGGGGAAAACTTCACCTTAAGTATTGGTCATTGCGTGTCTGAACCACCTACAACTGAAAAAATAAAATGCTAAAGTCCAAAAAATGCCATGTATTTTATGTGCTTCAAACACCACAGTGGATATACTGTGGCATACCACGGATATGTCGTAAGGGTCAAGATAATTATACCCCAGATTGGTATATCCCAGAGCAAAAAAAGTTGCCCTCTGCGATCCCTCGCCTATCCCCTACGGAGCCCGTTTTCTTCATCCCGTTCTGCCATACTGATATCCGGGATACCACTTGGGATATCGTCCGTCAGGATCCCCACATGCAAATCCCGACATCCGGGATCCCCAACTTGGTGATACTGGAGCATGAGATTACATGGTGGTATCCCCCAACCCCGGATCCACAGTTGAATCCATCTCCATCAAATTAAGTCTTATGGATGCAATTAAGCATAAGAAGATCGGTAGCATTGTTGCCAAATGGAAAAAATTTGCTCGTGCAGATAGATCGACTGTTTCTGCTGATTCTAGCATCATCTGCGGAAATGCCGATTCTTTTATTCCGCTTCCAAAACAGGGGCCTGATCGAAATGAGGAGGACATTCCTGAAGGATCTTTGATAGTTTTTGTAGGGAAAGATTGATGCAGATTTGTGATCGATAAGCATTATTTGAATTACGAGATTTTCCAGTCCCTTTTGAAGTGTTCACAGGGATCTTTTGATGGAAAAAACAGGCATGCATCTTGCATATGAAGTAGTAATGTTTGAGCACTTGCTTTGGATGCTTGATAATAAAGATCCTGCTCTAGAGCGCACAGAATCGATGGAAGAACTTGTAGAATTCTAAGTGCTGATCTGAAAGATATGAATACTGTGCTCGAAGGTCTTAAGAAAAAGTGTTGAACACTTGATCCCTTTTGTATTTTGATTTATGGAATGAAGATCATTGATCTCGAATATCTTGTACTTCCGAACTTTTGAATGCAATGGAAATTACTTTAATTGAAAAACTTGTACTATTATTGAAGTTTAGATGTAAATTCCTTGTATTATTACTGCACTTAAGCTGGAAAAACTTCTATAGTTTCAAAACTTCAAAAAAATTATGACCTTCAAACCTAAAGAAAGACTAGGTCATTATGGTTTATAATGGCAGACTGAAACACAATGAAATTGCCTGCTGTGGACCTTTATGTTGGGGTAGCAACAATAGGTAGTCAACACTATCTGCTTATTTGGAATTCAATAAGAATGTACTATATTTGAGCTAATAACAAGACAAGTTAGAGACCTTCTCAACATGTTAATATTAACTAGATCTTTTAAGTCCAAAGCTGTTTATTCATATTCAATTCAATTCGGTTCAATTCAATCCAATCCACGAGGGCCTCTACTTTCCACTGGAAAAATTCAATTGCAATTCAATTGATCGGTGACATATGGCTTGCAAGTTTTTGACCTATCTTTTAAGAAAGATAGCAGTGACTATCATGACGTAGATGTGATTGCGCTTCCGCATATACACATCTTATTTCATTTTCTATTGCAAGACATCATGAATATTTTCATACTCTCTATAAATTATTATTTATTAGTTTCTTTGAAGATGCAATGTACTTTTTTAGACAAAGATTTATTAGCCTTGTAAGTTTTATTTGCTAGATTGCTATTGCTACTCTATCTATCTATCTATCTATCTATCTATCTATCTATCTATCTATCTATCTATCTATCTATCTATCTATCTATCTATCTATCTATCTATCTATCTATCTATCTATCTATCTATCTATCTATCTATCTATCTATCTATCTATCTATCTATCTATCTATCTATCTATCTATCTTTATTTTCATACTCTCTATAAATTATTATTTATTAGTTTCTTCGAAGATGTAATGTACTTTTTTAGACAAAGATTTATTAGCCTTGTAAGTTTTATTTGCTAGATTGCTATTGCTACTCACTCTATCTATCTATCTATCTATCTATCTATCTATCTATCTATCTATCTATCTATCTATCTATCTATCTATCTATCTATCTATCTATCTATCTATCTATCTATCTATCTATCTATCTATCTATCTATCTATCTATCTATCTAAACCCAACTAAAAAATTTGTTGCATTTAAAGAGTTTATTTTTTCCTATTGTTGGGGTGTACCACAGAGGGTTCAAAACCCACTGGCTACTATCAAATGAAGAAGTGGATAAGTGCAAGACTCATTACGTGTGGTGTGTGCTGCGAAGGAAGTGGGTGAGTGCGAGTCTCATCATGTCTAAGAATGAGTCGCCGTGAGTCGTCATATGTCCTAGGGGGTTGCTATCAATGTGGTATGATCTTAAAAACTACTTACTAACTATGACTCTGTGACGCTCCCTGAACATATACGGCACTCCGGACGTATACATACAGGGACTTCCCCCTCCCATGGCAATCAACTCGCCATGAGCAGGGCCCTCCGTCTACCTCGGACTAACTGCATAGCAGATACCCGGGGGAAGGATATGGAGGTGTCATTCCGGTCCATGCCTTCAATGGATCTCCTATATCACGGAAGCGTGAATACAAGGTTAGCACACAACATAATCATATAATAAGTAACCACCACGAAGAGTGGTTCATCCATCCAACTGATAACAACAGAGAAGATACATCTAATGCTAAGAAAAACATCCCAAACCCAAGGTTCTATCCTGGCTCAGACTCCAATGGGGATCGACTGACGGCTAGGTCTCGAGGAAGATCGTGAGACAATCTTAACATGGCATTGGCTGGCATAGAACATTGGCTCGGGGTTGTCCACTCCATCCGCCCCTCCCCGTGCACACTTTGCGGATGAGTCAATCAAGCTATGGTGCCATTGTAGCCTTCCCGGAGACGCAATCCCAAGGAATCACCCTTGAGACTACTCCCAAGTTACATCTCCCGGTCCGATGAGGCAGGTCGAGAAGTGTCCCTTCCCAGTCGCGGTGAATCCATGGGTGAGCTAGAGAACACGCGTGCCGCATCGGCGACCCCCGCATCCGTACCCGACCTACTCCCTAACTTTATCTTCAAAGTACAGGATGATCACATCACTGTACCCAGGGAGTGTCAGACCCATACCCGGCCCTCTACGTGACCGACTATTAGGCCTAGCTCACTGAAGGAGTCCCCGTAGCCTTTTAAGCTCAGACGAAACCCCACCCCACACTTCATCACTACGGCCCCTTATCTGGTGCTTCAATGATGCCATAGATTCCACAGCTCGGTGGGATCTTGTACACAGGCCGCAATTAATGGGTATTACTGGATCTAATAGAAGCATACTAAATAAGCATAGGGTGCAGAGGTCTCTACCCCCCTTAATCCCTGTTTTCTGGAAGAACTAACAGGGATACTACCAAAGATACATCCATCCATCACAGTGCATAATCAAGAGTTGAGAACAGTTCTAATTATCAAACAAGGGTTAATCCACATCAAAGATTAACAGAGAAGCCTAGCAGAGGCGCTGGCCCTAGAAACACCAAATTAACCTATTCACTAACCTAAATTACGGCTGGAACCGTTGTCATGTGGGATCTCCATCTTCGAATAGGCTGGGCGCTCAGCTGCTCCTGCTCCTGGGTTCGATTTGGGGCAAATTGGGATAGGGATCCAATTTGCTGCCTCAAATTAGCATCCTTCTCCTGGCCAATCGAGTTTGGCCAGGTGTCCTCTATCTAATTAATTAATTAGCTTAACTTAATTAGCTTAATTAAGTTAATTAGACAATTATCCCTTAATTATAGGTAATTATCCTTTAATTAAACTCTTATTAATTTAGCATAGCTAAATTAATCCTTTGTGGTTAGGTTACATACCCCCATGATGGCGTATCCTCGGCTCGTGACGTGTCAATATAATTATACGTACACCGTATAAATATGTGGAACGTCACAGACTCATCTTCAGTAATCATTTTGTTTGGCAAGACTAAATGAAGTTAACTATTTCCAAACTAGGGTTAAAGCAAGTGTTATACAGCCATTCATTTGCAAAAGACATTTGGTTGTATTTACGTGAAAATAGATCAGATACCACGTATAATTTTGAGCACATTGTGTCCCTTGAGAAGACTCTATTATCCCTTCACTCTCAATTTTTCAAAAATATGGAATGAATGGGATAGTTTTATTGAAAATGTAATGGTCAATTTATCTGCCAACTGTTCAAGCATGGAACATGCTTATTGCTGCTTTGACTAGATGTGAAACTATTAAAGAAGCATTTTTACATCTTTTCTATGTATTAAGCGCTCCATAGCGGGTACGAATTCACCATGTTGAGCATGACTGGCCCCTACGAAACATTCTGACCAAAACGTTTCTCGAATATTGGGTTAAAGATGGAGATAATGTACAAACCTGCGTATCTAGTTTAGGAGGCAGTATATAGTTTGGGGGGCAGTACGTGTCTGGAAACATTGCACCATCATAAGTTACTTTAAGTCTACAAAGTACTATCTACTTTTATTATTTTGGTCTATCATTCCAGTATTCTTGTGTACAAACAAACAATAGCCATTCACGATGTTGTTAAAGATGGACAGAAAGCCATAAAAGTGCAAATAAAACTCACTTAATGGAACAAAAACATTTCACCCTTCTTAGTGCATACATAATGATACCTAAGCCCAGTCTTCTAAGTCCCTAGGTACTGACCTAAGAAACAGAAATTATTGTCTCAGATTTAGTGGTTCTAGGACATGAGTTATTGTCTCAGATTCTTCTGCAATAAGATAAACAACACTTCTAATAATCACATATGCTTACTAATAATCTCATGTGCTTATAAGTATCAATTCAGTACATGCAATAACAGTATTAGAACTTATTAACCTTGCTCTCCATTCTCTTTTAGCACACTCTCAGAATAAGTATAATAGATACTCTCAGAATATGTATAATAGACGACTGGTAGCAATGCTGGAGTTTGCATATGAGCCTTCTTCTTTGGAGAATATAATTGCATTTGCATCATGTTTTACCGGATGCACACAATAAAGCACTTTCTGGCAGAAATCTTTGTTCGACGCCTTTTTTTTAACTCAAAGACTTTCTTGGCCATTTTGACAATGAAAATTAGAGTTTAGCGAATTACAACATCATGTCATAGTTGCAACTTTACCTTCTGCTTAAGACCACTTATCTTGATTGAATGGTTGTTCTGTGAAACATTTAGCAAAAACAAGAGAAGCTCCATTTTGATTGAGTTTAGAAAGCTATACCTTAAGATTTATTGCACACCTATAGCAAACACATGATGAGTTCAATTTTCATAGATTTACTTCCAAATACAGTCATATTAAATGAAATACTATGAAACGTACACCCAAAACAATCTGAATGGAATTTGATTAACAGTATAAATGCACAAGCATAGTAGTTATTAAAGCATCTAATAAGGGTAAATGCATGTTCCCCCTTTTACATAATTTCTGTGTATATGTGCAAATATTACGCCGTAAATTTGATGCAGAGGACAATTTAATACGTTACAAAGCACAAAAGACAGTAATATTTTACTAATTACCTCAGAAGACTTTGCAGAAGACTTTACATTTCTTGCTGGCCTAGTTCTTTGATCCTCGGCCATTTCCACTAAGCTGATAATGTTAATATCTTATAGTTTCCATCTTCTGAATTAAACCAAGGAATTTCTTCTGCATCATAAAGTAGTTTCGACAAAGATTGTCCCTCCATTTAAGAAAAAAACCAAATCCCCTTTTCCTTCGTCTGATATGAAGAAATGTATCTAACAATATGACTCAATCCATTTTGATGTTCTCGTTTTACCCCACAATCATTTATACATGTTCCTTGAGATGACAGGTTTGATGATCTAGATGCATTTAAAAACACTTCATAATACCTTTCACGAAGACCACTCAAATGCTTGGCATCTTCTGCAACTCGACTGTGACAAAAAAGACACATCCAAAAGTCAAAACCTGCTTTATAGTATGTCAATTAAATCAAGTCATAACGACGTCTGCTTTCATGCAAATTAACAAAATGCAAAATGCACATTGCATCTATAAAAGCCCGTGCATGCAGTTCGTTAGTTCTTTAAAACACTTTTTCATTGAGAAATTTGAGATAGACTAATATATGCAGGTTTACTATCTAGTTAGCAGGCTAGCATGTTTCCAGTATAAGCCAACGCAAGTAAATGTGGACAATGTTGCTACCAAATTCATGCCAATTAATAAACAATATCCAAAAGAACGATAGGGGGAAACTTAAGTTGTCAATAAATCATGAAAACTTGGAATTGGGGGAATAATTACTCACCTCCATATATTTTCCTTCGTTCCTCAATTTCTTTCTTTTGAACCGCTTGTAGATAATGAACCATAATTTCCCTTTCCAATTTCTTTCTTTTGAACCGCTTCTAGATAATAAAATAGTAACTAAATTAATCTCATATTTTATTGTTCTAATTCACTAGAAAGAATCCTAAAATAATCTCACTCTTTATTGTTCTAGTTCACTAGAAAAAAAAATACTTCCTATTGCCATTAACGACAGTTAATCAGCCTCAAAGCTGTCAAAAGCACAAAGACGTAGCACATTAGGATCTAGAAGTACAAGTTCATCAAAGCATTGGTTGGCTAGCTCTATTCCTCTTTGCTCCGCTGGAGTTTCTTTTTTCACTAATATAGAAAAGATATGCAAAGCACATTAACTGCTCAATAAAAAATAAAAGTCTGGACCAATCTGCTCCCAAAAGACCATTCATCTAGCATCCTTTTCTTCCTGCCATTACAGCCACATTTGGACAACTTTCAGCTATATCTGGCATCTCTAAGGAGCGTGAGAAGTTTGTTCACATGCCCCATAAGATTTGGTTCACATTCTTGCAAATTATGAGTAGTATAAGTTATCTTACTGACCATGAATAGTCCAAATATGTGCAGAAATAGTCCAAAGAACTGCCCATAGCATAATCAACTCAATTATTTAGCATATGTAACAAGAACACATCACTGTTACAGTAAAGTATCATAGCATTGCAAGCTTGGATCTAACAGGCTTGCATTCTTCTTTCTTCTGCTCAATTTATACAAACCAAGCCCTACGACATTGTGTATTCCCAAATCCATGGATTTTTTTAGAGGCCCATGGCTTTGCATATTCCTTTCCAGGAGCCAGATAAGATTTATTGAATGGCCTTCATTTCCTCAGTCTGAGTCCAATAAAGAAATGAGATCCCTTCAACTGTAGAAAAACGGAAGAGAAGCAAATGATCTTTGGTGAGTTTCTAGCAAGTGAACAGAAACCTTGTTTGCTGCAAAGAGCTAAAAACCCGTCTACAAAATAAAGAAGGATCAGTTGTGCTGATGTTGAAGTGCAAGTGGATATGCTAGAATTGAAGAGATTGTTGTATGGAGGGTTAGGCAAGCCTGTTTTAAAAAAAAAGAGTTATATTTGATCTTTTTTTTTCTAAGGTAAGAAATTTTTGTATTGATTAGATTGGAAGAATTACAATATAACGATCCATCATGGATCAGATATAATTTAAGTACAGAAGATCCCATATGAATCTGAATCATATCTGCAATTATAGTACTCATAAGAATCCCTCAACCTCTTCTTCTATCTAACTGGTACTACAGTATGAACATCTTCTCAGTTAAATAGAATACTACAGGAATCGAATGCCCATTTTCCACAAGCTGCAGATAAATCTTGAATGCTCCAAGAAACCTCTTGCAAAAATAGAAATGAAAAGGAAAGAAAAGAGGAGTAACCTGAACAATCTCCCGCACTGCTCAGAGAAGCCAACATGCTTCAATCTCTGATCAAAATCAACAGATTTACTACCAAATGTGACAAATAAAAGAGACGTTGCATTGTCGGGATGTGCCAGTCAGCCGACCTACAGTAGGCTAGACACACAACCCAACCGCCAAAACTCTCCCTAATTTTGATTCATGATACTGGTCTTGATATGGAAGCATCTTCCTGGACACAATCAGGTCCCTAGCTCGGCAATCTCAAATAATCAGACATTTTGTTGTAAAACTGTAAAAATTGAGACTAAGAATTTACTCTGGCTCCTTCCAAGAAATCATCTCTAGATCTTTCCGCTAGAAAGAAAGCGCAAGAGGAGGGGAAAAGCTTCCAGCAAAACAGATCTATAAGAAATATTTAAACTGCCAATAAAACTGAAATCTTGAATCATCTTCTCTCAGTAGCCTGCTTCGATTTTGTTCTACCTTATAAGCATATGCGCCATTTTGGTATGTCTATCCATAAATAAACAAAGAAGAACCTATTCTGTAAGATCCAATAACAAGGATCTTGGGCTACTGGTCAAAACTGTTCTAGATCTTTGCTATATTTATGAGAATATGCTTATCCAGAATGGAAGCATCAGAATAATTCCATGTTAGTGGAAGAATCGTTTGGGCTGAAGAGACCGCCATGAAGACGCTCCAAAGATCTTCAATTGGCAGCCAGATAGAAGCAAATATGGATTGTACAGGAAACTAAAACCTCTGCTAGCAACCAGAACAAGATCTTGGACGAATTTGGTGCCACTGCAGTGCCGAAAGCAAAGAATTGAGGGCATCCCCTTTCTCCGCTGTCGCCCTAGCCGTGAAGGCGCCAAGAAAATTTTCGTATGTTCCCTCTTCTTCTATGGAATTTTGTCCATATTCGAAAGTTGAAAAGGAAAGGGATTTATTAATGGCTAATTTTTCATAAACTCATTATTCGTGGTTATTTGGATTTTGCTTAGGAGGATAAATCGAATGTCTTGAACCTGACTTTTTGTGAACCATTTTAGAATGGGGATAAGTACTTTTTAATGCATATAATCCTCTTTTATAGTTCCTGACACAAAGTTATAGGGTAACACTGAGGTAACTAGGTACAATGATGCATCTCTCACTTTAGGGACCTTCTTGTGATAGGGTTAGGGAGAATTAGGTCCAATTAGTTTGAAGGCAAGTAGGCTCACCACACTTGTTGCATGTTTGATCACATGTGAACAAAAGTATAGTAATACGATATGATATCTGAAAGTTATTCGTTTTCGACCTTCTCAGACCTGCATTTTTCGGACCTCAAACCTGCATTTGTCACTCTTGATTGAGAGAGGCCCTCAGACTTGCATTTTCACTCGAAGTTTGCCATTCTCGACTCGCCCGAGTCGGGGGGAAGAAAAAAATGTATTTTATTATGATTCCAGCCCTCAGATGGGGGGAGGGGAGAGAGAGAGAGAAGTTATCAGAAAAAAAATAGATTTTTTTTTTTTTTGCTCTAAGCTATGTTTCTTGACTCGCGAGTCTAGAAAGGCCATCAGACCTGTCTTTTTCGCTCTGAGCGGTCTTTCTCGACTCACGAGCCGAGAAGTGGACCCTAGACTTATTTTTTTCTTTTCGTTTCAAGTCGATGGCCCTCAGGATTGGTTCTTATTTACTTTCTCTTGTCTGTAGCATCCGTTGACTAGCTCGAGGAGAAGCATTTTTGAAGGATGGAGAAGACGCATTTTGGAGGACATTGAAGAATAGATGCGGCAAGAGGGTGGCAAGATTGGTTGGATGGGCCAGAGGGTAGCCCGTGGAGCACCTCCTCATGAGGCTTTCCAACATCTTCATGTTGCTCCAAGAGCTTACACCTACCCGCGAGGGTGCTCCATCTGTTCTTCCCCTCGATCCGGGTGTCAGGTATGCGAAGAGGGTGTAATAGTTAGTTATGGCGACATGGCGCCATGGTACCTTTGTCCACTGTAAACTACATTGCAATGCTATTATTTATTAATAAAAATTCATTGAATACTACTGCTTTGTTTGTAGATATTAAATTATTTCATTGGTTTTGTATGTGTTTTTAGTTTCTTGACTCGCCATCCGAGAAAAGGAGGCTATTTGTAACCTTTAAGTTTTCTTTTTTCACAAAAAAAAAAGTCTCTTATTCAAACAATAATTGAGCACAAAATAATTTCCACGTCCTTTTATCTTAAAAATAGGGTTTCGGAAAAAAGTAGGAATTGCATGAGTCTCTCTTTAATGTAATGCGACTTTGGCTTTATTACTTCAACGCTATTTGATGCTAGTAAGGCAGAAATTTGAGCTGGCGCTATCTCTCTTGTAGACTCAAATGGCGCAGTTGTGCTATTTGGTGAGAGTGTCCTTGCCTTGGAGGGGACTTCTTGACAAATCAGAGTCAAAAGTCTAAGTCAATAGGCAAACTTCAAGTCCGCGGCCAAAGTAAAGAGTCAATGGCGGCCAAACAACGCCTCGAGAATGAAAATGCCTAAATAGTTTTGATGAAACAAGATATGATCTAGATCTATTTTTATGCCCTATAACACCTTTTGATGCATGCTTACCTAAATGATTCAAGATATCAAAAAATCAAGTTGCATTTGCTAAGAAATACAAAAGCACTAAGCCAACATGCATTCTACTTGCTAAATTATGCAGACACCAATAGACCCTGGTTTAACACTATGTTCCTTGTAACGAGATCCTGGGCTAATACTATGTTCCTTATTTTTTAGGAAGGTCTCATCAAGTTCAGGAAATCACTTGATCAATCTTAGATCTTTCAAATGCTTCATGCATTTGATACATTCTGTAGCTTGACTATCTATTTAAAAAAAAAAAATCTAAAATTAGGCATCAATCGCATGTTTCATCAACAAAACAAGCTGGTTACATAAGATAAGAGAAGCAAGATAATAAAAAAAATGGGCAGTTTATCGAGGAGGCATGGCCATCATTCGGGGTAATTGGCCTTTTGATCCTTGGACTGTTTATGTATAGCCTTGTCTTCTTCCTCCTTCATTTGTGGGGTTATATTCTTGTTTTGATTTGTTTTATTTTACTTCATATACTATAGCGAGGCCTTGCCCCCTAGTTTTGTTGCGAGCTTCGTGCCCATGTTCTTATCGTCTTATAGCTCTTCCTAGTCTTTCTGAATTTTAATATTGTATATATCTATCTTATATATCTATCTATTTGCAATTACTGCAAGTTTCAAAAGAGTGAAGCGAGAAACGAGGTGCTTAAATTCAAGCTCCTATTTATCAATCATCCTTACATCATCATGCAATTAAAGTGTAGTCATGACAATTTTTGAATTTGATAGAGTTGCTATGGCCATGAAGATTGAGCAATTTTGAATCTGCTAAAATGGGGAGTCTATGTTAGTAATATGCATACAAACTATTCTAAGACAACATATTTGCTAACATTTTTCTAAACAATCTTGGCACAAAAAGGCTTGAGCTCGAATAAGTCTCAAACTGTGCATCTTTTATTGCTTCCTCTCTATGATCCTATACGATCAAATAGAATCATCAAACCAGCTAAGACCAAAAACTTGAAGACCAAACTAAATGGAAGGAACTATGAGTGATATATACACCTCTTGCGTTTATGTCTGCAATATGCATGCCACAATCACATTTCTGGTTTTCGTACAACCTATAATCAATAAGCCAATTTCCTAAATCTTGAAACAATATAGTAAGGAGCAAGCAAGTCTTATCATGTCCACAAATTATAAATGAGCCACAATGGGCTAAATAAAACAAACCCTCAAATAGTAGGGTCTTTAACAACGTAATAAGTACATTAGCCTAAGCTTTGGATGCTTGAAATAAAGATGAACTCCACCATGGACCCTTTCCTTTCATTCGGACAATTCTATTATCAGCACAATTTGGAATGTCATAGTTAGCCAACGTATGTGTAATCAGCTTTTCTATCCATGTTGCAGAAGAAAAGTACGTTGAATTTGTATCCTTTAAAAATAGGCAGGAGTTTCGATATGATTAGCAGTGTTGGGCAAAGTCCGAAGAACATTATAAACCAACCGGTTGAAATTGAAAATTTTCGGGCGAAGTTAGTAAATTGTCGAAATTTTTCTGGCAAATTTTCTTATGGTGGATAGAATGCTTTATATAACACCCCCCACCCCTGTGCCGTTGATATTTGGCCCTCATGCTTAGATGTTTAGATTGGAGGGGTTAGGATTGTGCCACATAGGAGGGGGTTGTATGAAGCAGCCGTCCCCTTAGGTCTCTATTAACACAATGGAAAGTTTTGGCGCTCAAACACAACATATCCTACGGACCAAAAAATTATGCGTTGATCACTTTGACAGGACGCCTTAAGGAAAGCATGCGATCATCTTATTTATCAACCACGGTCATGTTTGAACAAAAAAAAATACACGAGCTTTTTGGGGACTTAACCAATTTTTTCGTGAGTGTCATGTTAAAGCCACATCGAAGGAAAAAATACGCGGAGCTTTTTTTATTTCATGCTGGTTCAAACATGACCATGGTTGTTAAATAAGACGATCGGAAAGCATGTAGCAGAATTAATTATATTTCTCTAAAATTCTTTTTAAAACACTTTGCCGAATCCAGTGATAAGTGATATAATGCCTGGAGCCAATGGTCCGGCCAACTTCCTTAAATACATCAGGTAACTTTATATATTGAAGACTGTCATTTCATTTAGCAGCCTCTACACAGATGTCTTATTTCTGGAGCCACTCTGTACAGCGCGTTCCATCTTGCAACTAATCCACAATGTTGCACGAATTTAAAGGCGAGGAATAGGTTGTATAGTTTTATGATCTTGGTTCTTAACAAATATGTATTTGCAGGAGATGATGGGCAGTTGTGCGTCTCGTTTGTATGCCACAATTTTCTGAAATAGGAAAATTATTCTAGTTGTGCAGCACTACATTACTTAGTACCTTACTCGCCATCTTCTTTAACTTGCAGGTTAAGAATCTTGATTGAACTGTTAATTTTCTGATAATGATTGAAAGGCATGGTTGCAATCAGTAGCTTTACGCATGTAGCATCCAATTTGTTCTCTGATAAACGTCAACCATTATCAGCAATGTAAGATATTTTAGATGTCTAAACTACCAAGGGGACATTTACACCTTGGTTCACTTTGTAGCAGCGGCATCTTTATGTGATGGTACTCTATATATAATTCACTTGTATTAAAATTGCAAAATAAGACATAATGGTGATGAATTTTATATCAGATTACAGAAAAGGCGCAAATAAGTTTTTTGCTCTACTCCATTTATTCTGAAGCTTCACCTCAGCAGGATTGAAGCATACCAAAAGTAAACAATGACATTGCATTATATACCAAAGTCCGTCAAATATTACCTGAAAGCGTCGTTGAATGTTACATGAGGGGTGAAGAAAAGAGATATTTGGCCTAGAAAAGCACGCCATGTGTTTTCGGGTTTTGCTTAGTAGCCCATGGACTTCTGCTGGCGTGATTTTCCTAACTCTAGCAAATGAAAGTTGATTTGAAAGTGTTGTGACAATAAATCTTAGATGAAAGTTGATTTTGGTTGTGAGGTATCGTTATTGTTATGCTCATAGCATTGCTGCTCAAGAACTATAGTAAATGTTTGTCTAAATAATTAAGATCAGTCCCCTGCTTAATGCACATAAACAATTACACATCAACCCAACAGTAGAAAGTACAAGTAACGAAATCAAAATCCAATTAAGGAAATAAATACATATTTATTATCCAAATATAGTCGCTAAAGGCACAATGGATAACAGCATCCTCTCATGAGAAGAATCCTCAAAAACGGGGAGTAGAGAACTCAACAAGTGTTTTGCAGTTGAATATAAGGAAGGCTGACTAGAATAAAACCAGGAAACTCTTGATGTAGCATGCAATCTCTGTTTTCTTCCTCCAAACTAGTTTTGTCCTCATTCGTAGATACTGAATCTCAAATCAAAAACTGATTTACTCCAATTTCTGAGACAGGTACGAACTCCAAAATGATTGTAATTCACAAAATACTGTCAGTATGCCCTCCTTTTTTTCCAGGTAAGTTTTGATAATTCTACAGCCTAACCTTAAACCAATGGAAACCATTTGATGACTTCCTGATCCGAACATCAATTTCTTTATAGTATAAATGGCACTATACCATCATGAGGAATGATCCTAATTTACAGAAACCCTAAGGACTTCAGGTGTTGAGCATGTTCCTGAGGAAGTGAGGACAATGCACCGTCAGCAATTTCTCCATCTAGATCCTCCACTACATATTCCTGCATTGATGAGGGGAAACGTAAGCCAAAACAAACTTGCATTGCCTTCTTCAAATCAGACAACAAATAAAGGCATTCGAACAGTCTTGCATGCTCGACAAGACAATGAAGCAAGATTATTGCTCTCTTACCTTTGTCAGCATTCTTTTCGCTAAAATGTGATAATGGCGTTGCCATATCCTCTGGGAAACCATTGTAGAGACAAGAACACTGTAAAATATGCCCACCACAGCAAAAAGAAGTAAAGCAACTAAGCCCACAATTAAAATGATAGGCGCACTGGCTTCACCGGCTCCTCCTATACAAGTGCCAAATTCACCTGCAGCCCCTGTACAGCATTCCACACAGGCAGAACAGTCTGTCCACATACACAAAGTCCCAGGCAAATGGCAATCTGCACAAATCCTGGAACCAAATTTAGTTACAACGAATTCACCTATACCGGTGATCCCTAAACAGGCAACTGAAACAGTGTAACTGAGTGTTAATCATACCCAGAATGACAACAACATAGACAAACTTCACGACAAGGCTGAGCAAGGTCATTCCGCACTCGTTGATCATAGATAGTCAAGAAGCATCCTGACAGACCAAGAAGAGAAAAGAAGAGAAAGGCACCTGGATAAATCAATTACAATCAGCCACCAGCACTGTCTACACATACCAAAATATTTATACTCTGGAAAATCATTGCATAATCCACCTTGCATAAATCATCACTTCATTTCCCTAGAGTTGGCTATGGAAATTGGATAAAGCTATGCATACCACAAATATAGTAGAATTTATACAGGCTGTGCAATCCCGATGCCTGATGCAACCAGTTGCCTTCATAACGATCAACCAAAAAAACGCCATAAGCTAATGTAGAAGTCACCTGCACAAGTTGTCAAATTAAGTAATAAACAGACCCTTTTTGAATAAACTAAATTTCATAGTTGTAATTCACTGTACAATGCAAAAGATAATATGTGAAAGCCTCTGTTTCTAAGAAGTTTACCAATTGAATCACTAGAAATACGCAAAGTACATCTCTGGTTACAAAAAATCGAAATTTCAATGTTCTCCATTTTCGATCTGCAGGTGCCTGGACCCTGAGATGATATGGGGCCTTGCAAGTTGTGCAGTGTGCAAATGCAAATCCTTCCTGGACACCAAAAATTCAAATTGGCATTTTAATCTTAAATGTCTCAAAGTATCTTCAATCTTTCTTTGTTCCTGCATCAAACAAACAACATTTTTAAGTAGAAAAATTAAAAGATACCACCTTCACAGCTCGCCAATGATCTAAGCATGCCCGATGGACGTACTTTGATGATCCCTTGCACTTGCATGGAGCAATAAAATCCCTGCCTGCAGAAACTACTTGTCAGCATAATATTTACAGACTAGCGAGAATAGACATACAATGTTGAATACTAACAAAGAAAAAATTTGCAATTGTGGACAAGTAGCTGGCCTAAAATCTTCTGTTCATGCCGTTCCCAGCATGAACTATCTGATAGAATCTAGACAGCTGAGTATACAAAGAATTATGCAGTTTCTAGCCGTAATATCTAGCCTCCAAAGTTTTAAGACTTGGTTAACCCCTTCTTTGACAGAAGTAGATATGGAATTGCAAGAAAGGGAGAAAGAAACAAGTGCACCCTCAGCTAAGAACCCAATAAGACTAACCGTCCGTTTCGAGGCAGATACGGCATTGAGGTTGATCCCCAGGGCCAGCTTCAAGATCAGCACTATTTCTGTCCATCTGGAGCAAAAGGGGCAAGCTGTCTTGGCCAGAGCTGGAGGAAGGGCCGGAACTGCTTCTGGCGCTGAGAGAAGAACGCCGGACATCATCTTGATCAGCTTGCTCCACAATCTCGCCCATCTTCCCGATCTCAAGAACCAGAGGCTTTCAGCAGCAGACTGAGAAGGCAGACCCTGGAATTACCGGATGCAGCAGGTCGAACTGTATTCGCACCGCTCACTGTAGGTGGCGGTATTTGAAGGCTAAAAGCATGAAAAATTTTCAATGGTTATTTTCTCCCTTTTGGAAGTCGATATATGATAACGAAACTTTATGCACTTAGGACTTTTCTTCTTACACCACGTGATGCATAACATGTACATGAACTTTTGTACATTAATAACATTGCCTGGTCTTTGAGATGTTTTCCAACTCCACTACCCGCCTGCAGTGGAGTTGGGAAACATGGGCGACTCCACTAACAGCCTATAATGGAGTTGGGAAATACCTGCTCATATTTAAAAGTCGTAAAAAGTAGAAGTATATAGAAGATTTCAATGTTATTTCAATGATATTGCATGATTCTAACTGGTAGGTTTTCTTCGACGTGCAATTATTATAATGCAGCTACAGTTAAAGGATTCAAAGATCCTGATTCAAAGATCCTGCTCTTACAGAGGATCCATACAACTTCAAAACCTATCAGGAAGCCAATACAAAATAACTAGGACTTCCGTGATTTGTTCATACACAATTATCTTAATTAATTATCCCTATTCTATTCTTCCCTAGGCGCCACTTGGCCTAAATTGATTGGCTTGGTAGTAATTAGAAAAATCATGTCTAACCTAGTATGGTTCCAAACCCTAATCGACTTAACCATCATTCATTTATTTTGGGGTTATATCTTAATTTTGGGACAAATTTTAGATAGAAGTTTTTTGTAGGTTAAAGCATTTCACGTATCTTATTCCATTTTGCAATTAAATACAGAATTACAGATAGAATTATGTGTAGCACAGGACTATTTCTAAGGCACCAGGAGGACTCCAAAGGCAAAGGTCCCGCGACGTCAAGAGCCAAGACCAAGCCAACTTAGCAGAAGAAGAGACAAAGAGAGTCCATGGTGTGAGGATGCCACATCCTTGGAGCGTGAGTCCTCCGCGGCACGAATCATAGCATTCATGACTCAACCTCCAAATGTTATGGAAGATACCCTCTAATGTCAGCCGAGATTTTGGGAGTAGGTAATCGATATTTTTGGACGGCAGTTTTTGCCAATTTAGGCCCTATGCCATTGTATTATATATTCAGGATTTATCTGTTTGATCCAAGAGTCCTCATAGAGGGATGTCTTATAGATGGTCCCGGACCCAGACCATAAACACTGTCGCCACTGTCGGATCTTAGTTTTTTCTTTTTATCTCCAAGATGTCTCTTCCTGCATTCACCTAAGAGAAGCTTCTCTGCCAAACTGATGCTTGTGTGGACGGGCATCAATGCAGGGAAGCTGTTCATAATCCTTATTTGGGAAACTATGATATTAAAGGTCGCCCACACTCGCGCCCCATTCGGCACCTCCCACACCACGAGTCTCTTCGCATCCTACACCAACACACTGTCGCAACTACGCTCAACCACATTCGCCTCATCAAACTCCTACTCCATGGAACCTTCAAACTTTAGATAGTACTTACATTCATACTCCATTTGTGCAGTCACCATTCCCTTCACAACCCCCTTTGCCACATCACAGTATCGAGTACTCTCAGGTTTCTTTTGGACCAACTTATGTCAATGAGTTTCAATCCTCTCCATCTCTTCAACTACCCATCAATGTTTACAATGTCGGTGATCCAAAAATCCAAGACTTTTGCTTTTCATGGCTACCTGGCTTCAATACCATTCAACAACCATTAGCAACTGAACCTGAACCATCTTTTTATCAAGCACCACTTCCTAGTCGAGCACCATTAATCCAAGCTCAGTATATTTTGGGCAATCCAGCTCTCACTTCGGTCTCTGCTAGTAGTCTAAATTTGAAACTCCTTATATCCCATTTTTGGCAATGCTAAAGGCAAGTTCATCATTGACCAAAGTGGCTCAGGCACATATGGAAGAATATGAGGCTCTCACTGTTCTTAATGGCCAGTCTCAGTTCCAGATCAAGTTTCATATTTTCTCCACCGCGTTGCGTGGTGCACCACACTAATGGCTCATGGAAAATAAAAGCAATTAGAAACAAAGTTGGCACAACATTGAAGTGCTCACGATGTTCCTCTGCAGATGACCAACAACTTCTAAAACAACTCAACGATCTGCAACAGCAGACCACGGAGACTGCGAGTGACTTTGCTGACTCGTTTGCTTATTCTTGTTAGCAAACTAAAGGAGTATCCCATGCAGAGCTAGGTCCTTGTCTGGTCCCTACAAAGTTTGCCTCCTATTTGTCTCATGACAGAATATTTGCAATCCACGTCTCTAGATCTGGCTATCAAATTGGTAAATCACTCGATCATTGTGTCCTCCGTAGAGTTCCTCTTGCTGATCTTCCTTTCATGACACCAGTCATGGTTCCACAGAACTGTGCAAATTCAGCAGTCCAATCCATCCCAATGCAATCAAATCTGGCGCTATATTTGTAAGTATCAAGGCCATCTTGCAAATGAGTGCAACTTCTCTAATACTCCTTATTGCAAGCGTTGAAATATGTGCAATCATACTATGGAAGAATGCACGAGTGCTAATCCCACGCCCTTCTGCCAGAAGCTTGTATTTCAAGTATAAACCACGAATCTGCAATATCAGCCATCTCAGCAACCTCACACTCAACGAGGATAGTCTTTATGCCTACCTTTTGATCTTGCCAAAGCTCAGTGTTATCATTGCCGATAATGGGGGCACACCACCACTAGGTGCCCTCAGCTTCTCCAAGTTCAACTTCAGCTTTCTGGAACCAACCAGACCACTTCGGTCCGACTCATGACCTATCAACTTTGGGTGCTAATGGTAAACAAGGCTCATGGCCTATGCTACATAAACCTCCATGTGCTTCTCAGCAATAACAACAGCCGCAATAAGCCTCCTCCACAAGTATTGATCAACAACCTCAGCAAGAGATCTATCAAGCCTTGAATTCTTCTGTTTCTGTTCAATAGTCCAATTGGGTTGGCCTTATGTCATGCTAAACTCATGGCACTTGAACATATGCTCTCACCCCTCAGGACATGCAATTTGCCTTTGAAGTTGCTATTGTTTCCCAAGACCCTTCTATCAAATCAGTTCATTTTGCTCCAAATCTTGAAAAAAAGATGCCTCATGTCATGCCTAAAGTTTGCCATAGCATCCTTAAACTCATGCAAGCTGTTGAAGGTCGCATGCTTGAAAATATTCATGCTACTACCTGAACTCAACAGCGAGGGGCCGACCCATCCCCATCCATGCCAACTTCACGCATTCAGACATATCTAAACATAGCAGCTGAAGTTGAGCTCCTACATGAAGTTTCAGATTCCTTATCCAAGGAACCTGTGCCTATGGATCCTACTAATCCCTTGGCATATGTCCCACTGGAGTTACAAGAAGAACTTACCAAAATCAAGATCCCTCTTAGTTTGACTACCATCTTGAAACATTCTCTTGCTCTTCATGAACAATTACCCTTACTAGTTGTTCTTGTTGGTGCTACTGCCACATTTATGCCCACTGTTCACTGCTACAGTTGGAAATCAGCAGGTTAACCACATTCAGATTAATGGTGGTAGTGCCATCAATCTAATCACAGACAAACTCGGACAACAACTAGACATCAAGCAGTTATATGTGTGCGTCTTATGATATCAAGCTGGCCAATGGTAACATCACACGTCCTCAAGCTGTTACTCCTCAGTTCGCGATCAATATTGGCAATCTCAAATTCCCCTTGGAATTTGGTGTTTGGAAGGCTGCTGAAGATCCTGGTAATTATGAAATGCTTGTGAGATACCCCTTCCTTTGCCAGGCTAAAAGCATTCACTATTGGGCCACGGACCAATTCGTCATCATCAATGACCACTTGAATGCCACTATGGATTCGAAAACTGGACAACTTATCGCTGTAGAAAATGTTGAACCATCCCAGCCTAATAGTGAGTATAATGATGTTCAAAACACGTATCATGTTCAAGTCTCTGCTGCGGAGCTACCTCTTTCCTTTTATCCTGAATATATCGATCCTTGGGAGAGACATGAATCATGATAATGATAACGTGATTGCCACCTTGATTGATCTCTATCTTGCGCCTTGCCATCAGGTACAATTGTTCCATCTTGGTGATGAAGAAGTTCAACAACCTTCTCCCATGGATGTTGCTCATGCGTTGCAACAACCCATTGTCGATCAGGATCAACCGTCATTGTTCTTCAAAACTACTAGTGCTGAACCACCAGTCCTCCTGTAGCCACCGGCTCGTACTATCACAGATGATGTCATTCCGCACATTTAGACTCCTGCGTCGAGATTATCGATTTGGGATAACATCAATCCATTCATTTGGCTGCTACTCTACCTAAACTTTTTAGGAACCGTGCCCTCGCTCTTTTCAAAAAATTCAAGCACATCTTCGCATGGAGTTACAAAGATTTATGGGGCACCAAGAAAGAGTTAGGCGAACTCACTATTTTTACCAAACCCGATTCATGCCCGATCTAGCAACGACAATATCGATTCAACTCAGATTATTGTGACCGCTTGAATAATTGCTAGTCCCATTTATAAGGTTAAACATTCAAATTGAGCGAGCCCAATTGTTATTGCTCTTAAGTACAATGGTAAGATCCACATCCGTGTGGACTACCGTAAACTCAATTGGGCCATGGAGCATGACCACTTTCCGCTACCTTTCATTGATCAAGTGCTTGAAGAGGTGGCAGGCCACAAAATGTATTCCTTTATGGATGGCTTTTTTGGATATAATCAAATTTCCATTCGACCAGAGGATCAACTCAAAACTATGTTCACCATGCCATGGGCGCACTTATGCATACAAAGTGGTGCCTTCTAATTTGTCAAATTTTCCATCTACATTTCAACGCATTATGCTTTCTGTTTTTCGGGATTACATGAAACTTTTCTTCAAGTCTATCAAGGTGACTTTTCGGCTTATAGCACGGCAGGAGACCATCTTTCCAAGCTGGAGCTAGTTTTTCAAAAGTTGGCATCAGTCTCAATCCAAAGAAGTGTACTTTTTGTGTCACTTTTGGTGTTCTCCTTGATACGTTGTCAACAAACATGGTATTATCATAGATCCTGCCAAGATGTGTTCTTAAAGCTCAGGCACCAATCAATATTAAGGAGACCAAATCCTTTCTGGGGAAAGTAAATTACTATGCTACCTTCATATATGGGTTGGCGGAGAAAGCTGATCCTATCCACAAACTCGCATGCAATGAATCTACGTGGGCTTAGAATTCCCAAGCGGAACCCGCTTTTCAAATCCTAAAGTTTCTGCTCACGCGGGCCCCAATTCTTATTCCACCTCAGTTGTGATGTCCCTGCTCATATGCGATGCCCCGCGCGTATAGAACTGGAGTTCATTATTCCTGTCAGCTCAAGCCCGCTAACACGAGGCCATCTACTTATCATCGGACTCTTGATGGTGAGCAAGAATCCAACAGGAAAGAATAGACGTGTCATTTGTCCCGTCTCCCTCAGGATCTACCTAGCTGTGGAAGCGCATAAAACATATGCACGAGGCATCAAATAGAATATATATCCATCTCGAAGGGTGACTCACCATAACATACCATTTGAAACAACAACATCAGTAGCATCAACAAAGAGGAAAAATCCTACCCAAGGCTCGGACTCATGGGGATCGACTGACGGTCTAGGGTCTTCAGAAATCAATGCAGACAGAATTTATAACAATGGATTTGGTTGGCATAGAATATGGTCTTTGGATAGTCCACTCCATCCGCCCCTCCTGTGCATATTTTGCAGATAGGTTGATAAGTACTGGGGATGTGACCATAGCCTACCGCGTGCATAGTCAGCGGGACTACTCCTAGGTTGCATCTCCCTAGTCTCGATGAGGCAGGAGTGGAACAGTCCCCTCAGAAGGTACATGCCAACTACAAGCGAGCTATAGAGCCACTGCTCGTATACGACTTGAACCCCACGGGGGCGACGTATCATCCAGTGAGATCTCAAGCTCATACCTTGCCCACACTTAGTGGCAAGCTATTAAACCTAGCCCACAACATTCCCTGGGCGTCGCTATGCACCAGAGAGATCAACTGTAGCCGGATAAGCCTTTCTTGTCAGCTAGTCTAACCCTGCCATCCACTGCCAAGCACTACAAGAGAATGGACATTTAGCGACGTGGGCTTGCGGCGCCTGTCTTGACGTGGCGTCGCCAAATAATCGCGTGACCATCGACGGCGTCAATCACGGCGTCCGTTGCATTTCGCCGCATGCGGCGTGTGGTCGCGACGTCGACAATCGGCGACGCGGGCGCATCATCACGCGCCGGTGGGCGCTTGCGCCCGGTGGACGGCAATGTGTCACGCTAGGTGGGCGCTTCCGCACGTCGCGTCGCATGCGGCGCATGCTGCTTGGCCCATCCGGGTGACGCCGGTGGGCTTGGCTACCTGGTGGACGGCTGTGGTGTCTCGCCAGTGGATGTTTCTGACGTGGCGCCGCATCGCGACGTCGTGATATGTGACGTATGTGATATATGTGTCGATATGACACGTCAAGACGTATGTGAGACGATACGACACGTCAAGACGTATATGTGGCGATATGACACGTCGGTATGTATATGTGACGTATATGACACGTCGAGATGCGCATGCAAGTAGAAGTCGGGGGGCACTTTTGCGGTGGCAAGACATTCATAAATTATGCATTAATGCATTGTCTAAAATAAATTCTGATTTTTTTGCCACCGGATTCCTAATCCATCTCGACTACGACCCAATTTTTTTAAATTTTCTGAGAAGGTCTAGGTCAAAAGGGTTAGCTAAGGTCAAAGGAATGGAGTTTGTGGGATCGTTGTACTTGGGGTTGACCTTGGCTCATTGGACGTTATACTTGGTCTAAGATTGCATTGAGAATATAAGCATCATAACTATTAGAATGAAGATAAATGATTACGAAAAAGCATCATAACTACTAGAATGAAGATAAATGATTCTGAAAAAGCAAAAGACTAGTGCTTGGTTGGGGGTTAGATTTGGTTGCTTGTGATGATGGTTGTGTTTTTGAAGATCAAGGCATATGGATAGAGAGAATGCCCTTGTTCAACCCGGATTGCTCCCTAAAGCTATTTGACATGGATGGCATAATTAACTTGTAATGAACCCACTGGGGCAAGCAACTTCCCGGGAGTTTAGGGTCCGGCTCTGGCGTCAACACCCCACTCCATGTCAAGACCACGGCGCAAGGTCCCGACCAAATCGACAAGGAGAGGGCCTCCAAAACGTAAACCACGTGGGTTGCCGGGTTCTAGAAGGGTTTGCGTTTTGGGGGCAGAGACTTGGTCATTGCACTTGGGACCTGGCCCGAAGCTACAACCCAGGAATATGGAGCAAGGGGAACCGACGGAGGCGAAGTTTGGGCCCCATCCTCCTCCGATGTGGCAAAATAGAACTTCGGGGGCACTTTTGCGCTGGCAAGACATTCATAAATTCTAATTAATGCATTGTACGAAAATAAATTCTGATTTTTGCCGTGGATTCCTAATCCATCTCGGCCTACACCCAATTTTGAAATTTTGGAGAGAAGGTCTAGGTCAAAGGGTTAGCTAAGGTCAAAGGAATGAAGTTTGTGGGATCGTTGTACTTGGGGTTGACCTTGGCTCATTGGGCGTTATACTTGGTCTAAGATTGCATTGAGAATATAAGCATCATAACTATTAGAATGAAGATAAATGATTACGGAAAAAAGCATCATAACTACTAGAATGAAGATAAATGATTCTGAAAAAAACAAAAGACTAGTGCGGGTTGGGGGTAGATTTGGTTGCTTGTGATGATGGTTGTGTTTTGATTATCAAGGCATATGGATAGAGAGAATGCCCGCACCGCCTTGTTGAAAATTTTTTAATGTGTCCATACTTAGCCTTGTTGCCCCCTCGGTCAAAGACTTCGCCTTTTTCGATGCACACTCTTTTAGTTATGCATTTTATTGCATTTATGGTTCATAAATTCGTAGTTAATGCATGGCATGGAATTAAATTATGGTTTTTGGTCAGCTGGCTTCCATGGTCATCACCAGCATACAAGAAAATTTCCAAAATTTTCTGATAAGGTCGAACAAAGCGTTAGGGTTAGAACGGTCCTGGCAAACCGTTGTTGGGCAAGCATGGTAGCACCCTTCCCCAAATCAAACAAAGCGAGGACTTTGAATGGTCACCTCGGTAGGGGAGAGTCCGATCCCGTGAGACTCGGACCCCAAAAACGTTCGAGGCAGGCACGTCACAGCACCGCCCATGGGGAGGGCGAGGTATGCTAATGAACACCCTCCCGAAGCTCAGTTCCCCTATATATCCGACCGTTGAATCCTCCGTTCAAGGATCCAGCTCCGAAGCAGGACCAAAAAATCCAAGATCGGCCCGGAGAACTCACAAACGCTTGAGCGCGTCCTGGGGCCGCCCCGTGAACGGCGATTCGACTTAGCTCATACAATTTTTCATAGTAATAGAATCCGGAATGTGATTGATTTGCATGCATGCCTCGGATTTGTTCAAATAAGCCTAGGGACAAACTTTAATGAGCACATTAAAAAAAGATGCAAAAAAAAATAATGTCGCTATAACAAAATACGTCGCGGGGACGTCGCATGCGGCGTAAAACCGTATTTATACGGATTTGAAATAATGTCGCATCGCGGCGTGGCGTCGCATCGCGGCCGCTCGTAATTTTTTTGGTCAGCGGGCCGGCTTTTCCGGAACTTCTTTTTGCCCTACCTCTTCGAGGTTCTTGGGCGATCTGCGGCGCTAGTACCCTGATCTACCTGCAAGCAACTATTCTAAGGTTAGTATATCATGTTTTTTAGATTGAATAGGTTTTTTGGATTGAATGGTGCATGCCCAACCTTCCTCTTTTTTTGGTTTCCTTTCCTTCCTCTTCTTCTTTGTTCTTGATTTTTTTTCTTCCCTCATTCATTCTTCCTCCTTCTTTCTTCCTCATGGCTTTATTTCTTCCTCATGCTTCATTTCTTCCTCCTTCTTCCATGCTTCATTCTTTCCTCATTCTTTCTTCCCATATTTCTTCTTTCCTCATTTCTTTCTCATTCTTCTTCCTCATTCTTTCTCATTTCTTTCTTCCTCATGCTTTCTCATTCTTTATTCCTCACTCTTTCTCATTCTTCCTCATTCTTTCTCATTTCTTGCTTTCTCATTTCTTTCTCATGCTTTCTCATTTCTTTCTCATTTGTTTCTCATTTCCATTCTTTCTCATGCTTTCTCATTTGTTTCTCATTTCCATTCTTTCTCATGCTTTCTCATTCCTCATTCTTTCCCCTCCCTTCCCTCATTTCTTTCTTCTCTTCCCTTCCTTATTCTTCATTTTTTTTCATTTCTTATTCTTCATTCTTTTTAATTTCATTTCTTCATTCTTCATTTGTTTCTTATTCTTCACATTTCTTCCTCACTTTCCATTCGATCCTTTTCTTTCCCTTCCCTTATTTCTTTCTTCCATTCTATTCTCTTCCCTTCTCTTATTTCCTCTTATTTTTCTTCATTCTTTCTTGTTTCTTCTCTTATTTCTTCTCTATTCTATCCTTATTTCTTCCCTTCTATTCTCTTATTTCTTTCTCTTGTTTTATTTCTATCTCTTGTTTTCTATCCCACACGTCCTTCTTTTGGTAAGTAGTTGATCGCACTTGCATTTTATTTTTATAGTTTTAAGTAGGTTAAAAAAATTGATGGAGTGGCTTGTTCAAGGGCACGGCCTAGCTCCACCTAGAGTGGGGAGGACCATGTACCCGGTTCAAGTCCACTTTCACTACAATCATAAATGTTTCCTAGGTTAATGAGTGGCTTGTTCAAGGGCACGGTCGGCTCCACCTAGAGTGGAGAGGACCACTTACCCGGGTTCAAGTCCACTTCCAGTTCCACTTGTTATTTTTTAGGTAAAATAAAATTGTAGTGGCTTGTTCAAGAGACGCGGTCGGCTCCACCTTTGCGTGGAGAGGACTAGGTGTCCGGGTCCAAGTCCACTTTTCTTCTCATTCTTAGGTAGATGTGGCTACGGCAAGGACATGGTCGGCTCCACCGCGAGTGGGAGGACCAGGTGTTGAACCTTAGTTCACGTTGTGTCGATTTTAGCTAGAGGTAGCTAGGGCTAGGTTAAGTTAACGATGGCTTGGATGATTCCCTTCACACCGTGCTAGTTAAAAAATAGGTTAGGCTAACCCAATGTAGTACTATTTTACTAAAAGCTTTGGTAAAAAATAACTTAACTAATTAACTAAATTATTTCGAACATGTCTAGTTAAGTTAGCCAAAGGCATAAAAAATTATAAGTACAATTAACTAAACTTAAAGTGACCTCTATAGTGCTAATTTCTAATTTAGTTAATTTTTAGTTAATTTTGCTAACTAATCCAACAAGGTCTTGAAGATAAGTTTAGGTAGTGTTTTTGGTTAAAAAGTTAACTAAATTTCGGGACTATCCGCTAACTAATTAACTAGTAATCTGAATGTAAATTGACCGTGGGTCCGAATACCCTAATCTAACCTATTTAGTTTTTCTTGTTTCTTCTTCTTTTTTTCTTGCTTTTTTTTTTTTTTGGGGGAGGGGGGATCGAATAAGGTATTAGTCGCCATAGGGCGTGTTATAAGTAATGATTATATGGCCTGCATACATGTTTGATATTGTCGTTACTATGTTGCATTTACTTTGTGCATGCTTGGCTTTTGTATTCATTATTTTTTGTTTTGTTTGTAGGCATAAAATGGCCTCGATGGAAGGACAGAGATGCTTAGTGAAATTAGGGCGATCCTCATCAATCAAATATGCGCCTGAGGGCAGGCCGGAACGACATATGCAAACTGATGATCGAATTAACCATTTTGTAGCATCGGTTGAGAAAGAATGTCGATCCCGAATTATGTGGGAGGTGGCCGAGCATGAGTCCGGGTTGGAAGATATGATGAGAAAGAACTTAAAGTCTTGGGTTTGCAATCCCGAGCGAAATTGAGGATGCTACTTAAGTATAAAGTGCCACTTATGAGCCCCTATGCTTTGAGGCATCGTGGGGCGATGGGCTAATTAAGTGGCCGAAGTGCAAAGGTCCGGCCGCAAAGATCACAAGATGGCGATGAGCGTCTCAATTGCGAGCAGTGAAGGAGTTAGATAGTCTTATCCATGGTGGGAGCTCTATTGGTGCGAGGGGCTAGATTATCATTACATGCTCATGATAAATGTGTTGCATTTATTGGCCAGCGTTCTGTGGATGCCGTTGGAGTTGTAAAGTGCATTGGTAGTAAACAAGACCCGGATATACCAAATCCGGATCTTGGGAACCCCGTACTTTAATCAAGATGATTATTATCTCGGCATTGTGTGGAGAGGCCAAGATAGAGCCGCATCATGGTTGTTGGTCGACAAGTATATCCGTTTCAAGAGCCCAAGTCCAAAGATTGGCCACACCCCTTGGACTTGCCCCCGAGGTCTTTTGTGGAGATGAGCCACGGGGACCAATGGTAGTCTTGCCATTTATGAATGGAGGAACCTTTGCGAAATTACTTGACCATCTTCCGAGCCAATTCTCTTCTTATAGGAGATGGTCAAATGCAATGCATAGTGCTCCAAGAAGGGCTGATATGAAGATAAGTGCGAGTGGAAAGCCAAAATGAGACTCGTGTATAAGTATACGCCCGTCCAATAGCTCTCGCTCTTGCGTGAGTCTATGCCATCCACGCCCAGGTTGGACACACACAAAGCTCAATTGCAAAAAGGGTCAAACTCCATTTTGATGACTCCTTACAAATGTGTGGGTGGCTATTGGTGATTGGGACACGGCCCTCCTTTTTTTTGCAAGGAGCGAATGCCCAAATTGAAGAGTCGTTATACACTACAAGATGGAACGGTCGCGATATCCTTGGTGGGAGAAGAGAGTTTTACATCATCATCGATGACCAAGCATCATGGGGCATGAGATATCCGACATATATTCCCCAGGCTACATTTACGAGATGCTCCTTGATTTTGTCCAGGCAATGCGGCTTATGGGGTTGTGTGTTGAGATAAACCCAACCGATCGATACTCTAGCACATTGGACATCATCCAACATATGAAGGTCCAAATGATGATGGATAGAGAGCTGGTGCACATGGATCGCGTCGTCGATGTGTTCAAAACAGCAGGGCTTTCTTCTGATATAGTTGTGAGAGAGAGACGACATATGAAGTGTGGTGATCCACTTGAGATGGCTAAGCTACTGTTAAATGCTTGCAAGAAGTGATTAATATAATTTTGTCTTCCTATTTGAGGCTTGTTGCAACCAATAAATGTTTTTTATTCAAAATTACTATTGAAAAAAAGTAATTTATTAATCAAAAAAATTATTATTAATGGTAAATAAATTATTAATCATAACTTGTAGATAAAATTAGTCGCTTCTGGGCGTCAAACCCTAGGTTTTGTGTGCTACATCATCAAACCCTAGATTGTAAAATGCCATGTGGCACAATCTAGGGTTTGATGATGTGGCACACATAAACTTGGGGTTTGATGACATGGCACTTACTATGATGTGGCAATAGGAAGTCGCTGACGTGACACAACCTAGGGTTTGATGATGTGCCACACTAACGTAGGGTTTCATGATGTGGCACTAAAAATGCCACGTGGGATAATTTAGGGTTCGATTGTATGACATGATACATGGCCCGATAATATGGCAACCTAGAGTTGATATGCACCCCATACATATATACGAGATACTTTTCTAATATAAATAAGAAGATAAGAATATAAATTTAGGTATTTATTCAAAGACACTTGTTCAAAGCTTTTCTCTCGCTAATTCTCGTTATGTTCAAATTAATATATATAGTCATGGCGGAGGCTCAATTCTTAGCATCTTCCTCATTGTGGCCCTCTTTACTGGCTGATGCAATATTCATGGCGTTATCGTCTCCCCTCCGCCCGGCCAAGGCGGTCCAAGACTGCAGAAGTCTCCGCCGGGCTCATTGGTGGCACAATTCAACCATGAAAATACTATTTTTCATCTGTATGGTTTGTAAGTATCATTCTATTATTGCAACCAATATCATTCATGGTTATCAAATGTTTCTCTCACAATTTCTTTTGATCTAGGTGTGCTCTTTTTTCTCGTGATGAATAGAGGTAATCGCAATCGTCTGAAGAATGGCCAAGGCGAAGGTAAGTATTTATATAGTTTTTATTATAAGCTTTACCCTCTAATTAGGTATGTGAGTTTATGCATGGAGTTTTAATTTGTTGTGTAGAGGAAAGGGGCGAGTTTAGAGAAAAGAGGGAGGAGGACTCAACGAGGTAGGGGCAATCGTCTTTGATGTTCCAAGGCGTAACCTCCACTGTCACTACACCAAAGTTTGGGTATTAAGATAGCTTTTTATAAAAAATAATAAATAAATGAATTGTTTTTGCATGATATTTGTGCTAGCCGCAGCTCCTCCGCCGCTCCCCGCCTTCCTCGCAAAACATGTCTCCCCGAGAGACCAAATTGCAGCATATTTTGCCTCTTTGACACCAACGCCCGGTTAAGGCAAACCTCCCCCCCTATTCCCCCAAATCGACATAGTGTTGATTATCGGCCTCCACGTTCTGCGAGAATATTGAGATCGCTAGGCGTAGTATGGACTCCGTTCTAGGCAAGAGACGGGAATAGATTTTTCTAATGCAAGGAACTTGGAGGAAGATTTCAACGGGTAAATATATATCCACTATGTACCAAACATTTCTTTGGTTGCAAATGTTAAAGATGCTCATTCTCTCATTACTTCCTGTGTCAAGAAGTAGTGGAGCAACAGACTCTAACGTTCAAGATCGCGGCGATCATCACGGGGGATCGGGATCCAAGAACATGGTCGATCGCCTGACTTGGAGAGGGAAGGATCCCGACGACGTCCACGTGTCAGCGAAGAGCGTCCATTTAAACTTTGTTTTAGACACGTAAGTCTGGCGGGTGATTTGGCCCCGAATGTACCCGACTATCATATTAATAATAATTTTTTGATGTAAGTTATGTGAACATATTATTTAAGATATCAACCTTAAATATTAGTACTTTGTCATATAAATTTGTTGTTTTGTTCATTCTCTTCACTTAGAATACATTGTAAAAGTGCTCAAAAGGTTCTTAATCGGGGCCGGGATATGTATATTGACTGAGACAAAAACAAACTTTTATATACCCACCATTTATGCTTGGGGGCTCTTCCTAAGAAGGATGATGAGGGAAGTGTCTTTTATACTACAACGAGGGACGCGGTCACAAATAATATCTCTCGTTTATGGCCTCCCGCGGTATAGGGGAGTGGCACACGCTTATGACCAACGCGAAATAGAGAGCGTCAAAAATAAAATGAAACGAGTTTCCCGGAGATAGAAAAAAGCAAAGGCGTTTAACGAAAGAAGCTCGCCGATGATGGGCGAGCTTATACGAAAAAAAGGAGGTACATGACCTAGTCATAGTCTTGTTTTATTATTTTGATATTGGCGTTGATCTATCGATTTATGTCAAAGGCACCATGTGGTCAAGGAACCGAAGCGGACTTACTTGAAAAGAAGGAGGCGATTGGTCAAAAGTCCCTAAACCACTTAATCTCCACAAGGAAGATATCAAGGTATTTCTTATTTTTTGTCATTCGTTCACTTTAACTTGTGATAATGTTGTGTGCCTTGCAATCAGATTGCATTCGAGCGTGCAAAAGGATCCAAAGCAAACATAGAGCTCGGACCGACAAAGCAACTAAAAGTGAGCGAAAGCCGTCTCATTTGGACTCCGGCCCGATCGAAAAGGGTTTTTCCATAGATGCGTAAGAGCTATATTAGTTCACATTAATTTTAATAAGAACTTTAAATGTCACTAGCTAATACTTTCGTTATATTGTCATAGGAACATCTATACGGGTTTGCCCCTAACAAGCGTACGTACAAGTAGCCCGCGGGCGATGGAACGGTTTATCTGTATCAACGATTATCTACGACGAGGGAACTCTCCCACTTGGCGGGAATGCGAGGTGCGTTGTAGAAAATTATTATAATTCTATGAACTACATTAACGCCATATTCTTTTGGTTTTATAGGAAGCGATGGCGGATATGAATGAAGGTCTAGAGCATGACATGGGGCTGGGGCGTGAGGGATCTGCAAACATTCTTTGGAGAGCCATCCAATGCAACTGCCGGGCGGTGACGGTTCGGCGTCCTCTAACTACGTACTCGGATGACTACTCCACTTGAATCGAGAGAGATTAGCTCTAGGCTAAAAGGGTGGATACTCCTCTTAACGAAGTCTTTTGTGATTATTTAAAAATATAAATACAATTCACTTTTTTGTGATTATTTAAAAATATAAATATAAAAATAATTTTGTGACTATTTAAAAATATGAATATAAAAAACGCTTTTGTGATTATTTAAAAATATTTTTATATTTATATTTTTATATAAATATATTTTTATTTTTTTTATTTTTTCCCCTACACGTCGCGTGCGGCGTCCATCCGTATTTATTTTTTTGCCGTGTGGCTTTTCTAGCCGTTTTCAAATTTTCCACGTGTATATTCCGCGTGTATATTCCGCGTGTCACGTCGTCATCGCGCGGCGTATACCGCGTGGCTTTTACGCGTGTATATTCCACGCGTGTATATTCCACGTATATTCCATATTCCCGCATACGTTCCCACGTGTCCGCGTCGCCGCGGCGTATATACACGTGGCTTTTACCGACGCGTGGATTTTGTTGATGTTCCACGTGTATATTCCACGTGTTTATTCCACGTGTATATTTCCGTGTCCATTCATAAACGGCGTTTGCGCGTCGCGTCAAAATGTCGCGTCTGCGCAGCGGCGCTGGGCGTCGCATGCGACGCCGCGTCGCATGCGACGATCTCCGCAACGACGTCTGGCGGCGCCCGCGGCGACGCCGTCCGATGTCGCGATAGACGTCGCTCAGACGTCGCTATAGACGTCGCTAAATGACCATTCTCTTGTAGTGAAGCATGCTTCTATACACCTGCCGCATTAATTGGGAATTAATGGGCTAATCTAGAATCATCAATTAAAGGCTCTAGGTCTCTACCCCCCTTCCCAATACACAAGAGGTGCACACAGAACAATATAATATCATCCAATGAACTGAAATAACACCCGGGGGATTCACCTCTATTATAGGTATATATGCCATGTGCGTTCCTTAGGGTGCCAAAAAACCCATTGTATACGACAGTTCCATATGAAAAACCCTTTGTATACGACTATATTATTTGTAAAAGAATGCAGCCCATATCATATAATTACTTGCCCAAAACACTTTTACTTGACAACCCCTTCCATACATATACGACATCTCTATTATTTTATATATATGTAATATATATTATCATAGTCATATCATATTCTCACAGAATCCCCAACAGTAGAAGCTCACCAAAAATAACGGACCCTTACAATATGAATATGAATCGAACACTGGCGCCACCACACTCCCTTTGGTATCCGTACGGAATTCAAACTATAAAAACCTAAAACTTTTCTTACGTATACGGTACCAGAGAGGCAATAAAAAAACCCATTTGGTGCACTCACATATTTCATACCCCATAATCTAGGTGAACCCCCCGGGAAATAACAGAGTAAAGAATTTCTAATCATACATGGTTAGGTTCGTTCATTAGTGGCTAAGGTTCTTAGGCCCTAGAGGTCATCTACAGCTAAAAACAGATGCAAATCCGGCCTAATGCCCGTCGAGAAGCATATATTGACTAACAGATCGGCCACTCATATGGTTGACTGGCTCCTAGTCTTCTGAAGGCATCCATACTGCTGGAATCCGGTGAGATGCTCGAGTTTCGAGGAGTTGTTTCGGAACGCGAGCTTCAGTACTGTTGGGAGGCCGGAATGAGTCAGGTTCTTGGACAATGCACGCTCCTGAGGTTGGAATCCGAAAAGGGACGCTTTTAGGATTCCTGCCTCTTTATGCTCACGTTTTAGGATTAGGGTCTAATGGGCCATATGGCTCATATGGGATATTGCCACGTGCCAATATATAATATATTCGCATGTTGCATAATGTGTGCAAATATAATGGTTTCTAATGGTTGTACCCCATGGTATAACCCTTTATGGTCGTCGTGTACATGTCATCGTAGTCGACATGTACTAGTGATGTGGTAGTATAATATACGTATTTATACCATATATTATGTTGGAAGGTCACACTCCCCACCTTTCATTGATGTTGTCCGCAGCATCACGATTCTTCTCACCTTGAAATCCTGCATTAGCTTTACAATATATTTAATTACATACTTACTAGCTTACACAAGATTTAAGCGATTAGCCTGATAGTAAAATTATATTTACTCTAGGCTTTAACAATATCTATGACATTTACATACGTCTTAGCGCGATAATATAAACACTTAGCATAATTTAGACAATAAGGTTACATAAGTAAGGTTTTAATTATCATACACAAGAATTAGACATGTGCTTCTTATTCTCTTCCTTGGGTTTTGCATTACCCTTAGAAGTATATACCTAAGATGCAACTAAGTATACATGTAATTTATATTTTTCAAGGACCCTGAAGGTCATACACGTATCCTTGGAAGAAATTACATCCTTACCATGGTTTAGTTAACATCTGAAATAAGCATTACCTTGGAACCCTGCATGATCCCTGTTGGACTCCTTGAATGCATGCAATTAAGGAATATTCCACATTAACATTATATTAATATTGAATATATATTGGCTCCAATAGTATTATATTCAACTGACGGTTCTATGATAAGTTTAAGGCCTTTAAAATATACCTTCCCACAATTATGTCGAGGGAATAATTCTAATTTAGAAAATATTTTAATTATTTATCATATAGCTAGGGTTCTTTATCATCAGATCTAAGTGTTAAACGTGTAACTCTCATTCGCCACTTGGTGATGCTTGAACCTTAATAAGGTATATACTTTACAGTTGCTATATTTAAAATAAGACAATTTCTTATTATATTTACAAGGGCCTTGAAGGTTATTTACATGCATTTGGAAGGAATTACATTCTTGCGAAGGTTTAGCTAACATGTTATATAAGCATTGTCTTACTTATCTCAGTACCAAGATATCTACACAAGACAAAACATTGTGTAATTATTACATTAACATTTAACTTATCTCAACGAGATATATTAAAGCTTGCAACACATTTTCTCATGTGGACTGCCCCTAAATGCATGCCACAATGATGTACTTTTACATTATATAATTTATGCGGTTTTAAGAGGTCCATGCATTTGATCAGGGCGTAAGCAATTTATGCTTTTCCCATCATGGCCGATGATTCCATGGGTCCTATCATGCCTACCGATTATGCCCTTCTAGGGTGCCTACATTTGTTACCGAGACGACATGAGAAATGGTGAAATTCCTGTCATGGCCACTAGTGCATGTGCTTTTCCTATCATGCATCCTATGACAATTCACTAGATGGTTTCTCTTGCCCCACCCTTGCTCACTCGCCTCCTACAGCTAGAATGCACATGTATCAAGCCAGCGTCGATTAACTTGAAGGCGACCTAGCCGTTGCATTGCTTCGTTGAATTTTGAAGGTGGAAATTGCCTATGATGTTGAGGTCGATTAACTTAACGTCGATTGTCCGTAAGATGCAATTTTCTTCAAAAAGAAAATGGTCATGTACCCCTTCAATGACATTATCCAATGCACCCTATCCCCTCAATTGATGTTGCACTCAACATCATAGCTATTTTCTCCCTTTAAGAGGTTACACGCTTCTTATTTAAAACGTTTAATTTATTAGCCTTAGCTAAATATATTTAACCGCTCTCACATGATGGATGGAGCCATCATGTTTAACATATCTATCCCTAAAACGATGGGTTACCCACTTATTAGAGTAATTCTAACACGTGAGGTTTTGTCATCATGGCAATTCATTTTGTCTCAAAAGACTACGTGGTTAATATACTTCTTATTTTAGATGTACCTTATATGTATTTTCTAATTCCACATTCTACAGATTCCCTCTTTCTTAGTTATTTACTCTCGTGGAATATTCGTACCAATTGAATTGATGCCATCATAACAAGTTTGCCGGACTTGTGAGATTACTTTTTTCCTTTTAGTTGGAATATTCCTTCGAGATACTAGCTTTATACATGGTCAACAATATCCTAGTAATGACTCCTTCCTAGCGAGGTGGTATGGAATAATGAAGGAGTTTTTCTTGCTTCTTAATAGTTGAAAATTGTCTTGTAATTTTATGCAACGTGTGCATACAGTTTCTTGCTCATGACTCTATTCTAGACATGTCTATTGCTTTTGAAGTAACGCCTTTATTATGACAATGTGTTCTTTCGTAATAACTCTCTTATTTACATCATTAGCATACATGAGACATCCAAGTTTATATTGCCAAGTTTATTCTAGACATGTCTATTGCTTTTGAAGTAACGCCTTTATTATGACAATGTGTTCTTTCGTAATAACTCTCTTATTTACACCATTAGCATGTGTAGATACATGAGACATCCAAGTTTATATTGCCAAGTTTGTACGTTTAGGAAATTTTATTTTTTTAGTTGTACATCCATCTATACAACTCAATATTCTATTATGCCACTTTTGGTCCTTTTTGCAAAAAGTACATGTGACATGGCAATTTGTTCCTAAAAACAAGCATAAATAGATGTTACTTGGTTAAAATGGTTTTGCTGCTACAAAAGACCAAGAATAAACCTGTGCATTTGCTCGTGGAACACAGGGTCTTTATGAACTATGAGAGGAGTTTTGTGTAAATATAGCAGAAAGAATTCCAGCTGTGCATTTTAATTATCAAGAGGTGGATAAAAATCAAAACCCAAACTTACAAAAACTAGCGGAAATGTAGGCTTGGGTTAAACGATAGGGTTGAGGTTAAGGGTCGGATGGGAGAGTGATTGGAGAGAAAGATGAAGGGGAAATGAACACAACAGAAAAGACAATCGTAAAAGAGAGTAGGAATTAGAATGTTGTAGTAGTTGTATTTGGAAGAAGAAATTCATAAGCATACGAGACAATGGATACAAGACTATCTAAAAATCTATGTAAATATTTGATCATATCATTATCATGGTAGGGATATATAGAACATATGCGCTACCCTGTAACCTCCAAGATATAAAATGTAGTATTTTTTTAAAGAGGGAGGCGAGAAGGAGAGCATTCTTAACATCCATGTAAGGCCAAAAGGAATAAGCAAATTTGAAATCTATCTCTTGATTATAGTAAAACAGTTTAAGCTTAGTGTGTAAAAGCCCATATGCCTAAAGTAGTAACATTCCTTATGGCAATTCTTGTAATAAATTTATACTTAAAACAAGGGATTTGAAATTATATGCGTGATGGATGGTTGAAAAAGTTATGTCAGGTCGTGATGGGTTGATAAGGTGTAGTTTGGAACAAAGGGTGACATATAAACCATTAAAGAAAAGTTAGGTGTAGTCAATTTCTTTTAATGAATTATTCTATGTAGAGGAAAATAGCATGCAATTTCTAAGTAAGTTTCAAAACATAACAATATAAAAACAGGGTCGCATAGATTCGCTGATGTGCATTCTGTTGTTGACACGTGTCAGCCTGCTACAATCCGGAATGGAAGTTGGGTCTTCCAATTCCGGATGAGGGTGCATCCCCATTACTGTAGAACCCAGTTCTGGGAGCTTTGCCATGTAAGCAAAGCAAAGACATTCACGTAAAGACCATTCTCATTGCAGTTCAGTGCTCCTAAACCTGAAATCAGAGCAAGAAACAAATCATAATCGATCTTTCACTAGAAGACAAATCAAATCCAGCAAGAAGACAAACCCGGCTCTGAATTCAACAACTCGGAAGTCCTCTCGCACTTCCGAGTTTTTTGAAGTTGCCTTTGCCACGAAGGACGAAATAAGGCTGGAGAAGAGATAATGCGACCAAAATTTTTTTTGTCGCTACTTGCTACGAAGCAAAGGCAAGGCGACGTAACAGACTAATGTGGATGCACCCTGACTGGCTAACCAGGTAACGTTGTTTTTTTCAATCTGTATTTTAACAAAATTAACAAACGCAACAACTCAAACACTGCAACCTGGATTTAAAACTGGATCGCTGCATTACAATTAAATAGTACAACAGAGTTTGGAACTGGATTTTAGACTCAAATCACTACCATACACTAAACACTTAACAACAGAGAGTTTGAAACAGAGTTTAGAAGAGTACAAACACAAAGAATGCATCTCCTGCACACACAAAGAATAACAGATCTGTCAAAACCTTGAAAGATCTGCATGCAAAAATAGGAGGGCAAGAACTCCAAAAAAAGAAAAGGCCATCGTAGGATCTGACCTGCAAACGCTGCTATGAACCCACAACAAAAGAAATAGATAGATTTCTTCACATTATTCGCTCTTGAATCACTCCCGCATAGAGTCCTCGAAATATATCCCCTCCGAACTTCTGCATCTGCTTGAAGTTAGCTCTGGAAGGCTGCCGCTCGATCGCTTCGACAAAAACAAAGGATAAAAAAACCCCAAAGTCAAGAAAATCCCCCAACCTAAGCGCCTCCATCGCCGCAAATAGAGCCTCCATAGCCAAAAAATAGATCAAAAACAAAGATTAGGATGCATAGGCCGCCTTTGTGCGCCTCTGACGGAGCAGAGAAATGGGGGCAAATTTTGCTCCCCTATTTCTATATTGATGGGGAAAAGAAATGGGTCCCTTTTCCGGTTCAGCCGGTGACCCGCTCCCGGCTATTGCTAGTCACGGGACCCCACCGGTCATAATGCTTCATAAATAAGAAAACTCCACCACGATGCTGATGGTTGGAGTAATATATTATGCAGCATTCACATGATGGATCCGATTTGCAGCTGCAGCAATTGTGGAGCGGCAACTTGGATGGCTCTTTTGGCTTTTGTGTTCACATGTTGTATAGGGGTAACCTATCTGGGACCCCTTTCTGTTCTTGGCAGGGCAATTTCGCGACCGGCGGCAGCCGGGAGCGAAATTCCCTGCCAAGAACAGAAAGGGGGACCAGATCGGTTACCCCTACAATATCATAATCGGGGAGCTGAATCACTCAGTATTTTTGTCTGATCTCTAACCTGCGCAGCCGGTGATGCAGAATCGAAGAACTCAACTGCAATTCCGTGTTCTTGGCTGAGTCGACGTGGGCGCATCAGAATGCACCACCGGAATAGAATGCGACCCGATTATGATATTGTTTTGGATCAAGCTGCACATTGCCCATATGTGGTAATGTAGTCTGCAAGAGATGTATTTGAGAGATTGCCTTGTAGGGATGTTGTTTCGTTGAGTGCAATGATTTCAGCTGCTGTTATCTTTAGATGGCATAAAGAGGTATTGACCTTGTCTAGTCGCATGCAGCTGGAAGATTAATAGGTTCACACGCATTAGTATTTTTTATGCATGCACTTTGGAGTCGGCCCTATCTAGAGAGAGGTAAGCAGTTCCATGCTGACATCATTTTTTATTTGGATATTGTAGTTGTTACTGCCACTTATTATGTGTGGTAAGTGTGGCGGTTTGCAAGAAGCTTTTAGAACCTTTGGTCAAATGCCTGGCCACAACGTTATTTCGTAGAATGTTATACTAGCGACATATCATATTCACAACATGGGTGTGGCAATATCATGTCTAAAAGCATCCAACTTATGAAGCTGGAACGCCAGATGATGTCACCTTTACCATTACCACATTGCCCATATGCAGTAATTATAGAAGTCTAGGAGCCCATATCACGTTGAGGCATTCCATCAAATACTCTTTGTGCCTCCTTTACATTCCACATTGAAAGAATGCTGCATTCATAGCATTTTAAGAAACTATGTTCCACTAAGAAAGCTTAGCAAATGCTCTTTGAGCACTATTTGAACTCCCACGTTTACCATACAAATTAGCAAGAGTGGTACCCATAAACAACATCAGAATCAAATCCTTTGCAAACAATATGATGATGCAGCTGCTTGGCTTCAACTAAGGCAACTTGGCTGGCACATGCATTCAGAATGATAACCAATGGAATCTTGTCTGGTTGCACGTTCATCCAGCTGCATTTTGTCAAAAAGCTGAATTGCATGTTCAAAGCAATCGTCACATCATATGTAATGGCATCTCGATGTTGCATTTTATCGAATGTGCTTTCCAACTTTCCACAAAGAACAAAGAACAAAGAATACAGTTTTTCTCTGGCATTGCATTGAAAGCAAGTTCTGCATCTTCTAGATTCTTGCGCATGCAATAGATATCTATAGAGCAGTACCTACAATGATATAACTGTCTCATCCAATATCCTCTGTTTATGAAGGCTCCTGCCTTCAAGTAAGAATAAACTGTTTCCAAGAAGGCTGAGGAATGTGTAACCTTGTCAGGTACACTTCCTTCCAACTTCATGTCCTGAAACAGCTTAAATGTTGTCAGCCTTCTCCGCGTCGAGCATATGCATCAACAAAGACTAACCTGTTTATATCATCTTGACCTGGAAAGCATGTCATTATTTCTCATGCATCTACAATGAGGTACACATGAAAGCATAAATTACGGATTAAAATATTTCACATTTTAACGCCTTAACATTTCCAAGCTAAGGTCAAGTTCCACATTACTCCAAAGACAAGTGGCGAACTTATGGCTTAACATACTTACCACAAGCTAGAGATTAAAATAAAAATATCAGAAATTCAGTCAGTTAATGCTACAAGTTTAGGTTTCGTAGACTATAATTTGAACAGGAAGGTAATGTAGACAGACCATGTGCACACCCATTTGCTTTAAAATGTATTAAGACATTCTTATTTTAAAATCCATGGCTATAGTTATTACCTATTGCAGATGTTCTAGAAAATTGTCTTTTATAAGGTCCAGTCATATAATACTATATTTGACATTGTAAAATATATGACATAGGTGCGCACTTTGACCCTAGATGTGAGGGTGTGCAAACATTATGTTATTGAATGTTTCAGGCTACTGGCAATTTGTTTTCTAACTCAATATGGGATGCAGAGCTTTCTAAATTGAAAGCACAATAAAGAAAAAATTTATAAATTAGTGTTGATGGGTGCACACAAGTTAGTGTTGTTTATAAATTTCTTTTGTGCACACAAGTTATTCATATTGGTTTTGTACTGGTTGGAGCTCTGCAGGCAGGAAAACGTTGACATTGATATATGCCCAGTTGAGCAATTAAAAACGAAGCCAAGTTCAAGGATGCAATTTGCATCATCGAAGATGTCTTGATCATTCCGAATTCCATATGTTAAGTGCATTTGTTGCGTTTCCACACATTGTGCCAAAAGCATAGCCTAGGATCTTGAAACACGTGTTCTAAGATGCACGGTGGCAATATGTTATAAGTTTTAGTAAGGAGATTCTGCATTCTGGATTGACAACCTAAAGTTATTGTGCCCTGAAACCTATCTTTTTAAAATGCAAAATATAGAAGCAAATGCCTTTCCTAACAAAACCCTTAGAAATGGAATGAATAAACATGGCTAACTCACTGTGGATCTGGCATTACACGCAGATGGAAAAAAAATACCTTTGCACCAATTTCAGATTGCACCACTACTTGCTTATATGAACCTCTTGAGATAGCCTGCATGCCATCACCAGAATTAGGCATGTGCAAATCAAGGAAACATTCTTGGTTTTGTTGTTCCATTGCCTTCCTTAACTCTTGCATTCTGTCTGCCAACGCAACCTATTCAAAGTTTGCCTTTTTCTTGTGATTGTTGCGCATAAGTTAGAACCTATAGAAAGATAAGATAACCACTTTGTGATTGAATAGGCAGATAACTACCAAACAATCATACAATCTCATTAACATGTACAACCATACAATCTCGATAACAAATGCAGTGCACCCAAACAATTTGTATCTGACATTAAATGTAAAAGACATAGGTTACAGTTCAAATTTCCTGGAGCAGATGTTTGAACCGTTCCACTTTGTCATACCTGAGACTCATACAAGACACAATAACCTTTAGATTAATACATGGGACTCCGACAAGACACAAACACATTTTAAAGTCTTTCTTCATTTTCCACCTGCATTGCACTTTTTAGTAGATCTTACAAAATCGAGATAGATTTTGTTTCTCTATAGCTTCTTGCATGGCAGATAGACATCATGAAAAATGAGCAATTTGAAAAAAAAAAAGAAACCATCTAAGACAACTAACCTGATAAATATAAGATTCCATTTGATGAAGTAGCTCATATGCTTGTGCAAGCAAAAAGAGCCTTGCTCAAGTTTAAGGCTCCATGATGGACTGCTAAAATTTCCTCTGAAAGGAGGTTTTAACCTGGCTCTGTAAGAAGCCTCACTGTAAGGAGCCTTACAGGATTTTGTATATGATTGAAAAACGCCATCACTTTCTTTAGCTTTAACCCGCTCATTTTTGTTAAACAAGTATGTTGGCCCAAGCCATCATGTGATGATTGCATAAAATGCTAGTATTATCAAAGGCTGGTATTTTGCCAGAATCTGCCCCAAAGCTTCTGCACTCCATATTCTTGTCATCCAACTGACTATTCTACCTGTTACTACATCTTGTCATCCAACTGACTATTCTACCTGTTACTACATCTTGTGAGCATTCAATTTAAATAAGCAGGCACTTGAAACTAATCTACATAAACCAGAGATGAGGAATTGATACTTGCAAAAGGAAATCATGGGCAGAAAAACCTGATGATGTGCCTAAAATTCTGAAGTTCTGATAATGCTGAAGAACGATACATGGCCAAAACAACTATTTCTAAATGCCAAAAAGAGTGGCGGCTCCTTAGTTTCATAGCAAATGCTATTTATTTAATCCGTTGGACCACGTTCTAGGGCAGGACAAAAAATGTCTGCAAAAAAGGATTGGCAGGTTGAATAAAGGATTGGCAGGTTGAATAAAGGATTGGCATGTCGATTTCTTGGTTTGGTTATTATGTGCATAAGACTCAGTCCTAAAAACAACATGACGCTGGCGTATATGCTTAGAAGTCTCGATCCATGCCAACCGCAGCAGCTCTTTGAGGCATTTTTCAGAAAAACATCTATGGGTTCCTTTATTTTTGCTTTTGCCTAACTATCTCGCGAGTTTGCAAGCTCTTTAAGAACAGGAAACCATAGATTGACTCTGTTACTAGCTAATCTAGCTCTTAGAATCACTAACTATATGCCTACTAAGTCCGACCACAAAATAATGTTTTGGTTCGATGCATACCTCTCCAACTCCCGTGCTCGGAAGAAAGCTCTTAACCTTCAATTTCCATCCATGTGCACGGAAGGAAGCTCGAGTGAAGAGGCAATTTCTGGATTTTTCAGAAAATCTGCTTCTACACGCTGCTGTTGAATTTTGTTGGAGTTTCTATTTTTCTTAGCCATAGATGCGTAAATGAGCAATGGCCAACATTAATTTTAGCTTACGTGGACAATCACGTGGACAGTCTAGAATTCTAGGAATTGTTGTAGGGCAGGTTAAGTAAGCCTGCTAAAAAAACAAGGTGCTGCGCACGAAGGGTTGCCCTCTGGTATCCTGAAGGGAATGTGCACATAGTCTTTGATGCGTAGTGCTCCGAACTAAGAATAAGTTCATGATTGTTTGACTTCGTTGATCTCAACAAACTAATGTTAAATACAGATGTTACCTCCTCGTAACACATTAGTACAGCTCAAAAATTAAAAGTTTTGCAAGTTTTGGCACAAAAATCCAACTTAATATGCTTTGCAAATTGAAGCTCTGCTAAAAAACATATGCGGCAACAAGAAGCCTTGCTCAAAAATATTTGTGGCAACAAGAAGCTTTTCAACTGGAAGTTTTGCTAAGTGTGTATATTGGCAACGATGGTCTGCTAGGAGTGTATCTCTGCAAGAAGATCCAGAAGCTCTGCAAGAAGTTCTGTAAAATGCTCTGCAATAAGCTCTGCTGTTGTTTACTTACGAGCTGTTTACCTTAAAGAAATTTCAGGTGTTTACTTTGACATTAGGTATTGTGTGATAAAGGTTGCCAGACTTAACCATTCAATAGAGATCGAGAAGAAGATCAAACGAATAGGTTGTATACATGAATGGTTTGCCCAATCACGTGATTGAAAGATATACTCCTTTCATATTCCATGATAGCAAGTGTCAAATTTTCAGATTTCACTTTTCAAATTTCATATATTGCTTAACTGGAATTTGATACTAGCAATGGCATTGCATTTGTGTATTTGTTTCTAGGGTCAGTAAGTTGGAAGGATATATAATTCCTGTTTTCATATAAAAATGCATCCTTAGATGTTGCAGGCATCAATGCATCAAAACAAATCAAGATAGCTTTGGGCAAATTATCAACACCAAAGAAACTAGGAAATCGATTCAACACTTTCACCCTTTTGGTTGCCTTCTCTTGCTTTAAACAAAGACAATGTTCCTTCCCATACATTTCATCAAAGGCTCCTTAACCATGAAAGAATGAGATATGTACGGTTACGTGAGTAGATTATGCATTTAGGACCAGAATTTCATATTGTTTCTAAAAGTATTTTTCTCCCAACTTGGCTATGTGTACATGTTTTTTTTTTTTTATCATGTGCCTTGTCTTGCTCTTGATCATCTTTTCCGATTCTCGCAAAAAGCTCATGACTTTGAGAATAATACTTTCAGGATTGTTCTTAAGAATATAATATGTTGTAAGCAGTGGCTATATTATGTACATGTTTTCCTGATTTCAATTAGCTGACATGTAGCTAGACATCTACCAAAACATCTGTCTTTTCTCTGGGGCAAACTTCCAACCGTTCCATGCAAACCCTAAAACATTTGCAAATACCTCTCAAAGTAATTTGCTTACTGACCTTTGGCACCAAAACATATTGCTGGCTCTGGTAGACTTCTCCTACCGTTGGTGTATAATAACAGGTAGAAGTTCCTCAACATTGTTGAATCTCATTTTGTACTAGTCACGCTGATTGAAGGGCATTCAAATACCAATGTTCGATCACAGGGGAAGTGTCATGTGCAAAATCAGACTTCCATTGTAATATTGACATCTTGGTCAACCAGAATTGTCTGCTGTACTAACGCCTCTTACACTGTGAACTGTTAGTAAGAGCATTCTCCTCAAGATGCAACCCAAATGTACATTGCATCACGATATGCACATGAACCAAAGAGTGCTGTCCATGATACCATGTCTGGTTCAAATGGAATATGACTAATCAGATCCTTCGCCTCCTCTGATCTTTCTGCCCTCCCATAAAGATCAATTATGCAGGTACAATGTTCCAATGTCAACGTAATAGAATAGTCAAGACACATGGAGACATACCAGTGGCAACCTTCATTTCTTAAGCCAGCATGGCTGCATGCGGAAAGGAAAATGCCAAATACTATTCTGTCTGGCTTCATTTGCTCCTTGTGCATATGTTGAAAATTTTGAATGGCCTCCTTTCCATGTCCATGCTGAGCATGGAGTGTGATCATAGTAGTCCACAAAACCACATCTTTTTGAGGAATACTGCCAAAGACAAGGCGTGCAATATCCAGAGTGCCACATTTAGCATACATAACCACAACTGCACTTTGAACGTACTGATCCCCATCCAGACCTAGGCGCATTACTAGATTATGTATTTGCTTACTTGCAGCTAAGTCTGCATTTTGGGTGCATGCATCTAAAATACTAACAAACGTCACTCATGCAGATACCCCCGTTTGCGAGATTTGATTATAAATGGTAAAAGCCTCCTTTGGCTTTCCCTGGCTTGCACAAGCAGAAATTATTGCATTCCATGAAACTAAGCTACGTTGTGGCATTTCATAGAAAAGTTTTATGGCCTCATCAGTACAGCCCTGTTGAACATATGCTCCAAGCATAGCATTCCATGTCACATTACGTTGAGGCATATGTCTAAAAAACTCGCATGCTTTTTCAAAGTGCCCTTGTTGTGCATAACCTGAAAGCATGGTAGTCCAAGAGACAACATCACGCTGTGGCAGAGGAGTTTCATCTTGATGAAGCACCTAAGGTAACAAAAGTTAAATAGCGAATCAATACACATAAATGCAATGAAAGGGCACATAACGAACCCAGTGAAACAGAAATTAAGGCCAACTTTCTTTCTCTATTTCAGTGTCAGAGGTCAAAACTGGCATCTTCACAATATGGAGCTAGGCACCCATGGAAAAAGCCTGGACAAAGTATAGAACTTACCTTCTTGGATTAGATAAACACTAGAAACAAAGAATGTGTACCTGAAGAGTGCAAACAGTATCGGTTGCAGAAAATATAGCTCCAATAGCTGCACATTGCATATACATCAGGCTCAGTATCAAAGTCATGAAAAACCTATCTCAATGATGATAATTACACAAAGTTACATCCTATAAATTCGAAAGACTTGCATGCTAATGTATTCCCATTGTACCACAAAGCAACAGGGCTCTAACCATCCAATATCGGCATAATTAAATTCCCTGTTCATTATCACCGAAGGAAATTTGACATTCATCTCAGCATTGAAGGCCGCAAATTCAATTCTATGGCATCGTGTGAACAAAAAGCTGATAATGTACGTGAATGCATGCGCTACAAACGATGAAAAAAAAAACCCTGACACTTCCAGCCTGGATATTCACAATGGCCTCTCTCCCATTCTGCTGCATCCGTTCAGACCAGTGGATAGACTAAAATATTTTACATTGACACCTCTTCGACAGACAATAAAATTTTTACATTGACACAATGCCAATCTCCCAGTCTTATGGTTGAGAACTTAGAAATGTCTTGGGTTTTTAGAGAGAATCAATAGCAAGAGGAGAATTGAGAGAACCTGATCGAAACTTTAGAGCAAAAATTGCATGCAAAGTCATCTGTAATCATCCCTAGGCCATCCCGGAATGAGGTATAACAAGGAAAAAAAGGAAAAAGATGGGCTTACCTTTCCTTCTTCCGGTTACCCGGTTTGCACAGACGTCGAGTTCTTTCCCAGCTGACCGCCAGTTTACAGGACGTAGAAGGTTTTTAGCAGTCACCCGCATATCCTAGGGATATTCTAGCATATACCTAGGATATGCCAAACGCCCACATAAACAAGGGTTTGCCCCCCTAGGGGCAACCCAAAAAACTAGTCAAAAGCACGTTTGGTTACTTCGCTTAGGAAGTTAGTTGGTTAGTTGGTAGAATAATTTCTGTGTTTCAGCAATTGAAGAGAAAAAGTATAATTATTTTGGTCTAGAAATACAACCAACCATATAGTAGCCTCCATTTGTTATGTAACCTTTACTTGTTGGTCCTAAGATTGAATTGTAGTGTTTACTTGTTGGTCCTAAGATTGAATTGTCACTACGCACCTAGCTCTTTGAGATGCAATCCATTTAAGCATTATTTATCTATCTAAACAACTATCTATCTATCTATTATCTGAGGCTCAAGCATATGCAAATTGTTCTTACTAATAAAGGCATACATAGATGCTCTTCTAATTATTATATTTAACCTGTGAGAATGAGTTGTAACTTTGTATTAACCAGTTATAATTATTGTATTTAACCTGTGAGAATGAGTTGTAACTTTGTATTAACCAGTTATAATTATTATATTTAACCTGTGAGAATGCGTTGGATTCAATCTGTGTTAACAACTATATTCAAGCTATAATCAGCCATATTCAGTCAGCATCAATAGATTTCAACTTCCTTGCCAGTGGTAATCTGTAGCAATAGATTATCAATACTAAATTGAATTACCAAAGTAATCCGTAAGATCATAGTGTAGCAAGCCAAAACTGTCATCTATTGACATGCCGAATCTTTAGTAAAAGGCTAGAAGCTATAGTTAACAACAAGTCAGGCCGATGGTTATGCATATGAATGTTTTATATGGGTTTCCTCAGGCTCAAGTGACAGGCCCCCCAACATCAACTGATATGGATCATCTCCTGTCATTATTAAATTGGAGATTTCAGTTTAGAGAAAGAATGGGCCTAAAGGAATTCTTTATGTATAAATTTTCTCTAAATGAGCGTCATGCTGCAGACAGAGAGTTGCTGGCACAAAGATGCGCGTTACATGGTCTCAGGATCTAGGCATGGTTTAGTTTTCTTCAGTTGTGTTGCTACACTTTATTTGCCAGCATTTGTGGAAGTCATCAATGTATCATAGCCTTATTCTGTACTGCAAGCCCAAACAGACAGAAACTGAAGAAAGTTAGATTATAGTTAGCAAACAGGACGAAAATAATGAATGTCCAGACCTCCAATTCATTCTGAGTTAAAAGAACCACGAATTTGCCTTCAGCATGAGCAGGAATTTCATGCATTGTACCAGATGGAAATAAGCATCTGCATGAAATAAAGATGCTGACCTTTTGTACGAGCTGGAAGCTATGGTTAGCAAACAAGCTGATCTGTCATAATAATCGGTCAAATATAAGGCTGGAATCTCTGTTATATCTTGGATTTGATCTATGTGAGTTGAGTTGAACCTGTGGTAGTAGCTTAAATATAAAGTCAGCGTTAATAGAATAGAATCGATTTGCCCTAGTAGAATATAGTAATCAGTAATAATAGCTTGAACTATTATAATCAGTGTAACAAATTGGAAATGGACGCCTCCAGATTGGCTCTTCTATTTGAGCTTTGCCGCAACTGCCTGCAAGATTTTAAACAGGCAATTGATTATGCTAGCAGACAAAAAAAAAATAATAATAATAATAGTGAATAGAGGCGGCATACCTCTAGGCATATCTCTAGACAATGCGTGAGCATCCCTCGACCTCTTGAAGAGGTGTCACAACAGTAGGCCGCAAAGAAAGGGGCAGACCCGTAACTCTCTCTTTGATGAAGATAAAGACAAAAATTACTTTTGATGCAAGGTTTATAACTGCCTCTATGCTCTGCTATGTACCTGCATAGCTTCGTCATCAACATCATATGCCTCTGAAGTATAAACAATGAGCTTACCATGGAGAGATTTTTCAGCAAAACCATATGCAGGTCCATGTCCATCAATAAGATGTCGAAATTACCTGTTCGCAATCTGTAAATGGATGCAAGTATAAGAAATGCAAAGTTCAGAAGTTTGATTTCATAATTGCCTGTACTTAGTTAAAAGAAAGATTGTAGAAGATTGGATCGAATTGTAAAAAGATAGTCAGAGATGAAACCAAGCCGAATCTGAAGCAAGCATGAAAGTGCATTTCATTGCAACTCCAAGTCTGTAGCAAGCAAATTCGTAACAGGCCGAAACTGTAAAAAAAAACAACTGGAAGCAATATTTAGCACCAGTCAGAAGGTAGAAAAGGGAGAATCTGTAAGAACTTGGAAAAAAAAAGGGCATTAGTCTGAGTTAGGCTCAGGGCGATCCATGCCGCGCCCTGGGCTCGACAAAAATCGTTGAAGACCTCCTAGACGCGGGGTAAGTCGCATCTGCATGAAAAGGACAATTTGTTTCTTGCCTTCTTCCGTCAAAACCTCGATCAAGCACCTACAACAAGATATAATTCAGCATCAACTGTAACCACACAAAGTTATTTTAGAAAAATGACCTATTCCTACCTGAAAGAAGCCCGGAGGCGACTCATGCCGCGCCCCAGGGCCAAGCAAGATTCTCGCCAGACCTCCAGGCGCGGGGTCTGTCGCCATTCCGGCATGTGGAACGCGGGCAAGCATTCTCCCCAACGCGCCAATACACGCTGGAATTTCCCTTAATTTTCTGTGACCGTCGATTAAATCTAACGATGGAAAGTGCATCCACGTGGAAAAAAGTCCTAGCTGGCAGCAACGTGGACACTCTAGAATTGCTTCAAAGTGTCCACTTGCGTTTGTAAAAACGTGCTAAAAAAAAAACTAGCAGAATTGCAGGGTTGGGAAGAAGGCTAGGCAGTCGGGCTCGCGTTGGTTTTTTCCTGTGGTAATTCAAGGATTAGCGGCGACCTTCTTAGGGTTGTTATCCTGATATGTAAAACGTTTTCTGTGCAGGCAGAACATGGACCAGATAGTCAGGTGGTTCTTGTGGCTGTTGGAAATGAGACTAGTGTGGAAGCAATAGAGGATGAATTGGAGAGACAACTAAATGAACTTCCTCGACGAGTCATTGCTACAAACGCCTTAGACCACAGCTATGCCGTTACTGTGGCAGACATGAATGAGGTTTTGTAGCTGCATCTAACTTTTAGGTCTAACCCATTGTCTAACTCAAAAATGCAGTCTTAATTCCTTATATTGTTGTGTAGGCATGCATGTTCTCTAATCTTTATGCTCCAGATCATCTCATTGTGAATGTTGACAACTCAGAAGATTGGTTGCAACATCTGTACAATGCAGGTACCCCCTTTTTTTTTCCCCTCTTATATTGGCTCCAAGAAGAAATGTATAATGCTAGATATACTTGCAGGGTCTGTTTTCTTAGGTAGATGGACACCTGAAAGTGTTGGGGACTATGCCAGTGGAACAAATCACATCCTTCCAACATATGGCTATGCAAGAATGTATGGTGGCATTTCTCTTGATTCTTTTGTCAAATATATGATTGTTCAATCGCTTACAGAGGAGGGGCTTTGGCAGAAATTGAAGGGCTTGATGCACATAATCGTGCAGTCGCCTTGCGTCTTGAGACTCGATAACAATTTTGATGAGGTGTTTATAACATCTAGGCAAGTTGAAAATGAAACAAGAATAAACTTGTTTAACGAATTTTCCATTGTAACATTTGAAAGGCATATAGTTGTTACCGAGGGTAAGGTTTTGAATAATATCAAAGCACATGAGAGTACATCAGAACGCTTATGCAAATTGTGCAAGTGAGGTTTTAAATGTGGCGAATGAAGTATTTGGCTTGGAAATTGCCTAAAGTGGAAGCAAAGCAAGTTAGTTGCTTTTTTGCAACCAACAATGGAGGTAAATGTAACGCCTAGGATTGCAACTGTAAGTAAAATTAATGCGTCGAACTTCGCACCCCTAGACCTTCTACTAGGTCTTTCGTGACACCCTCGGGTGTTTGCAAACTACCCATGAGGCCTGATAGTACTTGCTTGCCCGTCATGCCCCATGATGCATCTTGCAATCTCAACAACAAACATAAATTTGGGAATAATGAAGGCAAATGTATTGACAGCCTGTGTATCATACTCTGATTTAACGACAAGAAGAGCCTATTTGGTTTATTTCCATGATTCTTGAGTGATATTTGTAACTCTTTGACATAGGAACAGCATGGAAAATTTTAGGGTTCAATGTTGATTGATTTATCGTCAAACTCATCCACAGGAGAACGCATTTGGCAATCAAAACATAGTGAAATCTTTCTTTCTTGATGTTATTTCAGTAGCAGCATTGCTAATTGCATCCCATCTGTTGTGCACTTCTACCAGCAATGTTCTTGTAAACTTAGACATAGTTCAATTCATCCTTCGTAAGTTTTCGAAGAAAAACCATTAACAAGACTTTTGATCACGTATTTCGTATTGCTTTGTTAAAGAACTATCTAGTTTTATTGGTTATCAAGATATGGAAATCAAAAACTTGTCATCGCAAGGACATACATTTCATTCAAACAAGCTTCTTCCAGTAACATCCCTGGATATGGGTGCTCATCAGTGTGGTGGGATGATATAAGTATTGCCCTTTTGCACTCATATATTGAATATTGTGATTACTAGAAAGAACAAGGAATTTATTTTTCCTTCTGTCAATTCTTACTCTCCAATTCATATCACAAAATTATCTGTAGTGGATGTGAGAAGTTCCCTGAAAATGTGCCTTCAGAGATCTTGTATTTGCCCATTCCGAGTTTGTGTAGCGATCGTCTTCGTCCTCACCAAGTTTCTACCACAACAGATAATGCAAAGAATGGAGCTGGCTGGCATCACATATACAAGTAATCAAATTTAATACGTACCTTTTGTTCTTGCTGCCTTTTATGGTACAGGGCCATCATAGCCTTTTGAGTTTCCGTGATCTATGGGTCGAAAAAACCCAAGGCATTGCATCGTGAAAGTACAATGTTGAATGATAAATAACACTTTGAACTTCTTGCTCTCTCAAGGTGGGGCCCTCGTCCTTTTTCTTGCGGCTTGACTATAATCGCTATAACCAATCAACATATTGACTATATGTCCATAGATGTAACTTAATGCAAAACAGAAAGAAAAACATAACCATGGTCTTATCATTCTTCCCAACATGATCGGACGGCTTCTTATCCCGCATTAACTCCTTTCCAACCCACCATATAGGCTGTGTGCGGTTAATGGATCCAATGTATCTTTATCCGGTCCCTACAACATTCGGTCTTGTATACTTATTTAGCAACACACTCCATCCTTTCTTTTCCAGAAAGATATATAAGAGAAATAAAGAGATGCACATACATCCCATTAATGGATCCAATGTATCTTTATCACCCGGCCACCTATGATTCGGTCTTCTATACTTATTTAGCAACACAATCCATCTTTTCCTTTTCCATGAAAGATATACAAGATAAACAAAGAGATGAACATAGATCCTTTACCGCCAAACATCCTCAATAGAAGTTTAAATGCGGGATCATGTGTAGGTATTCCCATGGGGTAACATATCATAACAACACCCTTAATGTTACGAACGACCTCTTTCAACATAGATGGTGTAAGAGGGACCTTATGAAGCACCCAGTTACGCTTCAAAGAAATTTCAAATATGTTAATTCCTTGAAAACTAAAATTATAAGATGTGTGAGAATACTAAATGAAGTTTTTGTACGGGATCATGTGTAGGTATTCCCATGGGGTAACATATCATAACAGCACCCTTAATGTTCTGAACAGCCTCTTTGAACATAGATGGTATAAGAGGGACCTTATGAAGCACTTGGTTCTGCTTTAAAGAAATTTCAAATATGTTAATTCCTTGAAAACTAAAATTATAAGATGTGTGAGAATATTAAATGAAGCTTAGACTATCACTTGTATCAGCTAATATTGGCTTGTCTTATAACAAAAGCCCGTGTACAGTCACTTTTACTAAGGCTCAGAAAGTCCTAGTGGCCCTCCTATTTCATCCTGATTAGTCATTATATTGATTTATTTTAGTTTTCAAACAAGATGCAATATGAAGGAAGCAAATCCTAGAATGGTGGTCTTACTACTGAGATGCATGTCTTAGCCTACAAGCTGAAAACAGGCAAGCAAATACATGAGATGATAAGAAAAACAAACAATTGAAATTTTTAATACAAAATCAATGAAAAATATTTAACTTTGATGCATCTATATGATCTCTTTGACAATACAAAATTTATGCAGCTTAATGAGAAGCCAAGCTACTGCAAAACTACAAAATGGAACATCCTAAGACATATTCCTGTTTGTCCTACCACATGCGCAGATTTCTGGTGCTTATAAGGATCCGTGTTGAAATTGCTTTTCTGAATACTACGTCCAAGTTGTTTGCACAATTTGTTTTTTCTCCTTTGCTTTATCTTCAAAGACGAGAGGGCATTGCTAAATTTAATAGCAGTAAATACGTTTTGCCTTCTTGTTGTACACCGTATAGTGGCTGGCACAAAAAGCTAAGGACAGTTGTTTTGAAGGAGGCCAGTATGGAACTCCTTGGATGACATAAAACAATAGTCTATGCTCTTCAAGCAAGTAGAAGATGCCAGAGCTGAGAATAGTAGAAGTAGATAAAATGTGTTATCATCATAAAAAGGACCTCGGGACAGTTAGGAAGTAATGAAAATGGGATTTTTGCTAATTGCATTGATACTAGACAGTCTACAGACAAATGAGGCTATGGGCTCTATAGAAAAAATGAGATACCAACATGGAGAAACCAATCCCGATCAATGCAAACAAATCTTTTCATACTAGTCAAAGTCTAAAAGGTAAGGCAGAGATGAATATGCTTTAGAAATCAAAATCCCAAAGCGACTGTCTTCACATCCTAAGCCTCCATCGATTACCAACTAAAAGACTCTTTCATGGCTCCAGCAAAGAACCTAATTTCCAAATTCTTATTACCACATCTCACTTCTTAACTGAATAGAGCTTTCTGCTATCTTGTGGTAAGTGCATCTCGTACAAACCTTCTTGACAATATCACTAGTGTGTCTCTCCTCGCTGTAAGATGGATGTAGCAATGTGCCCACCGGAAAAATCTTGAAAATTCTCTAAATCGGGGTGACAATCTCGTAAATTGGACACTTTGTCAATAAAAGACTTTTTGCATGGAACTGCCTGGGAACTTAGATTAGGACTTATAAGGTATCTATGCACATGGTTCAGTGATAACCTATTGCAGGTTATAATGAGCGCCAAGATATGATATAGTAGTCATAATGCCAGATCGTGTTCACAGAGAGAACACGTGCTTTTTTGGGAAATGGGAGTGTGGAAGAGGAAGACCCTTGTTCTCTACAAAGCTCCACTCAAATTTGATGCTTTTGTTGAGATATGGACTTGATCTTAAAATGATATTATTTACTTCAATATACAAAACATACCTTCACCTGTGCGACGGCCGGATGGATCCTTCTTGTAAAATGGACCCCTATCTTTGCAAATTTTTACCGAACTGCTGACAGTTTCATCATCGCTATCAGTGTCACAATCGTTTTCACAAGGTTTGGCAGGCCCATTTGAGGCCATCAGCCTCTTCAACAAAACGAAGTATTCTGCATTGGAAGTTGGTAATAGAGACCAATTCTCTGATGAGAAGGTCGATGTTTTGGGAGGATGGAGTCTCGAACAAAAACTGACGATCATCGCCTCACAGCAACAGCGGCTTGAGCTTCAGGGTCGAATTACTTGGGTTTTCTAATTTTCCTGGCCCTAGGATTCGAAATTACAGAATCGGGCGGCTCAACGTATTTTCAGCTGACGTGGCAGGATATGTGGCATAGCTAGAATCGCAGGAAAGTGGGCAGCTCGGGTTAGGCAACCCTGCTAAATATAAACCAATATAAAAGATAATGCAAACGAAAAGACCAGACCCAATATAAAATGGCACAAATAAATAACCTATTTATCTAGAAAAGGGATCTCCTTCAAAATTTGAGGGCATCTTATTGACAATATAGGGAGTCGTGAAAGAAAAATGCTCGCGGCGGCCTTGACAACTGCGGTAACTTTTTTATATTATATTATAATATAGGCGTGATAATACAAATTATTATTATTATTATTATATTATTATTATACTAAACATTGTCTATATTATACAAATGTTGTTTTTTTAAACATTTCTGCTTTTTTCTAGCCCCATTTTTATAGTAAACATTTGATTAAAGAACCACATATTTATTCTTTCAAACAACACAACTCAATGCTAGGTAGGGCAATGCTTTTTCCCTTTATTGGGTAGGCTTAGCATAATATGGATATGCTAGAATCACGAGAAAATTGGAGGCTCGGTTGGCGAGGAGGAGGAGGAGTTTTTTCCTTCTGTATTGCATTTCTCTCTTTTGTTGTTACATGTTCATTTTTTGGGTTGCCCAAAGGACAAACCACTGGGAGATGGGTGTGGACGGTTTTCTCCTGCAACATCATGGTGAAGTTTTTTCCTACTTGGGTTGTCGTCGATCCTCGTGACCTGAGTTAGGGCATAATCCCATCATCGAAGCAGTAGTCGAAGGACAATCTATACTACACAGGCATCGATTAGAGGCTTCTGGTAAATTGCTATTGTCGGAAAAGGTCATGGTGAACCTCAAAGCAACAGGTTACAAGGTTACAGGGTGTTCCTTTATTTGCAATTTCAAAACATGCTTGACATTTTAGAAGACGGGTGCTTATTCAAGATAACACATGAGTTCATTCATGCTTGTGTCTTACATTTTATGTTTACGTTTATACTAACAAATAATGCAAATTAGAATTGGCATTATGAATGCATGGATGGAAAAAATTATTGAGGTAGAATAGAATAGTTTTATCATCCATCGAGACCAATTGGCCTATGTGACCCAAACAAAAAGAGAGCAGTAAGCGCATTGCTGTCAGGATTAAAAAACCTCTGCCCCGAAGGGTTTTCGAGGGAAAAACCTTAGCAGTAATAAGTATGCTAGTACACTGTAAAGAGAGATTCGGATTGGCAGATTCTAAATTGGGGCAGGGTTTTGAGTTAGGGGTGAAATTGGGCACTCCTGCATCGCTAGAGCTCAATTTTTTTTCCATTTTGTCATTTGAGAACGTAATATATTGGTTTTTTCCACCTGGGTTGCAGCAGATTTTCATACTTAGAGCTTGGTATAAACCCATTTTTCAGACATCCAGCCTATCTTATGCAAGATGCATTTTGTTTTCAGTGTTCCGTAAGCTTGATTTATGGGTGATGGAAGGCAAGGTCTTGCATTAGAACAGAATTAGCCTTGATTAAGCATACTTCAATGGGCAACCCACAGTGTGTTAGCACATTTTTTTCTTGGTTGTCTTTCTCTTATAAATGTGTAAAGGTTAATGTCGTTGTCACCTTGTTTTATATAAATGACAGTTTCTGACATATTGACTTTGAAAACAATTTCTAGGATGTCTCACTTCTATTCTTATATGTTTTCAAAATTTGTGTAAGAAGCCAAATGACGCGTGGTGATCGAAAATCGAAATCAATACTTGATTGTCAAAACCTAGAAGGTGGAAGGCATGTTATTATATCGTTTAGTGGCTTGTTTTAAGCACAACAATCTTAAAAAATCTGGTTCAAGATTCCAAGACAAACAAATGGACAAACAAACGGGCCAATAACATGTGAATATAAGGCAAAGGAGAGGTAAAGGAGGAACATAAGCTAGGCAGTCTGTACAATGGTGAAGATGGTAGCGCCGACTATTGTGATCATGAGCATGGTAATTGCTATGTCGCTTGCAGTAAATGCGCAATATTATTATGGGCCGCAGTGTGACGCGCGCATTATTGCGTCTTGGTACATGAACTGCTATTCAATCTATGATCAATGGGGGAATAATAACTATGAGTTTAGAAATCGATGCTGCACCCCTCTTTCACAATATGGTGAATGCCTATGTTCTGTGAACCCTTATCAAATAAGTTCTGTTATGCGCTTATGCTTTAGGCATGGTTGCGACTCCAACAATAAAGCTTCTCCATAATATAGAGTTGTCTGTTGATGCTGTGTATAAATATAAAACACCTAGTTGTAATGAGCTTAATCTTTTTAAAATATTTGTGTTGGGAAGAGCTCTAGAACGTAAGGGAAGCAAGGAAGCATAAGAAATGGGCTATCATTCAAAATCATTGCCCATCCAATCCTTGGATTAGCTATCTGTTGAGGTTCATACGCTTTGGGGCTTTACATTGTTATTTTTTGTCTTGTTTTGCATTTCGATTATGATGCTTTTTCCCTTTGCTTGCTTTGGGCTTCATGCCCTCTCATTGTATAGTCCCATGACCTTTGGTGGTCTCAATGAACCTTAATATTTCTATCTATCTATCTATTAAAGCTTGGAATATATGAAAATATGAGAAGTGACAAGTTTGAGTCACTTCACAAAACTACGTGCAGCGTATAATAATCGAAACAATGTAGATGTTGTGTAGTAACTCGTAGGACAAAGGAAATGGAATCCTCCTCCTCCTCCCCCGTTAAGCACAAATTCAAACCTGAAGAGTGAACTACTTTTCATGAGACTGGGGATTGTAGAAATAGATCAACCGTGAGATTTTGATGTCTTAGATAAGAAACTAAATTGTACATTGAGTTCCAAAAAAAGAAAAACCTTCCACTTAGAAGAAACTGGGAGTACCATATAATTTGGCTTTCTTTTACTTTGCATGTGTTCAAAGTGTTAAGATGAGATCTATCGAGGTTAGTTCAGAGTCCAGAGGTTCTATTTCTCCAGTCTTTGTATGATGGCTTTGTAATGCAAAGCATATATTATATTCTTATGATGTGGAACCATGACAGGTACCATGGGATATTCTCAAAATCCAAGGACTACTAATTTGGAACAAAGGAGCAATAAGAGAGCCAAATCATAGGGAGCATGACCCCTTATGGAACAAATTTAAAACTTTTGATATAAGAACTGGAAAGGGTAGAATAAACCCTTCATATGTTAATTTTCACTAATATACTTCAATGCATAAATAAAAAAAGCATTAGAGTTTAATTTTTAGAATAATATAAAAATATCATACCCCTTGACTATGGGCCTATTATGGGCTCTAGACTATGCCTGATATTGACATTGACATTGGACCTTCTATTCTTGATCATTTGGAAGGCTTGGCTGAGTATGGAAGAGAATGAAGTCCTTCGCCGCTCACATAGTAATGTTGATACGGGGGCATGATGTTGGCATTTGGCCTGGGTGTTTCCTACAGCATGTATACTACATTTTGTAGTTCTTAAGGGATTCCTACCTATTGCAATAATCTCTCCCACAACTCTCTAGAAATGGTATCAAAAGCCTTTGCTAAGTCTATGAAGTCGTAGTATAGATTGTCATTTATTTCTCTTGTCTTTTAGTAGGGTGCATAATGTGAAAATGTGGTCAATAGTGGAATGCTTAGCTCTAAAACCAAGTGCGCCTACCCATCTTTCCTCCGCCCATGTGATCAACTACTATTGAAGAATCCTGATGAACATTTTGGCAATAAAGTGTTGTCATGATTGTGCGGTAAATTGGCAGGATAGTTTCGATCACCTGCTTTATATATTAGAACTACTTTGTTGATGGCCCATTGAGAAGGGATGCTTCCTGGAGGGCCCTATTGAATAGACTACTGAAGAGTGGGACAATCTGAGGGCCAAGCCACTTCAACGGTATTTGTGAGGCGTTGCAAGCCCTGGATGACATATGCCTCTGTTATAATCAATATGGAACCAGTTTATCTTGGCACAGTATTCCTGACGATGTTAGGATCATGGAGTTGCATCAAGTACTGTCCCACTGCTCAGAAGAGATGTTGTAAAGAGGCGACATGGCTTTGTGCAATACTCTCCTCCAAAATGTTCAAGGGTGCGAGGTAAAACATTTCCGTTTGATGTTCGGCAATATATTGTGCCTTCTTGCCTTTGAAAAAAGCTCTGTATTCTTTGAATGCTTGCAATCGAAGAGCTTGATCAATTACCAGTCTGAGCTGCCATTTGAGCTCTTTGCAATGATTATCAAACCTTATTCCAAAAAAAAGCTCGACCTATGTGATGGCCTCCCAGTGCGTCTTTTTTGAAAACACTGTTCAGCTGAGGCTGAGCTTGTCGGGTTGCTGCTCTAATGTGAGAAGTTCCAGGATTTTCAATATCGTCTCTATTAGTAGATGGAGATAAGGCTATGCTTGATCATAATCCAAATGAAGCTAGGACACATAAGAGGTGACTTTGACAATAGGAATCTATTGGTTGTTAATCTATTGCAAACAAGGTGCTGCGCACGGAGGGTTGCCCTCCATGGCCGGAGGGTGAAGTGGCTTAAATCATAAACTCTATTCTATTCTATTCTCTTCTATAAAATAAATTGTAATGATATTATTTATGAATAAAAATTCATTGCATACTACTAGCACTTTGTTTGGAGAAAGTAAACTATTTCATTGGTTTTGGATGTGTTATTTAGTTTCTTGATTCGCCATCTGCAAAAAGGAGGCCATTTATATTCTAAGTTTTTTACTCACACAAGATAAAAGTCTTGAAGACAATAATGGGACCTTAAACAATTCACACATCCTTTTGGATTGAAATAACAGGGTTCTAAAAAAAAGTGGGAATTGCATGAGTCTCATTTTAATATAATGCAGCTTATAACGGTAATTTGAAGATTTTCCCTCATCAAAAAAAGACTTTTCAGAAGTTTACCTCCTCATAATTCAATGATTGCCTCGCATTATGAACAAGTTAGGGTTTCCATAAATTTTGAACTTACACACATTGGACATTAATAGTAGGTGCAACCCCATAGGTTTGGAACCAAAGAAATGTTCGCATAGGTCTTGGCTATTATGTCTATTACCTAGCTACCTTATATTCCTATTGGCTGCTCGATTTCTAACTTTAGTTTCACATGCTGGCTCAAAGAAAAGATGAAATTTATCTAGTATTTATAATCATCTTTTGAGGTTTCTCATTTGAGGCTTCTCCTTCCTCTTTGATCTTACAAGATCTTACTCAACTTCTACTCTAGCGGTTGTAATTCCTCGTCTTTGTCGTTATTTTTGAAGTAGAGGCCAAGTCAATGAAAATTAGGCTTATGGAATGGAACCAGTACAATATAGAAGCACAAAGTTAATGCAGCACTTAAACTCATAAAAAGTCTTTCAGTTTGTAAGCATTATCAATCAATTTATTAGGTAAAATCCATGATCGTATAGTATATCCTACTAGAACACGAGTTATGCTCATTAAAATAATCAAGAGAGCAATAACTGTATGAGGTTCATGAAAACATGAATTGAGATTATGATATAATCCAAGACACAAAACATTATCGCATAAGTAAATAGCAAGACATTATTTTTCGCAAGTGATCGTAATAATTATAGCACTTTCTTCTATACAAATGGAGCAACTTGGGCAAATGTTGTTTCATCCTTGACATTGAGAGGGATGGTCAAGGAACCAGGTTGGGGATTGCAAGCACACTGCAGTCATACGGCAAGGTAAACTCCTCGACTTTGAGGCAATAGAGATGAGCATTCTTGTAGGAACCACCCCTTATTTTGAATTCACCTTTGAGGCTAGTGGAACCAGACTTGGAGAAGCTAAAGGGTCCACAAAGTTTGACACTAATCCATGCTCATCAACAAAAGAGTTAAGAAAACATGTTACGACCTATAAGGGAGGTCAACAAAGCAACGTACAGAACAAGGGGACGAAGTCATCTGATGTTAACTTGAAGCAAACCACTCTGAGAAGGACAACCAGTTTCTCATCATCGTCAAGGTCTTCTCCTTTGTCGTATTTAAGAGGAGGGCGCCATGCAGCAACTGATGCAAAAAGGGCTACAAAAAGGAGGAAGTAAACAAGTAGGAGGAAGTAAACAAGTTTATGTGCTGCCATATCTAAACTGCAAAGGCTATGAAAATTAAGAGAATAAAAGGAATGAGATGAAAATATGGTGTGGGATGTGGGTGTTATATAACAGTGCAATAGGGAACAGGTTTGCGGGTCACGTGTAGGTATACGATGGGAATAATTGGAAGTCAGGTTTTGGCCAAGCACGTCCTTCTTGGCATTCCCTAGCCGGCATAATAAGCGAGCATAAGTTGCCTCTTGGCACAGGTTTCGGCCAAGCACGTCCTTCTTGGCATTCCCTAGCCGACATAATAAGCGAGCATAAGTTGCCTCTTGGCACATCTTGCACCTTGACCATATTGTTTCACTAAAAAAGTCAAGACACCTTCCTTGAAATAGGCAATCCTTGGAATAGACTTTAGGGTTTGCATTCAACAATTCTTGCCTCCAGATATAACCTTTCTATAAGATGCATTGAACGAAGCTTGCCCCATATTTGGCTTAATTCTTCCCGCTTAACTAAGCGAGAGGGTCCAGATCATGCTGAACCGACTTTCCATATGCAGCTCCTTGCCTAGAAATTATCCTTCCTAGCTAGCAAAGCCAAGTTCCCAGAAGCCCACCTGTGATGGAAAGTAGTAAAATAGACTGAGTGGAAACATTGTATTTAAAACTCAATTCCCCCCCTGATATCCCAGGGTTAGAACTAAAAAACAGTTGTTTGTACCTTCCCGATGTTCATAAACAGGGAAGTACAACGTTGAATCATTTTTTAGTCTACTACCACTAGCACCTTGCCTGTAGCATTACCCTCCATGCTCTTTGACCATGACTATGCAGCCTCTGCCAGTGAGAACTTTGAATCAACTACAGCTGTTAGTGTCTTTTCTTTGATAAGATTGACTAGAAACTCTAAATCCTTCTGATTTGCTGCCATGACAAATGGCACTAACTTCTGCTTGGAAAAAGTAAGGATTGTAGCACCTCGTACCATGCCATCAAAATTAGATGGGAGGTCAATAACCTTCCCCTTTCGAGCAAGAACAGGCTGAAATGTCGACCAAGGTATACCTGTTATACAATGAATAACAGCATCAAATCTGCAACCTGAAGGACTCTTCAATGCAGCCCCTTCTGGAGTCTTGTAATCAAGCACCTCATCAGCGCCAAGGCTTTTCACTAGCTCAATGTTCCGATAACCGCATGTTGCTGTTACATGAGCTCCTCCAAGCTTTGCTAGCTGCATAACATATGATTTGTAAACACATAGTAGAGATCATACTCTAATTGATATATAGAATTATCAACATGGAAAACGCCTCATTCTTATGTAAAATAAACTCAAGAAATAACTGCTCTTTGCCATGGAAAAACATCAAGAATGCAAAAACCTCTACTTATCCTTGTACACAATTAACTCAAGAAATATAATTGCTCTTTGACAAGCATGAGTAATCCATGCAACCAACATGTACGACATAAGTGCCAATACCTCCAGAGGCTGCAGTAATAAGTATATTTCCACTGTAGTTACTATCAAACTTAACTCCAGCAGAATCTTTGAGACTCTGAAGCGCTGTAAGAGCAGCCACAGGAAGAGCAACAATATCTAGAGAAGACACCTCCAATGGTAATTTTGCTGCATATTTCAGTGATGCAATTGCATACTCTGCGAATGCTCCACCAGACTGCACTAAAATGTAAATGCTTCAAAAGTTATTTTGGGGGTTTTATTGTAATGTTACACAGGACACTTACTCACCCAGATAGAAAGCCAGCTAACAACTCTATCTCCAGCCAGAAGCATCTGGCCCACACTTGATTACTTCCCGAGCAATATCTGTCCCTTTAAAGATCTCATGCATGCATGAAGTTCAGAAACTAACAAAAACCTCCATATTTAAGTTACATGCATGAAAAGCATCAAAGTATATAGCATGATACATACAAAGCTTCAGCAATCTAATTTCTATTCCCTAACAAGATGTATGAGGAATGCGAGAAAGGCATGAGGCCTAACCAAAATCCTTCATGCAACAAACAAAACTGAGGTGACAATTTATGAAACAGAGCACGCACACTCTAAAACTCTGAATTGCAAACAAACTGACCGCCTCTGCGCGCCCAGGTCTCGCTGTTGTCGTCCCAAACCCTACTGTAGACTAGGCAACACTTGCAAATCCAGGTTTCGCTATAAAGAACTCAGGCTATGTTGTGAATCCAGGTTTTGCAGCAATGGCCCTTCTATATCAAGGAATTCAGGTTTTACTGTAAACTCAGACTTTACTCCAGGTTTTATGACAACGGCCGTTTCCCATAGTCTCACTCATTTTGCTGCCGGATTGCTATTACCTTTTGAAAAACGTTCACTCCAGGGTTAGTTTGGCATAGTCACAGCTCCATTTTCTTTAACTGCTTTTCCTGGATCTGAGTTCCTGCCCTTGGAAATGGCACCGTTCAGGGTTTCAGAAGGCAAGCTTCCGCATAAAATAAGCATGGTCATCAAATGTCTAGGGAAGCACTCAACTCTGAGATCCCGAAATTGATCAAAAAGGCCATGCCGAAGTATCCAGAATTTGCAATGTTTGATATTAGACACTAACAATCTCACTGGTAAGATCCCTTGGTAATTGTTTCTAGTTCGCTTCTTATCTGCATCTGCAGCTTAACCAAAGAAAATTGACAGGCGAAATCCCTCAAAAGCTTGGAAGTCTTCAAAAGTTGGAGGAGTTAAGCATGGCTAGCAACAACCTGTATGGAACTGTTCCAGTTTCTCTTGGAAATTGTTCCTCTCTTCTAAATTTGCGGCTGAACAAAAATAGCTTGACAGGTATGATCCCGCCAGAGTTGGGAAAACTGATGAGCTTGACTGTTCTAGATATGTCCAACAACAATTTCAACGGAAGCATTCCCAATACTCTTAGTAATTTGTCATCCCTTACAGACCTATGGTTGGGCAACAACCATTTACTTGGTGGCCAAATTCCAAAGGAGTTGGGCAGGCTCAAACATCTTCAACGTCTTTCTTTATATGGAACTACTTCATTGACAGGAGCTCTACCAGAGGACCTTGCCTTGCAAACTGCACTGACCTCGAATGGGTGGACACTGATGGAAGTTTTAGACTACATGGACTATTTCCTTACTTTCTTATCGAGCTGCCAAATGTGCAGGTGATTATTATGCAGATAGCATCACTGAGGATTTCTTTGAAAACATAGATAGGCATCAACAGAAAAGAATCATCCTACAAGAGGGCGTCTTTTACCCAATTTATTTCCCATATGCAGAGAGAGCTTAACAACATCCTATCTGGGACATCCAACTGTTGAGATAGATTTATGAACTGTTTGCTCTTCTAAAATAAGTCTTTATGTGAAGGATTCCCATTACAAATCACCTCAAGAACCAGATGGACGCATATCTCGAACACATATAATGCCAACCGCACTTTGATTTCCTTTTGGCTTGAAGCAACAAGAAGAGCTTGCTTTGGCCATATGGGTGCCTTGAATGAACAGATTGCACCATCACATAAGGGGGAAACCCATTTTGCTGTATCTCTTGGAAGAAACCCAAGATGTATGTGTTCAGTATCTTCAGTCTCTGATGTATTGTAGTATGTTAGAGGAAGTTTTCTGTTCGAAGAAGTCTCAACTTTATCGAATAAATATTGGCATATTGTTTGATGTCAAGAATTAATATGTAAATACAGCCTGCACATCATAAGTATGTCTATCGGAACTCAAAGTTTACAATTTGATTATGAAACAATTGACAAATTGTAGGTTTCTATAATGCTTGGCCATGTTAGTATATAAGAGGTGGTCAATATGCAATAGGAGTCTATCATGTGCCATTATGAACACAGGATGCCTGATTGCCATTGTGAATACAGGATGCGTGATTAGATTACACAAATTCCATCCTACAGTGTCTTTACAAACCTACCTGCGACCGTCTCTTCAGGATACCTGTGAAACATTAATACCAATGATGGCAAGGCTCTCTTAGTTGTTGGAATACAATAGATCCATCTGGTATATCTAAGACAAAAAAACTGCAATCACTTACACAACTGTCAAATTTGGCCAATCCTGGTACGGTGACTCGTATCGATCTCTGGGTAAGCTACTCCAACTTTTCTCGTAATGATGACATGCAATTGTTACAGGTAGATTCGGAGATATATTATTTGAATGAAGAAACCTGCAAGAAGGGAATACACTTTTTAAAAACTTCAAGAAAGAAGATTAAAAATAATGACAACTTGCCTACACCTTACCATAAGAAATCAGGTTGCTACAAATATCTCCTTTATATCTTCCACAGGAGCTAGAAGCTCTTGAAGTGAGATAACTGAGCATGAATTAGATGCTGAATCTATGTTCTCCAACCGATTTAGGAAAAACCCACACGATGCCCCAGAGCAACCTAGATTGACATTGGCATCTTGAACGGAATCAACTTCCCCTATGGCCTTGGGATTGGGCATGAACTTCAACTCCATTTTCATCTATTCTTAGCCTCCGGCAGCCTGCAACGCATCTAGAGGCCCAAACACAACCATGATTTCTAAGCCGCATTTGCCTCTTTGAAAGAATAACTTCGCAATGAATACATCCCCGTCCGACAAATTGCTCAAATGGGGCGTCGGAAGGGCCCCACAAAAGAAGGGCTGCTTCTTACATGCAAGGGGACCCAAGCTGAAGGAGATATTCCTACACCAAAAACGACAGTTTACCTTGCCGATGGCCTCCATGCTACCGAACTTCTTTCCGGTCACCGGTTTGTTTAAAAGCGACCACCCGAACATGAGGGGCCACCATTCTGACTTCTAGCAAGTTTTTAGCAGTTTTTGGCATATTCTAAGCATATGCTAGCATATACCATGAATATACCAAAAACCCACACAAACAAGGGATTGCCCCCCTAGGGGCAACCCAAAAAGAGTGGTTGATGACCTGAATCCACCTCCTCATTCCTGCTTTGTGGTCCCACCTGTGCACCAGCGAAAAGAGAGAATGGAAACTTTGGTTGCCTGAATCTGATCATCGAACTCCATCATAGAAAGCTGGCTCATAGAAGAGGAAATAAAGTACATGGCAGAGACTGGTTTAAGGGCATTTTGACAAATACATAGAATGTCGTGGCATTTTGATAATTATAGAGAGATATAAGGGCATTTTTAGAATTTGCCCTAAATTATACTAGCGTTTGCATTAGCATCAGTATTAGGATTTGCATTAGCAGCAAGTCAAATAGGGGATGGTGTAGTTGTATCTTTCTGCAGAGCGTCTGCCATAATATTGTTAGGTGCACAAAAAATCCAAACCTTGCCAATATTGCAATGCTCTGTTGTATGTCCCTCATGCGTAGAAGCTCTCGTCAACGTGCCTTTGCTATAGTGATGTGAGGTCATAGTCAACATACGAAGAGGTCCCTTTCAGACTAAATTAAAAGTCAGTTGTACTCGAAATTACAAGAAAAATCTAAAACTTCCAAATGAAGGCCAATGAATATTTTCTTCGATGAACCAGATTGTTTAGTGCTTATATTCCAAATTTCAAACTAAAATGCATTTTCAGGTTGATTTGATTTGAGAACGAAGGATAAAAGATAGTTTTGACCCTGCCATCTCAAATGGTTCTATCTCCCTTCCCAGACCTCGGATTGAGGTCTGAGTTTTTGTATTTTACTCTCTATCTCATCTAGAAAATAGAATGAAAAATAAAAAAGAAATGTTTTGTCAGGACAGTTTTACTTTATATAAATAAAAGACAGTTTTAACCAGACCCCTTGGCTTCACCTAAGCATAACTTTCAAGTATATGAGTTGATGGACTTTTAGGTATTTTTCTTGTGTAATATGACTGCCATATATTAACTTCTAAAAAGGGTTTGGTGGAATATTGAGGAGTTGGTTTTATATGAATTTTAAAGTGAACCGTGCAAATGAATTGTGACGCTCCCCGAATCCATACGATGCTCCCATCGTATAAATTACAGAAATTCCCCACCCATGGCGACTCCGTCACCACGGAAAGGCCCTCCGTCTGACTCGGACCACTTGTGATAGCCAAGTGTCCGGGTGAAGGACATGGAGGTGTCATTCGTCCCACGCCTTCTATGGGAATCTTATATAGCAGAAGCATACATAAATGTTAGCACCTCGCAACAATACTAATAAATAATATGCCACCACGAAGGATGGCCCATCATCATCAGTACAACTAACAACAGAATACCAACATAACAAAAGAAATGCACCATAAATAAGGGTTCTACCCTGGGCTCAGACTCATGGGGGTCGACTGACAGTCAAGGCCTCCGGATAATAGCAGACAGAAGTATAACATGGCGTTGGCTGGCATAGAACAATGGCTAGGCTAGTCCACTCCATCTGCCCCTCATGTGCACACTTTGCAAATAGGCTGAAATCATGCTATAGCGTGGTTGTAGCCTTCTGGAGACGTAATCTTATGGATTCACCCTATGAGACTACTCCTGGTTACATTTCCCTGGGTCCGATGAGGCAGAAAAAGGATGAATCCTCTCCAGAATCACAATAGTTCCATGGGTGTGCTAGAGGATACGTGCCACTAGGTGCACATGCATCCTTACCCGACTTACCCCCCTAAATCTACGCAAAGTCCAGGATGTCCATATCGGCACATATTCTCCGACCCAGGGGGTGTCAAAACCATACCTGGCCCACACATAGTGACCGACTATAACTCTAACACACTGTAGGACCCCCAGTAGCCACGCTTAGCAAGGCTCCGCCCCCACTTCACCAGTTGTGTCCGTTATTTGGTGTTGAACCACATCATAGCATCCACAGCCTGGTCGGCTCTTGTGCGCAGGCTGCAATAACTGGGTTTTAAGGGTTCTAACTAGGAATATCTCTACTTCTAGATGGCCTTTATGTCACTACCCCCTTTTAGCCATACAACACAGGAGGAACAGAAAGAGAGCTACCCTTATACATCCATCATCCATAGCTCCGAATAGAACATGAAATGGAGATTAACCCTACATCTATTCATACAAGGGTTAATCCTATGACTATCTAGGAATCCAAGATATGTACGTACCAACCAGAATCTTAGCTAGGTCTACTATCTCTCTGGTTCTCCATCCTTCTGGCTGGGGCAAGGTTGAACAACAGCTCCTCCTCCGCCAATCCCTCCCCGAATTCGAATTGGGGCAAATTGGGGTGGAAGCACCAATTTTGATGTTCCAAATGGGCAAGCCTGCCTTGCCCAATCGATTTGGGCTAGGTGGCCAGGTGGCAACTCTAGATTGGTTAATATTAACTAATTTAATATTTTAACCCCTCTTAATAGTAGGTTAAGCCCTAAATTGGAATTAGAGTTTAGGGTCATGTTTCCACCTTAATAATTAATGATTTACATAGCTAACCTTAGCTTATGAATAATTAATGCAACATTAATTATTCATAGTGACGTGTCATGTATTTATATCCAAAAGACATATAAATACCTGGAACGTCACATTCTCCCCACCTTGAAAATGATGTTGTCCTCGGCATCAAGATTGTTCTTGCTTTAGGCCAACATATGGCATGTCAGATGCAAGTCTCTTCACCTTTAAGAGGTAACGCGAAATTATAAGGCACACAAAAGTTGTCATGTTCAAATTGATCAAGTTTGAAATGACGCGTAATGTGCAATTCATAATTGTACGAGAGTTGAACAGTAATTAGTTTACGTTATGTGGAAGGGAACATAACGAGTTATGTTGTCCTCAGCATTGGCGTCAGATGGTTAAGTACAAGGAGAGTTAAAGGAATATTGAATGGACTCAGGTCGGTGATATAAAAGATACATAGATCCTCGGTAGACCGTAGCTTATAAGGCTTAGCAGTGCAAGTAGGAAACACATATGACAACAAGAATATGGGCCCGCAATGGTCCTTAGAAGAAGTTGCAGGCGCCAAGGTACGCGCTTCTGGCGTGTAAGATCATAAGATATCAATATTTACAAAATAATTTAGATGTTGTGGTTGAAGGGACCACCCCCTTTAAAGAAGAAAAAATGAAGAAAGGGGGAACCTATCATGCCTTGGGCTTGCCATCCGTCTCAGCATAAGGAATGGTAATGTTCCCATTATAGCCGTAGACGAAGGCGGCCTATTATGCCTATATGCACATCCCCATTCCTAGGACCCATTTAGCCCGAACCCCTTTGCATGAAGGCTGGCCTGCATGACCCCTGCCGGATCTAAGACTCAGGAGATATCGGCTGGTGGTTGTAGCTCCGTCGTTTTTCGTCGAAGCCGGAGTTGATGGCGTCGTTGGTGGAGCATGTGTGACGTTGCCATAGGAAATCCAAGTAAGCCTAAATAAAAATCCCTCTCGAGGACTGATGTTATATCCTCCTTCCGTAAGTGGATCCACTTAACCAAGTAGGACAGGTGATGAATATTTCTTGTCTGCTTGTACGCATGATCGAGAGGTGCGTGTGAAACTAGTTCCACTATAGGCCTTTAAATACCTTAATCCCCAATAGAACCATGCATGTCGGTGAACACGTGTTGGGGTCAGCCACAACCATTAGACATTAAATGCCTGATAGTTTGTGGAAGTCCCACTGTTATATTCGGATTGGGTTGGAACTTTTCTGGTATCCAGGACTACTGACTTCTTTATTTCACTATACTGATTGATCCATACCTCTCATTACTATACTATTCATTCATATTATACTCTTATAGATATACATTGTAGTGACACTATATCACCGTATACCTAATTTAGAAACCATTCTTTATTCACATACATGTAGGTGGTTATATATTACAAAAAATTTATAGCGTCGGCCAAGGCCGCCGCGAACATTTCTCTTTACTGAATTTATGCGAGTTCGAAACGACTCAAATGTCAAGCTCAATGTCAGCTCGAAACTTTTAAAACTGAACCCATTATCAACTCCAATATGGTGGATTTTCGAAATTTTTTAGAAACGAGGCCACATAAGAGATTTTTATGCCTTGAACATTTTTCTAGGCACCGAATCAACGAGGATGGGTTTATTATTAATGTTTGATGTTTGATATTACAATGCATTATTAACAAAATAACAATGGATTCAAACGATGTAAAATACATGGTCGAACATGCGAGATTTGAACCCAATATTTTAGCTGTACTATAGTGCATGTAGGATATAAGACGTGATGTTTGTGACAACCATGGCATCACCATTATTCTTTTTGCAAGCCAATCTCCTGCCAATGGTTAACATGTAGAATGAGGATAACATATTTGTGACACAATCTAAATGCTGTAGATGAAACGTGTGCTCATGATCTCTCTAAATTCCATATTATGTTACCAACGAGAATAACTTCAATGATAGATTTCATAAATTTTGTATTGGGCAGGCATGGATGAAGCGAGGTGCACATTAAGCTAATTTTGAAAACTAACATGGATGAAGCGATGTGTACATTAAGCTAATTTTGCAAACTAATATGCCTTCAATTTGAACATGACAAATTCAAAACAGTACCCAATTTTGCTTAGGAGCTCTTCTCCAAACGGCTCCTTTTCCATCAAGAAGATAGCACATCTATGACTCCTTTCATTGGCTTTGCAAAACATTTTATTTGCTCAATACGCAATTCGATTTGTTTTCGAAGCTCCCCTTGGGTTAACAGAATGATGATATTCAATGTAAATGGCAAACCTAGATAGTAACATCTTATCCACTCCAATAGCATGAACTTGAATAAGCACCTTGGGATTTGAAGCCAAGTATTGCTAGTGAGCTTGAAAATTGAAATCATACCTGTCGTCTTTTCTCGATGCTCAGAAATGCATTTCGCCATGATCCAACATCATCTGCAAACACACAACAATTCCACAAACTCCACACCGCATCTCCATCCCCAAACTCACTCAACTTTATCATTTTTATTTCCATCCTGAAGAAGTTCTTATCCAGGTCATTAATCTCACATTTACATTATCATAAAACAAAATAGTTCTTCCTGATCAAAGATCATAGCACACAAACCACAAGTGCAGTGGTGTCATCACCTCACCACCACACATTCAAAGGAACACATAATTGTGGTGGCCCCATCACCTCACAACCACAACTTCCAAACAGAAGTCAACAAACTAAGCACAACAATTAGAACACAATAGCAAAAACAAATAGAGTTCCCAATTCATTCAGGTGCCCATTCATATGAGAAGCACCACACCATGTTATACCTCCTCATGTTCCCATCACAGCTCTAACTCTACTAAGAGATGTCCTCATAGTTATAGCCTGATAACAGTCGGCCTTCTTCCATGTTGGCTTGCAATGTTGTATTGTCGCTATGAAATAACAAAAGTCATAAATGGATAGAAGATAGTATTGAGAAGTAGTTAGAAAGAAAAAAAATATTATATTAACGTCTACGAGAGACCTGTTGGGTATAGGAGATCAAATATACATCAATCATGTCCAGCTAGGGGCGCATTTGCAGCCACCTAGAGATATTGCTTAAAAAAAAGAGCAATTCTTAGAAGTCAACTGTGAGGTATTGTAAGGCAATATTGTAAGATATCCAGAAAGTGAAACAGATAGGGACCAACAGGGTAGAAAAGACACGGAGTCTGGATTATATACACGGAGTCTGGAGGCAAATTTTCAGAAGATAGAAGTAGAAAGACATGGCATTCCATCAACTAATCCAATATTATAGAAGAAAGTTCGAGGAGGTGATCAAGAGAAGCGCCATGGAATTTTCTAGCCAACATAAATCTTCCTCCATCTTTTTCTTGTAAATGCCTTATAAAAGTTACATTCAAATCCTCTCTTGTAAACAACCTAAGATGAGGACCATCTGCTTTAGACCAATCCACAAAAATGAGGCTAAATCCTAAAGAGCCATGTGGGTCTAGCATATTCATCATGGTAGGAAAATAGTGTTCTTCAGGAAAACAATTTGCATGCAAACATTGAAGCTTGAATTTGCCCCAAAATTTCTTATCCTTCACAAACATAAGAGCGTGTCTTTGGGTCATCACAGAAAACACAGATCCCACCCTAAAATCTTCGTGTTTTACCGCTGAAAGCATCACTCCATCGCCCCTCACATTATATATGTAGTCGTGATCTGGAATTTCTGCAAAAACTTCCATGAAACTTCTCCGATGAAGCAATTCTTCTGTAGACCTTGTCATATCTATGAATTGGTATGTAGCTATCAGACAAAATGACGAAAAAATTGTTGTTTGGGTCGTCTAAGAGGGCATTTGGTAGTAGTCTTCGCACCGCCACTATGATCAATGTAGAATCGTATTCGGCCCTTTTGTTGGGAATTAATCTGCCCCAAAATGGGCTGCTTGGATTAATTGGAACATCAAGAAAAAATGGATCAGAATGAATATAAATATTGTACAGTGCCTCGTTCCCTCTGAAGAATTGGTCCCAGAAAGGGGCTAAAGGCAGAGCACCTATTGTCGGGAACAAAAAAGCAATTTTGGGCTTGGAAGTAATCTCTGATACATATGTCCGATGCATAGAATTTGATCCCCTCCAAATGGGCAGCTGATTTAATGCGTTGGACAAAATCCCATCGCCGTTGTTACTTGCTAAAGTCAAGAGCTTGATATCATATCTTGTGTGGCCAGATATCAGTGATGATCTTAGTGGTACTATATCGTAATATGGGTATCACTATTTTGGCGATAATCTTATATTCGAAACTTTTTTGGAAGGCGATAAATTTTGTCCCTTTAAGAATTTAAGTAGTGCATGTGGTGATAAATATTAATCACAAAAGCATTTGTTTAGTATTTGTCAAGATGTCTAAAATCTTACCATAGTATTGTTGTCATGAATGCAACATAATGACACACATAAGAGCCACTAATTAATGTCGTAAGCCCCCATTTACTTTTGCTTCTGTATATGAGAATACTATTTTCTCAAATGTGATTGTATCCCATGGTAAAGACATCAAATGGTATGGCTTTATCATGTTCTATAGACATTTAAGGCATAGGTAAATAAAAATTCAAAACATTCATCTCTATACTCCCCAACTATATGAAATTGGTAACTCTATGTTCTTTAAGTAGGCCATCTGTTTGAGATTTATGAATTGAAATTATTGATAGAGAGGCGAAAAAACTCCTTCACTGAGTCCATATAGTTGGCGAATGTGGTAGAAGAGGGAAAGCTTCTCCAAAAATTTTTGGCGAATTAATCTCACTATTTTACTAAAGGAAACCTACTAAGCATAGTGGCAAATTTTTCAAAAATAAAAAAAATATAGCAATTTTGCGATAAATAGCCACTAAAATCAACACTGCCAGATATGTCTATAGATGCGGCTTCCATTACCAAAAGCTCCTTAAGGCGGTTCATCTGCAGTTAAAAAGATCAAACAAATGGATATAGATCAAAATATTTGGCTTGAAATGCAAGGCCTTAACCGTTTAGTCGAAAATATGAATGGGTGCCTCTTTCGTCATAGCTTCTGTACAAAATTCCAGCAATATTTACATGGCAGGATTCAATGGCATTTCTGCTTGCAAAATGGCGATGGCCTAACAGCCCATTACGAAAAATCACAAGCTCGAGAAGGCTTTGGTAATGTATTTCTACTCTTGTGCAAAAATATAAGTAAGATTGCTTCCCAGAATAACTTTGTCCCCCTTTTTTTGCATGATCCATTTTGGCTTTGTGGCAATGGCAATGGGATCCCTTCTATCTTTTCAAGGTAAAGCGCCCATCATATTTAATAATTTCCTTCTGCTTTACACTGATCTGTGCTTGCGATTTTCAGGTTTCCAGGCTTGAGAACCAGACGAACTTCCACCACAATATGCGAAGTTTAGATAAGATTTCCAACCCTTTGTGGACGCCCAATGATCGGAGCCCGCTGCTATTCTTGTTTTAATATTCTCTGAATCTTGTGTGCAGGGTTAACAACCATAGTAATTGAGCTATGGAGCTTGCAGATCTGGCCCTATGTTTGCAAGCTTGGCGATGGCATGGAAGCCCATTTCCGCAAGGCTAGAGAGAGTTTAGACACTAAGTTCCAGCCTCTATTTCCAACAATCACATTTTGGTCCCTTTTGCAGAGTTTGAAGACTTTTGCATCATTTTTTTTAGCCCCCAATAAAAGCATAATAAATGCGTATCGAAGTGTAGATATCCAAGGTGAAGTGAAAACGGAGGAGGGAGGGCTACCACGTGCCAGCGGGAGGGCTTCTCAAATAAATTACATCAAACAAATAGTTTATTAAACAAAAAAAATAACACTGCTTCATATATGAGTAATACATGGGCTTATACATAGACAGCTTCTATTTCTTCTTTTAATATAATACACATTTATAAGTCTTGCAGCGTTTAGTACAAACTCAGTCTAAATTATACTCTTTGTTTGATTCTAGTCTGCCCTAAGTTAATTTTGTATCAAAATTTTGTTTTCTTATTTCGTTACAGTTTTATATATTTTGCACTATATGTCACATTTTTTTTTTACATATATACTTTAACATTAATTATGCACACACATTCTTCATCATTTATTATTCATAACCTTTTTACAATCATAATCTAAGTCTCGTTATGCCTTCAACAGCTTGGATAATACATACATAATTATATTTTCCATGTTTTTATATTTAACACTGCATTTCCTCTATACTTTATTATATCAACATTTTGTTTCCACCATATTTTGAAATACTTTTCTTCTTTTGACTATTTCGCATCTTTCCAGACCCAGACTATTAAATGTGAGACAGATTTCTCATGATGAATGCCATGTTCTTGGGTAAATGCAAGAAACTTAAATTCTCCCCTTTGGTCAGTTTTGATATGTTTATTTTTAAGATCACTCTGATTTTCTACCAACTTTTTCTATATAACAAACTTATCAAAGACTTCAGACTTGTATTTCAAAAAATGCACCCACATCTTCCTACTGTAATCATCAACAATGAAGAGGAAGTACCTAGATCCCCCAATCGATGTGATTTGGCTCTTCTCCAAACATCCATGTGCACCAGCTATAGACATTTGGATGTCCTATGTGCCTTTCCTATCAGGAATTTCCTTCTGTGCATCTTGTCAAGCATGCACCCCTCACATAGTTTTCCAAAGGAATGTATTCGTGCCAGTCCAGCCAATAATTTCTATTTTGACATCTCCTTCAAGAGGGAAAATTTTGGGTATCCCAAATGTTCATGCCATAACTAACTTTGATCAGAGGTGGTGGCTATGAGCGCAGCAGCTTTTAACCAGCTTAGCTTGTAAAGGTTTCCATGTTTTTCTCTTTTACCTAGCAGGTTCTTATCCTTATCTTTGATTACGGCTTTTTTCTCTCCCAAAATATACATGCATCCCAGCATCATCCAACTTTGAGATCGAAAGAAAATTTGCCTCCAATTAAGGAACATGCAGGGTCTACTTGAGTGTATCCTCATTTACATTTAATTATTACACATACAGACATTACTATATTTACATCGCACAGATACATCTCACAGATATATTCTATATGGCACCGTTAACTTGATGTTGCCGGAGATGAGTTAAGGAAAAGGGGTTGATGGGTCACTGTGCGCTGCTAGTATAGCCATCGGAATTGTCTGCATCAAGAAAAGGACAGTTTCGAAAGTAGTGTCCTTTGCGAAAGCATCGAAAACATGCCCTATCCTGTTGGAGCTGTTTTTATGTTTCTTTCGGAATAGAGTGAACAAGGTGTTGTGTATCACTCATTATAATGTCCAGCTTAAGAGGCTCCAGGCGTTGGTTTGGAGTAAAGGTTGAGGGTCCTGGATCCGAGATCATAGAAGCTACCCCCTCTAATTCAAGGGCTCCTGTTGTGGCTTTAGCTACTGACTTGGTGGCCAATGCACGTGCCATGCTCGGAAGTTGCTGACACTTATGAGTACGTGGAACATAGCAAGCTTGAAAGCTCGAGCAAAGGTGTTGAACTTACACTTATTATCTATTCAGCCGTTAGCTGAAGCATACCCTTCCCACCAATTTCGGGCAGGACCCGTGAGGTTACTGATAGCAATTCTAGACACCGAAGTGGAGAATCCCTTGCTTTGAGATACGCACCTCTTATGGAGTGTGATTTTGAGACTCTTAAGAGGGTAAAGAATCAGATAACCATATGGCGGTTACGAACGAAGATTCAAGCATAGGTGTTTTAATGTCTCCATCTCATTACGAGGGGGGCAAAGATGAGAACATCTGAAACCATTCAAAAATTTAATTTAATTTAATTTAATTTATTTGTCTATGAAACAATCTTTACAATTTTTGCAAAAGAGAACGGTGTGTATCTACCGCTCGGACATATGGCCCAATTGTCATAGGCGGCATTGTAAACAGCGAATGTAAATTTGTCACCTGGATCCCAAAACTGGACCTGAGATGTGCATATTCTGAACAGGACAGAAAAACATGGTGTTCGTCTTCTGTATCTCCCGATTTGCAAATCTTACACAAGCGGTTTTCTATCGATATCTTTGCCCATCTCCCTGTCTCTATTTCAAGCTTATGTGAGCTTGTTCTGTATCTTGCAAGCAACTATTTTTTATTCTTTGGGATACTTGCTCTTAAATAATCTTGGCATTTATAAGCTTCTAGGTGGTTAATACTAGCCTAATATTGCACCATTCGCTTACCTGGATCAGCCCATAAGCGTTCTACGACTAGCTTCTCCAATAACGTTCTTGCTCCTTCTTTATCTTTTGGCCAATTCAACTCGTTCACACCCCATTTTTCCGCCCATGCCATGAGTTTTTGTTTCCAGCCTACCCCCCGAATTTTCCATTGCCCGATGAGACAGACGGCTTGGATGATGCTCCTTGACTCTGTTGAGAAAATTAATTGCTTGATATAGGCCTTCTACTTCGAGAGGGAACATACCTGCTTCAGCCAGCATGATTGTGTACGAAATCTGGGATCTAATCCCAAGCTCTTCTCTCAGAAACATTTTTTGAATTGCCTCAATCTGTTGCCACATGTGCTTGGAGATACCTGGCCCCCAAATGGGGACACCATATAGAGCCACTGTTTGGACCAGAGTTTTAAATAGTATTCTTTTCAGTCCCCAATCCGTGAGAGAAGCCCGGCCACATCTCGATAGCATGCTAAACAATGCTGCCTTTCCTCCAGATGCTCTTCTATTCACACAGGTTTTCCAACTATAGTTGGAAGTGATATCTATTCCAAGATATTTATAACTTTCTACAATTTCCATTACCTGTCCTTTGTACATGAAGTCTGGTCTATCTCTTGTACCAAAAATCATTATTTTTTATTTGGCCAGATTAACACTCATATGTTTTGCTGCACAAAAGGCCTCCAAACTATTTAAATGCTCCTGCAATGCCTTTGGTTTGCTTGCTAGCAAAACCACATCATCTGCATAAAGAAGCAGTTGAACCACAAATGCGCCCAATTTGGTGCCTGCCAATGATTTTGCTCTTAACCAGCTGTCATGGACAGCCCTGACACACACCAACTGTGCTTTTGATTTGTGTGTCACATTCCCATGAAACCCGGATTAAGACTTCTGCATATAACTGTGATACTGCCTCCCTTATTTCCTGTGGCACGCCCAACTGAATCATTCTGTCATTTAACTCCTTGCGTGGAACCGTGTCAAATGCCTTTGTGAAGTCTATGTATGCGACATAAAGTGCTGCATTTGGAGTTTTTGCATTTTCTATTAAGGTTTTGAGAGTAAGCACATGGTCAAGTGTATTATGGTTCCCCCTAAAACCTGCCTGACATGGTGAGCGTACTTTTGCTTGCTCTGCCCAGGCACTCAGTTTGCCTTCCAAGAGGCTGCCAAGTATTTTGGTAAACACACTGCCAATTAGGATTGTTCTATAATTGCATGCTACTGTTTTATCTCCTCCCTTATGAATTGGGTGGACTCGGTTGGTTCTCCAATTTTCTGGCATTCCTTGCATGAGACTCTTGTTTAACAGATCTGTTAAAATAGACAACATATTTCCTCCTCCCCATTTGAAGAGCTCCACACAGATATTGTCTGCATCATGTGCTTTATTATTCGCGAGTTTAGACAGGCAATTTTGGACCTCTACTTCTGTGAAAAGTTCTGTGGCAGGCGCTATTACTGGCATGCAAGTTGCGCCACCCTTTTCATAAAGGGACTTGACTAAATTTGCCAATTCGCCTATATCCAGATTTGTGTGGTCTGATTTTCCCTTTAGCGTGTCCCAAAAACTTTTGGGATGTTTCCTGAATTTTTCACTTAGCTGTTTTTGCCTTTGCTCATGGTAAGCCCTTTTCTTACTTCTAATCAAGTGTCTGTACCATTTTGGTTTGCAGATACAATTCTGTGGCAGTTGGCTTCTTGCTTCTTGGCACTCTGTATCCCACCAGGAGTTGCAGGGCCTGCCTAGTTTATGTTTCTTTCTGACCCCGAAGATCATTTTCGCAGTTGCCAATATGATTTCTTGGAACTGCTGCGCGTCTTCATCAAATATCCCTGACCATGTGGCACCTGCCAGCGCCTCTTCTACACTTGTTTTGTATTCTTGATTCAGCTCATAGTTTATCTTAATCTTTGGATGGAATTCTGAGGGCAATTCCCCTGGCCTGGATTTTCAACACCATGTGCAGCGGAGTATGATCTGACTCCGGCAGTTTGGAGCCTACTTGAAAATCTGCTATTAGGTCTTTATCTCTTGTGATGAGATAATCTATTGTGCTGGCCCCTGCATGGTTCCGGTAAGTAAGCTTCCCAGATTGTGGAAATGCTCTTACTCCGTTCATTATTTTCAACTTACATACTGTGCATAATTCAAGCAACCGGTTACCCATCTCATTTGATATAACATCATCTGAAACTCTGTTGTACATTGGATCGTCAATCTCATCTAGGTAGATATTTGCAAGATCATCATATACTTTTGCTTGCTGACAACCCGTGCGGCCATTGAAGTCACCGGTTAGAATTATATTACCAAGTGCTGAGTACTCCAAGATATCCGAGCAGAGATTGCCATATGGATTCTCTTTGTCAAGACCATGCCGATTGTATGTTTTAGAGTTTTCTGGAGCAAAATAACATACTGCAAAATACAAATTTTGATGTGTGTTCTCCTTAACCTGTAACCAAATATATTGGTTGTTTGCATCAGATTTTAACAGTTGTATCTCATGTCTTACATCTACTCACTTGTATGCTGCAACTCCCCCAAAGCCTCGTCCTGCTCCTGTCATTTTCTCATTCCATACTTGGCCAAGAAGTACAAACCCAGGTATGTCAGGGGGAAGGCAAAATTGGCGTGTCCAGGTTTCTGTGAAGCATAATATATCCTGGTTCTTCCATGTTTCCAACGTAGCATCTATCTTTGCTTGAGTGAGTTTATGTGCATTCCGTAGACTAATTCTCAAGGCCCCTGCTTCCTATTTATGCTTCTTGTTTGTAACTATTGCCCGACCTCCATGATCTAGGTAAGCTATTAATCCTGATTCCCTTGCTTCCTTCACTTTAGCCCATTCCTTCTTTCTGAAATCTAATTGGCCTGGTGTTAAATCTAGGTCCAACCAGATTCTTTCTCCCTTAAGTGCACTCCTATTATGGAGCACACGGTCTCTAGCTTCTTTTGTTTGAAACCTTACCAAGATAGGGCAAGTATGATTGCCTGGTTTGCCCAACCTTCTTGAATTTACATGAAGGGGATCATGCAAATGCATTGTTTCAGAGAAAAACCGCCTCATTGTTTCTGTAATATCTTCTCCATCAATCTCAGGAAGGCCCGAGATCTTCAAATTCTTTGCCCTGGATTCTTGATCTATCTGCTCAGATGATACCTCAGCATGATGTATCTTCATTTGTTCTTTTGTGGTTTCGGCCATCAATGATGCTAGTTTATTCTCCAAAGCTATTATCTGCGCCCTAAAATCTGTGGAGGGTTTCTGCAGATTGGTAGACAACTCAGCATTCTGGTTTTTCAAGCTTGTATTTTGAGCCACCAGTTCGTCTAAGGTTCCACGCATTCCTTCTACCTCGGATCTCAAATTTAGGATTTCTGATTTCAATTCATGCATCACTGCCAACAAATGGGCAGTGTCTCCTTCATATTCGGCTTCATAGCCTTTTTTTGCCTTCGGGGGCATCCCCTTGATACGAAATTTCTACCGATGTTATTATAAGAGGTTTGGTCTTGTCACCTGGTTGCTCCCTCCGACTCACATGATAACTTAAGAAAATAGGTTAATTGTGACAAAGCATGGTTGATATTGGGGACACAAAGAATATTTAGCTGAAGAAGCCTTTAGAAAAGCTCTTCATGTGGGGTAATAGCCTTCGAATTTATGGCATAATCCCGTGGGGAAATCATTGTTTATGTACGGGACTGAAGCACTATAAGGCACTAAGAAAATGGTTAAAGTACCTAGAGACGATATCAAAATGTAGGCAACATATACCATTCCAACATAGAGTTGGCTACTGTCCATTTGGGAAGTCATTGGATCAGCCACATCGTAAAGGTACATAGGCAATGCGTTTTGTTTCAAATAACTGCCAAGGTTACACTTTAGCCAAGTTAGAGCAGAGCTCTAGCATTGTGTGATGAGGATATATGTTTACTATGTGCGTATTATGTGCACATATGATAAACATCTCGGAGAGGTAATCTATGTAGTGACACAAGGAGAGAAAGACGAGAGTACTCCATAGGTACCAATGAAGGGTCTGGAGTATGTTTGGAATGTGCAAACAACAGTCAATCTGTTGCATGCTAAGGTAGGATATTGTAGTTGGCACTTGACATAAATATTAACGGGCAATAGAATAAAGCTTAAAATGATGGGGTTGAACAGTACAATAGCACAATTCCAAGATGGGTAGCGAATAGCAGTTACCTACTAGAAGTTCGAATGTGTCTTGCATAGACACCGAAGACTAGATCTCTGACATGGTCCATACCCGGATCAGGCAGAGGTGAATGCCATGGGTTACATGGAGGTGTAAGTTAGAACATACAGGCCTCGAACATTGATACAAGCCCAGGTTATATCAAATGTAGGTATTTTAAGAGGGCTCACAAAATGCAAGGCAGGCACCCTGATGATTCCAGGTAATTTACGATACGAAGGCTCACTCGCTAACTTAGGCCGTAACTATGGCTTAGATGAGGATGTCAAGTCATTTGGAATGCCACAATAGCAGCATAACGTCATGACAGAGAAACGTAATAACTAACATTTCTAAGGTGTACAACAACGCTGAAATATAACCCCCAACGATATGTGGGTTAACAATATAGGGGGGTTTGGAAGCAACCTTAGAGATAAATTGTTATATCATATGGCATATAATAGCAGCTTAGAAGCCACAAGATAGTTAAAGAATACCTAAAGGAATAAATGAATTGGTGACCCTACGGAATAAAATCCATAACCAAAGGGTGAGTTCTATATATTGTATCACGTGAAAAGGATAACGAAAATTGACCATGGATGTAGAAAGGTTATTGAAGAAAAGGAGCGAAGGACCTTTGTTCGTGATATTTGGCGGCCCAGATGGAAGGTTATAACCTAACATAAACACAACCACCCCAATTCAGGGTCTATAGTAGGGAACAACACTAAAAAAAAAAAACTACATGTCGTTGTTCAGAAAAATCTACATATAGTTATGTGGAGCTGTAGTTTATTAAGGAGACGATGTAGTTTTTTTTTTAGGGCTATAATTTTTATTTTTAGGAGGTGTGGTCTTTTTTTGAGATGTGGTATTTTTTAAGGGAAGTGTAGTTTTTTTTTTAAGAAGGTGTTGTTTTTTGAGGTGTGGTTTATAACTAGATGTAGTTTTTAAGTAGCTGTTTTTTTAAGAAAGTATAGTTTTTTGAGGTGTAGTTTTTAAGCAGACATAGTTTTTAAGTAGCTGTTTTTTAAGAATGTATGGTTTTTTGAAGTGGTGTGAATTCTTAAGTTGAGATGTTGTTTTTTGAGGTGTGGTTTATAAGTGAGTGTAGTTTTAAGTAGTTGTTTTTGAAAGAAGTATGGTTTTTTGAGGTGTGGTTTATAAGTGGGTGTAGTTTTTAAGTGGTTGTTTTTTAATAACTATGGTTTTTTGAAGTGGTGTAGTTTATAACTAGGTGTAGTTTTTAAGGAAGGAGTAATTCGAAGGAGCTTAAAATTTCGTTATGAAATTTTGAGGCAGACTGGCGGCCACGAGCTGGCCGCTGAGTGGCGCCGCCAGTGTCACCTCAAAATTTCATACGAAATTTTATAGCTCCTTCGAATTCTCCAACGAAATTTCAACCAGCTTGAAATTTAGGCCCGTTCTTTATGCTGGAATGCTTGATTTAGGTCGCTGTTCAAATCTGTAGCAGTTTTTTCGTATTTTTACTATAGAAATTCGTCATTAGTGCCGGATTTTGATGGGGCAAAGCAGGCCGAAGCTTGTTTACAGTATTTGAGGCTGAAGATAACGAATCGGCTGAAATATCAAATAGAAATAAAGATCCAGAGTAGCTTTCTTGCCTTTTTTAGTCATTGATTTTGCTTCATGAGCACAACAACAACCAAGAGTCATGAGCTCTGTCTATCTATGGCCGCCGGGAGAAGCCTTCATTTTCACGGTCTGGGAAGCGCTGTGAAACAAGTTTTAGGAGAAACAGGAGAAACAGGTATGGGAAGCGCAGGTTGTGCAGAAACAGGTTACGAGGCGGCGCCGCCCAAAACGCCGACAGGACATCAACAAAGAATTTCGCTTTTAAAAAACTAGTTGAAAAGGGCCGAAATTTCAAGGTGGTTGAAATTTCGTAGCTGTAGTTTAAGAAAGTATAGTTTTTTAAGATATGGTTTATAAGTAGGTGTGTTGGAGACTCAAAAACCCATATTTTTCCTTAAACAAACAGCTATTTAGAAACTACACCTAGTTATAAATCACATCTAAAAAAAAACCATACTTTCTTAAACAAGGTGCTGCGCACGGAGGGTTGCCCTCCATGGCCGGAGGGTGAAGTGGCTTAAATGATACTTCAAAGTCATGTTTTTACAATCAATCAAAATTTCTACTTCAAAACAATAGAGTAGTTGATACCATGACTTTATAAGGATTGGCCTGAAGAGATCTTTGGTGCTCGGCATGGAACAAGGATGGCAGAAGGATAAGGACAAGTGTAATAGAGGAGAGAATGGAAATACATGTTTTATGAGCATAGAAATGAGAGAACTCCTTGAAGACCGCTGATTGGGTTTTTGTCATGGGAGGGCTTCAAAGATCTGAGGAGCTGGTTTTGTAGAGGAATAAAACATCGACGCATAGCCTAACTCCAAACCTCGCAAGAAAAAATAAAACCCAATGATCGCGGACTCGAAATGCAATTAGAATGTGTAAGGTCTGTTGAGTCTTGGCTTTGCTGTCGTGATTATGGCATTCTTTTAAACATTCATGCATTAACCAATGCACGGATTCTCAAGTCGATGGTGTTTTGTTCCTCGTACATGTAAGTAAAAAAACAATTCTATGTAAAAAAAAAACAACTCTATCCATTTCTCATTTCCCTTATTTCTCTTCTTCGTATCACTTTTGCCCGGTAATGGGCACTTATATTGCCATCTATTGACCATCTATCAAATGAACTTAATAGAGTTAGTTCGTGAATTTAGCTCATGAATGTACATTGAATTAGTTCATGCAAGGAGGCATGTTAGCGTCTCAAAATTTTATATTTGCAAACACAAGACATGATTTGGAAACCTTGCAAGCATGGTGCTATTAGACGCATCCTTCCAAAACACTTATAGTTTATCTTGTTGCCCTCGCCTCATTTATATAACCCCTTTCGATATGTAGCTACAACATATGTAGTCTCCAATTTGTGGGGGCATTTGTGATCCTCGAAACTAGGGTAAAACTATCTTCAACCAATTCGATGTTTCTCGCCATCCTTTCATCAATTCCTAAAGTTAATTTGTTTCCAAGTATATTATTGTTATTGAAATTAATAGTCACCAATTATGCACTATTCGATTCGACCAAAGGGTGTTCACAATGTAAGAGAAACTCGGGCAAGTGTGTTCACAATGTATGGATCAACATGCTTGTAGTCTTCTTGAAATAGGTTGTTGTTTTCTCATATTAAGTAAGCAACTTTCTTGATTAAATAAGCACACATGGTCAAATACTCCAAAGGCAACAATCTCAAGGACCCCACTTTAAGCATAATATGTGATTGTTTTAATAAGCAAAGATAGCATTGGGGCAATCCAAAGTGGCTCGACACCTTGTTACTTACTCTTTAGAACAACTAATCTATGAAATGGGCAAATAACATCAACATGTTGGGGTCCATATATGATGGCATTTGGTGATTGAGAATCCTTTGTATCTAAATTAATGCTTAACTAATGTGTCAAACAGCAATAATGCTAACTAATATGGAAGTTGGAGAGTGCATTTTGCCAACAAAATGCAAATTGAATTAAAAAGGAAAAAAGTCCTCCCCAATTCCAAATCACATGCATAATGATAGGTCGGGCTTAATATATTCATACTCTAGTTGCCGAGATTCCAATGGTGCAAATTCGACTAGCAATATCACAAAGACGCGACATAGTAACCGGCGCGCATCCATTGTCCCGATCCATTGTTCTAAACAATCATGATGGGATTGAATGTTGTTGCAAGTATGTAGAATCCCAATTCGACAATTGGAGGCGATTCTTGTATATTGTATGGCTAGGCAACATTTTTGTATGTGCATTTCCTACTCGGGTCAACATCTTAGCCGTGAGGTTTGGAATTAATATTGGCCATAAGTTTTACATTGAAAGTTCTTGAGACTTGTAAACATGTACCAAAATAATATGCATTTCAAAAGCAATCTTTGCAACCATCGTTCTTCCATGATTATAGGACCACAACATTGCAGGCTTAGTTCTCGATTCCACTTTATATGGACCACAACGTTGTAAGCTTAGTTCTTGATGCCATCTCATTTATTGGCCTCTTGATATGGATCAAACATTGTAGGCTCAGTCAGGTGGAAACAAGGGCAAACTGCGATAACCTGAGGCATTACCTTGGCACTTGTTTCTTCAGCAAGCTTTGGGACGCCACTTCATGTACTTGCAATAATGTGTACTCAAGAATGATGCATTGTTTGTACATTTACTAAACTCTACAATGATACATTGTTTGGGACGCCACTTCATGTACTTGCAATAATGTGTACTCAACAATGATGCATTATTTGTACATTTACTAAACTCAACAATGATAGATTGTTTGTACATTACTGATCAATGGTGCATTGTTTGTACATTTACTAAACTCAACAATGATACATTGTTTGTACATTATTAATCTTATCGCTTTTTCAAACATGTACTCAACAATGATATCACTAGTTGCACATATTTATTAATCTTATATTGCTTTTCCAAGGCTCACTTGAGTGGATGGACAGTACACGTCGTTTGCATTGCCTTATTGCCTTCTCCTAAATGTATACATATTGATTGCATTTTTTCCTAAATGCATCAAGGTGCAGACAAATGGATGGATTGTACTTTTGTTGTATTATTTCCACATTGTTTTTTTCTAAATTTATCACATTCTGATTGCATTAAAATTATCTCTTCCTGAACTTCATAGTCGTATTAGAAAACAGACCAGATTATAATAAAACCTGCAACTCCTAGGAACTTATAGGTTTTGTCACAAAAAATTTTCTTCTCATAAAAATAAAAAGCAGGACATATGTCCGTGCAAGCAATTTGGTTATTACAATTAAATTGCTATTGTAGCCTTCCTGAAGAATTAGCAATACAATTTCCTTTGATCAGAAATGTCCAAGCGTGTGCCACCAGATGGTTGAAAATATGCTTAGTTATCAAAACCGGATCTTAGATGGCCTGCCTGCTAAACCATCTATTACTGGACTAGTAATCAGTGGACTTACTTCAGAGTCATAAATTTAATAAGTTTACCCAATTGACCGTTATTTTTGTATTTGTACCGGAGATCTAGTTTTGAATGTTGCTAACATGCATTTTTCCTTATGTTCATCTGCCAAAATTTGACTTGTCTCTACGCCTACACCGCAAAATGCCTTGTCATCTCTTTTGGCGAAAGCTAATCGTATTCGTAAGAATGAAGAAAGATACAATCCCTATGGAGATCTCGATCTCTCATAGAAACCACCAAAGTGAAATGAGGGCTGGGCGGGCTTATAACAAGATGCCACGTCGACAAGACAAATATGCTAGTACTCCTATAATGATATCTAAATGCTAACATCCCCCGAGAACTAGCATACTTTTAAAAACAAGCCTAGACATGCTAGAACTAAGATCCCCCGAGATGTAACAGTTCCTTGTAATGATTTTCCACCCTCGGATGGATAAGGGTGAATCAAGCACATCCTTCATGGATCGAAAACCCCGCCCCGACAAAGGGTTTCGTGGAATCCATCCGCCATTGATCCTTGGTAGAACAAAGACTTAAGAGTAAGTTGTCCTTGTTGAAGCCGCCTCGTATAAAGCACAATTTAATGTCCAAATGTTTTATCCTCAAGGTGCATCTTGAAATCTTTGACGGGAGAAATAGCACCACTGTTTGTCACAATGCAGAATACCGCTTGATTGAATCCCCCAAGTCTTCATATAAATGAATCAGCCACTTCAATTCTTGAGTTGTATCAGCTTAAAGCCTTCAACTCGCTTCAGCTTGTGCTAATGCTCACCGTGCTTTGTGACCTAGAACTCCATGTAATGGGACTATTGCCAAAGAAGGACACAAAGCCCGCCAAGGACTTTCTTGAGACCAAATCTGCCGGGCCATGTCGTAATCGAATATATGCTGAATCGAGGATTTGAAACTCGCCATAGAAAAGGCCTTCCTAGTAGGTGCCTTTAATATACCGAAGTACCTCGCTAGCAGCTTTTCCAATGAGTCCTTTTAGATGAGTCATGAAGCGCAGGGAGAACACCCAATGATAAGTAATATCGGGACGAGTAATAGTAAGATATAAAAGAGCACCCACCAACCGTCAGAGTGTAGGATCTCGCATCTTCAAAGATCCAATCCAAAGAAAGCTTTCGCCCTAAATCGGAAGGCAAAGAAAGTAGGTTTGAGTCACCATATGAAACTTGTCAAGAATTTCATAGCATATTTTTCATTGTGTCAAATAAATTCCTTGAGAAGTCCGCCAAACTTCAATCCCTAAACAATAATGCATGAGACCGAGATCGTAACCTCAAAATCTCTCGAAATAGACTCTTTAGTTTGCTGAATCGGAGAGATAGCATTCCCAAAGAATGAGTGTATCATCAACATAGAGAAGTAAAATAGATATATTGGTGTCCCGAATTGAAAATAGAGACTGGATCCGCCCTTAGACCTCCATACCCCATCCGCTCCAAATATCCATTTATTTTGTGATTCCAAAGACTCGGTAAGCCCGCTTTAGACCATATATGCTTTTCTTTAATTTACAAACATAGTCGGAAAGTCCTTATTAACAAATCCACGGTGGTTGTTGCATATACAATTCTTCCTCAAGATCCCCATTGAGAAAGGCGACTTGAAATCCAATTGATGCACGTACCAACCAAATTGTGCCGCTAATGCAAGAACAGCTCGTAATGTGTCAAGTCTAACAACCGGTGCAAAAACATCGTGTAATCAAAACCTTCTTGTTGAGTGTAACCTTTAGCTACCGGTCTAGCTTTATGACGAAAGCAATAGTACCATCGATTTGTATTTTGTTCGATAAAGCCACTTGGCTCCAATGATGTTATGACCTGCAGTGCTTTGGTACCAATTCCCAAGTATCTTGCTTCCCATCATGGCTAACTCCTCTTTCATAGCCCTCGAACCCAATGGTCGATTTTGTCGCTTGACTATGAAAAACGGGATCACTATCATGTAAAACCTTGGTCATCAAAGCAAAATTACACAAGTTCGAATCAAAAAACGCAAGTTTTCAAGTTGATTAATCTCGTGTATGGTAAGAGGTGGTAGACTTGATGTATCAATAATGTCATCATGTAAATCCAATGGTTCATAGTCCGCATAGGCATCCGTGGATAGTGGACAAGAAGAGGGTGAAGAAATAGAAACCGTAGAAGATGAAGGAAGAGGTGGAGATGATGAAAAAACAGGTGGAGACACAGACATCTTTGAGGAATTTGGACGATGAAGTGGACGGATCGAATCGAAAAAAGATTGACAAGAGTGGTATCATAATCAATGAGAGTCAGATGAAAAATCAAACCGGGTGGTGATCTTCAAGAAACTCCATACTACGTGAGGCAAAAACGATTGTTTGAAAACGGATCAAAGCATCTCCATGCTTTCATATTAGGTGTGTACCCAATAAAAATGACCTGAATCAGCCTGTCGATAACTTGCCCTTTTTCCAAGGATTTCTCGTGGAAAGGAGGCATAAGCAAGACAACCAAAAACTCTTAAATGTGACACATCTGGTTTGGTCCCAAAGAGAGTCTCAAATGGAGTTTTGAGATTCAAAGCCTTAGTTGGAGCACGATTGGAAATATAACATGTTTATAAGAGCATACGCTTAAAAATTTAGAGGTAAACTTTTGTGTTTGAGCATGCTTCGAGCTAAATTTAGAAATGTAATGATGTTTACGCTCTATACTCCATTTTAGAGTGTGCATAGGGTACAATAAGTTCCCTATGAATACCTTTGGGCTTGTAAAAACTTTCAAACTCCTTGGACAAATATTCCTTAGCATTATCAACCAACCGCTTTGATAGTAGTGCTCAACCGATTTTGTACCAAATTTCCGAAGTTTGGAAGATTGAGAAAGCTTGTGATTTGAGCTTCATAGGATATACCCAAGTGAATCTACTATAATCATCAACAAAAACCATGAAATACCTACCTACCAGAGATTCCACAGGCATATAGCAAATATCCGAAAGTGAATAAGTTCCAACGGATGAGTAGCTCGAAATAAAGCTTGTTTAGGAAACGGGCTTGGACCCTGTTTTCCTAGACCGCATGACAATGAAAATCCCGAGATTTAAGTGGAGGTAAACCCTTGACCATGCCTATTTTGGATGCAATAACCAAAGGAGCCAAACTAATGTGGCCATACACTGCATGCCATAAATTTTCTTCATTGAAGAATAAGAGGGGACTGAATCGGCAAAGAAGTGAACCTCGTTGAAGATGTGACTTCTTGAGTGTATACGACCTTCTTTAGTGAGAGTACCTTGAGCAACAATGCCAAGAGAACTTTTATCAATCAAGTGTAGAGGATTGTTCTTACAAATATAAACATATTCTCCTCGCAAAAAGCACCGAGTAGCCTAATTGTCTCAGAAGTTGGTGACACTTTAAGATTAACTTTCAAATCTGAATATGAAGAACTTCATCAATTTGTAAAGAAGAAGAAGAACCAAGATCAATATTGACCCCGCTTCTTGCCCTCGAGATCTAGCAAGATTACCATCTCGCCATCTTCACTATAGTTGAATTATAAGGATGAATAGTGGAAAAAAAAAGTAGGATGACTTGCTAAATGTTTTGTAGCCCCTGAATCAACAAGCCAAGATTCATCTTCATCTAAATGATCAGCAACCAATGCTAAAAATTGCTCCTCTAAATCTTCAATAGAAATTTCTGACACTTTTGGCACCGATCTCCGAAGTTTTGACATTCTTTATCTTTGGATTCTCGAGATTTGTGGTCAAGAAGATCTCTCCCTCTTTCTACACTGAAACTTCATGTGACCCTTCTTACCACAGTACCGAAGAAGACAAATCGGTTCTTTTGGATGAAGCTGAATTAGAAGATGTATGAGAAGAAGAAGATTTATCATTGGAGAAATTTGCGTACCGCAAGATCCTCAAGATCTTTTTAAGCTCTGCTCGCATCTAACAATTGTTGTTGGAGATAATGAAAATCAACTGTAAATGTGGGTTGTAACTTGTAAAATTGAACAAAATGAATATACTCACCGGGTAAACCCTTCAAAACATAGAGGATAAGTCTTGCTTCTTTCATTTCTCCACCGCACTACATAAGAAATCGCAACTCTTTAAATTTCTTGAGATATTCCTTCATTCCCGAACAATCAATTGAGTCTAAGATTGTCCATCTTTGTCCAGTAAAAGAAGTTGATGTCCTTCTCCTTAGCAACACATTTCTTGACCAGAATTGATAAGCGATTGAAAATCAGAAAATCTTGAAGATCCATCGTAAATTACATACACAATACGGGATCTAAGATGATTTAAAGCATCAAAATCTTTAGTCTTCTCAAAGATTTGTCCTGTGGTGACCATTTGCTATCTAAAACTTGATGCAAATGACGAAGACTTAAATTGGTTTTGAAAGCCTCTCGCCAATTAAAAATTCTGATCATCCAATACAGGATGCTTTGAAAGTATTTCCATGGATCGTAACTTATAGCCATGGCCATTGATTTACCGACGCATAAAAAGATAGAAAAAGATCGAAGCCAAATCAAGATCCAAGCTAAATAAAGATCCAAGCTAAATCAAGATCGGCTAAATCCTTGGTCGGAATGATGAGAAAACACTTGATCCACCGAAATTGGGCCGAAAAAACAATTCCCTTCGCGGATCCGCACGATAACGACGGATCACCTCAAAACCACTTCCCCTCGTCGGATTTACTCGTAAAACCGGCCGATTACCTCAATTGTACCGACTTCACTCTTCTAACCTCGCCTCGATACCATGAAAGCTAATCAGATTCGGAAGAATGAAGAAAGATACAATCCCTATGGAGATCTCGATCTCTCCGATAGAAACCACCAAAGTGAAATGAGGTCGGACGGGCTTATAACAAGATGCCACGTCACCATGCGATGCTAGTACTCTATACGATATCTAAATGCTAACATCCCAAAAGCAACAAGAATTTTTTTTAACAATGTGAAAAGTTAGCGTAAATGATAATCGACATTACTTAAACTTTCTCATAGCCTCAATCTACGTTAACATTTGTGTAAATCTCACTTTCTTCCTTTCTAGGAATCTAATTTGTGTAAAATCTCACTTTCTTCCTTTCTAGGAATCTAATTTGTCTTGCAAAAATTTCAATCAATTCATTAAAACATAGCAATTTAGGAAACCGCATAGAGTTTCTTTTCTACACTAGCAATTAGATGATTAAATGTTTTAGCCGACTAGCATAATGTCGCATGTTATCCTACTGAACAAAAAGAATGAAACTGTAAGACGCACATTTCAATAAAAATGAACATATCATGGAAATATCATAGATTCATGCTTATATAAATGATATGAAAAAAAAGCAAAAGAAACTTCATTTTTGCTATATGAAAAGAAGACAAAGAGAAGATGGTGGCTAATGTAAGACCCCTTTTGCATCACACAAATGCGCAATACAAATAACTAGCGTATTCATAGATAAAAACGTAAGTCAAATGCAAAAGGGTATATCATACCAGTACATGTAGATATCGCGACCCCGGCTAATGGTGCGCTTACGGTAAAACAATAAAAATGTACTTCAAAAAAAAGAGGAGGGATTGCATCGGAAGTGCCCGGAGTGAGAACTTCCTTTTTCACAATGCTCTCTTCCACAATTGCCTTGCCCCGATGCCGGAACTTGGCAAAGATCTCGAGAAGGGGAATGCAGAGAAGAATCAATTTCTCCAAGAAATTTGACGTTTCAGCCTCCCCGTAACCTTACCTTAAGTTAAATTGGAATCAGTAGAAAAGATCTATATGGAATTCTCACAAATCCTTCCCGGGCTACTTCAACTAAAGAAGACTTATATCGGGGATGTATGCGGGTAAGAATCTTACTTGTGAGTGAAGCTTCCAAAGTTGATTAATGTATTTTGATAACCTTGCTGCCAAGCATTTTGCTCCACATTATTTATTTCGTGTCTCGGCCCATAAACGCTTGATACCTCTGGTAACATGCTCATGAAACCCGCATTTAAATGAAAATAGATTTGTTTAAGCCCCTCCTGACTTGCTCACACTATTGCGATGTTCAACTGTTCTTCAAGAGACATTTTGGCAACGCCAAATCCTTGACGGCCTTCGCTGCCCCCGAATACCCTCGTGAATGGCCATCGATGCATGAACTGAGCCCATAAACAAAAAGTTGTGATGGTTAAAGAGCCGTGATGGTAAAGGAAGTGTAAGGCGGTAACATGTAAATCTAAAAGCCTGTGTGCTACAGTCATCCGAGCATCTAAAGAAAAGAACTCCAAATGGGTGGTCAATCTCGGTTTTGTTATAGCGCATCGGTTTGCACCGAAATTGCAAGAGATGCTTGCGGTTCCGGAATCAACCCGGGCAAGGTCTCGACCTCCTTAGCCTTAGCGGTTTTAGAGAGCGGCCGCCCACCAACGTATGACCGAGCATTTACAGCCAATCGTAAGTTTTAGCGTCACCAAAGATATCCTAGGGATATTCTAGCATATACCTAGGATATGCCAAAAGCCCACATAAACAAGGGTTTGCCCCCCTAGGGGCAACCCAAAAATATGCCAAGGTCGCTCAAACATGCCACGTGGGCTCCAATATGCCATTTAGGCTCCAACATGCGATCTAGTCTCAAATATACCAAGGTGGCTCAAACATGCCATCTAGGCTCCAATATGCCACCTAGGCTCCAGAATGCCAAGGTGGCTCAAACATGCAAGGTGGCTCAAACATGCCACGTGGGCTCCAATATGACACCTCGGCTCCAACATGCCAAGGTGGCTCAAACATGCCACCTAGGCTCCAAATGCCACGCGAGCTCCAACATGCCAAGGTGGCTCAAACATGCCACCTAGGCTCTGAAATGCCATGTGGCTCCAAAATGCCACCTAGGCTCCAATATGCCAAGGTGGCACAAACATGTGCTCCACCATGCCACCTAGGCTCCAACATGCCAAGGTGGCTGAAACATGCCGCATGGGCTCCAACATGCCACCTAAGCTCCAACATGCAACCTACTCTCAAACATGCCAAGGTGGCTCTAAACATGACACGCGGGCTCTAACATGCCACCTAGGCTTCGATGGCACCCACCTCAAACATGCCAAGGTGGCTCAAACATGCCATGCGAGCTCCAACATGACATCTAGGCTCCAACATGCCAAGGTGGCTCAAACATGCCATGGTGGCTCAAACATGCCACCTAGGCTCTGAAATGCCACGCGGACTACAACATGCCACCTAGGCTCCAACATGCAAAGGTGTCTCAAACATGCCATGTGGGCTCCAACATGCCACCTACGCTCCAACATGCAAAGGTGGCTCTAACATGCCACGTGCGTTCCAACATGCCACCTAGGCCCAACATGCGACCTAGTCTCAAACATGCCAAGGTGGCTCAAACATGCCACGCGGGCTCCAACATGCCACCTAGGCTACAACATGCCAAGGTGGCTCAAGCATGCCACATGGGCTCCGACATGATACCTCGGCTCCAACATGCCAAGGTAGCTCAAACATGCCATCTAGGCTCCAATATGCCACCTAGGCTCAAACATGCCACCTAGGCTCCAAAATGCCAAAGCTCCAACATGCCACCTAGGCTCCATCAAGCCAAGGTGGCTCGAACATGCCATGTGGGCTCCAATATGCCACCATGCCAAGGTGGCTTAAACATGCCACCTACGCTCCAAAATGCCACGCGAGCTCCAACATGCCACATGGGCTCCAACATCCACCTAGGCTCAAACATGCCAACATGGCTCAAACATGCCACCTAGGCTATGAAATGCCACGTAAGATCTAACATCCCACCCGTGCTTCAATATGCCAAGGTGGTGCAAACATGACACGTGGGCTCGATCATGCCGTCTCTCCAACATGCGACCTACTCTCAAACATGCCAAGGTGGCTCAAACATGCCACGGGGGCTCCAACATGCGACCTAGTCATAAACATGCCAAGGTGGCTCGAACAAGCCACGCGGGCCAAGGCTCCAACATGCCAAGGTGTCTCAAACATGCCAAGGTGGCTCAAACATGCCACATGGACTCCAACATGCCGCCTCGGCTCCAACATGTCAAGGTGGCTCAAACATGCCACCTAGGCACTAAAATGCCATGCGGGCTCCAACATGCCACCTAGGCTCCAACATGCCAAGGTGGCGCTTCTTGGAGAAGGGATGGTCTTTTGCCCATGAAACTTGGTCCTCAGGGTAATGTCAATGTTTTGAGTCCATTGGCAGAGCTATTACACAGTTTTAGAGTACAGGAGTTGCACATCCGTCGCCAGGGGTATTCGGAGAGGACTTTTGGGACAAGCTATTTTCGAAAGGTTTTGAGGGTCCATCTTCTAGCTTCAATACCCTCCCTCTACATGATGACATTCTGCAAGATTCTGGTTGAATCTGACTAGGATATGGCCTCCGAAACATAAACCTTGTGTATTTCTAGGTTCTTGAAGGGTTTATGATTTCGAGGCTGATTTTTGGTTGTTTGCTCTTGGGACATGGCTGAGAAGTCGCAATTGAAGACACGAAGCAAGTGGAACTGACAGAACAGAGTTTCGATCTATCCTCCTCCTGATGTAGCAATTAAAAGCCAAGAGCTGCTTTTGCAGTAGCAAGACATTGTTTAGGATCCTTCTGGATGGCCAATAGATTGGAACCCCATTCTTTTGGTTACCATGGCTCTGTATGCTTGTTTAGAGATGGTGCATCAAGTTATCTATGAAAAGGACTAGGTTTCGACCTGCAAAATGTAAATCCTATGAGTTGCTAGGTTCTTAGATAGTTTACATTTTGGAGGTCGAGTTTTGGTCTTTTGCACTTGGGATGCCTGCTTTGATATGGATATGGTTTGTTAGAACCTCCAGGGTGCTTAAGGCAACCAATCTTTGTGCAAAATTTGCAAAATAGCATCAATTACATTAGGATCCCTAAAGCAAAATGAGGTAGTTCCACTCAGATCCAATTATCTCAAGCTTTGCTGATCATTTTCAAATGATTTTTATAGGAACAATCAGAGAAAAGTTGTTTATGAGACATGGGAAAAAAATTGGCTCAATTTGGATATGAGATGACTGAGAGAATCGGGTTCAAAGTTCGAATAAAAATTTGACAGTGCACTTCCCTGAGACAAAACAAGGTCTGTATACTCAAATGATGATAATTCAGATTTTACTAATAGTTTTAGATTATTTTTTAAATGAATATCGGGAAAAAGTTGTAGAAACATGTGGGAAAAACTTGGCCTAATTTGGAATTAAGATGATGGAGAAAAACGAGTTCAAAATGGATCACAAATTTTGTCAATGAACTGTCATAGAGAAACAGCAAGCCACACACAGAGTGCAGAGTTACAACAAATAGGGCATCTCATGATTGACAATGTGGCATGCTTGATTTTGGATTTATGTGCCTCCCAATCTGTAGAATTCAATAGCAGTTTTTGCAGTGACCTCTGAGACGTAAACCATGTGAGTTACTAGGTTCTCATAAAATTTACATTTCAGAGGTCGAACATGGTCATTTTCATGGATTACTCGGTGCATCATTTCTAAGCGTGCATGCAGAGCCATGGCAACTGAAAAAATGGAATTTGGATCCAATCAGGAACTTGCACCATGTCGTGACATAGAGGGAAGGTCTTGAGAATACAGATCCCTACCAAAAGTCCTCTTCCAAAGGCCCTGGGGACAAAGGGACAACTTCCTCACTCCGGAACTGTGACTTGACTCTGTCAATGAACTCAAAACGTCGACATTACACTGAGGCCCCTAAACACGTCAACGTTACATGTGTCTCGAACATGCCCCTAGGCCTCCTTTATGGCATACCGAAGGCTAGTTAATGGATCATCATGCCTGCCCATTGGGATATTTTTGGAATTCAATTTTGGAAATTTATATCAAGCGTAATTCTAATGATTTAGATGAAGATAAAAGGTAGAAAATCTATCAAAGCATAATTTTGTCCCTTGCCAAACTCCTCTACCAAAAATTCCAAAGGTTGTCATATTTCTTGCATAAAGTCCTGACCATCATGTCCATGTCACCACCTCTAGCCACGCCCACTTTATTGGCTACCTAAATTGACTAGAGCACCCAAGGAGGATCCACTCAAGCGATCCTCTGTGGCTTGAAGGATTCACTCAAGCGAATCCTCCTAGTGGCAAGTGTCAGTTTATAGGCCTATTGTATGCTTTGATTGCACTTTATAGGCTTGTTGTAGAGCTTTTTAGGGTGATTTGATTGGAAGATTTACTTAAGCGAATCCTCAGGATTCACTCAAGCGAATCCTCCTATGGCTTGGAGGATTCACCCAAGTGAATCCTCCTGGTTGCTCTAGTCAGTTTGGGGAGCCGATAGCAGCGCCGATCTAGCCATGTCACCCAAAATTTGCCAACATCACCCAATGAAAAGACCAAAGATGAACATCTTTTCATTTTTGGCCTAGTCAAAACTTGACCTTGCTTACTTGACATGCCATGTCACCCCTTGGAGTGCCACATCATCTTTTCCATGCTGTTTGTTGGTGCCACAAGTCTCAAAGATGCTACATTGGCTCAAACATGCCATATACGCTCAAACATGCGACGTACCTGGGCTCAAATATGCCACGTGACTTCATCATGTCCCTAGGCTCGGACATGTCACAGGGGATCATAAAAAAGCTCTTTCAAGTGATATATAATGACAAACTGTCTAGATAGAGGTACTGACGATTTTGAAGCATAGCCACTAGAGTCATAAAAATACATGATTTATTTATTTTAAGAATGAGATAAGATCTCGTATGAAATATAACTCGAGTCTGAATGGGGATACTGTTGATGCCCCATGGAAAAAAGGGACATCATGGGATGGGGGCATGGGATGACGTGACTATGGCTAGTATATACAACGCTCAATATTTATACGATATGACTCGTAGCCAAGAAACTGTAGAACTTTGTCATGTGTATCGCACCATTGAAAGTTGCAAGTACTATTGTTCTGTAAATTTAATTGCAGTAGATGTAGAGTATATCATGTATAATAACCACAATTAAATCACGATCGATATATCTTCTTGCAAGCTCCATATACAACATGTGATATCTCTTTCATATGAATATTTTTAATTTCAAGAGAGCTTCTTTTCAACAAATATATACAAACAAATCTAGGAATTTGTCCTGGTCCAATATGCAAACAAATATATATGTTGTTAATTATTCCCTCCAAAGGGGCATGATGATAATCTATGTGATTTGTTCCCATCAACAAAATGGAAGTTGGGTCGCTGTTTTGAATGTGGTGTCGCCACGTATCATATCTCTACAACGCGGAATGGAATTAGGCTCAACCATTCCGCTAAAAAGAACCGGACGAAGCGGTAAACTTCCGACATATTTTCAGCGTAAGCTCTGTTTTGTGCCGAATCTACAGCAAAAGATAAAAAATGTGGCAATAGATCTATACCAGATGCTCTTAGCTCTGTTCTAACCGATCTCTGTTCTGTTCCCTGTTAAGCTTTGTTTAGCTCTGTTAAAATCTGTTTTAGCTCTGTTATGTGCCAGATCTACACCATAAGATCTAGCAAAAATATCTACACCAGATGATTTTGCTACCTGTGCCGGATCTACATCGGATTTACACCAAAAGCTCTGCCAGATCTAAAAAGTCTACAACAAAAGAACAACGGTTGAAGCTCAAAAAACGGCTCCCAAACTTCCATTTTGTAGAGGAACGAATAATTCCTTTCACTTAAATGCGTATTCGGACCCTCACCGCCGCCGGTCAGGAGCCCTAGCATTTGTTGCGGAAAGGGAGCCCCCATTTCCGTTCCTCTATACATAATCTCCTTTAATATAGGTCGTGGATGTGGATTGAATGTCTATTTGAGGATTAATTTTTTAGCGACATGATACTATATATGGCTAACATATTCAAAAGATTATGGCAAAAGAAGCATCTTGCATCCTTTTTTCTTTTCGTAGGAATTTGTTATAGTTACATTGGTGACATATATATTAAGATCGAACAATTATTTAAAAAATATTGGCTAACTGTAGTGTTAAGAACCATGTGGCTATATCCATGGCACATTCTGATGACGTCTTAGAACCATAAAAAACACACTAAGTTTGGGGACTTGAAAGAATTTTCAAGTTTGAACACTGAACACTGCCAATAATTTTGACACTGCCTTCCACACGTGCACACACACAATATGTCGAAAATATATCTTGGCATTAGCTATTGGATTAGGATGTATAGTTCTTTAATCGGATTCTTGCACCTTTTACTAGTACATGGCAAGCTATTTTAAAACTACATGTCCACTTGTCTTTTCGTACTGGTTAAACCCTTGCTAGGGTTTTATAATATTAGAATTGAACTTATCTAGAGAAGGAAAGAACCCATCTAACCCAGCGGCCAGCTTCAAAGCAGGTGGAGGATGAAATTGGCTTCCAGTTATTATTTTGTGTATTTTTGTTACGTCGCTTTGCAAATTAAAATAAACACCTTGACTATGCATCCCATGTCTTTCCCACGTTTGTCTTCCCATAGTTTTATAGAGTCTCTTTGTAAATTAAAATAAACACCTTGACTACGCACCCCATGTCTTTCCCACGTTTGTCTTCCCATAGTTTGTAGAATCTCTTAAAGGACCCATACCATTCAACTAAAAAGCCAATCGTCCCAAAAAGATTGTCCTCAGAATCGCAGGCATACACATATAATCCCTTCCCTATACACCCACAATCTATACGGTGCCTTTTTTGGCTCCCGAAATCGGGGTCTCGCGCGGACCAAAATTGCTTAAGCGATTTTGAGGAAATCGCTTAAGCGATTTTCAAAGGGGAAGGTGAAAATCGCTTAAGCGATTTTCGCCGGCTTTCTGGCTTCTTCAGAACTTAACCAAGAAAATCGATCCCAAGTGTTCGACGAAAACTGGATCGGAGACCCACGATCTGCTCAAGAATAACCGCATTCTTTAGAAGCGAGATGATGATCATGGTCGTAATTCTATATTCTGGACGGCGAAACCCTGGAACGCAAACATATAATGCTGCACAAAAACGCCTAAATCTGCCAGAAAATAACCTGGCTAAAAGTCGAAAACCGGCCCATAATCTACCGCAAGTTAGCATCATCCTTATCACACGCATAAAAACCCGTAAATCCCAACCAAAACGACACAAAAATCCTCCCAATTGGTAAGGAAGAGAAATCTGCAGTTGTCGAAGGGGTGAATGGAATTGAATTCTCGCACGTAAAATGAGCACAAGGCCTCAACAGTGATGCATGACGATTTGGTGATGCGCATCATTTGAATTTGCTCGCGAAGTTGAAGTCTTGTCGGAAGAATCGCGAATCAGGCGAAAATCAAAGAAAATCGAAAATCAGAAAATCGCAGAAAATGGCTTTATGCATACAAAAAAAATCGCTTTTTTATTTTTCATCCTTAAAATCGCTTAAAAGCGATTTTCTAAGGCCAAGACCCATTTCGAGCCAAAAAGACCCCGCAATCTATATGGCGAGGGGAATAATTATTTCTCTGCAACATTTATATTAGAAATTATTTCATCTTGAAATGCCCAATGGAGTTAGAAAAACACCTTCACTATATTCATGCCACGACAAAGACAAAGACATGTCCATAATACTTGGGGTTCTAACAAACACCAAGCTAAATAAATCTATACTAGAAGATTAAATGATATATGCTCGATCTACCCCTTTATTATTTTAGCCAAGATGGACGGTCCAGATTTTGCCATGAAACGAACGGTTTAGATATCGATTCTTATCCTCGCATATGATTGGTCAATACTTTCCCTCCTTGGTCGCCCATAATCATTTGCTTGCTTTTCATGCACCGCCTAACTCTGCCTGCTTCAGACAGGTTTTCCCATTGCAAAGCTCATACTTCGTCTTCAATTTGCCCTGCTCAAGCCTTGGCGCTCAGATTTTCCCATGGCAAAGCTCATATTCTGCCTTCGATTTGCCCTGCTCGGCCTTGGCGCGCAGGTTTTCCCATGTCGAAGCTTTCTTGGCTATGGCGATGGCAAATCTGGCAGCGGCTTGAAGGCTTTGGCAAAACCAACATTGTGTTTGAAGGCGAAGGCTGCCAAGGTCCCTGTCAGTGTGAGATTTCTTTGAATGTTTTATCTTACTTGTAGAGGCTGCTACTGATTTGAATCATCTTCATATATTCGATAGATGGCTTCAAGAAGGGGATTTCAGCTTTTTTGGGTTTGATTCTGGTAGTGGGAGGCTTTGTGCATGAGATTTTAGGGCAGACAGGGGTCTGGCTTACCTCAACAAAAGGCTGGAGCAGGGGAAGGCAATCATGGATCCCTCTTTGAATCTGTAGGCAAAATGATAAGCCAAGCTCTTTATGCCGTCATAGCCATCCGGGCCCGAACTTACAACCTCACCATAGATCTAACACTCGGGTTTCGTCATGCTCAGATTTCCTTTTTTTTTTTTTTATGGATATGGGGAGCCTCTGTTTCTGGAAGATGACAAACATAATGCAGAGGCAAAAATCATCTTCTTTGGCTGCTATAGAGGATGCCTTGTGCGGTAGCATTGTTCAACCCTAACTAGAAGTTGGAGGCAGAGAACAACCCATGTAGAAGATCAAATGTCCAAGACAAAGATGTTGATTTTGTTGTTGATAATGATCGGTTTGAAAATGATGATGATGAACGAGTTTCAAGGTCCAGAAAGAAATGAAACGTTGGTAAAGGTAAACTCGTTTTAGAGGACGAGAATGATGAATTTGCTCTTTATGATGAATTTGCTCTTTGCACAAAAAGATGGCACCCAGCTTCATTCTTTGTGGCATGCTTCTAAAAAATTGTGCTTGTACTTTTTCCTTTCTAGAATCCCATACAAATGGGTTGTATATGATCCCAAATTTACACCTGATGCAAAAAGGATTCAGAAATGATGAAAATTGTGTAAACTTTACATTGATGAAAAAGGATTTGAAACTGATGAAAATTGTGTAAAAGTTACCATGCTTGAAAACAATAAATAAATGATATTAAATGTTATGGTAAAAACCAATGCTTATTTTCAAATATTCAACTCGTAGTTTTTTTTAAGACCATATCTATTAGCCACGTGTTATATTGAAAAAAAAGACACCACATGAAAATATGTGTGATATTGAAAAACTAACACATAAAAACAACACTTAGAAAATATGTTGTTAACAAATGTAGGTTTTATGCAAGACAATACTAAAAAACAATAGCTATTTTTGAAAAACCACATTTTTTAGCTTAAAACCACGTATTATTTTTTGAGAAAGCCAACACATGGAAATGATATAGTTTAAGAAAAAAATTAAGAAAACTATGCGTAGTTTTTAGCAAAGCCGGACAAAATTCTCTACGTGGTTTTTTAGTGTTGTTTTTTTTGCAAAACAACAGTTAAAAACAACATGTAGAACTTTCAAATTTTATTAAGAACCACATGTCTATTTTTTTGGAACGCAACGCTTGAAAACTACAGCTAACAACACGATGGTTCTAAGTGCTCCCTATTTGGGTTGGGCTCCCATGGAAACCCTTCCTATTTTCCATGGAAACCCTTCCAATTTTCCATGGAAAATAGGAAGGGTTTCCATGGAAACCCTTCCGGCTTTCATTAAAACCGGGAAGGGTTTCATGAAACCCTTCCTATTTTCCATGGAAACCCTTCCTATTTTCCATGTTTGGAAAATAGGAAGGGTTTCCATGGAAACCCTTCCTGGTTTTAATGGAAAATTGGAAGGGTTTCCAATTTGAAAATCGGAAGGGTTTCCCCGGAAAATGGGAAGGGTTTCCATTTTTTTTTTTTTTTTTTTTTTTTATGCGCCGCCTTAACAACACCTGGACGCCGCCATTAATGGTGCACGCTTATGCACGCTCATAAATATGCACGACAATCAAGAATTTAAATTTAAATTCAAATGGAAACCCTTCCTATTTTCCAAACCCATGGGAAAATAGGAAGGGTTTCCACAAATGGGGGAAAATAGGAAGGGTTTCCACGTATCTTCAAAAAAATTTTAAGGGCTCTTCTTGCGCTTTGCTCTCCGCCATTGCTCGGTTCCGCAGATAGCCCTGCACCTGTGAAGTTCAAAGGGTCTTATGCACAGTCGCAGGCTGCTGCACGGGCACCTCTCTATCCATCTAGATCGCCTGGCCCACTTCGACAAGAACCACCTCTCCACGCCGGAGGTAGGCCAAGGGGTGGAACAAGCATACGTTTGAAGTTTCCCGGGGACGAAGAAATTTAGAAACGATTTTATGTTGTACTCTACTATGCTGCATCATGACACTATGATATACTAATTTGTGTTGCTTAACCCTTGTCTTTTTTAAATATTGTTGCGTCGTACAAGCAAGAGACCAAAAGAAAAGAAGAAACAAACTCAAGTAAATGGTAAATGTAAAAAGAAGAACAAACTCAAGTACTTGATAAATGTGGAAAGAATAGGAAGCAACAGAAAAATGATGAGGAAAAGCTCGTTGGATTTTATGGAGGGAGTCCATGCCTTTTATAGTTCTTCATCCTCAATCAATTTAATATTTAGCCTGTTAATGGAATCATGTCATGTGAGTCAATTTGTTGCTGCAATTGGAATCATGGCATGTGAATCAATCCATGTTCCATAGGATCACAGATATGGCACAAAGCATAAAGATTGCAACATCAACAACATGAACTTATGATAAAAGGAAAGGGCAACATTTATTTGGAATGTCAATTTATAGTCTCCATTTATAATTTTATAATTTGGTTAACTCCTTATCATAATTAACTGGATAGTCAATATTAGAAAGCAATAATACCTCATTACTAAGCATCCATAAACATCTTACAACACTATCACAAACAAGCAAAGGAAGATAAGAGAGCCTAATTGTTTGATTGTTAATCTTGTGGATATAGTGGATCTCCCTAATCTTGCAACGCTCGTGGGAAAACCAATGAATGAAAAATAATACAATTTACAGGACATGTACATAATTTTGTTACACTAAACTAAGTGAAGCCGTTTCAATTCCAGTGAAAATGTTGGACTAGATAGCAAAGTGTTTTGAGCAATCGTTCTCACTTCTGACTAACCTTGAGCATCGTTTTCATATCCAAATAACTGCCCAAAGTGATGCTCCTCCCTTAATCAGATAATTTGCATTTGCCTCTGAGGCCAGAAATGATTATTTCTTTGCATCTATAGCATAAAAACAATGCTATGCCATGATATGTGCTCCATCACTTCCTGAATGAAATAGATAAAAGATTTCAAGGAGCATACCATTACGAGCTAAGTGGCAAAGAATAATCTCAAAGTGTTGTCATATCCACCATGAATCATACATAAGGTTTGCAAGGACCCATGACAGTGCTCCTTCCCACCTTGTTACCTGCAAAGATAAAATGAGATGTAAATCCTCTGGCACAGTTTAAAGAAAATATGGTCTTGATTCAGTAGTTCCAGAAAGCTATGCACATTGCCAGAAGTCTTACCAAAACAAGTCTCGCATGGATTGTTAGACACATATTTCTGAATTTTAGGCATGATTCGTGTTTATCTCATTAAAGGATATAGGGTGCTACATGGCCGGAGCTCTAGCTATCTTATTCTTATGCAAACAGGTCACTTTCCTTAAAATAAAGTTTATGATTCAGGAAATTGGAAGCTTATGTTATCAATCTTACAGAAATGATTACCTCTGGTCTTTCCAACATTGCGCTAATTTGCTGAAATTAATCTAATAAGCTGTTATAGAGTGTGACAGATACAGACATAGACAGGTTCCCATTCTGAGTGGTTAAATTAGACACGTCGGATATATCAGGTCTCCTTTAAATGTTTCAGCAATAGCTGGTCTACCACATAGATATGAAATATTCAGAATAGAACTTACTAAGCTTGCTTGCCTAATACAGAGGCATAGGCTGGGTTGCAAATGTATTTTGCTGAAATTCCTTTTCAAAGTGACCTTGCTCTGTAGATAAGAAAGTAAAAAATAGATCCGTTTGAAAGGCGAGGATTGATATGAACCAAAGAACTGCATAATGCTGCATGCAAAAAGCTGAGGATATGGGAAACAGGACATGCAAAGAATGTCTATTACAAGTTTCTATGGGCAAAAATGCTTGCTCACCTGGAAAAAGTTGGGCAGAGGAATTTCTACACTCAAATCCTTCTATTCTTCCTGGTTTTGAGTCACAAAATGCCTGTTGCCTTTTGATGTTTTGCATTCAAAAGTGCCCTTTTGATCTTCTTCGGCAGAGGCCCATCGTAGCAAGCCGGAAATACTTCCACGACCTCTTCTTGACCATTAGAATTCAAAATTATCCAAAATAAGATATTAAAATCCTTCGCACTTCATGAAAACCTCAGCGGTGCATGAACGTTTTCCCTGCGGAAGAAAAATGAGGTTTTATAAAGCTTGAAGAAGCCCTCAATAACTCAAAAAAAATCTCGCTGGCTATTCATAGCTCACTTACCGATTCCAGGAATCAGCCCAGGATCTTAAGAAATTTGTGATCTGAAAACAATCGAACTCAAACAAAAATTTGTACATAAGTTTTTCAGGCTTCAATGCTTCTGAATGAGAAAATAACTCACAAAAAATCCAAAAAACTGGCCTTTACCTGCAAAACACTTCTTGTATAGAATGAAGCAATTATACTCTGGTTTAGATAATCGCCACAGTGCCGGATGAATAAGCCTTCTGGCAAACAAGAGCAAGAGCTCATCTGGAAACACCACCTGGAAGACCGGAATCCAGACACGGCCGTCAGATTCGACCGCAAAAAACAAAGATTATATCGTGGGACCTAAACAAAGGCATTTTATTCAGATTCAACCATCAGAACCTGTAGGCAGAGCAGAAACATTAGAGTAGAATCGGCCTCACCAATTATTTCCATGGCAGCCGAGAATTTTTCCTACAGAGCCTGAACTTTTCCTACAGAGAGCCTGAACTCCTGCTCAATCTTTCTATAAAACACGTGAACTCCTGCTCAATCTTTTATAAAACTGAATCTTCAAGCGCTCCTCAATCCGTCAAGCGACTGAATCTCATGCAAGGAAGCAAAACCGATCCGTCCGCCGGAGGAAGAGGAAGAAAAAAAAAAATTACTTTTCTTGAATAGGCTCTTACCAGAGCCGTAGAAAATTAATTACAAGCATTAATTAACGGTGGTTGCGTTGGATAACTAAAAATATAATTTTTTTGCGGAAACCCTACCGTGCTTCAGTGGAAACCCTTCCGGTTTTCACGGAAATTTGGAAGGGTTTCCACAAATGAAATTTGGAAGGGTTTCCCTTTTTTTTTTAATAACCCCAATCGGGGGGAGATAGTGTGAGCGGCTAACAACATGTAGAAACACATGCTACTTTCTATGTGTAGATAATCTTGACAAAATTCTACGTGTAGACTTTTTGCACAAAAAAACCACGTGTATAAAAATTTGGCTAAAAACCACACGTAGTTTTTAGCAAAGTCGAACAAAATTCACCACGTAGTTTTTGGGTTGCCCCTAGGGGGGCAAACCCTTGTTTATGTGGGCTTTTGGCATATCCTAGGTATATTCTTGAATATCCCTAGTATATGCTGGTGACTGCTAAAAACCTCCTATTTCCTGTAAACTGGCGGTCAGCTTCGACGTCTCATTTCTGGAAGCGAACCGGGTAACTGGCAAGGCAGGGATCGGCGGTTCAATCTGATCGGGCAGGGATCTGATCGAAAGGATATGGATTTGTGAGGTTTGGGGATGAATCAGAAAGATGACAAACTATGACAGAAATGAATGGTATGTATTGCTCCAGTCTTCGAAGGTGCTCTGATTCTTGGTGTGGAAACGAGCTGTGACGATACTGGTGCTGCAGTGGTATAACCTTATTAGCCTTTTAAAAGAAATCTCATACTCTTAATGTCTTCTGAATGCTAATTAGTCGCCCACATTCAACCGCAGGTAAGAGCCGATGGACGTGTTATGGGGGAAGCACTTTCATCCCAGGTAGTTTTATTTATGTAAGGATTGTTAAGTAGCTCAAGTTAACTGATTTGATTTACCTTTCAAGGAAGATATAGTGGGACAATATGGGGGAGTAGTTCCTAAAATGGCTCGAGAACGTCATGCAAAGGATGATTGATAAGGTGAGTAATTTTCTCTTCTGTTTCTATGTTTTGACTTTAGTAAGATTGAAAAGTGGCAAAGGATGGTTTTAGTCAGGTGGAAGCAAAATATATCACCTTTCTTTATGTTTCAGCCCAACATGTTGCATGGATTATCTTATTTTGACATCCTTATAAGAGATTTGCTTGCCACAAATGTTTGACCAAATACCTTCACTTTGGTGGAGGTTTACTGTTACTCTTCCTGGAAAAGAATGTAAATTTCGGTATTCGGATCTAGCAGATTTATTCTTACTAGCAGTAAATTTGTCCATGATATTAAAAATACCTCGTATGATTGCAATAAATGCATAACAGCATTGCATTAGGGAGGTGTTTTAGCAACCAGATGCCGCTTCCCAACTCACAGCAGTAGAATCAATAGACAAATATGTATTTCTTACTTGGGCGTATTCTGCGGATAGTGTATGAAGCACTTGTCGGAAGCTTCATACAAGAGTCGGACTTATCACCGTTGTTTGTTACTATTGGCCCTGTCTCTCCCATGCTTAGATGGTCGTGGTCGTCATTTGTGGAGTGTTTATCTTATTCAAGAAGTTTCTTTGCTCATACTATCTTGTAATGCAGTTGGTGTGAGAAAGGCAAGATCGATCGCTCGAAAATTTTGCTTACCACTCATTGGTGTGCATCATATGGAAGCACATGCACTTGTTGCAAGGTTGCTTACAGTTATGCTATTATGTGGATATCTAAGGCAACTACATAGTCTAACCTAACATTGGCTTTCAGATTAATAGAGACAGAACTCCATTTCCCTTTTATTGTTCTTCTTGTTTCTGAATTTGGTTAAGTTTGCAATCTTGTTATTTTTAGTCAAGTTTAAGCAGTTGGTAGCAGTTTATTAAGTTAAAATGGTTAGCCAAATCATGCCTTACTGTTGTCCAGGAGGTCACAATCTTCTATTAATTGCAAAAGGTGTAGGGCAGTATTTACAGCTTGGCACAACTATCGATGATGCCATTGGCGAGGTATCTTAATACTTAAATTCTATTTTACCGGCTTAGTTACATTGGGAAAAGGAATCTAATTTTTCTCATGGAAGTTTTACTTTTTTATTTTCTTATCTCCTATGACATGCACATTCTTTACAAACTGAATATGGCCTATAAATTGCGCAGGCTTATGATAAGACAGCAAGACTGTTGGGGCTTGATATGGGCAGGGGTGGCGGGGCTGCATTAGAAAAGCTTGCACTTGAAGGGGATCCAAGTTTCTACAACTTTTCTGTATGTAATCACTGATGGGTTTAACATATTGTAGTTTGTTCTCTAGGTAGTTCTCAAAGGAAACAAAGAAGGCTTGAAGGTATATATGCTTTAAATTACATTGCACAACCTTCTTGTTTGTGGGGAGAGAATTGATTTTATTGCTAGGCGTAACTTTCTTGTAGCATCCTGATTCCGTAACTATGCTTATAAGCATGAAATGTAACTATACCTCCTCAATTATCTTTGGATTTTCATTTTAGCCTCTTATTTCCCTTTGTACGCTCCTCTACTTGTCTATCTATTCTTGTTTCAGACTCAGTATGATGCATACTGTCCTTGACAAATGTCGCCTTACTAGAGCCAGCACATAGAATTTGGAAGAGGAAAAACGAAGATTCCTAATGGTATAGCAGCATCCCACATGCAGGGTTCGAAAAAAGTGAGGTTAACCTTACGTTTTGTCCTACAAAATTTGCCAATGTCCAGATGTTGTTGACATGAGTAGGACATGCTGTCCTACAAAAAAAGGATCGAATTGGACTTTGTCCTACTAGTTTTTGAAGAAGAGGACTTTGTCCTACTCTTTTTAAGTGGAGGAGGTTTTTTTTTTATGTATATTTTATTTCATGTAACTTATCTTAGATATACATAGAAATTCACCTTTTAAATATTAACCAAACAAAAAAGTAAATATAATAAATAAAATCAACTTTCTTATATTGGACCCTCTCATTTTCCCTTTTCGACCTCTGTGACTGTTTCTATGTGAACAGAGAAGAGCAGAGAAGAGAGAGAAGGGGACTATTGCTACTTCCTATTCCATTCCATTCCGTCCATATGGCCGAATAAGGCACGCCACCACAACCCATATGTTGAAATTTAGAAAAAGATGTCAAGTCGTCAAATATACAATGCTACGCAGGACCATCTTGTATGAAATGTTTATGAAAGTTTTTGCGACATCAAAACGTTGCGTTTTCTTTATAAGATCTCATTATCTTTGCCAAGAACTTTTTGTTCTAAGGAAATCGGACTTTGTCCTACTATTTTTGTTTTGGATTGGACATGTCCTCCTAAAATTTGAGACGTCCTATTTTTTTCAAAACGAAAAGGATTTTTGTTTACCTCTTTTTTTATAAAATTTCGAACCCTGCCCACATATAACAATTGTGGAATGAACTTAAAGTGCTGTCTGAACAGAGACAGATAAAAACATGAAAGATATATCTGAACATGAAGATAAAACATGTTATGTTCAATGTCACAACGCAATTCATAATTGATTTCTCTTAATTAATGATTACTTATTCAGCATGTAGCAGCTTGCAGAGTTGTTTCTATACATTAGCCTAACCTTTATTCTTGATCGTGATTTGTGCTTGTAAGCTATTTATTGATGAGCTGACGAATATAACCTGTGGGTTTTCATTATTCTGTGATTAAACATGGTAATTTAGTTAGCCCTCCTTGCAAATTCAAATAAGATCTCTTCCCTGGAGACAATTCACATGAACTTAGTTCCGAACTTTTGATTCCACATCAAGTTAAAACATCATAACAATCTTCGGCAGAAAGCTTTGATGTAAACATTCTGTTAATCCGATGATGTTAAGCTTTAAATCTTGGTCTTATCTTACGTAGACAAGACTTTTGCTACGATTTATGATATATTGTATTCTGCAGTTCCGTGATACGATATGGTTATTTATCAAGGGAACAGATGGAATAGCTGGTGCATTTGCTCAGTGTCTTTGTGGATAACCTAATCTGTATCCGGTTCTTACAGAATTATAGCATAAAAGTATGCTTCAGTTGTTGTGCTTATGAAACAATTGTCCAGGTGGGTGGCCAAGCAAGAGACAGAATACTAAGAAGGCCCCAAGCCAAGCAAGAAAGATCGGTTTTTAAAAGTAACTGCAAGAACCCAAGAAGCATCGAACATGAGAAAGTTAATAATAGGGGAAAGGAGCATGGTTTCTGGGTAAGATTCAATGCCATGATCACACGTTTTGAAGTTTCTGATTTGGATGCAAGAGGCAAAATGGATAATAGACCCGAGGGGTGTCCTTGTATTTTCAGACCTCATTCTACAATTGTAAGAATATGGTGTGTAACAGGCCATGTTTCCTTCAAAGTAAAGGCATTGTAGATTTGCAGGTTCATAATCAAGATGATGTGATGAAATCAGTCAAAGATGTGGTCGTCTTTTCTTTGCTTAAAGTTTAAGCTAACTATAATAAAATTTGACAAAGGACTCGTAGAAAAAGCTTATTTACTTGAGAAGGTGCTCTTTTTTACAGCCACTTAGCCAATTGCAGTTGTAGGAGAACACATCAATCTTGATGGTCTCTATTCCTTGGATGCTTCTTCAAAATTATATGGCTCTATTCTGTTTGCAGCTGCAGATCTGTCGTCGCAATTAACTGCATGTAAATTTGACCATATCACAGGTGAGGTTCTTGTAAACATGCAATAGTGCAAGAATTATTGTTTAAACATAAATACACTTGTTATGCAATGTTAATGCATGAAGCAAGTACATGCCTCATATCCTGATGCGGCTAGGTTTATTGGGTGAGTTTGGTCAATCTTCCTCACTTACACCTTTCAGCAGGTTGTGAAAGTTCTTTGTCTTTGTTTCACTTGCATGTCTTGCTTTTATTTTCACATAACCCAACAATCATACCAATAATTTTGGGAACAAACGATCTACTTACTCGTTTGTTGTGTGCTGCGTATCCAAATACAGAAATTTTCTTACCTCAATTCCTTATGACAACAAATTGCACGCTCTAAGATTTCTGTGCATATCTGATCTTCTCTCAACTGTATGGAGCCTTATGATCATCACAATGACTATTATTTGAGTTTACACTCGGGAAAGGTATTCATTTGAGTCTACACTCCGAAAGGCGTATTCATATTGTGATAATACTCGCTACATTTTACAACTGGATTAGGCACACAAAAGCATGAGCAGTAACGTTTGGATATTCATATGTTCTAATAATCTATTTTGTTTCTTGTTACATGCTCTTTGTAACTATGGATAAATCTTGTTGACTTAATTATATTAAGTGCATCTCCATTGGAGACTCGCGTGGAAGTTTATAGAAGAAAATGCAAGGAAAGAAGATGTGTGGAAGTTGTGGAATGGCATCAGATGCTTAGCCAATGGTAAAGCAACTTGTGGCTTGATAGTAGAAATGCGTAAATGGCCTGCACATGTGGTTAATTATGTCAACATCATGGTCAACAAGGTTATGTTGGAGAAATTATGTATCAATTTAGAGTTGTAGGTTAATGCGAGCAATAAAACTTACTTCTGCATCTGTAAGTTTGACGCTAGGCACCTTGCCCTTACCATAAGAATTCTCGAATGCCTTTAGAAGGGTGGATTTTTGAATCGGACTTTTCAGATCTCGTAAGGATTTAATAGTGTCAGGGAACAAAATCGTCTGGGGTGTTGCATTTTGATATTTTGTGTCTCTATAAAACATAGGAGAATTAGTGCTTTGAATTAAAACTAGTAAAATACTTGTTTGTTTACTTATATGAGGTAGGTTAGTGGTCGATAGTTGTATTTGAATGTATTTGAGTGCATTTTGATCACTATGACTGCAACACAAGAAAAAGTTACGTCAATATCAGTGGATTTATAAGCATCGTAGTAATAGATTATTGAAAACGAGAAAAATATTGTAGTCTATAGTGTCAATGTATATTATTCAGCAATCTAAGTGCAGTAAAGACATGAGGAAAATGGTGAAGTGTATTATCTGGATCATGCTTTATATTTATCGAATAAGTTCGTCATAGACTATATTAGTAGCAGTGCATCTTCCTTTCTTCGAATACGTGTCAAGGCAATATACAATTGCCCATGTGCAAAGACATCGTGTCTGAGATTTATGACTATTTTGTCTAAAGCCAGACCCTAACAACTGTTGAACGTTATAGAATAAGCTGGGCGAAGAGGAAGTTGTTTTCTATGGATTGTCCATGGCAGGTTGGTAGAAAAAATCTACTCTGGATATAGCATAGTATAGATCGTGCCATGCTTCTAGAGTGTTTTAGAGTGTTTGAAAAACTCATGTTCCTAACTTGAAGCCAATGAGACGGCTGCATAGGCAGATTCAATGCAATGGAAACTGAGCATCTCACGGAGCACACTTGTATTATATTTTGAAGCTCATTAAGCTAAACTACATCCTTTTTATCTTCAAGATGTGAAAGCATGAATCCAAAAAGAAGGCTAAGAAATAGATTTTCAGATTTCTTAGACACGTTCTCAGGAATTTTATTAGGACTTGATCAACATGTAAACAAAAGATGGCTCACATGAGGACTTATGCAACATGTGTGATGTCTTCAACAATGCCACGCACACAGCATGCTCTTTTGCAACACCATACAACCGCTGCAAAGCACTTTATATATTAAGCACTATAATACATAACAAGTAACCCAAGCACTGATCAAACCTGAATAAACCCATTTTGTACAAAAATTGTGAAAACACACTCTCGGGCCATCGAAGGGCAACCCGTCGTGCGCAGCACCTTGTTTGATGTTGTTTTTTTGCAAAAACCACACTGAAAAACAACATGTGGACCCAGTATTGGGGTGGTTGTGAAAGGATGGTCTCTTCTAACATGCAAAAATAGATTTTTGGCTTGAAAGGCAGCAAGAGCGGAAAAGCTCTTTAAAGGTTTGGTGCATGGCTTAGGGAAGAAGGCTTTCATTTCCTAGGACAACATGGTGGACTGAATTCACCAAGAACCTTTTTAATAGGAGAGGCCTCCCTTGAGAGGTCTTTGAGTGGTATTGTCCTTTGGGATATCCATATAATCCCTTAGAATATGTAAGTTTATTTGTGGAAAATATGTAAGTTTATTTGTGGAACTTAATGACGTTTAGGCACTAAAGCAATGGTTCGAAACACTTTGCCACAACCATATCTAGATACTCTAGAAGGAGATGACTATTCAACAATGGTTCGATGTCATTAGACCGTTACGGTAGAACAAATCTAGAAGAAGATAGGCCATCGTCAATTTGACAGGCGTGTAACAGAGAGAAGTAATCATGGCCATATAAGTGGTGAAGTTTGGCACAAAATAATACTAAAGCTCATACTCTAGATAAATTAGAGTAAAGTATTGACATCGTTGTGGGGGTTTCAACGCAAGCAATCACTATGTATTACAAAGTATGTATCGCGATCTGAGGAAGTGATCCATAGAAGGAACACGACCATTGAGAAGAAGTATTGAAGTTTGATAGGATTAAAGAAATCCAAACCCATGGTATAGAGGGGTGTTGCATGGCAGTCCCTAGTCGGTTGGGCCAAGAGAGATCCTTTCTCTGGATAATGGGACGAGTTAAGGCTTAGACACTAAAGAGAAACAACGTTAATTATATAATTATGTTTATAAAATGTTAACCCTTAATATATAACGTTGAATAAGGTCTAATATAAAGCATATGAATGTAGTATAGATTAAATTATGGCAAGGCCCGAATAAAATTTGTTATCAAGGCATCTACCAAAGGAAAAAAAAAATTTAAAGCTATAGGTTTAGGAATGTCGATAACTGGACATTATTATTGTCGCCTAAAGAATATCCAAGATGATAGTGGATTAGAATCCAACTTAGAAGTCTTGATCTTACGTTGATATGGTTGTGGGAAACATTCTACAGTGATAGTAAGAACCCTTAGGTTATTCCTACCTCGCCATGGTTGCATAAGTTCGGTGGAGTTGTTGCCACCACAGCGTTGGTTTAGCGAAGGGTGATTACTAGACATAAGTCTTACTAGAGAAACATAGATACTATAGGTTAAGTATGACAAGAGATTTAGATTCATTGAAGGAAAGCTTATCGTGTTGGTAAAGGGTTTGACTCTAAGTGGTGGAGGTCAAGGGTTCAAGTCCCCATAATACACTTTTATATAAAAAAGTTGCTATGCAGATAAAACAGATTACTATCAATGTATAGGAGAAAGATATGAAATGTATAGGCTTTAGTTGGGAGGTTGCGAGTTCAAATCTATATTGGTTGCGAGTTTATATTGAGGGGACAAAAAGACATTTATACAGTTAAAAGACAATGAAAATATGCATTTTTTTTAATTTTTTTAATTATACAGATGCGACTTTGGCAAAATACATGTTTCTTGTTTTATTCTAAGATGCCAAAATGCAAGTAGCGCACTTTGTGCTCCTAGCCCCTTTTGATGCCATTTTGATGCTGGACGCCGATGCTTCTAGGGTAGTTGGATCGCGCCCGACACATTGGTGTAAAAATTGCGTCCATCCGAGTTACCTAGAGAAAGTTATGGCTCGTGGAAACAAGGGACCTCTTTTTTTTTTTTTTTCCTTCCAAAGACTTAGCATACTTGATTCTAAGGACTCGTGCCTTAATTCCTAACTAGCTTAATCCTCTCATAACTAGTCAACAATACATACTAGCTATGGAATTGGGATAGTTTAACTTAAGTTAAAGCCCCCTACAACTAACCAATCTAACGAGTTAGATTATGGCTAGTGCAATAATTTGGTCTACCAGAATCATGCTCTGATACCACTGTGATGCTCCTCAAATCCATACGATTCTCCCATCGTATAAATACAGGAAATTCCCCTCCCATGGCGACTCCATCACCACGAAAAGGCCTTCCGTCTGACTGGGACCACTTGTGATGGCCAAGTGTCCGGGTGAAGGACACAGAAGTGTCATTCGTCCCACGCCTTCTATGGGAATCCTATATAGCGGAAGCGTATATACATTTTAGCACCTGGCAACAGTACTAATAAATAATATGCCACCACGAAGGGTGGCCCATCATCATCAGTACAATTAACAACATAACACCAGCATAACAAAGGAAATGCACCATAATTAGGGGCTCTACTCTGGGCTCAGGCTCATGGGGGTCGACTGACAGTTAAGGCCTCCGGATAACAGCAGACAGAAGTATAACATGGCATTGGCTGGCATAGAACAATGGCTAGGGTAGTCTACTCCATCTGCCCCTCCTGTGTGCACACTTTGCAGATAGTCTGAATCATGCTATGGTGTGGTTGTAGCCTTCCGGAGATGCAATCTCATGGATTCACCCTATGAGACTACTCCGGGTTACATCTCCCCAAGTCCGATGAGGCAGGAAAGGGATGAATTTTCTCCAGAATCACAATGGTTCCATGGGTGTGCTAGAGGATACGTGCCACTAGGTGCACACACATCCCTACCCGACTTACCCCCCTAAATCTATGCAAAGTCCAGGATGTCCATATAGGCACATATCCTCCGGTCCAGGCACTGTCAGACCCATACCGAGCCCGCATGTAGTGACCGACTATAAGTCTAGCACACTGTAGGAGCCCCAGTAGCTACGCTCAGCAAGGCTCCGCCCCGCTTCACCAGTTGTGTCCGTTATTTGGTGTTGAACCACATCATAGCATCCACAGCCCAGTGGGCTCTTGTGCACATGCCGCATTTACTGGGATTTAAGGGTTCTTCATAGGAAGATTTCTACTTCTAGATGGCCTTTAGATCTTTACCACCTTTTACCCATACAACACAGGAGGAACAAAAAGAGAGCTACCCTTATACATCCATCCATCCATAGCTTCGAATAGAACATGAAATAGAGATTAACCCTACATCTATCCATACAAGGGTTAATCCTATGACTATCTAGGAATCCAAGCTATCTATGTACTAACCAGAATAATAGCTAGGTCTACTATCTCTCTGATTCTCCATCCTTCTGGCTGGGGCAAGGTTGAACAACAGCTCCTCCTCCACTAATCCCTTCCCCAATTCGAATTGGGGTGGAAGCCCCAATTTTGATGTCGCAAATTGGCAAGCCGGTCTTGCCCAATCGATTTGGGCCAGATGGTAACTCTAGGTTGGTTAATATTAACTAATCTATTGTTTAAATTTGGTTTTCCCGGCAAGTGGAAAACTTTTTGGATTTTTTTTCCAGGCAACTTTTTCTAAGGTTTAGGGATTTTTTGGTTCCAGAAACACTTTCCGTTGATCAAAAATCAGAAAGCCAAAGCTTAGAACTTGGTATGATTTCGAAAAGGGAGTTTGGTTGTGGATGATTCCTCTTTGGGATGATCGCAGGTGTCAATGCATGCATGCCACGAAAGCTCAACATACCCAAATGCCTACTGTGGAATAGATGGCATGGAGTTCCGCCCGCTGCTTGGATTAACAAAGATTTGGATTCGAAAGAAGATCCTTCTAAAGAAGGGAGTTATTTGGCATTTTCATGCAAATTGGTATTCGACCATAAATCGGATCCACCATAACCTGGGTGATGTTTAATCACAGGTAAGAGGTGTTTCAAGTTTTTTTTATTATTTCTATGAGCATTATTCTCGTTGGTACATGTTTCTACAATCTCTATATTTGTTCTTTGCCCTAAATTCTGATTGCGAGCATCTTAGATGTTTATCTAGCACTGACAGTAGTCCGAATAATGAATTTGTGGCTTTAGTCATGCCTTCCACCACTAAGAGCCCTTTAGATTTTCCAGATGTGTTAGACCATATCTGTCATAGACTAGAAATATGATTTTGATACTAGAACAGAGTTTTTTTAGGGTATTTCTTCTTCATACTCCTTAGCCTGAGTGCAGCACATAATATTGGTGAAGCAGTGTGTCAAGAGATCCATCGTAAACATTTATTCATAGCTCAAGCCTACGTACATATTGGCATTTATTTTGTAGCTGTCACCAGAATTTCTGAGATTGATATTACCTTGATATGTACAGGCTTTTACGCGAGAACAAGATCTGCATAATGCATAGCTTTAACATATGGGCTATTTGCAGATCCAGCAAGCAGCTGCAAAGATCAGATTTCATCTGAAAGATGTAAATCTGAAAATGATCATATCAAAGACTCTCCAGTAGAAGATTCTAAGAGGAATGCAAATAGCAAAAGTTCTTCAAATAATGTGAATTTATATCAAGTGGATGTTGAAGGTGACATTTGACAAGCGCTATCTTCACCATTTTCAGAGGTAGTTTTCTTGAATTCATGCAATTTCCTTAGGAATATGGCCATGATGTGTTTTTTGTTAGGTTACTGATGTGAGGCATGCAAGGTGCCATTTCTTCCAAGATAAAATGATGGCAGAAGTAGACATCACAGGTAAGAGGTGTTTCAAATTTTTTTCGATTACTTCTATGAGCATTATTCTCGCGGGTACATGTTTCTACAATCTCTATATTTGTTCTTTGCCCTAAATTCTGATTGCGAGCATCTTAGATGTTTATCTGGCACTGACAATAGTCCGAACAATGGATTTGTGGCTTTAGTTATGCCTTCCACTTCTAAGAGCCCTTTAGATTTTCCAAACATGTTAGACCATATCTGTCGTAGACTAGAAATATGATTTTGATACTAGAATATAGTTTTTCTAGGGTATTTCTTCTTCATACTCCTATTTTGCTACTCTTGCGAGTTTTAAGAGTAGTGGGAGTTCAAGATCGAAGAAGGCATAAAGCATCTGGCTTGGCTTTTTCACATATACCAATTTGTATAGCTACATGTATGCTGGCCGAATGACGTTCTTGGTGCAATATTTATTTAAGGCAACCAAGATAGGCCTTATGATATAGATTGCTTATTTCCATGACTTTTGGTGTTCATCTTCTCTGTTTCAAATGCTTAATCCAGATTTGTATCTAGATCCTCCACAGCTTGCATGTAATTCCTTGCACCTATTAATTAGAATTGTGTAGTAGAACTTGCTAAAGCTCTATTCTGTTATGTTTAGCATGACCGTTTTGTTTTTAGGGTAACATTTTAGTGGAATTCTGGATTGATTCTTCTTTCTTTTAGCATGATTGACCTGCGAGCTTTGTGGATTTTTCTTTTCGAGTTCTTTTTTCGCTTCCTATTCCTTTTTTGACTGGATTTGTCCCAAACTTTCCACTCTTAAACTCCTTTCATCTGATTTACAAATGCCTTTCCCATTGGAGAATAAATCGAGGGGATACTCACTGGAATGATTTGGTTGAAATAGACCCAACTCATGATTTAGTTGTTCGAGCCAGGAGGAAAACAATGTCTTGAGGCCATAGTGGAGCTACAACTATGGAGACGCTTCTTGCAAACACCATTAGGTCTTACAATTCAGGTCACAGATTGCACATGTTGAACTAACTTTTTGTCTAAACTAAGTTCTGTTGTATTTTTCTTTTAGCCTTAAATTTTGCCTTGAATTCCTTTGCAAATGTTTAGATTTATTCACTTATCCACTTCCATGGCAACAAGAACATGTAAATCACCCTTTGCTTCTATTTCTTAAATATGTTCACTTATTCACTACCATAGCTACAGGAACCGTTAATTCATGCTTTGCTTCTACATCTTGAATATCTACAGCTTGCAATCTCATAACCCGATTTTGTGTGTTTTCCATGTCTCCATCACTCTCAGAATTGCAAAAGTGTAGCATACGGCCGCTTTCTACAAAATGCAATGCTAAAGATAAATTTCTACTGTATTATTGTACTGATGTACTATATCATCAATGTGCATTGTGATTTCTGAACTAATTCTTCTTAGTGTTCGTCGTTACATACAAACTGCAAAGCAAAGAAAACTGAATATAGTCAGAGAACCTCTACTCGCAGGTCTTGCAACACGCAGTTGCATGAGGTACACAGTTCAATCACTTTACATAAGCTTACATAAAAGTCTGTATAATGCATGTTAGATATTGTTTGAATGCACTTATCACTTGATTAGATAAGTTGGCTTTAGTTACAGATACAGTTGTGTATTAATTTCATAGGTAGAATCAGCCATTGTTCATGCTCCCTATGTCTGTGTTATGGTACATTAGAGTTATATAGTTCAATGAGGTCAAATAAGCTTGCATAGGCCTTTGTATATAGTAGAGAGACAGTTAATAGATCTCTGATGTTGCATACGATGTCTAAGATATAGGTTGCGTTATAGTCTTTTGATATATTTCTTTGACACATGTTCATTGCTTGCATCAAGAGCTTCACAAATCTTTCTCTCATCAATTGCATGCTCCAGTTTCAAAGCAAGCTATTATTCTCAACAATATGTCCTGCAGTCACATCAAATCACAAGTAAGTTGAAAAATATTAAAAGCAGTGGCCATCTTGTCACAACTCAGGTGAATATCGAGTATATTAATTTAGTTCCTTATATTTATGCCTTTAAAAGTTGGCCAGCATGTACTTATTGGCATCAAGCTCCACATCAACGAATCCCATGTACTGTACTCAGTTTATAGTTTTAATGCCATAAAGTCTCCACACCTGGTTGTTTCGTTGAGCTAAGTATACAAAATTGTTCTTTCTGGCCAACCTGGCATTCTTCCGAACCATTCGGCCCATTTTACCACAAATTTTGTATCGTTGATTGCATCTAGGAACCTTCTTCAGGCAACTCAGACTGTAAGTACTTTAGAGCTTGCTCACCATCATATAGTATTTAACACAATTGTGTATTTTGCAAGGACATACTTTGAACCTAGCCTTTCTTATAAAAGCATCCACGATATCGCAGAGTTTGCATCTCTCATCTCAACTAAAGTCCGCTGTGATGACCCCAGTGCCATGCTCAGCAGAGCCCTCCCTCCACTAATCTATAGCCCCTTCTTCAGTGGTTGACATTATGAGTGCTTTGTGAATGGTCTAACATATTTGCTCATTTTGTATATATCGATCTTTATTAGAATGTTGTATGTTATTTAGCTCCATTTCAGGCATAATTGCAAATGCATTTCAACACTCTAGCAAAAGTCTTTGAGATGACAAAATTATATCAAATTGTCTGACACTTTGACACTTTCTATTTCTTTAGTGGACAGACATAAAAAGAAGATACATGTTCACACATGCAGTTGCCCGACACCAAACTTACTTGCATGAACAATCACTGCTACAGAGGTGACAGTAGTCTCCATGGCACTCTCCTCACAATTTTGACAATGAACCAACATTGACATTCTTGCAATCCTCTAATTCATCTCACAATTTAATGTCGATAGCTATTATTCTCACAAATCCGCCCGTCACATGGAGCTACATGATCAAGTCATGTAGAGAGCAGGTTGAAATTTTAAAAGGACTACCCATCAACTTCTTGCAGTTTAGGTGAATATTGATTGTATTCCATTCTGTTTGTTATATTTATGCCTTTGAAATTTTTCCAAAGTGTACTCATAGGCGTCAAATTCAACTTTGGCGAATTCCATATACTCAACACATAGTTTTGATGTGATATCTATGCTCGAATGTACTGATGAGCTAAGGTAGCTTCTCTTCCTTTTCTCACTGTAACCTAATGGCTATCTCACCAGCGCATACATAGTTGGGGACGTGCTATGCAGTTTCCGTGTGAACAATTCCAATACAAGGGTATAAAATAGACTTAGACCTGATCACATCCAGGGATGTTCTTTAGTGAACTGAGATTTTAAGTTCTTTGTGCGCTCACTCATTTATAGGCATTGGGAAGACAATAATATGGACCCAGCCAGCGATTACCTTCGAAGGCCTGCAGATCCTTCTACAGTACCATATCAGATTCATCAAGTAGCTTTCTCTCTCTTTGCTCCTCCTTAAATTTAGTCCTATTCATCATTCAGCTCACAAAATGCGAATATGAAGAGACAAAGAATTTTTTGAGAAATAAATGATTCAAAATGTGCCGGCTAATGCTGATACAGAGTACATGGTTCATTTAGCTAGCTATGGAGCAAATATTTTGATGGATAATTGATTCAGCCATGATGACATTCTAGATAAGTAGTTGCATTATTGGCATTTCAGAATTCTTTAAAAGAGATCTATTATTTATATTGGTCATCTCAATTATAAACATAATTGGCATCATCCGAACAAATTACGCAAGTGCCTCTACAATTTGTCTACATAACAAGTATATGTTAGAAAAGAAAAGAGAAAAAAAAAGTACAATGCTATGCACCTTCGGTCAACACGTACCCACATGCAATTGGATTCTACCCTTCACTTATGTTGGAACTTAAGCAATGGTAGACTATTTCACAAAATTTGTTGCAGTATTCATTAGCACAAGTTGAAAGACTTAAAGAGATTATGCAAAAAAACCATGTATTCTATAACACGAGCAAAGTAATAATGTTGTTCACTAAAATAAGAGTTAGAGATGACCTATTTAACGTTGTTCACTAAACTAAGAATTGAGATGACCTATTTGTTGTAATTCCACATCGGTCCATGGGTTGGTAATTTACATGCCAACTACAATATCTCCCTTCGACCTCAACATAGTGCCCTTTCACATTTGATTGCATCTACAGACATTCACTCTAGACATCATCCATTTTTCGTCTCTGAACCATTGATGACACTATTATCCATACAACTTTTAAACTTTCTCTAGCAATTAGCCATCTACAATTATCCATTATTGACGCATCTACAAACGCATAAATTGAAAAACAACAAAATTGATTGTCATACTAGGGCAACTCAACTCACTGAGTACCAACGGTTTTTGCTATATCTACTGGAACTACATCTACAACCTCATCGTTCCTTTCAATACGACCATACTTATGCCCGGCAACGCCGGGCAATGTTACTAGTTTAATATTATAACCACTTTTAATATTAGGTTAAGCCCTAAATTGGAATTAGGGTTTAGGGTTAGGTTCCCATCTTAATAATTAATGATTTACATAGCTAATCTTAGTTTATGAATAATTAATGCACCATCAATTATTCATAGTGACGTGTCATGTATTTATACCCAAAAGGCATATAAATACATGGAATGTCACATGAACCATGTTTTGTCCAATTAGGGAAAACTCTAGTGTTAAGGAGCTGGCAAAAACATATGAAAGAAAAAGAGTTAACTAGCGGTAACGCAGGCTTGGGGAAGTGGCTGGGGCTGGTGCTGGGGGAGAGAAAGGAGTATGGGTAAATGTGAAGCTATACGAAGATATGTTTCGAATATAGATATTGTGAAATGTGTAGTGTGAGAAAAAGTGAATAGGAGCAATATTTTCTGAGGCGAGCTTGGGTTAACCCATAGGAGGAAAATTCAAAATTGACACAAAGACCATATTAATAAGAATTCAAAGCCCAAGTGCCATCTATTAATGCATATTGCATTTACAAATGATGCATCTACACAAGGAACTAAGAGAACCAACTTTCTTGAAAGAAATTGCAAACTGCATTTACAATAGCAATTGCATAGATAAAGGCTCAGGAAAACCTCCTTCTTGCAAATCCAAGATGAATGGAAATAAGCTAACAAAGAGCCTAGCTGTGGAAGGGTGGGACAAGATATCAACAAAGGAGGGGCCCAAGAGCGTTGATGAAGACAAATTTGGGGAGGATGATAGAACCAATCCCTCAAACAGATCGGTGCTAGCGGGCAATGCACAATTGCCCCACCTGGGTTCAATTCCCAGGGGTGCCCCCAAGACTACTATTACCAATATCTCTATGCACATGCTAACTCCCATTTTTCTTGCTTGACATTGCAGCAGCTTGCAGCAGCAGTAAGTTTAATCTGAAGCTTAACAGCTTTTTTCTGGTTAAAAACATTCTGCACCAAATATAAAGCAATGTAAGAGAAAAATGATCTAAATAAGAACGTCTGTGGCACTTGCGTCTGATGCTTCCTCAGCAAAGCTATCAAAACCTGTAATTATATTTCCATCCTGCTATAAGACAATGTACCGCGTCATGCGCAGCAATTTGGTTTCGCTAATATGGTAAAGGAGAAATGAGAAGTCTTCCTACACATATAACCAACATACTTAGAGCCAAAACTATTAAAGACAACAACAGATCTACATATTAGGTACCACTTCTGGATTTTTTTAAATCAGACGCTTGAGTAACTTTAACGTTATCAAAATACAGTATTAGTAGGGCACTAGTACACCTTAACTTTAATATGTGTAATTCTCAAAACCAATGCCAATAGTTGGTTAGGCTCACTTGGTAGTTACGATGCCTCTCCTTCATATACCTTTTTTCCCCTTTCATCTTCATCAGCTCATCTGCGTTCTCCTCTTGTGCACTTTCCCTTTGGCCTATTTGCCCACCCACCCACCCCACATCTTACCCTTTTGTCCTTTTCATTTTTATATAAATATGTAGCATAATAACAGGGGTTTTTTTTTGTGTTTTTGTACGCTTTTCACAAAGGTTTTCCTAAGATTTCATGGCGTATTCGAATAGATGTACTAATGCGTACATCTAGAGTGCACTATTTCTTAGTCGTTGATTTAGCATTTTTTTTTCAATAGTCCAACATCCAAGGGCTGAACATGCAAGCATAAAAAAAAAACCATTTTAGGGTTTTATTCCGTCTTCGATTCTATTTTCTTTTTGCACTCCTTAATCGGACGAGAGGTTGGGTCTGGTGGGACTGTTAAGGTGAAAGCCTGGTTGCCAGCAATGGCTTTGCAAATTTTTGCAATGGTGCAAAGATAGGGTTTGATGCCGGGCTCGACCAGGTCCTAGATCATTTGCTCGGGGCTATGAGCATGATGCGTGGAATGCGGGGACCGCACCACCACGGTCGGTACCTTGGCTCCGTTGCCCGATGGAAGATTGAAAGCTCAAGTCTACCGCTTTCGAATGGGCTCCCGGAATTGGCGCTTGCGATCAAAAAGTGTGGGCCTCTGCATGTTTGGTTGTTTACGAGCAAGAGCGATCATGAACATGCTTTGATTATATTTCAAATCTACCTTATCCATTGTCCCATGGCGGGATAGGCAATGCAAGAACCCTAACGTGGGTTTTCTTCCTTCTTTTCGCCTTTTCGCCATATCCATTTGACCTTCCGGGTTCTCTTTTTTACACCATTTCATCCCCTTTTTCGCCCGGTTTTTGTTAGTCCCTCCATCGCCCGGACCTGGCTCGGTTTTTGCATTTGGTCTGGATTACGTTGGTTTTTTTTTGCCTCCATATCTCGCCCGTTTTGATGTTCCCACAATTCAAGCGAGAAAGGGACGGATTTGGGCCTATTCTTCGCTCCAGGAGCGAGGGGATTGGCGGCTTCACGGATCGATGCATTTTATAATCCGGCTAATGGTTTGATGCGGTTTTGGAGTACCAACAAGGTTCAACATCTCTTTTTTGCCATATTTTATGGCCCTCAATGTTATGTCTGATCTCGGATTAATCGACTCCATAGCCATTTGTCCATTTGTTTGTATCTCGTTAAAAGCTCGTTGGCGTTCAACTCGGACACCGCCAAGCTTGGAAATTTCAATTCAGTTGAATCTAGCTTGCACCTTCCGATGCTTCTTGAAGGCTCGATGAAGAATCTTTGTCTTCTATGCGTATTTTCGAGGTCACTATTGTTCTCAAATCTTGCTTTCGATCTTATGCAACATCGGCTTTTCAAAAGGGTAAAATGAATTGTAATTATGGCATCGGTGGCAAGGGTATGTAAATAATCGTCAATAATTTGTTTTAGTATTACTTGGACAGTTTGAATTTAGCAATATTTGGACTTAGCCCCTATATAATTGTGCGTGTTTTGGATAACATGCAAGGATGTCATTTGCAAGGCAAAAAACAAAGGTAACGCTCTCACATGGAATCTATTAGGTGTTCATCCTACACAAGTCGTATGCCTACCAACATTAACCAAGACGACAAAAAGGTTGGAAGATGTTACATGCATCATATAAAGACTTGAATTGCTTTGCACTTTAACTTGCTTACAAGAAAATGCACGTTGTTTTAAAGTCAGTACTTTATCTATCTTTGTGTTCTTTCTTAGTTGGAAAACATTAGTTTTCTTATAATGCATTAAGTGCTTCTAAATTTAGTTAATCATATATACATTCCATGCAGATAATTTTGACATGGGTTTGCGGAATAATGTTTATTTTGTTTCATCATCATATGCAAGAAACACAGAAGATATCAAAATGGTATATTTACAATGAACTTTGCTTCTTGTCTATGAGTTGTATTATGTGGGCTATTGGTGAAAGATCTTCACATGATTTCTGTAGGCACAATGCTCTTGGGGTCGTTTTAGATCTACCCGAATATGATAAGTCATTCTTTGCTCTTAATGCATGCAATGGGAAAACACTGTGCATTGCTCTTGGGGCTGTTTAGATCCACCCTATGATAAGCCATTTCCTCCCATTCGTTGAACGCTTTGTATGGAACTAGATGTTTTCCCTAAGGGCCTGAATTTTTTTTTTTAATATAGCAACCAACAACTACCATTCATATTAACTTAAACCATTGCACAAGTATTTCTAATGTTATTACATGCATAAGTGTTTGTAAAAATAGTACGCGAAGTTATGCCATCCTTAGTGCCCAAACGCCTTTATTACGGCCCGAAGGGCCCAATTTTTTTTTATTAATATAAACATATAGCACATTAACAACCAACACATCACTACAATCAACATTATTTAACATAAACCATTGCATCCAACACATTTAAATTAACACCCCCCTAAAACCCCCTTTGGTTTGGGTGCATATTCACACGGGGGGTTACTCCGGGCATCGAGAGCTGTCAGATAGGCATATTTGCCCTTTATTCCTCGATCTGGACCGTACATAGCGATCCTCGTTTGTGGGGTATGCTTGTACAAATTTTTGTATACTGTATATTGAGATTTGCAAAATACTATAAGGTTTGAGGGAATGTACTTGGAGGTGCCCTTGTTAGATTTATGCTTTTATAATCCTCCAAGCCTTTGCGTTGGTCTCTTGCTTCTCACCCACCCACCCTCACCGCTTAGTGCTGATTTGTTGGATTTCGTGGGTTGCGTTCGTGTCTGGGGCTTTTCACCATTGGTTCATATGTGGAGACCCATTATATGCTTGAAGAGCCTGGGATTTGGGTCCGTGTCCTTTTGTGATATGGTAGACCCTACAGAAGACACAAGGGTGGTCTTTCAAAGATAAAAATACTAGCTACTAGTGTAGTCTCACTAATCTTAATGAATTCAACAAGTATTATTTGCTAGATCATTGCCCTCTTGCATATAAAGGGTTTGTATTCTTTCTTCGCTTTCTTCTTCCTCATCATCACATCCTTTTGTGTTCTCCTTCCTTCTTCCTTTTTTTAGCCGGATCTTCCCACCAACAACCCCATACTAGTAGCTTTTTGCTCAAGGTTGATCTTTGCCCACAACCTAGCTAATGGGACCCTTTACTTTACCTCTTGCTTGTTGCTAGACTCCGATTCCAAGCGTGTTAGACAGAACCTTGTGCTGGTGTTGTGATAATGTTTAGAGCCTTGTGCCTTGTACCTTGTGATTATGATAAGTTTGTTGGTGGAGCTTTGAGGCTTGAGCAGCATTAGCATTGTGGCTCATGTGTGGCTCTTGTGGCATTATGACTTTAGGAAAGCATTGTGGCTCATATTGTGTTGTAGTGGAGCATTGTGGCTCGAGCAGCATTAGCATTGTGGCTAATGTGTGGCTATTGTAGTGTGTTCCAGTGGAGACTGTGAGATCTTGACATGTGTGCCAGTGCATGGTTGTGATATTGGAGGCCCTCGTGCCTAGTACAGTTGGTTGTGAGATTAGTGCCCTTGAGTTAGTGGATGGTTGGAGATATTGTGAGCTCTATGCTTGGCATGTCATTGCATGCTTGTAGCTCTCATACTAATGTGCAGATTGAGAGGTTGGGAGCTTCTACTATTTCTTCGTGATTTGTGGTTGCAGGCCCATTCATCAAACTTTATTGTAGGAGAATAATCGAGCAGCATTGCAGACGTCTAGGAGTATTAGAGAATCTGGATTATCAGCTTTATTCAAGCCATCTTATACTCAATCGTGTTTATAGCCTATCATTGATTAGTGCAACTATTATCGTCAGGTTTTTCCTCAAAAATCCGAAAGGGCGAGGTTTTTTAATCCCGACTATAATGGTCTACACTTTCAATGCATTGTTGTACGTCAGAACACCATACAGTTGTAGACATTGTATAGCATTGTTGTACATTGTGTTATTTTAGTTGAGACACCCAGATGGGGCTTTTCTTTTAGTTTTTTGCTCCTCATGAGTTGCTTGCTGGTTTTGAGAATTGAACTTATCTTCGTATCACGATAAGAAAATAAGTTTAATTCTCAAATTATTGCCAATAGTTGGTTACGCTCACTTGGTAGTTACAATGCCTCTCCTTCATATACCTTTTCTTCCCCTTTCATCTTCATCAGCTCATCTGTGTTCTCCTCTTATACATTTTCCCTTTGGCCTATTTGCCCACCCACCCTCCCCACATCTTACCCTTTTGTCCTTTTCATTTTTAATGCTGGGCTTTTCGTGAAGTATAAGTTCCAAAATTAATGAAGATTGTTGATTTAAGTGGAGAGCATCTAAAGAGCAAAAGATGTATTAAGTACAATGTTTACTGTCTGAGAAATGCATCATTTGTAACACTGGCTCAAGCTTTTTCTTCTTCTTCTTCTTATTCTTCATAGAGCTAGAAATTTTAGTGACTATGTGTGACAAAGTACATATAAAATGTGTATTTGAGAATTCTAAAACTGGCATATGGTGTTATTAATTTAGGCAATCTATAAAGTTGTAGGATTGAACATTTATAATAATATTCTCTATGGAAAATAATTTGAGCATTATATTGTGTATATGCTTTGAATTTTGACACTTTTTGAGTTCAAATTGTAATATTTATAGTCCAAATCAACCAAGAATTCACTTCTCTAAATGATAGCAATTTTTTTTCCATAGCATGAATGATGTGAACAAAGTTTCTTGTGATCCTTGTAGCATTTGGCAAGCAAAAATATTGCTTATTTAAGCAGTTATATGGAGGCCTGTGAGGCCTCAGTATTGATACTTTACTTCGGCAACTCTCCATGGAATATAAAAAAAAGATAACATCACATGGTCAATGATGGAAAAAATCAAGCAAGAATTCACACGACATCTCTTATTCGTAATATTAATAATGCAACAAATTGGCATCTTTGCCCTTGAACAAGACATCTTAACTTGTATTCGTCATAAATATCTTGGCCTATATCATATAAAATACCACAACAGAACATCGCATGTAGCAAAGAGGTTTTAAGTCATCTGAACAAAGTTTAGATTGCATGTGCTTATAACTACAAACAGAGAAATACAATGATGGGACCCATTTATTTTTTATGAAGAATAGTTCCCATATTTTAACTCGAGAAAATGATCTTCACATTATGGTGGTGGTGAGCCAAATTTTTACTCACCCCATCCTTCATGCTATCTTCTTAAAAGAAGCGAACTTTTTTCGTAGAGCATAGACATTCTCTTGATAGACCTGAAGTTGAAATCACACTCTTAGAGAAAAAAAAAGAATAGGTGTTTAAAAGTGCTTCATACCAGCATTTCAAGCAGCAAGAAAATGCGACTTCGCAAAAAATTAAGATCACTATTATTTGCAACACCTCATCGGCCAGTAGTAAGAGCCCTTCATCCTCGCAAAATTGCAATCACTTCTGGTTTTCTTCAGAGAGAACCTGCAACCATCAGCACCTAAGTATGTTTTCACAAAACTAACAAGTAATTTCAATGCAAACACATTAGCTGTCATATATCATGCCAATCCAACATATGGATGTTCAAATTCTCGTCAATGCAGCCATTACAGATTGTATACAATCATATTTACAAACAAAAATCTTTGTGCTGAAGGAGGTAGGCACCTGATCAGTAGGATTTCCTGATCATTTCTTGAATACATTGGCATGCTTTCCAGCATAAACCATGTTAGAAGTTGCATTGTAGACTCCAGTCTAGTTCCTGCAGTTCTCCCAGAAAAATGCCTCAGCAACATGAATCTTTGAGTTTCATAAGCCATTAATGTATCATGGTGCGCCTTTGGATAAGACTGGCCCAATGTCTTCTTTTCCCTGGGTTCTATGTGAGAACAAGAATCAGGGCTGGATGCCCACACCAACGGGAAAATCTAATCTCCAATAGAGGGTGAAATCTTTTATCTGGATGGCCGTATCAAATGCTCATGTCCTCATATTTGAAGCTTTAAATTCGAAGAAGAATCGAAAAACAAAGGAATGCAGACTCTGGCTGAACAACTTCGCACACATGAAGACGCTTCTCTCTCATTTGGCAGAAGTAATTTCAAGCATGATTCGCTAGAAAAGGCACAGAAAAACCATAGCAGAAAATAAGGCTTAGGGGATGAAAATGAGGGCTCTGACTTTTACTTCTTGCTCCTTCATTATTTACAGAAAAGGGAGAATAAGATCTCCTTCACTAAATGCGAACATGCAGGAACTAAATAGACAAAGGCACGAACCTAATGCCATTTAGTAGCTTTGAGATAAGTTCCCATATTAGCTTTTCATCCTCCGCTACCATGTCATCTCTTTTGAAATGACTATTGTGCTTTCATAGTACTAAGTTTTATTCTTTTGGAAACCACTAACAGTCACACCCTTGGGATCAGGCCCCTTCCTTTCCTCTTGTGGGTCCTCCTCCACCGTATCTTCATGCTCCAGATCTTCCTTAATAGTGAAGTTATTTACACTTGCCTAAGACCTTTAGGACAGGATCCTTCTTCGATTTGCAAGAGTTTGTGGATGAACAGGGCCACGCATTTTTGGTCATTACCTTATAAGCTGTTGCAGAGTGTTTGGATCACTAAAGGAGTATCTTCCTCTTCTAATGTTATGGTGCAAGAAACAGGGGCACCTGACTCGACTAAGCCCAAGTTAAGATTAAGAATACTTCCTCTCATTGCGATTATAATGCTTAGCCCCTCCAACCTCAATCTTCAATTGGTGAGAACGCATCCTGAACTGTCTCATTGAAAACCTCACCTTATTTGGGAGGTTTACATTTAAGTACTCGGGTCTTATATTGAAACCGTCGAAGAAAATGATCCAAATAAATTCTCTTTCTGTGGGCATTCAGCCATGTATTTGAAACGTAAAGTCGTCCCAGATCATGCCAAACAAGTTGGTTGTCCTGTTGCTGATTCATCTTCATATTAGGGCGCTGTAAATAAAAAAGTCCAAAGAGACAAACAGTTCAGTAGTCCTGACAAATCAGCATATCCCACCTTGATCATCCAAAAGAAACCAAGGGAGTTCATCTGCCTCTCTTGCATGTTACCAAAATGGAGTAATCTATGCATATAAGACACTACTTGAAAGGCTACTTCGAGCCATTAGCTTTGAATTCAGCAACTAAAATTAAGCCTGATAAGATGTCTTGTTAACTTGGAAGGCAAGAAGGCCAAGTGAACAAAATGAGACGGGGGTTACTTACTATCTTAGGAGTAGCCAGATAAGATGTCTTATTACTTTGAAGAGAAGACTGTGAGACAATGGTCAAGTAAACAAATGGGTTACTTACTCAGCATGTATCCTGGTGTGAAGTAAGTTCCCCTTCTAAATCCATACATTTATCCTTTTCCAGTTTCTCGTCAGCTTTAGTATGCCCAAGTGTTTCTCCACAAGATGTGCCTTCCAACAAGATGAAGGAGCGTGGACATGGAATACTTAAAGCACGTGTCCAAAAAAACTATACGCCCTACCAAATAACATAAATAGGCATGCATCAGTCCTAAATTTCCATACCATTAAGTAATTAGAAGCTATGTACAACAGTTTTGCAGACAAAAGTTTGTCCTCTCGACTTATTCTACTATTTGTCACTTATGGACCTAAGGGTCTGACGAGATCCAAAGCAATTTCAAACACAATTAATGTTTTTATTTGCACCAAAATCAGCAAACGAAATATTCAAACAATAAAAGCTCCCATAACCCCTATCTAAAAGCTTTACATAGTAATGAACAATAATTATGAAATAGGTAAATATGAACAGAATTAACGTTCCTCAAAGACTAAACTTCAAAAACAGATAGCATATAGATTTACCACAGGAAGTCTTCAAACTCTAGCTTCCTGAAAGAAGGAATAAAATATCAGCATGTGTTCGAAGGGCTGGTAAAGTGCCATCATGCTGCAGATATCAAATCAGATACATGACTGACTAGTTCCATAAAAAAGCATGCCTGAAGAAGTTCAAACTGAGTCCTAATCTATCCTATGCATATTCTAACACCACTTGATGCCGCTGAAGTAGCAGAAGGACCTTCTGTGGCATGCCAGTCCATAATAAGCTCACATTAACAGTTAGTAGATTGAGGGTCCATTCACACCTGCGGTTAGGTTAGGTTAAGTTAGCAATTTTAACAGCTATTAGCTTCACACTACACGTTAAGTTTGGACTTGGTTAAGACATTTGGTTAATGGCTGTTAACTATTTTTTAACGGTAAACCCTAACCCACTCATCCCTTCACACGACACATAATGGTTAACGCCCAGTTAACGCAAAATTAACTGACGTAAAAATTTTAGACCAAATTTTAACAAAAATTATATTGACCTCATCGAGGTCATTTAGGTCCAGTTAACGACGACGGCGATGGCGATGCGAGCTCCACCTGCTCGAGGAAGCAATCGAAGTGCACGTGGACGAGATGGCCGTAGTCGAATAGCTCATGCTCATGGACAAGGTCGTGGAAGTGCCGATATGCAGGGGTATGGAGATGGACAAGTCTCAAATGAGGAAGAGGTAAGCGGATTGAATTTTGAATTCTATATTGCAAGGAATATTGGATGACATTTCAATTTCTTCTTCTGTATTCAACGCTTGAAGTTTTTTTAAGGTTGGGTTCTGTTTTGGGTTCTGTTTAAGGTTGGGTTCACATCATCTTTAATGCTTCAATTTTTTCTTTACATCCTTCTGAGTGCTAAAATTGTGTTCTGCCTTAGGAGTTGGCCTTATAGCCTACTGTAGTATCTTTGGGACTGGTCCCAGCAAAGCATTGCGGCAGCCAAAAGTGATTTATCCCTTCGTAAGTGTGAAAAACTGAGACTAGAACAATGCACTTGGATATTGGCCCCTTTGACTCTTATCCCTTAATCTGATGTGTGAAATTATCCTGATGTTGCTCAAATATTGCTCAAATATTGCTCAGTCTATAGCCCAGATGTTGAATCGGGCACTTGTGGCTACTTGTTGCCTTGCCATGGTCGAAGCTAGCAGGCAACGTATGGTACATATCTTAAGGATTTATGGGGATAAGCTATCAGAAAAAAAAGCTTCAGAATTGAAAAAGCAATTGTTGCATTCTGTAGGACCCCTCTTCTTTGCTGCTTCTAGTTAAGGAGTTGTTAGCACCCCTCTTACTGTTGTGGCATCAGGAATGGCTAGATGGCTGGAGCTATATAGTGGAGTTATGATGATTAGGGTTCTTCTTAGTTGGTTTCCAAATATTCCATGGGAGCGCCAGCCCTTTGTGGCCATCAGAGATATGTGCGATCCATATTTGAATTTGTTCAGGAATCTCGTACCGCCAGTGTTCAATGCACTTGATTTGAGTCCCATGTTGGCATTTATGATGCTTGAAACACTTGCATCTATACTGAATGGTGTTGCACGACCTGGCTAAGCTACTCATGTAATGTACAATTATTTTTGGGTTCAATTGTACTGTTTATGGTAAGCTAGGATCCAATTAGCAAAAAGACTGAGTTCAGATTTCCTCATGGGGTTTTTGTATCTGAATAATGGAATAATATACTGCCAGATTTGGTTCTACTATGTGTTTCAAACCTTTCCGTTTTGCTGTTTAAAGCTTTCCATGGCTCTTGTTAAGTCAGTGAATTTTCCAGATTTTAACAGTAGTGCTTGAGAGTGATATGACCGTAGTGCTTGAGAGTGAGATTTTAACAATAGTGCTGAATGTTGCGAATATTATTCTTACTGCTGCAACCACAGCCAGCATCTTAGTCTTTACTTGTATCGTCTCTATAGCATGCAGTCCTTAAGTTTGATTCTCATAGTAATCTCAGTTTGGGCCTGCTTTGCTCATACAATTACGTTTGTAGCCATTGCACATCAATTTGGAGGATGCATCGGACTCTTCTCATGCATCCGATGGATTCCAAAAAAGAAAGAGAGCAACAAAGAGACAAGGATGTTAGTGGAGTTTAAAAAGAATAAGAATAAGAATAAGAATAGTTTTTTTTTTTATCGTCCACTGAGACCAATCGGCCTATGGGACCCGAAGGGCCTTAACAAACTTATTCTTGTCAAGGGTTAAAAACCCGCCCGGAAGGGTTTCGAGGGAAAACCGTGGCGATAATAAGAATCTTTATCAAAGCGTATAAGTATACATCATCATGAAATAAATGTGTATGTACATGTCAAGTGCGTGCCCGAGGACATAGCTGATCTCGCATGTCCATGACCTCCTGAAGGTATGATCCTAGCACCCGTACGGATGCCGTGCTCAATGTCACATGTAGCGGCTGGCCAGGCCTGACCAACTCTGCATAGCGTGTCCGAATTTTGATCATATGCTGGGCAACTTTGAAGGGTATGAGATTCATCTTCAATGACTCCCATTTGGCAGCATTGATGAAGAGCACCGTCGGCGTGGCTCACCAATCCATCTGCCTGTCTCAATTCGAAGATGATGTGCCCCTGTGCGAATGGAGGCAATGAGTCTGCGTCTTTTCATGGGCAAGTGGGTGCGCAGGTAGCATTGTGGGCCTCGTTCCAATGTGGGATTTATGTGGCGGGTAGTGTCTTTGTCTTGACTTTGTTCAAGGGTGTTGGCATCCCAAAGCTTGGCTTGATGAAGCAAGCGTCAAGATATTGCCTCAAGCTATGGCGATCGCCTCTGTTTGCACATGTATGCACTGTGCTCCGCACATTCCATCTAGCCATCCATTGAGCTCTCTTTTCCCTCCAGCCCAGGGCCTTGGCGTTATGGCCCCATTGCCATGATATAAGCTAGTTTTGGGAGGCGAGCATCGTCCATGTTGACCACCTTCTGAAAATAGACAATGTGGCGATCAAGGGCAGCCCTCACGAAGAGGCAAGAATCCTGTTTCTGCTGAGTAGAATTTGATATGGGACTGTGGACTTCACCCCTAGTGCTTTCGTACCAAGAAGGCTTTACTTTTGCTCCAAGTCATTCCAAGTAGCGAGGGATACTATTGGGCCCCATACTTCAACCCCCATAAAGGGCGGGCTCCACTAAGACTTTGAGCAGGTGTGGCCCGATGGGTCCAATCATACAACTCAGCTCTATGACTATTGTTTTGCATTGCATATAGTGCTTTCCAGCCCGCCGTAACTTCGTGGCCGTATGGATGTGTCCCGGTGCATAGTAGACGGAAACTCCACTCCCAAATATTTGTATGTGGATGCTACTTCCACATTACGCCCTCGATAGCGGAAGGAGGGATCCTCGGTACATCGTGAAGATGATATGAAAACCACCTTAGTCTTGGCCAAGTTGGCCAGCGCATCGGTCGATTAAACGACAAAATGTGTCGGGGCATCGAGATGTTGTTGCATGTCTGCTGGTGTGTAAGCTAGGAGGTCCACATCATCGGCATATATTAAGCGCTTAATGATGCGGTGGGGAAGGTGAGCCCGTGCGCCCCCATTATCGACAAGCCAGCTCTCCAATTGATCAATGTAAAGCCCAAACAATGTTGGGGAGAGAGGGCATCCTGGCGAACCCGATACTACTATCAAATGGTTGGCTTGTCATTTTAACCGAGCAGAGCATCTTTCATAAAGCACGTATAATTGCATTCTCGCAAATCTACCGAACCCCCAAATTGCCGCAATCTTGCCCATAGTTTTTCCCGAGGCACAGTGTCAAATGCCTTTGCAAAATCCACGCGAAGCAACAATATAGATCCCGGCGGCGGTTCCTGCTGTCTTCAACGAGCTTCGCAATGTGAAGATGTGGTCAATGGTTGAGTGTCGAGTGCGAATCCCCGCACGGGTGAGGGCCCGTATCTCTGCCTGCCTACCTTGCCAGTCAGCTTCTTTGCTTTCGAGAATCCCGGCAAGCAATTTTGCAAAACACCGAATCGACCATGATTGTTCGGTAATTGGCTCAAGCGATCGCGGGTCACACCCTTATAGATGGGAACAACTCGCTATTGGTCCACTTGCATCGGGAAGCCTTCTGTAATGCCTTGTTGAACAAGGCGGTCAAGACTGGTATTATGGGCGGCCTGCCCGATTAAGCAATTACTCGGCATGCCATCGGGTCCGGGGCTTTCCCATTGGCAAGGCAGCAGTAAGCCTTGTTCCACGTCCGAATCGTGATTTCCGCCGGGCTTTCTTGCGGGGGTAATCTTTGCATGTGCACCACGAGGGTCGTATAGGCTGTTGCAAGTATTGCCTCCACGCTTTCGGGGTGATGTTCCACGTGGGCTGTCGGCTTTCTAAGAACCCTTAGCGAGAAGGTCACGGGTGACGTTCGGAGATAAAACATTTCCCTTTGATGTCTTTGCAATGTACGGCTTTCTTAGCTTTAAGGAAGGCGGTGCTTGTCACGACCGCATGTGGGCGTAAAAGCGAGTGCGTGACTTGGCGAACCCGGCGTTTGTGTTCCTTGCACTCTGCATCAAACCATTGATTACGTGGGAAGGTTGTGTTCCTGGAGGTCCGTCATGCGGGCGGCTTATCCCAAAGCATCTCTGCCGCTTGCCATCCCTAAGCACATCGGTCGGTAGGCTGTGCATTTGCTCTAGTGTAGGATATTGCAAAAATTTACGCCGGGTCATCTATAAGCATCGGGCATAAGCCCCGCGTATTCATAATCCAATCGCAGGTGAGGCATGTGAGGAGCTGTAGCCGCGGGGGTTCGCACAACACGCCAAGCCAACTTCAAGTAAAGTGGTAAATGGTGCGAAATGGATCTCTTCATCCCTATTAGTTGTTCCCCACGGAAGTGCTCGGCGACATGCATATCTGCTTTCGGGCACCCGACACATAGTCCACCACACTAGATCCTCCCCACGGTTTTCTGTCTACAAGTGCTCTTGCGGGTGGGCGGCCATTTGTGCCGATCCATTGCAGATTACAGGGTCAAAGATACCACGAGCAAAAGCAATTGTCTACCATAGCGTGTGACACGATTGTCATCGATGTCAAATTGTGGCCAAAGCTTCGCGGGGGGCCTTGGTGCAATATATCATCGATCAAGGGATCAAATCTCATGGGTTGTTCTACCCGGTCGCGGCGCATTGAAGTCTCCAAAGAGTATGACATTTGCTAACCTGCTTATCTTTGTTGTATGTCATCATATAGATCGACATAGGGGTCCAGCCTATCCACATCAGAGTGGGTGTGATAGAAGTTTCTGCATGTGGAAAGTAGCGGTACGCCACAAAGAGGGGTCTGCTTTGCGGTTTTACTGCGCATCCACAAGTACCGGTTGTGCTTGTGCATCTTGAACAAAGGAAACCGACCGTGCCAAGGCGTTCGATAGTAGCGAGCAACTCCCCATGCCCCGCTTTCTGTGCAATCATTGAAGATTGAGTAGCGCCCGGTATCTGGCAAGTCGGGTATCCTGTGGTCCTGCATGCTCCCATGTTTCCATAAGGAAGATCAGATCCATATCTGCAGCGAACAGAGTTGAGACTATCTCCCTTCTCGCCATGGGAAGCCCCTCGACAATTCCGAGGAGACCAATCGAGGCACAATTCCTATTTGTCGGCGAGGGCGGCATTTGGGGTTCGGTGGCGGCGCCGAAGGGGATATAAGCGGAAGCGACTGAGATGTGCGAAACAACGAAGATGAAGCAACTTTGAGCAGCGTCTCGCGGCTATGCGAGCAAAGAAGTGGCATGGTCGGGGGCTGCTGGAGGGTTAGCGAGGATTAGCGGCGGCATTTGGCGGCGAAAATTTGCATCTTACCTGCGAATCAGTCCTGCGGCTCCTCCACATGCGAATGCTTTTAACTTTGGCCAACTTCGTGCTGCGGTCTTCTTGTTGGGCTGGGGTCAGTCTCGGTCAACATACAAAGGCGGTTCCCTTGTTTGCCTACCGCATAGGATAGCCGCTTTCACTTGCGCATCTCGTCGCGTGAGCGTGACTACAGGTGTGGGCGATGCAGGCCAAGCCATGGCATCTCGCCCTAATATGTCTTGGGCACGGAATGTCATTCGAGCAAGAATCAACATTTGGAGCGGTTAATGAGGTCCTCCTCTGCCTCTTACAATCGGGCCCACGTACCACCACATTGTGGCTTCTCGCCTCGGCTCACGGAACTCTCGATTTTTGGGTCAATCCTTCCCGGCACATGGGGAGTTGTTTGTTGTCGGTGGAGCATAGGTACGTGGCCTACGTTGGGGCGGGGGTGGCATAGAGTGGCTTGGGGTGCGATGTGAGCGGTCTGGGCGACACCTTGCGGACTCTTGGGCGGAGTGGGGCTGCCGTGGCGGTATAGTGGTCTCTCCTTCATGAAGCCCGGGAGCTTAGCTCCTGCTGAAATTATTCTTTGCCTTTTCAATTCACGCATGCACGGCGCAATTGCTCATGAGCCTGCATTGAGGCCCTTGCCTTGTTCGATGATGGCTGCCCTCGGCTCCCCGCACCTTCCAGATCTCGGTGCGGGCTATGCTCCAGTTCTCGCAGCGAGAGTCCGGCATAGGGTTCATTGCAGAGGCCACTTCTTGTGTCTCAACCCTAGTTTGAAGGGCTCTCAATTGTGGTAGGCTCTCTTCAAAAGCGACCTGAACTTTTAAGCATCCGCGATGGCGGCCTCCTCGACCTCGATTGAAGGCGGAGATGGTTGCCATTGTCTCTTACTCAACCGTTGCTTTTCTGTGTCATGGTTTCAATGGCGGTGGACATGGAATCCATCGCGGGCACACATGTCGACAAGACTCTTCTTGTCCTACGCCTTTGAGTGCACTAGGCGAAGGCCATCTTCTAGATCTTTGTATCTGGGGTCTCCATGCACGAAACTCTGTTGTTTTTGGTAGCCAGTTGCTTCTTGAGCAATTTGGGTGCGGAGGCCTGCATTTCCTCGCCAAGCAAGCAATTCGAGCTTTGTTGCCCTCTGCCATTGCTTGAACTTTGTTTCCGGTGCTCCTCAAGCACTTTGGTTTGGTGGTGGTGAAGCCCGGGATCTGACTTGCGCTAGGCTAGAGTATCTGTCATAGGCTGTCGAGCTATATTTGTTGCCGCGAGACTTTGCCAGCGCTTCTCTTTTCAATGTGCACCTATCAATTTTGCGGTGTCATCACAGTGCGCGATTGGGGATGGCATCTATGTACTCTCCCAATAGAAGTTTTGCTTTGCCATATCTGCGCTAGGTAGAGGGGCTTTAGCGTATCGCACCATCCACATGCATATCCGTGGGGTTGGATGAAGGGGCCTTGGGGCTCGTCCGACTCTTCTATCAATGGAGTTGCCATGAATAGGGTGTCACCCTCTGGGCGGCTTGTCCGAAAAGCCTCCAAGCACTTTGATCACGCGCTGGCTCTCGTCCCTTCTGGGCCGCCCGTCCGAAAGCTTCCACGCGTCGGCGGGCGGTAGCGGGCTTCCAAGTGCAAGAAGCAAGTCGCGAGGCTCTTTCACCTTACGAGACACACAATAGAAGTGTTCAAGTGCATAAATCAAAAACGCGACCTCAACTTCAACCTCGCCACCTTACGGACACTGTCTGAAATGAAACCTCGTCCCTTTTACTGGGCCCCGTCCCAAAGCTTCCATGTGTCGAGGCAAAGCAGGGCTTCCAAGTCAGGTTTTTTTCACCTTCACAGACACACATGCGAAAGTGTTCAAGTGCATAAATCAAGCGCAAACCTCAAGTTCAACCTCTGCCACCTTACGGACACACTTGTCCGAAAATGAAAATAAGCAATGGTTTTCCCTCTTACGTGACGCCTGCCTCGCAAGGCTTTTTAGCATGTAAATGCTTTAATCCAAGGTGATTGGATGGTATCACACCCTTTGAATCCTGCCTTAAAATCGGGTTGCAAAAACTGGCTGTTTTCTCCTCTCAGATCTTAAGCAAATGTGGATAAACCATATGTCTTTAGAATCATCACAGAACAAGCATTCTAATGATATGATTGCTCCCAAAACAGAGCTGCAGATCAATAGATATGAAGAAAAGTATATAGTGCTGAAAAATAGAACAATGGAAACCCTAAATCCAGCACTGAAAATATGTTGTTTTCACTCTGAAATCCTGTTCAAACATCAGCAACATAAAATATCTTTGAAATAACTTTGAGAGAGCTCTCCAAAGATATAAATTTCGTCAGAAACCGAGTCACAGAGAAATAGATATGAACAAAAATGTAATATGAACCACAAAGCGGTGGTGCAGGCTGAAAATCTGTGTTTTTGCTATGGAAACACCATTCAAACACATGCAAATCACATACCTTCAGAAAGATCTCTGAGGGAGCTTTCCAACGCGATAAATTTCAGCTGAAACGGAGTTAAAATTCCCCAAATATGATAAAAAATATGTGGACAATACCACGAGCACTTCAGGGTTTTTTGTGCCCTCAATTTGCAGCCCGAAAATCTGAGTTTTTGCTGAGGAAATAGTATTAAAAACACATACAGATTACATACCAATAGGAAGAAATCTGAGATGGCTTCCCAACGCAATAAATTTCAGCTGAAACAGAGTTCTTGATCTCCAGATATGATCAAAAGTGGGCAGCACCACCAACACTTCAGGGTTTTTTGGGGCCCCCATGGCTAGCTCTAGAGGGTGCTTCAGCGAGGGACAAAATGGAAACAGCAGCATCAAGATGGAAAAAGATTTCTGAAAAGATGGCAGAAATAGGTTTTGACGATAGGGATCTCGATGGCTGCAGGCTCAAATATGAGAATCTGATTGGGGAATACAAAACTGTACATGATTTCAGCAAGAAGACTGGTATGCCAGAGTATTTTTCACTAACTAAAATTGAGATGAAAAAAGTTTATAACCTTCCGGTTATAGACGAGACAATATACAAGCTTTTGGATTCATTCCAGTCCTCTAGGCCTGTAATAGAACCACAGTTCACTGCAGATAGTAGTAGATCAGTAAGTGAAGGTAGCCACCAATTGGTTTTTATCACCAATTGGTTTTTTTGTTTTTAGATACAGTATTCTCTGGCCTAGTTGGTACAGTAGCAGGGGTGAACATACTTCTGTTTTTGGACAGGCATAGGATTCACTACAAAGTGAAACATAGGACAGGCAAATGCAATGGGAGAAAAAGCTCGTTTCTGATAAGGTCATGTTCATCAATATGTTAAACACATCTGCTACTCTGGCAGCATTAGAACATGGGAAACAACTCCATGCCAGCATTGTGAAATCTCAATATAAGTTTGATGCATGGGTGAATAATGTTGTTATTGGCATGTATGCTAATTGTGGAAGCATGCAAGATGCTCTGCAGGCTTTCAATGGCATGGTAGCAGTAGACGAAGTTTCGTGGAGTATCATGATCACAGCACAACATCTGCCCAGTATGGTAATGGAAAGAGAGCATTGAAATTGCTTAATCAGATGCAACAGGTGGGTAAAAGGGCTGATAATATCACCTTCATTAGCATACTCTCGGCATGTAGCCATGGAGGCCTAGTGGATGAAGGCCATCAATATTTTCATGCAATGATTGGGGACTATGAGATCATGCCCAATCAAGACCATTTTGCATGTGTTGTTGATATTCTTGGCCGTGCTGGTCATTTAACAGAGGCAGAGAACTTTATCAAGAGGATGCCTTTTGAGCCAGTTAGTGCACTATGCACCTGGTGCTGCGCTTGTTGTGTCATGCACTTGCTACTTTGCACCCAAATTGTCATGTAAATACACCCTATACTGCTCCCCATGGTCGTTCACATTAACATAGAGGTCCCTGATTTTAAACCTGCACTACACAGACCTATCATAAACCTAGACCATCTGATGTGCTCCAACTTTCTTAGAAGTCTACCATTGTTGTTGCAGAGACCAACGTTAACCCAGGTGCCATGGTGCACACTTAACTTTACTTTTATATTGCATTATGCTCCTTGTGTTGCCCTTCTTGTACCATGCATTTGCTGCTTTCCAGCCGAATTGTCTTGCAAATACCTACATACTGCTCCATATGGTCGTTCCCATTAACACAGACGTCCAAAATTTGATCTCATTCAAAACACTTAGACCCCCCTTTTTTTTTCCAAAGGTGCCTTTTGTTCAGCCTTAGCCTGTGTATAGTTCCTTGTACCATCCAACAGGTCGTGCAACCATTATTAGAAGGGTCCACTTCCCTTTCCATGTATAGTCTGTTACCATGATAGATTGAGGCGTCGCTTTGCATTAAATTTGTGCTTAGGTCAGAGCCAATATTTGGCCATAGCCCTATGCCTATACCTCTCAAACTGTACAAAACCGCAATGGTATCATCTGTTCAGCCTTAAATTGTTTACAGTTTCTTGTATCCTCCAACAGACCATGCAACCATTATTAGAAGGGTCCACTTACCTTTCAAAGTATAATCTTCTACCATGATAGACTGAGGCAGCGTCTTGCATTAACTTTGTGTTTAGATCAGAACCAATATTTGGCCAAAGCCCAATGCCTATACTTCTCAAACTGTGCAAAACTGCGGGTTAATTTGATATATATATTTGAGCCAGTTAGTGCAATATGACTAGGGTTGAATCTATTTTATTGAAATACTGTAATGGGTTGGAATCATGCCTGGTTATTATTTGTGTTTGGGCAATTGTGTTGGACTCTGTTTTTTGTAGCATGAAGGCTGGAAGGTTGAACAGTACTATCTTTACAGGGTGTATCTCAGTAGTGATTGATAGTTAAAGAATAATTTTGACAGAATTTACGCTTCTCTATGCTAACATGTGATTGTTATTTTTTGTTTTGCAGCTGGTGCAATAGATTGTACACACTTTGAAATAATACAACCTGCAGGTCCCGATGGATTTGATTACTATGATAGGAAATGTAGATTTAGCATCATAATGCAAGCAATATGTGATACAAAGAGAAGATTTCTTGATATCTTTTGTGGATATCCTGGGTCTGTGCATGACGCTAGAGTATTAAGAAATTCAAGACTTGCGAGAAGAATTGAAGAAGGCCAGTTGCTCCAAGAACCTGTTGTGAACATTGTTTTCAGGAGGGAGTTAAAACCGTACTTCTTGGGAGATAACGGTTATAAGTGCTCTTCGTGGTTGATGTCGCCATACCAAAAGGCTCCTAGACTATTAACACTTGCTGGTAAGTTAATCTTAGCTTCTTTTTGCCTTCATGAGTGTTTTGTTTTTTATGATAACACATTATTGTATGGGCTGCTATGTTGTAGAGGATATTTTCAATAAAAAGTTGAAAAGAGGACGTTTATATATTGAGCAAACATTTGGGTTGTTGAAGGGCAAGTTCAAATGCCTTGACACAAAGTTAAGGATGAAGCCTATGTATGTCCCGACTATAGCTCATGCATGTTGCATCTTGCACAATTTATTGATTGATAATGGCGAAGCAAATGTGGAGGAGGAGTTGGAACAAATCAGACTTCAAGGGCTAGTAGAAGATGAGAATGAAGACACTGAAGCTGAAGATACTGAAGTTGCAAATGGTGAGAATCAAGACATTGAAGCTGAAGACACTGAAGTTGCAAATGGACTCGAGATTAGAGAATCACTAAAAGAGTATCTAGTGTTCACGTGAGACAGGTAAGTCTGACATGAAACAGATTAGTTTGTGAGCTCATTAAATATGTTGGGCTGCTTGTTTACTGCTTGCATTGCTGATTTTGTTATTATATCTCTATCAGGGATACATGATTTGCAGACTAGGACTCTGCCTATCAGGCATGTTGGAGTAGAAATAGAGGCCTGTTTATGTACGTCCGTGCTTGTTTCCTTGTATCATGGACATAGCAATCCTTGAATGAAGAGAATAATTGATTGCTGCCTTTTCTTATTTCGCATAACTGGTCTCTTCAACCTTACGAATTCTTTGTTGCTTCTAATTTCGGTTCTTTCATTGTCTTTTACTTGATTAATACTTTGAATGGCTGTAAAAAGTATATATGTATTTATGTGCATTGTCAGCTAATGTGAAGTAACTATATGCATTCGATTGCATTGTGAAGTAACTATAGGCATTCGATTGCATTGCTGGTTAAGTTAAAATTATAAACTTAACTGAAGATATATCTGAAAGCAGTTTGGTTAAGTTAAAATTGTAACTTAACCGAAGGTTGGTCTGAAGGCAATTCTGTTAACATTGCAGTTAACAGTAACTTAATGTGTCATGTCTGAACAACCACCGATGTAAATTGTTAGGTTAAAAATTGCCAAACTTAACTGTGCTGGTCTGAAAATAATTTAGCACATCGTAGTTAGGTTAAAAGATTTTATTGAAACCTAACTTTTTTAGGTGCGAATATAATTGTCATAGTTAAGTTTAACAAGCTAGTTAATTTTTCTTAACTAAACTTAACCTAACTGCCGGTGTGAATGGCCCCTGACCCATATGCTCATGAGATTTTATAGGCCGACTTACTGTTCCTGACGAGGTAATGCTATAGACTCACAATACGGATGGCATCTCATAATACCAAGGAATAAAGAATAAAATCCATTGTTAGATACCTGCTGGTATGTTTGGAAGCCTTCAAAATCAACAATGCCGAGAAAGCCACTGCCAACGTGAAAACGTGATAGCCGGAAGATCTAGATAGAAGAACCTGGAAGAGCAAGAAATGTTTTTTTTAATCAGAGCATCGAAAGACACAAAAGAAATTGTGCCAAGAGGGAAAAACCATTTTCAATTTGCTTGCTTTTCTTTGCCCGGCACCAAAAGACAAAAAAAAAATCGTGCCAAATAACCCTAACCATCTCGCATTTCCCCTGAAGTTTTTGGAAAACTCTTGAACCTACAAAAGCATGAAACATCAGGAAAAACAAATCCGTCTCGAAAGAAACCGTTTCCATTCAATCTTACCCGCCCACCTAACAAAAAAAACATCAAAGGCTAAAACTGCGCACAGATTATCCCAAAACTCCATTAGTATTATATATAGATAGATGATCCTTGCCTTGTTGGAGGTGCCCTTGTTAGATTGTTGCTTTTATAATCCTCCAAGCCTTTTCATCGGTGCATCTTCATCTCTATGCTTGTGCGTTGGTCTCTTACTTCTCACCCACCCACCCTCACCACTTAATTAGTGCTGATTTGTTGGATTTCGTGGGTTGCGTTCGTGTCTGGGGTTTCTCACTATTGGTTCATATGTGGAGACCCATTATATGCTTGAAGAGCCATATTAAGAACCATATTACCATTCCTTTTCTTCCCAGCTTCATCCATAACCTATTTTCCATGCACATACTAGAGGAGACATCAGACATCAGTATTTTCCATGCACATACACCGGAGACATCAGACATCAGTATGTCCACAATGATCCCCGGTAGGCCTTACACACTAGAGGGATCGTTCAAGAGTCAGAACACGAATCTCCTTATAAGCCAGTCTGGCCCATTCACCCACAACCAGGCAAGGTTCTTGTACACAGGCCGAATTTACAGTGTGCTAAAGAGGCTAGCTAGGCTAAAGAGGAGCATCAACTACTAGGCCTTAGGGTCTCTACCCCCCTTCCCAGTACAATGAGTTCACAGAGATACATCATCCATATACATCACAGAAGAACTAAAGAACTAGATCTTATCTATATCATAGAGTTAGGTTCTTTAGTTAGAGCTTGGTATCTAGGGATCTAAATGGCTGCTATGGGCAATTTAATAAGCTAAACCTACTGATTCAATGACTGGAAGATGGTTTAGGCTATTAAATTGACTAAACACCTGATCCTTGGCTCGCTCCTCCTGCCCTGAACTCGACCATCCTGCTGAACTGCTAGAAGATGAAGCTAGAAAGGGAAACTAACGAGCTAGATCGCTCAGAGAGAGTCTGGGAGGCAGTTTTGACTCCTGGAGCAAGCAAAACAGAGCCCTAAAATGGCATGAACGAAAATAGCAAGTTAGGGTTTCCCTTACCCAAATAGACAAGGGTTTAGGGCTAGGATTTCCAATTACCCCTTTTAGCATGTGGGATAATTGGTGTGGCCCACTTGCCTTTATTAGGTGGCATAAAGTGTCCACATGGGAAAATTTGCACCTAGATAAATGTGCACATTGGTAAATGTGCACATTAATAAATGCACACACCTTGCAAGTTGCCCCCTAGGGGCTACCCGCTTGGCTACACGTCGTCGTACACATCGGTCGGGGTGGCGTGTACGCGTGACGAGGCAGTACAGTATACATCCTGGGACCGTATACTGTGCTGGAACATCACAGGTTCAGTGCCAGCTCTTTGCAACAAAAACATTTTGATCCTGTTGTGACTGTTCTGCATTTTCTTCCACGAGCGTATCAAAGTCAAGCGTATGAGTATCTCTATCATCAATGTTTACAAATTTCCTCTTGGACTTCTAGCTGAACTTTCTAAAAGACCTATTCTGATGTCCAATAATGTCAACTTGCACACCATCATGATAACCATTAGAAATGACAAATCCATCCTGCAACTTACCATTGTCTTCACTCCTACCTGCACTTCCACATTTTCTTGCATTAGATTACCTTTATTTGCATGTTGTTCCAGTCCTGATTGCTTATCCTGCTCATAACCCCTTTGCTCCATGCCAATTCCCCGAGCAAAATCATTCTGATAGAGTACTGACATATGGGACTCGCCATCACCTTATGCCACTTGCAATTTTATGTCAACATTGTTAGTTAGGGCTATGAACTATGCTCACGTAGCTGATCAAGCATATGCTTATATTAATTCTCAACTTGCACAAATTTCAGTATGCCCTTTCTTGGCAAGCCAAATGAAATAGAAGAAAATTGCCAATATGAACTAAGCGTTGAAGCGGTATTACCTTGGAAATACTATCAGCCAGCTATCCAATTAGAAATAGCAATCAAACATTTGGCTTGGTTCGATAGAGAGAAATACAAGCTTTAGATGCTTAATCATGATGACTTTCCAGCTCTAGCCCATTCCAGTGGGTCTCCCACTACAAGAGGATAGGCACTTTAAGTCACCAGTTTCGTCATTTGTGTGCCTAAAATGAGGATTTCAAAATTTTTAGCAAGTGATACAATAGATGACCATACTTGTTGACGCAACTGCGTCAAATTTATCGTCAATGTTAAAATCACCTATAACGTCATCCATTGCATCATCTATTATATCATTTTTTATGGAATACTTGTGGCACTGATAGTGTCATGTTTGAGTCAGCATCAGCACCAGCTCTCCTGATATAACAATGTCATTTGTAGTATCAAGATAAATATCACGAATGGTACCATGGTTAACACCATATATATTGCCATCATAAATACCACACATATCAACATTTATAAGGTTAAAAAATACATCATCAATAGTATCAAATATGATCAACGATAATATCACCCATTGTATCATTAATAGTGTCAAATCTGTTAATACTTATATTGTCATTTATATAAACACCTATACTGTCATTCATATGGACACCTATACGGCCATATTTAAGAACAAAATGTATGCTAATTAGTGTCGATGATAGTATCACATATACTGCCATCTATAAATGTCTCATAGTATCATCCACAACCTCATACATAACGTCATTCACAAAATTATAATTACACTAAAGAGTCACATATAATACCACATGTAATAACATTTGCCACGATTTTTGGTATCATTTAAATTCTTTTCCTATTTTGTACTATTTGTGCAAGCAATAATCAGTTTCATGGAAACTAATATATTGTACGTTTGTTTTGTAGAGTTTCCAAATGACTTGAATTATTATTTACATAGTTATATGAAAATCATAATAAAAAACCAGAAGATATTGCTCAAATGGTTTAAGCTTTATTGATAAATCCAAAATCCATAACACACATTTCTCCATGAGAAGACATCTCCAAGGGAACACAAACACAACACATCTTGGAGAGAACACATGCAAAAGAAAGAAACAAGTCCTAAAACATGTTGGAATAAGAACGCCTCAAGAGGAGTTATGGGATGGTTCAGATTCCCCACGTCGGGAATATATTTCTCGTGCAATGTCCCGGCAAGTTTTCTTCCTCTTCAAAGGTGATTCTTTCCTTGGTGATTCTTCGAACTCATCTCCACTGCTAGAGTAAGAGGCACTTGAAGATCCACTTGATGATGAGTTGGCACTAGTATCTGATGTATCGTCATTATCACTTTCATTCATTTCCTACATTTACAGAATAAGAAATATTAAAAAAGAGCTATTTGAATAGCAGATTTGAAGGGGAAAAAACCTACTTGTAATGAAGGATCTTCATTTAAACCAACTATATCCACCTCATCTTCAACTATGTTCAATTGGGATGGTCCTTCCTCCTGATTGTTAACCTACATAATAGGAAAAAGAAAGAAAGCCAATTAAATGAGCAGAAAAACAGATGATGGCAGCTCAAAACATATAAATACCTTCTTGGATATTGTTTTGGGTTTGAAGATGCATTTTGTCGCACCCTTACCTGCAAAGTCCCTTGCATTGAACTAAGCAAAAGGTAAAGTTAGTTTCTGAAAATGAAAGAAGTTTGAAAATAAAGTCATACCATTTTATCAAATGTTTCTTGATCTTTGATCCACTTTGAGAACCCACCAGCCTGTTTTATGTTATCGAGTTCCATATCCGTGGGATAGCCACAGTAATACTTGAACTAGTATTTTTTTCTTAAGCTAGTAAACGAGCATAAAAGATAAACAATTTGAATGCCAAAGAAATGACCTTACAAATTCAGTTTTGATATAATCATCCCCACCAGAACCCGTATATTGCCTGGTTTCTCTTGCTGCAGCAGCTTGTATATTGCGAGTATAGACTTTTCTGCTGTCTTGTATAAATAACTGCCAAGAATCATCATCTACTTCATCGGGTTTATTCATGTTAGGATCTTCTCTTACTTCCTTCCTTAACTTTGTTCTACAAAATATAGAAACATATTAAGATCTTCTCTTCTTCTAATAAAACAGACTGAAATACAACATCTTGAGAACATGGCTGTAGCGTTACCTGTAATGATTCCATCTCCTACCAAGCCTTTTCAAGACATGGCGTTTAGAAAACCCAACACCATAATGCTGCTTCAGATCATGAATCACGCGTTGTTTATGGCTACGCTTAACGTTTGGCCATTTCAGGTGGATATCATAGCAGTAAAATTTCATGTACTCATTTGCCGAGTTCATAAATTTCTTACCTTCATAATCCATATGGATCTGCCCACCTCCATATGTACACGTCTAGCAATCCAATAAATAAGATTAGTTCATTGGACCCTACTAGTTTAATGCAGTATGATGCAATGCATGATAGAGTTCATGCTGGACTGCACACAGAGCACTCGAGTCAGATAAAATGCGAAGCAGAAAATAGACGATAAGCAGAAAATGAAGCAAATAAACTGACCTTAGAAGATCCAATAAAATGGAAGTAGTGGCTGCATACTAGTTAACAACGATGTAAAGCTATTTAAACACCATTTATGGCAGTCCTCTAGATTAGTAATATAACGACTGTAAACAACACTAGCACTGTTATGCCACATGCAGATCAGAGCAGATCAGAGTTATTATCATTTAAATTATAGAATCTAAAGCGCATGTTACATGCACAGCAAACAGGAAGCCAGCGAATTATTTAATGGATTACAGAATCAGGATGTGGTGCCATGGGGTTCAATCATTGCTGGATATGCTCAGCATGGTGCTGCAGCAGTGCGAACAATACCATGGTATAAAACCTTCCATCATTCATGTTGCTTAGACGAAGGACCTTTCAAGCACAGCAATTTTTCTAGCTTTGTCCGACAGCTAAATACATATGTGAGTAGAATGAGTTCCTTTTCTTTGAAGATTTGTCCATTCTTCAGTGATCTTCAGTGATTTGAGAGCATAAACTACAGTGATCTTCCATAGATGGAAACCTTCTGCTCATGCCCCTGTAACACCTTCTCAACCTGGTCAAAGCTCTGTTGCTGCTTGTGTTGAAGTTGGTAAACTTGGATTGGAAGTAGATATTGAAAGGCTTAAAAGAGATAAGAATGTCCTTATGATGGAATTGGTGAGATTGCGTCAACAATAGCAACAAACTGACAGGGATCTTCACATGATGGGTCAGCGGCTTCATGTAACTGAACAATGGCATCAACAAATGGTTTCATTCCCTGCGAAGGCTATGCAAAATCCAAGCTTTCTTGCACAACTTGTGCAACAAAATGAGAAGAATAAAAGGCTGGCTACAGCTAGAAAGAAACGAAGACTCCCTAAGCAAGATGGTAGCGAGAAGAGGAACAGAAAGCAGAATCAAACCATAACTGTAAAATCTAACCTTCTGCTCATGCCCCAGGATTAAGTGTTGCATCAGGTGCATACACAATTTTGAAAGTATATAGATATCAGTGTAGTCACTTATTCGTATGTTTAATGCATAGGTTTACAAACAAGTGGGTATCATGGATGCCCATCATGTGGAGCTAATTTATCATCGTATCGCTCAAAACATCTGCACAAGCAAATATATCGTGGCCATAAGAAACTTTTGCCTCCAACACACCATATGCGTGGCAACGTATCTATTGAGAAACCGAAAAGAAGGACTCCTATGGATTGGCTATGTACATGGAAAGATGCGTGTAGGTCTCAAAATAGTTTGGTCACTCCACCTCCTGGCATGAAAAGACTCTCTATTTTTTACCGTCTTGAGTTGAAAATTGCACACTTGCTTGACCCCATGCATATATTCAAAAATGTTGGACATTCAATTTGGAGACACTTAACAGGGGAGTGTGATACTTTGGGAAGTAGGAATGACTTAAAGGAGCTAAATATCATGCCACAATTATGGCCATTGGATAATGGAAAGTGCAAGGATGCACCTTGGGTCTTACCAAACAAGAGCAAAAACAAGTCAAGCAAGTGATATCGAACATGAGAACACCAACAGGCTATAGTGCCTCCATTCGTCGGGCATTTACTAAAGATGGCGAACTTAGTGGTTTGAAGTCGCATGATTGGCACAAGTTCCTACAGGTAAAACATAGATCTATTTATAAATTCCTCATTTTTGTTTGCTTATACATACATGCTCTTTTGTCTAGCATCTTCTACCATGTGCAATAGATAATTGCTTGACACTAAGAATTCGGGATGCCATTTATCGACTAGGCAAATTTGCAAGGTATGTATTATCATAAACTTTGTATTCTCTTTTGTAATTTATTACATAGAACAATTTTAATTTTTTTTTTTTACTTTTATTCTAAAGATGGGCATCATTAAAAGAAAACAATGCCTCTGAAATATCAACGATGGAGGTTGAAGTTGCAGAATTATTGTGCATATTAGAGCGAGAGTTTCCTACTAGCTTGTTCGATCTCCAGCTGCATCTTCTAGCACATATTCCTGAAGAAATCCGTTTGGTTGGACCGGCTCCTGGTCATTGGATGTTTTTTTTGAAATGATATATGAAAGTCTTGAAAGGCGGCTAGACCAGAAGCATGCATGGCTGAAGGACATTTCGTGCAAGAGATTCTTTTCTTTATGAGTGATGCAACGACATCACTCGATGCTGATGCTCCACGTATATGGGAGAAAGGACAATGTATAGAAGATATAGGAGAGGTTCTTGAAGGCATTGGTGTGGAGCGAAGACTTAGTTCAGAAATGGACTTGGAGATAAACAAGTGGGTAATAGCTAACTGTGATAGCTTGGATACATGGAGAGAAAAATATGAAGTTGCACGTAAGGAAAGAGAGGAAGCTAGAAGGAGCCATGGATTAGGAAGGACGCCAAGACGTGGAAAACGTTCAAGAACCTCAGAAGGTCTTGAAATATTGCCAGAAATTATGCCACGAGAGTGGTTATTGGGTAAAATGAGAGAAGCAGAACGCCAAGGCATTGAAAATCCAGTGGATGACTATAACATAGCACTTGGTTGTTCAAAGGAAGGTAAATTGCACTTTGTACATTATTGCAATTTTCATTTTAGCACAATTTACGTTTTGCTTTTATTTTTGCAGGCAAGATTCTACACATCAATGTGGGCATATGGACAACATTTCTGAGTCATGAGCACTGACAAAAGTAGAGTTATAGTGGTATTGCAGCATGCTTTGAGCAAAAAAGTTAAGCATCTACGAGAGACAACCAACCACTAGAAGGTGATCTCAATTATGTTGGTCAAATAACAGATATCATTGAAGTGGATTTTCGATCCTTCAAAGTCAATGTGTTAAAGGCAAAGTGGTTCAAAGCATGTTATCGGGGCAGAAATCGCATAACGAGGCAACATCCATCAGGTTTTTATGAGGTTAACTCCACTCAATTCTTAAGGGAAATGGACGAGCCATTTGTCTATCCTAAACAAGTTGAGCAAGTTTTCTTTCACAAAAAATCAATTAGTGGATCGTGATTCATGCGATGCCTAGATCTCATCGCATGATTGATCCTTCTACTTTGGACTTGGCATCTTCTGAGGCTGATGGAACCCTTTTACTTGAGGGAATTGACGTTGCACAATATGAAATCAATCAAATGGTAGGTGATGAAGTAGAAGGCACTGATTCAAGTGATGATTGCGATCCAATTGAAAATCCGCTTTGTCCAACAATGGAGATGCTAAATCAGAATATCCTAGATTATGATCTGGATGAAAATGAGGAAATTGGTAATGAGCCTAGACATGTATTGCATCTAGAGCTTGGTGATGATGAACTAGAGGATATTGCCCATCATCTAAGGGATGAAGTTCCACTTGGGAGTTTTCCCTTATAGGATCTTTCTTTTTCTTTTTCTGTATGGATATCAGTGTGTACTTTGTCTGCGGGCACTCTTTAATACGTATATTCATGCTCATTTATGGACATTTTAAGCTATTACTTATGCTTTTAAATTGTATCCGCATGATCCAATGGGAAACATCAATATCTATGCTATGACTGACACATTTGCTTCTATATATGCATGTAGTAGATGTCAACAAATATATCAACCTAAAATGTTATTGAGTCACAGTAACAATATTTTGCTCCTAATGTGATGTTATTAGCATAGCAACATTGATACAATGAATTTAGGTGAATCTCATGATAAGTAATATGAAATTAACAATATCACTAAGTAATGTTGACTTAACTATTGATGCAACATATGCCTTTCATAGAGACACCTATAGTGTTAATTCTAGATAATGACACAATAGTCTAAGAAACAAGTGGTATTGCCTATAATACTATAGTTGACATTATATCCATAGATACCCGGAACCCCGTTCCGCACTCCGTTCCCGTTCCAACACGCGTTCCCATGCTTGAGGCGTTCCGGGAACTTCTCCTTACGTTCCCAAAGTGTGTCTTACCGGGAACGTCATTGGGAACTCCGTTCCCGACGTTCCGGTTACAACGTTCCCAACATGGGAAAAGAAAAATAAAATTTCAACATTATCAAATGACCTAAAAGTTAAATTTGACAAGAAAATAAAATCTAAAATAAATTGGCGGTCGTGGATATGGCAGAAGATAGTGACGTATGAGTTTTTTCTTCAAGAAACAGGTCAAAATCAACAGTTTTAACAAGGAAACAAGTCAAAATCATAAATTTACATGTCTAGAGGTTGAAATCATTTAGTTTCTCTGATTCTTTTTTGAATTTTTGTGCGTATATGAGCTTGCAAATTAAGCCCTCCAGGTACCACGTTTTTTATCTTTCTGATACTTGTCTTTGTCTTTGAATAGATACTTGTTCTTCTGATTCTTGTCTGATACTTGTTTTTATTCTAATACTTGTCTTTGTCTTCTGAATAAAGAATGATACTTCTGATACTTGTCTTTGTCTGACTGAATAAAGAATGAATATAACATAAAATAAACATTCTTGTGCATTTTATTTCTATTCTAATTATTTATTGTGCTACTCTCTCTCTTAGGATGGAATTTGAGACAGAGGAAGAGCAGCCTTCTCAAACAGAACGTCCTCTTCCAAAAAGAGCACGAACTAAGCATGTGTTGCTATTTAAGGTTTATAATTTCCATGTAAAATAAATTTGATAAACAAACAAAGTAAAGCAAGTAAAAAAGTACAAGTATAATAGTTGGAAACTCCATTTTTAAGATTAAAAGGTCCAAATTCACGTTCCGGCAGTTCCCGTTCCCGCCCGTTCCAGTTCCGGTTTCGGGGAGAAGGTCCACATGATGAAAACGTTCCCGATCCGGGTATCTATGCTTATATCACCATTATCACAATTAGAATAACTATTGATAGTAAGGGTGATGTATATAGTATAGTATAGTATAGTTTTTTTAATGTCCACGGAGACCAATAGGTCATGGGACCCATACAATGGGCTAGTACAATCATTACTACTAGGATTAAAAAACCCCTGCCTCGAAAGGTTTTCAAGGGAAAAACCTTTGCAGTAATGATGATACTAGACAAGCTTAGATAATGACTACTGAGGGCTCAGTAATTGCAGACGTTTATCTAGAACCTCAAGTATGTATAATGCCAAGTCATGCATAGATGGTGCGCTGAGAAGTTGTGGAAGCAACACACAACAAGATGTGATATTATACATGGTGCAATGGGCAACACACATAGCATCATTTGTTTATATTGATATAATGTTCGATAGGTCGTGATGCTATGGGTGATATTATAACTGACATAAGTAGCATCACTTATATAGTCATTTGTACAATTAGAGTATTTGCTGATACTACGAATGATGAAATATGTGATACTACTGTTGATGCCAGTAACAACACATATATCATCATCTATCAAAACTGATATAAACTTTGACCATATTTCTGACAATATTGATGATACTATAGGTGATACAATTTCGTCATTAGTAGTGTCACCATACATGAAATATCACTATTAATATCACTCCATGTTTTTTAGGATTTTAAGTGATATTAAAGTGACGATAAATGGCTATCCTCTTGTAGTGTCCCAACATCTGCTATCTTGAAAATAATACATATGCTATGTTAGGAAATTCAACAAATACCATGAGATTGACACTCTTGCTGTTCCAACATTTTGGGTGTTCGGCTTGATTCCAAATATTAGAAGCAAGTTTTATAGAGCTTCAAAATAAAGATCCGAAATTCTTTATTGTCCCTGGGTCAAACGAGTATAGCATGCTTGAAATAGAGCAGATGCACATGCTATCCACCAGAATGCTGGATTTAAGCTATTGTGACGTCCCCTGCTCGTATACAGTGCCCTGCATGTATAGAACTGGAGTTTATCCCTCCTGTCAGCGCAAGCCTGCTAACAAGAGGCCATCTATTTATCATCGGGCTCTTGATGGTGAGCAAGAATCCGACGGGGAAGAATAGTCACGTCATTCGTCCCGTCTCCCTCGGGATCTACCTAGATGCGGAAGTGCATAAACATAAGCACAAGTCATTACATCACATCAAATACATAACCACTACGAAGGGTGGGATCACCATAACATATCATCTGAAACAACATCATCGGTAGCATCAACAAGTAGGGGAAATCCTACCCAAGGCTCAGACTCATATAGATCGACTGACGACTTGGGATCTCTAGAAGTCAATACGGACATAATTCATGGCAAATGGATTTTGCTGGCATAAGAACATGACCTTTGGGTAGTCCACTCCATCCGCCGCTCCTGTGCATACTTTGCTGTTAGGCTGAAAAGTATTGGGGATGTGACCGTAGCCTGTCGGATGCATAGTTAGAGGGACTACTCTTGGATTGCATCTTCCTAGTCTCAATGAGGCAGGAGGGGATCACTCCCCTCCAGAAGGTTCATGCCAACTACAGACGAGCTAGAGAGCCACTGCTCGTCTACAAATTGAATCCCACTGAGGCGATGCATCACTTAGGGGGTGTTGAGCCTTGTCCGCACTCAGTGGCAAGCTACACAATGTTCCTCGGCCATACCGGAGGGATCAACTGTGGCTGGACAAGCCTTCCTTATAAGCCGGCCTAACCCCGCCACCCACAGCCAGGCAGACTCATATGCACAAATCATATTTATTGGGTACTAATGAGGCTAGCTAGGAACATCATCTACGAAGGCTTTGGGTCTCTACCTCCCTTCCAAATATACAAGAGATGCGCACAGAGCAATACAATATCATCCACTGAGCTAAAATAACAGAGTAAAGATCTAATCTTATCTACTCTAATCATATATAGTTAGGTTCATTCGTTAGCGACTAAGGTTTTTAGGCTCTAGAGGTCATCTACAACTAAGAATAGATGCAAATCCGGCTTAACGCCGATTGGGAAGCTGGTGTTGCATAACAGATCAACCACATACTGGATCCTTGGCTCGCTCTAAGTCCTCGGAACGCATCCATGCTGCCAAAATGGGTTGAGATGATGGAGTCTTAACGATCCGCTTTGGAACGCGAGCTTCACTGCTACTGGAAAGCTGGAATGAGTTGGGCGCTTGAGCAATGCACGCTCCTAAAGCTAGAATCTGGAAAAAGGGGCACTTTTATGGTTCCTGCCTCTTTATGCCCATGTTTAAGGGTTAGGGTCTAATAGGCCATATGGCTCATATGGGGTATTGCCATGTGGCAATATAGAATATATTCACATGTTGCATAACATGTGCAATATAATGGATTCTAATGGTTGTGCCCCATGGGACAACCCTTTATGGTCGCCGTGTACATGTCGTCGTATATATTAGTGATGTGGTAGTATAATATACATATTTATATCATATATTATGTTGGAACGTCAAAGCTATCAGGGCCCAAATCGGAATTGTTATGGAAGATGCTAGCTTGCAATATTATCTTGTTTCGTTCTAAGGAATCGTTGTCCTCCGTTGCTAGAACAAGAGACGACTTGCTAAAGAACAGGCAAAGGAAAAAGCAGAAAGGAAGGAAAAATAAAGCGCATCTTAATGCTGGCAGGAAAAGATGTAGAAGTGGGTGTAGAAGAAGTGTTCGAGTGAAAAGGGCACCCAAAAGCAAAGAAAATCCGGGAGAAATATAGAGTAACCTGTGTAGACCTTGCTATAGCTGAGCTATGTCCCATGTAATTTTGAAGGGATTTCTAATTTATAGAGCCGTAAGATAAAAAATTAGTAGATTCCAGGGCCAATATAATGACACATCAAGGTTATTTGATGTGGCGTGTAACGTGTATAGGCTAGAATTATAGAGATTGTTGTATGGGGGGTTAGGCAAGCCTGTTAAAAACTACTTAAAACAGAAAAGGATGAGAATGGCTAGGATACTCGCGGCGACATATGATGCCTTATATGCATATGTATGTACCACATATGATCATAACTCCTTGTTTCATCTAAGAATAAATGTGATCCTTCTTGCTACTAATCCTCGTTAATTCTTATGCCTCATCCTACCAAGGACAAGGAACTCGTCTCTCTTAACAACATTGAGCTCACCGATCCCGAAGCAATTATGGCGGGTTGTGGCCAAGAATACTCCCCTTCTGGCACAAAGGGTAGCCTGGTGTGCTCTACCCATGGTATTATGCATGAATTTTTGTTACAATCGGCTTAGGTAGGTGAATAATTCACATGATACGAAAAAACTAAACCAGTTTGCAAACATTAACTTTTGCATTTATAAACACAGATATTTCATGGAAGAAGGCAACAACTAAACAAAGCAAGATGTATGCTTTCAGGGCCTATGCAAATTAGATCTGGTCTGGCTCCTTATCTTTACAGTGCTATAACATGGCCTCTGATAGTTGTTGTCGAACTGAAAATCTTCGCACTCTATGAAGTTCCTCGAGTAGAGATGGTTGTCGACCCACCATAGCCAAAGCAAGCTCTTTGTAGCCCTAGCTTAACTCGTTTGGACAGTCGGATGACACTATAATGCTGGTTGACGACCATCAATGGCAGGCCAAGGACCGACTAACATTATATAATGCAGAGTGGTTTTTCCATGTGCACCATTAAAATGGTACATCCAATGGCACAAAACAGAATATTCTACCAGCCCACCTCCCAAGGGTTTGTTGGCAAATGGAGGCCATTGAAGATGAATGCCATACCCTACAAGGATGTCAAGCATATGACCAAATCCGGGCGCGCTATGATGAGTTGGTCAGGCCTGGCTAGCCGCTGCACGTCATACAAAGTGCGACTTCAGTCCCGATGCTGGGATCATACCTCCAGAAGGTTATGGATTTGCGGGACCAACTCTGTCCCCGAACACACACATGACTTGAATCTGTCTTATCTCATATGTATACTTGTACAGTTTGACAACATTTTTATTACTGCCACGTTTTTTCCTTCGAAAACCTTTCGAGGCGTCTGCGACGCTCTCATTTTTTGGGTATTGAAGACTGATTGGTCTCCATGGACGATAAAAGTCTATTCTATTCTGTTCTATTTTTTGAGCAACCCAATAAAGGGGATATACACAGATATCCATGGTATATGCCAAACCCCTTCAATGCCTAGGTTTTGCCCTACCAAAAAGAAATGGGGCCCGAATATTTTTGGTCCATACTCTTGTTCACATTTCTGTTTCCCTCTCTTTTTGCAGCGATGGCTATGGAGGTGGACTCCTTCCCGCCGGAGCTTATACCGCGTAAACAGGCCCTTTACAAACCCCATGTATGTGTCGTGCATAGCATATCGAATCCTGGGTTCTTACATGATTATGTATATCGATGTGTAATGGTTGGATATGGAAGCAGGATGAAGAGTTTGAGCTGCGTATGCAGAAGTATAAGGGCCAACAATATAGTCACCTTTACTTTTGTCGTCTATTCAAATTTCGTGAGATGCTAAAGATATCCGTCAAACAGCGATGGGCTGATTTTCCAGGTTGCGTTCACATCTGTGTTTTTCCTTTTTCAAGCATTACAACCAAGCTATTCGCTTGAACAGTTTTCTGTTGGCCGTGCAGTATGTACAATATTGGGACTTGAAGATGGGAAACATTGTGTGGTGATTGGTACTTTATATAAGCAGATGAAGCTGAAACCTTCAATTCTGGATGAGTATGCGAAGGAGGTATGCGGAGTTTCCTCTCTTAATTTCAGATACATACTCGGGGGAAAGTGTCTCTTGTGACAGCAATTACACATGCAAGTACATTTTACAATATTCTATTGCCAGCGTATAGTATCATTTTAAGTATGCAGTTGGTGTTTTTGCATTTTCTTCAAGACATGACATCAAAGTTTAGGATTCTATATCCTTCTTTATGTTCGTGATCATGTAACGATAGAGCTGAAGTGGAAGAAGGATGGATTACCTGTACTTAGTAACATGCCAATCATCAGTTACAGTCTTTTAGTTAACAGTCAGTTCTTATTTGTTGAGTAATTTGGGGTTTTTCTTTCGTTATCTGCTTGTGGAATGCTGTTAATGATGGTTTCTGGATATGCAGCGGTCCAGTGTTCCTCTAGTAATACCACAAAATTTCATGCACCCTGATGACTATTTAATTTTAGAAGATGAAAGTGGCCGCGTTAAATTGGTTGGTGATTTGGTCAATGCTCAAACTTATGTGACAGGTAAGCATGTTTACACTTCTTAGCATTTTAGGCAGGGCAAAGTAATTTTTTCCATTGTCCTGTAGGGGTGGTTATAGGTGCACTTGGTTACGAAGGGAAAGATGGAGAATTCCATGTGCAGGAAATTTTGGAGCCTGGCTTGCCTCCTCAGGCTCCAGTATCTTCCCATTCAGGTATGTGTTCTCACCTGTTTATGGATAAATAGGTGATTATGGATTTACTGCAATCATTCAATGTATGCGTAATCAGCTTCTTGGTCTATGTTGCAGAGGACAAGTATGTTGCTTTTATCTCTGGCTTAAATATAGGCGGGAGTCGATGTGATCAGTTGCAGATACAATTGCTTGTTGATCACTTGACGGGGCACCTTGGCGAGGAGCAGGTCAGGTCTGATGTGTAACTTTTAAAAAATTAGATATTTCTCTCAAATTCTTTTTGACTCCATATAGGAGCAAGCACTCAGTGCACAGATAGTTCGTCTTATTATAGCCGGGGATTCTGTTGAATTGCAACAACATTTATTGGCGGGTCAGGTTGGTTTTGGCATGTTTTTTGTTATTTGGGTTCCTGTTTTTATGGGTAAGTTGGGTCATGATTAGTCTTCTGACTTACGCAGTACATTAATGCAAAAGAACAGTCGAGGCTTACGGAACCAGTCAAGGAACTGGATCTTGTCCTAACCCAGGTTGGGACCACAGTTTGATAACCTTGTTGTTAATTCATTTTATAGAAGCAACATGTCTTAATCTTTACCCTTGGCCTTTGTAGCTGGCAGCAGGCATCCCAGTTGATATACTGCCTGGAGCCAATGATCCTGCCAACTTCTCTTTACCCCAACAGGTAAATTTAGAGATCGAAAATTCTAACAATTTGTGGAAAATGTTTAATTTTTCTATTTCACATAACAGCCTCTGCACAGGTGTCTTTTTCCTGGAGCCACTGTGTACAGCACGTTCTATCGTGCAACTAATCCCCATCAGTTTGAACTTGATGGTGTGGAGTAAGTTTTATTTGTGTTTATGGTCTGCTGTTTGCTGTCATCTCTTGCCATTGTTTCTTATTCTTTACTTTGCAGGTTTCTGGGCACATCTGGACAAAATATTCATGATCTTGATAAATACTGCGGGGCTAATGACCCTTTGGAGTTCATGGAGCGTACTTTAAAATGGCGACACATAGCACCAACAGCACCAGATACTCTTGGTACGTGAAATTAATATCATAGAATGTTAGTTTATTACAGATATGCTACAGCTTTACCTTCTTGCAGGCTGCTATCCGTTCACAGATAAAGATCCTTTTATTGTAAATAGGTGTCCACATGTCTACTTTTGTGGCAACCAGAAAACGTTTGGAACAAAGCTATTGAAAGGTATATGCACAATATTAAAGTTACTTTGTTACTCTCTCTTTTCATTCTAATGCTTTTGTATGTGCAGGAGATGATGGGCAGGTCGTGCGTCTTGTTTGTATACCACAATTTTCTGAAACAGGAACTGCAATCTTGGTAAGCTTATTTAGTTGATTACCTTTTGGACAATTATCTTACTCTCCTAAATTTGCAGGTTAACCTAAGAAATCTTGATTGTCATCTTTTAACAATGTCAACCGCATCCTTGGCGCAATAATGTGTAATCATTTATGTTACATAAGCTATCGGTAGGTATACCGCAAATTCTCAGAGCCATTTTTGAAACAAAGGATGATAGTTTTCCAACCAAGATAACAAGAAATTTGAGGTGCCAGGAGTTGGGCCGCAATCTGTTGATTTTCTGATATTGGGTGATTGGCATGGTTGTAGCAGTCAGCGAGAGGTGCATTGCAGCTTGCATCCATTTTTCTTCTCTGAGATGCTGTTGAAGGCAACAACATTAGCACGTCACTCGTTTTCAGACATGTACAATGTTATTTTAGATTTTTCAACGGTTGACTACTTGTGGCTGATACGTAGCAGCAGCACTGACAGTTTTGTTATTACTAACTAATGTTTTCCTGGTATTTATGCCGTGTTTGCAATATACACTAAAATTTTGTCATTAAAGTTCGTAAAACTTTAAATTTTATGACAGATTACATTAAAAATGCACCAAGCTTTTTTTGAGACATGCCATATTTTGAAATAAGGAAAACTATCAAACTGTCCCCTACAATCCCCAATGCTTTTCTTAGGGCGGTTTACTTTTTATTTATGTGAAAAAGGCATGCGGTTTATATTGGACCTTGACCTTTGTTTTTTTTTTCGGCCTCTTTATTTCTGGCTAGTTTCTCCTGCTGACGGTTGCATGCAATCATTGAGCCAGAGTTTAGCTGCGTTTGTTTTTTGATTCGCACAGGTGTTTCCAGATGTTCGGAGAGATCACACGAGTTGCCGCTTTTGGTCCTGTCTGATGTTCCTGTTGGTGTTTGCTGTGGCTTCAATGGTGGAGGCGGCTTCTTCAGTGGGGGGTTCCTCAGGTAATTGAGATTGAGCTTGCAATTGCAAAGATGATGCTTCGTAAACTAGTTAAAAATCCAAGGGTGTTTGGGTGCGTGTATGAGGAAGGGTGTCCTCCAGAGAGCAGTTTGGTTGCTTGTGCAGTGAGAGCGCATATGAGAGCGCAGCTTAGATTCCACGCAGATGGACTCTTCCACAGGTTCGAATTTTGTGAAGTGGCCTGGCAGTGAGGGTTTATCAATGCTTGCTAATGCTTGTCAGGAGGATTTGTCAAGGCCATTTAGGGAAGGGTCGTCAAAGGAAGGATCCTTTGGAGAAAGAATGGTAGTTATGGTTGAAGGAATTAAGCAGGAAGGAGAAGGTTGAATTAAAAGAGAAAGAGAAGAGGGGGAAGGAAGAGAAGGAAGAGAAAGAAGAGAAAAGAGTATAGGAAGAGAGCCAAAATCGAGAAACAAAAGGAGAGGGTGGAGAGGGAGGCTGTTGCTAAGGCGGAGAGGGAAAAGAAAATGGCTGAAGGCAGAGAGGGAAAAGAAAATGGCTGAAGATACTATGAAGAAACAAAAGCAGAGTGGTAAGAGAGTAGTTCCAGATGCAGAGAAGTCCACGATCACCGATTTTGAGTGTGGCAGTGAGCATTGCAGGTGCAGATATTTTTGAGGTTGTGTATGTTGGCGCTTGCAAATTCTTGGAGGAGCATTGCATTGCTGGGATTGTGGCGCAGGAACGTGGGAGTGAGCTCGATCAATTGCATATGCAGGCCACTTTCAAAATGAGTTTGACAACACCCACATCTGTCAATTCTCGTCTGAAAAACTGGCTTGATTGGGCAGATCACAAACCATCTGGTGTGTTATCATGTGTAAGGCTTTAAAGGATACCTATCTTCATTGCTTTGAAGGGATGGTTGGGTACTGTTTAAAAGACGTTGGTAAGCTTCATTTCCATATCATATAAAGGAAGTGAGTGTTGAACAGATGGAAAGAGGAAAAAAATTGTACGCTTTATATGGTGCTGGGATTAAGAACGCTGTGGTTTTAAACAATAGAATCCTAATGCAGAGGGCCAAGCATTTCATTTTGTATCATGGCCGCAAACAGAGGATTGTATCTCTTTGTTACACAATTGCAAGGATGCTAAGAACGTGTGGCTTCATTCTCTCTAGTGCTTGGGTTCTTCCCCTGAACGTGGCGTATGTAAGATATGAGGAGTTAGAGGTAGCTTGGAGGCTCACTCTGGATCTCTCTCATGTTTCCATCAAGGATGTGAGGTGCATAGTCTATGGTATTCCAGATGGAATTGCTCTTGTTGAGCGTGTGGGTAAAAGGAGGTGCATATTTTGGGATGATTATATTATCTCGCGAGAGCTTGAGAAGTTAGATGGTCCTGACATTGTAGGAGAGGAGGAGAGTGAGCAGGAGGACAATAAGGAATATAAAGAGGAGATGCCTGCTTTTATTGCTCCCGAGAATGTTGACGTGCTTCCGTTTCAAGATTATATCTCCTTGAATTTAGATGATCATATGCTTGCTATCTCTTGATCGCAATCTTGTTTTATGCCGGTTTGTGCTTGATGGACACTCTTTGGTTCTCTGATGTAGTTCTCGAGAACGATCGTGAAGGAAGGATTATCAGCTTGTTTTTGTCGTTTGTTCTTTAATTTGAGGGGGGCTGATATGAAGAGGAAAATAGAGGCTACTGTTCTGTTCCTGCTGCACGTATGGGCCCATTTTGTTGATCCTTAGGAAATGGCCAAGCACATAGTGCGTATAGCGTATAATCCATGACTTGCAGATTGTTCTGACGAATACATTTGATATTCTAGAGGAGTGTCTGTGCGCTATGGATGATCCTAGTATCTATGTCTTTCAGAAGAAAAGGAGGATCTTCTATGCTGAGATGAACCTTGTGCGTGACCTTCTTTTGTAGAAGCTCAGGGACTTCAAATCTCTCACTCTTGCCCATGAGAGTACCATGCATTCCTAGTTTTGTGTCTCGTCATGTGAAAGTGTGATGATGTTTTTATTCGCCGTCTTTTTGTAGATATGGTGGTGTGGCTGTGCTGGCTTATACATGAAGCGAGCTCCTCTTGTAATTATGTTGCCTTGTACATGAAGCTGGCTTTTGAATGTAAAAAATTTGTAATGCATAAGGTTTAATTTCAAAAAGTTATTTTCATTGGTCACAGTTTTTTTATATTTTATTTTTAGTTGCAACTCCAAAAACAAAATACAAAAAATCCATCCTGCGCGTGTGGGTCCGACTTCTTGTAATTATGTTGACTTTTAAATGCAAGACATTTGTAATGTGTAGGGTTTAATTTCAAAATGTTATTTCCAATTGGAGTTGCAACTAAAAATAAAATACAAAAAAACTGTGACAATTGAAAATAACTTTTTGAAATTAAACCTTATGCATTACAAACGTTTTGCATTCAAAAGTTAGCTTCATGTACAAGGCAACATAATTACAAGAGGAGCTAGCTTCATGTACAAGCCAGTACAGCCACACCACCATATCTACAAACAGACGATGAATAAAACAATATCACACTTTCACATGACGAGACACAAAACTAGGAATGCATGGTACTCTCATGGGCAAGAGTGAGAGATTCAAAGTCCCTAAGCTTCCACAAAAGAAGGTCACACACACGGTTTATCTCAGCATGGAAGATCTTCCTTTTCTTCTGAAAGACATAGATACTAGGATCATCTATAGCGCACAGATACTCCTCAGAATATCAAATGCATTCGTCAGAGCAATCTGCAAGTAATAGATTATACGCTATACACACTATGTGCTTGGCCATTTTCTAAGGATCAGCAAAACGGGCCCATACGTGCAGCAGTAACAGTAGTCTCTATTTCCCTCTTCACATTAGCCCCCCCTCAGATTCACTGTAAAAAAAACGAACGACAAAAAAAAGTCAGTAACCTTTCCTTCACGATCTTCCTCGAGAACTATATCAGAGAACCAAAGAGTGTCCATCAAGCACAAACCGATATAAAATAAAATTACGATCAAGAGATAGCAAGCATATGATCATCTAAATTCAATGAGATGTAATCTTGAAATGGGAGAGCGTCAATGTTCTCAATGTTCTCGGGAGCAATAAAAAGAGGCATCTCCTCTTTGTATTGCTTATTATCCTCCTGCTCATCCCCTCCATACTCCTCCTCTCCTACACTGTCAGGACCATCTAACTCAATAAGCTCTCGCAAGACAATATAATCATTCCAAAATATGTGCCTTCTCTTACCCACACGCTCAAGAGGAGCGGCTCCATCTGGGATGCCATAGACTATGCACCTCATATCCTTGATGGAAGTATGAGAGGGATTCAGACTGAGCCTCCACGCTGCCTCTAACACTCTCACATCTTACATCATACGCCACATTCAGGGGCAGAACCCAAGCACTAGAGAGAATGAAGCCACCCGTTCTTAGCATCCTTGCAATTGTGTAACAAAGAGATACAGTCCTCTGTTTGCGGCCATGATACAAAATGAAATGCTTGGCCCTCTGCATTAGGTTTCTATTGTCTAAAACCACAACGTTCTTAATCTCACCAGCACCATATAAAGCGTACAAATTTTTTCCTCTTTCCATCTGTTCAACACTCACTTCCTTTATATGATATGGAAATGAAGCTTACCAACGTCTTTTAGACAGTACCCAACCATCCCTTCAAAGCAATGGAGACATGTATCCTTTAAAGCCTTACACATGATAACACTACCAGATGGTTTGTGATCTGCCCAATCAAGCCAGTTTTTCAGACGAGAATTGACAGATGTGGGTGTTGTCAAACTCATTCTGAAAGTGGCCTGCACATGCAACTGATCGAGCTCGCTCGCACGTTCCTGCGCCACAATCCCAGTAATGCAATGCTCGTCTAAGAATTTGCAAGTGCCAACATACACAACATCAGAAATATCTGCACCTGCAATGCTCACCATCACGCTCAAATCGGTGATCGTGGACTTCTCCGCATCCTACTCTCTTACCGCTCCGCTTCTGCTTCTTCATAGCATTTTCAACCTTTTCCTTTTCTCTCTCTACCTTAACAATAGCCTCCGTCTCTAACCTCTCCTTTTGTTTCTCGATTTTGGCTCTTTTTCTATCTGCTCTTTCCTCTTCTTTCTCCCTCTTCTCTCTTTCTTGCAATTTAGCCTTCTTCTTCATGTTTGATTCCTTCAACCATAACTGCCACTCTTTCTCCAAAGGATCGTTTCTTGGACGACCTTTCTTCCTGCCTGGCCTTGACAAATCCTGACATTGTCAGGAGCCACTTCACAAAATTCGGACCTGTGGAAGAGCCCATCTGCATGGAATCCAAGCTGTCTCTCAGTGCTCTAGCATAAGCAACCGAATTACTCTCTGGAGAAACAAAGAAAGGAGGATTTTCATAACTCAAATATTTAAGGGCCTTCATGATAATTTATGACACCCTTTGTTGTCAAAATCGAGTTCACGCATCTATTTGTGATCTTTCGAAACCTTTTGAATCATTCTTTTTTACAGTATTATGTTTAATCCTTGAGAGTTTCGGTGAAAATCCTGGAGAACAATGGAATCTGACTATTGCTCTTGTACTTGACTTGTATTGTGACGCTTCTTGAACCTATATGATGCTAATCCCCTTTCCTCCAACAACAGTTCACTAGGAACGACCCTCCATCTGAATCGGACTACTTGTGATGGCCAAGCGTCTAAGGAAGAACATGGAGGTGTCATTCGCCCCATTCTTCCTCTGGGATATCCTACATAGTGGAAGCATATATACATGTTAGAACCTAGCAACAATACATATAAATAGTATGCCACCACGAAGGACGGCCATCCATCATCAATACCGAACATCATTGTAATATATATAATGCATCAGAAGTGAGGATTCCAATATGAGCTCAGACTGAAAGGGGTTCAATTGACGGTCAAGGCGGATAACAACATATAGAGTCATGACAATGACATTGGCTAGCCTAGAACATTAGCTAGGGTAGTTCCCTCTATTTGCCCCTCCTGAACACACTTTGCAGATAAGCTGAAATGTGTTGAATAGTGACTATAGCCTTTTGAAGACATAACTTCATGGAGTCACCCTATAGAATTACTCTAGGTTGCATCTTCCTGGTCCGATGAGGCAGGAACGGGACAAGTCCCCTTCCAGGAGCGTAACGAGATTGTGGGTGAGATAGAGGACCAGATCATCTGTCCATACCCAACTTAACCGCCCAAAATCCATAGATTGGGATAACTTGCATCCTATCGAGTCTAGGACAACACCTGCGAACCAAGGGGTGTCAGACTCATACCTGACCCACACACAACGACTGACTATAAGCTTAGCTCATTAAAAAGGATCCAAGTAGCCACACTCAGCAAGGTCCTGCCCTCAATAATCTCGCTATCCCCGTTATCCGGTGCTTAATCATTATATAACATCCAAAGCCGCGCGTGCTCTTATGCACAGGCTACATTTATTGAGATTCATCGGATTTTAGCTAGAGACATCTACAATCCTACTAGCTTTTAGGTCTTTAACTCAATCCACCCCACACACCCACCCTCTAAGTACAAGAGGTACATCAAAGAACTATCATACATCCATTCATAAACTTAAACTAAGAATGAACATAAAATTTATATATACTCAAATAAGGATTAATTCCTAGCTAAAAACTTAAGCTATCTACTCTACTAAACACTTTCCTGGCTAGATCCGTTGTGACGAAGGTTCTCCATCTTCTTGATTGTGGCGCTCCCTACAAAATATATGGCGCTCGGTCGTACACCCCATAGGAAATCCCCCATCCGGTCCTTCGACCGCACGGGCTCTCTGTCTATCCCGCACTCCAGGGTATCCCTAGCGCTGGAAGGGGACACGAAGGTGTCTTGCGCGCCCTTCCCCTACGGGCTCCTATAACAGCGGAGGCATAAACAATGTCAAAACTGGCGACAACAATACATCGAACTACCTTGAAGGATAGCACGTCCATCCATCTATAGATACAATAGAGATAAACATATGCCATAAAACAAAAGAGCTCCTACCCAAGGCTCGGACTCATGGGGAGGTAGACTGACGGCTAGGCCACAAGATAGAGCAGATCGAGGTATAACAATGGCGGGGCTGGCTATAGACAATGGCTAGGGTTGACCATTCCATCTGCCCCTCCTGTGCATACTTTGTAGATGGACTAGATCGGGCTCTGGCGTGAATATAGCCTGCCAGATACACAATCTCGTGGCTTCACCCATTGAGTGTAACTCTTGAAAGGCAGGGCGACACCGTTGCCCCAGGAGGTGTCGAACCCATACCCGGCACACTCGAAGTGATCGGCTATAGGCCTAGCCCGCTATGGGTCCCCAGTGGCCGCGCTCAGCAGGGACCTCCCTCCACTTTGCCTCTAGCCCCATTATCTGGAGCTAAGTCACATCATAGCCCCCGTAGCCCGGTGGGTTCCTATGCACAGGCCGCAATATATCAATCAATCAATCAATCAATATTAATCATGCCATTTTTGGGGACCCTCAGGTCCATATGGCCAACAGTACATGCGTTGTTTTTAAGGTAACAATATGGTCCATAAAGATGTATTCAAAATACAAACAATCCAGAGCTTTCGAGGTGTGACATGTGTTCATATAACTGCATAACATCTATTCTTTCCTTGAAAACAGCCTTTAGATATGTTCCCAACTTGGTCGGATGCATGCCAAACAAATCTCAAAGATTAACAGCGCTAATATCAAAAGCGTCACGAATATGCTCATATGACGGACAAAAAAGCAGAGCATGGGCCTCATCCTCAATTTGCAGTTCTGCCAAGCAGCAAGGACATAGTCGATCATTTCGCGCTAATCCTTGCCATCTGCCAGTTTCTATGGCAAGGTGATGGGAAGAGAGCCATGTTCTAGAGATAGTTTTTCTTAAATTCAAGCTTAGATCCGCTCCTAGATATGACTGCTCGCAGTAGTTATCAAGGCTATTAATTTCGCTCTTGTAGAAAGTCGCGTTCACACTATTCTCGCAGTCCCCCCAAAGCTTAGCAACTGCTTTTGCTGATACAAATGCTTGTAGCTCATCCCATTTATGGGGCCAACTATGAGGCAGTATATCCCAGGTATTTACCCATTTGATCACTGCAGAATACCATCCATTCATTCTTCCTTGGGAGTGCCTAAGCGCATGGGCAGAAAGGCGTTTAGAATCAAGATGCAAGGTTCTATCTAAGTAATGCAATGTCTGACATAAAGCATCAATTTCAATTGGGACTAGTCCCGCTTCAGCCAAAAGCATGATGTACGGTGTTTGGGCTTCTGCTCCCAATTCTTCAAGGAGAAATCTCTTCTGTATTTTGTCTAGCTTGGCCCATCCTGACTTAGCCAGCCCAGGAGCCCAAGATGGGCATCCATAAAGCATGATAGGTTTAAGTAGAACACCAAAAAGCAACTTACGTAAATGCCAGCTTTCCAGGTTATTTTTCTCACATACCTGTAGCATGCCAAACAAAGCTTTTAGCCCTTCCAATGCTCTCTTTGATGCTGCAGCTGACCATTTATAGTTAGAGGAAATTTCAATCCCTAAGTATTTATACTGAGTGACTGTGTCTAGAGCAACCCCTCCAATTGAAAAATCAGCATGAGAGCGCGAACCAAACACCATGATTTTCGATTTGGAATGGTTAATGGACATACCTTTATGCTTGTAGAAATCATTGAGGACATCTAGGTGTAATTGCAATCCTAATTGAGTTTTGGAGATGAGTACAATATCATCTGCAAAGAGCAGCAACTTTATGACATGGTCACCTAAATCCGCACCAACTCCACTTATGTCATTAAGCCAAGCTTCAACTTCATCGATAAACAACCCAAAGAGAGCAGGCGAGCTGGGGCAGCCCTGTTTAACCCTGACAGTACTGTGGATCTGTGTATCAGAGCATAGCGGAAATGAGAGTTCCATCAATACCTTTTGGTACAAGCAAGCAACTGCCGCTTGGAGAGCTTAAGGGACCCCAATTGCCTCCAATCTGTCATGAAGTTTACCCTGATCAACACGATCGAATGCCTTCGTAAGGTCTATGAATGCAAGATACAATTGGTTCCCTCGGCCCTTAGCATTTTCTATAAGCACTCTGAGTGTCACTAAATGATCTAGAGTTGAGTAACCAGCCCTGAAACCAGCCTGACATGCTGCTATAACGTCTGCATTTGTAGCCCAATCCACTAATTTCTGCTCAATCAAGGAAGCAAAAGTTTTAGCCATAAGATTTCCAACTAGAATTGTTCTGTAATTGCGTAAGTCATGTATGTTGCCACATTTATATACTGGGACAGCTCTGCTAACATATCATGCATCAGGAAGGCTGCCATGTTTGAGCACTAGATTGAAAATATGAGTGAGTTTTCAAGAAATAGATCACCTCCCCATTTACATAATTCTGCCACCATACCTAGATTATCAGGGGACTTAACATTTTTCATGCGGGCCAGTGTTTCCTGTACATCCAAGGGAGAAAAAATAGATTCAGTTATGGGGAGCTTTTGAATCATTGTTCTCTGAGCAGGGATCACGTAGAGCTCTTTGAGCCAGGAAATCATCTCTTCTGTTGTAAAATCAGAACATGGAAGAGGGCTTTTAGTTATGTTCCAAAAGGCCTTTGTTTCGTCAAGTATCCTGCTAGTTAATTTTGCTTCATGTATGCGCTACCATTCTATTTTGCGCCTTATAAGTTTTGCTGGCTTTCTTATTGTCAATAGCCGTGCTTAATGCTTGCTTAGCAAGCATGCATTCCTTGACAAACCACTTTTGGTTCTGCCGATTTACTCTATGCTTAGTAGTCCCAAAGACTTCAGTTGCTACTGCCAATATGCTTCCAACCAAAACCTGGTTATTTCCAAATGCATCAGCTGGCCACTTTATCTGTTCTAACCTGCTGGTTAAAGTATCCGCATATTTGCCAGCAATTTTGTATTTGTCTTTATAGAATACACTTTCATTGAATACCACATTCCTACTGACATATATAGTTCATATAATCAATATCCATTCATCTGCTCATCGTAACCTACTAAAAAGATGTACGTACTTCGCTCATCCAATTTCCTTCTTAATTCCTTCAACATCAACATATAGGCGAGGCATCTATAAATCTTAAATCGCCGCACAGACTGCCTTCTTTCTGTCTAGAGCTTCTCTGGTATCCCACCTTTTACTACAATTATCGGTAACCTATTCTGAATATAACAAGCAGCTGCAGTAGCTTCTCCTTATAAGTTATTGGAAAACTTGCATGTTTAAGCATGGGTCTAGCTTCATCCATAATAGTGTAATTTTTGCGTTCTGCTACCCCATTTTGTTGCAGCATATATCTTCAAGTAAATTGTCTTTATATCCCACGTGTTTGATAGTATCTGCAAAAATTTTAATGCTATATATTCTCCACCAAGATCATACCTTAGACATCTAACTTGCAATGACGTCTTTCTTTCTACTTCCGCAACATACAACCTAAATGCATCAAATCCTTGATCCTTGGTACTCAAAAAATAACACAGTGCGTCTATTATAATCATCAATAAAGGTAGCAAAGTAGAACTTAGCTCCACGACTCTCAACTTGCATGGATCTACAAACGCCTGAATGCACTAATTCAAGCAATGCATGTGCTCTTCTTCCTTTAGCTCCACGACTCTCAACTTGCATGGATCCACAAACGCCCGAATGCACTAATTCAAGCAATGCATGTGCTCTTCTTCCTTTATTCCAAAATGCCATTCTATTTCGTTTTTCTAACATGCACGCTTCACAAACATCATCAATCTCGACATCTTCATAATGCAGTTCATCTAAAAGATAATGTCTTTTGTGAAAAGATATACTATGGTTCATGATGCAATATTGTGGAGACGATGGCATGGAACCTATAACCATGGAGTTGATGATGAAGTAAAATAAAAAGGAAAATGCAGACCATTGAAAATATGGTAACCCTGATTCATAGGTCGGTGAACCCAGTTGGTCTAATGAAATATTAACAGATAAGGAATTGCAAGTATAGAAAGAGAGCTGGAGCTGCCGAACCGACTGGAACCGGATTGCTTAAGGGATCTGGCCGAAATTAAAAACACACGTCCTTCCTCCCCTCTCTTTTCCGGCACTGTTGCAGCATCCCCTGATCCTTTTCCTTGCTCCAGATGCTAGTAGGGGTTTTGCTTCTGAATTCAGCAGATTTTGGCCTCCAAAGAATGTCTGGAGATCAATTTTGGAGCTGCGTGTAAGGCGGTCTTTTGTGGTCTTGCTGGTAAGCCACTAACGTGGTTTTTTGCTCTCAAGTTTCTAAGAGGCTTGATGATTTGATGAAGCAAAAACTGTAGATTTCTAGCAGCCTAGATTCTCTGTTTCTTGGGCCAGTCTAGTAGTCTATGGATTCTTCTCCATCTTAAATAAGGCACACCGAAAGGGCGTAGAGCCTATAAGGTGGGGCAAAATTACAGCGTAACCATAAAGAAAGCAGTTTCAGGTTTATATTTCTTCCAGGCAATCTAATTTTAAGATGGGTCTTCGATCCGGCTTTTTTCCCGTCCTTCGCTTTTCTTGCTAGCGAGAAAGATTTAGGGATGTTTTCTTGGAAGAAGGCGTAGTAAGTTCATTGATCATTATTTTATGGATTTGAAACAAGATGACGATTATTTGAGAGATTGCCGAAGCTAGGGATTTGATTGTGACCGACGACGCCCATATCAAGACCGTGATATTATGAACCGTGCTTTGAGGAGAGCTTTGGCAAAATGGGTCGGTGTCTAGCTTATTTCGTGTAGGTCGACTGGCACATCCGACAATGCAAATATCTCTTTTAATTTCTCATTTGGTATTCAATCAGATAATTGATTAAAGATTGAAGCACATGTAACTTCTCTCGAAGCAAAGTGAGACCTGCTCGATTACTCTTTGTCTCTTTTTCCCTTCATCTCTACTTTTGCAGAAGGTTGTTTTAGAGCATTCAAGATTTATCTGCAGCTTCTGGAAAATGAGTATTTTGCTCCTGTAGTATTCTGTTGTTAAACGGAAGAAGAGGTTGAGAGAAGACTTATATATACTGTAGCTGCAGATGTGATTTCGGATCCATGTGGGATCACTTGTGCTTAAATTATATCTGATCCATAAGGGATCTTTGTATTGTAATTTTTCCTATCTGATCAATACAAAAACTTCTTACTTTCAAAAAAAAAAAAAAAAATTAAAAACACAAGGATTAGAGCTGTAATGCCATAGATGGCAAGGAGGAAATCCTCTGTTGTGCATTCGATCGCTCAGTGTAGAGGTTTGAATCAAAGAGTTTTTGTTGATATTCCCATTGCTACAGTATGCTTCGATAATGCATACTGAAAAACCATTGAATGTTTTTTGTGGCTATAGTAATAACTTAAACTTCATGGTATATAGTGTTTATGCAAGATTATGAATATTAAACTTGCTAGAATTAAGTAAAGTATATTGAGCTAAGCTTGTTCTTGTGCTTAACAAAATCTTCATTGGTATCAGAGCATTACAGCTATTATGCCAACTAGACTGGGTGCAAGTTTGTTAAGTAATATCAATGTTTTTGAAGGTGAGGCTGGATTTCAATCATGGAAAGGCAGAATGCAGAATGTGTTGGAGGCAGAGGGTCTCTAGGAATTTGTCATTGGTAATAATGAAGTGCAAGGTGAGAGCAGTTCAGCGAGTGTACATCAAGGTGAAGGTTCTTCTGAAGCTGCCACAGGTGGAGCTGGAGGCACAGGAAATATTAGTGTGAAAGGCAAACTACAGGAAGCCAAGGTTATTATCGCAAGTAAGTTAAGCTCTAATATTGTACACAAAATCAAAGACAAGTCTCCGAGAGGGTTGTGGGATTTCCTGATCAAAACGTATGAAGTGAAAAATACATCCCAGTTTGAAATGCTTGATAGGGAGTTAAGAAAACTAAAATTCAAGGAGAATGAAAATCTAACTCAGTTTTTCCAGAAGTTTGATAACATCATTGCAGACTTGGAGGCAACAAAGGTTTTAATCACTAGAGAATTCCAGATGCTGAACCTTGCAAGGGCTTTCTCAGGTTTTGGACAGTTAAATACCTTGATAAGAACAGCTAGAAGAAATAGAGAAAAAACCGAGGCCCTGATTAGGACAAAAATGGAGCAAAGGAAGGTAACTAAAGAAGAAGATGAGGATGAAGAAACTGAGGTATTGTTTGCTGGGAAAGGGAAGGCACGTGGAGGTAAGATTGGTCCCTGTTATGTATGTAAAGCGTATGGACATTTGAGGGCAAACTGTCCTAAAGCCAGAGAAATGAGATGTTACAATTGTGATGGGTTCGGACACACATCCTCTAACTGTTCCAGTCCTAAAGACATGGGAAGAGGACGAAATAAAGAGACCAGTCATAGAGGAAGAAGCAGAGGCAACTATAGATGTAGAGGTAGAGGAAGGGAAAATATGGGAGAGGAAACTCTTCCATAAATATAGCAAAGTAGGTTGAGTTTGATGAAGAAGATCCTGATGCAGAGGTAATGGTTGATAGTGCATTAAGTGTTTTTGAAAGTTAGTGCATTAAGTGTTTTTGAAAGTAAAGCTAATCATGATCTATATTTTTTAGATAGTGGAGCTGAGAGAAGCATAGTAAAAAGGTCTAACCAACTAAAACAAAGGAGTGCCAGAGTAACTCGTTATGTGCAAATGGGAGATGGAGATCTCAAAAGAGTGGAGGAAACTGGAATGTTAGAACTTTTTGATTTGTAAGAAAACGTAGTAAATCTAAGTAATGTTTTGTGTGTTCCAAAGATTGTTAAAGATCTTATTTCCATCAGCCAGTTGGTTGATTTGGGTTACAGAGTAGCTTTTGAAAAGCATCATTGTAAAGTGTTCTACAATAATGAAATGAGATTTTTAGCAAAATGCGTGGGCAATCTTTTTGGTTTTCATAACGTTCTGATAAACAAGGACTGACTTGTATTCTGAAACTTCACCTTCCGGAACGTCCACAAGCAAATGAACTCCTTGGATAGCCCTTGCTTCCTCTATTGTGCACTGCCTCGTTTGATGAAACCCGATTAAAATACCTTTCCTAGAAATCAAATCCTTCCATTCAAGCATGTCATACCTATTGTACGATTCCCATAAGTTGATGGCTGTTGGTTGAGAAGTTGCATGAAGTATGCCAGTGGACAATACATTCTGATTAACATGCTTCAAAGCTGACTGTAATTGCAAAGCTGCACGCTGTTGAGGCAATAAGCCATCATTGTCAACTTTTCAATCGAAATATCCTAGAAAACAAAATACGATTCTCTACACGAGCATAGGTCAACTCCATCTCTTTCTTATTTGTATGTCTTTGAATTAACTTAGCAAAGGTACGCCCGAGAATATGAACCGATACCACCTCCACCGATGAAGCTCCTCAGTTGGAGAGAGAAGAAGTCTAGGCACCCGAGAAGAACAAGAAGAGGAAAAGAAGAAGTAGGAGGAGTCCATCTTCTTTTAGCTCCAACCGATCAGATACTACAGGGCGTGAATCTCGAAGTAGTTTTGAAAGTGGGTCAGATACTTCTCAGGGCAGGGACAGGAACAAGAGGACAGAGAACTATCCAAAGAAGGTGGATAGTGCAATTAGCAATGTGTGAAAAACAAGAAAATTGGCCAGTTCTTAGGAGTGGACAGCTTGGTTGGATGAAATGGAAGAATCTGGGAATTCATATGGAATGAAGGACAAGGACATAGGGAAGGTAGCAACAACAAACCTAATTGAGCCAGCCTGGATTTGGTGGAAGGGTTACGCCAAGTCAAATAAGTTAAGAAGAAATAATTGCAGATTCAGGACCTTCACTAAGGCTTTCCGCAAGCATTACGTCCCAAGATTGCACACGAGCAGATAGATCCAGCAATTCTATAAGTTGAACTAGGGCAACTTATCTATGGCCAAATACACAGAAGAATTCATGAGGCTGAGACTCAATGTTCCGAGGATCAGGGAAAGGCAAGCAGTGGATGGCTACATTGAAGGCTTGAATAACAACATTAAGAGGTTAGTACGAGCCATTAACTCGAAGACAGTTGGGGAGGCCAAAGATAAGGCAGCGCCAGTAACTCCAAGGCAGCAACAGCTATCATACAGGACAGTATCAACCCAGGTAAGCACCCTCTATGACAGCGGGGAACTAGTACCAAGGGAAGGCAGATAGAAAAGGGTCTTATGGGGAGCAGAAACAACAGGGAGGCCCAGGGGGCAAGTTAGTAAGATTCTTTCTGGACAACATCCCGAAAAAGAAGAGAGAAGAATGTATAAAAAATAAATTGTGCTTTAGATGTCTCTAATCGGGGCATCGCACACACGACTGTCCCTTTGTCATGCAGTCAGCATTAGCAGAGCTCAGTCAGCATTAGCAGAGCTCATCGATTGGGAGTTGCCAACTGAAGGGGATGACGAGGAAGATGGCCAGCAAGAACCTCAGAATTACATTGAAGGTGAGTGTAAAATCTGTGCCTGCCATTGAGTCAGGAGACGTTAGAAACCAGTCCACAGTCATTTTAGCAAAGGGAATGATCGATAGGCCATATGTAGTCCTACTAGACACAGGTAGCTTGCATAATTTCGCCTCTCCAAGATTAGCTACCCTCATGAAGAACAAGACTTTAAAGTCCAAGCCAAGACCAGTCAGCATTGCAAGTAGTGCTATCCACCACACTAAGGGGAGGAGAATCAGCTTTGATATAGACCTTAGTGGAAGCAAATGGTCTATGGGTGCGGAGGTAATGGATATTGGAAGTATGGCCTAATAGTGGAAATGGAGTTCCTAAGGCCAGCCAAAGCAATGATCGACTGCGACAGGAACGAGATCTCCATGATGGCACCAGACGGGAATCGCTTTATAGTCAAATGTAAGAAAGTAATTTCAGCCATGCAGTGCATCTCCTTAAAGCAATTGCAGAGAAGCATAATAAAGGATAGAGTGGAGTACATCCTTAAGCTAGAGGCAATTGAGCTCAGTCAAGAGAAGAAAAGTGAGCCAAGTTTGAACCAGTTGCCTAGGCCAGTAGCAAAGCTAATCAAGGAGTTCCATGATGTGTTTACGGATGAAATCCATTAGATACCACCCTATAGCGGCGTGGAGTGTGAGATCACACTAGCACCAGATGCTCAGCCTATCAGCAAGCCCCCCTACAGAATGAGCACTCCAGAGCTAGTTGAGCTTAAGAAGCAGTTACAAGAACTGCTTGAGCTCGGGTTCATCAGGGCAAGTGTGTCACCCTTCGGGGCATCAATCCTATTTGTGGAGAAGGATGGGAGTCTAAGAATGTGCATAGATTACCGTCAACTGAATAAGCAAACAGTAAAAAATAAATATGCCTTGCCTAGGGCATACGACCTGATGGACTAGCTGCAGGGAGCAAAGGCCTTCTCTAAGATTGATCTAAGGTCAGGCTACCACCAAATAAGAATTAAGGAGGAATATATTCATAAAACCGCTTTCAGAACGCGGTGTGGTACTATGAATTCATGGTAATGTCGTTCAGCTTATCGAATGCTCCAGCAACATTTATGAGGCTAATGAACAATATCTTCAGAGAATTCTTGGATGAGTTCGTCATTGTCTTCTTTGACGACATCCTCATCTATAACAAATCAATGGAGGAACATGTCACACATTTGAGAAGAGTATTGGAGAAGCTAAGACGACATCGTTTATATGGTAAGCTCTCCAAGTGTCACTTTGCAACAGGTAGAGTGAAATACTTGAGGCATGTAGTTACAGCTGAAGGAATCTCAACGGATCCAATGAAGATAGAAGCCATAGTGGATTGGCCAGCACCAAAGAATGTGGCAGAAGTAAGAAGTTTCCTTGGATTGGCATGGTACTATGTAAGCTAGCAATAGGGGGAGTCCTTATGCAGGAGGGAAGAGTTGTTGCTTATGATTCGAAGAAGATAAACGATGCCGAGCAACGCTCCCCGACGCACGAGCAAGAACTCTTGGCCATAGTGAGAGCCCTGTGTATTTGGAGGCACTACCTGCTAGGTAGGAAGTTCCAACTGGGCACAGATCACCAGAGCCTCCAATATATCTTTACACAACCACTCCTAAATTTGAGGCAAAGGAGGTGGATAGAATTCCTCGAGGAATATGACTTTGAGATAGTTTGCAAACCGGAAAAATTGAACGTGGTTGTGGACGCCCCCTCTCGAAGGCCATTGGAGACGAGAGTACATTGCAATGCCATATCAACATCACCAGTGAGTTTGACAAGAAGATAGAAGAAATGTTGCCATCGGACCGAGACTTCAAGGAAGCATGGGCAAGCCTCTCTAAGGAGACAAGAACGGACAAAGAAAGGAAAACCTTCAAGCATTTTAAGAAGGAAGGCAACCTACTGTATCATAAGAACAAATTGTGTGTACTAGAGTCCTCTGGAATCAGGAAGTTAATGCTCCATGACACACACAATAGCCCAATAGCCGTCCATGCGGGTTTTATGAAGACCTACTTCAAGATAAGAAGTAGCTACTATTGGCCCAGCATGAAGAAGCAGATAGCCAAGTACATTCGTGAATGTCAGCTATTTCAAACGAAGGCAGAACAATTTCAAATTCCAGGAGTTTTGGAGCCATTACCAGTGCCAAATGCAAAATGGAAAGTAATAAGCATGGACTTCATAACAGGGCTCCCAAGAACCGTAAGGGGCAAAGATGCCTTAATGGTAGTAGTGGACAAATTGTCAAAAATGGCACAATTTGCGCCATGCAGGACCACAGATACGGCGTTGGATACCGCCGTGTTGTTCACAAAGGAAAGAAAATCTTTCGACTCCATGGGATGCCAAGAGAGATCATCTCTGATAGGGATTTGAAGTTCATGAGTGCATTTTGGCAAGATCTCTTCACCACCATCCAGACGAAGCTGTCGATGAGCACAGCATATCATCCTCAGACAGATGGGCAGACGGAGTGTACGAATCGAATCATAGAAGATATGTTGAGGAACTACGTCTGGAACAAGCAATCAAAGTGGGACGATTTCATTCACTTGGTGGAGTTTACATACAATAGCACCAAGAAAGAATCTTCTCAGATGTCCCCCTTCATGATCAATTATGGGTATCAATGCTGGACACCAGAAACTTGGCATAATCCAGTGTCTAAGGTTGAAGTTTCTCAACAGATGTTGTTTGATATGCAACAGCTAGTGGAAGATGTGAGAGGATATATCTTCTAGCAGCAAGGAGTCAGCAGAGGAGTGTAGCCGACAAACATAGGACTGCAAGAGAGTTCCAAGTAGGGGACAATGTTTGACTCAAGATCAAGGTCAAGCAAGCGAAGCTTCGCATCGGCAATTGTAAAAAGCTTACTCTAAGGTGGGCAGGACCCTTCAAAATTTTGGAGCGAGTAGAGAGCCAAGCCTACAAGCTCGACTTACCTGCCCATCTTAAAGTCCACAAGGTCTTCCATGTGAACCTGTTGAAGAGGCACACTCCAAACCCGAAGGAGGTCTTGGAAACTCCAACTTTGTTGGAGATGATGGAGGAACAAATTGAAATAGTGCCCGAATTATTCCTCGACAAGGCATTCAAGAAGACGAGAAGGTCTCAATTCCTCCAATATTTGATCAAGTGGAAGCACTTGGATGTGGAAGACGCAAGTAGGGTATTGAAGCAAGATCTAGAGAAGCAATACCCGGACTTTATGAAGGAGTTCGACGGCCGAGTCATCTCCGAGCTGGTCGACGCCGACTTGCCATGTGCTTAGCTAAGTTGTATATCTTAGTATAGCAGTGGTGAGGCATGTGCATTCGGGCCAGTAGAGTGCATATGCCAAAGTCTTGGAAGTGTAGGCGATGATGAGATATGCTCAACAGGCATTCTCTAGGCCAGCACGCACCAAGAGTGCGCATGACCAGGAGGGTCATGTGAGAGGAAGAGCGGCATGGTGGGCCATGATGAGACCATCATTTGGATGATCTCTATGCCACGATGCAGGGCACGTGCACTTGACCATGAGGGGTCATGGTGAGGTAGGGGTGATCATGCACGATGATGGGATCGTGAGACGTTCCCTAGCTTAAACCCTCAGGGGCATGAGGCACTGCGGGTGTACTCAATCAAGGGGATCGTGTACAAGGCAGCACCTGATCATGGGCAATGATAGGATCATCTTAAATGGTCCTTAAGCTCAAATTCCTGTGGGGCCATGATCGAGTGCAAGGTAGTAGGGTAACCTTGAGCTAGTAGTTTGGCTAAAGAGGTAATTAAGGGGGTGGTCCCCTAAAACTACAAACTTATTAACTAAACTAACGTAATGTGCTACTTGTGCAGGCCAGTGAAAGGGGAGCATAGACAAGGGAACGCATTACGAGAAGATGGAAGTCATAATTTAGACGTAAATTATGGACCCAAATAACTATTGTGATAATGTTTTGAATTTACTATAATGAGTAACCCTTGTGAAGGCTATATAATTTTGTATAGCTTATGATACGTATTAATTACTTAATAGGAAGCTGATCATTTCATTAAAGTCAAAAGTTATATATTCATGTGTGTTTTTACAGGGTTAGTGTAGGTTCGTCACCTTGGCATAATGCTGGGACAACATTATCCTAAGGAGGGGAGAATATGACGTTCTAGGGAAATATACACCATAAATACATATATTTCTAGGTTCGTCACTATACAAGTCTATCTCCATAGCCTTGTATACCATAGATTAGTGGCAATAGGGGGCATGACTAAGTTATTCACATAACTTAGCCAACCTTAAGTTAAGACCATTTCCCACGTGACCAGCCGCCACACAGAAGCACCCTATTGGAGCCACATGGCAGGTGACATCAACCCATGTCACCCTAACCTATAAATGGCCAAACCCTAACCCTAGGCTATTTTTCTGGCTCCAACAGTCTGGGAACCCTATTCGCGCTCGAAACTCCATTTCGAGAACGTCTGCCGTGGCATAGCATAGCACAGCAGCCCCCCAGAGCATGTGCATGTCAGTAGGAATGGGAGCTACTTCGACCACCTTGAAGACCATGGAGACGCCGGGAGTAGGAGGGAGTTCCTCAGGAGCAGGTATTTGGGTTAGAGTTCTTTGTAGCATCTGGAAGTTAGGAGAGTTAGCATTTCGTGTCTCTAGCAAAGCCTTCCTATAACCCTCAGTCTAGATCTTGAACCCTAATCAATGAACCCTAACTGTAAGTTAGATGTATATGATTAGTTTTTAGATATTATTCTCATTATTATCATGTTATGTGGATATGTGATATTGGTTAATCATGTTTGCTCCTCTTGTATTGGGAAGGAGGGTAGAGACTAGTAGCCATTACTTAGTGATGCTACTAGTTTAGACTCCTTTTTTTGCCCCATTAGATCCTGAACCTGCAAAAGTATATGATCAGCCAGATTTGGATTCTCATGACCCTTTCTTACTTCTTACCAGAGACATTCTTAACTACCAATCTAAGGGATCAGTTTATGTGACAGGAAACTTCAATGCAAGATTAGGACTGAGGCAGGCTCCTTTATTCCGTGATGATAGCAATGAAATCTGGTTGCAAGAGTATACCGAATCAGAGCACCCTTGGAAGCAGACATCCAATGATCATATTAGCAATGCTATGGGAAATCATGTATTGCAGCTATATGGGGCACTAAAGTGAATTGTTTTCAATGGCATACAGACCTTTCCAAATTCACATAATTACAAATGTTTTCAGCCAAATGGCAGCTCTATTGTCAATCTCCTGCTAGGTAATCCCACTTGTACAATGCTCCGTGACTTTCATATACTTGAAAAGAAGCTAGTTTCAGGCCATGCACCTCTCAGTCTGGCTTTTAAAGCAGATAGGTCTCAAACTCCAAAACAGATTTTGAAGCCTCAGCGCATCAAACTCGGCCATGAAAATGATGAGGAAGAAACGAGAGACTCAATATCAAAGGATAATGAAGTTGATGCGGAATCAGAGGCTAATGAGATCATAGAGACCAACACCATAGAATTGGAATCTGATATTGAACTAGATCAATGTTGTACCGTACGTATACCGTACCGTACGTCCGAAACGTATTTTTTGAAAAAATACGTATTTTTTGTCATACATGCTTAAAGTGCTTAAAATACGTTTTTTTTTTAAATTAAAAAAAAAGCCTTAAATATTACTAAAAATGAAACTAAACTACAAATAGATTGTTGGAATGTTGGTTAGCATGCTAATTTGTTATGTACGAGATCCAGGTTCAATCCCTAGTGAGTACAAAGTAAGTCTATTTTGAAAAACTCGTGTCTGTTTTTTTAAAAAGAGCTGCAGACGTATTTTTTTAAAAAATACGTGTACCGTACGGTACGGGAGGGTACGTATGTATTTTTAAAAAATACGCGTATTTGAACAACATTGAACTAGATGAGGTGTATGAGGTCTGATAGTGTGCCTCATGAATCGGGATTTGAGCTAGCGAGGTGCATGAGGTTGTTGACATCGAGACATCAAGTAGAAAATGGAAGTAGGATAACCCAACATGGTGATGCAGAGCATCTAAAAGCTACAGTGCCATTTGATACAAGATTGTATGGTAAGGAAGAAAGTGGTAGAACAACGAGACCACGGAAATTGAAATCCTATCTTGTATAGTAGAGCTAGAGACAATGGGTCAAGCCTTGAAAGGGCGGGATGCAGATCACTGGAAAGAGGCCATTTAGAATGCGTTAGATTCATTTAAGTGGGCAGGCACATATGAACTAGTACCACAGTCAAAGGACAAAAATGTTGTGAGAAGCAAATGGATTTTTAAAATCAAGAGAAAAGTGGATGGATTAACAGAGCTGTATAAGGCACGTTTGGTTGCAAAGGAATATACCCAAGAAGAAGGCATAGATTACAAGATACTTTCTCGTCTATAATTGAGATAAGGGCGTGCAGTACAGAACGATATGGAAATAAATTGTATATAAATGTCAAGACTGCTTTCTTGAATGGGCATTTGGATGAAGAAATTTATATGGAGCATATCCGCATGGATATGAACAAGGTCAGAACATAGTGTGCGAGTTAAAAAAGACAGTTTACGGGTATAGAGAAGTGTCTGGGGAGTGCTACATGTGCAGGAACATATTCTTGATTCCTTGGTGATTTATAAATTTGAAGATTGAGGGAATTCATACATGAAGAGAAGTGGGGATAAATGTTTGATCATGGCACTCTATGTAGACAATTGCATCATTGTGAGCAATGACGATAAACTACTAAAAAATCGCAAAACATTGTTAAAGGGTCGATTTCAGATGACAGATCTGGAAAACCTTGAGAAGTTGTTGGGGATGGAAGTTCAAAGAGATAGAATAGAATAGAATAGGTAGAGAATGAGGAATGCTTTACCTTATACAAGAACAAAGCATCAAAAGAGTGTTAGCCAGGTTCAGAATGCTCGACTGTAAACTAGAGAAAACACCTATGGCATCAAGAGTGAGGGTTTGGAAAGAAATGTGTCCAAAGACGTCAAAAATGACAAAGGAAAGGAAAGCTAGTCTTATAGATCTTTGGTTGGTTTTTTACTGTACGTTGCAAACTGTACCCGGCCGAACATTACGTATGCAATCAATTTGCTTAGCAGGTTTTGCAGTAATCCTGGAGTATAGCATTGGATAGCGGTGAAAACAGTCCTCGAGTATTTAAAGGGGACTATAACACATGGGATTCATTTATCAAGGAGTGCAGAAAGCAAGCTCGTTGGGCATGAAGAAACAGACGGGGGAGGAGATATTGATGACAGAAAATCCACCTATTTATTTGTATAAACTTGCAAATGCTATAATATCATGGGCAAGTAAAAAGCAAGAATGTGCTGCAAAACCGAGCACAGAAGTAGAGTATGTGGTAGTATCCATGGCAGCTTCAGTTATTTGGCTATGTAGAATGCTTGAGGAATTAGGAATTTTGTCCAAAGATGCTAGCATACTGTACTATGATAACAAAAGTGGAGTAGCAATGACCAAGAATCCAGTTCATCATTCTTGAACCAAATTTACCATCATTCACCATAATTTTCATACGGGATGAAGTGGAAAAGGGGGAGATAAACGTAGCACATATTTCCACAAAGCTACAACAAGCGGACATGTTGACAAAGGTGGTTTTTTATGAACTCAAATTTCTGACAGCCAAGACCTAGTGCGGATTATGGATTGTAAAGGCTAAAGGGGGAATATGTTAGTTTGAGCCTTTACGTAGGAGCAAAATCGCAGGCCCAAACACGTGGACCAAGTATACGTAGACGAATGGGGCAAGGCAGTGCATATCAACAAGTTTAATAAGACCAGGGTGAAACATAAAATGAGGATGGACCTTTTTGGCAAAGCGGTAATTAGAGTCAGAAGAGGCAGTAGATAGCACATATGAAATTGATCTAGAGGTGTGAATCTGGGAGGTGACCACGCAAGGTGTCTGCTATGGGAGGCCTGTAACTCAGAGAAAAGCTTCAGCTTGCTTGGGCCCTTGGAAATGAAATGGCCAACATAATCATGAGTGGGGGCATTTTAATCAATCAAGATCATCAATGATTGCATTTATTCATACAGGTGCGCACCGCCTCAAAATTAAGACATGCATATAGGCGAGAGAAAAGCGACAAGACAGGATCTGCTAATGTTGCCAACTGAGAGTTATTGAAGATGAATGCTACACTCTTCAAAACTGCCCAGCATCTGGGCTTATCAAAACACAATACATCAGGTTGGTTCCACTAACCAACTGCGACATGTGATCAACATATAACCCACAAGAGTTCAATAGATGGGGGTTTTTCTGGACCATTTTTGTATCTATAGTTAGGGATTGGGGGTGTTTTTAAGCACTGACCTAGTGCAAATTCTACACAAAGAGGGGTAAAATTGCCTTTCTAAAATGCATATACAACGGGGATTTTCTTTATCACTGCTATAACCCCTTTACTGTCAGGTGAAGAAGTAAATGAAGGCAAGTTCCATCATATGTTGCTGATAATGAAGTGTGTGAGTGTAAGTCTCATCATGTGTTGTGTGTTTGAGAATAAATCATCATACTTTCTAAAAAGGACGCTACAAATGAGGTATGATTTAAACTACTAACTAACTAAACAACAAACTATATTCAAGTGCATCCCGAGGCCCTCAACTCCTTTTTTAGCATGAACAAATATGACAACATGAATGAATCTAACCCATCGAAGGTAAAAAATGACAAAATTAGGTCCAACATCAGAGCGCTAAGAAATCGTGATGGATTACATTTTATCCAGGTTCTAAATATGAATTCTTGAAACCGAGGCATTCACAAGAACACCGATATGGTGGGTTAACCTCAAGGAATTAACCTCCCAAAAAAAAAAAAAAGGGAATCATAATCGTTTGACAAGGTGATTCATAGTGATTCTACGGTAAACCAAATGGTTTCAATATGTAGCACAATTCTAAAGGGTTTCAGAGGGATTCCATTTGGATGTATCAATGACCATACTTGAATTCGTAGTCCATAGATCCAGTAGAAGAAATAATTACGTTGGCTTGCTGGTTGTATTAGTCAAAGTATTCTTTATTAGGATATTGAGGTATTTTGATAGAGATTTGTGACCATGTATTTCATATTCAAAAAACTTTTTTTAAGCCAAACACATACATTTTCAACTAGAAGAGCAGGAGCTGAAGGGACCACTTAGGGGATGGCAGGAGGATATCACTATTGACGAGCAGCTTATACATAGAGTTCATGATCGTGAACACTTTGGTGAAAATTCCACATGCATCCATCAATAGGTTCAGGAGCAACAAGTGGCAAGGTAACAACCACCTTTTGCCAAATAGGCCTGAACCATCGAGACTACAAGAATTTGGTTTGAAGGTCACTAACTGGTTAGAATTATATCATGTTGCAACTCTCAAGATTTTTGCTAACCTCCAACGCAATTGAGTTAATGGATGAACTGAAGCACAAAATGGAAGATTATTTTCTACATGTATCCACCAATAAGGATCATTCAATTGATGACAGGCAGGATTGATCTGAAGTAATGTCCAATATGCTTTGGTTCCAGATTCTTCGTAGATGTTCTTGTGTTATTGTGTTGAATCAATCCTCGATTTTCAGCATTATGCCTACTATGTAAGCAAAGGGTTGAGACTATTGAGCATTGTTTCTTTTTGTGTGATCACCTGTAGCTCTTGGCTATTTAGTCGAGTACTTGGAATAAGTTGCAAAGCCAAGCCTTTCACTTAGCATCTGGAAGGTTGTTGTGGTCTACATAGAAAGAAGATTATGTGTTTTTAAAGGCTTGGATACTCCTGCTGTTGCTGTCCTTCAGGATGCACAAGATAGAATTGATAAGGCCTACCATTGCTCTTCGTTTGCTCCTGCCAAGTGATAATTAATATTTGAGATTTGTTTGAATGTGTTGTCTTATTCATAGATTGGTAGTCCTACTCAGTGGGTATGATTATTCTCTGAGATTTAATCCTGCCTGTGCATTTGTATCTGTCTTTTGGCATGGATTTTCAATAAAGTTTGTCGTCCCTTAGGAAAAAAACTAGCAAAAAACACACCAGAAGGCCTTAGCAAGGTCAAATTAGTTAGACACCTTGCTTAACATCAGGTCCTTGGAGGAAAAGAAAAATAAAAAAAAAGGCAAGACATTGGTTATAGAAAATAAAAGCATAGGGAAATTGAGCAAAGTAATATAAATAGAATTGTACTTCTTGTGGTTAATGCACTCAATGGCAGATTTATCACATTTGATCATTTTGAAGCATGGGAGGTGTTTCTTGCTATTTTTTTCATTTGTACATTGTGTTCAATTCAATTCAACTCTGATGCAAAACGGATATAAATTAGTATGCAAAATCTTTAGTTAACTTGATGCATAATATGCTAATCTATATTACCCTTCTTTGATGCATCTGGCAATTATAAGGATCGGGCTATTATTTACAACTTTAGATACCTGATATTTATTTCACGAAACCATTGATACAAAATTATTTCAACAAATATATTTCAACAGCGGCATTGCACATCGAAATATTATGGGCAGATTGCAGTCTAAGTAAAAATAGAAAACAGAGCCTCTAATCGAAAAAGTTACGAATAAAAGTGCAAAAATTCTGATAAAAATAGGTGTGAATGCTAAAGTCAGCATGATATTGAAATCTGAATGTAATAAAGTGGACAAGGAATCAACAAAGGAGTTGGTTGTCTGGCATTTCACAGTGTTTGAATTTAAAGAACTAGTTCTAAATACTCGTTATCAGGTAATGCTTCCAGGCTGGCATTTTCTTTGCGTTCCTTTTTCAACCTGCAGGGGAAACCGCGGTGGTAGTTGTTTGAATTTAAAATAGAATAGAATAGAATAGAATAGAATAGTTTTTTTAACGTCCACGGAGACCAATAGGTCATGGGACCCATACAATGGGCTAGTACAATCATTACTACTAGGATTAAAAAACCCCTGCCTCGAAAGGTTTTCAAGGGAAAAACCTTTGCAGTAATGATGATTAGGTAATATTTCCAGGCTGGCATTTTCCTTGCGTTCCCTTTTCAACCTGCAGGGGAAACCGAGGTAGTTGTTGTAAGCTGTAACAAAATATACAGAGAAATGTCTTGCAGCGAGCTAAAATTACTCAAGAACAAATACATATAATTCTGCACTCGAAAATCAGGTATTATACATGACTTAATGCAAGCATCAAGAGGCTCTGTGATAGAGTAAGATTTTGCAAAGCCCTTGTTCCTCGTGGACCTGCATTTGAAAATGCTCAGGGCATATCCCAGGCTACCTTTTAATGTTTATGCACGAGTTATAGACTTGGCAAACCGTTTTGTCCATTAACATTGTACTAACGGCAAAAGTATCAAGACTGCAGATTAATGCTTTGCTTTCGAGCTGATATAAGATCAATAGAACAATTTCAATAGGACAGTTCCATACAAACAGATGCGAGGATGGTAAAAGATTTAAAGAATACGCTGACGGTTCATGAGATATGGTTTTCTTTTTTACTAAAACCATATTTAGTATCACTTCTGACTATAAAACATTAAGATGCATTATTAGGAAATACCTTATTATATGCTGATAATACATTATTAGGCAATCTAATTACAAGCCATGTGATATAAAGATGTAGAGTCTGATAGAAAAACAACATTGTAGCTATGTGCTTTGACCCAAACAAGACAGAATATGAACCTGGGAAGTATGACGTCGTGCAGCCTGTGTGAATATATTTCTCGGACGACCTTGCTCCAAGGAATTGAGTCGACAACCAACAAACATTGCAACTTCATCAAACTGTTCCTTTGCTTCCAGCAATTGCTGTTCAGGAACCCTACCCTTTGCCATGCATGTACGGAGATTATCATAATGGAACCTACAGTAATCAACAATGCATGAGGTACTGCTAGATTCCACACACACAAACAACAAGATATGTACCTTTTCAAGTCATGTTGTTTTTTTGTTTCCTGCAATATATTCTTTGATTATGAACTGCCCGAAACACATGTTATTCTGAATCCCTGTATTTAAACAATGTTAATTCTGCCATAGCTGCCTGCTGTTTTGCTAACATCAATTGCTTAAAATTTAACTGAAACTGAAGAAGTGTTTCAAGATACACAAGACTGTGATAGAAGATGCTGTCTTCTTGCCACTATATACGCTATTCATGCTGTTTTACCTCTTATAAAGACCAAATCTAGCAAAAAGGCTGCATCTATTGCGATCGTGAGCTCTGCAGCGTCTCTATATCTGTTATATGGTAATGTCGTCTACATAGCAGCTATATACTCATTAAAAGAGTTGGCCCACTGCCTTAGGCTGGAGCTTCTTCCTTACAATATTCATATCAATCTAATATGCCTGGGATATGTGAACACGCCTCTTCTTGATGCCTTGTACAATCAAGGCGAGTTATAGAGGTCCTACTCAAGAAAACGAATGGGTATGATCCAAGCAAAGCAGAAATGCCAGAGCATGGTGCAGAATGCACTCTACAGAGACAAATCAACATATTTCTTGGACAATTTATGGGAAAGCCAGCAAGGCCGGTCCTCCAATCCTATAGAATCCATTGTGCCCTGTTCTGAATGAAATCCCTGCTATACTTTTTTTGCTCTTATTATAAATCTGAACCGGACTCTGTTTGCTGCTCTGACTTTTTAGGGATGAAGTTTAAGATAGAAGAAACTCTAACGGCTAACCTAAGATAGAAGAAACTCTAACAAAGCATAAAGTTCAAGATAGAAGATTGCCATACCTTAACGGCGGGAGGGATCTGCAGCCGGATCGGAGGGAGCAATAGAGGTTTATTCTAGCACGAGCGATCTGGAGGGAGCACTAGCATATCCGTTATTGGCCTCCGTTGCCTATTTTCCTGCCATTTTCTAATTTCTACAGCTGTGGATATAGAAGATTCGAGATCGAACGGAGAAGCCTAAGTCCACATCATTTTTTGCTGATCTGGAAATTACACGTGGATAGGCTAGAATTTGAGGAAAGGCTGTAGGCCCGGTAGGGCTGGTGTGCTAAAAAAATAAAAATAAAAATCAATACCTTCGACTCACGCGCATTTGGTATTTAAATCATAGATGTTCTCAAAAAAACTATTCTATTCTATTCTATTCTATTCTATTCTCAATTATAGATGACCATAATCAAAACAAGAGGTGGCCAAAGGTCCCACCATATGCTCTAGGGCGTAAGATCAACAAATCTGAAAATCGAGGTAGTCTAAGGCACACCTCATTTAGAATATATAGCACAACAATGGGGTTTTTGCTCTGTTTGTGAAGCTCAAGTGAAAACCATAGAACATTTTCTAATGGAGCTTGGAGTTGCATGCAGTATGGGCCTGGAGCTTGGATAGTTTTGGACACTCTCTAAGGGTCAAGGAATTGTTGTTGGAAATTCTTCCTAGTACAATGAAGAAAAAGGTCTTCGATATTTCTGGAGCTTGGACTAATTGGTCAATATTGAAAAGGAGGAATACCCTCGTTTTCCCTAGGACCAAATGATTCTCTCTTCTTTCTTTTTCATCTCTCTTCTCTTTCCTCCTCCTCCTCCTCCCCCTCCTCCTCCTCCTTCACAGCAGTCACTTAAAGGGCACTTCGGTACAGGAAGATCTCACTCCATTTCAGCTCATTAAAAGAGAGAAAAAGCTAGCAAAGATGAGAGTGCAAGACATAAAAAAAAAATGGCCGGTTAACCAAGAAGGCATGGCTATCATACGGGATCATTGGCCTTATGATCCTTGGACTGGTTATATATAGCCTTGGCTTCCTCTTCGTTCACGTGGAGAGTCTTGTTTTAGTTTTGTTATGGGTTTCATGCTCAAATTCTTATCCTCCCATAGCTGTTTGTGGTATTTGTAGACGTAATATTTCCTTACCTTCTCTTATCTCTACTTATCCTCTTTGATGTTAATTCTTATCTCACTTATTCTCGGCCTCGGGAAGCACGAGAGCAAAGCTTTACCCGGTGTTGCCACCCACCGGTATGATTGAGGATGAATGTCATGCCCTCAGATCTTGACATTTGCCCATATCCCGAGGCGATATGTTCGATTACTAGTGCATGGCGGTAGATTGCATCGATTATTGACTACTGGCGTCGATGGGTTTGTTGGGGTCGTACCTCCGTTTATGGATGCACGACTTCGTTTTTGTCCTTCGGGCGTGGTATTGAACTGTCCTATGCAATTGTGCGGTTGCCCGGATGCTTATTCACCGCTAAGGTTTTCCCTCGAAAACCCTTCCAGGCGGGGTTTTAATCCTCGCGATTATGCTTCTTTGCTCTCTTTTTGGTCCCATAGGCCAATTGGTCTCGAGTGACGCTAAAACCTATTCTATTCTATTTTATTCTATTATCTTATTCCTCTCTAATTCTATATAGCTATCCTAGAAATATTCTATTTAGAACTGAAAGTATTTAAAGTTTTTTTTTTAATTCCTAAATAAAAGAACAAATTGTCATTCTTCTCGTTAACTTCATCTTATTCATTGCGAATGTAGTCACATTTTATGTTTTAAAATGTACGCGTTTCTAAATCAGAAAAAACAGAGATAGAAAAGACAAAATATGAATAACCACATAATAATCCCAAAGCTAATTTCTTTTGGTGTGCAAGTTCTTCTTTTGACTGTACATGCTCCTCAAATATGTTTAGTCTTGACGCTGATTTTTTAACGGTGAAGACATAATCAGTAGATATCTGCCAAACTCTTTTTTTAATTTTAGTCCCTCACATGCATGTAGACACACATGTGCACACCACGGCGAAGAGATGCACGCCACAGTTTTTGACCCAAGTTTGGTCTAAAGGTATAAGCATAATCATTATTTGAACATAAAGTTATACATAATCAAGTACAGATAACTCCGTGCTCTTATAATTTAAAAACTTAGGCACACTACTATTAAAGAAGAAACATATAATTTCTAATGGCCATACTCATGCATGTTAACACAACTAACAAAAGATATAACTAGTTTATTGCCCTATCCTTTATACACATGTAAGGAGCAATATAGACAACATAGGTAGTAAGAGTTTATACTTTGTTCCTAAGAAGGATGGCAAAGCATATATAATCAACGCTAAAAGGGGCTTTGCACATGGGATTGGAAGTAATTACGTTTATAATATACTGTGCACGTGACAACATCCCAAAAGATCTTCCCAATTGCTAAATGTTGTATATAAAACTGCTATTATATAAACAACTTATAGATCTCAATGCAACTACCACTAAAATCGAATCCAACAATATGATGATGTGACAACAACGCTCATGTGACCCTACTTCAGGCAACTACGATCATAATCTTATTAACGAATTTTAAATACTATGCCAGCAAAGTTTAGTCAAGCCTTGTCGGATGACTAGCTCGGACGTGTAGCTCTCACCTGTTGGAAAGTCAGGTGTGGAGTTATCCCATGTTGGGGAGATCGATGTGGCATCAAAGAATTTTGTCAAAGCCTAGAGGAATTTTTGATAGTTTAGTTATTGGCCCAACAAAAGTGATGTATATATATACACACACACAAAGTGCCAAAGAAAATAGATAGATGGAATAACTACTATAGCTTTCTGTACAAAGCATATCATACAAACGAGAAAAGCAACTATATGTCGAGCAAAGCCAAAGGTGGTAGAGGAAAGGACTAGGACTTGAATCAATTTGAATCAACAGTTGAATTGAAATGCCATCTAACATTTGGTTTATCGATATCGCATTAGCTGGAAGCGTGATGCAGGTGATGGCAAATGGATCAGTTAGAATTCATTGATCAAGTGGAAAAGAAAGCAGAGAGTACGTGAAAACATAGACATAGACAGATAATACAAGTGTAGGCATGCAGAGGACAGAGAAGTGAATTGAATTGGATTTTGTCGTTCGGAGACTCGGAGAGATGGAGATAGAAAGAGATGATGAGATGATCTGCAGAAACTAGAAAGGCGCCATGGGCTATATTCGCTAGTACCGATGGATAACTGTATAGGGATGCTGGGGAATACTGGGAAACAGCTAAGAGGCCATTTGAAGGGGTTGGGTAAAGGCAGAGAATGGGCCCAATATTCGAACAATGGGGGAGACATTTGTTGCCTCGATTTGACAACTTTTTCTTCCCTTTTTCAATCACTAAAACCAACATTCAAGCACCACATTTTTCCCCCAAAATTATACAAGCACCACATTTTTTTTCAAAAAAAGAAAAAGGAACCAAGGGAACGGCGCAGTTAACCATGTGGTAACCACGTAACCGCCGCGCTTCGCAGTTAACTGGACCGTCACCGCGCACGGGTGCAGGCCACGTTGGGTCGTACCACGGGTCCATCAGTCGGCGCAATCAAAGCCGTCCGTCCATCTACATCAATGGTTCAAATTTTGCCTCGGTTTTCCACTACACCAGAACAAGGATCGTAGCCGTCCGGAGAACCGTATCGGACGGCAGACAGCGGAGCAATTCTGCAGCCGTTGATTTGAACATCGACGGATGGAATTCGCGTCTCAGAGAAAAGGGTGGATTATGGCCGTCCGATGCCTCTCAAAGCTTCCCACGCTTTCCTTCGTGTTGAGAAGAACAAGAGCTATGGCGAGCGGCCTCTCCTTCCTCCCTTTTACGATTTAGAGCTATTCCGGCAGCTTCCTTTACCGCCTTGTTCTCCCACCTCTGGAATTCAAGCTTTGTAGTTATGGTAAGCAGGACTCGCCATTTTTGAGCCAATTCTTCGACAAATTTAGTATAGAAAATTCAGTTCCGGCGATCTTTTATGCCTAATTTTCTATATAGATCTTTAGATGCCTCTGATTTCTCAGTTAGATTTATGTTCTTTGCTGTATAGTCATGAATCCAACTTGGTTTCTGCAAATTTTGGTGAGGAAATGCGGAATGGGGCTGGTCTTTTTATGCGATTTGAGCTAGTTTTTTAGGATTTTGCATTTTGTTGCGCTGAATTGTGTGCCAATTTATTATTTCTGCAAATTCTTGGGCAAAGCACGAAGCATTACGGTGAATTGAGCTAATTTGGAAGAATGTACTGAAGAATCCGTGATTTTTTTTTTCAGGTTGGGTATAATCTTTCTGCTCTGCCTCAAAGACCAGGATGGCTGGAGGCATTGTTAACTGAGAAATTCTTCATCGGTTGTTTGGATCATGAAACCATCAAGAAAAATGAGAGAAATATTTTCTGCGTCGATTGCAGCGAAAGCATCTGCCAGCATTGTCTTCCTGCACACAGAATCCACCGCCTATTGCAGGTAGAGATCTATCTAGCTGCCTAAACCGTCGTTCTATCTGCCACTAAATCTGTAAACTCCATTTTTAGTACAATTTAACAAATTCCCTTAAGTTCTCGTCGAATCTTGAAATCAATGCCGAACATCTGCCTTGAATTTGCTAAAATTGGAAATTATAGCTTTTCAAATTTGAATCCGGTTTCAAAAATTTTACTCGTTTTGCAGATACGAAGATATGTGTACCATGACGTGATTCGTCTTCAGGACATACAGAAATTCGTGGATTGTGCTCTTGTGCAGGTATGTTACGAAAATGAAGCAAAAAAAATCCTTGTATGTTTATCTTGAAGGGGGAAGATGGTCGGAAGTAGACAAAAATTCTTTACGCAATTCACGTTTGTTGCCAAGAATTCTAAGCTTTATCCGTTGATTTGCGCAGACGTACATCATCAATAGCGCAAGAGTAGTATTTCTAAATCAGAGACCCCAGCCAAGGCCTTCAAAAGGGCTGGGAAATGCCTGCGAAACATGCGAAAGAAGCTTGCAGGATTCTTATCGCTATTGCTCTGTTGCTTGCAAGGTGAGCTGGCTAATAATTTTCAGTCCAGCCGATAAATTTGAGCCCAGATTGAAAAGATTTTGTAAATTGCTATAGTCCCTGAATAGGAATGGGTTTTTTCTGCAGGTAGATGCGGTATGCAGGCGAGGCAAGGATTTGTCGAGTCTGATACCACGACATAATGCCCTGCAATCGACGGATTTCTTCATATGCTCTCCTGAAGAGAGCCTAAAATCAGAAAACGAAGATGAGATGTCGCCCAACTCCGTTTTAGACGATCCACCGTCTCAGACTTCCTCTGGATCGACGGCAAATGATGGGCAGGGGGCCATAACCTGCACAGCCACTACATTACCTCCCCCAAAGAAATTTAGAAGTCTTCGACCACTTGCAGTTACTAGCAATACAAAACCTGTGGCATTTGTACATACCAACCACCGGAAAGGCATCCCACACAGATCCCCATTATGGTAAAAGAAAATACCCAGGAAGCAGAAGAAGAATTGGGGTGTTTTTTTGGCTGGTGAAACAGGCCGTTTCTTTGATTTGCTTCTCTAACTTAATTGTTAAATTTAACAATGGTGGTGCTTTGTACCGTGCTCTGCTGCTGCATCTGGGAAAAAGAAATGTGATGGGTTGCTGTTTGGGTACAATCACTCTGTTTTTAGGCTGGAATTTTGTAGACTATGTATCTAGCCCAAGGCAGGAAGAATCAGCTGCGCCGGATTTTTGGAAAGAGGGCTGTGCCGGCCTGCCTGGGCCCAAAATCGGATGTATTAGATCAGTTTTTCTGGCATCGAAACAACGAAGAATACTACTGTGATTATGAAGATATGGCGGATTTGGATTGAAGGATGTGTCTTCCCAAGTTTTGGTCTTTTGGGTGGAAGAATTTTGCGAAGAAATTTGCAGACCGCCTTCTTTGTTGTTGAAGATGGTCATGAATGTGGTGATGTGCCTCGGCCTTTTTTTGTTGGCACCACTCTGACGAGGTCTTCTGCTACAGGGAAATAACTATCATATTAACCTGTTTCTAGTTTTTCCCCTTTGAATTTGAATCCAATGCCTCTCATCCCGTGGATGATTTTGGATTTAATGCTGTCTCTCTTTCTCTTCTTAATGCTCTTCTGTTTTTGATGCTTCAGATTTTTCTGAATGGACCCTCTTTACTGCTTCAGGTTCTGTTTTTTCGTTGATCCAATTTGTATGCATCCAGATCTGTTTGTTTTGTTTATTGTTTTGGATGTTGCAGCAGCTAAGTTTGAGCTGAAAATTTATGGATTCAATCTGAATCTGCGTGGGCTAGGTATGCACTGTGCAGACAGAAACCTTGGATTCTTCCCTGCGAGAGGGATCGGGGATTCCTTGTGATTGTAGACTAGTTTTTTTTCCAGGATTTCAAGTGTTGAGTCAATCCAGCCTTAAAAATTCAATGCACATCTGATGGCGTGCAATCTAGAAAATGCATCTAGATTCTTGCAGTGGGCTGCAATTTTTTAATCCGGGGCAGTGGCCAAAGACTATTTTGCGCAAGTAGATGCATGTGGGCCGTGGGCAAAACAAAAGAAAATAGCTTTGTTTTGTCGATTTAGTTAGGATTTGACAGAGATTCGGAGTGTTTGACAACAAAACGAAGCGTTTTTTGGAGTGGGGAAAAAAAAGGAGAGATATAACGGGCTGATTATGATTGGATTGATGGCTATTAATGGCACTGATATAAATGTATGGCGGAAGAATGGGCCATTTGATACATACAGAGATAAAGAATACAGATATTACAGAGATAAGAATAAGGGATTTTGTTTTTGTTTAATGGGATGCATCGGGCGGTGCAAAAAAGGAGGCAGCAGCAGGACCAAGGGTTAAACAGGGCAGGGACAGGTGGGTATAATCTGGCAGGAAAAGATTGAGAGACTCATTCTACTACAACGAGCGACAAGAACAAGGCAAAAATTTTGTGAAATTTTTGGAGATAGCATAAGACAGATTTGGGATAGGTAGGGATAATCTGGCAGGAAAAAAAAGGTTGGAAATTTTTGGAAAATTGTTGTGTAGTGTAGGTATAGTGTAGGCCTAGTCCTGGCATGGGAGTGCAGAAACAAGAAGGGGGGATGCTTTATTCTCTGGAATTGGAGCAGGTAGGTACCTGTGGCAAGCGGGGAGGTACCGAGCGGCCTGTGAAGAGGGTACCAAGTTGGGGAGGAAAGGCTGGCACCATAGTTGAAGTGCTGGTGCAGTAGGGTAGGGGTGGCAGAGAGGGGTCCGGCGGGAAGCATGGCATGGGTGGTCTATTTCCTCTGTTTTTCTGTTGCGTTCTGTTGCGTTGCGTCGCGTAGGGTAGCCTTTGTTTTTGGGCTTGCCAACTCACGTGTTGGCTCTAATTTCTTCTTACCTACTCCGTTCTACCGCAGCCTCCTCTCTGTTAGCCATCACTTTCTCCTTCATCCTTCGTCTGTGTGCGGTGATCGTCTACGGTGGACTGTATTCGAAACTTCTTCTCTCCTGGCTATAACGGGCGTCCGCTTACCGTGCATTAATATATAGTTTGGAGATATCCGGTCCCTACATCAGCCTTTTATTTCCTCCCATTTTGGTCACCACAGTCCTATCTATGCCTTTTTGTAACGCCACTAACCGTCATGATCTTATCCCTATATCAGCCACTTCCATTCCACAGTGGTGATTCCGGAAACCTATATCAGCCCACGTCTCGCCCATTTTTATTTTTACACATATTACATGCCTTTACATTTGCAAACATAGTAACATGCTCTTCCAAATGGGTTGTTTGGGTAAAGGTAATCACTTTTTGTGATCCATGAAATAAGATAGACACTTGTAGATGTGTTGAGATCTTTTCAATTGTAGTAGACACGTATAAAACGGAGTTGTAATCTTCAAGCTATATTGTTTTAAGTAGGGCACGTTCCCATGGAGGCTGACCCGACCGCAATTTTTGAAGCTCAAGCCGAAGCCAAAGTATTTCAGTGTAACGACTCTAGATTCCCCTTCAAAAGCAATGTAAGGCAAGTGGGTTTGCCTTCCGGTAGTTTCCGCATCCATTCTAATCAAGAATGGCAAATCACTATGGAAAACCTGTAGAATTCGGTTAAATTTTGCCTTGACGTCATGGAACAGGAAGGGGTCAGGCATTCTTGCCAACCCCCGACCTGCAAAAAATCGGGTCGCGGCTCAATGGCGCTTGGATTCTCGGACGGATTCGGCAGGTCAGGGGGCTGGCAAGAATGCCCTCCCCCTTCTCGTTCCACATCACTCCAAGCATTGTAGAAATCAGATGGGACTTTTGAGAACTTCAATCCGCTACCGAGCACTCATGGGAATCATCGGACCTGATCTCAACCAGTTGAAGTTGGGTGCTCCATGAGAACATACCATACCCTAAGTGGTCTAATTAAGCATACGTTGTCAATTTCAACTCCAATTTATATCAATGTTATTTTGTTGAAAAACATATTATGTGTATGTACAATCTTCATGAAGACAGCTTTCGATTTTGATAAGCCATAAAAACTATATTATCCTATATATTTACTGAATGCTCTTGATTTTGGGGGACATTTCAGTAATGGCAGAAAAAATATTAATTTTCCCTTTCTAATAAGGCCTATTCTTGTTTACGGATCCCTACATCAACCATTTGACACTATCCACCGTGGAGATAACGGGCTTCCACATCAGCCTGGCTTTGGGTGATACCGGGGTCCGATATCAGCCTCCAGTTTAGTCGTGCAAAAAGGCCCTCTCCTTGTGTAACGCATAATATTTGAATATCTTTGGCGGGGCCCTTTCGAATTTTTGTGAAGTAGCACTTTGCCTTGGGTAGGTAAGATTGGCCCCATTATGTCCAAACATCGTACTTTGGCGTGTTTGTATTTATGGAAATGTCGCATGGCTTTTGAATAATGTTAGTGTTTGCGTGGACCCCATCCCTGCGGAGATTTCCATAAAGTGCAACGTGTCCCCTCCATTTCCCGCCAGTTTTTTCTTCTTTGCCAGCTTGGGCTTTTGTTCTTGCTTTGCAAGTTTGTGATCGAATTGATGTTTATAAATCCAAGGTCCGTTTTATTGTTCTTAAGCTTCATACGACAACTTGTACATTTTGACTTTCTCCATTATAAAAATACCTTTGCCTTTGAAGAAGCTACTAAAAGTAGTAAGGACTACTTCAAAAGATATACAACACAATCTTGGTATACTTGTAGACTAGTACTAACTAGTGCACTTTTTGCAACAAATGAAGAGCTCTTTAAACAAATAGATAGAAACCGATAGATGCATTGGATCTTGTCATCTTCCTCTTTAGATTAAGGTTTTGAAATGCACATTTATCCCCCCCTTTTCTTGACGAACTAAAAGAATCTACTAGTCAAAAATAAAAATTTCAAAGTGTAGCTATCTCTTCTATCTATCAGTGTAAGCATAAAAGTTTCTCCCAAAAGATGAGCCTAAAGCATTATGTACATACTCCAGTATAGAATGAGACTGATAATAAGGGTTAATCCGAAGATATTGAATAAAAATACGGTCGTTCACTTCTTACTCATGGGACAAAGGCTTAAGTTTATTAGTATTTTAGCCCTGGCCTATAACAATTACACCGCACGAGCAAATGAATAAATGGCATAGAAAAAAATGTCTAGTCTAAAATGCCTCCAGATTGACCACATGAGCCAATCAGACCTAAGATGAAATGCCTTCTACCTAGCTAGGGTGCATGCATGTGGGTAAGATGCCAAAAGACATTGGCTTTCTAGTGTACCGTCAAATAAACCTTGTAGTCAGAACCATGTCGGTTGAAACAAAGCAGGCATACTGCAGTGACAAGGAGGCATTAGCATGCAAGCACATATATATAACTTACCATCAAAGTACAGAAACTTTAGGATAAAGCAACTTATCCCAAATTCTAATCTAACTTTGCTCATTTCCAAATCATAAACTTCGAATTCATTGAGGGTGGCTTTTCATATTCTTTAATACTTTGCATATCATTCTATGAGGAGACTGGATTTGAACCATTTCAACGAAGATACCCTCTTGGTGAGTCTTAGTTCTTCATCCTAAAAATTAGCTTGTGTTCACTAAGCTTGTCACATTCCACTTAACCATACTTAGTTCGAAATTCAGAAACCAGCCTTTCTTACATTTGTACCTATCACACATATCATACCCATTGTATGTAGTATGAAATTTATTTGCACTTAACAACTATCAATTTACTTCAACCTTAAAGGTAGACAATGGTAACAATGCTTTAGGAAAATCCAACTATTTTTACCACTCCTTCAATAGCAACTTTTTCCCTAACAACATTTGTATAGATAGTTTAGGAGGTATCCATGCAATCTCCCCCTTCCCCACCCCAAAAAAAAAAAGAAAAGAAAAAGGAAAAAGAACAACCCTCTTTGACATGTAGAAAAGTCAAGTTTTATGGTGTTTTTCTATGGACACAATATTTTTAGAATAGAATAGAATAGAATAGAATAGAATAGAATAGTTTTTTTAACGTCCATGGAGACAAATAGGTCATGGGACCCATATAATGGGCTAGTACAATCATTACTACTAGGATTAAAAACCTCGCCGAAGGTTTTCAAGGGAAAACCTTTGCGAATGATGATACTAGACAAGTTTTAGATAATGACTATTGAGGGCTCAGTAATTGCAGACGTTTATCTAGAACCTCAAGTATGTATAATGCCAAGTCATGCGTGGAATGGAATGCTAAGGTCAAAAAATGATTCCGGACTATCTCAAAAGCAGGGCAACTCAGAAGAGTATGGCTTTCATCTTCAATAACCTGTAACTGGCAAGATGCACATAATAAACACTTCATTAGGGCGGATTTGGGATCTCAAAATGGCATCGTAAGAGCCATTCCATGTTAGATTTCTTATTCTCCTCCCCAATGCCATGTAGATTACCTACCCTTTATAATTATAGATTCTCACTGATTTTGAGAGATCGTGGCATTCATTGTCCCAATTTCACATATTAGAGACAAATAAAAATATTTTATGACATTAAACCATCGCGCTAGTGATGATGGCTTACATCGACATTCACAAGGCAAAGGAATTTGAATATAGAAAAGTGATGGTTGATATTGAAGAGGAGGGCGTGATGATATCCATTCCTCATTGAGAAAGAAACAAGCTTGAGATGCTCTATCGGACTTAATTCTTATATACATATAGTGAATACATCTCAAAGAACAAGATGCAAAGAGGTTTGTGGAAGCTCCTAACAAAACTAATAGCATTTCTTTGTCAAGACTTAGCATGAAATTAAGCATTCTAATTTTATTGATTTACTATTTAGAGAGTTAGTCATCTTGCATTACAGTTTGTCGAGTTGGCTTATCTTCTTTTTAAAAGAATCACACTGCTTAATAATATATATGCAAAAAAAATGGAACACAATCGTTTCCCATGGTGTGAGATGCTTTCTTGATTGTTGTCAAATTAAACTTAAACACAAGTACCCCTTCCTATTTGCATCTAAAATACTTTACCACCCCAAGTACATATAGTTATTAGCCCTTTCAAAAAAGCAAACATTCATCAATAAATGAGCAAGTCACATATCCACACTTTACTTCAAATAAGACACACATATACTTCTTTTATTAAAAGATAATCAAAGTAATTTTACTATTGGAAGTCATCTTTTTCCAAAAAAGATCACACCAAGTTTAACTATGTATATGCTTAAAATTGGAATACACTAAATTCGTATGGTGTGATCCACTTTCTTGTTTATTGTTAATAGATAATAACACCAAGTCCCTCATTAATAGTCTCCCATTTGCATATAACGTATGTATCATTCCAAGTTATATTATGTTTTATGAACTAAACTTTTTCAAAGAGGGTCTCAAAAGCAAAATACAAACACTTAATCAATAAACCAACACTTTACCAATAACCAAAGCTTTGTTAAATAAGATTTTTATGCTCTTTATCAAACCTAATAATGTTTCCATATGTAATACTTTGTTAACTGACCCAAAGGCTCACGAATGCAACATTTTACACATTATGTCTTTGGAGCTTTTGTGTCATGGCATTAGTAAACACCTCTAATGGAGCAGATATTTTGTACCCATTTTTTCAACATCCCTGTCTGCACGTCTTATCAAACATGTCTTCATTGCAAGGGCGTCATTCTTATAACTTTGAGGCTTGCACAATTCGCTTAAAAGAGGTCATGGGACGACTTTCAAGCTCGGCTCCCACAACTTTATAACGTAAAACTAGATGCCCATTGCCCTGAAGGTATATCTTGGAAAAGCATGTCCCTTATGTCTGTGACGTCCCCTACTCGTATACGGGGCACTCTCCGTATACAAACAGGAGTTCTTCCCCCACACCAGCCCATGTCATGTCGACATGTGGCCCCTCCACATATCACCGCACTTGCGTAAGTCCCAAAGGGGAAGAGTGAAGGTGTCATTCTACCCCTGCCTCCCTCGTGGCCTACCTAGTCAAGGAAGCGCAAAACATACATGTCAAGAGTACATACATCAACATCATATGACCATCAAGGATGGTCCTCCACATATCCAGATAGACAAAGATCAAAGACATCACATATAGGAATCCTACCCAAGGCTCGCACTCAAGGATGACCGACGGCTTGGGTCTCCAGAGTTCATTGCGCATGAGTTCATGGCAATGGATTGGGCGGCATAAGAACATGGCATAGGGTTGTCCACTCCATCCGCCCCTCCCGCACACTTTGCGTAGTAGGGTCGAAAAGTGTTGGGACTCGATCAGAGTCCGGCCGGATGCATAGCCAAGGGGCTATATCCCGGGTTGCATCTCCCAGCCCGATGGGGCAGGTAGGGATCTCTCCCTCCAGAGATCTACATGCCGACTCAAGGTGACTAGAGGGCCACCGCCTGTGATTGACTTGAACTCAATGGAAGGTCATATTCACCACCTGAAGTGTGAGCCCATGCCTTGCCCACACGCAGCTGGCAAGCCATTAGACCTAGTCACAATGATCCCCAAGAAGACTAACACACCATAGGGATCGCTCAAGAGTCGTAACACGAGCCTCCTTATAAGCTGCCCCCCGCCCCTCCACCTACAACCTGTGTGGGGCTCTTGTGCACGTGCCGCAACTACAAGCAGTGCTAGAGAGGCTACTCTAGGAGCATCAACTACAAAGCTTTAGGTCTCTACCCCCTTCCCAATACAAGGAGTTCACAGAGATACATCATCCAAATACATCACGTAAGAACCAAAGAACTAGATCTAATCATAGAGTTAGGTTCTTTAGTTAGTGTCCTAGATCTAAGATCTAGATAGTTACTATGGGCAATTTAATAGTCTAAACCCCACGATTCTATGACTAGAAGACGGGTTTAAGCTATTAAATTGACCAAATACTGATCCTTGAGTGGCTCCTCCCCGACTCGAAGTTCGACCATCCTCACCGAAATGAGCCAATTCAGGGGAACCGATGGTGCAATTCGCTTGGCGGCTGCTCGAGGGCGGTTTTGGCTCCCCAAGGCAGCCAAACTGAGCTCTAAAACCCTAAGGACGAAAAACTAGCAAGCTAGGGTTTTCCTACCCTAAATAGACATGGGGTTTAGGCTAGGGTTTTCAATTACCCAATTTGGCATGTGGGATAATTGGAAAGCCCCCACTTGCCTTTAATGGCTAGGTGGCAAAATATGCCAACATGGAAAGGTGTGCCCTCATTAATGTGCACATGTGCACATTAATAATATATGAACACTCCAGCAAGTTGCCCCTAGGGCTACTTACCCGCTATCCGCTATGCACACGCTTTGGAGAGTGGCGGGTATGCGTGATTTGGCAAGACAAAGATACGCCCCGGACCGTGATAATCGTGGCCGAACGCCACATTCTCCCCACCTTGAAATGATGTCGCCCCGGCAAAGATCGCGGGTCTCCCCACCTTGGGATCTTCCTAACCCGCAACCCGCAATCAACGGATGCCTACAATATAATATTTATACATTTATCACGACAATTCTAAGGTAATTACTTTTAGAACATTATTACGCCATTATATTATGGAATACTTATCAATTCACAACACCATTAACAAGTTATTCACTATCTTAAGTTAGACAAAATTTCAACATTTCATATCTATAATTATTGTCCGAGGTATTTTTCATTCCTTGCAACACATTCCAACAAAACTTGTGTTGTAAGTCTTCGTAGCTCGACCTCCTTGCCCTCCCGAGCTTCACCGCCTCACTGGCAGTCGACACACACGCTAGTACCGCTTTTAATTATTTAATAAATTTTGGTTATATGGTGACCACCCCACCTATTCACATGAATGCATGGCTAATCTCCTGCCGTAGGAAGAGGATGAATCTTCCATAATGGCCGCGGGAGACAGCGCCTATATGCCTATATGCCGCCGCCAGGCTACACCTCTAGTTGCCCAAAAGGAGGAGGATATCCTTCTCGCGGGGGTCGCTGGGATAGATTCCTCCTATCAAAGCATATATGGGGCTAAAGGTGCTTTCCTATCAATGCATTCCTTCATGACCTCCTTTTTCTCGAGGTCGCCTTACTGGAAGACGTAATAGACTTTCTAATCTACCTTCCACTCGCCCAATCGAAATGCGTCATGCCTACATTGACATTACACCACGCCCCTAGAGATCACCGTAGTGGTCTCCATCATCGGTAACAACGCATGCGACCCATACCAAGCGAGGTTGCATCGCGATTAATCTATACAAGAATTAACCTACACAAATCGACATGCCCGAGCCGATTTCTTCTGAGATGACCTTGCCGCCCCATTGCTCCATAAACCGTGGGTACCGCTTTTAGTAAATCCTTCTTAAGTACCCACGCCGCGTTTTCCACCGCAAGTGTTTCCACTTGACCAAGTATTGAGGAACTCCGACTTCCTTTGTCTTCTTTGAAAGCTTTATCAAGAATCATTTCGAACTATTTCCACCGCTCCTCCGCCATTTCCAACAACGTTGAGTGTCCAAGACTTCGCCCTGGTTTGGAGTATGCTTCTTCAACAAACTCACGCGGAAGACCTTATGAATCTTTAGGGTGTGTCGGCAAATCCAACTTGTAGGATTGATTACCTACTCTCGACTATTCTCGAAAGGTCCGCCCACCTTGGAGCAAGCTTCTTGCAATTCCTAACTCGAAGCCACCGCTTCACCTTTGATCTTGAGCCAAACATCATCTCCAACTTTGAACTCTCTTTACCGCTCGATGTTTATCGGCGATGCTCTTTGTCGACTTCTTGTCGCTAGCGTGATACCCTCAACCTCTTCCACGAAGCCGCCGTGATATCGGCCAACATCTGGCCACGAACTTCTACTTTGACACGGGGTTGTGCCAAGTGTCTGAGTTAGGCACCGATAGCCATAATTGATCATAAATGGCTATATTTGGGATTTATTCCCTTGGTGCTATTGTATGCAAACTCCACCAAGTGAATAAATTCTTCCCACATACTTTGCTTATTCCGCATATAGTTTCTAGCATGTCTTCTAAGATCCTGTTGGTCCGCTTCCGCCCGCCATCCGTCGAGGATGATACGCCGTGCTCATGGATAGCTTGGTCTCAATCGTCGCGAAGAGGTCTTGCCAAAAGGCACTCATGAACTTCGATCCCCGCCGAGATAATCTCCCTTGGCATGCCATGAAGCCCAAGATCTCTTTGGTGAAGAGCTTTGTCAGTCCATAGTCAGACTGGTGGTCCCGCAAGGCACAAAATGTGCCATCTTCGACAACTTGTTTCCACCACTACCATCAAGGCATCCTTGCCTCTTGTCGTTTTGGGAGTCCCGTGATGAAGTCCATGCCGATTACCTCCCACTTAGCGCTTGGCACCGCTAATGGCTCTAATGCCCCGAATTCGCTTGTTCCGCTTCGTCTGCCGGGCATAGCCGACATTCCTTGATGTAGCGCTATTTGCTTCTTCATTCCCGCCAATAATAGCCGCCAAGCAAGACTTTGAAATATGTTTTCATGAATCCCGCATGGCCAGCGATTGGGTCATTTAGCGGTCGCGGAGGATCAATTTCCCCTACACCCGATGATTCGGCACGCACAACTTGTTCTTATGGTATAACAGGTTGCCTTCCTTCTTATAATGCTTGAAGGCCTCCCGCCTCCTTATTCCTTTCTAGCCTCCTTAGAGAGGCTTGCCCATACTTCCCTCGAATCCACATCCGCTGGCAAAGACTCTTCAATCTTCTTACCAAAGTCGCCGAGAGCGTCGAAATTGCATTGCAATGCACTCTAGTTGTCGGGATGCCTTGAAAGCATCTCGCTACCACATTGAGTTTCCTTTGTAGACTATATCAAAGTCGTATTCTTCGAGGAACTCCATCCATCTCCTACCCCTCAGATTGAGGTGTGGTTATGCGAAATACATATTGGAGGCTCGATGGTCGGTATCCAATTGGAACTTCCTTCCCAAGAGGTAGTGCCTCCATATTCTTAACGCGACAACCGCAAGCAATTCCTGATGCGGCGTTTGGGTAGCGTCGGCGTCGTTCATCTTCCCGGAATCATACGCTACCACACGCTCTTCTTGCATAAGCACCGCACTGCTAAGGTCTTTACTCGTGATTGCTGCAAGCTTATCTTTCTCGGGTCCCAAGGTCAAGATAGGCCGTGCCGGGGCTTCTTTCAACAATTCAAACCCCTTTTGGGCTTTCTTGTGCCAATGCTCTACCCAATCTTTCATCTTCTTCTACGCCCTCGTTAAGTGCGAATGCCAGGGGCTGCTATCTTAGCAAGTTCTTCACGACTTCCCTGTAGTACCCTCAACTGGACCGAGAAACTTACACCTCGCACATTCTTAGCCGCCACCCTTTGAATCATCACTCAATCTTGGCCCGGTCCGGCCGAGATGCTCTTCACCGAGATCACATGACCAAGGTATTCCCACCTTCCCTCAAGGCGAAGCGGCACTTCTCGACAACTTGGCGATATAACCGTGCTTCTCTTCAACTTCTCTAGTACCCTTCTCAAGTGTTGCACGTGTTTTCAAGGGATCTCGCTATACACCAAAATGTCGCCAAAGAAAACAATCACAAAGGTGTCCGTGAACTCCCTCAAGATATCGCTCATAAGCCTCATGAACGCTATGGGGTATTTGATAAGCCGAAAGGCATCATCGCGGAACTCATAATGCCCATACCACCGGCCCGAAGGCGGTCTTGTGGATATCCTCCTCCTTTATTCGTATTCCGATGATAACCTCGACCTTAAGTCGATTTTGGAAGAAGATCTTTTGCTCCTTGAAGCTGATCCATCAAGTCGTCCCGATCTTGGAAGCGATACTTGTTCTTAATGGTGTGCTTATTCAACTGCCTATAGTCTATGCACATCCTCAAAGATCCATCCTTCTTCTTGACAAAAAGAATGGGCGCTCCAAACGGCGAGACACTAGGTCTAATGAAACCTAGGTCGAAAGCAGCCCTCCCCGAAATCGCTTTTCGCCCGGACAACCCCTGGCGCTGTCATTCTATATGGAGCCTTGCTTGTTGGCTTTGTTCCCGGTTCGAAAAGCTATCTCAAGACTCGACTCTCTATAAGGAGGGAGCCGCTGATCTCATCCGAAAGAGATCGTGGAACTCCGTGGGATCAACTTAGCTATTTGCCTTCGGAATCCTTGCCGAGCATCTTGTCTTCTTTTGTTCCTTCCGATCCCCGCTCACTAATCTCAAGCTTGAAGATGTATGCCACTTGCTTACTCTTGATGCACTTGAACAGCCGCTTAGAAGACATACAATCGCATGATGGGAACAACTTTTTTACCTCGTTATCTCAATGATCTTGCCGCCGTCTTTGGGAAGGTCACCTTCCGCTTCACAATCAATAATGGCCCTGCTGGTCCAAGGTACTCCATACCTATTATCAAGTCGTATTTGCCGATGCCCATTACCTCTGCCCCTTATCTCGATCTTAATCCCCGGCAAGTCGATGTCAAAGTTGATTCTTTTTACCCCGCCGTCCGCCTTTACTGCTCCACTTGCTAAGACAACGGGCCTTGGCTTTGACTTTAATGGTTTCAACTTCAACATTTGAACCATTCTCGAGATGCAAAGTTATGGCTCTTCTTCGAATCTATCGTGACTATAAATGACTTGGCCTTGGCCTTTCTCCTTAATCGCGGAAATTATTTTATAACCGGCTTCGCTGCTCTCAGTATCTATTGCGGCAAAGATATGACACTCACCCCTCATGTAGTCAGCGGCCTCCTCGCCATTGCCGTCAGTGACAGTGTCCCAATCTCCCAACTCTGCTAGCGCTGCATTCATGACATATGGGCGGGCCGTCCTATGGTCTGGCTACTGGAAACACAAATGCTTTTTCTATGCCTCCACATCGCTTTTCCTTTGCATGGCTCGGCAAAGGATCGCGACCGCTTTGGAGTAGTTTGACCCTTCCCGCTTTGTCTTTGAAAGACACCCGCTTCTTCTCCTTTGCTTCCCTTGATTGCCACTATATCATAGCTCGATAGATGCCCGCGATCTAAACATTAGATGTGTTAGATCCGCATCTGCACATCTGTATCAAAGATCTAACGTAAAGATGCTTACACACCTTTTTAAAAAAATTAGCCCTTTTTTCCCTTTTAGGTTTTGCAATCGCTAGACATTGCCACACAGCTCAAAACGATTTTTGGCACTCCGATGGGGAATTGATTCTCTGCTACTCGAATCCAGGGACTTTGTACCGATTTAACCATATATGGTCTGAGCCCATTCAGCCAAAAATGTAGCTTTTTTTATGACAAACATGTAGTTTTCAAGGAATGCCTTGTTCAACACCTAATGATCGGAACTTGCTCTTCAATTCCTTTTCAATCTCACCTAAAACTCATTCAAAAGAGCAACAACTTGCATTTAATGATCACGAACTTCCAGTGGGCATTCAAGCAGCTAGCATTTACATGTAACAATAGGTATAATAGTAAAGTAATAATAGGTATAATGATCAAGGCAAGGCTATTGTAGATTTAGAAGAAATTTTAATTTTACAAACGATTTTATTCGCATCTAAAAGTATAGATGTTTTCTGATGCTTACGATGCTTTAGATCTACGATCCGACGCATCTATCTTTAGATGCTTTTCAAGCACCGCACTATATGGGGCTCTAGCTGGGTCCCGGGGTCGCCCTTGGGCTAAAATGCCTCACGCCTTTGCCTTTATCTTGGTAATACCGCGTGCCTCGCCTCGCTATTCTCGAGGTCCCCGTTTCCTTGCAAGCTTATTGCCTTGGCCCGACATCTTTTCTAGGGTTTATTGCCCCACAAGCTTCATGGATCTCCTCATTCGACCTTCAATGTAACTTTCCACCGCATGTTTTCACCTAACTTTGCACATATGCCTCTTAGCCTCATAAATTCCTCCGTGTATTTCGGTAGACTGACTTGTTGCCTTGTCGCAGCACAGCCGGCTAGCCGCATCATATCTTGGACTTTGTATTGCTCTCTTGAACGTAATGGCGGCTTTTGGCTTTGCTTAAACTGTGAACACGGCATCCACCGCTTTAGGCCATGAGCCTTGGCATAGCCCTTCCACCAATCGTCTTTGCTCGCCGGGTTATTTGTGCCACCACGCCTTTATCACTATCAACTACATACCATAGGCATTTGCCCGTGTTAAGCTCATCTCGTCGAGCCAAGCCTCTGCCTCCATGCGTGCGCTGTTGTTTCCTTTGAGAATTGCCGAGCTTCGGCCTTCCAAACGTTTCCCAATCGCGAGTCTACTTTCTTACGGTAGTGAGGTTCTTGTGTCCCTTTATCGTCCCTGGGTGGTTTCCTCGCCTTTTAAATGCCTTTCGGACTTGGTTACGCTCTTCTTCTTCCACTGCCATACTCCAGAATGGAATTAAAGTCGAGCTTTAGTCGGTCAGAAGTGGGGACCTTCCTCTCTTAACTCCTCTTTATCTCTGTTCATTTGATGCTTCTGCGGCGGTTAGCGTTACCACCAGAACTGCTCCTGCTTGTCGCGAAGTAGCAGGAATATCTTTTTCCTCGAGGTCCGGCCCTCATTTTGCGATATTTCTTCTTACGGGTCATTTTGTCCAAATTCTTGGCAAGGGGTTCCTGTCGGCGTGGCACAGGCGGGGCTCGCTCCCACTGTAAGTTCCCCGCGGTTGTCGTTCTCCTCGCTTAGGCCTCTAGTCAGCATACCGCAAGTGGTTCATATCTACATGGTTAGTTTTCCTTGCTTTCTTGCATTTCATTTATGTTTGTTGGCATGGTTGAGGGGACACAAAATATATCAACAAAAACATTTATAGTGCAAGAGAATTCTATTTATATTTTTATATTACACTAATACAAGAACTTGCAACTAACGCTAATCATTTCTGTTGATGTCGGTAAGATGGATTATCCTCCCGTGAACTTTTTTCACTTGGGCTGTTTCCCCTTTGAATGGCCTAAGTTCCTAAGGACATTAATATCGAATCCACCTTGTAATGCCCTTGCCAAATCTTTATTTTGCGATTGGGTATAAGGCTGTGTGATCTTGCACGCGCTTTATGGGTATAAGCGAGAAGTCGAAGGCGTCGAGTGCTCACCGCTCTTTTTCACGAGGATTGCATGCTGGGTGTTAAGGGGGTAGCCGTGCATGCCGGCGAATCACGAGTGCTGTCGGCTGACGATACTCCTTCACCATCTCTGGGGGTGAATTCGCGGTGGATAAGCTATTCTTCATCCATCGGCAATGGCAGCGGGTAATGGCGTAGTGACTTTGTCGTTCACGAGGCCGGGTCCTCGACCCTCGTTATCCAGCTCGCGTGTGCCGCGAAATCATGTTACCTCCGTGGTGAGCTCCACAATAGTCTCGGTATTCTTTGACCCTCACGAGGTCCGGTCGCTGTCCTATCGAGGTGCTGCTGATTGACTTCATTCGGATGGCGCAGTGCATATGGCGGATTATCTGTTCTGGAGCAAGGAACTCTTCCTCGTCGGTAACTTGTTCTCGGCCTTATGCGCCTCCATAATCGCACGATGTTCTTTGTAGGCTGGGTGTAATTAAACTCTCCGTGTAAGTCTGTCGGCTTCCGCCGCCCGGAAGTCGGACTCTCCTCGAGACTGATGAAGTCGTCCAAGTCAAGTTCGGGTTAGTGCGGCGATACCGGTGTTACTCCCTTTCCACACTTTCGGGAGGTTTTGAATGTCGGCAAGATGACTCTCACCTTCAGCTGATAATGGGAGCTAGGCTTGTGATGCACAACGCAGGGGTGGTAGCGACTCACGAGTCGCGGCTTCTTTAATCTTGCCACTCACCTTTCTGCTTGTCGCCCGGCTCCTCTGTTGGGTCGGGCTTCGACATCGTCTTCCTCCTCCTCCAGTTCTGTTCAATAGGAGTCTTCTTCCCTTCCCTTCTGCTCCCCGTTCATCGCATTAGCGAAGACGTTGTTATATTTGCTTTATGGCTAATGGGTCCACGTCCATGGGGGAATGGAGGTTTCCCCACCGGTGTTCACCGGCGCGGTGGGTAGAAAAGATTGCCCGAGGCGGTTGAAAGAGATACTTGAGTCTGTTGGCCAGTTAGGACCATTGGCTTTCGGGTGTCTTTGATGCGCTTTGTTTAGTAGAGGGAATTATTTGGCGATGTTAGGGACAGCCGTCTAATCTTTCTACCTGGGGAATTTGTCACAAGACAAAATATCTACAAGGGGGAGTTACTTGGCTGGTTCACCCTAGCTTGGAACTTCAGTCAAGACTCTACTATAAAATTTTGAGATTGGCGTGCAAGGTTGCTTGGGCGATCTACCTCCTTCCACGAAGATTTGGAAGATTTAGTGGAAGCGTCGGCCTCGGTGACATGTTATTTGTGGCTATTACCATCTCGGAAATGAAGTTGCCATTGATTAGTGCGAGGAAGAGGGGTAACAAGCGGTTGCAAAACCTTCGGGGGAGTTGGAGATAAATTTGAAGGCGAGAGCTGATTTGTAGGGTGCTATCGAGGAAGTGGCGGACCTATTTACATAGAAAAAGGGAAACCCTAATTTTTGGATGACCATGTAATAAAAATTCCACTGCTTCCTTCATTTTGATCGGGTCCTCTCGCACCTTGACATGAATATGAGGTCTGTCTTCCCACCGATTTTGAATATCTCCACATACCATTATGACCCCTCTATAAGATCTTTCGCCACGGACTGGAGGTTCTACTGACCTTTATTATTCAGTCTTATCCTTCTAAACGTCGATACATCTGCGGGTTTATACTTGATTAACATCTTCATCATCCTTTACGCTTTTTACATTTGAAGAGGTCTTGCCTTTGCTTGGTCCCGCCTTTTATTGTTTTTGTGATCCTGTGAAATTACAAAAGACATGGGTTAATCTTTTAATGCTAAAATATATGTCGAGTCGACATAGCGTAACAAAAACGTGCGGCACGATTTTGAAATGAATAAGAGCAAGTTCATTTACTTTAATTAGGGGCGCCAGCGCCGCTTTGTCCCCCAATGCAATGCAAAAATACGCTTGGCGTATGAAGTGACCTTAAAGATAAAGAAACTAATGTAAAACTAATTAAAGCTGCGCTGTATATGCTTTTTTTTGAATCAAAATGCTCAGACACAACCAACTTTAAAAAATACAACTTAAGAAGTCAATCTTAAAACCACAACTTAAAAGACACAACTAATTATAAAACAATAACTAGCTACTGAATGCTGTTTTAGCTAAGCATACAAGCTTGAAATAGCACATACAACATTAAAAGAAAGAAACAACATGCACACATCAAGCATTTATTTGCATACATTTTTGGGACATATGAACTCAAATATTAGAGGAAATATGCTTCCTAATCGATAATAACTCTATTATTACGTAACAAATCCCAAAACCTAACAAAAAAAGGACCATACGTAAATAAATTCTGGAACAAAAACAGATTCATACCAGGCTATTTGGATTTGTGCTTTAAGCTTGTTCACCTTTATCGGGGCTTTAGATTTGTGATTTGGCACGTAAGCCCCATCTCCCACTCACCGACGCTGGGCCGCCAGTTCCCTCTAGACGCCATAGAACTGCGAAGTCGGATAATATGAGGCCCAGGGGTTTTTGGTTTAAACTTATATGTATGTGTTCATAATCTAGGTCAGTCAGTTTACAAATCAAATTCAAATTGCCGTTTTAATTTATGTACTTTAATTAACCCGAATCCGGCTCATTTGCAAAATTTAAATTGTGTTTTTTCTTTTTAGTGCAATTTCAAGATAACAATTAATTATTAATTTCAAAAAACGTATGTGGCAATCTACTACCACCTAATCGCCACCTACTAATGAGCTTCCAAGATCATTCCTACTATCCGAGGCCCAAGAACAATCACTATCGTAGAGCCAAGATCAGCCTACAACAAGCCCCTTCAATCCCATTCGGACGAGCATGGGCACATTTTGTAGCATGGCCAAAAGAACGCCCGAAAAAGATATTTATATTTGGATATTCAAAAAAATAATATATCATAACGTGTCGTAATGATGTTGTGAATTTTGAATTTCTTTGATGGTCTTTAGTTTGCATCTTATTAACCCATGAAACTACATTAATGAAAAATCGTAGTTTTCTTAGGGTTGGTCATACCGTTGAGGGCATTAAAAGACTGATTCAATGTTTTCGACATTGCATATAAAAACATAATAAACTAATGACATAAAAGTATAGCAGTAAAATTAAGGCCAGCGCGAAGTTTGTATTCATATTCCAAAAGTATATGTACATTTCTTCTTCTACAAAAATGCCCGGTGGCGAATTCTTTCTATCTCTACAATATGTCCACATAGGGCCCTTCATCGCCCAATATCTAAAAAGTCCTGACGGTCCACCTGATATGACGGGATCCTCATCTTCCCCTCGCTAATGTGTCGAAGTCTCCAACCGGAAAGTGTTGTATCGCATCCTTGATACTTATAAATCAAATCCTCAGACTTATTTATTGAGCCTTACTAAGAGCATGAGGAGCCGCCTGACATGTCCGGGGAGATTCGGAAGTTTCCCATGGCCCCGACGATCTGGTCTAATGGATTCTCAACTCTCTTTGAACGTTTTTGAAACGGCTGAAACCAAAGCAATATCTTGTCACGTATCCGAGAGTTGATGGTGCGTCCGAAGGTATTTGAACTAGAACCAGGTGTATTTGAACTAGGGATCGGCCGGTGTCCATGCGCCAAGGAAAATCCATGGCACTAGAACGAGAAAATTAAGTAATTAGGCAAATGATATATTACTCCCCCCATAAAATGATTCCCCAACATACATAATTCAAAACGCCGGTAGCGTTTAAGCTGTTTTTTCACGATCGAATCCTCGTTCGCAGCTTTGCATTTGTATAGAACCGGTATGAAATAGAAAAATCCAAATAAAAACGCCGCTGGGCCGCTTTGATTAACCTAGTGGAAAATTGAACCCCAAAAATAGAAATGCGCCAAGCAATTTCTCCCATTCTAACATATTATTCCTAACGAAATGCATAACGTAATCACTAATTCAAAATATGAAGCCAGTTAGAGCAGGATATATAATAATAATAATTCCTTGTTTAGTTCAATATTTAGTTCATTGTTTTAGTTCATTATTTGGAGCAGATAGAGGAAGAGCTAGTGAAATATAGAATAAGAGCAGATACGCGGAATCATATAAGCAAAGATCATAGAGCCCATATATCATCTGCCAGATAGACTATAGATCAATATGTAGCATAATAACAGGGGGTTTTCTTTGTGTTTTGCACGCTTTCACAAAGGTTTTCCTAAGATTTTCATGGCGATTGAATGGATGTACTAAATGCGCATATCTAGAGTGCACCATTTCTTAGTCGTCGATTTTTTTTTTTTTCAATGGTCCAACATCCAAGGGCCCACAAATAAAAGCTCTTTTTATTTTAAGGGGCTGAACATGCAAGCCTGCGTTGATAGCATTTTAGGGCATTTTGTGGCTTCTTTCTGAAAATTGGTAATTTAGGGCTAGGCCTTCGAGTCGAGGTTGATTATGCGATGCGCCAGTTTTCTTGGAAACCCGCAAAGGGAAAAAAATCAGGAAATAATCCCAAATTTTATGCCTTCTTGCTCCAGCGATTATGGTTTACCAGCGATATCGTGAAAGCAAGTGAGGCGCCTAATGCTCCGCGGTATTTGTTTAAGATCAAAGGAACGGATGGCGCAAAGCCCGGGTTGCATAAGGAATGGGGGTTCCGCGGAAAATAGAAGCGGTTCAGAAATTTTGTCAATCAAACTTTCAAGTCGAACAATTCCACCATAGAATCTCGACGCAGCACTCTAACATCAACTAACGAGGGGGCAAGCCACACCAAGAGGGGTTCGATGAGTCTGCTTTGCCCCTAGTATTGTGGACCACTTTCATTTTAAATTGATCCAGGAGATACCCCCACAAGGTGGAAACTTGTACGTAGGCTTTAAAAATACTAGATAAACTAGAAGACGAGTTCCCTCCTTTTTCCTTCTTATCTTTGATCCGCAAGGATATGGCAAGCCAGCGGCGGGGGCTTTTGAGCTTTTTGCCAGATGGATGAGGGACCGAAATGAAGCATGCATCAGAATGGCATCCTTCCTTTTTTGTTTTACAGAAAGGCCGGGCGGGCGAGTTCAATCGTAACGATGAAAACAACATGGCGGGGCAATAAGATTGGCATATATTTTATAGCAATGGAGGGCTGGTCTTCGGTCTCTTCTTTCGAATATTCAAAGAAGCATTATCTCCGCAATATCTTGAGACATTCTTTACAGTAGCTTAAAGCCGGCAATGAACAGAGGGAGGTGGCAAAAATAGATGGTGATTGATTCCCTCTATAGGATCCGACAGCGTGGTATGGTCTGAAGAAACAATCAATGTTTTTTCAGGTTCCATCCTTTTTCCTGCATATCCCGCCAGAAAAAGAAATAATCATGGCATGTTCAAATTATAGCATGTTTCAAGTACGATGTTAAGTGCCATGTTTCTTGGTCCAATGGTCGCAATCCATCAGCGTGTAACCTTGTCGTGAGTAGCAATCGCGGAAATATCTTGGACAGATTGGGCTATACACGGACAATATCTTGGACAGATTGGGGGGCATTGTTGCGCCGTTCGTTTTATTTCCCTCTGGTGATACCGCTATTGTATATTGTCTATCCTCATTCCGTGAATATGTAAAAGCGATCGGATGCTTCAAACTTAGCGGGAAAGCGGATCCAGATCCAGAGTGCTGCGCCTTGCCTTTGGGGATGGCGCGAAAAGGAGTCATGGAGGCATGGCTTATGCTCACTTGTTTTCGGACATCCGTTATTTCCTCCGCCATGTTCGCGACTATGCCATTCTATTACGTGGCCGAGCTAATATTTTACTTTATCGGTTTGTATTGCCTCAATTTGAGGCTAAATTATGTATAGCGAAGTATATGTCCAAACTATCTCCCTCAGGCAGTTGACGACGCCGCATTCGGATCCCTCCGGTTCTTACGAAAGCATTTGTTAAGGGCTGTAAGCCCGTGGGTTAAGGTACGCTATAGTGCGGTATATATCGGAACAATAGTTCTCCTCCTTTACTAAAACAATTGGGGCAAAAGTTTTTTCAAGTGCCAATTTTGTTGGACTTTCATGTGTGACGGGGTTTATACTTTGTTGCCTCGCATCAAAAGTGGATACAAAATGAAGTCAAAGGAGATCCCATAAGGACATGTCTATTGGTGGCATTTTGTTGTATCGCATATTTAGAACGGTCCGGGTAAAAGGGTTGTCAGAAAAAGTTTGCAAAGTTGCAACTTGTTTAAAAAACTCCATTTGAGCTATTTGCAATTGAGCTCAAACGTTAGCGAAGAGGATATTGTCACCAATAAAAACCCCATATTTGCATCATTTTGCTCAATTTGTTTTTTATTCCAAGTGTGAAGTCACGTTGCTTGTTTTAGCCCCGTGGGACAAAATTTTTTTTTAACCTATAACAAAAACCATTTACATTTACATGCCTTTATATTAAATCCCCTTCAAACCCCTTTGGTTTTGGGTGCATATTCACACGGGGTGACGCGTGGCGCCGAGAGCCCTTATAATTATGTTTTTGTATGTACAAAATCAACATCATATAGTATATTATCTCAAATCTTATAGTATTTGCGAATCTTACATGACAAGATAGCAAATTCGTACATCTATACCCCAAAATGAGGAACTTTGTGTGCGGTGTAGATTAAGGAATAAGGGGTGAATATGCCTATCCAATCCAGCGGCTCACCGTTGCGGTCACCCCTGTAGAATATGCACCCAAACCAAAGGGGGTTTGAAGGGGTAGGCGGACATAGATCATAGATCATTATTTACTTCATTATTTTTTAGATCACATTAATTAGAAAGGGTCGGGAAGAGCTAAAATAGAAATAGAATAAGGAAAGCCCATCATATAGGCAAGATCCGCGAGAACAAGATCATAGAAGCGGGATCTATATATGAAGGTGGTAGGGCGATTTAGGACCGGAAACATGTAAAAGTAAATAACATGCTTTATGTAAAATAACTACTTTTATGTAAATAGCAGGAAATACTAACCTATTTGTGATTCAGCACCGAGAATTGAGCCTTGCCTTGAGCTGAGCCAACCCAAAGATCCGAAAACCAAAGTTGATTTGATTCGAGAAGCCAATAGCAAATGATTTGAGCCTTAATGAAGCCGAAAAAAGCAATAAAGGCCTAATTTGGAAACCGAGAAGCCAGAAGCTTTAACACAAAAACAAAACCACAAACTCTTGTTATTCAAAGCCGAGAGATTGTAGAGAGCGGCAAAAAAGTTTTAGACATTGTATGGAGCCTAAGCAAACCTTTGGCTCTAAAACATCTTTTGGAGTCAAACCCTAAAGCGGATGATTGTAGAGCCAAAAAGCTCCCGAAGTTTAAAGCATATAGAAGCCGGTTTAAAGCGGATAGTTTAAAAAAGTCGAAGATTGATCTTTATAGAAGCCGGAGCTTTATAGAAGTCGGTAGCGACATTGAAGCAGATTAGAATGAGATAGATTGCATCTGCGGAAAAAGCGGAAGCCTGGAGATTGAAGCGGAAGCGGGCGCCTGGAATTGGAAGCGAAGCGAAAGCACAGAGTTCAAAAGTTCGAAAGTGAGAAAAGCAGGTTAAAATGAATGCTAACTTCAAATAATAAGCGCCTTAAAATTTCATCACCGCGCCGATTATCACCCCGCTTAAAATTTATTACAAAGATTTTTTGTTTTAGGGCCGGTGACTTTAAAAGTTTAAAAGTTATGAGTTAATAGTTAAGTTAGTTGTTAATAGTTATAAGTTAATAGTTTTTAGTTAAGTTATAAGTTAATAGTTTAAAAGTTATAAATTAATAGTTAAGTTAGTGACCTTAAATCTAACCTTAAAACTTAGTTCTAACAATAAAACTTTTAACCTACAATAACTTTCAACCTTAAAATTTCTAACCTATAATAAACTTCTTTAACCTTAAAACTGCTAACCTATAATTAATAACCTTAAAGTTGTTGCTAAAAGGTTATTATAGGATAAATTTAGAAGGTTATAAGTAGGGGTTTTTATTTATATATAATGTTGAGGAAAATAATTTGGGGAATCCCATTATATAAATAGAATGATCAAAATAGAATAAGACATATATGAGGCTTTCATTTATGAACATGTTCATTGAGAGGTTATTTGGATACTAACTTACTATATGTTTTATGCCTTCTAGGTCAATGGCATGCAAAATGCTAAAAAAGCCCCAATGATCTTTGATCAAGGCAAGGAAAAATCCCCAACTAATGAACATGATGGCCAAGGAAAGGAAAATACCTCAAATGATGTTGATGATGCCCAAGGAAAGGAAAAGACTCAAATGATGTTGATGATGGCAAAAGGAAAGGAAAAGACCTCAAATGGAAAAGGATGATGCAAAGGAAAGGAAATTGTACTTTATACCGGGTTGATTGGAAAAACAAAGGTCAAAGATCATGCATGCATGCAGAGAAGGCGTTAGAAAGGAAGAGGGATTGTTCTAGCGGATCCTATCAATGCGGTGAATGATGAAAGATTAGGGGAGGACAGGTTAGGTGTGGCAATCTCAAAATTATATGACAATTGGAAGGAAAAAGTTCGAGGGCAAACAAAGAATGCCTAGCTTGTGTGGGAACAACTAGAGGTTCCAACTATTGTTGCATGGCCAATACCATTATTCAAGCTGGAGACACTACGTTTCCTATAGATGTAGAACCATTGTCAACAATGTTCACACGGTGTTAGCAAAGGGCCACTTCCAACTTTCAAACATTATCCACAAAGATGCAAATGGGATTATGATTGTTCTCGAAGCTATGATGAAGGTTAGAGGAGGTGAATGTTGTTGGGCTTCTTGTGTTAGAATGTTCACAATAGAGGAGTTGGTGGGAGCAAAAGGCTACATGTCAGGAACATAAGTGTGATGGCGGGAGGAGAATTTCATGTACACCATATTTGGCTATGCACAATTCGGGGATGAAAGATCAAAAAAGAAAAGATTCCCATTGAATGGAAAGTGGATATGTTCAAAAGCATGGATGGCTATACGTGGAATTCCAATCTCTTCTTAGCACAAGCGGCAAAAGAGACATGAAAATGGTAGAGTAAAATTGCATCGCATGGGAACAACTGGTAAGGCCTACCTCAGGAACTATAAAACATGAAAAGAAATATTTGAAGATGTGTGGTTCAATCTTGAAAACATACCACATAAATTAAGAAGGATGAGCGGTGGGGAGTTATTGTTGAAAAGGGTGCCATCCCATTGTACCCGGAAAGAGCATATTAAGAGGAAATAAATGCATTGCCGGGGAACTTAGGTGGCCTCTATATCCCAGCCAGTTTTAGTAGGCTATGGAATAAGCATTTCAAGCATGTGACCATAGCAACTTCAAACAACTTTACCAGAAGTGCAATTTATGTGCTAAGTTGAAGGAGACACTAGATAAGGCCCCGTGCAACCAAGTCTAAGGGCAAAGATAAGGGAACATATGAAGGACCATATGGCCGAATCAACTATCATGTAGATCAACTTATTGGATGTTGAGGACCTTATAAATGGAACCTAATAACTATCTATGTATTATACATGATAAAATGGACCAACGAGAGACTTGTCTTCCACAATTCAAGTACATTCCTAAGTCATGTGGAAGATCATACCCTTCTGCAATTTCAATAGCGGGGCAATATTGCATGATCTTAGACCTATTGTAGCCATTGGATTTAGAGTTGTGGGTGATGGTCAGATTTTCACATTGGGAGTATCATGAGGTGTTTAAGAAACTATGAGAAGGGTTACAATGGTCACCTACAGGGATCCTCTGACTAGTCAGGGCACTACATAGTGCATTGTTGGATGGAACCCTAATAGTATTGAAAAGTTTAGCAAAGGCAAGATTTGGGAGGAATGGACCCTAATGAACATGTTGGGCTTCAACATCTCGTGCTAAACCTCGAGATCTACTTGACTCCTCTTTGCAACTAGATAATTGTGCTTGGTCAAAATAAGAAACGGTGGATGTTTTCTTTCCTATTCTACTTAACAGTTTGTGGGTATTTTTTGAAAAGAGTCAATTTGGGGTTCCCTATCTTGGGACATACTCATGAGGATGTGGATGCATTGTTTGGAAAAATATAGTCATGTATGTTAAGGGCGATGACGGTTCTGACTTTCCCAGGAGCTGTGGAAATATTTCATGGATGTACAAATCCATCTCCTATAGGATCTATCATAGAAAGAAGTGCCTGATTGGAAGAGTTTTGTGGATGGTTATGCTCGGCATGGAAGGTCATTCTAGACCTCTTTGATTCACTTTTTGGGTGAGAGAAGGGATTCTAATCATGCAATGGAAAATATAAGAGACCTTAGGAGGGAAGTGGAGAGGTGGGGCAGGAATTGTGCTGGGGATGCAAATGCTTGAAGCCTATGATACCTCCTGGTCAACCAAAAGCTCTAAAACCAACTGAAGAGTCAAGCAATTGGGATTGACTAAGGATGGCATCAATGGCTTCACATCAAGCATTACAGCAAAACTGAATTCGGATGGAGACTAATGGAGTCATTGATAGACTATTTGGAAGAAGGTGATCAACTTTTGGATGAAATTGGACTTACATCCTCCAAGAAGAGCTGAAAGAAGGGTGGTTTCCCTAAAAGTAAGTGGAAAACATTAAAAATTTCGAAGTCTTTGACGAAGATGATGGTTTGCCATTAGTAGCATTGTGGAATATGCTCCTCCTCAATCCCTGATGCAAACACTATGTTGGTCCTAAGAAGGGATAGGCCAAAATATTTAGGCATGGATTGTTATGAAGACCTTCTACTGACATGGAGTGCCACCAATTTGTAGTAGTAAAACCCAGTAGGATCTAGATGATATCGGTGTGGTTTGGGATACACTATCTAGGATATTTGCAAAGAAGAGAATTGATGTTAACTTCAATAAGGTAAGAGTGGAATGGTGGTGTCCGATTACATCGGTTGGTAATATCCTTAGATGAAAAGAATATTCGAATTGTTGAGACAAAGAGGTGGAGGAGAAATCAAGTGATCTGATCTTTGGCTAGACATTGAAACAAATGTTAATACTTTCGTGGACTCAAAAACTATTCCTAGTATTAAAACAATGAGAGTTACAATACCTGGGGATGTAAGGAATAAGGTTCTCATATCCTTGGGGATGCTAGTGGAAAAATGAAAAGCAGTTACTATGTATCTTTTCTACAGTTAATAAAAGTTGTGTACTGCTTGAGTTCCATGATATATGATTTTTGTAATTTAGGATTGGGTGTGAATTTATATTAAGATTATTGGCGTTATATGTTAGCGTCTATTCTAGTCTAAGGGCAACAAAGAGTTACTAAAAATTATAAAGATTTAACAAAGTTACTAAAAGAAGTGCAATATAAAATTTATCCCAAAGAATTAAGACATAATCCAATTTAATTGAATGATGGATTCCAGGTATAACTTCATGGCCTTGATACCTTCTTAAGAGTTACATACCTCACCCGGACCCTTGAGTTCCATGATCAAAGCCCAGAAGCCATGCTGCTCTAAAGTGCATCTTGGTCAGATCCTTAAATCCGTAGGCGTCCCATCTTTATTACCTTGAATGCAGTACATTCGGTGCCTTGGGACTCGGGCACGCTTTAAGCTGGAGTGCAGTTAGTTCCTTAGGAAGCACATCTTTGCCACAGGCCTTGGTGCATTCTCAGCACCTCATTGTCTGAGATCCTTACCGGACTCAACACTCGTCTTCCAGTATAGAGACCTGTTGGCAATTATGCAAATAAGCACTGTCCTCATTCCGTGAGATCATTTTCAAAGCTACTTTGAATTCCGCCATGGGCAGCCTCCTTTTCTTCACTCTAGAGGTATGGGTGGTGAAGTGTTAGTCTGGCCAACACTCACAGTGCAGGGACTATTATTCATGCATCTGACCGGACCAAGTCAAGGCGTAGGTGGTCGTCAAAGCCACCTGAAGAAGACCAAAGCGGACTACCTTGATCGAGAAGAAATTTCGCCGAAATCAGAAGGAGAGCTCTGAACCAGTAATGGCCAAATCACTGCCTGCGTCACAGCTATGTCCGGCGGCGGTACAAAGGCATTTACCAAGACTTTCCAGCATTTCACAAATCAGGCCTCCTATCGAGTAAAACTTTGAAATCCCGGTCCGAGTGATGTCTATATTGGGCCAAAGGCCATTGTACTATATATCACGGTAGAGCTATACGTGGAGGTTTTAAGGTGAGTTTTGAGTCTTGTCTCATTTTCCAGTTTTTCTCTGATTCGAGAGCTCATGTATCTTCATTTGGCATCAGGAAGCTTGCGTGATCTCATTGTTCTCTTGTTTCAACACTTTTCGCCTTGTTTTCTTTTAGGCATCCCGCAGAAAGTTCTCTGGTAGGTCAGTATGCTGGGGGTTCGAATGAGACCCAAGCAGGGGACACTAGAGACCAAATTTTTCTCTAATAAAGCTTTGTATTTAAAACTTTAAAATTAGAGAAGGCAAAGCGAAAGTGATTTCAAAGTCAAAATGTCATGACTTATGTTCCACCATGGAAGAAAATATGTCATTGTATAGTAGAAGAACAAACCTTTAACCTATCCCTTTTCACATTAGAATTAATGCCTTGGAGATTCAAGACACACATCTAGATTAATGCATCCCCATAAAAATTAGTCTTTTTAGATGTCATGAAGCCTTCCCTATGGGTAAACAGGAGGTGAAATATTACAACACATTTTTTCTTCTTTACGTGATAGGAAACAATCTGCAGAGGTTTCACTTGTTCTTCTTTCCCGTCATATATTGATGTATTCCAAATAGAAACTGCTTCGGATAAGCCGATTATGATCGCTGTCATAGAATCATCTTCATGAATTTTTAGGATGCTTGAATCACGTTGCTTAAAATGTCTTCTCCCCTCCAGTTTCTTCAATGATTACATTACTATTAATCTTAGCCCCAACGCTCCTCCGTTAATTTCGGAATGCACTTGTTGTCTTGTTGTACTCACCGCTTCCATTCTCCTTGCTGCATTCACCCCTTCTCCCAAAGAAGTGTCCTCTTTTGGATCCTTTTAGGGACCCATTCTTTCCTTCCTTAGGTTTGATACATAGGAGCTTTCCTCCAATTATTTTTTAGTTGTCCTTCTAGGCTCAAGAATATGAGTTTTAGAGTAGGCGATCTTGATGCTCAGGAAGGTGTCCTCATCAATTCTTGAACCGGCCTCGTTTCCTCCCCAGTTCGTTTACATTTAAGCTAGTATATATAGAAGGAAAATCAGTTTAGAGATAGAGATATGAATAACTTCACCCAAACACTCATCAATTTGCCTTAAGATGATTGGTCGAACAAAGGAGGCAAATTAGGTGAGAAACCCAAGTGGTGGTGGCAGTAGTTTGAAATTTCACAGGATATAGAGAGGATTCCATTTCATGAGTGAGGGACAATTGGCAATGAAGAGATTTTTTCACGGTAAGAATATACTTCATGATTACATCCCTTGCGAAATGTCGAAGGTTAAGGAATCCATCTTTAAGATAGAAAGAATTGGAATGTTTATATTTTTATTGATCCAATTTTTTAACTTCATATATATATCTAAGGGCCAGTTCTTAGGAAGAGTGAACTAAGATACCATGAGAAAGATACTTCCTATACTTCTTTATCCTAGATAGCAAAGATCTACAACAGTGTGCCCCTATACACCATCCATGTTATTAAGAACACTCCCCATTAGTAGAATTAGAAGAACATTTTGAAAGAGGCATTACATTTTATTTTGTCATATTTTGCCATTGACTTGAGTTTGGTATCGAGATCTTTGTTATTTGTTGTCAAGTTAATGTTGGACATCCACGTTGAAACGAGCTTCTCAAGGATTAGAAATATCCATTTGGAATCACATATAGTGCAATCTTTTGTAGAGTCGGCTATGCATAGCGATGTCATTACTTACTTCAATGTTTTTGAGTTCGTGACCCGAGGGAGAGAGAGAGAGATCATCTTTAATTTTTCCTTAAACTTTATGATTTCATGATCATCTGTGCCTCCCAAACTCGAACAGGGCAAAGGGAGGCTTTAGATTCCCATCCCAATAGTTCGGATCTTACGCCAAATCCTTAGTTGATTCGCGGCAACTCGGACATACTTTTCTTGAAAACTTGGTTTTGGTTGCTGACAATCCTCATAGAGTGTCGATTTAATTCTGATCATTTGGTAAAGGGAGGGTCAAGAGTTCTTGAAGTTTCTTGATCATGTTCGAGACAAGATCTCAGTCAGCGGATTTTCCCTCGGTATAATATTGGTTCTCGATATGATTTCCTCTTGGCAAGAGCAACAAAATACAGACCTTCTTTCTTGGTTTCCCATGCATTCAAAAGCTGCGGCTTCTTGTTGATCCACGATAATATCAAAGAGACCGTGAGCTCTTTCATTTTATCCATGCGAGAGTGCTTCTTTCTCCATTGTGAGAATGATCTTCCGGTCTTTGTTGTCTTGGTCCCACTTGCAGGTTTGTAGTGCGTCTGCATCCCCTCCCATGTTTTGGCCGAGACTTCGCCTTTGTGATTTTTTTAGGCCTCATTTGGAGGGACAAGAGCTCAATTAGGGTTGTGGTTATGGAGATGATCGCAATACAACTTGATAACCCGAACTCCAGATTCTAACACCGGCTGATTTTCCAAGAAACTATGGTTTTGCTCACCACTTGGACCTAAAAGCTGTGGAATTGAGGGAATCTCGAATGGGGCCCGCGTTTTCCCTCCTCACGAGAAGGGGAGATCTGCACAAGATACATTTCAACGCAAGATCAGAAATTTGAAAAAATCCTCTTCCTTAATTCACCACTGCGCTTTAGCTGCGCTACCACTCTAATGATGAAATTGGCTGAGGTAGCCGGGTTTGAGCCGGGGATCAAGCTGCGAGATAGCGAGAGGTGGCCTCTGCCTCATCCATTGAGCACCAGGCTCTATTCAGGAGGCACCAGGTCGGCCTGAATCATCTCCTTCCCAAGCCGTCTAGAACTTGCTTTACATTCATTTTCATAGTTCCCTCATAAATGGTGAGCTTTTTGGGAATGGTACCCACTGCCTTGGGCTTCCAAACAATCCAAATGGAGTGTCCCGGGCCTGGCTTAGCTAATCTTAATGCACATTACATCGGTCCCGGAAGAGATTGTATATCTTTGGCCTAACCATTCACGCATTCATTGGAATTTGCCATAGATCCTCACGGCACAAATTCAAGTTATTAATCATGATTTGTTTTCAGCAAATGGTGCACTCACCTCCATCACATGAAAATGTTGAGGCATGCTTGGCTAAGTCAAGTTCTTTAAAAGCAGCCAAAGGGCGCAAACCTATGTTCAAACTTAGACACATCTGGATAACTGCAAAGGAAAAAGAGTAACGAAATCATCACAGCTTTATTTGTTTTCATCTTGAGGCTAATTTAATGTAAAGAGATGCAGAGCCTCGTTACACATGCCAAAAGCGGGAACTGCGGTGACAATCATAACATAAGATACCATGTTGCATAAATGATAATGTGTTCAATCGATTTTAAGTTGTCTCATTGATATGGGGTGTCCATCAATATATCTAGTTAAGAAGCATGGAGTGCAACCATCCTGTGACAATAACAAACCGCTGATTTAGGGCGCAGCACTTTGCTGAGAAAAGAATCACCGAAGCTTGGATGCCTGTTTTTGAGGAATTTATACCAAAGATTGGAGGCCACAGTTCAAAAAGTCCACGGAAGCTTGCGAGGTGCTATTTTTGAGGAAACTTACTGAGTGCAAAGCTTTGTCAAATGCTTCTAGTTTACATGCTTGTTTTTCCAATGGCCCGGGGAAGAAGAGGAGGAGCAGAATAGTAACGGCCGGAGGGATCATATCTGGAATTAATCAATTTTAGAGCTCTTTTTAATTTTCATTGTATACAGTTTTAAGGATATTGATTTAATGGTGTAGGCACATGACATATCAGTTTTTAGGTGAGGTGGAGGTACTATGTAGATAGCCTAAATTGCAAGGAAGGCTATAGAGCTTGGTTAAGTTAATTGTGCTTAAAAAAAAAAAACAGTTATCAAAGAAACAAAGGGGTTTTATTTATTATTAGCCTAAAAGTTCGTCTAAGTTCTATACTTAATGACCTCTTTGGAATTCTCTTGAGTACACCGCAATGGCCCGAGATGTGTGTTTGTGTGTGTTGGGGAAGGGAGGGGGTTCACAATTGTTGATGCTTGTGCCTCATAAGATCAAGCTATCTCCAGTAGGCATGTATACCCTCTTATGATATGCAGATCCTCTTGTTCTTTTTAACTAGAAAGAAATCGAGGAAGTTTAATAACTTCATGGATCATGAATATGTTGACCTTAACTTTGAAAAAATCACATATATCGAGGTCTTATCGAAGTTCTATTTTATCTTTGCATTCATTAAACTTATGATTAAGAAAATGATATGTGAAGAATATGGCTAAATCAAGGTAGGAGGTAATCGTGGATGGATGCCATTTAGAGTTCTCGACACGCTTTTCTTTTATAACATCGGCCTCGAATGCCTAATTCAATGTCTTTTTAGTGCATTGGAAGCTTTGGAATGAGCTTTCTATTGATGTATAGCACATATAAGGTTTCTCTCGAAGTTTTGCTTGGCTAGATTTGAGGTTTTTGAGATTCTGGGCCACCATGGCAGATCCTAATTTGCCGGTTTGGAATGCGTTCTTCAAACCAAGGGTGCCTCAAAATGGTAGGTGGTGCTCTTGCTTCTTCTTTATCCATGGACGGAGCTCTGTTTACTGCTTCTTAATTTACCAAATAGCTCTCGCCTCAACCCTCTTGCTTTTGACCTTGTTCCCGCAATAAAGTATGGACTAACACTTTCCTCCTCTTTCAAATTCCACCCGCAGTTTACTTCTCCTCAAGTAGAATCCACCTCCTTTTTTCCTCCATCTACTTCTGTTGCACCTTTACCTACTGTTGTGGCGCTACCCTACACCGCACCTCTTGCAGCTTGGGCTCATGCAAAGGCTGAGTGTTCTCTACAAGGTCTATGTAATTGATCCGCCTTGGCGTGACATGGCATCTAGTATGCAATCTTCTCATATTTAGAGCATTGGACACCATGTTGCGTAATGGAAAAAATTGAGCTCATATCTAAATGAGTTGCAAGCCCTCAATATTGATGATGGAAGTTCAGTTGTCGCCCTACATGATGCATATGACAAGACAAGAGTATTCAAATGCTTTTTATGTGTTCTCGGCTACCCAGGTTGAGATTGATTATAATATTCCTTTGCAATGGCGTAGAATCTGTGTCTCATGCAATTGTTTGCCATTTCAGCGGCGGTTTTCTTGATTTTAGAAAAAATTGGCTTTTGGCTAAAGCATCATCTCGAGAAACTAGGGCTTTACCTCGATTATGCATCTTTGAAGATCTTGGATAAGGAGAATAATTTCTTTCTAGTTATGTTTGACTCTTCACTTAGCGGTTAGAATTGGAGCGCGGGTGTTGATCCTCTTTGGAAATTATTATCTTCTATACCAAAGTTTATTCACCGGATTTTTGCCTAGTAAAGTCGGGTGCATTACGCGATGCCTTGTTGGTTTGCATTGGAGGATTTCCCTCTTGAGTTGCAAATTTTTAGATTTTATGATTGCCATTGCTTTAGTGGGTTGGATGTGCATCTATTGTTAATGGTCCTCGAATTTGTGTGTCTCTTCCTGCTGGTATTTCTATTCCTCTACCGGAGTTATGGCTAAAAATTGGCCTCTTTTCTTCAAGCACAAATTACGCTGCAGCAATGGATAGAGCTTGCAAGATGTTTCCAATGTTGAGTCTCTTTGCTATTTATAGATTTGGGCAAACTTTATCTCAGCCTCCCAGTTGTTTCTATTCCATGTCATATACCATCTACCCTTTAGTTGCATGTCCTGTATCATCATGTCCTCTATCTACTTCGCATCACCTATTGTGTCTTCTTCTCAAGTTGTTTACGCATCACCACCTCTTCCAGGGCATCTTCCTCTCACATGTCACCGCACCCTCTTAGTGAGGAATAACATTCTTGTCACAAGGCATTGCTCGAAACAAACTACCACATATGAGGAAAGTTGTAATCGTCGCAAGAATTGTTCCGCTCCTTAAAGGCCCAATTAAAGTCGATCCAAGATCTCCTATTTTGTTATCACATTTGACAACCCTCCACTTGATCCATTGGTAATTCTGCAAATGAGGACGATCCAATTGTTATTAGTGATTCTATGGATGTGGAAACATCGGCACCGTTAGCTTTTATTTATATCAAGAGGTGCATATTCACACCTGGGTGACTCTTGGCATCGAGAGCTGTTGGATGGGAATATTTTCCTTTATTCTCTATCCGCACACAACATAGCGATCCTCGCTTGTAGGGTACACTTTGGGTAAAGATGCCGTGGTGTATCAAAAACGCCATTTTGACACATTTGGCACCACCTTTGTGGTAGAATCCTGTGGTGCATACTAAAGCGGAGATTATGCGGGAGTCACGACTAATGAGTCGCGTTATTTTTGAATTTTATGCCACGCCATTGTCCCTCATTTTGAATTAAGAAATAATCACCTCTTCTTCCGCTTTTTTTTGCCGCTTTCTTGATTGAACCCTAATGGAGTCAGAATTGAATGCCACCGTTACACGATGAAATCTCTCCTCAAATAAGAGATTGTGCCCCATGAAGATCTAAAGAAGCTTTGGGGTGACAGAGGTTCCAAATAAATTCCTGCTACGTATTTTCCTCCCCAAATGTTTTGTTCAAACCGAAAAAATTAAGGCATATGTTTTCTTGGTACGCATTGAAGAATCATAATGTACCAATACAAAGAGTTCATGCAAATTTTAAAGAATTGGCTGGAAGCCATATACATATAGCGGAATGGCTCTGGAACCCTCGGGCGTGGGTTATTATCCGCATATGGGGAGGAGAATGGCATGGAAGAGCTTCCGATTATTATAAAACTCCCCGACGAAAGCAGGGCAGTTCTTCTAGACCCAAGAGAAAGCATAGGCAAATCTAACCCCAGGAGGGAAAATAGTAAAAAGTGATTGGGGATGATGAAGATGATAGGGAAAAACCAAATCGTGTTCCTCTGGACCACATTCAATCTGAACTCACAATCAAAAAAATGTAGCAGAGAAATGTTCGAGACCAAAGCATGGCATTGTGTATGTTCAATATTAGTTGTGTTACAAATGAAAAATCTCAAGCTTGACCTAGATTGTTTCTATCAACGTAAAAACATCAACCACTTTAAGAATCGCATGTCTACTACCATTTTGTATCATTAGGTGTATTGTCATGTTGTGTCTCTATGATGCCATCCGTAGGGCATTTCAGTTGCAATGGATGCGAATGATGGATGGAGGTATGTGTGGTTCTGTGAGTGGTGAGTTGTTGGCATCCACCATGTCCCACACCCACACCCCACCATCTTCCCACCACTACACTCTACCATCTCCCACCGCCACACTCCACCATGTCCACACCACACCCTCCACCACACTCCACCACCACCGGCCTCCACCACCATCACCACCACTCCACCACCACCACACCCACACCACCGTAGGACTCCACCATGTCCCACACCACAATCCACCACCACCACACCCCACCACCCCACACCCCACACCACCCACCACACACCACAACCCACCACCACACCCCCACCACCACCACACACACCACCACCACCATTCATTTCACCACCTGCACAATGTCCCACCACTCCCTTGCTACCACTCAAACAAATTTGTGGTGTGTGTGTGAAAATCTTGATATTTGTGTGGTGTGTGGTATGTATGCAGTGTGTAGAGTACAGCAGTGTTGTGTGGTGTGTGATTGTGGTTTTCCATCCCGACGCGGGCTTACTATGTTAGGAGGCTGACATATATGTAGATGTTTTGTTTGTAGACTATGCTTGCGCACTTGTGAAGGAATGGTTGGCCGCAACATCAGCCTGGGTTTGATAGATGCAAACGATTGCAAACAAGCGAGGATAGGAATAATGATATCAAAAGAAAAGATTGAGTTGATGGAGCATAAAGCATCAGAATTATTAGAGCTGATTTACCAATGGATGGCAATCAATCATGACCGGCGAACCGAAAGCCGGGTGTTGGGGTTTATTTAACTAAAGGATGAAGAGCTAAATGGTATAGTGTTGCCTCGGGCTGAATCAATTAAATAAGGAACTAGCGTAAACTGAAATTGAGCTAAAGGCACGTGAAGACTTCTTGCCGGAGCTGCAACCTCGAATGCAAAGATTTGAGATTTTTTTCTACGGCGTAGTGGTCATGACACTCCTTTAGATCCCGTGACTTCCAATGCTTCTGGGCAGAAGAAAGGGTGATGAAGGTTAATCCTATTTGTGGGCGTTATCCGAAATGGAGGTAAAATGTTGTGGTTGTGATAGCGAGAATCTGCAGTCCACCGGTATCATCCATGTCCATCCCACCATTTGAGGTAAATATTATCATCTCTAACCTTGTCTAAAGATCGCTATTGATTTTGAATTTGTTTCTGGACCTCTAGAACAAACTGCAGCAGTTATTACCCACATTATGACCGATATGGCTTTTGGCTTTTGGTATTCAAGTGGTACCACAAGAACCAATAGACACAAGTAAGTGCCCTTAGCTAATGTTTATTGATGTTGTCACCGGGTCCATCGACTTAGTGTTTGCGAACTGCAAAATTTGAGACCAAGGATATCCAACAAAGATCCGCACGCCTCGATGGAGTTATGACCGTGATGATACCTCCCCGTTGTACCTAGAATTCACCCCATTTGATGCTTCTAAGTCAATCCAGTTAGATGGTGGAGACTCAAAGCGAAATTTGGATAGTGAACTGATGGTCGATCATTATCAAAATGTAAGTACCGATGCCACATACATGATTTATTTTTTGTATTTTACGTGGTCTTCCTCATTTCAATTATGTTCTGAGATAAATGCTACCGCAACTAGAAGCCATCCGCGAAGAGATTCCTAGTGCATCTGTTTTAGGGGGGAAAATTAATTTCCTCGAGATTCATTACATCGAGGGTCCTTCACCCGAAAAACGTTTTGGTCTTTGAACATGAGCCAAATCTTGGATGCGATGATGAAGTTGACAAAGAAAACCCCTCTGATCCCCGGACAAGATGCGGTCCTCAACAAGTCCAATACAACCTCAACCAAGAAAAACCAAGAGGTTAACTGAAATTCTCCTTGTTCTCGATTTTAATGGGGTTTTAGGCAAGTTTTATGACTTGAAAGAGAGGATCCCCCTCGCATTGGTCGAAGCTAGAAGTGACCCTCCAAAAATTGAAGCTTCAAAAGGCAAAGCATTTCCGTGCCCGATTACGGGAGTTCTTAGAATGGTGTTTTTCAAAATTTGAGATTGCATTGTGGTCCAAGACGACTAAGAGTAATGTTGACTTGTTGATGAGAAAATTGTCACAGGAATATAAGGGCGGACTTCTTTTATTTGGAATCGGGGATGACCGCACCAACACAAAATTAAAAGTGGTTAATACGCCAAATTTTCCTTAAGGATCTCTCCCAAAGTGTACGAAATTCGAAATACCAGTGAAAAACACATTGTTGATAGATGACATCGATATAAGGGTTCGCCAACCCAACCAACACAATGATATGTCCAAATAGTTTTTGTTCGAAAGGTTGGATTCCAATTTCCTTTTGGAGCAACTCAAACCATGGTCGAGGGGACTTAAAGGCTGCGTAAAGTGTGCCACTTATGTGAAGGAACATCAAATGTGGAACATGTGGGATTCTCAAGAGTCAGCAAGAATCGCATGAAAATGCTCGACAAGTATTTTCATAAATGAATCTTGTTTGAAAGTCAATATAGGTAAAAAATTTCTATGATATGTGTTGTACTTTTCAATTTAAGATATTTGAATGGATTGTGAGCAAATGTTCTCGTGTGTGTTTAGAACTAGAGATGACAAGAGCTTGGCAAATTCTCGCTATCTAAAGCCAAATACACATTTGGAAGTGGTGCTGAGTGGAACCGAACTGTCGTGGATTAGCTCACCGACATCAAAATTTTGGAAGCCGACACGCCCAGGGTTCAATGATCAATTGATCCTCCTCTTCTCAAGGTGATACTTTCATCCGATTTGTGATCATCAAGATTGTGCCATCATATGCATATGTTTGCGTGATACATGGAATACTACTTGATGCTCCAAGGAATGAGCCATCCCTTTCATTTCTTTGACCCTCTTTTTTCTTTCGACATTGTCCAAGGACACAAATAGTTACAAAATAATAAGGAAACATGTGAATCTGGATAAGTGCCACATGTTTTTTGCCGCTTGTGATGGACATCACTTGGACCTCGTTTTTCGATTGTAAGCCCGCAGCGTATCTCGCATGAGAGATATAAACCGGGATATATCACTTTGATAGCTTCGGTCTTGTATGGCGTACATATATTGAGAGGTTAGTGCTTGCTCATTGCATTTTGCTGTTGTGGCACAATGACAACAAACTTTGAATGCAGGTTCACGGAATTGCTTGGACACAATAATTTCAGCTTTACAACCCCGATGTTGTGAAAATTTCGAACATTCTTCAAACCGATGGTCATTCATGTATTCCCTGCCGTATGTTCGCTCATGCACAAATTTGTGAGGGGGTACTTGAAAGGAGTGAATATATTGTTGCATGATCTAGTAAGTCAATTCAAATGTACAGTGGAAAAACCAAACTCGTTATTGACAAAGTGTGGTTAACTCCAGGTTGTGGACATTTCGCACCAGGGATCTAGTTGATGTTAGAGTGTTCATGCTTGAAATTTTAAGATTAGAAGCAACAAAAGCTGGAACTGAGAGGAACATATGTATTGGGAAGTATGTAGGTGCATGAGTCACCTCGTACTTGAAATCATTGTATATCTTTCTTATGTACATAATTGTTATTGTAACCTCGATTCATTTGAATGAAAATTCATATTCAATTCATCTCACAAACAAAGGAATCAAGTGTTCAGAAGAATTCAAATCTTCAAAAAAAAAATCAAGACAAACTCATTTTCATAGCTGAAGCACAAAACTTCACATGAGTTCTGAAAACTACATAATGGTTTTACATTTCATCATCATCAGAAAGAACTTCGGGTAAATTCTGTAAAATTTTCTTCTCATCTAAAGGATTCAGCCTATATGCAGTCCTGTTTTGACGTTTAGTTGGTGGCATGTGAAGTCTGATTGCGGATCGTCCGTTGTGAATACTATGCCTAAAGCGTCTTTCTTTGCCAAAGATCATAGCCGATTTTGATCTTGCGCCCTTCTTGTAATACATACCTTCTATGACACTATCACCCGGCGGTACCATGTTCCATTGAGTTGGAAGTCTTTCTCCACTATCCATTTTGGTCTTGTGCACATCGTAATTCAAAATTCGGAACCCTCATCATTCCCTTTCGAACAACGACATCAAAATTATCACCAACTCTAAGTGCCTCTCTTGCCTTTACATCGTGGGATTGGAGGAGAACAAGGACCTGCTAGATTTACGGTCCTCAATGTCAACATGCACATTGGAGGATGGTACAATAGCAGAAGTTTCCAATCATCAACATAGTGGTTGTTCACACAAGCGTCCCACATGCCATCAAGCGAGGTGCAAAGCATGAAAGTTCCCTCTATGTGCAACTGCAATGGAGATTCAGGATTAAATGCATGTACACAATGGATCTGCCTAGTGTCCAAAATCCTTTCTGCACCCCATGCTTTCTTTCTATCTATATCCTCCACCTTGACTTCCCAAAAGAACCTTTTTATATTCTTCCTCTTACTGGTTTCAGATGTGTTCATCCACTCGGATGTTCCACATGTAAACATCTCTTCGGCAACTTCTACCACTTCATGAGCATTACCCAATTTTATGCTGCTGTATTTTAATTGCAGTTGTCTTAACCATCTCTGCTTTGCCATCGTGTTCACCTTTCCCGTGGTTAGTTTTAAAAAAATTCCACATCATATAGACATCAGTGTTGTTTGTGTACCTAGCCACAAAGTAAAATGGTGTAGAAGCCTTGAATTGAGATGCTGCACCATCTGAAAACACATAATGTCTCTTTGGCACCCTTCCTTTCTGCTCCAGATATTTGTGGTGCGTCATGAAGCAGTGTTGCACAAACAAAGTATCGTGTTCCCTATCATCTGATACATAGTAATGTGTTTCCTTGATAATCTCATCGCCCAATCGAGTAAATGGATGTTATTTGAACCAAAATGGTAATCGGTTATTGACCCAAATATCGGCGCACCTCCTCTTGTTCCTTGAATGTATAGTTCTCTGCAAAATCCACTACCGAAGACATGCATCTGGCGGAAGATTCTCCGAGCTCCTTAAATTGTTTTGTCTGCCATTGGTTTTGAAATTATCCCATTCGGTGGAAAGATTTTTAGGCGCTCTTTTTTATGGTTTATCAAAAGCTCCTTGGGTTACGTCTCATTGTCTTGATGAGTTTCGGTCTCCTACCGTAACTTCGAGAAAGCGACATCTTTTCATAGTCAATGTACTCCCATTTCACTTTCCCCTCTTTGCACGCCACTTTCTTCCATGGGACAGTGCGAAACTTCTTGATTCCCGCACGCTCCCACAATCTCCAAGGATCCTTTCTTTCTACGCCTTCTTGTGAAACTCATCTAATTCACTCTTTGGACATAATATGGATCTCCACAAGCTTCTCACAATTGCAATTTTATGTCTTTGGTGTGCCCTTCTGCATTGACCAATTTCATGTGATCTACAAATATCCGCGAGGTGCAAGTGCAATTCTTAGGATGTTTGGTTCTCATCCCATTGAGTCCATCCACTAGCATTTGTATCCTCACGTGTTTGAATGCAACAACAACTCTTGAAGTCCTTCAATTTCACAACAAACCGGGGTTTTAGCTTCTCAAAGCTCAAGACCAATCTTAATTTCTCGGATGTTGGTCCAAAACCTCTTGAACAATAGCATCATGAAATGAACACTAAACTATTAGGATGTGTATACCACACCAACCCATGCACCATACCATGCCCCTCATCATATTCACGGGAATGAGCACCTTAGTCTGTGTACATTTACCACACCACCACACTCCTCCACATACCACACCATTCACCACACACCATACACCAAATGGTGGAGTGTGGAGTGGTGGTGGGTGTGATGGTGGTGGTGGAGTGTGGTGGTGGGGGTGGTGGAGGTGGTGTGTGGTGGTGGTGGTGGAGTGGTGTGTGTGGTGTGGTGTGGTGGTGGGGGGGGTGGTGGTGGTGGTGGTGGTGGTGGTGGGTAGTGGTGTGTGGTAGTGATGTGGTGTGGTGGTAGTGTGGTGGTGGTGGTGGTGGTGGTGGTGTGTGGTGGTGGTGTGGTGTGGTGTGGTGTGGTGGAGTGTGGTGGTGGTGGTGGTGTGGTGTGGTGTTGTGGATTGTGGTGTGATGTGGTGTGGTGGAATGTGGTGGTGGTGGTGGAGTGTGGTGGAGGGGTGTGGTGTGGTACATGGTTGAGTGTGGTGGTGGTGGTGGAGTGTGGTGGAGGGGTGTGGTGTGCGATATGGTGGAGTGTGGTAGAGTGTGGTGGTAATGGACAATGTGGTGCATGTGGTGGTAATGTGGTGGTCGAAAGATGTGGTGGTAGTCTATGGTGGTGGGATAGATGATGGGGTGTGGTGGGGTGAGGGGGAGAATAAATAAAATTGAATCCACACATATCATACATTAACATGCACACACCCACATGACACCATGGACATAACGCACCCCACCGCGACCGCACCATCACGCACCACACCACACATCATATCACATCACTTTTATTCTATTCGATGACACATAAAAAATCGCCTAGCTTTGCTCTCATAAACATTTCACGAAATTGCACACCCCGATAATAATTACATTCCACTTCTAATCATTAGAAAGGATATGGGTCCTAAATCATGTTCTGGCCTCGATTTTTGGCGTTTCATTTTCAATCGAACAAGTTCATTCCTATAAAAGGAGGGATGTTCATAGATCACTCACTTCTATTCTAGGGTGAGCCCGGAGGGCATTAAGATATGTTAAATAGGGCTCGTGATAGATCTCTGAAGGTGGAAATCATTAAAATCCACCTTCTTTGCTTGATTTCGAACCGGTTTATTTGTTCTCCATCACTTGTCCGCTTCCGAAGTGCGCAACAACGGGAATTATCGGGCAGGGTTGGCGTTTCTTACCACCGGGGGATGCAAGAAGCGGCAAACCTCATCCCGTTAAATTCGGGATGACTACAGTTTAGATGCTTTAGTGCGTAAAATAATAATTTTGATGCACCAGTTCGAGCCAATCATACCGGCATTTCCCTCTTGCTTAGGAAATGCATGTAAATTTAGTTCTCGTGCAGAGCTTTCAATGGAAAGCCAAATTTTGTAAAGCCAAATTTTTGTAAGATCCTTTTTTAATATATTATACTTTCCAACAGAGTTGTGCTTGAATCGACAAAAATTTGTCTTTATTCAACAAAAATCAGTACTTCTTAGGATCGCTTAGTTATCTATCATTCTCAAATATTTTTAGACCATACATACACCCAAGAAAGAAGTACTCAATTAAATCATGTTCTAATATTCCAAACATTAAATGGACTAGAGTCAACTACACACAATTCACATCTTTGCATACAAGACACCACAATCAACAGACAACACACAACCACCATGCACCACCACACTAAGCACCATAACTAAGAAAATATGAATAACGTAAATAAACTAACCTTTGTGATTCCTCCGGATAGTGGGCAGCATGTTCTTCTCTTACATTTCTCTCAATCTTCTAGTTCTAACATCCTTTGTGTTAGGAGACACTCGTGTTCTCAATCCAAAAATTTTGAATCTTTTCTATATGTTCATCTGAAATTGCATCGATCTTTTAGCCCTCTTGTAAGAAACCCATTTCCCACCATTGTAATCGATCTCTTCCCTTTTTTCTTTGCCTTTTGCGTTTTTCTTGAGTGAACACCTAATACCTTTCCAATTGTGTTGGTTTCTCGTTGAGTGCAACTAGGCTCTAGAAATCAAATCTAGTGTTGGTCGCCATCTCGAGCGGCTTATTTGGCCACAACTAGAAAAAGAAATGGAGGCGGAGTCACCGGGCCCATAGTGCGAGCATTTACCCCAATTCAAAGAATGCTCAAGGCCAAGGAGAAAGTATCCAAAGAAAGATCTCACAAGGCTGATTTTGTCACTTGTTTCGTAAATGCACGCAGTGTACGGTTTTTGCAAGGCAGACTATTCTTGGCTGCTAGGCGCCATTGCCGGTAGAGAGTTTGACAGTCTGCATGGAGCCCCAGAGGCTCCTTATAACCTATGAATTTTTCCAATGTTTTATCCCTCAAAAACTCAAGTAAAATCTCTTTCTTCATGCTATCCTCCATTCTTTTGGTCTGTTTATGGAAAGACGTTAGCAAATTAAGAACAATACGTCGTTTGCTGCTTGCACTTCTTGATGAAAACGGATCCTTCTACCAATTCTGCAAGCTCCAATTTTTCTTCTCTTCTTCTTTTCCGTTGGCGTCTTTTCTTCAACATTTCTTGTTCCTTGGTTCTTCTTCGTTTTCTCCTCGCTGCGAAATGCGGTTTATGGATGATTACCTCATTGACATCCATATCCACAATGCATTGGAGCTTACCTTGAGGAGGGAGCCAAAGAACGGGGCGTAGGCAAAGAATGGGAAGGGGCCAAAGAATAGAATTTGAATTTTAGTTTTGAAATTAGAATTTCCCTCAAATTGGGACTCTATTCTTAAATAACGGTAATGAAAAGGTGCCATAATTATACTTTCATACCACAAAAGTGGTGGATGCAACGCCACATTTTGGGGATGAGGGGGGACAACCAAATTGGAACACCACAAATACTTTTTACCCACTTGTACAAATTTTTGTGTAACGATATATTCAGGTTTGCAAAATACTATAAGGTTTGAAGGTATTTAATGAATGGTTTTGATTTTATACATGTATTATACAATTAAAGGAGCTCTCGCCCTATGTCACCCCCGTGAATATGCACCCAAACCAAAGGGGTTTGGGGGATTTTAATTTAAAAGTGTTGGATGTAATGGTTTGTGTTAATTAATGTTAATTATCTTCTTATATTATAAAGTTATAAGCGTAAGTATGTCATGAAGCAAACCCTAATTTGTATGGCTTAGATCATTTGATTGCATCTATAGGCCGTGATTTATTGCAGACAACTTCCCACCACCGACACATGCTTTGATCTCAAGAGGAAAGGCCATGAAAGGGGAAAAGATCTCTTAAGAGGAAAAGGGGAAGGAGGAAAGGGGGAAAGGAAGGGGGAAAAGGCATGGACAAAAGGAAAGAAAAAGGAAAAAAGGGGAAGAAAAACAGGAAAGAGAAAGGAAAATCAGGAAAAGGACAAAGAAAGAAGAAGGAAAATCGCGTCGAGGGTCGGCGAACCTCCGGAAAAGAAGTAAAGAGAGAGAGGTTCGAGGAGTCGAGAATCTAAAGAGAGGGAAAAGGAAGGATCAGGAGAAGAAGGAAGGGAATGAAAGGAGGAAAAGGGAAAAGGATCGGAAGAAGGAAAATGCTTCTCTCGAAGAACAAAGGCATCATAATAAAGGGGAAAAGCATCGTCGAGAAATCGATCACAGAAGGATCGAGTCCGGATCAAAGAACGTCGACAGAACCATAATGAAGAACAGAGGGGAAAAGAGATTAAAGATCAAAATAAAGGATCAAAGGACTCTGAAGAAAATCGATTACCGGAAATCGGAAAAAGGTCGAGGAAAAACATCGAGGAAAAAGAATCAAGAAGAACAAAACCGAAATGTTACTATGGTGGCTTTACCTGGATCCTATCTTTTCATTCGACCATCATTCCCTCCCTTGGTTGCACCCGATCAAGATTTCATTCCTCCATTCGACCATCCTCGAATCGATCCCATTTGGTTGCGGATCAAGGGAGAAAATCCCACACGAATCGCCCCATTTTTTCTTTCAAGGCCAAAAATATGCGATTCTCGCTGCAAGCAGGGGGGGATTCCGCCCTCCGGGATCACACGTCCTCGGGGATCCCGTCCTCTGGGATCCCACCTCCGGGATCCCCCAATCCAGGGTAAGAGTATCCTACGAACATAGGGGGAAACAAGGATGTGAAAAAAAAGAAGAAAAAAAAGAAAGAAAGAAAGGAAACATGCAAGGAAAATGAAAAAAAAAAAGGAAAAGGAAAAAGGGAAGTGTGAAAACAAGGAAAAGGAAAAAGAAAAGAGTAAAAGCAGCGTAAAGAATGGTATCGAATATGTTAACAATGGAGTACTTTCGAGTTATTCTCTCATTGCTATTGTGTATCATTTACAGGGTCTCAGTCAACTTATGCCCATCAACGCTGGGCACCGTTCCTAGTTATTATTATTATTTTTTGAAGGTAAGGCAAATTTTTGTATTCATATGATATAAAATTACAACACATACATTGATTCCATATGAATCATATTGGAAGAATTCTAGAACAGAAAAAAAACCCTGAATATCCAGGAAAAAAACCAGAAGATTCAGGGAAAAATAAGAAGCTACTAGCACAAAATAGATGAAGGAATAAGTCGAGTACTACTGATAGAGTCATTCAACATCTTCCTCAGCTTCAGCTTACTAAAGAAAAAAGCATCCGTCTTCTGCTAAAACCAAGTACTATAGGAATTTCTCCATAATTTCCAACAAACTAATCCATTTACTAGCCCAACTGTGGTAGCTTCTGTTACCCTTTATGGCCATATATGGATTAATCACAATTTATGATTTCCTGTATCCTTTGCAAACTAGAGCAGTAAAACTTGGACTAAAAGCTAGAGAAAACAGATAAAGGATATGTAGATAAATAGTTACCCAAATCTTATGTCTGCAGACAAGCATTCCCATTGTAAAGGCAGTGTAGTCTCCTAGCTCCCCATGATTCTGAATCCAGTAAATGCCATCTAGACCTCAGTCCAGCTTTAAAAATCCTATCCGGAACATGGTGCATTGTTGGAGATGCCTCTAGGTCATTATATTTCTTTACAGGTAAAAATTCAACAGCTACCATTCACATAACCCTTCATCAGAAAATGAAATCCAAGGTCTCCCGCCACTTGAATTCCAAGATTTCAGATCCAGTAAACTACTCCCATCTGCTAGAATACATACTCCATATATACATAGAATACTTAGATGAAGGCAACAATAGGCTGCCACACTATTCCCAAAGCTGCCACTTGTTTTTATGGTTTTGATCCTCTACAGCCAAAACGACCTGATCAACCAACAATCTACGAACTTGGTAGAATATTATCAGGACTTGACACAATTACCTTGAAGCTAATCAGACTTAGAACAAGCCCAACCCACCAGACTACTCTCCAGAGCCCAGCCTTAAAATTTAAGGTGCTAGAAGACATCTAATATGCTACCAAAACCCTCGAAGCTGATCAATCAATCTGTCATAGCTGCGTAAAGAAACAAAACTAGTTGTCTCTATCTTCTTACTCTATGTACTTCTGCCAGTAAGAAGTGGAAAAAGAGAAGAAGCTTTTCTGCCAGATATAAGACGAATGATTTAGATACAGATCACCTGGGTGAAGCCACGGATCTTTGGTACAGAATCAAAGCAGAAGAAATTTCTTCGACTGGCCCCAAATTGATTCTTGATTGCCCTATCCCATCTAGCCACCATCTGGAAAAAATCGCTAATCCAATCTTCTCTAGAGTATGGCGGATAGTCAGTGCTGGAAGCACGTGTACGGCCGTAGGGCAAAGCCCTAGGCGGCCAAGCGATGCGTCATCTTTTTTCCTCTATTAATTTTAATTTAATTTAATTTAATTTATATCTAATGCTCACTTGGGCCTCGAGAGGTGATGGAGCACATGAACATCTTGTTTACAGTTTGAGTAAAAAGGATCGGTGTGCATCCACCGTCCTTATGAAAAGCCCTAAACATGATGGTGGCATCAACCATAATGAATATAAATCTGTTGTCTGAACACCAAAACTGCTCCTAATGTGCCCATATTCTGAACATTGCAGGAATACATGTTGTTCATCCTCAACGTCCCCTGAATTATGTGACGACCATACGGATATTCGTATCATATGATCATTATACTCGTATGTACAAAAGATGGTCGTCACACAGATGCAAAAGGGTAGTTGCACAAGACAGGATTTGAAATCGCAACCTTCTAGTTGCAAGTCACACACCCTTGCCAAGTGCGCTACCAATACTTGTTGAAGACATTCCTTCATGTCTTCCTCATATGTGGGACTATCTCTAAGAGGTTCTAGAATATCCTAGAACTTAAATGCATGCGCGACACTTGGCGTGATCTTATTCATTGGAGTGGCGCGATCTTGACCGTCGGCTTAGATATATAAGGAGGCACTTCCTTCTTGTCGAACCATTCCGGTTCAACGCCAGTCTTGAGCCTTCTAGGCATCATCTTGTATTCTGCCTTGAGCTATTGTATTATTGATTCTGTTAGTTATATCCATTCTTTCTTAGATCTTGGCATATTTCTTTTCGTATTTTCCACGTATTTTCCTTGTTTTTTCGAGTAGGTTCATGCCGGTTTGAGCCGGAATCCCTTCACCGGTTCTTGTCTGCATACCTGATCCTAAGCATTTTTGCTCATATTTGGCGATTTTATATCTATGGAGGAGGTTCGACTTTATTCTGTCCGAGTCAGACTTGTTCAAGTATGCCGCCAGATTCGCGGTTGGACAATAAAGAGCTTAAGGAACGTATTGCTTCACATGAATGCGCTTCCATTTCGGGATTGAGGCTATGAGAGCCTAAGATCAACTGCCGAGAGAAGTTTGACGACACTTTCGGTCCAAACTCCGCGTTTTTGAATCGAGATCGGCTTGTGATTGACTCCATCCTCATAGATATCCCACGGCTCAAGAACAAGTGGGGCTGATTGGTTCTCTTCTCCACGGGGCCAGCTCTAAGTTGGTTTGCTCCTTTATTGGAGAAAGGAGCATCTGAGTTCTAAGATTTTGCTTTCTTTCTGCGCGAGAACTTCGAAGCATGCTTTGGAGACACCGATCATCAGCGCACAGTAGTCACAAAACTTTGCAACTTAAGGCAAGGCTCTCGCCCAGCTTCAGTATATGCATCAGAATTTCGTCAAATTGCGGTAGATACCGCGGGATGATATTGCACTTGAGATTGTTTCCTAAGGGTTTACGAGAGGATGTCAAAGATATGTTGTTGTCTATGGAGGATCCCGAGTTTGGAAGAAGCCATCCAGATTTGCGGTTCGGTGTGATAATCGGCTCTTGAACATAGGCAAGAGAGACGTAGTCAGGTCTTTCCAATTACATGGCGCCTATAGCTATGCCTTCCCGAAACTACAGCCGAATCTAGCGGATCTATATCGAGCCTATCTGCATTGATCGGGCGGTTCGAGGACCCTTATCTGCCGTAGAAGCGGCGTCGGAGAGAGGCTAATCTTTGCCTCTACCGGAGGAGAGCTGGCCATATCGCTTCGTGGATGCCCTTGTGAAGCCTAAATCGGTCCGAGAAAACTTGGGGCGGTCCGGAGTGGTAGGAGTCTCGTCGGTACGCGCACTTTTCTCGAACTCCTTCCACATTTCACGACATGTTTATTCCATCGAGATATCGGCAAAGGCATTCTTCATCCCTATATCATTGAAATCGAAGTTGGAGAATTGCAAGTGTTGGCGCAACTTGATTGTGGTGCAAATGCTTGCTTTAAGGTCCTTATGCACAAATATCAACATCCGAAGAAGTGGTGTTCCATTGAGCTGAATGAAAAAATAGTACAATGACCCATAGGGAAACAAACTGATGAATCCCAAAATGAGTGAATAGGGGAACAAAATGATGAACCCCAAATGGGTAAAATCAACAAACACAACCTCGGGTTAGACCACCCGATATATAAGATAATTATATACAATAAGTACAGGCCCCCACATAGAACATCTAGAAGGCCGCTGTACAGTAATGCTCCCAAATTGCAACAACTGCAAAAATCAGGTCGCGCCACCCATCCAAGCAGTGACTCAAATCCGCCCCTTTAAGATACCACTCCATGATGCGACCCACCTGGCCACTTGTATAAAAAACAGCCCCATGCACATCAGAGAGCTCCAAACTGCAAGACCAAACCACATGTGATTGCCAACTGTGTTAGGAGCCATCTACGGGCCAAGAGTAAGCAAGCTACAAAGTGGGACTAGAAATACAAGAGCATGATATCAAAATGGAAAAGATGATCCATGAGGATCCCCGAAAACCATGAGGCTACGCCGAGATCGGAAAATATAGGCTCAACCCAGAAGCATATAAAAAGAAGCTACATGCACATGAATGAGCTCCAAAATCGCAAGACCAGAACCATATGCGACTATCAAATGTGTTAGAAGCCATCCACGGGTCAAGAGTCACAAACTATAAAGTCGAATAGAAATACAAGAGCATAATATCAAAAATTGAAGAGATGATCCATAATGATCCTCGGAAGCCACGGGCTACTCTGTAGAGATAAGAAAAATATAGGCCCACCCCGGAAGGGGGCTTCCCTTGGTGCCCTCGGAAAGCCATGTGCTACTGTTGGAAAAATGCAAAGGCCCATCTCGGCCAACACTAAAAAAAGTAAAACCCATATAGGAGAGTAAGAGGGTGGGAGGGGGGAACTCCGTAAAACAACAAGATTCAAATTTCGAGGGAAACGCCCCAGATGAGGAATGCTTGAAGACACAAGGCTTTTATGGGAGAAAAGGCTAAAGAAAGCATGCACTATAGAAGGCTTGTGCCAAAGAAAGCTTGGATCCAAAAGCAGAGCTGGCGCCAAAACTGGCGTCCCTATCCCTAGAATGATGGTTCTCTTCTATATAAGAAGAGAACCATTGCATTCTAGGGAAAGGTCCTTATGCACAAATATCAACATCCGACACAAAGAGGAACCTCCCTCAAACCCCATTATACCTGAGACCACGAGAGATTGTAAGGCACACTGCTAGGAAAGTGTAACGATCATGAGATGAGGTGGGATGCCACTGCAAATAGAGGGGAAGGGGTGCAAGAAACCCTAAGACAATTGGACCGCATAAGGCAAAGAAGGCATGAAAATCGAACACAAACAAGATCAATGGCCACCACCAAAGCACATGAAATCAAATTGTAGAACCAACGCACCAACAAACTACAGAGAATATCTAACGACACGATGCTATAGAAACAAACATACCTAACTTATATTTTCCATGCAGAACAGACTCAAGCAAACTTTCATGAAGACAATGCAAACTCCATAATAAGAAAGACCAAAAACTATGCACCATGGAATGCATAAAAAGAGAAGACATCGAGACTGGACATAGTCAACAAGCTAACAAAGAGCCCCTGGAACCGAAATTCATGAATCAACATATCATCAGTGAACTACAGTGAATACCATAATGACAAAACACTACAACAAACAAGGACTAAAACCTAAACATATACACTACATGCATAACCAATTCAAACAAACTTTCAAAAATAGAAACAACATAACCTACGGGAACAAGACAATAGGGACCCCGAGACACAAGAACAAACAGATTTCATAAGGTGACAGAACAATTATGCAATTGAGAACACCGGTAGACGATGCCACAGAGACAGTGAGGATGGGATTAAGGCCAAGAAAAAGAATGGATGAAGAAAACTGAGTGCAACCTGAAACAAGAACAAATACCATTTAAGAAAGCAAGACAACGGACCACAATAACCACTACAACATGCATGAATTTGCGAAGATGCAACCGCATTTTGAAATTTAAAAACGCAGGCCAAATGGGAGAATGTCGCGGGAAAAAGGGAATACCAAACAACTCCTTTACTTTGTAAGAGGTCAACACAGAAAAAGGCATGACGACTGGACCAACAAGGAAAGAAGAACTACATCAAATCAAGGGGCAGACAAAGGAGGGAATCAAGACAATAGCAGAGCAAAGATGTATCTCAAGGGATGAAATGGAAACAAGAGGAAAGGAACAAACATAGGGTGAAAAAAGACGAACAGGAGACCAGAATGAAATGGATAGAAAAAGGGATCGAGAACAGAGAAACAAAGCAAACGAGACAAAATGGTCGAGGGCACAAAAAAGGAAATAACTAAAGGCCCGCAAAGGCACTAATGAGACACTAAGAATCCATGACAAAGAGCGAGTATAGGCCCTCATAAGGGCATCCATGAGAACCACTGAGAACATATGAGAATATTGGAGTAAAAGAACAAATAGAGCAACAACAAGAAATAGCAAGGACAAAAATGGAAATAACTAAAAGGCCCTCAAAGGCACTAATGAGACACCAAGAATCTATGACAAAGAGCGAGTATAGGCCCTCATAAGGGCATCCACGAGAACCACTGAGAACATATGAGAATATTAGAGTAAAAAAACAAATTTAGCAACAACAATAAATAGCAAGGACTAAAATTCATGAATGTATACCCACATGCATAACCGATCCAAGCGAATTTTCAACGTAGAAACAACAATCGGGACCTTGAGACTCAAGAACAATCTAGAGGACTGGACCAAAGAACCCATTATGGTGAGAGAAAGATAGAGAAAGATGGGTGCTATATGACATCGTCGGAAGAAGCAGAGTTTAGAGAACAACTCGGTGAACAACTTGCAAATTTGGTTGACGAGTGTAAACCGGTCACTGAAACCAACAAGAATAAAAAAGGCTAAGCAAGGTGGATGAAACAACTGGGGTCAACATAGTAAAACAACATAATGAATGGACACCACTAGGGCAAAAAGCACTATGATGAGTCAAGAGGCGGGCAAAGGAGGGAGTCAAGACAATAGAAGAGCAAAGACGTTTCCAGAGATAAAATGAACAAACAAAGAGGAAAGGGACAAAATGCAAAATGAAAAAAGAAAGGAATGCGAGATTATAATGAAATGAATGGAATAAGGGATTAGGAATAGAGGAACAGAGCAAATTGGGACAAAGGAGTTAAGGCCACAAATGCAAATAAAGCCCTCGAAGGCATTCACGAGAAACTAAGAATCAATGATAAAAGAGAAGAGTATGGGCCCTCATCAGGGCATCCAAAAGAATGTGAGAAACAAGCATGCACTTATTTACCTATACATACACCTAGAAACAAAGTTCAAGACTCTTAAAGCAACAAAGGAAAGCAAAACAAATGAAAAGGATGGAGAAATGGGATAAAGAAAAAAGGCACTAGAAAACCGCTCTGAAATGGAAAGACGAGGGAAATAAATTGGGCAATTGAACAAACTACAACTGAAAAGACCCGGGAAAAAGCACGAGTGAGAGGAACAAATCATGCATGTGCAAGTGAACAAACTACTGCTGAGAAATCATGAGCCAAGAATGCTAAGAGCAATCAGACAGATGGGAAAACTCAGGACAACTCGGACAAGCAGAGCAATGTAACGACGTATGGAAGCTACTCAAGCACAACCCGGACTGCAAGAGCCAGGACTCAAGGGACACCATAAGAGCTCAACGAGACAACTGGAACAAAAGTCGACAAAAAGGAATAATGGACATCCTGTAGTAAAGGGAACGAGTAAAGGCAGTGGAAATAAGCCAATGAACCAAAAAAATAGAAGGGGCACATGGCTAGGTGGTCATCACAAGTACATGGAACTAGCCACCTAAAGGAATATAAAAGAAGATTTGCAACTAAATGTCACAAGCACCAATGCAACAAGAATGCAATAGCTCAACCCATACAAAATGTAAACTGAGATATGGCACTGGCAAAAACCATGTATACACGAGCCAAATGATTCTAGCAAATACCACCAATTGTAAAAACTCCTGCAAAACGACCAAATGTAAGCGACCACCACAAATGGTACCAATAGACCAACGACGGGGAAACCTGAGATCTTCAGCAAAAAGGGACCATATCTAAGTATGGAAGCAAAGCGCATTAAAAGGACTAATTGCGGTAGAAAATAGAGACGTTATGGACCACAACCATGTCTACGAGATTTGAAAGTGTCGAGAATAACCAAAAACAACATGGCATGAACTAACATGAATCACCAACTCATGACGAATGCAGCTAAGGAAAAGTTCATGAGTAGAAAAAATGCCAGAATATCCAAATGGAGAAGGTTATAAACAAGATACTAGAAATACCTGACTCGCCCGACAACTCGTGCTAAAGTCCTTAGGTCAAGTGCCAAAAATGTCAACAAAAGGGAGCAACCGGCATGTGTTGATTAAACACCGGATATAGTGAGGAATTGCCCAAAATGCAATGAATGCAACTAAATGCAAAACTAAAAGCAACATACAAAGTAGTTAGTCCCTTGTTGAACTACGTGGACAAAGAGTTGACAACGATCCCCATCAATGTCGACTAGAGATGGCACCACCCCTTCATAATGACAAGACGAGGAAAAATACCAAGAAGCCAGACATTGACCCCTCTAGTCGCCAAGTCAAAAAATGATTCTTATCAGCATCTACTCGAGATGCCATCCCCAACCGAACCATAGCTCGAACCTTTTCCACCCAAGAACCCTGCAACTAAAAACCAACATTTGCAAAAAAGGAGGGAACCATACATGGTCAGGCAACCAAAGGAAAAAACCATCAACTCTGACAAATATACTAATCTAAACACCAACTGGCCCAAGAGAACCTGATAAAACAAACATCTAACAACCTTACTTTTACCCACTACGTAACTTACAAAACAAGACAGGGTTTCAAACATTCAAATCCGAAAGAGAGAGCAAAAGGACATAAAATAGACCACCAAAGAGAGAAACTATCACTAGGACGCCACCCAAGGAAATATACAACCACGACAATTATACAAAGCTAAATGCAAACCGACCCAAGAAAAGAACCAGACGACTCTGGAAAAATGAGCAATAACCCATAATTTACACATTTACAAATACACGCAAGTAAGAAAGCAAAAAAAAAGGATTTGACACGTAAGATGGTTAATCTAGATACGGAAAAATAGAGACAATGAGGATGGACACCATAAATCGACCAACCCAAGAAGCTGAAAGAAAGAACAAAGAAAGCGCATACCATTAAAAGAAAAACAACATTATGAAAACTACCTAAAGATCGACATAAAGGACAAAACCCAACGCAGGAAAAAACTCCTAGACGGCAATGCATCATATATCCAAGCAGCACACCGACCAAACGAGCAAAAAATCAAAACCAACCAAAAATACCATGCAGCGAACCTAACACGACCCATGCAAGAACCAAACAACCAAGAAAGCAACGAAGCAAAACATGGACTGACTGTAGACTCCAAGTTCAAGCACATCCACGGTAACCAACAGAAAAGACAACACAAACCAGAAAATGCTCTTTTGGGGGGGTAGGGCAATAACGGACCCAAGCACAACGACCTATGCACCAAGACCTTTGTGTTAATAATGGCTAATCTTGTCATTAATATTTAATAATATTATGCACAAGGACCCCTTATTATAATGTTTATAACAAAAAAAAAAAGGTTTAACGTTTATAACAAAAATAAAAGGGGCACAATGGGCATCAAAACAATAAGGAAAGATGAAGGCGTGATTAGGCGGACCAAAGCCAACCTAGAGCACAACCGGCTATTACGCAGGGACGCTTTATTTATTAATGTCCCAACAATATGCACGAAGACATTTGGTTATTAATGTTTAATAATTACGACCTATGGAACTGACATGATAATAAAGCCTGAGGGCCAAGGATGAGCGAAGAAAAAGCAGCGGAATCAAAGGCGATTAAGACAAAGAAACTTCTGTCGATGGTGCAAAAATGGGGCGGATAGAAATAATGAAAACTTAGCAAGGGAACTTATGCCATATCAGGAACATCCAACAAATATGTGCGACTAGCCAACTACTGACGGCTCTAGACCACAAATAACACCAAACAACTATTGCAACAATGACAACCATGCAAGAGGAGAAGAGACATATGCAATGCAATACCAAAACACGAACTATCCCTTAGACTGAAACCCTTAGGACACAATAATCAAGTCATAACATGCAAATCAATTCAACCATTAGCACCAAGCACATAGCACTTGTATCCACAAAATACATCATCGGACATAAAAAACTAGGGAAGGACGGACAACTCAAACTACTATGGGATGAAGACATTACCATCCATATGTTAAAATACCATACCCAATCATGCTACCTGGGTCAACAAAGACGAATGGGTGCTAAAATGCGAGAACCCCAAGCAAACAAATAAGGAAATAAAGTGAAAGAAAGGGTCCGACTATATGGAAGTAGCAGAAAGTGTAGAAAGATGACATAGTCATGAAACCTTCATATAGAAAAGGCCCAACGTGGCAAACAACTGGTGAATATGTGTAAACCACTTGCAAACTAGTAAAATTACATCGAGACCATGAGAAACCACACGATATCATGATTCATGCAAAACCACATGAGGCAAGCCCCACCACATGATGTCACCTATATAAACTAGGATCTATCTATCTATCTATATATAATAATAAAGCCGAAATATGATAATTTGTGCGCGATCTTGTCCGTTAATTTTGTTGTGTGTAAAAACTTATTTTGAGCCGTTTAATTATTTTGCCCTTTCCTTTTTTTTTTCTTTTTTTTTTGCTAGGTCAGAAACGACCGTGAAAAATTTGGCTCAATTTTCTTGGAAAAGCTCCGATTCACTCGGATCACTGAAGCTTATGATCGATATTGCTCTTGCATCATGATTCTGTTGAAAACTTCTCTCCACTGCTTGTCTCCATCAGATTATTAGGTTCCCACTCGCCAGTACTCTCCCCATCACGCTCTCACACTTCAGCAGGAAGGTTATTGCATCATAGCAGCCTTCACAAGATTCGCGCAAGCAGATTAAACGAAGATGTTCCGCCAGAAAACATGGAAAGCTATCTAAAGGATCTTTCTTTGGAGTATGACAGCGTCTGGGACACAAAGCCTGCCTGGTATATCTTTGTTCTCACACCTTAATCTTCTCTTCCTTTCCTAATTCAGGGCATGGCAAATGATAAGAATTAGTATTTCTAATTCAAGGTTACAGTAAATTTTGAGAATGGTAATCTCGGTCTTTTCAATGTAGAAAAGACTAGAAACCAGATAATGCATGCATTTATAAATTAGATTCTTCTTCAGTTAACCTTCTGAGTCAGGTTATAATTTCTGGCTCATTGACTGTTGCATCAACATATGGAGCTATTTGTGATGAATAATAACATTGAAGGCACGTTGCTTTTTGTTAGGTTCTAAATCGTTCATTTGCCTTCATGTTAGAGAAAACCATTTTTTTCATGAAACAGATGCAGAATGCTCACTGTAGCGATGTCTTCTTAGGCAATAGGCAATGACGATGGCTTCGAATGTCGCTTCGGCATGCAGAGTTTTTTTTCTTTATACGGCAAACCTCTGATTCATGAACCTAATATCAGATGATTGCTCAATTACGATTGGGTGGCAGCTTCTACCAGAATTTGCCAGATTCTTTATATAGGCAAGCCTCTAATTCACATGTTTGAAACCATGTGGGTATTTTTAGAAGAAAAAGAAGTTGGAAAGGTTGCGTTTTAGTTCATTGGACGTTTTGAAGCCATAACTAAACATTTAGCATGCAGCTTCTTCTCTGAAATCTATTCCGTCATCCCTGAAACCTATTCCGTCAAAGCTTCAAGCAAGTTTGAGCTCCAGCTGTGAAACGATCTGGCAGGCGATGACAAGTAAGATTACTTGGTATTAATCTTTGTTTATGATGCTCTCCCTTTCGATGTCTAAATTTCCAACTGCAGGTCCTTACCTTATGCCAGTAACTGATTTACTCTCGAGGAGCACTTATTTGCAAGCTTTGCATTGAGAATCGAAGGTTCACAGCATTTCTGGCTAAAGCAACTTCTCCCATTGCTCCTTATTGTTTTGACATGCAGGAAAGTTCTCAGTTTTGTGAGAAAATGCAGGAGAGCTTCAGATATCGGCGATTGGCTGAGTAAATTATGAAGCTACCAAGCAATTTCGGCCAGATAAGCTCTTTTTGCATAACCATATCATATTTTAAGCTCAACATTTTAATCTGTTAACTTTATCCCCTATTTTTGCAGCATGTTCGCCTTAGAATTGGGACTCATTTCAATGTTTCTGAGGACTGTACTTATCTCATAATGTTAAAGTAAAGATCTTTTCGCGCAGCATCACCAGATCTTTACTGGTTATTTGGCGTTTGATGCGAGCTATTGTCATAGCTTTTCCTAGAGCGATTACCTGCCCCTTTTTCTTTTCTTACACTTGAATTATTTGTGGTCTTTGGCTATTGTCAGGCATATTCATCTTGTACCTGATTTGATGATTTAGATGCTTGCATCAATGCCAGTGTTTTATGTTCATGTTCTGCAGGGGCATGTTATCGAAATTTATGGGCCTGAAGCATCTGAAAAAACTACTCTTGCCCTACATGTCATTGCAGAAGCTTTAAAGAAAGGTGATATGTTGCTACTAATGACCTTCATGATATTTTTAACATATTTGCTGATCGGAAGAGTTGTGCATCTAACCATCTATAAGCATATATACCTTCAAGCGTTTGTGTTTTCATTGATGTGGAACATGCACTTGATTCATCGATGGCAAAAGCAATTGGTGTACAAAACAAAAATTTGCTTGTTGCACAGCCTGGTTGTGGAGAGCATGCATTATATTGACCAACACCTTTGTTCACAGCAACTCAATTGACGTTATTGTGATAGACAATGTAAGAAACTTTTGTAACAGTGAGAGAAATGAATAGTGTCTACTACAGCTTAATAGTTTAAAAGCCATTATCTGTAGGTTGCTGCTTTAGTTCCCCGGATGGAGCTTGAGGGAGAAATGAGTGATTCTCATATGGCTGTATTAGCATGCTTGATGAGTCAAGCATTGAGCAAGTTGACACATTCTCTAGCATGCTCACAGGTCATTCTAATCTTTTAATCTTCATAAACCAAGTAAGACCTCTTGGTATCATTAAGCAGAAATATTGTGGCCACAAGACATCTTCCATCAACTTTGTCCAATTTGATTTCTCTTTTTTCCCCTCTGCTTTACATTATGATGCAATCTTGTAGATGAACGTATCGGTTTCTAAGAGCACTCTGGCCTTTCTAGGGCTACCAAAACTTTTCCACATTATTTAGGATCCTTGATCTATGGAGTACCAAAGTAGAAGTAACACTAGCTCTTATTTTTGTACATTCTGAAACTTATCTTGGCTAGAGTACATAGATCAATTTTGACATTCCAGATCCAGTCAAAGATGCAAACTCTTGGGTGCTTTGGAGATGCATCACTTGAGGTGATATCTGGAGGCAATGCTGTGAAGTTTTATGCTTTAGTATGATTGAACATTGATTAATAAATCATGGTGAAGAGGTATGAATGGCTTAGTTATCCATGCCTTGTATAAAGTTTGCAATAGCCCATGCAAAGTTTACAATAATGTTATGTTGTTCTACTTAGTGACTGAGTTTATTTTAGGCTTTCAAGTAGTGGGGGCAAGCAGCGGGGGCAACTGTGGTTGTCAAGATTGCTAAAAATAAACTTTTCTTGCAAATCGGCTGAATTTGAATTGAGTTTGGGAAAAGCAATTTTGGCTAGATATTCGGCTTAGCATTGGGACTCATTTCAACATTTTCGAGGACTGTACTTATGCAGCATCTCATAATGTTAAGACAGAGATTTTTCCAAAGATCTTTCCGTGAGGCAGTTTCACCAGATCGTTACTAATTATTTGGCATCTGATGCGAGCTATTGCGATGGCTTTTCCTAGAGTGATTACCTTGCCCCTTTTTTTTCTCATACTTGAATTATCTGTTGTCTTTGATTATTGTCAGGCCTGCCCATCTTCTACCTGATTCGATAATTTAGATGCTTGCATCAGTGCCAGTGTTTCATGTTCATGTTATGCAGAGACTTGTTATCGAACTTTATAGGCCTGAAGCATCTGGAAAAGCTACTCTTGCCCTCCATCTCAGCTCAAAAGAAAGGGGGTATGTTGCTACTAATGATCTTCATGATATTTTTAACATGTTTGCCGATCAAAAGAGCTGTGCATCTAACCATCTATAAGCATATATAGCTTCAGGTGTTTGTGAACGGCAGTATGAAGTGGTTATTATTATGACAAGTTTTTTTTGTTTAATTATGTTGAGTTATATTTTTTTTCTTATGCCATTAGGCAAAGCTGCAACGATTTGCAAAGGATGCTGCAACTATGAAGGGAGTAAAATGTATTTGTTAGGCCCGAGGGATTGTGTTCGTTATTTATTTGGACCTTAATTCAACAAAGCAGTTGATGCAGGGCATTTGCCATAAGATTGAGTGCATGGACTTATATTTCCAAGTCTCTTTCACATAAACCTTCCCTTTTGTACTTAGATTTTTTCATTTGCAGAGCAACTACCAATTAGTCCAAATGGCACAAGTGTGCATGAAACAGAGAAATGTGCAGGTTGACACAAGAATGGCTGAAAATTCTTAACAAATTCATCTAATCACACTTATTTTTATCTTTATCTTTTATTTATGAGAAAGGGCTGTGTTTAGCTTCATCTGCACATAATTGGCTTGAAAATATCAGGCAAAATGCAAAGGGATATTGGAATTCTTGAGATCACTGCTTCAAATTGTGGATAAGCATTGTTACCTGTAGAATGCTATAATTGTTGGTAGGACATCTTCTCAAGACTAGCTATTCCAAATATTGACATTGTGTTACTCATTGTGTTCTTGTAATTTCGAAGAAATTAATAATTCTCTTATATGTGCTGAAAAATTAGAAGTGGACCTAAGGAACAAGTGCCTCTATAAACTAATAACTGAGAAATCAATAACATGAATTGTGATGTGTTAACGATGCCATGGTGATGTATCTTGCTCATCCTGATATAACAAATAAGGTGTAGAGGAATTATGTGGTTTTCATCGTTTAAAGTATAGTTCCATTACTGATGCCTTACAAGTTTTTTTAATTATTATACCAAACATTGCTAATATAACGACGGTCTACTATTTTAGAATTTTTTGATATAAAAAGTACACTGTTAGTACTATAAAATGGTCTTTGGTCTTCATTGTACTTTCTTGTCATGGAAAGTAGACATATTATACAAGTTATACTTAATCAAACAACTCTTATGTATATTTTGTGGGACAATAGACCACTTAACCAAGATCTAGAATTTAAGCACTCTTTTCAACTTTATAATCTTTGGCGTACATGATCAATACAATCTATCTAATATGAAATACTAGATAGAAATACAATCTTCCACCACTTCTAAGATTCAAATAGGTGAGTTGAATTTTGTAATGAAATTGTTTATAAATATAGCATAAATGATTAATTTTGTTGCTCAACAACTGCGTTATAGCCCAGCAACGCTGGGCACTTTTTCTAGTAATGGAATAATAAAACAATTTGAGATAATGATAATCCAGAAACCATGACGCTTCACGCAAAAAATGTTTCGTACAACCCATTACAACAACAATGGTTCAAAGACTTGAAAATTGACGAGCCAAAATCATGATGACAATCATATAAGGCTTATGAAAATTCAATTTTGTCGTTAAGAGATGACAAAAATGTTTAAAAAAGGGGCATACAAGCCTAAGGTCTCAATCTTGTGTAACCTATAATGGTCCATGCAAACTAGGACGAAGAAATGAATGGTAACCATGAGTTTCCAACTTACACAATGATGAGAAAACACAAACATGTATATAAGAAGCAAGTAGATTCATCATAATGAGGCAAGAACATAAGAAACTAGATTTAAGGGACAATCCAATGAGGCATCCTCACATGAGATCAATGTTCACTAAGGCAAATTCTAAGAGAAATGAAAACCTTCTTCAATATCAAAATAAATACAATAACAAAAATTCGAACCACACAGTAACAAATCTCGAACCATGTTCTCAAGTACATTACATTTGAAACATACCTGTGCAAATCGGGATTTGAAGCTTGGTGCATCTCGAACCATATTTTCAAATACAATATACTCCGTCTACAAATGAAATACAAAAATATGAAACATACCTGTGCAAATCGAGATTTGAACCCTGGTCTCCACAACAACAAGCAGAAGCACATACCAACAAGCCAACACAACAACATTGATAAGGTTTTATGATTTGATAACTAAATCAACTTTATTAGCAACCACCTAACTGTCCTGATGCCGTAATCAAGAGGATGGCACGGGACAGGGCCGGAATTGGCAGACAAATACCGCGGGTTGATCTGCCTACCTTCCCTGAAACTCAAAGAAGACATTACAACAGAAACCAAGCAGCGCACCGTCTCAGATATGGGTATAATTTAAAGGATGAATCTGCAACTTAACCAAGCATAGAGTGTCCAGAACCCTAATTCAAATCAATATACAACAGAATGGAGTTTGTAAGTATGGATTACAAGTCCAAATAAGATTTGAAAGTCGATTAAAATCCTGTGATCCAGACAGAATTATAAGGGATGAACAAAAATAGAAAGTCTTTAGCTGAAGCTCATGCTATTCATCCATTCATCCACCAACAAAGACATTCTAAAGAAGCCAGAAACAAAGGGCAAACATACACTACAAAAACAAGAATAACATATCTGGCCTTTCCTGTGATAACCCGCATGTCCAGTGCTCTCGCCGCCTAGATTGTCCAGAGGACTTGGTTGAAATGAAAACGGCCAGCAGCAAATCGAGACATCGCCAAAAGCCAGAAAGCTAGAGTCAGACTGGAGAATCGCTTCCTCAATGAATCAAAAGCAGAATCGCTTCCTCAACAAATCAAAAGCTAAAAAGCAAAAACCGCCTGAAAGCAAAGGCTACGAAATCTAATAGATCAAAACAAGTAAAAACTCTGAATAGAGATGATTGAAACAAAAACCCGTTGGGCAGAAAGAATGAATGGGGTTGAAAAATGTATTGGGTAAAGAGAGAAAAACTTGTGGAGCCAAAGATGAGTGGAATGGAAAGGAGCTCAAGAGAACTCCGTACAACAACAAGATTCAGCTCAGAGGAAACGCCGATGAGGAATGCAGAAAGACACAAGGCTTTTATGGGAGAAAAGGCTAAAGAAAGCATGCGCTATAGAAGGCTTGTGCCAAAGAAAGCTTGGATCCAAAGCAGAGCTGGCGCCAAAACTGGCGTCCCTATCCCTAGAATGATGGTTCTCTTCTATATAAGAAGAGAACTATTGCATTATGGATAGTGCGTTCGCCCGTAAGCATGCCATCCCTAGAAGCAAGGTTGAGCATCCTGCTTCTGTCGAAGTGATTGATGGACGGGAGATCTCCTCGGGTGCAGTCACAGAATGTACTGCGCCTCTTCAGGTTTTGTTCGAGGGAGTTTCTTGTAGTATTTCCTTCAATCCCATTGCGAGCCCTCATGCGCCAATAGTCTTGGGTCTGCCCTGGCTTGAGCTACATAACCCACAGATTGATTGGCGTACTAGATCATTTCGATTTGCTGGTTCTAGCTCTAGTTCTAGTTCATCAGCAGATCAGGTCTCTACACCAACATCGACTTCGATCCGTGCAGTATCGTGGGCCCATGACTCCGTTCTTGTTGTTCCATGTTCTGATCCGCCTCTTGCCTCTGCTCCAATTCATGCCCCAGATTCTGATCATATTCTTGATGATGTCCCAGCTCCAGCTCTAGTTTCTACTCCAGTTCTGGTTCCTGTTCTTGCTCCAGTCTCTGTTCCTGCTCTAGCCCTTGATCCAGTCCCTGTTTCTGCTCCAGTTCTTGATCCAGTCCATGCTCCAGTTCATGTTCCAATTGCTCCTGCTCACGTTCCCGTTCCTGCTCATGTTCCTGCTCCTGCTTTTGTAGAGGCTTCTTCATGCCCTCAGTTTCGTATCTCGAAGATTTCTCTTCGCGAGTTCGATAAATCTAGAAGGCAAGATCCAAGTTCAGTATTTGCAATCCAGGTTCACCCGTCGGCTAGCTCGACACCATCGAAGCCTGCTCCAATGCTCCTAGATAAATATGGCGATTTCTCTGATGTGTTTGACAAAGTCAAGGCCAGTAAACTCCCAGAGCATCGTCCATATGATTGTCCTATTGATTTGCAGCCGGGGACGACGCCGCCATATGGTCCGATATATGGTCTATCTCCTGCTGAGTTGAAGGTTTTGCGGGATTATATTGAGGAGAATCTAGCCACTGGCTTCATTCGACATTCTCAGTCCCCTGCTGGAGCGCCTATCTTCTTTGTCAAAAAGAAGGATGATTCGCTATGGCTGGTCGTTGATTATCACGGCCTCAACAAAATCACGGTACCGAATCGGTATCCGCTTCCTCTGATCCCAGAGTTGTTGGAACGACTTCAAGGTGCACATTATTTTACGAAGATTGATCTTCGGGGTGCCTATAATCTTATTCGGATCCGGGAGGGTAATGAGTGGAAAACAGCTTTTCGTACTCGGTATGGCCATTTCGAGTACACAGTTATGCCATTTGGATTTACCAATGCCCTAGCAGTATTCCAGCATATGGCCAATGATGTTTTTCGAGAGTTCTTAGACACCTTTGTTATCATCTATCTGGATGATATTCTTGTTTATTCTAAGACTCTCGACGAACATGAGAGGCATGTTCGACAGGTCCTTCATAAGCTTCATGAGCATGGGTTATATGCCAAACTTGAGAAGTGTCAGTTCGAGCAGGATAATGTGGAGTTCCTTGGCTATCACATCACTCCACATGGAGTCTCTATGGACCCCGAAAAGGTTCGCACTGTTCTGGAGTGGCAAACACCTTCATCCGAACGAGATGTTCAGTATTTCCTCGGGTTTGCCAATTTCTATCGGCGTTTCATCCGGGATTATTCAGAGATTGCTCTTCCTTTGACACGCCTCATGGTCAAGGACGTGCCATTTGAATGGACTGTGGAAGCGGAATCTGCTTTTGTTACCCTGAAGCATGCTTTCTCCACGGCGCCAGTTCTTGCTCATGCAAATCCTTTGCGCCCATATGTTGTCGAAGCAGATGCTTCTGATTTTGCGCTTGGTGGGATCTTGTCACAGGAGGGGGATGACCATGAATTGCCTATCACTCACGAAAGTTTCAGGCTGCTGAAATCAACTATCCCATTTATGACAAGGAGTTGTTGGCGATAGTAGATTCTTTTGAGGAGTGGAGACGTTTCCTAGAGGGATCTCCTTATAAAGTCACAGTCTACACAGATCATCGAAATCTCGAATATTTTCAGTCTGCTCGAGTGCTCAACTGTCGCCAGGCCGCTGGCATACTCAAGTATTATTCCGGATTGATTTCATGATCAAGTACCGTCCTGGATCCCTCCAGGGAAAGCCTGATGCCTTGTCTCGACGCTCCTACCTTGAGCCTAAACTAGGTGATCCTGCATATGATCAGCAATCACAGGTTATCTTAGGGCCTGATCGGTTCCAACTTATGGCTCTCACTTTGTTCGAGAGGCCTCATGATACAGCCTTGTTGGAGTCTGTTCGAGCATCTCTACCCTCCGATCCATTGGCTCAAGATGTATTCTCACACATTGGCGCTGCATCATCTTCTCAGCAGATGGGATCAGACTATGATCGTTTTGAGGTTTGCGATGGATTCCTGCTCCATGATGGGCTTCTATATGTGCCAGATGGTGCTTCTCGGCTTCAGGTTCTTCAGGCTTGCCATGATTCACCTATGGTCGGACACTTTGGAGTAGCCAAGACTCTTGAACTTATTAGTCGAGAGTATTGGTGGCCAGGTCTTCGTCACTCTGTCGAAGCTTTTATTCGATCCTGTGACATCTGCTGTCGAGCCAAGGTTCCGAGGCATCTTCCTCATGGCCTGCTTCAGCCTTTACCAGTTACAGCCGGTCCTTGGAAGAGTATTTCGGTGGATTTTATTGTCAAGCTTCTATCCTCACAGGGCCATGACGCCATCCTTGTTGTTGTTGACCGTTTTTCGAAGATGGCACATTTCATTCCTTGCAGCACTTCTATCTCTAGTGAAGCCACAGCGGTCTCTTGCTTCGAGAGGTGGTTCGACTCCATGGCTTACCAGATAACATTGTCAATGACCGCGGCCCTCAATTTGTTGCCAGTTTTTGGAAGCATCTATTGCAACTCTTGCACGTGGAATGTTCGCTCTCTTCCGGACATCACCCAGAGACCAATGGACAGGTGGAGCGCAGTAATCAAACCCTTGAGCAATATTTGCGATGCTTCATCAATTATCAGCAGGATGACTGGGTTGATTGGCTACCGTTGGCAGAATTTGCTTATAATAATTCTGTCCATGCCTCCACAGGCCAGACTCCGTTCTTTATTAATTTCGGCATGCATCCTTGGTGGTCTTTGATTGCTCCTGGATATGATTCAGTCAATCCCAGTGCCGAGGACAGGCTCGAGAAGCTCTGCATGCTCCAGGATGATCTTCAGCACCATCTTCTCCAGGCCCAAGCACGCTATCGTTATCATGCAGATCAGCATCGTCAGGACGCTCCTCATTTTGCAGTTGGTGATCTTGTTTGGCTCTTGCGTCGGGATTTGCCGACAGCTCGCCCTTGTAACAAGCTCGACTACCGGCGCTTAGGTCCCTATCGGATCATTGACCGAGTTGGTGATGCTGCTTTTCGTCTGGAACTTCCGCCATCAGTTCGGCTTCACCCAGTGTTCCATGTGTCTTTGTTAGAACCCTATATGGCGAATCCATTTCCGGATCGAGTACCTCCACCTCCACCACCAGTCGAGATTGATGATCATGAGGAGTTCGAGGTTCGAGAGATTCTGGACTCCAAGTTTCTTCGTCGACGATTGTATTACTTTGTTGATTGGGAAGGTTACTTGCCAAGTGATAGAACCTGGGAGCCTGCCGAGAATCTGACTAATGCGCCTGACAAAATTGCGGAGTTTCACCAACGTTACCCGAACAAGCCAAGTTTGAGTACTCCGGCCCCAGCTTCAAGGACTCGTCGCCGTCGTAGGAGGGGGATGGTGTGACGACCATACGGATATTCGTATCATACGATCATTATACTCGTATGTACAAAAGATGGTCGTCACACAGATGCAAAAGGGTAGTTGCAGAAGATAGGATTTGAACTCGCAACCTTCTAGTTGCGAGTCACACACCCTTGCCAAGTGCGCTACTAATACTTGTTGAAGACATTCCTTCACGTCTTTCTCATATGTGGGACTATCTCTAAGAGGTTCTAGAATATCCTAGAACTTAAATGCATGCGTGACACTTGGCGTGATCTTATTCATTGGAGTGGCGCGATCTTGACCGTCGACTTAGATATATAAGGAGGCACTTCCTTCTTGTCGAACCATTCCGGTTCAACGCCAGTCTTGAGCCTTCTAGGCATCTGTCTTGTATTCCTGCTTGCCTTCGGGCTATTGTATTATTGATTCCTGTTCGTATATCAGATTCTTTGCCGATCTTGGCATATTTCTTTCGTATTTCTTGCGTATTTTCCACGTATTTTCCTTGTTTTTCGAGTAGGTTCATGACAAATTACATATCTTACAAAGTCTGTCTTCTGGTGTTGTTCTTGCCCATCTCCCTATTTCTACTTCGAGCTTATGGGATCCTGTTCGGTATCTCGCAATCAACTGCCTATATCCTTTTGGTATAGATGCATTTAAATAGTTTTGACATGTATATACATCCATATGGTTAATGCTGGCCCGATACTGCAGCATCCTTTTTCCTGGTTCAACCCATAATTTGTCCATTGCCAGCTTTTCTAGCAAAAACTGTGCTTCCTCTTTATCTGCAGGCCAATTTGAATTATTCAAGCCCCATTTGTTTGCCCATTGCATCAAATTTTTCTTTCAACCCTGATCTGATGCCATCATAGCGCGATGTGACAGACAATTTGGATTCTGTGCCATAACTCGATTGTAGAAATTAACAGATTGGTATAGGCCTTCAAGTTCTAGAGGAAACATACCTACTTCCGCCAGCATGATGGCATAGGGGATTTGGGATCTGATACCAAGCTCCTCTTTCAAAAACATTTTCTGAACTGCTTCTAGCTCTTTCCATAGTCTGTTGGAAAGTTCGGGTCCCCAGACAGGTACACCATATAACAGAACCGTTTGAACTAGAGTCTTAAATAAGATTCTTTTCAGTCCCCTATTGCCTGGCTATAGCAGGCAACATGTACAAGGATCCTGAGCAATATCACAGGCAAACAACTTGAAGACCAAGAGTACTGAGACCAAAAGACTTGAAGACTAGGATGCTGATGAAGAACCCAAAGGATGACTTTAAGTCAAGACACAAGTTCACAACTCAAACTCCAAGGATTGAATGCATTTTCTAGCTCTGAAGGCACTTATGAGGTTTGGAAGACCCCTGTGAAGATGGCAAGCTATGATATGGTATTTATCCTTCTCATATTGTGAAAATTCTCTATTTGCCTTTTGCACCATCATACCATCATCCTTATCCTATTTTTCACCCTCATTGCCTTTTCACATCCTATACCATCATGCTTTTTATGTATAACCATTTGTTTCATAGTTGACCTACCATGACCTAGGGCACATTTCCCAAGGAAGTTGTCAGATCTAAAAGTTGCCTAGCATCGAACTCTATATCACCATGCTCATCTCATGCCTTACTATTCCATTGTCACACACTTCATACCAAGTAGCTAAAGCAAAACATATGTGCTAAGCACAAAAAATACAAAAAAAACACAAAGATGCCTAGTCACTATCTCCAAGTGACATGGCATGATGACTAGATGTACATGTCATCGCCTCCAAAGCTACTTTGGTCCACTCATCATTTGCTACCTTCATGTCTCATTCATCATGTTGCCACCTAAGCACCAAATTTCCACATCATCACATCACTCCACATCATCAAAAGATGACTAGGCGAGTTTTAACCAAACTCAAAAAAAAAAATTGGTCAACCAAATGATCAAATTACCTTGGGAAGTGAACCTACTAGCCTTGTTTACCCTAGTTGACCTATTTTCTATCCTTCTACTACATTTTCACCTATTGCCACCTCATCATCCATTTGGGCAAAATACCTTGTTTGACCAACACATATCACATTGACCTTGCCCACCATTCATCTTTTTTTCAAAATATTATTTTTCCAAAATTTGTCCTTGCCATCTTGAAGCTCCCTTGAAAGTATGCCACCCGCACAAAAAAATCTCAAAAAAAAGACCCTATATAGACCTTCAAATTTCATTTCTTGGGAACCGTGCCCCATGCCAAAAAATGCAAAAATTTTCCTATTCTACCCCCCCCATCTATCTACCCTCTTATCCTCTGCCAAGTGGCGTCCCCCCTGGCATGCCAAGTCGAAACACGAGCCGAGCTTGGCGTGGGAGGAGACCACGTAATCAAGAAAATAGAATGTGGATCTCTATTTATACCTAGGCCCACTTTTTTGATCTCTACCATGGGATATATCATGTCGAACCCTAAAATTTGAATTTGCCAAGAAACCTCCTTTTCATTTGGGACAAACGGGGTGATCATTGCATTTGTTGGCCGGTTTTGTCCTATTCCACTGAAAGAACAGCCCAATTAAACCAAAACCGTAGCATTGATTGCGAATTTGCCAAGATCTGACCGAAGACAGGGATTTTAAAAGGGGTTTGTTCCACTGAATTTTTTTCGAGGGCGATAAGCGGATTTGAAGACCAGGAACGTGGAGTCGTGACGTCTACAGAGCTTGCATAAGATCCTCCTGCTTCGGAAATCAAAATCTGAGGCATTTGTGATGAAATATCCTTGAAATTCTTGAAACTTGAAATTTATTTTGTGATTGAGTTATTCTCGGGTGATCCAGTCGGGCATTCTTGAATACCTCGTGTTGTGAATTTACTGTTTTGACTTAATGAAAATCGGAATTTGGGAAAAGATTGTGTGAGATTGTGATTAAACTCATTTTACTTTGCATTGTTATTAAGCACAAAAGAAGTTAGCAAAATACTATTGGTGTTTGAACAATTAGGAGCATCAGTAGTGAGTGTTCAGAGTAGAAAAAACGTAAAAAATATTATTGACAATCAGAGTGCAAAAACTGTTACAGACATTGTCATTGTGACTCTGGCAGTACATGTTACAGCAAGAATCTAAGCTCTGTTTGGACTAAATGAGCATATGCATGTGACCTACGAGGAGCATACCTAGGTGTGGGAATTGGTTTTACGCCACAAAAGATCATTGTTTAGCATTTGGCGAATCGAGCTCACTTGCCCGGCCATTGACCAAAAAATTGACCCGGTCGAATTTGATTTGTGAGAAATCAGTGAGCATTTATCTTGTAGACCTTTCACAACAGTTTTCGGGTTGGCTAGCACACTCTGGTAAAGATTTTAAGTGCTTTTGAAGTAGATGCATGGTGTGGTGAATGTCCGAGTCTTTGCTAGTTTTTTTGCTTTAGGGACTCTAGCTGATTTGAGATTTCCTTGCAAATTCAGAGTTTCTTTTGCAGTGCAGATTGATCACCTCAAGTGATCTGGAGGTCCTGACCATCAAAACACACTTGTAAGGCCCCAGTTGGAGACCACCCAGGATAATCTCCAACATTTTGGAGGTCCTACCGAGATATCCCTCCTGGAAATCAAGAACTCACCTGGAAGTAGGAAAAAAGAAACATGCCTCCAAGTAGGAGAAGTGAAGCGACCGAGGCTCCGTAACCCATCGATCCCATTGGAATGCCCAGTTCAAGCAATGTGCCTCCTAATTTGGCTCTGCCTCCTATTTTTGAACTGAACCTACCAATTACTCCTCCTATTTTTGAGCCCAGCATGAATGCCAATCAATTCTTGAAGACATTTGAAGACTATTACAAAGATTATGGTAATAAAAAGGGTTGTAAGTTCTCTGAATTTGTGAAGTGTATGAAATCTAGTGAACCTGAAGCGTGGTGTGAACATGTTCTTCTTTGTTATGGGTACTAATACTTATGAGAATCTTGTAGAAACAGTTCTTGAAAGCGGGTTTGGAAAGTCATCAAGACCACAAGAGCTGGCCAATGAGCTTCAAACTTTCTGCATTCGAAGTGGAGAGAGCATCAACCAATATGTTGAAAGATTCAGTGCCTACCTTAGAAAATGCCAAAAGAGTCATATCCCCACTCCATCCCTCTTCTTTGTAGCTGCTTTTATCAAAGGTCTAGCTCCTAGGCCAAGAATTCACAAGAAAATGCTTAGGATCCAAAACCAAGAAGGTTTTGATTCTATACATAAAGCCTTTGCCAAAGCTACCTCTATATCTGCAGAATTATCTTTCCTACGACACTTGCCATCCACATGTTTGGAGATCCTTTCTATCCCGGATTATGAACAAGAGCCCATGTATGTTGTGAAGGAAAAGAGGAAAGCCAAGGTTGAGGAAGAAGCTCAATCCAATGAATCAAAAAGCTGAGATGGCCAAGATGATCGAAACTATAGCGAGTTGACTAAGCAACTCATGGAGATGAAAAATAACATAAAAACTTATCCACCATGCATTCATTGCACCAAGAATACTCACCCTAGTGACATTTGTTATTACAGGGCTTGCTTGAAGTGTGGGAAAAAAAGTCATTATGGAAAGGTTTGCCCAGTGTGCAAGTTCTGCAAGGAGATTGGCCATTATGAGGATAGGTGCTTGGTGAAGGAGTATTTGGAGAAACAAGAACAAGGCAAAAAGGCTGAGACTAGTGCATCTGTGAGATTCTTGGAAGAAGAAGCATTCCAGGAAGCAGTCATGGCAGTACAAACTAGAGCTATGGCTGAGAACAAGAAGGATGCAAGCTCAGGTCAGTGCCAAGAGAAGGAAATTCAAAAAGAAGATCAAGCTTATCAGGTAATAGCTCCTGCTCCTGCTGAAAGATTTCAGAGAAAAGATAAAGATTTGGATGACTTTGAACATATTCTTAAGAATTCTAAGGTAACTTTGGATTTATTGACTCTGTTGAGAATTGCTCCTAGCTATAGGCAGAAAGTGATCAACTCTAGTAATGTAGAAACATTGTCTTTTGCTTCTGAAATTGTCTTTTCGGGGAAGAGGAAGACCCTGGTGCCTTTACATGTTCAACAAAAATTGGTACTCATCAACTTCCTAGAGTTTTATTAGATGGTGGTTCTTCTTTGAATGCTATGCCTCAGCATATAATGCAAAAATGTGGATTGAAGATCACAAAACCTTCACCAATGGTGTTGAGATCATTTTCTAATGCTAAAATCATGCCTTTAGGTGTTGTTCACAGTGTACCAATGGAAACCGAAGGGATTGTGGTTCAAGCTAGTTTTTGTAGTTGCTTTCGAGTTTGGCAACAACACTCTTGACATCTATGACTTGTTACTTGGCGGGAGATGGATGTCTACGATTGATGCGGACTGTGTATGGTCAAAAGGAGAGTGTACCATATCGATGAAGTTAAAAGGACAACCCTCTACAACAAGTCGGGGGAGTACTAATATCGTAGTTTTTGGAAGAAGAAATGCTTGAACAAAGCACCATGGGATTCTACAAACTACCTCTAGCCATGGATCTTACGGATGAGTTGGTACCCTCTTACTCTTCTAACTTCGATAGATCACAAGAATTCAGGTGTCATCTGGTTTGATGGTGGAATATCTGTTAAGCTAGGGGTGGCATCTTCTTCACTATAATCAAAGATTGTGCTAACAGTTGCTTTCAAAGGTTGGCGGGATACATGTTGGTATAACCTCCAATATGGCTGAGTCTGAGCCCTTTTGGGTGGCTTACGGGAAGCTATTTCATTAGGACTGACTGAAGTAACCATTTATGGTGACTCTCAACTAATATGCGAGCGCGGTCAATGGTGAGTATCAAGCCAAGAACCAAGAAATGCTATTGCTGAAAGAGGAAGCTTTGAGCTGGTTGAGCAAATTTAACAAATGGAGTTTGAATTACATACCAAGGGATGAGAATTGTGAAGCGGATGCCCTATGCGTATGTGTCTTTGCTAGATTACCTTGTTGAAGGAGCTATCAAAGAAGAAGAGTTGGAACATGAAGAGATTGCACAACTACATCCCATTCGGTAATAGATGCTCAAAGAAGAGAAAGAGGTAAAAGAACCCGACTATTACCAAGAATGATGAGATTAGAACTCTGTTTCTAGGAGATATGTTTAAAACTCAGAAAGAAGCATCATTACAAGAATTCTTTGAAGAATGGAAAGATGTATTTGCATGGGATTACACAGAGTTGGTAGGTGTAAAGACTGAGATATGTGAATTTGAAATAAAGATGAAAGAAGGAACCAAACCTGTCATGCAAAAACTGAGAAAGATAAATAGATCCTTGCTAACTTTGATCAGAGAGGAATTATTAAAGATGAAGGAAGCTGAAGTTATCACTGAGATAACCAACCCTGAGTGGCTGTCATGCATAGTACCTGTTGAAAAAAAGAACAAAACTATACGCATATGCATAGATTATAGAGACCTTAATAAGGCTACTATAAAAGACTGTTATCCACTTCCCTTTCTAGAAGAGGTGCTTCATGCAACTGCTGGTAAAGAGATTTATTCATTTCTAGATGGATTTTCAGGTTTTAATCAGATTAAAATCAAGGAAGCGTACCAAGCTAAGACCTCCTTCATAACCCCTTGGGAACCTTTGCCATGCAAAAATGCCCTTTGGATTGATGAATGCATCTGCTACATTCCAAAGGGCTATGGATAAAATCTTTCAAAGCATGCCTCTTGATAAATTTAGGGTGTTTCTTGATGACCTTTGTAGGAACAACGATAGAGCAACACATGAAACTTCCGACTATGATTATGAGTCCATGCGGGGGAAAGTGGTGTATGCTTAAATCCAAAGAAGTGTATCTTTCTATGTTCAAAAGGTGAACTGTTAGGACATGAAGTATCTGCTCAAGGAATCAAAGTCTCAGAGGGTAAGATGGAAGCACTCAAGAGAGTAGTGCCACCTAAAACTCTGAGGCAAGTAAAGAGCTTTATGGGACTTACTAGTTTTTTAAGAATCTATGTACCTAATTTCTCACATATTATGGGTCCTATAGCAAATCTGACAAGAGTAGGCAAGTACAAAAAACATGAGAGCAAACATATGGAAGTAAATTGGACACCGAGTGCCGGTACGCTTTTGAGTTACTCATCACTCAAATTTCTCAATCAAAGCTTTAAAACCACCTGATCATAGTCTTCCTTTTAAAGCTTATATAAGTATCACTAACAAGGTCATTGGCATTTCTCTACTGCGGGGATCATGGCATAATAGCCTTTACAAGCAAGATATGGTCAGACACAGAAATGAGATACGCTAGATTGGAAAAAAGTGCTGCAGGAATAATGTGGTTCCTACAAAGACTTGGACATATTGTCCAACACAATGAGGTAAAGGTGCTCATGCACCAAAATCCCCTTCCATTATTATTTCAGAAAAGTCAAAGCAAAGCCAAATTATGCGGTTGGGCTGCAAAATTCAAGATTATAATCTTAGTGTCAAAGCAAATCAAAACCATTAAGAGCCCTAGTGATTATCTTCTGAGAGAGAGCTTTTTGAATTTGAGGATTTTGAAGGATTGCGGGACATGGAAACACCTCGAGAGACTGGAGACTCCACCAACCTTGTTTTGTCTAGCAAGATGAATGAGGGATTGGCAATTTGACCTTATTGAATTTCTGCGCAGAATGGAGAGAGCCCTAAAAACATGGATACTAAGCAAACCAGAAGATTTAGAACTAAAGCTAAAACATTCAAGATGGTAGGAAATGTGTTGTGCAAGATTGATTATAATGGAGTGCTGTTGAGATGTGTCAACCGATCTGAAGCTGAGCTGATTGTGGAAGCATGTCATGAAGGCATTTGTGGTGGGCATTTTGCGGTGAAACCACTTTGCAAAGAAGATCATCAGGTCAGGCTACTTCTGGCCAAGTTTGTTCAAAGATTGTTATGAGACAATCAAAAGATGCCATAAATGTCAAATTCATGGTAGAAGAATCCTTCAACCTGCTGCTCTTACTGGTATTGTATCTCCTGGTCCTTTTCAAATTTGGGGATTGGATTTTATAGGGCCTATATTTCCTGAATCTCAAGGTAGGCATGAATACATCCTAGTTGCTACAGATTATTTTACTAAATGGGTGGAAGCAACTCCACTGAGACAGGCAAATGCTCTGACAACTGCAAGATTTTTACATGAGCACATATGCACCAGGTTTGGCATTCCTTTCAAAATTGTATCTGATAGGGGAACACAGTTCATAAATGATGTCATTAGTAATTTACTGAAAGCATTAAAGGTCAAACATGTGAAAAGTTCTGCCTATTATCCTCAAGGCAATGGGCAAGCTGAATCAACAAACAAAGTGTTGAAGAGCATCCTAAAAAGAACAGTTGAAGTTCATAAAAAAGATTGGCATGTTAAACTGCATGATGCATTGTGGGCATATAGGACCACTGTAAAAAATGCTACTAACCATACACCTTTTAGCCTTGTCTATGGTATTGAAGCTGTGGTCCCAGTTGAACTGGAATTGCCATCACTCAGGTTGGCAATGAAGATCCAGATGCAGCTAGAGGATGCTTACAAAGACAGGTATGAGAAGTTGCTGATGCTTGAAGAAGAGAGGCTGGAAGCTGAGAATGTGAACCTGAGGAAAAAAGCTAAGGATGTAGCAGCTTTCAAAGCTGCACACAAGTTATAAGGGAGTTTCAAAGTAAATGAATTGGTGCTCAAGTGGAATAAAGCAAAAGGAAGATTCAAAGGTAAATTTGATGGCCTGTGGGAAGGCCCTTTCAAGATCCATGCAATTGCAGTGGTCACGAGTTCTTATCTTTTGCAAGAAATTGGTACGGGGAGATTGCTAGCTAATCCTATAAACACATTGCACTTGAAAAGGTGCTTCGGGAACAAGATGTCCACTTTGATCTTATTTGAATAAACATGTTGTAGTGCTTTTAGTTAGGAACTATGTGATAATTCTCAAAGAATAGTTGTCGAGTCTTTGTTAGTATTTCAAGTTTAAAATGATAAAAGACATAAAAAGGAGAAAAAGAAAGAAAATCAAACAAAACATAGAGTTCTAAGTAAAGTAGGTTTTGTTATTTAACAGTTTGCACTTTCAGAGAGAAGATGGTTGCTGACGGAAGGCCAGATTTCAAACAAATGCTGCTTCAGGCTGAGCAAGAATTCATCTTGTTGATGCTAACATTTTGCACCACTTGCCAGATCCATCAGACTGATCAAACTCATCAGGATGTAACTTAGCCTGCATATACATGAGACTTGTATTCTTTTTCAAATCAGATTCCTATCAAGCAGCTATGCATCCATGGAGAAAAGTCATTGCGTAAGATACTAACAGTTTTTTAAGTGTCATTCGGGCTCATTTGTTTTCCCTTCCATGTCCATCCGATCACTATAGCACGGAACATATGACCATTGCTTCCAAATCTTCTCAAGTCTGCTACCAAAGTTGCCTCCCATAGTCACTCACCTAAAGGCAACTCGGAGAGACAAGTTCAAACAAAACAAGAAGAACAACTAACACTGATCATGTCAATTATTCCAACAGTTTAAAGAAGACCACTGTCCATGTCAGTATATTCATATCCATAGTCAAATTTTCTAACTGAATGTCACAGGCTGAGGGGACCAGCCACATCCTCTTCTTTGTTTAGCATCATGTTGCCTGGCTATAGCAGGCAACATGTACAAGGATCCTGAGCAATATCACAGGCAAACAACTTGAAGACCAAGAGTACTGAGACCAAAAGACTTGAAGACTAGGATGCTGATGAAGAACCCAAAGGATGACTTTAAGTCAAGACACAAGTTCACAACTCAAACTCCAAGGATTGAATGCATTTTCTAGCTCTGAAGGCACTTATGAGGTTTGGAAGACCCCTGTGAAGATGGCAAGCTATGATATGGTATTTATCCTTCTCATATTGTGAAAATTCTCTATTTGCCTTTTGCACCATCATACCATCATCCTTATCCTATTTTTCACCCTCATTGCCTTTTCACATCCTATACCATCATGCTTTTTATGTATAACCATTTGTTTCATAGTTGACCTACCATGACCTAGGGCACATTTCCCAAGGAAGTTGTCAGATCTAAAAGTTGCCTAGCATCGAACTCTATATCACCATGCTCATCTCATGCCTTACTATTCCATTGTCACACACTTCATACCAAGTAGCTAAAGCAAAACATATGTGCTAAGCACAAAAAATACAAAAAAAAACACAAAGATGCCTAGTCACTATCTCCAAGTGACATGGCATGATGACTAGATGTACATGTCATCACCTCCAAAGCTACTTTGGTCCACTCATCATTTGCTACCTTCATGTCTCATTCATCATGTTGCCACCTAAGCACCAAATTTCCACATCATCACATCACTCCACATCATCAAAAGATGACTAGGCGAGTTTTAACCAAACTCAAAAAAATTGGTCAACCAAATGATCAAATTACCTTGGGAAGTGAACCTACTAGCCTTGTTTACCCTAGTTGACCTATTTTCTATCCTTCTACTACATTTTCACCTATTGCCACCTCATCATCCATTTGGGCAAAATACCTTGTTTGACCAACACATATCACATTGACCTTGCCCAAGCCATTCATCTTTTTCAAAATATTATTTTTCCAAAATTTGTCCTTGCCATCTTGAAGCTCCCTTGAAAGTATGCCACCCGCACAAAAAATCTCAAAAAAGACCCTATATAGACCTTCAAATTTCATTTCTTGGGAACCGTGTGCCCCATGCCAAAAAATGCAAAATTTTCCTATTCTACCCCCCATCTATCTACCCTCTTATCCTCGCCAAGTGGCGTCCCCACGGCATGCCAAGTCAAACACGAGCCGAGCTTGGCGTGGGAGGAGACCACGTAATCAAGAAAATAGAATGTCGATCTCTATTTATACCTAGGCCCACTTTTTGATCTCGGCCCCGTGGGATATATCATGTCGAACCCTAAAATTTGAATTTGCCAAGAAACCTCCTTTACATTGGGACAAACGGGGTGATCATTGCATTTGTTGGCGGTTTTGTCCTATTCCACTCAAAGAACAACCCAATTAAACCAAAACCGTAGCATTGATTGCGAATTTGCCAAGATCCGGACCAAAGGCAGGGGATTTTAAAAAGGGTTTGTTCCATCAATTTTTTCGAGGGATAATAAGCGGATTTGAAGACCGAGAACGTGGAGTCGTGGCGTCTGAGCTTGCATAAGATCCTCCCCGCTTTAAATCAAAATCGAGGCATTTGTGATGAAATATCCTTGAAATTCTTGAAACTTGAAATTTGGGGATATCCTATGTAAATTTTTATATATTAATACATACTCTTACCCTCAAAAAAAAAAAAAAAAAAAAAAAAATGAAACTTGAAATTTATTTTGTGATTGAGTTATTCTCGGGTGATCCGGGCATTCTTGAATACCTCGTGTTGTGAATTCTTGCTTTGACTTAATGAAAATCGAATTTGGGAAAAGATTGTGTGAGATTGTGATTAAACTCATTTTACTTTGCATTGTTATTAAGCACAAAAGAAGTTAGCAAAATACTATTGGTGTTTGAACAATTAGGAGCATCAGTAGTGAGTGTTCAGAGTAGAAAAAACGTAAAAAAATATTATTGACAATCAGAGTGCAAAAAAAGCATTATGGACATTGTCATTGTGACTCGGCAAAGACATGTTACAAACAAGAATCTAAGCTCTGTTTGGACTAAATGAGCATATGCACATGACCTACGAGGGCATACCTAGGTGTGGGAATTGGTTTACCACAAAAGATCATTGTCTAGCATTTGGCGTAATCGAGCTCACTTTGTCCGTGCCATTGACCAAAAAATTGACCCAAATGAATTTGATTTGTGAGAAATCTGTGAGCATTTATCTTGTAGACCTTTCACAACAGTTTTTAAGGTTGGCTAGCACACTCTGGTAAAGATTTTAAGTGCTTTTGAAGTAGATGCATGGTGTGGTGAATGTCTGAGTGCTGCTAGTTTTTTTTGCTTTAGGGACTCTAGCTGATTTGAGATTTCCTTGCAAATTCAGAGTTTCTTTTGCAGTGCAGATTGATCACCTCAAGTGATCTGGAGGTCCTGACCATCAAAACACACTTGTAAGGCCCCAGTTGGAGACCACCCAGGATAATCTCCAACATCCCCAATCTGTGAGTGATGCCCTGCAGCATCTCGCCAGCATGCTGTACAGGACAGCCTTGCCTCCCGATGATCTCCGTTTCACACAGTTTTTCCAGCTGTAATTTGATGCTATATCAATTCCTAGGTATTTGTAACTATCAACAGTCTCCAGTATTTGGCCTTTGTATGTGAACTCAGGTCTGTCCCTTGTGCCGAATACCATGATCTTGGATTTGGATAAGTTTACACTCATTCTCTTTGATTCACAAAACTGCTCCAAACTGCATAAATGTTCTTGTAGCACTTTCTTGTGATTTGCTAGCAGTACCACATCATCGGCATAAAGAAGTAATTGAATCACATATGTACCTAATTTTGTGCCTGCAAGAGATCTGGCTTTCAACCAATCATCTAGTTCATCTATGAAAATTCCAAATGTTAATTATGTGTTGGCTATATTACAAAAAAAAAAAACTTTAAACCTGTCCAAAGACAGATTTCAATCTATTTTAGACAAGAACTAAAATACGATTCAACATGCAGTCCTTGTATTTAAATAGGTGATTTTGAACAACAAGGCCAAAATCTGGTTACGAAGAAATAATTGAAACCAATACTTTACTGCAGAAAAATTAGGACAGATAATATCCAAAAAAAATTTTATCTATAGGAAGTTTTTTCCTTTTTGCTACCAAAACATAAGATAGATAAACATTTTCATCCTCATCTTGTGTACTCGAGTCTTCAAGACCAATTAACTAGAAAGAATTCTCGCTCATTGCCTATCTTCCATCTTTTGAACAAAACGTAGCAGGGAGTAAAAAGTCATGTTACCTGCACCAAAAAAAAAATACAAGCATTAGTATGGTTGCAATGCTCAGGGTAGCAGGTGTTATGGGACTTTTTAGGTTTATGCCCCTTCACCCTGCTTGTTTCACAAACATAGCATGGGGTAAGGACAATAAAAAACCTGGATTGTTCTTTAAAGCCGTTCATAATATAATCAAACATCTATTATGTTTAATAGAGAAACTTAGCAGCTGCATGCATTTCAACAGATATTATTCATGTATATCATTTTTGTTTCAATCATATTTCATGTTGCTGGGATTTAATATCAGAACCTCCAACCACCAATTAAACCTATGCTCAATTACCTTCCTAGATCAGCATAGCATTTAGATCTGCTAGTTTATTTAGTGCATGAAGCCACATCTAGTTATATCCATGTAGTTAACTATATCTTCATATTATTGTGTTCATAAATCCAGCAATGAGGTATAGCCAACATACCTATACTCTCAATCTTAATCCTACACATTACATACAATTGTAAATATACCTGGAATATGAAATAGATGTCAATATATTCTTATTACTGTTAATAACCAAATTTAGTCCTATGACTATCTGACCATCAAATTTTATAGATCTATTATTTCTTATGCATTTCTAGCTTTAAACAAGCTAAATTCTAGCATATTCTGTTCCTGCATGTCATCTTAGCCATATCCATGTATTATCTTAGTCCTCAAAGAAAAATGATTAGTCTATTAAAACCTAAAACCTGAGAATGTGCTCCATTCCACTGGATTTGCCATAATTTTCGTCAGCAGCATGCTTCAGGCTTGTAGATCCATGTGCTTTGGTCATTGATAGACCTTTTGTCCATGTCTTTTTCTGCTGTGCTGGTTGCGGCATTTACCTTCTTATCCATAGCAGGTAATTTGCTTCTTCATTAGAATAGAATAGAATAGAATAGAATAGAATAGAATAGAATAGAATAGAATAGAATAGAATAGAATAGAATAGAAGAGAAGAGAAGAGAATAGAATAGAATTATTGTTTCTAGTGCCCTGAGGCCTCCGGACTGATATAGCATGGGCGATCTCCCACACATTGCTACTAGCGCAACACGTTGATATATTGTAGCCCTTTCGAAGGGCTTTTCTTATTTTCTATTGGTACCAGCACCCCGCTTATAATCGGCATCATGGCCGCGCGGTGGTGGGTCGCTATCATCAGCTTTTAGCTGGGCTTTTTTGCGGGCTCCAATGTCCCACCTTTCCCGTGGTTCATATTATAAGCCCTCTTTCTTTGCGCACCTCCCGATGTGTAGCTATCATCTCCCTGATTGTATCTGCCAGGTTTTTTATTGTATCTACTCTTGCCATTAGGATATGTGCTGGCTGTCCCCAACTTATACTCATGTATTTGTTTCTGATGTCTTTATACACTGTACAATCATTGAGCATGTAGTTCTCGTCCTCTACTTTCCCTCTGTTACAGATTCTGCAGATCCGCTTTTCCCTTTCCACTTTCCTCCACCTGTCTTTTTCGATTCTTAGATCATGGCTCCCCATCCTAAATCTTGCCAAGGTGTCCCTTCTTGTCTTCCCTAGTAGATTGTCTCTATACATCTGTTGTCCTATCTTTTGATCCGGGTTGAAGACTCCTGTCAGCCAGAGTGTTTTGGGACCGTTGTATTTTTGCAACCATGCTCTTGTCGCTATGTCGACCCAGTCTTCATTCCATTTCCCTTCATTTACTAGATCACTCAGATTTAGCCCCATCTCTCTGGTCCATATTGCCACTTCGCTGAACCACCCGCTGCCTGTGATGATATGTGACTTGGCTGATTTGCTGATTGCGATTGTTGATAGCTTCCCAGTGTGACATCCCATGTTGTCCTTCATTAAGTATCTGACGGCCCTTTCCCTTACTCTTACCTCCATTGGTCTCTGACCTGTCTCATATATCCTGGCTGTCAGAGGTGTATTTGCCCGCACTCTGAATTCCTGTCTATGCCATTGCCTAAAAATCCCTTCTTGGTTGTCCCATTTTTTGTCTGATAGGCCGGGCCCCCATGCCTCTGTTCCATATAGTTGTGTCGATGCAACCATTGTATTAAATAGGTAACACTTGATCTCCCAGTCAATTATTCTGCTCCTATTACAGAAGTTTTTCATATTGAAGTAGCTTCCAATGACTGCTTGGAATCTGGCATCCGCACCCCTGGACCATTTGCCTGTGTCGTGTGCATCGTATCCTAAATATTTATATTCTGCCGATTCTTCCAGTTCTGTCCCCATATACTTGAAGGGTCTATGCCTATTCCTAGTGCCGAACGTAATTATTTTGGTTTTCACGAGGTTCACTGTTAGCCCTGTCCTTTCGCAAAAGACCTCTAGTAGCCCTAGTAACCCGTGCATACCCTTGTTCTTTGTAGCCATCATACTTAAGTCATCAGCATACAACATGATAGGTACCCTAGTGACCCCCGGTGTGGGGGCGTCCACATCCCCCTGTCGTTCCGCAATAAAACCTTGTAATGCATCTATATAGATACCGAATAGTGTCGGGGACAAGGGGGTGTGTCACAATCTATCGCCGGTCCTTCCTGTTCCATTTTTGCATATACTCTCTGGTATAATCGCGCGATCTGTAACAGCTTTTCTCTCGGGATGGTGTCAAATGCCTTTCTAAAATCTACAAAGCAACATATTATCTTCTTTCCCTGTGATTTGCTTTGCTCTATTAGTATCTGAAGGGTTACCAACCAAATGATCTGTAGTTGAGTATTCAGGTCTGAAGCCTGCCTGTCCTTGTGCTCTTAGATTTTCTGTTTCTGCCCAATGTTTCAGTTTACTATCCAGTATCTTCCCAAACCGCTTGGCAAAGATAGAGCTCACCATTATCATCCTAGAGTTCCCAGGCTCTTCCTTACTTCCACCCTTGTGAAGTGGTATTACCCTGTTGTATGTCCATCTATCTGGCAGCCCTGTGTGGACTATGTCATTAAATATTCCGGTGACCCTGTCTCCCAATGACTGTGTCTATACATTTCAATAGCCCCACAGTCAATCCATAAAGGTCTGAAGCTTTCTTATTGGACATTTTATATAGCACAATCATCACTTCCCGCATGCTAAAACACAGTTTATTTACCTCCTGTGGGGCGGGTATTGGCATTGGTGAGGCCCCTGTCTTATATAGTTTCTCAAGGTATTCCTCCCATTCGATCCCTCGAACATCATGTTGTGCATTCTCTGGCTTTCTATTTCCCCCCTCCCTTCACTTTCAGTCCTTTTCAGAACTTCCTGGGTTGCCCAACCCCCATTGGTGCTGTAATAAGTTCTTATTTCGTTTCGATTTCAGCGGTCTTAGATATGCCGCCCTTTCTGTTTGATATATTGCCGTGCCTTTGTGATCTCTGACTTTTCTTTTGTGTTCCCTACACTCCTCATCATACCATACCGAGGCCCTGAAAGCCTGGCTCTTCCTGGGTCTTTTGCGTTTTTCGAAGATATCTGTTGCCACCTTCACCATTATGTCGTTTAGCATGTTCCCATTCTCGTCTGCTCAATGCTCCTCCCATGCCCATTTCTCCATTTTTGATCTGACATTTTGTGTGAAGGTTTTTGCATGCCTATTTTGGAAGTGTATTTGCATGTTTATGCTCTTTTCCTTGCCTGGCGTCTCCTTCTGTACTTGTTCGTCCTATTTGAGTGTCAACTGGTTGGGTCTATGTCTCTCCCTTTTTCCAGTCGGCCATTTCGCTAGCACGAAGCTTAAAATGTCTGTTGCTGCTTGGTCATTTAATAGCACATAATCGACTATGCTTTTTCCATGTGTATTCTGGCTCGTGAATTCCCCCGATCCACACCATTTATGTACCCCGTTGGCTATAATGACCCCTGTCGTTGTGCATATCTTTAACAGTAACTCCCCTTTGGCATTGATGTCTGCCTTGTCTTTTGTACTTCTTCTCCAATCCTGTGATCTCGCAGTATGTACCCACTATCCATTTACCTCGTTCATGCTCGTGCTCTGTGCATGCTCCTGACATGTTCTGCATTCAGGTCTCCCATCAGTATCATAGGTCCTTGGTCTTTCCATTTCATCATACTCTCCCCCAGGTCCAGCAGTTCCAGATTGTCACTGTTTGGCGGGTAATATGTTATAATTAGGGTTAAGTCATGTATCTTTTATTGAAAAATACATGCATTATCGGCTACACTCTCTTTCACATAGCAAGCTAGGCATGCGCTCCTTCTTCCTCTGGCAATCGCTTGATATTGTGTTTCCATGTCTCTACCAGGCATATTATATCGCAGTTGTGAGCTTCCTCGAGCCTTTCCCCATCATCCCATGGGTACCCTGTGCAATTCCAGTGCCATATAGTCAATGTCTTTTCCCCCTGGGCTGTTCCTTCGGGTCTCTATATGTTCTGGCCCGCTGGTTATCCTTGTGGGTCGTCCCCTGGTTTTTGTGATCGAGGCTGGACCCATATGCCCGTTTTGGTGCACATGCTTCTCGCCGATCCCGTTTCCGCTTTCCCCTTCTGCACAGGGCTGTATCACTACGAGAGCTCTCTCCACTGATGCTCCTCCATCCGGTCCCTGCATTGTCGGTGTCGGGGGGTTGGTGTCCTCCGCCTTCGGCCCTTTTGACTTTATGGCCTCCAGTCTCCCCACGTTCTGCTCTTGTCCCAGGAGTGGCTGGTCCGTGATCCGTTTGTGCATGTACACTTTCCCATTTCTGACTCCCGCATGTATCCCTGCTTGATTCAATTCCTTGGCTTTGGCCAGTTCTCTGTGTAGCCCTTGTCGCTGCATGACTGTTAGTGCTTCTTGCGCCTTTATCCCATTCCTCAATCTGGACCCCATGCGCAGTATCTGTTCCTTGGCTGCCATGTCTCTGAGTGTCAGATTTATGTGCCTTGCCCATCCCCTCCATTGGCCCAAGCGCACTGCTTTGGCGATTATACTTCGATGCTCTTTGAAAATTGCCTCTATTATTTCTGCAGTAACTCAATACGTGTCTTCGTTAGGTTTCTCTACTACCCCTATCAGCCTAACGTCATGTTTTATCCTATTCTGTTCTTCAAATTCCATGATGTGCGGTTTTATTCTATCAAAGGATTCCCATGCATCTAACTCAACATTCACCTTTTCTAAATCAACCAATCTCTGCATGATCTTGGCCTTTTCTTCTTCAATTTCGTTTATCCTTCGTTGCATCTCCTCACTTGTCCTCTCGACCCCTTGTATCCTGATATCCATGCTAGATATGGCTATCTTGTTGCAATTAGCCATTTCCGCCAACGTATTGAGTGCGTCCATGCTTGGGATTCTGGCTTCCAGCTGCTTATTCATCTGGGCTAGGAAATCCTTGCGGCCTTGCTAGCTCACTGGTGCTCTTGCTGTATCCCCCCTCTTCTGTTGGCCGAGACTGGTGTGATCCGCCATCGAGCCTTGGGTGCAGTTTTCAGTGGCGATTTTCCTCCGGCTGACTGTGATAGAGCTTTCCTCTTAGTATCACTGCATTTCCTCCATACAATATATTCCGCCTCCCAAATGGTACCTTATTTGAAAAACCCCTGATGCGGAATTTGAATTAGTCATAATTATTCTGCCCACCTCTCTGTATTATTTGATTTGTTGTTTCGCATCTCGTCCATTGTTATGCATGTAATCTGGTATTTAGTAATTTCAGCTTGTTTTGAGAATAAAGACGGTAGGTTTTACCTTACCGTTCCTACTAATTAGCCGAGGGTAACTCTCTTTGTACCAATCTAAGTTTTCCGGTAGTTAACTACCAAGGTATTTGATTTATTTATTGATTTATTTATTTATTTAATTATTTATTTATCTCTTTATTTTTGTCATTTCAGGGATCCAGGTACCAGTTGGAGAGTCGAGCCCTCGCTATCCTGGCCTACGGCGGGAGTTGTACTCCTCAGTCCGTAGCATAGCCCAGTCCCCTTTTTGACGATAACCCAGTTGTGTTGTATCATTTCTACTGACGTGTGATCCATGTCTCCCATATTCACTCTGTCAGTGAGGGTTCGAGTTTATGGTGGTCCGGATTACCAGTTGGTGGGTCTAGCCCTCGCTATCCTGGTGTATGGCAGAGGCTGGGCCTCTCTGTCCCGTAACTTGTTTCACCCGTCTTTTGCTCATTTAATTATATTATTTGCTCATTCTCATTTGGAAGTATCTTTCTGCATTCCTTGTCAAAGCATTTTGGACATTTTATTCCTCCAGGTGTCTGTCGAGTAAGGGCCCTCGTCATTTGGACATTTTATTCCTGTTATTATCTTTCCCCATCCGTATTTATTCGAATGTTGCTTCTACTCTTGATTGAGCTTCTTGCTGCCACCCAGGTGGTATGTTGGAGCCTAGGTGCATCTTGGAGCGCGCGTGGCATGTTCGAGCCACCTTGGCATGTTTGAGCCTAGGTGGCATGTTGGAGCCGAGGTGGCATATTTGAGCCACCTTGGCATTAGGTGGCATGTTGGAGCCGAGGTGGCATGTTTGAGCCACCTTGGCATGCTGGAGCCTAGGTGGCATGTTGGAGCCCACGTGTTTGATCCACCTTTGCATGTTGGAGCCTAGGTGGCATGTTTGAGCCACCTTGGCATATTTGATCCTAGGTGGCATGTTGGAGCCTAGGTGGCATGTTGCAGCCTATGTGGCATCTTGGAGCGCGTGTGGCATGTTTGAGCTACCTTGGCATGTTTGAACCTAGGTGACATGTTGGAGCCGAGGTGGCATGTTTGAGCCAACTTGGCATGTTGGATCCTAGGTGGCATGTTGGAGCCCTCATGGCATGTTTGAGCCACCTTGGCATGTTGGAGCCTAGGTGGCATGTTTGAGCCACCTTGGTATGATGGAGCCTAGGTGGCATGTTGGAACCCACGTGGCATGTTTGAGCGTGGCATGGCATGTTTGAGCCACCTTGGCATGTTTGAGCCTAGGTGGCATGTTGGTGTTGGGTGGCATGTTTGAGCCAACTTCGGCATGTTTGAACCACCTTGGCATGTTTGCTCCTAGGTGGCATGTTGGAGCCTAGGTGGCATCTTGGAGCGCGCGTGGCATGTTTGAGCCATCTTGGCATGTTTGATCCTAGATGGCATGTTGGAGCCGAGGTGGCATGTTTGAGCTACCTTGGCATGTTGGAGCCTAGGTGGCATGTTTGAGCCACCTTGGCATGATTGAGCCTAGGTGGCATGTTGGAGCTATCTTGGCATGATGGAGCCTAGGTGGCATTAAGGAGTGCGCATGGCATGTTTGAGCCACCTTGGCATGTTTGAGCCTAGGTGGCATGTTGGAGCCTAGGTGGCACGTTTGAGCCACCTTGGCATGCGAAATCCTAGTTGGCATGTTGGAGCCTGCGTGGCATTTTTGAGCCACCTTTGCATGTTTGATCCTAGGTGGCATGTTTGTGCCTAGGTGCCATGTTAGAGTCCACGTGGCATGTTGGAGCCTAGGTGGCATGTTTGAGCCACCTTGGCATGATGGAGCCTAGGTGGCATGTTAGAGCCCACATGACATGCTTGAGCTACCTTGGCATGTTGGAGCATGCGTGGCATGTTTGAGCCACCTTGGCATGTTGGAGGCAAAGTGGCACCTTGGAGAGCGCGTGGCATGTTTGAGCCATCTTTGCATGTTTGATCCTAGGTCGCATGTTGCCTAGGTGGCATCTTGGAGCGAGCATGGCATGTTTGAGCCACCTTGGCATGTTTGATCCTAGGTGGCCTGTTGGAGCCCGCATGACATGTTTGAGCCACCTTGGCATGTTGGAGCCTAGGTGGCATGTTGGAATCCGCATGGCATGTTTGGCCCACCTTGGCATGTTTGAGCCTAGGTGGCATGTTGGAGCCTAGGTGGCATGTTTGAGCCACGTTGGCATGTTGACTTTGGCTAACCTTGGTGTCGACAAATGACAACGGTGTATGAAAGAAGAGAAAATGAAAAAGAGATGATTTTTTTGGGTGGAATGGTAGTAAAGCCTTGGGAAATAGCAAATCATGCCTTAAGAAGTAACATCATGGCTCATGCAAAGTGCCATTGAAATTCGAGTGGTCTTCCAAACTTGAACTTTGGGTCTTCAACCTTTGACTTTAAGTGTTTAAGATGCTTAGGTGATCAAATATTCTTCAAGGACTGCCTATATGATGCCAAACCAGTGTCCATCTTTGGTTCTTCACTACAAGTTGCCAAGTGATGGATGTCTTCAAGTTTCACGCTCTACAAGCTCTCACACACGCATGTATGAAGTCAAATGCTAGTGAAGTGTGTCAAGCGTGCATATAGCTATTGTATGCTGCCATTTTGTGGCAGTAATGACATGTGGACAACTTGGTCATACATGGATTCTTAGAAAACCATAAAAAACCACACCTAAAAAAAACACTACCTTAAAAAATAATATCCCTTCGAAAAACCATGCAGCCTGAGAAAACAACACATCCTTAAAAAAGAAACTACGTCTCCTTAAGAAACCACACATTAATAATAAAAAAAACTATGGCTCCATAAGTAAAACTGCAGCATATCCTTGAAAAACCACACGTCCGTATAACTACGTATAGGTTTTTTACAAATCTTCAAAAAAACAACCCGTATTGTGTTTTTACTGTTGTTTTCAGTTGTGGACCAAATGTTGGGGTTGTAGTGAATTTGTGCTTATGTGTTGGTTATATTAAATGGCTAATTCCATGTTTCACATTATATTCGTTGTAATATTACAGTTGTTGCCTTTATTTAAGGCTACGTGTGTTCAATTAGAGTACCCAAGCTTCTTACTAATTAATATTTAGACCCTTAAAATTTACCTATGTTTGCTTTTGTTAGAGCCCGAGGGGCCCTTTTTTTTATTATGTGTATATATTGAGGACAGAATAAAGCATGGTAGCTTTAAAACATCATTGAACGTTTGACATGGCTTAAAGTTAGAACATGGGAATGCTAATAATGAAAACTCCTTACTGGGGAAAGCCTTGAATAAGTATTGTTAGTGTGATAAATTACAAGAATAACACCTTAAGGGGATATAGCATACATGGGTAAGACATTTGTTTGCAAAAAGATAACCTAAAAGGCATATACTGAAAGTTAGGGCAGCAAAATATACAGGTACCTGGCCAGCAAACTATGGAAATCCAGCCAGAGAAAAGCTCTGGCCACAACACTACCGTTCCTAATAGTGCACGCAAAGAAAAGGTATGTATTGACTTGTTAATGCCGAAAATGTGCTACCATCTAAAACAGTTCCAGCCTAAGAACTGTCGGTAAGTCTGAAAGATTATATAGAAACATATCTGGCTCTTGTAGACCGCTAAATCCATAGTTCCTTGTGCATATCAAATTGCATGGAGTTCCATTCCTGAGCAGAGAGATGCGTAGAAAGAAAGGGGCCTAAATTTCGCCATCAGAAAGAGGCTGGCATAGGAGAAGATGAATACTAGCTGCAAGAAAAATTTGTTTCAATATCGTAAGATAGCAAAAATCTCTGGGCCAGTAACTAGCTCTGGTGCTATTACGAGCAATGTGAAAACACAAGATGGGCTGACTAATTGACCTCGACAAGCAAGAAGGCGGGCAAGTAGAGATTGAGAAGTGGATAAACAGTGGGTAGTTGTATTTGGTGGCCATGATGCAGAATGCGGGATGCTGGACCATGCGAATACCAGGTATGGCTCCCATCATATTTTCCTGTGAGATATGTATACAAGGTCTAGGGCTATCCATGAGTTTGAGGCGGGAGGAGGGTAGGATATTACAGAAGCATGAATAAGCCGAATAAGTTAGCTGATCACGCAAAAAAAAAGAAAATGGTGAGCACGCGACTTCAGAGAGGGGGAAATGAGCTGCGCATACAACGATCGCGGACTGAGGTTTTCCTGGAAGAATTGAATAGGTTACAAGGGGAGATTCTTAGGAATTTCAAAAGGAAACATAGCACAGAGTTTCAAGACTGTGTCAGGCGATTGATTGATGTAGGAGCTCATACAGGCGGGGTAGAAAAGGATGAAGACGCAATGGGAAAACAAGAGATGCTAGATTATTTATATATGCTTACAAAGGAAGTGATCCGATGCAAGGCACTGAAAAGGCTCTTGAAGAAAACACACCTGTAGGTAGGCAATGATCTTAAGGCCCATTTCGAGGCAAACTACCATCTGTTCCAACAGAAAAGGGAAGCACATGTTCTATTGCTGTTGGATAGAACACAGCACTCCAAGAAAGAGCTCGACGATCTACTTGCCATATTTTGGCAACAGATCAGATTACAATCTTGTGAGGCAAACTCAAACAGTGTTTTTTTGAAAATTAATACCATTGAGTAAGCATTGGTTATGGAGTATAAGCAACTAACTCAAATTTAAGCTCAGTTCAAACATAGATGCAGAATAGATATATGTGTAGAAATATTGCGGGAATAGATAGGTAGATAGAAAATTTCTCTTTTAACAGCAAAGTATCTAATGAAAGCGATGAGTCGCCAGCATCAAGGATACTACTCATAGACGAAAATCACGATTCTGGTTGCGGATAATAGGGAGGGCATGACAGGAAAATTGTAGGTGGTGAATGCAAAGGGGGGTATAAATCATCGCAATAGGGAGGCCCATAGATGTCGGAACGAACTAAGGATCAAATATGCCAAGCTGGCCCAAACATGCCAAGGTGGCTCAAACATGCCACAGGGGCTCCAACATGCCACCTAGGCTCCAACCTGCCAAGATGGCTGAAACACGTGGGCTCCAACATGCCGCTTAGGCTCCAACATGCCAAGGTGGCTCCAACATGCCACCTAGGTTCCAACGTGCCATGTAGGCTCTAACATGCCACCTAGGGTCCATCATGCCAAGGTGGCTCAAACATGCCACCTAGGCTCCAACATGCCACGGTGGGCTCAAACATGCTACGCAGGCTACAACATGCCATCTAGGCTCCAACATGCCACGTGCACACCAAGATGCCACCTAGGCCCCAACATGCCACCTAGGATCAAACATGCCAAGCTGGCTCAAACATGTCACGCAATCTCCAACATGCCACCTAGGCTCAAACATGCCAAGGTGGCTCAACCATGCCACGTGGGCTCCAACAAGCCACCTAGGCTCCATCATGCCAATGTGGTTCAAACATGCCACGCGAGCTCCAACCTGCCACGGTGGCTCAAACAAGCCATCTCGGCTCCAACATGCCACCTAGGCTCAAACATGCCAAGATGGCTCAAACATGCCACGCCAAGACACCAATATGCCACCTAGGCCCCAACATGCCACCTAGGATCAAACATGCCAAGGTGGTTCAAACATGCCAAGTTGGCTCAAATATGCCATGCAGGCACCAACATGCCACCTAGGATCAACATGCCGAGGTGGCTCAAACATGCCATGCCATGCTCAAACATGCCACATGGACTCCAACATGCCACCTAGGCTCCATCATGCCAAGGTGGCTCAAAAATGCCACCTAGGCTCAAACATGCCAAGGTGGCTCAAACATGCCACACGCGCTCCAAGATGCCACCTAGGCTCCAACATGCCACCCATGATCAAACATGCCAAGGTGGCCCAAACATGCCAAGGTGGTTCAAACATCTCCTAGAGCTTGGCTTCTCCCCTTTGGTGAGGTAGCATATTTGAGTCTAAGTGGTATGTTTGAGCCTAGGTGGCATATTGAAGTCCACGTGGCATGTTTGAGCCACCTTGGCATGTTGGAGCCCACGTGGCATGTTGGAGTCTGCGTGGCATTTCGGAGCTAGGTGGCATATTTGAGCCTAAGTGACGTGTTTGAGCCTAGATGGCATATTGGAGTCCACGTGGCATGTTTGAGCCACCTTGGCATGTTGGAGCCCATGTCGGAGCTAGGTGGCATGTTTGAGCCTAGGTGGCATGTTGGAGCCAGCGTGGCATTTCGGAGCCTAGGTGTCATGTGTGAGCCTAGGTGGCATGTTGGAGCCTGCGTGGCATTTTGGAGCCTAGGTGGCATGTTTGAACCACCTTGGCATGTTTGAGCCTAGGTGGCATATTGGAGCCTAGGTGGCATAATGGAGCCCTATGTGGCATGTTTCAGCCACCTTGACAAATTGGAGCCTAGGTGGCATGGTGGAGCCCACGTGACATGTTTGAGCCACCTTGGCATGTAGGATCCCCCCATGGCATGTTAGAGCCCACGAGGCATGTTGGAGCCCGCGTGGCGTGGGTACAAAATCCTTTTGCTGCAACTATGTAAGAGGGCTCGACTCTAGATTTTCGGTGTGATGTGTAAGGTATGTTTTTCTTTTCCTCTCTTTTTGGGTTGCCCCTAAGCAGGGTTGAAAAAATACCCGAATAAACCCTTTGCTTGTCTGGTCCATTTTTTAAATTGCCAGTATCAGCAAATTGGAAAAGGGGCCTACTTCTTGCATAGTTGAGAAGGTGCAAGGGAAAATCTTATTGATATTAAACGGTAGGAGAAAAAATCCGATCCATCTCTAACCAAGCAAGGTTTTTTTTAGTAGTATAAGTATATAGATGTAAATCGAATAATAATATAACATATTATTAATAGATTATGGATAATGGATCCTAAAAAGGGGAAAAACATAAAAAAAAAAAAAAAAAAAAAAAAAGCAATTAGGTTACGAAAAGAATTGTAGACGTTTTTATAGTAGAAGCAGAGAGGAGAAAAAAACCAGAGAGCTCTTGCCGCCTTTGGCGATGGAGCTCCATTTCCCGCCTTCAATTAAGCAATTTGCTACCAAGATTTCCGTTTCCAGCCAGCCCTCCCTCCATCATTAATGGAAGATCAAAAAAGAAAGGGGTGGATTGCATGGACATGGAATAGGAAAAGGAATCGAAATGGCTGGAAGAGGAGACGTCGCATGGCAGGATTAGTTTTTGTTTTACAACCTCCTCCATTTTCCAGAGCACTAAAAGTCTGTGCTTGCTTGATACTTGGTTTTGGAGCACTAAAAGTCTGTGCTTGTTTGATACTTGGTTTTGGTATTGTACATAATCTCTTTCAAGAATGCATGTAAATAAATGAATGGGTTTCATCAAATCTTTATCTTATGCATGTATGCACTATGCAGCAGAAGCAGAAATGAAAGCCAAGAAGAGGAGAAACAATCGTATTCAAGGGCCAAATGTCCTTGACTTTTATAAGAAAATGAAAGGCAAGGATATTGAAGAAGATGAGAACGAAAATATTGGTGAGAACCAGGCTGCAGAAGTAGAGATGAATGGCAAAGCCAAAGCAACATTTCAGAACAAATCGTTAAAGATTTGGGAATGGATGAGATATGATATCTTGATGCTATATTTTGCACAATATGTGAAGCTTATGCCATTGGAGGTATGCACTTTCAAGCTTGTAATTTCTAACTGTTATTTCTTATATCGACTATTGAAATCATGCAGGTCACAATAAATTTGCGAAAGGAGGCTCAAGGAACTTCAAGACTTCTAGCTATACTGAGCATGCCGCCTGTAGTATCCATATTACAGTAGAAGTCAGAAAGTTGGATGCTGCCAAAGCTCAGAAGCCAGTTGTAGTGGCCATTCAAAAAATGCACGAGTCTGTTGATGACGCTGTTTTGAACCTATTTAGAGTGGCATATACTGTAGCTGCAAGGAGTTGGTCCTTTAGCGACTTCCAGCATGCCATTCAACTATTGGAGATTACAGGTTCTTCTATTACAAAACAATTATATCATAATGATATAGCTTGCCAAGAATTTATCTGTTGTATAGGGAAAAGTTTGAATTCATCTTTGATTACAAGTTTGAAAGCAAGTTCGTTCTTTGGAGTACAAGTAGATGAATCAACGGATATTGCAACACACTTACATCTGGTCATATGCATTAGTTATTTGGTTGATGGTGGTGAGCCCAAACGGAATTTTTTATGTATATTAAGAGTAAAAGAGGCTGATGCAGCATCATTATTTCATGCTATAGTGGAATGTTTTCATGGATTTGGGTTAGACATGACTAAATTTGATGGATTTGGGTCAGATGGTGCATCCACCATGACAGGCAAGAGGACAGGTGTTGCTACCAGATTAAAAGAAAGGTATCTTTTCTTGACGTCCATTCATTGCATTGCACATCGTGCAAATTTGGCTGTATTAGATGTATCAAAGATGGAAGGGATGGACTGGTTACAACAGATTGAAAGCCTTGTGAATGCCCTTGCTTCACACTTCTCATGTAGTAGCCAAAGGCTAGAAAAATTACAGGGCCTGCTAGAGGAGTTTGCATGCGATATCTTACGCTTGGAACGCATCCAGCAGAACCGTTGGTTGAGCCGCCATAATGCGATAAGCAAAGTTTGTGAAGATTTGCCTACAATTTTAAGGTATTCTGAAACTGAATGTCGTGATATTTTTGTGAAATTGGCTGATTTTAGGACCATATACTTGTCGCACTACTTAGTAGACATACTTGGAGGTCTAACGATACTAAGTAAATTGTTTCAAGCGGATTATGTTGATGTTACTTGCATGCAAGAACATGTGGACACTGCAATTATGGCAATACGTGCATATTACATGAATGAAGCTGAAGCTGATCTGAATGCATGTGTACGAGATACACGAGGATATCCCATAATTCCTGATTATGGGCCTCCTGGAGGATGGCTAGTAGCTTTAAGGTCTTCAATTCGAGGAAATACATATAGAGAATTTTCCATCACAAGGGATGAGCAGGGATTTGATCTAGAAGATGCTATTGAAAAGCAAAAAAAGTTTGCTGATGCTATTTGTAAATCTTTAGAGTGCAAGTTTGCTGATGCTTCTGTTTTAACGCATTTTAAAGTGTTTGCTCCATTGAATTTTTCAAAAAATGCAGGTTTGTCAAAGAAGTTTGGGCAGGCCAGTCTAGAAGACCTTATAAATTTCTATGGTACATCTAAGGATTTGAGAGGTTCAGAAGAGAAGGTACCAGCTTTGATTAATTCTGATGTACTACGACGAGAATATGCTGATTATAAGATCCATGCCGCTGCAAATTGGCCGCATAAAAACATTGAAGAAGTATGTTTGATCATTGCATCAAATCCTTTCAACGAAGACAGGTTCAAGAATATTTTGATATTATTGCATGTTGCATTAGTACAGTGTGCAAGTAATGCAATATGTGAGAGGGTATTTAGCACACGAACAAGTGTAAAAGATAGATGGCGTCCTCGTCTGGATTGACAGCTTAAATGCATGCATTGGTATAACAGTGAATGGTCCAAAATCAGCTAAAGACTTTGATTTTGACGAGAAGCCTGTGAAGATTGAAGAGAACAGAGCAACACCAACAACACAAAAGGAAACGCAAGAACTTAAAAATAACTTCCCTATACCTAAGTCTGGGTCCCCTGCACCAAAATTTCTGAGCCCTGTATTTTGCCAGGCTGCAAACTTCTCCATTCTGGAGATCCAGTGCCCACAGGAGGATGACTCTGCTAAAGAAATTCGGTGCAAAAACAAAACCCGATACAAGAGCCAAAGGAAAGAAGAGAACTAACCTGTATGGCGGAGCAGCAGAGGCAAGATGGAGATTCACAAAAGAGGGCTCCCATCGGATGCAGGCCTCCGGGATGACACCTGCAGGGGCCGAATTTAAAAAGAGGAATGGGATTTGCCAGGTACCCAATCCATCATGCGCTTCTACCTGCGGCTTCACCTCTAAGAAAAACCCCTATACTGTTTCTTCCCAGAACCGGCCTGCCAACATCATCTTCCTACGTATAACAATACAAATACCCCAGAAAACATCTCAAAATCATATGTTATAATAATACGGTTCTTGATCGTGGCCACATTATACGAAGCACCACATAGAAGTCATGACCATGCCTCCTATATAAACCAAGTCACAAGTACGAAGTTTTTAATGTCTCCAGCACATGCAACAACTTACCTAATAACTGCTCACCATATGAAAGATCATCAAGAGCCCTAGCCTGGCCATGTTAAGATATAAAGGAGCAAATTCATGAGCAAATTCATTTACAACTCCTGTGTTTCCAAGCAACATGCCACTTAAAAATGATAGCACCTTTTTTTGCCAATCCTAAAGGCATATTAAGAGCCTGTAGTCAAAGCATATCCTGCCAAAGTGCCATAGACATGTAGATGTGAACCAATTCTGGGTAGTTCGTTAAATGTAGAACACTGCACTGCACGTAACACAAGCACATGCCAAGGACCAATATGAACCAGCTTTGCAAGTTGCATTAATAACGTAACCTTCCAATTGCCACTACAACAGACAACTTAGCAGACAATGCCATCTCCTCGCAGACAACTTAACATAGTCTTAGTTACAGTGTTTTGATCCACAATCATGCAAACAAGAAATGTCTTACCATGTAAATGGTAGGAGATAGACAATTTGTTTTTGGTAGACAATTTATAGCATGTCAGGCTCGGAACAATTTTCTTTCCTAAGCAGTCGCCCATGATTGTCGAAATTTATTGCAAAATAAACAAGGTGCTGCGCACGAGGGGGTTGCCCTTCGATGCCCAGAGAATTATATTTTCATGGTTTCTGTTTTGCTGTTTCGTGCCAGGTGTTTTTTATTTTGTGTGAAGTGTAAATAGATAATTTAATGCCTGCCAAGGACACCCTTCCGCAGGAAGATTTTCAAAGGGTCGGGATTTTCAAAAATCCAGATAACAAACTGAAAATAACAAACGTGTACTATTACTGCAACATAACACAGAGTTAAAAAAATACCTTAGACTGCATAGACTCCCTCAAAAAAATCCAAAATATATCTATATCTGCTTTGCCATGCTCGTCTGCCCGAGAGTGTGTTTTCATGTTTCGTTCTATTTACAGACCATTGTATAAAACTCTCCCCAAAGAACATCAAAAAACCAAACAAACTACTTAAACTCACCAGAATATACAAAGTTTAACATAATACTATGCCCAAATCATAGTCCAAACGATGCGAGAATACCCTTGCCCAATACGAAATGACTGATTCTAAGATTTACTCCCAAGGACAACGTTCTATTACTTGAATGATAGTATCATCAATATGAAGGCACCCAAACACAATCAAGAGACAAAGTAGAATGCAGATGATAAAACCATACAGGAGAGCTGGAATCATAGCTTGCAGTAAACTCTCCGAGACAGCGTGTCCCAGAATAAACTTTTGTCATTGCTTGATAGCTATAAAGGCAATAATTTGCTTGTCAGCATGAGAATACATGTGCAACATTACTAAAGGAATAATAGACGAGATGACATCCCATTATCTTCCTAGCACTATGAACAGAACATTGTTATGAATGAAAGTGTATGCCAACTTACATACATTATCCTTTTGTTGCTGAAAACTTGGAAACTTCAGCATATAAATATAAATAAGGCAAAATGAAAAGCCATACTTTGAAAGCGAAACTTTAGATGCACCTGTCAACAAGTTTTGTGGCTTTCCCCAAACAAACAATCAGCAGTCCTGTTGTTGAGGGATCAAGAGTATCAGCATGTCCAATCTGTTGCAATCACTTTGTTTTAACATAATTACTGAAGAATGTAGAAATTCATCAAATCACGCTTTCCAACCTTTTGAATCCGAAGCACATTGCGTAACTTACCACAGACATCAAATGAAGTCCAGCCTACAAAATGAGCATTAAGTGAAATTATTATACTAAACATCTTCAGATTATGTGATATCACATTGATACCAGAAAAAATTGTAAAGAACGTAACTTTTTTGGGTAGAAAAGCGATTGAACGATGAGAAAAGAACTAAAAGACTTGCCTTGGGGTTTGTCCACCAGCATCACAGTGCCAAGAGGCCCATTCATATTCCCCATAAGCTCCATATGGCGGGCGAACATTATGGGTGATGGGTTACAAAATTGACCTAGACATGAACTAACAGGAACTGTTTGCTCTGCAGACACAGCCAGTGGTGAAAAATTTCGAGCAAAAGTGATAAACGCACCAAAGTATTGCCCTCTACATGGAGAAAATATGTTGTAACTCCAGGCTACACTATTGAAATGGTTGTGTAAAGACCCATGACACGCCATTGTGCCGGAGATTATTATATCAGTGCCACAAAGATGTAGCTCACCTATAGGTTTTAGTGGCCACATGTAACAAAAATCTTACAAACTCCCGCCATCGCCAGTTCCGGCGGCTGCTCAGGGCAGATCATTCTTTGTGAATGTGTATATGGATGGAGTTTCGTTTGGGAGAAAGGTAGAGCTTAGGACTTATAACAGCTACGACAAGCTATCTGTTGCGCTGGAAGAGATATTCCGACGATTTATGCAGAGTGTTACAGGGTGATTCGCACCGTTTTGGAGGTACAGATTAGAACACCAGTTAACTGGTTTTAGAGGGGCTGCTCAGCAACAGAAATGACCGCCAGTTTAACCCCAATAATGGGTTTAGAGCAGTCATTGGCATATTCCAGGCATACATAGACATATACTTGAATATGCCACAAACCTACATGGACCAGGGCTTGCCCCCTTAGGGGCAACCCAAAAAATACTCAACGACCTTTTTAGGTCACGGACCATTCAGCCGGATAGAAGACTTTCAGCCTTTGATTTTTCTATTTCTAGTGTGGCTGAGGCCTCTAACTAGCAAATCGGCCCTTCTAGACAAATTTCAGAAGGCCATTCCGACCTGTCTCAAGCCATTTTCAGAGTTTTGCCACCGTTTCTTATTATAGAGTTTTTTGGTTTATCCCAGACCATGCCATCCTTATGCTACCAGATCCAATCTTCTTCAGCCAATATAAAGAACCCAACATCCTTTGCTTACTACAGCTCAATTGTACTTGGGTCACATAAATCTGAGGCAGTTTAGGGCATCTGTTGCTACCGCAGATACACAGAGGTGGAAGGGTTTTTGTGCGGGTTTAGGGCATTCGATTGCAGGGTTATGGCAGAATATGTAAAATGAAGGCCATGCAAGGCATAAACGGTGTACAAATAAGATATAGAAAGAAAGAAGGCATGAATCTGTAAATGATTCCCCTGCTTTGAAAAGCAGAAGTTACAAGGCAGAAGCTAAAGCTGGCCTATAGCTGCACAACAAAACGGAAGGATTCCCCTGCTATGGTGAGGCATCTGACAGAGACATCAAAATTTGCTTTTCCAACAAATTTATGCTCAAATTTGTTGCTTACAAAACTGAATAACAATAAAAACCATTATGCTAACCAAGCATCACACCAATATTCTAGCACAACAATCCGCTCCCAGCAATAAATCGAGAAGGCAAAAGTTATGAGCTTTGGTGTATATGCATGGTGTTCAAAACAACCGTCGGATTGTTTAACCCAACCCAAATCAATGAACCAAAAAGTGCACACTCTAGAAATACTATTTAGTATGTCTCTATGAATACAACACTAAAATCATAGAAAACCCATGTGAAAAAACGTATAAAACTACAAAAGTAACCCCTTGTTATTGTGCTATATATTTTTGTGTATGGTATCAATTAAAGCTAAAGACGCAGATTTGACTATGGTATATCAAAAGGGCGAGCTTATCTTCTTTATTATTTTGGTAAGGTGTTGGACTTCGTGCCTGGAACGCCGCAGTGCAGACGCATGCGGCGTTCCCTTCCCGCATGCGTTCCCTTCCGGCATCCTGGTTGCCAGCATTAAATTCAGATTTTGAAGTTGCACCCTATTCAATGACGGCGATGGCGGAGCTGCAGAAGAAATGGCGCCTGATGGCGGATCTGCTCATTTTTCATGGATCATTTTCTCAGAAGCCAAACAGTGATCGGCATAGATTGGACGAAGAGCACAACTCTCAAGCAGGCTGAGCGTGCTCAGGGTGCACCTGCCTTCGGACATTCCCATTGTGGGCTGTGAGCTTTCTCCTTATGTGCAACTGCGTTGCCCTGATTCTTCAGTCACAGTTTAAGACGTTCCGGAGTCGGCCCCTCTTGATGGTTTTTACCTGTGGGTTGCGTCCAACTTATTTAGGTTTGATAGGGTGAAAAACGAATTGGAATCTTCTTGAGCATTTATTAAAAAGTTTAAGAATGTTCTCTGTAGAGAATTATGTCGATGTTTTTCGTAAATTCCTTTTCCCGTTCAAAATTTAAAGTGCAAAGCCTTGCTTATTTAAATCTTACATGAGAAATGTGGATGCAAGCAGGTATCGGATTCACAGTGATAAGAGAGTTGCAGTTTGTAGTGTTCATCCGTCAGAGCTAGCGACCTTACAATGTTTAGGATGCCTGAAGACCAAGTTAGCTGTCAACAAGGGTTACCACTGTTATGCTAAGTGTTTTGCAGATTTGTGGAGACATCATCGTTCTCTGCATGCTCGGGCTTCCAGTGCAGTCAAGGAAGCCAGTGCAGAAGAAGAGGAGCTTTACTCACGTTTCAATAGCACTGGTCCAGCATTAATTGGGCAAGGAGGATCTGGTATAAACCCTGGATCTGTGAGTTCCGGTAATGTCAACAATGGGCCTCCATATGTGCTATTACCTTTTCTTACATGCATGTGCTGACATAGATGTAATTGCCAATTGGGCATGAGCTGCAAGAAGGGACCTATTTTCATTTTTGCATTTTGCTATTATGTGTATCTCAAGTTTACCCATATGCATGCCATTGTTTGCAGTAGATGTTCTTTGTGAGCAGCTCTTCATCAGCATTCGCTTCTAATATTGGTTTCCAGCCAACAAGAATTGAGGTATGTCTATTTGTATGTCTCCAAACGTGAGGCAATTTCAATGTTTTGACTTTCATTTTTTCCTTTGTTGCAAGTGTATCAGTAAAAGCTATTTGTTCCTTTTTTATAAATTGAAGATGCCCATCTAGACAAGCTTACTCCTGCTATTGGAATACCTTTTCTTTGCTTTTTTGTCTTCTGCTGCCTTATCCCAGGAGATAGTGTTTCTCCATAGACATTATGATTATCCTAGCTTCCTTTTCTTCTAGCACCATATCCAGAAGTTAGGGTCTTCTTGAAGCACATATTTCCAGCCAAAAGAATGATAGGTTTACAAAACTTTTTACTGTTAAAAATTGTACGCTCTATATTGTATCTCCTGCTGCATACAGTATCATGATTGTTGCTTAATGAAGATGGAGTGCTTATGTGGAGTCCACTTTAATAACATCCTAGGTAACAACATACGTATTTTCGTTTTTTCCACACCATAAAAAAACGTTAAAAATACGTATTTTTTAGATTGAACTAGAAAATATGCAAAGAATACACTGCCTGAAAATTTGGATGTAGCCTTCAACGACTTCATAATACATGGATCGGCTGCAGACCATGATGGATGAAAGAAAATCAAAAGGCTTGAGATGAAAAAACATCTGCATTTCAGCCTCTTACGCTGAAGAATCTGTTAATGTGATCATAGTGAAAGTCCTAAGTAGCAGAATCATCTCCAACGTCAAAGGATTGGACAGTTTTGCCGCTGCAGATGTCAACCAAAAGCATGCAGTAACAAAATCCACTAAATTAGGGCTGCCGGAAACATACCGTAAGGCCGTCAGAAAATGAGTTTCTGAGCACCTGAAACTTTCAATAAAAATACGTGCTTTTCTCACTTTTTTTTTTCTGAGATCATCCGCACGTGCATTTTCATCTACCATTTAGGTTCTATTCAATTTGGACTTCAAAAAAACAATGGAGCAATAAGTGAAGTTTGTTATTAATATATAGAGTTTCTTAATATTGCAAACACTACCAGATCTTCATCTTCTACATTTTTTGTTCAATATTTTTAGCTGGGAATGTTTAAGTCATGAACATCTTACTTGAATTGGATTTCATAATGATTTGTTGCACATTAGCATATAGCTTTAAGTAGTGAACTGTGCATGTTTTTTGCTTAAAATTTATTCAGGTTATGCAAGACAATTTTGAATTACATGTGGCATGACATCACAAGGCACTTTAAATCAACTTGCTGCAGAAGTATTACATTATTTGGGGCACCATTTAGATTGGAATTGCTGCAGAAGTATTACATTATTTGGGGCACCAGTTAGATTGGAACTGTAGAAGGTCATCTCTTTCAGCAACTAGCAAACAAAAGGTGTGCATTACTGCAATGCATGTGTAGCAAAAAGTAGTAGTTCAAAAAGCAGATGTCAATATTTTTGCATGTCTCTAGAGTTTCCAAGTTTGCTTGATTAAACTATTTACTAGGTTGTCTGACCAGGTTTAGGATTTATCAAGACATTTGGCCCTGTCACATGACTCATAGATTCTGTACGCATATCTATGTCCTGCTCATAATAAACATAGTTTAAGATGGTTTATGGGTCTTCTCAAGTTGTACACATGTTGTCAATATAGGTCAATGGCGACATTTATGCGTCCCTTCCTAAGTTGCTGAAGTTGTCTTTATGACAATTTTGTTGATGACATACGGCTGCGCATGTCCTATATTGCTGTACAATTTTGCCTATTACAATATGATGATCATTGATACAATTTTAAGAGGTCTCTTTCAGAATTAAATTCAGAATTTAAGGAGACAGAAATCCAAGAACTAGCTAATAACTAAACTTGAGTAAATACACACATCACTACAATTAGTGTAATGCCATCCAAATCAAAACACACAACAAAAGAAAACTTTTCATGTACAACATAAAAGAGAACTTTTGTCGTTAACCAGTTAACCAGAAGACAAACTAAAGCAAACACAAATTAGATGCTCGATGCCTTATGATGTCTATTTGATAGAACAATATTGTCCACATTTGACCATGTGTGATGGCGTCCATTTCAATGTCTTTGATTGGTTCCTACATGATGGATATTATCTTTTTATCATACGAGACTATTGTCGGATGAGTTGTCTCATGTAGTTGATAGTTGTAGTTATGCTTTGGCAGTTCGAGTAAATGACTTCCTCATATATTTCATTTATACATTGGCTATGATATTATTTGGAGGAGGGTTGTGGGTTCCACTAAAGCCTCGGTACATATTTAACGTTAGGTTACGGATGTGTTTTCCTGTGTGGAGACGCATGTTTAGAGTTTCATGGTGGCCGACAACACGTAAATACTGTTAAGACAGGAGCACCTTTCAATGTAAGCTTGATGAGATATGAAACATGTTTTATACGTCTGCACCTAATGTCTCACAAAATTTAACAAAAATGGCACCTTATCTATATGTTTTAATAGATGCATTTTCATATTCTACTTTTACTTCAAAGCAAGATTTGGACGTTGACCATCCATACTCCCTCACAACATCAACGTTTGTCACTGCAGACAATTGCCAGCATTGCCAGACACCCTTACTATGAGATACTATGAAGTCACACACACAAACATACCCACATACACCTTTCCCCTCCCATTTCATGCACACACATATGCACACTATCCAATTTTCTACTACACTCCAAACCCAATTGTGTTGACTACACATTTGATCTACGGTATTTTATATAACAATATTCTATCACAAGCACCGAACAATACCATAAACTCCATATATTCCATTACGTTTACCCATTCTATTTAACAGAATGTTAGTACTCATTCCATATGCATATGGCCAATGCAATGGATCCATTAAGCCCTTTACACTTGGAATCTACCTGCATAACTTCTATAAACACAACTACATTTATAGGTTATTATTCCATCTACAAACTCCACCACTTCTACTCATTCTATATGTCTACGACTAATGCCCGGAATCGCCGGGCACACGTTTCTAGTCATAATAAAATTTGTTTCCTTAAATGGGCACTTCATGGGCCCCTCCCCAAACATAAATAGAAGTTTTACTATAAGCTAGAAAAGATAGCATTTATAATCACATGGAATTATGAACATCTTTCTTATTTCAAAAAACTTATTCGAGGAAGAAAACATATGTCTTCGAGTCCAACATTGACTCGGGGATGTTCCAACCATTGCCATGTTTTACTGGAAAGGTCGTGAGCCAATATTTGAGGCATGTTCCTAAACGAAAGGACAACAAGGTCATGGCCACAAACAATATCTTTTATAAAACGTCGCCCATATGGTGCCCTCCCGTGTGGCCAACATGGTTGGGGCAAAATAGCTTTCAGCTTGATGGAGGAAATTGTGCTGAAAACAAATGCATCTTTTCGTTCACAGGCGACCATGATGAAGATGGTTCCATCATTACCATTTCTGGTAACCATATCCATATCTCGTGGGGTGGCAACCAACATCATGGTTCCATTATTGTGTGCAAAGGAGAACTCGAAGGAGAAGCAGCTAAGGTTGTCTTGGGGTAAAAGGAATGGCTTGGTTGACATCTTCTGTGAAGCAATGTTATAACCACATATGCGCAAGGAAACAGAAGACAGAAGACAGGCACATGTCGAAGAAATAGAATGTTCCTCCGAGGAAGAGGTTGGGCATTGAACCAAGGAAATTGACAAACATTGCATCAATCTTTCTACTCCATCTTTTGGTGGTAGAAGTGTAGACAAGAAGATTAAATTGAGCAATGAGGATGACAACGTAACTTTGACTCAACGAGTCGAAGTGGAAGCACATGTCGGAAACATCCTCGGCGGGAGCGAGAAACTTTTCCGGCACCTGAAAGCGAGCAGAGGAGCCGAAGAGACGAGAGATGCATACATGTGCATCCATGCTAAGATAGCAGCAGAGCAAGCCTTGGGAGACCTTTCTCATTTCCGGAACAAATATGCGCTTGCGTTTGCAGCTGGATTTGAAGCCCACCCTTTCTTCCCAATTGGGTAGTTTGAATTTGTTCCATGCATGCTGTTTGGCCCCTGCTAACGCAATGTACTGCCATACAACATCTCCCCGACCGTTCACACTGCACACAATTGGCCTGTAGCTTGCAGGTTGCCCTTGCTTGGTCGAAGAATTTTGAATGGATAATTCGGTTCCACTCCCAACAGACAAGTGTGCAGCGGGCCACATCTGCTATATTCTCCAACTTTAGCAGAAACTTCTCTATGATCTCGGTGGGTAAGGACTCCATCATCTCCATCTCTATGATCTCGGTGGGTAAGGACTCCATCATCTGCAGCTTTTCATAGGAACATTGTAGCTTTTTATTCCTATATATATAACACCAGCCCTTTTTCTTCCTTTTGGCTTTTTTCTTTCTTTTTGGTTCTATAAATAGAACTTGAAATATAGCATCATAACATCAGCTTAGGAAGTTTGTGCAAGTTTTATAGAGTTTGGCGGTGATGCATCTTTGCTCTCAAATTCTGCTCCAAGTACAGAAACAAAAAATATCCATCCATCAAGTACTATACCTTCATGCTTTTTATTAAAAAGGCTCCCTGCATACACTACGAAGTTCTTGCAAGAAGTTGATGAAGGTACTTCTATGGAAAAGTTTTTTGCAGTGCAAGAACTATGACCACTTAGTTATGTTGCATAACTAAGATGAGATGCCGAATCACATAAGTGCATGATAAGCGTGGTCCAAATTTTGAAAGTTCTTGAGAATCACCCCGTTTCGGTCTCACTTTGCCACTATTATAGTGGCAAAGTGAGACTGGAAACGTGGGGGTGATTATAGTGGCAAAGTGAGACTGGAAACGTGGGGGTGATTCTCAAGAGCTTTCAAGCTGGACCCTGCCACTATGTCTTTGCCACTATGTCCAAGAATATTGTGCTCTTGTAGAAGACCTAATAGATAAACCTGCTGACTTCTACTTTGGTCACCACATGTGTAAGTTAACACTCTGATCCTATATAGTAGAGACTTCACAAAGCTACTTTGGTCACCACATGTGTAAGTTAACACCCTGATCCTATATACTAGATACTTCACAAAGCTACTTTGGTCACCACATGTGTAAGTTAACAATCTGATCCTATATACTAGAGACTTCACAAAGCAGATTGTTATTTGTTGTTCATCTTCATCAGAAAGGTAAATAACTTATATTAAGGATCATGGATCTGAAAAGGCACTATTTCCTTTCCATTCTTAAGCCTCAAACCTGCATTTATTAACAACCAGTTCTTGTATCTAATACAGCAAGAAGATATCAAGAAATAAATAAACGAATTGAAGCGTGCATGTCATGCTTTTTTTATGTTTTCGGACTTGTTCCAGAAAACTCAAAGATAAGCTTTAAAACAAATTGAATCACCTGCAAAATTCAGCATAAGCATAAATCTACCAGACTGTTGATTCAAATTGCTACCAGGGTATTTTGACATCTAACAAGATCCATTACAAAAAACTAGTTAAAAAAATAGGGACTGTTGATTCAAATTGCTACCAGGGTATTTTGACATCTAACAAGATCCATTACAAAAAACTAGCTAAAAAAATAGGGAAGCTTTATTGATTGAGTTGAAACAGTGCCGATTTTGATGCGAAATCAATTGAGTTGAAACAGGGCTGCCAACCAAATCGGCCTCAAACAGTAGATTAGTCTTTGCAGATTCTATAGCAAGATAATTGCCATCCTTGCTAGACAATTAAGACGACACAACATTAGCCAAAAGCTTAAGCAAAATTTTTATATACAATCGCCATTGGCCATCCAAATTAAGGCGTTGCAGAATTCACATGCGCGTACTCACGATTTCGCATTCTTAACTATAATTAGGATTTTCGCATTCTTAACTATAATTAGGATTTTCTTCACGGCGGATCCAATTCAAAAAAGACCTAAGGGCCGGGTCACATGATCATGTTGACATGATCTAGTTCATGTTGACATGAACGTTTCTAAAACACCGCGGTCACATGTTCATTTAAAGAAGTAATGCCACGTCAAAACGTCATTAACCGTTCAACAAAAACTTTTAAAACTTTTAAAAATTGGACGGGTGAGTCTTTTCAAGATTGCAACGTGTCAAAATTAAAAGGGTTCATGTCAACATGAACTCCTTCAGCCGAAGAGAGAGCCGGTTGAATCCATCGATGTTGACATCAAGCCTTCCATGTCAAAAAGTATCATGTGACCCGTAGTTTTTTACATTTTGACGTCTATCGCTTCATGTTGATATGTACATGTGACCACACCCTAACCATTCTTTTAGATGACAGATGACTCACAAAGACATAAACTCGGTAAATTTTCTAAACCTACAGAATTAAACTCGAATCAGAGCTCTTGTTTAAATAGCTCAAATTTCTCATACCACACCAATAACTTCAAAGAACAGACAATACCTTTAGCATAGGAGGTCGTTCTTCACGACCAATCTTGCACGGCGGAGCTCGGGGCAGAAATGGAGGGCAAATTTTTCCTCGGGATATCACTCTTCATATAAAATTATGTTCCATGTCAACATAGGAGTCGAGCTCAGTCGGTCCTGCCCTCGCAGGGATTAAACTACAACCCAGTGAATTTTGGCTCAGATTGGGCGAGGCATAAACCAAATCCATGGTTCGAAAATAGGGGAGTTCCTCCCCTAAAAATCCGCCCACTTGTGTTAAATTCCTGTCATGCTGAAAAATTTCCGGCAATTTTCTGGCAAGAAAATAGCATAATACACTAAAAAATGCACTAATGTATATTTTTTCCGATAGCCTCAAATGCCAAGCGGCATTTCTACAGGTTAGAGACGTTGCTATTTTCGAGCCCTGACCAAATCGCTCCATTTCTATTTCCAAAAGCCACCTGTGTCAGCAGATTGATCCTCTGGAGAAGCTGCTTGGGCTCTCGGCTGCAGTAGGATTGAATTGAACTGTGTAAGGTGATTCCATCACTTCTGGTGTGAAGATTTACCGAGTTCACGTTATACAAAATAACCTCACTTAACCCAACTTATTCGAATTTAAGTAGTTTTCCTAATATTATACTAACATTGAGCTCTTATATAGCGTGGCTAATAAAAAGTGTGTCCATCTTAATTTATTCAAAAACAGCTCAAAGTTTTTTCTTACGAGAGAACGGCAAGACTATTCTTCATTAAGATTTAGTAAATAGTTCCAAGCTAAAATTGCTTCTTCCATGCTACCCAAGGCTCAGACTCAAGAGGGATGACTGACGGCTTGGGCCTCCAGAAGTCATTGCAGACAGAATTCATGGCAAATGGATTTGGCTGGCATAAGAACATGGCTTAGGGTAGTCCACTCCATCCGCCCCTCCTGTGCACACTTTGCAGAGTAGGTTGAAAAGTGTTGGGACCTGACTGTAGCCCGCCGGGTACATAGCCAAAGGGGCTATTCCTGGGTTGCATCTCCCCAGTCCCGATGGGGCAGGTAGGGATCACTCCCACCAGAGGTTGGCATGCTGACTCAAGGTGACTAGAGGGCTACTGCCCGTACTCGACTGAACTCCATGGAAGGTGTCCACCACCCCAAGAGTGTCGAACCCATGCAAAGCCCGCACGCAGTGGCAGAGCATTAGGTCTAGTTCACTATAGTCCCCGATAGGCTTTACTACGAGAGGTATGTGATCAAGAGTCAGTTGTACACAGGCTGAATTTAATAGTGCATTAAAGAGGGCTAGCTAGGAGCATCAACTACTAGGCTTTTAGGGCCTCTACCCCCCTTCCCAATACAATGATTCCACAGAGATCATCATCACATACATATCACAGAAGAACTAAAGAATAAGATTTAATCTAAATCACAGAGTTAGGTTCTTTAGTTATGGCTTGGTATCTAGGGATCTAGATGGCTGCTATGGGCAAATCAATAGGCTAAACCTACTTACTCTATGTCTGAGAGGCAGTTTAGACTATTGAATTGGCAAAATACCTTATCCCTGGCTTGCTCCTCCTGCTCTGAACGCATCCATGCTACAGAACTGCTCGAAGATGAAGCTAGAAAGGGAAGCTGATGAGCTAGACCGCCGCATTGCACTTCGTGAGTCAAGATTGGCTCTTGGATCAAGCAAAACGGAGTTCTAGAAGGCTGTGGACGAAAATGGAAAGTTAGGGTTTCATATACCTTATATAGACTAAGGGTTAGGGCTAGGGCTTCCATTATCCCTTGAGCATGTGGGACAAATGGGTATGGCCACTTGCCTATATTAATTAAGTGGCTAAAGTGTACACATGGATAAATGTGTACACATGAATAAATGTACACATGAATAAATGTGCACACACTTGCAAGTTGCCCCCTAGGGTGCCACTTGCTTAGCTACACGCCTACGCACACGCCAATCGGATGGCGGTAATGCGGGTGGCGAAAGATGCGATACGCCCCGGGGCAGATATCGTCTTTGGAACGTCACAATATTGGTGTGCTCGTGGCATGTTTGAGCCTAGGTGGCATATTGGAGCCGAGATGGCTTGTTTGAGCCATCGTGGCAGGTTGGAGCCTAGGTGGCATGTTGGAGCTCGCGTGGCATGTTTGAACCACCTTGGCGTGATGGAGCCTAGGTGGCATGTTGGAGCCCACGTGGCATGATTGAGCCACCTTGGCATGTTTGAGCCTAGGTGGCATGTTGGAGATTGCGTGACATGTTTGAGCCACCTTGGCATGTTTGATCCTAGGTGGCATGTTGGGGCCCCGTGTGCACGCGGGCATGTTGGAGCCTAGGTGGCATTTTGTAGCCCGCGTAGCATGTTTGAGCCCACCGTGGCATGTTGGAGCCTAGGTGGCATGTTTGAGCCACCTTGGCATGTTGGAGCCTAGGTGGCATGTTTGAGCCACCTTGGCATGATGGACCCTAGGTGGCATGTTAGAGCCTACGTGGCACGTTGGAACCTAGGTGGCATGTTGGAGCCACCTTGGCATATTGGAGCCTAAGCGGCATGTTGGAGCCCACGTGTTTCAGCCATCTTGGCAGGTTGGAGCCTAGGTGGCATGTTGGAGCCCTGTGACATGTTTGAGCCACCTTGGCATGTTTGGGCCAACTTGGCATATTTGATCCTAGGTGGCATGTTGGAGCCTAGGTGGCATCTTGGAGCGCGCGTGGCATGTTCGAGCCACCTTGGCATGTTTGAGCCTAGGTGGCATGTTGGAGCCGAGGTCGCATATTTGAGCCACCTTGGCATGTTTAATCCTAGGTGGCATGTTGGAGCCTAGGTGGCATGTTTGAGCCACCTTGGCATGATGGAGCCTAGGTGGCATGTTGGAGCCCACGTGTTTGATCCACCTTCGCATGTTGGAGCCTAGGTGGCATGTTTGAGCCACCTTGGCATATTTGATCCTAGGTGGCATGTTGGAGCCTAGGTGGCATGTTGCAACCTAGGTGGCATCTTGGAGCTGCCGGGCATGTTTGAGCTACCTTGGCATGTTTGAGCCTAGGTGTCATGTTGGAGCCGAGGTGGCATGTTTGAGCCAACTTGGCATGTTGGATCCTAGGTGGCATGTTGGAGCCCTCATGGCATGTTTGAGCCACCTTGGCATGTTGGAGCCTAGGTGGCATGTTTGAGCCACCTTGGTATGATGGAGCCTAGGTGGCATGTTGGAACCCACGTGGCATGTTTGAGCATGCGATGGCATGTTTGAGCCACCTTGGCATGTTTGAGCCTAGGTGGCATGTTGGTGCCTTGGTGGCATGTTTGAGCCAACTCGGCATGTTTGAACGACCTTGGCATGTTTGCTCCTAGGTGGCATGTTGAAGCCTAGGTGGCATCTTGGAGCGCGCGTGGCATGTTTGAGCCATCTTGGCATGTTTGAGCCTAGATGGCATGTTGGAGCCGAGGTGGCATGTTTGAGCTACCTTGGCATGTTGGAGTCTAGGTGGCATGTTTGAGCCACCTTGGCATGATGGAGCCTAGGTGGCATGTTGGAGCCATCTTGGCATGATGGAGCCTAGGTGGCATGTTGGAGCCAACGTGGCATGTTTGAGCCACCTTGGCATGTTGGAGCCTAGGTGGCATTCAGGAGTGCGCGTGGCATGTTTGAGCCACCTTGGCAGGTTTGAGCCTAGGTGGCATGTTGGAGCCTAGGTGGCACGTTTGAGCCACCTTGGCATGTTGAATCCTAGGTGGCATGTTGGAGCCTGCATGGCATTTTGAGCCACCTTTGCATGTTTGATCCTAGGTCGCATGTTTTCTGCCTAGGTGGCATGTTGGAGTCCGCGTGGAATGTTGGAGCCTAGGTGGCATGTTTGAGCCACCTTGGCATGATGGAGCCTAGGTGGCATGTTAGAGACCACGTGGCATGCTTGAGCTGCCTTGGCATGTTGGAGCATGTGTGGCATGTTTGAGCCACCTTGGCATGTTGGAGGCAAAGTGGCACCTTGGAGAGCGCGTGGCATGTTTGAGCCATCTTTGCATGTTTGAGCCTAGGTGGCATGTTTGAGCCTAGGTGGCATGTTGGAGCCGGCGTGGCATGTTTGAGCCAACTTATGGCATGTTTGATCCTAGGTCGCATGTTGTCTAGGTGGCATCTTGGAGCGAGCATGGCATGTTTGAGCCACCTTGGCATGTTTGATCCTAGGTGGCATGTTGGAGCCCGCATGACATGTTTGAGCCACCTTGGCATGTTGGAGCCTAGGTGGCATGTTGGAATCCGCATGGCATGTTTGGCCCACCTTGGCATGTTTGAGCCTAGGTGGCATGTTGGAGCCTAGGTGGCATGTTTGAGCCACCTTGGCATGTTGACTTTGGCTAACTTTGGTGTCGACAAATGGCAACGGTGTATAAAAGAAGAGAAAATGAAAAGGAGATGATTTTTTTGGGTGGAATGGCAGTAAAGCCTTGGGAAATAGCAAATCATGCCTTAAGAAGTAACATCATGGCTCATGCAAAGTGCCATTGAAATTCAAGTGGCCTTCCAAACTTGAACTTTGGGGTCTTCAACCTTTGATTTCAAGCGTTCAAGATGCTTAGCTGATCAAATATTCTTCAAGGACTGCCTATATGATGCCAAACCAGTGTCCATCTTTGGTTCTTCACTACAAGTTGCCAAGTGATGGATGTCTTCAAGTTTCATGCTCTACAAGCTCTCACGCACGCATGTATGAAGTCAAATGCTAGTGAAAGTGTGTCAAGCGTGCATATAGTTGTTGTATGCTGCCATTTTGTGGCAGTAATGGCATGTGGACAACTTGGTCATACATGGATTCTTAGAAAACCACAAAAAACCACACCTCAAAAAAACACTACCTTAAAAAACAATATCCCTTCAAAAAACCATACAGCCTGAGAAAACAACACATCCTTAAAAACGAAACTTCGCCTCCTTAAGAAACCACACATTAATAATAAAAAAAAAACTATGGCTCCATAAGTAAAACTGCAGCATATCCTTGAAAAACCACACGTCCGTATAACTACGTATAGGTTTTTTACAAATCTTCAAAAAAACAACCTGTATTGTGTTTTTACTGTTGTTTTCAGCTGTGGACCAAATGTTGGGGTTGTAGTGAATTTGTGGTTATGTGTTGGTTATATTAAATGGCTAATTCCATGTTTCACATTATATTCGTTGTAATATTACAGTTGTTGCCTTTATTTAAGGCTACGTGTGTTCAATTAGAGTACCCAAGCTTCTTGGTAATTAATATTTAGACCCTTAAAATTTACCTATGTTTGCTTTTGTTAGAGCCCGAAGGGCCCTTTTTTTTTTATTATGTGTATATATTGAGGACAGAATAAAGCATGGTAGCTTTAAAACATCATTGAACGTTTGACATGGCTTAAAGTTAGAACATGGGAATGCTAATAATGAAAACTCCTTACTGGGGAAAGCCTTGAATAAGTATTGTTAGTGTGATAAATTACAAGGATAACACCTTAAGGGGATATAGCATACAGATATATTGACATATCGGGTAAGACATTTGTTTGCAAAAAGATAACCTAAAAAGCATACGTTGAAAGTTAGGGCAGCAAAATATACAGGTACCTGACCAGCAAACTATGGAAATCCAGCAAGAGAAAAGCTCTGGCCACAACACTATCGTTCCTAATAGTGCATGCAAAGAAAAGGTATGTATTGACTTGTTAATGCCGGAAATGTGCTACCATCTAAAACAGTTCCAGCCTAAGGACTGTCGGTAAGTCTGAAAGATTATATAGAAACATATCTGGCTCTTGTAGACCGCTAAATCCATAGTTCATTGTGCATATCAAATTGCATGGAGTTCTATTCATGAGCAGAGAGATGCGTAGAAAGAAAGGGGCCTAAATTTCGCCACCAGAAAGAGGCTGGCACAGGAGAAGTTGAATACTAGCTGCAAGAAAAATTTGTTTCAATATCGTAAGATAGCAAAAATCTCTGGGCCAGTAACTAGCTCTGGTGCTATTACGAGCAATGTGAAAACACAAGATGGGCTGACTAATGAGCAAAATATCGGGGAGACCTCGACAGGCAAGAAGGCAGGCAAGTAGAGATTGAGAAGTGGATAAGCAGTGGGTAGTTGTATTTGGTGGCCATGATGCGGAATGCGGGATGCGGGACCATGCGAATACCAGGTATGGCTCCCATCATATTTTCCTGTGAGATATGTATACAAGGTCTAGGACTATCCATGGGTTTGAGGCGGGAGGAGGGTAGGATATTACAGAAGCATGAATAAGCCGAATAAGTTAGCTGATCACGCCAAAAAAAAAAATGGTGAGCACGCGACTTCAGAGAGGGGGAAATGAGCTGCGCATACAACGGTCGCGGACTGAGGTTTTCCTGGAAGAATTGAATAGGTTACAAGGGGAGGTTCTTAGGAATTTCAAAAGAAAACATAGCACAGAGTTTCAAGACTGTGTCAGGCGATTGATTGATGTAGGAGCTCATACAGGCGGGGTAGAAAAGGATGAAGACACAATGGGAAAACAGGAGATGCTAGATTATTTATATATGCTTACAAAGGAAGTGATCCGATGCAAGGCACTGGAAAGGCTCTTGAAGAAAACAGACCTGTGGGTAGGCAATGATCTTAAGGCCCATTTCGAGGCAAACTACCATCTGTTCCAACAGAAAAGGGAAGCACGTGTTCTATTGCTGTTGGATAGAACACAACACTCTGGGAAAGAGCTCGACGATCTATTTGCCATATTTTGGCAACAGATCAGATTACAATCATGTGAGGCAAACTCAAACATTGTTTTTTTGAAAATCAATACCATTGAGTAAGCATTGGTTATGGAGTATAAGCAACTAACTCAAATTTAAGCTTAGTTCAAATATAGATGCAGAATAGATATATTTGTAGAAATATTGCGGGAATAGATAGGTAGATAGAAAATTTCTCTTTTAACAGCAAAGTATCTAATGAAAGCGATGAGTCGCCAGCATCAAGGATACTACTCATAGACGAAAATCACGATTCTGGTTGCGGATAATAGGGAGGGCATGACAGGAATATTGTAGGTGGCGAATGCAAAGGGGGGTATAAATCATCGCAATAGGGAGGCCCATAGATGTCGGAACGAACTAGGGTGGCAGCAAGAAGCTCAATCAAGAGTAGAAGCAACATTCGAATAAATACGGATGGGGAAAGATAATAACAGGAATAAAATGTCCAAATGACGAGGGCCCTTACTCGACAGACACCTGGAGGAATAAAATGTCCAAAATGCTTTGACAAGGAACGTAGAAAGGTACATCCAAATGAGAATGAGCAAATAATATAATTAAATGAGCAAAAGACAGGTGAAACAAGTTACGGGACAGAGAGGCCCAGCCTCTGCCGTACACCAGGATAGCAAGGGCTAGACCCACCAATTGGTAATCCGGACCACCATAAACTCGAACCCTCACTGACAGAGTGAATATGGGAGACATGGATCACACGTCAGTAGAAATGATACAACACAACTGGGTTATCGTTAAAAAGGGAACCGGGCTATGCCCTACGGACTGAGGAGTACAACTCCCACCGTAGGCCAGGATAGCGAGGGCTCGACTCTCCAATTGGTACCTGGATCACCAAAATGACAAAAATAAAGAGATAAATAAATAAATAAAATACCTTGGTAGTTAACTACCGGAAAACTTAGATTGGTACAGAGAGGGTTACCCTCGGCTAAGAGAAGTGGCAGTATGGACCAGAGAGATGGGGCTAAATCTGAGTGATTAGTAAATGAAGGGAAATGGAATGAAGAGTGGGCCGACATAGCGACAAGAGCATGGTTGCAAAAATATAACGGTCCCAAAACACTCTGGCTGACAAGAGTCTTCAACCCGGATCAAAAGATAGGACAACAGATGTATAGAGACAATCTACTAGGGAAGACAATAAGGGACACTTTGGCAAGATTTAGGATGGGGAGCTATGATTTAAGAATCGAAAAAGACAGGTGGAGGAAAGTGGAAAGGGAAAATCGGATCTGCAGAATCTGTAACACAGGGAAAGTAGGGATGAGAACCACATGCTCAACGATTGTATAGTGTATGAAGACATCAGAAACAAATACATGAGTATAAGTTGGGGACAGCCAGCACATATCCTAATGGCAAGAGTAGATACAATAAAAGACCTGGCAGATACAATCAGGGAGATGATAGCTACATATCAGGAGGTGCACAAAGAAAGAGGGCTTATAATATGAACCACCGGAAAGGTGGGACATTGGAGCCCGCAAAAAAGCCCAGCTAAAAGCCGATGATAGCGACGCACCACCGCGCGGCCATGATGCCGATTATAAGCGGGGTGCTGGTACCAATAGAAAATAAGAAAAGCCCTCCGAAAGGGCTACAATATATCAGCGTGTTGCGCTAGTAGCAATGTTTGGGAGGCCTCAGGGCACTAGGGACAATAATTCTATTCTATTCTATTCTATTCTATTCTATTCTAATGAAGAAGCAAAATTACCTGCTATGGATAAGAAGATAAATGCCGCAACCAGCACAACAGAAAAAGACATGGACAAAGGTCTATCAATGACCAAAGCACATAGATCTACAAGCCTGAAGCATGCTGCTGACGAAAATTATGGCAAATCCAGTGGAATGGAGCACATTACTCAGGTTTTAATAGACTAATCATTTTTCTTTGAGGACTAAGATAATACATGGATATGGCTAAGATGATATGCAGGAACAAAATATGCTAGAATTTAGCTTGTTTAAAGCTAGAAATGAATAAGAAATAATAGATCTATAAAATTTGATGGTGAAATAGGACTACATTTGGTTATTAACAGTAATAAGAATATATTGACATCTATTTCATATTCCAGGCATATTTACAATAGTATGTAATGTGTAGGATTAAGATTGAGAGTATAGGTATGTTGGCTATACCTCACTGCTGGATTTATGAACACAATAATATGAAGATATAGTTAACTACATGGATATAACTAGATGTGGCTTCATGCACTAAATAAACTAGCAGATCTAAATGCTATGCTGATCTAGGAAGGTAATTGAGCATAGGTTTAATTGGTGGTTGGAGGTTCTGATATTAAATCCCAGCAACATGAAATATGATTGAAACAAAAATGATATACATGAATAATATCTGTTGAAATGCATGCAGCTGCTAAGTTTCTCTATTAAACATAATAGATGTTTGATTATATTATGAACACTTGCTAAGTGTAACTTTAAGATTTATTTGGACTGTTGCTTATGGCTTTAAAGAACAATCCAGGTTTTTTACTGTCCTTACCCCATGCTATATTTGTGAAACAAGCAGGGTGAAGGGGCATAAACCTAAAAAGTCCCATAACACCTGCTACGTTGAGCATTGCAACCATACTAATGCTTGTATTTGTTTTTTTTTTGTGCAGGTAACAGGACTTTTTACTCCCTGATATGTTTTGTTCAAAAGATGGAAGATAGGCAATGAGCGAGAATTCTTTTTGGTTAATTGGTCTTGAAGACTCGAGTACACAAGATGAGGATGAAAATGTTTATCTATCTTATGTTTTGGTAGCAAAAAGGAAAAAACTTCCTACAGATCAAAAAATTCTGGATACTATCTGTCCTAATTTTTCTGCAATTATTTCTTAGTAGCCAGATCTTGGCCTTGTTGTTCAAAATCACCTATTTAAATACAAGGACTGCATGTTGAATCGTATTTTAGTTCTTGTCTAAAATAGATTGAAATCTGTCTTTGGACAGATTTAAAGTTTTTTTTGGTAGCCAACACATAATTAACATTAATGGAGGAAAAAAGATGACGCACCGCTTGGCCGCCTAGGGCTTTGCCCTACGGCCGTGCATGTGCTTCCAGCCCTGACTGTCTGCCATACTCTAGAGAAGATTGAATTAGCGATTTTTTCCAGATGGTGGCAGGATGGGATAGGGCAATCAAGAATCAATTTGGGGCCAGTCGAAGAAATTTCTTCTGCTTTGATTCTGTACCAAAGATCCGTGGCTTCATCCAGGTGATTTGTATCTCAATCATTCGTCTTATATCTGGCAGAAAAGCTTCTTCTCTTTTTCCACTTCTTACTGGCATAAGTACATAGAGTAAGAAGATAGAGACAACTAGTTTTGTTTCTTTATGCAGCTATTCTGGAAGTCGGGGGAAAATGCGGAACGTGTTGCGCCCTAACTAGGGCGGCGGCGGCAGCCGCCCGACCACTGCACTCTACCTCCTTATGCAGGTGTGATTGCTAGAAGAGCAGCCTTGCTGCTTCTGCCCTCTTCCGGAAGCCATGGCAGAAGGTAAAGTTCTCTGCCTCCATTTCTAATGTGACAGTTGCAGCAGAGGATAGGATGGGATATGGCCGCTATTTCCAACTCCCTCTTGTAGCATCAGCACTTGATCTGGTAGGGAACTACTTTAATCATTTGCCATTTGTAGGCTAGTACTCAGCTTGTTTTCTTGGCTGGTGCTAGAGCACATAGACGCTATTTAAGCTTGATTTTTCAGATCTGGAAAGGTCATTTATCATTTCTTCAGCTATGAACCAGTGCTGCACTCATTGCAGTTATGGTTATGTTGTCTCCTGATTGGTCTGTTGCACTCATTGCAACCTGAAGGCCGCACTCACTGCGATTGTGTATGCAATCACTGCAGCATTACCATGACAGGAGGGGGCATAGAATGGCTTTTTTTGGTCTTACGTGTTGCTTGCTTGGTATCGCCTATGGGTTTTTTCCCCTTCTCTATCCCAGCTAGAGAGGATGACATGGTGATCCGTACAGGTCAGATTGGTAAAGCAAGATATACAGGATGGGAGACCCGTGTCTCTTGTAGTTGCAACACATATATTGTTTTAATGTTAATGTCTTCAAATCTTTCGGGGATGTGCTTCAAGAGGCAGATATTATTGAAACAGGTATTTTGTCCACTGCAGCTCCTATTTGTCATGACGGGGCTGCCATGGATCTGCGGGGCTACAGCATCTTGCTTGAGGCTTCCTGGAAAATTTCCATTGGAATTGCGATTGGCTTTCTCCTGTAGTATTCAAAACTATTGAATATATGTTTCTTTGCCTTGAAGCTCTACTTGGAAAGAGTAGCCTAGTCTATGGTACCTTTATTGTAGAGAAGAGGTTGAGGTAGCTCAAGTGGAGCAGCGGGTTGCTCTAGTATTGGAGGGAGCTCTTGATGATTTGCCTGTAGTACCTTGCTAGTGGGAAGAAAGTTGGCAATCTTGCCTAGTACAGTTCTATTCTGCTTAAAATCTTGCGGGTTGGGCTTCTTGGTAGTGGAATGTACCTCTGGAAAAGCAAGTCAGCCTCTATAGTACTGCTAGTAGGAGAAGAAGGCAGATCTTCAGGCGTTCTCATACAATCCAGAGCGACTTGCCTATCTTATTCTTCTAGGTATTCCTTCGGCGCGTTCTTCAGGATCTTGAGGAATAATTTTGATTGCACTCTACAAGTGCTATTACCTTCCCATAGTACCTACAATAGCTGGGAAGAAGGCCACGCCCTCTAGTACTGGAAGAACTAAAAGGCTGAGGAGCATATCATTTTGCAAGGATGAAGAAGAGGTTGAGATACTTGACCATAGTACGTGGACTTTTTCTTTGGGTAGCTTTTCAGTTTGAGGGCTGCGTGCATTTATTGCTACAATTCTTTCTATCTGGTGACCAAGAGCGTTGTATACTTCCTATCTGGCCTATTGTGGAGCCCACAAGAAGGTCGTGTACCCCTTTTCATATTAATCTAAAAATTCTTACCCTCAAAAAAAATAAAAAAAAATAACAGATTGATTTATCAGCTTCGAGGGTTTTGGTAGCATATTAGATGTCTTCTAGCACCTTAAATTTTAAAGCTGGGCTCTGAAGAGTAGTCTGGTGGGTTGGGCTTGTTCTAAGTCTGATTAGCTTCAAGGTAATTGTGTCAAGTCCTGATAATATTCTACCAAGTTCTTAGATTGTTGGTTGATCAGGTCGTTTTGGCTGCAGAGGATCAAAACCATAAAAACAAGTGGCAGCTTTGGGAATAGTGTGGCAGCCTATTCTAATCATTATTGTTGCCTTCATCTAAGTATTCTATGTATATATGGAGTATGTATTCTAGCAGATGGGAGTAGTTTACTGGATCTGAAATCTTGGAATTCAAGTGGCGGGAGACCTTGGATTTCATTTTCTAATGAAGGGTTATGTGAATGGTAGCTGTTGAATTTTTACCTGTAAAGAAATATAATGACCTAGAGGCATCTCCAACAATGCACCATGTTCCGGATAGGATTTTTAAAGCTGGGCTGAGGTCTAGATGGCATTTATTGGATTCAGAATCATGGGGAGCTAGGAGACTGCACTGCCTTTACAATGGGAATGTTCGTCTGCAGGCATAAGATTTGGGTAACTATTTATCTACATATCCTTTATCTGTTTTCTCTAGCTTTTGGTCCAAGTTTTACTGCTCTAGTTTGCAAAGGATATAGGAAATCATAAATTGTGATTAATCCATATATGGCCATAAAGGGTAACAGAAGCTGCTACAGTTGGGCTAGTAAATGGATTAGTTTGTCGGAAACTATGGAGGGATTCCTATAGCACTTGGTTTTAGCAGAAGACGGATGCTTTTCCCTTTAGTAAGCTGAAGCTGAAGAAGATGTTGAATGACTCTATCAGTAGTACTCGACTTATTCCTTCATCTATTTTGTGCTAGTAGCTTCTTATTTTTTCCTGAATTTTCTGGTTTTTTTCCTGGATATTCAGGGTTTTTTTTCTGTTCTAGAATTCTTCTAATATGATTCATATGGAATCAATGTATGTGTTGTAATTTTATATCATATGAATACAAAAATTTGCCTTACCTTCAAAAAAAAAAAATAATAATAATAATAATAATAAGGGAAAATTCCAAATATAGAATAGAATAGAATAGAATAGAATACATTTATGTCCCTTGTGCCATAAGGCCCCTGGACTTGTGTAGCATGGGCGAGCTCCCTAAAAGGGTGCTACTAGCACATCACGCTGTTATGATGTAGCCTTTTCTGAAGGCTGACTTTTTTTCTTTTAATACCAGCATCCCGCTTTACCTCGGCTTCTTGGCCGTGCAGTGATGCGTCGTTATCAATCAGCTTTTAGCTGAGCAATTTGTGTGAGGCTATATAACCCGTTTTGTACAGATCATATTACGAGCCCTCTTTCACTGTGTACTTCTCTGTGTCTGGTTGTCATTCTGTGGATCGCGTCTGCCAGATCCCGTAATGATTCTGTCATCTTCATCAGCCTGTGGACTGGTTCCCCCCACCTTATACTTCTATATCTGTCCCTGATGTCTCCGTAGATCGGGCAGTCATTAATCATATGGTTCTCATCCTCTATTCTCCCCCGCCAATCCACGGTTACGATATCCCGGCCCCTCCTTGTCTACCCCTCTCCACTGTCTTTTTCGATTCTTAGATCATGACTTCCCATCCTAAGTTTGGCCGATTATGTCCCTTCGTTTTTCCCCAATATGTTATCCCGGTATATCGGTGTCCTATTTGTTGGTGCGGATTAAAAACTTGTATGAGCGGTCTGTCTTGGATCTGTGTGCCTTTGCGACCATGCTCTTGTCGCTATGTTTGCCCACCTCATTCCACTTTGCCCTCTTCTATTAGGTCACTTTCGGGTTTAATCCCATCATGCGGTCCATGTTGCCACCTCCTTAAACCATCCAATGCTTTCGAGGATATGTGATTTACTGATTCGATGATTGCAATCTTTGGACCCGATTTCCCTTGTATGTCTCCCCCGTTGTCTCGGCGGGTACCTTATGGTTCTCTCCCATGCTCTCACTTCCATCGGTTTTGCCCCTGTTTAGGGGACCATGATTGTTAGCGGGCGTGTTTGTCCTTACCACGAATTCTATGCATTGCCATTGCCTAAGAATTCCTTCCCCGCTTTTCCCAGTTTCTTTCACGTTAAACCTGGCCCCCATGCTTACGCTTTCCGCACAACCGAGTGGTGGCTATTCTTTGCCTTGAATAGATAACATTTGATGTCCCAAATTATTCTACTACATTACGAAAGTTTTCATGTTAAAGTAGCTTCCTATAGCTGATTGGAATCTGGCGTTAGCTCCTTTGGCCCATTTCCATATTGCCATCGCATCATAACCTAGATATCGTATTACGTTGATTCCTCTATATCTTTATCTTTATATCTGAAAGGTTTATGCCTCGTTTCTTGTGTCCAAAGATGACTATCTTAGTTTTTGCTAGATTCAATGTCGATACAGTATCCTCCGCGTAATTGTTCTAGAATTTTGAGCGGTCCGTGCATTCCTTTGTTCTTTGTTGCCATCATCTTTGAGATCATCCGCATATAGCATTATCGGTACCTTCCCTCGCCTCCTAGTGTGGGGGCATACTGCCTCTCCTTGCTTTTCTGCTATGTATCCCCAGAGTGCGTCTATGTATATTCCAAACGAGTTGGGGATATAGCAGCCCTCGCTTTTACACCGGTCACCAGATTATCGGTTTTGTCCTTCTGTTCCATCTTAGCATACACCTTGTGGTACGCAGTCTTGCTATCGATCCTACCATATTTCTCGGGGCTTGCATGTCCATCAGGTCTTTTTAGCAACTTCTCTCTCTCGGATCAGACAAACGCTTTTACGAAATCTACAAAGCAAATGCATTATTTTCCTTCCTCGCACTTTGTTACGCTCTATTAATATCCGAAGGGTCACGAGGTGATCTGTGGTTGAGTGCTCCGTCTGAACCCCGCTTGCCCTTGTGCTCTCATATTTCCTTCTTACTTCGCCCCATTTCTTTAGTTTGTTATCCAATACCTTTCCAAACCATTTTAAGTAAAATCGAGCTTACCATTATCGTTCTATAGTTTCCTGGATCTTTTCTATTTTCTGCCTTATGTAGAGGTATGACTCTATTGTATGTCCATCTGCCTGGAAGTCCTGTATGTATGATGCCATTGAAAATGTCTCGTAACAGAATCTGCCGATTTTGCCTCAAAGACACTTCAAAGCAGTTCCACGGTTAGGCCGTATAGATCCGGTGCTTTATGATTGGCCATCCTGTTTAGGGCTAGCATTACTTCTAACATGTTGAAGCATGGTTTGTCGGGGTCATGCTGTACGGGTATTGGTACTGGAGGTGCCCCCGTCTTGTATAATTTGTCCAGGTAACTCTCCCATCCCTCGGTTCCAATGCCATCTTGTTCGTTCTTTGTTTTCATATTGCTACCCCCTCCTTTGTTTTTGAATCCTCTCCAAATTCTTCGGGGCTGTTTTTTCAGCATTTTCCCCATGTACCATTGGTGCTGTAGCAAGTTAAATTGTATCTTTTCTTCTTCAGTAATCTTATGTATGCTGCCTTTTCTTCCCGGTATGTCTCCTTTCCCCTGTGTTTTCTTACATTCCTCTTGTATTCTCTCGTTTTCGTCATCATACCATCTTTGAAGCTCAATGCCCCGTTCTTCCCGATTTTGATCTTTTTCCCAAACACATCTGTTGCTACCCTTACCATGATGTCATTTAGGGTGTTCCCATTCTCACTTGCATTGTGTTTTCCCCAGTCCCATTCTCCCATTTCCTCCTTGATCATTTGGGTGAAGGTTTCTGCGTATTTCTCCTGGAATTGAATCCTCACCCTGTCTTTATTATCTTCCTTTCTTTCCGTGCTATCTTTTTGTGGCGTCCCCCCTAGTCCGATTGTTAGTTTAATCGGTCTATGGCTTTCCCTTTTCCCCGTCGACCATTCTTGTAGCATCAGTCCTTCTATCTTTTCCGCTGCTTGATCATTTACAATTATATAATCCACTATGCTCTTACCATGTGTGTTTTGGCTCGTGAAACCTCCTGATCCCCTCCATTTTCCCACGCCATTAGCTATAATCATCCCTGTTGCCGTGCAGACTTCCAACAATAATTCACCTCTAGCATTGACCTCTGCCTTATCTTCTGTATCCCTCTGCCATTCCTGTGTCCTCGTCGTATACACTATCTGACCATCTCTCTCATCCGTGTGTGTACTTTGTGCCCATTCTGTCCCGGTTACGGCATTTAGATCTCCTAATATAATCATTGGTCCTTGCTCCTTCCATTTTAGTTATATTTTCTCCCAGTTCCAGCAATTCTAGCTTATCGCTGTTTGGCGGGTAATATGTAATTATCAGAACTACATCTTGTTTGTTTTTCAATTGGATACTCAAAACCATATATCTTTTATTGATATCTGAATGTAACATACATGCATTGTTAAGCTGCATTTGTTCTTTATATAACAAGCCGGACACACACTCCCCTCCCTATTTTAAAATCCACTGTCTTTCCGGCATGTGAGCAGGTTGGTATCCTTCCTCCTCCTCGCAGCCTTTTAACATTATGCTCCCATGTCTCCGTCAGGCATATTATGTCGCAGCCGTGGGCACCTTCTAATCTTTCTCCATCATCCCATGGGTACCCCGTACAGTTCCAGTACCATAATGTCAGCGTCTTTTCCCCCGAGGTTGCTCCTTCGGGGTCTCCATGTTTTCTGTACCATTGCCCGTTCTCCTTGGTCTTCCCCGGTCTTCATCGTCGGGGTTGGCCCTCAGAACCACACTTGTCTTTGCTTTCGCTCTTCGTTTCCCCGCTTCCGCTTCTTCCTATTGCTCTGTTTACGGTTCCCTCTCTTTGGTGATTGCTCTTAGTGCTCCCCCCTGCATTCTGTTCTCCAGCCCCTGTTGTATAGACTTCAGGGGGTGTATGTTTTCCTTCTCTGCTTCCGTTGATTTTGCTATCCCCTGCAACCCAGCTGTCTGCTCCTGCGGTTGAGTCGCTTGTTCTCTTACCCTCTTGTGTATGTAGACCTTGCCATTCTTGACCCCCGCTTGTATCCCTGCTTGGTTCAGCTCCCTGGCTTTGGCCAATTCTCTGTCGACCCACTCTGCATCATCACCGTTAATGACTCCTGTACTTTGATTCCATTCCTCAATCTGGATCCCATCCGTAGGATCCTTTCCTTGGTTGCCATGTCCCTCAACGGAAGGTTTATGTGTCTCGATCTCCCCCTCCATTGGCCTGATCGTAGGGCTTTGACAATGACGCCCCTGTGTTCCTTGAACACCATTTCTATCACTTCTGCAGTAACTCGATATATATCCTCGTTAGGCCTCTCTGCTATCCCAATTAGCCTAACATCATGCTTAATTTTATTTTGCTCCTCATATTCCATTAAATGTGGCTTTATCCTATCAAATGACTCCCATGCATCCAGCTCAACATTTGATTTCTCTAATTCAACCAACCTTTGCAGGATCCTTGCTTTCTCTTCTTCGATTTCGTCCATTCATTTGCATTTTCCTCGTTCGCCTTCTCCACCCTCCTATTCTCATGTCCATGCTAGTGATGGCTATCTTGTTGCTTTGCACGCGTTTCAAACAATCGTTGAGTGCATCCGGTTCGGGATCTTTGATTCTAGCCGCTTATCCATCGTGCCGGGGAAGTCCCTAAGGTCCTGTTGGCTCACCGGGGCTCTTGCCGCATCCGATCTTCTCTGCTGGCTGCTGTTGATACTGTCAGCCATAGCTCTCGTTTGCAAGAGAGTCCTGTGCAGAAAGACTCTGTGGTGGCTCTAGGCAGTGCGCTTGTGCTCGGCTCTCACTTGTAAGGTAGCCGTCGTCTCCCCCTAAGACTATATATTCCCTGCTTCTAAACGGTATTTTTATTCATAATTACCGTTCTAATTTGAAATTCAAAATTTAAAATGCTAAAGGCCATAATTAATTCCGTCCGTCTCTTTTTATTGTCGTTTACCTTCTTTCGTCTGTTTGCCCAAGGTTGATCCTTTCGGATTTTTCGAGGCTGATTAGTTGGGTAGATGCCTGTCTACATTGATTACGTTGGTATTTCGTCCGCACTGAATTTTCTGTATCCCTGCATCTTTTGTAGTTCTGTATTCCTGTATTTCTGTGCACGTGTCCTTTTTGGTGGGCTGGAATCATGGAAACAAAGGGGGGACGTGCCCGCGCTCCCCTGATTTGTGGCGTGGGGTAAAACCCTACTGTCCATAATTCGCCCAATCCTTAGTATCGGCAGTTTCGCCATCTGAGGTATTCTTCATACCTCGCTATAAGTCATATGTTGTTCACAGATGTTATATACCCCTCAAGTTTGTGAAAATTCCAAAAATACCCCTAGAAATAGGGTGTTTAGCTCAAATGGCAATAACTTTTTTGTGATCAATCAACTAAAAAAGTATCCTTCATAAATCTTATAGATATGAGTGAGCGCTATCTAATAGCAGTAGAATCGTCAAAAACGGAGTTGGAATCTTCAAGTTATAGTGTTTTAAGTAAGTGCTATAAAAAATGACGTAAATGAGCATAGCTTGTGAATTTCAACTCTGATTTTGATGAATTTGATGTCGTTTGGAAGATCTTTTCTTGATCTATAATGTTTGTGAAGACAACTTTTGCATTTGAGGAGCAACAGAAACTCTATTACCTTTTTTTCAAAACTGCTCTTCATTTGGAGGGTATTTTTAGAATTTTCACAAACTTGAGGGGTATATTTGGAATTTTCCCTAATAATAATTAACATTAATTAACACAAACCATTACATCCAACACTTTTAAATTAAAATCCCCCTGAAACCCTTTTGGTTTGGATGCATATTCACACGGGGGGTGACATAGGGCAGCAAGAGCTCCTTTAATTGTATAATACATGTATAAAATCAAAACTATTCAGTAAATACCTTTAAACCTTATAGTATTTTGCAAACCTGAGTATATCGTACACCAAAATTTGTACAAGTGTACCCCACAAACGAGGATCGCTATGTACGGTCTGGATCGAGGAATAAAGGAAAAATATTCTCATCCAACAGCTCTCGATGCCAAGAGTCACCCCCCGTGTGAATATGCACATCTTCGATATAAATAAAGCTAACCAGGTCGATGTTCCACATCCATAGAATCACTAATAGCAATTGGATCTGTCCTCTGGTGTCGCAATACCAATGGATCAAGTGGAGGGTTGTCCAGTGTGATAACAGCAGGAGATACTGGATCTACAGCTTTAATTGGAGCGGCTTAAGGAACGGAACAATTCTTGCGACGTACAACCTTCCTCATATGTGGTAGTTTCTATTTGCGAGCAATGTCTTGACGGCAAGAATGTTATTCCTCACTAAGAGGGTCTGGTGACATGTGAGAGGAAGATGAACTGGAAGAGGTGGTGGTGCAGAAACAACTTGAGAAGAAGACACAATAGGTGATGCAGAAGTAGATAGAGGACATGATGATACAACAGGACATGCAACTAAGGTAGATGGTATATGACATGGAATAGAAGCAACTGGGAAGGCAGAGACAAAAGTTTGCCCAAATCTATAAATAGCAAGAGACTCAACATTAGGAAACATCTTGGCAAGCTCTAGTCCATTAAGCAGACGTAATTTGTACTCTTAGCCATAACTGATAGAGGAATAGAAATACCAGCAGGAAGAGACACACAAATTCGAGGACCATTAACAATAGAATAGGCGAGATGCATACCCAACCCACTAGCAATGGCAATCATAAAATCTAAAATTTGCAACTCAAGAGGGAAATCCTCCAATGCAAACCAACAAGGCATGTGTAATGCACCTGACTTACTAGGCAAAAATCCAGGTGAATAAACCTGGTATAGAAGATAATGTTCCCAAAGAGGATCAACGCCACGCTCCGCGAGCCTGTCAACTGCAAGTGAGGAGTCAAACATAACTAGAAAGAAATTATTCTCCTTATCCAAGATCTTCAAAGATGCATACTGAGGTAAGCCTAGTTTCCGCAGATGATGCTTTAGCCAAAAGCCAATTTTTCTGAGATCAAGAAACTGTCAGTGAAATGGCAAACAATTGCATGAGACACAAGATTCTACGCGCACAACAAACGAATATTATGATCAATCTCAAACTGGTAGGCCAGCCTGCATAAAAGCATTTGAACACTCTTGTGTGTCATATACATCCTCAGACGGCAACTGAACTTCCATACGATCATTGAGGGCTTACAACTCATTTAGATATGGGCTCAATTTTTTTTCCATTCTGCAACATGGTGTCCAATGCTATAGAAACACGAGAAGATTGCATACTAGATGCCATGTCACGCGTGATCCAATTACTAGACCTTGTAGAAGACACTGTGGCCACTGCATGAGAAGAACCTCAAGCCGCAAGAGGTGCAGGTAGAGGCGCCTTGTGTGATTTGTTTTGATGCTGTGTTATGGAACGCACTAATATCTTTTTATGCTCAGCAAGGGAACTTGATAGAGCACGTACCTTTAGTAAACGAATGTCTCAGCGAAATTAGGTATCTTTGAATGTGTTCATTGCTAAGTAGCACAAGTTTATCAGCAACAAGAAAGCCGCTGGGCAGCAACTACTGACAACCTTCCTTGCAATTCTAGGCTATCTACATAGCACCTCCACCTCACCAAAAACTGATATGTCATGTGCCTACACCATTAGATCGTCCTTTTTTAAAATCCACGGCTACGAAAATTTGAAAAGAGCCTAAAATTAACACGGAGATATGAAGGGTTGCGCGATCCCTCTGCCAGTTACTATTCTCCTCCTCCCTTTCTCCCTGCTCGCTGTTGGAAAACAAGCGTGCGGAACACAAGCATGCGGAAACTAGAAGTATTTGACAAAAGCTTTGCACTACAAGTTTCTGAAAACAGCACCTGCAAGCTTCGGGAACTTTTTTGAAATCAGGGCCTCCAATCTTTGGTATAAGTTCCTGAAAACAGGGCATTCAAGCTTCGAGATTCTTTCTGAAAGCAAGGCCAAGGCCTCTAAATCAGCGGTTTGTTATTATCAGCAGATGGTTGCACTCATGCTTCAGTTTCTAACTAGATATGCTGATGGACACCATGGAATAATTTAAGGGCTAAACTTAGCTATTTGGCGATTTTTTAGCACATTTTCAAAAAAAATTGGCTAAAGTAAATGGAAAAAATTGGGAAAGAAATAATAATTTTAGCTTAACTTTTTTCAGGACTGCACCAACCCTGAAGCTCTTTAGCCAAATGCTAGAAAGTAAGAGCGTGAAATTTTGTAGTGTTTAGCTAAACCATAGAAACTTTTAGAATGAATTTCGGGCTAGTTTAGCTAACATCATTCTAGTTTATATGAAATATATGACTAGTAGTTTAGTTATTAGGTAAGTTGTTGTATGTGCTGGAGACATTAAAAACATCGTACTTGTGACTTGGTTTATATAGGAGGCATGGTCATGACTTCTATGTGGTGCTTCGTATAATGTAGCCATGATCAAGAACCGTATTATTATAACATATGATTTTGAGATGTTTTCTGGGGTATTTGTATTGTTATACGTAGGAAGATGGCGTTGGCAGGCCGGTTTTGGGAAGAAACAGTATAGGGGTTTTTCTTAGAGGTGAAGCCGCAGGTAGAAGCGCGTGATGGATTGAGTACCTGGCAAATCCCATTCCTCTTTTTAAATTCGGCCCCTGTAGGTGTCATCCCGGAGGCCTGCATCCGATGGGAGCCCTCTTTTGCGAATCTCCATCTTGCTTTTACTGCTCCGCCATACAGGTTAGTTCTCTTCTTTCCTTTGGCTCTTGTATCGGGTTTTGTTTTTGCGCCGGATTTCTTCAACAGGGTCATCCTGTGGGCACTGGATCTCCAGAATGGAGAAGTTTGCAGCCTGGCAGAATACAGGGCTCAGAAATTTTGGTGCAGAACTTGGGGACCCAGACTTAGGTATAGGGAAGTTATTTGTAAATTCTTGCGTTTCCTTTTGTGTTGTTGGTGTTGCTCTGTTCTCTTCAATCTTCACAGGCTTTTGTAGAGACAAAATTCCGGCTGGCTCATGCTTGAGGTAAGCCAAGGGCATTGGATTTTTGAATAAGGAAGTTTACATTTGTTAAATTCTTGTGTTTCCTTTTGTGTTGTCGGTGTTGCTCTGTTCTCTTCAATCTTCACAAGCTTCTGTAGAGCCAAGTTTCTGGCTGGCTCATGCTTCAGGTAAGCCAAGGGCATTGGATTTTTGTTGGGGTTCGATTCTCCAAGCCCTAGTCTTCGTCGTACAATTCTGCTCCTGTGCTACATTAAGATTATTTAGGCCTATGGTTATTTTTCTTGGAAGCCCCTATAATATGGGGTCAATTAGTTCATGATATTATATGAGGCTAACCAATCGGTGCCTTTTTTGGCTCCCGAAATCGGGGTCTCGCGCGGACCAAAATTGCTTAAGCGATTTTGAGAAAATCGCTTAAGCGATTTTCAAAGGGGAAGGTGAAAATCGCTTAAGCGATTTTCGCTTTCTGGCCTTTCTGGCGATCTTCGTAACCAACAGCAAAATCAGATCCTGAAGTGTTCGACGAAAACTGGATCGGAGACCCACGATCTGCTCAAGAATAACCGCATTCTTTAGAAGCGAGATGATCAGGTCATGGTCTGCTGCATATTCTGATCGGCGGAAACCCCAGGAACGCAAACATATAATCTGCACAAAACGCTCTAAATCTGCCGAGAAAATAACCGGCCAAAGTCGAAAACCGTCCATAATCTGCTGCAAGTTAGCATCATCCTTATCACACAGACAAAACCCAGAAATCCCAACCAAAAAACGACACAAAAATCTGCTCCAATTGGTAAGGAAGAGAAATCTGCAGTGTCTGGGGGTGAATGGAATTCGAATTCTGTACAGAAAATGAGCACAAGGCCTCAACAGAGTGATGCATGACGATTTGGTGATGCGCATCATTTGAATTTGCCGCAGGTTGAAGTGCGCCGGAAGAATCAGGCGAATCAGGCAGGAAAATCAGGCAGGAAAATCAGGCAAATCAGGAAAATCAGGCAGGAAAATGGCTTACGCAAGCAGCAAAATCGCTTAAGCGATTTTCATCCTTAAAATCGCTTAAGCGATTTTCGGGCGCCGAAGACCCCGATTTCGGGAGCCAAAAAAGACCCCGCTAACCAATGGTTCCAGGCCTTGGGCGTCCCCTTAAAAGCATGTCAACATGTGCCCATTTGACCACAGGAAGACCTCTGATGGTTGTACAGGATCGCCTCAATAAAAAAATAATACACGCTTTAGCCATAATACCATATAATTTAGGAGCCATGTAATTTTATATAGCGACTATTGAGAATGTGCATCTCATTCAACGGCCAAGATGAGCTAAGATGGATGGCTAAGATTACGATCTAGGTCCTGTCATCCCATTGGCTGCCTAATTCTTGTGTTTTCCCGCCTGCTCTTTCCCGTCTGCCCTGTGCTCCAGCTATGGAGCCATGTTTCGTATCTGCTCTAGCTATAGCGATGGCGCTGCACTGCACTGCACTTAGGCCAAAACATGGTCCGGTGAAGCATGAAGACACGTGCCTTAAGACCCAGTGAAGCATGAAGGTTAATTCATGGGACTTACCCTGTTTCAGCGATGGCTACAGCGATGGAAAATCCGATAGTCATTTTAATTTATTTAGAATTAGCAAAATGCACAGTCGAATGCTCTTTTAGCAAACGACATAGCACATTTGTGCGCTTGGTGGCTAATTCGTAGTCGTATATGAGACCTTTGGTGTCCAAATAACCGCCTGTTGGAGATGTCGGCTCCATGCCAACATGATTATGATGATACACAGCTGTTCGATGCAGAAAAGTGGAAACCGGAATGGTTGTAGCGGCTTAAAATCATTTCTGATATGCTTAGAGCCCATTTGCAATGATATTTCTGTTGTTGGCTGGTACAGCTACTTAGAACCTCGATTCTAGTCTCATATGCAATGGCTTATTGGATTTTCAATACTCTGATACTGCTTCTGGTATTCTAGGGCTATGAAATATTTGTCAGGAGATGATGTGGTAAGTATGAATTTTGCTTTTATTACAGATTTCATGAAATCACCAGCTTATGCTATTTGAACTATGACAGAGACTTGATTTGAAAGGTAAAAAAGCCTTGACCCCAGTTTGATCAACCTGAATCCAGAGCTAGAGGTAAGAAGAACAGCTATATATTGGTAAAAATTTAGGGTCTGTGGATTGACATCTTAATTTGCAAACAATTTGTTTATTTGAGAGACAACAAGCTATTAGACTTGAGTGGGATTGAGATTTTAAAACGGGTTAAGGTGAGATAAGTTTCTTATCAGTTTGTGATTTATCTTTGCTCATGAAAACAAGTTCATTACAAAGGAAACTGAAGTTGTGATTATTGTGCAGGGAATCGTTCCTACCTAATATGGCATTGCAAAATCGTGTAATGCCCTAATCTGTCAGATAGGTCTGATACAGGGTCCAAGAAGCCCATGAAGCAAGGCATTATGCCTTTAAATCTAGGCCATGGCTCTGTTGGTTATAGCAGCAGATAGTAGTAGAGCAAGAGAGCTGCCCTTGTTGGTGAATCTATAATGGAGGTATATACAGCAAGAATATCTTATTTTCTTGTTGGCATTAAGTTCTGGATCTTGGTTGTAATGCTTGTTTGCTTCTGGTATTCAACGTCCACTTCTCTGAGGTACTTCAATGCAAGAGGTTGGTGCAGTTGAGAAAATGGCCAGGCATTTCGATTTGTTTAATTAGACTTGCAACATTGTATTTGGCGAAAGGCACAAAGACTAAACAGATCAATAGATGCTTCTGCCTTGTTCCAACATCAGAGAAACTGGTGGCCATCTCTAAATAATATAAAGGTAATTTTTCCCCTTTATTTCTTGCAAGCTAAACTTTGAATGTGAAACTGACCATTTCCCCTGTTTTGAGCAGAGTTTGAGGTGAACCTCCTAATCAAGCGTGTAAAGATAATGCCATGCTACTCCCCTTCTCGACTTTTCAAATAATCTGGCTGAAACTTGTGAGCAGAACTGTTTAAACAGATACCATGAATGTCTAATGTTTTGAGCATGAAGAAAAATGTTTTAAACCTTAATGTTTGAACCTTAAATATTTTGCACATTGAAATAAAATTAATTTGATGTTTTGAACCTTCAGTAAAAGTTAATGTTAGAATGTGGATTGCAATTTAATAATATGCTTTATGGACTTGTTTGGGTTCAATTCCCAAAAGGCTATCTTAAAAGAAAACAAGAACAAGAAAAATACAAAAGAAAACAAAAACAAGAAAAATATGCTTTTGTTATCTAAAAAGGATGCCACGTGTCGATATCTAATTTGTAATGCTTTTTTATTTTAGAATATGCATGAAAACCACCTGTAAATATTCTTTAGGACTTCAATGGTGAGCCCCCGATTTATGGCTCATTTATCTTTATTATTCATTCTCATCCATTGATATGGGGAATATTACATATTATATTCCAAATGGAGACACCACAACCGTCAGTTGACCCCTTGATGGGGTCAAACTGACATTTCCATGTCAGCAGATGATTTCGTCCCAATGGTTCACAATCCCAATGGTTCACAAGTCAGCTATGCAGTCAAACGGATTAAAAAAAAATACAAGGGCATTTCCAAGCTCCAGCTTTGGTGGCCTAACAACAAAGTGTAAATTGGGGCTATTTACAAAATTTTCATGGTGTAAATACATATAAAATACATATATGTTAGCATGAAGAGTGTAAATTTATATACGTTATTTTTTCGTATATATTCTTTATGCATAAGATGTCTTAGACTTCCACTGCATATTTACTTGAGTTGAAGTTGTTTCTGGTGATTTTTATATATACCATTGTGTTAGTATTTTTAGCGCAACAGCCTAACCTCGAGTGGCCCATTATCTCGAAGCCTAGCCTATCCACGTGTCTAAAAATTTGACATTGACACGCAACATGCCGTCGGATTTTGATCTAGTGAAAGCTACGGCTGAGAAAAATAAGCCAGGGATGCCGCTGGGAACGTCGCGTCTCTTCTTTTCTTGTTCCGTTGCTTCTCACCCTAACTACGTGCCTTTGCTTCTCTTGTAGCGTCCAATCCTTCCTCCTTGGTTTAACCTTGTAAAAGCATCAAATTCGTTTCTGTTTAGGCTGTGCCTCTGCCATTTCTTGAAGGCACTAGATATGTTTTTTAGCGTGGGTGGCGATTTTTCTTATTATTATGGGCCCTAATTCGTTTGTTGGCTGCGTCGGGTTAATCCTAGCCTTTTTGTTCTGCGGCTTCAATGGCACCAAAGTCTGGTTGCCACTCTTTGTTTTCTTTTTCCTTTTATCGATCTATTCGTAGATCATCGTGCAGATCGGCTAAGTCCACCATCCATCACAAAGGTATGCTCTATTGGAGCTCGCAAATGCCTCTATGAGCTCTATCGATTTGGCCTTTTTTGTAGAATGCCATGCTTTCTTTTTTCTTAGAGTGATCTTTCATATGTCTGGCTCCCACCCAGATCTAATCTATCTGATATTTCTTGCAAGGGATCATCTGGGAATTTCGAGAAACATGAGCTGCCACCACAACTATCGAATCGATGCGGTAAGCATTTCAATCTAGTTTATTTAGATTTTTGGAGCTAGAGATTCCTACTGTAGACATTGCTGAACATATAGATGGTGGGTTCTGGTCATCTAGATGGTGGGTTCTGGTCTAGCCATTTTGGGCCTAGCCATTTGGCTTTTGTCATTCTCAAAAAACATGTGAACTTCGGACAAGCAATAATATCCTTATAAAATCACATTTGTACTCCATGTTCAGGCCACATAAAGTTGTCGCAAGTCAATTGTGTTGAACTATCTGATTTATCCCATAGAGAAGCAAAGTTAAGTTATTCAAACAAGGATGAATCCCATTCGAGGTTGGCAGCTGTCAATTCTGCTGCATTTTACTACCTTTCTCAGCCGTCTTAAGTGAAGTCTTTTCTAACCTTATGCTTGATGCATTGTGTGTTTAAATATTATTTCAAGCAGCTCAGAAGACATTGTAAATTCTGCTGGAATGATGAATGCAGCGTCAACAATTTGCACTGATCATCTTGAATACGGGGAAAGTCTCTACATTTCTTGCATCAGGTCAGTAGCCCATCCTGATGATCATATAGCACACTAGTTTCATTAAAGCACGGAAAAGAAGACCCTTAGATGGTATATCTGGAAAATAAGCTTGGGACATAGCATTTTTCAAGAATATTTAGTAGGCCTAAACTTTGGCAAGTCTTGCATGAGCTGCATTTCTGATGCGCAAAGATTGCATGGTTGCATGGCGAAATGTCTGACCCTTGAATGGAATATCTTCAGAAAACTACTATAGGGCCAGCAGATGCTTCTGGCATGTGATGGTATTAAACATCTTGGAAACAGAGAGTATCTTGGGAAAGTATGAAATGCTTAAAGTCTACAAGGTAGCAAGAGACTCTTTTCTGACCTTAGCCTTCTCCACAATAAGTATAAAAATGTGGTTCATGTAAGAAGTTCCTATTTGTTTGAGCAGCATGATGTCTGTATCTCAAGTTCGGAGCACCTTATAGTCCTGCTATGACATGTTTGAACATGGTGGGATAATAGTCGTTAGGTTTCTTGAGCCTCAAAGATTAATTCAATGATAATGGGCAGATCATGTGACGAAGCCAGATCATGGTATCTTATTCGACATGTCTGTAAGTAATGGAAGAAACATATGAGAGATGCAAAGAGTCTGGATTTCTTCCATCAGGATAGGAGAGCCATGATTATATAGCCCAGAGTCTTCCGTCATAGCTCTCTTTATGTGGTGAGCATGTGCAATTGGCAGCTGCTGGCCATTTATCTCGGCCATTCTAAACGCTTTCAGTATCTGTTATTTCCAACAGCAACAATGTCATTAGCCATACCTTGTCCTGCTGTCAGGTGATCATTCATAAATATGATTGGTTGGTGCACTATGGCAAGTAGGGATAGCTTGAGCAAAGACTGGTTGTCTCTTGTTTCTGCTTGAAATCTGCTAGCACAACACCTTACCCGATTTGGAAGACTTGGCATGGCATCAAACAGATTCATTATGACAAAGCACAAGCTTGGTCTATAATGATATAACTTTGTCAGGCAGGTAGGAAGTAGCATGCCGCCCTATTTACACAATGTATTGAGTAATCATGGCCGTCATTACAAAATAAATTTGCAATTCCGTCTTTTTTTATTGGCATTGCACCTGGCAGCTTCAATAAAAAAGAGAATCCAGTGCTTTTCTGATTCCTGATTGCCTTTGTAGTATCTATATATTGAATCACTTCTTCTCCTCCATAATGCTTTTGAAGTGATCTCTGTCGTTAAAAACGTCCATAAAGGTTCCCTGGGTCTGGTCTGATCTGAACGTGCCATTTTATGCAGCTATATTTAAGGAGGTTAGTCTCTATTCCAATTTTTTGGGGAGCTTGTCAAAAACAATGACATGCCGTTCCATGTAGCCTTGCCCACTTGCTTAAATCCATTTTGATTGAAATGTGTCATTTGTTAAGTGATAATTGAACTATTCTTGTATGTGGGAGTCTCTTTAATGATCTAGTCAGTAGGCATTATAGAACTAGGTATTATAGAACATAATGGGTATCTGGTTATGATCGTATTGCTGCCATTCTCTTAACTAAGATATGTGGTACTTTTTAGATGCTGGAAGGTGGGCATGATACCAAGCACCCAACATGAGTTGGCCGTGTCAGGTTTGTTAGCAGCTTGCATTGTTGTGTTTGCACCTATTGCTATGGCAGGATGGCATCTTGCTCGCAATCGTGTTCGTTTTGTTAGTGCCATGCTCTTTATTTCTCTTGCAATGTTTGTGCGCCTCATGCCATATACCCATTTTATTTCTGGCATTTTTGCGTCATTACATTCTGCATGGCCATCATATGGACCGCTATATGAAGATTCCTCCCAATTGCCCCCCAAAATTTGCCTCAAGTACTTACATAAAGTACACTGGGACACCAATAGTTCATGTACAAATCAGACTATGAAAGAACGGACATGGAAAGAGGATGTCTCAATTATTTATAAATTTCAGAAACTAGACACAGCTGGAGCCTTGAGCTTCCTTGCAGGTTCTCACATTCTAGTAGCAGGGGATTCTGAGGCTCCTCTCTTCCTTGTTTCTATATTGGAAAGAGGAAGTAGAGACATTGAAGACTAAGCTGTTTAAATACCACAATAATTATGAACACATGATTGTAATCACACATGATTGATGAACATGGAATACGAATAGAATTCATTTGGGCTCCTTATGTTGACAATACAAGTGTGAAAAGGAGATTGGATTTGGTATTTATTTGCAATAAGATACTCCAATTCAAATATAGACACAACCGCAAACTCCACACAAAGACTACATATGACATCAGTCAATATGGAAGCAAAACGTCTTAATATCCCCAGAAAATGAAGTAACCTTGTCATAAAGAAGAAAATGAAGTAACCTTGTCATAAAGAACTTTAGTTCTGGTCATAGTTATCAAATACCTCAAGCCACATTGTTAATGCTATTCTCTAGCCTACACAACTTTGCTCAAGGATTGGCAAAAACATAGCTCTACATAGTAAGGATGTCTTTTAGCACAGTCGATATTACTGACAATAATTGTCATAAATCCTTCTACAAAGTTGATTACAAAGGTAGATCATGTTGCATTATGAAAAATGCTTGTATTTTTCACAGCATATACAACTGCCAGTTGATCCATTTAGCCAAGCCCTTTTATGTAGTTTATGAAGTTTTTCCATCCTCCCATCCCTTAACAACAGACCATCAAGTATACGGCAATAAAGGTGATAAGAGCAATAACAAACATCTACAATTCATGAAACTAACTTTACAAGATAAATATGATTTAATAGAATAGCATCGCTGATAATTTGGCCTTGCCTTTGGACAAGTTAAATTGAAATATAGCTAATACCTTGTCTCCTACACACTTTCTTAATGAGAAATTGAATCCAAGTTTAGAACTGCCCAAGCCTTCTGTTGCGCCTCTTTGCTAGTTTTTCATTTTAAACCCATGCACATCTTTGAGAAATGCTACCCTTGATAATTGTATGAATTGAATATCGAGAGCAATATGTTGTATACGATTTGATAAGTCTCATATAGTCATCCTGTGCACTCTATAAAGAATATATTTGAGTTTTGTGCTAGTACAGCTTGTTTTTGCGCGTCTATATAACATTGTTTCAACGATCTTTTATCTCTTGCATCCAAGGGTCAGTGCAGTGATTCCGTCTCAACAAAGAAACATCTTGCCACTCAAATCCATCTTGCCACTCAAGCTCATTCTCAAAATGTTGATTCTCTTCAATCCAATCCAATATGCATCCCATGTGCTCTTTATTTGATATGTGACTTGACAATAACTGCCCATTGAAGTAATGATGGACAAGGACACAGCTTTCTTTTTCCCATCAACTCTTAAACTTTCTTGCAGACATTTAACTTCCTTTTTCTTTTAACCATTATGACAACCTGATTGAGCATTATTTTTGCAAAGAGGAATTAAAGGAGATACAATTCTCAACTCTTGCAAGGTCTCTGAAATAATTTGTAAGGTGAATATTTTTGAAAATTCGAGAGCCTCCAAATTTTCATCTTCCTTTGCCTTTTTGCTTGCCTTTCCTCTTTGATTTATATGTCTCCTTGCCTTTTGGCTCTTTAAGTTTTGAAGTGCTGACATTTACATCCAGGTATCATGCCCCCCAATTTCATGCATTTTATTAAGAAGACGAGTCTGTCCTTCATTATTCCCCTTCATCAGTCTCATGGCCTGCATCTCTTGAGCTTCTTCAAAATCCATGGTTTTTTTCATACCTTGATTATCCATACCACCACCGTCATTAATGTCTGCCATTCGTGTTTAAATCACTCTTTTTTTTTTTTTTGGAATGCCGCTTGGGCTCCTCCAAGAACTTGTAAACAAGGTGTGTTGCAGTTTTTCTCGCCTGTACCATGCCACCAATATGCTGTAAAGTATTCATTAGCATAATATTTATGCATACCTTATATGTTTTAAAACATACCTTGGCACTTATGTCTGCAGCAATGGAAACTAAAACAAAGCAATAGAAATGAAACATAGACAAAGCATTCTTATGTCTGTGGCAATAGACAAAGCAATAGAACTGAAACATTGTATAAAATAGAGTTTAAAGACATAGTAGAAGACAAAGTTTGAGGATTTGATACATATCTTTCAACAAATAACAATACCTTCAACAAATAGCAATATATGTACAACAATTACAAGGAGCGCATATCTCATTTAGAATATGCTCTGTTCTGAACTAGTATGCTCTGTTGTAGAACTATTATAGAAGCTCCCTTTTTTTTTCTCCCCTTTCTTTTCTGCATATATCTGGCCTGGCTTTGTAGTCCCTTTTTTATAGATACATCGTCACCTTCTATATGCTTTCTTCCGGGGATTTGTTATAGCAATCTTTCAGAAGTATTTTGCAAGAAAAAAAACATTTCTTTCAACAGAAACGAATCAGTGGCCCGCCTGCTAATCAATCATTACGATAAAGATCGACATGCAGAGGCATTCTAAGCAGATGAATAAGCAGAGGCATTCTAACCCAGTAATGCACATTTTTAAAATCTATTTTAAAATGTTACTTACCCTAAAAGACGCAGTCGCCAAAGGGCAGTCGGCGCCGACTGGCTGTCTCCAGCAGATGGATTTCTAAGCAGATGCCATTTGTTGCTGGTGGATAACCTAAATGGCAAGGCATTCTAAACTAGTCGGCGCCGACCCAGTCTATTTCAGAATGTTACTCACCTTACAAACGCAATCGCGACTTCAGTCGGCGCCGACTGGCCATCTCCAGCAGCCCAAACTTGTGTTCAACTGTTTCTGTTCGATCTTGTATTCAACTGTTTCCTTCCACCTGTTCCTTCGACGAACAAAGTCAATTGTTACGACAAAACTGAAATATTACTTTTATGGTTTTTTATCTATCGAAATACTTTTGCTTCTTCTTTATATTGAACAAAATATAAATATGTGGCGGTTAATCTTACCATCAAGCGTAGTGTAGATCCAATGCATCCACTATGGAGCCATACACCCAATAATGAAAAGTGATATTTTGGTCTTGTTAGGGCATCAAAGTTTTTTTTATTTCATTTTTATTTCTCAAAATTCCCAAAGTTAAGACTATGTTCCCAAAGTTATGTCCCAAAGTTAAGACTTTATTCCCGCAACATTTGTTCTAGGATTGAGACAAGCCTTGCTAGAAAAATCTTGTTTGAATTACCCAATCGTCAAGGGCAGAAGCTAGCATGGAGGGTATGCACCAAAATCTAGATCTTGACATGTGGACAACTTACAGCTATACAAATACTCCTTCATTGGATGGCATGGTAAGGCTTGCATATTGTGGTGGCCACTTACAATGTCAGAATCTCTGTTGTGATTACTTTCTTAGTCAAGGTGATTACAATTCCCTACAATGGAGAGGCTCCATTCATGTCAAGCTAGATGTTGGTCCGATAGGTGATGAGCATGTCTCGGTTACTTGTGCATATTGCAAAGAACAACCATATTGTATTGAGTTGTGTGATGCAATGATATATTATTGTCTTCCACAGTGCATTTTGGACACTAGACTAGTCATACACAACGGTGCCCATTCCCATGCAATCGAGCAAGCGCTTTCTTGAATGGAAATAAAAGAGCGGAAGAATGCAGTTGACACCACTCCTACATTTGTTCACACAAGACCTAGAAAACTGCAAAATAATTTGGCCATGGATGAAATATGTTAAAAAATAATGATGGAAGTAGACATTGAAAATATGAGTAAAATAACTTCGCAAACTTGTTGGCCCCCTTCCCCCTCTTCCCGGGGACCTATCCACAGTCCCATATATCAAGCAAGACGAGAGGTACTTCTTCAAAAAGGTGCTTATAACTTGAAAGGATTACATAGAACTTTGCATGATCCTACCACTGTGAGTAGGCAAACGAATTGAATCTTGAAAAGAGCAAAGGCATAAGAGTTGTTAAAATGTCCATAAATGTGGTATAGCCAAAACAACATGTTGACTTTGTCTTGGAGAGGAAGAAGAACACATATACTATAAGGATAACAAAAGAAGTCTACGTGCACCTGTCCTGACTTTCAAAGCAAGGCATCGAGCAAACAATTACACTCCTTTTAAGCGCATGTTCTACGCCATTGTGAGGATACTAGGCATCCAGCAACTGATTTAACCTTGATTTAGTCGATCCTCTCTAAAGATCCTTTAGAGAAACTACTCCATTAGTATTGCATCATGGGACCTCATTCCGTTTTGTTTAAGACAATTTACTTTCAACTTTGACGATGTCAATCACAAGCCAGTATATTAGCTTTATGGCGCAATCTATGTTCCTTTTCATTTACCATCTTATATTAATACAGCTTTCTTAAACAGGTTACAATTGTGCTTTATTTTGTTACTATGGAAAAAAAGACCAAAGTGCCCATGAAAAAAAAGACCCTATATAAATTTACACTCAACCGTAATCAATCTGAAGAATTAAACGGAATGAGTACCCAGAAACTGTCAGTCTGTATAGAAGAAGGTTATGATCGAGACATATGCTTAAACATTCCAGCTTTGGATTCAACTGGTTTCCTGGCAGGAACAAGAACATAGGTCGTGCTCCCACATGTAAAAACTAATATTTAGATGCTAGATTTATGAACAAAAATCACCGACTTGGCAATGCTTTAACATGCTTACAGTGGTAAAGTGAATTTTATGAATCTACAATGAAGTCTGAGGCAACCCATCATTAACAAATGGATGCCTAACATGTTGGAGCTAGTCTTGGCAAATGTGGATGGCAGCCTCAATGGAGTTTGCTGCATCTAAAGCATTTGAAGGGAAGGTTTCAGATTCAAGGTCCCTGAGCACGGTTTTCCCCAGACTAAGTCTTGCATTATGTAAACCAAGAAATGTAAATGACCCAAACATTTGTCACAACTTTTTGCATATGCACTATATTAACAAGCACTATAGTGATAAGATGTAAATCAACACCATACCACTGAACAGCTTTGAAATTGTTGATAGAAATAAATTGCTGATCATCCTTTGTCAAATCGTACTGAGAAGTTATAGGGTTCCACATCCTTCTTCATCTCAGCCATAGATGTAGCTCCATCTATTCATTTACAGGTTCTAAATACAGGAGACGATGAGAAAACTAGCAAGAACCGTAAAAATCTAAGAAGTCCTGGATTTACCTGATTTTGAATGATGGGTTTTGTAGCTGTGCGAACGTGCATTGGGATTTAACGCATCATCCTTAGGCCTTATATTGCCGGACTTGGTTGGACCACCTCCTATTAGATCTCCAAGTTTCGCATCCTTCTTCATCTCAACAGACAAAATCTTAGCCATCTATTTGTGCATTCTGTTAATGCCTCTTTCAAGGAATACCCTAAATTCCCAGCTCGAGACTTGCATGCGCAGAAAAAAGGCCCACAAATATAAGCATAGATCAATATTAAAATAGAGGGATGCAAACCATTAATAGATGAGGAAAAAATAGTGGCCAATAAAGGGTGCACTCTAGAAATACTATTTAGTACACCCGCACAAATACATCAACCAAATCATAGCAAAACCATTTAAAAAAACGTATAAAAACTAGAAACGTGTGCCCGGCGATGCCGGGCATTAGTCGTAGATGTGTGATAGTCTAATGATGCAGATTTATTTTTAAGTAGATCAAGTGGTGTATCTAAAATAATCAAAGGGGATGAAATACGCAATGCTTAGCGAAGTTTGCGAAGAAACAAAACATACCTTCCATATCCTCTATAGACCTCTTTCACTCACCTATTGTGATCGCAGCGATGGCCCTACATATGTATGGACCTCCCTCAAAGTGAAGTTGCTATTGTTTGGGAACTGAAATACCTCCCCATTCATATCAGAGCATCCGTTGGTGTTTTATATCTTAGGACTCTCTCGTTAATTGATTAGTAGTTATGATATTCTATCTAGAGACACAAACACTAATTCCAAACCAAAAACCAAAGCCCATAAGGCTTAACCCTAAATCTATAGTGTGATGATATGTTACATCCTCTACATTCTATAGAATTCATGATAAAATAAATCCTCGTAACCTAAACCTATAAATTCTAAAATTTAAGGGCTACCCACAACCTTAAATGTGGGATCGAATACATTTGACATGTAATCTAAAAAATAAAAAAACCAAGGTCTTTCGAGTTGCCACTTCTGTTAACATTCAAAACACAATCCATTGTGGATGAATGATTAATAGCATGTTGACATATGTAGTCATGTCGTATAATTTCTCATTAATTTTCTAACTCAATTGTCCATCTCCGTAGCATATATTCCCGTTTAAATCCTAATTATATAAAGAGATTTCGGACCAATAATAATAATACATGGTTTTGAACATTATGCACTCTAACGATAACATTGGTTTTGAACATTCCCATGAATAAGCATAAGAAAGCTAACCAAAAAAACTCTTGCTAGTAATTAATTGACCAGGTATTGCAAGGAATGAACATTCTAATAAAATTGTTAAGTGTTGATATTGACTTTATATATAGGGTAAAACAAAGTTGAAATTGTTATTTTGATAAAACTACTTAGAGCTTCCATGTTACATGGTTAGTTGCTTTCTCCATAACGTAGCAAGCAATGAAGGCTGCAACTTCAGTGCAAAATCTAGATATTTTTTTATTATTAAAAAAGAGATACCCTTGGATATTTAGGAGAGACATAATTCAAAAGATAAAAGTTTTCTGGACATAGCACGTACTTTTGCATGCCAAATAAAAATATACCTAGCCAAGAAACATATAAACTTAAAGCCTGCAAATGCCAAATGGGATTATTAGTAGTTGCATCCCAACTGACATCAGAAATAAATGCCTCTCAACCTTAGAGAAATACTCTATGAACAATAATCTCCTCAATGGAATCGACCTGAGTTATTTAGTTCCGTACTCGACGGAAATAAATTGCTCGCATGTGTTATCCAAGTTGGAAAATTTTGGCCCTCCTGTACGAACATCTTAGCTATGTGGCTGATGCTTTCAAAAATCCATGGTCGTAAAGACTATCCCTGGAAGGTAAGTAGATCTGCAAAAAATGTGGGCTATGTATACAGAAAGGTCCCATGTTGATCTGCCTGACCATTTATGTCTTTACCTCTTAGGAATATCAAATGATGTCAGTCATAGAACTACAACAGCATGCTACATTTCTAGATACAAAAGTTCAAATCTTCACTTCATCCCACAACATAAGTTACCTATAAATGTTCAAGAAATGCCAGACCTTGCCTTACCATAATCTGTACAAATGTTTTTTCAGCTAACTAAATTCAGCATCACAAGCTCATAATTGTAATATGAAGACACGTTCATACCCTGGTCATCAAGTCACATCTTCCATTATTGCATTATTGTAAATGATTTTATGTTATCATTATGTGCAGTGAACTGCCAGATTATATGTTGCATAACTTCAGATAGGTAATACATTGCGAAAATTAAGCTACATGTGACAGACATCCTTTAGCTCCTTCACATTCAAATTCATGATAAGACATCAACTGCACCACAACCAAGTTACTCTTGGAACCACGTGTACGAATCAAAGCAAGTTTGACACAGATCTTACAAACTCATATGATGGTACTCTGACTCGTTAAGCTAGTTCTTACTGAATGTCAGTGACATCAAGATAAGAATTAACTCACTGCATTTGCAGGATGCTCCTAACTACAGAAGTTCATGAAAACCTTTATCTTTAGCTTAGCATTATCTATCGCATAATGATTACCATACCTGGAATGGTCTATGGTCCTGGAATGGTCCCCTGCATTGAAGGAGAAAAAGGTTCTCTGTGATCATTTCAAATGCTACGTAGATTTTGGTCTCTCTCCAGCAATGTCATTTGGACATCATGTGTTAAAAGAGAAAATACGAAAGATTATATATGACTGCTCAACATTGAGCAGGAGACTGGCAAACATCCCATCCATGCACCGTCCTTTAACAATAGGAAAAATAAAGAACAATAAAACTCTAAAAAAATGATAGCCTGTAGTGCTAGAAGATGAACCAAAACTGCTGGAAGATGAGCCAATTATGCTTTTATAGTCACTTGCTTAATTGCATTGACATTGCAAAATCTTGTGCAGAACCAAAAATAAACCCAGAGCAAGAAAATGTACCAATTCAATCTAGTATCTTTATCCAATGCATCCTTATCATGTCTACTATATCCCACAATGGAATAAGGGTCATAAAGCTAAGACGAATTTGAGAGTAAACTTAGTTTTGGAGAAAATCACATGTCTAGCAGTGCATCTAGAATGCATGATAATGAATTCTTCATTTTAAAACATGCAAATAACATCACAAACCAGCTGTGCCTATTGTAACAGACCTATTGTTACTTGTAAAGTCTGCAAAACGCAGATCAGAAAAAGAAAAACAGCATACTGAAGCTTCTTTGCCTGCAAGAAAAGTAAGTTCAGGCCGATTTCAAAAAAGAAAACCTTAAACCCAAACGAATCTGCTCACTTGCATTTTAGCAAGACTTAAAGCAGAAGCAAAGACTTAAAGCAGACTTACCTTCCAAAATGGCTCCAGAATCAACAGAAGCACAACTCCAGAAGCTTGAATCATGAGCAAGCTTCTTTGTTTGCATGAAGAGTAATTTCATGCCGATTTTAGAAGAGTAACTTCAACCGAGCACAAAATAATTCTGCTTTAGTTAGCAAGCTTTGGCCAAAGTGAGGCGCCCAATGGTGTGTTCTACCTGGTGTTTCTCAGATGCCTTTTAAAAACCACGTTCTTCCAAAAACAATCCGTAGGCAAGAGAAGAACACTGAAAATTGTCCTGAAACAAAACTATAATCATTAGTTTCAAGAAGAGCCTAATGGAAGAGTCGAATGCGGTTTTGTACTCACCTTTCCAAGATCGGATTAGCTGAGACGCCTGATGGTGAAGCCCAAAATGAGGTGCCAAAATGCAAAGAAGATAATAACTCACACTAACTATCTTATATCCAACAACTACAACATAAGATAAAGTATACCCTGTAAAATCTATACAAAGCTCAAAGCTCTTGTTATGGGTATGAAAAAATCTGGTATAAAATATGGTAAACAAACAATTGTTAAATTCAAGGGCACTTCTAGAATATGCCCAGTGCATGCACCTAATCTATCATTATATAATCTGTGAAGTAGCAGTACCTGACACCTAAATAATGAAGCCATAATACTCGGTCCAACCTCCTTGATCCAACCATTGCGCTACATTCAAGTTCTTCCTCTGCAGATCAAGAACAATAAATAGCAAGAAGAATTTCATCAATATCTGACCATGTTCTATCTTGAGCAAACTGCAAATCAAATTAGAATCTTGAGAGGAATAGCAAATTTAGAAGATAGGGAACAAAAATAGAGGGGAGAAGTAGCTTATTCATAAATTTTGTTGCTAATCCATATAATGATACATGAAACAAAACTCTAGCCTTAAGCTCTGTCTTCACGTAAACATATACACAGATTTGAAAATGTTGTTAATGATTCTTGGTTCTTGTTACAATAGCTGAAAACTGGCATGATTCTAAAAAGTTTATTCAGGCTGACACGCATTCACATTTATGGAATGCCTCATGCAGCAACAAAAAAGCGTATGGACTCTCGTGTTGCACCACTCTAGCTCCTATGATGTTGTCAATTGCATGGTGGGCAATCGCATTACCAGTTCAAAATGCAACTCCTATTCATAGCTGCTGAATTAACAATCTAAAGCAATACCATCCCAAAATAAAAGAGAAGATAACACAAAACATGCATATCTTGAAGGCATACTTAAATAAGCTCGAAGCTGAGACTTGGAGATAAAAGAAGTCCTTGTTGGTACTCAACCATTACAATGATTAGATATGCTTAGACATATCTACCCTGGGCATGATAACGAAAACAATGAATTCATTTGTATATCGCATATTTCCAATATCAACAATGCACACTAAAGAACAAAGTACATTAATAATGCAAATGCGAAAAGATGAATTATTACCTTTGTTGGTCAGATTCAGATTCTGGCAAATAGTAGGCTGCCCATCATTAGATTGGGATCGCAAAGATGGATGTTATTTGCTCAAACTATTTTAAAAAAATGGTAATCCAACCAAAGATTCTTGCAAGAAAAAAACTTGAAGATATATAATTCCATAAACAAAGAGGGAGAAAAAGAGGTGCAGAAGGTTGAACCTCGCCCCGCCACTCTAGATCATGAATAATAAGAATCCAAGCTGGAAAAGCTGATCAAAGGCCAGAAAGAATTTGTAGGTTTTTATCCCGCTGCATGTTTGAGCACCATCACTTGCAATAAAATCAAATCGTAAGATTGTGCTTAATCCAAGAAAAAGCTGCATAATAGCATATGCATTGAAAGAAGGGAATCATTAGCAGAATCATGCCATGCAAGAATAGGTCACTCTGAACCAAGTAGACTTTAGAAGCCAATATACTTCCATCCGATCGCCTAAAAGACTTTGCACGATTTGCTATTTTCAGGCTTACACTATCTTCATTCAAAACCTACATAAAAGTTTGGCACAGAACTGTACAAAAGAAAGGATTTGTTGTTGTATAGCACTACCTTAATCCCCATATAAATTGATTGCATCTTCTGTCTAGTAGCAGAATAAGTTTGCCATCAGCTGCAGTTGCAAATTGACCACTGCCTAAAAGTTTAGTATTATGAGTCAAGAAATCAACAAATGCAAATAGCTCTCAAGTATAAAGATTGAAACCACTCATTTCTTGCACATTTTTAATTGAAAATACTTCTGAAAATCGTGTACTTCCAAGAAAAATATTAGGTGCAAGAAATGATCTTTTAATAGCTCCTAGAAGAATATTATAGAGAAATATTTATAGCACAGATGTATAGAGAACACTTGGAGCAGACTTGATAGCGAATTTTGTTTCACTTCAATGGTAGTCAGCGCTCAAAATCTGGCCCAAAAAAAATACCCGTGATGGTCAGTAGCAAGTCCATTGTAAAAAGAGATAACAGAAATGAAAGAATAAGACCAACATTGTTAAAGGATCATAAGTTTCAGTGTGAACGGATCCGCATTCTACATGCCAACAAAATCTCACAAAAACCTATCTTCTGCTCTCAAGCACTGTGAAGAAAAGAAAGAAGAATGTGAGAAGGATTTGCCGCTACAAAGCCATAAACCTCACAAAAGCTACCTTCTGCTCTCCAGCCCAGATGCAGGGGCATCACCTGCTGCAAAGAAAAGAAAGAAGGATTTGAGGAGTATCTGCCGAGAGCTCTACAAAGCCATTCGATCTTTAATTCGGAAGGCCGAGGAAGAAAGACGCAGAACGAAGGGAAAAATCGAGATGTAGAAGCCATAAAACTCCAGCGGCAATGTTTTTTTGAAAAAAAAAGAGCTATATCGCTAATGCGACCAAATATTCCCCCATGCGGGAGAGGGAACGCCGTATGCGGCGTTACATGCGGCGTTCCAGGCACGATTACCAACACCTTCACATTTTAAAAAAGAAGATTGGAAAAAACCCCTCTGTTATTATGCTAGATATTATTCTTCTCTTTTGAGAAGAAAGTAATTTGATTTGTATTATGTTGTCATGTTTAGATGGGTGGCACTACTCAGCTGGATCACTTTGTCCACCGGGTTTTTTATTCCTATCATAACATTGTATCATGTATTATTCTTGAGAGTTATTAATAAAGTTTGACGTCCTATATAATTAAAATAAAAAATAGTTATATTAACATATAAAACCCATGAGCATATCCAATTATACGTTTATCATGCTTTATGTCGAAGAGATTCCTGTACAAGTCTACTATTGCATTGCATGCATTAATAAATTCGATGTGCATCTTATTAGTCTCATAGGTAGTTGCTTTGTCTCATTAGTTTGTGAGATTAGGTCCACCATGTTATTTTTGCATGCCTTTTCGCCACACACACATCTAAAATAAATTATACTATGGACATTCTTATAGCATAAAATGGGATTTATATATTCGGCCCCCCATTTGTGACCCACCTGAATAACATGATGTCTAGGCCCCATGTCACTGAAGTACATGATTGGCAAAATGCCCTTAGCACTACTTGAAAGATATTGAAACAACACATAGATTATCATATCTATCTTGAACATAGAAAATGCTAATATAGAAAGACATTAAACTAATCCAAAACATATGTGTCTAGTTATAGGTAATTATAGGAGTCATCTTCTCTACATGATGGGACATAAAAGATGCTCCTTCAATTTGACCTAAACTCGATATTGATTACTAACGGAGTGAGCATGTGTTTTGTCACACAAAGTATTTGTTACTAGAAATGCATATGCATCATAGCAGGTGGCAACGTTCACGCATATGTCAATCTTAGCATTGTTAAGATTTTTTTGTGACCATCTGCTTCCATTTGATCTATTGCCTGCTTTATTACTGCACCATTGTTTTGGTAACTTCTTTCCAAATCCAAAGGACCTTCTCATCAGAGTATTAAGCCCAAGACCACAGATGAGAATGACATATCAAAAGAATATCTTCAATGGCAGATGAGAATGATGATTTCAATGCGAAGGATGTCTGCAACTCGTCCACTCAACATAATTAAGTTGAACATCCATTGATCAGGGTAAAGGTGCACAAAAAAAGAAGAGCTGAAATTTGAAGTAGATCACATTCTTTTATCTCATCCAAATAACATCATAGCCCTTACAAATGTCCCTGGATTGAGTAGTGTAAGCTCATCCTCAGTATTGATTTTTTTTTTCCATCGCCCATACATTTACCATAAATTTTAAATCACAATCTACAGTGCTAAACCATCTGTCACTATGTTTAGACAATCCATTATAATTGGAAAAGCACATGTTAAATCTTCTTTGTAGGGTCTTATCATTCATATGGCATGGATAGTTGACATAACACCCACTTCAACAATGGAGGAAATAGTCTCCATCCAGTAGAAGTGCTAAAATTAGGAAAATATAGGAATCTCTATGGAGTTCATTACTTCCACATACTGGGACACTTGTATCATGCAGCAGTTCACGACAGGCTGGAAGGCATTCCATGCAATGCAGAATAACTGTCACAGAGAAGAGCTTTACGACTGGTCACATCAGTCACACTTGTTCAGGGTATTAGTAGTTCTGATGCTTCTGTATGGAGTGGAAGTATATGGGCCAGTGCTATCACTTTCCACTTGGGAGGACTTGGAACGAGTACAGAAAGCCTTTCTGGTTCGAGCACTTCGAGTCAAGTCCACTATCCCATATCAAATTCTTTTGCAAGAGACCAAGTTTCTACCTCTTCAAAGAGCTTCTTTGGAACGTCACATTGCATACTGCCAGAAATCAGAAAGCATGAGAGACCTACGCCTTCCAAACCTCTACAAGAGGATGGGGGGTATAGTGTCAACCCTTGTGACAAGCCATAGGTCCAGTGACAACTTTGTGTCGAACGCTATTATCTTGACACAAAGTGTTTGTATTGTGTCAAAATTGTGTCTAGTGCATAGCGTCAAAAATTTCATCAAAAGAATGACCTCCTTTTTGTCAACTTTTTAGCGCAACTTAAGCAGGTTATTACAACAACTTTTGAACAATATTATAGCAAAGTTGTGGCAACCTTTTCTTAAGACTTATGACAAAATGTTATCCAAAATTTCATCTAATATTTTGACGGAATTTTGAGGAGCATTTGTCAATTTTATATTGCAATTTGAGGTGGTTGTTGTAACAAAATTTAAGCAATATTATAACTAAGTCACTACAACATTTGCCTAATACTTTTATACATCATTATAGATATAGTATTGCACCAAGGGATAGTACTTCGAAGAATCCAAGAATGATTTGGATACTCGAACAATAGTCAGTTGAAGGGGAAGATAATGGTGAAGGGTACTTGGCAACATGAAGGAGCAAAGTGATCAGGAAGATAATGCAATGCTCAACATCAAATGACGTATACCATAGTAGTTATAGCAATAAGATTGACAATGCTGATTAATCATATCACATATCAATTTGTTCACTTAGATCATGCTCAATGTCCTCCACCTCGTCATCATCTAGATATAGACGAAGAGCCAAACCACTAATTGCTTCAGAATGATCATGTACATGTCCCGCAATTTCTTCATCTTCAATATAATCCTCATCATGACCACGAATATGGATTGGCGAATTGAATGGAGATCGAAGCACATAAGTTGCTTCTTTATCAACTTCCTCTCTTTGTGAATGTGCCAACGATGATTCTAAAGGAACATGTTCATCAGTATCACCCTCAAGCAAATCTTCTCCCAAATATGCACTCTCCTCTTCAATGTTGATACCAATATCAGCCAGTTCTCGATCTTCTGCTTCATGCAACCATGAGTCATCATCAACATCATTAGCAATACCTATAACACCCTCACCACCACCACCACCACCACCACCAAAATCATCATCAGCAGCAACATCGACATGAATGCCGCCGCCGCCATCAAAATCATCATCAACCTCAGTATGAATATCATGAGAGAGCTCTTCCACGTTATTTTCATCTACGGATAAAGCAATTATGCATTGAGCCCGCGGTTGACAATGTACGACAATCCACCAGTTTGTGTCATTAGGATTCTCATGGATAAATATCTGCCCAACCTGACTTGGAAAGACAAAAGGTTCTTTCATCTCAGGCAATATCTTTGAAGAATCCACTTCTAGAAATCCTGATGGATGAGTCCTAACTGTCTTGCCACGACCTCTGTATACAACTTTGAACCATCGCGCCTTGAAAACATTTACATGAAAGCTACGATAATCCAACTCAATAATGTCTGTCAGGATTCCCATGTAATTGGCTACTCTCCAGAAGATTGTGATCCCCTGTTGCTAGATTGACTTTTTGTTCAAATTCGAAATGATACGAATCAAATGTAACCCTACGCTTATCCACATTGTTTATGCGAAAATGCTGCCCATATGCCCACATTGAAGTATAGAATCGCGCCTAGAACAAAATAATGATGATGAGTAATGTAGTATAAAAAGAATGAAACTTTGAATCAAAGATTTCTGATACCTTTCTACTACAACCAAGTGCAAGCTCATAATCATCATCTGGAATAACTTGACCACAATCTTTAGCTTCGTCCATACAAGCCAATAACCATGCATTATTCATTACATCTGGAATAGATTGTCTTGTTGATCGCTCTGTTGACCTTCTTCGTGCATCCTCCTTCGCAGTTTCATGCAAGTCCCTCCATGGTTGTAAACTTGCAGTATTATTAAGAACAAATGTGTTTACTGCAAGAAGCATATCATCACTCAGACTTCGTTCTACACCATTACCCTGTAATACTTCTGATGTAATTTCCTTGGGTTCTTCTTTCTCCCACAATTTTGGACCATCAGGATGGCAAGATGTGGTGGCATCGTTTAGATAAAATAGCGTTTCTTGTATAAGATGACCTTCAGCCATGCAACCCTCTGGTTTTGCCATTTGACGAACAAATGTTTGAGCACCTTCATGTAGCGCTCTAGAAAAAACATCCATCTACTAGGAGCAGGTCCTGCCAACCTTATCTCGTTTGGAATATGTATCAATAGATGTACCTGTGTATATAAGCACATTATTTGAACTTATAGTTGATAGAAGTAACATAATTGCATAAAATTTGTTTAGTAGTACCTGAAGGTAAAAAAAACTAGGGGGAAATTCCTTTTCAATGTCACAAGCAGTATAATCACTTTCTCCTCTACTTTTGATATCTCAGCCACTTCAATCTCTTTGGAAGAGACCCACCTTGCAAATTTACCCAATCGATATATAATGCTCCTTACTTGTGGAGTCAAGAAATCCCCTATAACACATGGAAGTATATGCTAGAAAATCCACGACGTATAAGTGCATATGTTAAAATATAATTTTTTCATAAGAAACTAGAGCATATAAATCAAAAGTATACCTGAAGAAACTTGTGCCAATCATGGGATTTTAATCCAATGAGACTGCCTTTTTTATTAAATGCCTTTCGCAAAGAGGCTCCATATCCAGTTGGTGTGCGTACCTTTGATATCCTTTTGTTTACCTCAAAAACTTGTTTTTTCCCTAGAACCCATGCACCTTGTTTCCATGTGAAGGTTTTCCTGCCTTTCTTCTTGATCGGCCAATATTTCTTTTTTATTTTTTGCTCTTTTAGATCCATCCTAGCAGCCAATGTTTCCCGTTCTCCTGTTATATGCTGCCAAAGAGAATGTGTCGACATTTTTGAAGATGTGCATGGGATCAAGTAAATGCACCAACTCCAAGTCACTCCAATAATCCAACCTATAGAATATGGATAACCTCTTCATTCCTGGCGGAAGATTTGCATTTGCATCTTCATAACTAGTCAAGTAATTCACATTGGGATTCATCTCCTTCCAAGCATCTAACCAATCCTTAGGTGTCCATCTCGTTGGCTTCGTGGTCTCATCGGATCCACGTGTAGGATGGTCCTCTGCCAAGTACTTTTTATGTCCAACATATATTTGCTTCTTCAGATGTTTTGACCTATAAGATGTTAAGCTAGTCCCACAAGAAGGACATCCATATGCACCACTTGTTTGTAGACCTACAATCTCAATAAAAGGTTAATTCAAATAACATCTAAGGTTTTTTACGATTTTGCATTATAGTACATCATACCTGAAACTTATGTAAAACCTGGATAGTCATGAAGAGTAAAGCATAACATCCCATGGAACGTAAAGTCATGTGGAGTTTTAGAAATGTCATACATATGTACTCCCTTCCATAGAATCTCAAGTTGTTCCACCAAAGGTTCTAAGAAGACATCCATGTTTTTTACTTTATATTTTCCTGCAATATCCCATTCCATACTTAATACAAGCAATAAAAACTAAGTTTTACATACACATATATACCTGGAATAATCAAAGTCAACATGATATGGCCAGGTTTTGTAGCCATCCATGGTGGAATGTTATAATTTATAATTGCCACAGGCCACACAGTATGAGAGGATGACATAGATCCCCATGGGCAAACACCATCAATCCCTAGCCCAAGTCTAACGTTGTGGGGTTCCAATGCAAATATAGGCCACTTTTCCTCTATCTGCTTCCACAAAGCCCCATCTGCAGGGGTTCTCATCTTTCCATCTCTACTACGATGTCGTGCATGATAGTCCATGAAATCTGCTAGTGTGGGCGATCGGAAAATATGTCGAAGTCAAGAGATTATAGGCATATGACGTAATACCTTTCGTGCCACTTTTGTCTTTCTGCCTTCCTCGTAGCACGCTTCCTTACACTTCGGACATGATTGATCATTTGCATAATCTTTACGAAATAGAATACAATCATTAACACATGCATGCACGACGTTATACTCTAGTCCAAATGAACGCAATAGCTCCCTAGCCTCCCTCCTAGATTTTGGAAGACAATGCCCATCTGGTAATATTCTATCAACTATAGAAAAGGCAAATAAGCATATAGAAATAAACTTCTATTAATGCTCCGATGACTTGCATTTACATACCTGAAAAGTTCAGAAACACTATTGTTGCTCCAACCAACTTTGTGTTGGAGATTGAGAATAAGCATGCAAGCAGCAACGCGAGAAACACGAGCGTTTGGAAACAGTGGTGTGCTTGCCTCATTGTGAAGATATGCTGCTTTCTCCCTGTGCAAGTTATCATCTCTGTTACTTGTATTCACGCCATCATCACTTTCGCCACCATTGGTTTGTTCATTTATCGGAAAGAAATTTGTGATGGTATCATGAATCACATCCTCACCCGCGAAAGCACTGTGTGAGCCAGCAGACACTTCATCTGAGGACTACATGGACCAAATAGAATACAATTAGATGTAAATAACAAAACAAGCAAACATATTAAAAAGATAATTCATAAATGGCAAAGGCAAATAATGGAACATAACCAAGGATTGAAGTTTTAAACAGTACAAAAAATATTTTGTTTACTATATATGCACTTACAATAGATAAAAAACTTATTGAACCCTGAATGAAAGCATTGCTCCCTAGAATAAAGCAACTCTATCGGATCAGTCTTGCATGATATTATAATGCTCTAGGTTATATTATTGATGACTCAATATTACCGACATGGTTTAGTATAAGAAATCATAGAAAACAACTCTAAACTCTATACTAGACGTTTCAAGCCCTATAAGTAGATGTATTTAAAGTTGTAAATTACATAATCATAGATAAGCTTTATTTGCTAAGTTTTAGACGTTCTTTTTCTTGCTTTCTTGTATCCACTATAATCATGTTACATTATTTCATATTTCAGGGATAACCTTCGTAGAAAGGTCCGCACCAACAATGCACCCAAACCAATGCATGTAGATGAAGAGAGTTGGAAAAGGTTTGTCGAACTTTGTGGGAAGACATATCAGCGCCAAATAGATGCAGCATCCAAACGCAAGAAGCAACAACGAGCTGGTTCAGGAGGGATCATGTCAATAAAGTCAAAATTTGTAAGTGATTTCCTAATTAGAGAATGGGAATTACCATGTAGTTAATGAAATATTTCATTCAATTCAATTAATCATCAAAGACATGAAATCAAGGTATTCATTTTTGTAATTAATGAAATATTATGCAGTTTCAAGATTGGGGGTCCATGCCTACAAATGATCTGATACAAGAAATAATTACAAAAGGGGGATATGAAGCCTTTAGGAAAAGGATGATTGCGAGGGGTTTGTGCCAAAAAAGGTAAGTTTATCTTTTTATGGGTTTAAATATATCAAAATTTTAAGAGCTGCATTTATATTATAGCATAAGGCATTGGACTATATAAGAGACTCAAGCCCAGGGATAATTTTCAAGACGAAATCCAAGAAGGAGATAGAAGTTATGAACAAACTAAGTGTATGTAGATTGTTATTTTATAGTCAATTTGAATTTACATTAATCTCACAGATGTATCTTATAAATGTAGAACACATGCTACATTGATAGCGAGTCTGATAAGGAAAAGGTATGAAGTGCCAAATTTGATTCATGTTATTCACCTTTGTTCAAATAGATCTAACATCTGATTTGTTAAATTAGGAAGAGGACAATGATGAAGCCAACCAAAATGAGGTCGAAGGCGATAGAAATGATCTTGAGAATGGAGAGGATTGAAGTTTGTTTTTTGCATTAATTTGAAATTTTAAGTTCTTTGTTTATGAAATTTAAAGTTCTTTATTGACTTTTGAGAAAGGAGGCAATGAAACTTGTCATTGCATATGACTAGTATCTCCTTGATGTATGAACTCCATATTTAATGAGAAAAGTTGCTTATGTTCACTTCAAGTTATCTCACTTTCATTCTGCAGCAAATGAGAAAGTTGCTTTGATATCCTAGTTGGAAGACGAAATGTTGTACATAAACTAGTTAGAAAAAGTGAATACAAACTGTTGCAAATTTTGCAAATAGAGCCTTTAATTTGACGAAGGTACTTTGGTACTGTCCTTGCCACCTTTATGACACAAAATCCCATATTGTTTTGTACACACAAATTAGTCCCCTTGGTTTTTAAATTGACAAAATGGATGCATTATATCTTCTTTTTTAAAATGGTAGTGTGTTGGACTTTGTGCCCGGAACGCCGCAGTGCAGACGCATGCGGCGTTCCTTTCTGGCCTAAGTTCCCCCTTGCGGGATCCCAGTTGCCAGCATTTATTTCAGATTTTTGAAGTTTGCCAAGCCGACCCCATTCAATGACGACGAATTTCTTGCGACGAATTTCTTGCACTACGAATTCAATTCTGGACCAGCTTTCTCTCACAATACGAATCTCACTTTGGCGCTCTGGCCTTTGCGCTGGGCCGGACCCTTGGAGCTGTGGAGCTCTTCAGTTGGGCGGCATCGTCATAGATGAGCATGAAACAAAGCACGAAAGCAAAAATCCGAAGCTCCATCATACCAAAACTAATTGCATTGCTGTTATTTTTGCAGGATAGAAGATTCGAGCTTCTGGAAAACTAATCTCTGGCTCTTCTGGAAACAATCTCTGGCTTTCAAGGTAGAAAGTATAGAAGCCGACCATTGCTGTCTTCAAATCTGATCAAGTTTTATTCTTCAGGTCATTACTCTCCCACATTTTACTCACCAAGTAACGCAGGCTGTGCACTGGCGAGTTTTTGCCAGGCATGTTGCACTACTCCTTCTCATTCCAGTGATGAGTTTGAAAGTATGAAACCTTTACCAACGACAGCAAGCCCAAGGAGTCCACCCTGTGTTTCTCACAAAGCAATAAGAAAATAATGGTAAAAATGTGCATTCTAAATGATCACAGGTGGTTTTGTGATGTCTTTCCAACAGAAAATAACAATTTCTGACCTACCTTAGCCAAAGATTGAAACCCTGGCTTTTGTTAGATTTTTTTTAGCTTTGGGATAGTATTTGATTTGCTTCGTTTCCATTTTCTAAAAGGTATGTCTTCTAACCTGATATCAAATCTGCAGGTCATTCGAAGTTTAGAAGGTTCATTTTGTGGAGGGTTTGCTTCCAGGTACGAATCCTTTGCAGGCTTTATGTTTTGAAGGAGCAAAAGCAGGGCATCTTGCAACTTCTGATTCTGGAGTGTTGCCGACATCATGTAAATGCTTTGTTCCCTTACCCTTCACTTCTCGGCAGATGCGATTGCGCCAGACCTAGAGGAGCTCCATGGTCGTGTTTTAATCCATTTGAGGATCTTATTTCTTGCCCTTTGATCACGAACTGTTCCTCCTTATGAGCTTAGGATTTCCATGTTTAATATTTTTTTTCATAGTCATGTACCTTGCATAGAGTTTCTTTTAGTATGTTTTCCTTTGCTTAACATGACTCTGCAATTATGATGACAGATATCTCATGTTGTTTTCCGCCTTGCCTGAAAACTAGGCAGAATAAAAACCAGGCAGAATCTGTACAAAATTTTAGCAGAATTACCTTGCAAGTCATGCCTGAGGATATAGCACCTGGCTAGACATGTATGCTAGATTTGGGAGCGTGGTAGAGGTATACCAAAACTTAGCCATCTTCCATCTAGAAATACACAGTCTCAAAATTCAATGAGCAGGATGTACCCAGCATGGTGCAGGCCATTCTACCTTAGACACTTTTGCAGCGGCAGTTTAGCAGTCGAGAACGTCCTTTGCAGAGGTACGCTGAACAAGTGCAAACTCCTACTTTGTACATATTATGGATATAGAATTCTGAATTTTATAACCTTCAGCACTTGTGGATCTTTAATTTCGAGAGAAATCATTGGTGAAAGCAAGGCCTTGAGCTTACAACAACAGGTAGACCCTTCTACTTGAGTTCTTTTTTTGCTTTGTTACCATCAACTAACTTTACTTCTTCAACACTTGCAGCTTTTAGATCTCCCATACTGAATATATGGAAATAGCTTTTGGCTTAATAGTGTAATGATGACAATTTTCTCAAATATCACTGTAGGGTAAGAACTTCCGCACTGGATTTTGAATTTAAAAACTTATCGTTGACTATTTGTACATGTGCTCTGCTGCCACGAGAATATTTCTGATATTTATTTATGACAAATGTGCTGCTACAGGTTTGAGCATGGCTTATTTCACAAGCCTCAATTTAAAAATGACGTGGTATGATACATTTTCTTTTCTGAAAAAAAGTAGATAATCTCATCACCTTAGTATTTCAGATTTTCTTGGCAGCTTTGTCAACCCATATCTATTGCAGGTGCATAGATGAGAAATGGCATTTATAGATCTCATGCATCTTGGTCTATTCTTCTTGCTGACATAGTGATGTTTTTTGATGCAGGCTTCTTGCAGGAAAAGCTTGGGTCATGCAATGGGAAAAGCTCTTTGGCTACGGATTGTATCAGGTAATCCATGTTCAGCTCATTACTGCTATCAAGGCCTTCTGTTCCTGCATCCCAGTATGGGGACGAACCAATATCCATATTTTTTCCTGTTTGTATGGAATTGCCAAGAGCCCTTCCAGACCTTAATGCCAAGGTTGTTAAATTTGTAGTTAGGCTTGGCTTGGCATTGCAATATGAAATTGCATTGAAATCCAAATTGAATAAAACCAATCTTTTTATGTTGGATTTTTCAAAAGGCTACCAGATTTTGTAGTTTGATTTGCTTCATTCATGGAAAGGCCCAAGGCAAGGGGTTCATGATGCACAGATCATACCAAAAGATGCTATCAAGTCTCAAAGAGATAGGGCAAGCCCAATGGACGATGTTACCTTTTTATAGATAACCAAGCTAAAGCTTGCATTCTTGATCTATGTTTTGAGAAACGATCGAGTTACTGGTAAGATATACATTTTGTTTTCGGATCTCTTTAGAACTTCTTGCTTTATGTATTTGCAGCCTTATCACCATTCTTAGGAGCGATGCTCATCTTGACGTATTCTTGGGGTCATGTAATTGCACTTGCCCCATTGGCCATAAAATGGATCTAAGTATTTGTGATGTTCATTTTAAACATCACATAATTATCAGATATGTTTCTTAAGTAACTGTTCTCATTATGGTTTACGATATACATGACCTTTTCAACATCATATTTGCTCAACTGATGCTCTAGATGCTATTGCTCTAATCATTCGAAATTCATTCTTGGTCTTTTAGTTGTGAGAATTTTAGAGCCCTTTATAGGGGAACACTTTAAAAGGGAATAGGTTATTTGCACACAAATTGGTTTCAGTCGCAGAAGTTTATAGCAATCATGCAAATGCTTACTGTCTTAAGTATGAACTTTCTATATCAATTTGCAAAGACGGTAACATTGCTGTCAAATTCCAAAGGCATATGCTCCAACAATGGGAACATTGACAGAGTTGTGCCAAATTTTGTTCTGAGTTGAACAAGTGTAAATTATCTCTTATTTGAATATTGCACTGAGTTGCAGCATGTTCCTATTCTTATTTGTGACTTTTGTCTTCATCTTTAATCTGTATTGTGACCTTGGCCATGTTACAAAGTACTCACGGGTTCAATTATACCATTGATTTACTGCTCTAAAATAGTGAATTGGAATTCTGTTTGAGTTAAAGATTTTGCGACAATGTTTTAAAAAGTTTTTAGAAGTTTAGAGCATGATTATGATGAGTATGAATTGGGTATATGCAACACCATGCTTGCCCCAATTGTAGGATGTGGTAAGTTTGGTTATTGTGGTGCCACGATCTTATAATTTGGTTTTCTTGCTTTTGTAAAACTATAAAATTCCTTGGATTGTGTCTAATTTAATGTAGTTAATAATCAACTATGATTTTGCCAATGCTTAACAACTTTTTGAAAACGAGATAACTTGCAAAGGTATATACTTGAGATAAGTGCTAATTACATGCAATTCTCTTTATGCCTATCTTTGCAAAATGAAATGTTATTTGAAAGAAATACTAGCATCAAGGCGCAATTATGTATAGCTGGTCATGTAATATAGTAATTTGACTACAATGCTATGTATAACCCTTTCCTAGAACCCCCACGATTGGATTAATACACATTATACAATTAATACATGAATACAAACATTGATGTTGCTGGTCATTCTTTATATTTTACAAGAAATTTATCGCGGCGACCTTGAACATTTCTTTGGTTCCAAACCTATGCAGTAGGGAATTAGCACCAATGTCTAACATTTGATAAATTCCTGAACTATTCTTTTGTCCTATCTTATCTAAAAAGAAAATGCTATTATTTAGAGCTCAAATTTGTGGAGGGGTTTGTAGGCAGCTAGAAGTTTTGGTGAAATCATAACAATGGGGATATTTCTAATGCAATTATTTCATAGACGTAAATCAAAAAAATCCTGCCCTTTATAATTATATACTTTAGGCATGCAGCAATCTTATCAACCATGGCATCCATATATAGGGTTTTAGAGACTGACTAAGGCATGCTTTGGTAAAGCAGCGCATCCTTTGATTATGGCAGACCAAGTAGAGTGGTAGCTCTCTTATATTGCAATATCTAACAACAGGATGCACACATCAAGCTAAGAGACGTTCCTAAATTTATTTCAGATAGATTCTTCATGACGCGGATCCATTGAGGCTGATGAACGTAAAATCTGCAGTTTTAGATTGCACCAAAAATATTTTCTATTTGTGTGTACATCCAATATATTTATTTTAATATTCTGTTGAGCAATTCTTTTAACAAGAAGTAAACATGTCTGTACAAGTTATTGCGTATTGCATTTGAAACGCATATCGTCGTAAATGCATTCCACATGTCCATGACTAATGCCCGGCATCGCCGGGCACACGTTCCTAGTTTATTACTATCTTGTCATAACGTTGACATTTGTTGTGATATAAAGGTCACTGCCTCATTGATATTATGTTGACTAAAAGTGTAGGAGGGCTTTGCTATAATCTTGCCATAGTTCCTGACACAAAGTACAATACCAAATTGACACAAAGGCCATTAAAATATCAACATTATTGGTGACAATATAACAACACTAAATTGCTATAATAGGTGATACTGCGTTGTTAATCTCAGTGTTGTAAACTTGTTGAAAAGTCTATTTGTGTCAACGTTTATGACTACATTCTATGTCATAATCTTGATGCAATGCTTGTCACCCAAGTGACAAATGATGACGACAAGTATAGTGTCAAGTTTGTCACAGCTATAGGAGTATTGGAAGTTCCTTTTGTGTCACGTTTTTCGACGCTATATTTGACAATAATAGTACCCTCCTCTTGTAGTGGCCTACATAATGGCTATGGGCCCATAATGCCTTAAACCCTGCTAGAAGGAAAAACGAGCCCCTAGTTCTACAGATGAAATGTGCAAGAATAAGGGTGTATACAGGTACATAACAATAAACAATCACCTGAAACAGTATCTGGATGCATGTTTCCTAACTAAGCTTTAATATAACAGTAGTTTAACATTGATAAAGACATCGCACTACAAGAATAAGATTAATCCCACATTTGCCAGAGGGCCACAACAACACTTATTAAAGTGTTTATCCATAAAAAAGCACAGAGCGATTGCATCCATTCGCACAAAAGCGCACTATCTCGGAATTGACACATGTAGATGGATCCGTGAAGAGCAAGAAAACAAGACATGCCAATGTTGCCAACTGGAAGTGGTTGAAGATGAGTCCCACACTCTTTAGAACTACCCAACATTTGCATCCATTCGAGCACGATATGACGGGTGGCTACTCCAGACCAACCACTGTATATAATGCTAAACATGCCCTCAGTCAGGACACTGGCATTGTATCTTCAGGAGGTGCTAGACATGCGGACTCAACTGTGGCCTTGATCGTTACATTGCCATGTACAAAATGTATAATTCATCAGTCAACTCATTACTACTAAGTTTTTTCCCACGAAAACCCTGTAGGTGGGGTTTTTTAATCTTGGACAGTAATAGACCGACTGTTTATTCACTTGTTTGGGTCCCATAGGCCATCTGATCTTCAAATGATAAAAAAATATTTCACTTCAATTCAATTCTAAGCATGCAATGGCATGGAGCAAACAAGCTATGTCTATGTCGATTGCGTCTAAAATTTGCGTATAATCTGATATCCAACTTGCAAATATTTTTGCTTTTATAGCTTGAAACTAATCCATAGGATTGTACTAAAACTAGCTCAGGCCCTAGTTGCTAGCTATCATTGCCACATCTAAATTGCTGTATTTCTTTTGTTAAACTTTCGAAGGGCAAACATATTATTCCTGACGAAAAAGCACTTAAACCTGTTTAGATTTGTAAATATTACAGATACCTAACTAAAGGTTGTTTAGTCTGATCAGAATATAGAAGAGGAAGCGTAAAAACCTAGACGAGATTTGAACTTTAAAAGAAAAGGCTGGGATCAACAAGCATGGATTCGATGGTGATTTCAAAAAGCACAATACAGATGAAGTTTTTTCTATCGACATAATCCCTTATATTTGAACAGGATAAGCGTTGCGCCCCATTGGCTCCTCCAACTGACATATCCTGTGAATGATGGATCCATGAACTGTTTTCATTCTATTTTTTCCTACATAGCGTAAGCTATAATAAAGGCCGTATTACCCTTGCCAAATCATCGGAATGCCATAGAATCTTGGCTATGGCGGCAGAGAATAGAGCTCGTCAAAATACCAACACATTTTTTTTTTCTTTTTTTAAATTTCCCTCGTAATCTGTTTTTTCCCGGATGACGTGAGATCCATGTAGAATATTTGAAAAGAATCTTGCCTATAGGAATTATATTTGTTAGATTAGATGATTAAGAAATGACATGTAGAGGATCATACTTATTAAATTGTGATTTTTCGGCCTCGAGGAAAACTTTTTGGATTTTTTCTTATAGCAAATACATACAAGCCCACAACAATATCGATTAAAGGTTTATTCATGCTTTATATCCAAGAGATTCACACACAAGTGTATGCGTTAATATATTTGATGTGCATCTTGTTAGTCTCATAGGCAGTTGCTTTGTCTCATTAGGTTGTAAGATTAGGTCCACCATGTTACTTTTGCGTGCCATTTTCGCCACAAATACATCTAGAAAAGATTATATTATGGATATTCCTATAACATAAAACGGGACTTATGTATTGAGGCCCCCATTCGTGACCCACCCGAATAACATCATGTCTAGAGCCCATGTCATTCAAGTACATGATTGGCAAAATGCTCTTAGCACTAATTGCAGGATATGGAGACATGCACATAGACTATCATATCTATATTCAACATAGAAAATACTAATACATAAAGACATTAAACTAATCTAAAAGATATGCGTTTAATTATAGGTACCTAGGGGTCATCTTCTCTATAAGGTAGCACATAAAATATGGTTCTTCAACTGTGATGACCTAAACAACTCGACATAGATTGTTAATGGAGTGAGCATGGGTTTTGTCGCACAAAGTATTTGTTATCATAAATGCATATGCATCATAGAAGGCGCCAACCTTTATGCATATGTCAACCTTAGCATTGTTGAACATCACATGTGTATATCACGGATTCTTGCTACATTTTTGGCCTTTAAAAGTTCCCTTTTTTTGTCTTTGGTGTGAATTAATTTATGAAGAGAAAACAAACACATGTGGACAACATGATATAGTGCTATGTATATTGTATCAATTTATGTATATCATCAAGATTCCTGTCCAATGAAAATCATACAAGAGATCACCGATCAGTTGATCACTGTTGTAGAGCACGCCTTCTTAAATTTGACGTGCATCTTATTTGTCAAAAAGCTGGATGCCTTTGTCTCATTAGCTTACCATGAATTGGGTCCACCATGATAGATAGATAGATAGACAGATGGATAGATACTAATATGTGAATGCCTAGAAATAAAGTTACCTTTGTTGTGGTGATGTGGCACAACCCCAACGGTTGGTTATTCCATCTCGTAGAATTTCCAATGCTCGTGATTATGCCACCACACACACTAAGGGCCACTTTATTTTCGGCTGCTATTGACCATGTGAATCAAGTAGCATCACCTCTTGGGCCCATGTCGTCATTGAAGTAGATTGATCCACATGATGTCACTAATTGCGGAATATGGTCTTCCCACTAAATAAGTATATTAATCATGCACATAGATTGTTATAGCAAGAGCGCATATGTCTAGAACATGGAAAATATAATTAACTTGTATAGATAGATAATCAATTGATTATGTATCTGTACAAACAAAAAATAAAAAAAAAGAAAAGAAAAGTTATGTAATCAACTGCTGTTTTATAATATAGATATGAGAATTATATGATCCATACGAGCAATAATTAAATGAGTGTGGGCTAGATATAGCTAAAGTAGGAACACAATGTTTGTATTATACTTGAGAATCTAAGTGGGAGCCTCAATAGAATGTTTTTTGTGTGGTAAAATGAATCAGTTTATTCAATAATGGCACACAACACATAATTATTCTCTCAATCTCAATTATTAAAAATAAAGCAGGGAAAAAGAGTGATTTAATCTTGATCCACAATAGGGTATTTGAACAATTCTTACCAGTTATAGATAGACCTAATTTCATATGGAGATGTTCATGGGCCCAATTTTTTTTTACAAGAAAAAAATACGCAAATATCTAGACCAAGAGTTAGGCCATGAATTTTAATTACAAATATTCTATTTTCAACGCTTCGTTCTGCACGAATCTAAAAAGGTGAACTATTTGGTATATATGAGGGGTATCCGCATCTTTTATTTTATAAGGGAAAATTGACGTCAACAAAAAAGAGGAATACTAAAAGGTTGCCAGCGCTGAAAATTTTCAGACAGATCCATGGCGAGCGCCTCTTTCTCTAATGGCGCCCTCCGGACTATGGATTCAATCGATGCTCAGCTCCGGCTGCTTGTCCCTCTTAAAGTTACAGATGATGACAAACTTATTGAATACGATGCGTTGCTGCTTGACAGATTCCTGGACATCCTTCAAGACCTTCATGGAGAAGAGCTTCGTGATGTGGTAAGTTTCTCTCCTCCTGTCTTTAATCCTATATCGATCTTTCGCCCATGTCCCTTATATGAGAGTTTTAATCTGTGCGTTTTGTGTTTTTGCCATCAAATTAATCCACCTGATATGTTGTTTAATCTTTTTTCCCCGACAGGTCATGCAATGCTATGAATTGTCTGGAATGTATGGCAACAAGGCTGATGGAGCCGGTGACCTTAGTAAATTGAGCGAATTAAGTGATGTTCTCAATAGTCTCGAGCCAGGAGACTCTATTGTTGTTGCCAGCTCATTTTCTCACATGTTGAACCTCACAAACTTGGCAGAAGAAGTTCAAATTGCACATCGAAGACGAGTAAGCAAGAAATCAGGAGGTTTCTCTGATGAGAATAGTGCTATAACTGAATCTGATCTAGAGGAGACTTTTAAGAGGCTCGTAACAGAGCTAGGAAAGACACCATCAGAGATCTTCGAGGCACTGAAGAGTCAGACGGTAGATTTGGTTTTGACAGCTCATCCAACTCAAGCAGTTAGAAGATCCGTACTCCAGAAACATGCCAAGTATGTTAACCAAGTTAAGCAAGCATTATTGCTGCATTTCAAGTTTCGCCATTTCTAAGCTAGATGTTTCTGCATATAACTAGGATTCGAAGTTACTTATCTGAGTTGTATAAAGACGACATCACACCAGAAGAAAAGCAAGAGCTCGATGAATCTCTCCAGAGAGAGGTAATTCTGATTTTCAATATGCAGAGAGCAGGCTCCTGGAAATATATAACATCCACAGATCATAGTCAAACACTTGTTGCAAAGATTTATTTGGATGCATTTTGATTAATTAGTGATACTACATGAAGAAGAAAAAGACTAATTTACTGAATATTATTCTGATTTTTTGCTTTAGCAGGTTTTATGTTCAGTAGTTTGAAAACCAATTTGTTAGCATCCCAGAAACAATGAGCAATATTTGTCTCTCCAATTATTGTAAAGGTAGGACAACCAGCAAGAAAACAATGGCATATTGTGTGCACTTAGAAAAACATATAACACAGAACCAATCAATTTATAATACCGTGCTTTAAACTGGATAGGAATGCTATACTAATCTGAAAATGGTATAGAAATAGGGGCAGTGGTGGCTAATCTTGACAAGTATTATTCTACAGATACAAGCTGCTTTCCGTACAGACGAGATTAGGCGTACGCCTCCTACTCCTCAGGATGAAATGAGGGCTGGGATGAGCTATTTCCATGAGACAATTTGGAAATCCCTCCCTAAGTTTCTTCGCCGTCTTGACACTGCACTGAAGTCAATTGGGGTTGAGGAAAGAATGCCATACAATGTACCACTGATACAGTTCTCATCATGGATGGGAGGAGATCGGGATGGTATTATTTGCCTCCTAACTAGGATTAATTTGTATAATGGGGCGTCATATAATTGCAAATATGTTGTGTCCTGTTTTCAGGAAATCCACGGGTTACACCAGAAGTTACAAGGGATGTATGTCTGCTTGCAAGGTTAATGGCATCCAACCTTTATTACACCCAAATTGAGGACCTGATGTTTGAGGTTTGTGCCATTTTAGCAAGAGAAGGAACTGCATTGCATCTGTTTACACACAGTTCCTCCTCTGACACAAAATTTTTGTTCTTTGCTGGGCAGCTTTCCATGTGGCGATGTAATGAGCCGCTCCGTTATAGAGTAGAGCAATTGGTGGCTCACACAAAACAAGATGCAAAGCACTACAAAGGTATTTCTATGATGCTAGTTCTGTACAAGTATGGTTATGTCTATATGGATTTTATGATCAAGCCAATGTCAATGTTCCGCATACAAATTTTCTGTGTGTTGATGATTGTGTGCAAATAATAATAGCTCTTACTAACTGCTAATAATTTTGTTGAATTTTTTGTTTAAAATCCTGAAAATTCTTTTTCTATCATGAGATACTACTTATGGTAGAGATCTTATATATATCTATTCTTATTTAGTTACCTTCTTAATTGTCCAATTTCAGAATTCTGGAAACCAGTTCCACCAAATGAACCATTCCGTGTAGTTCTGGGAGATGTTCGTGATAAACTTTATAACACTAGGGAACGTTCACGACAACTTCTTGCAAGCGGGAAGTCTGATGTTCCTGAAGAAGACACCATTATGTCCGTAGAACAGGTAGGTGTGGTATGTTGTTTGTCATTACATTTTCAATGTTATGACTCAATGTTAACAGAGAAGTGGACATGCAGCTATTGGAGCCTTTGGAAGCATGTTATATTTCACTATGCTCGACAGGGGACAAGTCAATTGCAGATGGAAGTCTTTTGGATTTCATGAGGCAAGTTTCATGTTTTGGGCTGGGACTAGTGAAACTGGATATAAGACAGGAGTCTGATAGGCATACAGATGTTATGGATGCCATTACTACTCATTTGGGTATTGGATCATACCGTTCTTGGTCAGAAGAAGAACGGCAAGAGTGGCTTTTATCCGAATTGCGTGGTAAACGTCCACTATTTGGTGCGGACTTACCAAAAACAGACGAAGTCAAAGATGTTCTTGATACATTGCATGTAATTTCAGAGTTACCATCAGATTGCTTTGGGGCTTATATTATCTCAATGGCAACTTCTCCCTCTGATGTTTTAGTCGTCGAGCTTCTACAGCGTGAGTGCCGCATTGTAAACACATTGAGAGTGGTGCCTCTGTTTGAAAAGCTTGCTGATTTGGAATCTGCTCCTGCTGCCATGGCTCGTCTCTTCTCTATTGATTGGTACCGTGACCATATAAATGGCAAACAAGAAGTCATGATTGGCTATTCAGATTCTGGAAAAGATGCTGGACGCTTTTCAGCAGCTTGGCAACTATATAAAGCCCAAGAGGAACTTGTGAAAGTTGCACATGAGTATGGGATTAAATTGACCATGTTTCATGGACGTGGAGGGACGGTTGGGAGAGGAGGTGGACCAACACATCTTGCCATTCTTTCTCAACCTCCTGATACGGTTCATGGTTCACTTCGAGTCACAATACAGGGGGAAGTTATTGAGCAGTCATTTGGAGAAGAACATTTGTGTTTCCGCACATTGCAACGGTTTACTGCAGCCACTTTAGAACATGGCATGCATCCTCCTACACCTCCCAAAGAACATTGGCGGAGATTGATGGATAAAATGGGTGTTATTGCTACCGAGGCCTATAGATCCATTGTGTTTCAGCATCCACGTTTTGTGGAGTATTTCCGCGCGGTATTAACTTCTCTCAGTTTTGTTATTATTGTACTAGATGTTAATGAGTTGAACTGTTCTGCAGTCGACACCAGAAATGGAGTATGGGCGGATGAATATTGGCAGTCGACCATCAAAAAGGAGACCAAGTGGTGGAATTGAATCACTTCGTGCTATCCCATGGATATTTGCATGGACACAAACCCGTTTTCATCTTCCTGTTTGGCTTGGATTTGGAGAGGCGTTCAAAACTGTGATAGAGGATGATCCTAAAAATATTGATGTTCTGAGAGAGATGTATGAACATTGGCCATTTTTCCGGGTTACAATTGACCTTGTGGAGATGGTGTTCAAAAAAGGAGACCCCAGAATTGCTGAACTGTATGATCACCTATTGGTCGCATCTGATTTACAAGACTTGGGGAAGACTCTAAGACAAAAGTACAAGGAAACGGAGAATCTTCTTTTGCAGGTATCCCTTTTTTGAAAGTTTACTCTCAGTAAGTTTTGTAAATTTTTGCAGCCATTTACATGTTTCTAAGCCATACTACATGATGTTTCCAACGTTGCAGCAATTAAAGGTTACTATGTTTGGTTATGCAGGTTGCTGGCCACAACGAACTACTTGCAGGGAATCCTACTCTGAAACAAAGACTCAGGCTTCGCGAACCTTATCTTACTACTCTTAATGTGCAACAAGCACACACTTTAAGGAAGATGCGTGATCGTGAAACTGTTTTCTGCTCAAGTCCAAGGACTGTTGACGGAGGGACGCCCAGGGCTAGCAAGTCAGCTGCAGAACTTGTAACTTTGAACCCGACTACTGAATATGCTCCTGGTTTAGAAGACACCCTTATTCTAACAATGAAAGGAATTGCAGCTGGCATGCAGAACACAGGGTAATCTGATATTGCATGTCGTAGGATTCAGCCCAATCCTGAAAATTAGGTTGTATGGTACTCTAGTGAAATGGCAATTTTGACAACATAACGTTGACAATGAAGAGAATGGGAGATTATGATTACCTACAATAACTGGCTCCCGTTTTACTGCCTTCACCGTTGATATAAATAAAAGTCGTTTCTATGCTCCCATTACTTCCCTTTTTTCTAGGTTGGTTATTTATTCTAATATCTCATAGCAATATTATTGGTCAATGCAGTGACCAAGTTACAAAAGCTCACAGACGATCACATCCCGTTCATTTTTTGACACGGTTTCAGTATTTTCAATGTTGCAAATTAAATAAAGGCAATTAGGGTGAGATTTAACTAGGGTAGACGTCTTTGAGGTTCCTTAAAGTTCGTCGCATCCCAGCCCTCCAATCATGGAATATTCCATGAGATATGCCATTTCCTACAAGCCTGACCCTAGGGCCAAAAGGGAAATCAGGTCAAACCCCGTTTTCCACGTCGTCCTATGGTTTCACGCCCATTGTTCAGAGTCAATGATGTAGTCAATAAGATTACATAGAATGAATTAAATGATACCACAATTTGAATCAGGGGACCGATGAGAAGAGTGTCCTACATTTGCGCCATTACAGAAACAATAAATTGTGACATGTATGAAGTGCATAACAACTCGGAAGATTACTTCTAAGGGTGCTTTCCTATGGGCAGAAAACCTCCAGGTTTCCTGAAGGTCTGGTCTGCTATTCCGATGTTCCCATGAGCTAAGAACCTAAATGGCTGAGGTTAAGAACCTCATTTGTAAAGTAATCCCGACGATTACTTTTGGACCTGGATCTGACCTCATCCAGGTTCGTCCGTCCATGTCCATGGGAAAGCACCCTAATTACAAATTCCCACACAACTTCCTGTTGCATGAACAGGCCATTACAGATCTGCCATTACTTGAAGAACCTATCATGTGAAGCATAACAAATGGAAGGGCGAGAGAGAAGCCACCTTACCTGTGACATAGTGCAGCCATGGGTCCTCAGCCTGCTTAAAACATCTCTGGTATCCTGTGCGCTAACCCCGCGCAAAACACTGGTCCTATAATGTTACATGCTACCATGGTCCAGTGAATCTATTCTGCCAGCCACACATCGATATAACAGACACAAGAGCAACATTAACAGAGCACTATGACTGGAAAGGGTGGCTGAAATGTACCTGCAAAGCACTTCAACTTCCAGAAACATGATTGGGACTGCAAAAAATGAAGATATGAACACCAACCTGCCATGAACAACAACCTCTTACAACAGCAAATGAAAACACAAGAGCAAACAAGATGAAGCATGGGGATTTGAACCCCACCGAAGTTAATCGGTACCCAGAATGCAAAAAACGTCCCCGAGCCTGCTATCCATACAAATAAGAAATGGAAAACAGAACTACATAAGAACAATATGCACCTACAGAAAGAAAGGCAGCACACACAAGGCTTCTAAAAATGCCCGCAGTGCTGTAAGCGGAGCTTATGAACTGTGCGACACTCAACCCCCTTTCGATGCTGTTTGTTTTGCCCATTCTTGCCTTTCCTACACCTATTCCGGTGAGGTCTGGTTATTCCATTGCCTCCATGCCATCGATCCCGCGCGGCCACTCTTTCCTCATCTAGACCCAAAACCTTCCAAAAATAACCATGAGAAGAAAACCTAAAGCCCTTTTTCCATGGCACACGTCTTAAATTTAGCTGATTATTATTGGCCCACATAAGCAAATGCGACACCATAGTTTTTCCACGACAACTTTTCAGACATGTCCTAAATGAATTTCGTACAAGTCTAATGTCTTATTTTCTTCCGGGGGAAATCCCCCGCCACAAAATAAGACAACGAATCCTAACCAATCAGAGGTCAAGTTTGCCGCAATTCAAGATTGTCGCGAAATAGAGGAAAAGTAGAAGCATTCGAATCGTAAGATGATCAGACTACTGGCAAGTTGAAAGGTTTTTGAAGCAGCTTCGAATTTCTCCAGTAGATTCAAATTTTAGCAGCTTCAGGTTCCCCATCAGAGGATTCAGATTCAGCAGCTTCAGATTTCTTCAGCAGATTCGGATTTCAGCAAATTCGGATTCCCCATCAGAGGATTCGCATTCAGTAGATTTGGGTTCTAATTGCTTGATTTTTGAAGCACTTATGGTTCAATTCGGTTTTTTAAAACAAACCTGTTTTTCAAATTTGATTGTTACTTCTGTTTTAATTCTGTTTTTCAGATTCGATTGTTAATTCTCAGAGCATGTCATCGTTTCTCAATGCATGTTGTTTTGCAAAGACCGTGCCACAGCTGCATTAAACATATCGATTTACAGGCTTAGCTTCTTTCTCTCGGCTTCAAAGCCCTGTTCCGGTGAACATTGAAGCTTCGATTCTTACTCTGGGATTGCAATAGCTGCATAAAACAGATCGGATTGCATCAAACAGATCGGTTTACACAAGCTTCGATTCAAATGGATGAGGGCTTAGCTTTTTAATTTGCTTTTCTTTTCGAAAAGAGAGTGTCTGGACAAAGCAATTCTATGTGTGAAAAGGAAACAAAATACTAGAGACTATAGAAACAGACTTGAATCAAATTAAAACGTATCATTTGACTCTAAATTGGCCCTGCTATTGCCGCAGAATTGCCATTCCCCTACCATGATCGTTAGATAAAAAAAAAGAAGGATGTCAATCTTTTGTGGTGTTGTGTCCCACAATTCTCCTTCCGACACAAGACGCTTGAAGAATTATGCCGCCTGCATTACTTTGGCAAACCTAGACGTAAAGAAGTTGAAGACGCAGCGGGTAGAGCTTATAGTTTCTTGCCAGAAAGGCATTTTACCAAGGTTTCCAAGGTCATTAACAGGCGCAACTATTATCTGCTCTCCTTGATTCTCATAATCACGCAGTAGATCAGGTTGAAACTGGCCACAGGGTTTTGATCCAAATTACATATAAAACTGGGCATCTATTGAATCCATTTTTGGAGGTTGGCCCTTCAGATATTTGTTCTGGTGGATTTCTCCTAGTATCTCCAGATATCTCCAGATAGATTGCTGCAGCAACCTCTTTGCTTTAAGATTCAGAAAAATCTGGAAAATGGTGGTCGGTGGAAAAGCTAGATGATAAGACAGGTCTTATCTCAATAGCTCAATGTCTTATATTTCAGTAATGGAAAATCGATTTTTTCAGGAGGTGTCTTATGTATGACGTGGAGCTGACATGGAGCCCAAAAGGGTGTCCTATAAAAATGAGACAGCCATAAAATAAGACTACTGTGAAAAAATGGCCTAAACCATGCAAATACCAAATCACATTTACTGACATCAACAAAATACAATTTACGCACACGAATACCCCTCTAAACCATGACAAATCATATTTAATACCCTGGGCTTTAAACAATTGCAAAAGATAATGGTTTTCACAAGACGATTGCACATGTGAATTATAAAAAATCCATGTAAGACACATTAGAAAGACAAGAAAGGAAAACAGAACAAAGCCAAAATGAGTAGTTGTATTATTTTTTTGGGCCAGCCAATATTGGTTGTCCTTTAAAAGAGGGCTTGGCAACGCCACATGGGTATTTTGAATTTAACTTTCAGAGTGGAATATATGGAATATATCGCAACTATAACTTTCTAACATGTCTACATTCTATTGGGTTTCTAATTAAAATTCTACGTTTTAAAGTCATAGTGGAACCTCACCCTTATTATGTACTAGGGAAAGTTAAGGTCGAGGAAATTCCTCGAGGGAATTTCCCAAGGCGGCGCCGCCAGACGAGGCGGCGCCCAAGCGGCGAAGCCGCAGCGCCGCCGAGTCTTGCGGCGCCGCCGAGGGATATTCCCGAGGGAATATTCCGAGACCTGAACTTTCCCGGACGTAATGAACACATGGTTCAAATTTCCACGCCCTGGTTCTCGCCCTGTTTTTGTGTGCTCTGTTTCCCTGCAGCAAGTCCGACAATGCAACCATGTTTTCGACGAAATCTTCAAGAGCTGCTCTGTAAAACTTCGATTCTATTCGTAAAAAAATGCTCTGATGATAAAACTTCGATTTTATTCTGCTCTCATGATAAAACTTCGATTCTAACCATCTTCCAACACAGAAATCGCAACACAGAAAGTTTTTGCTTCTAAATCAAAGTTAGAAACTCTATTCTGCCTTAAGAACTCAAAGACAGAGCCAACGGCATCTTAGAAGCCCTCAATCCATTCGAAATCCAAGAAATACAAACCCTGACGAACAAGAAATACAAACCTGACGAAGATCTTCAACAAAAATCGCCGGATCAGAGATGTTTTTGGAAAATCTGGCAACAGGAACGGGAACGGGGGAACAGGGGAACAGGGGAAGGGGAGCTATGAGAGAGGACACGGGATCAAGGGAAGGCGGCCAGTGAAGGCGGCCAGTGGCGGCGCCGCTCCATGAATAACGGATATTTTTATGGCTTCTAATTTTAAGGTAAATTTAGCATAATTTGAACCATGTGTTCATTACGATAGGGATAATGTTAGGGGGCAGGCTATTTTTTGGGGATACCGAGCCATGAATGCCCCCAAGAAATACCCCCCTTCCAACCCCAAACGTGGAGGCTATTTGGTTGGACCATTTGAATATATATTTTGAGTTCCTTTTAAGTTGTGACGTGCCAAGCATGCAACCTGGGTAGAAGCCGTTATAAAATAGCAGAAAGCATGCAACTTTCTTTGAAGTGCAGAGGCCGTTATTAAATATAAGAAAGTTTATTGCGCTAGTCAAAAATACAAAAAATTCTATGTTGCCTTACTTTTATAAGCATTTTCTCCTTTTGAATATGTGTTCTCATTTATTTTTGGGTGGAGCATATTCTCTTGGTTCTTCGGTCATATGCAATATGCAGGCTATTTAGAGTACAAATGAGTTTTCAACTATTAGTTTTAGTTTCTTTTTTTTCCCCCCTTCATGTATTCATATTTTTCACCTGTTGTGACCATTGAATTGACCTGGCAAACGGGCCTTAGCAATCGCCTGCATTTTGGGAATAATTGACAAGTATGGGAAAAATTAAAGCGCTTGAAATGTTATAGTTCAAACTTGAGATCTTTGATGTGTAAAACTAACATGATAACCAACCACACTAAGAAACCAATATCAAAAGTGCAGGCCATTAAAATATAAATCAATCGTTTCTGCTATCGTAGTTGCTACATAAACACATCGACCTATTTGTCTACGAAAATGAGCAATGTTATTTTTGTTCATTGATTTGTGGCATAGTTGGTCATTGCATAAGGCTAACACATTGAGGGCGGTGCCTTTTTTGGCTCCCAATTTCGGTGCCACTAGAATTTTTCCAAATTATTTGGCGATTATTTTTTTGTGAAATTCGCTTAAGCGGAATATCAAAAAGGGGAAGGTGAAATTCGCTTGCCCGAATTTGAGAAATCGACAGCCGGAAAATTGCCATCGTGTTATGTCGATTACTGCGTCACTGATTTTTAAAAAAAAATGAAATTCGCTTTTTTAATTTCGAACGTCGAGATTCGGTCGGCGCCTTCAAATACAGACGTAAGCGATTTCCGGCAAAAAAAATTTTGAAATTAAACTTTGCGATTGTTGATCAATCGCTTAAGCGATCGCTTAAGCAAATTTCAATTTTTTTTTTTTTGAAAAAAAATTGAAATTAGCTTAAGCGTATTTCAGGGATATCTTCTCAAAAAATCTTCCCAAAAAAAAAAAAAAAGAGAGCGTATTTTAGGGAGTTTGACTAATTTTTTTTTTTGACCAGGTTGTCAAATTCGCTTAAGCGAATTCCAGTTCTCTATAAAAGAACGCCTACGGGTCTTTCAAATGCGTCAAAGCAGCGCCTGAGTGATCGGCCTGGTAAGTTTCTTAGTTTTGCGTTGCATAGTGCAGCTTGTTTGATAGGGTCTGTTAGAATGTCGGATTCAGATTATGAGGATGAGGGCTCTATGAGCGAGCTTTCAGATGATGGCAGTAGCGACTATTGGCAGGATTCATCTGACCAATCAGAAGCCGATAGCTCTACATCGTCCGTTGCCACAACTGCTAGTCGTGCCCCCAGTGGTTGTAATGTCGTGCAGGAGGTGGTTCAGATGTATCCCCATCCGTGCGCCTGGCTTAGGCAGGAACGGGCCCGAGGAGTTCGTGTCCATGGCTATGTCTTCTTGAAAGAGACATATGATCTTTCAAGGACCGTGCGCTTCGGGCCGTGCGCCTCGGGCCGCGCGCAGGTGGAAATGAAGGCCGAAATTCGCTTAAGCAAATTTCAGGGCTTTTCCTCGGCAGAAGTTTTTCAGCCGAAATTCGCTTTAAGTTAATTTTGGCCCCAAATCAAGATAAGCGATTTTTCGCCGAAGACCCCCCGAATTGAGCCAAAAAGACCCCCAAGATTGAGGGTTTTTGGGAATGCATGATTTAAATACACCCAAAAAGAGATTAGAGCATGTGGGAACTTGTTTTCATTGGATTTATGGTTTTTTTTTTCAAGCTCTCTAGACAATGGAAGAGATATCCTACGTTTGAATTGGTTTCACTCGATTTTGAATTGAAGACCTTCAATATATGGGATTATTTTGATAGCCATCTACTCTCACAGCCCATATACAAAGCAGGGGACCCCCACAGCCCAGCCAACTATCGTATTACATTATGGTCGGGCTTCCTGCTTTGCCAAGTTGCTTGCCGGGATTCTTGAGCGGCGATTGACACTTTGGGCGAGGGATGGAGAAGTGCTGGCTCTCGCAGGCAAGCTTCCCCCGCATTCTACTATTGACCATATCTTCACTCTGCGAACACTCATAGAGGATAGCCGGAATCGGCCTTGAGAATGCATCTTTGTTTTTGTGGATTTCGCAAAGGCTTTTGACACAAATTGCCTCGGGATAAGTTGTGGGATAGATTGAGACAGCTAGGGACCCCCGGGCGACTTGCGAGAATGCTATATACTGCACTATACGAGGCTTGCTCCGGCCGCCTCTCACACCGTCGGGGAGCCCGTTGTTAGTAGCATTGGGGTGCCCGGGGGGCTGCCCTCTATCCCCGACGCGCTCTTCGGCTTGTACATTGACCAGCTAGAAGAATGGCTAGCTGAGCACGGGGGGGGAGGCGCTCAGTTGATGCACCACATAATCCGGCAACTTATATATGCTGATGATGTTGACTTGCTCGCATATACCCCAGAGGACATGCAACGCCACCTGGATGCTTTGGACACTTTCTGCCAATTCACTGACATGAGAGTTAACTTGGCCAAGACAAGGGTGCTGCTGGTCCCATCATCCCGGCACCCACGCCTTCCCTCATTCACTTACCAGGGGCAGTAGGTAGTGGAGGTGGCTCGATCTTATAAGTATTTGGGCATTGAGTTCTCTACTACCACACACCGGGATGCATCCATCGGTTTACGGGTCACCGCAGAGGTCGGAAAGCCCTCAGTATGCAATGCAAAACAACAACCACAAGGCGTAGTCAGATGCATGGGGTCACCAGGCACACTTGTTCAGGGCCTTGGTTGAACCGGGTCCTCCTCTATGGGGCAGAAGTGTGGGGGCCAGTGATATCCCTCACCACTTGGAACGATCTAGAGCAGGTACAGAAGGCCTTCTTGGCCCGGGCACTGGGAGTGAAATCCACGGTCCCATATCAGATCTTGCTCCAGAGATGCAAAGCCTTCCATTACGTAGGGCTGCTTACTGAACGTCACATTATTTACTTCCGAAAGGTGGTGGCTATGGATGAAGCCCGGCTGCCCAACCTTGCTTTGGCAAAGTGGCGATGGGCCCGCAGCAACTCAAAGCCCGCTGGAAAGACAAGCAAGCCCGGTGGTTCTCGTTATGGAATGTGCAACACGATGTGGACCGCATGCATACACCGAAGGAACGCTACGCCTTTGAAGCAAGATTTGATGCTTGCTTCATGGCCAAGCTTTGGGATGCGAGGCCCCATCACATGTCAAGGTGGCAAATTATCGACAAAGAGGTTAATCCCATGCTCACGAGGGGCCCACACCACTACCACCGCACCCATCTACCCATAAAAAGCGCAGGTGATTGCTTCCATTCGCACAGTGCACACCACCTCCGCATTGAGACAGGGGAGATGGATTCGGAGCCGCGTGGAGGACAGAGTCCGCCAATGCCGCCAACAGTGGCGCCATTGAGGATGAAAGTCACGCCCTCCGTGCCCGTCCGTGTGACGAGCATATCCGGCTCGGTATGCTTCGGCTAGTTGTGCCCCATCGTGCCTTGCATGAGCTAATGAGCACGGCCTCTCAGAGGCTTGTTGGGATCATACCTCCGTGGAGGTAATGGATACGCGGACTCGCTTATGCCCCCGTCCGACATTAACCTCACCAGTACTTGTGATTATGTATATAATCAGGCAAGATGTCAAAGATCCTTATTGCTACTAAGGTTTTTCCTCCAAACCCTTCTTGGGGGGTTTTTTTATCCCCGTAGTAATACGCCTGCTGCTCTCTCTTGTACTTGGGTCCCATAGGCCAGTTGGTCTCCGTGGACGATAAAATCATATTCTATTCTATTCTATTCTATTCTCACAAAGAAAAGTAAAAAAAACATAATGCCATTGATATGCAATGTGAGAGCAACTCTATTATGCCCTACAATTGATCTTGTGGAGATGGTGTTCAAAAAAGGAGACCTAAAATTGCTGAACTGTATGATCACCTATTGGTCTCACCTGATTTACAAGACTTGGGGAAGACTCAAAAACAGAAGCACAAGGAAATAGAGAATCTTCTTTTGCAGGTGTCATTGTTTGGAAGTCTATTCTTAGTTAGTTTTGTAAACTTGTGCAGCCACTTACATCATTCTAAGCCATATCACATGATGTTTCCAATGGTGCTACAATTGAAGGTAACTATATTTGGTTATACTAGTTGCTGCTGGCAACGACGATCTACTTGTAGGGAATTCTACTCTGAAATAAAGGCTTAGTCTCCGTGAACCTTATCTTACTATTCTTAATGTGCAACAAGCACACACTTTAAGGAAGATCCATGATCGTGAAACTATTTTTTGCTCAAGTCCAAGGACTATTGACGGAGGGACGCCCAGGGCTAACAAGTTAGCTGCAGAACTTGTAACTTTGAACCCGACTACTGAATATGTTCCTAGTTTAGAAGACACACTTATTCTAAGCATGCATGCATTGAATTATGTTGCCTAAAGTATGATTGAAGTATGACATGGCTTTTGGCATGCATTAAATTATGTTGCCTAAATTATGAGCAAAGTATTTGTGGCTTTTGGCATGCATTGAATTATGTTGCTTAAAGTGTGACGTGGCTTTTGGCATGCTGACATGGTGCCTCGAAGAAGCTATGGGCAAGATTGCGACAGTTAATCCTGTTGGAATGTTGGAGTATGTGTAATGGGCATACATGGAGAATGACTCAGTGGACGAGTGCCGAAAGCCCATCAAAGGGCCGGTAGCTCAGTGGTAGAGTGTCCTGGATTTGATCCCCAGCCTGTCCATCCAATCATAGAAAACTCATTTCTCAATATGTTATCAGAGCCATGGTCCCAAGTAGAGGGTGCGTAACTACACTGGGATAGTCCCCAGTGGTGTTAGGGGCGAGAATGAGCAAAGCTTGGCCAGTGGAAAGCCCAACTCCCGCAGTGGTGGAGTTGCCCGAGGAGGGAAGCATATGTGGATTGTGGTGAAGGCTGGAATGGATTGGTGTGCCCTTAAGGGGGAATGTTGGAATGTTGAAGTACGTGTAATGTGCACACATGGAGAATGACTATGTGGAGGAGTGCCAAAAGCTCATCAAAGGGCCGGTAGCTTAGTGGTAGAGTACTTGGCTTGCAAGCAAGAGGTCCTGGGTTCGATCCTCAGCCTGTCCACCCAATCATAGAAAACTCATTTCTCAATTAGTCCCTGTAAATCTGCAAAATGCAATATACATGATGATGTATGAGATATGCTCAGGTTGGCCGGAACTGTCGGGCCAACCATTCAACAACAGTATTGCGTTTACCAAAAATGTCCTCCCTCTCCAATGCTATTTGGACTTTACATTGATCAGTTGGAAAGATATAATGCAATATACATGATGTATGAGATATGCTCAGGTCGGCGGAACTGTCAGGCCAACCATTCAACAACAGTATTGTGTTTGCCAAAGATGTCCTCCCTCTCCAATGCTATTTGGACTTTACATTGATCAGTTGGAAAGCTAACTTACTGACAATGGAGACGACGAAGCTCAACTTTTGCACTAGATCATCAAGCAACTCATATACACTGGTGATGTGGACCTTTCCACCCCAGAAAACATGCAACCACTATCTGGATGTCCTGAACATATTTTGTCAGGCCACTAACATATGTGTCAATCTGGCCAAGACTAACGTGTTGCTCTTCTGATCCTCACGTCAGCCAAGCCCCCCTCATCACCCATCAATGGTAAAATGTGGAGGTGACACCCATCTACAAGTATTTGGAAGTGGAGTTTCCTTCTACCATGTATTGGAACACTTCCATCCGGTTAGAAATGGCAGTGGGTTGGAAAGCACTATATGCAATGTAGAACAACAGTCACAACGCAGAGCTGTATGACTGGGCCCATCAATCGCACTTATTTAGGGTCTTGATGGGTCTGTTTTTCTATAAGGGGCCAATGTTCAGGATCTGATAGTGTCCATTGCCACCTCGAATGACTTGGAGCAAGTGCATAAAGCCTTCCAACAACGTGCATTGGGAGTGAAATCCACGGTCCCATATCAGATCTGCTACAAGAGACATATTTCTTGCCTCTTCTGAGAAGAATCCTTGATCGCCACATTGTCTACTTTCAAAAGGTGGTTAGTATGGACGGTGCTCATCTCCCAACCTAACTTACACCGTGTCAATTGGGCCGCAGTGACTCAAAGCTTATTGGAAGGAAAAGCGTGCTTAGTGGCTATCCAGAAAGAATGTGCGAGAGCACAGGTGCATACATGTTAAACAAAAGAGGATCAGCATAGCTTGAGGCAACACTTTAATGCTCGCCTCTTCAGCAAGGTTTTGGGCCTTTGAACAGGTCAAGACAACACTGTACCAGCACAAATAAACTTTACACTGGAACAGGGCCCGCTGTGTTACATGCATACCCATTTGCCCATGAAAAAGTGCAGACCATCTCCTCCATTCGCACAGGTGCTCACTGCCTCAGAATTGAGATATGCATATGGATTGGAAGGCACGCCAAGACATGCTTTGTCAGTGCTATCAACTGGGAGCCATTGAGGATGTGTCTTCAAAGCTCCGACATATGATCACATCTGGGTATGTTATATTGAGTTGATTGTGCCTAACCATCCGTTGCATGTGATATTAAGCATGGCTTCTGCACGATAGCTGGAATCATATCTTCAAGGGGTGATGGATATGCGGGCTCAGCTATGTCCTCGGATACTATCTTGACATGTACTGCAATATCTCATGATGAATATTTGTAGAGTTTGTCATTCTTATCACTACCACGATTTTTCTTCTAAAAATCCTTCGGGACGGTGGTTTTTTAATCCAAATAGTAATGTCTGTTGCGCTCTTCTTTAGGTCCCATAGGTTAATTGATCTCTGCGGATAATAAAATCATCCAATTCAATTCAATATTTGGATGATGAATATTGCCCGTCTAAAGTTTTGGCATGCATCAATTTTTTACCACATGGACACAAGACAATCTTGTCCATCAAATCCTGTTCTTTTGATTCATTTTTTTCTTTGGGTTTGGGCATTGTCCATTGTGATAGGGTATGGACGGACATTGTGCAATAGCTGCCTTTTTAGTTTTTATTTATTTGGGTTTGGGCATAAGTGTGATTTCACCTTTAGATAAAGATATTATTATAGCAGCGATAATGTTAGGGGGCGGGCTATTTTTTGGGAGGTAATGAGCCATCCACATGTTCTAAGAAATAGCATGCCCCTAAACGTAAAAGAGTGGGGAGGCTATTTGGTTGGACCTATGTCCATTTGAGGAGCAATGCCACGTGCCCCAAGAATTAGCCTACCCCATAAACGTAAAAGAGTGAGGGAGGCTATTTGGTTGGACACATGCCCATTTGAGTTGTGACGTGCCAAGCAACCCTCTTAGAAGGGGAAGAGGCCATTTTTTAATAAAAGAAATTTATCGCGGTTGTAAAGAATTTAAAAGTTGCCAAAGTGTGCTTTAAGAAGAAATAAAGAATATATATATACAAGAAAATTAATACGTCCTACGGCGCATTGTTCTAGTTTTAGCATGTCCTTATATTCCCTTTAATTCTCCTGGACTCCCTTACATTCTAGAAATTTCTAGAGCATTTTAGAACTTTCTGGAACATTTTGAAACTTTCAAAACCATCTAGAATATTATAGTCTATTTTATCTTAATTAGAACATTACCCTTAAGTATATTTGAAACATAAATTATTCATACAATTAATGCTTGATCTAGTGGTTAGAGTGGGGGGTTGAGGGCCAGGGTTCGAATCCCCCCAATAACATAAAAAATTTTAAAAGCCTTTCCTTAAGGAACGAGCATTCAATATGAGCCTTAGGATCTTAGACTCGATCAACGATCAAGATCTCACCATATAAAAGCAATATGAGCCGTAGGATCTATTACATATAATTCCCAAAGCCACGTGGACCGTAGGATGTGTCCCCAAGCCACGTGAGCCGTCGGATCTCGGACCGACGGTCAGGATCAGATCAATCTGGACCGTAGGAGCATGGTGCATATTATATATGTAAACTCCCAGGCCATCTGGGCCGTAGGATACGTCCCAAACCCGCGTGAGCCGTCGGATCTCTAATGGACGGTCGGATAAGCGCGAAACATAAGAACATATATAGATCAGATATTTTTTGATAAGAATTATATGTTTATCAAATACAAGAATTTATCGCAGTCTTCAACACTGCAGTTGTTTCATTCTTAGTGGAAGCAAAAAATCTTAATTGAAATTATTTTGTTGTTCACTAAGTTGAATAAGTGCATGGATTTTTTAGAAATGTGAACATGGGTGTGTTGGAATATATCTTGATATTGCAGGGATTTTGTAGAAATGTGGACATGTTGGTGTATTGAAACATATAGTATAGAATTTTGGGGATCTATTTGGAGTAAAAGGAAGTTAAGAAGTCGAAAACTTATTAATGAAATATGGCATATTGCTTCCTGAAGATGCAATATTAAAGATGCTATAGTCAGGGAGACCTTCCTTATTCAAAAACCCCCGGCCAACCAAAAATCACCACATCACCCAAAAAAAATCCACGCAGGTAGCTATTTCTTTTGGACGAGTGGTTGTTATGTCCGCCAAATATTTGAATGAAATATTTTTCTGCTACAGTGAAAAGGCAGAGATGAACTACTTACACAATGTAGCAATTGCACACAAAGAAGCAGATCAATTGAACTATATCGAACTATACTTGATCCTCTTCTGGACCAATCGATATTTCCTTGTTAATGAAATATGTCGCATTGCTCCCTAAGGATGCTAAGTTCATCATGTCACATATGTGCATGATGCAAAAAGTAAGCACCTATATCTTATTTTAACATTGACAAAGAATAGGCAACCATAGCATATCTTATTTTATATTCAAGTGCAAAAAGTAGACCCTATATATGACCTTGGATAAGAACATCTATAACCTTGTTTCGTTCCTTGTTACTCAAGGCACTTTGAACCATTGACATATTTATCAACAGTTAAAAGCTTCAAATGCACAAATTTTTGCACACCAAAGTACCACAGTTCTGCCTCTATCCTGTTTGTACAGTAACAACATAAATGTTCTGCATCCTGAGAGCACATGGATGCAGTATGAGGATGCTTAAAGCAGAATAAATATAAGTTAGTTGGTCGTTCCATTTCTAGCTCTTGGCCTCAGCTTGAGTCTATACACAGTTTGCAAGAGGTACTATCATCGTCATCAATCTTAGTTCTTCAACCTTATGTAATTTGCTATTATTTAGGTAGTGCTAATTTATGCAATTGTACATATAATATATTTATGGCAATAAGGCAATATATTTACCGGTTGGCCTTTGCAGAAGGAATACAGGTTGGCCTTTGCAGAAGGGGACTGGACGTTAAAGAGGATTTGGAGATGGTCCCCTTTAACAGACTATACCAAAGATATGGTCCAAAAAATGCTAGCGGCCTTTGTTTCATGCATGCTTTGCTCATTTGGGATGTAGAAACAAGAGAACAAGTCGAACAAACGTATTTTTTAAGTAATACTATTCGTTGCAATTTTTTCATCATGAGCAAAATTATATCAGAAGCCCGCATACCAATGATGAACAAAATTATATCAAAAGGAGTGTAACAAGCATGATCCCATATATGCAAGCAAAGCTATATCTCTAACTTATCTATATGTAACAAGAATACAATTCAGTGCAATCTTCACAAAGGGATAAATGTATTATTTAATGACCATTTTGGCAACATAATAACCAATTCTTTTGTAAAAGGGCACGTGCCCTTGCATATCGTGTTCCCTACAAAATCGAGTAAGAGCATCTTTCTAAAAAATGAAGCATAACATAGCAAGGAAGTATTTTAAGACATGCAAAGCATATTGGATTTGCATAAGAAGTTAGGACTTTAAATGAGGAATTGAAGAAGATACCTTTGTTGAACCATCCAATTTTTATCTGCACTAGGGCATAACACAATAGGCATCGATCCGAACTATCGGATCGGCATTCTGGGAAGGGACGAGCAGCTATATATGCATTATTCATTCTTGTGGTTGATTATTGGCGTCTTCTCGTAGCAACGTCTCTTCCTTGCCCATTGCCTCTCGGCTCTATCCATCCTCTTCTCTTCCCTTTTAGATCGCTCTTCCTCTTTGCTTCCCTTCTCTTTCTCTTTTCTTCCCTTTTAGATTGCTCTTCCTTTTTCCTTCTCTTTTAGATTGCTCTTCCTCAAGGTGTTAGTTTTCTGTGACAAGTTATTTCTTTCCCTTACCTTGCACCTACTTTTTGGCACGATCTAAGATTGTTTCTTGAAAGTAAACTTTGCTTTGCATGCTATGAGGCGGATTCACAAATTGAGAAATTATTTCTTAGAAGTATTCATCTTGCTTTTCCAGTTTCTATGCACTTTGCAGGCGTCTTAGAGGCATTCATCGTGCTTTGCCAGTTTCTATGGACTTTGCAGGCATGATTCATTCTTCCTTAGCACAATTGCTTCGTGCATACTGGCTGATTTATGCATGTCAATTGAAGAAGTAGATTTTCTCGCATGCATATCTGATCTAGATTGCTTTTTCGGATGGAATTCCTCGATTGCTTTTTCATATTTTGCACACTTCGCAGATGGTTGATTTTCTTACAGTGACACCAACGGTTTGGAGGTGGCCCTGGTATCTTTCTTTGTGGTATTTGGTTGCATGCATAGCGAATTCGTTAGAATCGAATCAATTTATGGCGACTTGGGCAGCTCAGCTTACTCTGACGAATCATCTCATCTCGGCATGCTCCATCAATTTTAACTATTCTTCGCCTAGCCGTGCATACTGCTCCACTTTCTACAGGTGCGCTCTGTGCTCCCTTCTGCTGTTCGGTTTTTGCACAGACAAGTTTAGTTGCCCTTTTTCCACTTTATACTTTATAGAAATTCCATTTTGCATAATAACCAAATGCAAGAATGTAGTGTTGTTGTTAAGGTGTGGGTTTGTCATCTTATGGATGATGAGGGTTCGAGTCGTGGTATTGCCAATCCATTTTTATTTAGCTTTAGTTGGTTAAGTTTAATGTTCCCACTAACCTATGCTTCCTATCTTCTAGTCATCGTACAGACTTCGCTTTAGTGGGGCTCATCTCGCCAACTTTTGTTTTTGATCCTCTCATATTACAAGAAGCTTGACAGCTGATGCCAATTCAATGAGTCATTGTTTTTAACCCAGTCATTTGTGCTTACCCTCTTTATCAATTTTGGCTATGCTTTCGACCTCAACCGCGACTTTAAACTCGATCTCCACTCAGTCTCCCGAATACTGTTATTTTCTTTTCGTTTTTTGGAGTTAAATTGTTGTATTTTCTTTGGCATGTCCTTCCTTGTTGCATGGCACATATTGTCGTGCTTCAAAAATTTATTTGTATGATTTTTTGTGCATTATTATGGTGGACCATCATTGTGCATACAGGAGATAAAATGTTGTTGCTAGATCAATGGCATTTATAATTTTGGGACTTGTATTGTGATCAGAGCACTCTATTCTTCTTCTATAGACTCATCTTTATTTTCTTAGAGGTCTTATCTTTTTTCATCTTCTAGTTAGATAATGAGCTTGAGATGATATGTATTTTCCATTTGGTTGGCTTTTGTTTTCACTAACACTTTCCTTGGTCCATTGCCTATAACTTAGGGATGGAACCTTTGCAACCTCAAACTCCATCGTTGTAGTTTTGCCACTGTGTTCTTCAATGCACTTGTATCTAGAAGGACTTGCTTTCCAGGGGTTCATTTTCGCCATGCGGCCGCCTTTATCTCTATGCATCACTAAGAATACATTACCACTCCTTATCTTAAACATTAGTATGTCAACATCTCACATATCTACTTATAACCAGCTATGATTTCCCTAACTCACAATTATTCATTTGGAAATATTCATTTGGACCTTTTCTGCCACCGAGTCCTTTTGGTTGGCTTATTCAATGTTGTCTAGATACATGCATGCGGGTATTTTTTCTAATTTTTTGCTATATATTCGAACATTTTTTATTTTATTTTATTGATATTGGTTATTTATCTTGAAGTTTTGAATTCACTATTCTAAACTATGTCCGGATATATGTTCTATGTTTCTAAAGTGGGTTTCACATAGTTTGGAGCTTTCTTGGTTAACAGAGTCTCAAACCTACTTACTTCCATGTATTCAAGGGTTCTTTGACAAATACTGTAGAAATATTTTACAGTTGCCTTTACAGTTACGTTGTCTAATGTTACATTCTGCACAACTTGTTTTTGCTCGTTCTATTTTTTAGCTAGCGTTGGGATGCTATTTTGAAATAGTTCTTTCTTGGACCACTTCAGTCGCCACCTTGAGGATTTATAGTTTGGGGATTTTGTGGCATGTCTGAATGGTGAATCCATATGATTTCCAACAGGTATTTTTGGCTCATACATTTTTGGGACCTTGTGCAAGGTTATTTTCTTATTGCATTTGTTTTCATTGGCTTGCATTCCTCTTTCTCGTATGTGTGCTTGCGCTTAAAACACGTTGCTTTGTTGTTCTTTGTAGAGACATTGCTCTGAGATCTGACATTATGTTGGCAATTGTCCTTCATCATGTAACATTGAAGCTTATCGAAGTTGTGTTCTATGTTCTTGGCAGTGGATGACATGTTATGTTGTTAGGTGGTTTTTCATTTTTTCAGACTCAGCACATCTTTTATTGCGTATACAATAACAATTTTACGTCTTTGTGTGCTTCCTTGCTTACGTTCGCTCCACTTTGTTCTATTCGTAGTCAACTACTCTTTCCATGCATAGCTTTACTTACAATATGTCACTTTACATAGTCATGTTGTTTTCAATTAATTTCACATGTCCATTATCTCATTTGCTTTATTATTGCAGACCATATGTACGTCACTAGCTTTACTACCGATACGTCATTTTACGTAGTCATTATATTCTCACTTGTCCTTTTCTTTTCTCATCCTACCATATGGCTAACCTCCTGGCACTCAACCGGGACCTTAGCATTGTTGACCTTCACTTTCTCTTTTCCCTTGGCCATAATCTCACCTTGACTTTGGCTGCACATTTGACCTAAACTGCTTGTGCATAGCCATCTTACTTTTCTTCAAACTTAAGCCTCCTTTTGTTCCCTTCTTGACCCTCCTTTGGATTTGTGACATGTCTGCCACTTCTACCTCAACCTCTTCCCTTATTTGTTAACTGTACTATTCATATTGCGGCATCTATTCATGGCTTTAAGCATATGGTCTTATTTTCCTTATGACATCTCATTTAGCACTGTCGTTTCTCTTTTATTTCGCATTTCCATATTGTTTCAAAATGTGTTGCATTGCATTATTTGTCGCAAACACGTCCTATTTGGCCACTTGTAGTTTGGCATCGCATTCTTGAAAGTTGTTCTTTACATTTTTAGGTTTTTCGGCACTATCATTTTACTTCATTTGCATATTTGCTATTTAGCTTTATCTGGATATACTAAATATTGCGTTTGGCACTCCATTGTAATTTTTTGACATGGGTTTCTATTGGATCATTTTTTTGATGCTTATCTTTATCTAGACGTGAAGTATACTGAGTTGTTGTGCACGAGGTATTATATTGAGCGCATTCTAATTTTGTGCATTTTGCTAGTCCTGCTTGATTATAATTGTCTCGGGGAGTTTGGTGCGCATATTCATCATACAACATCTGAGTTTAAATGCATCATTTGAGCTTAAATGCATCATTTCAGCTTAGGTACTTGCTTTAACTATGTACTGTTCATATTTTTTGTATATATTAGTGAGCTTCATATTTGACAGTTGTTTACTCTACCCTCTTAGCGTATTATCAAGGGCCTCACTGGGATCTTGAGAGCGAACTCCACTTCCAGGAACTGCTTTCCATTTTTTCCAAGCTGTCATTAATTAGCTGCATTACCGCCTGCTTCTATTCTGCTGACTTGACCCCACCTTGCCTACTCTTAACCTTCGCTCCCACATTCTGGTTCACGTGCATTCCTCGCACCTTATGCACATCCTTGTTAGGGAATCTGATTTGCCTTCAATCTCAATTTTCTTCTTGACATTCCTCTTGACTTTGCGCTCCCATGGCTACCACCTCTATCTCAACCTCGTTCCCATTCGGGTAAGTGTTATTTATATTAGGGCATCCATTCATATGTGTCGGCATGTTATCGAATTGCCTTATGACATCTCATTCAAAAGTACCATTTAACATTTTCATATTGCTTTTTAAATGCGTTGCATCGCATTTTTGTTACAAATACGTTTTATTTGGCCAAACTTAGTCGTTAATAGCTGCATTACTGCCCCTTCTATTCTGTTAGCTTGACCCCACCTTGCCTACTCTTAATCTCCACCTTCGCTCTCCCATTCTTGTTCTCACACATTCCTCGCACTTTGTGAACCTTCTCGTTAGGGAATCTGATTTGCCTTCAATCTTACTTTTCTTCTTGACCTTCCTCTTGACTTTGTGCTCCCATGGTTTCACCTTTACCTCAACCTCGTTCCCATTCTGGTAAGTGTTATTTATATTGGTGCATCTATTCATAGGTTTCGGCATGCTATCAAATTTCCTTCTGACATCTCATTCACAGCTACCTTTTCTCTTTTAGTTACCATTTTCATATTGCTTTCCAAATGCATTACACATTTTGGTTACAAGTATATTTTATTTGGCCAATTTTAAGTTTACATTATGTCTTGTTTTTTACAGTTTTTAGGTTGTGACGTCCCTAAGGCCCCGAAGGGGCCAAAAATTTTTTTTTGCAACACAAACCATTAACATCCAACATATAAAAATTAAATCCCCCAACACATAACAACCATTGACATTAATAACCAACACATAACTACCATTGACATTAATTAACACAACCATTGGGTCTAACACATTTAAATTAAAATCCCCCTTAAACCCCCTTTGGTTTGGTTTGGTTTTTAGGAAAACCTTAGTGAAAAGCGTACCAAAACACAAAGAAAACCCCCTGTTATTATGCTACATATTCATATATCATTTCACATCTTTTATACTTGCTTTATGTGCATACGACTTATTTGCATTTGGCACTTCATTGAGTTTTTGTGGCATGGGTTTTATATTGGATATATCCTCTTTGGTTCTCATTTTTCTCGTTATGACGTATTTGTGTTTGACACCCCATTGCATTTTTTACTACAGACATGATGTATAGATACCATCCGTGTCGTTGACGTTTTTTACATTCTTATTGCAACCTTGTCTAGATTTTTCATTTTTTGGATCCTTTGTTCTCGTTAGCCACATTTTGTCATATCGACAACCTCAAGAATTCTGCTCTAACCTTGGCACTCTCGCCCTTTATCTCCCCTATATCATTGACCATAACCTTACCTTCACTTTGCACCCTATGGTTATTTCTTGTTGCATTTGTTCCTGGGCCCAGCATTCATCCTTTTTCATATTTTGCCTAAGCTTAAATTATGTTACGTTGTTGCCTTTTTTTTCGAGAAATTGCTCTACAGTCTGTCATTATATTGATGCTTGTCATTCATTCTGTAACATTCATGCTTAGAAAAGTTCCTTTTCGTATCGTTCGTCATTACCTTACCATCTCCTTCAACCCTAATTTCGACCCTATCATCTTACCTTCGCCTTACACCCACACGGTACGCGCTCTTCTCGTCGCAACAACGCCTCAGTAGGAGCGGCCCAAGGAGTTTCGCATGCTGGAGCTCATGATAGCAGTCGTCGTCTTCTCACTCTTGCTATCTCATTTGGACTCTAATTCAATGCCTTGATGTTTCTCGTCAACTTGGCTTATATAAAGGAAGCCCTCTGGTTGTCGGCTAGTTTTTGTGTTCATTGCGAGTCCCTTACCAGAATAGGCATCGATCCGAGCCATCGGATCGACATTCTGGGAAGGGACGAGCAGCTATATATGCAGTATTCATTCTTGTGGTTGGTTATCAGTGTCTTCTCACAGCAGCGTCTCTTTCTTGCCCATTGCTTCCCTCCCTACCCACACTTTTATATAGTTTTGAGTTTGTTTCATGTTCATGTTTATTTCCTTTTCGATACTCACTCCATTATCCTCCACTCTTTGGGTGTTGCTATGGTGATTTATTGCCGTCTATTTTTTATATGTTTCTGTTCAGTACTGACCACCCGTTGGGTGATGCTTTTTCTACCCGATGGCTGATGCAAATTATTTTCCACCCACTGGGTGATGCTATCTATATTTTTCCACCCGTTGGGTGATGCTAGATGATTTCCACCTGTTGGTGATGCTATTTTCCCTTTTCCACCTCTCGGTGATGTTTTCTATTTCTATATATGTTTGTTTGCGGTTCCTAATGTCTAATGGGTGTTTTTGCTTTATGGGGACTATTTTCTTAGGGGATGCCCACCTGCCATGGTTGTACCTATTTTATTAATTAACGGGTACTTTCTAGGCATTTCTCTTTTTTTCCAGGTTTCACACATTCCATAGCATTGATGCGTATTTTGGCTGGCTTCACCAATTTCCTACCTTGCTCTTCAGGGCATCCTTGAGGACGTTGGCAACCATTTCTCATTAGGGAAGTTGTCACCATTGTCCTCTCTCTTGCCTTTGCATATTTTCTTATTTCATTTATGGGGTAGCTAGACATTGTTCCTATGGTCAGCTCCCCATTCAGATTTTTCCACACATTATATACTGCTGCTGTGATGAATGACAAGCCTATCTATCGGCCGATTTTTGTGTTTGCGAGTCCTTACCAGAATATGGTACTTGGATCGCCAAATGTGGCATTGGGTTATAGTGATGCCGCGTGGCAAACCTTCTATTGCAGAATGGTAATCGAGGCTACCATTCCGCATCTTCGATTTCCGACCCCCTCTCGGTCTTTCTTTTTAAGTTTTCCTTTTTTTAATTGTTTCTTTAGATAGGGCCATAGCTTGAATTCGACTCTGTCATTCTTTGTTTAGTTTGTTGTAGCATTAGCTTAGCCATATTCATAGCTCTACATCTCTCCTTTTTTTTTGCTGCAGAAACCAGGAGGGGAAGGGAGAGGGGGAGGAGGAATGCAATCTTGGCTCAGGAACTGAAGAAGCAGCCGAAAGCACAGAAGAAGAAAGCTGGAGCTTTGGGGTTACTCTGTCCATCCTATAAAACATCATGCTGGAGCTTTGGGACTTTGACCAAGTTTTGCTGTATTTTATTTCCTTCTTGCTCTTGGTTCTTGCTCTTGAGCGTAGATTGTCATCTGCAGCAGGGACCACCATTACCAGAGAAAGCACGCACTCCAAAAAAATTGACTCCTCAACTACCATATTGTGGCTTCAAGCTTTTTGGTCTACCATTTGGGCATGGATAATGACCCACCCATCGATCCATGCCGAAATGGCATTCCAAAAACCTTGAAACAATACAAAAAATGGCAGTTGATGAGCAACAATTTTTAACGCACAAACATGACCTAAATTTGATTATATCAGCCTGCGAAATCAACGCCCAGAGAACCATTAGTTTGCTTACACTTACATGCTTGTATTAGATGTACAAAAGGAAGAAGTGTGCTTATAAAACTAAGGAACATGAAGTATTTATTCAAGAGAATAAGAATAAGAATAAGAATAGTTTTTTATCGTCCACTGAGACCAATCGGCCTATGGGACCCAGAAGGAGCCTATGACAATATAAAGGACATCTGCAATTCAAAGCAAAATGAGAGATAAATATCAAAAGAAATATGATATCCTTTCCATAAACTACCAACAAACGCTATAGCTGCAATCAGGGTAAATTTTAACGGCCCTAAATGTTTTTCTATTCAAATTAAGGTTGGCTAAACCTATGAAAAACAAAAGTTCTTAGATTTTTTTCTTGGCGAAATTTGATAAAATAAAGACCTTTAATTATCTTCCCACTTGGCTAAAATGTAAAATTTATATGACATGAAATTCTGATGTTGGCGAATTTTTCTTGGTCCCCAGCTAAAGTGCAACTATTTAACTTCAAACTTTGAGCACTGATTAGTACATGAATGCCATTGATTCAATATGCTTCTTTTACAAAACGATAACAAAGTTGTTCAAAGTACAATTCATAAGGAACAAACAATATCGTTTGAAGGAATATGCATGTTTACGTTGGGGTCAAATGCATCTAAATGGTGAATTTGGTGATAAAGCCCTTTAGGGTCAACAATTGCAAGAAGAGATCACTACTATTTAAAGCTTAAAATGCACATCATGTAACATTCTTCATAGCATTTAACCTAAACAACTTATAGATACAAATTCAAAATATGATTGAGGTAGCTAATGGCAATTCCTAAATGAAAAAGGTCCCTGAATAGAATTGGCATGGCTATTTGAATTGATCAGGGTTCTCCTAATCAACTTTAGAGAAGGCGATTCAGTACATCATGCAGCAAACAATCCCGGCTAAACTCTAAGCGTTCAGAATTTACCCCCTTTTGGAGTGGCTAAATTATGCTTTTTCTAAAAAAAATTGCCTTTATAAACTTTAGCCATGAAATTTGACTAAAGGTTTAAAAAATCGCCATTTAGCGAATTTTAGCCACTCTTTATTACCCTGGCTGCAATTGTGGTTTGACAAGTCAATTGATCCAATCCTACAGCTTGTCTAGTCAAATCCAAAGCACATAAAACTTAAGAAAGCATTGACTGTTTATCTAAACCTTACCTTCTACATCATTGTAGCCGCAATTATGGCCTTATAGACAGTTGATGATTCATCAAACATGCATTTAAAAGCTGCATCAAAGTCAGACCAAAAATATGAGAAGCATCTATCAATGCTCTCTAGTTTTTGCAAAACTTTATATCAGACTATATAGAAGATGCTTCTCTGAAAGAACAGTCGTCAACAAGCTCGTCCACAAATACTTTACCTTGAAAGTATTTTTCGACTGGGATAGCTCTTGAAGCCATGACTCTAAACTATGATGTAAAAGCTCCAGAGAAAAATAAATCTCTTATGGTATAGCGAAACTGAACGGTATGATTGTCCATTATGGCTCTTATTATTGAGGTGAATGGCAATAGCCCAACTACAATAATAGTCATATTGAATAACTTCGAAGATCTACTGAAACTTGTTGGGACATGCTCGAGCTTCTAGAGAGAGTATTTTGATAATGTATCAATTTGTAAAAGGACTTAAACTTTTAGAGTCTTACATGTGTTTAGTTCTTAACTCAAATATAATCTTTATAGAAACAACTAGTAAACGTGTGCCCGACGTTGCCGGGCTAATGTCCTGGCGTGTATTTTACTTGGTCTTTAATATCCATATATATGTGCAACTTCTCGCTCATAGTTTAAATAATCAAACAGATATTAGTTTAAAAGGGCAAAATAAAAGTGAAAAGATGCAGATGCCTTACAATGTGCCACATCAAGTCATGAAAGAAAAGTGTTCCACCTGAACAGAATAGAACATAACAGAATTTGTTCCAGATCATGCGCCGTCTCCAAAAAGGAAAGAGCCACAAAGAAAGAAACTTGATTAGAATTGTGTTGGGCTCTTGAAGACTGTCGTGCATAAAAAATTTTCCACTAACAATCTCTGCGCATCTATAACACGTCTAATGCACCCATAATAAGGTGGGTGCCAACACTTCATGAATATGAAGGTTTCTTATATAAGTTGCGAACCTATTACACATGGTTACATTCATAACTATGAACCATTTGACATGGCAATTTTCATTATGTGTTGTGTTAACTATAAATGTATTAACTATAAATTTGTGATGCTTCATACTATCCTATTTTCATATGTCACATGATTAACAGATTGTTTCACAAAGACAATCCTTCTTCGCATCAATTCATGTTGGCCCAAACCAAAAAAGTTGATGCATGAAGTCTCCCGATAAGATATCTATACCATTAAAAGATTGTACCTTCAATTGGTTTCACCTACATATGAGAATCATCCGAATGACACCTCTGTACAGGAATCCAGCTGTATAATAAACCTCACAAAAATTTCTTTACTATAAATTAAATACTTGTATTTCTTGCAATACATACATAATAATAGACTAATCGTAGTCATACATTGAGAGAATTATTGACAGCATTAGCGTTAGTATACTTCCTTTTACTTCCCATCTTAAACTTCCTTTTACTTTCCATCTTAAACAGAATTCTATAATTGCATACACTTCTATCTCTAAAGATATGGTAGTTGCAACACAAACCATTAACATCCAATATATAAAAATTAAATCCCCCAACACATAACAACCATTGACATTAACAACCAACACATAACTACCATTGACATTAATTAACACAACCATTGGGTCCAACACAATTAAATTAAAATCTCCCTTAAACCCCCTTTGGTTTGGGTGCATATTCACACGGGGGGTGACTCCGGGCAACGAGAGCTGTTGGATAGGCATATTCACCCCTTATTCCTTAATCTACACCGTACATAAAGTTCCTCGTTTGTGGGGGTATGCAAGTACAAAATTTGCTATACTGTATAATAAGATTCGCAAAATACTATAAGATTTCAAGCGGAATACTATATGGTGTTGATTTCGTACGTGCAAAATACAACTATGAGGGCTCTCGCTGTCCTACGTCACCCCCCGTGTGAATATGCACCCAAACCAAAGGGGGTTTAAGGGAGATTTTAATTTAATTGTGTTGGACCCAATGGTTGTGTTAATTAATGTCAATGGTAGTTATGTGTTGGTTGTTAATGTCAATGGTTGTTATGTGTTGGGGGATTTAATTTTTATATATTGGATGTTAATGGTTTGTGTTGCAAAAAATTTTTGTTCCTTCGGGGCCTTAGGGACGTCACCTTCCCCTCTCCCAGTGTGACAAAACTTTTAGAATTCAAACCAGAAAAAAAACTAGAACTTATTTGAGGCTTTCATCACCTGTAGCTTTTGAATTTCATCACAATAAAACAAATAGAACTTAAGTAAAAGTTACCATAAAGATAGAGCAGATTGATCCCATTATTCTGAAAGTCATAAAGTTTGCAACACCCATACACAAACATTTTTCAACTGGAATTTAACAGCAGCCTTTGGCCTCCATGGATTCTTGTGATGCGAAACCAAAGTGGGAAACTTTTCTGCTTGTTAGCACAAGGATCTAGAAGCCTTGAAATTTGCTCAATAACTGCCTCAAAATCTAAAAATGCATGGTAATTTTTTTGCAAGCTTCATTCGAATAGCGCAATCCTGTATTAATCAGCTGGTAGGATGTGAAAGCCTACCAAACCCGGCCGAAAAATTGCTGTTTTAGCATATATAACTTAACCAAACATATCCATATCATACACTATCAAAAAGATCTCGGAGAGAGCTTTCCAACGCAATAAAAATCATCTGAAACAGAGCTCTGGATCAAAAGTTATGATAAGAAATGTGTTGCCGGTGGGGAAACTGCACTACATGCGCCCTTCAAGCCCTTCATGTGCCCATTATGCACCACACACACAAAAAGAGGGCTTTTGTTGTGAGCCATTGGTTGTTGAACATTATGCATCACACACACACAAAAAAAGGGCTTTTGTTGTGAGCCATTGGTTGTTGACCATTGAAAAAAAAAGGCTAAAATCAATGGCTCAGAAATGGTGCACTCTAGATGTACGCATTAGTACATCCATTTGAATACATCACGAAATCATAGGAAAACCTTAGTGAAAAGCGTACAAAAACACAAAGAAAACCCCCTGTTATTATGCTACATATTGTATCCAAAAGAGATGGGCATATTCCATTTTAAATCTTAAGTCATCCTGCATTGGACGCTTATCAAAAGTACAACAAAGCTAAGGGGTAGGAAACCTGCGGATCTAAGAGGTAGTTAGATGTCACAAAACAAAATATTCACAGGCTTAGCCGTTTCAGATTTCTGTATCCAAAAGTTAGCCTTCCACCACACTGGACGGATCCCTGCAACCAACATTGACCATCATCTAAATAAATTTTGTTAGAGCTTATGGATGCATCAGCTAAAAAATGATTTGCCGGGTGGATTCAAGATGATAAATGTGAATAGCTTTCTTAGACAGAAACAATGGCAAGGTGCCAAACATTTTCTCCTTGAATGCATTATCATTTGTGCCATTGCATTTAATATTGTTAGATGTTTCTGTTGTAAATGCATCGAGGAAGCTAATAAACTTCTGAGATGGATCCGGTAGCGTTGTATATGCCTCCATAAAGAGAAAACATAAAATTAAAAAGAGGATAGTTTTTACATCTTGAATTGCGGTGAACAAAAATGAAAATAGAGCTGCCATGGCCACCAGTTAGTTCCAGACAATGAGTTAAACAATCAAATGACCATTGTCATGCTATATCTTGTTTTGAAATAGGTTGATGCCTTGGCATCCTTGTAGTTCATTTAAGACCCATTTTTAGTTCTCTCAGATACCTTTAATCCCGGCGGCTATATGATAAGAGTCCTTCTACCAACGTTGAATGTAATACTTAAACTTGCCACAACCAATCAAAATGCTAACAGAGCTTAATCTGGGTACTTACTTGTGCTGGGCTGCCATTTCTAATTAATCATATTTGGCGTTCTGGTCAGTCTCTATACTTTGTACTCCAACCACGTGCATAAGCAGAGCAAGATATATTGCATCAAGAACATTTTCTTTTCACCTTGATTTATGTGAATCCAATTTGCTTGCTCTGTTGCGGTTGCAGTTGCTATTTGTGAAGAAGATTTGCGCAAGTCTAGGCCCTTAAGTCCTGCAAGTTTCTGACTTTATTCTTCATCTCCTTCATAAAAAGCAATGTTAGCAATGGTGCAATGCAACAAAAGATGGAGCAGAGAGAGAAGATTTACTTTCGTTGCTGCTGCGTTATGAAGAAGATTTGTTTCCCAACACCAAGCTTCTAAGTCCTGCCGAAGCAGAGGAGCAGAATGTGTGTCCCTTGGGCGGAGGAACAGAAGAGATGGGTACCCAATGGGAAAAGGAAAATGGCCTTGAGCTCTCATTAAATGGGTCCGGCTTAAGCTAAATCTGGAATGCAATTGTCTCGGATCTTTTTCCTATAATACAGGAGAAATTCAACCAGAAATCAACGTACCTTCTGATTTTGCACACTCTGTATGCCCTCGTAGTTCCAGCCTCCAAGTAAAAGTTCCAGCTCCAAGCTGCAAGTGAAAGCTCCAACCCCTATAATTCAAGCACCACCGATTTACCCTAATGATGGAAAGCGAAGGAGATCCGCCGTCATATCCATAGCGGTAGCCTTCATGTGCTCCTAGGTTCAGCCATAGCTGCTCTGAAGCTCCACTGCAATAAACCTTAAACGATAAATGTCATACTGCCGGAAATGACTGCTTACAGAAATTTAGAACTTACAAAGATTTCAGTGCATACATGTGGTTGCAGAACATTTCATTGCCCGAACAACGACCTGCATAAAATCTATAATTCAATTGCCCACTTTTGAAACCGTACAACAGTTTGAACGGAAGAAGAGAAAGACCCACGGATCTCCACTTACAAAATAAATGCCTCAAATAGATTCTCCTAAACTGGCATAGTTTATGTATAGCTATTCGCCAAGCCATGAGAAGATGCAAATCCTGAGCCTTTTCTTCTTTTACCGCAGTTTCTCTCTTCATCTCACGAATAATATTTCTACAAACCAAATGATCGCTCATCAAAAGCCTCTGCCGCATTTCAATCAAACCAAGAACCCTAATAGTAATGCTCACCACAGAAAAAAAAGTAATGGCAGGAGGCTTGAACGAAATGAGTAACGGAGTAAAAATTTGCCAAAAACTGTACATGTGCAGTAGGGTTTGAACAAAAAAAGAACAAAAATAATAATCTGCTCTAAGCCCTTGCACTAAGCTGCCTCTAACTAATTCATTCCTAAACATCAAGAAAATGAAGATTGAGGACGATGTACCTGGTTTCCGATGCCGCTGGTGCTTCTTGAGGTGGATCGATGTAGGATCCCAGCGTTAGCTATTTTCCTAAACTGGTATATGGCCGGAACTCCTCTCAGAGAAATAATGAGCAATGAAAACGGCCAGTGAAGAAAGAAATGAGCGAGAAAAACGGTCGTGGAGAAAAAAACGTTGTGTTGCGCAAAACTTTTCCCGATTCCAAAATCACGCTTTTGGCCGGAAAATGGAGTGTTACCGGCGTTACCGGCGGCCGGAAAAAAGAGGACACCCACCTCCAAAAACTTTTTAAATAAGTAGACTAGTAAACGTGTGCCCGGCGTTGCCGGGCTAATGTCCTGGGCGTGTGTTTTTACTCGGCCTTTAACTTCCATACGCACGTTGATATAGGCAAGATTAGACAATATTTGCTTTTGTAATTTTTTTGTTATTGAAATTGTCTAATGACAGTATCATCAATGTAGTAACTTCGCGTTTATCAATTTCAACAGAGAAAACAATGCTTTCTCTGAAAATAAAATTTTGGAAAGTTGGATCCAAAACTTATGCTCAAAATGTCACCCTTAGAAGTAGTTAAGTACACCAACAAAAAATAGGTACATGAATACAAAACACAAAATTTTGTCCTAGCTCATTGACGTATTTTAGTTCATGACGAAACTCTAAATATGCATCTCCACATGGCGCACATCACCAAGGGCCTAATATTGTACTTTGTTGGATATTCCTGTGATATCTTTACTTCTCCGACAGATAACATCTTAGTTGAGGTAAAAGTGAAGTGCATGGGCGAGTCATTGATTCGAACTGCCCACGACGTCTCACGACTATCAAGCACGTGAGACAACTCATCCCGAAGGTAGACTCGTATGATGGAATCAGATACCGCCTCTGGAAGGAATGATTTGCAGACCCTAAAATGTGTTCCATTACATATTCCAACATATATGAGTTCTTTTGCTACTAAGACGCCAATTCATCAGTGCACGGTATCGTTTCTCATCTGATAAAAAAGACAAACAATTGCAGGTTAGTCAAAGCACTACATTACCCAATAGATAGATACATGCACTTTATCCTCCACCTATCTCTCTCAAAGCACATCCGCGTAAATGAAGTTCCCTTGAGTAGACTTGAGCCAATAGGAAGTCATCAATTGGTTGGATGTAGTGCTCCAACTTGACAACCTCATCGGTGCAAAATATTTCTCTGGCCTTTGCAATGAAGATATAGAATATACACTTGAACTCCAATGGAGACTTGCTCAACGGCAGTGCTTTGGATAAGCGATTTTCTCAAGATGATTGGTGTTATGATGGTCGAATTTTTCAATTGGACTTGAACTTTTGTTCGTGTGTCATCATTTTGTTTTTTTAGTACAGTGTCAAGCAATCCATGGCTATGCGTTGTGATAAAGTAGAGGCTTGTCAATGGCCCTCTGACAGTTATAAATTTTGCAGACGTGTGCCAGACGTTGTTACACTTGATTTAGAGCTGCTTGATTTAGAACCCCATTTTATAGTACCCCATTCATTCATGTTGTTTGTTTCGTTGTGACCATTGCATTATTATGTGCATGCCCCTATATGTGGCCAGCGTTGCCACGCATAAATAGGGGCATGCATTTACATGGACCTTGTAATTAATACTAAGACATATACATTACATGTGGATATCTAAGCCATAGGTCGCACATAAGTGTTTTAAGCATTAGTCGATGAAGCAATCGAGTTGCCAATGAGGGACTGAAAGAAGGGAGTTGCCAAGAAGGAAGGGCTAGGTCTTATGCATGTGGTCAAATGGAGTTGTCAATATGAGGTTGGTAAAAGTCAATATGAGGTTGTCCAAAATATTCTCTAGGTAGTTGCTGGCCTACAATTCCGTTATCTAAGTGTTTCTTACATGTTTGTCACAACAACATCAAAACAGCACTATCTAAGTGTCAAAACAGCGCGACAACAAAAACATGTATACCATGACATATCGCATGATGGGTCTGAGTTTTCTAAGTGCTGAAGTATGACAATAGAATTTCTAGAGCTACGTTTGACAACATTGGCCAAGAGTTCGTCAATGCTATAATAGGAACACAATTACTCTTGAGCAAAATCAGTTGAGCTTTTATATTACCTAAAGTTGCAACAACCTAAAAATGATTGAATAATAATACATCATGGTGTTAGATTCATCATATAAGTTACATGAAATCTTGCCTTATAAGTTACATGAAATCTTGCCTGGGTCAAGTTTTAATTTAGATAGTTATTATTATAAGGTACATTAGCATAAATGCTTGAACAGCACAACTAAGCTTACCACCATTAAAATTCCCCCATAATCCGTCTTAACAGTCGATATAATCTTGCAGATATATCAATAGTTTCTGAGACCATTTTGCGGTCAATATTCTAGTTTCCATAATCTTGTATACATGGTACATCATGACTGGAAAGGTGAAAGAAAGTGCAAGGCATAAACTAAGTTTAGCATCCACTGTTATCCAATCATTTGGCAAATGCCCAAATGCAAAGTAATCAGCAAATTCAAAAGGAAGATATGGAAAAGTGATCAATACAGAAGCAAGCCCAAGTCCTGTTGAACTTCTGAGGCTTCTTTGTTGATGTCTTGCGTGGCAAGGTCATTCCAAAAAAAAAAAACATTGTTGAGTCCATAAGCAATGTGGCACAGTATAGCAATGATCTAAGTTCCAGAATATTAACAATTTGAATTCAGTAATATGATGCATTTGCATTAATCAAGGATGTGCAGGTCTGCAAGTGCCAGATGTAAAATCCGCTTTAAAGCCACCTAAGAAAACAATCTGCATAAAGAAGATTGTTGATTAATCTCATGTTTATAACAAAAACCATGTATACACAGAAAAGGTATTCCAGACCAACAACTCTAGAAGCCACATATTAAGAAATAGATCCTTGTAGTGCAGATACTTAGATTCAATATCAACATGAGAAATCAAAAGTATTTAGAATGCCAATCCACATCTGCAAACGGGTCCTGAACATGCGTGGAAAAAAGACTCTATAGTGCTTTTGATGCTTTAAGAACCGCAGTCAATGGATGAATTTCTAAAAGGCTTGAAAGGGACTCTGCTGTAGCTTTTTAAATCTGCCAAACACATTAAGATACATCCTTTAAATCCCCAAGATAAAATGGGATGTCTCGTGTTGGTAACTGGTCCAATGCTTGGAGGATATGATAGCGATTCACAGGGCAGCAGAAGTTCATATAAATGCAACTCTTTTCAAGATGAATATCATAATGAGTCATAAAATGGATTTGTAATCTATCGGTGGCTCTGGATTACACCAGGTAGTGTTTACACTGGCACATGGTTTACAGATTCAACTGGAAAAGGAATTGACAATACAAACACATAGCGCTTTGAGCAAATGGAAAGACAAAAAAACATAATACAGAGTATGAGTATGAAATGGCCACAAATATCAATTTTGCAAATCTCCACTACATTTAAAAGACTGGACAAACTTAAAAGATCAGATAAGCCTGCAAATTAGTGAAGAAACTTACAAAGAAAATGACTATTTAGATAGCTTGTCAGGTGCAGATCCACCGTCTCTATGCCAAACATTTATTAGAACGCCATTCCTTTGTTCTGACCGCCTCTACAAAAAACACAAAATGATGCTATAATACATTCATGCAGCTGGAAAACCCAACACAAATCCTACAGTATGAAAAATGACTAAAAATCCTGCTTAAAGCATCTTTTTAATATTAAGATCTCAACTTGGTAACAACAGAAGGAAGCATATACCTTCTTCTCCGCCGCTCGGTTATGAGATTCTTCGCCAGAAGGCCCTTCATAACCTTACCTCTTCCTTGATCCCCTCCACTGTTATTTCCCCTTCTCACGAGAAAAATCTGAGCCAGATTCATGGCTATAGCATGTGGGATTGTATACAGACTTTCATTTTCTACAATCAAGCAAACAAAAGCAAAACCCAGGAAAAAATCAAATAGCCTAAGATTAATATGCTCACCTCCTTCAACTGCTCTGCTTCAAAGGAATGACCCGATTGCTGGCATCCTAAGCTCAATAGCAAACCCTGAAGTATCTGAAAATGCAAGAGATATGCAAAAACAGAAAAAATGCAAAGGACCTAGACTGTTAGGATGCTATCTACTCCAGCCATGGCACTGGAAAAGAACATGGCAATTCAAAACAGCTCCAAAAACGCTGAGATTTCCCTAAGATTTAAACCGTAGCGCCTTACTGATGAATGCCAGAGGAGAATCCCCGTTGTATCTCTCTGTTAATTAGCCACAAGATCGGCTAAACATTACCCACCGCTTATTGCCACCGCTTATTGAAGGGAGAAAAAAAGAGAACCGAAAATAATTTTGCTGCATTTTCGCCAGATTTCTTGCTCAAAATACAGAAGGCAGCGTTGGAGGCAGAAACCGGAGGAAGGGGGAAAAACCGCACCTTAGAAAACCTTGGATGAATCGAGCAGAGGATAGAAGCTATAACAGAGACATTCACCTTGCTGCCATCACCAGATTTCTCCTGCCATCGCCAGATTGCTTGCTGAAAAACAGAACGCAGTGTTGGAAGCAGAAACCTCCATCCTTCATAGCTACCAATCAGGCAAAAACCCTCAGACCCTTGGTCGAAAAATCAAACCACGTTGCAACCCTAAGCGTGACAGCTCTGCCGTGGGTTAAGGAATCACCTGCTTGTTGCCGGATTCCAACCATAGCAGAAAACCAAAACTTCCAGCGCTCCCAAGGCCCTTCGTTTAAGAATAGCAAACCGTTAGCATTTTGCAGAGAAGAGGTCGGACAAATAGAATACAAAGTAGCAGATGCAGAGAAAGCAAGAAACGTCAAATAGATAAGATGAGGCCCAGGTACCCAAAAAACACAAACAACACAAAACACAAACACTAAGGAATAAGGAATCACTTGTTACAGAATGGAAGAAGAAGATTTGCTCGCTTCCAGATGAGGTGTGTGTCTGGAACTTGAGCTGTTGCTGGATGAAGCGTTGCTTCCTAACGCTCTGTTGCCGGAGAAGAGCCCTTCCGGATTAGCCCGGCACATACGAAACGCCTAAGGAAATTCCGGAAAACAAAGACAGAGAGAGGGAAAGTTCCGGAAGGCAAAAATTACGCCGGAAATGCTTTTTAGATTAAAAAATCACGCTTTTCGCCGGAAAAAGCGTGAGTTTTGGGAGCCGGAAAGGGCACACCGGCATCAGCCAAAACCCCCAAAAACTTTTTAAGTAAGTAGATACATATTTTTAACCTGCCCCTTATTGGCCCCTTAATCTAACTAAGATATATGTTGGGGATTAGGGATAATATAGTTCTAAAATAGGCCAAAATAGCCTCCCTTACTTTTACAATAGAATAGACACAACAAGCATTCCATCCTTCTCGACACATATTCTTGTTTCATGTTAAACAAGTATGTCACTATTTTGCAAATTAGATTAAAACGCTCATCCTTTTGGACATCAACTTTTTTATCCATAGCTCACAATAGAGATGTGGAGCTGTTCGATCACGATGAGACCCATGCCACTAAGGTTGCCTCATTGAGGTCGAGAGCTTTCTAACTGTAGTGGTTTGACATCAATTTATAGTAGTGAGGCACGATCCTGTTGGGTTCAGTAGAACCTTAAAGAGACTCAAGAGAATCTTACTGAATCTTGAGGAATATGAGGGAACTCAAGAAGTCTTCATAGGATCTTGAAAAATCTATACAAAATCTAGGGAATGTTGAGGAATCTAATCTCAATGAATCTCGAGCAATGCCCCGGGGGAGGGGGGAAGGGGATAAAGTTTAAACAACCTCTTTTAGAAAAGTCTCTCGATCCAAGATCACATGGGAATGCTAATACCCCCTTTCTATTGTGCTTTGTACCGCTATGAAAATTTTGGTTTACCATTCCTACATAAGATGAATGACTCAAAAAGTAGTTGTGCTTGAATTTCGCACATCTATCCCAATTTTGAAAAATTGTTCATATAACTTCCTGCCTTGCTCCTTTATCAATGTTATAAACAACCAAAATTCGATTGGATTCACTTTTCCGCATCCTCTATCAATAGGGATATGACTACATCCACATGTGAAAACTAAATGGGGATAGTGCCTACATAGCAATGGGGGTATGACTACATCTACATGTGGAAACTAAATGGGGATAACGCCCACATAGCAATGTTATCGCATAGCAAAGTCAGGCTACATAAAAGCACTCTTCTATAAACAGGTGGCTACAGCTTTGCAAAGCAATCTATATACCATTTATCTTTAACCGTTAATGACATGTTCAACAAAATCTAGACTTATTCAGATTGAATAGATAGCACTTCAAGGATGCTATTATAGAATTACATGTTTTTTTAATGACTTTCATAAACTTCATAAGTTTTATCATATAAATCTATCTTTAAATCAAAAGTATGATTGATATCAAAGCATAAAATTGATTTCTAGACTAATTTTCACTTGATCTATTTAAAACTAAAGTTTGAATAAATAATCTTGAAAATATAAATTCTCATTATCTTTAGCAATTGTTGAAATGGCAGGGTATTACATACGGTCTGTCAAGGTTTGGAGGGTATTCGTATCCCTAAAACATATTTTGCTGATGCCACTACATATACAGAGGTGTTTGTATGGCCGGGTGTTGTTTTTTTGTTTATGTTTTTCTTGGAGAGCCGAAGTCTACATGCCGAAGCCACCAAAACAGGTTCCTTTCTTCCCCTTGGCAGGGGCACGTCAATGGCGTGCATGGCAATTCCGGTGATGGGTAGGGTCTCTCCTTAGTTTGCAACTTCAGTGACGGGTTAGGGCTGCATTTGGCATTGAGGCTCTTGGAATACGAATTCTTTAAAGGAATTCTTTAAACCGCCTTCCTTCAAACAATATTTTTTATCTATGTTCTCTTCATGTGCTTCTGACGTCATTTTGTTTCAGAAATTTTTTAGTCTGGGTTCAGTTCTCAGATTTTCAGCTTCGACAGGATTTGTTATGCAGTATTTCGAGGGTTTTAATATTTTTCCATATGTAAGCTTAACCTGATGCATGTTCTTTTGTGAATAGGTATAGCATCTTGGTGTTGGTTGAAATCCATGGGGTTCAATCCCCATGCTTCAATCTTCTTCCATGCAATTCTCTTCTGCTATTTGGTTCTTCATGTGCTAGGTTTTTTTTTTTTTTTTTTTTTTTTTTTTTCCCCCCCCTGGCTCACTATTCTCATGCAGTCAAGTCTTTAATTTCTTGTAATAAGTGCATGTTAAGGGTGCAATTCACAGAAATATGGGTGCAGGATTATGTGCTTAGACATCTTCTAACAGCTCTTGGGCGTAACACAGTTATATCTATTGAGGTAGATGGAAGCATCCTGGTGCAGATTTAATTTGGTGCAGTTCAAATTCCTCTGTTTCTACTGGGTTACAAGCGTTCTGCTGCGTTAAGTGTTTGCCTGTTTCTGGCAGCGAAGTGTTGTATTGTTCAGCTCATTGACTGCATTCTTGACTTGCATCCTATGGTTTGCAAGTCATAAGATGACATGGAAATCCAAGTTTAACCCATCTTGATTTTAGACGGATAGCCACGGTTGCTTTATATAGAATACTGGGTGGATCATTCTATGAAACAATGGTTTAGATGAAAAGATTATACAAATGAAACAATTTTTAGTGATGTAACAAATTTAGAATTTGACAAGAAGATAACTCTTGATAGATGAAAATTTGATAATTTACAAATTCCTTGCACATATCATTAAATGATATATTAATTTAAATTATAACTTATATAAGTAATATTTAAGAATCTCATGAACAATGTTTGACAAAGAAAAAATTATTAAGTTATCAATACTAAACTTATGTATAATCTAGAGTAATATGTATAATAATATTTGCTAAAATTTAAAAAATTGGCAATACTATATTATTATAATATTTTTACAAAGCTATATGGGCCAAAGCATGGAGGAGAAGGGGACACTTTTTGTGTCAGCACACTTAGTACCTAATGGGTGCCTTTTGAGGACATTTTTTTATATTTATCAAAAATATTTTATATTTAGTTTTGCTGAATTTTTTTTTTCTAAACGTATTAGTTTTTCGCATTGGAATACTAAATTGCAGCCTTAATGGAGCTATTAGAAAAATTGATAATAAAAATAAATAAAACATTTTCAACACTTAGTGCTTGATGGGTGCTTGACTGGTGCAAAAATGCCCTCTAGCTCCATGCTTTGACCCATATCTTTGAAATTATTAAGCTTTGTCTGTTATTATTTATATGCTACTATTCGTTTAATCTTAAATCTATAAAGCATGAAAAATATATATGTTTTAGATATTTTTCAAAACTATTTTAGGGAACTTTAAGGTTAAAATTAATTAGATGAAAAAATTTATGTTTTAGGAAACATTTTTTTTATAGTCATTATTATCAAAATAATAAAATAATATGTCAATTGTAATAAAAAAGGAAGTGCTAGAAATATTATAATTTAAAAATAACATTGAGAAAAAAATTATTAGTAGGATTTTTTGTAGGACTTTTTGAGATTATGCTGGAGTGTCTTTTCTGTAATCTCACATTCTACGTGAATCTTGGCTATTTTGTGTCAGCATTTTTGCTCTCTCTTTCTTACGAAAGTTGCTTTTATTTGCCTCCAAGAATCACATGAGCATTTCCTTATTTGATTCACGTTTGTTGCTAAATAGAATAGAATAGAATAGAGTAGAATAGAATAGAATAGAATAGAATAGAATAGAATAGAATAGAATAGTTTTTTTAACGTCCACGGAGACCAATAGGTCATGGGACCCATACAATGGGCTAGTACAATCATTACTACTAGGATTAGAAAACCCTGCATCGAAAGGTTTTCAAGGGAAAAACCTTTGCAGTAATGATGATACTAGACCAGTGGAGATAATGACTACTGAGGGCTCAGTAATTGCAGACGTTTATCTAGAACCTCAAGTATGTATAATGCCAAGTCATGCAATGTGATGGTGCTCGAGAAGTTGTGGGAAGCGTGGAATGGAATGCTAAGGTCAAAAAATGATTCCTGACTATCTCAAAAGCGTGGCAACTCGGAAGAGTATGGCTTTCATCTTCAATAACACAAATCGGCAAACGTGCACATAGTCTCGCTTCTGCAAATTGCGGCCGCCCCATCTACTTGTCTCAATCCGTGCACTGTGGGACCCCCGTGCGAATTGATGCAATAGCTACAAGCTTGTTCCCCGATAATGAAGCAAGCAAATAAGCTTGGGGCCCTGGTGCCAAGGTGGGATTTATGTGTGCATGATAATGGCCAGTTTTCACTTAGGCCAAAGTAACTGCGTCCCATATCTTTTGAGAAAAACGACCATTGAGATATTGTTGCAAAAGCTCAGGATCAGAACTGGCAAGCATCGGCGGTGGTTTCGTTGTGCCCGTTTCCCAACGGGCAAACCATGTAGTGCAATGCTCTTTCCAACATCGTTTCAAACGCTGAGGAGATTCAGCCATGGCAAGTGCAAGAACAGGATACTTAACATCATTTTTGCCTCTTCGGGGCCTTGGAGATGGACAACATAACAACAAAAAATGATATATAGCAATTGTGGAGCCTCAAAAAAGGTCAACAGGTTATTAAAGTAATTTAGAAGAGTTATCAATAGAATAAAGAACATTTCTTAAGAAGATGACCGTTAGGTCATGTCATGGGGATTGAACCCAGCATTACCATTTAAACTCAATGAATGTGAAGCTACATAAAACTAAGCATTTGCTTGATAATAAGAATATAATTTGAAACAGGTTTAAGCAAAGTGTGAACCTGCTCATTGCAACACACCAAATTATATATGTTTCAAGCTTTCTTGCCAATTCTAGTCCCTAAACATTAGGCGGCCAACAGATAAGTACCAGAAAAAAAACTAGAATTCATTTGAGGCTTTCATCACCTGTAGCTTTTGAATTTGATCACAATGAAACAAATAGAACGTAAGTAAAAGTTACCATAAAGATAGAGCAGATTGATCCCATTATTCTGAAAGTCATAAAGTTTGCAACACCCATACACAAATATTGTTCAACTGGAATTTAACAGCAGCCTTTGGCCTCCATGGATTCTTGTGGTGAGAAACCAAAGTGGGAAACTTTTCTGCTTGTTAGCACAAGGATCTAGAAGCCTTGGAATTTGCTTAATAACTGCCTCAAAATCTAAAAATGCATGGTAATTTTTTGCAAGCTTCATTCGGAATGAGCCATAAAACAATATCCAATAGTGCAATCCTGTATTAATCAGCTGGTAGGATGTGAAAGCCTACCAAACCCGGCCGAAAATTTGCTGTTTTAACATAGATAACTTAACCAAACATATCCATATCAAACACTATCAAAAAGATCTCGGAGAGAGCTTTCCAACCAATAAAAATCATCGCAAACAGAGCTCTGGATCAAAAGTTATGATAAGAAATGTGTTGGCGGCAGGGAAACTGCACTACATGCGTCCTTCAAGCCCTTCATATGCCCATTATGCACGACACACACAAAAAGAGGGCTTTTGTTGTGAGCCATTGGTTGTTGACCATTGAAAAAAAAAAGGCTAAAATCAATGGCCCTTCATGTGCCCATTATACACCACACGCACAAAAAAAGGGCTTTTGTTGTGAGCCATTGGTTGTTGACCATTGAAAAACAAAAGGCTAAAATCAATGGCTCAGAAATGGTGCACTCTAGATGTACGCATTAGTACAACCATTTGAATACATCATGAAATCATAGGAAAACCTTAGTGAAAAGCGTACAAAAACACAAAAAAAACCCTCTGTTATTGTGCTAGATATAGGCGCTCAGTGTAAGATAAACCCTACAAAGTACATTTTCTGTATAATTTAAGCTAGTGGAAGGGATCTATGAAAACCTACATTTCATCTGGAAAAATGTTGAGAAACCCACAGATTTTGACAAGAAAACTTCCTGGATTTTGTTTCCCTGTCGAAAATTGTCGATTTCAATATGTCAAAAATTGTTGGAAATTTTCGATTTCAACAGATAGGATGCTAGTGTTCCTAGGAATTCGGCATACAATGGCGCCCGCTGTTTTTGCCAGTTTCGAGGTAAGCGGTCGCCACAGCCAGTTTCGACAGCGCTGTGGGCCGTGCCAAGGCAAACATGTTTTTTTTGCCTAGGAGGCCAATTTTTTGCACAAAATGCATGTCTTTTTTGCATAGAAGGCCAATTTTTTGCACAAAAGGCCAAATCTTTAGCCCCTGCGCTTTCCATGCACTTTTCTTGCCTACCTCGCTCTTCTATCCGATTTTTTTGCCTAGGCGTATAAATGCAGATCCTTGGGATTCTCAGTTTCCTTCCAGTTGCATTGTTAAGATGATTCGACAGGAGGTATACAAGTGCACAGCCTGCCGCCATAGCACCAATCATACTAAACGAATTTATGGAAGAAATCTTAACTCAGTTTTATGGAAGAATTTCGAAAGATCATAGATAGATAGATAGTATTTTTTACGTCATGCCACATTGGCAGCATCCATGAGGACATATGACGGACCCCCAGAGACTTGAACACAAGATCTCTTAATTGCTAACCCAATAGACTAGCACTAAACCGAACAAGGGGGAAAGACGGAAGAGTCCAAGACCAGTTTTATATTAGAAATCTGAAATGTCTTGGGGAAAGTCAGAAGAGTCCAAGGCTGGAATAAAGGGGATTTCTTAAAAAACATTCTTAAAAAAACATTCTTCGAAAGAGGACTTACAAATTTGAAGCTATGCCTACATCTCAGCTCGGCTTCTCTATGGCGGCAGAGTGCCATAGGAGACCTCGCCTCTTCTTGCTCTGAAGCTCCGTAGAAGCAGAAGCCGACGCCATAGAAGCAGAAGACCATGGAAGAAGCCACGCCAGAGGCGCGTCAAAGCCGAACTGTCCACTGCCTTACAGAGATGCACTGCCATAACTCCCGCCGCTATACCTTATACCTTGTCACTGCCAGGCGTCCATTTAGATTTGTCCCAAAAACACGTGGCATCAAAACATAAACTTAGATTATGGCCCAAAAAACATTGATGGGCGAACAGATAAAAAATAAAACTCTCGATTATATATATTATATATATGTCTAAACAGCAATAACCAAAATCAGGGTAGACCACTAATACAACATTTTTGGGTTGCCCGTAGGATGGATGGATGGATGGATAGATAGATAGATAGATAGATAGATAGATAGATAGATAGATAGATAGATAGATAGATAGATAGATAGATAGATAGATAGATAGATAGATAGAGGGTTGCCCGTAGGGGGCAACCCTCTTGTTGAAGGGTGGAGTGACGTATAGAAGGCTTCGATTTATTTTGATTATAATATGCCATAAAATATTCTATATACACGGTTGCGGTTGCCTGGGATTTTTTAGGGTTTTTGTGACGCTCAGTGACACTTAGACGACAAAGATTTGTTTGGTATTTCTACAATGGTAGAGATTGTTTGGGTCTCCACCATGATCTCTTGGATATGGAGTCAGCCAATCCGGTATGGTTTTGTTTCTGACAAATGTGACCTGTTGTGGCCCGCTCAACACGGCTTGGCTTGGAAACATGTCTACGGAAAGTACAAATTGGAGTCTCCTCTGAATCGATCAGGCTTTGCGGCTGCTCTGCTAGCTCCGGCGAATTCAATTCTTTGTTTGTTGTAAGTAATCTTTCCCTTCTATTGTTTGCTTCTCCATAGTCCACGTCTATAAGGAAATTGACCCTGCTCTTTCAACAAATTCTGGATTTGCATTGAACGGAGTTGATTTGCATATGACACATTTTTCTAACATTAATCATTCGAGCTAGACAGTCATACTTGAATTTTGCCATTTTATATCAATACAGGCCAATAACCTCTAAGAGAAACTGCAAATGGGCAAATGCGAATTGTTAAATGTGCAATTTGGCAAAATTTGAAGAATATTTTGGGTTTTCCTCCGCAATATTTAAAGTTGACTTGGCAATAGCGTGGTTAAGATAATATTTTAGTGATAATAACTAGATGTGACCTTTAATTGAAGAAAGTTTAACTAAGCAACGCAAATTGCAATTCCTAGTTTTTTAATTAGTTTTATTGTTTGGCCTGTTGATGCCCTTTGTTTCTTATGTTGTGAATTTTGAAGCAGGCAAATTGATAAGAGGCATGGAGCTGAGATATGCATGGTTCCGTGGAAAACATCTGAATGTGACTCGTCCTAATGCCAGTTGTCCAATGTTCACTTTTGCTCTTCCCTCCATGGGATGGAAATTCGCATGACTGAGAAATGGCTGGGATGATGTTTATTTTGAGTGCGTTTGGAAGATGTATCCAGTCCATTGGCTTTCTTTGAAAGACTCAAACATCTATAGTGCAATATCCTTGTTTTCAGGCAGCTTATTGTTCAGCAGGATGTACAGGGATATTTGGTTACAAGGTCTTGCAAAGCAAGACGTACAGGGGCAACTGCAGATCGTGGTAGGATACGGGGTCCATTAATTGCTGATGTCCCTCTAGCCACTACTTCGTACAAGAAGCAATGATCAAGATAAGGTAAAGGAACTTATGGAAAGTATTGCTGAGATTGGACTGCAAGAGCCAGTAAGTATGCCATGTGTTTCTTCAGTATATTTGGAATTTGTGCAGAAATGTGCATGGGGCTCATTGTTGTTTCACCTGTACGTGTAATTCTCAAAACCATTGCCATAGTTAGTTTAGACAGTTACATTTTTCCCTCATCCTTTTATACCCATTCTTTCGCTTTCCTTCTCATCAGCTCATCTGCATCTCCTTTTGCTTTTGCCGTAGACGATCTTTCCCACCTAGAGTTTGTCTCTTTTTCCTTTCTATTCCGTCCACCTTCTCGCTTGCCTTGTCTTCTCGCCCGGTAGTCTATTTTTTATCTTTGCGAGTTTAGGTCTTCTCACCCAGTTTCAATTCGGTCTTGCTCAAATCGCCAGTTAGGTCTTCTTCTTGGAATCGGCTCTGCAACTCCTTTCGGCCTTGCTCCAGTGCTTGTAGCGTCTTCTTTGCTCTTATTTTCCTTGTGGCTTGGTGTGGTCGATTTTATTGTGGCTTAGATTTGGGGCTGCCGCAACCCCAAAGACCCCAAGATCTGCTATGTTCTTGTCTTGTCATTAAGCCGCCAAGCACGGGCCGTAGGAGGTTTTTCGCCATACCCGAGTGCACCGCCACTTACCTCTGCTGTAATTTTGATTTCAGATTAAAGGGGTGGCCTGCATCGTAATGTAGTGAGTGTTTAGTTTCTCCGAGAGGGAACGGGCCAGCTGATTCTTCTTTCCAACCTTTTAAGCTTCACACAAGAGAAGGCTTCTTACCCCTGTTTTTCTAAGCTTTGTGGCGCATACAAAACGTAAGCATGGTGGTTTTTAAGCGGATACAAGAAGGTAATCATGATCAGATCCGCCTCACATCAATTCGTGAGTTGCAGACCATCAGCTTCTTCAACCTCTCATTTTCCTGTTTGGGGTCGTGGAACCTAAGGCCCATCTCCACTTAGACTTCTTGAACCTGCGGGAAGCTTTTAATCTCTCGGATTTCCCAGCTGTTGAGCATACAAGGAAAAGCAGGCACAAGGTGTAGACCGACGATTTTCTTGTTGGAGGCTTTTACTGTCACGAATTTTTCTTCTGCAAAGGTACTTGGGGATTTTGTAGCTGGGCCGTAACTTGAGGAGTGTAGACCTACTGCTGGTTCTATTTCTTCTATTGGAATTTTCTGCTTGCCACAGTTATTCCGTTGGTTCTGACCACATATATTCGGCAATTTTAGCTCAAGTCTTTTACAGTGGTTTTTTAAGGAGCCTTTTTGTGTGATCTGCAAAATGCCTAGGCTGCCAAGACCGAGGCTATTAGGCTGGGGAAACGCCCTCTAGGGGAGACCTCTGATTCGCTACAGGATGCAACGGAGAAATTAGAGAAACACTTCAAAAAGGCGATGAGTTTGGAGGATAATTTTCAGGATATACTTGTAGTTTGAACTGAGAGAGAGGTAGCTCGAGATTTGATGTATGGAACCAGAAAGATATGTTAACAAGAATGAGAAAAGGCTTGAGTGGTGGAACCAGTCTTGCAGCATCAACACCTTGTTCTTATCTAGAGTTTTGTTTGTGCTGCCAAATTTATTACCTTGTTGGAGAAGTTCAAGGCGTTTCACAGCAATTCGGGTCCATGATCCATTTGAGAGGCAGGTGCAATTGCCAGCACATAGCACACGATGTCTACCTCTATATGCCAAGCTCAAGAACGGTTTCCAGATAAGTTCTTTTTCATCTTGAATCAAGTGGCATGGCTTGTTTGTTCTAAGTCAACAAATAAATCTTGTCTGTTGCACATGTTTATGGTTTGCTTGTGGGCATGGATTTTGCGAGTTGTATAGTTGTCCATTCGAACTCGATATTTAGAAGGTTTTATCCGTACGAGCATAAGGCATCCAATTACAAGAATGATAAGGACCTTGGACCTGGTAAGGTGTTAATATTTTCCTCTAGCCTAATATCATGGTGATCCTCAGCCTATTATCATAGTAATCCTCGATAACAATTGTGTGCATAAATTTCATTGTCTTTTCTTTTTCTCTTCTTGTTTATCATCAAGCTTCAATAGTGTCTTTAATACCCTCGTCAGTATCTTTTATTTCATGGTTGCAGAGGGTTCAATCCCCTTAATAAAAGACTTCGGGTTAGATTATTCTTGTCGATACGGAAGGTCAATGAATATTCAAGGTGTTATGGAAGGCCTATGATATAGCCTATGGTGTACATATCATTTGTAAATTAATTCTACTTGTCTCTGTCATCCGCTTTCCTCATTCGCATTGTCTTTCCAGTTGCCTATACTTACCTTCTTGCCTAGCCTTTCAAATAAATCTTCTACTCATAAGGGTTCATGCAGATTGTAAGAATAAATCCAGATCACACAAGCAATGCATGCAGAAAGTGGATCTCATAGGATTCAGTACACCCCAGTGTAAATCAACCCGCTTAGGGCAACTAGCATTGTTTTCTATAATATCTCTTTTCATCACCTCTTTCTTCTACTTTAGTCTTCTATCGAGGCCTATTTTGCATCCAACTGGTATTAGAACTAGTTCTACTCTATATTTTAGAACCTTTACCTTTTGTTGATTGTGATTTTTTGGTTTTCTTTGCTATATCTCAAGGTATTACAGTTACTAATTGTAAGTGTTTCTTTCTGGATATCACTAATTGAAAGGTTACAAAATTTAAGTGTTCTTGGATATCACTAATTGGAAGTTTGGAGCTTGTGCAACATTGGAAGTGCACGTACATGGTGAACTAATGTTAGGAGCACATGAAATGTACTCATGAGAGTTGGGAACATTTTCAAGATTATTACATGAAAGTGGGATAGTTATCGTATTTGAGCAGGAAGCCTTTGCTTGCTTTGCAAGTGTGTCTTTTGCACCCTACTCATTCCAAATTGTTAGAACCTTTTCAAGAATTGGTGCGAGTCAAAGAACCTAGTTTTCCCACCTACTGAGTCCTCTAATTTTTTGTTCTTGCTTTGTTATTGACTTCCTTTTCTAATTCACTAGCCGGATCCTGCGACACCATTGCTTTTGTTGCTTGTCACCACCTTCTTGCCAGTTACTCAAATCTATTAGATCATCCCTTGGTTGGCCTTGCTCAAGATGTGGCAAAGAGATTATCCACCTATTTCTTAGAAAGGCACAACCCATCCTTCCTCATTTAATCCGCAAGCCTTTTGAACAATTGGCTTTTCCGACAAATTCTCTTTTATTCATTATGTGATGAGATGTGCAACTATTGTTATTGCCTTTGTCACTTTCCTGCACAGTAAGGAGTTATTATCATTGCTTTGGAATGAGCTTTGATGTTGGATACCCATGCTAGCCCTTTTTTCTTTTTATCCGTCCTTCAAAGACATACCAGTTGGGTGTTGGTGCTCGGGTCTCTATTGCTCGCCTCTATGGTTTCTTATTGCCCTTATGGCCTTTTGAAGAGATTGTTGGATTTGGAAAGTTATGAGAAAGTGGGAAGTGCGATTGGTGACCATTTGATTAGTTGCATTTTGTGTCACGCGTCGTGGGTGCTTTTGAGGAGGCATGTTTCATATTCCACTCTAGGGTCTTGGTCCAAACATTGCTTTCTGAGTGAAGATGCAAGTGCCTTTAGTATACACATTCATTAAGAAGAGAAGGAGCTTCTTTGGTGACCTATTGGCTTCCTCTGCCCTCCTACTAGCCCTTGACTCTGCTGCCTCTGTTTTTCAGCATTGTTACCATGTTGTGGTTTTTTAGTGGAGATGCCCAGATGTGGCTTTCTTTCAGTTGTGTTTTCTCTCTTCTCTTGCCTTGGCGCAGGGCTGGAGGATGGGTGAGGAGGCACCTCCGATGGGCGCGATTTCCCCGAGCCCGGTTTTTCTCTTTTCCTCCTTGTCTCTCGATTGGCGTTAGGCTGGTTTCCCAAAGACCCGCCAGAAGAGGTTACGGTTCGGAGTTGCTTGGTGAAGCTTTGCCTGCTGGAGGTATGAAGGTATGCTTGTTGCTTGTGCAACAGCATGGATTTTTGGATCGGTGAGCAGCCATAGTCATCCTGGCAACGGTTTTTTCCCAGGTGGTTTTTAATCCGGGTCATGATGGTTGTGTTCTAGCTCACGTTGTGCTTTGGTTTAAGGGCTTCGGCCCATGTTCTTGTTTGGACTTCGGTCCAGGACTTCGGTCCCTTATGTACTTGGTCCCATAACCCGATTGGGTTCCGTGGACGTTAAAATTTTTTCCTTCCTTCCTTCCTTCCTTGTCTCTCTTAGGTAGCTTGCTGGTTTTGAGAATTGAACTTATCTTCGTATCACGATAAGAAGATAAGTGTAATTCTCAAAACCATTGCCATAGTTAGTTTAGACAGTTACATTTTTCCCTCATCCTTTTATACCCATTCTTTCGCTTTCCTTCTCATCAGCTCATCTGCATCTCCTTTTGCTTTTGCCGTAGACGATCTTTCCCACCCACCCACCCACCCCGTATGACAGTTTGTCTATGTGTTGGATTAGTCCTTTGTACGTATTCCTTGATAAGACCCTTGCTTCCTCAGATCCATTACTTTGGTTGGATTTCTTGTGTCTCTTGTTATTGTTAGTAGAGATGCCCAGATATGGCATGAGGTAGTTTTGGCAGTTACGATTTTCTACGCCCTTTTATACCCTGCCTTCTCTCTCCTTCCCCATCAGCTCATCTGCATCTCCTTCCGTTTAGCAGCCAGACTTCCCCACCCACCCACCCATCCATCTGTCCATCTCTTATGTGCAAGTGGTTAGTGGAGCTTAGTAGCTCAGGCAGTATTAGCATTGTGGCTAATGTGTGGCCTTTTGTGGCATGGTGGCCTAGAGTTGGGCAGCATTAGCATGGTGGCTAATGTGTGGCCTTTTGTGGCATGGTGGCCTTGAGTTGAGCAGCATTAGCATGATGGCTAATGTGTGGCTCTTTGTGTGGCCTTGTGTGGCTATTATTGTGGCATTGTGGCTCTTGAGCTTGAGCATTGTGACTTTTGTTGTAGCCTAGTGCCTAGTTGGAGGCCTAGTGCCTGGTTAGGGCCGTTGTGCCTGGTTGAGGCCTGTGTGCCTGGTTGAGGCTTTTGTGCCTGGTTGAGGCTTTTATGCCTGGTTGGAGGCCCTAGTGCCTGGTTGGAGGCCTTCGTGCCTGGATGGTCTTGGTGGCTTTTGGTTCGTCTTTCTTGTGTATGCAGGTTTTTAGCGTGGCTGTTTCAAGAGAGCTTTGGATTTGAAGCACAAGATGAAGATCTATGGAGAAGACAATTCAAACATGTTTCGTCTTTGGCAACTTCATTGCTGTAATGTATTTTCACCCAATAAGGCTAGTCAGCATGAGGGTACAAGATCTATTTTGTTTTTGGACCTAGCATTGGTTAGTGATCCCATTATTGTCAGGGTTTTTCCTCGAAAACCCGAAAGGGCGAGGTTTTTTAATCCCGACCATAATGGTTTCACTGCATTGTTACCATGTTGTGGTTTTTTAGTGGAGATGCCCAGATGTGGCTTTCTTCAGCATTGTTACCATGTTGTGGTTTTTTAGTGGAGATGCCCAGATGTGGCTTTCTTTCAGTTGTGTTTTCTCTCTTCTCCTTGTCTCTCTTAGGTAGCTTGCTGGTTTTGAGAATTGAACTTATCTTCGTATCACGATAAGAAGATAAAGAAAATTATTATCCTGCAAAATGGGAACTATGTATGTGGTTTTTGGGAATCATGTGATGCTTGAATGTTTAAGGTTGTAGCATCTGCAGTTTGCTTGTCCACACTGCCTTAGAAGTGAATTCTTCTCAATACAACCCATGTTGGCTTTCTCCTTGTGAATATAACAAGTAATAGACAGCCATAGATAGATATCCTAGAAGTGGATGGCATATACTATGGTAAGTTGATGAGTGTTTCTACAAGTTTTGTTGGCTTTTTTCCTTTTTGAAATTCAGCCTCTCTTATGTAGGATTTTCTGGTTGTCATCGATTTGAAGCACACCAAAAGATTGGGTTAAAAACAATTGCAAAATCCACGAGAGAGTAAAGAAACACTCAGGGTAACGAACATGGTGGATACCAGAGATAATTTCCTTACAAGTTGGTCACGTTCTAGTAATATATATAAGTCTCCTTAGAGAAAAACATAATGTAAGCCTTGATCGAGCTAAGTATTATGATCTTTAAGCTGTTTGTCCCCTCAGTAGAAGAAAATAATGGCCAGTAATGATTGCACATGCTTAATTAGCATTGTGATAATGACAACAAGAAGTGTAAACGGAAATTATGTCAAATGTGAAATGGTAAAACATGGGAGAATGCTATTAAATGCAGAAATACATTGTCTTCTGGCTAAGTATTCTCAAATGCAGGACAGTTGCACAAATTGTTTTTAAAGAATGTCTAAAATCTACTTTATGTTTTCAGGTTTTCCAAGTCTTTCAGGAGTTTGGAATATCTGTTGATGTTGTTGCAACAAGCGAAGTCAGCATCTCATTGACTCTCGATCCAATCAAAACTTGAGACAGAGAGTTTGTTCATCTTGTTAGCAATAATTTAGGTGTTCTCTTTTGGTGTTGTTTGGAACTTCTATAACATGTAAGTGTGGTTGCATGAATTGGATAAAGTAGTAGAAAAGCTTAAGGAGTCTGCACTTGTTAGAGTACTAGAGGGCAGATCAATTATTTCTTTGATAGGGAATGTCCAAAGATCTCCCCTCATTCTGGAGAAGGTACATTCTTACTATTGTTTGTTACTTATATGTTATTTATATGATACAACAAATTTTGCTTATGCAAGCATTTAAGGTTTTCAAGGCCTCAAGGGTTAATGTGCAAATGATCTCACAAGGTGCTTCAAAGGTTGGTTATCCCCAGTATTTTTGGAATCTAGATCATTTTAAGTAGTATATGAGCTCCCTTATTACAGGTCTATATATCTTGTGTTGTAAATGATGGCGAAGCCAAGCAATGTGTCAGAAAGTTGCAAATTGAATTTTTTGAAAAGAAGACGAGTACTTAGTGGTGGAATCTTGCAGGGCACCAATGACTATAGTGGTTATACAATTATTTATCTTTATCCATTTTGTTATCTTTGGACGCTTAAGTGAGGATGTATTATCCTCAATTTATTATATGTGGAAGATATTATTCCATATAACCAGGGTAAAATGATGTTACGGCTCCATTATTTAAGTTGGTGGTTCACCACTTACATAAAAAAATGAATGGAATAATATTTATTGTTCATTGCATTGTTTTAATTCTTAGTCCTTCAAGGGATCTTTAGCACCATCTGTTGGATGAAGCCCCATCGTTTTTATAGCCACACGTTTCAGAAAACATTCATAAAGGTTTATTGAAATTTAACTATACGAAACAGAATATTCAAGTTGTTCACGAGAGGCCATCCATGTTAAGCATTGCAATGTTCAGATTTAAAATGTTCTTCGCACATAATGCATTTGTGCATTTGTTAATCAGGAAGACAACAAAGCATAGCATTAGAAACTGAGGCTAGCTATCAGATTTGGAAAGCAATATCTCATTTGCCGTAGTAAGATGCTACATGGTCTTAGGTGAAAAGACATTCTTGAAGAATGCTGCAGTCTTCAAAGGCAAAAAGACATTCTTGAACATTAGTGCAATTTTAAAATAGTTCCACTACCAGTTTCTCAATACTCTAGATCACCCCAATAGATTGCTATGGCTAAATATGGACTGAAATTTTATTTACAAAAAGCCTATATTACATTTCTTATTATTCACAAGTATATTTTTGCTTAGAACCTTGCTCTTACTACCCGCGTTCCATGCATTACTTCCATAAGAGTAGGTGTGACAGTGAGGCATGTCTAGGCATTGTTCGTGATCTTCTGGAAGTGCCCATCAATATGTTATTAGCTCCTTCTTGGGATGAAATCAACTAGATTCCCTCTTCTTCTAACTAGATTTCACCTACTGGAACTCACTCATTCCATGATCTGCCAGCTATCTTGGATTTTGCAGCATGTGGTTGAGGCTATTGTTGAGAGTTTTGATGACTTTAGGAAGTCCTTTTTGGACTCATTTTGTTTATATTGTGGTAACGCGATCTTGCTCATCATGCGTGATAGGCAATTACTAAATTGTTATAATTTTCCACCCATAGCACCGACGCCTTCACTTCTTTTAATTTCTGAAATCATTAAGATGTGTAGAATCATGCTTTGCCAACCATTCTCTAACTAGACCTTTCAAGTATCAAGCTTATTGTGATTTAGCATCTTTGACCAATCAAAGATCTGAAATTTTCTAAGCATCACACATCGAAGAATGAACTTAAAAAACATATGTAAGACAATGGACATCAAATTGAGTCAACGCATAATGGTGATCTAATGGAAAGAAGTTGTATCAAATGAATCAAGTTATAATTCTTGTAACCATTTATTGCAATGGCAATTCACCTTGATTCATTATCTTTAGAGGCACTGACACTTTCAGATTTTCCTGATTAACAGAAGCACCATTTAATGCATTTACAATGAGATGGGAGCTAATGGCTAGGAAGTTATGTTTTACCACTACCGTTTACAATGATAGTGAATCAATTTATAACCCGTCAGGTTATTTCAGTGTACATCAGTAGTTAATATGGATGAAGATGTTGGGACCTTAATAATAAAGTCAGGTTGACTGTTCGTTGGCCTACCAAATGAAGTAAAGGTGGAGTTAAACCTATCCTTCAATATATAGTTGTCATGTTCTTGAAAGGCATTTCTGATATTTTCTAATATACAGCCATGGAATATGACAGCTTCTGCACAGCAAAGCCTTGTTGGACCTAACGGACAAGTTTATACCCTTGCGGTGCATGGGGATTCACTATTTGCTGAATGTAATCTAACATGTTCTTCATTTTGACCTAAATGCGGGTTTCATAGCATGCTTTTCTGAAATTGTGGTCTGCGCATTTTCTAGTCTATATATGTAGCATAATAACAGGGGGTTTTCTTTGTGTTTTGGTACGCTTTTCACTAAGGTTTTCCTGTGATTTCGTGATGTATTCAAATGGATGTACTAATGTGTACATCTAGAGTGCACCATTTATGAGCCATTGATTTTAGCCTTTTTTTTTTCAATGGTCAACAACCAATGGCTCACAACAAAAGCCCTTTTTTTTGCGCGTGATGCATAATGGTCAACAACCAATGGCTCACAACAAAAGCCTTTTTTTTGTGCGTGTGGTGCATAATGGTCAACAACCAATGGCTCACAACAAAAGCCTTTTTTTGCGCGTGTGGTGCATAATGGTCAACAACCAATGGCTCACAACAAAAGCCCTCGTTTTGTGTGTGTGGTGCATAATGGGCACATGAAGGGCTTGAAGGGCGCATGTAGCGCAGTTTCCCAACCGGCAACACATTTCTTATTATAACTTTTGATCCAGAGCTCGGTTTCAGATGATTTTTATTGCGTTGGAAAGCTCTCTCCGAGATCTTTTTGATAGTGTATGATATGGATATGTTTGGTTAAGTTATCTATGCTAAAACAGCAATTTTTCGGCCGGGTTTGGTAGGCTTTCACATCCTACCAAATTTATTAATACAGATTGCGCTTATTGGATATTGTTTTATGGCTCATTCCAAATGAAGCTTGCAAAAATTACCATGCATTTTTAGATTTTGAGGCGTTATTAAGCAAATTCCAAGGCTTCTAGATCCTTGTGCTAACAAGCGTAAAAGTTTCCCACTTTGGTTTCTCACCACAAGAATCCATGGAGGCCAAAGGTCAGCCGTTAAATTCCAGTTGAAAAATGTTTGTGTATGGGTGTTGCAAACTTTATGACTTTCAGAATAATGGGATCAATCTGCTCTATCTTTATGGTAACTTTTACTTATGTTCTATAAGCTACAGGTGATGAAAGCCTCAAATGAATTCTAGTTTTTTTCTGGTTTGAATTCTAAAATTTTTGTCACACCGGGGGGGGTGACGTCTCTAAGGCCCCGAAGGGGCCAAAAAAAATTTTTTGCAACACAAACCATTAACATCCAACATATAAAAATTAAATCGCCCAACACATAACAACCATTGACATTAATAACCAACACATAACTACCATTGACATTAATTATCTCAACCATTGGGTCCAACAAATTTAAATTAAAATCCCCCTTAAACCCCCTTTGGTTTGGGTGCATATTCACACGGGGTGACTCCGGGCAACGAGAGCTGTTGGATAGGCATATTCACCCCTTATTCCTTAATTTACACCGTACGTAAAGTTCCTCGTTTGTGGGGTATGCAAATACAAAATTTGCTATACTGTATAACAAGATTCGCAAAATACTATAAGATTTCAAGTGGAATACTATATGGTGTTAATTTCGTACGTGCAAAATACAATTATGAGGGCTCTCGCTGCCCTACGTCACCCCCCGTGTGAATATACACCCAAACCAAAGGGGGTTTAAGGGGGATTTTAATTTAAATTTGTTGGACCCAATGGTTGAGATAATTAATGTCAATGGTAGTTATGTGTTGGTTATTAATGTCAATGGTTGTTATGTGTTGGTTGTTATGTGTTGGGGGATTTAATTTTTATATGTTGGTTGTCAATGGAGAAGACAATAAAGGTAATGTTGTGGCACCTCCATATCACTGACAAAGCATATTCTGGTAAGGGACTCGCAAAGAACACAAAAATTGGCCGATTGTCATTCATCGCAGCAGCAATATACAATGTGTGGTAAAATCTGAATGGGGAGCTGACCATAGGAACAATGGCTAGCTACCCCATAATGAAATAGGAAAATATGCAAAGGCAAGAGAGAGGACAATGGCGACAACTTCTCATCGGGATAAAAAAACTCCGTCCTTTCGGGTTTTCGAGGAAAACCCTAATGAGAAATGGTCGCCTATAGCCTCGAGGATGCCTTGAAGAGCAAGGTAGAAAATTGGTGAAGCCAGCCCAAATGCGCATCAACACCATGGAATGTGTGAAACCTGGAAAAAGGGAGAAATGCTTAGAAAGTACCCGTTAAATGTTAATAAAATAGGTACAACCATGGTAGGCGAGCACCCCCTAAGAAAATAGTCTCCAAAAAACACACATTAGACGTTAGAAACCGTAAACAAACATACATAGAAATAGAAAACATCACCGAGAGGTGGAAAAAGAAAAATAGCATCACCAACAGGTGGAAAGAAAAATAGCATCACCAACAGGTGGAAATCATCTAGCATCACCAATAGGTGGAAATCATCCAGCATCACCCAACGGGTGGAAAAATATAAACACTCATTAGACATTAGAAACCGTAAATAAACATATAGAGAAACAGAAAGCATCACCGAGAGGTGGGAAAACAATAACGTCACCAACAGGTGGAAATCATCTAGCATCACCCAACGGGTGGTAAAATATATAGAGCATCACCAAGTGGGTGGAAAATAATTTGCATCACCCATCGGGTGGAAAAAAAGCATCACCCAACGGGTGGTCAGTACTGAACAAAAAATATATAAAAATAGACGACAATAATCACCATAGCAACACTCAATGAGTGGAGGATTAATGGAGTTAGTACCGAAAAGGAAATAAACATGAACATGAAACAAACTCAAAACTATATAAAAGGGCGGGTAGGGAGGGAAGCAATGGGCAAGGAAGAGACGCTGCTGTGAGAAGACGCCGATAACCAAACACAAGAATGAATAATGCATATATAGCTGCTCGTCCCTTCCCAGAATGCCGATCCGATGGCTCGGATCGATGCCTATTCTGGTAAGGGACTCGCAAAGAACACAAAAACCGGCCGACATCCAGAGAACTTCCTTTATATCAGCCCTGCTGACGAGAAACATCAAGACATTGAGTTAGAGTCCAAATGACATAGGAAGAGTAAGAAGACGACGGCTGCCATGATGAATGAAGTGATCCAAGAAATAACTATTGCAAAATCGCATCCCAATGCTAGTTGAAAAATAGAATGAGCTGGAAGGATTTTGGTTCACCTGCATAATAAAGTGAATGCTTGTCAGTCTGCCTTTCTTCCCAACAAATCCATTCTTGATAATTACGTTGCTGCTAATGAGGCATTGCACTGGAATAGGCTGACCAAACAAAATTGCATCCTCCTCAAACTGGACTTCAGAAGAGCTTATGACTGTATCTCATGGAACTTTTTAGAGAAAGCCCTTGTCTATATTGGCATCCATCCTGCCCTTATTAAGCTTATTATGGGGCTAAACCAAAAGGCCACCTCATGTATTCTTATCAATGGAACTCCTACAAATTTCTTTCCCATTCAAAGGGGGGTAAGACAAGGATGTCCCCTGGCCCCCTACCTCTTCATAATTGCAGCAGAAATTCTCACCAAGATGATCCTCTCCTACCAAGACAAGGGTCTGCTCCAAGGTCTTCGAATGCCTGATTCTAATAAACAGCTTTCTATTCTCCAATATGCAGATGATACTTTCACCATGATTAGAGATGACAACAGCAATCTGGATAATTTTATGGACTGTATCACTAAATTTGGTGCTGCTTCAGGAATTCATCTGAACTATGCCAAATGCTCCATTCTCTCTGATGATTGCTATCCTAATCTCAATACTCATGGTATCAAATTTGTTCCCAAGGGCCAATACTTGACCCTGTTAGGTCTCCCCCTTGCAGTTCATATGTCTCACAAGGTAGCATGGCAGCCTCTGATTAATAGGATCAGGAAAAAACTTCTTCTTCTTAAAGGATCCCTGTCTCTTGCTGGAAGAATCTTGATTGCCAACTCTGTGCTTGCAAAGTTCTGACCTACTCCCCCTTCTTGGGCAAAGATGGCAATGGGGAAAGTCATTCCCCTTTGAACTGGTTCTTTAAAGTTAAAGAGGAGTTATAAAGTTTCCAAGATCTACCATGCATGTCTCCCTCAGAAAAACAGGAAACATGCTTCCCTTCAGGGGCTAACTATAAAGAATTTCAAGAAGACTCTCTAAGCCAGCTGGAAATCCTATGCTTGTCCTAAGATAAAAGTTTTCTCTTGGCTTATCCTCCATAATGCTATCTTGAGCAATACTAATATGGTTAAGAGGAACTTCAAGTCTATTCATAGTGCTCTCTGCCAACTCTGTAACATTCAAGATAAGTCTGTGCTACACATTTTTACTTGCCAAAGGACTCAGGCCTTCTGGAGATGGTTGACTCAGTCGGGTTTGAAAATCCCTGATCTTGATTCTATATCCAATATTTCCCAATTCTTTCTGCTCCAGGATTCCAATGTCAATTACACTGTTTTGCAATTAGCCTTGTGGATTGTTTGGAAACATAGAAATAATGTGGCTCTGGCAAATAGGAAGTGTGACCTTAACTGGATGAAGCTTAATTTCCAATTTGAACTTATTAGATGTGCTATGGCCCACAAGGCCCAAAAATTGGAGAAGTTTGATACAGATTGGCTGAATTGGGGGTCCTTCAAGTCTAATTTTTTTACTGTTCGTTTTGACTCTCTGATTGACCTGAATTCCTTTGTGGATTGTAGCCTTTTTGAACAGTGTGGTACAGGTCTTCAGGGGAATCATTCTACCGGATGATGTCCCTACTCACCACTCAGGGACTGCCAGACAGGCCGTAAGGGCGACGTTTCGGTTAAAATTCCTGCTCAAAGAAGCATATAATGCTCATATCCTTCACAAATTCATTGGAGCTCATAATCGGCTTCTCACTGAAGGCCAATTCTCCTGCCTACGGTCCATGTACTATTATCACAAGGGCAGATGTGAGGCAGCAACTGGTGTCTTGCTGGACATAATTCAGGTCCCTATTGATGAGCTGTTGTTGTTGACCCCCTCCTGGGCCGAGATCAATTGGATTGCCCCCCCTGCTACACAATGCCCCTCACTGCTACACACTCTTTTCCTGATCTCCATGCCATCCCGGATTCCTTGTTGAATTTATCTCCCCGCCCAATTCATGATGCCTCCCTTACCCTTACCCAGAATTCTACTTCCTCGGCAATAAAAACTGTTTGAAAAAATTAGAAAGATACCCACATGCATGTATCTAGACAAAATTGAATAAGCCAACCAAAGGGACTCGGTGAAAGAAAAGGTTCAAGTGAATATTTACAAATGAATAAGTGTAAGTTAAGGAAATGATAGCTGGTTATAGGTAGATATATGGCATGTTGACAAACTAATGGTGAAGATAAGGAGCGGTAATGTATTGTTAGTGAGGCATAGGGGTAAAGGCGACTGCATGGCAAAAATGAACCCCTGGGAAGAAAGTCGTTCTAGATACAAGTGCATTGAAGAACACAGTGGCAAAACTACAACGGTGGAGTTTGAGGTTGCAAAGGTTCCATCCCTAAGGTAATGGCAATAGACCAAGGGGAGTGTTAGTGGAAACATTGAACAAAGCCAACCGAATGAAAATAACATATCACCTCGAGCTCATTTTCTAACTAGAAGATGAAAAAAGATAAGACCTCCAAGAAACAACAGATGAGTCTATAGAAGAAGAATGGAGTGTTCTGATCACAATACAAGTCCCAAAAATAAAAACCGCCATTAATCTAGCAACAACAGGCTATCTCCTATGTGTACAATGATGGTCCACTATAATAATGCACAAAAAATCGTACAAATCAATTTTTGAAGCACGACAATATGTGCCATGCAACAAGGAAGGAAAGGCCCAAGAGAATACAACAAGTTAACTCCAACAAATGAAAAGAAAACAACAGTATTAGAGGGACTGAGTGGAGATCGAGTCTAAAGTCGAGGTTGAGGTCAAAAGCATAGCCAAAATGGATAAAGAGGGCAAGCACAAATGACTGGGTTAAAAACCACGACTCATTGGATTGGCCGCGGTCAAGCTTGTTCTAATATGAGAGGATCAAAAATATAAGTTGGCAAGAGGAGCCCAGTTAAAGCTATCTATTATGAGAGGATAACAACATAAGTAGACGAGATGAGGCCCACGAAAGCGAAGTCTGTACGATGACTACAAGATAAGAAGCATACGTTAGCGAGAATAATAAACTCAACCAACTAAAGCTAAAAACAAAATGGGTTAGCGGGAATATTAAACTTAACCAACTAAAGCTAAAACCAAAAGCGGGAATAATAAACTCAACCAACTAAAGCTAAAAACAAAATGGGTTAGCGGGAATATTAAACTTAACCAACTAAAGCTAAAACCAAAATGAATTGACAGTACCATGGCTCAAACCCTCATCCATAAGATGACAAACCTACACCTTAACACGTCAACCGTCTGTTATCTGTGCAAAATACAAAAAGCAATCGAAGGATTCCATCTGAAAAAACAACCTGGACCAGAGATGCATGCGAGAAACGTTACTCCTTCAATTGACATGCATAAATCAGCCAGCATGCACGAGGCAATTGTGCTAAGGAAGACTGAATCACGCCTGAAAATGCATAGAAAACTGGCAAAGCAAGATAAAGACTTCTCAGATGCCGAGCTGCCCAAATCTCTATGAATTGATTCGATTCTGACGAATCCGCCCTGCATGCAACAAAATACTGCAAAGCAAGATACCAGGGCCGCCTGCAAACCATGGGTGTCCCTGTGAGGAAATCAACCGTCTGCTATCTGTGCAAAATACGAAAACAATGGAGGAGTTCCATCCGAAAAAAACAATCTGGACTAGAGATGCATGCGAGAAAGCGACTCTTTCAATTGACATGCACAAATCAGCCAGCATTCACGAAGAAATTGTGCGAAGAAAGAATAAAGCACGCCTCAGGTTGTGAATCCTCTGCATAGCATGCAAAGCAAAAAAATTTCTTTCAAGAAACCATGAGAAAGAGCAAGCGAAAAGGGAAGGAAAGAGGAAGAGCAATCTAAAAGGGAAGAAAAGAGGAAGAGCAATCTAAAAAGGAAAAAGAGAAAAAGCAATCTTAAAGGGAAGAAAAGAGGATGGATAGAGCCAAGGGAAGCAATGGGCAAGGAAGAGACGTTGCTATGAGAAGACGCCGATAACCAAACACAAGAATGAATAGTGCATATATAGCTGCTCGTCCCTTCCCAGAATGCCGATCCGATGGCTCGGATCGATGCCTATTGTTGTTATATCACAACTCAAATAACTACTTTTGCATGTTGATGGTGATGAGCCGAGAGATGCTGTTGCCTTAATTGAAAGCCAATACGTGGAACAAAGAAGTTTCTTGTTCAACAGGCGTTAGACTCTCAATGTTAATAACAAACAGAAGAACAAGAATTGGAAATTATTCCGTTATGCCGTGGCATATGATAGTTATGCTTTCTATTTTGTATTTTTCCATAACCTAAACAATTTTACAGGTTTGGGACCTTAATGCCAGGCAATGCTTGCACATTCTTCAAGGGCACTCAAATGTTATCATGTTCCTCCTTGTTGGTAATACTTTTTGTTCTCTTGCTCGTTGAATGGATATATAAAGGTAACATGTTTATGCATATTATAGGGCTAGTCAGACTTTAATAATTTGTGCTATCTTGGAATTGCTTATTAGGTATGAGGGCCATCTCCAACCTGCAATATATAACATCATCATGACATCTCCACTGCTCTAGGCTCATGAGTATGATAAATTATTCTGCTTGCAACAACAGTTTAGTTGACGGAATCTTAAGTCTTAACTTTTTCAAGCCTATACTGCATGGTGCCAGGATGCCAATGATGTTCACATGGTGCATGCCATGGAGTAGTTGTGCTGAAATAGTGCTAGATGTCAAATGTTCAATAGACTAAGGAGAGTTGTGGTGCATTGCTGTCAGTGTCAAAAAACAGAGGCCATGACATTTGTGCATGATTGGAAACCTTTATTCATTTTGATTTTGATGGTTTTTCTGCGCTGATATATCGGTATTCAAGCTGGATTAATTATCAAGAATAATACATCAAGTAGCAGTGATCCTAGAAAACCTCAATAATGTAGGTTTGCTTAGACATCTCTCCAAAGGTGGGATCAGTATGTGTCTGCACTCTACTCTATTGAACATGAAGTTCAAAAAGTTTACAACAGTATTGCAAAGCTGATTTCCCATTGAACTACTAAGTTCTATGCTGCGGGAAGTCAGATCAACAGAATTAAGATCAAAATCAGAACATGATTAAAATCTAAAAATTTTATTCATTGTGTTATAAAATTGTTCCAAACAAATGCTATAGTAACAAACATTTAATATCATTAGCTTTTGTCACCTATAGATATTCAACATCATTCTAATAATGTTAACATATGTTTAAATGTCATAGAGCAATGGATTGGAACTGCAAGAAAGCTGGGACATGCAAGTTAAGCTGTCAATGCATTTGTAGCAGCGTATCATAACATCATGAAGCGATGTATCCTAGAGATAGGCCATATACAAGAGCATACAGTAGATCCGTTGACAACTGAAATACAAAGCTGCTACGGTCACTTCCAATTCCAAAAACACCATGGTTTGCAATTTGCAACTCGATGGAATTATTGGAAATTCTTATAGCAGGACATTGCAAAAATTGGATAATCACGTCAAACTCTTAAGCTTGGATGGACCAATCGCTCGAATTAGTACCTGCTCAAAACAACAAAATCAACAACTAAAATCAAAATGGGGTTTTAGCAAATAAAATTAGTTCAAGGTTGAAACCAAAATCAGGAATAAGTAAATTTTCAAGGCGAAGACAAAAGCAAGATATGATTAATGGAAGCCATCCAAGAATTATGCAATCGACCAGGTCACGGACTCAAAAGAAAATAACTATGCAATAAGAAATAGATGTGGGCTCGAGGCAACGTCAAGATTTATTTGATTGCTCTCTTGTTGATTATACATATAGTTATTATGGTACTTAACTACCAGATTGGCTGTAATATTTGGAGATGAGCGGTCGAGCAACATTACATATGCACTTTATTGCACTTGAGAACTAAAACAAGAAGAGTGTTGCTGACCTATCTAAAATTAAATGCCTATTTGTGGGGTTAACGCAACTTGCATATAGACCTAGTTCTCTAATTAGGCAAGTGTCATGATACGGTTCCTACTTATTGTCTTCCAATCTCCAGTTTATGCATTACGAATTGAGCTATTACGAATTTGCAAATAGCAGCAAATTATTGTCATCTGACCTTCTAGCAGAATTTAAGGAATTGTGGACCCATCACAATACAATATATCATCTGGTGCTCTAGAGCATCCCTTTGGAAAATAAGAACCTTGCCCCTTGCAGAATAATTTGATATGGGATGGTACACTTGATCCCAACTACCTAAGTCAGAATAGCTTCTAAACCCATTCCAAGAACTGGTCCCATCAAAACCCTAAGTAAATTTCCTCTGTGACAATTGTTTTACATTACAATACCCATATTAATGAACAATCCAGGTATTTGTATATTTGCAAGACTGAGAACATTCTAAAATAAACGGATCTCACGAAACCCAAGGAAATCTCATAAAACATAAAAGAATCTATGCAAGCCTAGAAAGCTTCATGAACCCTTACAAGCCCTAAGAGAATCTTGACAGAATCTGAAGATATATCACGAAATTTTAAAAAATTTTGTACTAGACTCGATTTGAACTCCACCCCTTAGTCAACTCTCCATACTTCCATTTCCAAACATATGCTTCCTTTTTTTTCGGAAAAAGTATTTTGAACCCTAGTGGTTCTAAAATGTTCAAAGTAATTGTGCATTCATCAATGACTCCTCTAAAGACTCCTCTAAAGGGCAACCCATTGGTGCGTTAGCATCTCGTTGGTTTAATAGAAGGGACATTTTACCTTGACTCTACACTCTGGTCAAAGAAGCACTTCTATACAAATGTGAATATGTATTACGATCTTTCAGGTTTGTCCTCGCGTACAATTGGATTATGATATGAGATGCTACGGTGGCTGCTCGCTTGAAGCTTTGGAACCGCAAATTTGTTTAATCCACAAATTGAATGTAGCGAATCATGAGCCGAAGCAAATTCCTGCTAGATTCAGAGGCATTGAAGCATGGAATCCTACTCTGGATGCCTCCGTTATGCGAATGTGGACTAGTACAAGGCAAACGGTTTCATGCCTGTGTGCTCAAACGCGGGCAGGGTAAAGATAGGTTTTTTGGAAACATTCTTATGCAAATGTATGGCAAGCATTTTGCCTTGGATGATGTACTTTTTGTGTTTGATAGAATATCTAAACCTAACGTGTTCTCATGGACTTGCATAATTGGAGTTTATGCAGCACATGGTGATGTTGAGAAAACCATGTATTTCCTTCGTCAAATGCAGATGAATTGTGTGGAGCCAAACGGGCATACTTTTCGCACGATTTTGCATACCTGTTCTAGCCCCAAGGCCCTAATAAGAGGTAAGTTTATGTAAGAATGAAATAACTACAAATATTTTTCTTGGGACTGAGTTACTCCATTGTTATAGCAAATGTGAGAGCATTGAGGATGCCTACAAGGTCTTCATTCGTATGCCAGTATTTGATGTGTTCATCTGGACTACCATGATATCAGCATTTGCTAAGAGTGGGCGTGCAAAGGAGGCCATAATATTGTTTCACAAGGGAGGTATGGTGCCTGATAAAATTACTTTCCTCAGCCTTCTTAATGCCCTGCTCGTGTCCGGCACCCTTCTGAGAAGGCAAGTTAGCCCATCTTTGGCATTCTTAGCGATGGTTTTGAATCAAACCTTATCGTGAGGAATGCGTTAATAAGCATGTATGGGGCTGTTCTTTGCATAAAGAATGCAGAGAGTGTATTACATCGAACACATGATCAAGACTTAGTTTCATGGAACGCAATTATACGAGCCTATGTCTACAATGGGGAAAGCGGATATGCCCTTCAATATTTCGATTTGCAAATGCAAGGGAATAGTGCAAACAAAGTAACTTTTGTCGTGTTAAGGTCTGTGAGAAGAGTTACCGGATGGTAAGATAATTCATGCTCGATTCTCCGGATGCGCATGCGAATCGATGTAATCTTGACAACCGGCCTTGTTAAAATGTATGGCGATTGTGGTGATGTGGAGGGAGCACAGTGGATTTTTGATAGCGTTGAGGAGAGGGATATAGTCCTGTTATGCATCATAATCTCAATATATGTTCTTCATGGTCGAGAAAAGAATTCTATCCAGATTTTTCAAGAAATGCAGATTGAAGGCATAAAGTCTAACAAGTTCATATTAATCACTATTGCTGATGCGTGTGCATCCTTGGGCTGCTTTAGAAATAGGAAAGCGGTACATAAAATCATAATCAATCATGGGCTGGAATCGGATATTATAGTTGGAACATCCATTATCAATATGTACGGAAATGTGGTGTCCCCATGGAAGCAAATAGGGTACTTGAGAATATTCATAGATTTGGATATAATCTTTTGGTCTTGCATTATAGAAATGTCTTGTGAAAATGGGCGGTCGGAATCAGCATTTAAAGCCTTTAAGGAAATGCGGCAGTATGTATAAGACCCGACTATATCACTTGTTTAAGTATTCTCTCTTTGTGCGACCACAAAGCATTGATCTTTGATGGGTTCGACTACTTTGTGTCAATGTCTAGTAATTTTGATATTAAACCGAAAACCCGAACATTATGGCTGTGTAATTGATCTTTTTGGCCACGTTGGATGTCTGGATGAGGCAGAGGATCTTGTCCATAGTTGTCCATTTTCAAATTTTCAGGGGTTATGGGTGATATTATCGAATGCTTGTAGTTTGCATAGGGATGTGGAACGCAGCTGGAGAGTCCAAGATGTGAATTCCAGAATAGAAAGCAGCAGAGATAAATAGCAATAATCATGGCAAGACCAGGAGCTAAGTGGTTTTTTATCTTGTCATCAGTGGTAAGACATATCTAGAATTTGATCTATTATAAAAGTATGCGAAGATGATGAATAAGAACTAACTGAGAACAATTGCGAGACATGATTCAATCATGGGTTTGGGTTTAAGGTCTTCTGTTACAATTATGTTTATAAAGTTGAAGAGCCATACACCTTGAGTAATTTAAGGTCGTCATCTTTCAGTTTGCATGTAAATGCAGCACATGATGTTTGGGAATCCCTGTTTTTGTAAGAAATGAATTAGAGTACTCCGATCAAATTAATGTGTGTGGAAACAAGATCATCCAATTTGGCCTGAATATGGCCAGAAATACTTCAGCTTATATTTACAGATACCTGTGGTATCATCTGTACAGGTTTGTGGTTGCCGAGCAAGGCCGTACATACGAGCAAGGCAGTACATACGGTTGCTTGAGAAAATGAGATAGCTATTCTACATAATTGCCATGATCCCGTCTGTTCGTAGTTATTTGGTACTGGATGCATGTGGAAGAATTAGAAGTAGACAGTTAAGCTATCATGCTAGGCTGGGATTGATGTGCAAATAGGCTTAGTTTGATGCAAAGATGCCGATTTGGCTAGGAAAAGGGCTGAATCACTTGCTAAAGGGCCGGAGGTCAATCTTCCTTCAAAGCATATTGGTAAAATAACCATTTTTTTGCAATCTGATGCTAATTAAATACATGGCATGTATGAGCACAGCTTCTTTGAAATGGTATAGGCTTTCTATGCCTTAATAGGAAAGATTTTGCAAATCTCTGAGGATGCAGAAAGAACCTGAGTCAAATAGAAGACCTAATGCACCTCATCAGCCATTTTTGCCCTCAGGTGAGGCTTTCGAGCGTTACAAAAAGGACACATATTGGTAAAATATATGCAGGGAGAGTAGATGGATCACGGTAGAAAGAAAAGAGTGGAATAAGCAGCTACAGCCACTTAAAGCAAGTAAACAACATGGTCGCACAATCTCGAATGTCTCTGTGAAACTGATAAGAGTCCACATATTAACTTGCATTTCTATCATGACCAAATGGATATGTTTTACAAAGATGTTCAAAGAAGATATTTGAAAGAAATCCTTGCAGAATTTCACTGTTTAAGTCAAAGTATCCATTCCATTATAAGAGGCACCCATTCTTGTACCTCATAGCATTAAAGTCTTTGTTGGAACGACGAAGATGCTTCATCAAACTAGGAGGGATCAGATGGAATAGAAAGGATTGAATAATGAACCAGAACAATCTTTTCTGGAATTGGACCGGAATTGCTTTAACATTCATCAATGGTCTGACCAGATCTTTGGCACAAAGTGCATTAGTCCATGCATTCGCTTCTTTGATGGCCGGAGGTGCCACATTTCTGACACCACAGGTTGGATGTCGTATGCGGAGAAATTGTGGCTAAGTAATGCACTAAGATGCTTTCTCTTAATACTCTTCGTGCCCCAAATGCTATGATCTGTGTCACTTCGACTCTGAGCACATATGTAAATTGGTTTCACTGTTGATCCTAGAGTTTCTGATGCATGCATGAAATTCTCTCTTTTTGCTTGTTTGAAGGTTCATCAAGAAACCAGTTGATCGGATGATCTCTAGTAGATGAAGTATCCAGTTGGGAGTTCGAGAGCAAATTCAACGGAAGTTTCTCCTCTGAGATGTTGAGTTGAAGAGATGTAGCAGTTCTTGTCCAGATACTGCCAGCTCAAATCTTCTTAGGAAGGCTTGGCATTTAGCCTATGATCTGCATGCTCTAGTTCAGCGATTCCTTTTAAAGATAGTCCCTTTTTATAGTCCGAGTCTCCCCTTATGTAGTGTAAATATAGTATTCATATTATATCCTCTGGCTGCTCTTGGAATCCTTTTGTCACTTGAAAAGTTACCAAATGAGAATTGTTTCAAGATGTCGAAGAGTTTTCCTCTAGGATGGAATGGAACTCATAATGGATGGAGGTATAACTAATGCTCGACAGGTATAACTAATGCAGGTGAAGTAGATACTTCGATCATTCACGGGTCGGTTGATAAACCATCCCTCCTCCTCGTCTGTGTTCGGAATTCTATTTTCAATTGGTGAGGGGGCTATATTTCCTGTAGGACTTGAGATGATCTTATTGGCTCAAAGGCGAATTTCGTTCCCTTTGCAGGAGTTGGACACAAACTACCATAGCTGGTGTATCCACCCACTGTCTGCTAGGAATGCTTCAAGAACTTACAAGATCCTTTTACTAAATCAACACAAAGGGAGAATTATTTGCACTAAAACTTGCAACTGATAACAAACAGAACATATATAAGTACCATAGAACATCCATGAACATCAAGGACTGAACACAACACTGATAAAACAAAAGAATGAACACAACAGTGATAAAGCAAAAGAGTGCTCATGAATTCATGGGGCATCCATGGCCAAAATACTTGAACATCCTAAGAACATGAATTGACAGCATAAGAGTGCTAATATTGTTTGCTAATATTGTTTGCTACATCGCTACAGATAGAAAATTCGTGCTTTATATAGGTGGTCTTTCAAGACCTGTCGCTGCCTCATATGGTAGATGTCTGAATCACTTTCAAATGAATGGTGTTAAGATAACTCTCCCCATCACCTTCTAATTTGATCCTGCAATTGCAAACCAATATGAAATGTTGTAGATTTTCAATGTTGGGAGGCAACACTTGATTCCTCTTCTTGGTATGAAGTACACCGAAATAGCTTTAATTTCTTTCACGTGGGCTGCTACTTGCTCCTTGGCTCAATACTCTTAAAGCAATATTTTATTAACAAAAAAGACTACGGCCATAGGCATCCCATCCATTAGATTGGCTTCAACACGAGAAGGCATAAGTTTGAAAAAAATGCTTGGAATTGAACAACTCAAGGAAGAAGCTCTATTACTAAGAATATGCCTGAACAATTTGGTATCCAAGCAAGGCCATTAATCAACTCCTTATGTGCGAGAGAAACGCGTAGAGAGAAAATTTTACCAACCATACAAATGCATTTACCCATCCATTTTCTAGGTACTCTTGAGCTCGACACAAGAATTGTCTAGAATGAACAGAACAAAACCTTAAAAAGGTTAAGGCCCACTAAGAATCTCCACTCTTATCAGTATAATTTGCAAATAAATGTCAACCAAGTTGAGAATTGATATCAACTCAGAATAGCAACCTAACCCAAAAACATGGTCCTCACATCAGAACATGCATAGACTCAAATTTGGTATCTGATATCCAAATCTTCGTGTTGACTACGTATATATAGTTTCTAGTGTGATTCCGTTCAGCTAGCTTCTCAATCTAGTGCATCAAACATAAATTCGATGTTTTTTAGCATGTAACCGAATATGAAATAAAGAAGAGTACTAATTTTGGCTCTCGATGGATCTTGTTTAGAAATTTCTGATTCAATGCACTAATATTAGAATACTTGAAGAAGAGATTGAAGAGGAAAGGGATGTTGTAGAAAGTTCAGAATGAAAACAACTTCTGAACATGGTGACAATGATGAAGATGAATGTGCTTAATGCGATGAAGATCTTAAAGAAGAATTAAATGCTTGCTAATATCTGTGAGAATGTTCTTCATGGTTATTTTTATGCAAACAACTTCTAGTCTTTTTAAAGCTCTGAAATTCTCTAACTTTTAGAATTTCTCAAAAATTTTAATATCTAAAATTTGAACAAGTCTATTAGCTCTGCGTGTATTCTTTTAGTGTATGTTTCTTCAGTGAGTTCTATATGATGTATGTAACAGTATATGTAAATGCCACGTTACAAACAGTGCGAACCTTTGCATTTGTTCAACATTGGTAACGTTTGCATTTGTTCCTCACACTACCTTGGGAGTAAACTTGTCTTTGAAGTGGTTATTTTTAACCAAAACTTTTTCATTGCTGTTACCATTGCTAAGCTTTTCAACAATGAAGACTCCTTTTGACCAAATAAACAAGTAGAACAATCATAAACAAGTAGATAAACGAGTAAATAAACCAATGAAATATAGGAACAAGACAATGGTTTTCAAAAAAACGAAGAAAAACTAGTGAAAATGCAGGGTTGGGGAAAAGAACTGCAGAGAATAACCACTTGACCTGCATTCGTACTTGGTCTGCAGATCATTCTCTGTGTGTGCATTTATCTGGTATACCTCATAGACATTTTCTTGCTTAATGAAAGTAGTATGTATTGCATTCCAAGTCACAATAGGCGATGGGGGTTAAAATATGGAACGCATTGCCAAGGACAACTTTCCTATTATTGTTACACTACAAAGATGTTTTTAATGGCAGTGGTGGATTTATGAAGAATAAGGACAGATATTAAAAAGCGCACACACCAATGCATGATTAAAATGTCTAGATTTCTGGAGAGTAAGAGAAAAATTGTTTGGAGCAAAATAGTTAAGTACGCATGTAGGATTTGTACAGTGGATAGCATCAGAATACAAGAAATAACGTAAATTGTTTCTATAGCTCTAGAGCTCCCTTAGCTTAGAAGATCATAATCTTAGTGCCTATCTCTCGTATTATGTCGATCACAACTGACAATATCTTTTGCACAAAAGAGCATGTCAAGACTTGTAATCCTTCTTGAAGGCTATATATGTTGATCTAAGAAGGAACAACAAAAAAGAAATGTTCAGGAATCAAATGTAAAGTCAATTGTAGCTTCTAATAACTTGTAAAGGAACTGCAAACTCTGATATGAAAGCTCCATTATAAATTTGTATCACTCTTTTGCTTTTATAAGGATATGGAGATGATTTATTCCCTCTAAGGTTATCCACCGGGAGAAGTGTCTATGTTAGGATTAGAAAATAGCCACAAATAAGGCCCCTTTGCCAATAAAAGCTCTGTTCGAGCAGTATTGCTTCCTTGGAAAACCTATCTAGGTGAAAATAGCAAAATTAGGATGCTTATGATACTTTTGTTGGATCTGTCTAGGAAATAACAATTGAATATATTCGGTAGGTTCACCATATAGCTACCAGCATACAATTATTTCTGCATGAGCATCATAACTAAGCCTTGATGGAAACAGAATATAAAACCTCTGTTGTTGAGAGCCCAAAAGAACAAATCCAATGCAGTGCCTGGAGATCGGATTCTATGCAATACATAAGCGATGAGGGTAGAAATAACTCTAAAACACTCAATTTCGAAGCGCAAGCGACTAAAGGGAGGCACCACTTTTGACGATTCCTTATCTATCTGGACTGGGTTGGGAAGCTGCGAATCGAAAACGGGCTCTTCTGGCGCAATTGTTCTTGTTACTTCAGTCACTTCGCTGAACAATGAATTAGGCAGTTTAATGGAACGGAAAAAGGTGGGAGCATTGTGGTAGGGATGCTCGAGAATTGAGAGGCCATCAGTCGCAATAGAATCGGCCGGAAGCTAGCTCCATCTCCCCTGTTGTGGGGCTTAGGATTTGCGTGACGTGGGCTCGAAGGAGAGGATGACATAGCATACTCGTGGCATAGCTAGAATTGCAGCAAAGTGTGCACCTCGGGTTAGGCAACCCTGTTAAAAAGGAAAAAAACTTCAAATCACATGTAGTTTTAGGGCAAATGGACAAAAACCTGCCAAATATTGAGAATATTACAAAATATTCTCACCCCACTAATAAACAAAGGACTTTCCTTCGAGTAGCTCAAAAATAAGTATCGATATATTTCATCCTTTGCTTAAGCCTCTATAACATTGGATCCTAGTCGTTGGTGCAAGGAATGTTTCTCTAGATATTCCTGCCCCATAAACTCCATCATCCATTTAAAAGATTGATGGGTGAAACTCCATTATCCATGTCACCATATGATTTTCCCACTATTTTGATAAGTCAATGTATAGTACACACTCTATACCAAAATACATACTACATGTGCACCATCGCTAAAACTAAAACCTAAGAAGACGAACAAAGAATGAACTACAAGGTCGTTCTGCACAAACCCCCCAGGCCATGAAAGCTTTCTACTCAACTATACCCTAAAACATTCAAAATCATATATAAGGTTCCACAATTGCACAACACAAATTATTTTTCCTAGAAAACAAGGTGCTTTCACACAAGGGTTTGCCCAGATGAAAGATGATAACTTACTCATGGCAGAACAAAAGCAGTAAGACCTTATATGCATTCACAGCATTATCTTACTTGCATTCACAGTAGAAGAACAGCTCATGGCAGAAGCAAAAGCTTGACAGAAGCAACGGAAGAACACTCAATGTTGAAGAAGCGGGCGCCAAGACTACCAGTTAAGAACTCGATGGAAGAACAACGCAATGGAGAAAAGGCGATTCATAGCGTTAGAGAACTCGATGGTGAAACATATCATAGTGGAAGTGAACTCGATGGGGGGAAAACATTCACATCAACTTGATGGAAAAGAAGCGATTGCCACGGCTATCAGTTAGCTATCACCTCAAACTTAGAGTAGAAAGAAAATTCAAGCAAACCCAGAATCTCAAGCATCCACATCTTATAGAAGTAAGTTATCTACTGTCCAAATCAAAGATATCGAAGCTTATCCATCCTTCATCCCTAAGTTGCCCGCCCAAAAGGAACCCTTTACATGAATTCTCCACCGTATGCATGAGTGCTTTGTTTGGATGCGAATGGGCTTACATAGAAAAACAAAAAAGTGCACACAGTTAATAAGAAAAAATAGCGTCTATGTGAGTAAGTGAGTGAGTCTCTCCATCCCCTAGGAGGTCGCCACGTGGTGCGATCTTGGCTCTTAGATTCTAAAAAGTTCTAACTAGTTCTAGGATGTTTTAGAATATTCTAGATAGCTAAGCTCCTCAATCTAAAATAGAAAGTTTTTTAAAAATCTGCAATGAATAAAAATAGTATGTTCTAGAATATTCTGGATGCACATGGATAAGCACCTTAGTATAAAAATAAAAAGTTTTTTTGAAATTTCGAAAAAAGCCAAAGTAGAATGCAAATACCTAGATGCTCAGGACTAACCACCTCAATTTAAAAATAAAAAGTCTTTCTGAAAATTTGCAAAGAGTAAAAATAGAATGGTCTAGATGCTCATGGGTAAGCACCTCAATCTAAAAAACAAAAGTCCTCTAGGAATTTTGCAAAGAGCCAAATTAGAATGCTTGAAATGTTCGAGAATATTCTAGATGCTAATGGGTAAGCAGCTAAATCTAAAAACAGGAAGTTTTTTCTAAACTTTGCAAACAATCAAAATGGAATGTTCTAGAAAGTTCTAGATGGTCATGGATAAGCACGACAGCCTAAAAATAGAATATTTTTTGAAATTTTACAAACAGTCAAAATCGAATGTTTTAGAATGTTTGAGATGCTCATATTTGTAGGCACGTCAGTCCAAAAATAGAAAGTTTTAAAAGTCAAAATAGAATATTTTTGAAATTAGAAAGTTTTCAAAATGTAATAAAAAGAGTGTTCCTCATGGATAATACTTTGGAATTGGCAATAGGCGCTGACAGTACATATGAATAAGGTCCTCATGGTGATGCTTTGGAATTGGCAATAGATGTTAATAAGCTTCTTATGATTGATACTTTGGAATTGGCAGTGTGTTGGTAGTAGTAAGCTGGCCATTGAATATATAGGTGATCGCATGTATTGGTAGGCCTTTCATATGCGATATTTGAAATTGACAGTAGATGTTGGTAGTAGGTGTGAGTAAGCTCCTCATGGGTGATGCTTTGGAATTAGTAGTAGGGAAAAAAAAAAAAAAACTTTTTTGTTTTGATATGTTATGGGATTTGTGCTATATTTGATGGTTTATATGTTATTCATGAACTTGCCAACGTTTTTAAAATTTTTATTTATTTTTCTAAAGAAAAAAACATCTCCCATAACACACCAAAACAAAAGTTTCAATTTTTTTTGCTCCAAATTGGTTTTTTGGTGTGCATAGAGAGTGTTTTTGATCTGGTGTAAGTTCCAATGAAGCTAGAAGGCATGTGAGTATAGTCCATATCCTACTCATGGGAAGGAAGCAAGACAAAATCTGTAAAAAATGCTATAATATAGAAGCAATTTTGAGAAGTAAACAAATACATTATTCTTTTGTCAGAAAGATCGCTACTGCGATGTTTTGAATGCAAAATGCATGGGAAACAAGAAAAAATTGGCATAGACATTATTAATATACAATTTATATGCTTCGAAGCAATTATATCAGCTAATATTATATCTATATGATATGCATAAAAGCTAAGATTTATAAGGAAACACCTGCTATGCATGATGTCAGCGATCCACAAGATTGCAATGGCGATCTAGCCAAGCAAACTTCATGCTTTCACTCCTGCTAGCTCTTTCACAAGATCGCAATGGCGATCTAGCAAAGTAGATTTCTTGCTTTCACGATCTATTTTTTCCTTTCCAAGACCACAATGGCAGTCTGACCGTACCTTTTTTTTTTACATTTTTTTTACATGCGCCTGCATGGCCAAATTGCCACTGCAATTTTGGGACGCAAAAATAAGACCATGATCAGCCAATGTTCAGGGGTTGTTGAGAAATAAAGTAAAGAAAAGACAAAACAAGATTTGACCAAAGAAACACCCAAATCAGCTTGAAACCTTGTTAAAATCTTGAATCTGACTTGTTCATCATAAATAATATAATAATAGTTCCAAATCTATCTAGGAAGCCTTGAATCAGCCTAAAAAACCTTCAATAGACCCAAACCAACTTGAATTGTTAAAGCCTTGAATCTTACTTGTTCATCATGAAATCAGCCTCTAATAACCTAATAATACCTCCATTTTTATCTATGAAAGCTTGAATCAGCTTAAAAGCATTCAACATACCTCAATTCAGTTTGAATTGATGTAGGGGTCTATTGCTAAGAATCTGTGGAGGAATCCTGGCTAAAAGACCGTGTGATACATGAATTGTCTCTATAACCTGTTGATCTGCTTGGTTTGCTGGGCCGCTCCTCCCCTCGCCACTGGTCGCTCCTCCCTTGGTCGCTGATCGCTCCTCCCCTAACTACTGGTTGCTTCTCCCTTGGTCGCTTCTCCCCTAACCGCTGATCTTATCTAAGGCTCAAGCAACACACACGCAGTTAACATTTCAAATTTATCCCATCCAGAGTACATGATTACCATTTTAAATTTATCTCGCGCGAGGCACGTTTTATCATTTGAATTAAAGGTAAAGGTCAGGTACGTGGTTACCATTTGAATTAAAAGTGAAGATAAAATGGATCATGCTTGCTAGCTTAAAATTCTCATCTGTGCACGAATTTCTCAAATTAATGAATTGGTGCTTAGAAGAGATGTAGTAGGTATGAGTAGCTCTTCATTGGTGATACTTCGAAACTGGTAGTAGGTATGAGTAAGCTCCTCATTAGAATTGTAGTAGGCGGCGGTAAGCTCCTCATAGATTGACTAATAGATATGGAGTAACATTAGTGATAATTTGAAATTAGTAATACATGTGAGTAAGCTCTTCATAGGTGCTACTTTATAATTGGTAGTAGATGAGAGTAAACTCCCCATAGATTGACCAATGGATGTTGACTAATATGGGATAAATATAATGTGTTGACTAACATGAGTAAATCCCAAAAAAATGGCCAGAATGCACGTGCATTCAATGCATAGGCATGCATTTGTCCAAGTTGGGGCCGAGGTCTCTAAGCTGAGGAATTAGTACTAACAAAAAGAGTCTAATTAGGTTTATAAAGCAACGTTGTTGATGTTGGTAGATTTGGGACAAAGTATTGCAGCACATATCCATTGAATGGTAATACATTTCTTGTTATGTGAACTGACCCTAGGTAAAATATACTAGTGCAATGGCAATATTATGGAAACTGACATATGAAAGCAACAAACATGTAAAGGAAAAGCTAAAAACCTCATCCCTTTCCTAACATATATAATGCAGTCTTATTTTTTTTTGTTTGAGATGTAATATTTATTTGAATAACTCTGGTAGCGACACCTGGATAGAAGACGTGGTAAGTTTTAATGGCCCACAGTACGGTCATACAATTGAGCTCCCCACAACTGAGCTCCTCTGTGTTTTCTGTGTTTGGGATGTGATCGGAGCCCAAGGGTTGTTTGCGAAAGCTCTCCAGCATAAAATTTTCCGAGCCTTTTTATACTTCAAGAGAGCTGTGGGATGATCAAAGAGACACAGATGGACTGATCAGACGGGCAGAAAGGAAGATTATTGCAAAAAAATAGGCCAACATTCGAGGAACAGAGACGGAAAAACAACAGCATGGCAGGGCAGGCAGTATTTTGCAGGGGTCGGGGCCGCCAGAGGATCTAGCACTCTCTTCTTCGTCTTCCCAACCCAAGAGGGAAGAATACTGTTAGATTGCTTGCATATGCATAGACATTTTTTTTTCTCTGATGATGAGGGGTTTGGGGCTCTGAAAAACCTGCTACGATCTATTCTGCAGGGAACCTAGTAGCCCTGATTTGATCAGAAAGAGGGCAATCACCATAGCCACCAAGATTCGAGCTGTGCAATGCAGAAGACCGCGTATTGTTTGTGCCTCATTTTGTTTCGCTGTTGCAGCAATTGAGCTGGCCTATTTCCATGTTTCTGTGTTCTTCCTATTGAGTTGTGGCAGGACTGGGCATCGCCAAAGGGTGCTATTGATTCTTGTGGCACTGCAATCGCCCAGTCTGCAGTTGATTCGCCCAGTCTGGAGTTGATTATGCATCTACAATCGGCTGCCAATGGTTCGCCATATCCAACTTCTTCTGCATCTTCTGGCGCCATCCATCATACTTGCCATAGCTCGCCGCATTCCAGTGTCGCCGCATTCAGCAAGTTGCTTCAACAGCAGACAAGAAGCGAGATTCATAACTGTATGCTTTCTTCATTGATACTTTATCGATTAGGGCCTTGCCATGACCCTCAGCCCTCAGCATAAAGGGTTTCCAGTCCGGGTTCCCTGCCTCTGTTACGATGCACAGAATGGGGTCTCTCCTTTAATTTTGGCCCAACCAACCAAGTCCAGCCAAGTGGACCTATGATTTCAATGGTCGCATTTTGGTATTTAACATTTCAATTACATTTATCCTTCTATATCCTTCTATATATTCCTTCTATATTCCTTCTATATATAAGATTATTATTAGAAAAAAAAAACCGGCTCCAAAAATGGCGATTTCGAATTATATATATCTATTTTCCGGGAAAAAATGCAGAGTAAAATTCGTTTTTGGAATTGTCTACGTTTTTGTACGGTTCTTTTCCGGCAAGACATGAGCGCAGGTTTGAAGCCATATGCAACGGCGGTGGCAGGGGCCACAACGTCCTCTAAACCAGCTCTACAATCAGAGGAGCTCGATTTCTCCTGAACTTGAGCATTGTAGTAATGTGTTTACCATGTCCGAGGGGAATATGGGCGCAGATCTGATTATGGGTATTTGCTGAAAGCTGTAGCTCCATGGCCGGAGAAGGGATAGACATGTAAAAACCGAAGAGGGTGCGCCTTGATTACTCTTCGGCTTCGTAAACCCCGTTTTCCAAACCTTAAACCCTGGAAAACTAGGTTACGGAAATATTTGTCATGCGGGCAGCCTGCTGGAGAACTTTCTCGCGTGGAAGAAATGAGCTTAGGTATGGTGGTTTTTAAAATGAGTTTTCTCCGAATTGGGTTCTAGAGCTTACTTCTTCTGCTGGACAGGGTCCTTGAAAATATAAGCAAACTGAAACTGTATAAAGGAGAAAACTTGGATGTTGCGATTCAGACAGCCAAGGCATTGTAGCAACAACGTATAGGCTTGACAAGAAACAATGCTTATGTTCTTTTGCAAGAATCTGAAAAAAGAAAGGATCTGGGTCTTGCTAGAGCAGTCCAATCTCTTATGTGCCTTAGTTGTCTCGATTCAATAGCTACGTTGCAGGAGCTTCTGATTCGGTCCTTTGCACATCATAAATGCTCAAGCATTTGATATCATAGGAAAACCAACTGCGTATTCATGGGCTGTAATTATTATGGCAAATGCCAAACTTGGGCAAACTCTCTTAGCCCTTGAATTGTGTTATAAAATAGAAATATCAGGCAGTAGAAGTGACACCCATGTTTATGTTGCAATTTTCAAGGCATGCTCGATTATGAAAACCATCCCATATGCGAGGATTACTCATGAAGAAGTTATAGAAAGTGGATGTCAATCAGAGGTTATAATAGGAAGTATCTTGGTGCACATGTATGCTGCATGTGGAAGTTTTGAAGAGGCAGTCAAAAGCTTTGTCAACGTGCAGAACCCTAATGTAGTGTATTGGAATGCATTCACTACTGGATATATGCAGCAGGATATGTTCACGTTTTCAAGTATTTTAAAGGCTTGTGGCAATATAGGAGCAATAGCTCAGGGAAGCCTGATTCATGATACAATAATTAAAATTGGAATTGTACCAGATGATATGATGAAGAACATTTTGATTGATATGTATGCAAAATGTGGCAATCTAGATGCAGCATGGAGAAACTTTGATAAATTGGCGAACAAAGATGTAGTGTCATGGAATTCGCTAATTGCTGGATATGCACAGTATGGAGAAGGTTATTTAGCTGGAGAATATCATGAAAAGATGCAGCAGAAAGACACAAAACCAAATAGTGCATCATTCACTAATATTCTCATTGCTTGCAATCGCACAGGCCCAGTGGCATCTGTTACTCATTCTACATGTATGGTCATGCAGGATTCCTGAATGAGGCACAATGCCTGTTGCATTCGATGCCACAAATGGATAAGTCTTGCTCAATGCTTGCAGAATGCATAAAAATGTTGAAGTAGCAAGAAGCTGCTATGAGCATATTATCCATCTGGAGTCTAGCAGCCAAAGAGCTCATCATCAAACAGTGCTATAATAGAGAGGAGAGAGAAGCCATCCAGAGAAAATACGCAAGCCAGGAAACACTATATCTGCTGAGCATTGGCCTCAAAGGCTACTACAAAACAATTTAGTTGACAGATTACAGATTGCCAATGGATTCTTCCAGTGACAAGCTGGTGAGGACAATTTGACACATACAAAAAAGAAGTCGAAACAAATGATTTCAGACGAATCACAAATGCAAATGATACTAAGGTAGTTGGCATTGTTATTCTGAGTTTCTATAGCATGGGTTGTTGATCACCATTTTGGACTTAAAATTTCCAGGTCTTGCATAGCGAGAGGATTACTAAGTTGCAAGCAAAACAAGGCAGGTACTGCTAGTAATGAAAGACAGAAGGAGTTTTGATATATTGATCGGAAAATGAAATACAGGCAATGATCTTAAGAGCAAGATCTCTTAAGAGCAACAATTCTGACTCTCAGATTGAACATAGTTATGTTCTTATCCAAAGACAAGATTCAAGTTAGCAGGCTGTTATTAGAAGGCATGATTGGAGTAAATCAAGGAACCCATCAGTAAAAAACGGCCTGAGATCATATGAATCCGATGGATTAATGGGAAGTTTTAACTCTCGGCCTGCAAATTTCCGCTGTTTTTTAAATTTTTTTTGGAGCAGAGCAGTCGCATGCCAGGTCCGTGTCTTCTGAGAGTTCTGAGCAAAAGAATTACTGGGTGATCTTCCTAAAGTTCCATTTTGCACCGCAGAAAATGCTGGGTCCATCTATGATGACTAATTTTTGTGCGAAATGCTCTTCGATCATTCCACGAGGCCATAAATTTGATACCATAAATATGCCGATTGTTGCATATAGGGCAGGAACTGCAACAAAGGCTTGAATCACAAAGAAAAAAGGCAAGGGCTCGCAGCTGTGAAAAGGCAAAATGCATTTAGCAGACAGAGCAGATTAAATGTATTTTGGATTAACAGGCAAACATTTAGAATAGGTCTGTACAAAATGACTTCCTAGCATCAGAATTGGGCTGTGTTGGTTAAAACTAAGACGAAATCGTGTGACTTCTAATTGGTTTAACAAGTCTACGGTTCAAAACCTATTGATTCCGCTTCGAGATTGTTGCCTCAGATCATAAAGTTCTAACAAGTTCCCAGATCTGTAATACTTTGCTCAGGATTGAAAAAATTTCAATGTGAGTGCTCCTGAACATTGCTTGCTTCCAGATATTGGAGCTCCCTGCTTCCTGTCAAGTCTACAGTGAGAGGCTCGGTTAAATTAAGGAAAGAATACAGACCCGATTCCATCTCAATCCATTAATTTCTTCAGTTATTTGAATGTAGGGCCGACTCAATTTCAATGTATTAGTTTCTCCTTTTATTTGAATGCAATGTATACTGGAATTATTAATATGTCTTAGTAATATGTCTGGACACGGACTTGCAGCCGCGAACTTCCTCTGTGAGAGCGCGCAAACAACCGGCAAACTAAAAGAAGGAAAGACAGGCAAAAAAAACAAGAGGTATATTGGCAACGTAGGATACTTAGCCAGTGTTTTTCGTACAAATTTATAGACTTTACTAAGCAAATAGATAGGCTTCTCTCCAAAACCCAGCTTAAATTCATGAGCGCAAATGAAAGTCAGCAATTCTTGCAGCTTCTTGAATTGCAGCTGGATTCGATTGCTCCTAACAAGTATTGAAAGTCTTTGCACAATGAAGGCTCTGCTTTAGCAACCAGGCCATGGAACCAAATGAGACATATAGTACACAGTTAGGAAGAGCTTTGAACTCTCATATTGCACAACAGACTTTGCAACTTGGTCTTTTTGTCCTGCTACGTCTATATCTTTTATAGATGCATATACAATGGTCTAGTCTATTTCTGGAAACAACTCATAGCACTAAAGGAAAACACTAAAAAGCACTGGAATCATGAAGATATTTGGTCACTTATTCTGTTTGCCTCTTGGATGGCGCAGGTGTATTCACAGCATCCCCACCCACCTCTTTGCAAGATTCCCAAGACGTCTCAATTTTTTTGAGACGTTTTATGAGATATAACATGATGATGATGATGTCACCTTGCTCAATATCCGTAGTCCGTGCTTATACCCATTAGACATTATTTCAAATATGCCTAAGGCAACATGTTAATTACTATGATTTGTGTACTTAGGTAACCCAAAACATCGTCTCAATTTCCTTTGAGACATTCTATGAGACACATCATATCCTGCCTTACTCAATATTCAATGCATGCAGGACTTTTTTTTTTTTTTTTGGTTCACATACCTCTATCACAGGCATCTTCCCATCCAGTGGCGACCCTTTCCCAGCAACACATGCATGGCACCATGGTATGCCACATCTGTTGTGCGCCCTTTTAATGGCTTTAAAAAAACTATTTCAAGAATATATGCTATTTGAAGCATGGTTTCGGTTGTGAGAAATTAAACATACGAGGGTATATCTTATTTTTTGAATTTGGAAATTGAAGTGTGCATCCTATTTAGATTGTTATATATTCTGATCTAATTTGTTGAACTAAAAGATAGAGAACCAAGCAGAAGCATACCAAATTGTTCTAACCCAGTATTGCAAACCTGCTGAAAATGCTGCATGTTTATATCCGCAATTTGTAACTTTGCTTTTAAATCACATAGCTCCTCCTTCATGCCCATACTCATGTTTCACCTTCAATACCCGCAAATCCATCATGCGATCGTTCTAAATTCCATTATTAACAAAGGGTAACAATAGAAATAATCTGATTTCGCGTCTTACACATTAAGAATCATTACTGGTACTGCTCCACCTGTCCAAACTATAAGTCTACTTTTCTAAACTCATACAAGTATGTCGTACATAATGCATGCCATATCAACATATAAATAAGCACCTTCAGCGAAAATGAACGAATCAGAGCCAACTCCGTGAAGCATATCACATGAGAGAGGAATTATGCAAAGAAAAACCAAGCAAAACAAGTCAAAGTTTTCACCCCGTATACACTTGACATGGGGATTCATCCTCCCTCTACATGTCGCACACTTGGCTTCGACTGAGGCACCGGCTTCGCCGGCGCTAAATTCTTGTAAAAATATGTTATTAGAAAATACGGATCTTCCAATCGGAAATAGTTCTTGCGCCTTCAAGAGCTCGAATACAATCTGATCTTTCGACAATAATTTGGCCCAGTTCATGCTGCAACAAACTACAAAAGTACTATATATTGTATTAATTTTAATAGCAGGTCGAATCGATTTGGATACAGTTTGCTGCGCTTCGCAAAAGAAGCAGACTTGAATTGGACTAAGAGCAAGAGTGTCATGCTGCATGTGCAAAATGTGCGAAAATCTACAAGCTAGATACCATATCTTGGATTTTTTTTCATGTTTTCTCACTCAAACAACTATCGTATCTAGTTTTTTACCGAGGACTATGGAGAAGCATGTAACACTGCATTTATCTTAAATTCTTTTCATGTTTTCTCGCGCAAACAGCTATCACATCTAGATTTCTAGCCATGACTTTGTAGAAGCATGTAACATTACATTTTTCTGCAGGTGTTTTCTATAATGTCCATTGGCAAAATGTTGATAAGGATGCAATTGCATAGATCAGTTGAGATGCGTTTGCATTGTTTTTGAGCTTTTTGAGAAAAAAATTGAAGGTTAGTTTCCTCCAACTTAAACACATTTAGTTCAATTTCACAAATCCATAAGTAAGATCCTTTCGACTTAATACAAAACTACTTTTCTACGAGTTGGGCCAAAGAAAAGGCCGCCGCGATAAATTTCTTGTAAAGATTAATACATTTGTACACTCAAGAAAATACAATATCATTCACTTTTGATAGATTTACAGCACACATGTTCCTCGTTTTTTTTTAACTCGGCTGCTTTCAATGTTGTAAAGAGAAAACTAAAAATCTCATCCCTTTAAAGATTAATAAATTTGTACACTCAAGAAAACATAGTATCGCTCACTTTTTTGGTAGATTTACAGCACACATGTTCCTCGTTTTTATTTGAACTCGGCTGCTTTCAGATTGCCACTGTGGCCAGGCTCTGAACCCAAGAACGACGGGCCAGAATGCAAATGGCAGCCTTGTAATGGTTTTATGAAACCAATACTAATTACGTATCAAGGTTCACCAAGCTTAAAATACAGAGACACCACAATTAGCAACCTCTGATTCTGCTTGCAGTATCCAAAAAGGAGCGGAAATGGCTCATTACCTTGCTTGCAAGTTGTTTGATGAACTTTGAGGCATAGGAGAGAGGTCCTCATCCGAGTCTCCTACGTGTTTATCTTTCTTTCTTAGATGCCCAAGTGTATGCTTCATAGCACCTTTTGCTAGTCCCTTGAAGGAGCTTCTCAGAGAATTGTCCCCTAAAGACTTTGTCTTGTTAGGAGATGGAGGCTGAGCAGGCACAGGCAAACCTAGAGGACTAGCTGGCTCCAAAAGATATTTCTCAGCACCATTAGTTGCCTCTTCTATGGGACTTTTCATGCCATCGTTGCATATCGCGGTTTCCTCTGGACAACAACTTATCTCTGATAACCCCTGGGGAGTAATAGGACTTGAGACATGAGGGGTGGCATCTCCAGATGCCGCTTCAAGATTTGTTTTTTCAGACCCATACTCATCACTAACCATCATTAATTTAACCCCCTTATGTTCATCATTATCAGGTAAGCTTTTTTTCAAATTCTGTGATTCGCCTTTGGCATTTGCATGTCTATGAAACCTAAGGCCCCGGCCCCAACCCCATCTTCGTTTACCAGTTTCTGCGCCTTTCTCATCACTATCAATTTCGACCTGAGGAGCAGTAGGAGATGGCCATTGCCCCTCAGCTCCTGATAAATCCTCAGCTATCTTATCTATGCATCTGCTATGCCAGGTTCCTGAAACTCCTGTTCCTGGCCTCAATATTGAAAAAATTCCAGACTTGTCAATGACCTCAAATTCATCAACCTCTGGACGCATTCCAAGTGGAGTTTCTTCACTCATTTCAAGATCATCATCTGATTCATCTTCAATAGATTGTGCAGTGCATCCAAATTCAGCATTTGTACCATTCTGTGTGCAGAAATAAAAGATAACTCTCAAATCTTAACTTAAACATAGATATATATCATATATAAAAACAAGTATACCTGGATTGGTAATACACAGGGATCCTTCATTTCTTTTAGTGTAATTGCAAAGTTGAGTCGACCTGTCTTCACGCCTTTCAGCGGCAAGGAAAATGGATGCCGATGACCATCCCGGTACTTTGCCAGGGGGACTTCACAAAAGCTGCGGATATAGAAACAGCAAATAAAGTTCAAAAGAAAGCTCCCAAAAGACTTTAGGGATGGATAGACACTGGATAATAACAAACCCAAGATAATCATCGAGAAAACGGTCTTTATCTCTAACTTTTAACACCAGCTGGTTGTCTTCTTCCCAACTCATTATTGGAATACGGAATTCCTCCATCCACTTTGGATTAAGGGTTTTCTTCTTTATACTAGTCTTGACTTGAGCTTTATTGAGAAAGACCTTGACGAAAGGATCAGCTAGGCCTGTGCACCACAACTGCAAGGTGAGACAGCACATACAACCTACTTAGGGCTTCAGATAAATAGAATGTACCATTCAAATCGGCAGGTCTCAACTGGGTTGCATCCAGGATCTCAAGCACAAGGTGGCATGCTGGAATGGAGGCAGCTAATTTGCATGAAACAAAGATGGAAAACGCTGTTAGACCAGTAAACCTCGTGGAAACATGAATGTACAGAAGATAAAAGAAGAGCTACATAAAGTTAGATCAAGCTAGAATATTTCCAACTAATTATGAATCAGCAAATGGGAAACTTCCAACCTTGGAGACAACCTACAGACAATCTGTGATGCTGTAAGCCATTTAGGCTTCATAATTGAAAATGACACCGAATTTTCCTTTCTAAAAGCCTTTATGGGAGAGCATATATACCAAGAATGATACTAGACACAATTTACTTGGTATTACATAGCCCTCTCCCTCCCCATCCCCCTCCCTCCCCCGCCCTCCCCCATCAACACGTCACCTTTACATGCCCCGTCTATTACGCCACGAAAGATATCATTGCCTTTTTAGTAGCAGCTCATGAAATTTTATGAGCAGAAATGCAATCTTCTTGATGAACTTGCTCAAAAATGAAGAAACATCCTCAAGGATAGAAATACTATCAAACCAAGAGGTCCAGGCAAGTAGAAAAAACTTCATTTTTCTCTCTTAATGAATCACAACAGAGTGATGACGTATTGGAGGATGGCTCACCAAATAAAGGAAATGCCATAAAGGAATAAAATGTTCAGCACACTTTTTTCATGTTCCTTGAGACTTTTGAGTAGAATTCTCGAAATAATTTACATCGAATGAGAGGGACGCTCACCCGTCTTTACAGAATCAAGGGCAAATTGTAGTATGTAATTAGTTTCGTGAGATGATGGTCTCACAAGACGCATTATTATTTCATTTTGTTTCAGCTCTCTCTCACAAGAACATGCCATTTTACGACACCCAGCTTACCAGAGGTAGGTTTGATATTGCTGCACCTAATCTCATCATGTTTTTCAGCCTACCAGCAACCAGAGTTGCTAATTTTCTGTTGGATGTACTTCAATTGAGAGTGATAATAATAAGTGATAAGGAGAATGGAGTGCAAGATAACGAACTACTTGCTAGCACGTGCTTATCAGATCAGAAGATATGTACTTATAAAGATTTTGTATTTTCTTGATCCGTCTTAACGACATGATGGTCTCACAAGACGTGATATCATTCCATTTCATTTCAGCTTCCTCCCTCCCCGCTTGTGTTTTCTAATCACAAAAGTTACGATGCTATGATGCATCAGCCTCAAGATGCATTATCTGCATGAGTCTAGCATGAGTCTACAGATGGATAATATAGAGGTATAGATTAACATGATGCTGCAGTTAGCAAGATACATGTAGTTCGCCACAAAGTTCTTATTTTAAACAAGAGTACATCTAAGATCTTTCCTCGACTTTCACCTAGGTTAGTCTTACGATTCTTATGTGGTTATCATTCAAACAGTTTTAACTACATTTCTTGGGCAATTCACTCTATCCTTCTGTCAGATGCTTACCATCCTTGTCTGTATTATCTGCTAAGAACGTTCCAAATAAATCTGCAATTCTCTCAATACTGATCACAAGGACGTTTGGCTGTAACGTGATGATTAGATAACATCATATGTTAGATGCTACAGAAAGACTCATATGCATCCAGAAAAAGAATCTATTACCGTAACAAGTGATTGTTCCATTGCATCCTTAAGCATTGTATCCTGTAATCATTGAGGCGTTATGAGTTTAATCAAATAATCAACGGTAACTGATATGACATACCAGCCAGTTTGCAATTCCTGGAAAGTCTGACACATCAACACCATGAGTGAAAAGTGGTTTTGCTGTGATCTGAAGATAGGGTGTGCTCTCAAAACTCAATCGTATCCGACTGATAAAGGGCCAAGCATTTAAGAACTTAATGCCGATTCTGATCTGGGTACCATTGTAATAGTTAACAAATAATGGGTAAGCGTAACAGATTCTTGAAATCAGAACTAGAAACTTCTTCCAGCCAATTACCTTGCCTTCAACATGTAAGTTTGAGATGTGGAGATTTGTCCAAAGTCCACCCAAGCGGCGCCTTAACTGAACTGCAATTACAGCACTCATATCGTCTGCAGCAACGAACTCCATATATGCTTCTAGCACCTTCAGAAGTAAATTAATACCATTTTAGGTTCCATACAAGATTGATATACTAGAAATGGACCATGGGACTTGCAAAGAAATATACCACGTGGTCATCAGAAAGAGCTTGACTGATGATCCGAATTCCTGTAAACATTGGTGGTGTTCTTCCCAAACTGATGCTGCGCAGTTCAGCTGTTTTCTATAATTACATTGATACATGCATGAGGAACACATGATCGTTGACTTTATAGTCATGAAGTACAAGAATGAATTGGTAGCTCCTATCCAAGGGAATAGAAAATACCGCTGTCCATGGCTTATATTTGGCCAGAAAGAAAGGACATAATTGAGCCAAAAACTGATTGGACACAAAGTTTCCTAGCCAAACAGGCCATGCCTTCTCCAATGTATCATTCAGCCAGTTCACCGACTCTATGTCGGACAATAACTGCAACATGCTGTAAGTAAAGACTTGAAATCTGAAAAATCCAGGACAAGACAAGCAATTATCAGGATCTTACCTGTTTTTGGCTTGCAGATTTCTTTTCAAAGTGACGAATCCGTCTATGCATTTTTGCAATATTCCTCTTCTCTACCTGGTTATTTCCTTCAAAGTCATAAAACATTTCTCCAATTTACTCCAGAAAATCACTATCAAATTCTAGTTGTTACCATATAAATACCTAGCTTACATGACTGGAAATGATCATCCGAATTTTGAACAAGCCAGCCAGCAGAGGTTGATAGGACATGACCCACATATGGAATAATGGCAAATGTAGATTATTAACTTCTACTGGGAAGATGATGTTATGCGTTTCAGGTTATACTAAATATCATAAGCAATGACACCACGGACTCAATAACACTAGATGCATCTATTCCTAAATATTATGTATAAAAACGACATAGGGTGTACGCACATTGTAAAGATATATACAGCATGCAAAGTAGAAGAGAGGATAGTTGATGCCCAACGTAGCAGCTAACCACAGCAACAGGAAAACAAGAACCAAGTGATAAAGCAAAGGCCATTGTAGCAGCTCGCTAATCCAATTTTTCAATGATTTTTGGGGCACTGATGCCTGTCTTGACTCTTCAGTTTGCCTACTCGTACTAGTTTCACGCTCAAACCTGGTTTTCATCTCAATTTGCTCCGTGCCACTTGCTTCATGCATTGTATTCCCTAATAGAGGAATTCTTTCATAATGCTCAACAGACCTTTCCTGAGAAATCTTGCCCCGAGTCTCAAGTTCTTCACTCTCTGGATCATCTGATGGCGAATCAGACACATGGGTTTGTACTAAAGATTCATCTTTCTGCATCATTGATCCAATGGGTTCCGATATTATGGGAGCGTAAGCTGATTTTGGCGTTTGGAGAGCCGTTTCGGAGGATTCTGGTACTATTCCTGATGATTCCGAAACTGCTGAAGGCAAATTTGGCGTTGATTTAAAGGATTGCGATGCCATCCTGGGCGTTTCCGGCAATGGGAGGTCCATCGAAGCATCTGCTCGCCGTAAGGCTATACACGTTTATTTTAAGTCAATTGTTTTTTAATACATGGTGTTAGAACGTGGCATCTTTCTGCATAATAGTATCCCACCTACCATAATCTCTTTGGATAAGTGGGGATTTCTCATGATTGTCGGTGAATGTAATCTACCCCGACAAGTTCTTCTTTCATCTACATATGCCTGAAATAACACAGTCATAGCACACTTTCTAGGCCAAATTCCAACTACAATTCTTCCTCCTTTGTCGTTTCTATATACCATTTGGTCTTGTGGACGATAAAAATCAATTCAATTTTATTAAGTTTTATATAGCTCGAATTTGGTCTCGTGGACGATAAAAGCCAATTCAATTTTATTAAGTTTCATATATAGCTTAAACTTGTAACAGCGCTAATCTCATATGTGGCGTTGGCTCCTCCTCCAAAATATTAAACTATGGTGAATCCTATTTCTCATGCCATGTCCAAGATTCCTTTGCCATGTCAAGGCATGAGTTTGAACGGCCACATATGGTATATGCTTCAACAATTGTACAAAGTCCATACCTATACCAATACCTTGAGAAAAATAGATAGCATCACATTCAATTATATTACTGCTTCCCACTTAGGCATCGATTGGAATGATGAGGAGCATGAGCAAGGCTACTGGCAATGTTGTCATGTGCAAGCTACATAATGTCTATTAATTAGAGTTCTATACGAAACAACTCTAGACTAAACAATTTTGTGTTTCGAGTAAAATGGTATACGACAAAGAAGGTATTCGGGCATGAAGGGCCCCCTTTGGCTTACATGGATTTAAGGGTGTTAGGATGTCATTATCGCAATTAAAGTACCTTTGAAATTTTGGATCAACTGTGTGAGAAAGGGCATTTGCATGATGCACTTGAGACTACAGAGCTGATGAACCAACAATGAACTTCTATCAACAGAAACCATGTATGTCTTCTTTGGCAGGAGTGTGAGAAGCAGAAGGATCTGGAATGCTGGAAAAGTATACACTTCCTCATAGTCCATAACAAGGTAGACTTTCCCATTGCCTTGGTTGATCATCTAATTTAGTTATATACTCATCATGGAATCTTATTTGAAGCCAATCAACCATTTGACATAATTTTAAAACCAAGTGCCTATACTTGGAATTTATTTCTTTGGGCAAATGCCAAGCTAGGAACGCATGAGACTGTACTTGATTTGTAGAATAAAATGCAAATTCAAGATGCAAAATGTAATGATTACGTCTATATTACCGTTCTCAAGTCGTGCTCAATGATAGCAGCTCTTGACAAGGAATGTATATCCATCAGCAGATTATAATGAAGGGATGGAGTCACATACCATAGTTGTAAACATTTTAATAGGTATGCATGCCAAATGTGGTAATATGGAGAACCAAAAAAAGTGTCCAGTGTTGATGGGCTTTTCGTCGGGCATAAGTTAAAAAGTAATAAAAATGGTGGACTTAACTTTACAACAACTAAAGGGTAGAAAATTGTATAAGTTGGGAAATCTAGTGCCATAAATTTCTAGGAGCAATTGCAATGGTGATAACGAACTAATATATTTGTGAGTGAATATTTATGTCTTGTTGGTGGTGGCACGCATAATTCCTATTATGTGATGTTCTAGCCAGACAAAAGTTTATTCTAATGTATTCTAGCAAACGTGTGGTCGATGTTGCCCACGGGCTAGATTTGCAAGGGAAATAGAAAGATGTATTTTGTTACTATTGACTGCTCGGACTATAGACATTTGTGATAGTGTTTATAAAGTACGTAGTGCAAATCTTATGTGAGATGTCTTTTGGTGTACCTACAAGTACTTATGGTATTCCTATTAATGATAAAGATTTTAGATAAGATAAGATAAGATGCTTTTTTTTTAGAAAAAGGAAGTAGGCTAGAGAATTTACTATCCTATGCGAATTTAAGAACTTCAGAGGACTTCAATATTGTGAGTGAAATCCCTAGAGGCGATGGCCTAGAGAGTTGATTTAATCAATTCAAATTGGAAAACAGGAAAATAATGTTCTAAAGCTATGGGAAGGACATGACGGTGCTACAATGAATGATGCATTGTGAAATTGAGAAGTCTGCTACTAGGGTCTGCCACATGTACATTATATTTTCTTCATTAAGTTTACTTGTTCATGTTTGGCACTTAGTTCTCGTTCTTATACATATTACATGTATCTTATAAAACAAAATCTTTTTCACATCAAATTATTATCCATATCACTAGTATGGTGTAAGAAAGACAAGAAAAGATGTATGGAGAAAGGCAATATGGATCGACCATGAGGCTTGAGCAATGATGATGTAATCATTGTCCTTGGTGGTTGGATTTTCCAATCAGTAGTAATTCAACAGAGGAGAAGAATGAATGGCATAATTATCAAAAGGAGTTTTTGAAAGCAGGTGCTCCTATCCCTTTAGCAAAAAGGTTAAGCGTGCAGGATACTAAAAATGATTAAAGAAAAAAGAAGAAAAGCGAAGCACAAGGTTATTGATATATCAGGTTGGGCATATGAAGCATACCACAACTCTTTAAAATTATTTGCAATGTTGCAATTGAAATTCATTGTCCTAATGTTTGTCATCTATCAGAAGATTTGAATCGTAAAATAGAAATCAATTCTTTTAAGCAACTAACGGGGTTTCTAGATCGCATGCAAGGCTGGTGGCCAGGTATATGCGAGCTAGAAAAGAAATGGATTGCGGATCTGACAAAGGGGCAACAGATACAATAAATGGAGTAAGGACTAAGCAATAGAGATTGAAGATACAAAGGATCTAATATGGGATGGAGGACTAGCAGATGAAATGTACGATTATTTGGGATATAGAGGCAAGTTCTGGACCATTTAACAAAGTCAAAGTTAACTTCTTTTAGTGATTGCTAATGATGATGATGGCATAGGTGGCTATGATGATTTATTTGATCCTAAGCTCATCAACCCCCAGTCATTTATAGGTGATTGGGTTTTGAAATCAAGGGAGTTTTGTTAGTATGCAGACTAAAATTCTCACAGTAACAATGCAATGTGCAAAACACCTTATGTCATATCACAATGGATTTAGCTCAATGCTTACAATAATATCATCAAAGAAATAGATCCTTGTCTTAAGAACTTAAGAACTTCAAGTCATTCATCAAATGACTTGAGACAAATTTAATTTCTTACCATAGAACTTAATGCTTCACAACATCATTCATATGAAAAACAAAACCTATGGTAATTTCAAAGCACATAATTATTCATACACCAATGTAATCACCTTATAGATCGTGACTAAACCTTTGATATATTATCTTCCGGATTCCTCTTTCCCCTGTAATCGTCAGTATCATTTTTTTAACTCTTCTCCTTGTATTTACATTGATCACCCGACGGTCCGGGGAACCACCAACTCCAACAACATACATACCTGTATAATCCAAGATTCGACCGAGCTCCATGAATTTCTAACTGTCTCGGATTCATTGGACCGAGATTTTCCTTAGGGTCAACTTTCCATTTTATGTACAATGATTTTCTTAACCTTCGACCTTTGAAATGTGTATACTGTACAATATACCCTAGTAAACCTCCAACCATAGATATGTGAATACATATTAATAACTGAGTATTCACATTCACTTTGCTAGATTTGAAGAACTAGACCTGAACCTAGCTCAACCATAATAAGTTGGAGTTCATGCCAATTTTCAGTGCTTCAGAATCACACTGATCTATTCTTCCTGTGATTTGTTCTCCTTCTGTTAAATGATAAATCATGAGATGAACCATAATTTAACATTCCCCTTTCATCACATGATTTATCCAACTGGTTTGCATCCCATTCTTTCAGCCAGACTTGTAAATTTATTGCAGCTGATTGCCTTTGTAAGAATATCTGCTAACTGATCCTCTGACTTCACATATGTCAACTGTATTAAGTTTTTATCTACCATGTCTCTTATGAAATATAGCTCCATCTCAATATGCTTGGTACGTTCATGTAAGATCGGATTCTTGGCCATTGCTATACAACTCTGACTGTCACAGTTTAAGATTGTACTTGCTGTTTGTGTCAGTCCAACCTCTTCTAAAAATCTTCTTGTCCATACAATCTCTTTTGCTGCCAAGGTTGAGGCAGCATATTCTGCCTCTGCTGTGGAAAGTGCAACTGCAGATTGTTTCTTACTTCTCCAGCTAACAGGCCCTCCTCCTAATTTCAATAAGTAGCCTGATGTTGATTTTCTTTCGGTCTGATCGCCACACCAGTCTGCATCACAATAAGCTTTCAAAATTAAATCATTAGAGTTATACTGAATGCCAATATCACTAGTGCCCTTTAAATATCTGAGAACTCGTTTGGCGGCTATCCAATGACCCTTCCCTGGATTGTTGTTGTACCTTGTTAGAATATTGACAATAAATGAAATATCAGGCCTCGTGTTATTTGCAACAAATAGTAAACTTCCTGTCAGTTGTCTATATGGAACTTTACTCATTTCTTCTTCTTCACTTCTTGTCTTCGGGCACATCTCCTTTGAGATTCTGCATCCTGCAACCACTGGAGTGTTAACTTCCTTGCATTCTTCCATATTAAATTTGCTCAGAACTGCTTGTATGTATCCTCTTTGAGAGAGTGTTATTTTCTGATTTTTCCTGTCACGGATCACTTCAATGCCAAGAAACCTCCTCAGCTCACCTAAGTCAGACATTTGATATTTATCCTGTAAAATTTCTTTGCAATGCTTTAGTGTTTCCAAATTTGAACTTGCCATCACACAGTCATCAACATATATCCCAATAATACACTATCCATTTCTTTCTTCATATATGTAAACATTTCCATCATTATTCAGTTTTCTGAATCCTTTCTCCTTCAAATAGCCATCAATGCATTTATACCATTGTCTAGGCGATTGTTTCAGACCATACACTGCTTTGCTAAGTTTCCAAACCTTATTTTTGCCATTTTCATATCCAGGAGCTTGAGCCATGTAAACATCCTCTTCTAGATCTGCATTTAAGAATGCAGTATTTACATCCATGCGATGTAACTCGAGATTCAGCCCATTTGCCATAGCAATTATCATCCTTAGACTGGCCATTTTTATTACAGGAGAATATGTTTCTCCATAATCTACACCATGTTTCTGGGAGAATCCTTGAGCCACTAACCTGGCTTTATATTTAGTATGACCATTTGCATCAATCTTTATTTTGTAAAGCCACTTGCTCCCTACTACATGTTTATCTTTAGGTAGATCAACAATTGTGTATGTCGAGGTTCTCTCAAATGAATTCATTTCATCATCCATTGCACATTTCCATTTATCTGCTTCTAGACTTTGGACTGCTTCTTCAAAACTTTCGGGTATTCCAGTCTCTAGCACCATCAATGCTTCATCTGGAATGTCTTGCTGTCTTCTAAACCTGCTGCTTTTGCCATCAGCTAGTCTCCCATAATGATTGTCATTAAGGTCCATACCTTCTTTAAGCTTTTGTATTTCTGTTTTCCTGTGCCTTGTCTTGTTGCTCAGATTTTCTGTTATTTGACTGCTGCTTGCCAACTCATTGCTTTTGTTGCTGTCTCTGTTTGGATCAGCAACTGATTTTCCCTCCATTTCATCGTTTGTGTCTTCATTATCTGAGTCATATGCCGTCGATTTCTGCCCGTCTGATACAATATCTTTCATATCTTCATTTTCTGCATTTTGGTCTATCCTTACATTATCCTCTTGAGCATCTGTTTTAGTCATTGTATCAACATGTTTCTTTTGTACTTCGTCAACTAGTTTTGGTTTGTATAGCACACTTTCAACAAACACAACATCCCTGCTTGTTGTAACCTGTCTATTCTTTGGATTGAATACTCTATATCCCTTTGAGTTTGGATCATATCCGACTAGATATGTTACTGTAGACCTATCATCTAGTTTAGATCTCAGTTGCTCTGGGACGTGCTTATAAGTCAAGCATCCATAGGTTCTGAACTTGTCATAATCTGGTATTCTTCCAGACCACAAAGTTTCAGGACATTTCCAATCTGTGTTGGCGAGGGAAGAACATTCTCAGATTTCCACCGCCGCCTTTATCGCTTTTCTTCCCAAAGGAAGTTTGGCAGGCCAGCATATTTAAGCATTGCCCTAGTGGCATTCATAATGGTTTTATTTTTCCTCTCAGCTACTCCGTTTTGCTGAGGTGTGTAACTACACGTGAATTGTCTCCTAATTCCCTTTTCCATGCAAAATCTTATGAACTTAGAAGACATATACTCACCTCCTCGATCCGTTCAGATGCATTTAACCTTCCTCCCAGTTTGAGCATTCGACCAAAGAACATAAGTTTTGAAAGCCTCAAATGCCAAGTATTTGTTTCTCAAACAAGAAAATCGGTTCTTCTCGTTGTAATCATCAATAAAAGTTATAAAGTATCTTTTGCCAAGAATACCACCACGCTTTAGTGGACCACATAGATCCGTGTGTACTAGATCTAGGATTCCATCTGCTCTACTCTTTGATTTATTAAATGACATTCTGCACTGTTTACCCATCATGCAGCCTGGACAGATCTGAGTTTCTTCTTTGTTGTTTGAAGCTTTGATCATGCCCTGTTTTATCATCATTTCAACATTGTTATAGTTTGAGTGCCCAAGTCTGAGATGCCAAGTTGACACATCTGGTAATGTGGTTAAATTTATACTTTCTACACTCTTAGCATTCATGCCATAAAGATTTCCCACACGTTTTCCAAGAAATTTCAGTTTATTGCCTTCATAAATTTTACATTCCATTTGCTCAAAGACTACTTTGAAGCCCATGTCAACTAGTTGGCATACGGAAATCAGATTTCTTACTAAGCTAGGAACACATAGTACATTTTTCAAATCTATGATGTTTCCTTCCAAATCATAAAGCTCAAGCACTCCTACATCTTCTATTTTTTGTAATTGTCCATTTCCAACTTGAATGTGACCTCCCAGATCTCCCCACGCATTCCTTTAGAATTTTGGATGTGCAGCTATGGTTTTCTCACCCCACTATCTATAATCATGAAGTCATCCTTGTTAGTTCTGCTTTGTGAAGCCATAAATGCATCAGACTTGCTTACCTCTTCTTCTTCATCTGGATCTTCTTCCAATTTAACCTCCTCTGCAACATTAGCTTCACGATATGATGTCTTACCTCTGCCTCGACCTCTTCCCCTGGATCCTGAGCCTCTACCTCCCTTTGGTTTTCCCCTGAAATCATTATTTCTTGGAGTAGAGCAGGTTGAAGCAATGTGACCCCTGCCACCACAGTTATAACACTGAATTTCCTTTGATAGTGCTGGGCAATTTACCTTGAGATGCCCATATTTATTGCAGTTGTAACAGGGACCTAATTTGCTGTCATTTTTCCCTTTTACAAACAGTATTTGTGATGCTTCCTCCTCACCTAGTACTTTCCCTTGCTCAATTTCTGTCTTAAGCATTCGTTCTGCCTCAAGTTTTGTTTTTGCAATGGTTCTTATGAACATAGAGATGTTACCTAAGCTGGATACTGCTCGAGACATGGCCAGAACTTGCTGTTGCTGAGTATACATTACTCCAGCTCCCTCTAAATCTGCAATAACATTGTCAAACTTCTGTAGAAAATCATTAATGTCATCATTTTCATGGAATTTCAGTCTCCTCAATTCATTCTCCAATACATCTATCTGTGAGGATGTCTTTTCCTCATAGTTTGAGATCAGGTAATTCCACATTTGCTTGGGTGTCATACCCCTTAGCTTTAGCACAATGCTGGAACTTACCTTGCTTATAATTATGCCTTGGGCCTCCCTTACCCTAGCATTTTCTCCCACTCCCCTTCTTGCTGATGACTCACTTGTGACTTCAACAGTCTCTTCATCATTTGAGTTGGAACTGCCTTCAACAGTTCTGCTAGTAAGACTCCTGATCCTAGATTCCCCTTCAGCAGAATCTATCAGATCCCATAAGTCTTCTACCTGCAACACGTGCTTGATTTTCTCCTTCCACACTTGGAAACCTGAGTCTCCTTTGAACACTTCTATGGCACTTAAGAGGCCTGCTCCAAATCTATCGACATGATTGTCAGAACTAGCTAGCTCGATACCACTTTGTTAGTATGCGGACTAAAATTCTCACAGTAACAATGCAATGTGCAAAACACCTTATGTCATATCACAATGGATTTAGCTCAATGCTTACAATAATATCATCAAAGAAATAGATCCTTGTCTTAAGAACTTAAGAACTTCAAGTCATTCGTCAAATGACTTGAGACAAATTTAATTTCTTACCATAGAACTTAATGCTTCACAACATCATTCATATGAAAAACAAAACCTATGGTAATTTCAAAGCACATAATTATTCATACACCAATGTAATCACCTTATAGATCGTGACTAAACCTTTGATATATTATCTTCCGGATTCCTCTTTCCCCTGTAATCGTCAGTATCATTTTTTTAACTCTTCTCCTTGTATTTACATTGATCAGTCCGACGGTCTGGGGAACCACCGAACTCCAACAACATACCTGTACAATCCGCATTCGACCGAGCTCCATGAATTTCTAACTGTCTCAGATTCATTGGACCGAGATTTTTCCTTAGGGTCAACTTTCCATTTTATGTACAATGATTTTCTTAACCTTCGACCTTTGAAATGTGTATACTGTACAATATACCCTAGTAAACCTCCAACCATAGATATGTGAATACATATTAATAACTGAGTATTCACATTCACTTTGCTAGATTTGAAGAACTAGACCTGAACCTAGCTCAACCATAATAAGTTGGAGTTCATGCCAATTTTCAGTGCTTCAGAATCACACTGATCTATTCTTCCTGTGATTTGTTCTCCTTCTGTTAAATGATAAATCATGAGATGAACCATAATTTAACAAGTTTTGTATATTCAAAAAATATGTAACAAGCAGATTTCTAATGGCTTTTATTTTTGTTAAAGAAATATAAATGGACATTTCAAAAAAATTCATGCATTTGTTTATACTCCAAATTGTCAATCATGCACCTAATATTGTTTCTAGGTTGAATATCATTGAATGAAAAACAAATGATTTATCAAAAGGCATGTGCATCCACTACCCCCCAAGTTGCAACAACAAGTGGCAGTCGCAACCCTATTGCATGTTAATTAAGTACTTTTGGGGGGGTGGTCAAAATGCACTTTTGCTACTATTTTTCAAAATCCTACCAGATTTTACCCTCTTTTTGTGCAAGAAATTAGGAATCTTTAAGGAATATTCTCTTTGGTCCTGTTTAGATGATTTGGTCCCGTTTAATTTGCAATCTTGTTTTGTATCTCTTCAAGCATAATGCCAATTACTTCTCTGAAGACAACCCTAGATATATCATAGTTTTCTTCTTCACATCAAATGATATTGTAACCCTGCCATTCTTATCTGGGGTGACCTTTAAGATCCATGAGCACAAAATAGTATCTAACTCAAGCCATTGATGCTTTTCAATAGGGTTTTCCTTCATTTCCTTGTCCAATAGTCTCTATATCACAACAACCCCAAAATCTGCTTTATGTGTAGTTTTTTGCTGTCTTTTTTGCAAAAAAACAACACTTAAAAACTACCCATAGTAATGTTCCGAAAATGCTAGAAAAAACGCATAGGTTTTTTGTGTGGTTTTTCACACACAAAAGACGTGTAGTTTTTATGCGTGGTTTTTAGAAAAAGGGTAAAAGCACGCTGTGGTGTATCAAAAACGTGCATTTTGACGCCACATTTTGGCACCACCTTTGTGGTAGAATCGGGTGGTGCATACCGAAGCGGAGATTGCGGGAGTGCGAATTAATGAGCGTCGGTTATTTTGAATTTTATGCCACGTCATTGTCCACCTTTTTGAATTAGCAAAGAATCACCTTTTCCTCTGTTTTTTTGCCGCTTCTTGCCGATTGAACCATCACCTCTTCCTCTGTTTTTTTGCCGCTTCTTGCCGATTGAACCCTAATGGAGTCAGAATTGAACGCCACTGGTTACACGATGAAATCTCTCCTCAAACAAGAGATTGTGCTCCACGAAGATCTAAAGAAGCTTTGGGGTGACAGAGTTCCAAATAAATCATCTACGTTTTTTCCCCAAATGTTTTGTTCAAACCGAAAAATTAAGGCATATGTTTTCTTGTACAAAGTTGAAGAATCCGAAAGCAATGAACAATACAAAGAGTTCATGCAAATTTACAAAAGAATTACAGAAAGCCACATACATGGGGTGGAATGGCTCCCCGAACTCAGCAAAGGGCTTATTATCTCATGATATAAAGGGGAGGTCATTAATTGGAAGAGCTTCTGATTATTATAAAACTCCCGATGAGAAAGCAGAGGCCGCTTCTTCTAGACCCAAGAGAAAGCATAGGCAAATCCAACCCGACGAGGAGGAAAATAGTAAAAGTGACGGGGGATGATGAAGATGATAGGGAAAAAACCAAATCGGGTTCCTCTAGACCACACATTCAATCTGAACTCACAATCAAAACGTAAAAGCAGAGCAATGTTCGAGACCAAAACATGCCATTGCGGTATGTTCAATTATTAGTTGTGTTACAACAGAAAAAAATCTCAAGCTTGATCTAGATTGTTTCTATCAACACGTAAAAAAGCGTAACATCAAATCCACTTCAAGAATCAGGTATGTCTACTACCATTTTGCATCATATTGGCTGTATTGTCATGTTGTGTCTCTATGATGCCATCTATGGGGCATTTCGTGCAATGGATGCTAGAATGATAGATGAGGTATGTGTGGTGGTGGTGAGTTGTTGGCATCCACCATGTCCCACACCACACCCCATGATCTCCCACCACTACACTCTACCATCTCCCCACCGCCACACTCCCACACCCACACACCACCACCACACTCCACCATCACCACCACCACACTCCACCACCACCACCACACCCTCCACCACCACCACCACACTCCACCACCACCACCACACTCCACCGGACTCCACCATGTCCCACACCACAATCCACAACCACCACACTCCACCACAACCACACCACACCCCACCACCACACCCCACACTCCACCACCACCACACCACACCCCACCACCACACCCCATCACCACACTCTACCATGTCCCACGCCACACTCCACCACCACCACACACCCCACCACCACACCTCACCAGCACTACACACACCACCACCACCACCACACACACACCACCACCACACACACACACACCACCACCACCACCACCACCACACACACACACACACCACCACCACCACCACAGTGTGTTGTGTGGTGTGTACTGTGCAGCGTATGTTGTGTGGTGTGTGGTATGTGGTGGTGTGTAGAGACTACCTTGTGTTGTGTGGTGTGTGATTGTGGTTTTCCATCAGTACGTGGCTTACTATGTTAGGAGGCTGACATATACGTAGTGTTTTGTTTTGCAGACTATGGCAGACTTGTGAAGGAATGGTTGGCTGCAACATCAGCTAGGTTTGATAGATGCAAGCAACGATTGCAAGCAAACGAGGATAGGAAAAATGATATCAAAAGAAAGATTGAGTTGATGGAGCATAAAGCATTAGAAATTAGAGCTGATTTGCACAGATGGCAATCAATCATGACAGCAAATCCGAAAGCAGCAGAGGGTGTTCGGGTTGTGTTCAACTAAAGGATGAAGAGCTAAATGGTACAGTGTTGCCTGGGCTGAAACAATTAAATAAGGAATTAACAGAAACTGAAATTGAGCTAAAGGCATGTGAAGACTTACTGCTGGAGCTGCTACCTCGAATGCAAAGATTTGAGATTTTTTCTGAGCGTAGTGGTCATGACACTCCTTTAGATCCTGCACTTCCAATGCTTCCTGAGGCAGAAGAAGAGGGTGATGAAGGTTGTCCATTTTGTGGATGTTGTCTGAAATGGAAGGGTAAAATGTTGCCAGTTGTGATAGCGAGAATCGCATCCAAGATCACATTCCATGTCTATCACACCATTTGAGGTAAATATTATCATCTCTAACCCTCGTCTAAAGACTCTATTGATTTTGAATTTGTTTTGCAGACACTCTAGAACCTGCTGCAGCCCCAGTTGTGCCCACATTATGACTGAGACATGGCTTTTGGCTTTTGGTGTTCGAGTGGTACCACAAGAACCAATAGACACAAGTAAGTCCAAAGAGGGGTGAAAGCAAGGTTTGGGAAGTCTCGATGCTTGTACTCAGGTTTACTAACCCTGGCTTAGTCTCTTTCGTTTGTCCTGTTTGATGTATCTAATTTGCCCCCTAGGATGAGGTCGCCACACTCATTTTAGGTGGCTTAATTAGATACATCAAGCAGAAACTTCAAAAGGGAGTAAGCCCGACATAAAACAAGATAGCAATCTGTGGGTTAATTGGATGTTTGTAATTGCTGAGTACAGGCATCGAGACTTCCCAATCTCCAAGGAAACTCACCAGGCTTGATATTGTTCGCTGCAAACAATATAGATTCGCTGCAAACAAGTGCCTTAACTAATGTTTCTTCGATGTTGTCACGAGGTCTCTTGACTTAGTGTTTGCGCATTGCGAAAATTTGAGACCAAGGATATCCAACAGCTTATCCATGCCTCGATAAGTTATGAGATCAAGATACCTCCCTGTTGTACCTAGAATTCACCCCATTTGATACTCCTAAGTCAATCCCAAATTCCGACGGGCAGTGGAGACTCCAAAACGAAATTTGGATAGTCAATCGAATGCGGTCAGATCAAGTAAGTACCGATGCCACATACATGATTTATTTTTTTGTATTTTTCTGTGGTCTTCCTCATTTCAATTATGTTGCAGAGATAAATGCTACTGCAACTGGAAGCCATGGCGAAGAGATTCCTAGTGCATCTGATTCAGGGGGGGGAAATTAATTCCCTTGAGATTCATTCTGTACGGGGTCCTTCACCAGAAAAAAGTTTTGGTGCTGAATATGAACCAAATGCGGATGCAGGTGATGAAGTTGACAAAGAAACCCCGGATCCTGGACAAGATGCAGACTGCTCAACGAGTCCAATACAACCTCAACCAACAAAAACCAAGAGGTTAACTGAAATTCTTCTTGTTCTGGATTTTAATGGGGTTTTAGGCAAGTTTTATGACTTGAAAGAGAGGATTCCTGCATCGGTCGAGCCAGAAGTGACCATCCAGAAATTGAACCATCAAAAGTTTGCAGTTTCCAGGCCTGGATTACAGGAGTTCTTAGAATGGTGTTTTTCAAAATTTGAGATTGCATTGTGGTCCAGCATGGCTAAGAGTATTGTTGATGAGAAAGTTGCTGCATGAATATAAGGGCAGATTTCTTTTTATTTGGAATCAGGATGACTGCACCAACACAAAATTAAAGGTGGTTAATAAGCCAATTTTCCTTAAGGATCTGTCCAAAGTGTACCAGAAATTTTGGAGATACCAGGTGACAAACACATTGTTGATAGATGACAGCAGATATAAGGGTTCTGCCAACCAGCCGAACACAATGATATGTCCAAATAGTTTTGCTCCCGACAAGTTGGATTCCAATTTCCTTTTGGAGCAACTCAAACCATGGCTGGAGGGACTTCTGGCTGCAGAAAGTGTGCCAGCTTATGTGAAGGAACATCAAATGTGGAACATGTGGGATTCTGAAGAGTCGCGCAACTGCATGAAAATGCTCGACAAGTATTTTCATAAATGAATCTTGTAAAACTCTTTGAAAGTCAATAAAAGTAAAAAAATTTCTATGATATGTGTTGTACTTTTTCAATTTAAAATATTTAAATGGATTGTGAGCAAATGTTTCGTGTGTGTTTAGAACTAGAGATGATAGAGCTTCGGCAGTCCCTGACTATCTAAGCCAAATACACATCTGGAAGTGGTGCTGAGTGGAACTGAAACTGTCGTGATTAGCTCCACCGACATCAAAATTTTGGAAGCTCATACGCAGTGGTTCAATGATCAATTGATCCTCCTCTTCTCAAGGTGATACTTTCATCTGATTTGTGATCATCAGGATTGTGCCAGATGATATGCATATGTTTGCAGATACATGGAATACTACTTGATTCTCCAAGGAATGAGCCATCCCTTTCATTTCTTTGACCCTCTTTTTCACTCGACATTGTCCAAGGACACAAATAGCTACAAAACAATAAGGAAACATGTGAATCTGGATAAGTGCCAGTACATGTTTTTGCCTGCTTGTGATGGACATCACTGGACCTGTTTTCTGATTGTAAGCCACGCGTCTCGCATGAGATATAAACCAAAGATATATCACTTTGATAGCTTTCGGGCTTGCGTGCGTATGGACATATTGAGAGGTTAGTGCTTGCTCATTGCATTTTGCTTGTTGTGGCACAATGACAACAAACTTTGAGTGCGTTCCACGGAATTGCTTGGACACAATAATTTCAGCTTTACAACCTCGGATGTTGTGAAAATTTCGAGCACGCCTCTTCAAACCGATGGTCATTCATGTATTCCTGCCAGATGTTCGTTTATGCACAAATTTGTGAGGGGGTACTTAAAAGGAGTGAATATATTGTTGCCTGATCTAGTAAGTCAACTTAAATGCAAAGCAGACAAAACCAAACTCCGTTATTGACAAAGTGTGGTCAATCGCAGTTGTGGACATTTCAGACCAGGATCTAGTTGATGTTAGAGTGTTCATGCTTGAAGTTTTAAGATTAGAAGCAACAAAAGCTGGAACTGAGAGGAACATATGTATTGGGAAGTATGTAGGTGCATGAGTCACCTCGTACTTAAATCACTGTATATCTTTCTTATGTACATAATTGTTATTGTAACCTCGATTCATTTCAATGAAAATTCATATTCAATTCATCTCACAAACAAAGGAATCAAGTGTTTCAGAAGAATTCAAATCTTCAAAAGAAATCAAGACAAACTCATTTTCACAGCTGAAGCACAAAACTTCACATGAGTTAGAAAAAACTACGAATGGTTTTACATTTCATCATCATCAGAAAGAACTTCGGGTAAATTCTGTAAAATTTTCTCCTCATCTAAAGGATCCAGCCTATATACAGTCCTGTTTTGACGTTTAGTTGGTGGCATGTGAAGTCTGATTGCACAGATCTGTGTTGTGAATACTATGCCTAAGGCGTCTTTACTGCAAAGATCATAGCTGACGGTTGATCTTGCGCCCTTCTTGTAATACATACCTTCTATGACACTATCACCGGCGAGGTACCATGTTCCATTGAGTTGGAAGTCTTTCTCCACTATCCATTTTAGTTTTGTGCACATCGTAATCCAAAATTCAAACCCTCATCATTCCCTTTCGAGCAACGACAAAGAAAAATTATCACCAACTCTAAGTGCCTCTGCTAACATCGTGGGATTGGAGGAGAACAAGGACCTGCTGGATTTACGGTCCTCAATGTCAGCATGCACATTGGAGGATGGTACAATAACTTGAAGTTTCCAATCATCAACATAGTGCTTGTTCACACAACTGTCCCACATGCCATCCAAGCAGTAGCTGCAGAAGCATGAAAGTTCCCTCGTGTGCAACTGCAATGGAGATTCAGGATTGAATGCATGTACACAATGGATCTGCCTAGTGTCCAAAATCCTTTTTTCACCCCATGCTTTCTTTCTATCTATATCACAAGGCCCCCAAAAATTAATTGTTATCAGTTTTTTACAACAATTTTTGCATAAAACCACTATAGTAAAGTAATATTATTTTGTGGGTTAATATGTTGATTAACAATGAATAGTTATATAAGGTGGTTCATACTTATGATTTATTGTCCTAGTTTCTTATAACAATTCACCATCATGGTTTAATGGAAGCTAGTCTTTAATACTTGTTTTTAATAGCGCTTTACTGCCATGTTTTAAACATGTGGTCTAACTGTCTAATAGTGATGATTTCTACATTACTTGTTTGTGCAACTCAATGAGGTTGTCTAATGAAGTTGTCCTCATCTTTTTGTATGAGCCAATGTTGTTCCTTACAACAAAATATCCCATTTTTTTTTCTCAAAAAGTATAATGGTTCCTTCATCAAGATAGCCAAGGCTTGCAACTTTAACCTATTTAATGATAAGAACAAATCAATGGCATTTTGGATGATGCAACTATAAACATAACAATACATGCACACCTTAGAAACCATTGCCATTTAAAGACAGAAGTGGCCAATGTTTTTTCCATGAACTTGTTACATATTTTTTTAATCATATTCTTGATGTTTATATTGTGTAATTGATCTTGCTTTATATAACAAGTTAAGAAAGGTTCCTTGGACAAACCACTAAGGAAATTAGTGCAAAAATCTTATATCAAAATATCAATATTTACGAACATATATATGGCCATTGTTAGTCCTGTGCCTCCTGGTACAGGACTATTCATGCATTCGACGGACCAAGCCAAGGCCAAGACTCCACAAACCGGCACGGGTCAGTCGTCCAAGGCCACACAGAAGACCAAGCAGACCACGCAGTCAAAGGGCGCGCCTGCCTTCAAAAGAAGGCGCTCAGACAAGTGACGGCCCGTCACCGCCTGCGTCAGCGTCAGCGTGATTTCAGGCTTTTCAAGAGGCACCGCCAGCATTCCTGCAAATCAGGCCTCCTTCCAGGAGTCGGCACCGAAATCAGTCGGAGTGTCTATATTGGGCCAAAGGCCATTGTACTATATATATGAGTAGAGCTAGCACATGAGTTTTTAGATGAGTTTTGAGTCTTGTCTCAGTTCAGTTTTCTCTCGATTGCGAGAGCTCATGTATCTTCATTGACATCAAGGAAGCTTATTATTGTGATCTCATTGTTCTTGTTGTTTCCTTTTCTCTTTTTCTTGTTCTTTCTTGCAAATCCCGCGTGACATAGCTCCCGGATTCTCCTGTTAGATCCAAGGGTCCTCACAGAGGGCTGTCTTGCAGGCGTTCCCGAACCCAGACCCCAAACACTGTCGCCGCTGCCGGGTCTGATTTTTCTTCCATCATGTCGACTCGAGGTTTCACTCCTGAAGAACTCCTCTGCCAAACGGCGGCTCGTCTCGAGCGCCATCAACGACGCGAGGCTGTTAGGGATATGTATGACACTGCTTATGACATTGAGGGAGGTCGTATCCGCTCAAGAGCTCAGTCGGCACCTCCTACCCCTCGTGTTCATTCTAGGCCAGGGTCTCCCCCGCTGTGTCGTCATTGTTCCCAACCGCAATCTCCACAACATACCCCTGTTCAGCCCACGCCTCACTATTTCCAGACTCCTGACAGCACTTATATCAATATCCCTTCAGGTCACACCCCTCTTCCATCACAACCTTCTTCACCTCCGGGTGGGATGGGCTACCATCAAGTGTCTTTTGGCCCTTCCCACGTTCACGACTTTCAGTCTTCTCCATCTTTTCAGCATGCTCTTCCTGTTTATCAAACCACTGATCTCAAGCCTAATGTAGACGGCTAGGCCCTTCCCCACCAGATGTTGCTTTTGCTGGACCTCATGTTTTTTCTGTTCCGCCCCCTGGCTCTCAGCCTCAGACAGTTCCACCTCTCTATACTTCTGCTTATCCTCCACCGCATCCACCTGTCTATGCGTCAGTTCCACCTTCACCTCCAACTCCTAATTTGAAGCTGACTTATCCAACTTTCGGTAACACTAAAGGCAAACCTCTGGATCAGAGTGCTCAAGCCCACATGGAGGAATTTGAAGCCTTGGCTATTCTGAATGGTCATGTGCAGCCACAACTCAAATTCCACATCTTTTCGACCACGCTACGAGGCGCCCCTCACCAGTGGTTAATGGCCAACAAAAGTCACTGGAAACAGAGTTGGCAGGAAATGAAAACTGCTTTTGTCTCATTATGGCACCACGGATGATGATCAAGCATCCTCAAGCAACTCAATGACCTTCAACAAGAGCCCACGGAGTCAGCCGGGGATTTTATGGACCGCCTTCACATTCTCGTCAGTAAACTACAGGAGTACCCCACGCAAAGCCAGATCCTCGCCCGGTTTCGCGCAGTCTTCCTCCCCGCCATTCGCCTAATGACAGAATACCTGCGTCCAAAGTCTCTGGAGCAGGCCATTGAATTGGTCAATCACTGCATGGCAACGTTTCTTCACGGGGTGTCGCTCTTCAGAACTCCCCTTCATGCCGCCATGGTTCCCCGTAACTCGCTCAACCTCAGCAAGCAAATCCATAACGCTCACATCCGTGCACTATTTGTAAATATCGGGTCATCCGCCAATGAATGCAACGCCTCAATGGACCTCCTCATTGTAAAGATGCAATATGTGCAATCATGCCACGGAAGAATGCACTTGTTCTCATCCTACACCTTTTCGAAATAAAATGGTCTTTCAAGTCCAGACCACGCCTCAACAACAACAAATTTATCCGCCTCAAAGAATATCGGGCCTCAACCACCGCAGCAGCAGAAGATCGGCAACCACAAACATCTCAGAGCCCACGGGGACAAAGCAACCGTCCCCCCTTTGATCCTTCAAAAGCTCAATGTTATCATTGTCATGAATGGGGTCACACCACCACGGCGTGTCCTCAACTTCCTCAAGTTCAAGTCCAACTTCCAGGTTCAAATCAACCTGCTTCTGTCGGCCTCACGACCTACCAACTGTGGGTAGCAAATGGCAAACAAGGCCCCCGTCCTGTTTTGCGGAAGCCTCCACGGCCGCCTCAACAACAGGGACCTCAGCAGGCCGCCTCTACATCCAATTCTATGGACCAACAAGCTCAGGAAGAGATTTATCAGGCCCTCAACCCTCCCGTCCAGCAGTCTAATTGGGTTGGTCTTGTTGCGCATCACACTCGGGCTTCACGCCCTTTGACTATCATTCCGCACGACACGCAACCCGCTTTTGCTGTGGAAACCATCCCTCATGAGGATGAAAAAAAAGTTCACTTCGCACCTGATCTTGACAAACTTATGCCTCACGTCATGCCTAAAGTGAGACAAAGTATTCTTAAACTTATGCAGGCTGCGGAAGGTCGAACCTTGGCAAATGTTCACGCCACCACTCGTGCTCAGCAGCGTCAGGCCGAGCCGTCATCATCCACGGGTGGCCGCTCACACAAGTATCCAAATATTGCTGCTGAGGTAGAGCTTCTCAAAGAAGTCTCTGCTTCTTTACCACAGAATCCGGCTCCACTGGACCCTGCGGACCCTTTTTCACACGTTCCTTTGGAACTTCAGGAAGAACTTGCCAAGATCAAGATTCCTTTGAGCCTGGCCACCATTTTGAAACTCTGTCCGGCTCTCAAAGATCAGCTACCTCTTCCCACGGTTCTGGTTGGAGCTGTTGCAACTTCAACACCCACGGTGCATGCCACGGTGGGCAATCAGCAAGTCAATCATGTCCAAATTGATGGTGGTAGTGCCTTCAATCTCATTACTGATAAACTTCGGAAGCAACTGGGCATCAAACAATTATACCGTGCCCCTTATGACATCAAGTTGGCCAATGGCCACATCACGCGACCTTAAGGCGTCACTCCTCTTCTCCATATCAGCATTGATGACCTCAAATTCCCTTTGGAATTTGGAGTTTGGAAAGCAGGAGAGGATCCTGGTGATATGAGATGCTTGTTGGCCGACCTTTTCTCCGATAGGCCAAAAGTATTCACTACTGGGCCACGGACCAACTCGTCATCACCGATGGCCATCTCAATGCCACGATGGATCTCGAAACTGGCCAATTAATCTCTGTTGAGAATGCTGAACCCTCCATCTCGGACACGGACTCTGAAGAAGCCCAAAATATCTATCATGTTCAAGCTCCTCCAGCGGGTCTCCCTCTCTCATCTTACCCTGAGTATGCTGATCCTTGGGGTGACATGACGCTCGACCAGGACCAGGCTGTGGCCGCTCTTTTGGACCCTTACCTAGCTTCCTGCAATCGCATTCAACGTCTTGATCATTTTTCTGACCCACTTTCTTCTTCAGAGACCGTTGATGTTCATGCCGTCATGAAGCAACCCTTGCTTGATGACGCTCAGCAGCCTCTTTTCTTCACCACGCAAAATGCTGCTCATCCTGTCATGCTTCAGCCTCCTGCTCACCAAGTTCAGGACACGGAGGTCGTTCCTCATATTCAAACTCCAGAAGTGGAAATCGTGGACATTGGAAACAATCAACCCGTCCGCTTGGCTGCTCAACTTCCACCGACCTATAAAGCACGCGCTGTGACGCTGTTCAAGAAATTTAAACATATTTTTGCTTGGAGCTACAAAGACCTTCGAGGTATCAAAAAAGAATTGGGGGAACTCACCATTCCTACCAAACCTGATGCACGCCCAATCTAGCAACGACAGTACAGGCTCAACCCAAATTACCGTGACCGCGTCAAGGCTGAAATTGACAAACTCTTGGCTGCTGGCCTGATTTATGAGGTCAAACATTCTGAATGGGTGAGCCCCATCGTCATTGCTCTAAAACACAATGGTAAGATCCGCGTTTGCGTGGATTACAGAAAACTCAATCAAGCCACGGAGCGTGATCACTTTCCGCTTCCCTTCACTGACCAGGTTCTTGAAGAAGTTGCTGGTCATGAGATGTACTCTTTCATGGATGGTTTTTCTGGGTACAATCAAATTTCTATCAAGCCAGAAGATCAACTCAAAACTACTTTCACCACCCCGTGGGGCACTTTTGCCTACAAGGTGGTCCCTTTTGTTTTGTCAAACTCTCCTTCAACTTTTCAGCGCATCATGCTCTCCGTCTTTCAAGACTTTATGAAGGATAAACCTTTTCTTCAGATCTTTCAAGATGATTTTTCTGCCTACAGCTCCATGGAAGATCATTTGGAAAAATTGGAACTTGTCTTTCAAAAATGTGATGAATCTGGCATTAGTCTCAATCCTGAGAAGTGCACTTTCTGCATCTCCTCAGGTGTTCTGTTGGGTCATGTGGTCAGTAAAGAAGGCATCACCATAGATCCCGCTAAAATCAGTTGTGTACTGAAAGCTCAAGCACCGTCTAATATCAAAGAGACACGCTCTTTCCTGGGTAAGGTAAATTACTATTCCACCTTCATCCCTGGACTTGCAGCTATCGCTGACCCCATTCATAAACTCACGGGTGATGAATCCACTTGGGCTTGGAATTCCCAAGCGGAGGCTGCTTTTCAGAAGTTGAAGCTGTTACTTACTCAGGCCCCGGTCCTTGTTCCTCCTCAATGGGACAAGCCCTTCCACGTTCATGTTGATGTCTCTGCTTTTGCCATTGGTGCTGTTCTCTCTCAGGCCTATGATGACACCATGGATAAACCAATCCGCTATGCCAGCCGGAAACTCAATCCTGCTGAGCGCAACTATTCTGCCATGGAACGGGAAGCTTTGGGCTTAGTTTTCTGTGTCCAACGTTTCCGACATTATTTGTTGGGAAGCCAGATCAAGTTCTTTGTTGATCATCAAGCTCTTCTTTATTTGATCAACAAAGCCACGCCCACAGGACGAATTGCTCGTTGGGTACTTCTTTTGCAAGAATTCGCTCCCTTCGAAATTGTTCATAAGGCAGGCAAGTCTCATGTGGTGCCTGATTATCTTTTACGCATCCACACGGATGATCCATCCACGGGTGTTTCTGACGCCTTTCCCGATGCTCAATTGTTCCTGGTCACGGCCACGCCCCATTGGTTTCACAACTTTCAGCAATATCTTCTCACTGGTGCTTTTCCTCCAGAAGATCCGACGCTCTCTCCTGAAAAGGTTCGCTCACGCCGTCGTCAATTCCTCCGAGAGGTCCGTGACTACACTATGGTTGCAGGTCATCTCTACAAACGCGGCAAAGACATGGTCCTCAGACATTGTGTCCTCCCTCATGAAGTGCCCGATATTGTTCGACAAGCTCACGACGGGCTTGGTGGTGGTCATCTTAGTGGTGACGCCACGGCACGCAAAATTCTTTTGGCAGGATACTTCTGGCCCACGCTTTTCAAAGATGCCCACGCTTATGCTCGCACGTGTGACATCTGTCAGCGTGTGGGAAAGCCCACGGCCCGTGACGCTCTTTCCTTGACGCCGGTCGCCACGCCACACCCCTTCAGCAAATGGGGAATGGATTTTGTGGGGCCCATGGACCCACCGGCGCGGCACACCCGTGCCCATTATATTCTGGTCATCACGGATTATGCTACTAAATGGGCGGAAGCTTGTGCACTTCCAGACAACACTGCTGCCAGCACAACCAAGGTTCTCTACACGCATATCATCACGCGTTTTGGTTGTCCCACGGAACTTGTTAGTGATCGTGGTGTGCATTTTGTCAATCACACCATCAAGGAGCTGACGGATTATCTTCACATCCAACATCGAAAGAGTACCCCTTATTATCCTCAAGGCAATGGCTTGGCTGAAAGTACCAACAAAACTCTCATCACTGTTCTAAAGAAAATTTGTGACGCTTCTCGCACAGATTGGCAAGAAAAGTTGCCTACTGTTCTTTGGGCCTACAACACTAGTTTTACTGGCCACACTCCTTTCAAACTGGTTTATGGTCAAGAAGCTCTCATGCCTTTCGAATATATTCTTCCAACTCTCCGTTTTCAACTTGCTACAACACATAATCCACCTGCTGCACTCAAGGAAAGGGTTTATCAATTGGAACAGTTGGATGAACTTCGGCGCGATGCTTACATTCGTGTTCTTCATGGACAACAGTTGCAGAAATCATTGCATGACAAAAGACTTAAGACAAAAACATTCAGAGAAGGAGATTTGGTTCTTCTTTATGATTCCCGTTACAAAAATTTTCCTGCAAGTTAAAGTTTCTAAGGGCTTGGTCCTTATCAAATTGTTCAAGTGGTACAACCCGGTGTTTTCAAGTCTGGTGAATTAGATGGCACTCCATTACCTACATTGGTTAATGGCTTTTACCTCAAACAATTTCATACAACGAAAAGTCACAATCATCCACCGGATCTTTGTTCCGGAACACACGACCACAAAACAGTGATAGTGACTAACAAGCGCATATTTATATTATAGAGGTGAAATTTTTACAAAATGTGAGCAGAGCCCATCTATTTCCGCTATGGGCGAGCCCTATTTACAAAAAAACGGACCGAGAGCCCTATCTACTAAGTCCTAAGGAGAAACCCCTCTACTGGGTTTGGAGCGTAGGTGATACGCAGGATGTGGTAGTAATTACGCCAGGGTCCCAAATAAGAGTGCGAATCACCTCCATCCCGTTGGTGTGGGGATCGGGATGCTCCATCATCCCAAGACACCACCCGTCCATGGCAATGCCACGGTTGTGGCACCGCCGAGGTCCAAGCGATCCATCTTGCATGTAATCCACTCGTGGCGGTTAGACGGCATCGCACTTGTCGTCGTGCGATCAGGCAGCCAGACATACCGAGCGCCATCGGGTGTCTCAGCTTCCACCACTGTTCGTCTTATATAGCCAACCGAGGATCTCCCTGTCGACGTGGACCAATCAGAAATTTCGCCAACGTGTTTGCAATGCAAGCCTGTTTCTAAATGGGGAATCTTTTCTCCCGCCGCATATCTAGCCATGGTACCTTCTGACACCTTCGTTTTAATGATATCCCACTTCGAGTTGCCAGCATTAAATGACATTCCTTCTTTTCACGCCCGTCGAACATTAATGTGCGTCCTTTCGCCAGCGTCACATCCGATCATTCTCTTACGTCTCATCGCCACCGTTCATTGCTTCTCCCTTTACCCTTTGGGGACTTAGCCAAAATTTTGTCTCTCAAACGCCTCCTTCGCATCTGTCGCCACCTGGCATTATCAACGGTTGCCGGTTCATCCTCATCCTGCCCCTTCGCCAACACTTGGGCGCCCTAAAACCTTTTCGCCTATCTGTGTTTTCGTCTTCCGCTCTCCGCCTTCTCAAGATCATCCTTCAGGTTCCTCTCCGACGCTCTTCGCCATGGTTCCTGCACCAAAATTTCCGACCCTTCAAGCTTCTGCTCCAAGGGATCCTGCTGTTTTCCAGTCTGTGTCTTTCTTGACGCCCACCTTTCGGGAAGCTCTCGTTGGCCCGAGTCGGGAAGTTGCGGAACGCCACAAGCTTTATCAATTCTCACTCATGGACCTTCCAGCATCAAATCCAGACCAATTGACGCAGTTTGTTGCTAATATCGTCAACCGCCCAGAAGGATATGCTACGGTGGTCGATGGCACCACGATCTTGCTTACTCAGCCCCTGATTTCTGAGGTATTCCGTATTCCTTTGCAAACACCTTCATCTTGGGCCGCTTTACAGGACATAGATGTCACTGAGTTTGGCGCTGTTCCATATCAAGCGAACCTGCATCGCCTCACAAATATTGCAAGGCCCCATGACACTTTTGTCAAGTTTCTATGGCGCAAATTCCTTGGGTATTCTATCAAGAACACCCATATCAATAAACCATTCTATAATGTGGTTATCACGGCCGTCTGCTCCACTCACTTTCTTGATTGGCCACAAATGTTGTTTTACAGACTCCTACAAGAAGTAGATCGCCTTCGGGCTAACCCCTCCTCTGTCTCGGAAGTTTCGGTGGGTGGCCATCTTCAAGCTCTTATTCGTCATTATCTTCCTGTTCCTGTGTCCCCTTCCACTTCTCATGCCTCCACTCAGCAGTCTCTGCATTCCCAGCGTCAAAACCAACAGGCTGCACCTTCACGCCAGACTTCTCCTGGTCATGTTCAACAAAACCACACGCATGTCACTGTTTCCTCTTCCTCCTCTGAAGCCACGCCCTCCACTTCTCGTCATGTCTCTCAGACGTCCCAAACACGGCCACAACAGGGCCCTCCACCTCCACATCCTCGCCAGCTCCTGTATCAATATCAGCAGGATGTTCAAGCTGCTGCTCTCAAGTTACAAGAATCACAGGAAGCTCTCATGCATGGGGTTCAAGCGTCCTTGGAGGCCTCGGATACGGTTCACTGAGACCTTCAAGCTGCTACCACGCGAGTTCACACTTTGAAGACACAGCTTCAAGAAAAGCACGAGGCCTTTTTACGGGCCCGTGAGGATCTCAAGACTGCCCACGATCAAAACAGCCTACTTGCTGATCAGCAGGCTCAGTTACAAACCACCATTCAGGAATTGTTGGAGCAGAACAAGACAAAGGACACCCTCTTGGGTGACAAGGAGAAAGACATTGCTAAGCTCGACACCTTGTATGCAGAGCTTTCTCAGACTTACCGCACTCAAGTTCATGATCTGACCGAGCGTGATGCTCGCCTCACCTCCTTAGAAGCTCAGCTTTCCACGCTGACCAATCAGTTGACGTCTCTCCAGGATTAGCTTACGCAAGCTCAGAAACAGAAAATTGTTGATGATGCTGAGATTGCCACGCTGCGCCTCAACACTCCCGGGCAATCTTCTTCACATGCCACGCTTCCTCAGAAACGGGTCCGTGATCAGTCGCGTCTTCTGTTAGAAAAGGACAACCGGATCCGTGACCTGGAACATCAGCTCCAGCAAGCAGTTCAATCTGCTGAAGGAGCCCAAACCAAACAGGAGGGATATATCGACATTGCTACTAACATCCCTGTGGACTTCTCTACTCCTTCCAGCTATCTTGACTATGTGGTGGCCCGACGGCACCTTTTCCTTTTGAAGTGGTACGCGGCCAATGGCAATGTTCATCAGCAGCCACTCAAAAGTGCGGATTTTCTTCGGATCTGGCCGGATCTTTCTGTAGAAGACAAGGGTTTATTTTGTTCACTCTTAGTCTTTGATCAGCTAAATTCTGAAGACCCCGACTTGATCATTTTCCATGTTGTTCAGCCAATGGCTTATGTTTTTCATGACTTCTACCTGGCGGATCTCCATGATAAATTCCGAGATGAGGCCCATTGTGTTTTTAGAGGCAACTCCAATGCTGCTTGGTTGTTATCCCCCACCAACCCATACTTCAAGGATCCTGCTCAGTCTCAGACTTTTGAACAGGAGTACATGCCTGAACTTGCTCAGCACTTACCTCTGTGGCAGGCTGAAACATTGGAACAGGTAAACAAAAATTTGGCGCATCCTGACGATCTTGAGTTCGCCCAAATTTATATGCAGCACTTGGGAGGCTACAATCAACTACGTGGCCTTCTGGAAAGCAAGACCATCCCAACGGGTTGGGTAAATCCTCCTGTCTATCAATTACTCTCTACTTCAGAGTGGGACCATTGGTGTCGTGCTCTTGATCAGAATCTTGTTCGAGAATTTAGGGACATGGCTCTGCAACCCACGCACACGGGCATGCTTCCCTCTCCATATGCTTCCTTAGGAGTCCCTCCACGCCCACGGTTCCTCTCTTCTGACTGGCGTCTTCCCTTTTGGACGAAGGTCATGGATGGCCACGCTGGGTTGACTCCGCCTCAGATCTCGTCCGGTGGGATCCCCGATTTGTCAGACGCTCCAATTGGGAGGATAATGCCACCTTGGACACTACTGAGAATTGGCTCTATATTGCTAATGAGCGTGGTTGGCAACGGCCTGCTGATGCTCTTCATGGCCTTGATACCTTCTTGCAGAATGCCGCCACCTCACCAGACCCTTCAGTACACCGTCAAGCTGGTTTCTGTGCTGCCCTCAGATGCATCCTGGTAAGCTCTTTAAATCGGCAGCGTCCAATCTTTTACTGCAACCCGCATGCCAGCGTCAGTGCCTTCGGTCTCCAGACCTGCCTTCTCATGGAGTGCCAGTTCGTTCCTTCTGATGCACATGCTGCCCTGGAAGACATGGTGCGCTCTCACTTCCTCATTGATGCAGATCCTGCCCTGGGGCTCAACACTCCTGACGCTCTTCAAACACGCCAGGACCTCATTGCCCATTACCATAATGGTGCCCGTCCTCATTCCCTTGAGGATCACTTTCAGACTGCTGGTTTCCCGCCCTCGGAAGCACTTCCTCCTTTTCTTCAGACTGAGTGTCGTTTGGTGGGGGGGAGTGTTAGTCCTGTGCCTCCTGGTACAGGACTATTCATGCATTCGACGGACCAATCCAAGGCCAAGAGTCCACAAACCGGCACGGGTCAGTCGTCCAAGGCCACGCAGAAGACCAAGCAGACCACGCAGTCAAAGGGCGCGCCTGCCGTCAAAAGAAGGCGCTCAGACAAGTGACGGCCCGTCACCGCCTGCGTCAGCGTCAGCGTGATTTCAGGCTTTTCAAGAGGCACCGCCAGTCAGAGTGTCTATATTGGGCCAAAGGCCATTGTACTATATATATGAGTAGAGCTAGCACATGAGTTTTTAGATGAGTTTTGAGTCTTGTCTCAGTTCAGTTTTCTCTCGATTGCGAGAGCTCATGTATCTTCATTGACATCAAGGAAGCTTATTATTGTGATCTCATTGTTCTTGTTGTTTCCTTTTCTCTTTTTCTTGTTCTTTCTTGCAAATCCCGCGTGACATAGCTCCCGGATTCTCCTGTTAGATCCAAGGGTCCTCACAGAGGGCTGTCTTGCAGGAGTTCCCGAACCCAGACCCCAAACAGCCATAAACTAGCAAGAATTAGGATTTATTTGCACTATTGTGATGTCTAATAAGTTGTATATGGACTTGAAGATAAGCATATAGTAGCATACACCACAAGGACCAGGGATTTGAACCCTAGTATTTCCATTTGGTCCATCCAAATGACAAAAACTTTGTAACTTCTAGAAAAATTATTGTTAATTCATTATAGAAACTTCTGTATCCTATTTTGTATTTTCTAATCCAGGTTGCCTAAAAAGACACACAAATTTAAAAAACATCACTGAACAAGAATATCCGAGAAATCTATATATGCAAATTTTTGGAAACAAAGCCACAGTTCAGCGTTATACACCATCTTGCTTAAATAAAGACAAGCTGCACAGATTTCTATCTTTAGATGTCTGCAAATCTCAGGAGTTTTCTAGCTTTTCTGTCGGCCTCATCACAATAAATAAATGACATAAAAAAAAATACTCACCTCATTCATAGCAGCTTGCACAGAGACAAGTGCAATTACTCCATAAAGAACATATCTTGATCCTCTTATCGGTTGCCAATAGATCATGTATACCAAATCAGCAAGGACATAAATCATGCTACATCAACCAAATCCCCCGTGGCAAGAACACAAGAATGCACATGCCAACACATAAACCTTTTAGGCAAAAGATGCAAACAGATTATGCCAAGAAAGTAAGAGATTCTAGAATTAAGGTGCAACAGAACATACCAAAAAGCAATTAACAATTTGCAAAAACTATATTCTGCCACAAGCTAATCCTTTTAAGCAAAAGTTGAAGAATAAATCATGCCAAGAAGTAAGTGGTTCCAGGTGCAGCAGAACATACGAAAATGTAAAAACCATACCAAATGATATAGAAACAACAATCTTGCTGAATGTCTTATAATGCCTTATAATGTCGGTGAAGCACAAGCCCAGTATGATCAAATCAAATATTCTGCAAAATAGTTCAGAAATCGTTGATGTTAAATCTTTGGCCCACACTGATATAATCAACTTAATGTTCTTTAACAAATATATAGCACAACTTTGCATTGCTGCGGCATGCAAAACCGAAAACATTGAACAAAATAAACATTGAACTCCTGAAAACCACACCTGCATGAAGCGTCCAAGGTTGAGCGTAAAAAAACTGCAAGAAAGGCCTACATGGCAAACGATTATGAAAGTCCTCAAGCAGTCCAGAGGCTGAATCGATTGAATCTGTTCTAAAATAAAAACCATGCAAGAGATTAAAGAACTCCAACAAAGGGGCAAGGATGAAATAAATCAAAAGAAGCCAAACGATCCCATCAAAGCCTTAAAAAACCTCAATGGAAACTACAAAAGGTAACAATTCAAGGCCGGAACGCCAAGCTGAACCCACACAAAGAGGCAAGAGGCAAATGCAAAAAAATTATATAAAAAAGGTCGAACTTCATCGAGCGGGAAACGGAGCAATAAAATAAATAAATAAATGGCGGGGCCCTTTGAATGTTGGCACCTCCATTAATGATGGTGCTAAACATTTTAAAATTCCAAATGCCCTCAACGTAGAATTTTGCCTAGGTGCATCCCATCTCTCAAAAATATATAATATAAATTAAGCCACAAGGCACCTTTTTCCCAACATGAGATATAAAAATAGAAACACTTGCACACACATCCCCTTCCCCACCCCACAAATTCAAAGCCATAAACTATACTCAAAATGCATTCCCATCACAATAGAGATGATGAAGAACAAGATACCAAACATATAAAAGGTACAAAAGACTAAAAAAAAACAAGCCTAGCAGGCATTATAGAGAACCACTTCCCCAAGGCCAAATATGACATTTGCAACCTGGATGATACTTAAATGTCTGCACAAATCCACCGGGAACTTGTAATTACTTAAATGTCTACTTAAATGATTTCAGGAAGGGTGTCGTTCTGCAATCAAATCAATTTCCTCTAGGATCTCCAAGTTATTTTATTACATATTGTATACATGTCTACAACTTCATGGCTATCTAAAGTAAAACTTTATATCCATCAATGGCATAAATTATACAAATAATATCCAATTTTCAAAGACACCTACTACATTCCATCACCTTTACATGTACCAAATCGAGTCTTCATTGGAGACCAATAACCATGAATATGACACCAAGAAAACCTACCATGGTTAGCTTACACTTTCAATCTATTAAACATAATGTAGAATATGGAAGAAAAACAAATATATAAATGTATATCTATTACCATGTTTATAAGAAGGACGAATAAGAGACGCAATATCAAGACGTTGTGGTAATGTTCTCCCTATAGACATTCCTTCACATGAACATTGGCTCTTAGTGCAATTTCAAAAAAAGGCAATTGAAGGAAAGATAGAAAACGACCAGGAGCATCTGAAGATCTGAAGGTCACGTGTTCGATCCACGCTCATCGCAATATTTAATTTTTCCTGTCTTTGCATTTATGTTGCTCTGGTTTCTAGTTGGGGAATAAAGCTTGACGTCCTTCAAAAAAAAAAAAAAAATCATTATCTAGTCCATACTTGAAGTAGTCACCCCTCTCCAATATAAGAATTACTCAAAAACATTCCTTCATGGTAAATCCTAGAATACATATTAAAACATTCTCTAAGCCCATCTAAAATGCTGAGACTTTTCACAAGGGACATTCCAATAATTAATTTATATCTGCAAGTTAGCTAAAAGTTCTAATTTAATCTTAAGACTCCCATACAAGAGCTTTCGGTGCAGTGGCCTTAAGGTGGCATCAGGACAATATTGTTTATTATTCATTTCACAAAACCCTACTAATCCAAACCATGTCACAGTTTAGGATAGTTTTAACATGTCATTACTAGATTAAAAAAGCCACTATCATATGCACGAGGTCATCTCATAAACCATGATTAATGAAGAATAGAATAGAATAGAATAGAATAGATTTTTTAACGTCCACGGAGACCAATAGGTCATGGGACCCATACAATGGGCTAGTACAATCATTACTACTAGGATTAAAAAACCCCTGCCTCGAAAGGTTTTCAAGGGAAAAACCTTTGCAGTAATGATGATACTAGACAAGCGGAGATAATGACTACTGAGGGCTCAACCATTGATAACCACATCACAAACCACTAATAGTCTTCATAAACCACGATTAGTGAACAAACCACTATGCTATTGACAACCACCACTGATAACCATGTCACAAACCAATATTAGTATTGACAAACCACTATGCCATGTGGTTTTTTTCTATCAAATAAATTCATGCATAAAACACCACATATATTATGGTTTTTAGATGATTCAGTACTGCTTAAACATAGTAGTTCATTTTTGGGGGCCTTGTGTATCCTCCACCTTGACTTCCCAAAAGAACCTTTTTATATTCTTCCTCTTACTGGTTTCAGATGTGTTCATCCACTCGGATGTTCCACAAGTAAACATCTCTTCGGCAACTTCTACCACTTCATGAGCATTACCCAATTTTATGCTGCTGTATTTTAATTGCAGTTGTCTTAACCATCTCTTCAACTCAGCAGCTTTGCCATCGTGTTCACCTTTCCCGTGGTTAGAACCAAAAAATTCCACATCATATAGACATCGTCGCTTTGTGTACCTAGCCACAAAGTAAAATGGTCTAGAAGCCTTGAATTGAGATGTCGCACCATCCGAAAACACATAGTGTCTCTTTGAACCCTTCCTTTTCGCTCCGGATATTTGTGGTGCTTCATGAAGCGATGTTGCACCTAACAAAGTACCGTGGTTCCCTATCATCCGATACATAGTAATGTGTTTCCTTGATAATCTCATCCGCCCAATCGAGTCATCGATATGTTATTTGAACCAAAATGGTAATCTGGTTATTGTCCCAGCGCATCGACTGCACCTCCTCTTGTTCCTTGAATGTATAGTTCTCTGCAAAATCCACTACCGAGAGACATGCATCTGCTGGGAGATTCTCCAGAAGCTCCTTAAACTGTTTTGCCTGCCATTGGTACCTGAAATTATGCAGTGGAAAGATTTTTAGACGCTCTTTCAGTTTATCCAGAAGCTCCTTGGGTTCTGTCTCATTGTACTGATGAGTCAGTCTCCTACCAGAACTCGAGACGTTGTCTTTTTCATAGTCAATGTCCGCTCTTAACATCTTCTTGACATCACAAAGTACCTTACAACATGTATGTACTACTACTCTTGAACATAACACAATTTCTTTTAGTCAATCTTGTAGTCTAGGTACTTTAAAATACAATTATGTACTTGCACATAAGTACACAGAAAAGTACCTTTTTGGTAATTTTTTATGTAGGCCCTAACATGCTTTCACCCTCTTCCTTCCTCAGGGACGAAGTGAGAGACTATATTTGGATTCAGTATGTTCAAATTAATTCTTATCATTAGTCTCCTATGCTGGAGTGAGTACATAATGCTTCTGGCTCGTGCTTCGGGGGCGTTGTCTTGTGCTTGCACAACTAGATGAGATTTCTACATCTTGTAATATTTATCTGTGATTAATAAACTTGTTTTTCGTCTTTCACCAAAAAAAAAAAAATATGTTGAAGATATATATAGAAAAGGGGCAGCTGAGGGGGTTTCTAGGTCGCATGCAAGGCTGTTGGCCAGGTATATGCGAGCTAGAAAAGAAATGGATTGGGGATCTGACAAAGGGGCAACAAATACAACAAATGGAGTAAGGACTAAGCAATAGAGATTGAAGATACAAAGGATCTAATATGGGATGGAGGACTAGCAGATGAAATGTGCGATTATTTGGGATATAGAGGCAAGTTCTGGACATTTAACAAAGTCAAAGTTAACTTCTTTTAGTGATTGCTAATGATGATAATGGCATAGGTGTCTATGATGATTTATTTGATCCTAAGCTCATCACCCCCCCAGTCATTTATAGGTGATTGGGTTTTGAAATCAAGGGAGTTTTGTATATTCAAAAAATACTAGTAACGGTGCCCGGCGTTGCCGGGCATAAATACAATATTATGTAGTTAGCCATGCAATTGTAGACAACTATTCAGCATCTTAATAAGTTTTGAAGTAAAATGGAGAAGGGGATGATGTTAGATTATGGAATTTTTTATATTCTCAATTTGGTAGACATTGACATTATAATTGCTCCTAAATATAAGATTTATAGAAAGGAAGGCATGACACTTGGTAATATAATACATATTCTATTCTATTCTATTCTATTCTATTCTATTCTATTCTATTCTATTCTATTCTATTCTATTCTATTCTATGTTGGCTTGCACCTCTTAGGGTCGAGACATACTTAGTCCATGCTATACCATGAAAACAAAAAAGGATATTGAAGTCCCATTGTAATATAGGATTTATCTTCAAGCTCTAAGGAAAGTAGAAGGTTGAGGACATAATACAAACGTGATAACTATACACAGACGTGTAAATAATAATTTCAATGCTTCATTTGTGCTCATGCTTAGTATTCCACTTGGAGTAGTTTTTTTGTATACTCTCATACTTCGCAAAAGGAATATAGTACGTATCCATTCTTTTCCAATTTTTTACTTCTTGATGCTTGTATAGGTGATTATGAAGCTTGAAATTCCTCCAAGGGGTCTTATATTATTATTACTTGATGCTATTTTGTATAACCATTGGCTTACATTGGCCAAATAAAAATTAAAGGTTTTTTCTTTTAGCCATGCTATCAATTGGTATTGTCAATTAGGAGTTGTTTGTAGGAGTCGTTAGAAGGGAGGACCACGCATCAAATTCTTGATTGGTCAAACATAGATTGTTTGTGTAGTTTTTGAAGTCTCTATCGAATTCACTCTGCATAATTTGCATTGGAACATATTATGGTTGTTCAGGTCTATACACTATTTCAAACTATGCATGCTATTCTATATGTTCGAATATTAGCTTAGCGATATCATATTATTTTTGATAAGGATGGAATGGTCTTTTGCATGGCCATTGGAGGTTATATGAATGGACAAAAAGCCAACTACATAGGAGGAATATGCAGAAAATAATGCCTCTTTGTTGCTGAAAATAATGTGTCTCCGTTGCACCTCTCTTATAAGTTAGTGTATAAACATGGCTCAATTTCAATTAACCATATGAGGCTCCATGCACACTACAGCTAAAAAGAAGCTTTGCTTTTGATCACAAGCCTTCCTCGGAATGTCCTTCAAATCTGCCATGAGATCATTCTGTTCCACGTTCTAGTTCAAAGAACTCCTTTCTTTCCCAGTGGGCCTAGTGCTTGCTCATTCACAGGGGTTTATCGTTAAACGAACTGCAAGAAATATTAGATTTCTTAGTAAGGGCTAGATAGCTATTCGCAATACAACACCCATTATATTTTCACGTTAGCCCTCTAGTCCCTGTTTTTTGTCACCACTTCAATTGATTTGGTTAGCTGACTCCAAGTAGATAGATCAAAGATTCCTTACACTGTTTGCATGCAATCAACGTGTGTTCTGCTGGGGTGACTTATCTTATATAGGCCCTGTAAAGATATCACTATGCTTCTTGCTGGCTGACAAATCAAAAAATGAGAAAATTGTAATTTCTATCTGGCTTCCCCACATTGCTGTATCTACAATTGTATTTGACCTGCACAAATTACATTCTGTGATCTAACTTACATAAAATACTTGCCCAATATAAACGTGCATGGCTTCTGGAGCATTGAGAACCTTTGGAAGTGACCACTTTAGAGCTCTGTACACTCTCATAAGCTGCACAAACAGAATGCAGACATAAAAAATATAAAAATCCACAAATTTGTTAACAGATACATACCTGTTGGCTATCAACTTGGGTAGCTTTATTAAGAACTCCTCGAATTTTATCTTCATGACCACGTAGACATTTGAATTGTCAATGATGTCAAGTTTATGTGGATCAAAAGGCAGTAGAATGAGATCACATTTTATTGCAAACCATCCTGTAATGCCTGTAAAGTTGTAGCTTCTTTATGTCCATTGTTTTTCACCAGACAATACACCAAGTGTATCAACCAAAGTAACATGCTCTAACAACTGTCCAGAGAAATTCCCTTATTTCGCTTAAACCAAGAAATTCCCTTATTTAACTTAAGCCGACCATTTGCACATTTTAAACTGGTTCCTTGTAGGATGTGGCATCTGACAACACCCAAATTTGGAGAGAAAGGATGTTCCAAATCTTACAATGATACCATGGGTAATTTCCTGAATTGCATTCCTACGATGGAATGCATTAATGCAAAAGATCGCTTGCAAACGAATCTGCAAAGACAGCAATATCCCATCATTCTAGCCAGTTGCAAGTGAGATAAAATGGTGTGATAAATATAAGCAAGGATGATTGTCTCAGATATTCTTCCAGCTGAATATACCTTACAATCTTTGTTGCCACATCTCTCTGTGCAAAAATGATTGACTTCATTTAGGTAATAGGTTAGAAGACCTAGCTGCCAATTTCTAAATCTGGAATTCAATTTCGTCCTCCAGATGGACAATTTTCCCCAGATGTTATTTTTATTTATACAAATCATGGAGATAGTCATATGGTTCCATTCTTGAAATACTGGTAAGAGACAGAAACCATTTTCCATTGCTGCCACATCTCAAGACATAATTTAATATGAAATGCGAGAATTTCTTAACCATGTGCTCTATATAGTGAATCAGCAATATGTGTCTGAATGATTAGAAATTGAGATGGATAATTTATGTCATCCATTTGGGAGTCGGCCTATTTCATACCAGAGATAATAGATGTGGTGTTTGGCCAACTTGAATTCCATTGCAGGCCAAGCTCCTTACAATTTTTAATATTGAATGCACTATAGCTTGTTGGCCTCTGATCTATAGTTAGAAATGTAAGTGTGCTCGACAGAGAAGGGGTCTGCATCCAGACAATGGCCACAGTAACTTAGAGGCTTTGTAATGTCATTTGGTAAGAGAATTTGCGACATGAGTATCCAAGACATTGTCGTTCACTTTATCTTGCAGATCCTTTGGCAATGAAGTGCATGCATGGCATGGAAATGTGTCTCGCAAAAAATACCGAGTTAATACAATCACATTGTACAATGTCATTTGACAAAATATGATAAAGAGACTGCAATTACTCACGCCTCCAATACACAGCAATGAATTGCACTATGGATGAATTTTTGCCCAGAAGCACATCTTGTGGTGACAGATAAAAAAGGAATGGAAACTATTAGTACCATTAAGGAATTACTCTGGGATGTTTGAATTTAGTGACAAAAGCCACGTATATGTTTTCCCATGAGCATAATGCAATAGAATATTTTTAGTAATACCAATCCAAGATGGAATGATTACAATCTCCTTGTGATCTGGTGTTATATTATATTTACTAAAAAATCTGAACACCAATCACCTCCTTGTGAAGAGGATCATGTCCTAATATCCGTAAGCAAGTGCGAAAAAAAAAGGAGGTAGATCTAAATGGTGCCCTATAAAGCTATGTAATTCACTTTGTTTTCCTAGCAAATCTGATACTGGGTGCAAGTAGGAGCATATAAAGGATTCCAATGTTTTGAGATGCATAATTTATCTCATGCATTTGCGAGTCTGTTATTTCTCCCAACAAAGGCAAAGATTGTTTGATATTATGGCAGCTTCCTGCATGCTCCAAAAAACTTCAAAGCGATGCATGCCTCGTCTGTGTTTGAATCTTTTGCTCCTCAAAAGCTTTGCATCTTGTTCTGATGGTAATGTAAGAGATTTGGATTGTTTGAATTTAGTAACCAAAGCGACATATGTGTTTTGCCATGAGCATGATTTACTTAAAGAATCCGAACACCAATCACCTACCTGTGCAGAGGATCATGAGCTAACATCTTTGTGGTGGGAAAATAGAGGGACATCTAAATGGTTTCCTATAAAGCTACGTAATTCAATTTGTTTTCTTAGGAAATCTAAGACTGGGTGATGCCGAAATGACTATAATTAAAGAATAGAATAGAATAGAATAGAATAGGTTTTTAGCGTCCACGGAGACCAATTGGCCTATGGGACCCAAACAAGAAAGAGAGCAGCAAGCATATTACGATGTGATTAAAAACCCCGCCAAGGGTTTTCGAGGGAAAACCTTAGCAAGCATTATAAGCCCGCCGCACACCGCATAAATTGCATAAGACAGCTCAATTCCGGCCCCCCGTGGGACATAAACGAAGTCCGCATCCATAACCTCCCGGAGGTATGACCCCAACAAACCCACCGACGCCAGAGCCAATAACCGATGCAACGGCCGGCCGTGCACTAGTAATCGAACATATCGCCTTCGGATGTGGGCAAATGTCAAGCGTGTCCGAGGGCATGACATTCATCCTCAATCGCCCCGGTGGCAACATCGCAAAGCCTTTGCTCTCGTGGCTTCACGAGCCCAACGCCTGTTTCAACCGGAGGCGATGTGCCCCCGCGCGGATGGAAGCTATAAGCCCGCTTTCTTCATGGGTAGCCAAGTGTACAAGTACCGGTGTGGGCCTCTTGTGAGCCTAGGGATTGACCCGCTGGCGATAGTGTGCCGCCTTAACATGCGCCGAGCCTCATGGCTTTCGAAGGAAAGTAGCATCAAGGTATAGTTTTAGTGCCTCGCGATCTTTCTTTGTCCCGACTGACGCATCTGCTTGCCCGCACACCCCAAATGGAGAACCACCGAGCTGCTTGTCTTTCCAGCCAGGATTTCAGCGTTAGGGACCCATTGCCGCGGGCCAAAGCAAGGCGGGCAAAAAGTGTATCAGCCATAGCGACCACCTTTTGGAAGTAAACGATATGGCGTTCCAATGCGGCCCGTTGAAGGGGTAAGAAGCCCATCTCCCGGTAGGATCTGTACGGAACGTGGACTTCACCCCTGTGGCCCGTGCCAAGAAGGCCTTCTCGCACTTGAGGTCATTCCAGTGTTTGAGGGATATCACCGGGACCCCCACACTTCGCCCCATACAAAGGGCCGGCTCAACCAAGGCCCAAACAAATGTGATTGGTGACCCGTGCATACAACTCTTTTGTGGCTATTGTTCTCGCATGGCATATAGTGCTTTCCAACCCGCAAAGACCCGCAACCCGATAGCCGCGATCCCAATGGGTGGTAGTTGAGAACTCAATCCCCAAGTACTTGTAGGTCGGAGCCACCTCTACCTCTTGCCCCCGATAAGTGAATGTGGAAGCCTTGGTCGACGGATGATGCAACTAGCAAAGACACCTAGTTTTGGCCAAGTTAACTCGCATGCCGCTGAATTGGCAAAAGTGTCAAGGGCATCCAGTGACGCTGCATGTCCTCCGGAGTATAGGCCATGAGGTTGACATCACCGCCAAGATATATGAGTTGCCGGATTGTGTGATGCATGATATGTGCGCCAACCTCCATGCTCGTCGAGAGCCAATCTTCCAACCGACAATGTACAAGCCAAAGAGTGTGGGGAGAGGGGCAACCCCGACGCGACTCCGACTACCGGGTCACCTATTTGTCTTTTGATGTGATACGGCCCGAGCATGCCTCGCATGTTCTATATAATCGCGATTCCGTCCCAAGTCCGGGGGTCCCTACCGCAAACCGGTCCCATAGCTTATTGCGGGTAATCGCGGTCGAATGCCTTTGCAAAATCCACGAAACAACAAAGACAGTTCTGCCGGCGATTCCTCGCTATCTTCAATCAATGTGCGCAGAGTGAAGATATGATCAATGGTGGAATGTCCGGGCCTAAAACCCGCCTCGGTAAGAGCTCGCACCTCCGCTTCCTCTATATTGTCACTAAAGGATGCCACCAACAGCTTTGCAAAAAGAGAGCTCATGTCATAATAGTACGGTAGTTGGCTGGTCGGACATTGAGGGTCCCCTCGCTTTGTATATGGGCACTACTTACTAGTGGTCCATTGCGTAGGGAAGCCTTCTCGCAATGCTTTATTGAACAATGCCGCGAGAACAGTAACTGGGAGGCCCAGCCCATTTCGTGAGCTCACCGCATGCCATCTAAATCTGCCGCCTTCCCATTAGCTAGGCGTAGAGGGCCCATGATGACATCCCCCTCTCGTGATAACCGTGAGCCATGCCTATCCGTGGAGGGATCGTGCCCGCCCCCGAAAGGGTCATACAAATTAAGCAAAGTACTGCACCCATTGCTCCAGGTGATATTCCCTCGTGGGTGTGCAGCTTGCTCAAGACCCTTCTCCGTAATGTCTGAATTGCCGGTCCGTGAGACCAAACATCCGCTGTGTTTTGCTCATGCGAGGTATCCGCCTTCTTGTTCTTGAGAAAGGAACGGGTATTGACCGATCATCTACTGTGGGCTGGTGAGATGGGATCGCTGACTTGCTCTGAGTAAAGCGCTTGAGCTCCCGACACTCATCATCAAACCATCCGCTATGGGGGAAGGTGGTGGTGCCTGAGGCTTGCCGTGAGCGGCCTCTCCCAAAGCATCTTTCTGCAGCCGTCAGAAGCAGAAGAAGGCATTAGAAGACGGGCTTGGGAATGAGGATGGACTGGGCTATGTATCAGACCAGAAGCCTCATCTACATATGTCATGATAGCCATAAGCACGATCTGTTCCTGATCCAAATCGTGTATAAATTTAATCGCTAAATTGCCGCTGAACCTCTAGCCTGATGGCAAAATGCAAGACACGTGTAAAGGATTGCAAATTGAGATGCATAATTTATGGCATGCATTTGCCAGTGTGTTATTTACCTAGCTGCAAGTACGGGCATGGCGCGGTGTCATTTCAGAGGCACCGCCATTTCATTTCGCAAAACGTACCTCCTAGCAGTGCAACATTGTTTGATCTCTGATTTATCCTATATGTTTCGTAGTTAGGAAATGTAAGTATGCTGATCAGAGTATGGGTCTGTATCTAGAGAACGCCCATGGGAACTCAACATGATTTGTAATGTCATCTAATAGAAGACCTTATTATCTCCATGCAGACAATGCCCATGGTAACTCACGACATGAGTGCCTATAGACATTGTCGCTCACTTTATCTTGCGGATCCTTTGGGAATAAAGTGCATGGCATGGAAATGTGTCTCCCCAAAAGCACTGAGTGAATAAAATCACACTGTACATGTGTAGAATGTCATTTGACAACATATCATAAAGAGGCTGCAATTACTCACTCCTCCAATACACACCAGTGAATTGCACTGGTGATGAATTTCCGCCCAGAAGCACATCTTGTGGTGGCAGATTAAAAAAAAAAAGGGAACTACCAGTACCATTAAGGATTTAATCTAAGAGACTTGAGATGCTTGAATTTAGTGACTGGGTGGAAGTAGCGCCATGTAAAGGATTCGAGTGTTACAATCCGATGATACGGAGTTTGGCTGGGTAGTGTAATGTTTATTACAAATGACATTATGCCGAAATGAGTATAATTAAAGAAGAAGGCATTAGAAGACGGGCTTGGAAATGAGGATGGATTGGGCTATTTATCAGACCAGAAGCCTCATGTACACATGTCATGATAGCCATAAGCACGATCTATTGTTGATCCAAATGTAAAACCTCAAACAGAGCAAACTCAAAGAATTATGTATGCATGAAAATAATGAATAATGCAAGATGCAAAATTCTTAGACATGGGATTCTTCTTGCAATTTGATCCAATGTAGAACATCCAATATAATAGAAACAGAAGTATTGTGATTACTTAGTACATAAGCTGCTGAGAACCTACCTCAAGTTAGCAGCTTTTCCTCTTTCTTATCCAAAGTATCACGCTCATGGATGACATTGAAGTCCAAGTCGTTTCCACTACAAATCATTGCATTGAACATTATAATCAAGAGCCAGCTAGGCTAAATACAAAAACTCCTTACCTCTGTTTCTTTCATTCCACTCTTCAATCTAAACCCCTCATTTAAAAATCCAAGATGGAATACCAATCCAAGATGGAATGATTACAATCTCCTTGTGATCTGGTGTTATATTATATTTACTAAAAAATCTGAACACCAATCACCTCCTTGTGAAGAGGATCATGTCCTAATATCTGTGCGGTCCGAAAACAGAGGTAGATCTAAATGGTGCCCTATAAAGCTATGTAATTCACTTTGTTTTCCTAGCAAATCTGAGACTGCGTGCAAGTAGGAGCATATAAAGGATTCCAATGTTTTGAGATGCATAATTTATCTCACGCATTTGCGAGTCTGTTATTTCTCCCAACAGTGCAGCATTGTTTGATATTATGGCAGCTTCCTGCATGCTCCAAAAAACTTCAAAGCGATGCATGCCTCGTCTGTGTTTGAATCTTTTGCTCCTCAAAAGCTTTGCAGTCTTGTTCTGATGGTAATGTAAGAGATTTGGATCAGGGTAAATTTTAACGGCCCTAAATGTTTTTCTATTCAAATTAAGGTTGGCTAAACCTATGAAAAACAAAAATTTTTAGAGTTTTTTCTTGGCGAAATTTGATAAAATAAAGCCCTTTAATTATCTTCCCATTTGGCTAAAATGTAAAATTTATATGACATGAAATTCTGATGTTGGCAAATTTTTCTTGGTCCCCAGCTAAAGTGCAACTATTTAACTTCAAACTTTGAGCACTGATTAGTACATGAATGACATTGATTCAATATGCTTCTTTTACAAAATGATAACAAAGTTGTTCAAAGTACAATTTATAAGGAACAAACAATATCGGTTGAAGGAACATGCATGTTTACGTTGGGGTCAAATGCATCCAAATGGTGAATTTGGTGATGAAGCCCTTTAGGGTCAACAATTGCAAGAAGAGATCACTACTATTTAAAGCATAAAATGCACATCATGTAACATTCTTTATAGCATTTAACCTAAACAACTTATAGATACAAATTCAAAATATGATTGAGGTAGTTAATGGCAATTCCTAAATGAAAGAGGTCCCTGGATAGAATTGGCATGGCTATTTGAATTGATCAGGGTTCTCCTAATCAACTTTAGAGAAGGCGATTCAGTACACCATGCAGCAAACAATCTCGGCTAAACTCTAAGCGTTCAGAATTTACCCCCCTTTTGGAGTGGCTAAATTATGCTTTTTCTAAAAAAATTGCCTTTATAAACTTTAGCCACGAAATTTGACTAAAGGTCTAAAAAATCGCCATTTGACGAATTTTAGCCACTCTTTATTACCCTGGATTTGGATTGTCTGAATTTAGTAACCAAAGCGACATGTGTGTTTTGCCATGAGCATGATTTACTTAAAGAATCCGAACACCAATCATCTACCTGTGCAGAGGATCATGAGCTAACATCTTTGTGGTGGGAAAATAGAGGGACATCTAAATGGTTTCCTATAAAGCTACGTAATTCAATTTGTTTTCTTAGAAAATCTAAGACTGGGTGATGCCGAAATGACTATAATTAAAGAAGAAGGCATTAGAAGACGGGCTTGGGAATGAGGATGGACTGGGGTATGTATCAGACCAGAAGCCTCATCTACGTATGTCATGATAGCCATAAGCACGATCTGTTCCTGATCCAAATCGTGTATAAATTTAATCGCGAAATTGCCGCTGAACCTCTAGCCTGATGGCAAAATGCAAGACACGTGTAAAGGATTGCAAATTGAGATGCATAATTTATGTCATGCATTTGCCAGTGTGTTATTTACCTAGCTGCAAGTACGCGCATGGCAGTGTCATTTCGTAGGCACTGTCATTTACTGCAAAACGTACCTCCTAGCAATGCAACATTGTTTGATCTCTGATTTATCCTATATGTTTCGTAGTTAGGAAATGTAAGTATGCTGATCAGAGTATGGGTCTGTATCTAGAGAATGCCCATGGGAACTCAACATGATTTGTAATGTCATCTAATAGAAGACCTTATTATCTCCATGCAGACAATGCCCATGGTAACTCACGACATGAGTGCCTATAGACATTGTCGCTCACTTTATCTTGCGGATCCTTTGGGAATAAAGTGCATGGCATGGAAATGTGTCTCCCCAAAAGCACTGAGTGAATAAAATCACACTGTACATGTGTAGAATGTCATTTGACAACATATCATAAAGAGGCTGCAATTACTCACTCCTCCAATACACACCAGTGAATTGCACTGGTGATGAATTTCCGCCCAGAAGCACATCTTGTGGTGGCAGATTAAAAAAAAAAAGGGAACTACCAGTACCATTAAGGATTTAATCTAAGAGACTTGAGATGCTTGAATTTAGTGACTGGGTGGAAGTAGCGCCATGTAAAGGATTCGAGTGTTACAATCCGATGATACGGAGTTTGGCTGGGTAGTGTAATGTCTATTACAAATGACATTATGCCGAAATGAGTATAATTAAAGAAGAAGGCATTAGAAGACGGGCTTGGAAATGAGGATGGATTGGGCTATTTATCAGACCAGAAGCCTCATGTACACATGTCATGATAGCCATAAGCACGATCTATTGTTGATCCAAATGTAAAACCTCAAACAGAGCAAACTCAAAGAATTATGTATGCATGAAAATAATGAATAATGCAAGATGCAAAATTCTTAGACATGGGATTCTTCTTGCAATTTGATCCAATGTAGAACATCCAATATAATAGAAACAGAAGTATTGTGATTACTTAGTACATAAGCTGCTGAGAACCTACCTCAAGTTAGCAGCTTTTCCTGTTTCTTATCCAAAGTATCACGCTCATGGATGACATTGAAGTCCAAGTCGTTTCCACTACAAATCATTGCATTGAACATTATAATCAAGAGCCAGCTAGGCTAAATGCAAAAACTCCTTACCTCCGTTTCTTTCATTCCACTCTTCAATCTAAACCCCTCATTTAAAAATATAAATATGATTCTTGTAGAATTGGTTCTGCAAAGACATAACATCATAACATGGCAATCAAGAACTACAGAAAAGATAACCCACACATTTTTTAGATTCTTTAACTCTTTAAACATGGCAATGAAGAACCATCTAAGCTAAAAGTAACAGGCAAAATAACTCACAAATTACCTCTGTGCAGACCGGAATTAATCCTTTTCAACAAAAATACCTGAAGAAGAAATATTTAGGAATCTTCATTCTGAAGCACAATTTCAGCCAACACATGGCATTTCTAAACTTTAAATCTGACATTAAGAATTGCTGATGGAAAAGCGAAATAAACCTGCAAGAGAAATATGTTTCGGAGCTGCCGAAATGGGCTCAATAGGGTTCACGATCTGTTCCTGATCCAAATCGTGTATAAATTTAATCGCGAAATTGCCGCTGAACCTCTAGCCTGATGGCAAAATGCAAGACACGTGTAAAGGATTGCAAATTGAGATGCATAATTTATGTCATGCATTTGCCAGTGTGTTATTTACCTAGCTGCAAGTACGCGCATGGCAGTGTCATTTCGTAGGCACTGTCATTTACTGCAAAACGTACCTCCTAGCAATGCAACATTGTTTGATCTCTGATTTATCCTATATGTTTCGTAGTTAGGAAATGTAAGTATGCTGATCAGAGTATGGGTCTGTATCTAGAGAATGCCCATGGGAACTCAACATGATTTGTAATGTCATCTAATAGAAGACCTTATTATCTCCATGCAGACAATGCCCATGGTAACTCACGACATGAGTGCCTATAGACATTGTCGCTCACTTTATCTTGCGGATCCTTTGGGAATAAAGTGCATGGCATGGAAATGTGTCTCCCCAAAAGCACCGAGTGAATAAAATCACACTGTACATGTGTAGAATGTCATTTGACAACATATCATAAAGAGGCTGCAATTACTCACTCCTCCAATACACACCAGTGAATTGCACTGGTGATGAATTTCCGCCCAGAAGCACATCTTGTGGTGGCAGATTAAAAAAAAAAAGGGAACTACCAGTACCATTAAGGATTTAATCTAAGAGACTTGAGATGCTTGAATTTAGTGACTGGGTGGAAGTAGCGCCATGTAAAGGATTCGAGTGTTACAATCCGATGATACGGAGTTTGGCTGGGTAGTGTAATGTCTATTACAAATGACATTATGCCGAAATGAGTATAATTAAAGAAGAAGGCATTAGAAGACGGGCTTGGAAATGAGGATGGATTGGGCTATTTATCAGACCAGTGAAGCCTCATGTACACATGTCATGATAGCCATAAGCACGATCTATTGTTGATCCAAATGTAAAACCTCAAACAGAGCAAACTCAAAGAATTATGTATGCATGAAAATAATGAATAATGCAAGATGCAAAATTCTTAGACATGGGATTCATCTTGCAATTTGATCCAATGTAGAACATCCAATATAATAGAAACAGAAGTATTGTGATTACTTAGTACATAAGCTGCTGAGAACCTACCTCAAGTTAGCAGCTTTTCCTGTTTCTTATCCAAAGTATCACGCTCATGGATGACATTGAAGTCCAAGTCGTTTCCACTACAAATCATTGCATTGAACATTATAATCAAGAGCCAGCTAGGCTAAATGCAAAAACTCCTTACCTCCGTTTCTTTCATTCCACTCTTCAATCTAAACCCCTCATTTAAAAATATAAATATGATTCTTGTAGAATTGGTTCTGCAAAGACATAACATCATAACATGGCAATCAAGAACTACAGAAAAGATAACCCACACATTTTTTAGATTCTTTAACTCTTTAAACATGGCAATGAAGAACCATCTAAGCTAAAAGTAACAGGCAAAATAACTCACAAATTACCTCTGTGCAGACCGGAATTAATCCTTTTCAACAAAAATACCTGAAGAAGAAATATTTAGGAATCTTCATTCTGAAGCACAATTTCAGCCAACACATGGCATTTCTAAACTTTAAATCTGACATTAAGAATTGCTGATGGAAAAGCGAAATAAACCTGCAAGAGAAATATGTTTCGGAGCTGCCGAAATGGGCTCAATAGGGTTTGTTCTAGCTGAGTCGATCATGCATAAGAAAGGCTACCCATAATGTTTAAACAACAACCTATGCTTATTTCCTGATCATGGCAGGCAAAAATGTTGTGGCACTGCAAAGATGTTGCCGCTTTGTTTCGGAGGTCTATATTCGAACCTAGAAAATAATTTTCCACGGACAAAGCTGGAGTTAAACGAAATTTCCTACCTCCAAACCATACTCCAATCTTAGTAAATTGATTTTTTCGATTTTTGGAGACTCTGAATTTTTTCTGGCCGTCCAAACCCCTTAAAATCTTAGGAAATCATGTTAAAAAAAATTCCAAAAATATTTTTAGTCAGGCCGGAAAATCCCAAATTAAAAAGATTAGGCCGGAAAATCCCAAATTAAAAAGATTGATTTAACAAGCAGATTTCTAATGGCTTTTATTTTTGTTAAAGAAATATAAATGGACATTTCAAAAAAATTGATGTATGTTTATACTCCAAATTGTCAATCATGCGCCTAATACTTTTTCTAGGTTGAATATCATCGAATGAAAAACAAATGATTTATCAAACAGTGTGCATCCACTACCCCCCAAGCAGTCGCAACCCTATTGCATGTTAATTAAGTGGGGGGGTGTCAAAATGCACTTTTGCTACTATTTTTCTAGGTCCTACCATATTTTACCCTCTTTTTGTGCAAAAAATTAGGAATCTTTAAGGAATATTCACTTTGGTCCTACTTAGATGATTTGGTCCCGTTTAATTTGCAATCTTGTTATGTATCTCTTCAAGCATAATGCCAATTACTTCTCTGAAGACATCAAATGGTATTGTAACCCTACCATTCCTATCTGGGGTGACCTTTAAGATCCATGAATACAAGATAGTATCTAACTCAAGCCATTGATCTCCTTCAATTGGGGTTTCCTTCATTTCTTTGTCCAACAGTCTCTATATCTTTCTTCATCTGCTACATTATTTAATTGGTGCACTGGATACCACCACTCCATACGAACTTTGTTCACATTGCGGTCTCCCTCTTCTTTACAATAATCTGTGATGGTGTATCCCAACCACACAGGATATATCTCTTTGCATTTTCATATTATAAGTGCAAATCAATGGCAAATCAAGTCCACTATAGGATCATAACTCTCCATCCCGAGCTATTTAGGCCTCCCTTTCCCAGGACCAACATAATGTTGATCAGCAATTGGAGCGACCGTCAACTTGCAAATATTACTAATCCCATCATCAAATTCCTCAGGTGTTTTCAAATCTCTCCACCTAGTCTTAGGTAGTTATCCATCTTTCAATTCATTGAAGGATGTGTTTACTTTTTCCAATAAGTCATGTAGCTGTGTCCAATAATTTATCAATGCAAGGCTGGTATCATCATGGTTACGTTCCCAATACCTGATGTATTCAGAAATGCCCTTCAATGTGTTTTGCAATGAATCCACATCTGCACGGCTTAAGAGCTTTTGATTGACCCCGGGGTATCTTAGCTTTGCCATTCTCATCTTCGAGCCATGTTTTTACTCTCTCATCTGGCCTCCATCTCTCATCTGAAGGCCTCATCTTCCATTGCAGTATTGCACCATCGTTAGCGTAGATGAGCTGCCTGACGATATAGTGCATGGGCTGAGCCCCTCCATCCCCATGCTCAACAAGCCAACCCTTTATCTAATCAATATGCAGACCAAACAATGTTGGAGAGAGTGAGCATTCTTGGCAGACCCCAACACTACTGTAGTACTGTTTACAAACTGGCCTGACGGGGCATTTGAGCTTAGCATGTTTCATACAACTAGTATACACCATCATGCAACTGGAAGAGACTCCTAATTATATCAATATCTCCCATAGATTCTCCTTAGATACTATGTCAAAAGCTTTGCAAAGTCAACAAAGCAGCAATACAGGTCCTGCAAGTGATGTCTGTTATCTTTGATCAAGGCCGACAAGGTGAAAATATGATGAATGGTAGAGTGTCCAGACCTAAATCCTATCTGTGTAATGTTTGAACATCTGTTTCATCTTTCCATGCCGTCAATTGCTGCTCTATAATGCTAGCAAACAGTTTTGTGAACAGTGAGCTGACCATGATCGTGCAAGAGGGTCTCCTGCCTTATAGATGGGAACTACTCTACTGATGGTCCATTGCGAGGGAAAGCCTTCCTAAAGTGCCCTATTGAACTGACTAGTTAGGATGGGGACAATCTGTGGCCCTGCCCACATGAGCAGCTCTGTGGGGATATCTTAGGTTGAATTCCGAGCGGATCATAAAGCTGCATCAAGTATTGTACCCATTATTTAGAAGAGGTGTCCCATGTAGGCTGCAGAGGCTTCTTTAGTATTCTTCTCCAGAATGTCTTGAGGTGACGGTCAAGGAGGTAGAACATTTCTTGTTGATGCCTCCCAATGTACTGGGCCTTCTTGCATTTGAGGAGAGTGCGATATAGTTTGATCGCTTGCATTTGCAAAGTAGGGTCAATGACTAGTCGAAGCAAGTGTTTAAGCTCCTTACATTCAGTAACCACCATTTCTGCGTGGAAAATAAATACACCGTTGAAAATAAACTTCATAGTTGCCAAAACAAGAATTTCAATTGTGCATTGCGACAAGTAGAATATATTGTCTACGTTTACAAACCATGCTCAAATGAATGTGAATTGCCAGGTACTTTAAAAAGTCATCATTTTGAAATTCCATGTACACATGAAATGCCAAGTACATCGGTTTCTCAAGTTATAAAAAAAGTCAAATCATTTTTATCTTCTAAGTTCTAAAAAAATTCAAATCATTGAAATTCCATATAAATGGAAATGCCAATACATTGTTTATCCAAGTTTTGTACAAGGTCAAAGCCAAGCCAATTTGAACACTCAATAAGCAAATTTGCACCCTCCAGGATTTGAACCTGGATAAATCCATTGGGTGAGATATACCTGAGGTCCATGCTTGCAGAATTGCAAGTTCATCATCTAGAAATGAGAAACGATGATAATACAGGCCCTCACAAACTCAAATCTATCATTAATACCAAAAGTTTTAAAAATGTGATAAAATCCTGACTTATTATCGGCCTACAATTTCCATGATCCATAACCGTTAGCCATAAATCAATACATGCATTGATGTTAACAAGAACTTTCGCTAGCTGGAAACAAATGTACTTAATTTGCGAAACAATCCATTAATATTAAGAAACTCATCGGCTTCAATTACCTAATGTCTAGCTCATGGGATAGATGCATAGGCAATTTTAGGTTCTAGGTCAAAAGATGTGATCCTTCCAATGGAAAAGGATACACAAGAGAAGGCATCAGGGTTCTAACCATCTATGAAGCCTCCGATACCTCTTAATCAGAATAATTAGATACTCTCTGGCATACTAGAGCGTATGTCATATGCATTGCAAACACATATACAGGAAACAAAAAGAAGAATCAAAGAATAGAACCAAACAACCTTTAATACTAGGAAAAGGTCTTGGCATAGGTCCAAACAATCCGGGACCAAAAGCAATCAGCCAGCTTTGAAATCCTAAGATCAACGGCAAACATTTTCTCCAACTCCAAGGCAATAAAAGAACTATAGGACAAGCAACCATACATGAACTGGGCCTTACTTGCATACAATTTTTACCCTCTAGCCAGAAATAAAAAGCCACAAATAAACCATATGAGCATCCTTGCAAAATGGCATCCTGGAATGGCATCATCCAAAGTTTGCTGATGATGGATGATGGTTCACAAGAAATGACATTTACCTTCGTTTCATAGAATAGAAGGTAAACTAAGTTCTAGAAATATGGAGGTAGTTAGTAGTTAATAGTTAGTTTGTCTTTTTCCTCCTATCTTTCTATTTAGATTTCTTTCACGTTCCTTCCTTCGTTATCAGCTCTCTCTGTGCATCTCCATCCTTTTGCTCAGTGTTTGGCCTACCCAGTTCTGGTCTGCTCCAGTTTTATTTCATCTCTTGTTCTTTTGTTCTGCCATGAAGCGCCATCTCCACTATATCCGCAAGGTGCACCACATGGATGATGTTAGGTATCCTGTTCTTGCACTTGCCATGGCTGAATCTCCTCAGTGTTTGAAATGATGTTGGAAAGAGCATTGCACTACATGGTTTGCCTGTTGGGCTGTGCAACCCGAGCACTGCCTGATGCTTGCCAGTTCTGATCCTGAGCTTTTGCAACAATATCTCAATGGTCATTTTTCTCAAAAGATATGGGACGCAGTTACTTTGGCCCAAGTGAAAACTGGTCATTATCATGCACACATAAATCCCACCTTGGCACTAGGGCCCCAAGCTTATTTGCTTGCTTCATTGTCCAGGAACAAGCTTGTAGCTATTGCATCAATTCGCACGGGGTCCCACATGCTATGGATTGAGACAGGTAGATGGGAGCGGCCGCAATTGCCGCGAGAAGCGAGACTATGTGCCTGTTGCCAGTTACAAGTTATTGAAGATGAAAGCCATACTCTTCTGAGTTGCTCTGCTTTTGAGATAGTCCGGAATCATTTTTTGACCTTAGCATTCCATTCCACGCTTCCACAACTTCTCAGAGCACCATCTGTGCATGACTTGGCATTATACATACTTGAGGTTCTAGATACACATCGGCAATTACTGAACCCTCAGTAGTCATTATCTCCGCTTGTCTAGTATCATCATTACTGCAAAGGTTTTTCCCTTGAAAACCTTTCGAGGCAGGGGTTTTTTAATCCTAGTAGTAATGCTTGTACTAGCCCATTGTATGGGTCCCATGACCTATTGGTCTCCGTGGACGTTAAAAAATCTATTCTATTCCATTCTATTCTTTTGGCTGTCTATCACGATCTGTAGTGCATCATTTTGGCATCCACATTCTTTCTTTTACTAGGTTTTAGTATCTGGCTGCATTCTATGGCACCTAAAGCTAGCGCAAAGTTTAGGAAGAGATATGCAGATCCGGATCAGGTGCCGGAATGGCTTAAGGCTTTGGAGAGCAGGTTGGGGGCTAAGATCATCGGCACCAAGGAGGAAATGGTTGTGGCTTTAGAATCCAAGATTTTTTCACTGCAAGAGGAGATTCAACGGAAGAGTAGCAAAGCAAGAACCCCTATTTTGAAGTATCAGGACAATATTAAGCAATTTGAGTTTCTAAATCAGTTAGAGGACTTATTTGCAGATTTAGAATTCTATTTGCAGTCTCACAAATTTCTGGACATAGCAAGCAAGACCATCATTAATAAGGGTAACTCTTCAATTTCTAACAAAAAGTATTTGATTTGCATCAGAGACAGAGAAGGACCAAGAGTTGTATATTTTAATAAAATGGGGGATTTGACCCTTTCTGATATAAAAACGGCTATGGAATGAGGATTTTATCATCCTTTTGGTGGCCTTGCTCGGTTTTACAAGATCATTTTTATTAGAAAAACTGTGGATAAGGCTGTGGGTAAGCTTCGGTTCTGTCATGGAAAGTTTAGGTTCTGTCAAGGCAAGTTTCGGGTTCTGTCAAGGCTCGATTAAGGACTCCATTTCAGTTCTGTCAAGGCTCAGTTTAAGGATCCTGGTTTTTCAGTTAAGCTTAAAAGGGTAATTTCGTTTCATATTTGCTCTGTTTAAGTTAAACAAAATAACAAAGTTTCGGTTTAATGATTTTGCTTTATCAGTTTAAACTTGAAGGGCAATTTCGATTCACTCTTGTTCTGTTGAGTTAAATCAAAGATATTAAAATATCTGGTTTTGGCTATTTGTTAAGAAACAAAGGTGTTTTAGAGTTTTCAGGTTGGCTAGGGATTGTTTCTTGATAGTGATTTGCGTTGTCAAATAAGTTGTTGCATGTCAATGTTTTCGGTTCTCAACCTCAGTTGTAATGAGGCAGGGATGCAATCACCACCTGCATAGAAAGGCCAGGCCAAGCCCGAGATTTGTTATCTCTAAAGTTCCTTATAAATTGACTCTTTTTGCATGTATTTTATCTTCTTTTTCGATCCTATCTGGTCCATCATAACCTACTTAACAACGCATGGATTGGTTTTCGGACTTGGGCTCCATATCGGAGATGGAAATATGCTGCTTTTTACCTCATCAGGTCGCAGTTCCTCGCCTCACCGGTCTACTTGCTTTTCCCTTGTCCGTATCCGTTGTGCTTGCCATGTCCGCCATTTTTTCCCTAGTCTTGCCGTCGCCGAGTTCTTGCATGCAGTGCCCTTTTGTGCCAACGAACCATATACTATATAAGTTAGGATATTGGGTCATTGGGTTGCTATGTATAGCCGGCTTATATCTATAGATGTTTTTCCTTGAAGGAAACGTTTTGACAGAATAATGTTTCTGTGCCTACCTTAACCTTGATGTCCCTCAATCCATTGCTACCCATTAACGCATATGCATAACCTAGTCTTGCCCTTTCTTTATTTGAATTATCATATGATAATGGATTTTAATAGAGCAATTGAACTAACAAGCCAAAATATTTGTTAATCTTATTGGGTGGTATTAGAGCGTTATACTTGATGCCACAGAGATAATGTGGCTTTATCTGACATTTATCAAAGGTTTTTAGTTACTGTTGTTTCTCAGCACCACATTACATATATCTTCGTGAGATATTATCTAACGTTGGTTTTTTCTCTCAGACTTCCAAGTGTTGAGCCAAATTGTGTATAATTGGCATTAGGTTGATTCTCGGTTCGATCCTTTTTAGTTATGCCTTGACCACTAAGTGACGAAGTATGTAATCAGTATGCGCATTATACCTTTCTGTTCTTTATTGTCGAAGCTAAGAATTTTCATAATGCTAAGCTGTTGTTAGAAACATTCTCTTTAGCATCAGGGGATTTTGTGGATTGGAAAAAATCTATTGCTTTATGGGCGTTAGGCAATCCCGTCTCTCCTTGTATTTTGAGACTATCCCTTAAAGGTCTGCATGGCAAGACCACGAAATTTATTGGTATCCCTGGTGGAGTGACGCTCTGCCTCAGATGCTTGAGATGAAAAGATTAGACGGTCATAAAAGGACTTATTGTTCTGGAATACTGCTAAACCATCCATGGCTGGGAGAACCACTATACGTAAATGTGTTTTTAGTAATGTTCATGTTTATATGGCATCTTTTCTATTACCCCTCAATGTAAGATGGAAGAGATTATTCGTACTACCAAGAACTTCATTTGGAAAATGAGGAAGGAATGGCCAAGGTTGTTTGGGCAAAGTGGATTAAACCTAAGATAGCTGCTAGCCTTGGGATGTTGGATTTTCACCTCCAAAGTAAGGTGATTATTTGGAGGCTTCTTGTTGGTAAAGATGATTCTCTTGATTTGAGGTTGTTGACGTATTCAGTTTAATACTATCTTCCATTTTATAACACTATCATAAAGCCTCTCCTTCCTTAGGCTTTGATTTATTATCTATATTCATATCCTAATGCTTCCCACTTCTAAAGGGGTTGCTTGCTGCTTGGGACACTTTCAGGTCCCTTTTTCATTCCTAAGGCAGATTTCTAGTTGTCTACTCTATGCTGGTGGATTCTTCTATAAGACACTCTAGACAATGTGCCTCTCTGTGTTGTTGTACATCCAAAGACACGATGACGACGGAAAGCAACTGGTAAAAGCACTATTTGTAGCTTGGTATGAGTTTGGCCATCTCCTATCATGGGAAGCATTCAAATTAATTTTTTGCTATATTAATGGAATAGAGCAATTTGAACTCGTATTGTTGCATTGTTGCCACATGCTTTTCGTCTGCAAATGGAAGTAATTATATGGGGTGCAATAGGGTATCAAGCCGGAGTGCTTCATTTCTATGTATAAACTACTTATGGGTTATGAAACCTTAACTCCATCTAATAGGTGGCATCTTCAACTCCCTCAGCCATAATGGAAAATTATTTAGACATGGGTGTGGGATATGTTGCCCCATCGCAAGGAAGACAACTCCGTGGTGGCGAGTAGTTCATAGATGTCTCGGAGTCAATAGGTTGATATTCGTCCATCGAATTTTCTTCTAGAGAGAAGGGTGTTGGGACTAAGAATATGAGGTCTTTCTTAATATAAGAGTTGTTATTGACAAGGTAGGCCAGTTAGATGCAATAAGACTAAGGTTTCACTTTTGGTTTGCCCCTCTCCCACACCATGTGATAATGGATGGGATCAAATGACTCACATTGGAGGGGAACTTTTGGGTTTCAAGGCTGAAGCACTCACTTTAAAGCCTGTGATATTGCCGCACAGTCCAAGGAACTAGGGATGAGTTTCAGTAAAGTACAAAACTAGATGTCCCAGGGGGAAATGTATAGTGCTAAAGGCTCATCCTTTGCCTTTAGTAGACATGTCACAATCCATTTGCGGGTGAGGAAAGTCGATCCATAAAGCCAAACACTTTTCAAGTTGGGAATGCTATGTGTCATCCTGCATGGCATTCTCTATACACAACGAGACAAGTATCATAATACCTTCATTGGTATAGGTGTGGACTAGATGTAATCCTCATGTTCCTGACCGTTCTTCCAAAGGTGATACCAAGACCGCATGTGGGCTTGACTTAGGAGCCAAATAGGTTCTATGGCTGCTAATACGAAGGAACATACTACTAATGCACATCTCCTCTTTTGATGAGGGATCTAATTACTCTAGAGAATCAAGATGAACAATAGCTCGTAACTATCATCCATATCAAACAATAATGACTAATATTAAAAGAGACTCGTGTAGTTTTAGTTATAGATTCACCCCATAGTTGTTGCATGTTGGAGGGAGGGGGGGAATGTGTGGTTACATACATGGTGATTGTGTGTAGATCTATCTCAAAGTAGGAGTTGGCTTGTTGGGCACTCAAGTTGGAGGAGCAAAGAAATAAAAGTCGATAGTGACATGGCGCTGGCTTTGGAATAAGTTGCCCTATCCTAAAGTTTTAGTACTTGGGTGGCAAGTCTTACATAGGTGTTTGCGTGTGAACGCCTTGTGGCATCACTATGATCCTCGCAACTCTACAGTATGCACACTTTGCATTTTAGATGCCAAAACACTTGTGCATTGCCTCTTTTCTTGTCCAGAAGTTCGGCCAGCATGGTCTTGGCTTCAAGCATTATTTAATAGTACACTGGATTGCCAATATGTTCTTCTTGCATTCTACCCAGGTGCATGGGCCCCAGATAAACGAAAGGCATTTCATCTCGGATCTGGTTGATTATTGTGGTCAATTTGGGAGGGTCATAGATTGCAGATTTTCCAAGGCATTTTTCACCTGTTCATAGAGTCATTGATGTAGCCCAGGCTAAGATAAAGATACTGATAGCTTATGATTCTTCCTTCCTCGAGGAGGAAGTGAGAGACTGTATCTGGATTAAATATCTTCAAATTAATTCTTATCATTAGTCTCTTATGCTGGAGTGAGTACAATAATGCTTCAGGCTCATGCTTCGGGGGCGTTGTCTTGTGCTTACACAACTAGATGAGACTTGTACATCTTGTAATATTTATCTGTGATTAATAAACTTTTTTTTTTCGTCCTTCGCCAAAAAATAAAAATAAAAAATGTTGAAGATATTTATAGAAAAGGGGCAGCTGATAATGGGACCCCATGGCTTACTAAAGGTTGACAATGAGGCTGGTTGATAAATGATCCATGCACATCATAACAAGGGGTTGTTACACCAACCTCGAGTGATCGGGGATTGTTGTACTTGATCAATGTCATATTCTCAGGTTCAAGTCCTAATGAGCGCATGTAATGTAAAGGAATGAGGGTAGGACCATAGAGAAATGTAAATGTGGTGTGGTAGCTTACAGATCAGCTGGTCTTCCGTGAACTATTCTATTTTAGGTCTTTTATCCTTGATATTCTAGTAATTGCCATTTTATGTCCTACCTACATATGATTGATTGAGAGATAACTACATACACACGATAGAATGGATCGAATAATATAGATACACCAAATCTGCCACCTGGCTACCAATGCCTCTATCCATCCATCCACCTTTAGCAATAACATTTTCTAAGTGCCATATTGAAAATAATGCTTAGTAAAGTCAATATAGAATCTTGAACATAACAATGTACCTCTTCACAATCTAAGTAGAAAGTTTCATATTTTTATACCAACCCTTTTCTAATGTTTTGAAATATCTCGTGTGTGCCATATAGAAAAAGACGTCTATTAAGGTCAATATAGCATCTTGAACATAACAATATATCTCTTGACAATCTAGGTAGAAATTTCACCTTTTTATACCAAACCTTTTCTAAAGTTTTGAAATATGGTAGTCCAGCATTTAGAGTCTTTATCTTGCGTCTATTTGTTTGAAATGATGATTGTTGGCTTTCAAAATGAAATTTGTTTGGTGTAAATAAGGTAATACAAACCTAATAAAGATGATGTATATTAAATGGCCTTGCCAAACTTGTACATTGAATCCAAGATTTCTTTGTAAGGCAAGTTCCATTGGCATAAGCTAACTTGAGGAACGTAAAGATTTACCAAAGAGGATCATATGGCATTGCGTCTACATCAAGATGAAACAATCCAACTCAAAGAAATGGTGCCGACAAAGAATGTAAGATCTTTATAATATTGGCATGGAACAAATTGCAGTCTCTTTTCTAATGTTATATTTATGTTATGAGCAATATTTAAGATAGATACTATAAATCGATTTTTAGACCATGATATTATCACTTATATGTTTCATGTGAGCATCAACAAGTAGAATTATGGTCTACTTTTAAGATTAGTTTGCTATCTAAAGGCTTATCCCAAACAAAAATAGGGGCCCTATATATCTTAATACATAACTAGGTTTTACATATTAATTTTATCTACAATGTTGATGTTTATTTTTTCATTGACTTTTTTTTTTTTAATTTGAGTAACTTCCTTGTATAGGAAGTGCATAGACCTCATACAAGGATCAAACACATTTACTTTACGTATATGACAACAGTTGGGCTGTACGGACTTGATTGGTGGGAGCGTGTTTTGGGCAGTATCCATACTACATCTTGTGCCAAAGTATTCCATGTTTATATATTGACATTTGCAATATCCAACTTAACACATTTGAGACATGCTTATTATATTAATATTTGGATTAATTGCCTCCAAGACCATACAACTTTTTTCCTATGCATACAAAGGTATGACCATTTCGATTCATCAATAGTTTAGGTCAAGAGTCTTATTAGAGTATATGTTGTGCTCATTGTTCTATTATATAGCTTGTCTTTTGCTAGTACAGTAAATGTAACCTTTGCTATTATGTTGACTATTGATAATAAGGTTAGATTACAATAGGTAACTTGGGGAGTGGACATGAAATCGAGGAATGAATCCATTTTTGGAAATCAACACCACCAAAATTTATCACCTCCTTTCCTATACACTAGTCCTAGAACATATATGTCTCAAGTTTGAGATCGCCCAAAGCCAGACTATGTATAGACTTGTTCCATAGCCCGTTGTAGGGTCCTCATGATGTTAAAATAATATCTATCTATCTACAATCTTTACCTTTTATTTCCATATGTTATGCCTATATCTTACCTCCATCCATCCATCCATCCATCCATCCATCCATCCATCCATCCATCCATCAATCCATCATTATCTCTCGTGTCATGCCTTGGCAGAGTGTTAATTCGAAGAAGGCTGCAAGAAAAAAATCAGTGGGAAATTCATATGAGCCTAGTTTTTCCAGTGCGAGCTTATCAGAAAATGGTGTTTCTACTACCTCTCTTTCTCGCCATATTGCATGGCATGACAACTTGATACTGGTGAGCAGCTAGATATGGTGGAGTATGTTGATCATGATGAGGTGGCCAAACATCTCAAAGTAGTACAAGAGAGATGATTTTTTACTGTGTGTGGGTGGTTTTGCCTAGCGGGTTCGATTGTCTTCTCTAGGTCTTTAGTCCCAAATTTGTTGGAATATTGGAGTGTGCATAATGGGCACATATGAAGAATGACTCAATGGAGGAGTGCCGAAAGCCCATCAAAGGGCCGGTAGCTCAGTGGTAGAGTACTTGGCTTGCAAACAAGAGGTCATGGGTTCGATCCCCAACTTGTCCACCCAATTGTACAAGGCTCATTTCTCAACATGGTATCAGAGCCATGGTCCCAAGTAAAGGGTGCTCAACTGCACTGATGAGCAAAGCTTGGCTTCCTGCAGTGGTGGAGTTGCTTGAGGAGGGGAGCATCTGGATTGTGCACCGGGATAGTCCCCAATGGTGTAAGGGCGAGAATGAGCAAAGCTTGGCCAGTGGAAAGCCCAACTCCTGCAGTGGTGGAGTTGCCTCCCAACTCCTGCAGTGGTGGAGTTGCCCGAGGAGGGGAGCATGTGGATTGTGGTGAAGACTAGAATGGATTGGTGTGCCCATTAAGGAGGAATGTTGGAATATTGGAGTATGCATAATGGGCGCATGTGAAGAATGACTAAGAGGAGGAGTGCCAAAAGCCCATCAAAGGGCTGGTAGCTCAGTGGTAGAGTACTTGGCTTGCAAGCAAGAGGTCCTGGGTTTGATTTCCAACTTGTCCAACCAATCATACAAGGCTCATTTCTCAACAATATTACAATATCTATGATGTATCTTGAACTTTATTCTTGAATAAAGTCTTTTGCCCTTCAAGAAACAAAAAGGGGAAGCCCATTAAGCCCTATTAGATGATAAAGTTTCTATCCATCTATAATTTGTCTACCAAAATTCTTAGAGGGAATTAAAGACAATTTAAGATTCTTTATAGATTTCTCATGTGCTTTAAATATTATTGAAAGTCTCCATTTAGATCTTTATGGAATGTCTTTAAGATGTATAGGGAATGGTGGTTGAAACTCCATTCCCAGTTTTGCAGGTGGGGTCCTTGCTAAACTGGGAATGGAGGACCAACCTCCATTCAATTACAAACTAGAAATAGGGGAGCTTAGAAGATCTGCCTGTAAAATAGGAAAGCTCTGCTTGCCTGTGAAATAGGGAAGATCTGCCTGCGAAATAGAAATAGAAGATCTGGGAAAGAGGGGAGCTTTGCCTGCGAAATCTTTGAAGCCTACCTGCAAAATAGAAATAGAAGATCTTTGAAGCTATGCCTGCGAAGAATACAAGGCTCTAAGATCTGCAACTAAGAAGCTAAGAAGTGAGCTGAGAAGTTAAGAACGAGTCTGCAATTGAGAAGAAATCTGGCGAAGATCTTTGAATATGGCAAAGATCTTGGAAGCCAAGAACCGAGCTGAGAAGTTAAGAACTTGATGGACTGCAAGTGAGAAGCTCTATGAACTACAGCGACTGTCGCTGTAACCCTAATAAAGAACCTGGGTTGCTGGTCATGCAGAATGGATGAACCCTACTTCCATCTTGGTTGCAATGATCTGCCATGTGGCGCGACAAGATTGCATGCCAAGACAAAAGAGTGGCCTGATTTCTATTTTGTTGTGTGCAACAAAGTGTTGAGGCATATCTACTTTAAGTTGTGGACCTAGTATATTTCTAGTGAAAGGTTGCCTTTTTATTTATCCTCCCTCCACCTCCACTCTCCTCTCTTTTTTTTTAAATGTCTGGGCATTTGATTTAATAATAACAAGCTAGTCATTTAACAAATATGTCTCAAGTACGAGGCCGCTCAAAGTCACATGCAATATAAGGTGGTTGGGAGCATCATATGTCTAACTTGATGCTATGCTACCATCTGGCACATATAGAAATTGCTTCCTTTTTCTTCTGTCTTTATTTTTTTTATTTTATACGTAATTGTGGCGTATGGCAAGATACATACTGATAATGCCTAAGTAAAAAATTCGAACTATTTAGATCCAACTTGGCCAAGGCATGGCCTAGGTGCAGAATGTGTTTGAATGAGTTTCTCTCTCTTGTTGCTATATAGGAACCCAAAAAATAACTAATTATAATTCAAGTGGTTGTAGATTCGGGGATGTAGTGGTGCAACGTTCCTAACCGACATGCCCTTAACCAACTGGGCAAAACCGTCTAGAAGTTTATGAGTAGTCGCTTCTACCCATTTATGCCGGTGTCTCGGGAACGCCCCACAGGCACATTCGAATACTCGAGCGGTCTACCATGGGCCCGTTACAGTCTCTCCCACTAGAACTATGCTCGTCCTCGAGCATCCAAGGCTATACCATGTCTACGTCATACAATGTCACAATAATTACTAAGTCTTTGCAAATTACCCATGCATATAGGCACCCATGGAGACTCGAACTCGAGACCTGCTCTGATACCAACTGTGACATTTCTAACCGACATGCCCTTAACCAACTGGGCAAAACCGTCTAGATGTTTATGAGTAGTCGCTTCTACCCATTTATGCCGGTGTCTCGGGAACGCCCCACAGACACATTCAAGGTTCGAATACTCGAGCGGTCTACCATGGGCCCGTTACAAGTGGTTGGCATTAATAGGACAATTCTTAATCCGGTTATGGCCTATGGTCTGAGCAATGGTGATTTATGCATTCATATCAAATCCCCTTGAAACCCCCCATTATTGTGCTACATATTTATAAATAAGCTAGTGGCTAAAACTTTAGATGGGCACTTCGTTCCTAAGGATTTTTAACAACTCCAAATGGGCATTTTCTAGACTTTTGCCAAATTTGTATTGATCAAAATAGTTTATGAAAATATATAGGAGCTTTTATTTGAGCTAGAGTTTGTTTTATTGTTTGTAAACCTTCAACTTACCTAAGTTAAATTACATGGATAATTTTTCTAACTCTAGCTAACGTGGATTCAAGATTCATAGAATATGGTTTGATTTATTGCTCCTTATTGCTCCTTCACAGTAAAAATTCTAGAGAGGTGTTTCGAGTTTTGCTATGCACAATTTACAAGATTGCATTCCAATCTGAAATTGATACTCGAGCAATTGTTTGCACTCCTTTGAAACAAATTTGGACGGAAAGGGAGAGTGATTATGTCATTACAAGGGTTTCCATGATCTAGAGGTACACTATACATGAATGGGAGCATCATTTTGAATGTACTGCTAGCCCCAATTCTTTCTTCTTCTTTGATATAGTTTAAGGTTAACATCTAATAATGAGTCGAGGGAGTGTCCAATCTGATTATGCACGAGGCAAAATCATATAGAGCTAGCATATCATAAAGACAAAGACAAAAGATTTGTTAGAAAGGGCAACAATCCTCTGCTGCAAGGGTACTAGAGTCCTTTTGTCATCTTATCATAGTCCTTCCTTGGCCCTCTTTTAGACCAGTTATTAGAAGCCTCTTCAATGTCTCCTGCCTTCTCGTCCTTACATTCTTGAAGAATATCCGAATAGGCCTTTAACAAATTGACACGAATCCATGAAGCATCTTCCAAAGGCTTACCAATAAATTTAAGTTGCTTAGAACCACTAGTGGATTTGTCACTCAAATTTTGGCTCACTTATCTGCCCTACTTGAGACAAATATGTTTCTTGATAAGCTTTAAAATGAGTTATTAAGAACATCATCCATTTTCCAACCTTGAGGTAATCTCAACTTATCTCCATTATGATTGACCACCTTATGTCTCTAAATGGCCCATGGAATTGAGGTGCCAACTTAAGGTTTTTCTTGCACTTATCCTTCTTAAAGTGGCATTTTTGCATCCTCATCCACACTCAATCTCCTTCTTGAAAAGTCATTTCTTGCTCTATCTTAGATGGTATCTTCTAAAATGTTGACTGGAAGCCTGAAGCAAAATTATAAGATCTTTATGCTCAAGAATAAAATCATCAGCAACTGAAATATCATCATACACTGCAAAGAAAAGCTCTCAAACATGATGATCATAGACTGCTTGAAAATGTGTGATCTTATTAATAGATTGAATAGAATTATTTCAATACTAAACAAGTAAGGTTTCCAATGTTTCTGATGTTCATGGACAAATCCCCTTAAGATGGAAGAAATAATCTTATTTACCACCTTGAATTGTCATCAGTCTGCAGATGAAAAGCAGTAGAGATGCTTAGTTTTTTTTTTTTTTTATTGCATAAATAGTACCTTCCAAAATTTGCTAAAATCTCTGTCTGACACAATGATTTTAGGCAAACCATATAGATGAAATATCCTTTTGATAAAAATTGTCACCGTTGTTAACTTATTTAAACAAGGATTAAAGTGTGCTTGCCTAATCAAACAATCTACGATTACTAAAATCATCCAAAAGCTCATTTGGAAAATCCATAATAAAATCCATAATAATTTGTTCCAAGCTTACTTTATAGAATAGGTAGGTAAAGGTATACCATGAGGTTTCTTGGTTGTTTTAGCCAGTCAAGTTAAATATAGTTCAATCTTAGCCAAGGTTGCAATGACCCCAGGGTAACTAGCAATTGGTGCATCACAAATTTCCTAAAGAATCAGGTTTGAAAGACACAAGCAATAAGTAACTTTAGACCTTTATATAAGAAATCATTAATTATCTGATATCGAAAAGTATTATCAGTTTAAGCTATCAACCGGATATCTTCATAATCTGGATCAATTGCATATAGTTGTTTCATTTCATCTGAATGATGAGATCTTAGCACCTTCTAAAAGTAAACGATGTGCCGATCCAGGGCTGCTCTCTGAAGAGGTAAGAAACCTGTCTTTTGTAGCATGATCTGATATGGTATCGTGGACATCACCCCCAGTGCTCGGGCCAAAAAGGATTTATGTACCTGCTCCAAATCATTCCAGTTAGCAGGAGACACCACGGGGCCCCAGACCTTGATCTCTTATAAAAAGAATAGGCTCCATCAAGACCTTGAACAGGTGCGACTGATGGGTCCAGTCATATAACTCTGCTCTGCGATTGTTGTTCTGTATGGCATACAACACCTTTCAGCCTGCTATCGCCCCTAAACGGATGGAAGCATCCCACTACATACTAGAGGGGAACTGCACTCCCAATATTTATAGGTGGATTTCACTTTCACATTTTGCCCTTCGGTAACTGAAGAAGGCGTGAGGATGGAGGACCACCTTAATCTTTGTCATGAACCTACTCGAAAAACAAGGAAAATACGTGGAAAATACGCATGAAATACGGGAGAAATATGCCAAGATCGGCAAAGAATCTGATATATGAACAGGAATCAATAATACAATAGCCCGAAGGCAAGCAGGAATACAAGACAGATGCCTAGAAGGCTCAAGACTGGCGTTGAACCGGAATGGTTCGACAAGAAGGAAGTGCCTCCTTATATATCTAAGCCGACGGTCAAGATCGCGCCACTCCAATGGATGAGATCGCGCCAAGTGTCGCGCATTTAAGTTCTAGGATATTCTAGAACCTCTTGGAGATAGTCCCACATATAAGAAAGACGTGAAGGAATCTCTTCAACAAGTATTGGTAGCGCACTTGGCAAGGGTGTGTGACTCGCAACTGGAAGGTTACGAGTTCAAACCCTGTCTTGTGCAACTACTCTTTTGCATCTGTGTGACGACCATCTTTTGTACATACGAGTATAATGATCGTATGATACGAATATCCATATGGTCGTCACACCATCCCCCTCCTACGACGGCGACGAGTCCTCGGAGCTGTGGCCGGAGTACTCAAACTTGGCTTGTTCGGGTAACGTCGGTGAAACTCCGCAATCTTGTCAGGCGCATTAGTCAGATTCTCGGCAGGCTCCCAGGTTCTATCACTTGGTGAGTAACCTTCCCAATCAACAAAGTAATACAATCGTCGACGAAGAAACTTGGAGTACAGAATCTCTCGAACCTCGAACTCCTCATGATCATCGATCTCGACTGGTGGTGGAGGTGGAGGTACTCGATCCGGAAATGGATTCACCATATAGGGTTCTAACAAAGACACATGGAACACTGGGTGAAGCCGAACGGATGGCGGAAGTTCCAGACGGAAAGCAGCATCACCAACTCGGTCAATGATCCGATAGGGACCTAAGCGCCGGTAGTCGAGCTTGTTACAAGGGCGAGCTGTCGACAAATCCCGACGCAAGAGCCAAACCAGATCACCAACTGCAAAATGAGGAGCGTCCTGACGATGCTGATCTGCATGATAACGATAACGTGCTTGGGCCTGGAGAAGATGGTGCCAAGATCATCCCGGAGCATGCGAGCTTCGAGCTTGTCCTCCGACCGGATTGACCGAAATCATATCCAAGAGCAATCAAAGACCACCGGGGATGCATGCCGAAATTAATAAAGAACGGAGTCTAGCCTGTGGAGGCATGGACAGAATTATTATAAGCAAATTCCGCCGTAGCCAATCAACCCGATCATCCCGGCGATAATTGATGAAGCATCGCAAATACTTTACTCAAGGGTTTGATTAGTGCGCTCCACCGTCCATTGGTCTCTGGGTGATGTCCGGAAGAGAGCGAACGTTCCACATGCAAGAGTTGCAATAGACGCTTCCAAAAACTGGCAACAAATTGAGGGCCGCGGTCATTGACAATGTTATCTGGTAAGCCATGGAGTCGAACCACCTCTCTCGGCAAGAGAACCTGCTGCGGGCTTCACTAGAGATAGAAGTGCTGCAAGGAATGAAATGTGTCATCTTGGAAAAACGGTCAACAACAACAAGGATGGCGTCATGGCCCTGTGAGGATGGAAGCTCGACAATAAAATCCACTGAAATACTCTTCCAAGGACCGGCTGGAACTGGTAAAGGCTGAAGCAAGCCATGAGGAAGATGCCTTGGAACCTTGGCTCGACAGCAGATGTCACAGGATCGAATAAAAGCTTCGACAGAGCTTACGAAGACACGCCACCAATACTCTCGACTAATAAGTTCAAGAGTCTTGGCTACTCCAAAGTGTCCGGCCATAGGTGAATCATGGCAAGCCTGAAGAACCTGAAGCCTAGAAGCACCATCTGGCACATATAGAAGCCCATCATGGAGCAGGAGTCCATCGCGAACCTCAAAACGATCATAGTCTGATCCCATCTGCTGAGAAGATGATGCAGCGCCAATATGTGAGAATACATCTTGAGCCAATGGATCGGAGGGCAGAGATGCTCGAACAGACTCCAACAAGGCTGTATCATGAGGCCTCTCGAACAAAGTGAGAGCCATAAGCTGGAACCGATCAGGCCCTAAAATAACCTGTGATTGCTGATCATATGCAGGATCACCTAGTTTGGGCTCGAGGTAGGAGCGTCAAGACAAGGCATCAGGCTTTCCTTGGAGGGATCCAGGACGGTACTTGATCACGAAATCAATCCGGAATAATACTTGAGTATGCCACCGGGCCGGCGGCGGTTGAGCACTTTTCGGCGGACTGAAAATATTCGAGATTTCGGTGATCTGTGTAGACTGTGACCTTATAAGGAGATCCCTCCAGGAAACGTCTCCACTCCTCAAAAGAATCCACTATCGCCAACAACTCCTTGTCATAAATGGGATAGTTGATTTCAGCAGCCTGAAACTTTCTTGAGTGATAGGCGATTGGATGCAATTCATGGTCATCCCCCTCCTGTGACAGGATCCCACCAAGCGCAAAATCAGAAGCATCTGCTTCGACAACATATGGGCGCAAAGGATCTGCATGAGCAAGAACTGGCGCCGTGGTGAAAGCATGCTTCAGGGTAACAAAAGCAGATTCCGCTTCCACAGTCCATTCAAATGGCACGTCCTTGACCGTGAGGCGTGTCAAAGGAAGAGCAATCTCCGAATAATCCCGGATGAAATGCCGATAGAAATTGGCAAACCCGAGAAAACACTGAACATCTCAAACGGATGAAGGTGTTTGCCACTCCAGAACAGTGCTAACCTTTTCGGGGTCCATAGAGACTCCATGTGGAGTGATGCGATAGCCAAGGAATTCCACATTATCCTGCTCGAACTGACATTTCTCAAGTTTGGCATATAATCCATGCTCACGAAGCTTCTGAAGGACCTGTCGAACATGCCTCTCATGTTCTTCGAGAGTCTTAGAATAAACAAGAATATCATCCAGATAGATGATAACAAAAGTGTCTAAGAACTCTCGAAAACATCATTGGCCATATCTTTGAATATTTAAGGGCATTGGTAAGTCCAAACGGCATAACTGTGTACTTCGAAATGGCCATACCGAGAATACGAAAAAGTCATTTTCCACTCATCACCCTCCCGGATCCGAATAAGATTGTAGGCACCCCAAGATCAATCTTAAGTAAAATAGTCGCACCTTGAAGTCGCCTCCAACAACTCGATCGAGGAAGCGGATACCGATTCGGTACCGTGATTTTGTTGAGGCCGCGATAATCAACGACCAGCCGAAGCGAATCATCCTTCTTTTGACAAAGAAGATAGGCGCCCCAATAGGGGGACCGAGAATGTCGAATGAAGCCGCTGGGCTAGATTCTCCTCAATATAATCCCGCAAACCTTCAACTCAAGGAGAGATAGCCCATATATCGGACCATATGGCGCGCCGTCCCCCCGCTGCAAATCAATAGGACAATCATATGGACGATGCTCGAGTTTATCGGCCTTGACTTTGTCAAACACATCGGAAAGAAATCGCCATATTTATCCGAAGCATTGGAGCAGCTTCGATGGTGCCGAAAACTAGTCGACGGTGAACTCGATTGCAAATACCGAACTTGGATCTTGCCTTCTAGATTTATCGAACTCGCTAAGAGAAATCTTCGAGATACGAAACTGAGGGCATGAAGAAGCCTCTACAAAAGCAGGAGCAGGAACATGAGCAAGAACATGAAGGTGAGAAGGAGCAATTGGAACATGAACTGGAGCATGAACTGGATCAAGAACTGGAGCAGAAACAGGGACTGGATCAAGAGCTAGAGCAGGAACAGGGACTGGAGCAAGAACTGGAGCAGGAACAGAGACTGGAGCAAGAACTGGAGCAGGAACAGAACCGAATCGAGCGTAAACCGAGCTAGAGCTGAGACATCATCAAGAATATGATCAGAATCTAGGGCATGAACTGGAGCAGAGGCAAGAGGCGGATCAGAACATGGAACAACAAGGACGAAGTCAGGGGCCCACGATACTGCACGGATCGAAGTCGATGTTGGTGTAGAGACTTGATCTGCTGATGAAGTGGAACTAGAGCTAGAACCAACAAATCGAATGCGGGTTATGTAGCTCGAGCTAGGGCAGACCCAAGACTATTGGCGCATGAGGGCTAGCAATGAGATTGAAGGAAATACTACAAGAAACTCCCTCGAACAAAACCTGAAGAGGCGCAGTACATTCTGTGACTGCACCCGAGGAGATCTCTCGTCCATCAATCATTCGACAGAAACAGGATGCTCAACCTTGCTTCTAGGGATGGCGTGCTTATTGGTGAATGCACTATCCATAAAGCAAGCATTTGCACCACAATCAAGTTGCACCAACACTTGCAATTCTCCAACTTCTGATTTCAATGATACAGGGATGAAGAATGCCTTGCTGACCTTATCTGATGGAATAAACATGTCAGGAAATGTGGAAGGAGTCTGAGAAAAGGCGGCCAGCCAGGAAATGTGGAAGGAGTCTGAGAAAAGGCGGCCAGCCGACGAGAGACTCCTACTACTCGGACCGGCCCCTGAAGTTTTCCGACTGATTTAAGCGCTTCACAGGGCATCCACGAGCGATATGGCCAGCTCCTCCACATTAGAGGCAAAGATTAGCCTCTCTCCGACGTTGCTTCTCGGCGGCAGATAAGGGTCCTCGAATTGCCCGATCAATCTGCATAGGCTCAGGTCCAGATCTGCTAGATTCTACAGATGAGGCCGGGAAAGGCGTAGCTACAGGCGCTTGTGTAATTGGAAAGACCTGACTACGTCTCTCTTGCCTACGTTCGAAGAGCCGATTATCGCATCGAACTGCAAATCTGATGGCTTCTTCCAATCTCTGGGGATCCTCCATAGACAACAACATATCTTTGACATCCTCTCGTAACCCCCTTCGGAAATAGTCTCGAAGTGCAATATCATCCCAGGCAGTATCTACTGCAATTTGACGAAATTCTGATGCATATACTGAAGCTGGGCGAGAGCCTTGCCTTAAGTTGCAAAGTTTTATGACTGATGTGCGCTGACGATCGGTGTCTCCAAAGCATGCTTCGAGTTCTGCAGTGAAAGCAGCAAAATCTTGCAACTCAGGGGCTCCTTTCTCCAATAAAGGAGCAAACCAACTTAGAGCTGACCCTGTGAGAAGAGAACCAATCAGCCCCACTTGTTCTTGAGCTGTGGGATATCTATGAGGATGGAGCTGAATCACAAGCCCGATCTGATTCAAAAAAATCATGAGCTTGGACCGAAAAGCCGTCAAACTTCTCCGGCAGGCTGATCTTTAGGCTCGATAGCCTCAATCCCGAGCTAGAAGCAGATTCATGTGAAGCAATACGTTGTTTAAGCTCTTTATTGTCCAATCAAGAAACGGCCGCATACTTGAACAAGCTGCTGGACCTTTGTAATAAAGTCGGAACCTCCTCCATAGATATAAAATCACCAAATATGAGCAAAAACAATGCTTAGGATCAGAGCAAACAAGAACCGGTAAGGGATTTCGGTTCAAACTGTCATGAACCTACTCGAAAAACAAGGAAAATACGTGGAAAATACGCAAGAAATACGGGAGAAATATGCCAAGATCGGCAAAGAATCTGATATATGAACAGGAATCAATAATACAATAGCCCGAAGGCAAGCAGGAATACAAGACAGATGCCTAGAAAGCTCAAGACTGGCGTTGAACCGGAATGGTTCGACAAGAAGGAAGTGCCTCCTTATATATCTAAGTCGACGGTCAAGATCGCGCCACTCCAATGGATGAGATCGCGCCAAGTGTCGCGCATGCATTTAAGTTCTAGGATATTCTAGAACCTCTTGGAGATAGTCCCACACATGAGGAAGACGTGAAGGAATGTCCTCAACAAGTATTGGTAGCGCACTTGGCAAGGGTGTGTGACTCGCAACTGGAAGGTTGCGAGTTCAAATCCTGTCTTGTGCAACTACTCTTTTGCATCTGTGTGACGACCATCTTTTGTACATACGAGTATAATGATCGTATGATACGAATATCCGTATGGTCGTCACAGTCTTGGCCAGGTTGGCTCTATATTGTGTATTTGCCTTTCAGCCTACTGTCGCTGTTATAGATACAACTATTCCAATACGTAGTAGCAGTGAACTCCTCTCCCATGTACTTATATTGTTTGTATCACTTTTACACAATGAACTTGCTCGGTGAAGCAAGGCTGCCTTTGTTGTCATGAAGACAATCTGAAGAGCAATTTAGCCTTAGTTAAATTGATGCACATTCCAGAATCCTGGCAGAGGTATAATTTGTATACTTCATTTTGCAACTCCTGGGGGATTTTCAACTGCATTATCTTTCCCACAACTTCTCCCTAGGCAAAATCTACAAAGTAGTAATACAGATCCTTCTATTTATTTCTGTTGTCCTCTCTCGAGGCCCACAAGATAGAAATATTATCGATGATGGGGTGTCTAAATCTGAATACTGCCAATATAAGGGCACCTACCTCCGTGTCCTCTGCTCATGCCATTAATTGCTGCTCAAGAATTTCAGCCAACAGTTTTGCCAACATGATTGTGTTGTAGTTGGGGGTCAGTGAGAATCCCCCGCCTTATATATTAGAACACACTCAGTTGGCAATCCATTGCGTCGAGACGGGAGAGATGGGGGGGGGATCTTTTTGAAGCGCTCTACCCTAGAAAATAAGCTAGCCAAGATGGGCATCCCTGCCCACTTTAACCTCTGCTTGAGTCTGCAACCTTGCTGTTTGCGAGATGTTGCAAGCCTTTAGCAACATTTGCCATATTATAACCAATGTCTGACTTCTCTGTGATGGCACCTGATTCTAAACCCTAATGGGATCATAAAGCTACAGCAAGTACTGCACCCACTATTCTAAATAGATGTTTCTTGCAGGTTGCAGGTATTTGTATGTCCGACGGTGACCATTCAAGGAGGTCGAACATTTTGGTCGTTATATACTATGCCCTCTTGCCTTTGAGAAAAGCTTTGTATTGTTTGATTGCCTGTGATCTGGAAGTGGGGTCAAGTTCAGACTACTTGTTTCAAGGAAAGATGGCTAAACATGAATGCCTTCTTATACATCTTCTTCTAAAGGCACTTTGCAGTACATAGAAGGCCGAGAGAAGGATGGTGACCAAATTGTCAATTTGTTGCTCCAAAGTGAGAGGCTGCAGAATTACTAATAACTATCTTGTTGATAGCTGGGCATAAGATTCTGCTACGTTGTAATCCAAACGAAGCTGAGGCACATGGAAGGTAGCTTACTATTGGGTCTCCACAGGTTGGTAGTCTATCTCAGAGAAGGGGGTTAATGATCTGAATCCACCTCTTCATCTCTCTATCGGTTCCCACCTGCAGATGCATGAGAAGGTATAGATCTTGCTCAGCCATAAGCACATAATCCAACGTTGGATCCACCCCCCTTGATTCTCTAACCCACAAGTATGGGAGGAGGAAGATGGTCATTATTTTACATCCATCTAGTCCATTGGGTTAGCAACTAAGAGATCTTGTGTTCAAGTCTCTGGGGGTCCGTCATATGTCCTCATGGACGCTGCCAATGTGGCATGACGTAAAAATGCTATCTATCTATCTATCTATCTATCTATCTATCTATGCTTGCCAATGCTATAATGCAAGCCACAAAGCATAGCCAAGCCACAAGAGAATCATATTCTCGTCTTGCTCAATCATCCAAAACCCACAAAAGAACAACTATTATCAGCTTCTTCCTTTTTTTTTTTTTGTGAAACCGCAAATCCCATCAACTTCAAATTGGTAAGCATAACCTGCATGTATTAATTAATAGAAAAGAACACCTTATTGGAACATGACGTCTTGCACAACGTTCAAGAAGTCTAGAACTTTGATGAAGATAGAATAAAACTTGCCCATTGAGACCTGAAGCTCTGATACCATTGAAATGGACAGATGATCCCAATCAGAAGCTTTCCATAGAAACTGAATGGTCATTTAAGCTATCTCTGGGGAACTTTATAGCATGCAAACCCTAGCCCTAAAACAATAGGTCCCAGCCTAAAATAAGCAAAACCTCTTTTGATTGAAGGTATTGTATTATATCTATGTATTTAAAAAAATAGAAAGGGACGTGACCTTATTATCTTGAAAAATAAAAGCTTAAACATTTTTTTTTTTATTGAAGGCCGATATGTATATTTATATATAAATTAGGTTACAAATTTTACTTTAACTTTTTACAGGGAAGTATAACCCTTATCACTTGTGTAAGAAGAGTATTAGAAAGATAAAAACAGTAAGTTCATGAGCTACCAGGTTCCTCTAAGATTTTCCAACTCTGTTGGACTTTGCATCAAGAAACAGCAAGCTAGAAGGAGGATTTGAGGTGGAAATTAGAGATTTTCCGTCCCTTTCCCCTGACCATGATTGAGAGAATGCAGAAAGAACACAGGCATGATCCTGCCTTGGCCATATTGAATCTTCCTTTGTTATCTTTGGCACCACATAAGAGGGTTCTTCTGATGTCATAGTATTGCATAAACAGGGCTCTTCGTGACCATACAAGTTCGGCGGGCCGAACACCTTGATCCACTCCATGTTGGCATTGGGGTCGGTCTTCCTCCATTTAATTTTCTGTACCAAGACAAATGTGATCCCTGAAAAAAGCAGAGAACCCATAAGAAAGAATCACAAGGCTGCATTAATCCAGTTAATATCATATTTAATCTGCTTTATGACAGCTTCTGGGTGAATGATTTCATTATTGAAAATGAATTCATTGCGGCCCTTCCAGATTCTCCATAGCAGGATATAGATTCTCCAGTCTTTCGGGTTATCAGGCATGAAAAGATCCAAGGAGTTAATAGATAAAACGTCATAGCCCAGAAAGTTGGATGCTAAGTCCAGCACCCACTCTGACCAAATGCAATTTCTGAAAAGGTGATCTTCATCCTCTTTTTGGCCCAGGCACCTAGGGCAGACATCTGAGTCAGACATTTGTAACCTGTATCTCTTGCAATTCATTGCCAGGGCCTTGTGCCACAACTGCCACATGAAAGATTTGATTTTCGGGTAGATGGGGCTAGACCACATAAATCTCAGATTTCTCATACATCTTTCTGCCCCAATCTGCCATTTTTCATGAATAGAAATGGTTAGGTCTCTCGTGAGGAACCTATAAGCCATTCTGACAGATAAGATTGTCTTCCAATGGTAGTTCCAGTTGCAATCATTGTTGGACCATATTCCATGAGTCAGGGTGGCACAAATATTATCATAGAGAAGCTCGCAGTTATCCCCTTCTTTAGCCAGAATTGATTCCCCAAAGGGGATGATTCCATTATCATTATACATGTCCCTGATATGAATGATGCCCTTGGTGCTCCAAAGCTTGGCCTGATCTGGAAAATGACAAGCTAAACACAAAGAAGGGTCTGTAAAAGGAAAGTAAATAGCATGAGGGAGGACCATCTTGACCTGCCTCCACCCAAAGGACCAACATTTCTTGAGGTAATGCCTGATAATGATAGAAATCGGGTGCTTAATCAGATTATGGGCAGCCTTAAAAAAGTATTTGGCAGCAAGAGCTAAGCCCTGCTTTCCAATGTCTATAACCCCGAGACCTCCATCCTTTTTCCGCTTGCAACATTCTGTCATGGCAACTGGGGTCCAGCATTTTCTGTTCTGGCCACAGGATATAAACCTGCCAATAATGCTCTGCAATTTGTTAGATACTTTTTTGGGAGCAAGAATCACAGAGGATTGGTAAACATGAGATGATGAGATAACCGCATTAGCAATAATGGCCCTCCCCTGTTTGGATATGTATTTGGAATTTAGAGTAATGACCTTTTTCTGAAATTTTTCTATAATTTCACTCCATAAATCAGAAGGGCTACCTCTTAATGCGTAGGGAATACCAAGAATTTTGGAAGAATTGGTGGGAAGGATGTACTTACAGCCAAGGAGATCAGCCGTGTGTTCCCCTTTTACCTGGTCTTTGGACATAACCTTTGACTTGATAGGATTGATCTTGCACCCGGAGGCTGTGCCAAAATTATCCAGAATCCTTTGTGTATTGACGATCGACTGATCCTCCATGGACACCAAAATAAATGTGTCATCTGCAAAATGCCCATTTAAAATTTGATCCACCCTTTCCTCGTTGACAGGGAGGCTTAATCCTTGGATCTGATTAGAGTTTTTGGCCTCCTGTAGCTTACAATGAAGGGCCATTTTCCTCAATAGGAAGATTCAGATTAAACCGATTGATCAAAGAGAATTAGGTCCCTTCCTGAAAAAATCTGCAATAAGATTGATCCTTTTGAGCTGCCAATTTCTTGCTTGATAAGGAAAACTTCGGACCAAATAATGCTACTATTTTCTTCAAGAAGACATAGATTCCAGAATAGTTTGAAAAACAGACGTAGGGGTGTTCCAAATATCTTACTTCCAACCAGGTCTTAATCCATTTTCTAGTATATTTGAAGGAACTTTGAAGTCGAAGAAGGCAACATCTAAAAAGTAGAACTTCCCATTCCAACCATATACATTTAGATATATAATGTTTGATCAAAATAGAAGTAGAATGCCTAATAGCATTAGTAATAGCTCTGAAATATTACTTGGCTGCAATGGCAGTTGCATAGTTTTCAATATTAATTACACCAAGACCTCCCATGTTCTTGGATTTGCAGCACTGCTCATAGAAACTGGAGTCCAACATCTCTTGTTACTTCCACCAGAAATGAATCTGCCAAGGATACTTTGGAGTCTGTTATAAACCTTTTTAGGAGCAAGAATGAGGGCATATTGATAGACATGGGTGAAGGCAACGACAGAATTGGCAAGGATGGATCAGCCCACCTTAGACAGATATTTGGAGTTGAGGTTGTCCAGCTTAGTGATGAATTCTCAATAATGGCCAGAGATCAGCTGCATTGAACCTGATTGGAAAAGGAATGTCAAGCACCTTGGAAGGAACATTGAGAGAATTGAAATTACAGCCTAGCTTATTGGCAGTGTTGGCACTCAAAATATGACCATGAGCAGTGAGCATTGATTTTGCAGGGTTGATCTTGCAGCCAGAGCAAAGGCCAACGTTGGAGAGAATAATATTGGTATTATCAATGGTCGCTTGGTCGAGGAAAGTATCATCTGCAAAATGCCCATTAAGGATCTGATCAGTCCAATCATTGGCATGAAGATACAAACCTTGGATGAGATTCTGCTTCTTTGCCTTTTGAACTTTATCATGGAGAGCTTCCATAAATATTAAGAGGAAGAAGGGGGCAACGGGGAAACCTTGCTTAACTTCTCTTTTTACAAATCTCAGGCTGCATTCACCATTAATTAAAACAGAAGAAGTGGAATTGTAATGAGAACATGATCTTAGAGTGAACGGCGTGAACATTGCATCTTGTATTTTTTTTTGTTCTTGTGGCTGCCGCTACTAATGGAGCATGTGCCGCGTCAGAGCAACAGAAAGAATGGTTGCTGTCACTACACATATGAGACTGATTAGTTAGAGTCCTTCTTCCTATTCACCTTCTATGCTATGATGAAGCATGACTGTGTGTGTGCATGTATTGAAGACAAGACAGTGCAGTCTAAATGCAAGTTAATAATGATGGTCTTTTAGGCATAAAGTAGCTGGCTCGGGATCGAATATGACCAGCATTACTTTAGTAATGAAGATATTAAAGCCTATCATTCCTAGGTTGTGGGTTAAACATCCTCAAATTAGGGTCTCTGGAACTTATACACAGATCTTGAATATACACGCCATGCAGAATGTAGACCTATGCAATGGAGTGGTGGCTTGTAAAAGTAAGACAAAATTTATACCTCCTATTGCCTCTGCCACTGTTCCGTCAGGCATTCATGTTGTATATCTACTATCTACTATATATAGGTTCTTATGTTTTGGCGCTATCCGGCCGTCGTTTCAAATCCGATGGCCCACGTCGCTCGGGGACATATCGACGACCCAGATGGCTTGGGAGTTTATATATAGACCATCCTACAGTCCAGGTTGCTTTCGATTCTGAGCGTCGATCTGAGATCCTACGGCTCACATCACTCTGAGGCACATCCTATGGTCCAGATGGCTTGGGAGTTTATATATAGACGATCCTACGGTCCAGATGTTAAAATGCAGAATCTTGCGCGCCTCTTCATTCGGCACTTTTCAACTACTTTTACAATCTAATAGTATACAACAAAAGCTCTAATATAAGAGATCACGCACAGACTATCCTCTAATTTTGGCTATATATAGATATTAATGAGGGTAGTTATCCTTCAAAAGAAAAAAATATAAGAAGATACTTTGTGTACTTTGAAGCCACAACAACAACGTCGCAAATGCTTTTTTTTTTTTGAATAAACCTATACATATTTGTGGGCAGGATAATGTGATAAGGTCTGAAGAATTATATGTGTCTTATTTGTCATAGCATATGTATATCAATGTGCCTCTTGTTAAAAATATCTAAGATGATTACTATGATCATACAATATATATGGCGAATGACATAAAGAGCGATATTAGTATTGCTTTCTAGCAGTGAACTAAGACTAGAGTGAATATAATGAGGGATGTAATACATCTCATGAGCGTGAAAAATGCAATTCTTCTTCCCTTTCTTTTTTTCATTTCTTGTAATAAATTCAATATTTTTTACTTCTAATATTGATATGTAACAGGAGTTTGTGGCATTGGTTTTGCAAAGGTCACGTGTTTTATATTCTTTGCCATAACTTTTAAATGTAATTTAAGTCTCTATGGTGAGTAAACATGCTTCCAAGTGATTTCTCTATGTAAACTCAAATATCTATATTAATATACTAATCCTATTTCAGGTATTAGCAGTGACCAATCTACAGCTTATGCTTTACTTTTGTTGGCTCTAGCCCTTAGTTATCATGCTTCAACTTAAATATAAAAGTTCTATACATAGGGAAGGTAAACGATGTTTTCTATTAAGAATTGAATTAAATTGAACTGAATTGAGTTTTATCGTTCGCAGAGACTAATCAACCTATGGGACCCTTGGAAGAACAATTAGAATATAGGATTTGTAAAAATGCATTGATGCATTTGCTTATAAGGATAGGTAGCATGGTGAAAATAAAATGACAGTAGCAGCCTCAAGCCAATCTTTGAGGCAGAAAAGCAGAAATATTTTGAGATGAATTGACCACACTTCTTTAGATAAGAAACAATTCAAGACCGTATACGCTCTAATCCAAGTTGATCGTTTGGGAACTTGTTCTAGGTTGGGCTTGCCAATCTGATTGTTTCAAATATGAAAGCCCATTGTATGGGTCCCATGACCTATTGGTCTCCGTGGACGTTAAAAAATCTATTCTATTCTATTCTACTTCTTACAATAGCTATATAAGACTTTTTTGAGCTACAACAATTTCGTATGTTATACATTGTAATCCTCGTCTTTTTTAACTCGTTTTCTTCTTGAAATAAGTGTAACCTTTTTTTTTTTTTTTTTTTTTTTTTTTTTCTTCCGAGCTATTGTAGATTCATGTAGTATCTTCTTTTCTGGATTGCTTCTTATTAAGGGGTGATTTATTAGGGCTGGATTTTATTTTTATTTTTTTTTCTGGTGGTGAAAAACTTTTTAGTATTGTTTTCTAATGACTGTGGACTAAGGTTTTGGCCTTTCCAATGCCAAATCTTTTTCAGATCTGTCGAGAAACTTAGTTTATAAGCCGAACATTTAAAGCTTCCAGAAACAATTATCATTTCCATCTAGATAGATTTGTAACTGAGGGGACTAATGCCTTTATAGAGATTGACTTCCGTTTCTTTTAGCTTCTTTCTTATCTCCAAAGCTAGACTGACATTCCTTGGATATCAATTTCTAGTTTGCTTGAGTTGGGAGTTAGACATATGGTAGATGACCCAAGCTCCCCCTTCTTTTTTTTGAGGGCAAGGTTTCTTGTATTCCATTTAAGAATATACATAGTGGAGTGGTACAGCTTCAAAGGTATACACATAGTCTTAAGCTTAAGAGCAATGAAAATCATGGTCCTTATAAAATGGATCCATGAACCAAATTAGGCAACTGAAGGTAATAAATAGGTTAACAAATTTCCAGTACTCAATTTGAAAATAAAAAGAGTTATATAGTAAGACAAGGTTCCAGTTCCATTCCAGATTCTTCATTATGCTTCAACCAGGTCTTGCATAGTCAAATCAGCAATAGTTCTATGCCCCAGAATATTTATAGTTCTAATTCATCCACAGAAAAATTAGTGAAGTCGAAGAGGAGTAAGACGTGTGCCTCCCTCTTTTGCCGCCTGAAGTGGTAAAGCTTCATGAAGAAAGGTCTAAGGCTATTATATCTCCATGCTTCATGCCTTTTGAGCAATTTCTCGATAGCCATTGCGTGCTCCATTTCCTGTTTGAGTTGGATAAACATATCAGCCAATTCCTTCTTTGAAAGGGCAGTATCTTCCTCGTCTGAGTTGGCAGCATCCACCATCCATCGTGTTGAACCTCCATGCATGCTAAGTCTCATCTGCTCCTCTGTGCAGTACATCATCAGGTATAGCTAGATTTAGATAAAAACACATATAAATCCTGATAACTCCCTAATCTGTTCCAAGCCTGATTAGGCTTTTTGCCCTTAAGAAATCTGTGAGCAATAACTGAGATCTAGATTTCCTCAAGGAAGGTTTTTTTAACCAGATTAAGCAAGGATTTTTCTTCTCCATTACAATCATGTTCCTATGTTGCCATATTACCTAGCAAGTTAGAGCTCTGGTTGTATTCAATATCTTACTTTCAGCATTCAGAAAACTAAGAAGGTTTATTTTATCAGAGGTGCCCTGGATAATCTAGAAGGCCCAACTTCAGAATTCAATAATCCGTGGATAGGTGAAGATATGGTTGGAAGTTTCCACATTTCCACGTTGAGTGTATTGGCTGACTATACTGCTATCATATTTGGACCTGCTTATGTTGGTGGCTAAACTTTGATGGACTACCAACCATCTAAAGTCTTGATTTTTTGGCAGTGTACACAGGCCAACTTTTGGCACGAACTGTGGCTAATCTCCTTCCTCACACCTCCATAGTCTTGCTGCTCTTGAGGGTTTATTAGCACACATGACTTTATTTACATCTTTAACTGAATAGCTTTCTTTTTTGTTTATATGCCACTGATTAGAATTCAAGCTCAAATCATCATATGACCCTACCTTTGACATCACCATCTGATTGATCTTCCTGTCTATATCTGAACCTTGGGTCAAGTTTTTGATTTCATTCCAAGACATTCATCTGTTATTGATTCTGAGGTCATCAATCTTTTGGATTCCTGCATTAACCCATTGCATGTACTTTTGAGGATGTTAGAGAGCCAAGCAACCTATTCCCTCATGTGCCACAGATTTGGATGCCAGAAGAAATTAATGCCTTTGCATCTTGCATCCATCATGAGAGGTCTAAAGCATATAGATGCTTCATTTCAGGCTTGTGGCACCCGTCTACTCATATTAGATATACTTACAGAAGGAGAGACTTGGAAAAAAGCGGAATCTAGAAGGTTGTGCTTTATGGTATGACTGGCAATTAAAAATGATTCTTGCACCCAATATCTCACCAGTTTAAGTGCAGGTGATGGCTTAAAAGCATAAGTTGATCTCCATATTATCTTAGATGCCAGTGCTTGTATTGAATGAATATATCCTTGCATCCTAATCCCCCCTTCAATTTTGGACTTGATCAGATATGTCTATGAAACCTTATGTGACCCCTGCCAAATGAACCTTCTAATAGCACTCTTAATTTGCTTATATGAGGCTTTATCTCCTACTATAGATGAGGGGAAATAAACATGTGTGCTTTCAATAATAGCATTGGCTATTTCTACTCTCCCAGCCAAGATAAAGATAAAGATAAAGATAAAGATAAAGATAAAGATAAAGATAAAGATAAAGATAAAGATAAAGATAAAGATAAAGATAAAGAATACATATGATTCTTGAGACAATTGGTTCCCATAAACCATATAGAGAGCTTTTAAGGGCTAAAGGAATCCCCAGGATAGTTGTGGTTGACCTTCTGTCAAGATGGCTAGTTTGAAAATCTTGTATAAATAGTTATGGAATTGACATAGAAGAAAATGCTATTATCCTATACAATGACTCTATTTGGAGATTAAAGTTTTGTGCATTTTCTTGTAAGCAGTCTTTTGTACATGTTTTCTATCCAAGGTTATAGCTGAAGTAGGATTTGGAGGATTTGAAAGATTCTCATATTTCTCAAGGGCAAAACTAAGTGCTTTTCAGAACACAGAGATTTGGTCAAGGATTAAGTAAATAGAGAATGATCTTAAACATTTGGTTAAGATAGATTGAGAAATAACTTGAGTTATGTTGGATGTATAATAGGATATAGATTTTGTCCATATTGAAAATGCTGATTGGAATAGCCATATCCTTGATGGTAGAGAGCAACCGTAGCAAATATAGCAGTGGAACCTAAAAGTATAAGGACATACTTGAGCTGCAATGGAAGTAAATGTTACAGCAAGGTGAAGTGCCACAATTGAAATTATATAATTTGATAGGAAGGTACTACAACAATATGCTCAAGAAGTTGGGGTTACTGCCCATATACTTGTGCTCTCTTATCGAGTCATTTGAGGGATGTATTGAAAGGATGTTAACTTCATCATAATCTATCAAGGAAAGTAAGCATTTGTTGGGGATTGCATCATGGGATTCTTGCTAGTGATGGAAAAAAACTTGATGGTTTGAATAGTTTAGATTGGTTCGACGTATTCTAGCTCGGGTTAGTAAAGAAGCTAATTGGATTATGCGTGAGAGCATGCCAATAATTTTTTAGCGTAAGAATAGAGGTTTTGTTTGATATATAAGATAAAGACTTTTATAGCTTGACTAATAAAATGCTAAGTTATGTAATTAATTTATTAGTAAGAAAAACAAGCTACATATTGAATTGCATATAAGTATTTTATAAAATGCACTCCTTATGGAGGGAGTGACTTTGGGGAAGCATGTCAGTAGAAGTATGTTGTAGTTGCTAGGTGATATGACATCCTAGAATAAGTTTTTTCTACGGGGAGGAAAATGCTAGACCTTTTATGTGTTCTTGTATAATATATCTAGACATGCTAAATGCTTGGATACCATGGTGATGTCAAGGTTGCATAATGTTAGCATGTACTTGTTGAATATTTGACATCATGTGGTAGAACATGAATGTGATTTGTCTATGATATCATTGCAAATGTTGGCATTGTTCTATGTTGTTTCTGGTAAATGCATAGAAAATGCATGTGAACTATGACTCTTGATTCTTGGGTCATATGATGAAAAACATGGTTTAAACTCTGACATGTGCGTTGTCACCTCAGCGAGGGTGCTTCGTCGTGCTACATGGCTTGGAAGTAGTCCCCTAGTGCTGGACACTGGCTAGGAGGGTGTGTACACATGAGGCTTACCCTACCCGTATTTGTTGCAGGGCCTGATCAGCCTAGGTGGCCTTCATAAAACTGGAGTAGGCACTGCATGTCTATGGATATCTCATGGTTATTTCATGTTTCTTCATGGTCTCGTCATTATCTCTTGGTTATTGTAAGGTTATGACATGTGCATTTATACCTTCTTTGGATGGCTTGATGATGTTTTGATTCTTATTATCATTGTTCATGTTATGTGCTAATATTGCATTGCTGGCTTCTAGCATAGAGTGGATCTTAGGTGTGGCGTCTAAGTTTGAGAATTATTCTTGTGATTGGTACATTGTACATGTTTCTTGTTGATGATGCCATCATTTTCTAAATGCCTCAAACCCCCACTTAGTCTTTAAGATTAACCCCACGTGTTCATGGTGTAAGCAGTTTCAGAGATAGGAGAATGTAGCAGGCCAATTGAAGGGCACAACTACATGCAGTCTTTACTTATGAGGACTCTATATGCCTTTAGAAAGGCCTTAACATTTCTGGAGCTTATGGATATTAAACTGCATATCATTATCTTGTATATATCACAAGAGTGCTATACAATTATGTTTCAAATATGTATACACTTCTAACTGTGGATATGAAGACAAAGATTCAATTCTTTACCAAGATTTCTTCAGTAGAATTGCATTATTCAACTCATGGATAACAATTTGTCATTGACTCATGCAACGTTAGATGGGATTTCAGGTTACTTGGAGGGTTAACCCGGTAAGCCCGTTACATGCAAGGAGGCTCCAACATACGATCTGGGTCGTAGGATCGCAAGATCCGACGACTGTGATAGTCTAGGATGCACCTCGTTTAGAATATGTAGCACAATAACAGGGGGGGTCCAGGTGAATTTGATATGGATGTAAAAATAACAATTCCTGAAACCATAGACTATATCCCAAAAACAATTGAGTGGGTTGTTATAAAAAAAAACAAACATTTAAAATAAAAAAATAATCACGTTAGCTCATTGATTATGTTGTTTTTTTTATAACAACCCACTCAATTATTTTTGGAATATAGTCTATGGTTTCAAGAATTATTATTTTGACATCCATATCAAATTCCCCTGGAACTCCCTGTTATTGTACTACATATTCTAAATGAGATGCACCTTGGTCTACCATAATCGTCGGATCCGTCGTTCCTATGACCCAAACCATACGTTGGAGCCTCTGGGCATCTCTCTTTTCGCTTATGGTCATTTATGATTGGGGGCGCCTAAGATTTGAAATATAAAATACACATTTGCCTATGGTTTTGATGGAATATCGAGCGTCTATACGGCTTCACCTAAGATTTTAGAATATGAAATATAGGGACTCGAACCTCTACCAAAATAACTAAAAGTCCTAATAAGACTACTTTGACCAATATAACTAGTGAGCTGATGTGATTTTTTTTTATCTTAAATCTATCTTTTTGGGTTGCCCCTAGGGGGGCAAACCCTCGTTTATGTGGGTTTGTGGGATATACTGAGTATATGCTGGAATATACTCAGTATATGTTGATGACTGCTAAAAACCCTTTGTTCCCTGTAAATGCACGGTCAGTTGCGTTGTGGATCAAGGATGTTCTGGACCGGGTAACTGGCAACTCCAATCTGATGAATAAGAACACAGCATCAAAGCTTTCAAGCTTTTGGCGGGCATCAATATGCGCATAAAATCGAACTAGCAGTGGCAAAGCAAGCACATAGGTCAAACAGTTTGATAGCTCGTTCTTATATATCCCTGTTATGTTTTATTCTGCTACCTACTATGTGTTTGCTCCTTCCAAATATCCGGGATGCCTCCATCGGTTCGGGCATACAAGATCTTTAGAGCAAGCAAAAAAATCGTGAGTGCTTCCTGACCGTTTTGCCAAAACTTCTCTTAATTTGATGGATTTCTCCTTGCCTGGGCAGCTTTGTTTACGGTAGAAGGTTAAATTTAGATTTGTGAATTCCTCTGTGTGATCGGTTCTCTTCAGTGTCGTATATATTTTATGATGTTGCATTGCTCTTTTCTCTCATGCAAAACCAGCAGCCATAGCCAAGGATTCTTCAGGCTATTCAATCTGTTGCTTTGGCAAATAAGAAATAGCTGGCATCTCTACTCTAAGGCCATTACGGCTGTGCATTCAAGGTTATTGTCTTCTTATCAGACCGTCGGAGCATGTGTGGCTTGCATTTCTTGAAGGAATAAAACCTGTTAATGTATTCGTTGTGTACTCTGTGATTTTTTCAATACATATAGGGTTCTATTTGACATTTTGCTTCTGATTCTGATTTGAGAAACAGGGTTAAGTAGCAATTGTTGATGCTTGATGCTTAGCCCCTGCTACGCATTTTCCAAAAGCAATGCAGTAATCCAGACTCCTAGCGACAGCTTGAGCCCCTCATGTTCCCATACACCGATAAATTCCGAGACTGTTGGATAGGATCTGGCGGTGCATTATGGTTCCGTTATGGTTCCAGACAAGTAAAGAATGGATGAGAATGGATGTGAGCTTAAGCCTTCTGCCACAGTTTTGGCCTCAAACTTGATGCTGCATTAAAGTTAAAGGGTAAAATCTGTGCATAAAAATACATCTATCTATTACTGATATTGATAGACTGGTAGTCAATCTTGTTGCCTGTCATTTTTAGACTATGAAATGAAGGGGAAATCTTCACTTTGAGTTCTTCAAAGGAAACTAACAACTGGTTTACCTGCAGCATTAGAAGGATGTGTATAAATCTCAAAGAGAAGCTCCATTCTCAGCACAAGGGGCTTTGTTGGAGAGCTCAATGAGAGTTCCAAAAATGATGCTAGGTGCATGTTTCTGAATTTTCTAAGGTAAGCATGTCAAATAAATGGAAATACATTTGCTGTCTCAATTTGAGAGATAATTAGAAACATGGCCAGAACCTTCTTAAACAACCTCCGTTTTTCGTGCAAGAGCATGCGTTGGAAAGATGAGAAGAAGACCTTCAAATGAGCCTAGGCGATATTTCCCAGTTAGTGCGCAAATGCTTCGAAATAAAGAATACGTGTATGTTATTGTTGTAATAAATAGTAAGTTCAACCAGGTTGTTGCTTTTTCATTATTCTTAATATATAATGATAGGATCTAATTCAATGCTTGTTGTGTGTGACAAGATTGATGAACCTAGATGTGATTGATGAACTTAAATGTGGTAATTAATAAAGTAGTCTAACTTACATGATAATGGCTCTTTCTCTTTCAAGATTCTGGAGCTTGCACATAAGAAGGCTCAGATTGCGCTAATATTTGTAAGAACCAGCTTTTATAGCAGCTCAACTAGTGTAATGCTTGGTGAGGAATACTGGCTTCAAGATTATCTAGAGACATGCTAAAAGCTCATCTGTAGTTTATTGGAAATGGACTTGATTACATGTTTACTGTAACCACATTTTTATGCTGCAAATAGGTGCAAAGGAGTTTTGGATGCCTATTGAGGTGCCGACGGTGAATAAGAACACAAACGGCTTTGTTGGGGCTTATGTAGAGTACACATGCTGTAAGACCAGAGCAAACTCTCATTTTGTATGACCCAGGTTGGTTAGAAATGGGATAATTGCCCCATGATAAAGGTCTTGTTATTGCATTTTTTCTACTCATGGCTATAACTTTTTGTTTCTTGCAAATGCATGGTTTGTCTATATGTGCATTGGATGCAGTTTATTCGTGGGATTGGAAAACCTATTTACAGAAGCCAGTACTTGTACACCCATCTGCCTATGAAGAAGCGCAGACTTATAGCTTTCATTCGCATGGTGCACATCGTCTCCGCATTGAGACAGGACGTTGGGCTCGGGAAGCACGGGAGGAAAGGCTTTGCCAGTGTTGCCACCAGGGCGCCATTGAAGATGAATGCCCTCCAGATCTGCGCAGCGTTTGCCCATATTTGAGCGTGGTATAATCGATTACTAGTGCCTGGCCAGCCGCTGCATGAATTATTGAATACGGCGTTAGTGGGCTTGTTGGGGTCATACCTCCAGATGATTATGGATGCAGGGACTTAGTTGTGTCCTCCGGAATAGTATTGAACTGTCCTATACAATTGTACAATGTACCAGCATACTTATTACTGCTAAGGTGTTCCCTCGAAAACCCTTCGGGGCGGGGGTTTTTTAATCCTGACAGTAATACGTTTGCTGCTCTCTTTTTGTTTGGGTCCCATAGGCCAATTGGTCTCTGTGGACGATAAAAAATCTATTCTATTCTATTCTATTCTATTCTTTAATAGCAAGTTAATGAAAGACATGCATATACAACAACATCGCATCCCATGTCTAATAAGATCATATTCGTAATTGTGTCATATCAAGTTGGAGTTCTGACACACAAGACATGTTATAGGTGAAAATGCAATACACCTGCATCTTACATACTTCTTCAACTGCATCTTTCACACATATGCATGTAAGCACATACAACATTCACATACACATCTTTGCCTCATGTTCCACACACTTGCTAATAGAAATTCACAAATTTGAATGGCCAAGTACCATCACCTTCGTTGCATGTGTCAACAAATATGACAAACTTTAGATTTTTCACTACATTCCATTCCACTTATCCATTGCATATCTACCCTTTCCACACATCATGACTAATGCACGGCATCGTCGGGCACGCGTCTCTAGTATATACTTACAACCATGCTATGCATGTCGCATCTGTTCTGTTATTACCCATAGAAATAAATCACAGCAATAGCTTGAGATCACTACAATAAGCACAACATAATCATCTTGAGATTAGCACGATTTAGGAATATCAAGTATGGATAAACTAGAAACGAGCAATCTATAATATTTAAGAGATTTTCATAACACTTAAATATAGGGCAAATATTAGTCACCTGAGATCATCAGGGCCATATGATAGGGCATTTCAAATGTAGCCAAGGAGCCCATTTTCCTATAACATGCAGTATCATTTACTTGTCAAATTTATTGCATAAACTTGCTAATATAAAATTGATATCACACCCAAGAGCATCAACAATTGGAAGTGCAACCACAGTAAACAACATAAAACGAGAATAACTTGTTCAAAATTTATATATACTTACAACCACGCTATGCATGTCGCACCTGTTTTATTATGGTTCTGCAAAAGGAATGGATTAAAATGGCCGTACATGCTATCATTTTCTATTCATTTCTAGTAACAAATGTTGATCTCCTTTTGCCTTTGTCTTGCAAAAAGAGATAGCTGAATAATGGCATACTTGGAGCTAAATCAAGTCATAAGAAAGCCATTTCCAAGATAAAAAGCCATATGCAATAAGTGCTTTTAGAGAGCAATGGAAAAACATGCCATGCATCATCAACAATACATCCACAAACAACTGGAAAATCAAATAGATCAAGCATCACAACTTGGAAAGAAATAGTTCAAATTAAGTGCTAGAGAAATGCCCATTGAAATCATTGCAGACTTTCATAGCTTGAGCAATTGATTGCAAGGGAAAAAGGAATCAGTCTATCGAAGGCTTGAAGATTTTTACCTTTTGCTTGTTTGAGGATGTGCTACATATTCTGAACGAAATGCACCCTGATCTACCACAATCGTCGGATCCGTCGATCCTATGGCCCAGACTGTAAGTTGGACCCTCTGGGCACCTCTCGTTTCGCTTATGGTCATTTATGTTTGGGGGCGCCGATGGGTTGAAATATGAAATACACATTCGCCTATTGTTTTGATGGAATATTGAGCATCTATATGGCTTCGCCTAAGATTACAGGGGCTCGAACCTCTACCAAAATAATTGAAAGTCCTAATAAGACTAGTTTGACCAATATAACCAGTGAGCTAATGTGATTATTTTTTATCTTAAATCTATGTTCTTTTTTCTAATAACAACTCATTCCATTTTTTTAGGATAGGGCATGGTTTCAAAAATTGTGATTTTTACATCCATATCAAATCCCCTTGGAACCCCTTGTTATTATGCTACATATTCTAAACGAGATGCACCTGGTCTACCACAATTGTCGGATCCGTCGATCCTACGGCCCAGACCATATGTTGGAGCCTCTAGGCACCTCTCGTTTCGTTTATTGTCATTTATGATTGGGGGCGCCTATGATTTGAGATATGAAATACATATTCGCCTATGGTTTTGATGGAATATCGAGCGTCTATGCGGCTTCGCCTAAGATTTTAGAACATGAAATACAAGGGATCGAACCTCTACCAAAATAACTGAAAGTCTTAATAAAACTACTTTGACCAGTATCATGAGTGAGCTAATGTGATTTTTTTTAATCTTAAATTTATATATTTTTTTATAGCAACTCATTCAATTATTTTAGGATAGGGTCTATGGTTTTAAGAATTGTGATTTTTACATCCATATCAAATCCCCTTGGAACTCCTGTTATTGTACTACATATTTCTAAACGAGATGCACCCTGGTCTACCACAATCGTCAGATCTGTCGTTCCTACGACCCAGACCATATGTTGGAGCCTCTGGGCACCTCTCGTTTCGCTTATGGTCATTTATGATTGGGGCACCTATGATTTGAAATATGAAATACATATTCGCCTATTGTTTAGATGGAATATCGAGCGTCTATACGGCTTCGCCTAAGATTTTAGAACATGAAATACAAGGGATCGAACCTCTACCAAAATAACTGAAAGTCTTAATAAAACTACTTTGACCAGTATCACCAGTAAGCTAATGTGGTTTTTTTAATCTTAAATTTATATTTTTTTTTATAACAACTCATTCAATTGTTTTAGGATAGGGTCTATGGTTTCAGGAATTGTGATTTTTACATCTATATCAAATCCCATTGGAACCCCCTGTTATTGTCCTACATATTTCTAAACGAGATGCACCCTGGTCTACCACAATCGTCGGATCCGTCGATCCTACGACCCAGACCGTATGTTGGAGCCTCTGGGCACCTCTCGTTTCGCTTATAGTCCATTTATGATTGGGGGGCACCTATGATTTCAAATATGAAATACATATTCGTCTATGGTTTTGATGGAATATCGAGCATTTATATGGCTTCGCCTAAGATTTTAGAACATGAAATACAAGGGATCGAACCTCTATCAAAATAACTGAAAGTCCTAATAAGACTACTTTGACCAGTATCACCAGTGAGCTAATGTGATTTTTTTTAATCTTAAATCTCTATTTTTTTTTTTATAACAACTCATTCAGTTGTTTTAGGATAGGATCTATTACCAGACGTTTTGCCTACATCAACATACCACTCCCCACCATCGTCCATCTTCTCCTCTGGGCATTTAGGGTCTATTTATGCTCTAATAACAGAGCCATGTCACCTATTGTCAATATATAGGACACTGCCCCCTCCTCATTTTTTTTTCTTTAGAAAATTTGAACTCGGCAAAGCTTCATCCGATCCTCTTAGTCGCTTAGTAGTGGATGTAACAACTGCCCTGCTTGGTTGCGTCTTCCTCCCTACAAGCAGAATGGCAAAACACGCATAATGCAATTTTTAGTTAACTACATGCTTAATGCTGTTCAAAAGGCAGCAGGATAAGCTGGGTTTCGCTGATCTACATGCTCGTCTGGACACCCTGCCTATTAGCATTAGTGTCGTGACACATGACAATTGAGCAACACGACCGGAGCTATCTCCCGCCTTTGATCAGATGTTGAGGAGATTGCCACCACATTGAGGAAGGTTCAGGCAGCTACTGAAGAAAGCCAGTCGCAGCTCCTAACCATTCAGAGCAGGGTTGGCACCTAAGATGGCCTCATCGGTGGTGGATATTGCAATTACCTCCGGGCTAAAAAAAAATGAAGCACCGCTCTGTTGTTTGACATCTGGATGTATAGGAATTATTGGCAACCATCACCCAACAGGGTACTCCACACAAATGCTCATGAGGAACTGTAGCAGTGCATGTACAAATTGGCAAGGAAAAAACAATTCTAGCAGGAGTTGAGCTCCCCGCTTCAAGGGGGGATATCACTCCACATGCTATGGCAACCCCACATGTGCAAATGCCTGTGTGACATCAGCTTAGACAGGCAACTGCTGCAGCAGATATAGATTTCATCTTCCTTATGGAGACAGGGGAGCATGTAGCGCATAGGCAACCTGACCTGCTACGGTACTAGCATTACTCAGCCTTCAATAACTACACAAAAAGGCGAGGACCTGAGGAGGTTGCCTGCTATTATTGAACAGCCTTGGCACAGTCAATCTCCCTATACAAGATAGACAGACACAATTGGTACCTGTGGATGCGAGTGCAGAATTGCAGTGGCAACCCTCTCTTCATGGCGGCATGTTATTTCCCACACGCGAAAAGCAACTTCTATCACACCCATTTGAATGTGGATAGGTTGGATCCCTATACCGATCCTTATGTTGGGTAAGGTCGTACTCCTTAAAGATTTAATGCATGCATGGTGTGAAACAACCCATGAAATTTGACTAGGATGTATTATAGCTATGCCTTGCAGAAGTGGCTTGGCCACTGGCATCATATTACAACAGGACATGCCTATGGCAAGCAGTTTCTTTTGCTATGTAGTATCTTTGATTTAGTGATTTGCAATGGACTTGTACAGTGGCTCCTCCAGCAGGTACACTTGCAGGCAGGAGAACCAGGGGGGTGGATCTAGTGTTGTGGACTATGTGTTGGTAGCTCAGTTGGATATGCATATGGTCAATCAATTTTGCATGGGCACAGATAGTAGAGATGAAGAGGTCGACTTAAACCTTCAACTACTTTACATGCAGTTGGCTTGGTAGGCTGTTTGAATCCTCTGTGCTATAGCTCCTCGCATGCCTCATCTGCACTTGGTTTACAAACATGGAAAGGCATATGTCCAGATGCTTATAGATGACTTGATAGAAGTTTTGCAGCTCCCTATGCTAAACAATAAGCAAGCCAGTTAGTTGATTGACTACTTGGGTGCTCCCAAAATATGCTCTGGGAGAAAAGACCCGCGATGGATCTCGAGGACCACAAATTTCCCATGCAACTAGTAGTTTCAAATGAAACGTTGGCTCCCATAGGCCATCCAGCGTGGCCAAACAGTCCAACGCTTTTCTCAAGGATAAGAAAGCGAGATACATGGAGGGGCATAAAAGGAAAATGTTTTATCTCCTCGACCATCATCCCAGGACCTTCTGGCAAAGGATGGTCAGAAAGCCAATATAGTCTACGGGGAATATTTGTCGAGCAGTGAGTGCAATACATGCAGCAATTCTATGATCCTCAGGGCACTCGAGCAGCAATACCTCCACAGGTAGGCCTGTCGCTGGAAATCACAGAGGGCAATACCGTCTAGGGCTTACAGTGTCTTGTCAATGGGAAGGCAGCAGACTTGGAGGGTATGCAGACAGAGTTGCTCAAGTGGCCAGGGCCACCCATAACATAGATCTTAAGTGCCTTGTTCAACATGGCATTACAAGAAGGCTTTCCCATGCAGTGGGCCACTAGCAGGGTTATTCCCATCTACAAAGCAGGTGATCCAGACTACCCGGCCAATTACCGAGCATTCATAATCTGTTTGTTGTTTATAAAACTGCTGGCCAGCATTCTTTAGTAGTAGTTGATGAGATGGGCAGAATTAGCAGCTGTGCAAATCTTCATGCAGGTGAGATTCAGGCCCCAACAATCAACCATTGATCATATCTTTATACTGCAAACTTTGGCTGAAGACAGCAGGAGCTGTTGGCAAAACCTATTTTGTTGCTTTGTTGATTGTGCCAAGCTTTTGACGCTGTGCCTCAGAAAAAGTTGTGGAAAAGTTTATGGCAGTTGGGGGCCATGGTAGATTTGCATATGATATACAGACTATATGAGACATGCTCAGGCCGTCTGGAAACATTAGACCAACCATTTGAAGCCATATCGGCAATCCGCCAAAGATGTCCTCTCTCTTCAACACTGTTTGGGCTTCACTGATTAGTTGAAAAGATGGTTTGCTGACAAGAGGGACGATAGAGCTCAATGATTGCACCCGATCACTAGATAGCTCATATATGTTGATGATGTGGACTCCTAGCTTACACCCTGTAAGATATGTAGCACCATCTGGATGTCCTGGACACATTTTGCTAGGCTAACATGCGTGTGAATCTGGCAAAGACTAAGATATTGCGCATCTCATCTTCATGCCAGCCAAGGCCTCCCTCATTCACTTACCGAGGGCAATTATGGAGGTGACATCCACCTACAAGTATTTGGGAGTAGAGATTTCTTCTACTATGTACTGGGACACTTGCATCTGGTTACGAGTGACAGGAGGCTAGAAACTATATGCAATGCAGAACAATCATCACAATGTGAAGTTATGTTACTAGGCCCATCAGTCGCACTTATTTTAGGTCTTGGTGGAGCCCGTTCTTCTATATAATCCCTTGCTACTTGGAATGACTTGAAGCAAGCGCCAAAAGCCTTCCTAGCATAGGCACTGGGAATGGAATCCACAATCCCACATCAAATTTTGCTGCAGCAGACAGTCTCTTGCCTCTTCAGAGAGCAATCCTTGATCGCCACATTGTCTACTTTCAGAAGATAGTCAGTATGGGTGATGCTCATCTTCCCAACCTGGCTTCACTGTGGCAATGTGGCCACAGTGCCTCCAAGCCAGCTAGAAGGAAAAGAGGGCAATGGGCAAGTTGTGGTGCAGGTCGGTGTTCAAATTGGCTCCAGACAGGCTGGGTTTTTTGACTAAGAACTCCATTCATGGTTCTGAGCTGCAACGGTCGATGGCCCATTATCAGTCATTTATCTATTTTAAGGTATTCCATACCTTAGGCACTGCATTTGAACTAAATAATCCTTGTAACCATATAGATAGTCACCCAATATAAATAGTATACGGGGTAATTACTTGTTGAGCCTGAGCCCCTCCACCGAGCCGACATATAGCCGTAACAATCCTTCCTTTTCAGACATTGAATGTCTGCGTCCATCTCAAGAAAAAATTGCTCACCCTAATTCCTTTAGGATGGCCATTTCAATTCACTTAAGAATCGCCTCAGTTCAATTAGAGGTCTTTAGTCTCAGTTCCTTTAGAGACAATCACTCCAGTTTATTTAGGAACAACCTCAGTTCCTTTAGAGATCTTTCATCTAATTACTTTTAGAGATGGCTTCAAGTATTTAGAGGGCTTTCATCTCAGTTTCTTTAGGGACGACCTCAAGGAGGACTTGACATCTTTATAAACATTAATAAAGAATTCAGAATATACCAACATATATCAATCTTTAGATAATCCTTGTTGGTAAAACAATTGCAACTTTTATATTTATAATTGTCCCCAATAACCCCCAATAACACAAATACCAAAGTCTTCTAGTTTTGCCTATTTTTTTGCAAAGTTTGCTCATACTCATCCACAAGTATGTTGTATTTTTTAAGCTGGTCTTTAAAATACTATATTGCATTGAAAGGTGGTCATGAAATTTAAATTTAACTAGATATCTTCGATAAGAGGAATTCAATGTCTCCTTATGTTGGAATATAAGTATTTGTCCCAGTTCAAGCACCTCCTCATCACTCTTGATGTTCGAAGGATCTGCATGCTCCATTTTTTGCAAGATCTCAGGAGAAATTTCACTTCCCTTATAGGGTTTTAGTATTCCAACATTAAAAAATGGATGTAGGTTAGTCCATTTCCCATATAAGTGTAAACGATAGACATTCTCACCTATTTTGTTGTCAATACGAAAAGGATCACAATACCTATGAGCCAGTTTTATGCGCCTATTACCCATTTTCCCTAGGCATTTCTTAGGCAGGTGTATCCAAACCATTGACCTTTTGCATAATCGGCTTTCCTTCTTTTCTTCGCAAGTCGAGAAATCATTAACTCTTGGTTCTTTTGAATATGAGTTTTCACTTCTTGTAAAATGTCTACAAAGTCTATTGTTGCTTCATCCGAAGCTAGTACTTCTCCTCCTAACTCCATACTTGGAGATTCCAAAGAGTATCTGTACACCACCTCAAAAGAGAGTCCTCTGGGTAACTGAATGGACAGTGTTATTATAGGCAAACTTCAGAAGCTAAAGATACTCTTCCCATTGGCTTTGCCTTTCTTCAACATAGGCTCGAAGTATATCCTCAATGACACAGTTCATAACTTCAGTCTGACCATTTGACTGAGGGTGATAGGTTGTGGAAAACTTTAAAGTTGTGCCCAGATTCTTCATAAGCCCTGACCAAAATTGACTGCAAAACCATGGATCCCTATCTATTATGGTCGCGTTGGCCATTCCATGAATCCTGAATATTTCTTTCGAGAAAAGCTGGCTCGCTTGGGATGCTGTCATGCTTGATTTGCATGGAAGGAATTGAATCTGTTTAGACAACCTGTCTACAATTGTATGAGTGAACTTTGGTAATTCTTGAAGGAAACCAATGATAATGTGCTTCCATGGGTTTTCAAGAATTGGCAAAGGTAGCCAAGGTAGCTTGAATGCCTCTATGCCCATAATAGGAAGGTTCATGACATTCTTATATCATTCTTGGCCTGTATGCTTATGTAACACATATGCGATCTCAGTATAAAAGTAAGCCATTATGAATTTTGTACTCAACCAGAGGATCTCTGTCGTCCTTTTCTTATGTACATATGGGACAACAAAGGAGGGATCGTTTTTATACTTTGCTTTCATTGGCTCCAAATCAACAATTTCTGCTTTGGATATGGCCTGAATGTTTACCCTACTCAATGCATCGGCCACTTGATTTTCCTTCCCAGGTTTATACTCAAGTGCAATACTTCAAAGTCCTTTATTGTATCAATGAGCTTTGACATGCATTGATAATGTCCTGAGTGTTTATATGTTTCAAGCTCTGCTGTGTCAAAGCGTGCCACAAATTTGAAGTGTCTCCATCTCTTTAACGCATGAACCAAAGCAATCAATTCTTTTTCATAAATATTATATCCTTTCTCTGATGGCTTTAGCATGCGGCAAACATAGGCTAATGGATGTCCATCCTGTATAAGCACGGAGCCAATAGCATTTCCACTAGTCAGGACTTATCTTAATGGGTAAAAGCATGTTAAGGTGTACCACTTTTGGAACCTGCAAAAGTACATACACTAGGTACTTCAGAACTGGGTACTTTCTCATTTTTCTTTTCATTAAAACTAGTACAAAATTTCAAAATAAAAGTCAAGAACATGTTAATATTCAAAGTTATGATAAATATAATGCTATTGAAGACCAAAATATATATAAAAGTTCTAGAATGTACCTTTTATTGACATATTACATAGGTACCCAGTACCCAGTCCTGGGTACCTTTTTAGGTACTTTTTTGGTCACTAAATAATACTTTTTAAGGGACACCCTAACATGCTTTTAGCCTAATGCCATATTTGGATATACAAAGAACACACATAATGCTATAACTTATATTCATAAAATGCAGTATTTTTACAATTGACAAGAAGAAGAGAAAAGTTTTAATCTATTCTTGGAATCTTCTATAAGCTGGGTTGTCTTCCAAGAACTTCTTCATTTGGGCTGTGCCAACTGTTCATCCCAAGTTTCTAAGGATGTTGGTGGCCGTGCCACCTTGGAGTGCCATCATCAAGCCTTCGACCCTCCTATCTGATGTGTAGGCTGCAGTGACGGCCAACCTGCCCTGCCTCCTGTATGGGACCGCAAAATCGAAGATGCTTAAAGCTATTGTCCTCTTGATCAGGATGACATGGTCGATGTTTGGAGGCATCTGAGCGTGCCTATCAAATCCTGAGAGGGCAATCAGCATGAAGACTCCTTCTCCGTGTGGGCTAAATTGGCGGTGTATAACCGCTATCCTTCCGTCGGTGAGGAGTGGTAAGTAAAACCTGAGGGCTTTGTCGTGTCCTGCCTCCCCTGCCTCTTCTCCGGTTCTGATAGCGGCCCTGTGTCTTTCGAAGTATTCGTCCCCCGGTACTACTATCATCTCCCTGTAGTCGCCGAACATGGACCTGGAAGAGGTCAAGTTGATACCACCTCTTTCTTGTCCGACTGGTGCTACTGCAGAGGTGCTGGGCAGGAGTGCACTCGTTGTTTTTCCTCTGATGCCCATCCGCTCTTGGAGCGCTATGAATTCCTCCTCTGAGGGTAGCTCCTGCTGTGCCATCATCTGTCTGATGCTGTAGGCTTCGATATTTGTTGATGATTGGCCAGTGTAAGTGCAGGCCTCTCTAATGCTGATAGAGAAGTCCTGAGTCTCCCGATTGATGAAGTCATCAAGGTCGGGCTGCTGGCGTAGAAGGTATAGGAGCTCGTCTATCCTGTAACCCCTGTCTCTACACTCGGGGAGGTTCTAGATATCATGAAGTGTCAGGTATGCTTCTCCCTGAATGATAACCGGGGTTAGACTGGTGATGTCTAACCCAAGTGGTGGAGCTGTTCTTGTTGCTCTCAACCCTTCTTCGAAGCTCGAATGTCTTCTTCTGCTTGCTGCCTTTCCTGTATGGGGTCGACGTCGATGATGTCTTCCATGTCATACCCATGTCCTTTTTCTGCCTCTTCCTCCTGCTAAGCCTCTTCGTACTCCAGGAGCATCTGCTCCTCTTCACCTGCTTCCATGGTCATGAGTTCAAGCTCTAGAGGTTGAACAGAGGGTTCCCCTATCTGGGTTTGGGCTCTTTAGGACAAAAATATGGCTACAGCCATATTTATGGATATAGTCATGTAGTTGGGCATGCGGGCCGCCTTATTTTCTAGGTACTTGTCTATTTTTGGGATGTCATGCAGAGCTGCACGAAGAGCCATGCTAGGTGCAAAATATCCTATGCAGGGGGGAAGTTCTACCAGAGAGGGTCCTATCTTGGCATGGAACTCGGTCATGATCTCTAGATAGAAGGGAGTAGCATTTATGGTGGCATCCACATCGATCTCCTTTTGAAAGACAACGAAGATCGAGTTGATGTCAGCTTCAGCCACATGAGCAGTGACGTTGTACCATCGCCTGAATGCAGAAGTTGCCATGATGCTGATGCTGCTGGGGTTACCAAACAGATCTGGAAGCGCCTCTGGGAGATGAAAAATCGCCTTGAAGTGATGAGTGATAGAGTAGGGTGCCGATGAGGGTTGTGGTCCTATTTATAGGCAAAACCCTAATTTGAGGAATTTTTAGGATTGGGGATATCTATCTTCCAGGTCCTGTTATGCAATTGATAGGTAATCTAGGTGAAAGAGTTCATCCTAATGGTCTTATTGCAACAAATTACATAAAGGTAGATGGGATGAGTTTGGGTCATTTTGGTCTGACCACTCACATAGTGCGCGAGACCCATTCTCAAAAGTTTTGGAAATGCTCCTGGCGCACTCTATGAGGGGTGGGCTTCTGTTTGGATCCTAGATGACTCAGAATTTACAATCTAAGAATAGAATCCTATTTATCTCGTCGAGTTAAGGCGGTCTGTACCCTTACTTTCTACATTTGGGCAAGTCTGGACATAGATCAGTGGCCAAACACTCACACAGTGTGCGAGAGCCATTCTCAAAAGTTTTGGAAATGCTCTTGGCACACTCGATGAAGGGTGGGGTCAAAAACATTGACTTTTTGTCCAAATTAGCTAATTCCAAATGCATATATCATTATTACAACTTTATTACTTACACTTTTGCACTTCAAACTTGATCAAAACATATTTTCATATTTACAAAAGTTTTGTAATTACATCATGTTAGCAATCTTCCTTCCTTATAAACCTAGCTAACTTCATGTTCCTAGGCATACAAGTGACTCTCTTTGCATGGAGAGCACATGCTAGTGAGTCTTCGAAATGTTGAACTAGCTTTTGCTCTGCTGCATCCTGTAATGCCGCTCTTTTCCATTTTCTTTAACTTACGTGCCAGCTCCTCTGGCAGTGGTTCGTCCTCCTCATCCTCGTCCCCTCCTCCATTGCCCTGATTTTTGGGATTTTCCTGCTCTTCAGGGTTTTGGGGATGTTCTTGCTCGCCTTGCTGCTGCTGATCCTCCTCCTTAGCATCGGGATTTATGTCAGGGTTCTCTTCTTGCCTGGCTCGGTCCTGAGCCTCTCTAGCCTTCTGTTGGGCTGCAAGAACCTGGGCGCTGATGTAATCGTCTGGCACAACCATTCGAGCAGTTTGTTTGGTGCGGGCCATGTTTTGAAATATGCTAATCGCCTTCCGAGCACCTAGAAATCGCCTTCTTGGACGGAGAGCAACTAGCTAGAGAAGGAAGGTGAAAATGAAGAACCCTAAAGGTCTAGTTATAGATCTGGGGATTTTAGGGTTTGGACCTGCAACTTCATGTTATACCATTTGGTAAAGCATTAACGTTTGTTGGATTAATACATTGGGTTCGTTCAGGCAAAAAGTACCTACCACTCACACAGTGCGCGAGAAGCATTTTCAAAAGTTTTGGAAATGCCCAGGGCGCACTTTGTGAGGGGTCACACCTTTTTTACTCAAACTTTCATTTTATAAGCAGTTTCTTAGTGTTAGAACATACATTTCCAGCTCAAATTCAAGGTTTAAGCTACTCTGAACTATCAGATTGCTCTAATTATGCATCTAGCTAGGTCAACATGGGTCAACCACTCACACAGTGTGCAAGAAGCATTCTCAAAAGTTTTGGAAATGCCGAGGGCGCACTTTTTGAGGGGTCACTTCCTAATGGCCATAATTTTTCAGGGTTTTCCTATAATTCTTCCTAACTTAGCATTACTCTACTTTACTGCTCTAAGGATTGGAAATTTTTTTTTCCAAATTTTCGAGGTTCATGCTTGGGTTGCTATTCCCAAGACTGGAAGTCTACTGTTAGTTCTAATAGGGAATGGCCAGTGCCCGATCTTGGTCTACCAAGATTATGCTCTGATACCACTGCGACGTCCCCTACTTCTTCTACGATGCTCCCATCGTATCAGAAGGCGGAGTTCATCCCCCTGGCAGCCAAACTGACAGGGGCCATCCACGTGACACCAATCCTTGACAATGGATCGATGAGGAAGAATCGATGGGTCATTTGCCGCGTCTTCCCTCGGGATCATCCTAGCTGTGGAAGTGTGAGTAAACATAAGCACATGACATCAATATAGCAACGAAGTCACCTCGAAGGGTGACTACACCATAACATACATGTAATAGCACATCAATAACATCATCATCACATGGGGGATCCTACCCAATGGCTCGGACTATAAGGTATGGACTGAAGGCTTGGGCCTCCAGAAGTCATTGCAGACCGAATTCATAAGAATGGATTGGGCTGGCATAGAAACATGGCTGTTGGGTAGTCCACTCCATCCGCCCCTCCCCTGCACACTTTGCAGAGTAGGTTGAAGACTCTTGGGACTGGACTGTAGCCTGCCGGGTGCGTAGCCAAAGGGGCTACTGCCGGGTTGCATCTCCCTAGTCTCGATGATGCAGGAGGAGAGTCTCCTCCCCTCCAGAGGCATGTATGCCCATCACAGGCAGCAATGAGACAATTGAGCACTACTTTTTCTTATGTCACCATGTTTGACTTGCTTGGCAGTGGCTTTTGAGCCTTTTCCATTGTGATTTGAATAGTTAGCAGGTCCTATTATCAGTGTATCCTAGTTCTTGGGACAAGTTGGCAAAGAGGGCTTTCCACTTAGCATCCGTTTGGATCATCTGGTCCATCTGGAAGAGACGAAATCTCCTCATCTTCAAGAGACAGGTCTTTTTAGATACCCAAGTGCTTAGCGATGCTCGTAGTCGTATTGTAAAGGCGTACAAGTATTCTTCCTTAAAGGACGACGTCAAAAGTATCATTTGGTAGCGATATCTTCAGATTCAGACTTATTTATAGCCAATTGTGCTCTTGGCGATTTGTATTCTCTGCTTTTCTATGTTATGTATGTGGTGGGTAGTGTTGCTCTAGTAGACATCTTCTCCACTATATTTTGAGTCCCCCCCCATGTACTCTTCATATTCTTTTGAGTAATAAAGGTCCACGTTCAAAAAAAAAAAAAAAAGAGGGGGAGGGAAGGTATCTAAAAGAAGAACAAAGGACAATACCTCAACAATCACTTATAAGAACACATATTATATTGAAACTAGTAAGGATAAAAATGGCAAACCTAAAAAAAGAATTGAGCATCAATATTTGCAGACTTCACCTAATGCTTTAATGGAAACCTTCAGATCCAATGCTAAGGAGTTTGTGACATATAATTTCAGGTATAAATGATAGCAAGCCATCTTTAGACAACTACTAAACAGGTTTGCTGATGATACCATTGTATCAGTGATTGACTTTGCAGAGAATTACTCTTTCAAGGAGCAGAATGAAGTTCAGTCCAAGCATTGGCCTAATGAGCAGATCATTATTCTTGTGCACCTCAGATATAGATAAAGATAAAGATAAAGTTTTTAACGTCCACTGGAAGCTCTCCGAGCTTATGGGACGAACAGTACAAAGGGCGTAAGCCCAAACTAGAACTCAAACTCCAACCCAAAAGAAAAGTATGGGCATAAGCCCAGACAGAAGAAGACATGGGGGCTAAACCCCTCACAGAACATAGCAACTAAAACAAAACCAACTATAACAAAACCAAGATGTGGGTAGGCAATTAAGAGTACCCCAACCAGGGGTTGGAAGGCCACTGATCAAAAATAAGTGCTGAGCCTCCACGATAAACTGCCCATTTTCGCTGGAGCCTCGCCTCTCGAACCTTGCATAGCTCGTCACGCCCGCCGAAGTTAATCGAATCGGAGAGGTCCTCTTGCACCGAAAAAGAGAGTGCCTTTCAAGTGGCTCCCATGCTGTAAGACATACAACCTATCCCGATAATTTGAAAAATGTACCGTGAAGATGGCGTGGCTGTCGGGCGGTGGGCACCACTCTTTGGGGCGATAAAAGTTCCCCGGCTCGAATATGCATGATGTCTGTAAAGAAGTGTGCAGCTACCTCGGTATCTGAACCAAACGGCGTCTCCTGGACCCCAACGAGGCGTAGGTTCAAATGCCGATCTTGCCCGGGCGGTTCCGAACCCGAACTACATGCACCATCTGAAGCCTGTGTGCTATCTGAAGCTGCTGGACTACCTGCACCATCTAAAGCATGTGTGCTATTTGAAGCTGCCACTACTGGCTCCTGCATATGCTCTTTGGCCACCTCTTGCATTGGGATATCCTCAACTATGGCCTCTTTGGCTGCCTCTTGCATTGGGATATCCTCAACTATGGCCTCAGTTTGTACCATGGCATCTGCTCGCGGTGTGTGTACGGGCATGTGTGATGTTGTGGGTGAACCACTAAGGCGGACATACTCCTCCATCAAATCCTTCATGATTGCTAGAACTTGTATCCAACTATCTCTGGGCATTTCTACATATGTTTCTGTATCTATGATGGCGGGCCAAATCTGTTGGAGCCTGGAATGAAATGTAAGCAGGGCAGATTGAGGCATGCCTGAAGTCCCTGGAGTTGTATCTGCTGGAAGAGAGGTCTCTGGGATCTGCAGGAGAGGTCCTGACAGGCACTTGGCTTGGCTCGACTGCTGGGGGTGGCGGACAGGCCTCAGCCGCGCCTGGCTTTCTTGCTATAGCCTTGGCTTTCCGAGTCATCTGGAATCTTGATTGGGATAGACAAATTCGTAGAGCTGGGCTAGAAGAGATGAAAGCAGAGCAAGAGAGGGACAAAGCCCAACCTACTGTGCAAGGATAAAAACAGAAGCAAAACAAAGCAAATAAATAGAGCAAAACAACCTACTGGATACGGACAGAACTGGTTGGTATGACGGGAGCAACTCCGAAGGGAATCTGCCTGACGGATGCTGGGTATAAATAGAGCTGATGACCAGACTGGGGGAAAGCAACAGAAAAATTGAACTGTGCACTACTCAATCTCGATTGAACTGTGGAGGCATAGTAGGCAATCAAATACTGGGAGACAATCCAAAACTACAGAAGTTGTTAAATCAAGAGCTTGCCCACCCAGTATTTGTGAGAAAGGTCACAGCTGAAGGGGTTTTCTACCGTAAGAACATACCTGGGCAGGAAAACAAGGGGTTGGGGTGGAATGGCACTGAATTCCGATGCTGTGACCTGGGTGCTGTTGTGCCCAGAAACAAAAAGTGGTTGCTGTAGATGCCCAAAACCAGCCGAAGTGCCCTGGAACCCAAACCAACCCAAGTGCCCTGGAAACAAATCCGATTTGATGTTGCTGTGTGGAAGGGAAGCCGTCCTGCTGATTCGATCCAGAAATCCAACCTGTTGGATTCGATGCAAGAGCTACGTGTAGGCAGGATTGATGTTTTTGCCGGATTGGAGATTTGGTGTTAGCTTGTGCTGTTATAGAAGGGATCATGAGACATAAGAAATCATCAAGAAAGAACATTCTTATATATCTGATGACAGAAAACATGATTCTTTGTTTGTCCAGCATTGTTTTTTCTTACACAATCAGTGGATGCAAGAGAAGGGATTTACTTTTGAAGAAGCATTATGTCTTTTCGAATGGTGCAGCCTCACAATTCAAAGATAAAAATCATTTTACTCTGATGCTAAATTCAAGTCTTTAACAGGTTCAGACATGATGTGGAACTTTTGGTGCTCTGGCTATGGAAAGGGAGAACATGATGATGCAGGAGCAGTAATAAAGAGGGCTTTGAGAGTAGCATAGTTGAAGGGCATGAACAACCTAAATACAGATAATGCCTTACCATTTAGTATAGTATGCCCAAGTGATTAGTATACAATCCCAAAACTATTCCAAGACGCAATTTTCAGAAATAGAGAAAACGAGCATATCTTATGAAATGTAGACTTAAAAGGAGATCGTTTGTCTGCGGCCAAAAATATAGGACAGCATGCAGTATGAGAAACACTCTTCTCTTTAAAAAAAGCTACAATGTGTATTAAGAGTGTATCAACACACAATTAGGCAACTTGAATACTAATAAAAAACTGCTTCCAAGCCTGTTATACCTTATTCAGAGGCATCCAACCTTTATAGTAGACTTACACACAAATCTGGATAGTAGATGCAATACAATTGAAAAGTGGCTAGAATGCTCAAGTTTTAGCACCTATAACAGCAGTATATTTCCAGATTAAGATACTCAGCAGTCAAGAGTTTCAAAATGATCATAGGCTATAGATATCAGCCAGAATAAGATGTAATAGATCACCAACACTATTTCAAACAAAACAGAGTACCTTTGCTTTAGGAATACTAGTAAAAGGGGCACACATCCCGTGTAAGTGTTTTCAGTTCCCATATTTAACTCATATATATATCCCTTCTTTCTTTAGCTTTCATTAAGCAAAACCATCTTTATCATTAGATCACGTCCCTGTTGCAATCCACATCCCAAAAGCTCCTAATATAAACTGGACAAAAGTAGAACATTAAGAAGAGAAGCCCGTACCTGCAGCCAATCAATACAAAATTAGCCATAGACTGGGTAAATTTGCAAGGGCCAAAAGGTACCTTAGGCTTCTCAGCTATTAACCGTTTGCCTAATGTAATCCTTTTGCCCAAGAATAAGAAAAGAGCACAAAAAAGATGCAATGACAAAAAAGGAATAAAAATTACGATTTTCTAGGCCATGTATGGCTGTAACAGCATGATTATCAAAGAATAATCTTTATAACAGTTTAGTTGGGAGAATTCAGGGCTTACTAAGCTCCACATTGCTTAGGAAGACATTTGTTAACATTTAAGGTAAGTAGATCATTCCTGTAACACGACTTTATAGTAATAAATACCTGGTTATCCTCTGTGTCTGAGTCCTGCTCAGCCATATACTGGGTTTCAGGAACAAAATGTGAAGCATCTCCATAGCTCTGTCTATGGGAGTTATGGAATCTTCTGTTTTGAGGCTGGCCACCATAATTATGCTTGCCACTTTTACCATAGTTGTCCATAGTTTTATTCAGATCTAGGTCTTCCATGCAAAAAGCTATTTTCCTGTTAAGAACCTGATCATTTAGGCGCTGTTTAGCCGCTTCAAAAATGGGGAGGTCATCTTCTAGAATAAGGTCCCACTGATCCATAGCTAGAAAAGCCCGAGAAAACTAAGTTCATGTATCAGCTGGTGTTAAGACGAATCTGTCAGATCTTATTGAGCAGAGTCCAGCCATATCCATTCTAGGTCGGGAATCCCGCTCCGCCCCTGCTCACAACTCTTAATGGGATATTTGGCATTTAAGTTACACAGAAATTAATGGGATATATTATAACCCTGGGCTTAAATCTCATATAGCCAAGGTATGAGACAATTGTCTAAGCTCCCCCTATTTTATTGGATGCTAGTATATGTACTAACCTCTCATTATAGTTTTTTTATATATAGATTAAGATCATTAGAGACCACTTATTTATCACACAGGACTAAGTGGTCAACTAGGTATAGTGGTGACTAACAATTATCGACACTAATTATGTGAGAACAATGCTTAATATTCTTATAAATATATCATTCCTAATTTCAGTCCAGCAACTACATGCTTCACACAACAAAAATAAAAAACTTCTGGTACTCACTTGGCCTCCTCTCGCATTCCATTCATTCCCTCTCATTCTAGACTGGTTACGGATAGGGGGACTCGAACCCCCACTCCTTGGAAAAGTTGTACTTTTCAAAGGGACAAATTTGAAGCAGATGGTCTCTTGCAAAAGGGCCTCACATAATTAATAGGCTCCTAAGAGGGAATTTCTTTACCAATTTAGCATGTTATGTACCATATCTAAAACTAGTTCTTCTCATTTGATAAAGTTGCGTTCTTTTGCAAAAGCATATAATCACAACTGCATCATATTCTCTATCCATAGATGTCCATAATTTTCTATTGGCAAAGCATGGCTATTGGCAGTTTGCCATCAATGTCTCTTTAATGGTGGCCTAACTACCTCTATAAATATCTTTACAATGGTCCCCTGACTATCTATTCCGACAAATTTGAAGCAGATGGTCTCTTGCAAAAGGGCCTCACATAATTAATAGGCTCCTAAGAGGGAATTTCTTTACCAATTTAGCATGTTATGTACCATATCTAAAACTAGTTCTTCTCATTTGATAAAGTTGCGTTCTTTTGCAAAAGCATATAATCACAACTGCATCATATTCTCTATCCATAGATGTCCATAATTTTCTATTGGCAAAGCATGGCTATTGGCAGTTTGCCATCAATGTCTCTTTAATGGTGGCCTAACTACCTCTATAAATATCTTTATAATGGTCCCCTGACTATCTATTCCCTTAACTATAATTTCATCAAGTTGAGTGTTGATTTGTATTCACAAGTTACCCTGCAACCGCCAATTCCTTCCATGGATCCCGTAGACCACAAGTTACATCTAACACTTACAATTATCAGAGACAAGGTTGTGACAGCTTCTTCTCTGACATCCAACTTCATCAAGCCATTACTCTCATAAACCATAGAGTTGCATTTAACCATCATTACCTAGTATAAAATGTGCATAGGGTAGGGGTGATATAGGTCTAAATAAGTAAGGTACCATAATACAAAGCTTCCTTTTTCTATTTTAATTTTCGTGCTTTTTATTTGAAAGGCAACAATATATTTCTTTTTTAGTAGGCTCGCATAAACTGAGGTACAACAAAATAAAGCCCAAGATGATTGTCGGATGTAGCATTTTACTTTTCAATGCCCCCTGATTGCACCCTGAGGGCTCCCACCATATCTGACTTAGCACATCCTAAAACTTGACATAAAATTTTAAAGGAAATCATTTTGTGTCAATTTCAACTAGAGTTTTGTAGTTTTGTATCCCTCACCCTCAGAAATATTTACTGAAAGAGAGGCTGAGAAGGTTTAGGACCACCTGAGAACAATCCTCTAAGATCGTATATAACCATGCATATAACCATCAGCAAAAATGCCTAGTATTAATTAATTGAGAATGCATTCTCATCCTAGTCCTCAATGACCTCTTCTTTGACATCCACTATTTAGTAATGTGCAAGTTTAGCTCCATGAATTCTAAAAAAGCTCCTTGAGATCGTATGACCAAGTTCAACATACCACTTTAACTTGAACCTCAAATCCTCATTGCCAGTAACCCACCAAGCACATTACGAAGGGTGGGAATGGGGCAACTTTGCAGTGTTAATCATTGGCTTTAGTGAACATCCACCGAGTCCCACAAGATCAATCTGGCATCTATGAGCTCAATGCAATACTTGAAACTGGAAGACTCTGATGGGTGCCAAAAAATTGTCAAATTAAACATGATCATGGCAAATTTCTAGAATGATGAAATATCAAACATGCTATAATACTGAGGTATCAAATATTATATGGTTCGATGGTTGAGAAAATAGAAAAAATAAAACCTCTATGGTTCATTGCTAAAAAGAAGGGAGTGGAAATATGTATTTGGAAATAGAAGTTAGCAGATTCTATGCCATCTTAATAGGAGCCAAAAGGAGATAAGAAGAAGTCTGCAATGATCAGAAGTGGCCGAAGTTATTGGTGAGTACATAAGGGTTTGGGATCTCAGAATTCATTCCATTCGTTATTGAAGCTATAGTGCACTGCATGAATAACTGGTTGCACTAGTTGAACAATGTTTTTTGAACTAATTGAATATTAAATTGTCAATAGTTGAAGGTGCTTAACTTGTCTAAAAACTTGCCCAGACAATTTAATTGATTGCGCTTTAACTCATCTATTTTTCCTAACAGTGGTATCAGAGCCAGTCAATATATCAACCATGTTTGGAGCATTGTTGATAAATGGAGTTGAAGGATATAAATTTGGATCTAGCTTCCAATAGAATGTAAAGTGCTCTTTGGATAAAGTGCTCTCTAAAAGATATGAATATCCCTGCTTATAATCGTCTTACGTGAATCTGGCACATACATTTTGTAGGCTTTAGGTTCCTCGTGATACTCAACTAGATACATCAATTCAACTCTATTATCCATTTTTTTTTTGCTTCTCTTTTGGATGCCAACATATTCGAAGCATTCATATGCTTTTAGCATTTGATAGGCTTGGATATAATACATGTCATGCCTTAATTGCTGGCTGATAGTAATTTGTTCTATATGAAATATATTGTTTTTAAAGCCTGTTCCTAGAATGAGTTTGGTAACCCAGCATGCATAATAAGAAATTGCTCTGACGACATTCATAATCATCCTATTCTTCCCCTCTAAAACCCCATTTTGTTGGGGTGAATACGCACATGTCAATTGCCTCCTTATTCTCCTCTTTTGACAGTATATTTTAAACTCTTTTGACAAGAATTCTCCTTCACTGTCACTTCTCAAACGCTTCACATTTTTTCCAGTTTTCTTTTCAACCTCATTTACATAAATGTTGAAAGCATCAATTTCTTGAAACTTAGATGATAAACAGTAGCATTTTCCTCTTCTACTATAGTCATCTATAGAAGAAATAAGTATTTTTTACCTATTCTTTCTTTGAGAGCTGGACACTCAGCTGCCATGTGTCCCCTCCTCCACATGTAAAACATCATCCATCTCTATTTCCTAACTTAGGGCAATTCCATTTGAGGTGGCCCATCTCATGGATTTCATGGCAATAAAAATGAGACCCTACTTTATAATTATTCTTCTGATTACCCCTTGCAAACCTAGTTTCCATAGAATTGATTCTTTCCTTGGTCTTACAACCCACATACAATATCTTTGTGTTCTTTTCTATCTATCATCTGTGACGTCCCCTACTCGTATACGGTGCCCTCACCGTATACAAACAGGAGTTCATCCCCCATACCAGCTCCATGCTAATACAGGGCCCTCCACATGACACTGCAACCGTGACGGGTTCCAGTGGGAAGAGTGGAAGGGTCATTGCACCCCGTCTCCCTCAGGGCCTACCTAGCTGCGGAAGCGTAAACATACATGTCAGTAGCACATACATCAATATCATATGGCCATCACGAAGGATGGCCCTCCACATATCTCGCATAGACAAAGATCAAGCACATCAATGGGGAATCCTACCCAAGGCTCGGACTCAAAGGGATGACCGACGGCTTGGTCTCCCGTAGTTCATTGCGCATGCAATTCATGGCAATGGATTTGGGCGGCACATGAACATGGCTTAGGGTTGTCCACTCCATCCGCCCCTCCTGCGTACACTTTGCGAGATAGGTTGAAGAACTTCGGGTTGGACCGTAGCCTCTACGGGATCATAGCCAAAGGGGCTATAGCCAGTTACATCTCCCCGCACCCGATGAGGCGGTAGGGAGGTTTCTCTCCCACCGGATGATCAATGCCATAGCAAAGTGCACTAGAGGACACCAACCGTCCGGTACTCGACTTTAACCCACTTGAAGGGAACTACCACCACGACCAGTCCCACCCCCTCGTGCCCGACAACCACCGCACCACGTGACCTCTACCGAAACCCCCGGTGGCACCGCCGCCAGCACGCTTCTTATCCCCAACGGTGTCGAACTCATACTCGTGGTGCACGCAGCCCCCGAGTATTAAGCTTAGTTCTGCGGTTCTCCTGTAGACTTTACATCCCGAGAGAGCAACCGCTATGGACACAGCCTACCCTTATCAACCGGTCGACCCCTAAGAACACAACACAAAGGGCTATTGTACGCAGTCGCAACTACAATGTGCTAGAGAGGCTACTCTAGGAGCATCAACTACAAGGCTTTAGGTCTCTACCCCCTTCCCAATACAAGGAGTTCACAGAGATACATCATCCATGTACATCACGTAAGAACTAAAGAACAAGATCTAATCGATATCATAGAGTTAGGTTCTTTAGTTAGAATCGCTATCTAGAGTTCTAGAGGGCTGCTATGGGCAATCTAATAGGCTAAACCTACTGATTCAATGCCTAAAATAGGGTTTAGACTATCTAATTGGCCAAATACCTGATCCTTGAGGGGCTCCTCCTGACCTGAGCTCGACCATCCTGCTGAAACGCTCGAATCTCGAGGAACTAAGGATGTAATTCTCCCAATCAGAGTCTGGGATGCGGTTTTGGCTGTTGAGGCAGCCAAAACAGAGTTCTGAAACCCTAAAATCGAAAATTAGGTTAGTTAGGGTTTCCAACCCTATATAGACAAGGGGGTGGCTAGGGTTTCCAATTATCCCCTTTTGGCATGTGGGATAATTGGTAATGGGCCCACTTGCCTTTAAGGGCTAGGTGGCCAAATGTGCCCACATGGAAATGTGTGCACCCAAATGTGCTCACATGGAAATGTGTGCACATTAATGAATGTGTACATTGGAAAATGTGCACCTTAATTGCTCCTATGGGTATGGCCCACTTGGCATCAAGTGGCCACATGGAAATGTGTGCCCACATTAATGTGTACATTGGAAAATGTGCACATTAATGCTAATGCACATTCTTAGCAAGTTGCCCCCTAGGGGCTACCCACTTGGCTATACGTTGGCGTACACGTCAATCGGGGTGGCGTGTACGCGTGACGTGGCAGTATAATATACGTCCTGGGAGCGTATACTGTGCTGGAACGTCACATCATCCTAGTAGATGCACATTAGGGTGGGCAAAAAAGAGAACATTTTTAGATATATAAACATGTACTACCTATTTCTATTTTGGGACTTTTTTCTCTTCATCATAATATGGATGCATGCACTCAGTTACATCCTTAGATACGGGACTGACATTAATACATACGACTGGACGGCTATGGCAGCTAGGGCGGCGACTTAGGCCGTGCTCGTTTCTTGCATCATTAGGCGAAGGGTGGATGCCAGAAGGGTCCATGGCTCTGCACCACTGCCATTCCCAAAGTAGAAGCGGCTGGGGTCACCGATTCTTGGTATTGTAACTGGGCATCGGAGTTCCTGTTTCGTTTGGAGTATGGCAGAGCACAAATGCTTCGTGATCTTGTCCGGAGGTTCTGCTGGTAAGTAAGATGAGTTTTCTGGCATGTTTTTCAGTCCGTGGAATAGCAAAGGGAATCAACAACAGACTCAGGCATGTGCTGCCACACTCACTGCGGTTTTCAAGACCTGCACTCACTGTAGGTTGGGCCCAGCCCGAGTTTTCTTTAGATGATCTTGGTCTGCATCCTTTTCACTGGCTTCTGTATTGCTTGTCTTGGCCCGTCCATTTTCCAGTAGGATTGTAAACAAATATAGTTTTTGAAGGGCAGTGCTTTCCTGGTTAGTATACTGTTGTTTATTCTTTGTGCATTTTGCTCCCCCCTTCCTGGCTGGAGAAGCTGGTGTCCAAAACTGTGACAGGTCTATTCTATTGTCATTGGATCAAGACTTCTAAGCAGGCATTTGGGGGACCTAGAGTGTCTCATTCCTCGTAGAGCTCTATTGAATTAAGAACCCATGTAAGGGTAGTAGCGATGTGATTGAGCAGGTAGATCACAGGCCTGACCCTTCACCATTTTTGGGGGAATATATGGAGGCTACCTCCCTTAGTACAAGAGGGAAAAGTGAGAGAAAACTCCTTCTAGTACCTTAAAACTGGTTGGATCTCTAGCCAAGTTAACACGCAGGAATGAAGCCTGCCTTTTGCCCCCCTATGCTTGCATTTTTCGGGGCTGGAGCATAGGTGATTCTTGTCTCATAATTAACAGGAAGTCTTTTCTTGGTGCCAATGGAATAGGGTTTATCAGATTTGGCCGCTACTCTTGAGCATATGGGCTTTAAATCTTGATCTGGTCTCAAGGACGACAATAACTATATGGTATTGGAGCAGATGCGAAAGGTTTCAGGGAACTGAGGAATCTTGCTCCTGTAGTACAGCTTAGAGTGGGAAGAGGGCGACCACTTTCTCTAGTACTCCACAGGAATTTGTTAGAGGTTTCATAGTACTTGCTCTTAGAGGGAAGAAGTTGAGCAGGGCTTCCAATGGAATAATGAATCTCTTTGTATCCAAACCAATATCATCATAGTTGTTACAGGGTAAAATTCTTCCCATCTGGCCCTTCTAGGGGTCCTCAATAAGGTTTTTGTACCATTTATTATTATTAATATAAAAACTTGCCTTCGAAGAAAAAAAAAACCATTAAAATGTATCATTGTACAATCTCTCAATATACCTATTACTGCTAAGGCTTTTCTCTCCGAGGCAGGGTTTTTTACTCTGTAATCTTCCTAACCGACACGCCCTTAACCAACTAGGCAAAACCATCTAGACGTTTGGGTAGTCGCTTCTACCCATTTATGTCGGTGTCTCGGGAACGCCCCACATGCACATTCAAGGATCAAATACTCAAGTGGTCTCCCATGGGCCAGTTACAATCTCTCCGATTAGAACTATGCTCGTTTTCAAGCATCCAAGACTATGATTTAACCAGTGTGGGTATTTACCAAGGCTATCAAGGTCGTGCTGCAAATTATTTAAACATATAAGCATCCATGGAGGCTCGAACTTGAGACCTACTCTGATACCAAATGTAACATTCCTAGACGACATGCCCTTAACAACTGGGCAAAATTGTCTCGAGAATGTCCCATAGTACTAAGATCTCTCGAGCCGTCTCTCATGGGTCTGTTACAATCTCTCCCACTAGAACTATGCTCGTCCTTGAGCATCACAAGTTCATAGACCACACCATCCCATGGTGTTCAAGACCAAGTCAAGACCATACCGTCCAATGGTATTCGGGTCATATTTGCCCTCATTGAGGCTCAAACTCGAGCCCTGCTCTGATACCAAATGTCTACACCAAGATCTACTCAAGCAGTCTCCCATGGGTCCGTTACAATACTGCAGATAGAACCACACCGTACTTTCCCTTCACGGCAGAATTAAGTGTCATATGACATCCATGTCATCTATGCCCCCATGGAGACTCGAACTTGAGACTTGCTCTGATACCAAATGTAATGTTCCTAACCACACCTGCTCTGATACCAAATGTAACGTTCCTTAACCAACTCGGCCTAACCAACTGGCCAAAACATCCGGTTATTTATGGGAAATCTATCACACCCTCTAATGGTGGTATCAGAAAATGCTACACCAAGATCTACTCAAGTAGTCTCCCATGGGTCCATTACAATACTGCAGACACAACCAAATCGTAATTTCCCTTCACGACAGAATTAAGTGTCATATGACATCCATGTCATCTATGCCCCCATGGAGACTCGAACTCGAGACCTGCTCGGATACCAAATGTAACGTTCCTAACCACACTGTACTTCCCCTTCATGACAGAATTAAGTGTCATATGACATCCATGTCATCTATAACTCCATGGAGACAAGAACTCGGACTTGCTTTAATACCAAATGTAACGTTCCTAACCGACATGCCCTTAACCAATCGGGTAAAACCATCTAAGCATTTATGAGTAGTCGCTTCTACCCATTTATGCCAGTGTCAAGAATGTCCCACAGGCACATTCAAGCATCGAATACTCGAGCAGTCTACCATGGGCCCGTTACGTAATTCTAGCAGTAATATACTTGCTATATTCTTTGTTTGGGTCCCGTAGGCTAACTTAACTAGTCTCCGCAGATGATAAAAATCAATTCAATTCGATTCAAAACTATAGTAATGATTTTGAGTTGTTTGCCCAAAATTCCTCCTTTTCTTGTTTCTTTTTCATCAACTACCATCCTCCATTTTTTTCAATACATCAATTTTCCATCGATCAGCATCAAGAACTAAGAAGAATGGCCATGAAAAAACCTCCTAACTAAGAAGAATCCGTGTCGGAACTGCATTCATTGTTCAAAGAAGAAAAAAAGAACAAAATACAAGGGTGCTGGAATTAGGTTCTTCATGATCTAGAGTTGGAGTATCTGCTATGCCACTGATGAACTTCAATGGTAGGATATCAAGAAACTTTTTTCAATGGCTAAGATCCATCTGTTTGCAACTTTTTTGGCATAATAATATGTCTCCAAATATGCTAAAAGAAGAAATCATAACCATCATATCTATAACACTGCAATAAGGGGACTGACAGCCTATGCTTAGAAAATGCCAAAATCAACTCTATGGCTAGCAATTCAAAAAATGTAAAAAAATAGAATGTTTAACTTGGAAGAAAATTGTAATTAAAAACTCAACCTTTGTATGATTGCACCCTTACTTTTCTAGGTTCTATATCATGTTATATGTAAATTATATACTAGGAAATAATATTTAGATGAAACTCAATGGTCTTGATGGAGTCGGGTGTAAGAAAAGAAGCCATTACCTCCCTGTCTATCCCATCCCCTAATAATTGTCAAAGTGTCGGAGGCAAACTTATGATCTAAACATTCATAGAAGGATTGGTGGTTAGACGCAAACCAACTTGTGTGTACGCCCTAGCGACAACTTGATGAAGTTACAGATAAGAGAAGAGGCAGTTAGACAACCGTTAGAGAGATATTGATGGTGAATGTGGTACCCTTACTTTAAACTTATAAACTCATGGAGACAAAGTAGTGGTGATTTGAACCATGAAATTAAGTGTCACATGAACATCTATTGAAAAAGGAAAATAGTTGCATCATCAAGAACTACACCAACATGGCCGAGAAAAGGGACGCGTGTCCACTATTGCACTCATGGCCGATGGAGGCCCTAGCAACACATGCAAAGCATGGTTTAACTTTCTACTTTGTCACCAGGCCCTAGCAACACCATTGATAGATGCCCTTAGAGCAATTGCGATATTGCCATATGTGAGAAAGGGGTGGAGAGATGTCATAGAAAATAATTTTCAGAGATCATTACACTATAAACCCCATCAATAGATAATACAGTATTAAGAACACATGAACTTCCTTTTTAAAGCACTTACACGTGTGTAGGCAGTACATTGTCTTATAAAAGACAAAACTAGATTCTCTTCCTTCTGTCACCATCATCTAGATCCCACAGATCTCGTGTAATTGTCTGCTCCAGATGTGCAACTATTGTGAGACCACATTATACTGGCCCAACCTCTATCCATAGTACTTAGGCTAAAGCTAGAAGGTGCGGTAATGCATACGCACAATTTGAAGATGAAAACACATAGCCTTCAACGTGTTACTAGGGGGGACCATATAGAAATGAGAGTAAAGTACAAAGAAGCACTAAAAGCAAAATAATTCAAAGTTAAGGTTTTGAAAAGTTACAAACCATTAAAATATAACTTAAACGTGCCCTCCAATGTAGAAAAGCATCTAGTTAGTTCCCTTGGACAACAAAATCTAAATCTTGGAAAAGTATACTATAGATAAAAAGAAAACTTTGACGACGACAGTGGGTCAAACCAACCTAGTCAACTACGTTCCTTGTTCTAATTACCTTCCTTGTTGACCAGCTATGCATCTTGGATGCCATACAGTTCACAAGACTTTAAATAGTTTCTTTCAATGCTTTTGTATCTTTCCTAGTGGCTCGCCGTGTCGTAAGACTAAAAAATTATACATGGATTTAGATTACGTCCAGCAAGAAAACTCATATTAATATGGAATCAAGTCTCTTGAACGACTAAACCAACTTGCCACTATTTTTCATAGACTTGTCGGCTTGTTTGAATCCTATTTTGTTCGCTTGAGTGTACTGACTATAAAAAACTGCACAAGTACCAACGAGAATAGTGCATATACCCAAGCATAGGATTGTCTGAATTAATTCTATAAAACAATGTTCACGTGGTCTCTCGAAAAGAACATGGAATAGATTAATGGTAGTGCCATCTCAACCACCGGTTAGAACATTCGAGCAGTGCCCTCGAAGAGGTTGCACTGCTTGTTTACATGTGCCTCCCACTCTCACTGGGATGACCTAAGGCAAGATTGTAGCTGACATACAAGGGACATTACGTGCCACACATTGTTGCTACAATTGTATAGTATAATGAAGCAGACTGACTTTGATTGCTTCATACTGCTGAACATGGAGGATTCCGGAGAAAATAGGGGCCAACAGAGGTAAAAGAGAATGAATTGGCGGTTGCAATGGTCAGAAGGGAAGGGGGATTGGCGGCACAAAAGCAGGGCATCATTGTCAGGGGGCGATAGGAAGCATACAATGGTACTTCAAGGGGGTATGTTTTTGCATTGGTAAGCGACACTTGCTCGGGGACGATGTGGCTTGTAGGGAGGGATGGAGGGCAGAGGGGGGCAAAGGTGATGTGCTATGTCGAACGATGTCGGGGCGAGGTTCTCTCATCTCTCTAGGATTTTGTGAGGTGGTGGAGAGGAAGGGGTGTGTGTGGATTGCAATGTTAGAAAGTCCAAGCCATGGGGGAGGATTTTTTAAGGGGGGGCCTCTCTCTAGAAAAATATTTAAGGGGTGTCTTTCATGAATTGATGGCAAGAGACCAGGAGAGTTTTTAGAAGTTGTTCAGCACAAAGCAAAGCAAGCATACCTAGATTTCTTTGCATAGCAAGCATACCTAGATCGAAGAAATGGGCGAAGTGGCACTGCCATGGCCGATCGAGAAGCCGCATGCTGCAGCGGCGGTCCTCCTGCCCATGCCAATGCAAGGGCACATCAATCCGATGCGCGGCCTCGCCAAGCTCCTGGCATCGCAAGGATTCCAGGTTTTTTTCATAAACGTACAATCTTTTTGCCTTCCCTCCGCTTCCTCAAATCCCCCCCAAATCAGCGGCCCTGGCATCAAAATCCTTGATCTTCTCCCCCCCCAAGGCCAGCCCCTTCCACAATGCCAAGATATGATGGAAACCATTATGGACGCCATTGAAAAGATGCGCTCCCCCTTTGAGCGCCTTCTGGCGGATCTTACCCTTGATTTAGGCTACTCTGTCTCCTGCATTGTGGTGGATTCTTTTGTTTCTTGGGCTCAAGATGTGGCCGATCAATTCCGGGTCCCCAGAGTTGCATTTTGGACCTCTTGCGCTGCGTGTGAGGTCGTCTTTTGCTACCTTCCTCGCCTTATTTCTGAAGGATATGTTCCTCTTGAGTCTAAAGGTATGAAACAGTGCCTTTCTTTCTCATAAACGTTTGTTTCCTTCTGTTTTTACTGGCTTTCTATTCCATTATCTTTGCATTCATTAGTTTTGATGGCTTTGTCTTATCTGATTTTGTATTCTCAATCTGTTATTTTTTTGTGGTATGTGCACCGAAATCCTACCTGGATTTCATCTTGTTTAGTCCAGTTTGGCGTTTTTCCTTGCTGGGTTGGTTTCAATCAGTTCAATCCGTTGTTTGTCCTTTATTTAATCCACATACGACTCGATTTCTTTTTGCGTTTTTCTCCATTCGATCTGATTTCGTTTAAAACTGCCATGCGTTTCTGCGTGTTTGTTATAAAATTTGTGTGGATTGTTCGTGTATGAATGGTTAGTCATGCAAACTACTTCCGTTTCATCACTTTTCCCAGTGTTCATGGTCTAATCTTCATATTCCTATGATTTACAGAGCACGGAGAGGATGATTTGATACCATTTATGAACGGGATGTTTCCACTGAGTCCAAAGGACCTGCCAGTATCACTACACACGGCAAATCCCCTCATAGAGTATCTGAGGGACATGTACTCAAGGGCGTCAGAGGCAGCATTCAGCCTGGTAAACAGTGTAGAAGAGTATGAGCCCCAAGCAGTTGCCTCAATGTCAAAATTTGTAGGCAACTACATGGCAGTAGGACCCCTGCATTCCCAAGAGCCAAGAAAACTAGGCAAAGAAGAACAGAGATGTCTAGAATGGCTAGACACAAAGGAAGACAATTCAGTCCTCTACATAGCCTTTGGAACAGTCACAAATCTAACTCTTTCAGAATTTGAAGCCCTGAGAAGAGGTCTAGAGGAAACCTCTAGAGCCTTCCTGTGGGTTTTGAGCACAAGCCAAAGGAAATCTCTGCCAGAAAAGATCATCCAGTCCTTCATGGCCAAAACTGCCAGGGAAGGACTGGGTCTGGTGGTAGAATGGGCACCACAGGTGCAGGTACTCAAGCACAGGTCTATAGGAGGATTTGTGACACACTGTGGCTGGAATTCCATTCTGGAGAGTCTGAGTGCAGGGGTTCCCATGCTGGCATGTCCTGAGAGAGCAGATCAGAACCTGAATTGCAAGTACCTTACACAGGTGTGGAAAACTGGCATCAAGATCAAGGATGAAGGGGAGCAGCTGCAGTTTTGGGATGTGCATCAAGGCATCTCCAGACTTATGCTGCAAAAAGAAGGCCAGGAGCTCAGGCTGAGGGCTCAGAAAATGAGGGACCTTGCTGCCTCTGCTGTAGGGCATGGAGGATCCTCTTCCAAAAACCTGCAAGCCTTTGCAGCAGCTCTGCAGTGTTGCTGAGTTGGTAGACTGTAAAGTGCCCCTGTACTTTGCTTCTTGGCCTCCCTTTTTGGACCATGTGTAAATTATGTATCCTGTCCTCTCTTTATGGTCCCAAAGTGTTCTATACTTAGGTTGCACTTAGTTGTCTCCAACTTGTACCATATTTCTCTCCAACATCATCATCACCACCATTTTCACATCCCAAAATCCTCTTCTACTTCTGCCTTTGTTTCTTCCTCTTTTCACATCACAGCCTTCTCTCTTGTACCAGTGTCACCAATGTGTCACTAGCATGTCCATTTGTAATCTCATCCTAACATAATTGATTTAATTGTGGATATCAATTTGGTACCTTTTTCTACCATCAATTGTGGATGTCAATTTGTGTTTTGTTCTACATGTCACTACCGTGTCGCTTAGCATATTTGATTCAAATTTTGTAGTTATTATTATCTTCATGATCGTGTTTAGACTAATTAATTCATTGTAGTTTGTGATGTGATATGCTGTCCTCGGTCAAGGGGGGTCGGGGAACATTGTGACCACCAATTCCAAATTGTTAATTTCCTCACAGACTGTCGTCTTGTCTGTGCTCCATTCATTACAAGCACTTGATCTATCCTAATCTCGTGTCCTTTTTTTTTAATTAAGTGTTTGATTTAACTAAGGCAAAGGGTCTATATTGATGTCTAGATACATATGTATTAAGCCATGATGAGATTTTACCCCTATAATTGCATGATCTATGATGCAAGCCTCTAATACAGCAACATTGCATGTGGTATTGTTTAGGCTCAAGTTGAGTGTTTGTTGCATCATTGCTTTTCTAGGGTGGGACAAACTAGACCATAAATTCACTCTATTGGGAGGTATCTTCTTATGCTAATAGTCCACTAATATCTATCCATTAGCTTTTTTTTTTTTAATTGAAGGCATCTATTTATATTAAGTGTAGGTTAAATATACAAAAAGACTTTTTTCAAGGGAAGTGTAACCCTATATCAGATTTAGAAACATTTAGAGATTACAGTGTCTGAAAAAACATAGTCTCTTTTGAACAGTATCAGATAGAAACTAGTGAACTCCTTTGAGGTGCAGATTTGTCCTCTTCCTTGCTTTCCCCTTCATGATCAGATGGAAGGTGCAGTAGGTGCATCTACAGTTGCCCGCCTTGGCCATGTTGAACCTTCCTTTGGCATCTTTGGCCTCGCATATCAGATCTCTTCGAATGTTGTAATTTTGGTCACAGCAGCAACCACAAAAGCAGATGGCCTCGACATGTGCAGAGGTATCAACTGGGCCGAAGAATTTGATCCATTCCTTTTCGTGCTCGGCTTTGTTCTTTTTCCATTTGAGCCTCCTAGTCATCAGGAATAGAGTGTCTGCAATAATAAACAACTCATACATTAACACTTAGGATCCAATTGATATCATACAATACCTGTTTTAAAATCCCTTCCGGGGGAATAATTTCAAAATCAAAGATAAAAGAGTTTCTCCCTTTCCAAATTCTCCACAGTAGGATATATATTCTCCAGTCCGTAGGGTTGTTAGGCATGAAGAAATCCTTCTGATTCAGAGTAACTAGATTTTGGCCCAGGATCTCAGAGGCCAGTTCCAGAACCCATTCTGACCATAGGCAGGATCTGAAAAGATGGTTTTCATCTTCCTTGTGGGCAAGACATCTGTCACAAATATCAGAATTAGTCATAGAAAGCTTAAATCTCTTACAATTAGTAGCCAATCCCTTGTGCCAGAGCTGCCACATAAAGGCTTTGATTTTCGGATTAATTGGGCTGCTCCACATAAATTTGAGATTCCATCTAGCCGTATCCGAGGAAACTCCCCATTTAAGGTGAATGGTAACAGTCTGATTTCTCATGAGAAATTTGTAGGTTGAATTGACTTTGTAACCGATTACACCATTGTGCTTCCAAGAGTCCGGGGAGTGGGACCATCTACCATTCATCACTGTACAAATAATGGCTTCATAAAGCATCTGTGTTTGCTGACCTTCCCCTGCAAGGACTGAATTCTGAAATAAAATAATCCCATTATTATTATAGAGATCTCTGATCATGGTAATCCCTTTTTGCTTCCAAAGTTTTGCTTGATCAGGGAAATGACAGGCTAGGCAAATGTCAGGATTATCCAAAATGAGAGCGGGATTCCAGAAAATGGATTGACCCATGGATAAACCCTTTTCCCAACTGTACATCTGTCTAATTTCAAGCCAAGCCTTTATCCACTTATTAATAAGACTTGGAGTAGTGGCTGGAACAGAGAATGGAAAAAAAATAGAGTGGGGCAGGTCCATCTTTAGGTTTCTCCAGCCATAAGGGTGGCATTTACTAATGTAATGCCTGATCAGAGTAGAGATAGGGTGCTTAATCTTATCATAAGAGGCTTTATGAAAATATTTTGCTGCCAAAGCCAATCCTTGCAACACTCTTCCATGGAAACCGGATGCCAGCATCTTCTGTTTTGGCCACAAGAGATAAACCTGCCAATAATACTTTGAAGCTTGTTAGTAACTTTTTTGGGAGCTAAAATAATGGAAGATTGGTAGACCTGCGAGGAGGAGATCATAAAATTGGCTATAATAGCTCTGCCATTTTTGGAAAGATATTTAGAATTCAGGGTATCCACCTTTTTATAAAATTTTTCAGTTATATCATACCATAAATCAAAGGCATTACTTCTGATTGCAAAGGGAATACCCAGAATTTTAGTCTTAGTGCATGGAGAGTAATACTTACAGCCAAAAAGATCAACTGCATGGGTGCCTTTGTCCATGTCCCTGGCTTGAACAGCTGATTTAAGGGGGTTGATTCTGCACCCAGAGGTTTGACCAAAATCCTGAAGGATACGCTGAGTGTTGATAATTGAACCTTGATCCATGGATGTCATTATAAAGGTATCATCAGCAAAGTGCCCGTTGAGGATTTGATCCACCTGAGAATTATTTGGGAGTTGAAGGCCTTTGATAGAATTATCATTCTTGGCCATTTCCAATTTGTTGTGCAAGGCTTCCATGACAATTAAGAACAAGAAAGGGGCCAAAGGACATCCTTGTTTGACGCCTCTTCTGAGAGCAAAGAATGGGCTGCACTCACCATTGACAAGCACTGCTGATCTAGAATTACTCAAAATGGCTTTAAACATACCTATACTTTCCTCGTTGAAACCCAGAGCCCTGCAGCATTTAAACAAGAAATTCCAACTGACCGTATCGAAAGCTTTCGTGATATCCAGTTTGAGAAGAGCAATATCTTGGTTGGATTCTTTGGCCCAGTGCAATCCTAAGATTGCAGTGACCACATTGTCCAGGATGAATCGATCCTTGAGGTATGCTGATTGGGTGCTGCTAATTGCATGTCAGCAGGAGCTGTACTGAGACTTTGTCTTAATTGAGAGAGATTAGCATGCTTCTGGTAATGAATCTCTTTACCCCAGCATTTTAACCAGCTCTTAATGTGCTTGGCCAAGTTGATCCACCACCACATCCAACCTGTATCTCCAGCTGGCTTGGGGTGACAGTTAATAATGTTTTGGAGCTTATCAAGGAAATCCTCATGGTTCAGAAGGTTAACATTGAGTTTGAAGAAGGATTTTCTACTACTTTGATTGTTCTTGCCAATCAGACAAATTTGCTGAGGAAAGTGGTTGGAGAGAGTGTAACCTGTTAAATTATCCACCCTGCTACCAATAGTCCACAGGTTCTCACTAAGGTAGAAATGCTAAGAAAATGACTGCCTATAGCTGTTCTACTAAATCCTATTCTAGTCCTAGAATTGTACGACTGAATGATTAGACTATCAATAGCAGCGACTATCACATCATAATCGGAAGGGATGTCCGGGAATCCCAGGCCCTGGAGAACAGCCTCCAGGAAGGCCTCATCCATCGAGCCTGGGATTCGCACGGAGCCCGAGGCGCCAAACAGAGCGCTTAATGTTCATCTTATTTTCTTCGCCCATCGCACCCCGAAGTGCAGCATTCAATCCTATCCATTAGCTCTATTATGAATGCTCAATTATCGTAAAGAAATGATATTTTAAAATTTAAGATCTTTTAGTTCTTTTCTTAGCGAACTCATATGATCCCCCACTAGCCGCCTTATCGAATTCAATCATTTGATTGATGCAAATGCATCATAATTCTAGCTATTATGTAACAGACCTGGGCACTTGATGGGTCAGTATACATATTTATGTATGCATGTACACATGTATAACATGTATCCAGCATGAGTTCAGGGTTTGTCTGTTTGGCAAAAGGATTGTTGCATAGCATGAAGGCAGGGAGCAATTCTAGGCAGTTTTGGAGCCCGACCTTTGAAGCATCATATCTCGGCAACCCGAGATCCTTTTCAAGTGATTTTTATTTGCTGGAAAGATTTTTAAGTAAGCTTTCCGAAATGGTCTGATCAGGCCGAAACTCATCCATATGCAAAAGTTATGACAGAAATAGTGATGTTGAGTCAGAATTGACTGCACTATGTATGTTCTTCTGCAGTTTGATTCTTGGAGTTAGAAGACGTCTTTGGAGGCGCAATCAATTGCAAGGGGTCCAGAGGTCTATGTGCGAAGAAATTCTCAGGTGGGGTTTTGCAATTGATCAATTGAGATGCTATGAGTTGCCATGATGAATCTGTACATGATTTTTGCATGCGAATATTTATGAATTTGTTGGAGGCTCATAAGGCTACGGAAGATAAGTGAGTAGAAACATATCCAAAAGGGCTGATTCAGAGGCAAAAAGATCTGAAAATGCTTGAAAAGTGCCAATGTGGGCTTGAATCAACAAATTTGGCATGTCTTGAATCTTCTTTGCTGGACATCTACAAGTTTGGAACTAACCGGTCATGTTTCATTTTCTGTTGTTTATATGTATTTACTTTTCTCTACGTTGCTTTGGTTTAGTATCTGTTGCTAATCTAAGGAGTTAAATTAAGAAATAAACCTTTTGGATGGGGCTCAGTTGCCTTGTATGTGGATGGAACCAGTGAAGACTGCCACAGATTGCTAAGAATAGTCACAAGAATAGTAACAGTAAGGAAATCTATTACTTTGAATGATTTTAATCTAATTGAATTAGTATGAAATATAAAGGTTGATTAAAATGGCGAGGAACTTGACAGATTGACCTATGAGATGGCTCTTAAGTAGATCCTCCTTGGTAGAAGTAAAGGAGAATATGAGCATCTGGGTAGCTAATCGGTGAGTTGAGCATGAAGTCCAAGAATTGTGCCATCTGTGTTGTTTTGGCTCCTAAAGGTGGAGTTATGATTCAGGATAATGTGGCAAGGATTACATGCACTTGCGATCATCATGTTACATTGATTCTTAAGTGAAAGTGCTGGGTTTTGAGATTTTTCGTTAGTTATGGAAAGTAGGCTTATAATAAAATGTATTGAAACCATAGCTTATGATTGAATTATAGCTATTGAAATGGAACTTTGAAGGTAAGGCATGATCTGGGATTGAATAGTTTGGCCAAGAGAGTCATAGGAAGCTTATGGGGGTTTTTGAGAATGGCTATGGCATGGAGCAATGTTGGCGTAACCGGTGTACATAGGTGTTGGATTCATATCAATATGACAACCATGCTTGTGACTTCCTCGATATGTTTGTATTGTGATCATAGCACTCTTGATATGTTGGTAAGGTCATAGATCTGCTGCCAAAAGGGCAGGGTTCAGCATCAATGCTGCAATTGCTATTAAAAATTGATAAGCCATTAGATCTACAGAAAGATTAAGTATCGAGAACCAGCAAGGCATCTTTAATGCGTGAACCACGTCCGGTGTAAAATCAGGAGAATAATACTGGTAGATTGTATATTCCCCACCAAGTGGATCAATCCCTCTAGATAGCAAAGAGTCAACTGCATCATTACGATCAAACATAATAAGAACAAATTTTTTTTCCAATAACTTGATGGATTAAAAAGGAGAAAGTTGAAGGCGTCTCAAAAAATGAGATAATTAAATATGAAACCATGAAAAATCTAAATAGCCACTAGTAAAATAACCAAGGATTGCACAAGAGGACAAGTTCTTCGCACACTTAATATGAGCTTGATGGTCCACCTCAACCACAAGAATACTAGAGGCTTGAACTACATTCTGATGTCAAACTAGTAAAATATGTCATCTAGAGGTAATTGTTGTTGAAGCTAAGTCTGTAGAGCTTTTAATGTGTTTAAGATCTGTAAAGCAGCTGATATCTTTGCCTTTCTAGATGCACTAGATATATCCTTACAAAGTCAATCACTTGAGAATATTGTAGGGTGCTTAGATTTTTTTTTTATCTGAGTACAACGAGAAGGGATCAGCGCCCAGGTCGTAACCGCATTGTCATATTCGGGGTTGCGGATGCACAGGTGCGTGATGCCATATTGTGCCAGGGCAAGATGTTGAAGGGGACGTCCCTGTACGTGGATCGGGACCTCACACCCGCACAACAGGAGGCACGCAGACAGGAGCTTGTCAGGGTCAGAGGCATCCACCACCAAGGGGTGCCGCGGGATTGGTTCGAGGCGGGATGCACATTTTTGCCCGGCCTGCTCTGCTGCGAACCCCGCAGCCCCAATCGCGGTGAGCGTGGCCACCTTACGCTTCTCCTACCATAGCCCCCCTTCTCCTGCTCCTACTCCGCTCCCTCATGACCCGCCCTCTCGACCACATCTTTGCCTCCACTCCATCTACTTCTCCTTTCGGCCCTCTGCTTCCGTCCTCCCCGGCGACTCATTGCGCGCATACCCTTCTTCTGTGACAAATAGGAATTATTGCCTCCGGGTGGTCTCATGGAATTGTCGAGGCTTCCCTTGGCAGAAGGAAAACAGTCTCAACTCCGTGGCAGCCGATATGGATCTCATCTTTCTCATGGAGACATGGGAGCATGCAGACCTGAGGCTACGTCTGTAGGGTTACCAATATTTCGGTCTTCAATACACATGCAGAGACCGGAGGGGTCATGGTGGGGTTGCTTGCTACTACCGGACAACCTTAGCACATTCGGTTACCCTCCGGAAGACAGATAGACACAACCGGTACTTGTGGGTTCATGTGCATAATGCCAGTGGCAACCCTCTTTTACGGCTGTGTTTATTTCCCTCACGCAGAGAGCACATTCTATCGCAGCCACTCCAATGCGGATAGGATGGACCCTTATGTCGATCTATATGATGACATACAACGGCCTAAGCGGTTGGGTAGGGTGTGCGTCCTTCTTGGGGATTTCAATGCGGGCCGGGGAGTAGAAGCAGACCCATGAGACTTGACCCCCTCGGCGGCGATGTCCTGCGGCCTTCGTCCGTCCGAGAGGCAACCCGCGAGGATCGAATGGCGGCCAGTCACTTTCGCTTTGCGACGATTGCTCTGCTATGTGGTATTTTTGACTTGATAATTTGCAATGGCACATCCGCGGTGGCCGCTTCTCACAAGTGCACTGCCCGGTGGGGACAATCGGGGGAGGGTCTAGTGTGGTGGACTATGTGCTCGTGGTTGCGCCAAGATATGCATCTCATCGGTCGTTTCCAGGTGGGCATCGACAGTCGGGATGAGGAGGTCGACTCAGATCACCTCCCACTTTATTTGGATATGGCTTGGCAAGCCGCCAGAATTCCCACTATGCCAACCCTTCACCATCCTCGATTCTTGTTGGATTATGAGCGGCGGAGGACTATCTTGAGATGCTCATGGATGCCACCCCGGCAATTACGGACCCCACACTAGAAGCGGTAAAGCGGGCCAATTGGTGAGCTATTACGGGATCGTGGCCGGACGGTGCTTTGGCGAACACCCCGCGTCGCCGCTCAGGGACAGCAATTGCCACTTCATTTTAGATAATTCCTCTTTTCTACTTTGAAAGATGAGAAAGTGTCAAGTCTTCTTCAACCAAAAAGGAAGGCCTTCTAAGATGTCTACCATGATGAAGCACCTTAAGTTGGCACAACATCTCTAAAATGAACAAGTCAATGGCATGGATGATTTGGCTTCATTAAGCCAACTCTATCAGTTGTCATAATGCTTTAGACCTAGACATACATAATTTTACTAAAGAAGTCATTTGCTAGGTTCACACTTAGAGCATGCATCCTGCTCGGGTAAACCAATAATGCGTAAATTCATCAACTTTTCATTTGTATCTAGCTTGCATCACATTTTGGCTACTTCTGGAGAATCATTTGGCACGTTATCCTTATGCTCTACTACATACAGATGTACGCACGGTGTCTCTTGCATAGTGTTATCAAATCCTGTTGCATGTACTGGATGATTGGATGGCGCCACATCCATTGGCGTAGATGCAAGTGGTATCATATATAAACTGTTACTAGACCCTACAGCTTGTGCATGCTCATTGCAATGTGTCAGCATGAGGGTGTGTCCAGAATTGCTAAAAATAATAAAGTAGAAGAGTTAGCAATTCAACTGAATATCATACATCTAAAGGCATTGACGTGCCAATAAACTACACCGTCCATGATAGACCGTAATGTAACATGATCCGAGGTTGGCAACTTTCATATTACAACCTTTCCTGTGTCGGCCAAATATGTTTTTATGTCGATAATATATTCTAGTTACATGTTGTCTTGTCTTAGTCTTCAAAGTTTTAAAATGACATTTATTGGTCACCATCATATGGCAATTATGGCAGTACACATTTCTCTGCAACGAATGAACTGCATTCCAACACTTGTCCTTGTTGTTCATTTATAAAATCCTCCTGGATTACTAAATTATCGATCATGTAAAGTGGCACAACGCACCCTCCTTGACATGAAACATTTCCTCTTCTATTCTATTCTTCTATTTTGTACCCATCTCGAATGCAAAAGCAAGTATTTCAAGGAATCTACCAATGAATTTTCAACAAAGCAATATCTAATAGTGCAGTTCTTATGCTAACCAACTTATAAGATCTAACCCCACTAAACCCAGCTAGAAAATTGTTGTTTTGTGTGCTGTCGATGAGAAATTGTACTATATGCACCTTCAATCTCTTCAAACACCTCCATGCTGGTTGGGGAGACACTCGATGTTGGCATTTCCATATCGAGCATATAGGCGTGATCGGTCAAATTTAAGCCTATATTTAGATTAAAAAAATAGCAGATCAAGCCTACTTGAAGAAATTAAAGAAAAACATGGATTGGATGTTTTGTTTATCAAACTATGAACTACTAAAGATGATATGGTCCATGGGGTATGGGATAAAGCCTGGAAAGGTTGGGGCCCATTGGATAACGGTTTCCTTGAAGGATCCGCCCTTTTGGTGTGTTGGTTATCACTAGAGGTTCTAGTGTGTAACATTTGGTATCAGAGCCAAGGTCCAATTCCTCGTGGCAACATTGGTATGTTCCACATGCTTGAGGGCAAGCATCTCGAGGAAGGGGAGGAATTGATATGGTCCATGGGGTATGGGATAAAGCTTGGAAAGGTTGGGTCCCATTGGACAATGATTTCCTTGAAGGATCCGCCCTTTTGGTGTGTTGGTTATCACTAGAGGTGCTAGTGCATAACAAAAGCTTGAAAAAATTGCCTCCTCCTTCTAGATCCTTGGTGTGTTGGTTATCACTAAAGGTGCTAGTACATAACAAAAGCTTGCAAAAATTGCCTCCTCCTTCTAGATCGCAACTCATTCAACTTGTAGGGCAGCGAATCAGTAAAAAATATGATCAAGATTGTCCGATAAGAAAGGCATCATAAGACCTTTTCAATGCTTCAATTTTCACCAAAATCGATGCCTTGAGGAACAACTACATGAGAAACTGTGCACAAGAAGAAACTCTAAATTCTTCACTCGAAAACCCCTGATGCAGACATCAAAACAGACACAAATTTGGCCAACTCACATCCAAAAGACTTTAATAGTTCTGATTTCACCTGAATCTCTCTATTATCATGAATCATTGTGTGAAAGCCATGGACACTTGCCTCAGGAATGCCTTAGAAGGCATTGGAACTAATCGAGCCAATCAACTAAAACTTCTCTAGGAGGAGAATTCTTATTATCTAGAGACTACATGAGGACTTGCAAACACATTCATGATTTTGAACAATGCCCACAAGGAATCCTAAAGGATTTATCTTTATATATTTTTGATATGGAATCTGTGTTCCTAGGGTCAAGAAAAAATCCCATTATCTTTACATATAGACATAAAATTTCTTGCAAAAGAGGCAAAAGAATAATTTAATATAAAAGTAAGGCTTAATTAAATTTTTCTTTGACAATTGTTATAAATATTCCATTCTAGTTATCTTTTGGGCATTCACACATAGAATACAATAAGAATCATTATATATATGCAAAGTCAAGTTTTTAGCTTTTATGCAAAGATCCTTAATGTATCTCATATGCAACCATTAGGGTTATTTTGTATTTTTCATAAATGTACATACAAACCATAGAATAAAATAAAACATAATAAGAATTATTCCAGTTGCACGCACCCAGATGGTTTGTACACATAATGCACATGCACACCTGTTGCAGGGGATAACGTAAGGGCTGAGAATAATAGACTTAGGTCTCGAAAATTTCCATGATTGATTATGGCCATTACCTGTTTCAGAATTGAGTTGTAGGGGTTAAATTCGTAAAGATATGATGACATACATAAATCAAATCTCCTACATGAGATATTAAGACATCACGTCTAACAAATCCAGTCTTACGAATATGTTAAGGCAGCTTACGCATGAATAGATGGGAGTTAACTTCCACGAATTTGAAATACTAAAAAATGATAAAGTTTACTGCTTACTCTTGATTTGCATTTACACGGCATTAAGTCAAATGCATGTTAGAAAAGGAACCTTTACGAAAATACAACAATGATGATGTTGTACGTTTTCAACATTAGAAGATGATAGGTGGTCCCCTAGAGCTATAGTTCCAAGGAGAAGCAAAAGTTTCAATGTCCTTCACGCAATGTCTTTAGGTGTTTATCCATCTATACATTAGACTAATCCTTTTTCAAGCTTAAAGAATGCAACTTTTCTATCTATCTATATAATTATACTTCTCAAACTTTGTTATCTCTAGTCTTGATGACAATATTCTAACTTTTACTTACAAATTTCGACGAACCTAGGCTGCTAAATGACAAAGCCATCCTCTATAATTTCTCACTGGATATAAAGAGGCAACTTCTAAGTATATATATATCATAACAGTTTTCTGATATGCGAGCTTTACTGCTTTCTTAATACTTTATGTGAGTATTTGATTTAATTGGTCTATAAAATGCTCTTCCATCGTAAGTTGTCATTTTAATTGTACCTTTTAATGAGATAACGTCAAGATGGTAATCATGATCAAAGTTAATTTTTGAACATCAACGACCTTAAACTAGTAATTGACATTCGCATGATGGACTCACAAAATGCAGTTCTCAACAAGGGTTTTGGGCAATTGCACAGCTATTATAAAATTTCCCAGAAAAATAACGATGAGAGAAAAAGTCTAAAGGTACGCGTCATCCTAATACCTGCATATCACAAACAATAAAACAAATGCAAAAGATCTCTTGAAGGGGCTGGTCACGCATGATATGCGATAAAAACAACTATGATAGGTTGGTCATGTGTGCCACACGAAACAACAAAAAAAATGCAATGTAGACATAATTTAGGGTTGGAGGGTGGGATCAAGAAGGAAATAATAGAACTGTTGAGACGAAGAAAAAACATCAATATGAGACAATAAAAAGCAAATCCAATGACCCAAAACTACATGTGACACATCCCCCTCCCTCCCTTCCCCCTCCCATGAGCGGAATGTCGATCTGCTGGTTCGTATCATTCCATTCTCATGATGGACTCGCAAGATGCATCCCGATCAAGAAGAGGACTTGAACTTCGGAAAACTAGATCGAACGCGAAGGATGAAGGAAAGTATCTAAACTTGACAACTAGGTCGAGACGAAATAAGCTAGAGGAGAAAAGCATGCCAAGGATGGTCGATCCATGCAGGAAGAAGCCCTTCCCCTATATGGGATCAAGAAGGAAAGGATGGAACTGTTGAGATGAGAAAAAGAAGACTTTTGCAATAAAAAGTAAATCCAATGGCACCTTCCACAATGGCAGCAACTTAAACATATTACTCCAAGTTTCGATGTCAAGTATTAGTGTTGTGTAGGCAAGCTCAGATAAAAAAATGAAGGAAAATTAAAGTTTTGTATATGACCACCTAAACTTTGACCTTACCATGTAATTTGGTGCAGAACCAAGCAATTCATTTTTTCAGACTTGTTTATTTTTATACTTATTTTGTGGGCTGAAAAAGCTCTATTTAATTTGTAGTTATGGGGAAGGCACATCTTGTTGTATTGCTTATTAGGTACACAACTTAATCATACTAATTCCTCATAGTAGTATGCTTATTTAATTTGTAGTTATGGGGAAGGCACATCTTGTTGTATTGCTTATTAGGTACACAACTTAATCATACTAATTCCTCATAGTAGTATGCTTATATTGTTACCTCAGAACGTAATCTTTTCCTTGCATTCACTACACAATTTCCAAGACCCTTAAAGTTTACCCATGTTTACCAATACATAACTACCATTAATATCAATTAATACAGACCATTGCATCTAACACATTTCAATTAAAATCCCCCTGAAACCCCCTTTGGTTTGGGTGCATATTCACACGGGGGGTTACTCCGGGCACGGAGAGCTATTGGATGGGCATATTTGCCCTTTATTCCTTGATCTGGGATGTATATAGCGATCCTCGTTTGTGGGGTATGGCTGTACAAGTTTTTGTATACTATATATTAAGGTTTGCAAAATACTATACATGGCATATAGGAGCAATAGATACTAATATCATACCCTGTAATGGAAGTACCATCTCCATCATTTCGTTTCATCCATTCATCAATGTAAAACCAAAAAAGGGTTAAAGATAAAGGGCAGCCTACACCCGTATTACTAATAACTTCATCTTTACTACTATTGTTATTCAAAGGATAGAACAATTGAATTGTTATCTTTTTATATAGGTGAATGACTTTGTTTCTTAATTCAAGGGGGACACCTAGCTTTTTCATTCGACTCCATAGGTTGTGCTGCTTAACCATATTGAAAGCTTTTCTAAGATTCACAGAAAGAGCAAAGCATGGTTTCTTTGTTTTCTTAATTGCACTCTAAATGTTACTAAATTGTCAATGGTGGATCTATTTAGGTGAAATCTGGCTTGCTCCCTTGGCCCTCACATTATTCTCTTTAGCCCAGAGGGGGGCAGGAAGGGAGGGAGGGAGATCCCACATGCTCCAAAAATTTGTGGGATATAGTGTGAAAGTGGGAAACCACTCTTACTGTTCAGAGAAGACAAGAGGATTTTCTTTTAACTGCTGCTAAGCCATTTCCTATAAATCTTCCCTTTTCCTTCCCACTAAGTGAGACAAAATGGTAGAGAATCACTTTGATAGCTCTGTGAGAGGCCTTTCAACCTTATTCTTTACATGTTATTTCTTAGCTCCTTTTTATATTTGTTGCGCTATTATTTTTAGCAGATACAGTTGCTCTTTGTTTCTAATATATGGGTTTGATAAAGTAAGTCTTTTGAGCATTCTGATGCTCAGTTTAATCTTCCATTTTAAGATAACTGCCATGTTTTTAAGCAACTCACTACATCTGACGATCAAAATTTGCAAAACAAATGTGTGTAACCTTGCTAACTATAGGAGACTCAGATCTAATATTATTTTTTGTTGAAGGACGTCAGACTTTATCCAATCAAAGAGTCAAATACAAGTATAAATGCAGAGACAGGAATAAAATCTCAGCGGATAAGCGGAGACCCACCGAGTGAAGCAACCTGCCTAAGCATAAGAGTGCACATCCAAATACTCCTCAAAAATCAATCGCCTCTTGCGAGGGGCAAGTGAAGAACAATGATACGACTTTACAATGTAACCTTGAGCTTCTTGGAGAACACGATTATCTGCCACATCCAGACCTTTGAAGATTACCAATCTTCGTCTTTTCCAGATAGTCCAAAGCAACCATCCTGCTGCTAGATGAAAAGCCTGGCCAAAAGAATAATACCAAAAGAGCTAACCAAAAAGGGCAGATGATTAAGCTCAATTTTTAATGCTGAATCTATTAACCTAAAGAGGCCACAAGTCTTATATTTTTAAAATGGGTTTTAAAAGCAATTGCAAGCAGAGTGATTTGGAAATCGCTGTGCACCTGACCGTTTCTCTTGCTTAGATGATACCCTTTCCCCCTTTTTTCCTTTAATGATGTCCAAGCCCAGATGACAACTCGACAAAAGCATTAAAAAAATCCACGCTCCGAAGTTGGATCATACTGTCTAGTCTTTGTGAGGAACATCGGGACTATAGCATCTGCATGCTTCTGAAAATCTGTCTGCCATGCCGTGGGAGGAGGAGAAGGAGGAGTTTCTATGCCAAGCATCCAATTATGCACATACCACACCAATATCACTTATCGGGGAGCGAGAGAAGGAGATTGCTGGCTAGTCCATAAAGTTGATCACAAAAGCATTGCCAAGTTGCAACATCATTATCGAAAATACTATTACTCCTTAAAAAAATGCATGTTAGAATTAGAGTGCACATGCATAAAGAATATCAATGGGCCTGAGTGATCTTGGCATTAAAAGAAAGGAGTCAATGGTTCTTAGATGAAGAAGTCTCCGAGGTTCTAATCTGCTCTTGAAGACTGATCTTCTATTTATAATCACATGGCTTAGTGTGGGTCTAATATTTTTTTTTTACGGCTTTCTAGATTAGTTTAAAGATAAACTTATCTTTCTTATAATTAAAGATAGAGTAACCTTTCTTATAACAGCTTTATACTTGCTAATATAGTTAACTCTTGTTGAATAATATTTGCCATGAAGCTTTTATTGCGGCAATCCTACAATATCTTTAATTATAGCAATTTTAAAATGAGTTTTTCCAATCTTCATGTTGGTTTTGAAGCAATAATTTAAGGATTCTATGCTCAACTTGGATCATTGCAAAGTTGGACCTGTTCAAACTGGGATGTGAGGAATAGAACTTGTTCAAACCAGAAGTGTGAAGAGTTAAATCTATTCGTTCATACTAGAATACATGTAAATTTTGTACTTTTTATATCTGATTAATAAACTTTTTGGCTTTTCTCCTTCAAAAAAAAAAAAAAAAAAAAAAAAAAAAAAACATACTAGAATAGACCTATTCAACTGGACCTATTCATATTAGGACTATGAGAAGTTGAATCTGATTAGACTAGGAATTGTACTTGTTGTAATGGGGACAACGGGAAATTGCGCTTGTGAGAAATTGTGCCTTTGCAAAAATAGTCCCATGAGGAATTGGACTTGTGTAGGTCCAGTCATATGAAGAACTAGATGTATATCTTCTAAAACCTAAACATCGGAATGTCTCAGACCTATTACTATTTTTGCTTAAAAAACTTATAATCGCTTTATATTAAAAGCTAGAACAAGAAGGTCATACACCATCCGCTCGAAGCATGCACTCTTCATATGATATTTTTTTAGGATGTCACCTAGAACAAAAAAAATTAAAACATTATTCGTAATCTATTTTTTTTTTAAGAACGTGTTTTACTTCATATTATACACTCAAAATATTACAAAGTACTTCCAGAAGTAAGAAATGCCCCTGAAGCATCAATCACTTTTAGATGATCACTCCATATGGGAATTTTAATACGATCAGGCCAATTGGAGATCTGAAAGCAATTATACAACTTCTTACGAATTTCTTGAAGCACCACCTGAGAAGAAATACGCTTATCATAAAAGACCTTTCTTCGCCTTCGCTTCCTCAGTGCCTTAGTGCATCGTTTTAAACTAAGTTGCATCAACCAGCCCCAAAAGGATCAGCCCATCTGATTCTACTATAAATTTGTTCCCCAACCCCTTCGCGTTTAGCTTTTCGCCCGATATTAGAGCAAAATTGGCCCAATTTTGAACCCAAATTGCACCTATATCCCGTTGTTTAAACTCTTAAAAAATCATAGCGCCATTTCTTTGCCTAATCTTTATCACATGCTCCATTTTTTTTTTATTTTTTTTAAAGGGCACAAAATAGTTTCGAGATTCCTCCCATGTCGAAAAGTCTAATCAACACTTACTTTCTCCATGTGAGTTTTCTTCGCCAAAAAAGAGTGTTTTTTTAGGCTTTTACAATAAATATCAATAAATTTATTCTTTTATGCTAGAAGTTCCAAATTGTGTTAATAACTTTGAGAGGAAAAATATTTTATACTTTCGTCATTATCATCCAACATATAGTCATCATTATATGTCGTTACTAGATGTCGTCATTATTGTCCAACATATAGTGGTGCTTAATAAATATGTTACGCAAATAAGTTGTTTTATTCAAAGTATTGTAATCAATGGCAAGACATTATCGCCCTTATCCTAATACGGAATATAAAATATACAGACATCGTGCAATGTGAGTGTGAGTGAGCACCCACATAGACATCCAAATGATTATACTAAAATTAACTGAAATAAACTATTGTCCTATTGTTTTTTATCTATCCGTAAACCGCCGTTTGATGAAAATTCCTCGAATATTCCATATTTTTTATTTTAGGTAACTTAGGGTTTATGGGCTTCTGGTGGCGCCACTTATAGCGCCGCCATTAACTTCCCCTGCAGCAGCAGCCGGCCATTTTTGCAGAGACGCTATTCCTTTGCAGCAGCGGCGCCAAAGCTTTCTTTGCTGCAGAGCTTTCTTTGCTGCAGTGGCGCCAGAGCTTTCTGCAGCGCCAGAGCTTTCTTTGCTTCCTTTGCCAGAGCTTCTTTTGCAACAGCGGCGCCAGCTTCCTTTGTGCACAAACATGAAATGTATGATCTCTTTGTTCTAGGAAGATCTTGTTTCTTGATTCTTCAAGCAGCGGCCGACGAACAAATAGGGAATGGGCTGAGGTAATGGGCACAAACAGGGAATGTTCTATACAAACAGGGGAATGGGCTTGAAGATTCACATGTTCCGCATAGAGTTCATTCATCAGAAGATTCACGCATCAGAGTTCATCCATCAGTGGGAGCTATGATTTTTCAGCAAGGGGGTAATCATAAGTCCGGCGCTATCAAGAAAACCTTGCATGTGCGTGTGAATGTAAGCTTGAAAATCTTGCTTGAAGAATGTAAGTTACAGCCGCTCGAAGAATGTAAGAATGTAAGAAATGTAAGCTTGAATCTTGCTTGAATGTAAGAAATGTAAGCTTGAATCTTGCTTGAAGAATGTAGGAAATGGCTTGCAAATTCCCCTCTGTTTTCGCTTACAAAATCCCCCTCTGTTTTGCTTGCAAGAATCAATGCCGGAAAACAAGACCAGAATTTCCATCAAACGACGGCTTACGTTTGGTAGCCGGTCGGATTTCGGGGTTTCCGGGCGGTTACCTAGCACATTTTTATAAACAAAGAGAATGTTTACCCAAGATAGCGTAGATAATATCCTTAGTTCAATATATCATGATTGCAAAGGGCCGTCCATTCAAAAAAACAAAGAGAACTCTGAATAGAAGCTTGTTATATGTCATGCCACTTGGCAGCATCCCGTAGGACATATGACAAACACACCACTCGAACATTGCTTAGTTGTGTAATAGTTGGGTGCTGCCCCCAACCATCTCACATTGAATGTGACTCTGGGCGGCCTCGAACATAGAAAAGATCATGGAAAACTTTCATCAAATAAAATTGAAAATATAATAACCAAGGATTCTAGAATGAGACTCGCATGAAAACGACAAAAACCTCCTTACTAGATAAGCTTCTCATTCATCTCAGGAGATTTTCTACAATGGTGGATAGTGAGTAGTCGCACACATGCGAACTACCCACAAAGAAAAATAAAGGGAATGTCCAACTATACAACTTGAACACCAGAAAATACAATGCTAATAGATGTTTGGTTTGTGTACCTACCGAAAGCTTATCACTGGTATTAAAAAACCCTGCTCTTTCGGGTTTTTGAGGAAAAACCCTAGTGATAAACCATTGGCAAGGGGCTTGGACAAAGGTAAGGCTGAAAAATCACTCTCAGTAAACCCACAAATGGAGAAGTCAAAGTTGTTGCCACTTGCCAACCTGTACCTGCACAACAACAACACGAGAACAAATGTGAAAAAACAAACCTCCCAAAGTGGAGGGGTTGATCATGCGTGCCACGGGACAAACAAAACCCTTCAAATAGAGGGGCTGGTCACTCGTGCCAAGTGACAAATGCATTAAACAATTGGGGAGGGGGGGAGGGTGGGATTCAAGGAATAGAGAATAAGGTATTGCTGAGAGAGATGAAGAAGCGCCGATGAGACATTGATGAAGAACCTTGCTTAAAATAGCGATCTCCCAACCAGAGAAAGCATGCAATGCATGTATGCGTGCAAGACGTGCATGTTCCCCCTCTAAAATCTCGATCCTATGGCTCGGATCGATGGGATTCTAGAATGGGGCTCGCATGAAAATGATAAAAACCTTCAGAATAGAAGAGAACTTCCTTATCAAAATGGGATCAGGGGCGAAGGTCAAGGTCAAAGGATTATGGCCAAAGAAGAGACAAGGCCGGGGAAGAACATGCCACGTCATGAAAAGAAACATCAAATTGGTCAATCTAAGTAGGGAGAAGCCCCTCCCTGCATGGTTTCAAAGAATAGAGAATAAGGTACTGTTGAGACAGATGTCTAAAACATCGATCTCTCAACCATAGAAAGCATGCAATACATGCATGTGAAACATGCATGTTTGCCCCCCTAGAATCTCGATCCGATGGCTCGGATCAATGGGATTCAATAAAAAAGAAGTCTAGAACGAAACAACTCAAAGATTCAATCAGGATATCAAGAATGATTCTTCTCTACATTATAAGATATATTAAGTACATTCGTATCGTCTAAAGACCCTACAATCTTACAAACAAAAATACATAAAATGTCTACTTCTTAGAAGTTATGTAAATCATCTGTTACAAAGTTGCAATGATACACACTTTATATACCTCATATATGATTTATGTAAGGAGATTATGAAAGCAAAATAAGCATTCATCTAATTTGGTCGCATTCTATAACTGCCTTATATGGTGGACAACGTAGATATGAAGTGAAGTTCATTCTCCACTCCGAGCCACAAATTCCGATTACCAATTATACAATTTTTCATCCATTGACACTATAATTTTCTTAATATTTCATAAAAAATTCTTCTATTCATTACAAGTGCGCCAAAATATAAGTAATGTTTGTGAACAAATTACAAAAAAGCTGTTAATAGTTCTCAAAGCACGTAAAGTTCATACTCAGCTTTCTATTCAACTTTATACTGTTTTACCATCAGGGCAGCCTATCAGCAATAGTGTGGCAGTGCGCTAAGGATGTCTAATCTCTCTCATAATGTTTGTACTTGCTCGCTCAGCATGGAGGTGGAGGATCGCTAGGCAGTTGACACATGTAGATGATGTGGCTCACTCAACATGGAAGAAGAGAGGCGCATCTTGCTCATCACGTTGTTAGGCAGTTGATACATGCAGATGATGTGTATCTTTTAGCTTACACCCTTGACGCTGACAATCTAAGCTAGAGTATAGTTTGCCACCTTAAGTTAGCCACAAGTAGTTTCTGTCATGCGGGCCAACTTGGCCAAAGCCAAGGTTCTCCTGTTATTCTCTTCTATGAGTCTTAACATGGACATGGTGCAAAATATTTGCAGAAAGCATACCTTTATGACACTTTTATGGCTGATCCCATCAAGAACATCTGTCGCAAGTTTTAGAGAAGCCAATTCTTCTATTTGGGGTGGGAGTCTGGGGTGCATGTTGTGTCTTGCCACTTGAAAAGACTTGTAACGTCCGAAAAGCCTTGGCGATTGGGGCTCTTAGAGTCAAGTCCATAGTTTCATATTAAATTCTTATGCAAAAGACGACACTCCTCCTCCTCCTCCTCCATGATGCTAGTCTGGACTTTGGAACGCCATATATTCTACTTCTTCTACCTTCAAAAGATGGTCAATATGACGGACACCCGATTGCCAAACCTTGCATACACAATGCCATAATTTCACAACATCTTAAAGTTTGTCAAAAGGAGAAACGTACAAGTTGATATTCCAAATGGAATATGCAGAAACATGCTTTTGTACAAATGGACAAGAATAAAAAGCACACTCAGTTGAAGCAAGCAATATTCTGATGCAGGCTTCCTCATTAAGCTTTGAGATATTGATGTTAGACAAGATCAAGACATCACATTACAAAAGCCATAATCCCACACTTACCTAGGCCCAGAACAACTTATCCATGAAAAGGCGTAGAATATTTGCAGCTTTTCGCACTAAAGAAAGTCGTCTACGAATTGACACGTAAAGCCTGCGAGCTTCGTGAAAATAGTATATGTCAATGCTGCCCACTGGGGACAATTGAAAATGAATATCACTCATCAGATTTGCCCAACATTTGCAACTACTCATCAAGCAAGATTACGACGTGTGAATCTGATTACACTTGATCAGCCGTTATATGTGCTTTTGCAAATGCCTGCACAAGAGCACTAGTGCTAGCATTTTTTTTTTATCTTGGAGCTTTTTTACCAACGAGCCCAACTATCTTCAGCTTTCAACATATTGATGTGTATGTTTAGATGTGCATATTCATAACTATTGTCAAAGTTTTTCATGCATAATATATGCTTCTTTCTCTCTTTCTTGTATTGGTCCCATAAACCTCTTAGTCTTCATGGATAATTAAAATCAATCAAATCCATATATGTATGAAAATAAATGAGAAAGGCTAAATTTTTAAAATGCTGCACTATTAAATTCAAAGGCAAAACCTCCTCTATTGGGTTTGTAAGTTCAAATTGTAAAATTTCACATCACATCATCAATGACCCACAATGCTAGAAATCCATCTTTCCGTGTAACCATCTACCATTGAAAATAGTACCAATGCTTCCATGCATAGTACCCATACTTCCATGCTCTGGTTCCTACGATCCCATGCTCTTGTTCCCCATGATCTAATCCCAGTCTCAATAGGTTTGAAAGTCCTTCCGAATGATCGCTCTCCTCATATTCCGTTGTGCACTTTACACAACTTATAATGTGCCAACTCTTTAAAAAATGTCTCATTCTCGTATACTATCCTTTCTCAACACTATTTGTAGTTGCATGGCTTCATATGATAATTTTCCACTCTTTAAAAGAAGTCTCATTTTTACCCTTAACTTGCTAGCATCATGCCATCATTTTGTATGGCATTGGCATTTAGCCATAGCTACTGGAAACAACATTCCGAATGTTGTTCTGATTCCGAACACGTTCCGAGAGGTGGCACATTTCGAGAACATTTGTTCCTGTTCCGAAACTGTTATCTACGAGGAACGAGGCTCCAATCATTTCTAGAGGTTCCGAACACCATTCCGAACCAATAGCAAAACTTAAAAATTAATATTTTAGTCTAAAATTAAACAAGGAAAATGTGAAAAGCTAGAGCTTTCTAATGTGGTCCCTTTCTTTTCCATCTCTCTCTCTTCACAACAAGGGCAACTGCGGTGCTGTGCATTCATCTATCTGCAGCAGCGATCATCTTATTTTGTTCAAAGCGAAAGAAATTCATCTTATTTTCTGCATTCCTAGTACAAATAACATATGGAGGACACTAAGAACAATACTTGAACTGAGAAAGTAGAATCTTTAAAGGGAAAATTTCGAATATACCCCTCAAGTCTATAAATATTCCAAAAATACTCTTAGAAATAGGGTATTTAGCTCAAATGGCAACAACTTTCTTGTGATCAACCAATTAAAAAGGTACCGAAAGTGAAGGTTGTCTAATAGCAGTAGAATCATCTAAAACAGAGTTGGAAACTTCAACTTATAGCGTTTTAAGTGCTATAAAAAAACGATGAGCATAACTTGTGAATTTCAACTCTAATTTCGATGAACTTGACGTTGTTCAGAAGATCTTATCTTAATCTATAATGTTTATGAAGACAACTTTTAAATTTAAGGAGCAACCAAAACTCTATTACCAATTTTCCAAAAATGCTCTTCATTTGGAGGGTATTTTTGAAATTTTTTCAAACTTGGGTATAATTGGAATTTTCTCATCCTTAAATCATATATCAGATTTTTTTATTGTTTTATCAAATTTTTGTGTAATGAAACATCAAATTTTGCACAATATACCAGATTTCACATCTCCATATTGCTTGAATTCTATCATTTGCATTGATTTATTTGCATTCATAAAACCATCTTACAGGTAGTTTGATTGCCCTTTATTTTTTTAAGCTAGAAAAGTAACTTGTATTATTTAGCTTATGGGAATGCCAAATCCATCGTCAACTTTCCTTTTCCGAAGTGTACCAATTCCAGTTCTGAATTTCAACGTGTGGTTCCAGTTCTGGTTTGGGGTACCTATGCATTTAGCACTCACACTCAGCATTTGTATAATGTAAGCGACACAAAAGTATACATAAACAAGAAAATATCATGTGCAAATATTATGTGCAATTCCAGCATCGAATTTGCTTGCATTTTTTACTCATTTTGTTCGCTACCAACCATCATCTAGCATCCCAACCGTTCTAGGCTAACCGTTCTAGCCTATTCCAAGTTCTAGCCTACACCAACATTCGTCGAATAATTTGACAACCTTTAGAACCTTTGGGCCGAATTATAATTAACATAATTTTCATCAAGATAGACATTAGGCAACATGCAATACATCTCAACCAACAAGTATTGCTTCTTCATTTAAAAGCATACAATAACCTCTTGCATTTATAGAACTCCATTATATATTGCTAAGAAACTAAAATGACACTCGGATGTAATGTGACTTTGACTACTAAACAAGAGAGTCTACTGACTCGAAAACAACAAACTCGTAGCATAGTTTTCAATCTCGAAAGAGAAAATTAAAGCATAACAGAAAAAAAACAATGGTTGTTGAAGGCTCCAAGACTCAAGGGTTTTTTCAGGCTTGAAGACTCAAGACTGTAGCTAAAATCATAGTCCAACTTGTTACTATTTGAGTCTTAACCTCTCATTTCTGTTGGAATCCAATACCTTAGTAGCTCAATCTTGCTAATGGTGCCTATAATCTATAAGCAAAATAGACTCTAGATAATGCCTCTAAAATTGACTGTCAAATACACAGCAAAAACAAGGAAAAAAAACAAAAATGGCGTTTATGAACCCTACCTGTAGGTCGATTTTAACCTACATCAAAATGGGCCAAAACAAAGGCCGAAGTCAACTATTGGGAAATTTTAAAATCTCAAAATGTTATAAACCTTCATGTGATGCACTTTCATGAACCTTCTACAATGCATAATGAAACAACTAGATCTACATAAAGAACAAGGTACCTTGTTGTAAGCCTTCCATCATCATGCTAAAAAAGAACAGATCTACACAAGATGAATTTACCATAGAATGAAAATAAAACTCTTTTAAACCTGGCGTATGAGCACCAACTTGACCCCAAACAAAAACTTTTATTCAAAACTCCCCAAAATAGAACCATTCTCACCAAGGAACCTACTTAACTTCTCATACTAGAACTTCATATTTCATCATCAAACTAGTACTTTTTGTTCCATGAGTGATTAGGTATCTTAGAAGTATACCTACCTAAATTGCACTTGCAACCTTCCTCTACCCATGCCACACTCAATGAACATGATTATCCATGTTATTGCCAAACTTTTGTGTAATTCTTGTGGTCTCATTTGTTCTTCTGCATGCTCATTTGCTACTAGATCTTCCAAAAGCCTTAACAAAGTTGAGATCTATCTTCCTATTAGTCTATCATATTTTAGAAAATGTGATCGGAATTGAAGCCAAGGACTTTCAAAAGACCCCATGGTTGGTAGATCTTTTCAAAGGACCCCATGGTTGGGAAAAAGATATGTTCTCACTTGTATTTATATCAAGATAAACTTGAAAGCCCCCTTGACTTTATACAAGAAAGATGAACTCACATCATGATAGAAGGTAAAGTATTTATGTATGATAGAGAACTAAGATGAGAAACAAAAAGCACCAAGGACAACCCCACAGCATGTATCTAATTTACAAGTCATGTATCTAATATACAAGCCTGCAGTCCACTATATGGGATGATGCAACCACTCATCTGCCACTCATGTTATACTTTGTTTCTATTACTACAATTCTATTCTATTATCCTCCCAACACCTATCAATGCTATCTTGATTTCGTCCCTTTGTTCAGCGAACATAAATCACGGCTATGGGTGCTTCCAAAGTCCAACTAGATTAGATCCTTTAGAAGACAAAACGATTTACAATGCCATTAAGATCTTCAATTCAAAAGGAAGTGGGAGGCGGGGGTTGGGAGACAAAAGAAAAATTTGGAATGCTGTTGATAAAACCTAGTAAGGGTGTGAGAAGAAAGGCAAGCCCAAGTTAGGTCATTTGAAAAAAAAAAGTTCAGCCCTCTAATTATATCTTGAAAACAAATGCAAAAATAACAACCTAGTCGATTCTTTTGCAAATGATATGATTTATTGTTATGTCGTAAGTCTGCAATAAAAGCTCCAGTGTTGCTGGTACTCTGATTTCTTTATATCTCTTTTTTTACAATGGAATATAATCAGAGCCGCAAAGCACTAACCAGAAAGAACCACAAGCTAGCCACCAGAATACAATAAATTGGAATAGAAACGAAGACCATGGCAGAGGAAAGAATTTAAGCTGTTGTGATATTTGCGTACAGAGTACGCAGTATTTCTGTGGTGTGCAGAGTACCTTGGTTTGAAATAATTTAGCAAAGAAAAGGAAGCATAGCCATATTATATGCTCTGATGAGCAGGTAAAACAGGCTGCTCAGAAGATATAAACAGAAAAAACAACATAATCCAAAGCTAGATAAGCCAAAAACACATTTCAAAATCAGGAAAGATAGGGCTGTTTTAGGGACTAGATACATACCTGAAAAATGAAGCAGCTTTGGTATGAATGCTGTCCATCTTCCGACCTAAAGCAACAAGAAAGCGTGAAGATCTGACACAATATATTCGCTGCGCTTTTCCGGATCGGCCAAGTGGAGGACATAAGCTGACAAAAGGCATGGACGGATGGAGCTCGCCGGAGCTACGGCGCCGGGGTAACCCTAGAATGGAGCAGTGGTGTCCACGTTCTGCGTCTTTGAAGGAAAGGGCTTTAAAGGCCCATGTTCTTTTTTCTTGCATACATTTATTGCCTAGTCAGCATCCTTCTCGGCTTTCCCTTAGCCCTCCATTTTCGTGTGGCTATGGAATTGCATTCTTTTTGCCATTGATTGCGCCCCAAACGTTTGCACCTTGGCCTCTCGCGCCCCCCTCCTCAACCCAGACACTGACCCGTTTTCGGCCCGTCGATAGCAACATCTTGGCACATCCTCAGTCATAACATGCCTTGGATCAAGGGCTTGTCAGATACACGACCTACAGAATCATGCGCTCGTCAGAGATTGGCATATACCTGTCGACTGCTGCAATCATCACTGATCTAACAGTATCTAGGAAGTTAATTTAGTGCTCCAATAACAACTTCTTACTATAACATGCTTAGATCAAGGGCACGCCAGACACATGGATATAGGATCAAAGGTAGGTTAGGTATTGACAGAGATACTGGAAGAATGCAATCATACTAGATCTTCTAATATTCAGCAAGTTGATTTAGTGCTCCAAGAGTAACTCACTAAAACTTCATCATCTGTGGTTAAGTGTTGTTGAGATGGTAATCAAAACTTCAAATAAGCAATCATATGAATAGAGTTTCTGATAAGTGATGACTTCATCAATTGTCAACATCATGTCCTTTATTACATCTTTTGAAATATGGCTCCATCCTAAGAGTGTTATTTATTGCAATGTAGAATCCAAATATTCCTTGTAACTTCAACACGGAGTCTATCTCAGATAAAGTTGATTTACATAACATAAATTTGAAGAAATTGTAGATTTTTTGTATCTTTTTATTCAAAATGTGGGGATTTCAAACATCAGGACAAGCTATGCAACACTATAGCATAATTGACCAGTTTGGACTTAAGATAGCGATATTGTAACTCATATCATACTCAGGTTTGCCACTTAAGATAGCAACATTGTAACTCATATCATGCTCGAGTCATGAGAGAGTCATATATTGGCAAATATTGAATGCTTATTGAATCAAGGGGCCACCAAATGTTTGTGGTCTTCTAATGGCTAGCAAATCCCAAGAACTCAAAACTTCCCTCCGTTGTTGAGATGGTAACTAAGACTTCACAGGAGTAGATTTTCTAAAAATATGGTCTTATCATGTGCCAATATCATGATGTCCTTTCTTGCATTGTTTGGAATTTGGCTCCACATATGACTCCACACAAACAGTGTTACTTATGCAATGTGGAATTCAAATATTCCTCTTAACTTCAATTTTATAGTATAAGGGTCAATTCCCACTGGTGGTTGAGTTAGGTTAAATGTGACAAATAACGGAAACTTGCTTTCACACTAGCACTTAATTTACTAGCAGTTAAGTTAGGATTTGGTTAAATTTTAACTATGGTTAACTTAACAAGGTCACTTTCGTACTGACAGTAGTTAAGTTAAGTTTAATTAAAATTTTAACTGGACCCCTTATTTTAAACTAGAAGTTAAGTGACCTAGGAGAGGTACACTTAACTCAGTTAAGCACTAACTTAACCTAACTTTTAAGTGAGAAAGGCTTAACAGTATAGTTAGGTTATTTATACTTTATATGAAAATGCATATTTCTTGTTGCCTCTTTCAACATCTAGGAATATGCAACTTCGTAATATTTTGTGTGTAGTTATATTTTGTTTTATAGCTCTTCCAACAATTGCTCAGGGTTTTCACTATGGAAGGATCCCTTGTTTCTAACAAATTAGTTGCAAAGTCTAGTACTACGTTTGTGTTAACCTTAAATGCATTTTAATTAGTGTGCATTGTTGGGAGTGGCATTAATTGTTTTTGCCAACAAAACTCTCTTTAACTTAACATAAATTCTTAACTGGCAGTGTGAAACAAGATCAATTAATGCTAACCTAACTTAGCACTTTAACTACTAGTGTGAATCATCAACTCAAGCTTTAATTCAACTTTTTAATTCTAACTTATTGGGCTTGATGGGAATGCAAATTTTCATGCTTAGTTAAGTTAGTTCTAATTTAACCACCTCAATGGAAAAGTAGAAATTTTTTCTGGTTAGATTAAGAGATAACCAAGTAGTTAAGCTAACTTAACTTAATGGCGAGTGGGAAGTGACCCTAAGTAGAAGATATATAGTCTATCTCAGCAATAAAGTCAATAATTTTATCCTTTTTGAAGAAGTTATGAATATTTTGTTATCTTTATTCAAAATATGAGGATTTCAAACATTAGGACGACTTAACTAGTTATATCCTTCAAAATCCGACAATTTAAAACACTTTTACACGTGTTACACTTTGGTGCTCTTTTTGGACACAATCAGGGACTTACTACCTAATTGGTGGCTATTGGATGACAAATTGATATGTCTTATATGTGCACGACTGTAGTATAAGTGCTTATTCCCTTAAGATGGCAATGTGATAACTCACGCATGGGCCAAGGGATTGTCATATATTGGCAAACACTAGTTGGTTGTTGAATTAAGAGATTGCCAAATATTGATAAATTCTAGCAGGTGCAATCTATTTGATAGTCTAATGCTAGCAAAGGGAATGGGGGCAGGACCCATAAAGCAATGTTGGGTGTGGTATGGACGCATAAAGCAGGGTTGGTGTTATATGGTGTGGTGTCTAGTGGGCATAAAAAATACTAAACTATTGAAAACGTATGGTTAAGATACAATGGTAATCATTTTATATAAGCAATCATATAAAGTAGAGTTTCTCGTAAATAATGAGCTCGTCAACTGTCATTTTTATGATGTAAATAGTAATATTTATTGTAATGGATAATCAACTATTTCTTTGCAACTCTATAAGGAAACTCAACATAGTTATGTTTTTTATCTAAAGTCAGTTCACATAATACAAGAAATTTATCGTGGCATCCTCATTTCTCTTTCTTTTTTTTAATTTATCGTGGCATGACATTAAAACTACTATCTATCTATCTTTGAAGGGACAAGGTGGCAAAGCACTGCGAATTACGCCCATGCTTTATCTTTATCTTATTTTAGTTTACAGTTTATTTTACTCCACTTTGTTATAACCTGGAATTTATTCTAGTGGTAACAAGTTAGTTTTTAAATAGACAAGTCTCGGGTTTGAGCCTAGCTGTGACGTTCCAGCATAATATACGCCCCAATACGTATATTATACTGCCACGTCACACGTACATGTCACAAGTGACATGTACTTGAGAGTAGGACAACGTTGCACCTAGGAGCTAAAGGTTGCACCTAGGGGGCAACCTTGGATGTTGGGTATGTAATTAAACATACACAACAAAAGGTTCCTTGTTCATCCATTTCCAAATGGCTTAAAGCCATTTGCCCATGTGGATGCCCTAACCTAGATAGGGTCTATATAAGGGCTAAAACCCTAGACCCTAGCTCTCCTTTCACCTTCTAGAGCTTCCTTTCCTCCTTCGCATTTAGGGCTTTCCTAGGCCAATTCGGCCAAGGTAAGGCTCGAAATCGCATTGCCGTGTTCAAAAAGTCGGTTTGCACAACAAAGGCCGAGTAGCGACTATCTTGACAAGATCGGAGCATGGACGCCTTCCAAGGATCGGGGAGCAAGCCAAGGAGCGGTATCTAGTTGTTCTCATTGTAAAAACCGTCTTTAGGCATGGCAATATGCGGGTTTAGTATGTTAGATCATCTCGAAGCCTTGTAGATCCCTAGATCCTCGACTCTAACGAATGAACCTAACATTGGATGTTAAGTAGATAGATTGATATGATTCTCTATCTACGTTACGTGATATTGCATGTATTCCACTCTGTGATCTCCTTGTTGTGGGAAGGGGGTAGAGACCTAAAGGTCATGTAGAAGATGTTCCTAGCATAGCACCTTAGTTCCCACATAATTGCCCGCGGTACGTGAGCCCACCGTGGGTGAAGGGGCAAGGCCGGATGATAAGGAGGAACTTGTCTCATCGCGGACCCGACCCCTCTGGTAGTAAAGCCTATCGGGGTCTTTGCCTTTGGCTAGGCTTAATGGCTTGTCACCGCTGCGTGTGGGCAAGGCATGAGCTCGACACTTTCGTGGGGTGGTGGATATGACCTTCCGGTGAGTTCAAGTCGAATAAGGGCAAAGTGGCCCTCTAGCCGCTGCGATGAGCATGGATACCTCTCGGAGGAGAGGCAGCTCTCTTCCTGCCTCATCGGGGTTGGGGAGATGCAACCCGCCAGTAGTAGCCCCTCGGCTACTCACCCCAAGCAGCTACTGCCAAGTCCCAACACTTTTCAACCTACTCGCAAAAGTGTGCACGGAGGGGCGGATGGAGTGGACTACCCTAAGCCATGTTCTATGCCGGCCAAATCCATTGCCATGAATTAATGCGCAATGAAACTCGAGGCCTAGCCGTCGGGCATCCCCCTTGAGTCCGAGCCATGGGTAGGATCTTTCCTTTGTATTATTGTTATGAAGGTATTGCTGACTCTGTGATGTTGCTATTGTTATGGTGATTGTGTTGTATATTATTAGTTGTGCTCACGTTTGTTTGTTACGCTTCCGCAGATAGGTCGATCCGATGGAAGACGGATGAATGACACATCCACTCTTCCCGTGCTGGCTCTGCCCCCATGGGAGTGGAGTCAGGTGGATAGCCCCTGTCAGGCAGCTGCCAGGGGGAATGCTCCTCCTTCGAGTACGATGCGGGCATCGTATAAGGAGTAGGGGCGTCCGCAAAGGTATCGAGCATGATCTTGGCATCCAAGATCGAGCACTGGCCATTTTTCCCTTAGGACTAACAGTAGATTCGAGTCTTGGGGTATAGCCACCCAAGCAAGAGCTTCGAACAATTGGGAAAATTCCCAATTTCTGGGTAGAATTTAGTTCCATGATAGATTGCTAGTGAAGGATAGCACCTTTCCCAACCTAAATTGCCAAAAAAATAGGCCACCCCTCACGAGTCGCCCGACATCATTAGGTTCAAACCCATCTCCGCCCAGCGCTTTGTGTGTGAGTGGTTGACCTCCGTTGACATAGTTAGGTGTCCCAATTAATTAAGATAATGGTGTAGTTTGGCTTATTTCCTTAGTTCTAGATAGGTTTGTATGTTATAACACTAAGAAACTCCCTGTAAATTGTAAAATAGCCTCGAAAACAGTCGACCCCTCACAGAGTGCGCCCAGACCCTTTCGGTTGGTAATCCAATCCGCCCAAAGCACCGTGTGAGTGGTGGGTGTTTTGGAGTATGGTGAACCTGCATTTAATGCCTCGTACCTTCGCTAATGCCCTAGTTTGTTTTTTTTTTCCCATATGAATTGCAGGTCCCAACCCTAAATCCCACCTCCCTATAAATAGAAAATTAGGGTTTCCATTTTACCCCCACCTTTCCCGGAGAACAGCTCGCCCAAGAAGACGATCTTCAGGCGCCAAAGCTCGAAACCCGACAAACAAAAGCATGGCACGGACGAAACAGACTGCCCGCAAGGTTGTGCCACCCGGTTATGTGAGCCCTGAGCGAGCCGTCCGGCGTAAGGCCGACGAGGCAAGTGCACATCGGGGAAGAGGAGGCACCGCTGAACCACCTAACCCTAACCCCGAGGAGCAGAACAGTGCACGGAGAACCTTGATCGGGAGGCGACGCGGGCGCGGAGCCGCGGAGGGAGTCAGCCGAGGGAGATCTTCGGGATAATGAGGAACCGTGAGTGAACCGGAAGAAGAAGAAGAGGGAAAGGGAAGAAGGCGAAATGAGGAAATCCAAGGCGAGCGCCTAAGGAAAAGGAAGAGCCGAAAAAAGAGGAGGGAGGAGAAGGAAATCAAAGAGGGAAGAAAGGAGGAAGCAAAGAGGAGCGGAGAGGGTGAGAGCGGAGAAGGGTAAGGACCCTAAGCCTCGGGCGAGAAGCCGGCGAAGAAGAAGACACCGGCGCCGGGCAAAGAACCATACAGAGCCGGATCTCGAGAAGCCCCCATCTTCGTCCGACCAACCCGAGGAGGGGAGCAGGAGGGCACGAACCAGAGAGACTTCGGCCCTTCAAACCCAATACGAGGATGAAGACCCTCGGCTAACGCACCGCCTCTATCCTAAATGGCCGTCAAAGCACCCCAAATGACAAAGACTAAGAAACCAAGGCCGCAGAGGGAGTCCTATATACCAAACGGACTTGCAGTACCGGAAGGAGCTAAAGGAGTATACTGCGTACATGAAAATGCACGAAGAATACTCCAAATATTACGAAGAACACAGAGTGAAGACCATTGAGGGAGGTCGGCCAACGAAGAAGAACACGTTGAAGCGCCAACGGAATCGCCAACCCTCCGGCAAGAAGCCGGCGAAAAGGCCGGGCGACTCAAAATTCGCGAGGGCGCCCAAGAAATTAAGCACTTCCAAACAGAGCTATGGCTTCCTCATTCCCGCCCCCTTTGCACGCCTAACGAGGGAGATTTTGCGGGGAGTTCGACCCATCCAAACGGGTCACGGACGACATGTTGCTCGCACTGCAGGAGGCGTCGGAGCAGCACATCGTACATTACTTCGAAGACTCTGTCGCGTGTGCTCAACACGCTAAGAGAGTGACTTGTATGCCCAAAGATATTAGACTAGCTCAGTTTATTAAGAAGGAGGGCCCCTGAACTATTGTAAATGACCTTTTCTCTGGTGTAAGTCTATAATTTTGATAAATAAATAAGTCCAATCGAGTTTAAATAGGGTGTATTGCCGAATTCTACATTTAGAAATAGCAAAGTTCGGAACAAACCAGGCATTTTGATCCCACCCCTCACAGAGTGCGCCCCAACCCATTCGGTTTGCAAACCGATTCCACCCTGGCGCACTGTGTGAGTGGTTGAGCATGGTTTGGTGCCAAATCTTGCCTAAATGCAGAAAGTAGGTATACTATTCGACCTAACTCATCCCAGTTAGTGGGAATTGACCCCTAATCTGTCCAAATTGGCCAACGCCGAGTCAAATGGAGCTCCACCCCTCACAGAGTGCGCCCCGACCCATTTGGTTTGGAATCCGATTCCACCCTGGCGCACTGTGTGAGTGGTCGAACCCCAAACTCCACCACAACTTGCCCAAATAAGGCGAGTAAAGGCTCAATCCTATCTATCTCGATGAGATATCCAGGATTATGTCTTTAGTTCTCTAGTTTAGCATCATTAGTGACCTAAAACAAAGCAGTCCACCCCTCACGAGTGCACCCCAACCCATTCGGTTTGCAAACCGATCCCACCCCTGGCGCCTTTGTGTGAGTGGTCTCGTCCATTGATCCAAGTTGTCCGTAGATCTAACCAAAATCATTGCTTAGGGACCTTTAGGAGCATTTCCAAGCTCGAGTTAGCCTATAAATCATACCTCTAGACCCCGAAAGTCAGAGAATTGTAAACCTAAAATTTTCCCAAAATTAGGGTTTTGCCTATAAAGGGGAACCCAAGTGTCATTTGCACCTTCCAACCTCGCTCTCTGCTCCAAGCCGATTTCCTTGATCCTTAGGGCGCTTCAGACATGCAATGCATCATCCCCACTCCTCGGTGCTCATGGCCACTTCTTCATTCAAGCGATGGTACAAATACACACGGCTCATGTGGTCGAAGTTTACATCGAATCGGTCTTCGTTGTCTTCCGAAGGAACTTGACATTGAGGCCACCATCAACGCCACTCCCTTCTACCGTAACATCATGTCCGAGTTCCATGCCAAGATAGGACCCTTTTTGGTAGAACTCCCACCTTGTGTAGGGTATTTTGCACCTAACACTGCCCTCAAGTCAGCCCTGCAAGATATCCCAAATGTAGATAAGTACTTAGAGAATAAAGCAGTCCGCCTTCCCAACTACATGTCCATCTCTGTCAATAGGAAGAGGTACTTCTCCTATCTGCATCAGTGTAGCCATCTTTCTATCTCTTCTGGGTCAAACCCGGATAGGGGAACCCTCAGTCACGACCTTTAGAAGTTGAACCCATAGCCATGGCCGCAGCAGAGGAGGAACGGATGCGACTTCGAATCTGGCGAGCAGAAGAAGAGGAGGAGGATGAGTACGAATCAGACCGGAAGACCCGGATCTAGAACAAGAGAGGCGAAGTTTTTAACGGCCAGATCCAAAACTTCAAGAGGGATCATGAGCAACAAGAAGAGCCCCACCACTCGGGGGAGGGCATTACAAGCTTGACGCCCGGTGTTCATAGCAGGCGCAGGCATATCTAACCCTTCACGACATCAAGAATCTTCCACGCGTGCAGCGGCGAGAGGCCTTAGGGTGGATGAGATTTTACACCTTCTACGACAAAGAAAGTGATCTCGACGACTTCATCGATCGAGAAGCTCGGAACTTCCTATCGGCATAAAAGAAGCCAGACCTTCACCCGTGAGACATCATCGATATAGAGGCTTACGCAGGCATCGGATGCATGATGATGGCGAAACGGAATTGCCCTCTGGAGGAGGAGTTCATGGCAATTCAGAACAAATGGGCATCAAAGGCAAGTCCACATCAGCATTATTACCGAAGCTCGCCAACACCCATCCCGAAGCGGCATGGAGGCGATCAACCTAAGGAGGCTGGTGCACCAAGACTTCGTGAGAGCTAGAGGAGATACCAGGTGGATGACTTCGCGGGAAGGCACAGGGGCAACTTCCTCGTCTGCCCAGAAACAGGGGCATGATAAGGCTCGGATACTACTACCCGTTCTGTCGGGGATCGGAAGAATAGCGGTTATTCACCGCCAATTTAGCCCAAGAGGTGAAGAAGGGGTCTTTATGCTTATCGCCCTCTCAGGGTTTGGACACCATGCACGATTACCTCCAAACATCGACCATGTTGTCCTGATCAAGAGAGCGATTGCATTGACCATCTTTGACTTTGCAATCCCTTATAGGCGGGGCGAGATTGGCGATGGCAAAGGATACGTATACATCGGATAGGAGAATTGCAGACATGGAGGCAGTACTCCAAGGAGGGACGTCAACAAATATTCTCAGGAACTTAACAGGGTCATTAGGTACGGCCCAAGTGAAGAAATTTTTGGAGGACCACCCTGACTACCTCAAGAAATTTCAAGAGTAAAAGTCTATTAATTTGCATGTAAAAGCTTATTATATATGAATATAATATATATCTCTTTTTGTATATAATTGCTCCCTCAAATTGTATAAGCAAGTAAAACAACGTAACACACAAAACAAGAACTAATGATCAGAATGTACTCTAATGTGCATGCAGCTAGAGTACCTAGAAACCTTGATGAACACAAAAATGAGAACAACAACGCATTACCCAAGCCAAGGCTTCCGGTAGGAATTTAAGCCCGATTTGAGCGGTAACACCGAGGAGGAGCTATCTCAAATCAGATCGACATCCACGACATAAGGGCATTGCTAGCGAGGGCAGGCAGCAATAGGAGGACAGACCGAATGTACCCTTGCCGGAAACGCCACCGGCCGAACGGTTACGAAGGAAGAGAAGCGTAGGGAGAAGATCTCCTAGCTCGGGATCCTCAAGCTCCAGCTTCGGATACGAACTTCGGCATCGGAAGAGCAGGAAGAAGAGGCACGAGGTCGCCGGCAGGAGCCAAACCGTGACAGGGACAGATCACAGACTGATTATCAGAAGAAAGTTGACTCCGCCCTTAGTAATGTGTGGAAAGCCAGAAAGTTAGAGCAGTTTTCAGGAGAAAACAGATCCGGAATGGAAGCAGAGGCGTGGCTGGATGAGATGAGTGAGTATGGCAACGCCTATGGCATGAAAGATAAAGACAAAGGCAGGGTAGCAACAAAGAAACCTCAAGGGTGCAAATGAATTTGGTGGAAGGGGTATGCCAAAGCACATGGGCTGAGCAGGGACAGTTGCAAGTTCCGAAAGTTCGCCAAGGCATTCAAACATCATTATGTACCGAGAGAACATAAGTGCAACATGATGCAGCAGTTCTATAGGCTGCAACAGGGCAACAAATCAGTCCAGAAATACACGGAGGAATTCATGAGACTAAGGCTTTATGTGCCAAAGTTGAGTGAAAAGCATGCGGTGGAAGGCTATATTGAAGGCTTGAACGATGAGATCCGCAAGCTTGTAAGGGCAATAAACCCAAAGTCTGTGTCAGAGGCAGAAGCAAAGGCCATAAGTTTGCAAGGAACAGGTCCACAAGAGCAGGCATCAAGGCAGCAATATTTCCAGGATAAGGGGAAGAGCACAGGGGGCTATAGCCCAAGGGCGGCAAGCCCAGTAGCTAGCAAGACGCAGTACAATTCAAATTATGGGAAGCAAGGCAACACAAGTAGTGGCAAGCAGGAAAAGAAATGTAAGCTTCAAGGAGCAAGGAGCCAAGTCTAACTACTCCCCAAGCGGTGAGGCAATTTCTGCAGTCCATTCCCAAGGAGAAAGAAGCGAGGAATGTATAGAGAAGCGGTTGTGTTTTCAGATGCTTCCAGCCGGGGGCATAGGACCAACAATTGCCCCCCGATTATGAATGCGGCATTGGCGGGCCGGATGGGAGACACCATCGGACGCTTGACGGCGGCCGAAGCACCGAGATTACATCCATGGTGAGTGTCACATCTTTGCGACTATTGATACAGGGGAATGCGAAAAGTCAAGATAAGGTGATCTCAACGAATCGAAAAGCCCAAGAGAAATCCTTTATAGTATTGATAGACTCGAAGGCGATCATAATTTTGCATCCCCTAGGATGGTAAGCATGTTGAAGTTAAAGCCGTTAAAGTCCAAGCCCGGGCCGGTTGTGCTAGCCAATGGAGCAATTAGGCATACAAAGAGGAAGAGAATAAACTTCAATGTAGACTTGCCGGTGTTAATGTTGCATTGGGAGGAAGTCATGAATATAGGCAAGTATGATCTCATTATTGGAATGGAATATCTTGGACCAGCGGGGAGCAATCATCGATTGTGGGAAACGTAAGGTGACCTTAACAACGCCCGAGGGCAAAGTCATCGAAATCACGGGTAAAGAAGTAACCCCAATCATGCAATGCATGAGTAGTGAAAAATTGCTTAAGTGCATAAGAAAGCAAAGGTGGCCTATCTCCTTAAGCTTGAGCTCCAAGATCGGGGGCCGGAGGGAGATAAAGAGATCAAAGAATCGGCAAGCTTCCCGGGCCAATAGCAAAGTTGATCGAGGAATTTCACCGACTTGTTCCCCGATGAGATTAAGCGACTTCCGCCCTATAGAGGAGTCGAGTGTGAAATAGCACTTGAACACGGGGCCGGCCTACAAGCAAGGCACCTTATAGGATGTCAACCGAGGAGTTGACAGAGTTAAAAGAAGCATTGCAAGAATTGCTAGACCTAGGGTTCATAAGACCTAGTGTCTCCCCGCTCGAGCCCCTATTCTCTTTGTGAAGAAGAAGGATGGGAGCCTTAGGATGTGCATTGATTACCGCCAGTTAAATAAGCACACCATCAAAAATAAGTATGCCTTGCCTAGGTCAGATGACTTAATGGATCAGTTGCAGGGAGCAAAGATCTTCTCCAAAATAGATCTCGGATCGATATCACCGTTAGGATCAAGGAGGAAGGCATTCATAAGACAAAGCGTTCAGGACAAGATATGGGCACTATGAGTTCCTGATTATGCCCTTTGGATTGTCTAATGCACCAGCAACATTCATGAGGTTAATGAACGACGTCTTCCGCGAATTTCAAGATTCCTTCATCATAGTCTTCTTCGACGATATCTTGGTTTACAGTAAGTCTGTGGAGGAGCACGCCCAACACTTGAGGAAGGTGCTTGAAAAGTTAAGAAGGCATCAACTCTTTGCGGTTATCGGTGCCACTTCCATAATCGGAAAGAGTGGAGTACTTGGGGCACGTGATCACGCAGAAGGCATTTCCACGCACCTGCGAAGATAGAAGCCGCGGATCGGCTGGCGGCACCAAAGAATACGCATGAAGTCGAGCTTCCTAGGGCTAGCGGGGCTATTATAGAAGATTTGTCAAGAATTTTGCCAAGGTAGCGGCGCCATTAATCCGATCTCACAAAAGGTGGGAAGATAAAAGATTGGGCAGCCCATTGGCAAAACAAGGCCCGTAAAAGCATTTGAGACGCCGAAGGAAGCTTTGACGACGGGCGCCAAGATATTGGTCTTGCCGTGATCCGACCAAAGATAAGCTTGTAGCAACAGATGCTAGCAGATATAGCAACAGCGCAATCCTCATCATGCAGAGGAAAGAGTAGTGGCCTATGATTCCAAGAAGTTGAATGACGCCGAAAGGCGGCTACCCAACGCATGATCAGGAGCTCCTGGCTATAGTAAGGGCTTTAAGAATTTGGAGGCATTATTTATTAGGAAGAAAATTCCAGTTAGACACGGATCATCAAAGCCTCCAATATATATTTACGCAGCCGCTCCTTAATTTGAGGCAAAGGAGATGGATGGAATTCTTGGAAGAATATGACTTTGAGATAAGTTATAAGCCAGGGAAGCTCAATGTGGTTGCGGATGCCCTTTCCAGGAAGCCATTGGCAACCGAATTCATTGTAACGCCATATCAACACTTGTAAGTGAGTTTGGCAAGAAGATTGAGGAAACATTGCCGACGGACCTCGACTTCAAGGAAGTTTGGGCGAGCCTTTCCAAAGAGGCCAGGACCGACAAGGAAAGGGAGATGTTCAGGCACTACAAGAAGGAAGGAAACTTGCTATATTATAAAAACAAATTGTGTGTACCAAAATCTTCGCAAGTTAGAAAGCTTATTTTGAATGATACACACAATAGTCCCATAGCAGGGCATGCAGGGTTCATGAAGACATATTTCAAGATTAGAAGCAGTTATTATTGGCCCGGCATGAAGAAGGAAATAGCAAGATATATTAGAGAGTGCCAGATATGCCAGCAGACAAAGGCGGAACAGCTCCGGATCCCAGGTGCCTTGGAACCATTGCCCGTGCCAAATGCTAAGTGGGAGGTGATAAGTATGGATTTTATTACAGGACTCCCAAGAACAGCAAGGGGCAAAGATGCCTTGATGGTGGTAGTAGATAAGTTGTCAAAGATGGCACACTTTGTGCCGCGTGCAGGACAACGATAATGCATTAGACACAGCCAACCTATTTGTTAAGGAGATTTTTAGGCTCCATGGCATGCCAAGGGAGATAATCTCGGATAGAGACTCCAAGTTTATGAGTGCCTTTTGGCAGGACCTATTCACCACCATCCAGACGAAGCTTTCGATGAGCACGGCATATCATCCCCAAACAGATGGTCAGACGGAGAGGACAAACAGGATCATCGAAGATATGTTAAGAAGCTATGTATGGAACAAGCAATCCAAGTGGGATGATCTCATCTACCTAGTAGAGTTTGCCTACAACAGCACCAAGCAGGAGTCATCGCAGATGAGTCCTTTTATGATTAATTACGGGTGCACGTTGTCTTACCCCGGATACTTGGCACAACCCCCAGTGTCCAAGGTGGAAGTCTCCCCAGCCAGATGCTTTCGAAATGCAAGACTTGGTGGAGGAAGTGAGAGGATATCTCCTTGCAGCAAGAAGCGGCAAAGAAAAGCATCGTAGAGCAAACATAGGGCGGTAAGAGAATTTGAAGTGGGAGACAAAGTGTGGTTGAAGATCAAAGTCAAGCGTGCCAAGCTCCGCATCGGCAATTGCAAGAAGCTTGCTCCAAGATGGGCTGGACCCTTCAGAATAGAGAAGAGAGTAGGTAACCAATCCTACAAGTTGGACTTGCCAGCACATCTTAAGATACATAAGGTTTTCCACGTAAGCTTGCTAAAGAGGCACACCCCAAACCCCGAGGAAGTATTGGAGACAAATGAGTTTTTAGAAATGACGGACGAGCATATTGAAATCGTTCCGGAAGTCCTTCTTAATAGATCTTATAAGAAGACAAGAAGGTCAAAATTCCTCCAATACCTTGTGAAGTGGAAGCACTTACCAGTGGAAGACGCTACGTGGGTACTTGAGTCAGATCTTAAGAAGCAGTACCCCGAGTTTATGGAGCAATGCAAGGGTCGGCTCGTCACCGAAGTAGTCGACATCAGCAACCAAGAAATCGGCTCAGGCATGTCGATTTGGGTTTGGATTTAAGCATGTGTAGCTAAGGCTAATCTACGCATGCAGCCTATGCTAGGCATGGGTTGCATGCGTTGTTACCGATGATGAGACCACTACGGTGCTCTCTAGGGCGTGGTGTAATGTCAATGTAGGCATGACCGCGTTTCCGCTTGTTTGAGTGGAAGGTAGATTAGAAGTCTACTTCTGTCCCACGGAAGTAGACGACCTCGAGAGAAAGGAGGTCATTGAGAGATGCATTGATAAGAGAAGCACCTTTAGCCCCATATATGTTTTGATAGGAGGAATCTATCCTTCACGCCCCATATACGGGAAGGATATCCTCCACGCTGGGCAACTAGAGGTGTAGGCATGAGCGGCATATAGGCATATAGGCGCTGTCTTTTCGGCCAGGATGGGAGAAACATAATCTTCCTATGCCGAAGAGATATGCCTTGCATCCATATAATTGTATTTAATGGGTGGTTCCCTCACAACCAACCCTTATAATAATAATTAAATATGTACTAATGTAGCGTACATCCTGCAGGCAACTAGAAGAACCGAGCGGCAGGAGGGTAGCGCTACAAGAACTCACAACGCATAGTTTTGCCATAATGTGTTGTGAGGAGGCGACGGGAAGTTTTTAGTTAAAACCTTAAAGCTATAATTGATGTCAATTTTGTTTATAATCGATTACGAAGTAGAGGACGAAAGAGCCTCTCACCATAGTACAATTACAGTAAACTATAAATATTACCTGAGGCGATTAATATAATATGGATATGTAAGTGTTGTAATTGCAGGATATGCAGGTACCCAAGGTGGGGAGACGCGTGATGCTGAGGACAGCATCAAGTCAAGGTGGGGAGAATGTGACGTTCCAGCATAATATACGCCCCAATACGTATATTATACTTGCCCCGTCCTGCGCATATGTCACAAGTGACATGTACTTGAGAGTAGGACAACGTTGCACCTAGGAGCTAAAGGTTGCACCTAGGGGGCAACCTTGGATGTTGGGTATGTAATTAAACATACACAACAAAAGGTTCCTTGTTCATCCATTTCCAAATGGCTTAAAGCCATTTGCCCATGTGGATGCCCTAACCTAGATAGGATCTATATAAGGGCTAAAACCCTAGATCGCATTGCCAGGCTCCGAAAAGTCGGATTTGCTGTGAGGTTGCCGAGTAGCAGTATCTTCTTGGCAAGATCAGGAGCATGGACGCCTTCCAAGGATCGAGGAGCAAGCCAAGGAGCAGGTATCTAGTTGTTGTTACATTGTGCAAAACCGCCTTTAGGCATGGCAATATGCGGTTTAGTATGTTAGATCATCTCGAAGCCTTGTAGATCCCTAGATCCGAGACTCTAACGAATGAACCTAACATTGGATGTTAAGTAGATAGATTGATATGATTCTCTATCTACGTTACGTGATATTGCATGTATTCCACTGTGATCTCCTTGTTGTGGGAAGGGGGTAGAGACCTAAAGGTCGTGTAGAAGATGTTCCTAGCATAGCACCTTAGTTCCCACATAATTGCGCGGCGTGCATAGGAGCCCACCGGTCAGGGTGAAGGGGCAAGGCCGGTTGATAAGGAGGAACTTGTCTCATCGCGACCCGACCCCTCGGGTAGTAAAGCCTATCGGGGGTCTTTGCCGGCTAGGCTTAATGGCTTGTCACCGCGTGTGGGCAAGGCATGAGCTCATTTTCGTGGGGTGGTGGATATGACCTTCCGGTGAGTTCAAGTCGAATAAGGGCGGTGGCCCTCTAGCCGCTGCGATGAGCATGGATACCTCTAGAGGAGAGGCAGCTCTCTTCCCCGCCTCATCGGGGTTGGGGAGATGCAACCCGGCCAGTAGTAGCCCCTCCGGCTACTCACCCGAGCTCTGGCCAAGTCCCAACACTTTCAAATTTACCTACTCACAAAGTGTGCACCTGAGGGGCGGATGGAGTGGACTACCCTAAGCCATGTTCTATGCCAGCCAAATCCATTGCCATGAATTCATGCGCAATGAACTCCGGAGGTCTAGCCGTCAGTCATCCCCCTTGAGTCCGAGCCATGGGTAGGATCTTTCCTTTGTATTATTGTTATGAAGGTATTGCTGACTCTGTGATGTTGCTATTGTTATGGTGATTGTGTTGTATATTATTAGTTGTGCTCACGTTTGTTTGTTACGCTTCCGCAGATAGGTCGATCCGATGGAAGACGGATGAATGACACATCCACTCTTCCCGTGCTGGCTCTGCCCCCATGGGAGTGGAGTCAGGTGGATGGCCCCTGTCAGGCAGCTGCCAGGGGGAATGCTCCTCCTTTGAGTACGATGCGGGCATCGTATAAGGAGTAGGGGACGTCACACTAGCTCCAAGTGTGCATTCAATGACAACTGATATATACAAAAGCTGCTTTTGTTTTTCAAGTCCCTGGAAATATATCTTTTTTCCAATTCCCTATGAAAACATATTTTTTATTTCACTGGGAACATATATATCCTCTGATTCGCCATATAAACATCCCAAATGCTTTGTCCATTTTATCCAATGCCAAACTCTCTAGCGCCTCATTTCTCTCTCTAGGGTTTTCTGGCACAATCTCCCTCCATACTCTCAGCACCCTTCCCACTCTTCTCCCTAGTTGCTATCTTTGCTTCTCCTCTCCAGCATACTAGTATCATTGCTTTTGCTCCCTTGGCTCTATTGGCTACATTCTCTTTCTAAAAAGCCCTTTGCCCTCTTTCTCTCACTGCAAGGCACTTACTTCATGCCAAACCCTTTTCCAAACTGTTCCAGCCAAACACAGCCCAGACTGTCGGGCAGCAGATAGCGCCTATTGACACTGTCAACATTGACTCGAACATCAAGAGCTTCATGAAATCAGATGGAGGAACCATAATGTGGTGATCCGCGGTCTGCCAGAAGAAATATGGGAAGATCTTGTTGAATGCCTCCAGACGCAAGTCATTGCTCGTATGGCATTCTCTACACTAGTGCGCATTGTTAGGGCAAGTCATCGTGGCACTCAACACCCTGACAAATTGTATTGTCATATTCATGGTCGCGGATGCGTAAGTCCGAGCAACCGTATTGTGCTAGGGCAAGCAATTGAAAGGCACATACTTGTACGTCGACCGAGACCTGACTCCAGCACATCAGGAGTCCCCCAAGCATGAGATGGCCAAGGTTAAGAGCATCCGGTCTTGTCCGAGGCAAGATGCGGATCTTTCAGCCACCAAACACTGCTGCAAATCCTCGCGGTCATTCTACCGATCCATGCTCCACATGCTGCCTTTGCTGCTATTGCCTCTCACCCCGCCGCCACAACTGAATCTGCATTTGCACCTGCCGCCAACAAATAGGAGTTGTGCCTCCGGGTGGTCTCCTAGACTTGTCGAGTTTTCGGCAAAAAGGAGATATAGTCTCTACTCTGTTGTTATGGATATAAATATCATCTTTCTCATGTAGACAGAGGCACAGATTGCCTGAGTGTCGGGCTACCAACATTACTCAGTCTTCAATAGCTGCATAGGAAAGCGGGGACGGGACTGGACAGCCTTGGTGCAATCAATCTCAGTGCATAAGACAGATAGCACAACTGCTATTTTTGGGTACGTGTATTGAACTGCAGTGGCAACCCTCTCTTCCTGGCAGCCTGCTATTTCCCACATGTGGAAAGAAACTTCTACCACACACATTTTGATGTGGCTAGGCTGGACCCCTATGTTGATCTATATGATGATATACAATAGCACAAGCAGTTGGGTAGTGTCATGCTCCTTAAAGACTTCAACATGCGCATGGGGTTGGAACAGCCCATAAGATTGATGTGCTGCAGGTGCACCCTGCAGAAAGGCCCTGGCCATGGGCATCAGATGACAGTCAGGTCACGCGCTATGGCAGGCAGTTGCTTTTACTTTGCATTATCTTTAATTTGGTAATCAGCAATGGACTAGCACAGTGGCCGGCCAGTGTGGATTCAGTGTGGTGGACTATTTGTTGGTGGCCGAGCAGGACATGGATGTAGTCAAACACCTGTGGGTGGGCACAGACAGTAGGGATGAAGAGGTCGAATCAGACCACCTACCACTTTACCTGCAACTGCCATGTGTGACGTTCCAGTATAATGTACGCTAGAAATACATATATTATACTGTCATGTCACAATACATGTTAGCAAGATGACATGTACAAGGGTAGATCTCGATCATACTATAGGTATGATGGCGTGTAGAGACCATAAAGGGAATTGGTGTATTATACTAATGGTATAATACCACCAATATACCTTGAATATATCATGTGAGTCACATAATATATTTTCTCCTAGTTGCAAACATCCAACATGTTATTTCAATATAACATGTTAAGCGTGAGCCATTAAATCCGGGGTGTGGCACATGTCAAAGGGAGAGCACCCTATTTGTATAATACCACCAATATACCTTGAATATATCATGTGAGCACATAATATTTTTTCTCCTAGTTGCAAACATCCAACACGTTATTTCAATATAACATGTTAATTGTGAGCCAATAAATCCGGAGTGTGGCACATGTCAAAGGGAGAGCACCCTACCTATTAATAGGTATTTGCCATAAATGTGCTAGTAACCCCCACTTGCCAAGTGGCAAGACCTTAGTGGACCAAGTGGCCCAATCACAGTCCAAGGCTCCAATTTCGAAGCCTATATAAACCTCTTGGGTTTTAGGACAGGTAGCAGGTTGTCGACCTTCCGGTCATCATTTCGAGTATTAGAGGGCAGAAGCCGACCTCAGAGCTCGAGTAGAGGTCACATATCTAAGGCACTGCCCTAGTGCTTTACTATTTCGTGGAGAATGCCATGTCAAGAAGCTTTAGTAGAGAATTGGATGATGGAGCAGGTTGGCCATAGTTAGGTTGGTTAATCCTAGCTTAGCAGCTTGATTTAAGCCAAGAGGCACCTTGTTTTAGTATTACGCGCTCTTAAGCCATTAACCCTAAAACCAAACTGACTAAAGAACATTGACCCTTATATTCTTTAGGGTTAGATATGATGTATTAGAATTGTTGTTCTATTTTGATGTTAGATGATCATGATATAATACTCGGTTTGAACCTCTTGTGTATGGGGAAGGGGGGTACAGACCCAAAGCCTTCTAGATGCCGATCCTATATTAACCCATATTGCAGCCTGTGCATAGGAGCCTGCCTGGGTGTGGGTGGTGGGGCTAGACCGGCAGACAAGGAAGACTTGTCTGGTCTCAGTTGATCCCTCTGGTGTGTAGAGACTATCGGGAAACATTGTGGACTAGGTCTAATTCCTTGTCACTATGTGTGGGTAAGGTATGGGCTCGATACATCCTGGATGATGCATCACCCCAGCACGGTTCAAGTCGAATACGAGCGGTGGCTCTCTAGTTCGCCTGAGGTTGGCATGATCTTCTGGAGGAGAGTGATCTCCTCCTGTCTCATCGGGACTGGGGAGATGCAACCCAGTAGTAGCCCTCTCGGCTATCTCCTCGGCAAGCTACAGTCAAGCTCCAAGGCCTATCAACCTATCTGCAAAATATGCACAGGAGGGGCGAATGGAGTGGATCACACTTGCCATTGTTTTCTTGCCAGCCAATTCCATTGTTAAACTTCTATCTGCTGTTATCTTGTGGCCCAGAATGTCAAGCCTACCACATTGAGTCTGAACCGAGGTTTAGGGCCTTCTAGTTGATGCTAGGATGATGTTACAGTATAGTCTTGATGTTTTAGTGATGATGGTGCCTCATCCCTCGGGGTGAGCCTATGTATTGATGATGATATTTGATGTATTGATGACATTATGCACTTCTACAGTGAGTTCGATCTCGAGGGAGACGTGGAAACACGCTCTTTCGTCCACATCATCACTGGGGCACCACCAATAGATGATGTCGTAGGGGCGGCCCCTTGCTATCTGTGGGATTAGTCAGAGGGGATCTCCTCGATTTATATGATGGAACATTATTAAACATGGTATAGTAAGAAGTTGTTATTAGAGCACTAAATTAACTTCCTAGACATTATTAGATCAGTGATGATTGCAGTCGACAGGTATATGCCAATCTTTCACGAGCGCATGATTCTGTATGTCGTGTATCTGACAAGCCCTTGATCCAAGGCATGTTACGACTGAATATTTGCCAAGATGTTATTATCCACTATCCAAAAATCGGTCAGTGTCTGGGTTGAGGAAGGGGGCGCGAGAGGCCAAGGTTCAAACTTTTGGGGCGCAATCAATGGCAAAAGGAATGCAATTCCATAGCCACACGAAAATGGAGGGCAAGGGAAAGCCGAGAAAGGATGCTGACTAGGCAATAAATGTATACAAGAAAAAAGAACATGGCCTTTGAAGCCCCTTCAAAGATGCAGAATGTGGACACCGTTGCTGCATTTTAGGGTTACCGCGGCGCCGTAGTTCCGGCGAGCTCCATCCATCCATGCCGTTTCTCATAGACACACAACAAGAATCAAAATGTGGAATCCAAATAAAATAAATGCATGTTAGATCATAGAGTCCATGTATGACATTGTACGGAATGAGCCTTGGAAAATACATAATGTGTTCTCTGCAGATATCACCAGATGTTATGAGAACATTCCGCTCAATGGTGAAGATGGAATTGTCAATGTCATGGATGAGGTAATTGATCTCATGTGGGAATATGTTCTGAATGATCTATTTTTTTATCTTTTAATAAAGGAAAAGAATGAGAATTTCATGGTCAAATGGGTAAGATCATACAGTGACAAAGAGAGTGTGAGCTGGAAAATTATCCCTAGGGATAAACTCAAAGAAATTAATAAATGACTCTTAAGCAATTGTTTTCTACAGATGAGCAAGAATACATGGAGGCAAAAGAAGGGCATTCCCATGGACTTCGCATGCAGCCTAGCATTGTGTAACCTATACCTAACGACATGAATTATGGTTTATTCTCAAACTGGCACACAAAGGTCGATTCAAAGACATCTACAACTTCCAGCATGCTGCAAGGTACATAGATGACCTTAATGTGCTAAATGGTGGAAATCTTAGTGAGTTTTTCTCAAAAAATTCTGAATGCATTGTTTATAATATGGAATATCTTGGGATCAAGAATGAGACAGAGTACAAGAATACACGGAACAATGGAGAAAAGATTGGGCACAAATGCAACTTCCTGAACATTACTCTTCAAGTGAATGACCATAATAGAGATTTATTTGAAATTACAAGATATGACAAAAGAGAAAAGCTCCCTTTCAAAGTGAACAGGTTCATAAGAATAGATAGCTACAGGCCACACATCCAGGCATCGAAGGTGATTATATCCCAAAGTATGCCTTACATATATGCACATTCTAGGCTCATAATTCAGTGTTAAGACATCGTTGCCCTGATTGAGGCATTCTGCACAAACAAATTTGCAAAAAAAGATATCTGCAAAAACGTGTTTCAGACGTTACACAAGGACTATCTGGGCATATTATACAACTTTGGAGATATGGTAAGGGTTTTGAAAACCCTGATGTAATGCAACAACATGTAAGATTGAGTAGATAGCATAGGAAGGGTAGGGCCTTAGGTGGCAACAAGGTCCTATTCTCTTTGTTGTCAGTTAAATAATAATTTCTGCTAAGGCCCCCTGGACTATGGTAGGTGGCAGGATTTTTTGTACAATGTTTGTTACACCATTACAGTAATGTGGACTATGAAAATAAATTGAAGAGACATTGGATGGATAACAATTTATTATTGCATATGAGAGTTCTTTCTTCAGGTAATGACAATGGTCGAAAATAGACCAAGGGTTGAAGCTTGAAACCTAAAGGAAAAAATTGAACAGTAAGGATTATGGACCATGGAAACACATCGTGGCCTGGCTGGACAAGAAGGACGGACAGACCAACACTACCGAGTGGAATGGCTCGTTAGATAAGAACTGGACTTGGGCAAGGTCTTAGAAAGCATGTATTGTCTGAATGATTAGTTCTTTGGCAAATAGAGCATGCCGCATTAGCAGTATATGTTGGCAAGACATTCTGACCCTTAAGAACTTTTGCAAGTTGTTTAGACACGTCCAACAGGGTTTATGTAACTTTAGTTATCTCTGTTTTCACTTCATCTTCAAATCTAACCTTTTTCTCTTTAGAAACTGTATAAACTGGTTGAGCAGTCCTAATCTGGATAGAAAGCATCATAAGGATATGAAGGATGCTCTTCTTCTGGCAGTGAGATAATACTTTTCGCAATAGAGATGGCTTTGGCAAATGCCTTATGAATTGAATCTAATTACCCTGTATCCTCATGTTTCAACAATTTTCTATAGATCTTGAACTAGGGTTTCAGTCCTAAGATGAAGTAATGAACTATATGTGCAGTAGGATGTTCTAATTGTGCTTGCTGGCATTTCAAGAGGTGGGCATTAAATCGCTCTACATAAGCCGAAACACTTTCTCTTACCACACGCACTTTTACCACACGCACTTGGATGTGGACAGGCAGGAGCCCTATGTCGATCTATATGATGACATACAGCAGTACAGACAATTGGGCAAGGTCATGTTGCTTGGAGACTTCAATGCGTGCACAGGGATAGAGCAGATCCCAAAATTCGCACCTCTAGCTGAGGATGTGTTGCAAATGGACCCCGCAGAGACGGTTTGGCCAAGGGCGTCAGATGACCCGCCCGAGTTACACGGTATGGCGGCGGAATCTTTGTCTTTGGGCGGGCGTATCTTTGACCTGGTCATTTGCAATGGGGTCGGCGATGGCGGTCCTCCGGCCCCGCTTCACTTGTAGACGGGAGAACCGGGGCGGCACTAGTGTGGTGGATTACGTGCTAGCGCATGACGAGTAATGCCTACACTTGATCACTTCGTTTCAATGCTCGGGACAGTGGCCGGGACGAGGAAGTAGACTCACCATCACCCTGTTCTTGCAGATAGATTGGCAGCCAACCGAAAGCACCCATTGCCCCAATACCCCATGTACCACGGTTACGCCCGGACTATGATCGTCGCGGCGGTCTATCGCGAGGATGCTTGAGCATGAGCCGCCGGAGTCCGCAACTCCCCACACTTCAACAAAGAGGCGGCCCGGTGAACCAGCTCGCCGAGGGTAGGGGACGGATGCTTTGGGAGAGGCCGCCTCGGCAATCACCGGTTCGATGATCGAATGTCGGGAGTCTGGAAACGATGGCTCCGCCAAGTCTTTGGACCCCACCATTAAGCCGGTCCGTCCGTCAATCAACCTCCTTCCTCAAGACCAAGAAAGCCCGTACCTTTGCGAGCACCGAAGAATGAGATGTTTGGTCTTCTAGACCGCCACCCTAGGGCCTTACGGAGAAAAGGTCTTGAGTAAGCCCGCACGCCCCACGTGAAATATTACCCCGAACAATGGGTGAGATACTTGCGGCGGTACTGTATGACCCAATGGGAAGCGGGCACCAAGCACCTCCGCAGACATGAGCCTAGCAATCGGGTCATTACTGAAGGGATGTCATAATGGGCCTGCAACGCCTACTAATCCGAAGGCAGCAGATTTGGATGGTATGCGGTGAGCTTCTCAAGTGGGCGGCCCCCAATGGTGCCTAAGTTCTCAAAGACTCTTTAACGGGGGCATTGCAAGAAGGCTTCCCCGCCTTGGACTACTAGTAGAGTTGTGCCCATATACAAAGCGGGGACCCCCACAGCCCGACCAACTATCGCACCATTATGGTCGGTTCTGTCTTTGCCAAGTTGCTTGCCGGGATTCTTGAGCGCGATTGACACTTTTGGGCGGAGGATGGAGAAGTCTGCTCTCTCTCAGTAAAAGCTTCCGCCCGATTCTACTATTGACCATATCTTCACTCTGCGAACACTCATAGAGGATAGCCGAATCGGCCTTGAAATCATGCATTGTTGCTTTGTGGATTTCGCAGTGCTGGCTTTTGACATGCTCCTCGATAAGTTGTGGGATAGATTGAGACAGCTAGGGACCCCCGCCGACTTGCGTAATGCTATATACGCACTATACGAGGCTTGCTCCGTCCTCACACCTCGTCGGGGAGCCCGTTGTTAGTAGCATTGGGGTGCGCCGTGGGGCTGCCCTCTATCACCGACGCTCTTGGCTTGTACATTGACCGGCTAGAAGAATGGCTAGCTGAGCACGGGGGGGAGGCGCCAGCTTGATGCACCACATAATCCGCAACTCATATATGCCGATGATGTTGACCTCGCCGCATATACCCCCGGAGGACATGCAACGCCACTGGATGCTTTGGACACTTTCGCCAATTTATCGACATGAGAGTTAACTTGGCCAAGACAAGGGTGCTGCCGGTCCCATCATCCGGCACCCACGCCTTCCCTCATTCACTTACCAGGGGCGTGTAGTGGAGGTGGCTCGATCTTATAAGTATTTGGGCATTGAGTTTTCTACTACCACACACCGATGCATCCATCAGGTTCTGCGGTCACTGCAGTCGAAAGCCCCAGATGCAATGCAAAACAACAAATCACAAGGCAGAGTCAGATGCATGGGGTCACCAGCACACTTGTTCAGGGCCTTGGTTGAACCGTCCTCCTCTATGGGGCGTAAGTGGGGGCCGATGATATCCCTCACCACTTGGAACGATCTAGAGCAGTACGTAAGGCCTTCTTGGCCCCGGGCCGGGAGTGAAATCCACGGGTCCCATATCGGATCTTGCTCGGAGACAGGCTTCCTTCCATTCTGAGAGGGTCGCTACTTGAACGTCACATTATTTACTTCCGGAAGGTGGGGGCTATGGATGAAGCCCCCGGCTGCCCAACCTTGCTTTGGCAAAGGGCGATGGGCCCTTGGCGACACAAAGCTTGTTTGGAAAGACAAGCAAGCCCGGTTCTTCGCTATGGAATGTGCGAGCACCGCGGATGTGGACGGTGCATACACCGAAGGAACGCTGCCTTGAAGCGATGCTTGGATGCTTGCTTCATGGCCAAGCTTTGGGATGCTGAGAGGCTCTGTCACATGTCAAGGTGGCAAGTTATCGGCATGCGAGTTAATCCCATGCTCACGAGGGGCCCACACCACTACACGTGGCACCCATCTACCCATGAAAAGCGCGGGTGATTGCTTCCGTTCAAGACAGGTGCACACCACCTCCGCATTGAGGCAGGGGAGATGGATTAAGTGGAGCCGCGTGAGGGACGAGTGCATCCAATCAATGCCAGCGAGCCCATTGAGGATGAAAGTCACGCCCTCGGGCCTTTGTCCGTGTCTGAGCATATCCGGGCTCGGTATGCTTTCGATTGGTTGTGCCCCATCGGGCCTTGCATGAGCTCTTGAGCCGCGGCCTCTGTAGGCTTGTTGGGATCGTACCTCCGGAGGTAATGGATCTCTGCGGACTTCGCTTAAGCCCCCGTCCGACATTAACCTCGGTTTGTACTTGTGATTATGTATATAATCTATGCGGATGTCGGCATCCTTATTGCTACTAAGGTTTTTCCCAAAAACCCTTGGTGGGGTTTTTAATCCCGGTAATAATCGCTGCACTCTCTCTTTGTACTTGGGTCCCATAGGCCGTTGGTCTCCGTGGGCGATAAAATCATATTCTATTCTATTCTATTCTTTTTTTAATGCTAAAGAGAGACAATTAATCAATAAGATTACTAAAAGTTGTAGGAACATCAAACCTTTCTATGAAGTTCTGGATCATTGTTTTCCATGAAGAGACATTGCAACTTCTCATATACTTAAACCACATATTTGGTTCCTTCCCTTTCATACTTTTTTCAAAAATCAAGATGATGTCACCTCTCTTTCTCCCATGCTCTGCATAATATTCCTCAAAGACCTGCAAAAATTCCTGAGGATTCTTAGTAGCATCAAACATAGGCTAAGAAACTGGCATATTAACTTCAATATGACAAAGGGAATAGAGGATAATTTTGAGAATGAACTGGCACATGTCTTCTGTTTAGAACCAATTTCACCATTTTCAGTAGCTCTTCATGAAGCCATAGAGTTCAACAACAGGTATGTACTGTCTCGATAGAATCTCCAATAGATATTAGCTTAAAACCTGGCTCTGGCCAACATTCAGAAGGGTGATATGGTAAGAACCTCCAGATCTAATTAGAGGAAAGATCAACTCCGAAATAAATAAGGAAAAAATGGTTAAGAATTAGAACATAGAGAAAAGAAAGTCTTGCTATCAAATGCAGTTTGTAAACATTTTTTTTACAGTGGAATATTTTATTTGATTTTATTCTTTGCTGGAAAGGAAATACAACAGAAACAATGATTTTTGATGAGAAAACGCAGCTTGATTCAGAAAATAGATACACCTTTCTAAGGACAATTTGAATAAACAATAGCAATTTGCTTGGTAGAAAATTGAAAGAGAATGAACATCGTGGAGCCTTCTTGAGGAAAATGGATTTTTTTCACAGTCAGAATATTTCTTTTTCTTGAAGTTGGCGAATGCATATATACTATATGCTATTACCCGCAGAAAACAAAATCGGCCTCCTCTTCTCTTTAAATAGCTTTTGGATCCTGCCAAGAAATGGTTAGATCCGTACCTTTGCATGATATTGGCAGATTTGGAGCACATGATACAGTTTATTGGAGCTTCTTCGAATTCGTCCAAAAAGGTAAGATGGTCGTTTAGGATTTTCTTGAGATAGCCATGCCAACAAAATATCCTAAAGATTTAAAGTATCATCATCATATTTCATTGATGTAGCAAACCATCATATGTGCGTCTACAAATTTCTTCATGTAACTCAGAAGATAAACTCCTCAAATAGAAGTCCTGGCAAATCCATTGTAGTCCATATTTTACTTCAGCACTAGATCGTATGAAAAATGATGAAAAATGGTGTTGCCCCTAGGAGAGGCAACAATTTTGCTCCGCTGGAGTAAACATTTTCTGATTTTCTTCTTACTATTTGCCTTCGAAGGAGACGACGCGGGAATTTTTCATAGATCAAATGACACCACGTGGCTTCCCTCGTAACCTTTGGCATGTTGGGGTATTGGCCAGATTGTGTGACGTGGCAGAATCTGGGTCGTCCACCAAGGCAGACAAATGGATAAATCATGGCCGTCGGGTGGGGCAGAGGGATATTGGTACAATCTCGGTCGTCGATCGGAGCAGAGGGACAGACAGATATCACGATTTTATAATATAAGAAAGATCTTCTGCCAACCAACAAAAATATCAGATGCCATAAAGAAAGAGTCTAGCAAGGAAATGGCATTCTGCGAATTTTGCTCATCTGTCCTCAAGAAAAGAAAAGCGTCACCTGCATATTGATTACATCTTGCTGCGACCCATTGTTTATAGGAAGTCCATGCAAGATTCTTTCCTAAGTGGCAAGAGATAGAATAGAATAGAATAGATAAGACCTGAGCAAGAACTTCTGCCACAATTATAAACAACAGGAGCCAATGGGTAGCCCTGACGGATACCATGACCCACCTGAAAGAATGATGAGGGTTCCCCTTGGAAGAGAATAGAAGAATGACTGCAAGTTGTTCCATGCCATTATCATAAGGATTTTACATTCTTTGTTAGGCACCATTTCTTTGTGTGGACAGGCTGCACCTAATAGTGTTGCACGGATGACGCCTCCAACACAGGTTGGAAGTTCCTTGGTGCGGACTACTTCTACAGGTAGTGCTCGGGTGGTGGTGCAACCTCCACAAACTGGTGTACGTCCAACACACGTTGGAGGTTCCTCAGGGCAGGAGGAGTTTCCCCCTCTTCCCCCACGGCAGCCTGGGGCGACTTCCTCTTCCATCCCCCGAGCTGCATCGACCTCACCTTGGAGGTCCTCTGATACAGTTGCTCGAGTTACAGGTGTCCGGTTCTCTGAGTGGCTTTGCAAGGGCCTGGCGACTCCCGCCACCTCGGCTCGTGTCTCAGAGGCCATTGCCACCATGGTGGATAATAACAGGAAGGAAGTTGTGTCCTATCTCCAGCAATTGCAAGCTAAGCAAGACTCTATGGATGTCCAGCTCCCATCAGACGAAATTTTTTATGAGGTTCAGGAGTGCAGGGCAACTTTTGAGCGTTTTGGGGCTCCAGTGGTGCAGATTAGCCATGAGGATCATCGACGACATGTGGAGCAGTTGGTTGCGTGTTCCGTGGTCTGCCACTTCACTGGCCCTTTCCTGGATCTGAAGCGCGTGGGATCTTGGCTGTCTGGGAACCTTCACAAGTTAGGGCTCCCTGCTTATCAATCTATCAAGCTTGTGGCAAAAGATCAACGTTGCTTTCTTTTGATGTTTGAATCTCCAGAACCGGCTGCTCAACTCATAGAACGAGGTGTTGATCCTCTCTGGAAACACTTCTTGCTCTATCAACAGTATGTTCCTGGATCCTTTCCAGCTAAGCCAGATGCCTTACGTGCCCCCTTCTGGTTTGCTATCGAAGATTTTCCTCCAGAGTTACAGGACTCCAAGTTCATTTCTGCCATTGCTAATGAGATTGGACTCCATTTACAACACTCCATAACCAACGGCATTACCAAGGTTTGCGTGGCGAGGCCCATTCATCGTGATTTGCCTCAAACAATTGTTGTCTAAAGCGGGCCCATGTTCTTTCCATTTAAGCTGTCCTTGTTGAATGGTCCTGAGCTAGCTCTCATGTTTCCTGAAGCCCCTCTCTTTGCTCAATATCGTAGAGTTCACCAACAGGATTCTCCATCTGCTCCTCCAGCAATCCATGCTCCTAGATCAGCTCCCACCTCAGTGGATATCTCACAAGTCCCTCGTGGCTCGTGATTGCCCCCCGCTTCGGTTCCAAACTCCTCCACCTCGATCTGGATCACCAAATGTTGAGACTGGCTGAAATCCAGAAATCGCAAGAGCAAATTGAAGAGGCTCGTGGGCAGTATATGGACATTGATCGGCGTGGCATCCACCCACCACCTAAACATCCACCGGGCTCTTCACAACCGCGAAAGTCCGCTAAGGGATCTAATTCCTCTGCGTCCCGGCCCTCAGTTCCTGCTTCAGGTGGCACTGCCCCTCCCATTGCATCCCATGGTGGTCGGTTTGATCCACTTCAGTGGGCTGATTTGGTTGATGAGGTTGCTGCCATGCCAGGTGCCCAGGAAACATCCTCAAGTTCCCTTGAGACACCAGGGGTCTCATCTGAATTAGCCCCATCACAAGATCAATGCGGTTAGTCTCATGGAATGTTCAGGGGGTTGCCTCCTCTCCCCTCAAGCGGAGTCATATTTCTTTTTACTTATCTAGATTGGATGCTCAGTTTGAATGTCTTCAAGAGCATAAGTGTCGTAAGGGAGACGTATCAAAGCTTGCAGACATGATTGGTCGCAGGTTTAATGTCCTTATCGCAGCAGCTGATTCTGCCAGTGCAGGGGTCGTGATAGCATGGCTTCCTTCCTTGCCAGTCATCTTTACTCAGGCTGATCGCTTTGGTCGTTGGGCCCTAATTGTATGGCAGGAGCAAGGGGTTAAATATGGTCTAATTAATGTTTATGCCCACAATAGACCTCATCAGAGAGCTTCACTGTGGGCCTCTTTGCGAGGGAAGATACTCAGTTTGGGCTGCCACATTTCATGGCTTCTTGTTGGGGATCTCAATATGGTGGAAGTGGAGTCTGATCGGTTGGGGGCGACCTCTACAGTGGTGTCTGGATTTGAACGCCAGCAGTGGCTTCGTCTACTCCATGACTGCAACCTCTCGGAGATTGATGGTGAGGGTGCCTTCACTTGGTGCAATGGTCAAGTTGGTGGGGGTCGCGCAAGCTCTCGGTTGGATAGAGCCTATTGGAATGCAGATACAGTTGCGGCACTTCCAGGTCTCTTTCGATTCTGTCTCAGAGATAACTCAGTTTCAGACCACCATCCGCAATTCATCTCAGACGAGCCCCTGCAGCAGCGGCGGCCTGGAAGGACGTGTTTTCGCTTGAACGTGAAGTTCTTAAAGGATGCTGACTTTCAAGAAGGTTGCAAGAATGCTTGGACAACTGCCTTCAATCGACGTCGAGGTATGACTGGCATAGTGGATGCAATTGCGGCAGTCAAGGGTTTTGCCAAAGAGTGGGGTCGACAGTCTGCAGCAGCAGGTCGTGCTTTACTGGACACTTTGTATCAGGACCTGCTCCATTCTCGACAGGGACGTCTTCCAGGTGTTCATGATCGTGATATTTTGGCACAGATCCAAGCATTGGAGAAGGAGCAAATTCAGCAAGCAAATATGAAGGCAGGCCTGCAGTGGTTTCGTGATGGAGACCGTTGTACGGGCTTCTTTTTTCGTGCAGCTAAGAGGCGTCGAATGACATCAACCATGTCTTCATTGCTTTTGCCGAATGGTTCGATGCTAACAGAACCGACTGAACTCAGGCAGCATCTGCATAACCACTTCCAGACGTTTTTTGCTGAGAAACATCTTCCCTTTCAATCAGAAATGCAAGATGCTGTTTTATCTAGGATTTCCCCCATCATCTCTGGTGAGCAGCGCGAGTCAATAGAGGCAGCTATGACAGCTGACGATTTAAAATCGGCAGTCTTTGAACTGAAAAGAGGCAAATGCCCAGGTTTGGATGGTTTGCCAATTGAGTTCTTCCAGGAGTATTGGGAATGGCTGGAGCCAGATGTGTATGATGCTTTCTGTGACTTTCGGCGGTCCACTGCTTTGGATAGAATTCTAAACACAGGTGCCATCTCACTTATCCCCAAGGTCAAGGATCCTCAGACTATTTCAGACTGGCGGCCCATCACCTTATTGTCATCCGTATATAAGATCTTCGCCAAGGCTTTTGCAGAGCGGGTAAAGGACATCTTGGCAGAGTCCATCTCAACAACCCAGTCAGGTTTTCTTCCAAAACGGTGCATTTTGAATAATGTTGCTGCTGCTTACGAGGGAATTTATTGGGCACGTAGGCAAAACCTTCCAGTTGTATACCTTAAGCTTGATTTTGCAAAAGCTTATGACAGTGTCAGCTGGGAATTCATGCGTCGTTGTATGCTAAGACTGGGATTTGGGGAACAATTCACATCAGATATTATGAAGCTGCATATCTCTGCTCGGGCGACTGTCCTGTTCCATGGTGAGCCGTCACATGCCTTTTCACTCGGTCGTGGTATTCGCCAGGGATGCCCTTTAGCACCATTGCTTTTCACAATTGTTGCAGAGGCTTTATCACAGTTATTCACCATTGCAACGACAGAGGGACTTCTCCATGGCCTTGCAATGGAGGATGGCATGCAAGAGCTTTGCAATCAATATGCAGACGACACGTTCCTCTTCCTAGTCGCTAATGATGAGAATCTTGCTGCTGCCAAAATGCTTTTAGACACTTTTTCACTGGCTTCCGGTATTCTTGTGGGGTGGCAGAAGTGTACAGCTTTGTGGACATTGGACAATCCGGCTCCGGCATGCGTTCACGATTATCCATGGAAATTACTTGCGCATGGACAGGCCGTCAAGTTGTTGGGGATTCCAGTTGGCATCCATGTTACTATGGGAGCTGCTTGGGAGGAGATCATTAGGGGATTAGAGAAGCACTTGTTCTGGTGGTCCACTGCTAAGTTGTCTCTTGCAGGTCGCATTACAGTGGCCAAGTCAGTCCTTAGTAGTACCCATGTTTATATGGCATCCTTACTGCTAGCACCACAGATCAAAGTGCGTGAGCTCATTGCAATAGTTCGGAACTTTATTTGGGCAGGTTCGGAGGAAGGTGCTGTGGTTAAGGTGGCTTGGTCGAAGTGCATCCTTCCAAAATGGGCAAGTGGTCTGGGTATGATGGACTTCTTACTGCAGAGCAAAGTGCTTATTTCAAAGTTCATTTGGAGACTTCTGAATGGTGGGGATGACTCTCCTGGTTCACGCCTTCTTAGACAAGCTCTTGGTCACTGTATCCCTCTAGGCAAGAAGGCTGTCAAACCAGTCCTACCTTGGGCTTTATTTCAGACTCTGCAGCCTTTTCCAAGCGCTTCTCCATTTTTGCGTGGCTTGTTGGCAGCATGGGAGGCAGTCAGACACCTTTTCTGGCCATGCCCCTCTATCCACACCCTATTGGAGACTCCATAATGGTGGGCACCACTGCCTCCAGACCCCTCAGCACCTCCTTTGGCAGCCTCAGTTCATCCCCTTACACAGAGACGATGGGTTCTTGCAGGTGTTGTCTCTATTCAAGCATGGTATGAGGAGGGTCGCCTACTGTCTTGGCCTGAATTTCAGGCAAAGTTCCTGCTCTCTCGTTGGGATGTATCTCTATGGGAGAAGGTCGCAGAAAATTTGCCTCTCATAGTGCAAGTTGGTGCTGCTGAAAGGGTGCCATGGGACTGTCATGAAAATATTCACAAAGGCAAGCAATTTGTCAGATCAGTATATCGCCTTCTTTTAGCACCACAACCCCTCCAGTTGCCAGATGCGTGGCACCTACATGTTCCACAACCCACTTTGTGTCGTACGTGGCGATGGCTTTGGGATAGGTTGCTCCACCCTAAAGTCTCTGTACTGTGGTGGCAGGTTATCCACAGTGTTCAGGGTTAATGCCTTTCGACATCGCTATGATCCTCGCATATCTGCGGTATGCCCGCTCTGCCTCTCGGACGTTGAGACTCTTGAGCATTGTCTCTTTGATTGTCCTGAGGTTCAACCAGCGTGGTCCTGGCTACAAGGTTTGTTTAACAGTACACTGGACTGCCGATGCATCCTTTTGGCGTCCTATCCCAATGGATGGCCTTCAGCTAAACAAAGGGCATTTCACCTTGGTTCCGGTTGGCTCCTATGGTCGATATGGGAGCGTCACAGACACCACATCTTTCAGGGCATTTATTCATCTGCACACAGTGTTATTACAGTGGCCCAGAAAAAGATATTGACAGCTTACGAGTGTTCTTCCCTTGACTCAGAACTGGTAGATCGCATCTGGATTCAGTACCTCCGAATTGATTCTTATCATTAGTCTCCTATTCTGGAGTAAGTACATTGTGCTCCAGGCTCGTGCTCCTGTGGCATCTTTGTGTGCTTACACAGTTAGATGAGACATGTAAATTTTGTACTTTTTCTCTGATTAATAAACTTTTTGGCTTTCGTCCTTCAAAACAAAAAAACCATTTCTTTGTGTTAGATCGTTTCATCATGATGCAGACGCAAGGCCATATGATCCTCTTTGGTAAACTTGACGTTCTTGAAGCTAGCTTATGCCAAGAGTAATTGCCTTACAAAAAAAATATTAGATTCAATGTACACATTTAGCAAGACCATTGTAATTCAGGTTTGCATTATCTCACCAAACAATTTTCATTTTCAAAGCCAAGTTAGGTTTGTATCACCTTATTCACGCCAAAGAATTTCCATTTTAAAAGCCAACGCCATCATTTCAGGAAAATAAAAGCAAGATAAAGACTCAAAATGCTAGACCATATATTTCAAGGGATTGGTGAATGTTTCTAATTTAATTGTCAAAAGATATATTATTATGTTCAAATGCTATCTTGACCTTGACTAGAAATGGTGTCCAACATTGTTGGGCGTAGGTTGAGGACACGTAAATATTTTGGCCGCAATGAAAGAAGCCCTATTCCTATCCTTTTCCCTTCCCTTTTGCTCTATCCCAAATTTCACTTTTCCTCATTTTCTTTCTTTCTTTCTTTCTACGTTCCCCCCCCCCCCCCCCCCCTCTTTTTTTTTAAGGCAAGGTATTTTTATTTTATTAATCATAAAAGTGGTCCAAAGATCTCATTACAAGACTCCTCAGGTGAGCCAGATGGAAAGAATTATATGTTTGTAGAAAACATACTAAACAGTACATAACAACATATCATAGTACTTAGGTTAGAACCTTCTCAACCTCTTCGTTGCTCTCAGTATTATGGGAGGCACTACTTCTTCCTACAGTGCTAGAGCAACAACCACAACCTCTTTCCAAAGAGCAAGTACTATGGGAGAAGGCTCCTTGCTTTTCCAATGTTATTTTGTTGGATATCATGGGTTCATCATATATTTCATAATATGAACATGAAGGCTCAAACTTATTCACATTATTCCTAAGGTAAAACATTTTGATATGGTATGCCACTTGGACAAATTGCAAATGGGCAAGAATGGTCGAAGAAAATAATAATAATAATAATAATAATAATAATAATAATAATAATAATAATAATAATAATAATAATAATAATAATAATAATAATAATAATAATAATAATAATAATAATAATAATAATAATAATAATAATAATAATAATAATAATAATAATAATAATAATAATAATAATGTATTATCGCCATTTTAGACCCCCAGGCGCATATGGCGAAAATTACATCGTCAATAGGTGCTAATCAAAGGCACCATTCTCATCAAAAGTACTCATATTCACAAATAACTCCAATATTTCACTCCTCTCTTTCCAAACTTCCTTCAAATAAGAATTCGGAAGGTTTGGTGGGAGAGATAAAAGTTCTGACAGAGTAGAATGCTCTATAGCATACTTATTCCGGATACATTCATAGGCGGGGCACTCTAAAAATGTATGGTATTCGGTTTCAACCTTTGGATCAAGGCAGCTTGGGCAATAGCGCTCATATCTAGGTACATCATACCATCTACCAGTCTCGCATGAAGATGATGCGAAGCTGTTCTTAGTTGAGAAATCACCATCCATTATTCCTGCTAATATCTGCCAATAGATAGGACTGTTCCTTGTATGTGTCCATCGGATTGACTTCAGTCTTATAGAAGTGTTTTTTGACTTCTGTTTCAGCAATAGTCCACATCTTCTCCAAGACCTTGGGCATAACATACTCTCTAATGTCTTTCAGTTTGACGGAGGTTGGCCAAAAAGACCCTCCCATTCTCCAGTGCGCCGCCCACTTGCATACCGAGTTATACCAGCCTTTGGATTTAGAATGCATCATAGCTTGGCATGGCAACCTGTCATTGGGAAGTGTTTTTAGTCTGTTCACATAAGAAATTGTTCGACAAAGGGCTTCAACCTCGAGAGGAAGCATTCCAGCCTCTGCAAGCATTACATGGTATGGGGTCTGGATCTTGACAGTAAGCTCCGTCATTAAGAAGCATTTCTGAACCTTTTCAATTTTTTCCCAACATTTTTTTGCCAAACCAGGTGCCCAAACCTGGCATCCATAAAGCACAACTGTCTTAACTTAAATGCCATACAACAACCTTCTGAGCTTCCAATGCCAGAGATTGTTAACCTGACACATATGTATCATGCTATAAAGAGCTCTAAGCCCCCCTGATGCACTCTTTTCAGCAGCCATATTCCAACTATAATTATCAGATATTTCAATCTCTAAATACTTATAATTAGATACCTATTCAAGTGGTGTCTGCCCGACATAGAAAACCTCTACACCACGTGTACCCAGGATCATGACTTTGGATTTACTAGCATTAATTGTCATTCCCTTATGCTCGCAAAAATTCTGCAGCACATTTAAGTGTTGTTGGAGTCCAGCTGTTGTCCTTGCTATAAGCATAATATCATCTGCAAAAAGCAATAACTGAATGATGTATTTACCAAGTCTAGCGCCCATGCCGCCCATCCTCTTTAGCCATCCTTCCAATTCGTCTACATATAAATCAAAAAGAGTGGGAGGACAGGGGCACCCCTGTTTCACACCTATTGTGCTGACAATGTGCATATCATATTGGAATGGAAAAGAGAGGTCTATTAGGACCTTTTCATAGAGGCAAGCCACCACTTGTCTAAGCTCCAAAGGCACATCAAGCCATAGTTACCGGGAACGCCGTTCCGAACGTGTTCCCGTTCCGGAACGCGTTCCCTAGGTTTCGACGTTCCGGGAACGCCGTGTTCCCGTTCCGGACCGCTTGTTACCGGGAACGCCGTTCCGAATGCCGTTCCCATCTTTGGGAACGCCGTTCCAGGTAAGTTCCCAAAATCATGGTTTATTTGTTCGTTTTTTCCCCTTCTCTTCTTTAATGTGTCACATGTCCGATAGGACGCTGCCTTGTGGCGTGACGTTAAAATCTCTTCTTCTTCTTCTTCTTCTTCTTCTTTAATTTTTGGTGGGAAGGAATGGCGCGGCCGGCAATGGCTCTTTGCTCAGTGTTCCTGATAAACACACGCATAAAGTGCTTTGCACCGGGCTACACAAAAGTTCCGTGACTGTTTCTCTCTTGTTTGTTTTTTTGGCTTAAGTTTCTCTTCTGTTGTACCTCTCGATTTGCCATCTCATTTGTAATCTATCCATTTCACATTTTGATTATGTTTCTCCAGCTCAAGCAAAGCGACCTGCATTGGAGGAAGCCATGTGTTCTTGAATAACGACTTGTGGGAGACTCTGGACGGAAGAGAAGTAAGTTTTTGAGCATTGATTGAGTCGAGGAAACTTACAGCAAAACTATAAAATTCACATGAACAAATATGCCCATTCAAACTGAGAAATAGAGAGCCATGAAGTCTTGAATTGTATATGAGCAACCCAATTTTGGCTTTACAACACTCTATGAGGTAAACATATATAAACCCCATCTTGACAGTGCAAGATATCGCTACCCTGAGGTCCTGCTCACCTGCTTATCAGAATCAGAAGGATATGTGACCTACCTGCGACCTACTCACCACCAACCTGCTCAGTGCTAAAAACCCTATTGTAGCTGTAACAGAATAGTATGCTATTGGTTCTGGATGTCATATTTAATTTTTTTATGTAGATTTGTAGTGCCGCATTGTAACAGAATTAAATGGCACTATTGATTCTGAGAAACATTATCTTTAAAGAGTAGAATAGACAGAGGCATTCTTTAGTTTGTCAAAGACCTCAATGCTAGCTTAACTTCCATGTCTTATTTACTTCATAATTCTATTGTGTTAGTATTATAGATGTAATACTACGTTTTAAATCTTGAATATAATGTTCTATAAAACCCTAAGCATCTACGGAGTGGTTTAACATGTTTCCATCTACAAAGAAGTTTCCATGAGTCATTTTTAAATTCTAAGTGTTCCACAATGATCGTTATGTAAAGAGAACGCCAAAACTATTTTCAAATTTTAAAAATACGAATGTTCGTCGTTCCCGTTCCGGGCCGTTCCCGTTCCCGTTCCAAATTTTAGGTCCACGTTCCCGTTTCGTTCCCATTCCGGGTAACTATGCATCAAGCATCTCCAAACGAGTAGCAAGCTCTTCTCTGTCTACTCGGTCAAAAGCTTTGGCCAAGTCTATAAATGCAAGGAATCTTTTATTTCTCACCCCTTTTGCTCCTTCACTAATTACACGCAATGCGACCAAATGGTCTATAGTTGAGTGTTCATACCTAAGCCCGGCTTGTCCATTGGCCCTTATTTAACGGCCTTATCGATCGGATTGTAGTCTTGCCGATCTGAGCAATCACTATAAAATGCCGTACAGATGATCCGAAGATGCGAGATGGAATTTCGGCCAAGGAGGAGCTGGTTCGACACATTCAAGTGTGAACTGAGTTCGAATTCAGTGGTCAACTATGCTACAGTGACATAGTCAATCCCATTGCTACAGTACCTAGCATAAGACATTTGAAACGAATTCGCATTGATGTTATTTTGTTGAGTATTATTACGAAGGTTGGAGTTTAGAGATAAAAGCACTTGTCTTGCTATATTCTTGCTTGAATTAAATGTTGCTGGGAATAAAATAGTGAGCTCTAATTTCTTCATTTGGTATCAGAGCCTGTTCTTTGTCATTTTTCATAATGGCAAGTAGATTTGGTGCAAGCTTGCTCAGTGCAGTTTAGGTGTACAAGGGAGGACCTGGTTTTCAAATATGGAAAAACCAGATCATGCACATCTTAGAAGTTGAAGACCTTTGGGAGCTTGTAGATCCCAATAGTGATGAGAATGTTGCAGAGGAAACTTCTGCTACAAGTGTTGCTGAAGGAGTTAGAGGTGAAAGTTCATCATTCAGAAACTCAGGAGAAGATCAAAGTGGTGAAGCAGGCAGTTCAACAAACGGATGCAGGATCACTAATATAAAGGAAGCTAAGGGAATCATCTGCAGCAAGGTTGGGCCTACGATTATGCTTAAATTAAGAGGTAAGTCCCCTAGACAGATGCGGAGTTATTTGCTTAAGAACTATGACGCCAAAACATCTTCACAAATCGATGTTTTGGAAAGTGAACTGAGAAACCTAAAATTCAATGACGATGATGACGTGTCAGAGTTTTTCAATAAGTTAGATAACATAATAGCTGATCTTGATGGGCAGAAGTTGTAATCAATGAAAGATATCAGGTATTGTCTATAGCTAGGGCTGTTTTAGAAAATGAACACTTGGCAGTACTGATTAGGAATATATCAAAGACAAGAAATAGAGCAGAAAACATATTGAGAACCGAAATTGAGTAAAGAAAAGTTAAAAAAGGGAAAGATGAATCTGCTGAGATCCTTTCTGCTGGAAAAAATAGAAAACAAGTATATGCAAGAGGCCCATGTTATCATTGCCATGAGATGTGGCATATTAAACCTAACTGCCCTAAGTTAAATATTGAAATTACTTGCTATAACTGTGGAGGTAAAGGACATATAGCTACAAAGTGCTCGAGCCATAAAAATTATAAAAAAGGAAAGGGTAGAGCTGGTCGGAACAATAATACACAAAGGGGAAGAGGAGCTAGAAGAGGACGTACCTCTAGTGTACATTTTGTCGGGGAGGAAAAAGAAGTGTCTGAGAAGGAAGATGAAGCTTCAGACGAAGAGATAAATATTATTTGCTCAATACTTGATTCTAATGAAAGATCTAACTACAAAAATGATGTCATTATAGTTGATAGCGGAGCTGAGAGATCAATAGTACGATCTACTGATCTTCTTAAAAATATAATTCTTAAAAACATGAATGCTGCAAAATCCAGAAATGTGCAAGTTGGAAATGGGCAGCTCCAAACTGTAGAAGGATGTGGTTTACTGCAATTAATTGATTTGCAAGGAAATGTTGTAGACATTAAAAATGTGTTTTGTGTTCCAGGATTAATAAAGAATTTGATTTCTGTTTGCCAACTGGTAGATTTTGGCTATAAACTCGTCTTTGATGACAAAGCTTGTAAAGTTTTCATGGATAATGAATTGAGATTTTATGCCAAACGTGTTGGAAATTTGTCTTAAATGAATAATATTGCTCCTGCCAGCATTAATGCAGTTGTGACATATGATGCAGAAGTTTGGCATAACAGATTGGATCATACACATTTGAGGGGGGGAGTATCTTTGTGCTAAATTCAAGCATTAAATGCTAGAGGAATAAGAAGGCAGTTAACTTGCAAATTTACCCCTAAACAAAATGGAGTGGCCAAATAAAAAATTAGAACACTGTTAGATGCCATTAGATCCATGCTGAAGTATTCAGGTCTACCAAGTAATCTATGGGAAGAAGCACTCAAGACTGCAGTCATGATCCAAAATAAATTGCCTTTTAGAAGCTTGCATGGAAAAGTTCCCGATCTTGTATGGTCAAAGCATATGGAGAGTGTGGATTATAACAAGTTAAAAGCATATGGCTGTTTAGAGTATATTCACATACCAAATGAACTCAGAAAAAAGCTTGATGATAAAGCCGACATAGGTTATCTAGTTGGGTATGATGATGAAGCAAAGGGATAGAGTGTTTGTACCTAAACTAAACAAAATAATTATCAGTCGAGACATCATATTTGATGGAGGAGTGTTCTACAAGAGTAGGCATAGTGAATTGAAAAGCAATATGCAGGCCAATTCTGAAAAAGTTAAGAAAATGGATGTGGATCTTAACTTTAATGATGAATCAGAGAACATAGCAGCAGAAAACAATGCAAATGTAAATACAGCAGATTCAAATGAAAATGCAAATGCAAATTCAACAAGTTCAAATGAATGTGGTGAACATAATATGGTTGAAGAACAGGTTAAGAATGCTGAAAAAGCTTGAAAATACAAGACTCAAGCTGAAAAATTGAAAGAGGGTACAAACTATCAAGAAGAGGAGTATGGCATATTAGAAAACAGAAAAAGTAAGAGGTTAATGAACATTCATGATGATCCTAAAGTTATATTAGCTTTGTTAGAAGACATATCAATACCACTAACATTTGAGGAGGCCATTGCATCAAAGGAAAAGGATAAATGGATAGCTGCCATGAAGAAATGGAGTCATTCATAGGCACATGAACTTATGAGCTGACTGAATTCTCAGAAGATAAGAACGTAATAGGGAATAAGTGGATCTTTAGAATCAAAACAGGGGCTGACGGACATCAAAGGTACAAGGCCAAGTTGGTGGCACAAGGTTTCACTCAACAAAAGGGAAAAGATTATGAAGAAATATTTTCACTAGTAGTAAAGCTGACTAGTCTGAAAATGCTTTTGTCCATGGCAAATGCCTTAGATTGAGAACTTCATCACATACGTTTCTTTATGCCAAATTAAATGAAGAAATATATATGAAGCAGGCCCCTGGTTTTGAACAGGGTAAAAATAAGATATGGAAATTACATCGAGCAGTATATGGATTAAAACAATCCCTCAGGGAATGGTATTTATGTATGGATAGATTCTTAAGAGAACAAGGTTTTGCAAGACATCAAAATGATGGCAACTTATACAAATATCGAGGAGAAAAGGTATGCATCATTGCTTTATATGTTGACTAGAAAAAGTGCCCAGTGTTGCTAGGTTTTTTGTCAGGGTTAAATTTAAAAATCAATAAAGTTATGGTTGAGAACATATAGTTGGGCATATATAGTCGTTCTTTCTATATTATTGCAGATTTGTCCTTATAAAGTATCTTATTTATTTATTTATTTATTTTGTTTGAAGGCAAGGTTGGTGGGACAAAGTATCTTATTAGCTAAAAAAAGTCGTTCTAGAATAGGGCTCGCATGAAACCAACAAACCGCCCGACTAGACTAGGCTTCTCATTTATCTCAACAGATATTCTACAATGGTGGATTGTGGGTAGCCGCACACATGCGAACTACCGATGAAAAATAAAGGGAATATTCAATTATATAATTTGGACGCCATAAAATACAATGCTAATAGATGTGTGGCTGGTGTACCTGCCGAAAGCTTATCACCGGGATTAAAAAACCCCGCCCTTTCGAGTTTTCGAGGAAAAACCCTAGTGATAAGCCTTCGGCAAGGGGCTTGGACAAACATAAGGCAGAGAAATCGCTCCCAAAACCCACGAATGGAGAAGTCGAAACATATGCCGCTCGCCAACCTGTACCTGCACATCACTAACACAAAAAAACGTAACAAAACAAACCTCCCAGAGTGGAGGGGCTGATCATGCGTGCCACGCGACAGTAAAACAAAAACCTCGTCAAATAGAGGGGCTGGTCACGCGTGCCAGGCGACAAATACAATAAACAAAGAAGGGGGGGAGGGTGGGTTCAAAGAGAATAAGATACTGCTGAGAGAGAAGAGGGAGCGCCGATGAGACGTTGATGCAGAACCGCGCCTAAAATAGCGAACTCCCAACCAAATACGGCATGCGCCGCATGCATACATGCAAGACATGCATGCTCGCCCCATTCTAGAATGGCGATCCGATGTCTCAGATCGATGGGATTAGTTTTTATCTATCATTCTAACGGAACCTAGTGATATAAATACAATGTCTAGTAACAAATGAAAAAGCAAATATTTGACATAGTAGGCATTTATTATTAGCTTTGAATACAAATGTATGGCAAATACGAGTAAGCACACCTCTTTCCTTCACCATGCATGCACGCATTTCATTTTGCTCTAGTTGAATTGATCAAAATGTTCTTATGGAGTTATAGAACATTATTGGAGTACATAAGGAGAAATGGCTAAGAATATGTAGCATAATAACAGGGGGTTTTATTTGTGTTTTTGTACGCTTTTCACTAAGGTTTTCTATGATTTCATGATGTATTCAAATGGATGTACTAATGGGTACATCTAGAGTGCACCATTTCTGAGCCATTGATTTTAGCCTTTTTTTTTCCAATGGTCAACAACCAATGGCTCACAACAAAAGCCCTTTTTTTGTGCGTGTGGTACATAATGCAACCAATGGCTCACAACAAAAGCCCTCTTTTTGTGCGTGTGGTGCATAATGGTCAACAACCAATGGCTCACAACAAAAGCCCTCTTTTTGTGTGTGTGGTGCATAATGGGCACATGAAGGGCTTGAAGGGCGCATGTAGTGCAGTTTCCCTGCCGGCAACACATTTCTTATCATAACTTTTGATCCAGAGCTCTGTTTGAGATGATTTTTTATTGCGTTGGAAAGCAATTTTTCGGCCGGGTTTGGTAGGCTTTCACATCCTACCGGCTGATTAATACAGGATTGCACTATTGGATATGTTTTATGGCTCATTCCGAATGAAGGTTGCAAAAAATTACCATGCATTTTTAGATTTTGAGGCAGTTATTAAAGCAGAAAAGTTTTCCACTTTGGTTTCTCACCACAAGAATCCATGGAGGCCAAAGGCTGCTGTTAAATTCCAGTTGAAAAATGTTTGTGTATGGGTGTTGCAAACTTTATGACTTTCAGAATAATGGGATCAATCCGCTCTATCTTTATGGTAACTTTTACTTATGTTCTATTTGTTTTATTGTGATGAAATTCAAAAGCTACAGGTGATGAAAGCCTCAAATGAATTCTAGTTTTTTTTCTGGTTTGAATTCTAAAATTTTTGTCACACCAGGGGGGACGTCCCTAAGGTCCCGAAGGGGCCAAAAAACATTTTTTGCAACACAAACAATTAACATCCAACATATAAAAATTAAATCCCCCAACACATAACAACCAACACATAACAATCAACACATAACAACCATTGACATTAACAACCAACACATAACTACCATTGACATTAATTAACACAACCATTGGGTCCAACACATTTAAATTAAAATCCCCCTTAAACCCACTTTGGTTAAAAGCTCTTCCAATGTATGAATCAAACGCATTCATGACATTACCAAGTAGAATCTCATAGTTGATTTCTAACCAAACTTGTTGCTGTGTAGGAACCAGTGCGGTAAGAACCTTAAACACTTTCTGGACAATTATGATGCAAGATGTATTATGGGTGCAGGTTTAGGGCTAAATGTATCATTCCATATAGCACTATAAATAAACCAAATTGACTAATGAAGCGGAAAGGGATACCTATGCACAAATAAGAGAATAATTCAGCTCCAATAGTATAGGATAGTAAGCCACTATATTTGTGAAGTCATCTGATCACTGCCATCAAGCATTTTCATCAGCACTTACTATCAGTGCAATTATTACATCACGATCCTCCATATGAACCATCTGTTGGATGCACAGCTGCAACTTCAAAGTCATATGTTCTAGGCATAGAAATACCATAAGATCAAATGCATCCCTAGATAATCTAACTAATATCTGATGCCTTGAGACAACACAAAATATTTGACAACCCAACTTCAATGAACATCATATCAAAGCCTGTTAAATCAATCGTAGGAGGCATTGCGGTTTTACAGCAAACAAAGGTAATTGTGGACTTGTCAAGAGAATTTTTTGAAAATGTGAAATAACCGTGCACCAACTGCAAATACAAACTGTTAGTGTTGTTATTTGAGAACCTCGTTAATTGAAAATACCAGCCCATATCTGAATAAGGGTAGTTTCGCACTCGCAATTAGGTTAGGTTAACTTAACCAGTTGGTTATCTCTTAACTTAATGGAAAATAGGTTGTGATTTCCCATTAAAGTCATTAAGTTAAGACTAACTTAAAGGATTGTGAAGATATGCATTCGTACTATACCAATCATGGACCACTTAGGTTAAGCTCATGAAATCAACTTAACCCAACCTTTATAATAAGCTTGTTCTTCACACTAGTAGTTAAGAAGTTTTGTTAGGTTAGAGATAAATGTGTTCGTTTCTCACTTCAGTTAAGAGATACGGTTAAGTTAAATGGTGGATATGACTTTTTTGTCAAGTTACTATTTTTGTGAATTATTTGACTGCCTAGTAAAATCTAGTAAATGGTTGACTCTCTAGTCAATGAGTTGACTTTTGGTTAACTTAGACACTTTCTCGCCAATCAATTGACTTGTAGTCAACTCTCTCCATTTTAATACTTTCTAGTCAAGTACTACGTGACCAGTCAATCAATCATAAAATTCTTAAAATCCACCTCCTATTTTAATGTTTTTATTCAATCTATCAAACTAATAAGACACTTGGTCAACTAGTTGGCATCCTTGTCAAAAAGAGTCTAACCTAACTGGAACCATTTCTCAATCATAGTTAAGTTAGCTTAATGCTTAACCAAAAAGTTAGAAGTTAAGTGGACCTTGCTTAGGTCACTTAACTTTTGCACTAGTTGGTTAAATATTTTTAAATTTGGTTAAAAAAATAACTTAACTTTTTCTAGTGAGAAGGATGCTCCGTTAAGTTAATGAATAGTTAAAAATTAACTGGAATTAACTTAATTGATATTAACTTAAGGGTCAGTGGGAAAGAAAGTTCCAGTTATTTGCCCTATTTAACTTAACTTAATGGTAAGTGGGAAATTAAGCCTCTTATGTGTTGCTACTTCTAAGCCAATGCCGCATCTGCAAGTGAACATGAAAAATCTGAAACAATCACCTCCCTTCTCAGCCCGTGCTAAGCTCGCCTCTTTACAATACAATTGAACCTCATCATACAGTTGATTATGTGAATCCTTAAGTATAAGACACAAAGCTCTGGAAAATTTCAAAAGCAAAGTGAAAGGGAAAGGATACACGCTACTCCTGCAATGATGGAAAAACTTGACCAGAAGATTTGAGCCAATGTGGTGAAAGTGTAAGAGCTTACATTCATCTTCAATAAAATTTCCGATGGAAGAGCTTACCATCAGAAATTTTATCGATGAAAGTGAACATGAAAAATCTGAAACAATCACCTCCGTTCTCAGCCCGTGCTAAGCTCGCCTCTATACAATTGAATCTCATCATACAGCTGATTACGTGAATCCTTAAGTATAAGACACAAAGCTCTGGAAAATTTCAAAAACAAAGTGAAAGAGAAAGGATACACGCTACTCCTACAATGATGGAAAAACTTGACCAGAAGATTTGTGCCAATGTGGTGAAAGTGTAAGAACTTACATTCATCTTCAATAAAATTTCTGATGGAAGAGCTTACCATCAGAAATTTTATTGATGATGCAAGTGAACATGAAAAATCTGAAACAATCACCTCTGTTCTCAGCCCGTGCTAAGCTCGCCTCTTTACAATACAATTGAATCTCATCATACAACTGATTATGTAAATCCTTAAGTATAAGACACAAAGCTCTGGAAAATTTCAAAAACAAAGTGAAAGGGAAATGATACACGCTACTCCTACAATGATGGAAAAACTTGACCAGAAGATTTGTGCCAATGTGGTGAAAGTGTAAGAGCTTACATTCATCCTCAATAAAATTTCTGATCAACCTGAGAGCTAACTCAGGACCCGGGGGGTTCACTTATAGTAAGGGGGGTATGCCATGTGCGTGCATAGGGTGATCAAAAACACCCCCGTATACGATTTCTTGAAAGGCAAATTCGACCCCTTCCGTACAAAGTTTACCCCAAGTAGTGGCAAAAAAACCCCCTACCTCTTACGTATACGTATGGAAATGGGTCGAAACAACCCCCCTACAAGTCACTCAGGCACATTGTATGGCACTTACAGTGAATCCCCCTTGACTCAGGAGATGAAGTATCTAAATTTTTTGATAGAAGCAGCTTGAATGTATTTCTCCTGAGTCTCATGAGTGACAGGCTCAAACTTTAGAAAGTTGCATCAAACATCATAAGGATATAAACTATTGAAGAAACAAATACTAATAAACTTTCATGTTTTTCTTGAACAACTATAAGCTTATTTTCCTGCTCTTCAGCATTAACACAAGGAATATCATGTCCCTTTGCAAAGCTCATAGCAACAACATAAAGTGCCAGCCTGCCATGATGCAGCTGAATGAGCTGCTAAAACAAAAGAATCAAATTGTATTTTCCGTTGCGCAAATTGCCAGCAAATCATTTTGGTGCTGGTTTTCCACAACTATTCCGCAGATGACATTGGTTTATTTGAAAACTTGCATTTGAAGGAAAATCTGATCTACATGTTTTAAACTTTTTACATTTGAGGTTCACTAAGATCATAATGATTATCAAGGAAGAAATGATTTACTGCAATTTAGTACTAGCTTGTTCAAGTTGTGAGCATTTTTTTCAACAAATATAGATGGATCAACCTATTGATTTCATTTGAATCCAAGTTTGTTAGCATTTCTGATCAAGACCATGGAACGTGCACCTACTTTCTAGATTTAAGGTCCTATTATCAGGGGCGTGTAGAATATCTATGTTAGGCTGCTGTATTAGAGATGACTGCCCTTCAGATATCAGGTTCTTCATCAAGACGAGCATCCAATCTCCAATGCCATATTATCAGAGAGAGCTACCTAGTTTTGCCACTACCTTGCGTGCATCTTCACATTATGTCCAACACCATTGGATCTATAATGAACAATAAAGATTCAACCTAATTTCGTCAGAAAAGCTCTTATTGTTTCTAAATGTTAAATTTCTCAAGGATAATTACAATCGGCCCAAATTCAATCGAATTGGCATTTGGTCTGGCTACATGTACACAGCTGCAGTAGATACTTAAGAAGTTTGTGTAGAGGGAAGAAAAATGTCCATCAAAGATCATAGTTTGCTATCCTCTAGAAGACTTAACATGCAATATACAGATTATGATGTTATATCAAAACGTAGATATGGCTCCCTTTGACATTAGAACAAAACTACAAGTCTCTTGCTGTGCAAAATGGACATCGTTACCTTTCTAGTATCTATAATAAGCTAATTCAGAGAGCTTGAATATGCCTAGTGTCAAACTACATTCCTAAAGGCATATAGCAGCATTGAGAATATATAAATAGGCCGGTGCATCCATGAGCAGATTGGTGAAGTGTGGTCTTTACAGTGACATTGAGGAAGATATAAATATTCAAATGTGAGATCTTGATTGCCAACACATTATCTGGTATGTGCTTGTCATCACTAATACATGAATCCATAGTGGAAAATACTTGCGCAAGATGCTAATTGCTCAGGCCCTTCTGTGGCTCTGGGATTGGGGCGGATTGGTTGACTTCCCTAAGAGTAGGTGCAACCTACTTTCGGCCTTGCAGTTTTAGCTCCTCGTGGCCACGACACTGAGTCTTCAAAACATAATGCCAAATCTTCCTTAGATACAAGGCAGAGGAGCACCTAATGAAGAGGTATCATAATTAAATGGGTTGCGTGCCAATGCACTGGTGTGGTATGCATTAGCAAGAAATAGAAGGAACTCGGGCACTTGATTGATTGAAGCAAAGTTTAAGTTAGATGGGTTTCAACTTTACTTTAGGCCATAGTTAGTAGCCATAGTTTACTCTGTCTGTAGAATGCACATGGTTGTAAAGGGAAAATTGGGCAACAATCTACAGTTTATATTGCATGTGAAAGAAACATAAGCAACAATACGCAAAAGAGAAAAAACCATGCAAAAGCCTTGTAGACAATTGCACAGAAACCTCAAGTAGGAGGAGACATACCTCCACTTATTGGCGGCATGTGAAAAAGATTTCGACTTCTCCTCCACATCTCATAGATAACCAAGAGCATCTAACCAATCGATCATGAATAGCTTGGTAGGAATGGCATCCTGAAATGTACTCCATCGGTATCAGTGTTGCTTCCACATATAAATTAAAGCATTTTCAATTTAAATATTTGAGCCCACAAAAATGAGCCATTTATACAACGCATTCTATAGATAATTAGCATAACAGTTTGTGCTTGCCAGCAAGCATATTTCACCTTAAAAGCATGTGTTTGGAAGGCAAGATCTAAACAAACTCATCAAGTCTAGCAAAAGACGCAAAGACATGTAAGCATTTTACAACTTTTTTAAACAAAGTCTTCCTATGAAAAAGTGATGCAGTCTTACAATGCAATATACACATTACGATACTATTTCAAATAAAGTTAAAAAAAGGACAAAATGTAGATATGGCTCACTTGTTTGATTGAACCTACATTGACATTAAAACAGAACTACAAGTTATGCAAAATGGGCATTCTGACCTTTCTAGTATATCTACAATGAACATAGAGCTTGGATATTCCTGATTGTCAAACTACATTCCTGAAGGTATATAGCAGCACTTAGAACATATAAACAGGTCAGTGTATCTGTGGGCCGATTGGTCAAGTGCGGTCTTTAATGTGACATTAAAGAAAGATCTACAAAATGTGAGATCTGAAATTGTCAACACTATTTGTTATGTGTTTGCCATCACCAACACATCAATCCATAGAGGAAAACTATACTTGAGCGAGATGTGAGATATTATGTACTGCTATAATGCAAACAGTGAAGAAGGATGAATATTTTACCTGAGATATAAGAACTCTCCAGTCTATGCCTTACACATAAGTATTGAATGCCTAGTATTGAACACGCGTGATTTGGCTTCACATGGGCAACCATTTTTTTTTCTTCATAACACTTAAAGACATAACGACCATTGACATTAATTAATAGCATCGATCTGAGCCCTCGGATCGTTATTCTGGGAAGGGACGAGCAGCTATATATGTGCTCGTCCTTCTTGTGGCTCGTTATCGGCGTCTTCTCACAGCAGCATCTCTTTCCTTGTCTGTTGCTTTTCCTCCTAGTGTGACAGATCCCTCACCTTTCTTCTAGCCTCACGTTTCTTCCAGCCTCATATTTGCAGTTTTTGCTCACAATTCGGTCATTTGCAAGGTATGAAGTATGGCTTTCTTCCCGATTCTGATGCATGCCAATAGTCCTATAACTTCCAAGGTATGATTTCTCAAATGATGTTGCATGCACATAGTCCTGTTACATGGAGGGAGATCTAGCGAAATCCGAAAATCCTGATTGTTTTTTGGGTCGAACTGCATGATATGGATTTTACTTTCAATGCTACTTTGGCAACTTCTTTTTCGGTCCATGTTTTGTCCATTTGGAGTTGCAATTTTTGTTGTCACAGAATCTACAGGAGGATCGGTTTACGGTTTTACACAGGGCCTCCCCTTTGATCCCTGGTTTGTTCGCGGGGCCTCCTTCCAAGCAGCGGCCTTTGCCTGCAACTATTAATTCACTTATGCAGGATTCACTATGCGGGAGCTTCGCCAACATGCAGTGGCCAACATGCAAGGGATCGGTCTTTTTCTTTTTTCTCTAAAGCTTTATTCAGAAACGACGGAGCTCTATTTTCTTTGCCCAGGCTGTGATTCCACAATAGTCTCAGGATTATGGTCGTACTTGTTATCGCTGCTTCCTGTTTCTATCTGTTCCTCCAAGTCCTCGATCAGGCTTCGTCCTGAATCCAATTTCGGCCATTTTCACTGAGTTATTCTCTAGCTCCTGACTCTGACTCTTCGGCTACTACTGACTGCCAACGAACTGCTCCATGGAATCCAATTTGACTGCAATCAGCTCCCATGGCTTTGTCTTGAATCCATTGTTTATAGTCTGCATCTTCTGGTGGATTCTTGTTTCCACCTAGCATCTGGACAGATCCGGCTTCCTCCTTTTTTCCGGCCTGCCTCCTGTAACAAACTGCCGGCCCTCTCTTGTTGGAAGCCCCTGCCCACCTGGCAGGGCCACGTGGCAGCAGGGCCATCCTGCCGGCTTGGGAACAGATAGTTGGCATCCCCAATTTAAGGGGTGCTCACCTTTTACACCACCATGGTTTTATAAACCATTCCATAATTTGCTACACATTGCCTTGTTAACTCCTTGGCTGGACATCGATCTTAACCCCATATGCTTATTTCGAACCCAAGTAACCCGGCCACGTTCTACCCTAGTCTACCAGAGGTTGCTTTTGCACTGGAATCTAGCTGGAACACGGTTATTAGTTGTCGCATTCTCCATTGATGGTCGGGTCTTGCCTCATACTAACCGGCTAATCTTTGCCCACATAAGATGTACTGGTAATCATTTTTCTTTACAGGGCACCCTAGATCCTAGGGCATGCAGTTGTGGTTTTATGGTACAAGTTCCTCGCTCATCCAGGTAACTTAATGTTGGGTTATTGTTCTGCTTTCGTTATTCTTTTATTCGTGACTATTTCATGTTTTGATACTAATATTCGTTACAATGTTCTTCTCCAATTATAATGCTATGTTGAGTTTATTTGGTGGCGTTCTTATGGTATTCTTGCACATGACCTCTTTATGTTTCTCAAGGTTACCACAGATTTGTTTCCTTGTGAGACTTGCCTTTGAGCTATTATCAGCATTTGCTTAGACTTTCACCCTGACATCTATACTCGCATACCCACGACATGTGGTTCCCAGTTCTCTGTATGCACATCCCATTTTTTTTTCCAGCTCAAGTGTGCCCCGCCTATTGTTCACTTAGCCCATACAATTCTTTCCAACTCAAGTAACCCCGCCACGTTCTGCCTTAGTCTTTCGGGGTTGCTTCTGCACCAACACCTACCCGGGACACGGTTATTGGTTGTCGCATTCTCCATTGATGGTCGGGTCTTGTCTTATACTAACCGCTAATCCTTGCCCACAGAGGATGTATTGGTCATAATTTTTCTTACAGGGCGCTCTCGGTCCTTGCCACATCCATTTAGGTGGACCACTCTCCCATGCGTGCTCCATCTCGATCTTGCTACATGGCTCGTGTTCCAAGTCTTCTATATGTTGGGGGTTTTTTGCTCGAGGGCAGGTAGACGGTTGTTGTTTGCACATTTACTATGGTAAGTCCCTTTGTAGCATTCTTTTACAACTATTGATTTTTAATAGTTGTTCTATAAGTGATACCACGGGTTCTCTTCTTGTTTTCACAAGGCCATCAATTTAATTGCCTTATCATTTATGCGTCTAGAGCTGCGTTGACCTTGCTAGGAGTAATGGGACCTATTTTTGGAGGTTTCTTGTCTTAGAATGAGATCAATGGCAACATTTGTCCATCATATGGTATTTCGACAACCAACACATTAACAACCAACACATTAACAACCAACACATAACTACCATTGACATTAATTAACACAACCATTGGGTCCAACACATTTAAATTAAAATCCCCCTTAAACCCCCTTTGGTTTGGGTGCATATTCACACGGGAGGTGACTCCGGGCAACGAGAGCTGTTGGATAGGCATATTCACTCATTATTCCTTAATCTACACCGTACGTAAAGTTCCTCGTTTGTGGGGTATGCAAGTACAAAATTTGCTATGCTGTATAACAAGATTCGTAAAATACTATAAGATTTCAAGCGGAATACTATATGGTGTTGATTTTGTATGCGTGCAAAATACAATTCTGAGGGCTCTCATTTGCTCACGCCACCCCCCGTGAATATGCACCCAAACCAAAGGGGGTTTAAGGGGGATTTTAATTTAAATGTGTTGGACCCAATGGTTGTGTTAATTAATGTCAATGGTAGTTATGTGTTGGTTGTTAATGTCAATGGGGGATTTTAATTTAAATGTGTTGGACCCAATGGTTGTGTTAATTAATGTCAATGGTAGTTATGTGTTGGTTGTTAATGTCAATAGTTGTTATGTGTTGATTGTTATGTGTTGGTTGTTATGTGTTGGGGGATTTAATTTTTATATGTTGGATGTTAATGGTTTGCGTTACAAAAAAAAAAATTTGGCCCCTTTGGGGCCTTAGGGACGTCCCCCCGGTGTGACAAAAATTTTAGAATTCAAACTAGAAAAAAACTAGAATTCATTTGAGGCTTTCATCACCTGTAGCTTTTGAATTTCATCACAATAAAACAAATAGAACATAAGTAAAAGTTACCATAAAGATAGAGCGGATTGATCCCATTATTCTGAAAGTCATAAAGTTTGCAACACCCATACACAAACATTTTTCAACTGGAATTTAACAGCAGCCTTTGGCCTCCATGGATTCTTGTGGTGAGAAACCAAAGTGGGAAACTTTTCTGCTTTAATAACTACCTCAAAATCTAAAAATACATGGTAATTTTTTGCAACCTTCATTCGGAATGAGTCATAAAACAATATCCAATAGCGCAATCCTGTATTAATCGGCTGGTAGGATGTGACAGCCTACCAAACCCGGCCGAAAAATTGTTGTTTTAGCATAGATAACTTAACCAAACATATCCATATCATACACTATCAAAAAGATCTCGGAGAGAGCTTTCCAACGCAATAAAAATCATCTCAAACAGAGTTATGATAAGAAATGTGTTGCCGGTGGGGAAACTGCACTACATGCGCCCTTCAAGCCCTTCATGTGCCCATTATGCACCACACACACAAAAAGAGGGCTTTTGTTGTGAGCCATTGGTTGTTGACCATTATGCACCACATGCACAAAAAGAGGGCTTTTGTTGTGAGCCATTGGTTGTTGACCATTATGTACCACACGCACAAAAAAGGGGCTTTTGTTGTGAGCCATTGGTTGTTGACCATTGGAAAAAAAAAAGGCTAAAATCAATGGCTCAGAAATGGTGCACTCTAGATGTACGCATTAGTACATCCATTTGAATACATCACGAAATCATAGAAAAACCTTAGTAAAAAGCGTACAAAAACACAAAGAAAACCCCCTGTTATTATGCTATATATTTGCCTCGATACATGCATCTTTTCTATATGTTCAATGCATATGTTTGGTGTTTTTCTAACTTTCTTCTAGCTGAGATGTTCACTTGACGCACTTGCCTCCTGGCTCTAGGTTGATGGACCAATATTTCTGCCACCTTTTCATCATGTGGTGGCCCACTTAATTTTATCTAGCTACATGAATGTGGGTATTTTTTTCATTTTCCATAGAGGGATTGGTTGTTTATCGTGCATTGACTCTTCTAGATTGTGTAGCCAGGCCCTCAATAGCATCAATGTGGAGACGTTGTGTTTGTACGAGTGTCTTGTGTTCCTCCTTTTCCCATTGACTTCGGATACTTCTAACTTACCATCAACCATAACTTTGGTTCACATTGCATTTCCTTACCCCTTCATTTTTGTTAGGCCTAAGGCTATTGTAATGGCTTTCTATCTTGTTTTGGTTCAGGGGATCCATTTCAATCCGTTATCTATATTTGCATTTTATTTTGTGTTCGGTATATTATCATTCACATTTTTGCTTATTGGAATCCTTCGATTCTATTAGCTGCTTGTCATTTCTAAATATTCATTTGACCCTTTTTTGAGCCCCTTCTGCTTCTCTCACATTGATCCTCTATTTTGCAATCCTTTGTTTCTCAATCCATTCCATTACTGCATCGTTATTTCAGGCCACGTATGGCCCTAGCTTTATTCATACTACGTCTTCGTCATTGTATTTTCATTTGTCCTTTTCTACTATATGGCTCACTCCTTGCACTCCACCCTGACCTAGGCACTTTTGACCTCCATCTTCTCCTTTTCATTGGCCTTAATCTCACCTTTGACTACTTAAGCCTCATTTTTTGCTCGATTTACTGTGACTTACATTAACCTTCATCTCAATTTTCATCTTAACCTTGCTTGAGTTGTGCTAACATGTCTACAACCTCTTCCTCAATCTCATTCCTCGTTTGTCAGAATGTTCTTCATTTGGGGCATTTTATCATGGTTAGGCATGTGGTATTATTTGTCTATAACATCCACACACATTTCTCTGCTGCTAACCTGTACCAGTCCTTTACACCCTCGCTCTCCTATTCTTGTTCCAAACCATTGCTCAGATCTTATGACCCTCTTTGCTAAGGGCAACCAAGTCCTATTTGGCACCTTGTAGTTTGGCGTCGTGTTCTTGAAATTGTTCTTTACAGTTTTTCAGTTTTCTGGTCCTATCATTAGATGTCCTTTGCATATTTGCTCTTTCCCTGTCTCTGGATACGCCGCATATTGCGTTTGGCACTCCTTTATACTCTTTCTGCCTTTTGACATTCTTCTCTTTGCCATGTTTTTTGCACTTTGTCCTGTTTTGCATTCGAGAGCTCCTTTGCAACATATTTATCCTTTGAAGAGTATTTTCATATTGTATCTTCTTTCCTAGATTTTTCAGTTATGGGGAGTTTCATCCATTATTCTGCCTTGCTAACTCAATCATTCTTCGTATTCTGCTCTAATGAGGTTTTGGGGATTATAGCATTGTTCATTGAGGCAATCGTGTTTTTCACTTTTTCTGGCAGTTGGGCTCTTGTCTGTGGTTATTTTCTTGTTGCATTTGTTCATTGGCTTGCATTCCTCTTTCTCATATTTATGCTTGGGCTTAAAACATGACTTTGGAAACATTGCTCTGAAAGTGTCATTATGTTAGCAATTGTCATTTATCATGTACCATTGCAGCTTCGCGAAGTTGTATTCTCTGTTCTTGAACATGGGTGACATGTTATGTTGTTCGGTGGTTTCTCCATTTTTTACGGACTCGGCACAGGTTTATTGCTTATATAGCACCAATTTTATGGATTTGGGTGATCTTTTGTTTATGTTAGCTCCACTTCGTCATATTTGCAGTAGGCTTCTTTTTCCGTGCATCGCTTTACTCACAATCTGTAACATTATATACTCATTGTGTTTTCATTTCCTTTAACATGTACATCCCCTCATTTGCTTTCTTATTGCAGACCATCTGTACGGCCCTAGCTTTGCTAACAATATGTCCTTCTATGTAGTCCTTCTACCATATGGCTAACCTCTTGGCACTCCTCTTTGACCTTGCCATTGTTGATTTTCGTTCCTCTTTTCTCTTGGCCATAACCTCACCTTGACTTTGGCCTCACATTTGCCATGAATTGTTTGTGCATAGCCATCCTACTTTTTCTTCAAACTTAAGCCTCGTTTTTCTTGATCCATGATGTGATCCAAATTTAACTTCACTCTCCTCTCCCTTGACCTTCCTCTTGATTTGTACTGACATGTCTGCCACTTCTCCCTCCACCTCTTCATATTCACAGTGCTATTCATATTGCCGCATCCCTTCCTCGCTCCAAATGTCCTATTATTTTCCTTATGACCTCTTATTTAACACTATCATTTCTCTTTTATTCAACATTCACATCTTGTTTAACAAATGCGTTGCATTGCATTTTTGTCGCAAGCACGTCTTATTTGGCAAATTCTAGTTTGACATCGTGTTCTTGAAGTTCTTTAGCATTCTAGGTTTTTTCGGCGCTATCATTATATATCATTGGCATATTTGCTATTTGGCTTTATCTGGATATGATGCATATTGCGTGTGGCACCGCCTTGAGATTTTGTGACATGGGTTTCTATTGGATCATCTTCCTTTTTATGCTTCTCTTTGTCTTGATGGGGAGTATCTTACGTTGAACATTGTACACAAGGTGTTATATTGGGCACATTCTCATTTTGTGCATGGTGCTGGTTCTGCATGATTCTAGTTATCTCGAGAAATCCATTTCTAGCTGTCTCTTGAGAGCTTTTTGCACTTGTAGTGGATCTTTTTCTATTTTGGTATGATCATTATATATCATTGGCATCTTTGCTATTTGGCTTTATCTGGATATGATGCATATTGCGTTTGGCACCGCCTTGAGATTTTGCGACATGGGTTTCTATTGGATCATCTTTCATTTTTATGCTTCTCTTTATCTAGATGTGGAGTGTCTTCCGTTGTTGTACACAAGGTGTTATATTGGGCACATTCTAATTTTGTGCATGGGCTAGTTCTGCATGATTCTAGTTATCCCGAGAAATCCATTTCTAGTTGTCTATTGAGAGCCTTTTTGCACTTATAGTGGATCTTTTTCTATTTTGGTATGGCTAGCTTCCCAACACTATGACATCCTTGCGTAATCACTTATTCCTTTTTCTCATTTCTGCCGCATGGCTAGCCTCCTTACACTCCCCCTCGACGTCGGCACTTGACTCCATCGCCTCTTTTACCTTGGCCTTAATCTCACTTTTGACTTCAGACTCACACTTCGACCTTCTTTGTTTTTCATAAGCGTCTTTTTGCTTGACCCACGGTGTGATCCGACTGTAACTTCAATCTCTTTCCCCTTCTGGCCCTTCCTTGACCTCTCCTTCCACCTTCTTCCTCATTCTGTACAAGTATCATTCCTATTGGGGCATCTAGTCATGCATGGAGTGTATTGCATTTTTTGTCGAAAGCCCGTTTATTTGGCCAATTTTAGTTTGTTCTCGTGTTCTTGACGTTCTTTTTTATGGGTTTACATTGATGCTTATCTTTCTCTAGATGTCGCGTATATTGAGTTATTGTGCATGAGGTATTATCTTGGGCGCATTCTGATTGTGTGCCCGGTGCTAGTCCTGCCTAATTCTAGTTGTCTTGGGGCATTTATTTTTCGCTGGTTGTTGAGATCTTTTTTCCTGTACGTTGTGCTCTCATTGTGCATTGTGCATTGTGCTATCATTACGCATCATTTGAAGAAAAACAATGCTATAGAAAAATTGATCTAGGCAATTCAAATTAACTATTGAATTCCTATGAATGCAACACTTCAAACAAACAAGCAGTAGTTCAATGGTTATAATTTTATGCACGAAACATTAGCTTAACCATTGAAATGCTACAGTAAACGGCACTGTAGCAATGGCATTGACTTAATCACTGTAGCATATTTGACCATAACTCCGAGAGCCCAATCTCGTCAGTAATCCGGCTCAATGGTATCTTCAATCATCTGCACACAAGCCATACATACATTAAATCCTTCTTCAGTATTTACGGATCAAGATTCGGCCGCCTAGGCGGGTTGATCGATCGTCTCCAAGCTTGAACTAGCAAGTTTCCAATTTAAAACAGTTTCCCCCCTTGAACGAATTATCCATAAGGATATTAACCTTCAATATTTACTTTCTCTTGTGTTTAACCTTAGGTTCATATAACCTTAAGATTTTAAACCAATAGTTCGCCATCATAACTTCTTCAAACCTTCAAGAACCTGTGTGAACTATTGTGAACTACATGTCCAGGTGATGATAGCTTCAAAGTACAATACCATAATGATAAGATGAATATATTCTACATTCGCCCTTTTATGTTATCATCCCTGCTGCACTGGATTTTAAGTTTCAGTTCAGTAAATCTGCCTTCTGATAATGCTTTAGTTAAAATACCTGCCAGGTGGTTTGCGGTATTGACATACACTAGTTTGACTGCATCTTTCCTTATAATTTCTCTGATGAAATGAAGTTCTAATTCTATATGCTTAGTCCTCTCATGCAGGACTGGATCTTTGGTCATTGCAATACAGCTAGTGCTATCACAAAAAAGTTCAGTGGCCTTAACCTGATTGTAGCCAAGTTCATCCAACAGTCTTCTTTCCCATACCAGCTCCTTAGTGGTTAAAGCAGCTGAAGCATATTCTGCTTCAGGACTAGACATTGCAACAGCATTTTGCTTCTTGCATTTCCAAGCAACAGGAGCTCCTCCTAGGAAAATTAAATAACCAGATGTGGACTTACGTGTATCAAGGTCCCCTCCGCAGTCTGCATCACAGTAAGCTTGTAATTGCATGTTATTTGTGCAAAAAGTTATTCCATCATCTATTGTTCCCTTACGATACCTTAAGACTCTTTTTGCAGCTATCCAATGATCCTTTCCTGGATCATTATTGTACCTGCTTAACATGTTTACAGCAAAGGCTATGTCAGGGCGTGTGCAATTTGCAACATATGATAAGCATCCGATTAGAGACATGTAAGGTATATTCTCCATTTCCTCTCTTTCCTTTTCAGTCTTAGGACTCATCCTGGCAGATATCTTACTTCCTGGCACAATAGGAGTCTTTGAGATATTACAATCTTCCATATTAAATTTTTTAAGCATCCCTTCAATCTGACTTCTTTGAGTGAGTGTCAAGGTTTTACCAAACCTATTCCTATGCACCTCAATTCCCAGAAATTTCCTTAATTCCCCTAAGTCTGTCATCTTGAACTTGTTATTCAGAACTTTCTTGCAATGATCTAATGCTTTCACACTATTTGAAACCATCAAATTATCATCAACATAAAGGGCAATTATACACCATTCCTCTCCAGCTTTGTATTTATAAAGATTGCCATCATTTTGAAGTTTGTCAAAGCCTTGTTCTCTGAGATAGAAGTCTATACACTTGTACCACTCCCTTGGAGACTGCTTCAGACCATACACAACCCTTTTTAGCTTCCAGACCTTGCCAGTTTCTATTTCAAAAACTTTTGGTTGTCTCATATAAATGTCTTCCTCGAGCTTTGCATTTAAAAATGCAGTGTTTACATCCATGTGATGTATCTCCAAATTTGATGCATTGGCAATGGCCAAAAGCATTCTTATGCTATTCAATTTTACAAGAGGTGAAAAAGTTTCTTCATAATCTTGTCCATATTTCTGTGAGAAACCTTGAGCCACCAATTGAGCCTTAAACTTTGGAGTTTTCCCATCTGCCTCTGTTTTTAATTTATATATCCATTTACAGCCCACAATGTTTTTGTCATTTGGTACATCTACCAGCTCATATGTACCTGTTCTGTCAAATGAACTCATTTCTGCTTGCATTGCCTTCAACCAATCTTTACTATTAGTTGATACCACTACTTCTTCATATGTTTTTGGAACTGAAACATCTAGATGCATTAAAATTTCAAACAAGCCAAGGATCTCACCTTTATTTTCTTTAAGCCTCTTGCTTTTGCCTAATTCATCCCTTCCAAACCTTTCTTGATTTGCTACCCCTTCATCTTTAATAATTTGAGCTTCAGTCCTTTTCTTTCTCCTGATAGGACCTGCATGCTCATTGACTTGTTGCTGGGCTGGTTCTTCTTGCTGCACACTTTCAGGATCAATGTTAGTATTAGGTAACATGTGTTCAATGCTTACCTCATTTTCTGGATTCTCTTGCTGTACATACGCATCAGCACCAGGCAAACATTCTTCAACCTTAATGTCCTCTTCATCATCCATATCAGTCAGCATAGCAGGTTGGTTCAGATCCTCTTTGAAACATACCTTTTTATTAATTTTGCATTCAGAGGTATCTGCAGGGCTGTTAATTCTTGGCAGTACCTTGTAAAGTTGTTCCTCATCAAACAATACATCCCTACTTATTATAATTCTCCTTTTGCTTGGATCATACAATCTATAAGCTTTAGATTGCAAATCATACCCCACCATGTAAGTCAGGGGTCTTTGAACACCAAAGTGTCAATGGGATTTGCCCTTTAATGCTTATGGAAGGTAGTAAATTTTGCACAAACACTGCTGTCTTAACAGCCCCTTCCCAGAGAAAATTAGGTAACCCTGAGTACTTAAGCATACTTCTGACAGCATTAAGTATGGTTCTATTCCTTCTCTCTGCAATTCCATTTTGTTGAGGGGAGAATCTGCAGGTCAACTGCCTTTTGATGCCAAGTTCATTGCAGTAATGCTTAAACTCATGTGACAAAAATTCCCCTCCTCTGTCTGTCCGTAAACACCTGACTTTCCTTCCAGTTTCCAATTCTACTTCATTTACAAACTTCTTGAAAGCTTGCAAAGCCTGATCCTTGGTATTTAGGCAATAAACCTTGGCCATTCTACTGTAATCGTCTACAAACGTTATAAAATATCTCTTCCCTGCAAGACTTGTTACATTCAGTGGTCCACATAAATCCGAGTGAATTAGATCTAACACACCCTTTGCTCTTTTTAGAGATTTTTTAAAAGGAAGCCTTGTATGTTTGCCCAGAATGCATCCTGCACATTTAAACCTTTCATTTTTAATTTCTGATGCCTCAATCAGTCCCCTTTTAATCAGAAGCTCAATGGTCTTTGAATTTACATGACACATTCGTTCATGCCACAACTTTATATCTGAGCAAGTCACCAAATTTACACTTTGAACAAGATGATCAGAATTTAAACCAAACAAGTTTCCAACTCTCTTTCCAACAAACTTTAATTTATTATCTTGAAACACTTTACGCTGCAATTTTTCAAACAAAACTTTATAGCCAAGATCAACTAATTGACACACAGAGATCAAGTTTCTGACTAGCCCTGGCACACAAAGCACTTCTCCTAATTTGACAGCTCTTCCCTCTAAATCAAAAAGTTCCAGCATCCCTACATCCTTTATTTCTTGCAACACTCCATTTCCCAATTGCACATGTCCCCCTTTGACTCCCTTGCAGTTCTTGAGTAATTGTGTAGACGAAGTTACTGTCCTCTCAGCTCCTGAATCTAAAATCAGCATATCATGGTCATTTGCATCATTTGACAAATGGCATAGTTCAGTATATTTTATCTTATCATTTTCATCTTGTTCATCTTCATCCCCTCGTGTCTCCTGAGCTAGGTTCAAAGATGGATTGGACTTTGGTGTACTCCTTCCTCTGGCAGCAAATCCCCCGCTATTTCCTTTACCCCTGCCCCTTTCTTTATAGTTCTGTCCCCTAGGACTTGAACAATTGGATGCAATATGGCCTTTCCCTTCACAATTATAGCAAACAGATTCCCTTTTCAATTTAGGACAGTCAGCCTTCAAGTGTCCATAATTGTTGCAATTGTAGCATGGCCCAATCCTCCCCTTATCATTATTATTGCTGTTTTTCTAGCATATAAAACTTCTGTGATCTGCTCATCATCATCCTGTCCTATTTGCTCCTGCTCAAATTCTGTTCTTATGATTTGAATAGCATGGTCCTTTGTTTTTGCAATGTTTCTCACCAAGGTAGCAAGGTAGGCATTATGAGCAACGGCTCTAGAAATGGCCAGCAGCTGGTACTGCTCATTCAAAATAACACCAGCCCCTTCCAAGTCTGCTATTATTGAATCAAATTTCTTCAAAAAATCAGTTATGTTCTTCTTATCATAAAGCTTCAACTTCCTTAATTGTTTTTCTAAAACATCTATTTGTGACGAGGTTTTAGCTTCATAATTATTGATCATGTATTGCCACATCTCTTTAGGACTCAACCCTCTCAACTTCAACTTAATAACTGGACCAACCTTACAGCAAATGATTGCTTGTGCCTCCATAATTTTGAGTTGCTCATCCACTCCTGTACTGGTTGCTAATAATACTTGTGCAGTATTATTACCTCCTTCAGTACCTCCTGCATCTCCACCAGCTACTGAACTCTCTCCATCCGAGCTGGAGCTAGCTCCCCCTGTACTAGCTGTTACTAAGACAACATTGGTACCTTCAAGTCGTCTGCTTGTGCTTGGCTCAACCAAGTACCATAATTTTTCAAATTCCAACACCTCTTTAATACTTTGCTTCCAAATCTGAAAGCCACTTTCTCCTTTAAAGACTTATATAGCATTAAGTAGATTAGCACCAAACCTACTTGCCATGTCTACCAGGCTCTGATACCAATGAAGAAAAACAATGCTATAGAAAAATTGATCTAGGCAATTCAAATTAACTATTGAATTCCTATCAATGCAACACTTCAAACAAACAAGCAATAGTTCAATGGTTATAATTTTATGCATGAAACATTAGCTTAACCATTGAAATGCTACAGTAAACGGCACTGTAGCAATGGCATTGACTTAATCACTGTTAAGCATATTTGACCATAACTCCGAGAGCCCAATCTCGTCAGTAATCCGGCTCAATGGTATCTTCAATCATCTGCACACAAGCCATACATACATTAAATCCTTCTTCAGTATTTAAAGATCAAGATTCGGCCACCTAGGCGGGCCGATCGATCGTCTCCAAGCTTGAACTAGCAAGTTTCCAATTTAAAACAGTTTTCCCCCTTGAACGAATTATCCATAAGGATATTAACCTTCAATATTTACTTTCTCTTGTGTTTAACCTTAGGTTCATATAACCTTAAGATTTTAAACCAATAGTTCACCATCATAACTTCTTCAAACCTTCAAGAACCTGTGTGAACTATTGTGAACTACATGTCCAGGTGATGATAGCTTCAAAGTACAATACCATAATGATAACATGAATATATTCTACATCATTTGCCGGGAACTTCATTTCTCGCTAGCTGTTGAGCTCTTTTTTCACAGTGTATTGTGCTATCATTGTGCATTGTGCTATCATTATACATCATATTTGCTATTTAGCTGTGTCTGGATGTGCCAAATATTGCGTTTGGCACTCCATTGCAATTTTGTGACATGGGTTTCTATTGGACCATTTTTTGTGGGTGGTGCTGTTTATTTCCACCTTGATGGTGACGCGAAGTTCTATTTATCATGTTTTCTTCCACCCGCTGGGTGACGCTTGTTCTCCACCCTCCGGGTGATGCTGTTTATTTCCACCTCGACGGTGACGCATATTTCTTTTTACATGATTGTTATCCACCCGTTGGGTGACGCTTTTCTCCACCTTCTGGGTGATGCTATCTCCACCTGCGGACCTCGAGGGTGACGCATATTTCTTTTTACTTAAATATTTTCTACCCGTTGGGTGCTGCTGTTCTCCACCCTATTGGGTGATGCTCTTTTTTTCTGCTACATGTTGGATTTTCTCTAACCATTCACGGGTATTTTTTCGAGTTCTTTGTGTTACTTGCAGGTTTTACGCCATCTTCCGAGGTCCTGATTTTTTCGGCTTCGCCATCGACCCATCTCCTTCGGTTCTCCAGGTTGCAACACCTTTTTTTCGTCCAAATTTTTTTTTCACCTTCCAACCTCCGGTGATTTACCTCTACCGTCCTTGGCTCGTCAATCTACCTCTTGTCAGGCCCACGCCCCCGCACCTCTCTGCCCCTTCTACCTAAACATGTACGCTCTATTATCTTCGTGCACATAGTCTCTCCCTCTCGCTAGGTAGTTTGTGATGTTGCTCGACATTTAGACGTTTCCCGTTGGCTGGGCTTGTAGGTAAGGAAGTTCTCTGGTAGTCGGCTGGTTTTGTGTCCTTTGCGAGTCCCTTCCCAGAATAGCATCGATCTGAGCCCTCGGATCATTATTCTGGGAAGGGACGAGCAACTATATATGTGCTCGTCCTCCTTGTGGCTCGTTATCAGCGTCTTCTCACAGCATCATCTCTTTCCTTGTCCGTTGCTTCCCACCCTACCCGCCCTTATATGTTTTTTTGAGTTCGTCTATTGTTTTTGTTCAGTTGTGACCATCCGTGTGTAGCATATTTCTTTTTATATAATTGTTCTCCACCCGTTGGGTGATGCTGTTCTCCACCCTATTGGGTGCTGCTCTCTTTTTCTGCTACATGTTTGATTTTCTCTAACCATTCACGGGTGTTTTTTAGAGTTCTTTGTGTTGCTTGCAGGTTTTACGCCATCTTCAGAGGTCCTATTTTTTTTGGCTTCGCCATCGACCCATCTCCTTCGGTTCTCCAGGCAACGCATTTAAGGTTGCTGGCGACCATTTCTCATTAGGGTTTTCCTTGAAAACTCGAAAGGGCGGGGTTTTCTTATCCCGATGAGAAGTTGTCGCCATTACTCTTCTATACTGCATGTGCACATTTCTTTTGTTTCCGGGGTAGCCCGATATTGTTCCTATGGTCGGCTACCCCTCTCTATTCTTCAAACATTGTATACTGCTGCTGTGATGATTGACAAGCCTATCTAATCGGCCGATTTTGTGTCCTTTGCGAGTCCCTTCCCAGAATATAGATATTAATAATTGAAATAGCTCACACCCCTCCCCCTTCCCCCCCCTCAAAAAAGAAAAAAGAAAAAGAAAGCTTGTTGTTTTGGTAAATAGTTATGCAACGCATATACTCGCTTGGCTCGGATCATTGGATGGGAACATGTCAGTTTCTTCCTATTCCTCGGAGACCACCAATCTGGTACCTCGTAAATTATTTCTATCTCAAGAAGAAGAAGGAGAAGGATTTCTAACATTCCCACTAGAGATATAATGGTCCATTAGAAGCATATATGTACATATTTTTACCTTAAAAAATGAACAGATAGATACAGTTTCTACGTCTATGAGAAGCTGAAGCTTATGGGACACACACCCAGACGGGAACCATCCCCACCACTATACATGGCTGAAGTGGGTCTGTCCCCCTAACCTTATATAATCATGGCCACTGTCACAATGAGACAACTTATGACCTTGGGCATGGCAGTTTAGGATCTTCACAAATGAAAATGCTGGGGTGGAGAGGAGGTAGCTTTTTTTCCCTTTTTCCCTTCTCTCTCTTTCTTTTTTCTCTTTTCTCTTTTCTCTTTTCTCTTTTCTCTTTTCTCTTTTCTCTTTTCTTTTTTCTTTTTTCTTTTTCGAATTATCTTCACCTAGACTACTAACCCCAAATTACATGAACAGAGTTTGTTCTAGATAAAGACAAGGACACTATCCACCCTAGATTTTATTCTAGGCCACAACCAATGCCACAAGTTCTGTTTTTATCGTTTTGACTACCTCAAAATCTTGCCTTGCATAAACCTAAAGAGTACAAGTATAATATATCCTTTCAAGATTTTGTGTATAGTAAAACAGTACACGTATTCCTTATATGTAAAAATCAGCATGTAGACACTTAGGCAAATGAATATTAAGTATTAAATCCTGTTTTTCCACTTAAGATCCTTACAAGTAATAGCATAATATGCAACCAACTGTAACTTACTTTCAATACTGCATTAACAATGTTTTTTTAACTGAAATACTGCTATTAAATGTAAAGCCATGTTTCATATGTAAGAACCATGTGTCCCTCTCCTGACTTCATTCCAAAACCACTTAAACTTGGATAGATCTCACCATTGGTTCGCCCTTTATGCAGTAATCTTCACTATAATAAGAATGATTTGTATCATCCAATCGTTTGACCAAACAACCAGGAGATGTGATCGTGGTTACCTGCACCCAAACAGACCAACATTAGCAAATATTTGGTAATGAGGAAAGGAGTGACAGGTAAGCTATACAATCACATGGCTCTTCGCCCTTCACCTACTGTTGGGTCAGGATAAATTCAAGCTTAATCCTAAGCATCATTGGGGCTGCCCATAAGCAGCACTCTTACGACATCTAGACTGCTTACCTCAGTCCTGCTGATTCATATTATAGACATATGCTTAATGTACGTATACAATGCTCACCATTATGCGTTATCTAGATCTATCACCTGTATCACAATTCAACTACTAATTTTACACTTCTATTATACGTGCCATGCACCTACTGCTGGCAGCTTACATTATAAGAGTCAAGTTGATATGCAGGTCAGAACCATACTTATTGCTGCCCTTTGCTAGCAGCATAACTTGTCTTGTACTATTCAATAGCAAACTCAGCAGTACTGTGTCTCAAAATTTGCCACTATGTAGCTACAAATGTGCTGCCTTACCTTACAGCTAGAAATATCAATAGCAAACAGGGAAATCAAAGCATGCAAACTATTGCCCTATAACAGGGGCTCCAAATCAGATCATGCATATGCAAGCAAAGCACACTAAACATGGATCAATATCCTTTCTAAAATGATAGCGCCATGCCATCCCCTAAATGATTCAAACCCTTAACCTTTATTTTTAGAGGCATGCAATAACTGGTTCAGCCCAGTAATCTGTATTTTTAGGGCCATAAAAATCCGAAATATGCCCTGCTAACTGTGGTATTTCAGAAATGCATCTATTCTTTAACAAATAAGAGAAAGCATCCAAAACATTCAAATAAAATAATTTATTGTATCAGCATTCGTTTCAAACCTGATTTCGAATTGCCTCCTTGAGCATTCGATCATTGCCATGACATTATACTTCTTGAATGCGCCATTGGCTAAGCCTAGATTCAGCATCTTTGCACCCGTATTTGATGGTAATAGATATATTTGCTGCAGAATCAGGTCTAGTACAGTCGAACCTAAGCACAAGACCATCATTTTTTGCATTAATCACTAACAAATGCTCCTGCAAATGCCGCTCAGGGTAAAATGCATCCTTCATCACTTTTTGGCAAAAATAGTTCTTTGCTACAACAACTCCAGCAGTTGCTCTGAATATTATGGCTACTGCTCTATCAGCTTACTAGTGCATCGCCTCCCTTTTTGCTTCTTGCAAGGCCTATAGGATTTACCCATTTCGGCATCTTAGCGCCAAGAATCTCAATAAAAGAGTATTGGAATAATAAAAGCGTAAGTCTCACATCTGTTTATGCATATTCATATGAGCATGGAGTTTTGCCACCGAAACATGTCCATATTAAATGAATCCGGCACATAAGACCACAAGCTTTTAATACGAAAGCAAAAGAGTCAAGGTTTTTAGGAAGAATACCATGCATGTCCCATCTTACCTTTTTCCAATGTACCAAGATAAGGTTTAAGAGTTGACATGTAATAAATAAATAAAAGAATCTCACCTTGTAAAGCATACCCATGTAACAAAAATTTGCATGATAATATGGCATCGTAGAAGTTCAACTTTTCATTTCCTTCTCATTGGTTCATATTATTCTATGATTCCATATTATTCAAACTTTCCAAATTTTTGCTCTTCTTCTTTTTCTTTTTTCTTTTTTCTTTTTTCTTTTTTCTTTTTTCTTTTTTCTTTTTTCTTTTTTCTTTTTTCTTTTTTTTTTTTTTTTTTTTTTTTTTTTTTTTTTTTTTTTTTTTTTTTTTTTTTTTTTTTTTTTTTTTTTTTTTTTTTTTTTTTTTTTTTTTTTCTTTTTTCTTTTTTTTTTTTTTCTTTTTTTTTTTCTTTTTTCTTTTTTCTTTTTTCTTTTTTCTTTTTGCTTTTGCTTTTGCTTTTCCCTGTGCTCTTTGCTTTTTCCTTTTTCCTTTTTCCTTTTGCTTTTTTCTTTTTCCTTTTTTCTTCTTCGTACATGTTCTTGCTAAGACTACAGTCACAGTTATGCAAACAATTACATTAAAAGGACCTTGTTCAAGGCAAGATCATTTATCCCAATATCCACCCTGGTTTTTTAGGCCAGGCTACATCAGGCACTCTCCAAACCAAAGCCCATATAACTTGCCAAATAATCTTCCATCTATAAACTTGAAGAATCTTACATATTGTCATATAATTTTACATTTTTAAACTTGAATAATCTTACGTCTTGTCATATAATCTTACAACTATAAACATAAATCTTACATCTTACATTTATAAAGTTTTGAATTTGGAAGTATACAGTGTAAAGTAAACTTTGAATCTTGATATAAGGTATTCCATCCTCTTCCGCATTAACGCCAACTCTAACAGCAAAATGGAGACAATTAGAGGAGAGAACCCGTACCTGCAGCCAATCATGCAAACGTTAGCAGTAATTCTGGTAACGATGCAAGGGCCAAAAGGTACATTGGATCTCTCAGTTTATCACTGATCATCAATTGTATCCTTTTGCCCTGAGAAATCATTAACAAGAAAGAGAAACAGAAATGGAATAAAAGTTTGTAATTTAATAGGCATAGGCATCATAAGAAATCTTATGAAAACCTCAAACTTTAAGTCTAAGCATGCAAAAATTGTAGGATAAGTACTTGCTGCCATAAAAAACAGCTTCTACGAAAACTGGAATAACTCTTAGCACAAAGCAGTCAAGCTTTATCAAGACTTGCTGTATCAGAATGATGTCTGAAATTCGACTCAAAGATCTAATAAAATATCAAGTTAGCCAAACATCAAATCTATTAAGTGGCGATAGTAAGAGATATAAGCAACCAAAATTCTCAAGAATGGAAGCAAAAGAAGCCCCTTTCCTAAATCCACAATTTAACTTAGGTGCATCAATATCAAATTTTAAGTCTAAGCATGTCAAAAAAGTAGGATAAGTAGTTGCTGCCATAAAAAAACAGCCCCTGCGAAAACAGGCATAACTTTTAGCACAAAGCTCTGTTTTTCTATTAATTATATGTTTCAGAAATGGCATGATATGCTCTATCTTTTCAACAAAAAACAGTCAAGTTCTGACGAATTTTTCTCTGTCAGAAAATGATTTCTGTATTCCGACCTAAATGTAGCATGTCTTGAACATTCCCATGGAAATTATAAAAACCTTTTGTGTTGCCAAGTTCCTGGCATTAGTTTGTCCACATGATTTTGCTCCAAGTTTTGATCACTTTGCAGTCATCACTATCAAGAATACATGAAACAGAGCTGACGGCTACGCATAGACGGCCTGAAGAAGGTTGTAGATTGCAGTAGGTCTTTATACATCGATCTGGTCTACCCCTTTTGGGCGGCCGGTTTGGCGCTATGGTACTGCCATGCCATCCATTGTAAAAGGATTTCTAAACCCTATATTGAATCCATTAATAAGACCTTAAAAAGGAATTTTAAAGGGCTTTAATTTCAACATAATATAATTTCGTGGCCATTAGCTCTTTTCCTTTTTGCTCTTTGGTCTTTGCTAAAAATCTATTCTATTCTATTCTTTTGCTTTTTTCTTTTTCTTTTTTTTTTTTTTTTTTCTTTTTTCTTTTTTCTTTTTTCTTTTTTTTTTTTTTTTTTTTTTTTTTTTTTTTTTTTTTTTTTTTTTTTTTTTTTTTTTTTTTTTTTTTTTTTTTTTTTTTTTTTTTTTTTTTTTTTTTTTTTTTTTTTTTTTTTTTTTTTTTTTTTTTCTTTTTTCTTTTTTCTTTTTTCTTTTTTCTTTTTTCTTTTTTCTTTTTTCTTTTTTCTTTTTTCTTTTTTCTTTTTTCTTTTTTCTTTTTTCTTTTTTGTTTTTTTTTTTTTTTTTTTTTCTTTTTTTTTTTTTCTTTTTTCTTTTTTTTTTTTCTTTTTTTTTTTTTTTTTTTTTTTTTTTTTTTTTTTTTTTTTTTTTTTTCTTTTTCTTTTTTCTTTTTTCTTTTTTCTTTTTTCTTTTTTCTTTTTTCTTTTTTCTTTTTCTTCTTCGATGATGTTCTCACAAAGACTAAGTACAATTAAAGTTTAAAAAACAATTAAAAGACTTCGTTCAGAGTGAGCACATATTTCCCAATATCTACCCTGCATATACAATGAACAAATTTATAATATACAAAAAATTTTTGAAGGAAAATATTATGCTTGAACTCTTTACGCTGATACAAAGACATGTTAAAAAGACAAAAAGAGAATTAGTGGCACAGGTTGTGGCCTAGAGTAAAATCTAGGGTGGATATGTGAGTGTCATTGTCTTTATCTTGAACAAACGTTGTTCATGTGATTTCAGTTGCATGTAATAGTTAGTAGTCTAGGTGAAGATAATTCGTAAAAGAAAAAGTGACTTCCATTTACCGAAGATATTCGGTAAACACAACCTACCTGTTTTGCCACCTGCTGTGTATATATCTGATGGCAGATACATATCACGGCCATTGGGGGATTTTTCCTGTGCTTTCAGGCATCTGCATGCTATATATTAAGTGATCTTATTATAGGAACATGCTTGGAAGTACTTACTAATGGTTTCTTTGTATTATACAAACTGTGGAGAGGTAGCTCTTGGTTCAAGCAGCTTTTGGATCTTGGATATGGCATTATGGGGACAGCATCAAATCAGGCTGTTCAATCCATACGCTTTAGGATTATGGCCCACTGTGCCAGGTCCTTGGTTTTGGGTCCACTGCACCCCTTACCCTTTACATATGGCGGCGTTAATACTTCTATACTTATAGAAGAATGATTATACAAATGCTACAAATGCTGAGACATCTAAAATTGATGTCACTTCTGGTGTAGGATAGTCACAATATGGGTTATGAGGTTGAAGTATAAACCTGTATCGTACATATATGGCCTCTAAGTCTGAAAACTCTAGATCTATTCTAGAAGCATCTATTAACTGGAAATAATAGGTGAAGGGCGAAGAGCCAGATTGTTCTATAGCTTACCTGACGCCCCTTGTATAGTTACCATAGATTTGCTAACTTATGCATTGTTTGGGTGCAGGTAACCAGAACAATCGCTCCTGATAATATTTTCAGTTGCTTTGTTGTGCAATCGAGGGACCAGAGAAGATATTGGACCACTCTATAGATTGTACTGATAGTTGGTGAGATCTTTCCCTTATTGATTATATAAGCAAAAGGGTACATGATAAAGGCTAAGTTGTTCTACAATGGCACTGCTGAGAGCTACTAGTGAGCTTTATTTGCTCTCTAAAATATACAGAAATGAAACTTTGTGACATGAAGTATCAAGGACGTTTGAGTTGATCATAGATAAAACTTGATGGAAATGTTATGATATGCGTTTACATAAAATTAAATGGAGTGGAGTGGAATATGACTATATGTGAAGTACTATAAAGGAAAAGATTACTGTGATAAATGACTAAATAAAGGATAAAGAATAAGTTACATTTTAGACAGTGTTAAAATGATATTGACCTTGTGACTCTACCAAATTATATTACGTTATATTATGGAATTGGATATTGATATGAGTATATGAGTATGTTGCAAACTTGAGAAAATGGATTCCTTTTGAATTATTACTTATGCATGGGAGTAGGAGTACCTGATGTGGCCTGGCGTAAAAACCGATGATAGACAGAATGTAGACACTTTAAACAAATAACTTTTCCATAGTAGAACTCGTATTTCCCACTTAAAGCTTTTACAAGTCATAACATATTATGCAAAATGCAGTAGATTTCGTTCAATACTATGTTACCACTAATTTTCTTAACAGAAATACATCTATTAGTTTTACTGCCGTGTTCAACATTTTAAAACAATGTATCCCATTCTGGATATCCTTCCAAAACCACTCAAGAGTAGACAGATCTCACCATTGGGTCCACCATTATGCAATATTCTTCACCAAAGTCAGAATGATTTGCATCATTCCATCTTTTGACCAAACAACCAGGAGATGTGATCGTGGTTACCTGCACCCAAACAGACCAACATTAGCAAATATTTGGTAATGAGGAAAGGAGTGACAGGTAAGCTATACAATCACATGGCTCTTCGCCCTTCACCTACTGTTGGGTCAGGATAAATTTAAGCTTAATCCTAAGCATCATTGGGGCTGCCCATAAGCAGCACTCTTACAACACCTAGACTGCTTACCTCAGTCCCGGTTCATATTATACACATATGCTTAATGTACGTATACAATGCTCACCATTATGCCTTATCTAGATCTATCACCTGTATCACAATTCAACTACTAATTTTACACTTCTATGCAATATATATTTCACTCTAAGAATTTCAAGCAGTATATAACATTGCTTTTAGCAAAACGAGGTTTAGAGCCTATATCCAAATAGTTCATGTTATTACATTGGAGGAGAATCCACTTAGATATAGTTCATGTCAAAATAGCAGATCAGAGGAATCCATGAATCTCTTAACTAGTCATCTTATTTCTTTTCAGTATGGCAAAGAGAATGCTAGAACTAACCAAAGCGCATATCATGTTCTGCACCATTAAAAAGTCGTTTCAAGTTTCAAGGGAATAGAATAATCTCAATATCCAGTCATATGAAGAGGATCAGAACATACTTCAGCACAATGGAAGAACGATCCTTGGTATAAACCATATCTAAACTAGACTATGAAAAATTGACTCAGACCTGATAGTGAATCGCTCCTAGCAGTTGCATTTGATTTTTGATTGTTTGTGCATGACGGTAACAAGCTACAACTCCATGCCCATCCAGCAGGGTCTTAGGCAAAAGCACAGTCTGCATCTTCCTTCAGCAGGTAAGGCCAAAAACCTGAACAGAAGGCTTCACATCTTATTATGTGTGGAGCAAGCATTAGCTTGTTGCAAGATAAGCACCAGCAACGGCGGCAGTTGTAGCGATAACCATCTCCGCCATGGATCTCCATCTCCGCCATAGTCATGTTTCCAGAATAACCTAATCCAGTATTTCATGAATTCGTTTCCCAATTTAGGGAATTTCGAAATTGATAATTTACTCATTTATAAGGGACCATACAATTATAATAATTTGGCCAATAGAAATTCTGAAATATCCAAGGAAAATTTTGGTACATTAAATAACAATTACTATCAAGGCAGCTTGGATATCTTGGGTTTTGATAGCATACCTTGGGTATAGCATCCGCTTTTTCCAAAGACACCAACCATAAAGTGAGTGTTGATAGCTAATAAATGAAGGACCATCTTTCTTAATAATCGTTCCCATGCCACAAATATCTCAAGTTTTTTCTTTAAAAAGGATGGCCCCTCGTTGCCATGCCACAAATAACTCAAGCTTTTCCTTTGAAAGGATGGCCCCAATGCTGCCTTTTGTAACCTTTTGTAATTTCTCCATCTACAACCATAACCAGTCACCCATGTCTTCTTCTTCTTTTTCTTTTTGGGGGCAATTCGTTAGGGGGAGGGTTGGTTTTGGCATATTCTGGCATATCAGGGGTATATCTGATAATCTGACGGCCGTCATTACTGATTGTTTTTCCGGCAGTGAAAACCTTTTTGTTTTTTTTTGCGTATGAATATACGCTAAGGTTTTCCGTGTTTTGGACGCCAAATTATTTTTCCGGCGATCGGAAACTCGTTTTTTTTGTGAAAAACTATTGGTTTTTTTAACCTTTGGGCTAGAGATTCCTTTTTTTAGAATTTATCTTTGGATTTTTTATTTTTAAAACAAACTATTTTTTTATTGGAATGTATTTATAGAAAAGGATTTGTAATCCCTTCACGTTTTCTAGATTGAACTTTAAATATCCGTGCTAATCATCTGCTAAACATGGGCATTGCGCAGATGCGCAGATGGAAAAGGCAGATGCAGTTTCAGGTATGTCATTTTTCTCTGCATTTTTATTGTTCTTCGCATTTGATAAATCGAATGTCATTTGATAAATCGAATGTCTGGAATGCTTTGTTCATAAGCTTTACTGTATGAATTTGATCAAATGCTATTCTACCTTTGCATTGTTACTTCTTTCCTAAATACCTTTCAGGATCCTGCACCATGCATCTCCTTGCTTCACTGAAGGATCCTATTGAGAGTGGATTTCACGTTGCTTGTGTAAAATCCAGTCTCCTTACTTTGATGTGTGACAGCCTGTAGTAAGCCTACCATTCTTCCTTTTGTTTGAATTTTTAGGGCTTAAACTTGCAGGCACATTTCAGGATGACTCAACTCCTTATGAAGCGTTAAAAGCAATTTTTTGCTTGTGCATCATGTTCCCCTGCTTATATGCAACTTTGTAAAAGCTTGGCGGCAATAGGCAACTTCAATAATAAGGATTCTAATCAAGAAGGCGATTCACCCAGTTCTTGAAAAAAGGCATTGATTTTACTTCTACATACAGAAATGTAGAGGATGTGGAGCCCATTCAACAGTTCTGATAAAAGGCATGCAACAGTTAAGCAATATGCTAGCCATTGTTCTTGCACATTGAGGTGAGGCATAAGCATGCACAATTAACTTTCTAATCAATCCACCAAGCATGCGACCATTTTTCCATGTCCGCACACAAGTAGACCATAGTGGACACCGGCTCCTAAGGTGTTTGAATTCAATAGATCTGTGGGATATTACATTCTGTTTAGCTTTAGGGTTAGCGCTATGCTCTGGACAAAATTGCATGACGACCACGGCATAAAGAAGGTTGCTTTCAGTCCCTATTCAGATCATAATTTATTTCAGTGGTATACAAACTTATTATGCAATGATCAGAATTTGTACACAGTTCTGATGAGTTCAATACGATCAGAATTTGTTATAGATGTTACACAAACTCAGGTGGTAATAGATTATAAAATAGGCTACAGATGGATTCTCCTTTTTCCATTGTGAAACTATATTTTCAAGTGTCTCATTTAAGTCTGAAAGTTACTGACTATGGCAGTGTTGTTGCATTCCCACCTTGATATTAAAAATAACTTGAATTAAGCTATAAGCCACCACAAACATTCCATCTTTTCCTTTCTTGACTCTCTCCACAAATTCCCATCCAACCCCTTGCCCACACCAAACCACAAAGCAAAGTAGCAGTCTAGAGCAATTTTAAACTTTTCCACAATTCTACCCAATTTGGAAGAGTACAAGATATTTATTACGAAGCTAGAGAAGCCCAATTCGTGTTCTGAGCAATAGAGTTTGTTTGAAACATTTTACCTTACCTAGCTTGGAGAACCCCAATTCGGTGCAGTCTATGGAAGACATGGACGCGATGTACAAGGCTTTGTTGATTGACAAAAGCTCAGTGGTTTGTCAAAATAATCCTTCTTTTCATTTCTTCATTGGGTCGTCCTTTTTCTTTTTAGAATTTGGCAACACTCATGGCCTCAGTTCAAAAGACTATGTTACAACACTGAGCAAGAAATGCAAAGCTCATTATTTGTTCGATTCCTTGTAATCAAGTATCGATGAAGTATGTGGTGGTCATGTTGAAATAGCGTAACCAACACGGTGAAAGGTAAGGAAGACAATGCACGCGCCTGCGAAACATAGAGTAGGTAACACGAACTTGTCACCCTAGAAACTAACATTGTAAAACCTCCATCGGACCTATATTAGTTTGGAGCTTCACTTGATGAAAAATGGTGCGTTGCCCACACCAAACCACACCGCAAAAGTAGCGGTCTAGAGCAATTTTAAACTTTTCCACAATTCTGCCAAATCTCCAAGAGTACCAGATAATAATAGTACAATTTATTGTGAAGTCGGAGAACCCCAATTCATGTTCTCAACAATAGAGTTTGTTTGAAACATTTTACCTTACCTAGCTTGAGAACCCCAATTCGTTGCGCCTATGGAAGACATGGACACCCACTTACGAGGACTTCAACAACCCTTCATATGTCCGACGAGATCGACCATGTGTCCAGAGGTGAATCTAAGTTGCCTTATTATCAATTGCAACGTTTAATGAAGGATTGCCCATCTGGAATTAGAAAATATTGAAGTTATGAAGGAACGCCATCTACCATATCATTATTTTCCTTCACCAACGGTTCTGATAGCTATAGAGCGAGGATTTTGGGCATTATGATCATCACTATACTTTTCTTGACAATCTTATTCCTTATGAGTCATTTTCTTTTCCACGGAGGAACAAGGTTTTAGAACATAATAGTATTAACTTGTTAACACCCTACTTATCTATCCGTTTTTTCCTGGAATTGACTTCCATATGCTTGCTCAAAATGTAGTGGCTAAACGGAGGCATCGATCTTTGCGGAATCTTATGAGGTCAATGCTGGCTCATCGATGTTAACCTCAAGTTTTGGGGAGAAGCATTACAAACAAAGCAAAGATATGTGGCAAATCGAGCTCCTACAGTAACACTAAATAACATGAGACCTTACCAAGCATTTTTAGGAACCAAACCCAGGTTATTTAGCATATGTTGCTGTTCCTATGGAAAAATTGAAGAAAGCAGAAAATTGTCTAATAGGCCTATGAAATGCATGTTCATTGGATATCCCATGAACAACAAAGGCTGGATGTATGATTCTATTTCTCATCAGATGTGACTATACAGTTCACACTTTACATTCACTGTTTTTTCTACACGTTAATGGGAGATTCCTAAAGGCGCCATGCATCTTATTCTCACGACGCACAATTCTCTTAGAGACTGCCAAAACACCTCCATCTTGTACAAACATGACACTTGACACTGAAACATATCTACGTGCCTACAAAAAAAGACCACATTCTTCTTGCATATATTCAACAAACCACAGCTTACCACATATACACGCAATTGAATTTCCACTTCCCCATCCAAATGTACTAAACGCAAACAATTCCAGTGCACCTAAAAAAAAGGAAAAAAGAAATTGCAATCACAACAAACACCCATACAAACATACTAAACACTAACATTTATATTCCTATGAGGATTGATTATACACCTTTTAAAAAGGAATGGCAACTATAAAAAACAACCCAATTATAACAAACATAGATTGGATAAACACTAAAAAAAAAATAGCAACAACCATATATTAAAACAACCATATAATTGGAATGAAACATACACCACAAAAACAAAATAGAACAAGATAAAAATAACTACACTCATAAACCACCTCAATCTCATCAAAAGAACGTAATTAGAACAAGCATAAAATTAGATACACACTACAATAAAAAGATAACAAACCCTCACATCCTCACAATTACATCACACTCATCATCAAGCCTCTTCATTCACATTCTTCCAACATCCACACTCAAATGGCATCCATTACAGCCAACTCTGAAGATAACATTGCACCCAACTCCAGTTTGCCAACACACAAGAAGCAACGTACTCTCCAGCTATGGAGAACCTTGTCCAACAAGCCAAACAATGAGATACACGCCCTAGTGCTTTGTACTTATGGAAATATCTTTCGGGATGCAGAAGCAAAATTTGTAGCTCTTTCTGCCGACATTATAGATGAAGAAGGAATCACTGCAATTACAGTCCAAGCAGTTCAAGACCAAGCACGCGCCTGGTTACCAATACTGAAAGCGGGAGCATGGGTCTCAATCACCAAGTAAGTACACTTCAAAAATTAAAACATTTGAGAAAATGAATAATGTTGCTAATTCGTATTAACAATGTTCCCATCTGCAGTTACACGATACAGAATCGAAATCCAAAAAACGATTATGGTGACCACAAGTTTACAATAAAGATTGGAGCCAGGACACACATCACCCAAGTGCAACCTACTTCAATAATCATAAACCTCAGGCCAGTAAAAGGCATGTCTATACAGAAACTGAAAAGCATGCCAGCTGCTCCTACAAGCCATGCAAGCATACTCGCTGTCGTCATCGGAGCACAAGATCTTGCAGGAAGACGTCTACAAATCGCCGACGGCAACCAAGAAGAGGACATGGCAAACTTGACATTCTGGAAAGAACAAGAACCAATATATGATGAGTTGCAAAACAGATTCTTCAAAGGTAACAAAATCTATTTCTTATTTTGTCATTGCCAACAATACAAACTAATCTAGATTTCATAGGGGACAAGCCAGTAGTTTTGTTCAAAAGCATTTGCAGGTCACGCATTGAGGCATTTGGCGCCTCTCCACATCAAATGCAACACTAGCATTCTTCGCAAAGAAGACCAAGAAGGAAACACACCCGACAATTGTAAATTACGACACACATTAACAATTCGACGCGATGAAAGACATTGTGTATCCAAGTCATGTCGAAAACAAAGAAGGACGTAACGGTAAGCAAACAATTGTACCAATCACAAATATATGCAAGTAATTTCAGTATGTAATCGACATATGGCCTCGCAGATCAAAGGCAAATTTGAAGCACAAACTAACAATTTCGATAGCATACGATACGCTTTGTACACATTGCACAAATGAAACGTATGAAGAAGAACAACACTGCGCCGCGATGTGAAACTCAAAATCCAAAGCCAAGTACCAACACTTGCCGGTTCCATCTACAAATGACATACAGTGCAAAGCATACAAAGCACTCTTCCGAAATGAACTCCTTGACAAAGCATATGGAATGGACGATGGAGAATTGTATAATGAAATGATGACGTCGCCACTAAAATTCCGTGAACGAGTATCTCAACAAAATCCAACAGGGATATTCAAAATCAATTGTGCAAACGTAATCATCGAGTACGAAAACAACTAGACAATCAATACTATGTCTATGAGCTTTCTGTCTGTTTTAATAATTGTAGAAATCTTTGCTTTTAAAGCAAAACTAGACACTTTTATATAAATGATTTATTTTTACGTGATTTTAAAAATTCAAATCCCATATGTTACTCATGTTATTCAACACTAAGTCGAACCCTACACCTCAAAGGACTTAACCATTCAACACAAGCACATGCTAATAAATAATGTTCAAAATCTACATCTAAACATCAAAAAAAAAGTTACGCATCACCCTTAACAAAACAAAAAAAATACATAGGAATTGTCAACACGGGATCAGAATAGAAAAACAACATCTTCGTGATATTGGCCCCTTACCTCTTTGCCTTGCAAAAACAAAGACATATGCAACGAAATGATTCATCCATGTTCCTATACTACTTTCAAAATAATTAAATAATTTAAATAATAGATAGATAGATAGTATTTTAACGTCACACCACTAGGAAGCATCCAACTAGACATGTGACAACACTACATTGCTTTGTTGGGTTTTGACACCCAACAGTTCAAAGTGCGATTCTGGGCGGTCTCACACTCGAGACCTATAGTTGCTAGACCTAGTGTATTACCACTAGACTAAACGACCAGACGCATGAAGACACATTTATAAAGCTTTATTCATAATAGCATTTTGGGGGATATTATTCTCATTGGTTCATATTATTCAAACTTTCCAAATTTTTGCTCTTCTTCTTTTTATTTTTTCTTTTTTCTTTTTTCTTTTTTCTTTTTTCTTTTTTCTTTTTTCTTTTTTCTTTTTTCTTTTTTCTTTTTTCTTTTTTCTTTTTTCTTTTTTCTTTTTTCTTTTTTCTTTTTTCTTTTTTCTTTTTTCTTTTTTCTTTTTCTTTTTTTTTTCTTTTTCTTTTTTCTTTTTCTTTTTCTTTTTCTTTTTCTTTTTTTTTTTTTTTTTTTTCTTTTTCTTTTTTTTTTTCCTTGGGGGAGGACATTTGGAGATAGATAGTCTATGGGATGCATAGAGGTTCATATTTTTACTCAAAATATTACAAAGGCAAAGCGGGGGCGGAGGTTGGCAGTGAGAATCAAATTGAATAGAATTGAGAGGAAAGTTGAAAAGAAGAAGATAAGTTTCTTGAAGGATAACTACAACTTAAATCTCAAATCCGTTTATCTATAGTGTCCAATGGTCGGAATTTCTCAAATTCTACGATTAATATAATTAATTTTAATTGATTCTATTTCACTTCACTTCAATATGTAGCACAATAACAGGGGGTTACTTTTAGATTTTTATACGCTTTTTCACATGGTTTTTCTATGATTTCGTTGTTGTATTCGTTGAGGTGTACTAAATAGTATTTCTAGAGTGCACCCTTTATGGGCCGTTGATTTTTGTTGGTTGGAACAATCCGAGGGTTGTTGTCTTTCTCTGCATGTGTTTGTGCATGAACACTGCGCATGTGTATGCATGTGCATGTGCACATGCATGTGCATGTGCACATGCATGTGCATGTGTGTGCATGTGCATGTGCATGTGTATGCATGTGCATGTGTATTGTGCATGTGCAAGTGCAAGTGCAAGTGCAAGTGCATGTGCATGTGTGTGCATGTGTGCATATGCATGTGTACTTGCCTGGATTCTTATTGCCGGAGTGGATTTTACTACCACGAGATGGATTTTTTGCTCACACTTACAAAGGTATTTGTTTTGTTTTTTAATGTTTCTTCAGTTAGCATAATGTTTTTTTTTACAAGGTATTGGTTTCTTGATTCTACAATGTAGTGCTGCAAAACCCCCTTTTGTTTCCTTCCTAAGATTTGCTGCAGATTCAAAAAGAGTTTAGAGTTTAGGCCCTACGTTTGCTTCCAACTCTTGGATATTCCTGGCTGCCGAATTGTTCATAGCAGTCAGCCTTTAGCTTCAATCAACAAACGGATTCTTATGCACTGTAACAGCGGATTATTCCACGCCCTTTTCCATGTCACGCAGATCAGTCAAACAGTGGCCACAAGAATCCATTTATATTGTAGGTTTGGAACTTTAATCGAACCATAAGGTGAATCATGCATTACCTTTAAGCTAGAGATGGAGCATCCAAAATCATATGGATTGATAAACAATGGTGTCATTGTGAAAGAGAAATAGCTGTAGCGGAAGTAACAATAAGTAGCATAATAACAGGGGGTTTTCTTTGTATTGCAAACTTTATAACTTTCAGAATAATGGGATCAATCTGCTCTATCTTTATAGTAATTTTTACTTATGTTCTATTTGTTTTATTGTGATCAAATTCAAAAGCTACAGATGAAAGCCTCAAATGAATTCTAGTTACGTGCAAAATACAATTATGAGGCATCCAACATATAAAAATTAAATCCCCGAACACATAACAACCAACACATAATAAACATTGACATTAACAACCAACACATAACTACCATTGACATTAATTAACACAACCATTGGGTCCAACACATTTAAATTAAAATCCCCCTTAAACCCCCTTTGGTTTGGGTGCATATTCACACGGGGGGTGACGTAGGGCAGCGAGAGCTGTTGGATAGGCATATTCACCCCTTATTCCTTAATCTAAACCGTACGTAAAGTTCCTCGTTTGTGGGGTATGCAAGTACAAAATTTGCTATACTGTATAACAAGATTCACATGGTTTTTCTATGATTTCGTTGTTGTATTCATTGAGGTGTACTAAATAGTATTTCTAGAGTGCACCCTTTATGGGCCGTTAATTTTCGTTGGCTGAAACAATCCGAGGGTTGTTGTCTTTCTCTGCATGTTTGTGCATGAACACTGCGCATGTGTATGCATGTGCATGTGCATGTGCATGTGCACGTGCATGTGCACGTGTGTGCATGTGCATGTGCATGTGCATGTGCACGTGTGTGCATGTGCATGTGCACGTGTGTGCATGTGCATGTGCACGTGCACGTGTGTGCATGTGCATGTGCATGTGTATTCTGCTTGTGCATGTGCATGTGCATGCGCATGTGCATGTGTACTTGCCCTCTTGGATTCTTGTTGCCGGAGTGGATGTTTGTTTCACCGGAAGGTTATCACGAGATGGATTTTTGCTCACATTTACAAAGGTATTTGTTTTTTAATGTTTCTTCGATTAATATAATGGTATTTTTACAAGATATTGGTTTTCTCGATTCTACAATGCAATGCTGCAAAACCCGCCTTTGTTTCCTTCACTTTGTCCGTTCTAAGATTTGTTGCGATTCTAAAAGAGTTTAGAGTTTTAGGCCCTCTTGCTTTGCTTCCAACTTCTTGGATATTCCCGGCTTTCTTTGGATTATTCATAGTAACCAGCCTTTTAGCTTCAATCAACAAATGGATTCTTGTGCACACAACAAAGGATTATTCCATGCCGCTTTACGAGTCGTCTGTGCATCCAGGTCAAACAAGGCCATATGGAGCATCCAAAATCATATGGATTGATAAACAATGGTTTCATTGTGAAAGAGAAATAGCCAGAAATGAAGTAACACGTGGAATGCTAACGAGCAAGCTTGCTTCAAAACCTCTATCCTTGATCTCGCTTCACCGACCGCTACAGAAACCTACTCCACATCACCAAACGGGCCGATTCTCTTCACTTGTTAAACCAAAGCCAGGCAACCCGTGAGAAAGTGTCACTAAGTTCTTTATGAACCTCACCAATTGTTACTGCAGAGTAACGTTGATGTTGTTGTCTTTCATGCAATGGTTTGTGAATAAAACATTATTGAGTGTCAAAAGCTTTTATTGATTCAATTTTATTTCACTAGTAAAATTCTATTTTCTAAATTAATATCTAGCATAATGACAGGGGGTCATTTTTGTGTTTTTGTACGATATTTACAAAGGTTTTTCTATGATTTCATTGCCGTATTCATCTTGGTGTACTGAACAGTATTTCTAGAGTGCCGCTTATCTTGACCATTCATTTTTTATGAGAAGCAGCATCGTACGGTCACGATTAAATTTGTAATGTTTTTAGCACTTAAGTTTTCCTAAAAAGGTTTGGAATTGGGCATGCAGCCATCGAGGCCCTATGTAGTTAGGGTTTTTTTTTTGTTTGAAATGGAAGCAAAGCACGGCAAGGTTTATGTTTCTGCCAAACCCGAGATGCCCTGCCTGGGGATGCCCAAGGCCGTTGAGTTATGATCTGAGGAGGTCTCGTTTGGGCACTGCTGCATTCTGACCAGGGGTCTCTGCTGCTTTCAAAACCTGGGGTGTGAGGTAAGCACAATTTTGTGCCCTTGAGCTAATCGGGTCTACAATTTTTCCTACGATTTGGAGATTGGCATTTTGGGTTATCTGTCCGGTTCTTGAGGATTCGGCGGATTTCTTGGCATGTAAGCCACGAAGATGATCGAGGCTTTTCCATTCTATTCTATTATCCATCAAAATATTGTGTGTTCAGAAAGATATTTGCTTGCTGTTGATTTGTGGCAGAGGTGATGCTCTTGATTACAGCAGATGAAGAATAAATTCTCTTTATGAATTCGTAGTTATGCTGGCCCATCTTATTTGGTCGATGAGTTGTGGATGGGGTTTTTTATCTTTGGAGGTGCAAACTATATGTAAGAAAATGCAGCTTCCTGTTCCGAGGTCATCCATCTCATGCATCCTTTTTCTTGATATTTTGTTATAGGTGTCTAAAGGAGTAGTTGAGAAGGCAAAGCCGGGATGCCATATCACAGATTGCTAGATATTCTAAGGGTTTTATGCTATCAATGGTTTCTTGCAGACACCCTGTTAGCCTTCTGCAGATTTTATATTTGGAAATGCCATGCTTGTTCTCAAGCATTGCCTCCAATTATGGTTACAAATTCGTCCAGCCCTTGCTATGCAATGCAAGAAATATTCATCCAGCCGTTGGTATACAGGCAAGGCAACTGCAAGGCGCACTTTGTAATAGAAGTGAGACTGTGGCAAACGCTCCAAACAGATGCATGTACATAGTGGTCATAGTGGTCATGTGGACATGGCAAGTGTAGAAACATGGACATGTGGACATGTATGGCATGTATAGAAACATGCAGGAAGCGCATGAACCTCATAATGTATTTATTTCTATTCATGTTTTTATTACATGCAATATTGTACTTGGAACAAGGTTATTTTGCACCTGGAGATATATATATTTGGAATTTGCTGCTCCTCAAAATTTAACTACGTTCTCTTTTCTTAGGGCCCGAAGGGCCCAAAAATTTTTTATATGTATATAACATCCACCATTGGCAATAATTAACAAAACCACCATTGCCATTAATTAACAAAACCATTATATCCTACATGTTAAAATTAAAATCCCCCTTGGACCCCCTTTGGTTTGGGTGCATATTCACCTGAGGGGTCACGTGGGGGCGGCGAGAGCCCTTAAATTATATTACACACGTATGAAATTGACACCATATAATATATTAACTCAAATCTTATAGTATTTCGCACACCATATATACCGTATATATAAAAATTTGTACAAGAATACCCCATAAACGAGGATCGCTATCTACGGTCCACATCAAGGAATATAAGGCATATATGCTCATCCGAGGGCTCTCGTTGCCCGGAGTGACCCCCTGTGTGAATATGCACCCAAACCAAAGGGGGTCCAAGGGGGATTTTAATTTTAACATGTAGGATATAATGGTTTTGTTAATTAATGGCAATGGTGGTTTTGTTAATTATTGCCAATGGTGGATGTTATATACATATAAAAAATTTTTGGGCCCTTCGGGCCCTAAGAAAAGAGAACGTAGTTAAATTTTGAGGAGCAGCAAATTCCAAATATATATATCTCCAGGTGCAAAATAACCTTGTTCCAAGTACAATATTGCATGTAATAAAAACATGAATAGAAATAAATACATTATAACGAATTTCTTTCCTTTACGTTCATGCAGACTATAGAATCTCTCAATCCATCAATTCCACATGACATTTCTTCGATGCCTGAAGTCAACATGATGTTGATCCAACATTACTGTACTAGAGAATCCAATAAATGAAGATCAAGTTCAATTAGTCCTGCCACCATCAGCGCAACCACCACCTGCGCATGGCGAAGACCCTATTGATGTGTTGTTATTATGGTTGGTTGGTTGGTTGGGTTTACGTGCGCAAGTAAATAGGCTAACTGCCCTCTGCAGACTGTTTGATAGGCAAATCAACGAAGATGTATATCGTATCTTAAGCCGCTATCTATTTTGAGTGCTTCAAAATTGCTATAATACTCTTGCTGTCTTCAATGGCTTAATAAATTTTTAAATAATATGCTTTTAAAGCGTATGTAATTAAGTTACATTATGCTATAATATTATAGTTACTCAGGCTTCATATTAGTTTTTTTTTTTTTTTTTTTTTATAATGCTAGATATTAGATATTCATGTTTTGCATGTTTACATGTTTTTACATATGTTTGGTTTTTTTAGGGCCCGAAGGGCCTAAAATTTTTTTTAATATAACACGGGTGCATATTCACACGGGGGGTAACGTAGGGCAGCGAGAGCCCTTATAATTATATTTTGCACGTACAAAATCAACACCATATAGTATTTTGCTTCAAATCTTATAGTATTTTGTAAATCTTGTTATACAGTATAGCAAATTTTGTACTTGCATACCCCACAAACGAGGAATTTTACGTACGGTGTAGATTAAGGAATAAGGGGTGCATAATAACAGGGGGTTTTCTTTGTGTCTTTGTACGCTTTTCACTAAGGTTTTCCTATGATTTTATGATGTATTCAAATGGATGTACTAATGCATACATCTAGAGTGCACCATTTCTGAGCCACTGATTTTAGCCCTTTTTTTTCAATGGTCAACAACCAATGGCTCACAACAAAAACCCTTTTTTTGTGCGTGTGGTGCATAATGGGCACATGAAGAGCCATTGATTTTAGCCTTTTTTTCCAATGGTCAACAACCAATCGCTCATAACAAAAGCCCTCTTTTTGTGTGTGTGGTGCATAATGAGCACATGAAGGGCTTGAAGGGCGCATGTAGTGCAGTTTCCCCGCCGGCAACACATTTCTTATCATAACTTTTGATCCAAAGCTCTGTTTGAGATGATTTTTATTGCGTTGAAAAGCTCGTTCTGAGATCTTTTTGATAGTGTATGATATGGATATGTTTGGTTAAGTTATCTCTGCTAAAACAGCAATTTTTCGGCCGGGTTTGGTAGGGTTTCACATCCTACCAGCTGATTAATACAGGATTGCGCTATTGGATATTGTTTTATGGCTCATTCCGAATGAAGCTTGCAAAAAATTACCATGCATTTTTAGATTTTGAGGCAGTTATTAAGCAAATTCCAAGCCTTCTAGATCCTTGTGCTAACAAGCAGAAAAGTTTCCCACTTTGGTTTCTCACCACAAGAATCCATGGAGGCCAAAGGCTGCTGTTAAATTCTAGTTGAAAAGTGTTTGTGTATGGGTGTTGCAAATTTTATGACTTTCAGAATAATGGGATCAATCTGCTCTATTTTTATGGTAACTTTTACTTATGTTCTATTTGTTTTATTGTGATCAAATTCAAAAGCTACAGGTGATGAAAGCCTCAAATGAATTCTAGTTTTTTTCTGGTTTGAATTCTAAAATTTTTGTCACACCCGGGGGGCGAGGAGTCACGTCCCTAAGGCCCCGAAGGGGCCAAAATTTTTTTTTTTGCAACACAAACCATTAACATCCAACATATAAAAATTAAATCCCCCAACACATAACAACCAACACATAACAACCATTGACATTAACAACCAACACATAACTACCGTTGACATTAATTAACACAACCATTGGGTCCAATACATTTAAATTAAAATCCCCCTTAAACCCCCTTTGGTTTGGATGCATATTCACACGGGGGGTGACGTAGGGCAGCGAGAGCCCTCATAATTGTATTTTGCATGTACGAAATCAACACCATATAGTATTCCGCTTGAAATCTTATAGTATTTTGCGAATCTTGTTATACAGTATAGCAAATTTTGTACTTGCATACCCCACAAATGAGGAACTTTACGTACGGTGTAGATTAAGGAATAAGGGGTGAATATGCCTATCCAACAGCTCTCGTTGCCCGGAGTCACCCCCCGTGTGAATATGCACCCAAACCATATATTTGAGCATGCCTGAACGAAACCAATGAATGAGAACAAGAATATATCCAAAGTATCAAGTCATCATAATAAGCTTGCCATCATCTGCAACTACATATGGACTATGATTATTTACATTCTATAGTAATAGCTTTGAAGTAATTCTGAAAAAAAATATACATAAATATGTAAGCAAGATTTACCAAAAGCTTTCTAGCACTATCAAAATTTAAAGTCAGCATGTTCCTCATCCACCATTTTATTGGTCCCGTCTAAATTGTTTTCCCTCTTAAGGTAACAGATGATGACAAACTTATTGAATGCATATGATGGTTTGCTACTTGACAGATTCCTGGAAATCCTTCATGGGGCTGCCAATAGTTGAAGGATGTCCAAGAATATATCAAGTAGCAAGTCATCATGCCACTTAGTAAGTTTATCATCATCTATAACTTTAAGAAGGACACATTTGCACTCTAAACATGGACTCCATTGATTCTCAGCCCCGATCTTTTGCTTCCTTGAAAAAACATCTGAAAGATCCATTATAGAAGGTCAATTTGTAACGCTCACACATAAGCATTGCTCTATCATCCCTACACCCCATTCATACATTGTGTCCTCATAAAAACTTAAACTCAAGGACAAATAGAACTCAATTAGTAACCTAATCTAATAACCCCACTATTACTCCTATTTAATGGCATTTCATACAATCTATTGGAACCTATCTATTGTGTAGCTCAATCTTCTTCTAAATTGATCCATTAGTCATAAGATTAAACCTTTTTCACATTACAACAAACTTGCCCTTCTACCTATCTAGCTCTGAGCTTAATACTTGTGCTGATATAAGAAAAAGAAAGAAAAAACTTACATCTAGTTATTACTCTAGAGGGAGGACCATTCCAAATTGTATCTATTAGGCTATTCTACTTTGTGTTATAGATCCTTCCAAATTGTATATAGACTATTAAATTATATGTTATAGATATTGTTCTGAAATAAAAAGTTATGTGCATCGTAATTAGTGGTTTTAGTTGGTTTTGCAATTAATGCTAACATTGTGTGGATCATGTACTATGTAGTAACAAAAGAAACATCGTTTCCTGGATATCTGCAAACTTAATACACCCATTATTCCATATCTAGATGATTGTTGAACCTAACATATATACAATAAAATGCATTTGGAAGTCGAAGCCATGTTACCATGTCATAGGAAATGAACATGTATCTTATAAGAAGGGAAAGAGATTAACTACATCATCATAAGTAGTGAGCGAGACATCAGAACTTACATTGCTGGCACAAGCAAGGAAAGAAAGCCATAGCACTACTGTAATTACCATGTCTAAGTTGTCTTTATTGCTTAAGCCATTGTGATACTTATAGCCTCTCCAATGGACTACTTCATCCTAAGGTGGCTGTGCTATGGTGGCAGATTCTTCATAGATGCCCTTGTGTCAATGTGCTTATCTGTAGATTCGATCCTTGAGTATCAATATTTTGCCCATTTTGCAAGCAAAAGGACGGGACTCTTTTCGTATGCCCACCGCCAGTTGATTTGGTATTGACTGCTTTCTCTTCTTCATGTGACATTGACAAGTCAGCAAGTGCTCTTGGCTATTTATCCGATTACTTGGAATAAGCTGCGAAGCCAAGCCTTTCACCTGGCATCAGGATGTTTGTTGTGGTCTACATGGAAGCGCAGAAGATTGTGTGTTTTTGGGGGCTTGGATATTCCTCTTGCTGTTGTCCTCCAGGACGCTCAAGATAGAATTGCTAAAGCCTACCATTGCTCTTTCCTTGCTCCTGCCAAGTGATAAGTTGGTTTTTGAGATTTGTTTGAGTGTGTTGTCTTATGCATAGGTTGGTGGTCCTACTTAGTGGATCATGAGTAACCTCTGAGATTTTAGTCCCATCTGTGCAGTTGTATATGTTGACGTCTTTCCCAAAAAAAAAAAAAAAATCTTGTTTAACTAATAACAGTTTGGCAAGCACGATTGGTTTATAGTTGACTTCTTAGTTATTAGGCCTACCATTTTGGTCAGTTACAAAGGAAAGCAATGTTTGTATCTTTGAGAATTCTTTTCAACTTACACAATATTCTACCCCTGTAATTTAATGCTATTTCTGGTGGAACTTGTGTTACAATAAATTTTTCCTTTCTTTTATCCAAGTTCTTGATTTGCCTGAGATGTGAGAATGATGCAATCATAGGAGGAAGAGAATTGTAGATAATTCTAGGCCTAGTGTATAGTTTGTAGTACTCTGTCATGAAGATTGCTCAAGACCATGTCTATATAGAGGAAAAATTCCCTCCTCATTGGCTATCTAAAAACGGGGAAGAAATAAGACAGATAGATAGTATTTTTACGTCATCCATCATTAAATCAGTAGAAGCCTGGCTAGTCTTGCCACCCTGGGTAATGGCTTGTCTATATGATTTCTAATTAAAAGAATATTTCCACATTTTAAAATGGAAGAGGTTGTAACTATGCACACAATGGTGATGCTTATATTCTATTCTATTCTATTCTATTCTATAGTGATACACCTTAGAATATGGTCATTCCTTTGACATTGTCTTCTACATTTCTCCAACGTCTAAAAGAATATATTTGTGAAGTCAAAGAAACATTTAGCTTTTTATATGCCCAAAGCATAGGAAAACAAAAGCAATAGGCATTGATGCCACTAGCAATGCAACGCAATGCTACACCTTAGTATATGGCCATTCCTTTGACAATTTCTTCTACAATAGTTCTATGTCTAAAGCATATATTTATGAAGTCAAAGCAACACTAATTTTTTATAAGGCCCAAAGGATAGGAAAACGAAAATTAATAGGGAGTGATGCAATGCAATGCAACATATCTTTGAAAGCTATACTAACAACATGGAGTTTTTGACCCAATCAAGAGACTGAAGCATTTTCTACCATAACTTTATGGAATGCTAATCTTACCGGACTTCTAATCTTATCCAACCAGATAATAATAAGATAAGATAAGATAAGATGGGGAATAGGTTCCGTACGTATAAATATAAAAACTAGAGGTATAAAGTTCAAAATATGTATTTTTTGATGTACAATATGTGCTTACATATTTTGGAGCTGCCAGTGCATACACAAACTTTTTTTTTTTCTTTTAATGTTTATGTATTCAAAATATATTGTTTCGCATACTGAAGTTTGCCTAAACTCTTTTTTTTTTTTTGGGGAGGGGGGGGGGTGGGTTGCTACGATAAAGTATTGCCTTCCAGGGCCTGAGGTTGTATTTGCATTGTTTTGTAGTTTCGTGTTGGAATAATAGTCACCAAGCTAAAGACATATCACGTCAGAAAATATTCACTAATCTAAAGACATATCATGGAATAATATTCACCAGCCTGAAGACATATCATGTCAAAAAATCATGTTTTACTTCGAGTGTTGTAAATTACAGTGGATAAAGATAATATTCCACACAGAGAGAGCTTGAATTAGAAGCAGGAGCAAACAAAATTATTACAAATGTATTACTGCAATTAATGTTATGCATGGCTAGTGCTATAAACAATCCATATATCACAATACTTCAATGTTCATATAATCCTATATGGTGAAGCATCAAATGCTGAATGAGTAACATTTCCAAACTGGATCATGCACTTCATGAGCCTTAAAATGTCTCACATAATAGCTGGAAATGTCTAATTGTAGATAATATTGTTATATACTAGGCTGATTCTTTGTACTCATTATTCTATTTGGTAGAAGAGATGCTCCATTTCCTACTAACTCTGCAGTCCAACCTTGTTCAACTATCTTGCAAACTCTCATATTATATTCACGGTGGTTTCACTATACATTCGAGTTGTCTTAGAATTAGCAGAGGGAATTCGGATTCGGGTCACAAAGCAGAGACTGCAACATGATATCCAGTACAACAAATATGAGAAGTTAAGCCCATATCCTAAACTGGAAGAATGCACATGCGATAAAAACATAGAAATACAGAGATAACACCACATGCAAATTGCAAAATTCTAAAAGTCAAGTGTTTGGAGTGGTGCAATAACATTTGCTACCTTTTGCGAAATTGCTAAGACCGCCTCATCTCTATTTATACATTGGGTAATATTGAATTTATTTCACTAAAGCATAACTATTGGATGTTAGAACAGAACCTCAAGAATATATTGTATTGAAATTCCACCAAGAACATGCCTTAATTTCATGATCTAGGGTAATGCAGAATATGAAACACTTATTGCCCTTGATACCGCTGCATCCAATTGCCCAAATGCACACATCGACTCAGTACCAAAACACTATCCAATCCCTCTGTTCTAATTATGCTTCATTATGCATTCCCTCCTTTCCGGTCATGATATGTGAAATCGAATACTATATACCGTAACCAAAAAGGGGAGGGGATTTCCAACTAAACTTAATTCTTTCAGCAGGTATTTAACATGAACTGGAACAACGAAAAGTCTACGTTCTTCACAAACTTAATTTTTTCGACAGATTTTTAACATCAATTGGAACAACAAAAAGTCTACATTCTTCACATTTTGAAGTACTAATATATATAGACTAGAACTCAAATCCAATTCTAAGACTTTCTAGTAATATTCTAAGCATCTCAATCTCAAGGCTGAGCTATTATTATAAATAGACACCAAGGATCAAGGTAAATATTTGCAGACAAAGTCACAGAATAAGCGAACATGTTTAGGAGCCCTCTAGATTTTTAAAACTTGTATTGTTTCTCGATTATTTAGCACACTGTTGAATCCATTCTTAAGGTAAAAATCTCTTATCTCCATTTGTACCAAGGAGATCAATTAGCACAGGTCGATTTTAGAGCTTTGAATATCAACGACAACCAAGGTCATCGCAATCTAAAAAAAAAGTGAATATATCCTTCAAATAAAGTATTTATAAGTAAATACCCCGGCGTGAAGATGTGGAGCAATGCTTTGTTAGAAATAGAGAATTTATTCAATCTATTTCTAGTGATTGCTTGATGCATTTGTGAATTCCATCAAGACAATTAATTTTAACTCAATAATCCAAGGCAACTTATTCTACTCACAATGAAATTAATCATAAACCATTGAATTACTGTAGCTCAAACACTGTAGCTAAGGGATTGACCCGAATACTGTAGCAAGGTTGACCCGATGAGAATGCAATCTTGAACCTTCACTTCGTTCTTGATTCCTCCTTAAATTTATCTCAGACCAACTCAATCAATAAGAGCCGGCCTCTGTAATGTTTTATAGATTGATCTTTGGCAGTCATGGCACCAGAATCGGCCGACTTGCCGAGCTCCTATTCATATGGAGTTTCCCTCCATAGCTTTGAGCCAGCTCACTATTTATTTACATATATAGGTTCAATACAACCATTGAACTATGGTACAATATTCATACAATCATATGACCTTTAAAACAATGATGTAGTATAAGCCCTTAAGACTATACATTAGGGCTTAGCTACCTCTGATGAACCTCCAGTGTAACCTCTGTACAAATATACATGCAACCTTAATATTGAAGCCTTGAACTGATAATGTGTCTTGAACAGAGAATGTGTGATGAACAAATTATAAATCCAACATTCCTCCTTCATCACACAATTCTATGACCTTCATATCAGACTTAAATTGCTTGAATTTAATTTTTGGAAGTGCCTTTGTGAAGATGTCTGCAATCTGTTTTGCTGTGTTGACATACACCATTTGAACAGGGTTGCCCTTAAAGCAGTATTTCCATAGGCATAATTTAGAAGGTCGGGCGAATCATAAGTTTCCCAGCATAGTTCTGCTAGCGATTAATTTTTTAGACTTTAATTGTTCAATAGAAACTCAGGCGAATGTTCTTGATATTATTATGGTAGTTGAAACAAATAAATTACATTTCAATTTACGTACAACATAAAAGGGATTTGATATCCTAAATAAACCTACTATGTTTAGCTCAAATTGAGTAGCTGTTAACATATTTTTGAGTATCCTATTATTGGCCACTGGAGCTAGCAAGGAATTACTTGATTTCTAAGAGTGTAGGGGTGAATCTATGATCGCAAACACTTAGATCCATAGAAATGGAGGCGAAGCTCCAGATCTAAACTTAAGAATGCACGGCTAATTTAAGAAAGGTAGGAGGATGAAATGTCAAAAACTTGGCGAAAGAAATATAAAATGTTTTCAATAGTAGCCTATTCCGCTTTAGTATTTCATTTTTAAAAATATTTAAAATATAGCCATTTGGCTATAAACAGCCCCTTAAGGGCAACCCTGCATTTGAATGAAATGTTTGGCAGCCAAATCTCTAATAAAGTGTATGTTTAGTTCAATATGTTTGGTCCTCTCATGATGCACAGGATTTTTCACAATAGCAATGCAACTCTGGCTGTCAGTAAAAATCTGTGTTGGACTAGTTTGCTTATAGTCCAATTCCTCCATTAATCTTCTTAACCAACATATCTCCTTAGCAACTAGAGATGATGCTGTATATTCAGCTTCTGCTGAAGACATGGCAATAGCATTTTGCTTTTTGCTTTTCCAAATGATTGCTCCTCCACCTAAAAATATAACAAATCCCGATGTGGATTTTCTATTTGACAGATCCCCTCCCCAATCTGCATCACTGTATGCACTTAGCTGTAAGTTTGTTGAGTTGAATGTTATTCCATGTGTCTTTGTTCCCTTTAGATATTTTAAAAAACCATCATTCATTTAAATTGGATTTATGTCTGTTCCAAAAGCACGCCACCTTTGCATACCCTTTTTTCAATATAGCAATGTGGTGTGTGACATGTTTTTTGCATTGTTGCAAATTTTTGCATTATAGTAGTGGTGGTTTAACATTTTCTTGTTTTAGTGAGAAGAATGCGGTGTTTGATTAGCATTTGTAGATAACAACACATCAATATACACAGAACACTTTTTACATTGTATTCACTTGATATGAAGATTACATCATGGAGGGACTAGTCCTTTCTTTGTCAAATAACTCTCAAGATAGGGATCCATCTCCTTAGTCTAATCTAGTTCTGGATGCGTTTTGACAACATCTGATACTGTTTTACCAGCAGCCAAGCCACTCATGATGGACATGAATAGTACTAGAAACTCATTTGTTGAGTAATCTAGTGGAGTATAAGTTGGTGGATTTAGAGCCTGACCTTGATTATAAAAGCACTTAAGAGCATCATCATCTACTATTATGATGTCCTCTTTCTTTTGAATGCCAAGCTGATCCATCATAGTACCAAGATGTTTCACGAAGACCGATTTGCCATCCGGATCTCTTGGATGTGGAAACTTTATACACTTACTTTGGTCCCAAATCGTCACAAAGTCTCGATTCATGCCTGGTAACACCCTAAGTACTTCATCAACATTTCTGCGTTCTATTGAGGACCAGATGGCAACTCGAAATAATCTGAACGCCTCATTCATCATATCTTCTAAGTGTGGATGAGGATAGATCCACTTAGTATTCGATTCTAGAGGGACTTGCTTGAAGTCATCCCTGTTAATAAGCTTCTTAGGAAACGTTTTACACAGGACACCATTCAGATCGAAGATAATGATTTTATCACAAGCAGGTGGAGCCCTGAATCATGGAAAACAAAGAGTTAGCCATACAAAAGTGGTTTGTAATACACGCCAAGCGCGTTTTGTCCGTCATAAGTAAGCTACATATCGCGCCTGGCGTGAATTATCTTTCATCATCATCGTCATCCTCAGCAGTCATAGCGTCTACTTCACTCCTCGGATGCTTACTACCAGAAGCATCAACTCCACGGTTTAGTTCGGACACGTTCTCTTCTATGAAAGCTACCACAGGGTTTTGATTCCTAACCTCAGTGGTTGAATTTGAGCTTGCATGATCATCCTAGCTGGTATCAGGAATTACCGTAGTCGTACCCCCAAGCTGGACATTGCCAGTTGCAATATTACCAAGCATGGACTCCATATTTTGCTCCATGATCTCACGTTCCCGGGCTAGCATTGCGGCCTCTCCTCGGGGGTTGCATTGCTTTCTGAACATTCTGGAGTTGCACTTGGAGGCTTTTGAGAACACAGTAGTTCCTTAGCAATGTGGTCTCGAGTTCGAGACCGCCTAGAATCGCACTCGGTACTGTTGGGGGTCAAATCCTAACAGACGCAATGTAAGGTGGTTGGGGGCAGGGCCCAACCGAGCAATGTAGTGTGGTGTGTGGTCACATGTCCAGTTGGATGCGGCCTAGTGGCGTGACCCCAATCAGCCATGGCTAGTACCTTTTCGAAAAACACTTCAAGGAAATCCCTGGACTGGTCATCGTTGACGAAACTTAAACATCTTCTTAATGTCTTCAGGGCTTCTCTACCAATATACCCTCCAACATGTAATTCACAGCAAGTGGTATCAAGTGGTGCAAATGCCTCAACAAGATAGCTTGCCAGATTGATTGCAAACCCATGTTTATTCAAGGGCCCCTTTTCTTTTGTCAGCAATTCCAGAGTGATGTCTTTCCGGTAGAGGTTAGGAACATCAAATTCCTCGCTTTCATTCGCTTCATCCTCATCATCTGCTTTGTAGAAGACATTTTTCAAGTTGGGTTCATCCAAAAGAAAACACTGCCATGCTTATCTGATGCCCCTTTGCTCTTACCTACCTCGTAGTCGTCATCTGGCACAAGGGATATCATTATGAAGATTATACAAGCGCTTTTAAACTGCATCCTCAAATCAGTATCCTTTGTCTCAAATAGAAGAGAACCTTCCCTAACGACCTTTAGACATTCCAAGTCGTATGAAGCCACCAAAGCATGCATATGAGGCTCTCCTAGGGGGGCATATGATGACAATAATAAAGAGCTTCTCAGTTGTTAAGCCTATGCAGCTAGTAAAAAAACTGCTGTACTCTTTTTGAGTCATCCCCTTCTCTCCTTTTGCAGTCCTGCTATCCAATACAAACAGGGAAATATTACGAGGGCCTATTGTTATATCGGGTAGGAGACCTTTATAGCCAGTAGAGACCAGGTATTGGAGTGCAGGTAAAGTCACCACCAACATCTTTCAGGACGGCAACCTTTCTTCTCAGCTCAGCCATCACCTTATCTGATAGTTTTGTGGTGTGCTGTTGGTTCTTTGATTTCCTGTTTTGCAAAAATTCCTTCGCCCAAAAGACTTCTTGATGTCATCAGCAGACATGCCATACTTGTCTAGCAGGCCGAGTTCAGACAATGTTACATACCTTCATAACTCGCATGTTCTTTATATGAGTGCAACAATCAATGAAGGACATTTTGTCCTTAACTGAAGAAGCCTTCTTGTACAGAACTTCTTTGTTTATGCATTGATTTAACAACCAAATGATTTCATCATCTTGAAGGCCCTGTACTTTTCTCATCTCGGTAGTCTTCAAATCAAATATTGAAGTATCTTGAGGAGGCACCCTTCCCATTGCGTCTGGGAGCTATTTCTGGGCATAAGCATCCCAAAACTTGTTCCACTTCGCCCAGACTTCGTCCTTAGCGAAGACAATCTTGTAGGCATCTGTAGGACCTCTGGAAGATGCTTCAGACGTCTCGCCTGCTTCCTCTCCAGTTTTTTTTCCTGTCTTTTATGGCCTTGGTTTCTTATCTTGGATGATAGTATGAGCCAAGGTTTTTTCCAATGCATTAAACTCCTCAAACTTCGTTCCTCCCAATCTTCCATAGTCTATCCATTGCTGGCGGGTATGACGGAGTTGTTCCATGTCAGGGCTGCACGAATAAGGAAATCATATCAGCCAATATGAGCAAGGCATACAAAAATGAACCACTTTTTAGATCAAGCAAACAGGATAATCAGGAAACGACAAAGCCAGGCGTGCCAATTCGCGCCTGGCGTGTAATCATTCGCGAATTGTCAGCATGAATACACGCCAGACACGAATTGGCAATGTACTGCCTGATCAAATCGCTTCTGGCATGTATTCAGCTGGCAATTCGCGCCTCTGCATGAATACACGCCAGAAGCATTTTGAGCTGGCAGTACATTGCCAATTTGCGCCTGACATGTAATCATCCGCGAATTGTCAGCATCAATACACGTCAGGCGCGAATTGGCACGCCTGGACATACGCTAGACCTAGTCTACTACTGTTATTCCTACTTGATATATCTAACTAAAGGCCACCTAATATACTAACCTTTTATAAAGAAAGACTTCGCCCATTTTGTTCAATGTTGCACTAATCTCTGCCAGGTCCTCTGCAGGGGTATGGAGGCTTAGAAACCGACACCTCCTGTGGTTGTAATGTAGCAGATACATTGTTTGTCCTGTTTGCTTAGCCTGGTTGGATAGGGATCGTTGTACCTCAATAGAATGCTGTCCGTCAATAATAAGGAAGCATACATTAGGGTTCTCCACTGTAAGCTCCTCTAATGTTGTCCACTGGAGTGGAGCATCCTTTTTCCTATCCCAAAGAAGCACGTCTGCTGGCATAGGAACTTGGTCTGGATTCCTCACCATTGCCCTCAAGATTTCTTTAGCATGCTCAGGGTCATACCTCCTGCTAACAAATGTTGACTTATGTGATCTCACCAGATGGTCAACATGGATGGGATGTGTAAAAGATTGGCCAAGTGGGTAGTTGTCTGCATACTTGACTAGCCTAGTCATTACCTCCAGCTGCGATTTCTTTTCGGAGTCATTTTCTGCCAAAATGCCATCAACTGTTGCAGCTGGGATGTCCTTTCCTAAGTCCAGCAATCTTCAAACATCCCTGATATCATTTTGATGCTTCAACTCTTCCAGGTAGTAACTTGGAGAAGGTCCTCGCAAAGCTCTCCTCACTGCAGACACCCCTTCACTTATAGACACTGGAGTGAGAGCAGTATTTTGAGGCCATCCATACTTGAAACATGACTCAACACTCACGTCCTTCTTCATCAGACCATCTTTGAAAGCAGTTGCCCTGGCATGTGTAAATCTGACGAGATCTTTCTTGTGGTTCTTCACAACCTCCACTAGGAGTTGACAACATATGTCATCCTGCTCCTCACAAGTGATAAGAATACCTTGTTTTTTCATAAGATCGGTCTCTTTCTTCCTGGAGTGTAACACAAGATCCACCTTACCATTTGTTTTGTCTACATCAACATACCACTCCGCACTATCATCCATCTTCTCCTCGGGGCATCGAGGATCTGTGTCTGCTCTGATAATGGATCTGCTATCATCCATCGACAATGCATAGGATATTGCCTCCTCATTAGGCTTTCCCTTCTTCTGTGAGCTTGAGGTCGCTGGAGTATCTTCCGAGTCTCTTGCTTTCTTTGGAGGAGGTGTAGCAATTACCAATCAGTTTTGTCTCTTCTTCCCTGCAAACGAGGGTGTAATACACGCTTAGCGCAATTTCAAGTGATCATCCATTCCGGCCAGGCTAAACTATACAGAATGGCATATAGGCGCCAATTACAGACACACTCAAAAGGCGAGACAATTACAGAAAGGCCGAACAGTCACTCGAAGGCAGACCAATTAAACACGGTCATACTAATTTACTCACAGGTGGACAAATTATAGACAGAACAGTTAATCACGAGCAGGACAATTTAACACAGGAAGGACATTAATTATGCAAATGCAAATTTAAGTCACTGCTATAAAATTAATAGACATGAGTATGAGCAGCTATAGAAATGATAGACAAGAGTATGAGCAGCTATAGAAATTTAAGTCAGGGCTATAGAAATAATAGACAGGAGTTTAGGCAGAAGATTTATTGACAGTAAATATAGAGCAAACACTACACAATAATTAGAGCAATGAACAGAAGCCTAAACACTTGAACAATACTGACCTTGAACAGCTTCTCTCGTGGCTCGGCCTGAGTTTGGAGCAGCACGACTTTTGGGCGGCATCTTCTCGATGATCTTGAGCGCCTCAGAGTTCTTAAGCGTCTCGGAGCAAGTCTGCAATCAAAAAGCAAGAAATGACATTCAAAAACTTATATAGATTTCCATAAGCCGAGTCGGTCGGCTTTGGATCGACGGGTTTCATTCGGATCGACTTTTGATCGACGGTCCGATAGAAGCGAGCGGTTATTTAAATTTCGCGGATCGACTTTTAATCGACGGTCAGCAATCTTACGATTGTCCCTAATGGACGGCACGTGATTGTACGAGTATTTAATGGCTCTAAGACTGCCGTATTGTGAAATCCCATAATTAGATTTCACTCAGCCACTAAAAAGGCAGTACAATTAACGGATAATTTGAAACTACCACCTAATCTTGTCGCCAGCCTTTCTTGCCATTCGAACTCAGAAGAACAGAAAGAACTCGAAAGAACTGGGAAGAAGCCTGCGCCTGAGCGATGTCGAGCGCCTTCATGTAAGTTCATCTACTCTTCCAGATCCCAAGCTCCAAATTAATCCCATAATCTTACGAGATTGAACAGCGTTGGAGAGGAATGTTACATGCTAACGACGAATTTGAAGAGGAGGGTGGGAAATTGCAAGATAGAATCAGTCGATCCGGAAGCAGTATGCCATGGAGTTCCTCTTGAAAATGATCATGTGAAGATCCTAGTAACCAGGTGCCATTTCAACGACGAAGCATTACCCAGAAGGCATCCTGATGGAGGCACAGTCGGTGAAAGCATCGGAACCTTTGTTGCATGGCCAGTAATTCGCTTAAAGAAGGTGAGTTTCATTTTCTTGGAAGAAATAGAGGAAGATGCATCAGAAAAAGTAGATTGAGTGCTTATTTATATTAAGATGCTCAAGCTGATTCTGTCATATGTATGAAATTAAAATGCTTGCATACCATACCATTCATTCAAAATTTCAAAACTATAAGGCCTGCAGACCAGACCATTCAGGAATTTAAAAAACACTAGACACTCTTTACATTGTTTTAATTACATTTGTGTGTTATTCATCTGTGTGTTGTTCCTCAGTAGTCTCAAATGCTGGCACAATAGTCTCAAATGCTGTTGTAACAAGAGAAGCTGGCACACAAGAATCTGGCAAATCAGATGGTGCAGCTATTGGGATATTACCCAAAATGGCTTCGATGTCTGCAACTCTCGTTCTTAGCTGAGCATTCTCCATTTCAAGCCCCTCCCGAGCATGACACAACTCATTGAATAAGCCTATGCTTGTAGCCACCCCCGACCACATCTCACCAAGAACGATTAATATGGCAGTAAATATCAAGACCTTCACGAAACTATAAGATTGGCATAGGCCCTGGTAGGAAATGTCCTTCTGCCACATGAAGAACTTCAGTTGAATACGCGCCAGGCGTATGTTCAGTTGAATACGCGCCAGGCGCGAATTCATAAATCTGTAAGTTAGAGAGAAAAAACAAATTAGTGATTTTGCGCCACGCGCGAATTCCATTCATTTGTGTTTTAAATGCACTACTGGCATTAGCAGAAGTCTTTTGAAGTGTAAACTCATTTAATGCATTAATAAAATTAGCATAAGTCTTTGTTGTAAGAGGAAATATTAAGATAAGAAAGCTAGTTACTGTATGCAATTCACGCCAGGCGTGTATTGGACTAATTAAACATTTCGCACACAAACATATTTCGCGCCTGATGTTGCCTTTCACAGAATCCTTGCAAAAACTGTGATGCACAAATCTCTAAATTGTGGGATTTCCTAAAAGATACTTGCCAAATTCTGTGTTTAGGGTGCAGAGAGCCAAAGATGTGGTGAGGGGATGTGAAAAGATGAGAAAAGAGGTGCAAATGTGAGGAAATAAGGTGATATGTGAATGCGGGTGTATAACTGGGATGTTTTCTGCAACAAAGTAGTGAAAATGATTGAAGAAAAAAACTTGGGGATGCAGACAAACTTCCTTTGAATGCAGATGAATTTTTTGAACAAATTCTGGCAGGATAGCTATCAATTTAGCTAAGTCTAGATAATATCGATAACTTGAATTGATTTCAACTCATTTGTTGATAAAGATTGATGGGGAATTGCGGGCAAAGTTCGCCGAAATGGACCGCACGTAAAAAATGGAAAACCCTAATTTTTGATTAAAAAACTCGTAAATCGATTGAAGAAAGGGGAAACACCATGAATTGCTCAAGAAAACTTTTCTCGATTATCTTAGGAACATAATACACCGTCGGGTAATCCATTCGATCACTCAAATAGAATTTGTATCGAACTTCAAGAATCTTGGCTTTCAAGAACAAGGGCGGGTTTCTAATCAAAAATCTCCTCTCCTCCTCAGAAATACGGCTCGGATCGTCTTTATAGACCTCGTGGTCGTAGTAGTTAGAGCTCCAATTTGTGCGCATATGGCTACACGAACTCTCTTTTCCCAAAAATAGGCAATACTTTGTTCTTGGCATGATCTCTATTAATTCGGCATCTTCTTCATGATTCGATTGGTTCCGTAAGTCGGTTATGATCGGCGAACCGCTTCCGTGCATCACTCAAAGTCTTGGAAGGAAGCGAGAATCATAGAATCCTAATGGATCTTGGCAGAATTTTCTTTAATAGATATATCCCACGTGTAGAAATCGAAAAGTCACTCTGTGGATATATAGCCCGATCCACGAAAAACTTGTAAATTGACGGTGTCTTGCCCACGTGGATTCGGGTACCTCCACCGCCCCACACGCCCGTGAGCCACGTGGAGGGGGGTGATTGGCTGAAAAGGAATCTAGGTCGGGGGGGGGTAGAATAGGACAATTTTTTTATATTTTTTCAAAGGGCACGATTCCCAAGAATTGGAATTCAAAGGTCTATATAAGGTCTTTTTTGGAAAATTTTTGTGCTAGGTGGCATATTTTCATTGGGGCTACAAGATGAGGTGGTCAAATTTTGGAAAATGGCACTTTGATTTTTTGGCTAAAAAGGTGAATCAATGGTGACTGGGCAATGGATGGTGACATGATGAAATGATGACTTGGCATAGTGAAGGATGATGTGGCAAAGTCAAACATGGCTTTTTGCCTAAGTGAACAAGTGGCAAAGATATAACCAAAGTTGGATGACAAAGCATTTTTTTGAGCAAGGTGGCCATCCTAGGTGGCATTTTGACTTTTGATGACGTGGCGAGGGTATTTTTTGGAAAGTGTGCCTTTTGGCTTTCCATTTTGACTTTCACTTGACTTTTTGACATCTTTGGCCTTCTAGGATGATGACTAGGATGCCACTTGGCAAAGGTATAGTTTTTTTTTGGATTTTTAGGCATCTTTAGAAGCATATTTGGCTAGCGATAGGGGAAATTCAAGGAAAAATAGGAGATAGGCTCAAAAAATTTGGGAAAAATCAAGGATGGCTAGTTTTGGCTAGAGGATTTGGCAGGGGTACTCACCTGGCCTAGATTCTCTTTCAGCCTGATACTTTTCCTTAATAGCTCCTCCAATACTTAGAATTTTCTTCATATCTTCATCTCTTCTTCATGTTGCCACTTCAAGGGGCAACACCTGACGTGATTTCAGTTGAGCTCTCTCAAAATTAAGAATGAAAGAGCCAGTAAATCCTTGTATTGCCATTGAAATATTTTACAGCCAGTAAATCCTTGTATTGCCATTGAAACTAAAGAAACATATTACAGCCAGTAAATCCTTGTATTGCCATTGAAATATTTTACATATAAGGCCTCTGTGTTACAAAATTGCAAAAGTTCTAGGCAGTTTAAGGATGTGCCTAGCTCCATTCACAATCATCATTTGAGGCCTTTTTTGGAGATGCCCAGCTCGCTTTTCTTAACAAAAAAACTAAATAATAAAAACAAAAACAAAAATTCAGCCCTCTACCTCCTCCTCCTCTTCTTCCTCCTCCTCTTCTTCCTCTGAGCTTTCATCTGCCATCTCTTCAAGGATGGCTTCTGCAACAACTTCATCATCGAAGGAGGAGAGGGCGTCCATTATAATCTGCTTCTTCTCTTCCTCCAATTCTTCTCGCCACTCCTCATCTGCTTCCTCCATTTCTTCTGCTTTTTCAACCTCCTTCTCCAGCTCTTCATCTGAATCTACTGGTGTATAGGGGGACTCAGGGTTGTTAGAGCTGGTACTCAGATACTCCTTTCCCGGGCGAAGCTTGCCCTGAATAAACAAGTCCTCGCATTCATCCGGTCTGTAGTGCGGAAGGCAGCCATAGCGGCATCTGCAGGAGGGGGGAATGGATTTCTTGATCAATTTTTTAATCTCCCTCTTCGCCTCTCTGAGGCGAGTCCGGCGGGATGGAGCGGGCGGGATGGGCCAGGCAGCATGGCTCACCATGGTAACGAAGGAAGGAAGAAAATGCAGGGCGCTAGAAGGAAGAAAGGATGGGCGGTTGAAGGAATGAAGGGTTTCATGCAAGATATAGTAGTTGCATGCAAGGTTTCATATAGGCGCGGTTGTAATTATGATTCCATCATATCATACGAATTAGCTATCATTACTTCTATTGAATTAATTACGCCCTAGGTTATCATTAATTCTCTATAGAATTACCCACATGTCAGCTATACTTAAAACCTATTTTATCATTAATTTTATATAATTACCCACATGTCAGCTATACTTAAAACCTATTTTATCATTAATTTTATATAATTACCTAGACCTCAGCTATACTTGGCCTATCTAGAATTACGACCTATACTTACCTCTTTAGTACTACTAACATACACCGTATGTTATCATTAATTTTGCATAATGACCTACACCTAAGCTATACGTACAACCTATTTTTGGCTGCACTTACAACATATATTTGCCCATTTAATGGTTTTTTTTGTTTTTGTATTTTTTGAAGTTCCCTTTAATCTATTCTCATAATTACTTTGTCCTTTTTTCGAACTAATATTAAGACATTTAACTTCATATAGGTGAAGCATGTGGATCCTAAAAAGGGTAAAAAGGTAATACCTATCCCCCCCCAACATGTATCAATATTGTTACCACATGTTCTTATCACATTGTTACCCCATTGTTAACATTGTTCTTGTAGGTCAATGGTGTGGACCACCCAAAGGGTGTTGCGGCTGAGACTACTAAGGAAATTATCCTCTACAGTAGGTTGGATTGGAAGAATAAGAAGGTGAAAGTGAAGCACCAATGCAATAAGGAGCTAGTAGGTGAAGGAACTATCATACTAGCTGATCCTATCCAAGCTGTCAATGATGAAAGATTAGGAGAGGATAAAGTGGGTGTGGCCATAACAAGTTTAGAAGAAAAATGGAAGGAAAAAGGGTCAAATCACCAGGATTGCACTGCTTATATTAAACAATTGGAGGTTCCATGCATCATGCCATGGCCTATAGCCTGCATTGAGTTTATAGGAAAATTCCTTTTACCAGAGCCAGAGGTTGTGGATGACACTGATTTTCGTAATGCACCTCCAATAGCTGTCAGGACCACATTTTCAGAGAAGAGGGCACACTCAGTGGTGAAACATTATCCTAGCAAGAGGTCCAAGTCAAGTAGTGATTGTTCCCCGGGGGGGTGCACCTCTATATATGGACAGATGGCATGTGCGATCGAGGGGTCACAGAAAAACCCCTGTATACGGCTTTTTGGAGTAGAAAAACCCATACCATACGGGTTTTCGAGTTAACATACATTATAGCCCCTATCCGTAGATTTACGATTGCTTGTGCCAAATTATATAATCCCTTTCCGACTTTGTACCTTTTGTGAGGCCACACATGCTTATTCGTCACGTTGAGCTTGGTCACGTTCCAGGGTAAACATGACATATTGACCTTGATCAAGCAAAGTAATGGTGATGGCACCTTCATAAATTAATTAATCATTCTCTCAACTTGTTGGATTGGGTTGTCTTGCCACTTTTGTGATAGCAACAAGAATAGTCGAGATTCGCACGCTAGCCATGTTTTTCATAAATGTTTTTCATAAAATATTATCCAAGTAAACACTGTAATGAATATACAAAACGTGAACATTAAAATGGTGTGAATTTCAATATCACCCATGAACAATTATAAACAATATCACCCATGAACAATATCACCCATGAACAAATAATTAAACTGAATCCTTTGCACTCAATGTGGTAAAAGAATCTCTTGTTGTTGTTGTGGATGATAAAGGCGTATTATATAACAATATTTTTTTTACAGATTAATGGGTGAAATCTTGTCACCAAAATCTATCTTTATTAGAGATTCCACTATAGCAATTAAATCTTAATTTTAATATTATAGCCACTATTTGGCACATGATGTTGTTTCGTGAATCTTCTGAAATAGTAATCACTGATTGCTTCATGGGCGCATTGTCTTGTTAATAGCATGTAACAATGATGCATGTTCATAGTTGCTGCTTATCGAACATCATTGGTCTTCCTTCCACAAAGATTAGAGGCAAACGGACATGTTTGCACTAACACTCCCAGAATCCGTGCAATACAACTTGGAAAGTGCATGCTTCTATTACCAAGCTATCCCACTGGACAAATAATCCCTTTGTTAGGCATTTCTTTATCTCAAAATTATGAGAAAGAAACTCTCTAACGAAGAATACTTACCAAAATCGTGCCCAAGACCAGTAAATATATGCCACCACAAAAATTGATTTGATGCCACAGTAGACCACATCCTCCACCCAAATGATTGGGAAATTGGCTGTATAAATTACATTGCCATGGACTGGTGTGATATAATTTGTGATTGCAGAGGTTAGATCCCGTTACTTCAATGCACCAAAAGTACCCAGAAACCTATGGATTGTGATGCACAAGTCAGAAACAACCTGCTAATGAGTACCACCTATGTATGTTAAACATGTTCTTCCTCTGGTCGTGCATTCTTCATGCTTACTGCAGCTCAGCACAGTCTATGTGCTCCCAGGCTTCTTCCATCCACCTGAAGCTTCTTGCCATAGTTTTTATTTTGCAAGCATCTTTCTGCATGTAAACATCGATCGGCATAAATGTTTGACATGAGCACATAAGCAGCAAGACAATGAGAATCCAAAACAGCAATTTGATTGAAACAACGGCGTCCTAGATCAACATTTCCATGAACTCTACAAGCATTGAGTAAAGACAGCCATCCCATGCTATCAGTTTGCTTGAAATCTGTAAGTAGCTCTTCAGCCTGCATGAAATATCCTGCCCGGCCTAGAAGATCAATCATGCAAGCGCTGTGGGAAAGAGAGGGCTCAATTTCGTGGTAAACAAACATAGAATTTAAATAGATAAAGATGGATAAAGATGAATCTCTGAGTCATAAACCAGGCAGAGGCTCGACAAACTTTAACTCTAAATATATTCATAAACAAGTTTAACTGTTAAATCTGGACATTTTGTCTAACTTCGTTTTCTTAATCTACTATAGCAAATTTACAGCAAACCTGTATCTCATATTGCAGAAGTGACTTGGCATTTGCAACCTGGATAATTAAAGGCACCTTACCCTTATCCTTTCAGAAATGTTTCCGGATGAAAACATGCATTTAGTTGCATCAAAAGAATATACTATTCCATTTTCTCGATGCATGACCCATGCATTGTTCTCATAAAGTATCTGCAGGATACTGTCTCTTGTTCCTGTAGAAGCCACAGTTCCCTGCAATTGTATCATAAGAAGCTTTTTAAAAGTGCTTCTAAAGACAAATCTAATGGAATCATTAGCCAGCCTGATAGTCTTGTGGTATGAAAGACTGTGTTATGAAACTAAAGTAATTATTGAACAAAAATAATGAAAAAGCAAACCTGTCGTGCAATTTGAGACACATTAAGTAATTCAGCCAGAATAATCCAGAGTACATCTCCCAGAGATGCCCAACTATTGCTGGTCAAGGAGTTAGCAGGCAGAGCCACCATGTCACCAAGACACTCCCATCTGGAAGATAATGATGTCTTTTAAAAAAATATACCTGCAAGCTATAGACCATTCAATCAGCTAATCATAAATTACTTACCGAGCTGGCAACCTTTCGTTGCCGAGCAATATGGTGAAGCTCTGGGAACCTGCGAAGACATGACAACAGAATATAAGTATCAAAACTTAAAAAGTTTGAAACTCATTTTGAAACAGATTGTAGAAGATACACAAGACTACTCTTCCTGCTTAGAAATTTGCACCAACGTTCATAATTTTCAAATATTTTGTTCATAACGACATCAAGGGCTTTATCCAACTGCAAAAAACAATAGAGGTTTACTGTCTTGCAAGAGGAAGTAGAGCATCTGCAAATTTTAGATGTTTACCACAGTTGTAGATTCTGGATCAGGTGGAAGCCGTATATATACATTGGCAAGAAGTAGGATAAGGTGCTCGCGCTGATTGGCAACATTATCTTTCTGCATCCACACATGAGGACATGACTGAGCAATCACGATTCCATAAAGTTTGAACCTAAGCTTCTAGTCAGCTCTCTTCGACCTCACTGAAGTCTTAAAGAAAAAAATGGAGAAAGTAAAAGTCAAAATGTGATATATGCCAACCTGAAAGCCAAACATTGCCTGCAACCAGCTAAGCAGGTCTCCTTCACCTGACTTATGACCTGACTCTTCAAAAGCAGCTGGCCACGGCAAACCACGAATGTTCCTTAAAGCTTCTACTCTTGCCTTTATCTGCATATACATAAATAAATTGTTCATAATCTGGATTAGAGCAGGTCATGTTGGAATACCTCTGGTAACTGCATTATGGCTAAAGATGCTGCAGTAGAATCCAATGGAAGTATGTTATAAGGAACATAAATTTCTTTTTTCTCATTGATATCTTCGCCTGTTGCAATAATCTGCTCTCATCCAGGATATAGAAATTTTTAGTGAATGTTCAAGATAAATCAGATGCAGTTAATAATTGGAGAGTGCAGCAATTAAAATATTAACCTCGGGATCTATTTCATCATCTTTTGCTCTGTTCATTGCATTCAGAACTTCATATAGAACTCCTGCAGTTTGATATGCTTTTGCCAGCTTTGTCCTGCAAAAGAAACGTTATCAGCTTACAAGCCTAATTAAAAATAATTTACAGTAGTGGAACCTACCTATCTGCCCTGTCCCCTAAGTTAAGAGACTTAACATCGCGGTTATAATATGTTTGGTAAAACCTTTCGATTTCTTCGATATCGCTTTTCTTTGCATATTTCATTCTCGCATTATCCTGCCAGTTAAGCTGAATGTTAGTTCCTTTAATCAAATAACAAGAGTGATCACAACCCATATGCACGGAGATAATGTATTAGAAGCAGAGATAATGTATTAAAAGCACTGTAGTGAAACTCACTCTTTCTAGACGTTGCATCAATGCCGTCTTTCTGCTTTCATGGCCACTGCATATAGGACCAGAGCATGACAACACAAATAACAGAAACATACCATAGCCAAGAGAAATATGAGACGCCTGTGAGTGCCAAAAACTCTGCATGAACTACATTATTCAATTCAACATCAGCAAAAACATGAACTGCCCAAATCGACCACCTATGGATCTCCTTCCCGCCTTTGCTCCCTTCACGTTCAAAGCTGGAAGTATGGGCTTTCGACCGTATGGGCGCTCGACCGTAAACGGTCGACTAAAGCAAAAAAAAAAACTGTTGGTCCATACGTGACCATTAGGTGAACCCCCATACGTGACCATTAGGTGAACCCCCCTTGGATTGTTCACGTGAAGCTCTGACTAAGGTAAGGGGAATGGTGAAGCTCTGACTAAGGTAAGGGGAATGGAATGATTGTGTTCAGAGGTTTGAAATTAATGAATTGGTGGAAGCAAGAGCCACCTTCCAAGAGCATACTTGTGATGAGCGGAGGACTTACATGTACTCCATTCATGAGCTTGCACTTCAAGATGAAAAAAATCCAAAGAAAAAAAAATACCCACTACTAGGGGCATAGATATGTAAAGTTGCATGGATACATATTCATGGCATTCCAATTTCATCTTGCCAAAATTGGCAAGCAAGTCATGCAAAGGGGAGCAAAATTGCATTACATGGAAATAATGGCATGTTGAGGCCAACTTCTAGGATCCTGGCTGCTAGGGAGGTTATTGAAAAATATGTTGAATTCAATGCTGAGAATATGCCACATAAGAACCTACGGGGTCAAGCTGACGAAAAAGATGAACGTTGAGCGCCTAAGAACCTCCTCGCTACTGGGAGAACTTCCCAGCCCCGATGGACGAGGCTTTGGTTGAAGCTGTTCTCCAGGGGCTGGGAATTACAAACATCTCAGTGGAAAACCGGGAATCTATAGGTGTTATTGAAAACTTGATTAGATGGGCAGTTGATTCTAGATCTAGAATTGGTTTCTGCAGGTTCGGGCTCAATTCTTTTTTTCTGTGCATCCTGTGCTTCGACAGACCAGGCTCACTAAGGGTGGCAGCCCATAATTCTCAGCCCTTTCTTGGTAATAGATTTGAACGTAATCTTTTCTTGATGAGCGCACCGCTAGAATTTGGGGTGGAACCAATATACTACTGGGCAGCCTTCTTTGATCTTGAGCCATCTCAACGTATCAGAGATTTAGATGTGGTGGTCTGGAGATTCTTAGTTTCAAATTAGCGGATTTAATTTAGGGGTAGGAGTCAGGTCTAGGGTACAGTCAAGTAGGGTCTTTTAGAATCTACTCTCTGGGATTTTCGAGGGTACGACTGTCAGATTTTCATGTCACTTCTTGGGCTTCTTCTCAGGGGATGGGGAGAGTTATCATTGGCAGTTACGTCTTGAACAGAGAAGGAAAGGGGTAGGGGGGCTGCTGCGTTCCGGTAACGGTTATTCCTTTCCTTCAAAGTCTTAGTGTCTTCTTCCTGAGATTAGGTGATTTCCTCTGTGATCGATGGCCAGCATTTTATACAGGCATGGAAATTATCAGAGACCAGCAGAAAGCGGCTGCCTGCTGTATGGGCGTGCAAGAGGATGTAGCAATTGTGGCATGCAAGGAGAAGATGTCAGCAATCGATAAAGATTATATGGATGGAAGAGCGAATGACAGGGATTGGGTCTGGAATACTTTTGGATTTGTGCAGGAAATGGACAACGCCCTGTACAGGCTTATCACAGTTAAACAAGACCATACCGAGACGGACTGTTGCAGCTTAAAAAATAATATCTTCAGGGCTTTCATGGACGAACTGATGGCGAAGGTGAAGAATTCAATTATCCAATGGGACGGTATCAGGGACAGCTCAAACGCAAGCATCAGACTTATTAAGAGGTGGGAAGAGGCGGAGGACCATGTGATTGAAAGGCACAGAAAGTCATTCAAGTCTGGATTAACTGCGGATCAGTCTCTGGAAGGGATCTCTACATCTCTGGAGGTTTATCAGCTCAGAAGGAAAAAAACAACCAAAACATGTGAGATTAAAGATTCCAATGGTTTTTTCAACCCAGTTGAAGTCAATTCTTGTGATTGCGGTAACTGTGAAGAGGTTAAGCTCTCAGCGCTGAGCATCACAAAAATGAAGATTGGTGAGAATAAGATTATCAACACCATTCCGGTGATAGGCAAAAATGACAAATCAAAAGGTCTTGTTTCTCCCCCTTATAAAAACATTCTGTTGGGAGATAAGTCTGTTAATTCGATTGATTCTGGGAGCCATAGTGGGGTTGTTGGGGATTTTATTGATTTGTTTGGCGTACCAGATTTCTCTGCTACTGACAATTTTTCCAGGAAAGCTATCTTAATTCATTTCCCGCGAAAGTGTCCTACTCAAGGGGAGGTCAAGAACTGGATAACCAAGGTTCAGAATATCCCGATTTTGTCGATCCTTAAATTAGATAGCAAGACTTTCCAAATTGTTTGTAGGGACGAGGTGTGCGTGGGCTATATCCTTAGGAGGAAATTGGATCTTATTGCCAACACCCCTTTCTATATAATGAAGTGGACTCCTGATTTCATCCCGGGGTCTGAGAGTGAAATTAGAACGTCCACTTGGATCTCCTTCCCCAATCTCCCCCCAGTCTTCTGGACTCGATCCCATTTGAAGATCATTTCTGAGTCCCTCGGGGAGGTAATTGATATAAACATTCCTCAAACGAACTATCCTTCGGTGTGTATATCCAAGAAGATCAAATCAGATTGGAAGAGGAAGATCAAAACCAGGGTTAAAGCCAATCAATTTGTGGATATCATAGTAGGCTACTCCAAATGGCCAGTTTTGGATCCTCGGGGTTCTGATCAGAAAATGAAGCAAGCTTGGGTTCCTAAAGTTAAAACAAATGATAATGGTGGGAAATCTAGTGGGTCCATCCCTGTCACTAAGGAGAAATGTTTTGATAGTAGGAGAATCTAGTGGATCCATTCAATCACTGAGGAGAAATGTTTTGAGAACCATATAATTCTGCCAAACCAGGGTTATCAGAAAGATTATCAAGAGAGCTTCCCAACTGTGGAATTGAAAGATAATATGACCTTTCTGATCAAAAATATAAACATGACTGTCAGAATTGACACAGGTGACCTAATTATTTCTATGCCTGATCTCTCAGATCTTAATCAGAAAAGGCTAGAGGCAGATATTCAGCAGGACATTGAGAAGCTTTTGGATATGGAAGACAAAGGGTGGAATATGGTAGATAAAAAAAAAAAAGGTCGGGGTAAAAAATGGTCCAAGCAGGTAGGGCGATTGGTAAGTATAGGTATTAATGGATAGAAATATTAGCTGCATTACCTGGAATCTTCAGGGCATAAATAGTATTATTAAAAGGCACAGGCTCAAAGTGTGTCTTTCCTCCCTCAATCTGGATATTTTGTTCATCCAGGAGCACAAGATCCATGACCTTAATCATAATACTATTATTAGCAGAACTCTCCCCTCTAATTTTAGTCTTTGGTCGATCCCAGCTAATGATTCTTCTGCAGGTATAGCAATTGCTTGGAATAATGGTCTCAATGTTACAAATACATATATGATCAATGATAGGGAAGGTAGATGGCAGATTTTATTATGTACCATTCTTAAGATTAGACTGGCTTTAGTTAATATCTATGCTTATAATAGCCCAGGGGAAAGGGTTGGAATTTGGAAAAAGGTAAAGGGTAGTCTAGATAACTTAGAATTTGATGAATGCATTCTAGGAGGAGATCTGAATATGGTTACTAACAGTTTCATGAAAAACAAGAATTTTAAACCTCTAGGTAGGCAGGAGAAGAAGGCTTGGCTAGATCTGGTTCGAGGGCACAACTTGACATTAGCCAGAACCAAGGCTGCATCCTATAGTTGGACTGATAAAAGGGTAAATCCTACTTTGGGTCTCCATGACAGGTACTATCGTTCGGAGAATTTATGAAACCAAAGTAACAGGGTTAATAATCTTGAGGGTTATACACTCTCGGATCATTTCCCCCAACAGTTAAGAATTATGGCTATCAACAGTGCCAGGAAGAGAAAGACCTACTTTAAGCTTAACACTAGTCTGCTAAACCATTATGAGTTTGAGGAAAGATTGCAGCAGGTCCTTGCTAATTTTCCCAAGCCTAATGGGACTACTGGATGGATGTATTGGTGGATTAGGGTGTCCAAAGCCATCAAGAATTGGCTCAAACAGTGGGGCAAAGAAGTGCATGCTCAAAAAATGTCCTTGCTCCAGGATTTGAGAACGAGATTAACACAGGCCCCTGAGGAGGATAAAGATGCTATTCGAACAGAAATAGAAAGGGAAGAAATAAGGATTGCTGAGTGTTGGAGGCTGAAAGCTAAGATTAAGGAAATTAGAGATGATGAGAGAAGTAGTTCGAAGTTTTTCTTTGTCAAGGCTAAGGGCAGGCTGAAGAGGAATCACATTTTTGAGATCAAGGTAGGGGATGATGATATAGTGGATGAAGATTAGATTAAAATAGCAGCTGCAAACCACTTTAGGAATATCATGGGGACAAACCGAGATTGTCAGCAGGAACTTATGGATGGATTTATAAATCTCAGGACTAAAGTAAATCCTGAGGAGAACCTAAACATTGAAAAGCCCTTCTCTAATGCTGGGCTTTTTCTAATAGCCAAGGATATGGAAAAAGGAAAGAGCCCGGGCCCGGATGGGCTGCCTGTTGAATTCTTCATCAAGGTTTGGCATATCCTTGGGGACTGTATTACTTGTCTAGCCAACGAGTTTAGGGATCTTAAGTGCCTGGATGCGAGAATCAACACGAGCCTTATCACTCTTATTCCCAAGATTGATGTGCCAGCCACTGTAACGGGCCCATGGTAGACCGCTCGAGTATTCGAACCTTGAATGTGCCTGTGGGGCGTTCCCGAGATACCGGCATAAATGGGTAGAAGCGACTACTCATAAACGTCTAGACGGTTTTGCCCAGTTGGTTAAGGGCATGTCGGTTAGGAACGTCACAGTTGGTATCAGAGCAGGTCTCGAGTTCGAGTCTCCATGGGTGTCTATATGCATGGGTAATTTGCAAAGACTTGGTAATCATTGTGACATGGTATGACATAGACATGGTATAGCCTTGGATGCTCGAGGACGAGCATAGTTCTAGTGGGAGAAACTGTAACGGGCCCATGGTAGACCGCTCGAGTATTCGAACCTTGAATGTGCCTGTGGGGCGTTTCCGAGACACCGGCATAAATGGGTAGAAGCGACTACTCATAAACAACTAGACGGTTTTGCCCAGTTGGTTAAGGGCATGTCGGTTAGGAACGTCACAGCCACCTTTTCGGATTACAGATCCATCTCCTTATCCAATGTTATTTATAAGCTTATCTCTGGTACAATTGCTAGGAGGCTGAAAGTGGTCCTAGAAAGAATTATTAGTACCTCCCAGGCAGCTTACCTGAAGGACAGTTTTATCCTTGACAATGTAGTTACAGCAATTCTGGGATTAAATTGGGCTAAGGACACAAATCAGGATGTGGCTCTCATAAAATTGGATATTACAAAAACTTTTGACTCGGTTAGTTGGAACTTCATCTTCAAGTGCTGCAGAGCCCTAGGGTTCTCCAATGAGGTAATTCTACTTTTTAAAGCTATTCTTTCTAATTCAAGGCCCTCTGTGTTAATAAATGGAGAATGTGGATCTTTCTTCCCCCTGCAAAGGGGAGTTACGCAGGGATGCCATCTGGCTCCATTTCTTTTTCTTATCATTATGGAAGCTCTTCATAGCAAGCTGGAAGAGGCCAAGAGTACTAATTTGATCCAGGGACTGACTCTCCCAGAAAATGGGGAATTTTGAATGGGCATTTTGCAGATGACACTTTCCTGCTCGTATCAATGGACAATAATTCACTTATCAACACTCAAACCATCTTAGAAGAATTCGGTGAAGCTTCAGGGTGTGATAAGGTGGAGACAAGAATGTCTTATGGTGGTGCGCCATGACGTGCGCCAATTTTCTTGAATTTTTTGTCCTTTCCTCCACTTTCAGTTCAAATTTGATTCTTGGCAAAACTTGCCTTCGAGCTTGAATTGTTTTCGATTCTGAAAGAGAATTTCATAGCATTGGAGTGGCTGCCCCTGTAGAGAGCCAGCATTTTAGAATTGCTCAGAATCTCCCCTTTCATGGAAACAAAAATTTTTGCAATTATCAAACAGGGACAGAAGCTAATTTGTGGTTTTCTCTGTGGAACCCCAGCTGATCTTTGGAATTCTTTATTAATTGAAAATCTCTTCCCAGACAATCTGTTCTCACGAGAATACTACTTTGTTTCTAGCTGTGTCGAATTTGAGACAGAAATTATTGATTGTTGGTTGGAGGAATTTGTTGGAAGCAAGCGAATTCAAGCAACTGCTATTCTTCGAATGCATTGCGAATGGTCGGAGGACAAAATTACTGTCAAATTGTACTCACCCATCTGAATTCTGGGGATTTTGGTACTCTGGTTATGTCTAATTTTCACTATATAGCAATTGTACGTAATTCATTTCACCTTTTTAGTCTATTCCTTCTTGATCCTTCTCTTTAGCCCGCATCTTTTCTCTTTTTTCTCTCTTCCCCTCTCTTTTGGCGCTCAATTGCCCCTTTGTTATCCCCTCCTGAAGTAATCATGAACTCTGCTGGCCAAGGAAACCTAAATTCTAAGAATTTGCCCTTTCTTCATTGTTTCTCTGCTCTTTCTAAAGAAGAACAGAGCGCTCTCCTGGCTAATCTTCACAAGATCTCGGTTGATCCAGCAAATTTCATTCATTTTGGAAATTTTAAGGATTTAGCCCTCTTGGAAGCGAAAATGACACCTCTTTCAGACAAGACTCCAATTTGGGACAATATCTCAAAAGATCCGTCTGCAATCGGCATCAATCCTCAGATAAATCCTGCCACTGGTGTTCCGTTTCCTTATGGGGTCGTGAGGCCAGCAAATGAAGCACGAACTGATGCAGAATGGGATAATATTCTTCAGCATGAGAGGCCAGACATTTCCTCAAACCTCGCCACCGTTCATGGTATTTATCTTAACTCTCCATTGGTGTTGGAAAAACTGAAATGCCTTTCAAACACTGCTGTTGTTATAAAAATCAACAAGGTTGGGATAAGTATTGAAAAGTTGTGGTCTCACTTATTATCTCTCCAAAAAGGCCTTTCTATCAAAGCTATCTATTGGTTAAATTACCCGTATATTATGGTGGAATGTGGTAGCCAAAGATCTGCAAATTACTTGCTTCAAAATGGCAGTTTAGTGATTGAAAACTTCTATTTGAATTTTGTCAAATGGAATCCTAAACTCTCAACTGCTGAACTGAAAAACTTTCATGTGGCCTCAACATCCCTATTTGGATTAAATCCCATCTATTGGAATGAGGAATCAATTAAAAGCCTATTCAACTCTATTGGCAATTATGTCTCCACTGTCTATGCCCCTTACAAGCCTCCTGCTGTCTATGTCCAAATTGATATATCCAAAGAAATTCCTATTTCCATCCCTTTCACTGACTGCTTTGGCCAAAAAACATCCCTAGACTTAAGGTGGAATGGTTTACCTCCTATTTGCTGTAATTGTGATTTTAGGCATTTCTGGTATGCTAATTGTCTGGAGAAGGAAACTACTAGCTCAAATCCGACTCAGAAAAATGTTTCTTCTAGCCCCCCCTTGTCTGCTCATTGTCTAATTCCAGAAAAGCAGCAAGGTGAAGGGGCCTTTTCTTGGAAGAAAGTTAATGGCAGCACTAAAAGAATAGCCAAAAAGAGGTTGGAAAAGGGAGTCCAAATTGGTGGCAACTCTCAAAATGCTGCCAATCATAATGACTTCTCACATTCTGCTGGAACTATTACTGAATCTGAAAGATATAAAGAAAAAAGGAAAGCCAAAATGGATGGAGATATCTCAGTCAAAGATTTACACTGTACCTTGACTAAGATTGCTGCTGACTCTAAATCCTTGAGGAATCAAACTGACTACTCAAATTCAAAATGGAATTTATCAAATTGGATTCCTGCCAAAGGCACGAGAGCTAAGGAAATTCAAGCAAAATATTCTTTGAAGAATAAGGTGACAGGGAGAGTATCTAAAGCACAAACAGGTTTTACTGCTAAGGCACCACAGTATATCAACAAAAATAAGGAAGTTGCTGAAACTTCTGAAAAGTTACCTCCAATAACACATGACCTTCATGATGCAAAAGGTAATATGGGGGAATCTTCTGAAAATCAAACAAACAGGACAATGATGAGGTAATTCACTGTTCAAACCAATTTGCTGTTTTTACTAACTCTCATGCACAACAGATGGAATTATTGCAATCAGAAAATGAGGACTTGGGAAATCCTTCTGCACCCCTCCCTAACCCTCCATCTCAACCAGCTTCAAAAGTGGTGAACTTCATGGATCTTATTGACCTATCTTCTCCTGATGATACTTTACCTTGCCATGAGCAGCCTTCCATTTCAGAAAAAATATCAGATCAGCTGGCTACCTTGGATTTCAATGATATTGTCATGAGTACCTTCCAGCAGTCATGTTAGGAATTTACAAGTTTGGATAAAGATAAGCAGACTCAGCAGACTCAACAGAATTTTTCTAAAGAGACAGATAGGCCATTTCATGAATCAAACATGAATGAAAACTGTGATATTGAGTTTGTTCCAGAGACTCCTCAATTTGCTGACTCACAAAGTATTGATCAAGAAGAAACCCCTTCCAGGCAAGTTCTTCATCCAATTAAATCTCTATTCAATAATAGTCTTAATAAATTGACTAATATTGCTACTGCTGATAAGTCTATTAATAAATTGTTTGAATTCATTCCTGGGGGGATATCCTCAGATGAAATGGATAGTGAAAAGGAAAATTTATGCTCTAAAGAGAATGATAGAAATTGGGATTTTGAGTACTATCTAAATTCTTCTTCTGTAGTTAGCATTGACAAGAAAGAGTCAACTAAAGCAAATAAGAAAAAAGCTAAGTTGTCTGCTAGCTTCAGTGCACCTGCTAATAATACCAGAAGCAAAAATAAGAAAGAAAGAAGAGGGAAAACCAAGCACAGATAGTTTTCTCCTTTTATCCTTCTATAGTTCTATCCTTGGATATGAAGATTCTAACATGGAATCTTAGGGGTATTAAAGGTGCTCTCAAAAGAAGGAGAGTGATTTCCCAAATTAAATCCTATAAAGCTGACATTATTCTTTTGCAAGAGCTTAAGCTACAAAAATTTGAATGTGCAAATCTTGGGGACTGGATAATCCCAGGAAGCTCCTCTATCTGGATGGAAGCTGAAGGAACCTCAGGGGGTACATGTATGATTTGGAAAGATCTTACCACTGAACTGTTTTACAACAGCCCAAGCAAAATATGGCAATGCACCATTTTTAATATCATGGATAAATCCTTTGGTCTCATAAATATATATGCCTCAACCAATCCAAAAGAGAGAGAACTCCTATGGTTAGATATTAATCATTGGATGAAGGCTCAAAACATTAATGATTGGATCTTGGCTGGTGACTTCAACAACACTCCTTGTTGGAATAAAAAATTGGGCAATAAGATCAACATGCCTAGATTGGAAAGAACTCACTGGAATGACCTTATTGATGATAATTCTTTGCTTCTGATCCCCTCCTCTTCTGCTAAATTCACTTGGTCCAACAAGAGAAAAGGGAATGCTAGAGTTTTCTGTGCTCTGGACAGATTCTATCTTAATATTTCTTGCTCCAATTTCTGGGACAATGCTTATGTTTATAGTGATGAATCTACTGCTATTTCTGATCATCAACCTCAATTTCTTTGTACTCACCATCAGATTTCTGTTCCAAGATCCGGAAACATTCCTTACAAGTTCAATTCCAGCTTGCTCCAAAATACCTTCTTTTGTCAAGAGTTCAGGGGTTTCTACTCAAACCTTCCTAGAGTTACAGATTCCTTGTCCATGAAGGGTTTCTATTCAAATCTTAAGGCCTCCAAATCTTGGATTAAGGAATGGTCTAAAAAGCTAAAATCTGATAAAGTCAGGGAAAAGAATATTCTTCTGCAGCATATGAGAGATGTGAGGCTGGCTTTAAGTGAGGATCCTTTCAATTCTTCTTTACATCTACAAGAGGAAAATCTTGAAAGAAAGATTAGGATTATTGAGGAATTTGAGGCCAGAGTGGCTGCAATCAGATCCAAAATTAAATACACAAATGACATGGACTCTGATAGCACGAATTTCTTCTTTAGAATTGCCAAGGCAAGACAGAATAAGAGCTCTATCAATGAAATTACTAATGACTCTGGCCTTGTTTTGAGTGATCCCCTTGATATCTCTAACTATTTCCATTCTAAATATTCTGATCTGTTTTCAAAAAACATCATTTCTGATATTTCTATGGACAATAAGGCCAAAAAATTCACTGATTTGATTGACTCCATTATTTCAAATGATCACCATCAAATGGATATTACTCTTTCAGATGTTCCTAGCCCTGATGAAGTTTTCTCAATTCTAAAAAGCTTTAAGCATGGTAAATCTCCTGGTCCAGATGGATTTCCTCCAGAATTCTTCCTAGAATTTTGGGATTTAATCCAGTATGATTTCATGCATTTCATAAAAGGGTTTTGGGAAGCTAAGCATCTTCATCCTTCTATAGCTAGTGGATTTATCTCTTTAATTCCTAAAGTGGACAAGCCTACTGGGTTTTCTGACTGGAGGCCAATCTCTTTAAACAATACCACCTATAAGATTTGTGCCAAAATTATTGCCTCAAGAATCAAATATTATCTGCAGAACTGTATCAGTGGGAATCAGAGTGCTTTTCTCCCTAATAGGTTTATTCTTGAAAATTATATTGCTGCCATGGAAGGGTTGCATTGGAATAAAATCTCGAATCAAAACTGTGTTCTCCTTAAGTTAGATTTTAAAAGAGCCTTTGATAATATTAGATGGGATTTCATTGAATATGCTATGAAAAAACTCGGGTTTCATGATAAAGTCATCCAGTTAATCATGGGGCTGAATCTTAGATCAAGTTCAGCAATTCTAATTAATGGCTCTCCTAGTTCTTTTTTCAATTTGGAGAGGGGGGTCAGACAGGGATGTCCATTGGCTCCCTATCTATTTATTGTGGTGGCTGAGTTGCTGACTAACGTTGTCCAGCATCATCAAAATGTTGGAAATCTGACTGGGCTTAAACTTCCAAAATCTGCTGATTCTATTTGCATCCACCAATATGCTGATGACACTTTCTCCTTCTTGGAAAATAAAGATGATAATATTAATCTTTTTATGGATATCTTGAGCCAATTTAGTGCAGCCTCAGGTGTGGATCTTAATTTATCTAAATGTGTTATTATTGGTGATAATGATATTATTGTGCCTGGGATTAAAGTAATTAAAACCTCTGAAGTCACCAAACTTTTGGGTATGCCTCTATCTCTAAACTCAAATCTTTCTGGTCTGTGGTCTCCTATTGTTGAGAAGATTAGAGCTAAACTTCATACATATAGAAATTCTCTATCTCTGGCAGGTCGAGTGGTAATTGCTAATCAAGTTCTTACCAGCTCCCATATATATTTCTCCACTGCTTTTGTGGCTCCTGCCTGTGTCTATAAGCAGATAGAGAAGATCATAAGGAATTTCATCTGGAATGGCAATAACTTAGTCAATTGGAACACAATCACCAAAAGGAAGAAAGAGGGTGGTCTAACATGTAAAAATATTCATAAACAAGCCCAAGCTCTTGCTGGTAAGTTTGTTTGGAAAGCCCTTAGTGGTTCTAATAGTATTGCCTCCAAATTCATCAGATATTGGCTAATGGAGAGTTCTCCCCTGGGTCATCCCTCAGTCTCTCATGAGCTGCCTAATTCTGCCTTTTGTGAAGTCTCCTTGGCCTCAAACATGTCTCTCTTATGAGGAATATTGTGAAGGCTTGGAATAATATATTCTTGGCCTTCAAATATGAGCAAGATATAAGTTTTCATTCTGCTATGTCCATTTTTTTGGTCGCCTACTTTCAAGGATCATCCAAACCATGTTCTTGCTCTAAAGCATCCTCAAATATACAAAAAGTGGAGTTCTTATGGTATCATTAACTTGGGATATCTGTGGCAAAATAACAGATGGGTAACCTGGTCTAATCTCAAAGCTAAAATTAGGGGATCTCAAACTGATAAAAAAATTTACAAGCACATCAGGAATATCGTGGGAATTTCCAATATTAATCAGATCCTGCATAGTAATTTGGATTGGAGTATAAATAAAAAGAAGTGTTATAAGGTAAAGGATGTCTATAATTTCCTACATCAGAGTCCTCATCCTCCCAAATCTTCCACTGTATGGGGAATTGACTCCACTGCTACCAAATCCATTATCAAAAATGTTTGGAATTCCTATGTTGCAAAAAAGGTTTCCTTCTTCATTTGGCTCATTGCAAACAAAAGTGTTCCTTGCCTTCAGGTTATTAACAGCAGGAATCCTAACGTGTCTGCCAATTGCCCTCTAAACTGTAATAATGTTGAGGATTTTGAACACATCTTTTTCTGTTCTAAGTTGGATCCTTTGTGGTCTTGGATTAATAGATATTTTGGTAACTTTGATAGATCTGCTATAATCAATCTCTTACAAGGAGAGGACATTTACAAAAATACTATTGTCTATTTATGCCTTTGGAATATCTGGAAATCCAGAAACAGATGTTTGTATGGCAAAAAAAGGTTTTCTATTACATGGATCAAATTGCATATTAAGTATGATATTGAGCTTTGTGCTACTGCACATAGGAAATTATTTGCTGACAATTATGACAGGTGTTGGGATCAAATTGGTGAATTTGTGGGGTATCATCTCTTGTTCATTTCTAGACTCACTTTTAGAAATGCTAATTGAGTTTTTTTGCTTAGGATACATGGAGCTATGCAGAGGTCCATATACAAACAGATACTTTGTCACTAAGGATGGTGCCTCTTTGAGAAATGAAGTGGCTAGATATGGTGAAAACAGAATACATGAGCATCAGGTCTGCTATCCTCCACATAATCATTGGACAATTAAGCAGATAGCAGATGATGAGGAGGTTAAAAGAAAATCGGAAAGGTTATGGGCTTCTATCTTCTCAAGAGAAGTGATGCAAACAGTCTACTTATTTTGGTTCATAGAAAAGCATCACCATGAATTTACAGAAAGGCAGTTCTTGAGATATAGAGAACTATACTATACACACAGGATGCTAGCTGATGCATATGGCAATCTTATTCTGCTCATGGTACAGCAAGATTACTATAGGCTGATCAGAGATCAGCTGTGGAAAGAACCCTCATACACTCTGGATACAACCAGCAAATTCACAACCCGCTTCAATATCCTCTTCCAGTCTGATGACCCCAATAGTTGCATTATTCCTACCATCCCATCAACAAGGATCCTGGACAAAATCAGCAGTTTGGCCTCTTTATGATTGCAATATTTCTGTTTGTATGTGCAGGTTTTAGTAATGACAACAAAAGGGCAATACAGGGATGAATCTCATCTTTTCTCTTCAGTCAGATGCTCGGGTCTTCAATGCGATCTCTTACAAATGTGGTTACCTTTTTTGATACACTTCCTGCTGTGAAGAATCTTCATATCTTCAAGTTTATTTTGGCCGGATACTTTTATAAACATCTGTGTGGATAACTATATTGTCACCTACTATCATATTGTGCTCTGTTAAGCCGTCTATGGGACTTAACAAGATTTTGTATGTTTTTCCTTAATTAATGAAAAAATCATCTCGTTCCTTCAAAAAAAAAAAAAAAAAAAAAAAAAAAAAAAAAGCTTCAGGGTGTAAGATCAATCCAATGAAATCCAAGATTGTTGCCAAGGATCATGTAAAAGGAGAGCAAACGGCTGCTCTCATGGGTTGTAAGTATATTCTTCCTACTAACTCATCCAAAATTTTAGGAATTTCCATGGCTCTTAAGGGGAGCCCCTCAGATATTTGGACTAAGATCATTGATAAATCCCATCGATCCGAGCCATCGGATCGCCATTCTGGGAAGGGACGAGTGCCTATATTAGGCCATCTCCGTCTTTGGCCCAGTTATCGGCGTCTTCTCACAGCAGCTCTTCTTCTCCTCTCGTGGCTTCCCTCCTTTCCCTTACACACCTTTATTGCTTCTCTCCGTCCTGTCCAAACCCTTCCTGCAACCCTTTTGCGGATTCAGTCTCTTTTCTGGACAATGGTTTCTTGCTAGCTTTTACATGCTTTCGCTTTCATCACAGATACAATCTCATCTTCACGACAATGCTTTTCTTGCTAGCTTTTACATGCTTTTGTCACGGATACAATCTCATCTTCATGGTAGCATCATATTGGGACCCGTATGATTTCTCTGATTCTTAGAAAGACATCCCGAGGGAATCGATTACCGGGGCATCGGGACGCGATTATAGGAGCATTGGCGACCTCTGTGATTGGTTTTGGATTCATATTTTTTATCTGTTCTTCTATTTTGATTCTTGTTTTATTACATGCATGCCTTCTTATCTTGCCATTTCGTTTTTAGATTCGATACATGCCTTCTTATGTTGCCGGATTTCGATTTCGATTCCTGTTTTCCGCGATCGGGCCCGGGCATGGGGTATGACGGAAACAACTGCTGTAGGTTCGGGCTGCAGCCCAGCTGCACCTTTTGGTTCTGCAGGAGGATTGATGCCAAATCTTGAAGCCCAGGTAATCGACACAGCAATCGGACAGCCATTGCCGGTACATAACGTAGGCGAGCTTTTATTGCGGGGTTCAGTTGTCATGCAAGGTTGGTTCCTTTCTTTCATTTTCCTTTTACGTTACACAAAGATGCAAGCGAAAAGCAGGTGCAATAGTTTTTGTTTGTCATTGGTGGACTACTTTCTTCTTGCATGCAATACTACAGACAATTCTTGTTGGCGTGGATCCAATGCCTATGTTATCCAATTCTTTCTCGGTCAGCCTTCTGCACTGTCTTTCTACCCGTTCTCACCTTGTTTCTGTTTAGATTTCGGTTTTGCTCCTTAGATTCGGCATTTTCTGCTCAATCTACATATCGAGCTCTACTTTGCTATCTACCTTAGCATTTCCATCCTATCTCATTTGCCCATTCTATCCTCTTCAAAACTGTTCCAGTTCCCTTGGTCCCCGATTTCTTGTTTCACTTACCTGGGTCTTGCTCCAGCGGTCTGCTCCGGCTTGTTCTGACGTTTCCCACAGGCATTGGGCATTGTGGGACTTCACTTCCTGCATTAATCTGTTGTTGGATTTAGATTCATTCACTAGTCTCTTGTTGAATTGGAATCGCGCAGCACATTCTGCATGTAGAGCATCGAGTCAGGAGGGTCACATCCAGTGTTGGGGTTGTGTCCACACTTAGAAGACACATTGTACATCGGGCCACTTCATTCCAGATTACATAAATTTGTCTTTGTTCCATCATTCGTGGAGTGCACCGCCACCATGGTTTTTGCGACTTCTTCTGGTGAGCCATTATTCTTATTTTTGGTTGATATTTTGGTTGTTCAGTTAATGTCTCATTTTGGATCAAGTTATCCTTATACGTCTACCCTTGACAATCACTTTAGTATATTGTTTTTTGTCCAATTGTCTCATTTGTGCCTTCACTGCCTTTGCTTTCTCATTCTTTATGACATCTTCTTATGTTTGAGATTATTCCGTGACTTCTAGGACAACAATGTCGACAATTATTTTGTTGCGACCCTTTTTCTAGCGGCATTTTCTTTGTGGCCTTTTCAAGTCTCATTTTTATTGGGTCAATAGGGGGGTGTCCTCTTCTTGTTTCCATCGCATCATTCCATCGGCTATATATTACGTATATTATTGCCATAGGGATTAATTTTTGCCTTGTTTGATTCGGACTTGGGGCATACATCATTTATCGTGTTTTTATATAAGGTGAGTCCCAGGTGGGGTATTCGTTTAGGCTATTGTTTTTCTATCCATATTGCTTTGCATTTGAGTATGGTTACGGATTACTCATTGGATTGTTTTTTCATGAGGTGCATTTTTGCATGTGTATTTCATTTTTGAAACATAAGGAGGTGAATATGGTTCATGACTTGCTTTCATATGGAAACTTTCAATTCTTGTCATATGTACAATTTGGGTCTGAAAACAAACTTATACGTGCTCATATTTTGCCAATGTTCAATTTCTAATCTTGTGGTGCTCTTTTATTTTTTTTCGGTTCTTTCTCATTTGTGCTTTTGAGGTTGAGCACATTACTACGCAACACTCCTGGTAACTACTCTTGGCGGGTTTTCTACCTGGGCATATACGAATAGACCTTGTGGATTTTCATTGTGCAAATGTGGTTTTAGCGTGTTTCCTATTTGCTGCATTTGCTCCCATGTCCATTTCATTTCGTAATCCTTAGCATAATATTTTGGGGTTATTTGTTACGATTCATCTTGTTACAGATTCAATTTTGTCTGGACATGTGTCATTCCTGTTGGTTTGGAATTTCTTTAGGATGATGGGAGAGCATTGGCCTTTTGAACTTATGGGTGCATTTGTATGGATTTCACTTGATCATTAAAGTGTTTTTTCCATAAGGTGTGTTTTTGCACATGTATATTGCTGTTAGCATAGGGGGCGAATCTGGTCCGTGTGGCATATTATCCTACATGTATTGTCCTTTTCATCTCTGGCACCTTATGTTTTCGTCATTCTTGTTATTTACCTTGATATTATCCCTATATTGCATTCACGTGATCTATTTTAACTTTTTATGTTCGGCATCATTTGAATTTGCCTTTTTCTAATAGAGTATGGGGTCCAAGTTTGAGCTATGATATAATTGCCATTTTTATTATTCGATTTGGGATATAACCTATGATTTTACAAATTTTAGACCTTTTTATGCACATTTTTGGATGTTGTCGATCTCTTGTGTTTGGAACATTGGTGCCTAGGGCTTTTATTCCACATTTACGTTCCCTTCCTCACAAATTTCATGCTTGTTAGGGTTCTTATGATGGTGCATGAGGTATTATCTTGGGCGCATTTTAATTTTGTGCATGGTGCTAGTCTTTGGGAATTCCTTTCTAGCTGGTTGTTGCGATTTTTTCACTATAAATTGTGCTCTCATTATGCATTGTGCATTATGCTATCTCACGAAGCATTTTGTCTTCTTTATGTCTACGCATTTTTTCTTATCGCAGTTACTTGTTATTCTTTTTTATTATTTATCGTTATTGTTTTTTCTTTTTGGGGATCCATGATGAAGGGTTCCGTTTCCTCCGTTTTTTGCTTTCGCTATCACGGGGTCCACATGTTGAGGTCCGTACTCACGGTTGCTGGCGGTCCTCGTCCTCTCGCGCTTGCTACGTGTTTGCCGCTTTGCCATTATGCACGTTCTTGTTCTCCTTAATCGCTCATGGGTGCCTTCTACATGTTCCACTTCTTCTCGCGCTTGGTCGTTGGCGCTCCTCTTCGTTCACCCTACGTCTTAGCCGTGCCCGACTCGACCCACAGGTTTCGCTTTTGGGCTTATAGTTTATCTTGATTCAGCCTCATTTTATTGTTGTGCTCCAGTTAAGCTCGTTTCGTTGACCCAACTCCACGTTTGGCGGTTTGGCTCTCTCTCTCTCTCTCTCTCTCTCTCTCTCTCTCTCTCTCTCTCTCTCTCTCTCTCTCTCTCTCTCTCTCTCTCTCTCTCTCTCTCTCTCTCTCTCTCTCTCTCTCTTGTTGTTCGACCTTTTCTGTCCCATTCAAGGATTTTGTGACATGTTTTCCACCTCTTTGTCCTTTGTGGCTACATTTCTTATATGTATATTCTATATTTGGTTTGGTCCGATGGGATTTGAATATTTGGGGATTATATGTTTAAGATTTTTTTCTTCTTTTTGGCATGATCATCGTGGAGCTCTAGTGTTTTGTTGGTTCCTTTGTTCACTTTATTAGTGCACTTATTTGTTGTTTCATGAGGTTATATTTTCTATTCTTGAACATGGGTGACGGGTGATATTGTTCGATTGTACCAATTTTATGGATTTGGGAGCTTCTTTTGTTTTCGTTAGCTCCACTTTGTCATGTTCGGCAGAGGGCTTTGCTCACTATATATGATATTACATAATCATTGTGTAAGTTTGAGACGTTAGATGTGGTTGACTTTTTCATGTTCTTTTAGCCCATAGTTTTTATCATTCTTCCCCGCTTCCTCCGTTTTTTGCTTTCGATATCACCGGGGTCCACATGTTGAGGTTCAGTACTCCTGCTGTTCTTTGGCGGGTCCTCGTCCTCTCTTTCGCTTCGTGGTGTCGCGACTCTACTCAACATCTCCATGTTTCTCGTTCCATCTTTATGTCTATGCATTTTTACATTCCTATCGTAAGTTTTTCCTCTTTGCCTTATTATCTCGCCATTTGTTATTCTTCCTTCTTATTTGTCGTTATTGTTTATTCTTTTGGGGATCCATGATGAAGGGTTCCTTTGTTCACTTATCTCCCTCTAGATGTTGGCCATGTGTTCGGCAGAATAATGGCCACATTCACGGACTTCGGTCCGTAATGCGTGATTCATATCATATGTGCATTGTAACGCGTTAACGTGGTTTGTTTTTTCATCGCTTTGTTGCCGTTCTTGTTGGCATGCCGGGCGCTTCCCGCCGGTTCATCATCGTGGGCGGCGTCCTTTTCTTGGTTTGTTCTCTAATGTCCTTTCCTTTTTCCGGTGTTGAGTGATGCCGTCCATCCCGTGCTTCGGTTCTTCTTCAACCGGCTTTTTTCTCCACGGCTGCTTCAAGGCTGTAAGGTTCTCGTCGTCAACCACGAAGCTTCCCTCTCGCTTGAACCCGACTCTTGGACCACGGTTCCCTTTCTCCCCCGCCACTCAAATGAGACCAACTTGCTTTCGTGCTCATCACGATTTCTTTAGCTTCGCTTGCCTTAGTTCGCATGCCGTCACTATCTTTCAAGCGCCTCGGTTACCCTCTTTTTTGCTCCTCTCCTTCCTCTCTACGTCCTTTATCCTATCCGATTGTTTGGGGGTGGTGGCGGGAGTATCTTCTTAAATCCATCCCAGTATGGTACTCATTCTGCTTTCGTCGGCGGCCAGGCCTCGGCGGCTACCACTTTCGGGGGTTCCACATGATCTTTGCTCCTCTTCTTCTCCTCCGCGCTTATGTTGCTTGGCGACCCAACTCAACACCTGCGGTTTCGCAGTGGCTGGGCTTATAGTTAAGGAAGTCCTTTGGTAGTCGGCCGGTTTTGTGTCTCTCGCGAGTCCCTTCCCAGAATCCCATCAATCCGAGCCATCGGATCGCCATTTTGGGAAGGGACGAGCGCCTATATTAGGCCATCTCTCTTTTGGCCCATTATCGGCGTCTTCTCATAGCAGCTCTTCTTCTCCTCTCGTGGCTTCCCTCCCTTCCCACCCTGCTGCGTCGGTGCATGAGTCTTTTTCATTTGTATTTTTTCAGGCACTCTTTGTTGTTCTCCACAAAATGGTGTTGCTATTCTCATGTTTTTATTTCATGCCACTATATAAGGCTCTTTCTCCTTGAAAGACCTAGGTTATCGGCGTCTTCTCCTGCCGACTTCCTTCCTTCTAATGAGTTTCCCCCTTCCGCCCTGCTTTCGATTGGGGGCCGCGTTTGTTTCATATTTTGCATTTACTAGAATAATGTTTTTTGCATCATTATCATGTCATTTTTCATATGTTATTTTCCACCCGTTGGGTGATGCTTTCTCCACTTTTCAGGTGATGCTATCTCCACCTGGAAGTGATGCTGTTTATTTCCACCTTGAGGGTGATGCTATTTATTTCCACCGTGAGGGTGATGCTATTTATTTCCACCTTGAGGGTGATGCTATTTTTTCCACCTTGAGGGTGATGCTATTTATTTCCACCTTGAGGGTGACGCATAATTATTTTTCACCCGCTGGGTGATGCTTTCCCACCTTCTGGGTGCTGCTTTTTATGTTCTAATTTGCTCTTCTTTGCAGGGTTTGATTGTGCGGCTTGCCTTGTCCATGCCATGCATGTTAGTTTTTTCTGACCATTTACGGGTATTTTTAGGGTTCTCGTTGAATTGCCGCGGTTTTTTACTCGCGGTCGTTTGGTGTCTTGCTTTTTGGCTTTCACCATCGACATGTCTCCTTCGTTTTTTCCGGCTTCTACCATCTTATGGGGTCGTGCTAGATTTGTGTTAAGCCATCACACCACCTTTTTTCGCTCTCCGTGCAACACATTCGGGCTTTTGCCGCCTTCTCCGGGTCCTCGCTATCTTTGGGTTCGGCCAATCAATCCATCTTCTTTGGTTTTTCAGGCATCACATTCAAGGTTGTTGGCGACCGTTTCTCATTAGGGTTTTCCTCGAAAACCCGAAAGGGCGGGATTTTTCATCCCGGTGAGAAGTTGTCGCCATTACCCTTCTATATTGCCTGTGCACATTTCTTTTTATAGGGTAGTCCGATATTGTTCCTATGGTCGGCTACCCCTCTCTATTCTTCAAATCATTGTATACTGCTGTTGTGATGAATGACAAGCCTATCTATCGGCCGGTTTTGTGTCTCTCGCGAGTCCCTTCCCAGAATTCCAAAAGAAGGTTGACAGCCTGAATTCCAAGTACATTTCAAAGCAGGGTAGAGCTATCATAGCTAATTTTGTGATTTCCTCTTCTCATGTCTACCAATCCTCGGTAATCCTTGCACCCAAGAAGGTTTCGTCTAAGCTTCCGAGCATAATTGGCAGATTTATCTCTAATGGTCAGAATAGAAGATGCTGGACCCCTGTAGCCATGAAGGAATGCTGTAAGAACAAAAAGTTTGGGGGGCTGGGTGTGATTGATATAGTTGCGTCGTAAAAATAGTAGTTTTATCCTTGACAATGTAATAAAGCTTTCTGGTGTTCCCGGGAGTAGTAGAGCGGAAGTTTGCCATTTGGCGGGACTTCTTGGGTGTTGTAGATGGTGATGGTCGGTTTGTACAGCAGTAGAGTTGCAGTTTTTCTGTGAGTTTGTTGTGGAGTGTCGAGGTATCGCTGTCTCTTTGGGGCAGTTCTCCTTCCTCCTCACTTGCTTTGTAACATTACCATTCTTTTAATATATTGATGACACAGTTCTTCAAAAAAAAAAAAATACTAGCAATATACTATATGGTGTTGATTTTGTACATGCAAAACATAATTAAAAGGGCTCTCGCTGCCCTACATCACCCCCCGTGTGAATATGCACCCAAACAAAAGGGGGTTTAAGGGGGAATTTAATTTTAATGCGTGTAATGTAATGGTTTGTGTTATAGGTTAAAAAACTTTTTTGCCCCTTCGGGGCAATGAAAATTGTGTATGAATATTGTGTACATTGCTATAGGTTCTTGTGCCTAAGACAGTGTGGCCTTGAAGACCACTTATAGTTGCGTCGTAAAAATTTCTATAATATATATTTGTAATAAGCAAGTAGGCCAAAAAATTTATATCATTATGAGGGTCTCCATTATACATATTGGAATATAAAACGAAACTCTACAATATTGATGAAAAAAAATAATGCTGAAGAGAATGCATTTATGATGTAAACCACTTACAATATCCCTAGGTAGTAGAATTCCATATGCTAGACATGTTAGAACATGTGTTTAGGAAATGGAAATCACAATGATACTAAGTAAACAGACACAATAAGAAAAAGAAAGAGGTGTGCAACCAAACATCGTATTCTGAAATGTAATCTTGTAAGTACATGTATTGCCAATATATGGTAGCATGATAGAACTAAATCAAATTCTCCAGATGTTTTCAATGAATCTGTAAAATCATGGCAAGATTGGCCCATCAAAAGTGCATCACCTCTTAGTAAAACATAACATTACTGTGAGTTTGAAGAAAGGCTGCAAAAAATGAAAGATTGATGATCATGGTTACCAGCAAATATAAAAAGTTCTTCAAGTCGTTATCTTACATATCAAATATTCCATGCTTGTAAGGCACATTTTTGTACACATCTTCTCAAATATCCATGTATATAGCAAAGCCAATAGTAAGGGCACTGGAAAAAATCACAAATATATTAGTTGTGAACGCCACAGAAATCAGAACTGGCTACCACAGAAACTACTGACCTGACATTTCAGTTCTCAAAGGCTAGTAAAAGCAGATAAGGTCCGATACAAAACATCTGGCACCCGCAATGGAAAAACTAGTAAAAACAGATAAGCTCCAATACAAAACATCTGGCACACGCAATGGAAAAAGGAAGACAACATAATGGCTTAAAAAAGGGGCGAGAGGAAAAGACATGCCTGCTATAGGGGCAGATCGATCCAATGTTGGAATGAAGCCGATGATGGAATTCGATGATCATGGCATCCACTATTTACATATCATGCTTCAACATTCTGCAACAAAGAAGCACAGGGTTAGACTAATGCTACTAACTAGGCAAATCAAAGAGTCTTTTCCTGAGCTGCAAATGCAAGCTTTGCATCAGAGAAAATGGCAGATGCAGCTTTAAATCCAGAGAATCCGATTATAAGCAAACCAGAATCGGATATTTATTAATCGTAGAGGCCTGCCTCCAACCATCTCGCTTTTCAATACAACTCTAACTGGAGCCCACAACACAACAACCACAGTACATCATTTTATTCCAGAGAAATACCTGCTATTCCAGAAGTCTTATTTCGTCTGAAAGACAGGGTCCACAGCCTCAACACTAACTCCAGTACCACTCTGTGGCATGGCAAATACGTCCCTGTTAGCATCTTCTACGCACCCAAGGAAAACTGAAGAACAAGCGCTAACTACAACAACCCAAGCAAATCTCAAGGTATATGAGATAGGCTAGGCCTCACTCTACTGGCATCATAAATCACCAACATAATCATTCTTACACAAGTCTTTTGAGATTATAGAAATAGAGATAACAAATAGGAGAATCACATAATCATAATCAAAATATCATACTTCAACATAATAATATTCAACTGATCAAGAAACATACTCACACTTCAAGAACTTTGCCCAGATGTCATCTTCCAAATTTGGGCCTCCCTTCTACACGAATTTTGGCTATCTTATAGAAAACTCTACTTGATCCTAGCCACTAGATCTAGGCAAATCACAACCTTAGATCCAAATTCTAACTACCATAAGTTCACTAGATTTTGCCACCTCAACTTCAAATCTAGGTCATCCAAACTTCTTTTGCAACTACCATGCTTCCCCGCATTCATGACACATCATCAAATTATCAACCATTGAAAATATTTCTTAAGGACTTTAATACTCCTTCAAGTCCATAGGTTCCACTTCAATTACATCATAAATGCTTCCTCCACAATATTTGCACATTTTTACATTTTCTCCACATTACACCCATATAATTCTTCATTTATGCATACATTTCATAAATTTAAGCTCATTATGCAAAAATAGTCAAGATAAAACACACAACATTATTCCCCCTAAGATTATTCATCGTCCCCGATGAATTCTTCAAAAATCTTTTCTTCGATCTTCATGTCTTCAACTTGATCCTCTAAATAGCATCACAACTTAACAAAAATCCAATGTCCAAATGTCTTCAAGCCTTCAAAAACATCTATAGAAGTCTTCCAAGGAAAAAAATACTAAAAGCTTCTAACATCACTTCATCTTCATCAATTATAGGGTGGCAAGTCCCATCCAGGTCAGTGGCACCCTCGCTCTACTGCCCGGTATGGCGCTCTATCCCCTTCACATCACTTATACTTTTTCATCACATTTTACATAGGTCATGGGATGCTGCTGCCTTTCTAGGTCAGCACATCCATCATGCCATCCATAATTACTTAAATAAAAAATCAAACTTGTACAACTTCCTTTGATAGCTTGAATTCTTGAAAAAACTTGAAAATGAAATCCAATCAAATTGCAAAAGCATAAGCACTAACCATATAATCTTGATCTTCATAATATGGTGTTTGACTTGAATAAGAATAAATAGTCTTCATCATATAACAAAACATAATACTGACCATTGACATGCAATCTTCATATTTGAAAACCTTCAATCTGGATATAGTAATTGAACTTCGAATAACTTGGTGAGAACAAGTAATCTTCGCTGTTAAACACTTGGGAAAAATAAATGTAACTTGGTCATGTTGCACATAGGAGAATTTGAACTCGAAATTTGTGGTTCAAAAACCAATAGCTTATCCAATGGGCTATTTGGCATAACTTTTGAAGGTTCCACCTTTATTCTTTAATATTTATTATCTTTTAATTTCGCTTCACTTTCACCTTTCTTCACAACCCATTTTTCTTCTTCTTTTCTCTGCTACTCCGTGCGCGCGGCGGCGGTTCCATCGGATTTAGGGTATGGCGGAAGGGGGAAACTAGGGAAAGAAACAACGGCTGGCAGATGGTTAGGCAGGGTAGAAGAACGGCTACGGGCTCTACAATCAGAAATTTCTTCTTGGTTTTCTTTCTTCTTTCTTGCAGGTCTGGGCGATGGAGGTCTTTGATGGCACCAAGGTTTGTTTTGCATGCAAATGATAAAGAATGAAAGCAGATGATGCGTTCATTGCGGTTAATGGTAATGGCAGAAGGATATGTCAGTTTCAAATATTATCAGAGTAGAAAGGTTTGCTTTTGTTTTGCAGGATTCGAAGAGATCTCAGGTATGGGTTGGCTTCATTCGAATGCAGATCACGGTAAGAACAAGTTTTACAGGCAAAAGGCATATTAGATATCATCAGACAATTTCAGGGCCAATATAAAATGCACAAGGTTCATGGCATCTAGTAGATTTTCTTTTAAGAAGTCAGATGGCTGAGCATAAAAATATGGCAGGATGTAATACTGAAGATGTTCTAGCAGATGCAAGAGCACAAAAACTTTTGTACCATCCATTTATAGCATTATTTATGGAATAGGAGCAAGCAAGTTAAGATTCACAGCAGATTCAGAATATTTCCTACTGGCCAGGCTAAACAAGAATAGAAACAACATTTTCATACCTCTGCAATAGGCTTCAGCACATTTACAAACTTCGATCTACCATTGATACACTACCATTCTTTGAACATCGTATTCTCCACTTGCACTTAAATGATATTCCATGGATACCGATTGCAACATAATTATGTACCACTACCATCTTTGATCTAAAGATAAGAACTATCTTGCCCGCAAGAAGTGTTGCTTTCTCAAGAATGCCCCCAAAATATGTTAGCATCTTCTACGCACCCAAGGAAAATCAAGAACAAGCGCTAACTACAACAACCCAAGCAAATCTCAAGGTATATGAGATAGGCTAGGCCTCACTCTACCGGCATCATAAATCACCAACATAATCATTCTTACACAAGTCTTTTGAGATTATAGAAATAGAGATAACAAATAGGAGAATCACATAATCATAATCAAAATATCATACTTCAACATAATAATATTCAACTGATCAAGAAACATACTCACACTTCAAGAACTTTGCCCGGATGTCATCTTCCAAATTTGGGCCTCCTTCTACACGAATTTTGGCTATCTTATAGAAAACTCTACTTGATCCTAGCCACTAGATCTAGGCAAATCACAACCTTAGATCCAAATTCTAACTACCATAAGTTCACTAGATTTTGCCACCTCAACTTCAAATCTAGGTCATCCAAACTTCTTTGCAACTACCATGCTTCCCCAGATTCATGACACATCATCAAATTATCAACCATTGAAAATATTTCTTAAGGACTTTAATACTCCTTCAAGTCCATAGGTTCCACTTCAGTACATCATAAATGCTTCCTCCACAATATTTGCACATTTTTTACATTTTCTCCACATTACACCCATATAATTCTTCATTTATGCATACATTTCATAAATTTAAGCTCATTATGCAAAAATAGTCAAGATAAAACACACAACAGTCCCCAACTCGAATCGTCTATTCATCAACGCCAAGCATGAGACCCATAGCTTAAAAAATCCTTTGAATCACTTGATCATCTAAGCACTGCGGTATGCCCTCAAAGCTTATAATCCGTTGAACCTCCCGATCATCTACCTCTGCTCTGATCTGCCTTTACTTGCTCTGATGGCAATTTACTCAGGGCATCAGGACAAACAAATTAACCAGGAGCCTAATCGGAGTTTTGAATGGGGTAATGCGCTCTCATATTCTGCTGCAAAATGGTCCTCTAAACCCCCTTCTCCACGAACCCTATCCAACCCTAAAGTTGAATGCCTCGTTGCTTGCATGGCCTTCATAAAATTAAATTAATTAAGTTTTTAAGGAACAAAAACATGCAAAGCAAAACCATTGCAAAACCATAGATAAAATGCCATTTAAATATGGAAATCTAGTGTGCACTCTAGATATACTGATTAGTATGCCTCGTGCAATATGCCCATGAAATCATATAAAAACCATGCCAAAAAGCGTATAAAATCACAAAAAAAAACCCATGTTATAATGCTAGATATTCAAGGTTGTACGATTTTTTAGCTGAATCATGCCTATTGTTCCCAAATTTGCTCCCAATCTTGGCAAAGCTCAATAACACTCAAATAAACAACATCATATGTTTTGATCGAACTTTTGTTCCTAGCTCTTCTATTTCCTTTATCAAGTTGTTTCCCATGGCCGAATTTCGATGCTTCGATCGGCTCCCGAAATTAACTTCAGGAGCCAACCGGGTTCGCCCAAGCGAACCCCGAAAATTCGCCCAGGCGAACCCCGAAAATTCGCCCAGGCGAACCCGTGGGATTCGCCCAGGCGAACCTGCACTCCTGACGTGGTGTCTGCGTGGCAATACCTACCGGGTTCGCCCAAGCGAACCCAAACCCGGGGTTAGCCGTGGCGTATGGCGTCGATGTTGGTCTTTGGGCTCGCCTGCAGGGTTCGCCTGCTTAACCCACCGGCCGCGGATAAAACCGAGCTATTCTTCACCAAGGCCTCGGCTAATCGAGAGTTGCATTTGATAGAGGCTACTTCGTTTACAATTGGAAGAGTTGCCTTGGATCAAATTCGACAACCCTGCTAGAGCTGCAAATTGGCTACCTTAACTTGAGAACGATGAATCACATGCTTTGCCATGGCTGCATTGGGGACAACGGACTCCTTACAGCCAGGTTAGAACCGTTTGTGAAATCTTCCACATTCCAAGGTAAGGATTATCGTAACTTTTTCCAATGTTTTCGCGCCCTCTACTACTAAATCCTATAGCTGCCCTCCGGATTCCTCCTACTTCAAACGCGTTGATTCCTCAAGATTCGCATATGGTTGTCGGGTTCTCAAATGGCTACGGTAAAAGGGCAATTGCCGATGAGAATTGAGTGGGATTGATTACTTCAATAATAACTTTGTAATGCCCACCCATTCAGAATTATCAAGATATCCGCTCCACTAATTGCCTCAATAGTCCAAATTGCACAAAGAGCTTTTTATCAAAACGCATCAAAGTCTTGCTTTTTAGTGAATCAAATTTCCAATCTTAGAGCTACAGAGGGCGTGATTACTCCGCATCGCTCAAGGTATGCAAGGAGGAGGTATGCAAGGAGGAGGAGGGGTTATTTTCATTGCAGGAGCTCTTGGTGTATCCGGTCTTCTTCTACCGATTATTGCGTTTGTGATTTACATGAAAATGAGGAAAGGGGATGAAGGCGAGGAAGATGATGGCATTGTGAGTTCTTGTTTATCAGAGTCGGGTTTGGAACGGTTTTCGCTTACAAAATTGGGAGAATTGACAAACGCATTTAGCGAGAAGCCGAGAGACGGGGGCATTTGCAATCGTGTACAAGGGGCCTCGCCGCCCAACGCAAAATCTGCCGCAGCGGAAGTGCCCGAACGCTCAACGCAGAAGCCAAGAACCGGCGTGGGTTCGCTTTTGGCGAACCCAGAGGGTCGCCGGGTCCCACACGCTTGACTCTCCCCGCCACCGACACTTAATCATGGTTTGGGTTCGCCATGCGAACCCCGGCAAAGAATGCCATGCGTGCAATTGCGCCAACCGCCATGCCACGCCCCTCGCTGGTTCGCCTGGCGAATTTTCGGGGTTCGCGAACCCGGCCACATGTTGACTCAATTTCGGGAGCCAATAAAGTGGGCGGCCGAATTTGTTTCCTTGCTCTACTCGACCTACTTTAATTTTTACTTTGTTCTCTTAACATCTTTTGCTATGTCTAGCATGGGGAATATGCATGATTATAGAGTGACATGTTTTATTTCTGCAGATATTTGGTATATATTTATTAATGCTCCTAGGCATATAATATGCCATTCACCTCTACCCTTCCCTAGTATAAGGATTTCCAATCTAGATGTCCATTCTACGGCCATTTATTAGATCCATCCTCTTTGGCCTCATTTGCCTCTATCGTCCCGGTTGTGATATTCATGTTTTTTCCAATTATTCCAAGTTTGCTCCCCATAGTCTAGTTTGTTGCTCCGATGCTTTTAGCTTTGTTTTGCTCCTCATTTTTGGGTTGCCCCTAGGGGGGCAAGTCCTTGTTTATGTGGGGGGTTATGGCATATTCTAAGTATATACTAGTATATGCCAGGAATATGCCAATGACCGCTAAAAACTTGCTATAAAGTGTAAATTGGCGGTCGTGGCTGTTCTTACGCATCGATTTCGAAACCGGCTAACCGGATTCTAGAAAAGGGACCCTCTGTTTTCTGTTCTTCTGTGCGTGCAAAGTTCATTCTGCCCTTCCTAAAGCCACAAGCTGCATTTGCAGCACAGCAGAACGAGGAAATCAGCGTTGGACCTTGCGATCGCTCCTCTGATTAGTTAATTGCAGCCTCAGATCTTATCTCGCAATTCTTTGCATAGGTCTCCGGTGGGAAAAAATGTCTCTTTCTAACAAAAATCCAATCCTGTGCCCTTTTCTGCCACTCCATGTAATGAAAGGCTGAAAACCCCAGATTATGTGAGGGTTTCGAACCCACTTCTTTGGAATGGAAGCTCCGGCGGATATGGAGTCTGAAGGCACAGAAAATGACACTAAGAGCTTTGGCGATGGCGTAGGTGGAGACAAGAGTTCTAATGTGGGAGGGAAGAATAGCTGCGAAGATGGTTGTGACGCTAGTTCTTCTGCAAATATTACCAACAGTGGCTCTGAATCTGATGGAGGCCAGGCAGAAGAGGAAAAAACTTGTCAAGAAAGGGAAACGGCCAGAAGTGAGATGTTGCCTTCGATCAAACCCTTAGAAGAGCTCTCGGAAGCCGACATTATGCAGCTCACTAGGGAAGACTGTCGCAGGTATCTCAATGAGAAAGGTAGTGTTCTTCTCTTCTTACCACTTCTGGCTGTTTTGGCATTGACGGTCTTTAAATGCAAAATGCACATTTGGCCCATAGAACAACACGTCTGAAGTTTTTGTTTTACTGAAAATAATTAGAGGATAATTCCTTTTATAGCTGTGCATCTGATAGTAGATGTGGTTAAGTCTCTCTTAAGCATATATAGAGTGCCTTGCAATGGCATTTTTATCCGATTAAACACATCTTTTATGATTTTTTGTTACAACTTTGAAACAATGTTCTACAATCTTTAGGCATGCGAAGACCATCTTGGAATAAGTCCCAGGCAATTCAACAAGTGCTTGCCTTGAAGACATGTGGTAGTATTGGGTCCTTAGATCAAGGTAAGGACATCCATAAGTAGGTTCTTGAAAATAAACTCGAATCTGACATTGTTGTTGGAAGTGCTCTCGTTGATGTTGATATGTATGCCAAATTTGGCAGTTTGGAGGAAGCATGGAGCGTTTTCATAACATTGCCTTGTAGAAATGTCATAACATGGAATTCTATGAATTTGGGATATATTGAGCTTGGAGAAGGTTATCTTGCTTTCCAATGTTTTGAAAATATGCGGATGGAGAACATAACGCCTATTAAGGTTACATTGTTGAGTGCTATAGAACGAGGAAGGAGTATCCATGAACAAATTACTGATGATAAATTCCGACATGATAGTGTCTTGGGTAATTGGGTAATGCTCTCTTTGATATGTATGCCAAATGTGGGAGCTTGGCAGAGGCACGGAATGTCTTTGATAAAATGCCCAATAGAAGTGTAGTGTCTTGGGGGACAATAGTTACAGGATATGCTCAGCTTGGTGAAGCTGGACCTACAATGCAGTCCCTTCTAGATATGCAACATGATGGTGTTAAACCAAATGCTATAATTTTTACTGGCATTCTTACTGCAATAAACAGGCTAGCCTAGTGGATGAAGGAATTTTTTTTTTAAGAGCATGAGCCAATATGGTGATCATCAGGTGCACAACATATTTCATGTTACATGTTTGGTGGATCTACTGGGTCATGCTGCCTGTGTCAATGAAGCTGAAAATTTGCTCAAAACTACATTGCATCCTGACATATGTCTGTGGACCACACTATTAACTTCATGCAAAATACATTGCAATGTGCAGCTAGCAAGAAAATGCTTTGATGAAATTCTTCAACTAGATCATTTTTGTTCTGGGGCATATGTGCTCATGTCATATATGCGGGGGCTCATATGATAAAAAGTTCTTATAAAGTAGAGTTGCTGCAAAGGTACAAAGGTACGTAGACGAACACCATCCAGGGGTTGATAAAATCTATGCTATGCTGGAAAATATAATGACAAGGCAACAATGAGATAAATTGCCTTGTCATATTGTATGGAAATTCAGAACATTTGGAAATGAGCTTCTACCGAAAGAATCTATGACGAAAGAAATGTGAGTCTCTTAACTTGGCCCTGCTTTTTATTGCAAGATCTGGCATTGGATATTCGTTCCTTGGATCAGGTAATGATATTGGAGGTAATGATATTGGAACTGGGAAAATACCAGAAAGAAGACAACAGCTCAACAATTACAGCAACTGTAAAGTGGAACAAGCTCCGTTTTAGAGTTTTGCATTTATTATTGCATTGCAATATACTCAAACATACTGCCTGACGAGTAATCTACATCCAAGCTACTGCATAATGCATATGGTCGAACTATGTTTTGAACATAGGGTTGCCCTGAGGGAAGCAGCCTATCAATTGTCTGCATCACACCCTAGTGTTATCTTGGGCCATGTCTTTATTAGTTGGATCCGTTGTCCATCCAGATTTGATCTGAAGTCTTGTGTTGCCAGAGGAGATTTGGCAAAACCCTATTACCAGGAGGCTGGAAAAGAAGTTGACAACTCCACCGAAATATGCACATGGAATCTTCTTGCTCAAAATGAGAGTAAACCAAGTAGGTTCTATTGACAACCATACAAAGTTCTACCTACAACCATCTTATAATAATGAGGTGATGTGGCAGTATGGGATGCCCGATGACACCTATCATATTGATCCTAATACTAAATTGGGATAACGGCAAAAGCAAAGAGGAGATATAATTTTGAAATTTGCCATTTGCAACAATAGGAATTGTTCAGTTAGCAGACTCCTATTTGCTTTGTGCTCAAGGTATGTGTTCATCCTATGGCCACGTTAGTGTCAAGTTTGAATAGCCGACTTGTACAGGGTCCAGAGTAGCCCAGAACGTCCCAAATATTGGCTTACTACATTATTATTATTATTTTTTTTTTTGAGGGCAAGGTTGTTTTTATATTTCATCTAAGAAAGATACATCATATGGTATATCATTACAGACATACCTAATAGTTGCATGATACTATTCAGCCAAAAATCATGATCCTCATGCAAAGGATACATGATGCCAAAATGTGTTACCTGGTCCTTATAGAAGGGATCCATGTACCATAGTAATACAGCAATACTAATAAACTGTTTAACCAAAATAATATAGCGTTTTTGCATCTGAAAGTTTCCTTTGGTTCTGTTTTCCACTTCAGTCTTCATCCAGTAAATCCTCTATTGTAATATCGTCAACTCTCCAGTTTCCAAGGATTGTAAGGAGAGTGTCCAGTACACAAATCTGGAAATTTGTAAAATCAAGGAGCAGCAACACGTTGGCCTCTCTTTTCTGCTGCCACTTATGGTATAGAGAGGTGAAGTAGGGCTTAAGACTGTTATACCTCCACACTTCAGCCTGCTTTAGCACTTTCTTAATGGCCTTAGCATGTATAACCGCCTGTTTGAGCTGGATCACCCTTTCCTCCAGTTCTTCTTGAGACAATTGGGTATCTTCACCCTCTGAATCTTCAGCCACTCCCATTGCTCGATCCATACTCCCAACTCTATTGAGTCTCCTCTGTGCATCTGTGCAGTACATCATCTGAAATTGTTAGATTAGTTAGAAAGAAATCATATAAGCCATAGAAATTCCCTAGAGGCTTACTACATTATAAGTGAGCGACACCACTCACCTTAGGCAAGATAACTCCGCATTGTCACATGGACTGCCTCATTAGCGCCCTGCCCAATCAATTGTCCCGTTGATAACCCCACATTGTCACATGGAGCCGTTCCATTAGTGTCCTGCCATATGTAATTGTCCCGTTGGTGCCATGTGGACCTATCCAAGTGAGCTCTGTCGAGATCCACTTATTCCAACTATCTGCTGACCTTGCTAGAGCTTGGAATGAAGGATCATCTCCGAGAGGAGTGTGTCATGCAAATTAGGCTTCCAAACACTTGCGGATGCCAAATCTACGATGGACACGGCAAGAAGACACTCAGACGTGCAAATGATGCTTCCATGCACTTTGCAGAGGTGAAATTTGCATTAGGTATGACTTCTTGAACTACTGAAAGACCAACACTGGATAAAACCCTCACGAGAATCTCTTTGAAGCCAACAAAAAACAATGGAATAAAACACTAGAAAACCCCAGGTGTAAGGCTTGATCCCCACCTGGAAATCCCGCTTGCTTCTTCTGCACTCCCAGCAATGCTCCCAGATCTCTGCACGCAACTCGCTCCTTCAGCAATCCATCTGCAATCTATCTCCTTCCGAATGCTTCACCATCACATAAAAGACTTCTTTCCCATGGAAAACTCCTTCCCAAGAAATCAAGAATAATATTGTTGCGCTTATATAACCTAGCAATGCCCTTACATGCATGCATGCACACACTGCATGCATGTATTCCTAGCACATAATCATTTGTTTTACTATTGAAAATGCACTCTTATATAATGGCAACGTTACTTACATCTTAATGTTGGTGCTAGGTTGCTAGGTCCGTTACACCTTCACAAAATGTCAATGTTTTAAAATAGCAATTTCGATTCAAATACTCTATTGTCTACAACTATGACTTAAGCCACTTCACTCTCTGGCCATGGAGGGCAACCCTCCGTGCGCAACACCTTGTTTTCATTGCTTCTTCAATTTCCTTTCTACTCTTTCTTAGTGCTTTGTTTTTATTTTCGTTGCTCTAAGTTCTTGCCTATTTGTTTTGATCAATCTTTTGTTCCTAGCTCTTCCATTTCCCTCATCAAGCTGTTTCCCATGGCCTATTTGGTTCCCTTGCTCTACTTTCCTTGATTTAATTTTTTGCTTTGTTTCCTTCACATTTTCTGCTATGTCTAGCATGGGGGATTATGCAAGTTTATTTCAAATGTTTGGCTTGCATGATTCCTCGCTTAGTTCTTCTTGTTGATATCTTGCTGCAGGTTTATGGAGTGCACATTACTGATTTCATTTCTGCATATATTTGGTACATATTTATTGACGCCCCTAGGAACATAATATGCCACTCGGCACTAGCGTTCCTGAGCCTAAAGATTTTCAATCTAGATGTGTAGTCTTCAAGCATTTATTAGACCCATCCGACCTTTTTTGCTCCATGGATCCTTTGGCCTGATTAGCCTTTATGATCTTTGTTACGATATTCATGTTTTTTCAATTACCCCAAATTTGCTCCCTATAATCTGGTTTGTTGTTCCAATGCTTATAGCTCTCTTATGCTCCTCATTTTTTCCATTGTTTCGGAAGCTTCCATAGCATATTTTTGCTTTGACGTATTTTTTCCTTGGGAGACCACCTTCTTCTTCATTACATCAACTTGATCTATTCTTCAATATTGCATAAGATTGATCCTTTCTTCAACCTGGATGAAATGATGCATTTGGTATATTCCGGTTATTGCTTTGGCAGGTACATAACGGCCACAGGTCCATTTAACATTATTTCAGTTTTTAGTATCTACTCTTGTTCTATTTTTGTTGAGATGTGGATGGTCGGTTCTTTCATTGATATTCTGGTTTTCTTATTGTTTATCTTATACATTTTCTGCAGAAACGTTTTTACTGTTTTATTCTTTGCCCTTATTCCCTTTTGGGGTCTGATAATTTAATTGTGCACCCCTTGTGATTTTTCTTTATTCAATTCAATTTATTGTGGAGGGTTGTTATGAATATGGTAGCTCGGGGGAGTGGTCTTGGACGTTAGTCTTGGTGGACTAGCATGGGTGTGCAAGAATGGCAAATTATGGGCAAAGCAAGGCAAATAAATGGCAATGAAACCTTATAATGGTTATGGTTAAATAATATCTTGGAGGCAAGATATTATTTAATGGTTAAAGTTCTAGAGTTTAAATATAGTTGAGCCAAGATTGTATTCTTATATTCAAAAGTCAAAGATAAATATAAAAATAATTAAAGCCAAAATTAGTTTGAAAGGAAAAGATAGAACGTAACTATTAAACCATAAAAGAAGTGATGGGCATGAATAGTTATTAGACAACCACCTTTTTGGACAAACTACTTTAGCTTTAACTCTAATTCGAATATCTCCTTGACCATGTGACCGCATTCATGTTTTGTTAGACCGCCCTTGCTTGTTACTTTGCTATTGCCAGCAAGTCTTGCCATAATTCTGCCAGTTCTTCGCATCGAGTGACCCGGTTGGGCGGTGAACTACCAAAGACTGGTTAACGCATCTGGATCTAGCTCTAGTTTTGGTGAACTAAGAGCTTGACCAATCTGAGTTATTGGTGTAACTCGTATGCTATGTTTATTGGATCTGTGCTTATTTGTCGTTTTATTTCATACTTAGTTCATTTTGTCATTGGTATTCTGTTTAGAAGAGATAAAATGTATGGTCCATTGTTGCGAACCATAACAATTGGTATCAGAGCCAAGCTATTCCTAAAGTTTGCAAAGACTTCCGGTTGGTGCTGGAGATTGCAAACAGAAATAGAGAATCTTAATCTGGCTATTCTTGATGTTTGTAAGTCATCTGGTTGGTGCTAGTGATTACAAATTGGAATAGAATTCCTCCTCCTGAGAATCTAAATGATCTTCTTTCTATGAATTTAAAGTTTTAACTTCTTGGATCATTCTTTCCAATCCGATTCTACCCAGAGTAATCAGCCTTTGGATATCAGTATGACAAAATTGTTTGTTGCAGGAAACATATAGGTGCAGGTGATTGGTGACGTGGAATAAGCAGAGGGAACTGAGCCTAATCTTTCTTATCAATCCATTTCGTTTACCAAAATGGATCTCCTTCCAATCAAGCCTAACCAAAACTAACAATCCATCTCCTTGGCCAGGATGGATCTCCGTTGAAACCTTTCCTGCATATACAGTGGTGGACGGATCAATCTTTATCTGAACTCTCTATCCTTGACAAATCTTGAACTATTCGAAACTAAATGAATTCTAAACAATGTAAAGTGCGCCCCATTGTTTCAGTAAGACATCTTAATATTGAATATTTGTTTGTAAGAAATTGTGGTTTAAAAGTAGAGGTGACTTCAAAATCTGTTAAAAGATTTTAAAGGATTCGTGCCTTTAGAGAAATTGTAAATCTATTTTACGATTGTGTTGCTTCCTTCTAATAAATGATCATGCCATTAATAGTTGCACAATGGTTGGTGCCATTAGTGTTGATGTTAAAGGATGACATTGAGATTCTAGATTGGTGTCTAAAGTTTTGAGCAGTAGTTGGTGCTACTGGTTGGAGTCGGTGCTTCAACGGAACCCTTGATCTTTTCTTAATCTTACCTTTATCTCAAAACTTAAATTTTATCTAGTAGATCTTAAGCTTTGCTAATATATCTCAAAAGAATAATCTAATCTTCCTTGAATCTTTATCTTAATCTTTAGCCACAACAGTTGTGATTATCATAAATAGTTGGTGCTATTTGTGGGATCATAATCCTAGCCTTTGGTCCTTAAAATGGATTGAGTTGGTGCTCATGTGAAAATTGAGTTGGTGCTCATGTACAAATTGAGTTGCTGCTTAATATGTGCTTTACAACTGAGGTCAATTGCTTCCAAAAAGGGAAGAATTGTTATGAATATGGTAGCTCGGGGGAGTGGTCTTGGACATTAGTCTTGGTGGACTAGCATGGGTGTGCAAGAATGGCAAATTATGGGCAAAGCAAGGCAAATAAATGGCAATGAAACCTTATAATGGTTATGGTTAAATAATATCTTGGAGGCAAGATATTATTTAATGGTTAAAGTTCTAGAGTTTAAATATAGTTGAGCCAAGATTCTATTCTTATATTCAAAAGAATAGAATAGAATAGAATAGTTTTTTTAACGTCCATGGAGACCAATAGGTCATGGGACCCATATAATGGGCTAGTACAATCATTACTACTAGGATTAAAAAACCCCTGCCTCGAAAGGTTTTCAAGGGAAAAACCTTTGCAGTAATGATGATAATGACTACTGAAAAGTCAAAGATAAATATAAAAATAATTAAAGCCAAAATCAGTTTGAAAGGAAAAGGTAGAACGTAACTATTAAACCATAAAAGAAGTGATGGGCATGAATAGTTATTATTCGACGACCACCTTTTTGGACAAACTACTTTAGCTTTAACTCTAATTCGAACATCTCCTTGACCATGTGACCGCATTCATGTTTTGTTAGACCGCCCTTGCTTGTCACTTTGCTATTGCCAGCAAGCCTTGCCATAATTCTGCCAGTTCTTCGCACCGAGTGACCCGGTTGGGCGGTGAACTACCAAAGACTAGTTAACGCATCTGGGTCTAGCTTTAGTTTTGGTGAACTAAGAGCTTGACCAATCTGAGTTATTGGTGTAACTCGTATGCTATGTTTATTGGATTTGTGCTTATTTGTCGTTTTATTTCATACTTAGTTCATTTTGTCATTGGTATTCTGTTTAGAAGAGATAAAAGGTGTATTGCGAACCATAACAATTGGTATCAGAGCCAAGCTATTCCTAAAGTTTGCAAAGACTTCCGGTTGGTGCTGGAGATTGCAAACAGGAATAGAGAATCTTAATCTGGCTATTCTTGACGTTTGTAAGTCATCTAGTTAGTGCTAGTGATTACAAATTGGAATAGAATTCCTCCTCCTGAGAATCTAAATGATTTTCTTTCTATGAATTTAAAATTTTAACTTCTTGGATCATTCTTTCCAATCCGATTCTACCCAGAGTAATCAACCTTTGGATATCAGTATGACAAAATTGTTTGCTGTAGGAAACATATAGGTGCAGGTGATTGGCGACGTGGAATAAGCAGAGGGAACTGAGCCTAATCTTCCTTATCAATCCATTTCATTTACCAAAATGGATCTCCTTCCAATCAAGCCTAACCAAAACTAACAATCCATCTCCTTGGCCAGGATGGATCTCCATTGAAACCTTTCCTGCATATACAATGGTGGACGGATCAATCTTTATCTGAACTCTCTATCCTTGACAAATCTTGAACTATTCGAAACTAAATGAATTCTAAACAATGTAAAGTGTGCCCCCATTGTTTCAGTAAGACATCTTAATATTGAATATCTGTTTGTAAGAAATTGTGGTTTAAAAGTAGAGATGACTTCAAAATCTGTTAAAGGATTCGTGCCTTTAGAGAAATTGTAAATCTATTTTACGATTGTGTTGCTTCTTTCTAATAAATGATCATGCCATAAATAGTTGCACAATGGTTGGTGCCATAAGTGTTGATGTTAAAGGATGACATTGAAATTCTATATTGGTGTCTAGAGTTTTGTGCAGTAGTTGGTGCTACTGGTTGGAGTCGGTGCTTCAACGGAACCCTTGATCTTTTCTTAATCTTACCTTTATCTTAAAACTTAAATTTTATCTAGTAGATCTTAAGCTTTGCTAATATGTAGCATAATAACAGGGGGTTTTCTTTGTGTTTTTGTACGCTTTTCACTAAGGTTTTCCTATGATTTTGTGATGTATTCAAATGGATGTACTAATGCGTACATCTAGAGTGCACCATTTCTGAGCCATTGATTTTAGCCCTTTTTTGGTCAACAACCAATGGCTCACAACAAAAGCCCTTTTTTTATGCGTGTGATGCGTAATGGTCAACAACCAATGGCTCACAACAAAAGCCCTCTTTTTGTGTGTGTGGTGTATAATGGGAAACAATGGCTCTAGCGAAGCTTTTTTTTGCGTGTGGTGCTTAATGGTCAACAACCAATGGCTCACAACAAAAGCCCTCTTTTTGTGTGTGTGTGGTGCATAATGGGCACATGAAGGGCTTGAAGGGCGCATGTAGTGCAGTTTCCCCGCTGGCAACATATTTTTTATCATAACTTTTGATCGGGTAAAAGCATGAAAGGGTGTCTATAAATGTAGCCCTTTTTGTACATATACATATGTACAAAATGCACATTTTTGGAATAACTGTCATCATGATCCGCTAGTAACTGCCATGATTAATGGCTATCCACTACTCTGAACCCGCAATTATCGGATTTTGAAATTCTTTCCCAAATTCTTTCTTGGTTTGTCTCTCGTTCACTATCCATACCTTCTTCTGCTTGAATTCCGATCACAAATTCTTCATCTAAACTTGTGGCCCCAAAACGCCCCGGTGAGTGCTTGCTCATCACCACGGCCAAGCAAGAAGCCCGGTGCTTCCAAAGAATGGATTTTTACCTCAAAGGAGTTTACGTTTGGGTTCTGAGGTGATCAAGCCAAAGACCTCAACGTGATAAACATGCGAGGCCCACATACCCAACCTAGAGATGGTTATGAGCGAGGTATGGGGTGAAGCTCTAAAAAGCAGGCGAGGATTCAAGGAAGGGAGAATCCGAGCATGGAAAGATGATTTTTAAATATTATGAATTGGTTTATGGCAAAAAACAAAGGTTACAAACCATTATATTTCTACCTATTTTGCGAGCATTTTCTCTTCACTTGAAGGGGCGGCTTGTTGATTGGATGGGCGTGGCTAGGACCGCCAAAGATCTTGCCAAAACCCTCATTTCAGGCGTTCTGAGAGGACCCTACAACGGGTAAATCCTCAACTATCAAAGCGGGACATCGTATTGCGGTGAGAATATTAGAGCCACAGGTTATTCTAGATCGAGATGTTGACACAATAAAGCGATTACTTAAGCATGGGTTGGAGGAGAAAACTAACCTATTGAATGAAGTAGAAACCTTTGGAAAAAAAAGGAGGATGCATTGAAGGTCATCAGTAGGATTGAGGGTAGAAAGGATATGCTATCAGAAGATCTGCAGCAGATCTGCCGAGAAAATAGATGAGACAAAAGCAGGGGGTTTGACAAATTGTCCCCGGATCTGCTGGAAATCAAGTTATCTTGGTGTTGAAGTACAAGTTGGAAGATTTGGTTATGAGTAGACATGATAAAGCGGCACTCTTCTAAGCTAGACATTGGTTTTGCGAGGAAGCAACTAAAAAAAAATTGAAAGGCATGAAATCTCAATTGAACAAGCAAAGGAAAAACTTAATTGCATTGAATTGGTTCAGCAAAGGCATTCCGCATTTTTGGATTTCATGGGGAGGCGGGACCTATTGTTACACTTTTAGGGGCCCCTACCCTATAGGAGCTACTTCTATAGGCGCAGTTCATCACATTCGGTTCATGTACACAATTTGTGGCCAAGGCTTTGGCAAAACTGGTTTTTTCTTTACTAGCTCCATGCGAGAGATGCTTATTGCCTCTTACGCTTGTGTTATCAGTCCATGAAAGGCAATTGCATAAAAGGTTGCATCTAGGATGAGGGCATTGAATTCAGCTTGGTTTCCACCTCTTTGTGAAAGGTATGCATTGCTCTCAACTAATTTAAACTTATATTTCACTTAATTCATATTTGTTATTGTAATGCATAGTTCTACATGTATGGCTTTGATTGCATTGCTATTCCTTGTACATGTATAACTTTTAGTGTACATCTGTAGCGAGAGGTACATAGGTATATATTTGCTTGTTTATTGATGCTTTTATTTTTGAGCTTGAATTTTGGTTATATCGGTTGTACATGTCTCTAATGGAGTCTACATCTGCAAATAGATGTACATGCATTTATCTTTAGAGTGCATCTGTAGATGGATTCATAAGTATGTGCATTTTTACATATATGTGCTTTTTGGGCATAGATCTACATTCCCTAACTGGATACACAGGTACATCAGGTACATCGATGTACATCCGGGTACATTGATGTACCTTTATGTACATTGAGAAACATGTACATATACATTTGGCTATAGTTAAATGTAGTTACTTACATTTGGTACATTTTATGTACATGAAATGTACATGCTTGGCAGAATGTACCAGATATTTCTCATTAGTTCTGTTTTCATGTTCTTTTATGTCTATTGAAATTTAGATCATTTGTTTGTTTGCAGATGAGGCTGTTCCTATCCCAGAAGCAGCTTTAATGGCTGATGTTCTTGAGCCATTTGCATCGACTCTCTTTACAGATTTTACTGAGCATAATAAGCAGACCAAATCTGTAGACCCTCTACCTTCCAGCTCCAGATCACCAATGACATTTACAGTGCCAGTAATAGAACAATCTGCAATAGTGCCTCCTCGAACATGGCAAAGTGAAGTTGAGGAAATTGAGAGGATGGCACTTGAGAAAGCTAAAAGCGATTGCGGTGCGGATCCTTCAATGGCTGGCTGCAGAAACTCCTTCATCACCAAGTGCTAAATTAGTAATTGGAGAAGCTAAGAAAGATTAAACCTCCTCAACATCATCTGCGAGGTCGATTTACGGACTGTTCTCTGCTACAAAGGAATCAGATCCAGATTTTATCTCGGGAGATACCGGGGAGAGGAAGCGAGTTGGTAGTTGAGTCCATTTCAAAGAGGAGGCAAAAGAATCTTTGGTGATGGCACTCCAAGAGGAAAAAAAGCAGGCAAAATCTCCAGTGACAAAAAAATGTCCTCCTAAAGAAAATCTCCGGGCAAAAAGTGCCACCACCACCTAGAAAGAGGTATGTCCAAGATGAACTAATTTTTGTTAAACATCTCAGATTTATGATAATTAACCACATTTTTTTTTGTACATAGGACACGATCACGGTAGTGAAGGAAGGCGATCCCCGATCCTTACGAGTCGGAACCTAAGAGGAAGAGGATGAGGATCTACAAGCAAATATTGATGTGATAACAAATAAGGTCTGTGATCCACGAGAAGATCTTTGAAGGTGTGATGAATTTACAAGGTGAGTAATATACAATTGATTACAATAGATATATTCTTTTTTCTAATCTTTGTTGTTTCCTTATGCAGTTTTAGTGAACCGATTTGAAAAGGTTGGTTCCATTCACTCCTTATAGGGACTATCCTCCTAAGCCTGCACCCTCTATCTTTCAAAGTGATGTTGACGAGTTCTGCTGGAAGCTGGACTTGACCTCTAAGATGGTAGATGTCTATGGGAGGTAGGCTAGCATTTCAACATATTTATGTTATTTCATTCCCTAAGTCACTCATCTTATGTATTATTATGTATTCTAGATTTGTGTGCGTACCTTTGTAGCGTCTTCCATCGATTGGAAACACAAGTTTTTACTGGTTCGGCCGGACACCTTCAATTTTGTGAATTCCCTCAAGAATCGGGGGGGAAGGCGGATGCACGAACACTAACATAAAGGAAGGGCTGGATGGCATTTTGATTGCAAGATGCCAATACATATTTGTTCCAATTCTGCAAGGCCCAAATGTGGCATTGGCAATACTTGTGCTTGTTGGTCCGGTGAAAAGCTCTTGTCCATCTATAGCTAGCCCAAGTATCTGAGATCCTCTCTCTGTCAAAGGCTATGTACCCGATGCTAAAGTGGTCCAGAAGTAAGTATGAGTTTCTGTTTTAGTTTTATGTTTTGATTATTCTCATATTGCAATTTCTTATGCTTGATTTATTCTCACATTGCAATTTTGCAGGTTTCATAAGCTTGTGATCAATAACATGATGCTTTCGGATCCAACGACTTAAACCATGGTAGGAAGAACTTTGATGCTCACGTGTTACGTTCTAAAATGCCAGAAACTAGTACCAGCAACCCTTGCATGTACATTGTGGCTTACATGCACAAATTCATAGATGCCGTGGTTGATGCACAGCCAAGCTCCATTTTTGTAAGTAGAACATGTTATTTTCCTATTAGTTATTTGTTGGTATAGTCCTCTAATACTTGTGCACCATGCGGATGACACCCGGTTGGTTCAGCGATGCCTATGCCAAGTCACGGAGGGATCATCTAATGGAGGCATTAATTGTAGAAGGCGAGATAAATATACAAGCGGTTGTTCCTACCGGGTAGATAGTCCCTTTGACTTGTTTGTGAATTACAGGTTTTGTATGAGCCATGCTCAGAGCTTCTTTGTACTCAATAAGTAATGAAAAAATTAATTTATTTGGCTCACTTACACCTGTGCAAATAACAATTGTGTAATTATCAATGTGTTTTCTCAATTGTGTAATCTGAAATGTAATTATAAATTGTGAATAGACTCTCAAGTGTTTTGTTCTTTGGCAATTGAATCATCTAATTTAGGGAAAAGCTCATTATCTTTGACTTAAATTACATGTTGGGCAAGAGTGTGTACAAGAATGAAAATATTAACTCAAGATACCAAAAGATCCGAGAAAGATGAGCTTCAATTCAATATAGGAAACATGTTTTTTTTACTTTGCAGGCGGGGTTAGCATCATTTGTTTGCATTTGCAAGAGAAGGGTTTGATGTTGCCATCTGGTCTTCACTCACTTCTAAAAATCTTCTACCAATTGTGGATCAAATTTGTGATGCTTTTTCCATAAAGCTGAAGTTTGTTTACTGACCGGGAGCGGTGTTGGACTACGCCACACAAACACCCTCTTGAACCTCAAAGGGGTTGTTTGTGAAGCCATTAAACGTGGTATGGAAAGAGTACCCAGTACTATGGAAATACGGTTTTGATCGATGACGAGAGATACAAATCCACTCACGAATCCGTGAGGGAAGCTACATATGTCCTTTCTCTTGGACACCAATATTAGTAGCGGACGGTTTTGCTTATCATGGAGCTCATTCCATGGCTTAATGGATTGAAAATGGCTGAAGATGGTATAGTTTATGTAAAAGAGCATCCAATGACTAATGCGGCCGGAGATAGCATATCGAGGCGGGTGGAAAATATTTTGTTTGGCAAACTATGGCAGCAACTTGGGTGCTCTACGCCTAAATTTAGTCAATATATGGAGCAAGCAATGGAGAAACTGCCGTCATGTTATTGGCCTCTCGTGCCCATTGTTGGTACGTACTAAAAGCGATGTACAAATTCAAATGTTATGAATATATGTATGAAAGTTTTTGTTCATTGCACTTGAGTACTCTGTTTTTACTGTCTTTCTTATTGGTACAATTATGAGTGTGTATACATAATTAAGTCAATCTTCATTTGCTTTGTAGATGAATGGACTGAAACACAAAAGACTATTATGAAACTAAGAGATAGAGTTCTGCTGCACCCAGAGGTAATAGAAACCAACACAAGCTGCAAGCACATAGGGTTGGGGACCGATTATCGCCTCTATCTTCTTTGTTCTGACCGTGGGAAAAGGTTGACCAAATTGAAAACTATGAGGAACGAGCAACCACAAAATGTATATTGGCAGCAACTCACTTGTTGCACAACCCTTGGGGGAAGGCACGTGTCCGGGAAGATGAAGGCCATGTAGGATGGAAAGGTTTGCCGGTGGCACGAGCTATAGAAACCGCATGGACTCTTTGCGTTAGAGGATATCTCTACAGCCTCTGGGCGGGCTGGAAGACATGATGCAATAGTCATAAGATATCAGGGGCTCCTCTTGACATTTTGAAGCTAGGCCATGAATTATGAGCCATGCTCACTTTCGGTGTGTTGTATTTATGTCCACAATATAAATATATCAACCATTTGTACATGAAAACCCGTGTCCATTTCTTATCTTTGCCATGACCTAAACTATTTTTAATGTTTATGTAATTCAACTTTCTTATGTTCAATTCTAATCAACTTACACTTAACAAATATCTCTGGAATGTACAATAGATGTACATAAGATGTACATAGGATGTACATATTATGTACATTGATGTACCTAATGCACTATTGAAGTAGTCCTTGTCATGTACAATGAAAATTTGTTCAGTTCTTATCTTTTATATGAACAAAGTATTACAATATTTCTGGAAAGTACCACAGATCTGACTTAGTCCAAGTCATCTACAATTGCTGGAAGTTGTGATAACAATGTCTCATGGACTTCATCTGGCAAGTGAAATGCTGTGCTTGCCCCCTTCAGCTTGTGTTTTACTTTCTTGAATGGGATTCAAACCCCAATCACAGATTCTGCAGGTACCAAAACATTCTTAGTAGGAAGCAGTTTATACTTATTGTGGCAGCCTGGGATTAGTTCATAATATTGTCCTTCAATGACACTAGTGCCAGCAGAGTAATCATTTCCATAGTCATCAATTGAATCTTCTTCCAATGCATGCTTTTCCCTGGTGCACATGAGAACATAGTATGAAACACCTTCCACATTGTCTGGTGCTGCAAAAGACACAAATACATCTGAAACTCCTACAGTGTCATCTAAACCAACCTCGTCTTCTGCATACAAAACATCCACATCATTTTCAGCTTCACCACAAGAGGCAATATGATCTGTGGGCTCCAAACTTTTTAGAGACCATTCTCCACAATGTTTAATGTTCTCACAATTCAACCAATTGAAGTTAATGCAAGCATCACAAAAGCACGAGAGTGGTCTGCATAGCAACTTTGTTGGATCTGCTAGGTTTATAGTTGACACGTAAATGTATCTCCGGCTGAAAGTACCGTAAAAGTCTTGCAATTGAATGCTTGCTTTTGTTCACATCTGTTTTTCCAACCTCCCAAAACACCCTTTCACAATCCGATTCCTTGGCCCTTAAAAGCATAAGCACAAGTTTTGTTTACACTTTTTACCGGCATGCCATTTTGTTTTCTCTGCTTTCTCTCAAGCCACAACTTTGCTATACCAGCCTCGCCATCATGTGTGCCTTTCCCATGGCCAGATCCAAAGAAATTCCATATCACTCGAATTTTATTTTCAACATGGTATCTACAGATTCCATACCATGCCCGTGCAGATTTGAATTGAGATGCACAACCATCCGACCACACATAATGAAGGTTTATGTGTCCACCTCCATTATTCTTAAGCCACCCCAAATGTAATTTAAAACCATGTTGCACAAAATGAGTGTCATGCTTTCTGTCATCTGAAACATAGAAATGCACTGTTTTTTAAGCTTACCTTCTATTTTCATCATTGAAATATGGACCAAAATACTAATTTGATCAGGATTCCAATGCTCGGATTGCACTTCAGGAAGAATGATGGGGCGTGGCAGAAACACAGGACGAGGATATGCAGTGGCTCCAATTTGAAGCGGGAGAGTGCTCAAACAGAAACGTTCAGACGTCCCCACCTACCTCTCCTATGATTCCAAATTGTCCTCCCTTTGTACTGCAGACTACCACCCAGGACAATCAGTTGCATATCACTTCCCATGCAGGTGATCATGACCCTACAGCTGCCCCACCTCCAAGGGTTGTTTCTGACGTGACTCAGCCACCTCCCAAGACTGTTGAGGTGGCACTCAACTGCCAGATGGCATCCAGTATGGCTCATGGCTGCCACTCGGCTGCTGAAGTGGCACCAAATTGCCATTTAGTCCCTGATATACACACAGAGTCTCGAAACCCCCTGGAGCCCCAAGGGTATCGTTCTCTCTTGACTGCAAACCAGCATCCAGGGATGGTGCACACAGAACTTGTGCACGCAGCAAGCGGCTGCATGACCTCAGGCACCCAATTGGGGATCTGGCCTGATACAAATGAGAGGGATAATAACGCTAGTGTCAGCTCCGACAAGAACAAAGCAAGCATAGCAGAAGCAGGTGTCCCAGACAGGGATGTTGAGAAAAATACAACAGTTATCAATGTGCCAGTTAGGGAAGCAGGAAACATCTTAGTGATGATGGATAGCCAGGAGACAATGATGCAGCCTCCTGCAAATGAGCAGGCCTCTAGTTCTGAGGAAGTTTGCATCCAAGAGGTCTTAAGTGAGGAGATTGTAGGTGAAGAGCAGCAGGCTCATAAGAAGAAGAAAAAGAAAGGCAAGAAGGCAAAGAAAGTTGATGGCGGCTCTAGGGATGGCCCATCAGCCTTAGATAATTGAATACCCTAGTCTTATCAATGAGGATCATAAGCCGGAATCTACGCGGGATTAAGGGTGCTCTCAAGTGTGCCCGAGTGATCTTTACCATTAGATCTATGAGTGCGGATATAGTACTGTTCTAAGAACACCGTCTAGGTGATTTTGAAGCCAACTCTTTTGGAAATTGGGTAGCTTCCGGGTATAAATCTTTAGTTTGTAAGGCAAATGGAACCAAAGGTGGGGTGGGCCTGATCTGGAGAAATGTGCAGGTTCAAAGCACCTATTGTCATCATGAAGGGCACTGGCAGGCCATTACTATCAACACAGATAATGTTAATTGGAGGATTATAAACATTTATGCTTCTAATAAGCCCGGAGAAAGAGCACTTATGTGGCAGCAAATTGAGGTCTGGATTCTCTCCCAAACTACTATCAACTGGATACTAGGTGGAGATTTTAATATGGTGGAAAGTTGGGATCACAAGATTGGTGTGCACAGAAACCTTCTTCTCGAGGAAAAATCAGCATGGAATAAGCTCATGGATTCAATTGGCTTTACCTTGATACCTCCATCTGCTTCGGAGTTCTCGTGGTGTAACAACCAGGATGGCAACAAAAGAGTTTATTCCTTGTTGGACCGTTTCTACTTGGTAAGCCGATCTGCACCGTTTTTAGATAAGCATTTCGTTGAAGGGCAACACGGTTTTACACAGTCAGACCACATTCCCCAGAAGCTGGAAATTGATGGAGCATTGCATTTGCCAAAGAGAGATGGTTCTACGCCTTTTAAATTTAATGCTAGCTACTTAAACAAATCAGAATTTTGCTTGCCTTTTAAAGAATTTCTCGGCACCTTGCCTAGAATTAGCTCATTCCAAAGTATGCAAAGCTGGGCCCGGAAGCTCAAAGACATGAAGGTCTGGATTAAGCAATGGGGCAGCAAGAGAGTTCAAAAGTTTAAACAAGCCAAAATGGAGCTTTTCAACAAGATCAGGGAGGTAAGATCAAATCTTATTGAGTAATCCCTTGGATGCCACTCTACAAGATCATGAAGCAGACCTTGTAAGTAAAATTAAATCAATAGAAGAAAACGAGGCAAGAGGAGCTGCTGTGCGCAGCAAAGCAAAATGGCATGATAATATGGACAATGAGAGCTCAAAGGTATTCTTTCGACTTGCAGGGAACAGAGTTGTGGAAAATGGGATCAATATTCTTAAGCTCCCCAATAATATTCACATCAAGGAACCATCAGAAATAAGAAGGCACTTTCTGGACAGTTACTCAAAGCTCTTTTCTCTGGATGGTATCCCAAATGACTATGAGAAAGCAATGGACTGTTGTCTTCAGGTTCTCAACAAATCAATAAATTCTTATGACAATGGCCTTCTATGCAGGCAAATTACCAAAGAGGAAATTCTGATAACTCTCAAATCCATGGCACACGGTAAGTCTCCAGGACTGGATGGGTTCCCTCCCGAATTCTTCCTTGAATTTTGGGATGATCTTGGGGAGGACCTCCTTCATGTTTTCAGAGGGATTTGGCAGCATGAGAGCCTCCATCCTACTCTCTCCACTGGTTTCATTGCACTTGTTCCAAAGGTTGACAAGCCGAAAGCAATTGAAGAGTGGCGTCCTATTGCTCTCACTAATACCACATACAAGCTCTTTGCCAAGCTCCTAGCCAGCAGACTTAAGCCACTGCTCAGCAAATTCATTGAGCCTGAGCAATCTGCTTTTCTTTCTGGAAGAAGCATTTTAGCCAACTACCTCTCGGCCTACGAAGGACTTCATTGGGCAGAACAGAGCAAGCACAAATGTATCATGATGAAGCTCGATTTTAAACGAGCCTTTGACACGGTCCGATGGGATGCTATTCGCAAGATAATGGGCAAGTTTGGGTTTGCCAACAAATTTATTGAGGTTGTCATGGGCCTCAACAAATCAGCCACTGCCTCCATCCTAATAAACGGCAGTCCTTCTCAGCTCTTTGATTTAAGAAAGGGGGTTAGACAAGGGTGCCCCCTGGCCCCCTACATCTTTATCCTTTTGACCAATGCACTCACACTCCTAATCAAGAGTAAGACGCAAGCAGGTGAGATACAGGGCATCAGCATGCCAACCCAAGGATCTAAGCAGCTTTGTATCCAACAATTTGCTGACGACACCTTTTTCTTCTTGAATTATGAGAATGGAAGCATTGCGAACTGCCTTGCAGCAATTCAGACTTTCAGCGCAGTAACAGGTGTGAAATTAAATCCCAAAAAGAGCTCCATCTTATGGCCTCATGAGTTCCAGCCTCCACCTCTTATTGCCAACCTTGGATATAAAATTATCAGAAAAGGTGAGCTTACCAAACTGCTTGGGGTGCCCCTAGCTATGGGAGCCCTTCCGCAAGGCACTTGGGCAACTGTTCTTGACAAGCTGAAAAAGAGAATCAATATTTGGTCATGTAAAGGTCTCTCAACTGCTGGTAGAATTACCATAGCCAACAGTGTACTTAGCAGCTCGCTTGTATACCTCTCTTCTATCCTTTTAGCTCCTAAATATGTGTATCAAAGGATGCAACAGTTCATATGGGCCTTTGTTTGGCAAGGTGCAGCAAAGATTGCATGGTCTGAAGTTTGCAAGCCAAGAGCTTATGGGGGACTTGGAGGTAGAGACGTGCATAAACACTCTCAGGCTCTAGTCGGGAAACTCGTTTGGAATGCTCTCAATGGTGAGGTATCCTTTGGCTCTGATTTTATAAGGCACTGGCTTAGTAAGGCCAGCCCAGTGTCCAAACCCTCTCTAAGTCTCTCTACTATATCAGCATGTTATATTGATTTTAAGATAGGCTCAGGCACTTCGCAAGTAATGCGCAGGGTACTGGAAGCATGGCAGGATGTGAAGGAATGTTTCAAACCTGCCCAAGCCCCATTGGAAGCTGGCAGATTGCCCATCTTTTGGAGCCCCATGACTAGTTATCAAGAGGATTGTCCCCTTGCGCTTATGCACCTCAGGATATGTAGAAAATGCGAAGCGGCTGGCTTTATGTATCTAAGTCATCTTTGGGACCCTGACCGTGCAAAATGGTGGTCCTGGACCAGGCTCAAGAAAGCTATTGCAGGCACCAGCTCCGACAAAATGGTCTACAGGAAGATTATGCAGCAAGTCAATGGCCTTTCGGGAACTAATGGTAGTGAGGAGATCTGGCTCCTAAATAACAGGGCATCTTATTCAGTCAGGGAGATTTACCAAGCTTTGCTTGACGATCTGCTACCGTGTGTGGCAAGCCACACAACTCTCACAAGCGTGGACCTAGCAAGGCAGCTCAAGAAATGTTGGTCTTCATATTGTACTAAGAAAGTACAGTTATTCATGTGGCTCAGCTGGCGTGGCGGTCTCGCTACTATGTCTTGGCTGCTACAGAGGAAAATTCAGCGCAGCACTAGCTGCCCTCTTCAATGTGGTGGGGCTGAAACTATTGAACACATGTTCTTCTGCCCGAGAATTAGAGCTTTCTGGGATTGGGTAATTCCCTTGATTCACCTTGATGCATCACAACTTCAATGGCCAGGAATTGCAATGTCGCAGACCGATAAACTTGGCTACTCTCTCATTTGCATTGCCTTATGGGCAGTATGGAAACACAGGTGCACAGTGGCCCTTGGCGAGCAGATAATATCCATTGCCATGATAAAGAGCTCATTCAACCAAGCGGTAGCTCTAATGGCCATTGCCCACATTCGGAAGATGGGACATGCCTACGATAAAGCTATGGACAGGATTGGCACGGTTCAAGGCTTCCTTCACTTCTTCAAGTGTTCTTGGGCCAAGGATGGAGATTGCTGAACTATATTCATGCATGAGAGCCTATTTCTGGCCCCATACGAGAGCAAGCCTTGCTCATGCCCTTTGGGGGCTTTTACGTTCCATTTTTTTACCCTACTTTGTGTTCAAAAAAAAAAAAAAAATGTAAAATGCAATACATTTCATGAAAACCATGTGTATTCATTAACAGGTCACTCGGAACAGAACTAGAGTGTACAGAAGAAAGTCATGAAAGAATTTTGGAAGAAAACATAATCTCCAAAACTGAATTGATTCAATTACAAGAGCAAACCTGTGAGATATCAAGGTATTGTATTGCTTGTGTTCTCCTCTTCATGACATCTCTAACCTTTGGTGAAACTTTGGTATTGTCAAGCCAAAATTCACGAACCTGACATTTGATTGAATCATCGATTCTATTTGATCTTGGCATCCTTCCTGCCAAAGCCCATACATTTGCTCCACTTAATGACATTATCTTCCTTCTTTCTTGGCTGTATCTTTAGCAATTTTGAAGAAACATTCTTGTTTATATCTCCTTTTTTTCCAACAATCATTGATAACAGTGAATGTTTTGCAGCCAATTTATCTTTGCTATTAGCAGACTTTACTTCTTGAAGCCCATCTTTCAAGTTTCTGATCATTGATTTCATAACAATAACTTGGGAAGGATTTCCAATTACAGGTTCGAAAACAGGAAAAAGCATGTCATCTTGCAACAAACAATCACAAAAAACTAATCTTTGATCCGGGCCGGAAGCGTTTGCCGAATCGAGGATGCAATCTACCGACACATCAACACGCCGCTTTTATTTGTTTTGTGGCATAACACCGGCCAATGTCGGCATACTTACGCTTAGAACCATCACTTCCATTGGAATTCTCACCCTCCATGAACAGATTGAAATTGATTTGTATTTCTTGTAGATTCAATTGGCATGTGTTTGCTTCTGGAATTCGTTCGGTGTTAAATCCCGCGGAAAGGGGAATTTCGGAAAGGAGGGACGGATCCATTCAATTGGTTCGTGGTTCGATGGTTAACCAAGAATTTCGGGGAATGTCGGGGATGATCTTGCAATCATTGCATATCGACAAAAAAACGACAAACCATAGTATCTTGATGTACATCTAAAATGTACCCCAAAAAAGCACAAATTCGTCCTTCAATTCAGTACGATGTACGTACACCCTTTCGTGCTTTTACCCGATCCAGAGCTCTGTTTGAGATGATTTTTATTGCTTTGGAAAGATCTCTCCGAGATCTTTTTGATAGTGTATGATATGGATATGTTTGATTAAGTTATCTATGCTAAAACATGAATTTTTCGGCCGGGTTTGGTAGGCTTTCACATCCTACCAGTTGATTAATCCCATCGATCCGAGCCCCTATATTAGGCTAGTTCCATTTTCAGGCCGGTTATCGGCGTCTTCTCACAGCAGCATTTTCTTCGTTCTCGTAGCTTCCCCCCCTTCCCACCCTGCTGCGTTGGCGTGTACGTCTTTTTCATTTGTATTAGTATTGGTTCTTGCTCTTTTTGTGGTTTTTTACTTGTGGGTGTCGCTTTTTCCTTGTTGCTGTTTCCTTGGCATTTTCTTGTGTTTTTCTCCGCTTGCGGGCGATGCTGTTCATTTCCACCTTGAGGGTGATGCATCTTTATCTATCATGTTTTCCACCCGCTGGGTGATGCTTTTTCCACCTTGTCGGTGACGCTATCTTTTTTTGTTCTGCTCTTTTTCTGTCTATTTTTATGCCTTATCTCTTCCAGCTTTCTTGATGCCGATCCTTTTTATGGCTAGGCTTGTTTCTCTGACTCTTTACGGGTGTTTTTTTGAGTTTTTTGGTATTGCAGGATTTCGCTATCTTCCACCGGCTTTTGGGGTCCTGCTGGTTTCCGTTCGTCATCCTCGTCGTTACATGGGGTTTTTTCACGGTTGTTTGGGGTCGTGCTTTCGGTTTGCCTTCGCGCTCGTCCGATTTCTCTGTTCTCTAGGCAACACATTCGAGGTTGGTGGCGACCATTTCTCATTAGGGTTTTCCTCGAAAACCCGAAAGGGCGGGGTTTTTTATCCCGATGAGAACTTGTCGCCATTGCCCTCTTATCATGCCTTAGCATATTTTCTTTTTTGGGGTAGTCCGATATTGTTCCTATGTTCGGCTACCCCTCTCTCTTCATACACATTGTATGCTGCTACTGTGATGAATGACAAGCCTATGCTCGTATCACACTGGTGGTTCTTCATTGGCCTTCTGCACCATGGTGGCCTTTACTCTGGACGGGATCGGCGTGGGCGCCTTTTATTAAAGAATTTCTGTTTTTTGATGCATTTTCTTTGGCTTTATTGCCACATCTTTCGGCGACTTTTGCCGGGTGCCGGCGTCATGTAGCTCTTTATGTTTTTCGTTGTCAATTTGAATGAAGTTAACATGGTTTTTTATGTTGTTGTGACAGCTACTTCTCGCTTGCTCACCCCCCAGGAGGTTCCCTTTTTCTTTGCGACTTTGCCTTTAGTTTTTTCCTCTCGTGCCCCATCTACTCTTTTGGCTTATTTCGCTATGTTCCGCCGCTTTGTTGCTTGGTGCCGTCTACATGCTGCTCCTTATCTTCCAGCTTCTCCTTTTGTTGTTGCGGCCTTTTTTGCCTCTCTTCATCATCCTCAGATGTCGGCCTCCTCCATTTCTTCAGCCTCGGCAGCCATATCCTTTTTTCATCAACTTTTCAATCTTCCCTCTCCTGCCATTTTACCTTTACCCTCGTTGGCTCGTCAGTCTACCTTTCGTCACGCTCGCCCTCCTCGTCCCTTTCTTCCTCTCCTGCCTCAGCATGTTCGCTCGATTGTTCTCCACTTTGCGCATCCTGCGGCTTCTTTTCCCTCTCTGGCCCGCGCTGCGCTTGTTGTAGTTTCCTTTGCCGCCTTTTTGCGCATCTCGGAGGCCCTTGCCCTCAATTGGCATGATCTTTCTTTTTCCTTATCGCATGTGGATCTTCTTATTCGTCATTCCAAGCGTGACCAACTTGCCCGTGGTCATACGATTTCTTTAGCCCGCTTGCCTTCGTTCGCATGCCCTGTCACTATCCTTCAGCGCCTGATTTCTACCGGTTCTTATCATCTCCTCGATCCTCCATCCGGCGGCCCTCTTTTTCGTTCCTCTCCTTCTTCCTTGCGTCCTTTATCCTATCCGACTGCTCGGGGGTGGTGGCGGGAGTGTCTTCTTGCTATCGGCTTGAATCCAGCCCGATATGGTACTCATTCGGCTCGTCGTGGAGGGGCTTCAGCGGCTGCCGCTCGGGGAGTTCCACATGATGCTGCGCGCACTCACGTCGTTGGTGCTCCTCTTCTTCTCACTCTCGCTATGTGCTTCGCGACCCTACTCAACACCTGGAGGTTTCGCGGCGCCTGGGTTTATAGTTAAGGAAGTCCTTTGGTAGTCGGCCGGTTTTGTGTCTCTCGCGAGTCCTTTCCCAGAATACAGGATTGCGCTATTGGATATTGTTTTATGGCTCATTCCGAAGGGGCCAAAATTTTTTTTTTGCAACACAAACCATTAACATCCAACATATAAAAATTAAATCCCCCAACACATAACAACCAACACATAACAACTATTGACATTAACAACCAACACATAACTGCCATTGACATTAATTAACACAACCATTGGGTCCAACACATTTAAATTAAAACCCCCCTTAAATCCCCTTTGGTTTGGGTGCATATTCACATGGGGGGTGACTCCGGGCAACGAGAGCTGTTGGATAGGCATATTCACCCCTTATTCCTTAATCTACACCGTACGTAAAGTTCCTCGTTTGTGGGGTTTGTGGGGTCAAAAGAATAATCAAATCTTCCTTGAATCTTTATCTTAATCTTTAGCCACAACAGTTGTGATTGTCATAAATAGTTGGTGCTATTTGTGGGATCATAATCCTAGCCTTTGGTCCTTAAAATGGATTGAGTTGGTGCTCATGTGCAAATTGAGTTGGTGCTCATGTACAAATTGAGTTGGTGCTTAATATGTGCTTTACAACTGAGGTCAGTTGCTTCCAAAAAGGGAAGAATTGTTATGAATATGGTAGCTCGGGGGAGTGGTCTTGGACATTAGTCTTGGTGGACTAGCATGGGTGTGCAAGAATGGCAAATTATGGGCAAAGCAAGGCAAATAAATGGCAATGAAACCTTATAATGGTTATGGTTAAATAATATCTTGGTGGCAAGATATTATTTAATGGTTAAAGTTCTAGAGTTTAAATATAGTTGAGCTAAGATTGTATTCTTATATTCAAAAGTCAAAGATAAATATAAAAATAATTAAACCCAAGATTGGTTTGAAAGGAAAAGGTAGAACATAACTATTAAACCATAAAAGAAGTGATGGGCATGAATGGTTATTATTAGACGACCACCTTTTTGGACAAACTACTTTAGCTTTAACTCTAATTCGAATATCTCCTTGACCATGTGACCGCATTCATGTTTTGTTAGACCGCCCTTGCTTGTTACTTTGCTATTGCCAGCAAGCCTTGCCATAATTCTGCCAGTTCTTCGCACTGAGTGACCCGGTTGGACGGTGAACTACCAAGGACATCTGGATCTAGCTCTAGTTTTGGTGAACTAAGAGCTTGACCAATCTGAGTTATTGGTGTAACCCGTATGCTATGTTTATTGGATCTGTGCTTATTTGTCGTTTTATTTCATACTTAGTTCATTTTGTCATTGGTATTCTGTTTAGAAGAGATAAAAGGTATGGTCCATTGTTGCGAACCACAACAAGGGCATAGTTGGTATTGTTCCCTGCCATTCTCTTCTCTTATCCCTCTGCGTCATTTTCTCCATAGGTTTTTCATCTATCCTTTTTGTGATTATCCATATTGCACGATTAGCATTAGTCTTTGTTGCTCTACCCCTTCATTCCCTGAATCCATGAGACTATTTATTGTTTCGCTTTGTTGCACTACTTCCTGTTCGTCCACGAATGATGCATTTAATATTGTTTTGGTGGATATATAGCATTGGCAGACCATTTTATATTATTTCATTATTTAGTGTCTCCTCATGTTTTATTCTGGTGGATATATAGTTTTTGGTTTTTTCTTTGATATACTTGGTAATCTGACTGCTGTTTTACACGATTTTGGAGAAAAAAAATTCATTGTTTCATTTTTAATGCCATTTATCTGTACTCTTGCCTCATTTCTATTGGGATTCTGTTGTGCAACCTTGGGATTATTCTTTATTTGTGGAGGGCATAGTTAGTATTAGTCCCTGTCATTCTCTTTCTCTTGTTCCTTTGTGTGATTTTAATTTTGATTGCCCATGTTGCTCCAACAACCACTTCTCATTTGCTCTATTCCCTTCATACCTTCTGATCCACGCGTAGAGATATTTGTTGTCCATGCTTAGAGATATTTTAAGAGAGTCTCTTTTTTCCTTCCCATGCATGCATACATCATTCTTCAATTTTTCGGCAATGTCTTTCTTTGTTCTTGTTCTCCATTCCTTAGCTTCTCCAGAATTATTAAGCTTAGTTAAGATGGAATCTTCTCTTTTAAATGTTTCATCTACGTTATCTAGGCCTCTTATACGATGTTTCCTTATTCAACATAGCACTTTGACATTACTTTAGCCCCCTAGACCCTATTGTGCTCCTTCACTTATCAAGCCCATTTGCTCCAGCATTTGTAGACAAGATGCTGCCTTAATCTCCTTTTCAAAAACGTCTCTACAAAAACATCTCTACACCGACCACATCACTTTTAAGTCGCATTTAATTAAAGTGGGTCAGATCTCGACGTTTGGGACTCAGACTGAAAATGGGACTCATACTAAAGAAACAAGGTGCTTCGCATGGAGGGTTGCCCTCCATGGCCGGAGGTTGAGGTGGCTTAAATCATACTTGAAAGTTATGTTTTTTACAATCAATCGAAATTGCTATTTTAAAGAATTAACATTTTGTGAAGGTGATGGCACCCATTTGCATCACTAACAGATGAGGCCCAGGCCAATTGGACAGCAATTAGAGAAGTCTTTTATAATGGCCAAATATATCCTGAAAGGGAAAGATCTTGTGTTTTCCATTTTGAACAATGTCTACAACACCATACTAACAGTCTTATACATCCAGAATATAGACAAGAACATCTCAAGCTTTGTAAAAAGTGGAGAGAGTGTCAAATAATAGATGATGCTGAGAAGATGTATCAATCGATCATAGATTGGTGGCTTGGCAAGGCTTCACCAAGTGATGTAAACTATCTGTCCTCATGGCTAGCATAGTGGCATCATAAAATAAGTAGATAGGAAAATATATGAAGGCTGGCGTAGACTATCCATAGCTATGTATATGCCTGATACAAATTTGTCAGGATATAGATATGGAAGTTGGTTAGTTGCAACTGGGTATACTAGAACCTTAACATTGTATGATGCAAGCCTTTTTGACCTCACTGAAGCATTACTGCAGAGCACTAGGTATAAATCATATTTAGAGCACAACTACGTTGGTCCTGGATCTGGAATTTCGATACTTACCAGACTACAAGGGCAACTTGGTAGGAGTATTAAGTCAAAAGTTGTTGTTGAATGTTTTAACCAGGAAGTTGGCAGACATAGCATGTATCCACATAATTCAAGAACAGGTGGGAATGACCAACCCATATCTAAAAAATAAAAAATAGTCTCCAAGGATGGGAATACGACACGAGATTGTGAAACACATCGCCCAGATACGCATGCACATAGTGTTTCAAGAGTTGCTTCCAATGATTCGGTGGTCAGAAATCTGTTTGCTGCTACATCTTCAGTTGTGGTGAAGAGAGATGTTCACAACACTTTTGGGCTATCAGAAGGACAACTGCTGGTAGTCAAGTAAAATGTCAGGGAATGACATCTGAAAATGGAAGGATCAATAAGGGCTTATCATCAATTGCAGCACCTAGCTTCAAAGGTATCAGAACTTTCAGAGGGGGGTCACAAGAACAAGTAATTTTGTTTTGTCCAGATAATCTGAAGTGCACATGGTTCCCAGATAAGGCTTTGCTGCACCCACCTCTAAGACCATAACTATGGCCAGTTGCAAGAGAAAGCAATTTGCGACAAGATGAAATAGAGTTCTTGATGAAGAAAGGATACCAGTTAGATGGGATTCACATGCAACCAACAATTCTACTGTTATGGCAGTTCAGGAAACGACACAGAATAAAGCTTCTGAAAGTGTCCGCATGACAAGGGATGGAAGACGTGTGAATAAAAGGAACGAGGTATGGTGCGTCTTGAGCAAAGTAAAAATATGGTGGTCGATGATAGAACCACACAAGCTATCATTCAAAGGAGGCATGTCAACTACACACTCCAAAGAGAAGATAAAGTCTGCACGGTTAGCATAAAATGTGAACCTGCGTGCACCTGTCTAGATTTCATGCATTGGATCGGCAAAAAACAACTTATTCCTTGTAAGCACTTGTTCTACGTATACACGAAGGTGCTTGGGAGGGATCCTTTGACTGATCTATGACTAATACAACCAATGTTTCCAAAGTCAGTGCTGGAGATTATTTTAGCTTAGTGTATTGTTGTAGTGGACATAAGTTATTTGTGTTTGGTCTACTATTGCTATGTTATAGTACTGTTTAAGTGTTTTTGGACACCTCCTTCCATCATGGTTGTGTGACGACTACTCATTTATAAATTGTGTCCTTTACTTGAAACTTATTTGCCCACGTGCCTTCTGCAATAAACCAAATTCACGTTCGACCTTCCCAACAAGAATAAACCCCTTTTCTTTTGTTGCAAATAATATTATTCGGTCTTGAAAGAAGCCCATTACAGCCAGCAAAAAAAAACCGTAAAAAAGTTACACCCCTCTGGAATGAGCATCTTGAACAATAAAAACAATAAATTATGTATCGTTTCGCCATAGGAGGCCTGGGGCCTAAATGGCTTGATTAATACATTACATTAACAAACAAGTGACTTTAAATATGAATAATCATTATTGGTGAAATGTGATTTGGAGTGCTCAAGCATATTTACTACTAGATGCATAAGTGTTAACATATAACACATAGGCCGACGCATATTGGGGTTGAAAGAAGTAATTCCTAAATCCACATTGCCATGCAATGGAATGTTTATGAATATATAAATGTATTGCTTCTAATTGATAGAAGACTTTCATACAAAGAATAGATAGAAACACGGGAAGCCTGGAATGGGGGACAGGCTATCAGTCTAATAAACTATACCAAATTTCAGAATTTAACTCTCAAGCTGCGCCAGTAATTAACAACTCTTGTCTATTCAATCTCTTACCTTTATTATCCCTATAAGTACTTGTGCTCCAAACAAAGCACTTCCTAAGAAGGACAGTACTGCTGATACCTAAACAACAAGAAATGGGGGTATAATCAAGCATAAATATGTTGTATAGAACCACTAACTGACCTCAATGGCATTAATGTATAGCATGGTAGCAAGATTTAAAAATCTTCCTGCAAAAATAGCCTGCCAAACAACATCATCGTATTAATCCAACAACGTAGCATGCTTTTTTCTAAAATGTTGGTATGCATGTCCTATGGTCTGCTGGACAATGGCAACACGTTTAAACGCCCTTTCTGACTCCAGTGTCCGAACGCGAAGTTTCAGGTCACCTTGTTCCTGGAATGCATACAACTTTTAGCAACCATGCCTTTTGACTTGACTCAGAATAGAGACATGAACGAGCCTTACAAGGCGTTGTATGACATCTGCCATCTTTGCTACCCTGTCAGGTTGACGGAAAAGATTAATAAAAGCTTGTGTCTGCCGATCCCAGCGTTTCTTTAACGACTATTATGGTCATTATGTAATGATAGGCTTACTACTCACCCTGTAAGAAACTTCATAACCAACTTCACGGAATCTCAATACTCCAGTGCATACCTGTGCAAAAGAAAAATATAAAGCAGTGCATTAAAGCACAAATGCAAAGGTTGTACGATTGCAACATTTATTTGATATCGTGCATTCAACCTGAAAATTGTAACTTGCCAGGCATCATGTACCAACTTAAAATGCCTAAACAACTTAATCATAAAAGTTTCAAGTACACAATTTGTAAACTTACAGTTTTGCAATCTCCAGAGATGTCAAAACGAGGGTCAAGTCCTTTGCCAATACCATTAAGAACTGCATGAGATGTTGGCAAGATGAATAAAGGTCCAATATATCTTCTTTCCGATTATTTCTTTTTTGCTCTAGCAATAAGAGTAACAAATCTTACCAGAAAAAGCCCGAACGACAAAGTGAAGGTTGCTGGAAACCGAAAAGGCTGATCTGCAGAGATGGATAGTAGATCTTCTCCTGTACAGATGAAAGCAAGCAGTAACTCAACAAACCAATCAATAAAAAAGATGTCAGGGTTTATGATGTAATGCCTATTGCTGCAAGACACAATTTCTTCTTCTGCTCCTTTTCTCCCGGAGTCACTTTCCTAAAACCAGAATCAGCTCTAACTTTTTAGCTGCCAACCGTTCCTCAAAACTGAAATAAGGAGTCATTTTGTAAAAGATAGAAATTGAATTTATGTTGAACATGTGAATTAAATTCAAAAACCTGTTCAAGAAGAACTGTGTTGTTCGCCTAACAGTAGTCATGTCACCCGTAGGAACGAAAACCCCCATCTGCACCATTGCGTGGAGTACCTGTGAAACTTCTGAATTCAGCATGAGAATTAAATAACTAGTATACCTCTTCAAATACCTTGAACAATTACTAGCAGCTTCAAAAAGTATGGAATGTAGTAATATCTATTCACTCTTGATACTCATTTTATGAACCGACCTTATCAGGATCTTTTTCATAAACTCCATAAAAAGCTTCAAGGAGTCCCTCCCTGATGTTTGGGCTAATGCTGCAGGCAACAGGTGTGCATAAGTGTAATTTTTTCAATCTAGTCACATTTCAAAGGTAATGATAGCAACTTTAGTCAGCCCTGTAACACTACATGAATTAGAGATCCTTCACCCAGCACGAAGAGAATTGTAGAAGGAGCTGTTACCTGCACATCATACCAAAATCATAGAAGATGAGACGACCACCATTGGCATCATCAACAGCAATATTACCAGGATGTTGTGGCACAAAGTTTAGCTCACTGGTTCTTCACTTTTATCTACTTCAGCATGACACATGCAAGTGTTCAAAAGACTCACTGGATCTGCGTGGAAAAAACCATGGCGTAATATTTGCTCCAAGTATGATTCCACAGCATATCTTGCCAGTCTGCAAATCTAGCATAGATTTGGTAAACAGAAAAGGTAATGCAATTGCTTCAGCAAGCAATTGCCCAGTGGGTTTCAAATATACTGTTGGCGATCGATCAACGCCGATCTGATCAAGTGCTTCTACCCTGTTGATTTTGATGCCTGGTATGTATTCCATGGTAAGAACCTAATGACCACAAATCTAATTAAGATATAATGATTAGGATCTGTCTTCTCCCACTAAATCTTTATTGATTACCTGAGGTGTAGTATATTCCCAATATATCCTAGGAACTTTGACATAACTCAAATCTTTGAAGTTTTTTGCGAAAAGCTCAGCATTGGCTCCCTCTATACTATAATCAATTTCCTGTTAATATGCACACATACAATTAAATCAAACAAGGGGAATACAACAGCTTCTTTAGAAAGCATATTTTGATTATAAATTTCAGTCACTTCTACCAAGACTAACTATTTTCATTCTGTTCCCTACTAAGATGAAGGAACCATGGGAATCCACACTTTCTCATTCGCTTTTGAGAGCCAAATACAAAATATTATAAATGTCCATGGTGGAGCATATCTAATAACTGTCATGAATCCATATGAAACATTCGGTGCAGAAGCAATGCAGTAAAGCATATCAAAACAGCAGAGGCAGCAAGTTTAGTTATGCATGCAAATATGGTCAACTGTACATTTGGTTGTCTTTAAGGTCAAGCACAAATCAGAACGTGTTTATTTTTCCCCATATAAAACAGGTATGGAAATTCCCTTCAAATAATCTGGGAACCCCAGCATTTCGATGACTGTTAGGGGTTTTCCACCCTTTGAATGCATTAGCACTAGGGCTATTAAATTTGAAGATACTATCATTATTGGCATGGGTCCACATCATCAAATGTTATTCATATTCCTATTGGTCCATGTCAGTGATCCTTTCACATCATTGCCATGTCATCGATCCATGGGAAAAGGCACAAAGAAGAAACACAAAAACTACCCTTGGTCCATGTCATGTGCCACATCACTGCCATGTCATTGCCACCTAGGCCATTTTTGTTTATAATTACATGACTAAAGGGGGATAATGTATGGAATGAGAGAGACATTAGTGAAGAGCATGATCATGTGGGCGTTCTTGTTGTATCTTGTCAATTTCAATAAAGAAGTGCAGTTTGAGTAACTTTTGTGATGTTCTTGTAATGTAAGTGTGGATGTAAGTGTGCTTTTGATTATCTTAATTCTGGGTGAGAGGCAGGGTTGAGTGTCTTAGTTTGTGTGCTGATGAAGGCCTTCGGGCCAAGTCCAAGGTCTTGAATTCTGTCATGAAAGGAAGATTTTCCCTTAACATTTTGGTTCCGTTGCCGGGACCTTGGACGTTTCAGCATTGTTTCTTGATCCAATCAAAGTGCAGTTTGAACACAAATTTCAACAAAGTTTCAAATGAATTACAATCTCCATGTTCTATATAACAATTTCCAGGTTTAGGACAAAAGGTCTCCATGTTATTACAAAAAGAAAACAATTCTCCAGAGTTCAAATCTCTATATTTATATAAACTCAAATGGTTTCCCAGAACAAACATTATATGTTGCATAATTCTAAAATCTGTAAAGCACATTCTTGTGCGCAAGACACAGTATACAAAGGAGTTATTCTCTTGGAAACTCTGGCTTTCTATAAACAGAACAGAAGCCTCTTCTGCACAAGTTTCTTTCCGAGCTGTTCTTGAAACCCAGGAATTCCCGTGATATAAATTTAGAAGAAATAAAGCTATAGGGTGTAAAGCAAGTTACCTTGCTTGCTTGAAAAGATACATGTTCTGTAAGCTTCCTAGTTCCTGAAAACCTCCTGTGAATGCCTAAATCTTGTGAATGTTTAAATCTTGTTGTGGATTTCTACTGTAAACAAAAGAAGGAAACTGTAAGGTTCATGTAAAATTCATATTCTCATAAACAAATGCTGGTGTATACCTCTGTGCCATACCAATTGCAAAAACCTGTGCAAAAGCTAAGTCAAAAGCGATTTATTGTGATAGCCAAACTCTGCAGAAGATTTCAGAGTTAACACAACAGATGTGGGATGCTAAAAACATGATGTGTACAGCAGATACTCGGATTGTTGGTATACCCAGAACTTTCACTTCCCGTGTAGATGCAATACTGTTTTAACAAAGAATCAAGATAAACTCTCAAGGCAAATCTTCTGAAACTCGAAAATATCATGTCAGTTCTAAAATCGAATGATCGTAGGGTTTGCAAAATACTATGTTTCTCTGCCATGGCCGTTCCTGAAACCGCTAGTGCCACAGAGCAAGAGCATCATCCAAAATCGTTAGGTTAACTAAAGAGAGGCTAAGGAAAGCACAAGCGGTTGCCATTTCTGGAAGAACAAGGTTCCGTCGTAGCCTCAGACCTAATAAATTTGTTAGGGTTCGAAAAGGTATTAAAATATTATTTTTCATAAAAATAAATGATTAAATGACAGAAAACAGGGTTGGTAAAAGTGTTGTCTAATAACCTTGAGTGTTAGGGTTAAAAACCCAAGCATCACATATATATATATTTTTTTTCTCCAAACATTCTAGTTTGAGTGTAAAAAAAAACAAGGTGCTGCGCACGGAGGGTTGCCCTCCATAGCCGGAGGGTGAAGTAGCATAAATCATAGTTCAAAGTTTTTGACAATCAATTCAAAACCATAACCCTGAACATTTGGAACAAAATCTATTTATATTTGTTTAATATTCGATCACATCACAGTGAAATTCCATTTGGAAGCCTTCTCTGGCTATATCTGTTATGTCTATATATAAAAAACTCGGGGTCTCATTTTTTGGCTGTACATATCGAAGTCGTAAATGCTTATCTTACATGTAATAACAAAGAAACTCAGCTTAAAACAAGTTGCTTCTTAGCGTCCATTTGTACTCCATGGTACATTTTCTGTGGCTTGCAGAAAAAATCAGTTGAAAGCATCAGTAATAATGTCATAAATACGCTTTATATGCTAGGCTTTTGGGCGAATGACATCTCGTCAAGTATGTGAAGGCAACTTATGCTAAATGTTAAATATGAAAGACGACCTTGATCAATGCAGCTGGAAAACGAGTTGTTTTTTAACTGTTTCCTGGTCTTGCAGAAAGGCTCGGCGCTTGCAGAAAGACTTGGTGGATTTAATTGAAAAAATAGTGCCCCGTCTCCAGTCACTATTAAGGAGAATAAACATTTCAGTTAAAGTTCGCTTAAAAAGGCCATACATGTAGAGCCAAAATTTTAAGAGCGGACCATCGCACATATTACAGTTATTCTAAAATTTTGCTACTCGCTGATGAATTATTGCCACCTAATATGGCCTTCAGGCTTCCAATTTTTCTTCCAGGATGAAGGCACGGAGTGCTGAAACTAGCCATGAGTCGGCAAGCAGTCTACATGAGTCGGTAAAGATTTTACTCACCTCTCATGGCAAGGGGCGATTCTAATGAAGTTGCCAATTCATGAACTCTATTGAAATTCTCTTCCTTCTTCGTTTCAAGGCATAGTCATTGTTTCTTAATAGCTTACAATCTATATATTTGAAAGTTGTTCACTTGATAAATGCAAAAGGTGTTGATATATTGTACGAGCCATTTAACAATTGATGGCTTTATTTATGTTTATAGCAAAATGAATTTAACAAAAACTAGTAATGGTACCCAGCGTTGCTGGGCTATAAGGCAGCTATTAAATTCAACATTGTATGATCGCATTAATGGTGTGCAATGGGCCTCCATTTTTGTATAGTCCTTGATGCAATTTCAACACCGTTGACGTACCTACAATTCTCTTGCCTTTACATTAGATAAAATAATGTAGGTCAATTTTGTCATTTGTACCTATTCCATCCTCCTTTGCTTACTCAATGCGTCATTTGGATTAGTAGGCAAATATATGTGCGCATATGTCCATAGAGGTTGGAGATGCTATTACTGTTATTTGTAAGCATTCTTTATGTAATATTTTGCAATAAAGTTGCAAATAGATTGCATTATAGAAAGATGTTAAAAGATGTTCATGGTCATAGCCTTGTAGTGAAATAGAATTATTGGGATTGCATTATAATGTGATTGCTTTATTGAGATGCATAGGTAGAAAATTTTGAGAGTGCAGTTCAAGGTTTATCATAACACCATCATTTGCCTATAAGGTACCATTATTGTAGCAACACGTGTATTGGTGAAAGGTTGAGTGCATAAAACATAATTTCTTAATTATGCTTTTGCATAATTTGGAAGGGATAACAGATTACTAAGTTGTTAAATCAAATAAACATAGTCCCATGCATGGTACAAAGATTCTTCTTAGCTATCTCTAGCAAAAGTGACATTTGAATCTAAGTTATGCCACTTCATATTATATTATCCTCATCGTATGCTCGCAATAATGCTCATCTTGAGCATATGTTTATGCTAGAATAGGCATCTTCTCCACATCAACATGACTTGCAAACACTTTCACTGGCACATAATACTTCATCGATACATGGGTCTTTCCATCTGCAGCCAAAGACAAAAACACAAATTTGTAGCTTAGGACCTTGAAACGTGCATCTATCATACTGGCTATATGGTAGTAGGCATTTGACTAATGTTATACAACAATAGCTATCAATATGACAATTTCGCAATTTTCACTAAGATGTCTATATGGTTATGCCTATTGGTATTGGCACTTTGCAATAAACTTGATGTTTGTTGAACATCTAAGAGCAAAGCACTTACTATTTTCATGGTAAATGACATTTAGAAATGTCCAATCTAACAGTCCCTTTGTCGTCTTCTTAGCCCAGCTTAGTATGGAATTGAATTCTTACATGCCTCAATGTTTATCTCTACTACAATAACTTTGAATCGAATATCATGATCATGTGAAAGGTAAAGCCAAATTTTAAGTTGTCAAAGGATCATCACAACATGATTATGCATTATCAATGATGCCTCTAACTTGAACTCGTTTTAATGTTTGTCCACATAATGGTACATGATTTGATCTCTTTTGGCCCTGGTACCACCCATATTTAGCATCATGAATGCACCTCGCTTTACTGGGACATACGGCTCACTCCTGATTCATTGATGGAGGGAAACCCTTATGACAGCATCTTATTGAATCTTTCGATTCAAAAGTCATTTTATCTTTTATTGATATTTTTTAATCTCTCAAACTTGACTCTAAATACGGGCTATATATAACAAAAATGGAAACCATTAACAGAAGAATCAGAGATTAAGCTACAGGAAGGAATTTATATCCTATGATTCTGTATCCTATGAGGTCAGTAATGCAACCCCTTATAGGATCTTTGCAAAATCCTGTGATGCTATGTTCTTTTCTTCTTTCGGTGCTGTCCTTTCTTAAACTTTTTAGCCATTGTCTGAGCGCCCCCAGTGGACCCTTCTGATTTGCTTTTCCTATTACTCTTTAATGGTGCCAATCAAGTACCGAAAAAGAAGTCAGCACTGCTTGCTTTAATTCTGAATCAGCTTCTTTTGTTTAAACACATTTCTTCTGAGTTGGTTATATACTTTAAAAGCAAGACATTTCTAGTCTGGAAAGTTCATCAAAGTAGTTGTGCCTCTGAAAAGACAATGGTATCTTCCTCTTATTCCATAGATGCTGGATCCGCATTTGGGATCGATTATCCTTTTCACAATCTTGCCCTTTTTAGCCATGCACTGCCAAAGCTTGCTCTAATCTGAAGCTTGCCTTGCTCTAATCTGAAGCAAAAGAATTAATAAAACTTGATCTGGCAAACCTGTTTTCGGATGGGCAGATAATCTACATGCCGAAATGCTGAGCTAGGGTGTTATTGCCAGTCAGGTCATAGAAAAAAACATGTTGGAATGCAAGACCCTGCATTACCACGATTTTCAGCCACGATTAATACCAAGGGAGCCATAGATTGATAAGCTTGTATTATTTCCTTAGCAAGGTATACAGTATAAGCCATCTTTCTTAATAATTAGCTCTCTTCTGTGCATTGACAGTCTGCAGCTAACTCAAACAAATGCATTGCAAAAGATATTTGCCTTGTTCTACATTGCCTATTATTCCACATGCACCAAGTAAGCCCGTCCGTGATATCGCAAGAGGGTTTGAATGGCATACTTTTAATCAGGTTCTCTTGCCTCATCTAGCCATCCTCCGTCCCAAACCGATCAATCATGCAATTATAGTGCTCCAAAGTTGGGGTAACTTTATAATCCAAACCGGACCGAAAAGGAAAAAGTGGTAACTCAGATTCAGCCAGAGACCAGCATGGTTACATCTTTGAAAGCATGCTAATAAGGGTCACCCCGCTTGGTAAAATAATCTTGGCATGGAGCTGCCTCCCTTTGCCCAAGGTTCATAATTTGCACATGCATCCAAAATAATTGAGGTATGTTACTTTATCGAGTTAATCCCGACAACCGCATTTGTACAAAAAGATCTATTGCCTTCTTACTATGACCATTATGAGCATAAGCCGTGATCATTCTTTGTCCGGATATCAAACTCCGAATAGATATATTATCAAACACATTTTATACTTTGTTCTAAGCTTCCGCATTTTCCATACATATTCATAAGGGCAGTTCCTATTGCAATATCATTCTCAAGTTGTCTTTTCTGAATTTGATGATGCAACCTTGTACCCTCAATAAGTGCTCCCTCACTTGCACATGCATCTAGGGTACCAATGAAAGCCACTCTATCCGGTGCAAATCCTTGCAAAATGCATTTGTTCAAATAGATAAAGGGCCTCCTTGCCATGACCATCTTTGGGAATATCCAAGAATCATTCTTTGTCCAGGAGACCTTATTCCTCTCTGGTATTTCATCGAATAGTTTGCGTGCATATTTTAAATCTCCCCATTGGACATGGGCTGATACCATCGTTGTCCATGACACAACATCTCAGTTAGGAATTCGACCAAACAGATTTTGGGCATCCCATAATCTTCCATCACGCACATATGCCCCAAGTAATATGTTCCAAGAAAATGAATTCCAATTTTCCATGTCATATAAAAGTTTTCCATGCATGTTCTAACGACCCTAACTTGCTATATGCATGAAGTAGGCAATTACCTAGATATATACTGATCCTATAATTGCTGACCAACAGATGGGCATGAATCCACTTCACTTCACCTACATGGTCTTGATGTCCGCATTTCTGCAATAGAGCTGCATGCATAGCAGAAGTATATGTCATCTTTGAGACCTTCTGAGTTGAGCCCAGTTCCTCATAATCTTCAGTCACTGAACTTTCTTTTTTGTTGTGCTTTAAACTTGCATTCGAAGCATCCACTTTCTGTTGTAGATTGTTCATGTTTTTCAAATCAGAGGTCATACTTGGATTTATTCGACCATGGACTCTCAGAATGCTGCAAATTGTGCCCACATCCTTAATCCGAGCGATGTGGTCACAGAGGCGACCACAACTTTGTTTCTTAGGTTTTACAGCAGAGCTAGGAATTGAACTGAGCCGGTGCTGCAAATCCGCCATGAATCAAAGGCCATTGCTTCGCGCTGCCATAAGACGTCAATGGCAGCTATGTCGCCCTCCACCATGACTAAAAGCAAGTTTATCTTCAGCCATCTCGAAAGAACGTTTTTTGCCTCTGCACCGTTGAGCTAAGAAAACCAAACATGACTTAGAATGCAGATTCTCGGCTCCCCGAAAGAGCTCCTGCCTGCCATAGCAGCTCCCTAGGCTGGCCGAAAATTCTATGCCTAGTTTTAGCAGACCGCAAGGAATCGAATCCTGCATGCACTCTTGCCAAAACTGCTATAGCTGCAGACATCACCCATTGAACCCTAAACGGCTAGAGCGAGAAGGAAAAACAACGGGCTATCTGGCCCGTCGAACTAAATTTAAGATCAAATCTGAGCCGTCAAAATTTTAGGGTTTTATGCACGACATACAGAGGATTTGTTCTAGTCTTCGCATTGCATCATGGTATAGTGCTAGGGTATCATGAATTCCTTCTACATCAATTCCAAAAGATAAGCCTTACCATTTCGCGAGTGATCCATTCCATAGCTACCTGGTTTCCCAATACCAAAATCAACATCGTATACTAAATGCCTATGGGATCCAGCAGTAACAGTAAAATCTGCATTATTCCAATCTACCCATTCTATGTTTTCTTCATAAAAATCTTCAAAAATATTGAGGGTTCCTCGCAAAAGATCAAGATAAATATGTTTGATTGTTTCATGGACCACATGGCTTGCAAAAGGCAATCCTTTTGCATCTAGTTCCCCTACTGTAGTGTTAGTAGTAGTAAATGACGTTCTTTTCTAAAATAATTCACATGCAAACCTGGTAGCCGCCAGCCTGTGCAAATGCAATGTGAACCAAGTCAGACATCATTCTTTAAATAATACATGCTATTTGGAAAAGAAGATGGGATATCTATAAACATAGCAGCATTGTTCATGCTACCGAAAAAACATATTAGAAAGTATTATTCTCTAGTGTGCCAGCAAGGATTAGAATTTTTTTCTCTGATCCCACAATTAATACACTGCAATACATGGCTTGTTGTGGCAGTGCCACTTGACAGATCTGTCTTCAAGCAAAAAAATCCGACGCGTAGGAATAGACATATCATAACTAATTGGTTGACACTAACTATTACATGCACTCCAAGTATGAAGCACCCTGCTATATTCCTCCGAAAGTTCATGAGTAAAAATGGCATGGGGAATCCAAGGCTTAACAAGGACTAATGTCGCCCAAAACTTTTCAAGGCCTATATTTGTTCAATTTATGTTGGCGGGTTTTTGAAAAGTCCTTTCAGGAGCATGGTGCACTTGGAGTTAGAATTTGAACCTACTGGTAGTACCATTGAGCTACCAAGAAAACAACGCAGATAATTCAATCCCAAAAGACTTTTTTCTTCGGATCGACCAGTGTTGGATAACCCGGAGCTTTCTCCAAAACCTCACAATACACCCTAACGTCTATTATGTGTAAAGGGGTAATGATAACACCCCTTTCCCTTCGCCCAGGCTATTCTTTCCAACTTCTTGACTAAAATGCATGTGAAAAAGGTGATGGAGTTTAATCTTGCTGAATTTGGAAGACCCATCAATCAATGCTGCCAAATGCTTATGTGCAAGCATGGATTGTGATAAATTTCGCAAGTTTTAATCTCTTGTTCTGCTACTCCCTTTGCAAGTGTGCATTGGGAACAATCAATTCTCGTTGATGCTAAATATTTTGCATACTCTTTCTCATTGTCTGTTTTACGAGCTTTTATCTGCTGCCCTAACTAAATAGCGCAGTATATACATGGAGGAAAATGAGATACAATGACTGAACGCAGACAATCTAAGATCTAGAAATCAAGTGAAGAGATAGAATATGAAAATATACTAACATCCCCCGATGATTAGCATGGCTGAAACAATGAAATAAAAAGCAATGCTAAACATTTCCCCAGGAGTAAAAATAGATAGAACATGTAAGATCTACTTCATGTGAGTGAACTGAGTAAATTGATCTTCCAGTGCTTTTTGTAATCCATCAGCAATTGATCCTTAGTAGAGAATAAAAAATGAAAGATAGCCAGTAACCAATTGTTCCCTGATAAAACAGGGTTTGATAACAAGGGGCTTGATAGAAGATGCATATGATCTTTAGCATGTGAAATAACACCACTGTTATACAATAAACTGGTTTGGTCAAAACTCCCTAAGTCCTCATAAAGATGGACTAACCATCTTAATTCTTGAACTGTAGTTACCAAAGCCTTGATTTCTGCTTCAGTAGTACTAATGCTTCAGTAGTATTAGTTTTTTGTTTCTTTGACTCCCAATAAAGGAAATGAAATACAACCTGTTAGGCACATCCTATAATAAAGATCAGTGGAAGACATGTCAGAGGTCTGAAAAAAAGGTTAAATTTGGTGACAGTGTTGGCTTTACACCTCTGGAAGCAAGTATATCTTCGACAGTCCTGTAAATCAAACACATGCATAGCAATAAGAAATGTATGCAATGGTCATGTATAGAAAGAAAAGAGCATGTTGTTATCTAAATTTCATTATCTAGTTACAAGGTGCGAAAGAAAATTATTCTACAGGTTTTCCTCATGATGAGAAGCACCAACAGCATGAAAAACATTCCTGATCTCGTGCTCCAAATATAGCACCTTCTAAGACACATGTCAATAGTAACAGAAATTGTTTGAAGGAATCGTTTGGATGGCCAGGGCATTTCTGTCACAGAACTACAGCAGCACAAAATAAAGTTACAAGTTACTTGCCAAAAAAAAGGGATGCATTCAATTTGGACACCATCAATCATGGCTGCTGGATTGGTAGATGAATGCCTAGGTACTGAAAATAGAAAAGTAAGATGACATAACCATCACAAAAAACAGGAAGGAAAATAGAACATGCTAATTGACAAGACAAAGGGATATGAAAAGAATGATGAGAGCAGAAGAAGCCAAGTCTAGCATGATTATGAAGAAATTGAATATGGAACCTATTACCAGCTTATCTATTGTATTGCTAAAAGCAAGAATTGTTAACAGGAAGCACTTTGAGCAAACAAAAAGTATTTACCTTGGAGCAAAAATACTGCATCAAAAGGTAAAGGTGCCATGAATCCCTGTGCCAAAGCATGATGCAAGAACTCTGATCATTTTGGCAAATTTGAATGAGTCCATTTAAACAATTTTCAGCTCCACATACCACTGAAACTTCGTAGTGGTTATGCCTGCATGTAGGGCTATGGCGGGAGCCTCTATGGACCTACAAAGCTATAAAATATATCGTTTCCTAGCAGCTTGCGCCTTGCTGCAACTTGCTTTGTATGCCACTACGAAATGTCCCAAGGCAAAGATCATAGATGACAAGAATAAAAGTGGTATTCCCCATATGTGCTTCAGATGTCTAGGGCTTGGACCAAATATCTCAACTGGTTCAGTTGTCAAAATGCCAAAGATGCACCCTTTAATGACAAGAATCGCCACAGAGGCCAGTCCACTGACTACAGGAGTTGCCAAATACGTGCCATATATCAGAATCTAGGAATTCCACAGGCAGCATATGCACTTGCAAAGGGTGTTGAGGTATGTGATTATTTCTCATCCTTTTTATCAGAAAGAAGGAGGATGTGGAGTAGAACTTACAGCTTATAATGAATTATCTGACTAAAGATAGTAGAAGGATATCAATAAGGGATGTCCTGGAGCAAGCATTCCTCTTAACAATGTCCTGCTTTAGTCTTCTCAAATTATCTACCTTGGCGAAAGCTTAAATCGATCTGGGGCTTTGCTTGTTTAGGTTTCATTTCCTGCAAAAACATTGTAAGGCCCAAGCAAAGCAACCGCAATGTGGTAGTTTGCAAATTGGATATGGTAGAAAACATACCGTGCTAATAACAATGCGTGGGTTCTGCGTGATGCAATATGCTCCACTATCGATCCGATAAATGCATCTTTGGAACATCCCAAAAATAACCAAATTAAGCGAGAATAGAAACAGACCAATAAAACATTTTTCTAAACAACCACAAAGACATGAGAAGCCACTTTTGTGGTTCGAAAATAGTCTAATAATTAGACAGAGTGTGACAAATTATCATTTTCTTTCAAAACGTAGATGGTCCATTTCGAACTTCTATCAACACAACTTCAACAAAACCACTAGTGATTACTACAAAAGGGCCAAAATTGGAATCTTACCTCCGATTACACAAATCTGATCACTCTTAATGTTGTCTGTTGATTTAGTTATGGAGTATCATACACTTAGAACTATACAAGACAAACCTTTTGTACTAACAGGGCATTTTGTCTTTTGGCACTTTACTACGACCATGAGAAGTCAAATTGACGATATCAAGGATCTTTCCTTTGCGAGCCCACTTGCTCCACGGCGTCATAAGATATGACTTCCTCTATTGAACCTGCCCATTACAGAAAAAAGCCGTCAAAAATACATCAACGGTAATTCAACACCGGATATCTTGAAAACTGTGATTTTCGAAAAACAACAACCGTGATTTCAGAAAAACTAGGAAAGTTTCTATAAATGTGACATTCTGCTGGTTCTTTGTCGATTTCATGAGCGATTACAAACAAGCAAGTGGCAAGATAAATAAACATAATCTCTTTGCACCGTTAAAGTAACATACATGCATGATGCTTCAACAAACTCGCTTACAAAATGTAAGATACAAAGCACATCTAACTAATTTCTCTAAATAATTGGCATGATCATACTCAAAACTTAGCTCTCCAGCCACACTTATACAACATCTTTAGTTAAGCCATGTCTATACCCTGTTCAAATTTCCGTTTCTTCGAGAGTTCCAACTGCAACACAGATATGCATGTGTAAGAGTTCCAAGAAACGCCAGAGCAGATACATGCTTGGTAATGTTTAAACATCAGGTTAGATGCTTTACCTGAACCACATCTGCTGGGCTTTTTATAGTCAACAAGTCATCTGTATTTTCCTTCATATAATCAGGAGGTGATTTTTTCCATACATTTAATGAGCTTTTTGAACTGAGTTGTGCATTTCCGAAGTGGCGTACACTGGCATCTCTTCCCAATGATTTTGCAATGTCAGAACATCCTTTATGTCCAAGAGGCCAACGATCATCAGAGGACTTTGCATCATCTTGACCATTCTCGAATCCGACCTCGTAATCGAAATCCCTTTGACTCTCTATGTTGTTCTTGTCATCCTCATTCCAACTATCACTAGCTTCTTCTGCAAGCTCTAATTCTGAAAGACGGCCCATAATCTGCGTATGTTCCTTGTCATCATGCAGAATTGCCATATCCGCTTGTTTTTCAAAGCTACCAATCTTCTGAATGGATTCACCATCTGCAGCAAAGAGTGGATTTTAAAAGAGAAGCAAGAGGTACAACAAGTAAATGTAGGGAGCAGCTTACATGAAAGACCAACATCTGCAACTGCAACTAGCAATGGAGCCGATGAGATGATTAATAACGAGCCTAGCCGAATCACCATGAAAAATATGGTCCTTACTGCTCTTCTCAGACTTTCAAAGGTTCCTCGTTCGGAGCCCATATTTCCCCTGTAGATATGGATCCGACATTTATAAACTGGCCGAAAACTATGAATCAGATTTTCTTCAAGAAAATGCAGCACCACCTAGCCGGCATCATGAATCCATAGCCTCAGGCGTATTGTTAGAAAGGAAAATCTTCGGTCTGCCCTGCCAGTTACTAGGTTGGAGCATTCTTGGATCCAGAATGCAGGTGACCGAGAGTTTACAGCAAATAGTAGGTTTGGAGCAGTCATCAGCATATCCTAGGTATATTCTAGCATATACCTAGGATATGCCATAAACCCACATAAACAAGGGTTTGCCCCCCTATACACATTTAGAGCTATACACAAGTCGTCTATGGCTTTGGAATATTCCATCTACAATCATGATGACCCTAACAAGGTCAGAGCAAAGACTCATGTAAAGCAATTTGAAGCTCTAAGCAAAATCAAGACGCCATAAGGGTATTGGTCTTTCCAATAACTTTACGTGGTGTAGCAGCCAACCTGCTATACTCAAATTTTGACTCCATGTCTACATGGAATGAAATGAAAAGTTATTTTATTTCTATGTTCCAAGAAGGATTGTCTTATAGAGAATGTAGAAAAATATTGGATACAATGAAAATTGAGGAAGGAGAACATCCTCGAGAGTTTGCTTTGAGAATTCAAGATATAGTTGCAGAAATGGAACCCAGACCGCATGAAGAAGATATAATTGAATGGTATATTAATGGATTTCCATTTGAAGTATGCCAAAGGTTACAAATAGAAAATCTTCCTACATTAGACCAAGCAGTCCAGAGAGCTGTTGTGGTTAAAAGAGTTCTAGGTGCTAGGAAGCATGAAGAACTAGAACTAGAGAGCTCTGTGCATAGTAAGGCACAAGAGATGAAAGAAATGGAGGAATATAGACTTGAGGAAAGTTGTGATAAGAAACATAGTACATGTGACTATGTAAATTCATGTGGAAGTGGCAAATATATGAGCAATGAGGTCGATCCATACAAAATAGGAAATGTTGAAATGATTCTTGATGATTTTATGAAAACCCAGGAGCTTCAAAATGGCAATATAAATGAAGTAGAATTCTTCAAAGTGAAAAATGAGGAGATATTTGATTGCTATGATATCAAATATATGTTTGATCGCCCATTGTATGAAACCAATAAGGTGAACGATAAAGTTGAGGAAGAAAATGTCAATATCGATTCAAATAAGGTGGAAACTTGGATTGAGGAAAAAACTTGCGCTCAAGCGATTGAAATACATATTACAGATGATGAAAATTTGGCAACACATGTTGCTATCTATAATATTGTGAGAATACCTCCAATCCTTAAAGAACTCCAAAGAGAGAATCTTACATATAAGGAGAGCAATATGTTATCAAATGAAAAAGTGGTCCCAAAAGTTAATGCCACTACTGGACCTAATATTAAAGAACTCCAAATCATAAAGAATGCAAACAAGTATGGCATGAAGAATGCTAAAGATATGATTTATCTTGAGCAATCCAAGTTCAAGGCAAATCCATTCATATGGACAAATTGTTATGAACAGGGCCATATAGACCAACAAGGAAACTTTATAGATGATTCCTTGACAAAGAAAAATATGCTTATTCATTATGGCACCTTGCTTCAACAAGAACCAAAACCCAAAGTAAAAATCAAGCATTTTATTGGGAAGAGTGATGAGAACCCAGGTTCTCATCAAAAGTTTGGGGGAAATATGTTAGGGGTTTTCCACCCTTTGAATGCATTAGCACTAGGGCTATTAAATTTGAAGATACTATCAAATGTTATTCATATTCCTATTGGTCCATGTCAGTGATCCTCCCACATCATTGCCATGTCATCGATCCATGGGAAAAGGCAAAAACTACCCTTGGTCCATGTCATATGCCACATCACTGCCATGTCATTGCCACCTAGGCCATTTTTGTTTATAAATAGGCATTTTACATGACTAAAGGGGGATCATGTATGGAATGAGAGAGAGAGATCATTAGTGAAGAGCATGATCATGTGGGCGTTCTTGTTGTATCTTGTCAATTTCAATAAAGAAGTGCAGTTTGAGTAACTTTTGTGATGTTCTTGTAATGTAAGTGTGGATGTAAGTGTGCTTTTGATTATCTTAATTCTGGGTGAGAGGCAGAGTTGAGTGTCTTAGTTTGTGTGCTGATGAAGGCCTTCGGGCCAAGTCCAAGGTCTTGAATTCTGTCATGAAAGGGAGATTTTCCCTTAACAATGACCCTGACACTGTAATCTGCAACTTTCTAAGGTCAATATGCTTCAAAGGTACCATAGACTCCCTCTTGAATGTAAAAAAGGCTCTAAAGTCTGAGCATCGCTTGAGATACAATAGCAAACCCTAAGCCATGAATCAATCCTCTCAGATTCTTCGCTTATAGCGGAGATCGGGGTGGGAATGAGGAAGAATAAAAATGCATGGAAATCTTGCTTCCACATCACAGTGAGAAATATCTTGCTTCCGCGACCCCCTGTTTAAAAGAAAAGAAATGTTCTTCACGCTTTTGAAAAAGGGTTGAGGGTTACGCTGTCTTCTTCAGCTACTGCTCTGTTAGAGAAAAAAAAAATCATAGCCTTGCTCCCTCCGAAGACCGCTCTTGCAATTTGTGCTTAAGATTTACACTCCATCGATTTATTTTCAGTAATGATAGAAGACAGAGGAGAATACCCTGCCATATTCATCAAATTCGGGCTTCTGTCTGCCATCTCAGTTAACCGGTTAAGAACATCCCCAATCCATAATGCAGGTGACCTCCAGTTTACAGGGGACAATGGGTTTGGAGCAGTCACCAGCATATTCTGGGTATATGCCAGCATATACTTAAGATATGCCACAGACCCACATAAAACGAGGGTTTGCCCCCTAGGAGCAACCCAAAAAAAATTTGGAATTGAATGCTTGAATAGATTACACATCATACACTAATAGAAATTCAAGTTAAAGAACACCAACTAGTTCACATGTTTTTCTCATAAAATTTACAACTGGTTCACCGGGAGAAGAGTGAAAAGAAAATGCCCATGGAGGGTGGTTGGGCAAGGGGCAAAGGGGCACAAGGAGGGGCAAAGGGGAGGGGATGGCAAAGGGCAAACCGGATGGCAAGGGAGGGACAAAGGGAAAGGGAGGGGCACATGGAGGGGCGAAGGGTGAGGGGGATGGCAAAGGGCAAACGGGATAACAAGGAGGAGCAAAGGGGGAGGGAGATGGCAAAGGGGATGACAAGGGGAGGAGCAAAGTCGAAGAGGAGATGGCAAGGGGAGGGGAAAAGGGGGAGAGGGGATGAATCTAAACGTAAGGATTGTAAATAATAAAATAAATAAATATAATAAATACAAGGGAAAATTCTAAAATTACCCTTATATCCTAATATAATTATCAAATTACCCCTCTATTTACAAAAATTATCAAAATACCCCCTTTTTTTTTTTTGCAACGGCTATTCCTTTTGCGCCAGAAACAGACCGCCCCAAATCCGACTCTTGTTGTTTCAGCAAAGCATCATCATGACCTTGAATCCGAAAGTAAACTTGTAAGCATGATCTGGAAGGAATTCGTTGGAGTTTATGCTTGGAAGCCCTCTTGATCTGGAAGGAATTCGTTGAAGATTTCATGCTTGGAAACCTTCTCCTGTAAGTGATTTGCATGTTTTGTTTTGAAAGAAACAGGAACAGGATTACAGAAACAGGATCCTCCATTTACAGTCATGAAGCAGATCAAGAGTTAGGATCAAGAGCAGCTCATGAGTTAAGATCAACAAAACATCAAGAGAAATATATTTCTGTCATCTCAGTTGTTTGCTTAATGAATGATGATGGTTACAGCAGCAGTAAAAAAACATTTCCCTGTTCCTCTTTGCATGTGCAGATTGATTCTGTATAATAGCAAAATGATATCTCATCAGAAATTGTTTATCTCATGTATTATTGTTTCACGCCGTGCTTTTTTTTGCTCTGTTCTTTTACGCTGCTTTAAGCATGATGCTTAACCGAAGTTGTGTTATAAGAATGCATCACCTTAACCTGGTAGTCAATTTGTAATCCTGGCAAACTAATCCCATGCTTCGGAGTTCCAGAATCAAAGAACGATGTGCAAAATCCTGTCGGCGTATTTTTGATGTGTGACGTAGGGGCATTCTAACAATTAGAACAAATACAAGGGTATATTCATAATTTCTAGGAAATATAGGGGCAATTTTAGAAATTTACCTAAATACAATATAATAAGTAATACAATTAAAATACAATAAGTCATTTAATAAATACAAATAAACATAATTAATTAGATAATTTTTTCTTTCTTTCTTTCTCGCCCCGCGTGCGAGAATGGGCTCAGCGTGGTGAGAATTGTGCTTTGTGTTTCAATCCATGAAGCAGTGGCTCTCTTCTTGTAGCCCTTCTATCACCCCTTCCATGAAGGGGCCCTGTGATGAGCTCGCATGCTTCCAGATTCAAGAATGCACCTGCGAGGAGAGTCACCCTAGGCCCTTTCCAATCATAACGCGCTCCAGAAATGAAGCCGAGTGAACCTCGACTCTTCTTTCCAAACTCCTTTGGGCATGTATACTTTCACAAAGGCGACAGAGGAGCAATGGAGGGCAGACTGCTATGTTCCCCTATTTCTCCTGGATTGGGCTTCTCCAAGAACATTTGTGGGCCTCAATCCATTGCTCTGTTGGAAGATGTTAAAACATCCAGAAATGAAGCAAGACAGAAATCAAATATTTTTTTCCTCCGGGTAGAGATAAGTAAGATCGTGGGAAAAGATCCACAGCTAAACCATCCAAAGAAGCGTAGATTTAAAGATCTTTACAGAAAGCAAAGATATAAGGAAGCAAAGGTTCTTGCAAGAAGCAAAGATCCTTACGCATAAATAATGTAGCTGCGGTTTAGAAGAAAAAGGGCAGTTAACTATCACACCAAGAGAGAGGCCATAGAAAATTTCTTTGATGACGCTGGGATGGCGCTTCACCACGGCGGCAGGGCTTCCGTTTCTTCTCAATAATCCGTCTGCTTTTGGCTCTCCCATCCAGCCACCCGATCTGAAAGACTGCAAAAAAAGCTTTGAATGTCCACCGGCTTATCCTGGTAAGAAGCTTTGAAGGTAAGAAGCTCCACCGTAATACTCCATCTTCCTTCAAAATCAAGCTAATTTTAGTTTTCGATCTGCAGAGGCATGGCCATAATGATCGCCACTGCAGCACTGGCTACCCCTGTTGCCGGATTGGCAGGCTCTTCAATCTCTGCCAAACGCTCTGTTTCTTCCAAGATTCAGCTCAATTCCGGTAGGTCTTTCTATCTTATATACTCCGATCTTTTTTACTCGCCAGATCCGATCTTTTTTACTCGCCAGATCATGCATGGTGCCTAATCTCTACCGCAATGCCGAAACACATGCAGCATTTGTGGCCGGAGCTGGAAGAAGCTCTGTAAATCCCCTTCAGCTTGGATCCCCTGTTATGTCTCGTGTTACCTGGTAATATATTTTCTCTCTAGTTGAAGTTCAAGAAGTGTATTTGAATGTCCACCGGCTGAGTTTGTGGTATGGTCATACCCAACTTGTCACATTTCAAAGCACAAGACCCACAAGATCCCCAAAAGGGAAATTGACAAAGCCATGAGCAACCTCCATGCTATAGCATTGCATGCGAGTAGATAATATTATTTGTAAATTGTGCTTGAAATTCTTGAGAACTTTCTCAACTTGTAGTTTGCAAATTTTATGAGAAAAACAAGTGAGCCAGTTCTTGTTCTATGATGTGTATTTCTGTTCAGGCATTCAATGCAAAAAAATTTTTTTTGTATGAGTTCCATTTTCCCACATGAGGCCCAAACGTCAGGATTTGACCGATTTTAATTAAATGCGACTTTTATGCAAATTGGTGATGGGGCATACGTGTTGCCCCTAAGCCTGGATTCACATGCACCATTGCCACCCTCACCCTCATGTAAAATGTTAGGCCCTTTTACGCCCAACCACAAATATCGCGGAGCAGGAGCCCTTTTAGCAAGAGTGGGCGCTTAATGCCATCTGCGTAATATATTTTACCCGATGAATTACTGACCAAAATCCAACGCCCCCGAAGAATGGGGAGATAGAAAAGTACCTTGAAAAAATATCCCGGCAGGAAAAGGAGATCCTCGGACACAAATACCTTATCTCTTTCTTCCTCCCGCCGGAGCTGGCTATGGCTAGGCCCATGGAGCTCCTAACCAATTCTCCACCCTAAACCTTTTCCAACATCCCAAAAATTTCTCTACCTTCATGGCCAGTGGAGCCTTCCTATCTGCAGAGGCAGCTGCCATCTCCGGCAGTACCCCCATCTCTAGAACTGCTCCAGTTCCTTCCTCTTCCTCTGCTGCTGCAGCAGCTGCGGCTGCCGCAGCTTCTAATACAACTAATTCTTCTTCCTGTTCTTCTAACCCCTCTGTATCTTCCAAACCCAACAATGGGGGACGAGTTTTTGGGTCCGACCAATGGAGCTCCCTTGCCTCTTCCAGAAATGTTGCTGCTGGATGTTCTTATGGCTATGGAGGATGTGTTGCTCAACGCCGGCGGCAGGGTCCAGGGGCTCGAATTAATGGCAGCAGCAATAGTGCTCCTAGAGCAGCTGCTGCCGGACTTAGCCCCAATGTGCTTGGAGCTCCAGTTTTGCAGGGAGGTGGTCTTGGTTCTGAATTTTGTGGAAACAAGTCTACTCGTTTAGTCTCTAAGGTACATTGGGGTAGGCAGAAATCTTATAATGGTAAACATAGTCCAGTAGCAGCTATGGCAGTGCAGGATGTCATGCAATCTTCTTCTTATAGTGGCATTTGGGGCTCCCTTGAAAAAGCTTCAGAAAAACTTACTGGTGCTGAAGATTTGCCTTACATTCTTAGAGAGCTTGGCAATAAAGGAGAATGGGAAAAAGCTCTTAAGAGTTTTGAATGGATGGTTATGCAGGAAAGGGTTCGTGGGCAATGGAGCAAATTGGCTAGTATTATGATCAGCACACTTGGAAGGTTAGGAAAAGTTGAGATTGCAGAAAAGGTGTTCTACAAAGTTAAAGCAGCTGGCTTTGGGGACAATGTGTATGTTTATTCTGCATTGATTAGTGCTTATGGCCGTTGTGGTAAATGTGTTAAAGCTCTGGAAGTTTTTGAATGCATGAAAAGGTCAGGATGCAAGCCGAATCTTATAACTTATAATACAATTATTGATGCATGTGGAAAAGGTGGTGGTAATTTGTCCAAGGCATTAGAGATATTTGAAGAGATGCAACGAGGAGGAGTGGAGCCAGACCGCATCACCTTTAATTCCTTGATTGCTGTTTGTGGAAGGGGGAATTTTTGGGAACAGGCACAGCGGCTCTTTTTAGAAATGCAGCAAAGAGGCATTGAGCAGGATATATTTACATACAATACTCTTGTTGATTCTTTCTGCAAAGGTGGCCAGGTGCAACTCGCTGCTTCCATGGTTCCCATCATGAGATTAAACTCGATCATCCCAAATGTAGTAACATATAGTACATTGATAGATGGATATGCAAAAATGGGATGTTTTGATGAGGCAATTAGCTTGTACCATGATATGAAGGCTATGGGTATTTACCCTGACAGAGTATCTTATAATAATTTACTTGACATTCATGCAAGGTTAGGCAAGTTTGTGGATGCCCTTGCTGTCTGTGATGAGATGGAGAAAGCTGGATGGAAGAAAGATGTTGTAACTTATAATGCTTTACTTGATTCCTATGGTAAACAGGGAAAGTACAAAGAAGCCAAAAATATGTTTGACAGGATGAAGGAGGAGAAGATAGCCCCAAATGTACTCACTTATTCTACTCTAATTGATGGGTTTGCAAAGGGAGGATTTCATGAAGATGCAATGAGGCTGTTTCAGGAGTTTAAACAGGCAGGCTTGAAGCCAGATGTTGTTCTTTATAGTGCTTTAATTGACGCGCATTGCAAAAATGGATCCGTTGAAGAGGCATTAGCTCTACTGGAAGAAATGAACAACCGTGGGATTCAACCTAATGTTGTCACCTACAATTCTCTCATAGATGCATATGGTAGGCGATGTCTGGTATGGCCATTTTTTCTGTCCTATGCAGCAATATTGTTTTGATGTTGAAAGCCAGCCACAATACTGAACCTTTAAACTTTATGCTGGGAAAGAAAGTTTAATTTAGCTTTTGGATGTAAGAACAGTTTGGTAGGCCAGACGACATTATAAACATAACTATCTGTGAACCCATCATACACTCAACATCCATCTACTATTTGGAAGATTCTAAAAGGACCTGATGTTCCTATAAATACTCCACTTGTTTCTGGAGCGTAATATCACAGATGACAGATGACGCATATGAAAGCTTCTGTATAGAAAACACAAGCCTGAAATAAATTCATTGGGAAGGTCCATTTCTTTTTCCAGTTTCATGACACACGATTGATGGATGCAGGATCAGGAGTTGTTATCTACATTGGATACACCAAAAGAAAAGCAAGGACATATGGTTGCTGCTGCAAAGATTTTCCATGAGATGCAGCGTTTTGGGGTGAAGCCAAATGTAGTAACATTTTCTGCCATTCTGAATGCATGCAGGTAAGGTCTAGTGAGGGGGTTGTATCCGTTCTTGATGTATAGTCATGATGTTCCTACTGTTCTTCTCGTTATGCTGAGTTCTTTCCTTTTTGAACCCCTTTGAAATATGGTTATGTAAATTCTAATCTGAGTATAAACAGTCGATGTGGATCTTTTGAAGAGGCATCAACTTTGCTTGAAACAATGCGGTTATTTGATGGTCGGGTATATGGTGTTGCGTGTGGTCTGTTAATGGGCCTGCGGAATCATGTCTGGGGTCAGGCAGAGCTGCTTTTTGACCAGATAACAATTTTGGGGCATAACACTGCTGCTGCGTTCTACAATGCACTTACTGATATGCTATGGCACTTTGACCAGGTACGTGATGATCTATGCTCTCATTCTGGTGCAAATATTGTCATGTGGGCTTTTAGCATTAATATGAATGATGGAGCATTATAAAACACTTATGTGAATTGTGGATGCATAAATCTGTTCTCTGCATGCAGTGGTTTACTCAGTCTTTGCACGCATATGTTGTAGTTAACCTGCTCAATCTTTGTGACAGAATTGGGAATCTGTTATCTTCATGAAGTTTGTTGCTTAATGCTGCTAATATAACTTGACACCCCAATTCATAATAGTTGTAGTTATAGTGATAGTACTGCTGTTTTTATGTTTCCTTCAAGGCTAAAGTTGTTGAGTGTAATTTCTCACAGAGAGCTGGAGCTCAAGAAGTAGTTACAGCTGCCAAGCACCGTCGAGTTTGGGAGAAGGCATGGTGGCATTCTGGCCAACAGTTATGTCTGGACCTCCATCTTATGTCAGTTGGTGCAGCCCAAGCCATGCTCCACATGTGGCTTTTATATATTCATTCCATTATTGGCCAAGGTCATGATCTGCCAAGGTCTTTAAGGTGGGATTATTTTGGTGTCCAATGTAGTACGTTTCAAAACTCCGTCCTCAGAATTAACTTTGTTTATTTCCTTGCAGCATATTAACAGGCTGGGGAAGACATAGCAAGGTTCAGGGTGACTGCGCTGTTAAAAGGGCTATAGAGGCACGTTTACTAGAGATAGGTGCCCCTTTCCATATTGCAAAGTTCAATGAGGGTAGGCTTGTTTCTGCTGGTCATACTGTAGGAATGTGGATGATGCACAAGAAGACATTAAGCCTACTAGTGCTTCATGACATAAGGAATCAGGCAGGAAAGCAGGAACATGTTACTGCTCTATTAGCTGGTGGATCATGCTAGTGAGACACCGCCACTTTTTCTGTTAATCTAATGTGTATATTGTTCTACGCTGGCAATTTTGTTAATCTGAGACCTGGCCAGAGTTTACTATGCTGATTGACACTGATTCGCGAAGTATATATGGATTCATTGTGAATATGTTGGATGACTTATTTATCATGGCCAGATGAAAGTGCCTACTTTTGCACTGGGGTGACAGATAAACTGGCCCAGTTTAGTTTAGCTGACTTAATCTAGCGGGCTACAGGAATGAATGCAATAACCTAAGGAATGACGTGATTATCTTGCAGAGTTAGTCTGATTATTATAACAGTGGCAGGTTTCGTGATTTCAACAAGCTGCTGTTGGTGGGCCGGGATCCAAGGGTCAAAGATCCAGGACATTCTAAGCAGGATTAGGACCAAAAGCAATTCGATCAACACAAAAAATGATGAAAAGCTCAAGAAGAGTTCAACAATCCAATATGATCCAGCGGGTCAAAAGTTCATAGTCCACTCTACCTCAGCCACACAAGATTTGATAAAAATGCCCGTCAAAAGTTCATAGTCCACTCTACCTCAGCCACACAAATTTTGGCAGATGCAGAAAGGAAAGGCAAGAAGTTGATAGAAGAGAAGATACTTTTATGGTATGCCAAATTACAAGCATCTTGAAAGGATTTAAGGCAATTAATTATAGACAATTTTCTCTCACAAATTAAGCACAATGGATAAAACAATTAAGCTAGTAGGTTTCCCAACTAACATTTTCTATGCAGTCTTGTTGTTATCGTTGATGGGCGCTCTAGTGAATTCCCGGCCATCAGATATGGGAATATTTTGAGGGATATTCCCTCTCGTGCGATCCCATCCCTACACCTCAACGGGGGATGGGGTCAAATGCTGATGTGGCCCTATTCCTAAGGGCAATTGACAACCATTGGAAAGGATTCCAATGTGATTTGACTTCAAAATAGCAAGTCCCTATTCCAAGGCATGCTACGCACTACTGGAGGCACTAAAGCAGGACCGGATCATACTTCTAAATTAATAGACAGTCAGGTTTGTGCCACAAGCTTCCCTGCTACAATAGCCAAGCAGCCCAACAGCAAACCCGGCTGGGAACAACATCCTCATGCCCTCATCTGCAACTCGGCCACACAGACAACAATTTGCCAGGCCTCAATGCCCAAGCCTTCTTCAGCACCGCAAAGACAATGGAGAAACAAACCGGGGGATTCGAACCCCCTGCGCATTGCGCTGCTCCAAGCGGCCTGCCCGCCCTTAAAGGACAGGGGCTAATCCCATGCACATGCTCAAGCACACAGACACCAATGCATTTTCCCATCCTTTTTTTTACTTTTCAATACATGTATAATTCTTATGGGAAAGATTATTTAGGCATATTCGGCGTTGATGCCTCTTCCTCGATTCGACACATATTTCCGGAAGGAAAAAATAGAGATTTGAAAAAAAATGACGAAAATGGGGTTTGTGACAAACGGTAGCCATGTAACAGGACAGCTTTGCCGACGGGGATTCAAGACAACTCCGTCTGGCTATGGCTATGGCGCTATGGCGATAGGCTCGGTCTGGCTGTGGCGACAGGTTCCAGCTTCAAAGCTTCAAAAAATTGCTTCCAACCTTGAGGTTTCAGAAAGCAACCAATTTTTCAGCTTATCTAGTGCCGGATCTGCGCCTCGGCATTGCATCTCTGCTGCAAGGCCACCTCGGCTGTGCGATTCAAGGATCTTGCGGAATTTCTTGTGGAGGATCGTCTTATAATGCCAGCGGATCATGCATGGCCTTCGTCTATGCTATGCTTTGATCGTTAATCAGATGCTATGCTATGCTATTTGCCTTGCTTCCATCTGGGTTGAGCTTATAATAACAGAGATTTGCTCTATCTATCCTGCTTGCATAAACGTCGGCTGAAGCTTTGTCATTACTAGTGGTTGTACGGGCATCCTTGAGAGCGTTGTAAATATCTAGGTCAGAAATTGCCTTTTGTTTTGCTACCCTAGGTCGGTATGGCAGAGATGAAGGCGGTGGCTCGGCCTTTGTGAAAGGGGCTAAGATGTTCCTCTACCAATTGTAGAGACAACTTGATAAGTCTGCATTGTTTTAAAATTTTATATCTTTTCCTGCTTCAAATGCAGGGTTTATGCTTATGTCTTGGTAATGTGGATCATCTGATATTATATAATCAGCTTTGTCAAATGGCAAAGGGATCATTGCAGGTTCTGGCATGATATTGCGTCTTTTGCTGCACCAAGAACAACATTCTGTGTTGCATCTTTTCAAAACATTCTCTGTTACATCTAGGTCTTGGAATTTTCCATGCTTATCTGTTTCAAAGAGACATTTCACTTCTAGTGAAGCAATTTGAGAAAAAAAAAATTGCTTTGGATTTTGGAGGACTTCAAATTATATACTGGAAGGCGATCTGTAGCTCTAGCCTGAAAAACAGTGGCATGCATATCGTGGATCTTAGTTATCCCTTGGTGAATTTTCCGTGTACAAATGTTGTCTAATGGCAGGCCTCTGCCCTTCAATGACAGTTTCAGGTGTCCACACGAGCTATAGCTATTGCCTAGTTGTTTTCCTTTTGTTTAAAGTCTTGCTTGTGAAGTTTTCTGACATTTCTAATTTCTTTCAGTCTTTTTGGAATTAGTGCCTTGCAAAGCAGGTAAGATAGATAGATATTGTTTTAGAGAAGCATGGAATGAAGATGCAAGATGACACAAGACAAGAAGACATGCAGTAAATGTTCAAGAATGAAGGCAAAAAACATTTAACCTGACAGGGAGGATTTCCATGGAAAAAGCGAAGAGGACTTCCATAGTGGGGGCTATATACGGCCAGAGATGATACTTGAAGAAGTTTTGTTTGAGATTTTATATGTTTTTTAATTCTAAAGATATCCCTTTGCAGGATGATCCCAAGTTAATACCAGTGAATCATTTGCATTTGCTGGATCATCTGCATCTGGTTATCAGGTTTTTTTACCTTGAAGAAACTTTGGGTGGTGCAAAAAAAGTCACTCCTATTCATGGGTTGAGCAGTGGACTTAGATGCTTCATTCCTAAGGAATACCCCCTCCTGTTTTACAGCAACTCTTTTTGGTAGGCAGAAGTCATATCTGGTATGACTTTCCCTTCAAAAACAAGATGCTTTTCAGGTTACCCTATGATTATCAAACCATAGGGTGAAAGTAAACAATAGAGTAATTGATATCCACAAAATTGTACCCTATGATTGTCAGACCATTGGGTGAAATTAACAATAGAGTCAATTGATATCCACAAAATTGCCTCCCTTGAGACAAAGCATATAGCCCCGCCGAATTAAATTGGTACCAAAATTTTAGCCATTGCACCATTAGATATACTAAAATATGCCTCAGGATGCTCAAGGCACCCTCTACCTAACGAATTGCACTTTAACCTGACAAGGAGGATTTCCATGGAAAAAGCGAAGAGGACTTCCATAGTGGGGGCTATATATGGCCAGAGGTGATACTTGAAGAAGTTTTGTTTTTTTAATTCTAAAGATATCCCTTTGCAGGATGATCCCAAGTTAATACCAGTGAATCATTTGCATTTGCTGGATCATCTGCATCTGGTTATCAGGTTTTTTCACCTTGAAGAAACTTTGGGTGGTGCAAAAAAAGTCACTCCTATTCATGGGTTGAGCAGTGGACTTAGATGCTTCATTCCTAAGGAATACCCCCTCCTGTTTTACACCAACTCTTTGTGGTAGGCAAAAGTCATAGCAGGTATGACTTTCCCTTCAAAAACAAGATGCTTTTTCAGGTCACCCTATGATTATCAAACCATAGGGTGAAAGTCAACAATAGAGTAATTGATATCCACAAAATTGTACCCTATGATTGTCAGACCATTGGGTGAAATTAACAATAGAGTCAATTGATATCCACAAAATTGCCTTCCTTGAGACAAAGCATATAGCCCCGCCGAATTAAATTGGTACCAAAATTTTAGCCATTGCACCATTAGATATGCTAAAATATGCCTCATGATGCTCAAGGCACCCTCTACCTAACGAATTGCACTTTAACCTGACAGGGAGGATTTCCATGGAAAAAGCGAAGAGGACTTCCATAGTGGGGGCTATATACGGCCAGAGGTGATACTTGAAGAAGTTTTGTTTGAGATTTTATATGTTTTTTAATTCTAAAGATACCCCTTTGCAGGATGATCCCAAGTTAATACCAGTGAATCATTTGCATTTGCTGGATCATCTGCATCTGGTTATCAGGTTTTTTTACCTTGAAGAAACTTTGGGTGGTGCAAAAAAAGTCACGCCTATTCATGGGTTGAGCAGTGGACTTAGATGCTTCATTCCTAAGGAATACCCCTTCCTGTTTTACAGCAACTCTTTGTGGTAGGCAGAAGTCATAGCAGGTATGACTTTCCCTTCAAAAACAAGATGCTTTTTCAGGTCATCCTATGATTATCAAACCATAGGGTGAAAGTCAACAATAGAGTAATTGATATCCACAAAATTGTACCCTATGATTGTCAAACCATTGGGTGAAATTAACAATAGAGTCAATTGATATCCACAAAATTGCCTCCCTTGAGACAAAGCATATAGCCCCGCCGAATTAAATTGGTACCAAAATTTTAGCCATTGCACCATTAGATATGCTAAAATATGCCTCATGATGCTCAAGGCACCCTCTACCTAACGAATTGCACTTTAACAGGGTCAACCCAAAAACATTCCTCAAGATGCTCAAAGCCACCCCCTTAAGAGGGGCAATTCAAAAACCTCCCCTCCCTTAAAAGAAGTTCAATGTTTAGATGCCATATCTAGGACCACTTGGGTAGCACCTATCTAGGACCACTTGGGTAGCACCCAGTAATTAAGGCTTTGCTAAATTCTAGGCCTAGAAATGAGAACCCAATAATGGGCAGTATTGAGGCGGTCACAAGCTTTTCCAACTGGCATTAAAAATCATGTAGATCATGATGGAGCGGCTAGGTGCAGCTTCCTCCTGAAAAAAAAAAAAAAAAAAAAAAAAAAAAAAAAAAAAAATTGGAGTAGTCATAAGTTAATTGCATTTTGGCGGGTAAATTCTTCACTCGATAATGTGCTATGGCTCAGATTCTCTCTTCAAGTATTAACTCTATTGGGTAGTCTCTTTCGTAAGAAATTCTTTAGTGCTCTTTGAGCAAGAAATTCTTTAGTGCTCTTTGAGCTGAAGGAGACATGGACAGCAAGGGTATATAGTATAAACTCTCATAAGATAAAAACTACAATGATGGGTATGGCGGGCACCAAGCTCATAAATCTAAAACTTTTAACATGAATAAGCAGCCAAATTTTTATCAAGGGAATGAGCAGTAGATTCTCAAAACTAATATAGTATGAGGAACATGCAGGTTCAACTCCTGCATGTTCTTTCACATCTCAAGGATGTCCAGAATTGAAATCTATTCAACTTAGCACAAAACTTCTTTTGCAGCGGGTTGGAGAAGAGAAATGTTCGCGACGGCCGCAAGGCCGCCGCGATAAATTTCTTGTATGTTTAATCATGCACATAATGAGCAACAATAACACAAATTCACACCTCTCCGAAGCAAAGAAGAGGAATTCTTTAAGTTTCTTTCAGTTTCCACAATGCCAAACACCTGCAATCAAAAAACAGCACAAGCAAACAGGAAAGTGCCATGGCGTCTTCCACATATCTGTGCAAAATTGCTAATGCACAAAATGCAGAACTTAAGATTACATACTCAAATTCGGGTTACTTAGCAATGAAGAGCAAGAAGAAGCCAGGGCATCTAAATTTGGCACTGTATACCAGTGAATACAAAATAAATAAAAACAAAGGGAGTTATCTATCAAAACCTCTGGAGCACAACCATATCAAAGACTTAAGAAATACCCTGAATGGCCCGGAATCGCTTTGAGAGGCCACCGTAGCCAAGGCTACACACCGGAATGGATCATGACCAAGAAAATGAAGCATCTCTTGCATAACAAACAACCTATCTTCCGCTCGTCCCTTACCTTCCAGATCCGTCCAAGAATGCCTCCTATGGAACTCTCTGCCCAGAACGCATCCAGACACAACCCTATGATGAAGCTGCCGGAATTGTTTTCTATAGTCCATCTGGGCCGGATTCGCCATGTAATGCAGTATCAGCTTCCTATAAACAGAAATCTCTACCTTCTAAACTTGGCGCCTGCATCAAACCATGGAACGAAGCTCCTCGACCCCAGCCACGCCAGTCCAACAATACAGGAAAGAAAAAGATTCGTTTTTGCCCTAAATCCATACTCAAAAACATACAATACAACCCTAAAACCATTGAAACCATATGTTACAAACATACGGTTTCATGAACTAGCAAACTATATCGATGTACTGTGGGCTTGTTTTTTTGGCAAAAAGTTTTAAGGCTGTCGGATCTGCCTGCACTTTTGTCTGGGTCGTCGGTCTGCTTGATCTTTTGTCTGGGCTTCTAATTTCTGCTGCCCGGTAGCAGGATAAGAACATGGTTTCCAGAGCACTCTAGAAACAAAATCTTGTACAAGTCCTCCTCTTCTCGATTAATTTGAGGTAAATTAGGAGCTTTGAATACGTCTATTTCATTGGGATCTACCTGCAATAGATATACATCATTCTTTACTTGATTAATAATGAAAAGAACATTCTAGATTGAAAAGAAAGACATATCTAAATTATTGACCTGCTTTGGTTCTTTGAGTTTCTTGTATTTGCGCAAGGCCCGCAAGTTTTCCCTGCAATAGACTATTCTATGCAGCGTGCTTGTTTTCAATTTGTTTCTCTTTTTTGTATGAATAAGAGAATGGACTGACCAATTTCTCTCTACTGCACCTGTAGAACAATCCTAGTATTCCACCATTTGAGAGAAATATAATTAAAAACATAGAAGAGAATTAGAGACTACTAGTCACTAGATCATAAATAAATACTTTTACCATTGTTGCCATACCTGAGATAAGACTCTAAGAGCTAACTTTTGAAGCTCGGGTGTGCATCCACCATATTTTCCCCACCATGAAACTGGTTTAGACATTGCACCACGACTCTCGGCCATGGGATTATTGAAATCACCCATTCTTCCTCGGAACTGGAGCAAATTATCATACAATTCATCCGCTTTCTAATGATCCTCATTATAGATGCGCACCAAGTACGACACCCAACCCGTATGGAGCTCTTTGTCCAATTCAGTGATGCCATTTCTCCATAAAGGATGGAGTAGATGGGCGACAGCATGAATTGGGCGATAAAACCAATCCCCCCGTGCTTTCACCTTATCCTTTATCACTTGAATTCTAAAACATAGTATAGTACATTTTAGTAATTAATATTTAATATTTGATAATTGATAAAATGAAATTGAAATCAAAAGAAATAGATTATTGGATTAAGAAACTCTAAAATACCTGCTTGCCATCATAGATCCATGAACATTCTCTTTGATCCGCTTGTCAAGTGCCTGGTTGATGTGCTCCATGAACTCGTAAAGCAAGCCAATAGTTGTGCCCTCTCTATCAGTAAGACGTAGAACAGAGTACACTGGCCGTATGACTTCTGTGATGTCACGAAAATCCATAAGAGTAGTGGGATCTAATATGAGAAGCTGGATTGCCTCACTTTCTGGTAGCGTTCTATCATTCCATAGTCTCCACTCATCTGACACAATAGTTTGCCGCAACGAATCCCATACTTGGACCAAATGCTCAACCATGATAAACCTTGAACCAAACCTAGCCTTTGCTGGTTTTAAAAGCTCTAATTTTGCATGCTTCCGATAAATTGCTAGAGCTTTCTTCTTTCGTGCAAATAATGTCACAATTTGCTCACCTTTGCTAATGGCTTTTTTTATCCATGGAATGGCCGCAATGTCTTTCAATAACAAGTTCAGGCTATGTGAAGCACAAGGAGTCCATACTATGGATTTATACTCCTCCAACAACTTTCCCATGTTCACACAATTTGCACCATTATCAGTAATTACCTGGACTACGTTTTCTTCTCCAACTTCTTGAATAACCTCCTGCATCTTTTCAAACAAAAGCTCTCCTGTAACACTCACCCCAGTACCACTCATATCATAAGATTTCTTGTACACTGTACCAAAGGCAGAAGATATCATAACATTATAGAAGCCTCTTTTTCTCATGTCAACCCATCCATCCGTCATAATCGTGCATCCGTAACGGGTCCACTTTTGCTCAATTTGACGGATATCTTTTGTGATGCCATCACTCATTGCTGGAATGATATTCTTTTTTAGTGTCGCTGAACATGGACCGACTGTTTTTTTTTTCCTACCCGTGTCAATGTCTCCACCATTTGCCTCCAGCTAGGAGTATCCAAAATAAGAAATGGAAGATTGCATTCAACAAGCATCTTACCAACCTCCATGTCAGCCAATTCAATCCATCTTTTTTGCCAGCCTACTTGAGTTCTAGTGAGGGTCATTTATTTTGTGGCCAAATGTCTAGGAGAAGCAAGTTCTTCACACTCTTGTAATTGTTCTACTTGGATAGTAGACATAGACGGACCACTTACAACATTTGCAATATCAATATCAGATCCTCTTCTTCTCTTTGGCGCTTGTGGAGGAATAGAGGAAGCTCCAGGAGATTCGGGAATTGAGCATGATGCTCCACGGGTTGATATTGATTGTTGCTGCTGCTGCTCCAATAATGCGACCCATCCTACCCTTCTTGATAATATTTTTGTTTTAATTTCAGGGGGACAAGAAGTACACCCCTTCATTCCATAGCCACTAATGCCTGTGAGGTGAGCTTCTAGCTTTGTAATTGGGCCTGAAGCTTCAAGTTTGCAAAATTTGCAAATATAATGCCTATTTCCACTTCCACTACTTGCCCTTGGAATTGTAGAGTGTTCTGAACAGGCTCGCTTCCATAACTTATTTTCCTCCTTCGGCATTCTGAATCTGATCTGTTCTATTCTACCTGGCTGGCCTATTTCAAACTCAAATTTCCTGTCTGTTCTAACTTCTCATCTAACTTCAATCAGATTCCCTCCCTCTGTTCCCATCTTGGCACTGACTGACCTCTCTAATCGACCTCTGAAATCGACCTCTGAAACTAACCTGACTGATCGGCCAAGGCAGCGACAGCAGGCTTCGAGACAACCCAACGCGATGACCCAGGGCAGTAGCAGGCTTCCAGCGTTTTCAGCAGGTCAGAACAACAGCAATCGGGCGGAGCGAGACGCGAAGACGAAAGACCTAACGCCCAAATTTTTTTTTTTAAACAAATAGTGGAAGGATCGGACGATCGATCCGGGATCGATCCTGCAGATCCGGATCTAAAGGATCTAATCTTTAGATCCTGAGGATTTAACGAACACTATGCATGTCTCTGAGGGTGAACAGGGTGGTACATAAATTCAGATATGATGTAAATCTAGTCTATCCTTTCTGTGAGAGAGCAGAAGAAACTCTAGAACATACATTTTAAAATCTATTATCTGAACATTCAACTGATATGGGACAGATTTAGAGAGACATTTCAAACCTCATTACGGTTGATGGAAGTACCGATAGAGAGATGAACTAGCTATTCATGTAGCCAAGGGTTGGATATGCTAATACTTGTGGAAGAGACAGAGACTCTCTGCTTTTCAGGGCCAGCTTATCTACACTTCTAGCTTGATGGGTTCATTGTAAGTGAAGCTTGTTAAGCCTAGAAGTGGATGAGAATGTTGCACATCAACTATAGGGCCGCTACCTTAGTCCATTCTAGTTTGTAGGTGTTAACAGTTGTTTGATTATCCCTTCATGATCCATTTTGGACATTGAGCTCATGACAAAGAAAGGAATAATTATTGCCTCTAAAGAAAATTTAAAACATTTATCATGGAGAGTTGCATGTTAGATGAACATATTGAAAGTTGAATAAAAGAGTAAGTGGTATATTGGATTTGATTTACACAGATGTGTGTGGGCTAGAAGGTTAACATCTAAAAGATATTTCATCACATTGATGATTTAGGAGGAGGGCCAAATGTTACTGCATGGGACATGCTTTTATGGTTGCATCTCATAGAACAATTTGTTATAGTGAGTCGGTCAAGACTATTTAAAATCAAGTCAACTCTAGTAACTTGATTAATATTATTTGAATAGTGCAATCATCATAATTGTGCACTATTTGGATTGCTATTCTAATCGGTTCAGTGACTCTAATCGGTTCAGTTTTGTAAAATTAAAAATACGCCAGCCATTGATTAAACCATTGAAAAGGCACGACAAACTTGCTTCTTGTAGAAAATACAGTCGAATCAACCATTTCTTGCTCAAAAGACTGCTTGAATCCTCTGATCCCGAAGCCGATCAAATGAGATCGGTTCTACAAGGCCTGATTGCAAATCAATGACTTGAATCCAGGTTCAAATCTGGTGATTCAACCACCCAAAACCGTAATTGAGACCCCGATTTTAAATCGGTGAGCCAAATCCCAAAAAAGGCAAAGAAGAGGATTAAAGAGGTAAAGGCAGTGCCCCGATTGCAAATTAGTGATTCAAACTGAGCAATCAACAAAATTCAGTGAATCGCCCTAAATCTAAATCAACGAACCAAAACCTAGATTTTGCTTCCTGCTTCAGAAGAGCGATCAAGCCATCACGAAATCCCGGCACAAGATGTGTCCTCTATGCCAGCCTCTGTTATAATTTATGTGTCCTCTATGCCAGCTTCTGTTATAATTTATGATGTTAAAAAATATACAATTTTTTGGATTCACTTGGACATGCACTTAAATATATTACCATGCTTACCGAAACTTGGTACAATTGAAAACTTTATGGCATTTTTAATTCCGCATTTTTTGTTGCAGATAGAATGCATGTATGCTCTAAAGAACCAGACTGGCACGGCAGGTGCCAGCAAGAGCCTATGTTAATTGTATATAGAAAGAGCATTCATTTGTGGAACTGATAAAAGAAAATCTTCTACAAAATACCTGGAGAAAGCAGTGCCTAGAGGATTCGGGCATGAGCATCAACCAGTTCAATTTGATCATGTTTAAATCATCCTACTCTGCTTACTCCTCAATCCAAAGTGGTGTTGTAGGAGATTCATATCATGTAGATTTTGCAAGCTTTTAATATATTTGTAGCCGTGAGCCAAAAATAAAATTGAAGGATGCAGAGACCTTGGGTTATGCTAAAGTTTCAAAAAGGGGACTCTCATAGCATGAAGAAAGCACAGACCCTTCAAATCGAGCTCGCTGCATTGAAATGAAGATGATCAATCAATTGGCCTGTTAAAAACCCACAGGGAAAAAGACGGAAGAAGAACATGCCTTGGTTCCACAACTGAAATCTTGTGTTAATCGGCTAAATGGACTGCAACCTCAAAGTGCAGAGCTCTGAAAATGCCCAGTTACCTTGATATCCAATCTTCATTATCTGTTTAGAACAGAGTTAGTAACAAAAGCTCTATTGCAACCATAAAACATAAATTCATCTCTTACCCTTCAACAAAAGATCACGCATTGTGGAGTAAGCCAGGTCATCACAAGCATGCAAAAATCCTGTTCATTGATTAACCGCTTGGATTCACAATGGTAAGTCGCAACAGCACCCACACAAACAAAGCAAAGAAGAAGAACTTACTCTCGAATCACATGATCAAAACCTAAGAACACCTGCGTGCTTTCGGTGCGGCCAAATCTTAGCAAACACCACAGAAAGGACCTTGCCATAGAACGAACACAGATATCATTAGCATCAACCCGATAAAACCCTTTTGCCCAATAAAACTACTTGAATATCTACCTTACTCATAGCATATACAATGGCACCGGATGCACGCGGGTGACCCTACTTAGGGTTGTGGTAAGGGAAGATTTTAGCGGGGACTCTAGCGGACATGCTTGTAAATAATATAGAATATGTCTTTGGCAATTACACGGATGCGAGGCCGCCAAGATTGCCGGAAGCGGTGAAGGAGGCGCTTGTTCAGAGCCGGATTTCGATTTGGTAGAACCGAAATCGCCAAAATTGAGGAGCACTATGAAGGAATTCATGAGCCGGATGCCGGGCTCGTGAATCTGAGGGAGAAGCTCCGCCGCACCCCATCCCTCGTAGTCCGGCCTCGAAGTTAGGGCCGCTTCGTTTCGGCCGAAGTCATGAACTCCGGCAAGGTCTTCAAAGTCTGGAAGAAGAATGCCCTCCCCCGGAGCAGGGTCAGCTTTGCTTCGAAGCAAAGGTTTCTGCCCTAACCCCCTTCAGGAGCTTGTCTCAAATAACATCAAATAAATAGAAAAAGTTTGGAAAATTGTCACTGTTTATATATGAACTAGAAAAAGTGCCCAGCGTTGCTGGGCTTTTTGTCAGGCATAAGTCAAAAAGTAATAAAAATGGTGGATTTAACTTTATAACATCTAAAGGGTAAAATATTGTATAAGTTGGAAAACCTAATGCCACAAATTTCTGGGAGCAATTGCTGGTAATCGTAACCAGCCTGTGAAAGATGTAGTTCATGGAATTCAATGCTTGCTAGTTCTAGGAGCAATTGCTGGTAATTGCGAGTGAATATCTATGTCTTGTTGGTGGTGGCATGCATAATTCCAATTATGTGATGTTCTAGCCAGACAAAAGTTTATTCTAATGTATTCTAGCAAACACGTGCCCGACGTTGACCAAGGGCTAGATTTGCAAGGGAAATAGGACAAACTACATAGTGCAAATCCTAAGTGAGGAATTGTGATGTCTCAAATGAAAGGAAACTTAAACTTTCTAATTGTGAATAAATTCGATATGCATTGTCTCTTGATATGGGTAAATTCATAGCCAAAGTTTACAAATTTTACTATGTTATCTAGTGGTTCCTACTAATTGCACCTTCTATAACGTGCTAAGATTGTCACATCCTATGAGAACAAAATTACCCCTGAATAACTTGAGATTATAATATATAATATATTATTTTCCTTTTCAATGTCTAAACTATTGCTACATGCATTGAAAATGGTAATGAGAATATTTACATTTGCCTTTACACAAGAGTGCCTCTCATCATAGAGTTCTAGTGTTTTTACATCATCTCCAGGTTTTACATAACTTGCAATAATTGCATTCCATGTACCTACAACCCGGACAGACCTTTTATCAAAGATTTGCATTGCTTGTGCTATCTGCCCACACTTTGCATATATATCAGGAAGTTTATTGGAAACTAAAATACATGCTTCAATTCTGTTATTCACAATGTGCTTATGGGCTCAGTAACAGTAACAGATGCAATAACTTTACAGTCTAACCTTCCTAGAACCACACAGATTTCATGCCAAAGCAAAATCAAAAGCAGAATATTTGCTACTTGGAGTAGCCATATTTACACTGTCTTTGTGGGATGATTATGGAACTATGGGCTAGCTCAGCAAGCCATCAAGTGAAACAGGTTAACAGATTGGAGTCTGGCATTTTTCTTGATCCAAAAACGTTATCAATAGATGGTTCCATGGTAGTTGAAGACATATCTGCCATCATGGGCATGGGTCATTCTCGTATAAAGTCTGATAAATCTGAGATGAGATTGTGAGCAGCTTCTGCATGACACGGCTCTTCTGGTTTAGCTGAAGATGGATCTATCCAAGTTGTGCTGTTTGTTGCCATGTCCAAGAAGCTTGAGATTCAGACGAAGATAGAATTGTTTTGGGTGCCATAACTAAATGTTGTCCAACATTTGCAGCTAGAGATTGGACAGGTTGCTTGGAGTAGAGTAAACTCATCAGGGTCCTATCAATGAGATTGGTGTCAGTTTCAAATACCATGTTACCTGGTGACCTGAATATAACAATGATAATCATTAGCAACAAATTGCGTAAACATCCCAAAAGAATCTCGAGTAAAATACGTGAAAAGAGATTATAACCTGTTTGCATCATTCTCAGCTCTTGCAAGAGAGTGATCGTATCTGGACGTTTGCATTAATATCAGAAGAACACCGCATCATTGAACTTCTAGCAAGTCCTTACAGAGAATCTCTCATGCATAATCTTGCTCCGACCACCAACTAAAGTGGTTTAAAGTAAGACAGTTAGATAAAATCTTATATTTCAAGTAGATAAAAAAAAAAATGAGACTACCTGTGACATTATGCTCTCAAGCTGGTTAAGAACTTTAGCCCCCACTGAACTCTCTTCTTCTTGTGACTTCAAATGTAGATGCGTCATGGGAGAAGGCTGAAAACCCATTCCAGGCCCCTCAGATATGTGAATCGAAGGGCAGTATTGAAGGGTTTTGTTGTAAAAGGCTGGTTGTGTTAAGGCTTTTGCCATGTCAGAGCATAGAGTTGCAGTAAATGCAGCTTCTTCCTGAATATAATATGATCGACCAGTTAATCCATGGGTACATTTGAGCTTGGCCACATTCACAAAGCAACAAGGACCTACCTTAAGGATGCCAGCAAGTCCGCCTGAAACAACACCTTCCTCAATGGCATCAAGACACAAAAGTGGATGCTCCAAGTTTGGGGCAGTTTTCTTTGCATGTGCCCGTGCAAACTTTATTATTTCACGAGTCTCTCCAAATGATTCTAATTTATCAGTTCTATGAAGGTCAATGGTCCACGGTCTTCGACGCTCTACAATATCTAATGCCCACCTACGTGCAGTGCTCAACAACTGCTCGTGGGAAACTATAGAATCTATTAGCCCAAGTTCTTTACCCTCCTCTGATGTGATTGGCTTCAATGTCTGCAAAAATCATAAAATACAAAATCAATGCATTGATTCCACGTAACATGCCAAACAATCGGCATAACTTATACTATCACCAAAAGCATAGCTATGTTTGCCACAAGATAGCTTACCATTACATAGGTGAGACCAACTTGCTAGTGTGAGCACAAACATTATAAAAACAAAAATACCAAATGCAAGCACAGATAGTAGAAATAGAAAGCATGAAAAAAGCATGACGCTTTGTATGGCTCAAGCTAACATAAATACAAGAAAAGAAACCGGTGGTGAGGACCCTATGACAAGCCTTTGTTTGTTCATGCACCGGTCGATGGATAAACATTCCTACCGTAGTAAAGGCACATTCCCTTTTTCGTTTATGATGATGGTCAGTAGACGACTTTCATAGGGATGCTTCAACAATTAAAAGCACGCGAAATAGATATATGAAGCCGCCTTTCCATATTAGATCTGCCTTGCGTGACCCATTGAAACTTTTGAAGAATGCCTCAAGGAAAATTGCCTCATATTATCTACAGGTTTATCTGCCTCATATTATATTGTCTACAGGTTTTGCACGGAAGGTGCTATGTCTTGACTTGAGGCCCATACAAATATATTGTTCATTGCTTACCAAGATCATCCCAATTGATATAGATATCTTGTTCATTACATACCAAATCATCTCAATTGCCTTCGCCAGGCCCACATATCGTGGAAGACGTTGAGTGCCTAATTCAATATGAAGCATTATTAGTCGACACAAAAGGTAAATCTTCCTGAGGATGAAGTAGACAAAGGAAAGGAGGAAAAGGAAAATTGTTATTGTTCTACAGCATCAAACTACAGCTTTAGAGCTCCAAATTGCTACACATACAGTGATGCCGTAATAACAATAAAATCTGTTGAAGCTTACCTCTTTCTGGGAATGACATACATGCGAGAAGATGAAACTTTGCAGCAATTAATGCATATATTGTCGGTTCCAAAAACGCGATGATACATCCAAAAATTGCCTCTTTTCTTTTGTTCTACATGAAGCATCAAACTTCAGCTTTAAAGCTCCAAATTGCGACACACAGTGATGCCGTAATAACAATAAAATCTGGGAATGAATACATGCGAGAAGATGAAATGTTGCAGCAATGAATGCATATATTGTCGGGTCCAAATATGCGATGATACATCCAGAAATTTCCATTCTGGAAATACTCAGGTACAGACATAATCGTCACTCCATAAAGTCTGCCGCAGAGATAGACTTTCAAGCAAAATTAAGACAGAGATAGAATGACAAAGGAAACCAGCAAACATGTTCTCAGGTTACAAAAATATGCAGAAATGAAGGCCACAGTACGTGCAAGTAGATGAGAGCGAAGATGCATGAAGATGCTGAAGAACTGGCTCTAGAATCGTTTGCCCAAAAAAAGGTAACAAAATCGTTTGCCCATAAGCGATTGTAACAAAAATGGCTAAGCAAAATTTTTTGATTGGTCTGATCCATAATGAGGAAAAATAAGAACGTTGCCAAATAGGAGCAAAATGACGTGAGAATGCCGGAGTAGAACCCTAGCGTGAAAAGCATGCCATAAGGCTGTCCTATCTGCGCCGAAATTCAATATCCTTGCCAAGGGTTGTGGATCTTTAGCATAGCGGCAGAATCCCCCAGAAAATTCGGTCCAGAAGATGCACCCGTAGCATGTCTTTTGTCAAGGACAAACCGTGGCCAGCAAACCACTGAAGCAAGGAGTGAAAATCCGGGCAAAATCGTTCACGCTGGTTTCTCAAAATAATAACTAACTAATGAACGGTCCAAAATGAAAGTTGTGAAAAAAAACTTTGACGGTCGAGATGTTTTGCACACACTACATTTTGCTTTTATTACTATATATAGATATAGATAGATGATAGTGTATTTATTTGAGCCAAGGGCATTTTGATAATTTTGAAACTCATAAGGCCATTTTGGTAATTATATAAACTTATTGGGGCATTTTAGTAGTTTTCCATTCAATTTATCCGACACCTAAGCCGTTTTTCTCCAATGTCCCTCCCCTTTCATTCATATTTCTCAAGAAGCTTGACCTCTATTTTCCCTGGGTGCTCCAGAGGTAAATTTTGTAAATGATGCCAAACTGAATAAATCAATTCTAAGAGCCTAAAATTGGAAGGATTCAATATGTAGCATAATAACAGGGGGTTTTCTTTGTGTTTTTGTACGCTTTTCACTAAGGTTTTCCTATGATTTCGTGATGTATTCAAATGGATGTACTAATGCGTACATCTAGAGTGCACCATTTCTGAGCCATTGATTTTAGCCTTTTTTTTTCCAATGGTCAACAACCAATGGCTCACAACAAAAGCCCCTTTTTTGTGTGTGTGGTGCATAATGGCCAACAACCAATGGCTCACAACAAAAGCTCTCTTTTTGTGCGTGTGGTGCATAATGGTCAACAACCAATGGCTCACAACAAAAAGCCCTTTTTTTGTGTGTGGTGCATAATGGGCACATGAAGGGCTTGAAGGGCGCATGTAGTGCGGTTTCCCGGCGGCAACACATTTCTTATCATAACTTTTGATCCAGAGCTCTGTTTGAGATGATTTTTATTGCGTTGGAAAGCTCTGTCGGAGATCTTTTTGATGGTGTATGATATGGATATGTTTGGTTAAGTTATCTATGCTAAAACAGCAATTTTTCGGCCGGGTTTGGTAGGCTTTCACATCCTACCAGCAGATTAATACAGGATTGCACTATTGGATATTGTTTTATGGCTCATTCTCGAATGAAGGTTGCAAAAATTACCATGCATTTTTAGATTTTGAGGCGCTTATTAAGCAAATTCCAAGGCTTCTAGATCCTTGTGCTAACAAGCAGAAAAGTTTCCCACTTTGGTTTCTCACCACAAGAATCCATGGAGGCCAAAGGCTGCTGTTAAATTCCAGTTGAAAAATGTTTGTGTATGGGTGTTGCAAACTTTATGACTTTCATAATAATGGGATCAATCCGCTCTATTTTTATGGTAACTTTTACTTTTTTATTGTGATGAAATTCAAAAGCTACAGGTGATGAAAGCCTTAAATGAATTCTAGTTTTTTTTCGGTTCAATTCTAAAATTTTTTGTCACACCTTTGGGGGCATCCCTAAGGCCAGAAGGGGCAAAAATTTTTTTGCAACACAAACTATTAACATCCAACATATAAAAAATAAAATCCCCAACACATAACAACCAACACATAACAACCAACATATAACAACCATTGACATTAACAACCAACACATAACTACCATTGACATTAATTAACACAACCATTGGGTCCAACACATTTAAATTAAAATCCCCCTTAAACCCCCTTTGGTTTGGGTGCATATTCACACGGGTGACGTGAGGGCGTGAGAGCCCTCATGATTGTATTTTGCACGTACAAAATCAATATCATATAGTATTCCGCTTGAAATCTTATAGTATTTTGCGAATCTTGTTATACAGTATAGCAAATTTTGTACTTGCATACCCCACAAACGAGGAACTTTACCTCTGCAAAGCTTTGGGGGCAGATTGAAACAGTCTAGAAACTGTTCCTGCCAGAAGAATTGGACATAAAAATCCAAACACCATATGCTATAATATTAGCGGAGGTAGGTATGTTCCCTTTGGAATTAGAAGCACTATATCAAACCATCAATTTTGTCAACAATATCCGTGAGCGATCTCATGACCGCTTGTCTCATCAAGCAATGATGGCTTCTGAGCAACAAGGTTGGATGCATGATGTCATGGAATGGGCAGGTCGATGGGGGTGCAGGCGAGCAATTGGCTGGATTGTAAAGCAGATGCTCGAGCACTTGTAGAAAGGCTAGCAATTGGAAGATTATGGCAGAACCCTGGCAGCAGGATGAAACACTACAATTTCAATGTGAACTCAATGCAAGAATATAAGCACCAAGGATACTTGTTGGCTGACATTCCGAGATCCATGAACATATCAATTGCCCGCTACTGGACAAGCTCGCACAGATTGAAAGGTGGGAACAGGCAAATGGTATAAGATACCAATGGAGGAGCGGATGTGCAAATTGTGTGAAATTGGCAATATTGAGGACGAAGACTATGTGTTTGTTCACTGTACAGGATATCCGAGCTAAGATCTACTTTCCAATTTTTTAATTTTCAAACATTGTTCTCATTACCGTATTACGGTTTAGGATAGTATATTAAGATGGTGGATGCACACCGTAACTTATTGCTCAAGAGCAGATATTAACATGTAGTGAGCACTAGGGCCCCAAGAGAGCTAGATCAAAAAATAAATAAATAAATAAATTTCCTGGTGACCATTGTGCATCAAACTTCCCTTTTGTGTAATGTCAAAGACCCATTTGCTTTGCATAGCGACATCTCTGTTGCAGGCTCAATTTGCTTGACAAAGAGCCTAGGGAGCTTGCCATATCCAGAGAAAGAGAAAACTCGTAACTTTTTAATGTCATAACCAACATTTATAAAGCTCGCATAGCCTCCCTTCCTCAAACCTACCTGAGGCTGAGGCTCAGCTTTGTTGTTTCACCGCTATAGTAGACCAGAAAAAGAACGTGACTTAGGTATTTCTTCTTTTAAGCTTCTGAGGTATTTCTTCTTTCAAGCTTCTGGCCGGAGCATATAAAGGATCTTCTCCAGATGGATCCACCATAGTCGTGAAAAGAGAATTTTCTCCTGCCATCACAGCCAAGAAGCTGTACACATGTTGCCATGTAGTTCGTAATATGTGAACCATTTGTTCATTAGATCTCCAGCAAGGTGCATGCATCTATGATGGTAGAACCACGGGGAAGATTGCAATTTTAGGACCTTGAACCTATCACAAAAGATGGAATCGCTATTTTGGATAGATTCAATCATCTAATATTTCAATCCATTTCTACTAGGCCGTAACATTCCAATTTGCATGGAAATGGAATGGAATCAGATGGAGGAGCAATGCAGGAGATAATCGAATCCTGAGCAGTCAATGCACTGGGTAGAAGCTATCAAGATGCATGGCATAGCCCCACCCATCCAACAAAGCCCAGAATCCAAACCCCTATTTTATTTATTATGCTTTAACATGGATACCCTCGGATTAGTTTCTCATGGTTAGCAGTTTCCCATGGTTGTAGCTAACCTGCGGTAACTTGTATTATTTATTTGGCCCCCTTAATAGAACTATTTTCTTTAATTATCAGGAACACCAAACAAGCTGTGCCAATTCTTCTCCAACATTTGGCAACTTGAGCTTGAGTGCCGATCATAGCTTCTGATCATAATGGGAGTGGGCACCACAAAATAGACAAAAGATACAGCCTCCTGTAGTAATGATCCGATTAATGCTTTTTACTAGGAAAACTCTTTTACAAAAAATCTTCCAGACATATGAAAGATGGTATGTGTATGCATGTGCTGGGAAGCCTGAATTACCTCCAATGCAATGGGCTAATGGAGGTTTCTCTTTAAAACGTCGTTTATGTCACTGTAAGAAATTTTATGCTTGAAGAGTAACTATTTCTGAGCATATGGAAATCTAAAACCCACAGATGGAAATACAGATGTGCGTTGACAGGCTTGGATGTTTCTTCTCATAGGCTTCCAATACTGCTCTAGTGCAATCAGGGGTAAAGATTTGCGGTTCTGTTTTGCAACTCCAATTGATCTTAAAATGGGTCCTCGTGGTTTTAAACTGGCCATCAAGTCTGAGTGTCCAACATGTACACCCTCCTGGTTGGCTTCTCGTGCATACTTTCTTATTTGCCCAACCTTTGAAGCTGCAGATGGAGACAGATCTGTTTTTTTAGTTCCTGCTTCTTTACTAGACGAGCCACTGATGTTAGCTGACGGCTGTATCCGATCAAGTGTGCGTAATAAACGATTTCTCAAGCTCTTTCCAGTCCAAATATCACGGGTCTGGATTCTTTTATGGACAGAAAGAACAATGTCAAATACATTTCGTGTGCGCCTGTAGATTCAGTTAGATGCAAACTTTAGCTATTTATAGAGAAAATACCTGGCATACCTATCATCCATAACATCCTTCAGGATTTCACATCCAGCCAAAGTTGAATCAACTCTGAAGATTTTGATAGACTAGATCTTTGCTTCTGCCTATGATACAGTGATATAATCCCACATATAGGCTATGATGCTATATATTTACATGCATTTTAATGCAGCAAAAAGCCTGTGCTTGAACTAATGTAAGCATATGATTACCAGCAAAAAACCAACAAGCACATGAAATTTAATGACATGATTAAATCATAAGGACATCATTACTCTATCGAACTTCTACTTGTAAAGCTGATCATCATAATCCGCAATGGTAGACAGCTTCTACAGTTTTATCTAGTTTCAAATGCTAAGTTCTAGAAAAATTTCGGCTCAACAATCAGAATAATTACTTTCTAAACCCCCTTTTAGCGACAGCAAAATCTCCTGACATTTTTATGCCGAAACCATAGATTCAAGTACTGATTCAGTAACTTCTTACCTCCGAACCTTGTCATGAACGCTTGGAAAACGACGAAAAAGGCGCCGCTCGACTTTACAGGCAAGGCGATACGTCCTCCGTAGACCCAGAAAATAAGCAGTTGCTAGAGTGATCTCCCAAAGAACCATGGTTTGTTTGTTCTTCCAAAGAGGTTTTAGGGTTTATAAGAAAATGTCAGAAGACAAACCGATTATATCAAACTAGACCATTGAGATTTTGAAACTTCTTAGGAAACTACCTAAGGGGAAAACTTCACAAGCACCAATATAGTACTTGGGTCGCCATTTTTTGTTGCGTGTTAATATAAACGTGCCACGTGGCATTCCTCTCCATTGCAGAATGGTATTTGGGTCTACCATTCTGCATCTCCGGTTTCCAGCCAGTTAATAACTCTGTTAACAGAGACTCTGTTTCTTTAGACAGGACCGACTAGAGAAGAAAGGGAAGAAGCGGGAGTGGAGCTATGCTTAAACATGGACACAATGCAAGCGCTGTAGATTGCACGAGAAAGCCTTGGAGCTAAGGAAGAAAAATTGGAGCCTAATTAATGCATTAAACCATCCCTTTGTAGCGGTTGATCTTTGAATCCAAATCCGGTCTATGCCAGGCCGGATCTTAAGATCAAATCCTCTGCGCTATGGCTTGCATGGCATTAAAAAAAAAATGAGAGGAATACTACTTGTCCGGGCTTGCATGCAAAACAAAGGAATACTTGCTTGTATGGCTTTGCAAAAAGAAGAATATCAACAGAAGCAAAACAAGCTTTAGCAAAGCTTGAACCCGATGGCCATAGCTTGAAACCTAGCGACCCACGATCCATCGATTAGACATGATAGGCGCTTTGTCGCGAGAATCCCTACAAAGACAAGCGGATATATAAGTTTTAGAAAAGTCTAAACTAAAAACCACCGAAATACAAACGAAAAGCTTCATAATGAGGTGATTTGAGGGGATCTTTGCCTTCATTGCGCTCAATTTGCTCCATCGTTACTTTGGCCTTCTTAGCCATCAACGAAAAGGCGACCGGAAAACAAAAAAGCAGGGGAAAAAATGGCTCCCCAAGTACTATATTGTGGGTGCAAGGAAATTGGTCCCGCATTCCGGCGGGACCGGTGACCCGCTCGACTACTTGGCCGGCGGGACCCCACCGTCCACGCCGATCGGTCCCAATTACCTTGCACCCATACGTAAGTATTGGTCATTGCGTGTCTGAACCACTTACAACTGAAAAAATAAAATGCTAAAGTCCAAAAAATGCCATGTATTTTTTGTGCTTCAAACACCATAGTGGATATACTGTGGCATACCACGGATATGTCATAAGGGTCAAGATAATTATACCCCGGATTGGCATATCCCAGAGCAAAAAAAGTTGCCTCCAGGATCCTTCGCCTGTCCCCGACGGAGCCCGTTTTCTTCATCCCGTTCTGCCATACTGATATCCGAGATACCACTTGGGATATCGTCAGGATCCCCACATGCAAATCCCGACATCTGGGATCCCCAACTTGGTGATACCGGAGCATGAGATTACATAGACCTTTAAGCAACAGATGCTTTAAGCTTCAAAGATCCGTAAAAATAGGACGAGAGCAGGCCATTTCAGCATATAATGGCCTGGCGGGGGGCCATGTCGCGGCGGAGCGGCGAGCGGCGGAATCTGGTGTCGGCTTCTAAACATTGCTTAAGTGCTAATCTGAAAGATATGAATACTGTGCTCGAAGGTCTTAAGGAAAAATGTTGAACACTTGATCCCTATTTTATTTTGATTTCTGGAATGAAGATCATTGATCTCGAATCTCTTGTACTTCAGAACTTTTGAATGCAATGGAAATTACTTTTTTGAAAAACTTATACTATTATTGAAGTTTAGATGTAAATTCCTTGTATTATTACTGCACTTAAGCTGGAAAAACTTCTATAGTTTCAAAACTTCAAAAAAATTATGACCTTCAAACCTAAGAAAAGACTAGATCATTATGGTTTATAATGGCAGACTGAAACACAATGAAATTGCCTGCTGTGGACCTTTACAGTGGGGTAGCAACAATAGGTAGTCAACACTATCTGCTTATTTGGAATTCAATAAGAATGTACTATATTTGAGCTAATAACAAGATAAGTTAGAGACCTTCTCAACATGTTAATGTTAACTATATCTTTTAAGTCCACAGTTGTTTCTTCATATTCAATTCAACTCAGTTCAGTTCAATCCAATCCATGAGGGCCTCTACTTTCCACTCGAAAAATTCAATTGCAATTCAATTGATTGATGACATATGGCTTGCAAGTTTTTGACCTATCCTTTAAGAAACATAGCTGTGACTATCATGATGTAGATGTGATTGCGCTTCCGCGTATACACATCTTATTTCATTTTCTATTGCAAGACATCATGAATATTTTCATACTCTCTATAAATTATTATTTATTAGTTCATAGCATAATCAACTCAATTATTTAGCATATGTGACAAGAACACATCACTACTTCATTTCTTAAAAACATGATAAAGAAGTGCACAGTAAAGTATCATAGCATTGCAAGCTTGGATCTAACAGGCTTGCATTCTTCTCTTTTCTGCCCAATTTATACAAGCCAAGCGCTACGACATTGTGTATTCCCAAATCCATGGATTTTTTTAGAGGCCCATGGCTTTGCATATTCCTTTCCAGGAGCCAGATAAGATTTATTGAATGGCCTTCGTTTCCTCAGTCTGAATCCAATGAGATCTTTTCAACTGTAGAAAAACGGAAGGAAAGCAAATGATCTTTGGTGAGTTTTCTAGCAAGTGAACAGAAACCTTGTTTGCTGCAAAGAGCTAAAAACCCGTCTACAAAATAAAGAAGGAAAGCTCCATAGACAGGGCATGCATAGAAGAAGGCAAAGCTCCGGAATGGTCTAAGAAGGCCAAAGGATTTTGATCGAGAGAACTGGGAGAAAAGTTTCCAGTATTTTTGTAACTTTCCTAACTGCAAATGTGAAAATATGGATATCCAATGGATAAAACTCAGGTGTGCTGATGTTGAAGTGCAAGTGGATATGCTAGAATTGAAGGGATTGTTGTATGAAGGGTTAGGCAAGCCTCCCTTTTTTTAAAGGTTATATTTGATCTTTTTTTCTTTTTATTTTTTTGAAGGTAAGAAATTTTTGTATTGATCATATTGGAAGAATTACAATATAAAGATCCATCATGGATCAGATATAATTTAAGTACAGAAGATCCCATATGGATCTGAATCATATCTGCAATTATAGTACTCATAAGAATCCCTCAGCCTCTTCTTCTATCTAACTGGTGCTACAGTATGAACATCTTCTCAGTTAAATAGAATACTACAGGAGTCGAATGCCCATTTTCCACAAGCTGCAGATAAATCTTAAATGCTCCAAGAAACCTCTTGCAAAAATAGAAATGAAAAGGAAAGAAAAGAGGAGTACCTGAACAATCTCCTGCACTGCTCAAAGAAGCCAACATGCTTCAATCTCTGATCAAAATCAACTAATTTACTACGAAATGTGGAAAATAAAAGAGACGTTGCATTGTCGGGATGTGCCAGTCAGCCGACCTATAGTAGGCTAGACACACAGCCCAGCAGCCAAAACTCTCCCTAATTTTGGTTCATGATATCTGATCTTGATATGGAAGCATCTTCCTGGACACAATCAGGTCCCTAGCTCGGTAATCTCAAATAATCAGACATTCTATTGTAAAACTGTAAAAATTGAGACTAAAAATTTACTCTGGCTCCTTCCAAGAAATCATCTCTAGATCTTTCCGCTAGAAAGAAAGCGCAACAAGAGGGTAAAAGCTTCCAGCAAAACAGATCTGTAAGAAATATTTAAACTGCCAATAAAAGTGAAATCTTGAATCATCTTCTCTCGTCTTCGTGGACGATAAAAATACCTTCCTTCCTTCCTTCCTTCCTTCCTTCATAGCCTGCTTCGATTTTATTCTACCTTATAGGCATATGCGCCATTTCGATGTGTCTATCCATAAATAAACAAAGAAGAACCGATTCTGCAAGATGCAATAACAATGATCTTGGGATGCTGGTCAAAACTGTTCTAGATCTTTGCTATATTCATGAGAATCACTATGCTTACCCAGAATGGAAGCATCAGAATAATTCCACATTAGTGGAAGAATCGTTTGGGCTGAAGAGACCGCCATGAAGACGCTCCAAGAATCTTCAATTGGCAGCCAGATAGAAGCAAATCTGGATTATACAGGAAACTAAAACCTCTGCTCGCAACCAGAATAAGATCTTGGACAAATTTCCGCTGCAGTGCCAAAAGCAGAGAATTGAGGGCGGCCCCTTTCTTCGCTGCCGCCCTAGCTGTGAAGGCGCCAAGAAAATTTTCCTATGTTCCCTCTTCTTCTATGGAATTTTATCCATATTCGAAAATTGAAAAGGAAAGGGATTTATTAATGGCTACTTTTTCATATACTCATTATTCATAGTTATTTGGATTTTGCTTAGAAGGATAAATAGAATGTCTTGAACCTGACTTTTTGTGAACCATTTTAGAATGGGGATAAGTACTTTTTAATGCACATAATCCTTTTTTATAGTTCCTGACACAAAGTTATAGGGTAACACTGAGGTAACTAGGTCCAATGATGCATCTCTCACTTTAGGGACCTTCTTGTGATAGGGTTAGGGAGAATTAGTTCCAATTAGTTTGAAGGCAAGTAGGCTCACCACACTTGTTGCATGTTTGATCACATGTGAACAAAAGTATAGTAATACGATATGATATCTGAAAATTATTCATTTTCAACCTTCTCAGACCTGCATTTTTCGGACCTCAAATCTGCATTTGTCACTCTTGATCGAAAGAGGCCCTCAGAGTTGCATTTTTCACTCTGAGCTGCCATTCTCGACTTGCGAATCAAGAAAGCGTTTTGGGGGAGGGGAGGTTAAAAACAGGGAAAAAATGTATTTTTATTATGGTTCTGTAGCCCTCAGGTAAGGGGGATTGGGGGCGGGGGAGGGGGAGGAGGAGGAGGGAAGAGAAGTTATCAGAAAAAAATTTAGATTTTTTTTGCTCTAAGCTATGTTTCTCGACTCGCGAGTCTAGAAAGGCCATCAGACCTGTCTTTTTCGCTATGAACTGCCTTTCTCGACTCGTGAGCTGAGAAGTGGGCCTCAGACTTATTTTTTTCTTTTCATCTTGCACCGCTGGCCCTCAGGATTGGTTCTTATTTTTCTTCTCTTGTTTGTAGCATCCGTTGGAGAAGCATAGGATGGAGAAGACGCATTTTGGAGGACATTGAAGAATAGATGCAGCAAGAGGGTGGCAAGATTGGTTGGATGGGCCAGAGGGTAGCCCATAAAGCACCTCCTTCGTGAGGCTTTCCAACATCTTCACGTTGCTCCAAGAGCTTACACCTACCCTCAAGGGTGCTCCATCTGTTCTTCCCCTCGGGTGATCCGTGTCTGAAGAGGGTGTAACAGTTATGACAGCATGGCCGCCATGGTACCTTTGTCCACTGTAAACTACATTGCAATGCTATTATTTATTAATAAAAATTCATTGAATACTACTGCTTTGTTTGTAGAAATTAAATTATTTCATTGGTTTTGTATGTGTTTTTTAGTTTCTCGATTCGCCATCCAAGAAAAGGAGGCCATTTGTAACCTTCAAGTTTTTTTTTTTTTTCACAATAAAAAAAATCTCGTATTCAAACCCCCCTAAAACAAGCAATCGACACATAACTATCATTAACAGTAATTAATATAGACCATTGCATCCAACACATTTAAATCAAAATCCCCCTGAAACCCCCTTTGGTTTGGGTGCATATTCACACGGGGGGTTACTCCGGGCAACGAGTGCTGTCGGATGGGCATATTTGCCCTTTATTCCAAGATCTGGACCGTACATAACGATCCTCGTTTGTGGGGTATGCATGTACAAGTTTTTGTATACTGTATATTAAGGTTTGTAAAATACTATAAGGTTTGAGATTATGTACTTAATGGTGTTAATGTTGCACATGTATTGTAAATTTTTTGGGGCTCTCGCTGCCCTACATAACCCCCCGTGTGAATATGCACCCAAACCAAAGGGGGTTTCAGGGGGATTTTGATTTAAATGTGTTGGATGCAATGGTCTATATTAATTACTGTTAATGATAGTTATGTGTCGATTGCTTGTATTAAAAAAAATTTTGGGCCCTTCGGGCCCTTAGGAAGGAATTTCACATATTAGAAATAACGATACAAACTATACTAAATGTTAGAAACAATGAGAGAGACTATATTAAATGAGGCAATGTGTATTTTTGGACCCTTCGGACTATAACACATTCGAACATGCAACACAACATGATCTTTATGGTACGACCTCTTAATACATTTACAATATTGTACAAGCATCTCTTAAACACATTCGCACAAACATTCTCTTAAATATTGTACCACAATGGCTTAAAAATCCTATAACAGCCTCATGATTCAAATGACACTTGTAGTAGGTACCTTCTGTATGATATTCCCATAAGATGGCAATAATGGTCCCACTGCTAAATAACTTGAATTCTGCATTATAATATCTCTCATTGCCCTTGTTTTTACTCAAATCCCACACTTGAAGCAAAAAAATGAACCACAATAAGAGCAAGTCATTTTGTTACACCCTTCTGATTTAGATATGGCCATCCTGCAATTTGGACATTGCTTAGCCTCACGGTTGACCACATTCAAACTTAGTATATCATTGAGAATATCCTCTTCTTGTTTCCTTTGTGCCTCACCAGCTTGGCTTCATTTTCTTTGCTCCTGTATCCACACACAAAAGAAAAGGCATTGCTTATTACTGATAAGGAGATAGGGTTCTACACAATACAGATTGCTTGAAATAAGTCCTAGAAAAAGAATGGTTTTATCAATGCTTGAATAATTCTGAAACTCCTTTTTACCAAGATTAAGCTCTATGATGGCCTTTGCGCCAAGTGTAATGCATTGTAAAAATACATCTTGAGGAAGCTTCTCTGCGAAGAAACTCCAAATCAGAACTCCACAACCGCTTTTCATGATTCCCAATCTTCATAAAATAACGGATCACTCAACATTCCTTCAAAACCATATCCATACATACGGAGCTATTATACGCTCATGTCGGATTTTTTAGTAACGTGCCTTGCTCTCTCGAAAATCTTGCAACTAATGTGGTCGGGTAATGAGCGAAGTTCTTTGGTGTGCCCCAGAAACAGGCATGGCTCTGCATTTTCGTCAAAAACTATGCATATATCTTGGTTGTAAACCCATGCTCAGTAGCTTCGGCCGCAAACCCATGATGTATCTCTCGTAGGTCGGCTGCAAAACCGGATCGCAAAAACCTTTCGCAAAAGACCCAACCGCAAAACTTGACCGCAAAGACCCGACTACAAAAACCTTGAAAGACTATCAAAGTCAGATACAAAAACTATAAAACCCTTAATCTTAACCCTTACAATCGCTCGTTTTAGCTTGAATGAGACTGAAAAAGGCAAATCTTCCCAAGAATGAAGCTAAAATTAAGCCGAAAACCAAGCTATGCCCCGCCAATATTCACCAAGTTTAGGAGCCCAACCCTAGAAAATTTGACGATAAATACCCTTCAAGAGCTAATATCACAAGAAAAGCCCTTCAAATACCCTTCAAGACCTGATATCACAAGATCCGAGAAGGAATCAAGGAAAATATGCGGATACAAGAGACTAAAGGTCGGCCCTAAATACGGTCATTCTCCCGGTGCAAACATGTTCAAGATGACCAAAACATATCCAAATAAGAAAATGAAGCCCATGTTTTTAGGTTATCCTTCATGCCGGCATGTTAAGAACTCTGCGAGAATTGATGCTTGAGGAAGAAACCGACTCTCTGATACAACCGTAGGCTCAAAAAAAAAGCGCACTTCCAATTTCTTCATCGTTAGATTGAAAAAAGGGCATCTCCTCCTGCTCATTCAAAGGGCCACTCTTATCTTGCTAATCCCTGTTGTTGCAGTTTTGCAAGCCCTGTTTCGTGCCCTAAAATGCTATCCACGAGGCTTGCATGTTCAGCCCCTAAAATAAAAAGAGGGCTTTTGTTGTGAGCCCTTGGATGTTGGACCATTGAAAAAAAAAAGTTAAATCAACGACTAAGAAATGGTGCACTCTAGATGTACGCATTAGTACATCCATTTGAATACGCCATGAAATCTTAGGAAAACCTTTGTGAAAAGCGTACAAAAACACAAAGAAAACCCCCTGTTATTATGCTACATATTGGAGCACAAAACAATTTCCACGTTCCTTTATCTTAAAAAATCGGGTTTCGGAAAAAAAATGGGAATTGCATGAGCCTCTCTTTAATGTAATGCGACTTTGGCTTTATTACTTCAGCGCTATTTGATGCTAGGAAGGCAGAAATTTGAGCTGGCACTATCTCTTCTACAGACTCAAATGGCGCAGCTGTGCTATTTGGTGGAAGTATCCTTGCCTTGGAGGGGACTTTTTGACAAGTCAGAGTCAAAAGTCTAAGTCAATAGGCAAACTTCAAGTCCGTGGCCAAAGTAAAGAGTCAATGGTGGCCAAACATGCCTCGAGAATGAAATGCAAGTTTTGATGAAACAAGATATGATGTAGATCTATTTTTATGCCCTGTAACACCTCTTGATGCATGCTTACCTAAAGGATTCAAGATATCAAAAAATCAAGTTGCATTTGCTAAAAAATACAAAAGCACTAAGAATAGAATAGAATAGAATAGTTTTTTTAACGTCCACGGAGACCAATAGGTCATGGGACCCATACAATGGGCTAGTACAATCATTACTACTAGGATTAAAAAACCCCTGCCTCGAAAGGTTTTCAAGGGAAAAACCAACATGCATTCTACTTGCTACATTATGCAGACGTCAATAGACCCTGGTTTAACACTATGTTCCTTGTAACAAGATCCTGGGCTAATACTATGTTCCTTATTTTTTAGGAAGGTCTCGTGAAGTTCAGGAAATCACTTGATCGATCTTATATCTTTCAAATGCTTCATGCATTTGATACATTCTATAGCTTGACTATCTATTAAAAACAAAAAATCTAAAATTAGGCATTAATCGCATGTTTCATCAACAAAACAAGCTAGTTACATAAGATAAGAGAAACAAGATAATAAAAAAATGGGCAGTTTATCGAGGAGGCATGGCCATCATTCAGGGTAATTGACCTTTTGATCCTTGGACTGTTTATGTATAGCCTTGTCTTCTTCCTCTTCATTTGTGGGGTTATATTCTTGTTTTGATTTGTTTTATTTTACTTCATATACTATAGCGAGGCCTTGCCCCATAGTTTTGTTGCGGGCTTCGTGCCCATGTTCTTATCGTCTTATAGCTCTTCCTAGTCTTTATGAATTTTAATATTGTATGTATCTATCTATATATCTATCTATTTGCAATTACTGCATGTTTCAAAAGAGTGAAGCGAGAAACGAGGTGTTTAAATTCAAGCTCCTATTTATCAATCATCCTTACATCATCATTCAATTAAAGTGTAGTCATGACAATTTTGAATCTGCTAAAATGGGGAGTCCATGTTATTAATATGCATACAAACTATTCTAAGACAACATAGTTTTGCTTCCTCTCTATGATCCTATACGATCAAATAGAATCATCAAACCAGCTAAGACCAAAAACTTGAAGACCAAACTAAATGGAAGGAACTATGAGTGATCTATACACCTCTTGCGTTTATGCCTGCAATATGCATGCCATAGTCACATTTCTGGTTTTCTTACAACCTATAATCAATAAGCCAATTTCCTACATCTTGAAACAATATAGTAAGGAGCAAGCAAGTCTTATCGTATCCACAAATTATAAATGAGCAACAATGGGCTAAATAAAACAAACCCTCAAATAGTAGGGTCTTTAACAACGTAATAAGTACATTAGCCTAAGCTTTGGATGCTTGAATTAAAGGTGAACTCCACCATGGACCCTTTCCTTTCATTCGGGCAATTCTATTATCAACACAATTTGGAATGTCATAGTTAGCCAACGTATGTGTAATCAGCTTTTCTATCCATGTTGCAGAAGAAAAGTACGTTGAATTTGTATCCTTTAAAAATCGGGAGGAGTTTCGATGTGATTAGCAGTGTTGCGCAAAGTCCAGAGAACATTATAAACCAACCGGTTGAAATTGAAAATTTTCAGGCGAAGTTAGTAAATTGTTGGAATTTTTCTGCAAATTTTCTTATGGTGGGTCGAATGCTTTATATAACACCCCCCACCCCTGTGCCGTTGATATTTGGCCCTCACGCTTAGATGCTTAGATTGGAGGGTTAGGATTGTGCCACATAGGAGGGGATTGTATGAAGCAGCCGTCCCCTTATGGTCTCTATTAATACAATGGAAAGTTTTGGCTCTCAACACAACATAATTACTAGTTGATCACTTTGACAGGACACCTTGAAGGAAAGCATGTAGCAAAGAAGTCTCTTTGCTAGGGGCAAACAAGTCCTATTTGACACCTTGTAGTTTGGCGTCGTGTTCTTGAAGTTGTTGTTTACAGTTTTTCAGTTTTTCTAGCACTATCATTATACATCATTTGCATATTTGCTATTTAGCTTTATCTGGATATGCCAAATATTGCGTTTGGCACTCTATTATACTCATTCAACCTTTGACATTCTTCTCTTTGCCATGTTTTTGCAATTTGTCATGCTTTGCATTTGAGAGCTCCTTTGAAACATATTTATCCTTTGAAGCATATTCACCTAGTTGTTTTAGAATTCGTGTAGTATTTTCATATTGTATATTCTTTCTTTGATTTTTAAGTTATGGGGAGCTTCATCCACTGTTTTGCCCGTTTATTACCCTTTTATATTTCCATATAATTTCCCTTGATAACTCGATCATTCTTCGTCTTCTGCTTTCTGTAAGTATATAATCTAATGAGGTTTGGGGATTATACCATTGTTCATGTTGTTATTGAGGCAATCGTGTTTTAGACTTTTTCTGGCAGAGGTCATGTCGTCTTCTATTTCGGATGCGTGTTTAATGCATTCTTTTATGTTTTACATTTCACATGCACTTATAAATTGTGTTGTTAGATATGTCTTTTCTTAAGGTGCTATGTTGTTGAGTTCGACTTTTGCTGCACTATGCTGTTACTTCACCTTAGAGGGATATAACTGAATGTTGTATATATGAAATTGCCATTTACTCATTTCACTTATGATGTTAAACTGGTTTATGTATTTGTCTTCACCTCTGCTCTCCTATTCTTGTTCAAGACCATTCCAATGAACTTGTACACCTCTCGCCGACTTCCATTGACTTCAATCTTAATTTCTTTCTGGTACTTCATGTTATTAATCACTCATAGAAGCTGTTGAGTTCCTTGTCTTTCCCGTTTGCTCACAACTCTTTAGTTATCTTGAACCAGATTCTTTTCATGTGACCTTTTTTCCTGCAATGGGTGATTCATGGAGTTTTATCCTCTTATAGGATTTAGACCTTCCTTTTTCCTCCTCATGTGACCGTAGACATCTTATCATTCTCTCGCCTTGAACCTCTTTGTTGTTTGATCCATGTTATTTTCAGCTCGCGGCAATACGAGGGCATACATGATGTTGTTCATGCACATAGTCGCAGGCATCGTCGTTGGTCACCTTCCTCTTCCATCTGTAATAATTGCCCAGGGAGTTCCAAGTGTTGACGTTCGTGTTCATGGCGAATGGCGGTCATCATGCTCTCCATTTTGCTATGTGGTTTGTGATGTTGCTCGACATTTAGACGTTTCCCATCGGCTGGGCTTGTAGATAAGGAAGTTCTCTGGTAGTCGGCCGGTTTTTGTGTTATTTGCGAGTCCCTTCCCAGAATGTCATCCATCCGAGCCCTCGAATCGTTATTCTGGGACGGGACGAGCAGCTATATATGTGCTCGTCCTTCTTGTGGCTCGTTATCGGCGTCTTCTCACAGCAGCATCTCTTTCCTTGTCCATTGCTTCCCACCCCCGCCCTTACATGTTATTTTGAGTTCGTCTATTGTTTATATGTTTCTATTCAGTACTGCCCACCCGTTGGGTGATGCTTTTTCTACCCGATGGCTGATGCAAATTATTTTTCAACCACTGGGTGATGCTACCTATATTTTTCCACCCGTTGGGTGATGCTAGATGATCTTCACCTGTTGGTGATGCTATGTTTTCTTTTTCCACCTCTCGGTGATGTTTTCTATTTCTATATATGTTTGTTTACAGTTCCTAACGTCTGATAGATGTTTTTGCTTTCTGGGGACTATTTTCTTAGGGGGGGCTCGCCTGCCATGGTTGTACCTATTTTCTTAGGGGGTGCTCGCCTGCCATGGTTGTACCTCTTCAGGGCATCCTCGAGGCCATTGGCGACCATTTCTCATTAGGGTTTTCCTCGAAAACCTGAAAGGGCGAGGTTTTTTATCCCAATGAAAAGTTGTCTCTATCATACTCTACTATAGCTGTGATAGCCCTCGGTTCTCCCATATCTCAAGCCTCCTGGACCTCTTCCCTTTCGCAGTTGCATTGTCAGTAAAGCTAAGATCTCCTCGAGACACATTGTGTGAATTTATGAAACGTGGTGATATGCATAAGTTTTGCATGGATATTAAAGAGGCATTCTCTCGTGGTAAATTTGAAGGCAAGCCTGCATTGTGGAATTTTTTGACTGAATTGCGCAGAACATATTAAGGCCTGGCCATAAGAAGTAGTACAAGCAAACAACAAAAGAGTTGTTTGAAACAATCAAAATTTGGGGAGGGAGGAGGATGCACAATTTTTTGTCTATGAACTTTGGAGGTCCAAGTTTGGCAACAACAAGGCGGTCTACTGGTAAGACACTTTGCTACAAGACTGGAATTAATGAGGAAACATTTGCATACTTGGCAAAGATATATTCCAAGCATGTCTTGAAAAATGGCTTGATCCATGGAAGTGTAACAACTATCGTGGCCAAAGATGAGACTATAATCAAGAGGGTTGTCTAATGGTGTGCTAGAGATGATAGTTTGGTAGGTTTTTGTGGGCCAAAAGAGGATCACGCTTGTATCACTGATTTTGTAGTTCATGTTGGGAGTGGGGAAGATGGCCACAGAAAGATGAATGTGGTTGCACATTATGCCCGTGTGATTATTATGAATCCATTACGTGCACGTTTGCCTAAACTTGTATTGTCTATATAGTTGACATGTAATAGGTTTGACCATAAAGTCGTCGAATGCCAATGGGATCAAATAGCACATTTCTGGAATTTACACTTAAGAAGCGTATTAGGTCCACTAATTGGACACTCTTCTGATGGAGATGCACGTCGGAGGGCTTGTATGCTGGAAGATTACACTTCCTTGAAAGAAACAGCAAGGAAGTTTGTCATTCCATGGGAAGGATGGGTGTTTAGTGCTGCCATGAACAAGAATGGAAGCATACATGGACTTCATGATCAAGATTTCATCCATAATGGGAAGAAGTTGATCAATCCTCTTGACAATGCATCTCGGAGGCTTTACTTGGGTGATGAACTTTCCTGCCGCTTTGTTGTGTTACTCATAAGATTTTTCAGAGATTATTGTAGAGAGCTTGTTGTCCCATTGGATGCCACAGGATCAGATTCAAGCGAGAATTTCTTTTCAAAGATAGATAGAATGGTAAGGAACAAAAGATTCTACACAGGCGTTGATGTACTTGAGAGTGCAAGTGCTCTGAATAGAGTGGCAAAATTTCAGTCACTTGGACAATTGCTATTCCCTGCAGCCCATGCCAAGCAGGAGAACATTTGGCAAGTTTTTGAGAAGAGGTTAGATGGGGAAGGCAATGAGTTGAGGTGTGATTTGGCCGATTACACATTTGTAAGCACGGATGACATGATTGTGGAAGCATTAGATGCAGGACTGAAACATGCATCAGAATTATGTGCACGAGTAGGAATCAATTGTGAGGAAGTTGAAGAGGATACTTGGTGGAGCAAACCTTGGAAGCACGAAGATTTCTTCAACAAAAACTACTTCAAGGAACTAGACACAACCATTGTTGGAGATGAGTCGGATGATATGAATTTAGAACAAGAGAATGATGGTATTCCCGCAATCAACAATGACTTGCCCAATGAGGTTACAGCAGAATTAGAGTTAAGGCATACCTTTGAGTCCATGGTGGATGAGATAGAAACACCATCCATCACAAAAATTAATAGAAATGTGATGATTGATAATAAAGTTATATGTAAAGGTACTTTGGTTAGCCAATTGAATGGTAATCTATGGCTTTCCAAAGATAGATTGACAAAGGTCAAGATACAGTCACTTGTAAGCTCTGAAGACAAGTTCATAAATGCTGCAACCTCTCTTGGTATTGGGTCAGATTGTGCATCGAGATGGATTCCCGTAGCAAGAAAGAGCTAAGAAACATAATTAAGAATGACGTCATGCAAGTGTGGTACAGATTTATGAAAGCTTTGTTATTACTTCATTAGGTGGATGCTGTGAATGTTAGACTTTTGTAATTCATAACTTTTCATTTAAGCTATATTTGCTGATGCATGACAAGCACTTTGGTTAAAGAGGGGTTAAATAATTGTTGTTGTTAAGGAGGGGTTAAAGGTGAGTCATATCTATTGTAGGTTTGCATAAGTAGTATATTAGTTTGCATATTGAGTGAGTGAGTTGTAGTGAAATGTATCCATTGCTAATACTTGAGTAAGTTGGGTATTGATTGTGTTTTTGGTATTAAGCATGTCAAACAGAATGACCCGAAAATGTGTCCATGAAGTAAGTTACTAAAAATGTCATGCTATATACTGCCTGCACTTTTCAATATTCCATCAGTTCAATTTCTAATTTGGTTTCCTTTTGCACATTAACTCATCCAAATGGGAACAAGTCTGTTGTGATGTAAACCTTTTGCACATTAGCTCATCCAAATGGGAAACGATATGTTGTGATGTAAACTGATGCAGTTAAAAACTTCAGATTATAACTTTGGTTTTAGGAATGGCTAAGATCAATACACTTACCGTGTTCTAAAAACCATGTTATATTCAAATATTAAAGCCTGTTTTACAAAAAAAGCAAGTGCAGACTGCAAGCTTGCATGTTTTTTACAAAAAGTCACAACATATTACAGCAAAAAGCACATTGCATCTTTAAGGATTTACACCTATACACATTTACAGTACAGCCGAGTAGAAAAACATAATGATTTCAGAGTAAAGTTGAGATCAGAGCACTGTTTTCATACTAAATATGAGTTCAGAACACTAAAAGTGGCCGGGAGGGAGCATCTTCAAAACCACTCGAAGGTAAAGCCCATCTGCTTCCATACTAATCTGCAAAAGACGCTCCTCAGTCGGATTTACTCGATCAATCCACTGCTGCACCTTATTAGAGACTCTAGCTCCTTGTTCCAGCAAGCGCTGCACCTCCAAGCACAAAAACTTAGCCACAGAAGTCATCTGCATGCTCGGATGGCTAGAAGAGGTGGATTCTTCCACAGGTTTCTTGGCAGTGTATTTGATTCTTGCCATATTTCCGAATGAGAAGGTCAGATAGAAGGTGATGGCAGGATGGCGCCAAACTGAGAGAGAAGAGATGAGGAATCGAAATAGAAGCCGGAATAAAAGTAGAAATGAATCGACATTCCAAGTTCTGGAAAGAAGCCAATCCATCCAATCAACCATCATTTAATGCCATTATTTGCATGCCTCAAAACTCGAGCCATGCAATAATACCTTTAATATCCAATATCTTTCTTATTTAACATAGTTCTCTAAGCTAGTTCTCATACATCATTCTAAGCTAGTTCATTTTAATATCATTCTAAGCTAGTTCTCTACATCATCAACCATCAATCCTATGCAACATCTACACCTAAACAACTTCCAACACCTTACACATTTTCACATAATCCAACATCTACAACCTCGCTCATGATCCAACATCTACAATCCACAACCATAATCCATTCCGGACATCTACAACCCTATACATTTTGCAGATATTCCATTTAGGTTAAAATGAAGGAATATGAAGTGGAATCTCCCAACATATGCAAGAAATGTATATAAAAAACATAGTGAAAATTTTTTTTCGCCAACTAAATAGCATTATTTCTCTAAATAAGGTTATGGTGCACAAACTCAAGTATAAGATCGGGTAGGGGTATGTAAAAATTAAGGCAGTCCGTAAGTACATCTACGGAAGGGGGCAGGGAAACTGCCTTTTCCTATTTACGTATGTAGGGGTTTTCCATCTCCAAAACGTCGTATACAGGGGTTTTTTGGTGACCGCAGATGAGGTATCCCCATATGCCTAGGTGAGACCCCCGGGATTTGGTGAGAGTGTCCTTGGCTTGGAGGGGACTTTTTGACAAGTCAGAGTCAAAAGTCTAAGTCAGTAGGCAAACTTCAAGTCCGCGGCCAAAGTAAAGAGTCAATGGCGGCCAAGCAATGCCTCGAGAATGAAAATGCCTAAACAGTTTTGATGAAACAAGATATGATTTAGATCAATTTTATGCCCTATAATACTTCTTGATGCATGCTTACATAAATGATTCAAGATATCAAAAAATCAAGTCGCATTTGCTAAGAAATACAAAAGCACTAAGCCAACATGCATTCTGCTTGGTAAATTATGCAGCCATCAACAGACCCTGGTTTAACACTATGTTCCTTGTAACGAGATCTTGGGCTAATACTATGTTCCTTATTTTTTAGGAATCTCGTCAAGTTCAGGAAATCACTTGATCGATCTTAGATCTTTCAAATGCTTCATGCATTTGATACATTCTGTAGCTTAACTATCTATTAAAACAAAAATCTAAAATTAGGCATCAATCGCATGTTTCATCAACAAAACAATCTAGTTACATAAGATAAGAGAAGCAAGAAAAAATGGGCAGTTTATCGAGGAGGCATGGCTATCATTCGGGGTAATTGGCCCTTTGATCCGTGGACCGTTTATGTATAGCCTTGTCTGCTTCCTCCTTCATTTGTGGGGTTATATTCTTGTTTTGATTTGTTTTATTTTACTTCATATATTATAGCCGGGCCTTGCCCCCTAGTTTTGTTGCGGGCTTCGTGCCCATGTTCTTATCGTCTTATAGGTCTTCCTAGTCCTTGTGAATTTTAATATTGTATGTATCTATCTATATATCTATCTATTTGCAATTACTGCAAGTTTCAAAAGAGTGAAGCGAGAAATGAGGTGCTTAAATTCAAGCTCCTATTTATCAATCATCCTTACATCATCATTCAATTAAAGTGTAGTCATGACAATTTTTGAATTTGATAGAGTTGCTATGGCCATAAAGATTGAGCAATTTTGAATCTGCTAAAATGGGGAGTCCATGTTATTATTTGCTAACATTTTTCTAAACAATCTTGGCACAAAAAGGCTTGAGCTCGAATAAGTCTCAAACTGTGCATCTTTTATTGCTGTACACCCAGCTACCCATGAAGAAACGCAGGCTTATAGCTTCCATTCGCACAGGGGCACATCGCCTCCGCATTGAAACAGGGCGTTGGGCTCGTGAAGCACGGGAGCAAAGGCTTTGCCAGTGTTGCCACCAGGGCGCGATTGAGGATGAATGTCATGCCCTCCAGACCTGCCCAGCATTTGCCCATATCCGAGAGCGATATGTTCGATTACTAGTGCCTGGCCAGCCGTTGCATCAGTTATTGGCTACGGCGTCAGTGGGTTTGTTGGGGTCATACCTCCAGGAGGTTATGGATGCACGGACTCGTTTGTGTCCTACGGGACGGTATTGAACTGTCCTATGCAATTGTACAGTGTGCCAGCAGGCTTATTACTGCTAAGATTTTTCCCTCGAAAACCCTTTGGGGCGGGGGTTTTTTAATCCTGTCAGTAATATGCTTGCTGCTCTCTCTTTTTTGTTTGGGTCCCATAGGCCAATTGGTCTCCGTGGACGCTAAAAACCTATTCTATTCTATTCTATTCTATTCTATGATCTTATACGATCAAATAGAATCATCAAACCAGCTAAGACCAAAAACTTGAAGATCAAACTAAATGGAAGGAACTATGAGTGATCTATACACCTCTTGCGTTTATGCCTGCAATATGCATGTCACAGTCACGTTCCTAGTTTTCTTACAACCTATAATCAATAAGCCAATTTCCTAAATCTTGAAACAATATAGTAAGGAGCAAGCAAATCTTATCGTGTCTACAAATTATAAATGAGCAACAATGGGCTAAATAAAACAAACCCTCAAATAGTAGGGTCTTTAACAACGTAATAAGTACATTAAGTTTTGGATGCTTGAAATAAAGGGGAACTCCACCATGGACCCTTTCCTTTCATTCGGACAATTCTATTATCAACACAATTTGGAATGTCATAGTTAGCCAACGTATGTGTCGGCTAAGTTGCTCGAGAACTACAAAAGGCTGGCTTGGCAAAGGACTTAAAATCCTTGTAGGTCTTGGCAGGAGTTTCGATGTGATTAGCAGTGTTGGGCAAAGTCCGGAGAACATTATAAACCAACCGGTTGAAATTGAAAATTTTCGGGCGAAGTTAGTAAATTGTCGGAATTTTTCTGGCAAATTTCTTATGGTGGGTAGAATGCTTTATATAACACCCACCCCTGTGCCGTTGATATTTGGCCCTCATGCTTAGATGCTTAGATTGGAGGGTTAGGATTGTGCCACATAGGAGGGGGTTGTATGAAGCAGCCGTCCCCTTACCTTATGGTCTCTTATTGACCATGGAAAGTTTTGGCCGCTCAAACACAACATATCCTACTAACCAAAAATTTATGCGTTGATCACTTTGACAGGACACCTTGAAGGAAAGCATGTAGCATATTTCTCTAAAATTCTTTTTGAATCACTTTGCAGAATCCCAGTGATATAATGCCTGGAGCCAATGGTCCGGCCAACTTCCTTAAATACATCAGGTAACGTTATATATTGAAGACTGTCATTTCATTTAGCAGCCTCCTGTACAGCGCGTTCTATCTTGCAACTAATCCACAATGTTGCACGAACTTGAAGGCGAGGAATAGGTTCTATGGTTTTATGATCTTGATTCTTAACAAATATGTATTTGCAGGAGATGATGGGCAGTTGCGCATCTCGCTTGTATGCCACAATTTTCTGAAATAGGAAAATTATTCTAGTCGTACAGGACTACAGTACTTAGTACCTTACTCGCCATCTTTTTCAACTTGCAGGTTAAGAATCTTGATTGTTATATGTGAACCTCATCCTTGATGTGATAACGTTTCGTCATTTATGTTAACGTACTCTATCGGTAGCCATACTACAAATTCTTCAGAGCCATTTTTTAAACAAAAGTGATCATATGACACTGAGGAAGTAGTCTCCCACTGAGATGTCAACGGAAAATTTCATGTGCAAGCAAAAGTTGGGCCACAATTATATGAACTGTTAATTTTCTGATAATGATTGAAAGGCATGGTTGCAATCAGTAGCTTTACCCATGTAGCATTCAATTTCTTCTCTGATAAACGTCAACCATTATCAGCAATGTAAGATATTTTAGATGTCTAAACTACCAAGGGGACATTTACACCTTGGTTCACTTTGTAGCAGCGGCACCTTTATGTGATGGTACTCTCTATATATAATTCACTTGTATTATAATTGCAAACTAAGACATAATGGTGATGAATTTTATATCAGATTACAGAAAAGGCGCAAATAAGTTTTTTGCTCTACTCCATTTATTCTGAAGCTTCACCTCAGCAAGAACAAGAGAAAAAAAGTGGGGAAAAATAAACCATGACATTGCATTATATACCAAAGTCAGTCGTTTTACCTGAAAGAGTCGTTGAATGTTACCTGAGGGGCGAAGAAACGAAATTTTTGGCCTAGAAAAGCACGCCCATGTGTTTTCGGGTTTTGCTTAGAAGCACGCCCATGTGTTTTCGGGTTTTGCTTAGTAGCCCATGGACTTCTGCTGGCGTGGTTTTCATAACTCTAGCAAATGAAAGTTGATTTGAAAGTGCTGTGACAATAAACGTTAGATGAAAGTTGGTTTTGGTTGCGAGTGAGGTATCGTTATTGTTATGCTCATAGCATTGCTGCTCAAGAACTATAGTAAATGTTTGTCTAAATAATTAAGATCAGTTCCCTGCTTAATGCACATTCCCCCCAACAGTAGAACTTTAGACAAATATTGTAGAAATTAAGTACAAGTAACGAAATCAAAATCCAATTAAGGAAATAAATACATATTTATAATCCAAATATAGTCGCTAAAGGCACAATGGATAACAGCATCCTCACATGAGAAGAATCCTCAAAAACGGGACGCAACAAGTGTTTTGCAGTTGAATATACCAGGAAACTCTTGATGTAGCATGCAATCTCTGTTTTCTTGCTCCAAGCTAGTTTTGTCCTCATTTGTAGATACTGAATCTCAAATCAAAAATTGATTTACTCCAATTTCTGAGACAGGTACGAACTCCAAAATGATTGTAATCACAAAAATACTGTCAGTATGCCCTCCTTTTTTTTCAGGTAAGGTTTGATAATTCTACAGCCTAACCTTAACCAATGGAAACCATTTGGTGACTTCCTGATCCAAACATCAATTTCTCTATAGTATAAATGGCACTATACCATCATGAGGAATGATCCTAATTTACAAAAATCCTAAGGACTTCAGGTGTTGAGCATGTTCCTGAGGAAGTGAGGACAATGCACCATCAGCAATTTCTCCATCTAGATCCTCCACTACATATTCCTGCATTGATGAGGGGAAACGTAAGCCAAAACAAACTTGCATTGCCTTCTTCAAATCAGTCAACAAATAAAGGCATTCGAACAGTCTTGCATGCTTGACAAGACAATGAAGCAAGATTATTGCTCTCTTACCTTTGTCAGCATTCTTTTCGCTAAAATGTGATAATGGCGTTGCCATATCCTCTGGGAAACCATTGTAGAGACGAGAACACTGTAAAATATGCCCACCACAGCAAAAAGAAGTAAAGCAACTAAGCCCACAATTAAAATGATAGGCGCACTGGCTTCACCGGCTCCTCCTATACAAGTGCCAAATTCACCTGCAGCCCCTGTACAGCATTCCACACAGGCAGAACAGTCTGTCCACATACACAAAGTCCCAGGCAAATGGCAATCTGCACAAATCCTGGAACCAAATTTAGTTACAACGAATTCACCTATACCGGTGATCCCTAAAGCAGGCAACTGAAACAGTGTAACTGAGTGTTAATCATACCCAGAATGACAACAACATAGACAAACTTCACGACAAGGCTGAGCAAGGTCATTCCGCACTCGTTGATCATAGATAGTCAAGAAGCATCCTGACAGACCAAGAAGAGAAAAGAAGAGAAAGGCACCTGGATAAATCAATTACAATCAGCCACCAGCACTGTCTACACATACCAAAATATTTATACTCTGGAAAATCATTGCATAATCCACCTTGCATAAATCATCACTTCATTTCCTTAGAGTTGGCTATGGAAATTGGATAAAGCTATGCATACCACAAATATAGTAGAATTTATACAGGCTGTGCAATCCCGATGCCTGATGCAACCAGTTGCCTTCATAACGATCAACCAAAAAAACGCCATAAGCTAATGTAGAAGTCACCTGCACAAGTTGTCAAATTAAGTAATAAACAGACCCTTTTTGAATAAACTAAATTTCGTAGTTGTAATTCACTGTACAATGCAAAAGATAATATGTGAAAGCCTATGCATCTAAGAAGTTTACCAATTGAATCACTAGAAATATGCAAAGTACATCTCTGGTTACAAAAAATCGAAATTTCAATGTCCTCCATTTTCGATCTGCAGGTGCCTGGACCCTGAGATGATATGGGGCCTTGCAAGTTGTGCAGTGTGCAAATGCAAATCCTTCCTGGACACCAAAAATTCAAATTGGCATTTTAATCTTAAATGTCTCAAAGTATCTTCAATCTTTCTTTGTTCCTGCATCAAACAAACAACATTTTTAAGTAGAAAAATTAAAAGATACCACCTTCACAGCTCGCCAATGATCTAAGCATGCCCGATGGACGTACTTTGATGATCCCTTGCACTTGCATGGAGCAATAAAATCCCTGCCTGCAGAAACTACTTGTCAGCATAATGGAACATTTACAGAGTAGCGAGAATAGACATACAATGATGAATACTAACAAAGAAAAAATTTGCAATTGTGGACAAGTAACTAAGCTTGGAATTTGCACGAGCTGGCCTAAAATCTTCTATTCATGCCGTTTTACTCCCAGCATGAACTATCTGGTAGAATCTAGACAGCTGAGTGTACAAAGAACTATGCAGTTTCTAGCCGTAATATCTAGCCTCTAAAGTTTTAAGACTTGGTTAACCCCTTCTTTGATAGAAGTAGATATGGAATTGCAAGAAAGGGCGAAAGAAACAAGTGCACTCTCAGCTAAGAACCCAATAAGACTAACCGTCCGTTTCGAGGCAGATACGGCATTGAGGTTGATCCCCAGGGCCAGCTTCAAGATCAGCACTATTTCTGTCCATCTGGAGCAAAAGGGGCAAGCTATCTTGGCCAGAGCTGGAGGAAGGGCCGGAACTGCTTCTGGCGCTGAGAGAAGAACGCCGGACATCATCTTGATCAGCTTGCTCCACAATCTCGCCCATCTTCCCGATCTCAAGAACCAGAGGCTTTCAGCAGCAGACAGACCCTGGAATTACCGGATGCAGCAGGTCGAACTATGTTTGCACCGCTCACTGTAGGTGGCTAAAGCATGAAAATTTTTCAATGGTTATTTTCTCCCCGATATATGATAACGAAACTTTCTGCACTTAGGACTTTTCTTCTTACACCACGTGATGCATAACATGTACATGAACTTTTGTACATCAATAACATTGCCTGGTCTTTGAGATGTTTTCCAACTCCACTACCCGCCTGCATGGAGTTGGGAAACATGGGCGACTCCACTAATAGCCTATAGTGGAGTTGGGAAATACCTGCTCATATTTAAAAGTTGTAAAAGTGGAAGTATATAGAAGATTTCAATGATATTTCAATGATATCGCATGATTCTAACTGGTAGGTTTTCTTCGACGTGCAACTATTATAATGCAGCTACAGTTAAAGGATTCAAAGATCCTGCTTTTACAGAGGATCTATACAACTTCAATATGTAGCATAATAACAGGGGTTTTTTTTAATGTTTTTGTACGATTTTTACTAAGGTTTTTCTATGATTTCGGTGCTGTATTTGATGAGGTGTACTAAATAGTATTTCTAGAGTGCTTACCTTGTTTTTGAGTGGTTAAATTTCACTTTCTAATGGTTTTAACCCTAATTGTTTTTTTTATTTAAATGCTTAAACTTTATTCCATGTTTTTGTTTTCCTCTCGACATGCAGCGGTCGAGCAAACCCCAAATAGGGTTTCTGTCATAAACTGGGAGCGGTCGAGCAAACCCCAAATAGGATTTCTGTCATAAATCGGGAGGAGTCTTGGGCCTTTGGGCCGTTAGAGCATTAGATCAAATCAGGTATGCACCAACAAATCTTTCCTGCCGAAATAGTTAGAGTTGGTGATATCCAGTAAATCTAGCTGGAAGTTTGCAGATGAAGTCCCCATCTGAAGCTGAAATTGCAAGCAGGGAAAAAAGAACAGGCTAAAAGAGCCGAAGTTGCAGAAAAGAGAGAGATGTGCAGATATTTGGTTTTGGCCGATTCTTGTGGCGTCTGGCGAACCTATTATTTCTTATCCGGTCCAAAGGCAAAGCCGAGGTTTCTAGTTGGACTCCAAATTTCCCTTACTTTTGCATTGCACCTCGCATTGGAAAGTTCATTTTGCAACAAATATTTCCATTTTCTCGTTCCCTTGCGTTTGGATGAATTTCCGGTTTGGTTACACGAGATCATGGTTTCCTGAGTTCTCGCTCGTTTCTCCTTCCCAAGCTTTCAAGGGCCATTTTAACCATGTTTTTTCTTCAACGATTCCTTCTTTGGAGGCTCTTAAATGCAAGTAGGCTTAATGGAAGAAGCCCCGTGTTATCTTGAGTTGAGCAACGGGGGCAAAGTGGATTTTTTGGATTTGTAGAACGAGTTGACTTTCGGTTTCCTTTTCGGGCATTTACGAAATTTGTCTTGAAGAAAGACTGCATTTGGTTTGGTTCGATGTTAATCATTAGGCCAGGAAGTAGTGCACCATTTAAAGCTGAGAACGCCTTTGGCTCCACATGTCAAACACAAAATTCCACGCTATTAAATTTGTGAGCAAAAACACCATCTTATATGAATTTAATTCCAGTTTGTTCCCTGATTTGTTTTGTTAGCTGTGTTTCACAGGCCCACAAGTTCTGAAGCAACATCGGTTGTGAAGTCTTTCCTGGATGTTGGGCGGGAAGCTCATTCCAACAAACATAGTTCTTTGCAGCCTCGAGCCTAATTATCTTGGAGTGATTTCATTCTCTATCCTATTTGCTTTTCATTTGTTAATACCTGTATATAGTGTGTTTTGTTTCTCTTTTTAAACAATTACATTGTAACTTTGAGGTCTGTATTCATAATTTCTTACATGTTTCCTATTTATCAATGTAGGAGAGCAAGCACATCCATTTGTTCATTTGATAGAACTGTGCAATGCAGCTTTGCTTAAAATTGTAAGAAATTAATTTTGTTGTTGCTTTCATCCCTTTGTAAATGCTGGATTTTGTCTTCTTCGCTTTGCTTCATGTTGCTGGGTGCCACTGAAACATGAATCTGGCATAATATGTAACAACAAGTGCATTGTTTTCTGTGGTGCATTGTTTTGCTGTTGTTTTTGGATATCTTAAAGGTCTTTCTGTTTTGGATGATGATCATAAATCAATTGCTGAAATGCCACTTCAACCGCTGCAGATTTTTTGTGGACGGGCACCAAGCGGTCTTATAACACGTGAGATTTAGTATTTTGTAGTAGCAACCTGTAAAACTGGTGGTTGTATATCTCTGGCCTTAAAACACAACTCCAGTTGGTTGTGCTTCTCTTACTGGTTCATGCCTAAGTTCGATTTCCTATGAAAATGAGTAGATAATGATAGGGACCTTTTTTTCACATATATAAGTTTGTTAATATAAGTTATGTGGCTCTTTTGTGAAATATTTCAAGTCTAAGTATATAGTATTTCCTTTTAGTGGGCACTAATATCTTACTAACATTACCATAGCAAGATTGCATAACACCAATTGGAGAAAGCCTCATATGTCTGTAATAATAAGCATAATGCTTTTAGCACATAGGACAATCAAGACATTCTTCTTGTGGACACTAGCATCATACTGGTAGCTGACTAGTTTGTTGCCAAGAGAAGTTTGCATCATACCAATTTCAAACGTTCTTGTATGTACGTCATGTAAGAGTATTACCATATTCTTACAGTTGGTTATTTTTTGGCACTTATGTATTTACATAAACAACCTCTATAGTGTATATTTCTTCGCATTTACATACTTACATAAACAGACTAATTGGCCCATAAAGGTCACCTATGTTTGCTTTAGTTAGGGCCCGAAGGGCCCAAACTTTTTTTTAATATAACAATCAACACTACCATTAACATTATTAACACAAACTATTGCATTTAACACATTTAAATTAAAATCCCCCTTAAACCCCCTTTGGTTTGGGTGCATATTCACACGGGGGGTTACGTAGGGCAGCGAGAGCCCAAAAATATATTTACAATATATGTACAAAATTAACACCATTAAGTACATTCTCTCAAACCTTATAGTATTTTGCAAACCTTAATATATAGTATACAAAAACTTGCACATGCATACCCCACAAACGAGGATCGCTATGTACGGTCCAGATCTTGGAATAAAGGGCAAATATGCCCATCCGACAGCTCTCGTTGCCCGGAGTAATCCCCGTGTGAATATGCACCCAAACCCTATCAAAAAGCCAATACAAAATAACTAGGACTTTCGTGATTTGTTCATACACAATTATCTTAATTAATTATCCCTATTCTATTCTTAATAAATAAAAAACTCTATACTTGGGGGTAGGCGCCACTTGGCCTAAATTGATTGGCTTGTTAGTAATTAGAAAAACCATGTCTACCTAGTATGGTTCCAAATCTTAATCGACTTAACCATCAATCATTTATTTTGGGATTATGTTTTAATTTGGGACAAATTTTAGATTGAAGTTTTCTGTAGGTTAAAGCATTTCACATATCTCTTTCCATTTTGCAATTAAATACAGAATTACAGATAGAAGTATGTGTGCACCAGGAGGACTCCAAAGCCAAAGGTCCCGCGTCCACGTCAAGAGCCAAGACCAAGCCAACTCAGTAGAAGAAGAGACAAAGAGAGTCCATGGCATGAGGATGCCACATCCTTGGAGCATGAGTCCTCCGCGGCACAAATCATAGCATTCATGACTCAACCTCCAAATGTTATGGAAGATTCCCTCTAGTGTAGGAGATCGAAGTTCATATCATAATCTTGAATTATAAAATAGAATGTAGAATGCTCAAGAAAGCGGGTGATAAATTTACATGTTACATTATTATAAACTAAAGGAAGATTTGAGATAGACTATGATAGTTATTATGACTAGTGGTCTATAAGGCACTAGTGCCTTAAGAGAATGAAGGAGATGTTAAGATTTTACCATGGTGATTGCATTCGATTATAATGGTTGAGATGAAAAAGATAGGTTATTTATGGTGAGCATCTAAATATAAAAGGTTTGACTATGGGAAATTGCGGTCCAATGGTTTTCGAGCCATTGCTCATTTAAAAACTCGGTCCAATGCTCAGAAGCCAGGATCGATCACAGGAGCATGACGATTAGGCTTAATCGCCAGAACTGGATGCTTGAATATGTAGCAAAATAACAGGGGGTTCCAGGGGGATTTGATATAGATATAATTCTTGAAACCATAGACCATATCCCTAAAACAATTCAATGGGTTATTATAAAAAAAAACATGGATTTAAGATTAAAAAAAATCACATTAGCTCACTAGTTAAATTGGTTAAAGTAGTCTTATTAGGACATTGAGTTATTTTGGTAGAGGTTCGAATCCCCGTATTTCATATTCTAAAACCGTATAGAGGCAGAGACTTCAACATACAGTCTGGGCCATAGGATTGACAGATCCGACGACTGTGGTAGTCCAGGGTGCACCTCGTTTAGAATATGTAGCAAAATAACAGGGGGTTCCAGGGGGATTTGATGTGAATGTAAAAATAACAATTCCTGAAACCATAGACTATATATCCCTAAAACAATCCAATAGGTTGTCATAAAAAAATATAGATTCAAGATAAAAAATAATATATATCCCTAAAACAATCCAATAAGTTGTTATAAAAAAAACCATAGATTCAAGATAAAAAATAATCACATTAGCTCATTGGGCATATTGGTTAAAGTAGTCTTAGTTAGGACATTGAATTATTTTGATAGAGATTCGAGCTCCCGTATTTCATATTCTAAAATCTTAGGCAAAATCGTATAGAGGTTCGATATTCCCTTAAAACCTTAGGTGAAATCGTATTTCATATTTCAAAATCATAAGCGCCTGCAATCATAAATGACCATAAACGAAACGAGAGGTTCCCAGAGGCCCCAACATACGATCTGGGTCGTAAGATCGACGAATCCGACGTCTGTGGTAGTCCAGGGTGCACCTCGTTTAGAATAAATATAAAGATGTATAGGGTTTAGAGATATCCATACGAAGGAGTTCTTGTGTTCTAAAAAAGAAGGTCAGTACGATCATTAGAATACTGATATTTGAATGAATGTGAGATTATCTCAATAGATAATGATACTCTAAGTTATTGGCATATGAATTACTTGTTGTGTTACTTGCAATGCATATAAGATATGCAAGCAATTTGTGACAAAGGTCCATTTACTATACATGAAGGTTTTGTGTGATTTATTTTATTTTATTTTTTTTAAGAAATGGCAGTATTTTGTATTCATCAAAACATGAAATACATATTATTAGCTATAATTATATAGCTAAAATATTGCAAAAACATCACCTTTATAAATAGGTAGATGTATAGAGTTTACTTAGACATCATCATTACTTAAGTACTTGTTAATCAAAATATCAATAGGTTTATAGATCCTCTGCAGATGGGTAACTGTTTTTTTGCTCAGAAGATATTATATTCGGCTTGAATAAGGTCCCCGAGGGAAAAATCCTCTACTCTTCTCCTTCCAAAGATCTGTAACCAGTCGTCTAATTCCTGAACCGTATGCATGGTTTTGTTCAAAAGAGTGGTGATAATTGCTTCTTTCTGTCTCAGCTCCCTATCATATAAATTTTGGAAGACCGGTTTCATCATATTGTGTTCCCATATAGCTCCATCCTTCAGTAGTTACTTAATTGCCTTAGCCCTAACCATTGCTAGCTTCAAGGCCACCAATTGATCAGAAATAAGGCAGGCTTAGAAAGAAGTTCTAATGAACATGAATAATTCCTATCTTATGTCATGGTGAATTAAGTTTAAGCTAAAGGAGAATGATTGTTAACATCATATTTTATTGCATTTAATTGTTAACATCAAAATTTCTTACATTGGTATCAGAGCCAGGTTTTAGCAAAATGTCTAACAGGTTTGGAGCTATCTGTAACCAATCGTCTAATTCCTGAACCGTATGCATGGTTTTGTTCAAAAGAGTGGTGATAATTGCTTCTTTCTGTCTCAGCTCCCTATCATATAAATTTTGGAAGACCGGTTTCATCATATTGTGTTCCCATATAGCTCCATCCTTCAGTAGTTACTTAATTGCCTTAGCCCTAACCATTGCTAGCTTCAAGGCCACCAATTGATCAGAAATAAGGCAGGCTTAGAAAGAAGTTCTAATGAACATGAATAATTCCTATCTTATGTCATGGTGAATTATGTTTAAGCTAAAGGAGAATGATTGTTAACATCATATTTTATTGCATTTGATTGTTAACATCAAAATTTCTTACATTGGTATCAGAGCCAGGTTTTAGCAAAATGTCTAACAGGTTTGGAGCTAGTTTATTAAATGCCATTGATGTGTTCAAGGGTGATTCTGGATTTTAAGTCTGGAAGGAGAAAATAAGGCATGTTCTGCAAGTTGAAGGTCTGTGGGAACTGATTGAAGGGGATGAGTATGGAGAAAATTCCAGAAGTGGAGCTGCTGCTGTGGTGACTCAAGGGAGCTCATCTTCAAATAATGAACACGTTGAAGAGACTCAGACAAGAGAAGTTGTTATGACTTCTAAGGAAAGTACAGTTGAACAAAATGCAAAATTGAGAGAAGCTCAAGGCATTATAATGAGCAAAGTGAGATCAAGTATTGTCATGAAGCTCAGGGGAATGAATCCCAAGCAGATGTGGAGGTATATGATGCTTATATATGAGGAAAATATATTCTCTCAGATTGATGTGTTAGAAAATGAACTTAGAAGGCTGAAGTTTCATGAAATGGATGATGTAAATGATTTCTTCCAAAATTTTGATAATATTATTGCTGACTTGGAAGTGCAGGAGTTTTTTACACACAGCAACAGCAAGTTCTTGCAATTTCCAGGGCAGTAACAAGTCTTGGGAATGCATCTATTTTTATTAGAATAATTGCAAGAACAAGGATGGATGCAGAAAGAATGCTGAAAACAGAAATAGAGCAAGTGAAGGTTATGGACGATGATGAGACTTCAAAAATTCTGCTGGCAAAAGGAAAGGGGAAGTTTGACAATCGACAAGGAGGTAAAATAGGCCCTTGTTTCAACTGCAATCAGTTAGGACATATAAAAATAAATTATCCTAATCTAAGTAAAGAAATCAATTGTTACAATTGTGGAGGTAGGGGGCATTATGCCTCGAATTGTTCAACACCAAAAATTGAAAACAAATGAAGGGCCAGAGAAGGAAGAGCAAATTCCAGCTTCAGGGGAAGAATAGAATAGAATAGAATAGAAGGGGAAGAGGTAGAGGTCGAAATGGAAATGTAGAGGCAAATGTTGCATAAGAAGTATATCTGGATGAAGAAAAATCTGAAGATGAAGATGAGGTAAGCAAATGTAAATTGTTTTTTTTTTTTTGAAGAACTGTGTCATCAATATATTAAAAGAATGGTAATGTTACAAAGCAAGTGAGGAGGAAGGAGAACTGCCCCAAAGAGACAGCGATACCTCGACACTCCACAACAAACTCACAGAAAAACTGCAACTCTACTGCTATACAAACCGACCATCACCATCTACAACACCCAAGAAGTCCCGCCAAATGGCAAACTTCCACTCTACTACTCCCGGGAACACCAGAAAGCTTTGAAATAGCTTGTACCGAAGTCGAGGAATCGAGAGGTCAGCAGTCATGAATCCCCGAAGATCCACAACCGCCGCCTAAATCAGCCACACCAACAAAGCCACGCGACGATGCAAGGCTTGCCGCTGCAAGAGCGGCCAAGCACCAGATACACATGAAGCAAAGAATCGCCGGCTAGTCAATCTCACCAAACAGAGCCCTAACCCAATCCCGTGCAGCCGCAAGTGAGGGCATAAAACCGCATAATGCTCCACGGTCTCACGATGAAGGCCACAACAAGGGGCGAGAGGGCTCACACCCGCCTAAACCGACTCACAAGGGCATTCACCCCCGACATAAATGCACACCACCCGCCACGTATACCCTAACCTTCGGTGGGGAAGTGAGCTCCATGTCCACGCCCAAATCGAAGCGCCATCGAGAACTCCGAAGCCGCAGACCACTTGCCCGGCGGGGCAAAGGTGTCATGAATAGCCAAACACCGATAAAAAGACCGCACAAAACAAGAAGACACAACATCCTGGATGAACCTTCCAAACCTGCACCACCACATCATCCCGAGGGACTATAGGTATGTGTAGCGGAATACTCCCCGCCACGCGCTCCCGTGATAGCCCTGGCCATCGCCCCTCAGCGAAAAGCGAGCTCGAAGAACTCCCCACGGCTAGCTAGCGACCACCCCAATACCAATCCTCCAAGGTGAGCACAAAGAGCTCGCCTCAACGGGCTCAAGGTCCGAGCATGCATGCAAATGGCGCCAAGGGCAAGTGCGCAGGGGGTAAAGGAACCCACAAGAAAGGAGAAGAGTGGTGATAAACTGAGGCATAATCTAGCTGGAAGAGCACACGCACATGATCCCAAGCCCGCAACACTCCTGTGAGAAAAGGGGATGCATGTGGGAAAGGCCGAGACCATACAATAATGCCTGTGGCAACTCCACATGCACAGACGACTTCCCAAACACCACACAATGACGAAGAGACTGCAACAACAGCGCCGCACCAGGAGAAGATGCTCCATCCTGCAGAATGCTCCAAACAAACTTGGAGACCAACACCTTACTATGCAGCTAAATCCGTAATGGCCAAGCCCCCATCCTCCTCCGGCGGAGACACTTCCACCAAGCCACTTTAACGACCGCCCCTTCATCATCCCCCCCCACACAAAAATTTCAACAATCTTATCCAAAGCCCGTATCTTACCCTCGAGAGCTAGCATCGCAGATGTCAGATACACATGAGTGCTACAAAGTACCGACTTGGCAATAGTGATCCTACCTGCCATGGACAACTTGCTACCCTTCCACCAATTGAGGTGTTTCTGCAATCCCTGCAAAATCTCATCCCACACCCTCCCCATGGAAACATCCCTCCAAAGGGAATACCCAACACCTTGGTACACACATTACCCGGAAGCACCTTCCAAGGGAATAGAGCCAAACAAGGGGAGGCGGAGTCACCGGGTCCATAATGCGAGCACTTACCCCAATTCAAAGAATGCCCGAGGCCAAGGAGAAAGTATCCAACAAACCCTTCACATTCTCGCAAATTCCTCTCTTACGCCACCAAGAAGAGGAAAGTGTCATCGCAAACCGGTTAATAATTTGTCCGGGCTACCATCCCGCATCCGAAGCCCATCCACTACTCCCTCCTCCACCGCAGCCAAAAACAATCGAGACAAAGGCCTCCGCCACAATCGTGAACAAAAACGGGCGCCAAAGGGCACCCCCGACGCACCCCTCCGACTAAGGAGAAAAAAGGCGAGGGTTCACCCCGCACACCACCGTAGCCCGTGGCCGACCTATGCAGCCTTCATGATCGTTTCGGTAAAGCGCGGACCACGACCCAACGCTAACATCATGGCGCATAAGAACTCCCAACGGACACTATCGTAAGCTTTGGCAAAGTCAAGCTTAAGATAGGCAATGCCTTGCCCCTCGCTTTTTCCGCCCAATAAAGGCCCCTCATAAGTCAACAACATTAGTCAAAATGTTCCTCCCAAAGACAAACCCGCATCGCACCTTACTAATGGAAGAAGTCAACACCGCTTCAACTTCTCTGCCAGGGCTTTCGCAATAATCTTATACACAGAGGACAACAAGGAAATAGGCCTCCAATCATTAATAGTAGAAGGTCGCTTAACCTTAGGAATCAAGGAAATGCATGCGGTATTCAAGATCCTATCCATTTGAGAAGACTCGCAAAGAACTCAAGATACACCCAGGGGCACCGACTCACCAGCCCACTCCCAATAAGTCTGAAAGAACTCCACAGGGATGCCATCCAGCCCAGGACATTTATCCTTGGCCATGCACATACATGCCGCCGCTAAATCCTCTCTGGAGAGCTCCTGCTCCAAGCTCTCACGCTGGTGAGGCAGAATAGATGGCTTAACAAATTTCAAAACAAGCTCCCCGCATCTCCCCTCATAGGGAAGAGTGCGGCCGTCTGAAAAAACCCCGAGAAATGGGCATGTACATACCTCTGCAAATCAGCGGGATCCTCCAAAGTCCGCCATCGTGCAAAGCAAGGGACGCCATAGATGCTGCATATCGCCGCTGCCTAGCCGCTCTGAAGAACACCGACGAACTTGTGTCCCCCTCCTTCAACCAGGTAAGGGCTGCCTTCACACGTGCCTCTCGCACTTTAACCTCGCTCCGTGAGCAACAATACGCCGCAACACGGCATTCTCCCTAATGCCATCGAAGGTCAGCGCCTCGTCCTCTCCAACTCCCCGATAGAGACCATGCAAATCCTCGCCGCCTCGCCGCAGACACGCCGCCTACCAAAGACCTTTGGCAAAACGCTTCACCCCCGCCAAGGCAAATACCATACCGTATATACCCTTCGTGAGATGAAAAGGTATCAAGCCACAACTCCCCGCACCGGGCCGAAAATCGCATCGCCCCGTAAGCCGGGTGTTCAAACGGAACACCGTTTCTAGAGGGCCGAGGGCAATCGCACCTCGACAGACAAAACCCGAGGGTAATGATCAGAAATGGAGGTAGATGTAATGTTACTCCGGCGCAAAGAGGGCACACCATCCAGTGCGCATGGGGAAGCATAACACCGGTCATGCCTAGCATACGCCCGGCCCGCACCAATCTGCCTATTACAATAGGTGAAAGACAAGTCCCCAGGGACCTCAACCAAGGCCAAATCCTGCAACAAGCGAGACCACTGGTCCCTCTCAAACCCATGCACAACCTGGGTTCCAGAACCAGAGCGATCCTCTACTCGCTCTACCATATTGAAGTCCCCTAACAACAACCAAGCGACCTACAACCCACCAAGGGCTCGCAACTTATTCCGAATCAGGCCCATAAAGCACCCCACAACAGAAGGCTGATTAGGGGCATAAACATTAACAATCCCCCACTCTTGCCCTCCCTCCATCCACTTAATGATTGCCCACCGACCAAACCCATGCCTCACTGCAGAGTACGTGGACCTCGCATCCATCCATCCTCCAAGCAATAAGAGTACCTCCACTAGTCCGCCTGTAAGAAGAAGCAATAGAGGCAAACCGCCTACCAACCATATCCATGAGCCTAGACATATCACCCCGGTGGGACACTTATGCTCCTGAATGCAAACAATATCGACGAAACCGCCGGCGCCAAAGAAACACGGGCCCTCTTACTACTAGAGGACCGCACTTTTAAGACATTCTAACCGAGGATCGACCTATTCATCCCGGGAGGAGAAGTATCAAGCCCCACATGCCCACCCACCGTGCCATCACCAACTCCACATAGTCATCACCTAGAGCCAGAGGATTAATCACAAAGAAAGCGACCCACACCCAGATAGTGACACTCCACTTCCAACACGTGTTGAAGTCCCCTGTGCACCTCCATAGAGTCATGGGCCACACTAGTCTCTACCTCCAACCGGACTGCTCCAAACACCTCATGCTCAAGACATATCGCTATCCGACATCCCCAACAGATCACCAGCCCCTCCCACAGCCCCGCCCCTCGGACCTAGCCACAACCAAATCATCATCCGAGCCCTCCCCGAGCCACCACGCCCCTAGCCCCGCCATCCAATGGGCGCCCAGCAGAAGCAAGCCCCGGCCTCGTCCCCACACCACCTCTCCCAACCACACCACCACCTCGCCCAACTCCACTCATCGCACCACGAAGTCCTCCGCACCAAGTTACCTCGTGAACAAAGGAATCCCGCCCCCTCAGACAAGCACCGCAATCCCTACCACATCACCAAAGACCAGCCGGGATCACCACATGTGGTCGATGGCGGCACAATAGATGGAAACATCCGCCGGATCTCGAGCCATTCAAAAGCTTCAATCGGAACAGAAAATGCCGGGGACCACTACGCATCGAAGAGAAGTGGGCACAGTCGCAAAGCAGCAGAGCAACACGCATCTTGGGGACCTCGCACAATAGAATGAGCCAAATATACACCCAGGCCATTAGCCATAGAAACCAAGAAATCGGGCACCATCGATCGAGGAAGATCCCGAATCCAAACCAACACGGATTTTAACCGCCAAAAGAACCGTGGACATTGCCGAGTATAATAATCGATACAACACATATGAGTCACCCAAAGTATCCACCCCTCGACTAACCAATTGCCGCATCGGAAGACTCAAAATCAAACATGATTATGAAAAAATTATTTGGGAGGAATTTCAGAGACCGATACACTGGCAAACCAATCCGCCTCGATGTCCAAAGAAGCCAAGAGCTAAACCTCCTCGTGTCCAATATGTAACCCGTGAAGTAGCCCAATACCGCAAATGAAACTAGATTCTCAATAGTTTGAACATGCCCGGTATGATCAATATCTATCCATGGAGTCTCCGGAAGAGTCAGCTCGCAGTCAACAGAGTGATGATCCTCCACAAATTTCGAGCCTCTTGAACACGGGCAGTCCTACACCCGAGCCTTGGCGCTTAATCCAATCTGAAAACCCTACCGAAAGTGATGCGAAAGCAACAAGTGTCATTGTTCGCCAAAGCCGGGCGCACAGGAGTTGGGGCTGCTGCCCTGGCATCCTGAGAGGTATCCAGGGGCACCCCAGGAGGCACATCAGCTACATGCACCCTAGAAGAGGGCGCATCACCAGCAAGTGATCCCTTCCCAAGCACAGGGGAAGAGGGCATCACGCATCCAGGCCAAAAGGGGGCATGCTTGATGGGATCAAGACCGAGTCTCCAAAACACAATCCATCGATCTCGAATTATATTGAGAGGAAGAGCAATCCACATACCTCTCAACCGAAGGGGATTCCAAGAGCTCCCTCATCTCTGCCACCAATTGCATGCCACTTCCTACAGCCCCCGCATCTTCATGCATGCCGAGACCCGCGCCCTTCCCCTTTACTGGAGGATTCTTCCTCCTTGCCATCTCCCTTGGCTTCAGCCCCAAGCCATGAGGCTCAATCGATCCCCCATCAGCCTGTCTGGCAGGAGCCATGACATCCGAACCAGTCCGGAAATCAGCTGTTTGCGGCACCAAACCACATGCAAAACAGCTGATGCTATACACCACCGGAAAGAGCTCGGAACAAGCTTTCCAAGCCTAAGCACGCCAAAATCTGACACCAGATAAGAGAGATATCGCCGATCCCAAATGTAAATTGTTTTCAACATGTAAAAATCACATTAACAATGATGATGATCTTCTGATTTTGATTTTAGATAGTGGAGCAGAAAAGTCAATTGCATGCACATCAAAAATCTTGAAGGATTGCAAAGGAACTAATGGGGGGGCAAGTAGGCAATGGAGATTTACAGAATATTAAAGATGTTGGAGTACTAGAGATCTTTGACTTAAATGGAAAAGGTGTGAATTTGAATAATGTACTGTGTGTTCCAAGTCTGTTCAGGAATTTAATATCAATTTCTCAGCTTGTTGACATGGGATTCGAAGTAGTATGTGAACAAATGGATTGCAAAATCTATGAAGGGAATGAACTAAAATTTTTGGGAAGAAGAGTAGGAAATCTATTTGGCATAAGTGCACATGGATATGGAAGCATAAACTTGATTACAAACCCTGATATTGAAATCTCGCATGAAAGATTAGGTCATACCAATTTCAAAAATATAGAAATGATGAGTAAACGAGGGTGGATCAAATCTGCAGATGAATTCAAAGAAAATTATATATGCAGAGGTTGTCAATTACGAAAGCACTCAAAGGCAAAGAAGAAAACAAAGGATATTCTTGAACTAATCCATATTGACTTATATGGGCCACTAAATGTAACAAAGAACACAGGAAAACGTTATTTCATAACTTTGTGGACGATTACAACAGAAAAACAAGAGTTTTTTGTTTGAAGACCAAAGATTTGGCATTTGAAGCTTTCAGAACCTTTGCTGCGGAGGTTGAATGTGGAACTGGCAAAAGAATTAAATGTATTCGTTCTGACCGAGGAGATGAGTATATGTCTTTTAAATTTAAGAAGTATTGTTTGAATAGGGGGACAAAAAGACAATTTACTTGTAGCCACACACCTCAACAAAATGGGGTTGCAGAAAGAAAGAACAAATCAATTTTAAATGATGTTAGATCTATGCTCAAGCATGAAGGATTACCAAATTTTCTTTGGGACGAAGCAATAAAGACTGTTGTCATGATACAGAATATGCTGCCATCAAAAAGTCTACAGGGTGCATGTCTAAAATGTTTGTGGTCAGGAAACTTGCCTAGTTTTGAAAAATATAAGGTATATGGTTGTTTAGTGTATACACATATCCCTAAAGAAAATAGGCTGAAGTTGGAAGACAGATCAATCATAACTTATTTATAGGTTATGATGAACATTCTAAAGGTTACCGGATGTATAATTCAATGAAAAGAAATATTATAATAAGCAGAGATCTTGTATTTGTAGAAACAGAATTGTACAGGCCCAATCCTAATGTTCTTACTCAATCTGAAAATGTTGAAAAATCCAAGACAAATGTTCCAGATCTAGACGAGAATGAACATGACATTAACATTCCCAAACAAAATGTGGAAGAAAAAAATAATGATCAAGCACCTGTTAGTGATCATGACAGAGACAAGGATGCAGAAAATACTGGAAACCATGATATAGATATAGATCAAGGTTATAATGTTGATGAAAGACAAAATATAGAACAGATTGATAAGCACATGAAACAAAGCTTAGAAAAAAGAGATATGAAAGCCGAAGGTTAATTGATGAAGCTAATGTTGACACAAACCTATATGGCAGGAAAGAAGATGGAAAATGTTCAAGGTTACAGTTGCATGAACAAGAGTCAGAAGCATTTATAATCATGCAAACAGGTGTTCCAGAAATATTTGATGAAGCAATCAATAGTACAGAAGGAAATAAGTGGAGAAATGTTATGAAAGAGGAAATAGACTCCTTTGAAAGAACGTCCACATATGAACTAGTTGATTTACCTAAAGGGAAAGAAGTTGTTGGAAACAAACGTATACAAGACAAAGAAGAATGCAGATGGAAGTCCTAAATACAAAGCAAGGTTGGTTGCACAAGGATATTTCCAAAGAAAAGGTATAGACTTTGAGAAAACTTACTCACCTGTAGTTAAATTGACAAGTATAAGGATGATAATCTCTATTGCAAATGCATTGAACTTAGAATTGCATTATATGGATGTATGTACAGCTTTTCTTAATGTTGAACTAGATGAGAAAGTTTACATGAAACAGGCCCAAGGTTTTGAAAAAGGAAAAGCAAAAGTATGGAGATTGAAACGTGCTGTATATGGTTTAAAGCAGTCACCAAGACAATGGTATATGTGTATAAATCAATTTTTGAAAGAACAGAGATATGAAAAACTTGCAAATGATGGGAATGTTTACATTATGAAGAAAGGGGACAAATTTTGTATTAGGGCAATCTATGTTGATGATTGTATTTTAGCAGCAAATGACATGGACATTCTGAAACAGTGCAAAGAGGCTCTTAAAAGAAGATATAAAATGTCATATCTGGGAGAACTCAATAAATTTTTGGGAATTCAGGCTAAGAGACGTAAGGAAAGGAAATTGACCACACTTTGTCAAAGTGAGTACATTGATACAGTTCTTGAGAAATTCAACATGCAAGATTGCAATCCTGTTAAAGCACCAATTCTAGCTGGGACAAAATTGTCAAAGGACCTGTATTCCAAAACAATTACCTTTTATTGCAAATAACACCAGACCTGATATAGCCGTTATTGTAAATGTTTTGAGCAGATACAATAATAATCCTGGGCAAGGTCATTGGAAGATTGCTAAAAAGGTTCTGAGATTTTTAAAGGGCTCAAAATACAAGGGAATAGTATATAGTACAAGAGACATGAAAATGAAAGCATACAGTGATGATGATTGGTGTGGAGATGATGAAAGAAAGTCAACATCTAGTCTAGTTATGTTTTAATCTTAGATGGAGGACCAATTAGCTGGAGAAGCAAAAAGCAGTCATCAACTGCATTATCAACTGTAGAATCAGAATATGCCTCAACCACTTTAGCAGCAAAAGAAATAATTTGGACAAAAAGAATATTAGAAGAACTTGGAGTAAAGCAGGAATGGAGTACTGATTTATTATGTGATAACTAGAGTTGCATAGCAATGACAAAAACTCCAGTTTTACACGAAAGGACAAAGCATATAGAGATGGAGATGCATTACATAAGGGACGTGGTGAGCAAAGGAGAAATCATATTAAAATATGTGTGTTTAAAAAACCAGGTTGCTGACATTTTGACAAAGGCTTCAGGATACAAGAGATTTCAAAAATTATCTGAAATGATAAATTGCAAAGAAATCATAAGATTACGATCTGAAAGGGGAATGTAGGAGATTGAAGTTCATATCATAATTTGAAGCAGAATGCTCAAGAAAGCAGATGATAGATCTACAAGTTACATCATAAACTAAAGGAAGATGCTGAGATAGACTATGATAGTTATTATGACTAGTGGTCAATAAGACACTAGTGCCTTAAGAGAATGAAGGAAATGTCAAGATTTTACCATGGTGATTGCATTCGATTATAATAGTTGAGATGAAAAACATAGGTTATTTATGGTGAGCATCTAAATATAAAAGGTTTGACTATGGGAAATTGCGATCCAATGGTTTTCGAGCCATTGCTCATTCAAAAACTCGGTCCAATGCTTAGAAGCCAGGACCGATCACAGAAGCATGACGGTTAGGCTTAATCGCCGGAATTGGATGCTTGAATAAATATAAAGATGTACAGGGTTTAGCGATATCCATACGAAGGAGTTCTTGTGTTCTGAAAAAGAAGGTCGGTATGATCATTAGAATACTGATATTTGAATGAATGTGAGATTATTTTCTTAACATATATAAAGCAGTACACTTTTTTGTTTGATTCTAATATTTTTTCTCTAGGAAAAAGTTTGGGGACGACACGTGGATGACTTACTAAAGCGGCGACACGTGTCCTTGAAACAAAATAAATGGAAAAAAAAAAGGATGCGTCCCTTTCTTGGTCTGCAAGCAATCCGGCAGGATTGCAATCCGGCCCTGCTCAACGGCATGGACTCATTCGAAGGCCCATCCTTCTGTTTCCACAAAGCCCTGCGGCTTAAAAGCGAGCAAAACATTAGAGCAGCAGCTGCAGCGGCCATGTCCAGGAGCAACTCTATTTTAGAAGAGGCTTCAAAAGCTCTGGCGCTTGTTGTGGATGAGAAACCCGTTGCCAGATCTTTAGTTTATTGCGCATCGGGAAAGTCTAGAAATAGCACAGATTCGTCAGCTAGCGAGAGCCCAGATTTTTCAGGTATGGTTGCAAGCTCTTCAAATTCTTCGGCAGTGGAAGAGAAGCAAGCACTGACTCCAGCTTCATCTTCATATGCATACTCCAGTTCTAGGATTTGCTCTCAGGTTAAATTAGCTAGCTCTAGGGTTAATAGTGCTCAGCCAGAAACCAGCAGAAGTAAGGACAGACAAGCTTCTTTGGATTTAGAGAGGCAAGCTTCTGTGCCTTTAAACAGGCAAGCTTCTTTGCCTTTAGACAGTCAAGCTTTAGATGTATCTGTAGCTGCAGGTGTTGAGGAGAAGCAAGCTGTTGTATCTTCTGTTCAGCCTTCTTCTTCTTCATCGTCTTCTTCTGCAGCTGAGAGATGGAATGGTGCAACAACTGTGTCTACAGATTGTTAAAAGACAGACTTGTGCAACAACCATGTCTGCAACAAGTGTATTCTTTGCTGCAAAGGTTGGTATTCTTAACAACAGGAAGATCTATACAAATTCAATGCTCTTTGGCTTTTAACAATGTGGCACCTTACTTATATGCTGAATAGAAAATTGCACTGTTGCTTCCATTTTCTACCAGAATGAGCACATGATTGCGCTTCTATATCGAGCTAACTAGTTCTTTTGTTCGCCGTTCTCAAGACAACATTTAAAATCCAGGTATAACTCTACTAAATGAGTGGTATAACTCTACTAAATGAGTGGCAGCCTGTCATCTGTCTTTCTGTGTCATTATGATCTTTAACTCTAGCTGCAAGATTGGAGCATCTAAAAAACAATTGCTATGGAGTTCCAGAATGAAAATTGCGGCTATTAATGTCATTATATTGTGGTGAATGTCATCATCACTCTCCCAAACATGAATACATGAGTATCAATGCATCTTCCACCGCAAACCAACATCTAGGGTCTCGATGGTCTCGATTTTCATACAGGCAAGATTTGAGTGCATGCAAATGTATTTGAGATGCGTTGGTTACTCAGACATGCCTCAAGTTTGAGAAGGTATGTTTTAGCACAATTAGAATATTTGAGAAGCTTTGCAAAAAGCAAAAAATGAAGCTGTGTTTAGAAGTTAAGGGTATTTTGCAGCAGCTGCAACAATGGAAATTGTGACAGCATCTTTGTATTGCAATTTCCAATCTGATTATCAAAGATCTATGGTATGAGAATTTAGATTATGATAGGCTTTTTGAGAAGCACTCTTGTGCAGAAAATGAAGTTATATCATAGGACTTAGATGGCCACTGTTATAGTAGCTGCTGAATCGAATAGGGATACAATATTTTACCATGATTTTCCTTATTTTGAAGTCTTCCTTTATAGAAGCCTGGGATGAGTGGCATCTATGGCTTGAGACTATATGCCTTTGTTTGTTTCACGAAGGCCATAAATAATTTTTGCATGTCAAATAGAGGAATGCTGCGAGTGCAATAATGAGATGAGTGCATCTACCACATTTGGTCAGAATAATTTTTGATCTAATCATTGTCCTTTGAAGTTTGATGTAAATGTTCTAGGACTTTAAGTCCGCTCTTGCCAAAACTCCAAGTATTCAAGTAATGCTTCTATAAGGTGGTTGGCAAACAAGTAAGCCAATTGAAGCAGCAATCTCTAGCAAGAGTGTTGGACATCAGCATTGTATAGTACATTTCTTTCATTTTTTGTACGTATTAAGCTTTAAATTCATGTATATTTTAGATTCAAATTGAAAGATGAATTGCATTCCCTTGCATTTTCTAAATTATGGTTCTTTTTGTTGTGCTTTATCTGGCTACATTTTCTACAGATTGATCTAGGCTATACAGTTCAGGCAGCTAAAGGAATTGCAACGACGTAGCCACATTTGAAGGTAAATCTTCAATTTATCTGGTAGATGTAAATTTGATTCCTGCATTAGTAAGCTCTGCTCCAAATAGTTTGTAGCAAATGTCTTCATGCAGTGCACCTGACTTGGCCTTGTGGCAAGTGTAGGGCATCTTTGATGGAAAGCTCCAATTTTCCAAGACACATCTACATATTTGTGGTAAATGGCACTCTAGCTAGACTATCAGTGCTTTGTTGTCTAAGAAGCACATCGTATCTATTGGCGTATTGGCCACTATACAAATGAAGTAGCGTTCTGGTATGTTATGAGCTGAGAGTTGCTATTCAAATATCCAGAAATCATGTAATATAATTTATTAAGCATACTTCACATCTCATGTGTCCCTAATGCATAAGCCTTGTAGGCTAGGGTAGGGTATATACTCGAATTGGTTGTCACTGCATATTTCATTACCTAGGTAAGTATACGTCCATCAAATATTATAGTCTTACTATTGTTTGGTTCTCAATTTGCTACCCTGTTCTAACATTAAACTGAAAATTCTTGTGTTGAATGTTATGGAAAGCTTAGAACATGCAATGAAACGGGGAGCTACAATCGTAGCAGAGTGCTTGGGCGGAGCTGTGACTTGTGATGCGTATCATATGACTGTCCACGTGCAGACGGGCTTGGTGTTTCTTCATGTATACTTAAGAGCCTTGAAGATGCTGGTGTTGCACTAGAGGAGGTAGGTTCTCATGAGCAGTAGCTTTAGGTTGTTTTATAGAAATTAACATCTTATAACTTAATTTTTCAGGTAAACTACATCAATGCGCATGCAACTTCTACTGTTGTAGGTGACCTTGCAGAAGTGAATGCAGTAAAAAAGGTCTTTAAGGACACACAAGACGTGAAAATCAATTCCACAAAGGTGACTTAAAATTTAAACAAGAAACTTTTACTGTTCTTGCTTTAGCAGGGGGGTGAAGAAGAGAAACGTTCGCGGCGGCCTTGGCCGCCGCGATAAGTTTCTTGTATAAATATAAATATAACTCTCCTATGAAAATTCCTTTGGAATATTCTTTTAAGATGCTTATTTCTATAGCCGCCACGTACCGTTCTGAGGAAAAAATAGAGCATTAAAAAATATGGGAAAAAACCAAAAAATAGACGGATTTGGGGGCGCACTGCTCTTGCCATGGCGTCTTGCTTGCTATGGCACCTTGCACTGCCATCGTCAGAGCAGAGAAATGGCATAAACTCAGCACATGCTCTGATCTGCCCTAGCCGGAAGAGCTATTTGGAGTTCGTAGAAACTCCGGCAGAGGTATTTGTGATCTGCAAATATTTTGAACCCTAAATCTTTTGGTTTGCAGCCGATGATAAGGAGGCGCTGATGTTTTCAATTGGAGCGGGAGAAAAAGAGCCCTTTCTTTTGAAACAGAATCTTCTGAAACAGAGCCGCTTTCTTTGTTTTGCAGCCAATCTTCTTCAAGGGAGGCTCAGAAGATAATGATAGATGTGTTGCAATGCCACGATTTGAGCTGTAGATTAAGTTCATGATCAAGAAAAATGTTAACGACAAATTTCTGTGGATCATTACTGAAGAAGTCACTCTCAGCTTTCACGGAGTTAGATAGAGGCTCCTTCCATAATGCGAAAGACACATTCTTTCTTCTTTTGGGATGGATCAATTCGGCAGAAAATGGACAGGGTCTTATCTCTTCTCTGCATGCAACTCTGGAAGAAGATCCGTTCCCCATTATGTTCTACATTCACCAAGTAGGTCCTTTGCCCCTTGATCATTTTATGTACGTTGATCATTTATTGAGAGACTGGTGATAGTGTATTCGAAACCGCCCAGGGTTGCTAGAGATCTTTCCGGTGGAAATAATTGCTATATTACTGTATGAGCATCGATACAACCAATTCAATAAGTGGAGCCAATGCACTGCAACCGGTTCACATAATGCAACAAACGCCACAGCCTGCACAAAGTCAGCTTTTTCAGTATATGCAGCCTACTCAAGGTACAATTAATTTGTCAGGTAATTAGATCCAATGCAGCAAATGTATATGGAGCCAAATCTGAGTCATCCATTAGGATCTTAACTTCAGCTTTTATGCATACCTACAAAAATGTAGTAGCAATTTCTATAAGTTAATTAATAAGCATTTAGAACATTACTTTATTCCTGGATTTTTACCTGTTTCAGAATCATATTCAAATTCTCTTTTATTATCTATGAGTTGTGTAGTTCTTCAGCCACTGCATGCATTTGTAACTTACACTTACGTCAGTTGCACTGCTAGTTGTAACCAGTCCCCCACTTAATGTTGGTAGTCTGATTAGATGTTATTGATGTTTGGTCTTTTTCTGCATTTAAGTTGTTGATAAAGCGAGTAAATTACCAGATCGATCCTTATGCAGATGTAGGCGATTAGCAAATGGAGGTGGCCCTTTGAAGTACAGCAAGGGTAGCAATATTGACAATCCTTTTTTGTTCTATCGTAAGATGCCATATGATATATGTTAGCCAGATCTATAGAATGGGTAATGTAGTTATGGTGTTAACTTCAAGTGTGGGCATTTGTTAATGCAGATTCGGAGAGCTACGGCAGATTCCAGACATACTGTCTTGCAGGCAATAAGGGAGAAGATGCCAGGACTGAACATTCCCAAAGAGCTTTTGCAGAACCTGAGCCCTGTGATGGAGGAAGGGATCGAAAATATTATGGGATGCAGCTACACTATGCACAAGAGCTGGTTTTGTATGCAATCATTGTCTTCAGCTTTCTCGGACTGGACTTATGAGATCATGCTTTGTTGTGGGCTAAAGCGTTATTGCAGAATATCGGTATATTCTAGATAATCTCACTTGAAGCTTAGAATACAGTGCTGCGTAGTGAAGGGAGCTTTTGGCATTTTTCAGTTAATGCAGCTTGGTGGGTATCAAGTTTGTTAAGATTTGAACTCGCAACAATATTAGGAGTCTGAAATGTGTTTCCTATGCAAATGCTGGCTGGCATGCTTGCCACATGAATGCAAGTTAATATCAAATTTTGCAGTGTTACTAATTGCAATCGTGCCATACCCCAATAACTTTTTATTGGACTACTAGTTGCCGTTTTAGTATTTGCCAATAACTTTTTATTAGAGTAGTTGCAGTTTTGGTCTTTGAATTCTCTAGTTCCTCGAAAGCTTGAGAAGTATAAGATTATTTAGCAACATAAGAATTTCATCAATCTTGCAAATTCCATCATTGGTGTCATAGATTTAATAAGGCACAACTCCAATTAGATGGGAATCTTAAGACTTGCATCTTTACTAAACATGTTGGTCTTCTTTGCACGTTGTAAACCTGGCTTTGTTTTGTCTCACGAGTTGGACCATACAATCAATGGGTGAAGATCAACAATAAACTATGAACCTAAGCACTACCCTATTAAGCCATAAAGCAAATCCTCCTTGCCCTTTTAGGATGATCATAGCTTGAAATGAAACATTTGACACTCTTAAAGGGCCAAACCGATGATTGAGATGATTGAGATCCCTTACAATATGTATACACATGGCAAAATACGAACCACAAGCAACCATAATTTCAGCTTAAAAGTTAATATAGTTAATTGTGTCCATTATCCAAGTTTCATCTTCCTTCGCAAAAAAAATTCCTTATATCCTTACTCGAATAATGCAAAATGTAGATCAATGTGTATGGTAGATATACATTAGCTATGATTTAAAGGGTCTTAAGTGCATCATCAAATGTTGGACAATGCCAAGTTTAGTCTAATGAGGGGCGAAGAGAAATGTTCGCGGCGGCCTTGGCCGCCGCGATAAATTTCTTGTAATAGATAATGATACTTTAAGTTATTGGCATATGAATTACTTGTTGTGTTACTTGTAATGCATATAAGATATGCAAGCAATTTGTGACAAATGTCCTTTTACTATACATGAAGGTTTTGTGTGATTTAGAAATAAGGCAAGCTTAGAAAGAAGTTCTAACGAACATGAATAACTCCTATCTTATGTCATGGTGAATTAAGTTTAAGCTAAAGGAGAATGATTGTTAACATCATATTTTATTGAATTTGATTGTTAACATCAAAATTTCTTACATCTAATGTCAGCAGAGATTTTGGGAGTAGGTAACCGATATTTTGGGACGTCAGTTTTTGCCAGTTTAGGCCCTTCGCTATTGTATTATATATTCAGGATTTTTCTGAGGGATGTCTTATAGATGGTCCCGGATCCAGACCATAAATACTGTCGCCATTGTCGGATCTTAGTTTTTTCTTTTTATCTCCAAGATGTCTCTTCGTACATTCACATAAGAGGAGCTTCTCTGCCAAGCTGCTGCTCGTTCGGACATGCATCAATGCAGGGAAGCTGCTCATAATCCTTATTTGGAAAACTATGATATTAAAGCTCGCCCACATTCACACGCCCATTCGGCACCTCCCACACCAGGGGTCTCTTCGCGTCCTACACCAACACAATGTCGCAACTACGCTCAACCACATTCGCCTCATCAAACTCCTACTCCATGGTACTTTCAAACTTTAGACAATACTTACATTCATACTCCACCTGTGCAGTCACCACTCCCTTGACAACCCCCTTTGCCACATCACGGTATCGAGTACTCTCATGTTCTTTTGGACCAACTTATGTCAATGAGTTTCAATCCTCTCCATCTCTTCAACTACCCATCAATGTTTACAATGTCGGTGATCTTGCTTGCTCTTGATGCGGATGGTAACCCTGGTTATCATCATCCAAAAATCAAGATTTCTACTTTTTCATGGCTACCTAATTTCAGACATACAGCCCATCTTATGCAAGATGCATTTTGTTTTTAGTGTTCCATAAGGTTGATTTATGGGTGATGGAATTAGCCTTGATTAAGCATACTTCAATGGGCAACCCGCGTTAGCACATTTTTTTCTTGGTTGTTTTTCTCTTACAAATGTGTAAGGGTTAATGTCGTTATTATGTTGTTTTATATAAATGACAGTTTCTGACATATTGACTTTGAAAACAATTTCTAGGATGTCTCATTTCTATTCATATATGTTTTCAAAATTTGTGTAGGAAGCCAAATGACGCGTGACGATTGAAAATTGAAATCAATACTTGATTGTCAAAACCTAGAAGGTGGAAGGCATGTTATTATATCGTTTAGTGGCTTGTTTTAAGTACCACAATTTTAAAAAATCTGGTTCAAGATTCCAAGACAAACAAAAGGGCCAATAACATGTGAATATAAGGCAAAGGAGAGGTAAAGAAGGAACATAAGCTAGGCAGTCTATACAATGGCGAAGATGGTAGCGCCGACTATTGTGATCATGAGCATGGTAATTGCTATGTCGCTTGCAGTAAATGCGCAATATTATTATGGTCCGCAGTGTGACGGACGCATTATTGCGTCTTGGTACATGAACTGTTATTCAATCTATGATCAATGGGGGAATAATAACTTTGAGTTCAGAAGTCGATGTTGTACCCCTCTTTCACAATATGGCGAATGCCTCTGTTCTGTGAACCCTTATCAAATAAGTTCTGTTATGCGCTTATGCTTTGGGCGTGGTTGCTACTCCAACAATAAAGCTTCTCCATAATGTAGTTGTCTGTTGATACTGTGTATAAATCTAAAACACCTAGTTTGTAATGAGCTTAATCTTTTTAAAGTATTTGTGTTGAGAAGAGCTCTAGAACGTAAGGGAAGCAAGGAAGCATAAGAAATGGGCTATCATTCAAAATCATTGCCCATCCAATCTTTGGATTAGCTATCTGTTGAGGATCATACAATGCTTTAGGCTTTTGCGTCGTTATTTTTTGTCTTGGTTTGTTACATTATGATTATGAGGCTTTTTCCCTTTGTTTGGTTTGGGCTTTATGCCCTCTCATTGTATAGTCCCATGACCTTTGGTGGTCCCAGTGAACCTTGACATTTCTATCTATCTATCTATCTATTAAAGCTTGGAATATATGCAAATATGAGAAGTGACAAGTTTGAGTCACTTCACAAAACTACGTGCAACGTATAATAATCGAAACAATGTAGATGTTGTGTACGTAACTCGTAGGACAAAGGCAATGGAATCCTCCTCCTCCTGCTCCTCCTCAGTTAAGTACAAATTCAAACTTGAATAGTGAACTACTTTTCATGAGATTGGGAATTGTAAAAATAGATCAACCGCGAGGTTTTGATGTCTTAGATAAGAAACTAAATTGTACATTGAGTTCCGAAAAAGAAAAAACTTCCACTTAGAAGAAACTGGGAGTACTTTATAATTTGGCTTTCTTTTACTTTGCATGTGTTCAAAGTGTTAAGATGAGATCTATTGAGGTTAGTTCAGAGTCCAAAGGTTCTATTTCTCCAGTCTTTGTGCGATGGCTTTATAATGCAAAGCATACATTATATTCAGGCCATGCGAATATGGATTTTATAGTTGCTCCTGCCCATTTTAGCATTTCAGATACTAGTCATGATGCGTCTACGACCTTGCCACATGCAAGCTTATGATGTGGAATCATGACATGTACCATGGGATATTCTCAAAATCCAAGGACTACTAATTTGGAACAAAGGAGCAATAAGAGCCAAATCATTGGGAACATGACCCCTTATGGAACAAATTTAAAACTTTTGATATAAGAATTGGAAAGGGTAGAAGGAAGGAAGGAAGGAAGGAAGTATATTTTTACGTCGCACTACAAAGGCAGCGTCACGAAGGACATGCGACCACAAGTACAAAGAAAACAAAAATACATTGCATGGGCCGAAGCCCGTGAGCACCATGGCCCGGATTAAAAAACCCCACTGGGGAAAAACCGTTGCCATGATGACCACAGATCCAAAAAGCTATGCTGCTGCAAAAAGCAACAAGCATACCTCCAACAAACAGAACTTCAACAAACGCCCCCGAACCGTAACCTCTTCACGCCTAGGTGCCGAAGTCTCGTGCGGACTCATGCACGCCGCTTAAACCTCCATCCTCTCACCGAAACCCAGGGCAAATAGATGCCGATGCAGAGATCCCGGTGCCGACCCCCTGGAGTAACTCGATCAAACCACTAGACCATAAGAGCTGCCCCAAAAATGTAGAGTCCCAAAACCCCATAGCAACGATTCAGCAGAAAAGCTATGGACCGCGGAGGGCACCACTAATGAAAACCAACGATCAATAAGCCCAAGCGCGTAAGTCCAGCGCCGTGGAAGGCGGCGCCGTGAAAACGCCCGAGAAGTCGCTTCTGAGGAGGTGCATCCTCCAGCCCGCACCAAGGCGCCAAAGACCCTCGCCCATCGTGGTGCTCCAAATACAAAGCATGCTCAAGTAGGGCGCCCTCGCCAGCATGCACCGTGCTCAGCAGCACCGAGGTCCGCCTCCAGACGCCATCCATCACTGCCAGGGCCTAGGCGCCATCCATCACTGCCAGGAGAGGCTCAGGAACCCTTCATATGTTAATTTTCACTAATATACTTCAATGCATGAACCAAAAAGCATTAGAGTTAAATTTTTAGAATAATAGAAAAATATCATATCTTATCATTCATATATAAAGCATTATCATTTTTTTTCCTATTTTCCTATTTATTTGATGGAATTTGTTTGAGAAGCCCTCACATCGACACGTGATAAGGTTTGACTTTTTGATCCTTATCTGTTTTAGTTCCGGCTGATCCAGCTCCGATGCTCCCACCCAAGGGTAATGCAAAAATGATCCTCCGGCAGAGCTCAGGCAATGCAAAAATGGATTTATTGGCGGTCTCAGATCCATAAATTTTTTCAGAATGGATTCAGAAGGATTTGTTGTTTTTTGGGCAAAAAGTGGCGATCGATCGGTCCAAGACCCTGTTTTTGAACCCTGTTCCTCTTTTAGGCCGTCCACGGCATTTGGGGCATCACGGCTATGAGCATTTGGGACCGAAATGTGGTTATTGGAAACAGAGGCTGGAACTTAGTGCCTAAACTCTCTCTAACCTTGCGGAAATGGGCTTCCATGCCATCGCCAAGCTTGCAAACATAGGGCCGATCCGCCAAGCTCAAAGAGCTCAATTACTATGTTTGTTAACCCCGCACACAAGATTCGAGAGAATATTAAAACAAGAATAGCAACGGCTCCGCTGGGGTCCACAAAGGGCTGGAAATCTTATCCAAGTTCCCGATTGTGCCGGAAGTTCGCCTAATTCTCAAGCCCGGAACCCCTGAAAATCGCAAAGCACGATCGCTGTAAAGCGTAAGAAATTATTAAATCTGATGAGCGCCTTACCTTGAAAAGATAGAAGGGCTTGAAGCTCAGGCACTATTGTCGGAGTAATGGAGCCGTTTGTAGTGGTTTGAGAGCATAGCTACTCCTGCATCTTGCATTTCAGTCTCTTCTTCTTTTGATTCTGGCTGAACAAGGTACCTCCTAGCCCATGTCTTCCCGTTGATTTTAGAAAAGTTAGTCCACAGTCTTGAGACAAATATTTCGAATGAGTCTGTTTTGATACATTTTCATGTCAAGAACCCATTTCATGAGCACACTGTGCATGAGGCAATTGCTTCTTTGAAAGTATTGTTTAGAATAAATTTGTAATTCATGCCCCTTTTCCAGAACTTTGTGGATTTGGCTGGCAGTGAACGAGCATCTCAATCTCTAGCAGAAGGTGCAAGGTTGAAGGAGGGCTGTCACATTAATCGAAGCTTGCTTACATTAAGCAATCGCATTATTCGTGAAACTCGTATTTTACTTGAAAATACAAAGTACCAGCACACATTGCAACGTCTTTTTGTAATGTGTACCTAGTCCGCCAAACTAGCCATTAGCTTTATGTAATGCTACTGCCCCTAGATAATTTTGTTCTTATATTTTAGTCTGGCCCCTATGCTAAGCATGTTCCGGAGGTTATATATATGTTCTGTTCGGTAGAAAGCCGTGTCCCGTGCGCTTATATAGTAATTATTTACAAGTTCAAGATCCTTTTCTTCGTTTTAATCCATGTGTACATGGTTCGATGCAAATGAGGCAACAAGTTTAAAGGACATGTCCCTTACAGAGATTCCAAGTCGACACGCGTTCCGCAACATTCACTGGGGCAATGCTCGGACCGCTATAATCAGCACCATGAGTCCAAACCATTCTCATGTGGATCAGTCCGAAATACACTTTCTTTTGCAACTAGAGCAAAGGAAGTTACTAATAATGCCCATGTTAATGTGGTAAGTTCTCGCTAAGGGATTGCTCTTGTGTGCTTGCTTATAAGTCTCATACCATAAATAGGTCCATATTTTCGCAAATTTGTCAACGCTTTCACAAATCTTTGGTCCCCGAGTTGGTTGTGTGTCTAATACGCTTCTTTCATTGTTATTATAGGTTGATCCACATGAGAAGTCGGATCCGAAGTTGAAGACGCCTTGCTGGAAATTGCTGATGATTTTGTTGAAACAAGAATGATCTTGCATGCCTCAAGTTATGATAATTTCCCATGTTCTCTTCATAGCTATGCAATAAGTATTAGGTGATGCACAAAGACTGCTTTGGTGAGTCTGGATTTTGGATGTTTTGGGTTTTGGTGGATGGTTTTGTTGGCTTTTTCTAAGTCATCTTTGGCGGTGACAACGCTTTGCTTTGTAAACGTTGGCTAAGCATCGAAATCTTCTGCTTTTGGAAGCAAAAGATGTTCTCCGCTACATTTGGGTGAGATGGCGGTATAAATTTCTGAATTAGCGTGATTATGTTTCTTGCTAACTTCATTTTTATGAATTTGCTATAGAAAGGAATTGGAACATGACAATTCCTGGATTTGGAGGAGATGAATACCGATCATATAAGAGGCCGGTGAGTAAAACTTAAAGTACATAATATTGATCTTATCTTATTTCAATTAAAAACATTATAATGTTTTTAACTTTTCTCGCTTTTTGGTTTGCCACCAAGAAAGTGAGTGCATAGGCAACGGCTTGCCTCGGTATGGTTTATATCATTATATGCTTATGTTCTTGGTGTCTTGCTAAGTCGGTTCTAATGTTCTTTCATGACTTCTCGTGTCCGACGGTCACTAGCAAATAGGATCGGAGGGCATCACAAAGAATGCCTCTCAAAACAACCCACAATATGGAAGCTGAACATCGTCACATGTACATGTCCACTTTCCCTGTATATTTTCCATGAGATGGGATGAAATCAAGATGGGGTGAGATCAGATGAGATGAAAAATTTATTATAAGGTCTTTGAAGATATTTAAAACATCATTCATAGCCATCAACATGCAGCCACATTTTTGTCCTCCTTTCAAGTGACTCAATTAGAGGTGCATCTGCTCTTCTTCTGTCGAACAACAATTTTCATGCCCACAAGAAGAAATATATTTTGATAAGCAAGGTCCATATCTCACTTTATATGGTGCGTCTGTTCTGTGCATAATGGCCTATTTGTGGTGTTTGAAAGAGTGGAAAGTTAAGATTGAGGTTGTTAATGTTGTCTGTTGGTTTTCAAATATGTCCAAATGATCGGACATGGCCCAAATAAGCAATGGTGTTCTGAGCATTTCAGAGGCACTCTTTTTCTTGGTTCGTGGCCCATAGAAAATTTAGACGTTAGATGGCTTCAGTCTTTCTTGCAGAGAGGGACGAGATGAGAAATATAAATATAAATTGGTTGCAATCTATTCTGTTGGTGCATTTCCATTCTGGTAGTACGTTTTTGTGAGGCCATATTTCCATTCTTCGCAGTGATGGGCTAGATAACGGCCTCCCACGAGGCGTTATGGGCCAGTTAAGTGGCCATGTGGCCAGGAAATTCCGAGGCCGTACGGCAATGTGCAAAGTTTTCTGTTACCGCGGCGCCGCTGTATTGGATTGAAGGCCGGCGCTGGGCACCATAACTGGGAGCAGGAAACGACAAGGCATGTAAGTAAGAGAAAATCCTTAATGTCGAAGGAATGGAATTTGATGAACTGCAAAGATATGCCGCATGAGCTCATTAAGATTAGGGAATTAGAAAGAGGCAAGATTGAGAGATCGTGTTCAGGTGTTAATAGCTCGGGAAGGGAATGTGCAAAAGTATTTTCAATTTTCTAATAAATATGCTTCCAATAGCCTAATAAGCATGCAGCAGAAATGGGCAACACCAAAGGATAATGTGCTTACTCATGATCTGGGTCTTGACACTACATAACAAGAGCTTCATAAAACAAGGAAGAATGGTGTGAAAAAGCTGCAGAAATGTTTTGAGTGTGTGATCTGTCATATTTTAAGGCAACAATGTATGACAATGTATATGGTCAGTAGACAACAATGTATTCAACAATGTATTCACCTTCAGATAGACTCTGAAACACCATGTCAAGAGAATGCCATTTCTGCCAATTCATGCATGCCTTCTAGAACAAGAATCAAGTGATGACTATTGGGTAACAAATTTTGACTGCATTTTCCTCATTGTTGACATTTAAGTGCTTCTTCCCCACCATAATGACCAGCACTGAGGCCATGGACAACAAAGTTATGTTTTTGAGAACTTGAGATTGCATCCACATCTTTTCATGAGAAAACTATGCATGCATAATTTTGACTAAATATAAATAGAATACGGCAGTATATCAAATCTAAAAGTGAAGAAGCAATCTTCAATATGACGATCATCCATAGGCCACAGGCTTGTTAATATCAAACAAATTGTATATCACGTGCATGTAACTAAGAGAAAATCCTTAATGTCGATGTGTCCGACCCTACTCTCTTTCCGATTGATAATTATAAGGGGAGTTAAGTTTGAATATGGCAGAGCTTTTGTATATCAACATCCTTTAATGCCTTTTTGAGCCAACAGAGTTTTTAGACTAGCCAGGAGCCTTCTGGTTGTTACTTGATGTACCCTGTATACAAGGGCTATCAGTGTGATTGTTTGTGTGAAGCTGTAGTGGGGAGACTGAAAGGTCCAAATTGCATCTAATGCATGTGCCTTAGTACACCAAATTGGCATACATTTGCAGGCTGATATTCAAACCGTGTCAAGCATGCACATTTTTCCAAACATCGTTCTTATTTAGATTATCGTTCTCATCGTTAACATTTCGTTTCAGCAGAGGTCATCGTTAACATTTTGTTTCAGCAAAGGTCAAATTTGATCTACCACGTTTGAAACATTTCCATACATTGAGCAGAGCAAATAATCATGTTGGACAATATTGCATGACGGACCATCTCCATGATGCATATCATAAATTTGTTCTTACCAAATGGGTTCATGTTTTATTCGTATGCATTTTGAATAACCATTTTGCATAGATATATTGGCAACTACAGAGGTTAGAATTTTCCATGCTCAAACACAGTTCAATTTTTATATGTTCGGAACTTAGATTCTTTTGATTTAATGCAGAACATCTTTCGTAACAAGTCGTTATGATCAATATTCTTCTATCGTGCAGGCACTGAACACAAGGCAACAAAATGCAGGTTCAAATTCTGCATGTTCTAGCATTGTATAGACAAGTTGGGGAAGAGAAACGTTCGCGGCGGCCTTGGCCGCCGCGATAAGTTTCTTGTAAATATTAAAGTAGCATGCCATGGGCCTACTATGGGCTCTAGACTATGCCTATTGAGTTTTGTTAGAGTAGTTTAGATGCATGATATGACATTGACATTGGACCTTCTATGAGTATGGAAAAGAGTGAAATCCTTCGCCACACACATGGTAATGTTGATATGGTGGCATGATGTTGGCATTTGGCCTGGGTGTTTCCTACAACATGTATACTACATTTTGTAGTTCTTGAGGGACTCCTATTGCTGCAATATGTAGCATAATAACAGGGGGTTTTCTTTGTGTTTTTGTACGCTTTTCACAAAGGTTTTCCTAAGATTTCATGGCGTATTCGAATGGATGTACTAATGCGTACATCTAGAGTGCACCATTTCTTAGTCGTTGATTTAGCCTTTTTTTTTCAATGGTCCAACAAAAAGCCCTCTTTTTATTTTAGGGGCTGAACATGCAAGCCTCGTGGATAGCATTTTAGGGCACCAAACAGTGCTTGCAAATCTGCAACAACAGCGATTAGCAAGATAAGATTACAGGCTGAGCTACCATTTAAAGAAAAGAGATCGTCGTTGCAGAAGAGAAGCTTCTTCATAAAAATGTGTGGTCTCATAACAGGGGGCGTGGTTTAGTGGGTCGGATTCAAGCAGGTCTAATAGAGCCTGATGGTGGGATGGGAAGCTTGTTGAGCTTGTAGTGCCCAAGGAGCTTGTGGCTGCCACAAGAATCGGCTGCACAGACTGCTCTATAGTTTGGGCTACCACAAATCGGCTGCAACCAGAGATTACCAGAGACGGTTCCTGCATTTTTTTTTGTGGTTTCTGGTCGACGTTCGGACTTGGGCTTTTTCGTGCAACCTATTCTCATTAGAGTTTATGTTCTGAGATTTCCCTGAGAGAGGTGTGGACTGGCAGCAAGTATCAGAGATGGTTTTGAGCATTTGAAGAGCCTATTTCGTTTGGGCAACCTCATTTCGTAAGATAGGGTTTTGTCCTGCAGATTTCTATGAAGGAGCACAGACCAGCCTCGGCTTCAGTGTTTCTTCTCTGTCAGGTTATCATATTCCTCCTGCAAGGCCCAGTTTGGTTCACGGCAGGCACTTCTTTTTGCCTGTGTTTTTCGCATCTCAGGGTTGGGAGCGGCAATTTACACCATATTTGCTGAGTTTTATACAATTGATCCTACTTGCTGGGATAGAGGTGCAACGACTGACATTTGGGTAGATGCTACACTGGACTGGCAACAGAGTAGCATAAGTAATATTAATTCCAGGCATAGCAGACAGACCTCCACCCACTAGAAGCGATCAACATGCAAAGGCAAACAGCCTTGTTTTCGTAAAGATAAGTCAAATTTGTGCAGCATGTAGTATTAGGTTTCTCAGATTTCCCACCAACGTAGTCCAAACAGGGCTGCAATTTAACGATTTCCTTATCACAGTCACATTGTCTGTCTGCAAGGGCCGTAGACCAGATGAGGCGACTAAAAGGCAGAAGAACAGAGCCCTCATCTCGCCGTCCTGGCACAGAATTACGGTGGAGAAAATGATTTGCATTACAATAGAATATCTAGCATAGATTATACCATTTGTCATGGCAAGAGCTGGCAACATTTACTTTGCAACAGCATGGAAAGAATCTGCCATTATGATTCTAAGTGTGGCTAAGGCAATTCAGATTTAGTTGTTGATTCTGGATTTAATGGAGAATTCAGAGAAAGGTTTCTATGATTGGCAGTCCTTCAAATCCATGGAATTGAAATGAAGTTAGCAGATATTTGGAGAGCATGGCTTTCGTGTATGAGGAATGTATGAGCCAGGAGAGCTTGCATATTTAACCCTTGTTCGTGCTGGGTAGTGGAGAGCAATTTTGGGACAGTTTCTGGAGTGCTTTCATTCATAAGTATGCTAGGTTGGTATGTTGATCAATTGATTCTGTTCTATGACTGTTTCTGATGGCAGCCGCACCTAAGCCATGGATGTTGATCATAGGCAGAGTAGTTGTTGGCAGAGTATTTGTAGGCAGAAGCATCACCTGCCAGAAAGAGAGGAGCTCTTGTTAGCTTGAATGTGCTGATGATCACTGGAGGCCAATTTGTATCATATCTGATTAACCTTGCATTTACAAAGGTGCTTATGCTTTGCATCTATGTTTTCTAAGGTCCATCGTAGCGTTGTTATTTTTTCCCACGCTCCAGGTACTTGGAGATGGATGCTTGGTGCTGCAGGTTTACCTTCTATCTTGCAGGGACTTTTGATGCTCTTTTTACATGGCTTTATAGAAATGTAATGTTTTACAATAGATTCCATGCCCTTAGCATTGTGAATTACAACATGCTGGTCTTTTTATGTTAATGTTTACGAAGCCATTTGGTTTGTCATATGCTAGACTAGTTTTTGGCTACTATTAAGGGGCTTTCTCTTGTTATTGCAGATTTTCCAGCAATTCGTCGGAATCAATACAGTTATGTACTATAGTCCATCCATAGTAGAGCAAGCTGGATTTGCATCACATAGAACAGCATTATTGTTATCCTTAATAGTGGCAGGTATGAACGCTCTTGGAACTATTGTTAGCATAGTTCTTATCGACAGATGTGGCAGGCGAAAGCTTGCCCTCTCAAACTTAATTGGTGTTGCTCTTTCCTTCATCATTCTAACTACAGTATTTCATCTAACTGCTCAGAACTCCCCCCTTGTGAGCAATGGTTTAAGTCGAGAATCTAGATATACATGCCCAGACTACTTGACGTCTACATGGTCCTCATGGAGTTGCACAGCTTGTTTGAAAGCTAGTTGAGGAAGAATTTGAGTATACTGAAAGAAATGTAGGTTTAGGTATTCAGTCGAGACAAATTGAGCGCGTTGTTGCAACAATGCTATTTTAGAATGATTTCAACACAATCTGAGCGCATTGTTACAATGTTGTCATTTTGGAGCCTATAAATTATGCAATTTAAAATATATGATTTGCAATAACACATCAATCATTTTGTACTTTTATTTTATTTTGATTTTTATATTTTGTTTTTTTTTTGTTGGCCCGAAGGGCCAAAAATTTTTTGTAATATAACAACCAACATAACTACTATGAACATTAATTAACACAAACCATTACATTAGACATGTTGTTAATTAAATTCCCCCTTAAACCCCCTTTTGTTTGGGTGCATATTCACACGGGGGGTGACGTAGGGCAGCGAGAGCCCCTGTAATGATGTTTTGCACGTACAAAATCAACACCATGTAGTATATTGCCTGAAATTTTATAGTATTTTGCAAATCTTGTTATACAGTATAACAAATTCTATACATCCATACCCCACAAACGAGGAACTTTGTGTACGGTGTAGATTAAGGAATAAGGGGTGAATATGCCTATCCAACAGCTCTCGTTGCCCGGAGTCACCCACAACTTCTCCCTAGGGATGGTATAAAAAACCTTTGCAAAGTCTAATGAAGCCATAGTATAGATCTTGTCATTTATTTCTACTATCTTTTAGCAGGGTGAACAATGTGAAAATGTGGTCAATAGTGGAATGCTTAGTTCTAAAACCAAGTGTGTCTACCCATCTTTCCTATGCCCATGCGGTCAACTGCTATTAAAGAATCCTGATGAACATTTTGGCAACAAAGTATTGTCATGATTGTGCGATAAATTGGCAGGATAGTTTCGATCACCTGCTTTATATATTAGAACTACTTTGTTGACGGTCCATTGAGAAGGGATGCCTTCCTGAAGGGCTCTATTGAATACACTAGTCAAGAATGGGACAATCTGAGGTCCAAGCCACTTCAATGGTTCTGCCTATATGCCATTTGGATCCTCTGCCTTGCTATATTGTAAGGCGTTGCAAGCCCTGGATGACATATGCCTCCATTATAATCAATATGGAACTAGTTTATCTTGGCACAGTATTCCTAACGATGTTAGGATCATAGAGGGATAAAATGGTTTAAATAACTTCTAATGGTTTGTGGCTACAGTGACATTTCCTTTAGCTACAGTAGCATTTCCCTTAGCTAGAGTAATTTTCTGTTCTCTTAGCATGGTTTATATCAGCTTTAAGGATCGCTCCATTGAATTGAAATTACAGCAATGAAGCGGATAGATCCTGCCGAACTATAAAAGGAGAGGGAGATGCAGATAATTGGTCAACCTCAATATAGAAGTGGAGCAGACCCAAAGAAAATCAAGCAGCAGTTCGCAATGATTCAATCTACTAAGACATTAGAAGAAAAGAGATATTACATCGTGAATTTGGATATTATTGCACTATTTGTTTGGGCATTGATTTGAAATAGCGCATTTCAACATTAATTTGTTTGGGCATTGCTTGAATTAATTTTGAAAGTTGGATTTGCAAAAATAGGTTGTGATCATTTGGGAAATTAATAGTCATTCCATTTTGGCGTTTCCATATAATTTGTTGGTATGGCAATTTGAAATTTTGTTGAACGGTGAAAGGGTTTCAACCTAAATTTAATTTGCATGGATATTGCAATTTCATTTGTTGGATTGTGAATACCATTTGAGTTGAAGGTTGGAGTATATCATTGGCCAAATTAGCATTTGTTGAAAATGGTTAGTGTTACCTTAGATTTGTGTTTCAGGGGTAACAGCCGAGCACATAATCTACCACGTTGAATTCGCCTCCCTGATTCTTATGAGGGTAAGCATAGAAAGAGACATCCGAGTCGAATCTATCCACATATAGAAGTTTGAATCGACATGTAGGAAATAACATTTGCCCACAAAGAGGGGATCTCCACATTTAGTTTACACATGTACCCTCATGTATCAATTGTGCATGTCTACCTTGTGCCTGTCTACCTTGTGCGAGGAAACTAAAGATGCCAAGGATGCTTGATGATAATAAGCTATACTGCCATGCCCTCGCTTTTCTGTGCATTTCTTGAATAATGGATAGTATTGATATCGTGGCATATCCACTAACCTTCGACCAGCATTTCAAGAACATTATTAGTACCCATCTTGAATCCTTATCTAGTTCGACATTCAAGAAAGTAAACAAACTTACCTCAAAATAAAACTATATGCCTAGTTGCATCAACACCACAAAAAATTAGCAATTCAATTGAGTATAAATGCGCTACAATATAAAAAATTACGAATCTTTATATGCTTTATAGACTGGATTTGACTCAATTACATGGCATAAAAAACAACTTTTGATAATTCCAAATTTACTATCCAGATCAAATGCCCTTCACATACATGTCAAGGAATATGAACTCAGAAAGGGTAATGACAGAGCATTAAATATGACAAATTCATCACCCCAAAATTTGCAGCAAGAGGTCATTCTTACAACGTTGATAAAAAGTAATAGCAATTTTGTAGGGTTAAATCGTGCAAAATGCTGGGTAGAACAATAGAACGGCAGAATTGATGTTACCTTACTGATACAACTGCAAGACTTTACAGTAAATCAAGATTCAAAGAATAGAAACAATTAAGGAATAACTTCAAATTCCAGCCTTCTCGACAGTGCTCTCCACCCAACCGGGCTCAGGCTCAGCAAGAAGTCGTTATCTTGCCTTCCCAATCGCAGCCAAGAACTCAATCACAAAGATCAGTTTCCACCACTAGGACCACAGACAAGACTGAAGACTCAATTCACGATTCTTCCGATGACTCTATGCAAGAAGCAAGAGGATCAATTACTTATATAGACAACGATCAGGCTATTTCTGGGAAGACCTTTTTCCATTCCAAAAATATCTTAAAAAAGATAAGCAATTATTGGAATCAAGAATTTGGTTGGAAATATCTACGATCTATCTTTGGCAGGGCCGGATCTGCCTGTTTACCACAGTTCCGGGAGATCTTGTATGATCTCAAACTATTTCTGCGGACAAAGTCCGCGACTCGTTATCAGCCTTGATATTAAACTTTCATTTAAATAACCAATGGTTCATTTTTTTTAAAAGGTTTTATTGCCTACCATGTCCTTAACACCTTAATTTAAGACCATAATTTAAAGTCTAGACTTCTCTTGACACGTTAGTTACTAATATTTCATTCTGGATGCGTTGGACCTGAACCGCTCCCCCGAGCGCCACCATATCAATTCCTCCCCTTCTCAGGATTAATCGTCCTCGATCAAGGAATTATATGGCAAATTTACCACAACCAAGTCCATGGTTGCAACCCTAGTTGAATCTTCAACTAGAAATATATACCACAACCAAATCCATGGCTGCAACCCTAGTTGAATCCACAACTAGAAAATATTTACCACAACCAAATCCATGGCTGCAACCCTAGTTGAATCCTCAACTAGAAATATATACCACAACCAAATCCATGGTTGCAACCCTGATTGAGTCCACAATCAGAAATATTCAAGTCCAGCCCTTTAGGCTAAAAATTGATCCAGCCCTTAAGGCCAAAAAGTTTTTCTTTATAATTTAATAATAACATTGAAACCAACATCTATGCTGCAGACATAACTGTTGTACTTAAACCTTAACTCCTTCATGGAGCTACCATTTATCAACCTATTTCAAATAGGCAATTTGCAGTTTCCCCTTTTCCTTTTGCACTTCGTCGGCAAAAGTTACTTGCTTATTTGTTTTGGCACTTGACTCGGCCGGTTGCTCGTCCAACTGCGTCATTTGAGCCGAAGGTCCGCCAGAACGAGGATTTGACCTATACTCAGTTCTGTCTGATTCTCTACGTTCTTCCCGATTGCTCCGATCATTCGGATCTCTTTTTGCATTTAACTTCGGACAATCTATCTTAAGATGTGGTCCTCCGCAGTAATAACACCCGCTTTTCTTGAATGAAGGTCTATCAGTCTGATTATCCCACTTTCGTTCTCTGGGCTTGTTCGTGATTATCACCCACACTTGCTCTAGCCCTTTTATTTCCCTTATCTGAACTCTTGTTATTGTTCGCTTTTTCAGTGCTTGTCTTATTATTGTCTTTGTCCTCGGATATCCATTCCATATACTGCAGTTTATAAAATCAGGATTTAACTTCCTTTCTGCAGCTATAGCTTTCTTTGTTGCTTCTTCCAAAGTCTGAGGATCTATAAAACATAATTCTGCGTACAAGGAATTTTTGAGTCCTGCTATGTATTTACGTAGCAATTCCTTCTCACTTAACCCATCCATTTGAGTGAACAAATACTGAAATTTCAATGTGTATTGATAAACAGATTCATTGTCACCTTGCTTAAATAAGTCCCATTCTCGTTTGACATCATTATGATAATTAGCTGCCAAATTGTAACCTTCAAAAGCTTCCTTGAAGTTCTTCCATGTCAAAATCTTTGAATCCATTCTTTTCCTTCCTTGCCACCATGTTCTTGCCATATCTGTCAGATATTTGTCCATGGCCTGCAACTTCTGTTTTTCTGTGGCTTTTACTAAATCAAAAGAACTTTTCCATGTAGAAAGAAATCCAAAGACAGTAGGCGGGTTTCTCTTTTCACCGGAGAAGGTAGGCATTCTTGCAACTTTCTCTAGCCATTTACAAGAGGATTCTGGAGGCAGGTTGGATGGATTAGATTGTGCATTCGTTTGCACAGAAGGCTCAGGTAAAAATTTATAAGCCAGACACAGGTATTCCAGTTGTTTTTTATGATCTGCAGGATTGGTAGAAGGAGGAATAGCCATTTGATCTGCTATGTAGCTGGCATTGCTCATAGCCTGGTTATACTGTTGATCAGGTACGCCGAAGCGATTGGTGGACATTGTCCAGAGGTTTTCAGAATCAAGATGCTCTGATACCAAAATTGATACGACTACAAGACTTTACAGTAAATCAAGATTCAAAGAATAGAAACAATTAAGGAATAACTTCAAATTCCAGCCTTCTTGGCAGTGCTCTCCACCCAACCGGGCTCAGGCTCAGCAAGAAGTCGTTATCTTGCCTTCCCAATTGCATCCAAGAACTCAATCACAAAGATTAGTTTCCACCACTAGGACCACAGACAAGACTGAAGACTCAATTCACGATTCTTCCGATGACTCTATGCAAGAAGTAAGAGGATCAATTACTTATATAGACAGCGATCATGCTATTTCTGGGAAGACCTTTTTCCATTCTAAAAATATCTTCAAAAAGATAAGCAATTATTGGAATCAAGAATTCAGTTGGAAATATCTACGATCTATCTTTGGCAAGGCCGGATCTGCCTGTTTACCACAGTTTCGGGAGATCTTGTATGATCTCGAACTATTTCTGCGGACAAAGTCCGCGACCCGTTATCAGCCTTGATATTAAACTTTCATTTAAATAACCAATGGTTCATTTTTTTTTTTTAAGGTTTTATTGCCTACCATGTCCTTAACACCTTAATTTAAGACCATAATTTAAAGTCTAGACTTCTCTTGACACGTTAGTTACTAATATTTCATTCTGGATGCATTGGACCTGAACCGCTCCCCGAGCGCCACCATATCACTTACATTTACGTTTATCAAGATGAGTTTTCAATTTCTAATAGCCACAGCTTTTGGTGGAATCCAGTTTTTGAATAATGTTCCATATTAATACAATGACATCCTAGATCATTTATGGGGGAATTTTTTTTTAGGTTTTTTTGAAACATGTTTTTTTAGTTTTTATGGAATATTCTTAATATTCCAAGAATCGTCAGGATACAATGTTTGCCTAATCAGCCTAATCATAGTACAATGTTGGTATCTAGATAATAACAACATTTAATAATATAAACAAGAAGAATTGGAGAATTACACTTAGAAACTAGACAGATCGATTATAGTATAAGAAAATCCGAATAGCATAGTAATTTATGTCACTGCAATAATTGCAGAGACTACACAGAAATATTTTATGTCAGATAATAATATTTTATGTCACTGTATAAATGACAGAGATATTTTATATTTTCAGATCAAGTATCTTCTTGTGCCTCGTCATCGATGTAAAGACATCGTTTGCGTTTCTTTACTTTTTGTTCAATACTTGACATTGAAGACAACACTGTGGCATGTTGCTCGGCATAGACGGGCAAGAAACTGCAATATAAGTCAAACACAGTTAGTTGTGGTTTAGATAGTTAATGTAAGCAAAAAATAGAAATTTTAGCTCACTAACTAATCAGCCGGTTCTTCAATCACGTCTGTGATTATCTCATCCTCTTCCTCCAAATCCAGCTGCATAGAAGGACCCCCTTCTGGTAATGGTTTTTTGAATGTAGACATTCGAAGTGTTCTGACCACATCACAAATATCAGCATCAAAATCCATTGCATAGCAATGCAGACCTCGAAGTGCGCAGGCCTCAACCATAGACTTTGTACCTGTCAATAAATCCACGACATAATCACCACAATCACATAGCAGTTGGAGTAAGAACTCGTTAAAGCGGGTGCTCTTCTCCAAATTATGCCGCAGTGAATGATGTTTTGCTGATCTCATTCTGTCACCCGGCCCTAAGTAATGCCTCAAAAAGTTCACTGCTATAATCCAACTCATGTTGACTAAATACCTCCTTGGATTTAAATATCGGATTTGTGCCAGCTCTTTTGTAGAGAGATACTATCATCACATTTCTTGATAGAATACCGTATTTATCTTTATGAAAACTGAATGGTCTGTCCCCAATCAATTTGTATGATCTTCCTAGTTCAAGGTTCTTTTTTCTGGCTGCCATGTCTACCATCTTTTGAAACTCAAAGCTGCTAATGCACACTAACCATCCATTATCATCCAAACATAGCACCTAAACTGAAACATCCATCTACTAGTTGTGTGTCAAGTTTGTTCCAGTATGGTGTTTCGTTTGAGTCACTTCTTGTAGACTCATTTGTTGGCAGATCAACAAGAACCAAGTTAGCACCCCAATCTCGAACTTTTCCATTCCTGTAGTACATGGATGATTTCTTGACTTCCTTTCCTAAATTTCTCAACGATGTGAACACTTCATGGCCGCCTAATGTTACAGCCCTAGAGACCACATATATATATCCGCTTCCGACAACCCAAATTCAAGATGGCATTCTTTTTGAACTTGTACAACATCAGGCATATGCTTTCGTGGAGGTGTTTGATAATCGACAATAAGATCCTCTTCCTCATTTTCTTCATTAGTTGCATCAGATACCTTTGGCTTGTCTTTCCTGCTTCTCTTTCTTTTGTCAACATCCACTTTATCCTCATTTGGATCCACCTTAATTTTCTGCCCTCCACGGATCCGATTGTAATCTGACTCTTCTTCTTCTGGATAAGACCCTAAAGGGAAATCAATCCACCAGGGACAATTTTCTCTTTCCCATTTATGCATTCCACCTCCCCTGTCTAGATTACCTTTTTGGATGTAAATACAACAAGACTGTGTGAGACACCCATATCTCAGATCCGTGGATGCATTGATTCCATGCACTTAATATGAACCAAATATTTGAAATACCGTATGCAACTCTCGCATGGTTGTCCTTTGAACTTCAAAAGCTTCGAAACATTAATCAGAGATTGCATATGTCTCTCCCAATGCTTAAACATTTCAACTCGATTTCTAGCTTTGAATGTTCTCAGCCAAGTCTCCACATCACAAATCCCGGGTATTAACAACCGCAAATTATGTTGTTCAATTGCTCCCTTCACCAAGTCACATGATCTGGTCAGTAAATGCTCTAGCCATGTTTCTTTCTTTACCCAAGAATTGAAGCTCTTGTCATTAGTTGGTATCTTCTGATAATTACCAAACTGAGATGTGCTAGTCATTGTCTTAATCCAATTATCTCTCACACTGTTTTGCACCTTTGATCTGACCATAAACAAAAGCTTTTCCACTGTCACATTAACTCCCTTAGATTCTAAATCTTTGGTTGTGACATGGCGTAACCAAACATTCCCAAGACTAGGATTCACAATGGCTAGATATTTTTGCATTTTAGTTGTCCACTTTCGCCTCACTTCCCTTTCAGCACTTGCCTTCAAGACATCAACTTCTGAAATGTTTTCATGATTTGATTTTATGTAATCCTCAATGTCCTTAACCATTGAAGCCTGCATCAAAGGATTCTTAGTAATTAGTTTATTGAATCTTAAACAGCAAAAGAAATATAACAGCAGAAACAACATTAAACTTACGTTATATAATATCTTTGCATAGGCCAATCTTGTGAGAGGATACCAAGGCTCGTTAGACCCTATCATTTCCCTTGTCCTCTGTGCTTTTAACTCAGTGGGAGATAATTCCTTCATATACTTATCTGGTTTAGCAGTAGCAACTCTGTGCACAATCATTAGTGTATCTTGTAGACTTGTACGAACAACACCAATCTCGTTCAGTCTACAACAAGCAATTTCTAGAAATGATCAAGAATTATTTCCATATAAGAATAGAAAAGCTAAAAAACTCACAAGTTTATTCTGTTCATTGCAGCAACTAGTGTTGTCTCGTTCGGCTCGTCGATGTTTATAAAATCAGCACGAACACAAATATGTTTGGATTTGACATGTTTGTATGTACTGTTGATTTCAGACATCCATGCCTCAGTTCGATGGTTGCCATCCCAGCAAAGAAACATTCTACCATGCAAATCTGCTGTTATGTACCAATGACTCTTCAAATGCCTTATTCACTTCTTGCCAATACGGGTCCCAACCATCAATGTCCTCATCAGTCACTGGAATAACATCACCTTTTGCTGTAGCCATAGATGAAATGAAGTTCCCCTTGGACTTCACATAGCCATCCTGTCTGAAGGTATCTCTTAGTATTTGTGATCTTGAACCCACTTTGCGGACCTCCTCATTTATCCTAATCCGACACAATGGAATCATGGGTGGTTCTGTATCCTTCTTTAATGCTAGTGCATCCAAGGTTTCCGAAATCACTTCCACAGTAAAAGACGCAGATAAGTCACCAAGAACGTCATCATCAGATCCTGAACTTTGCCCTTTTCTCTGTCCTTTTTCTTTTCTGTTTGCTCTAGTCTTATCTGCAGTATTGTTATCTTTCTCAATCAGTGCTAGTGCTGCTCCCTCTTCTTCTTCCATAACGAATGTACTGTCATCCAACTGCATATCAATATTTCCTGCCTCTTTGTCTATGTCTATAGTGCATCTGCTAGTGTCTTCTATTGTCTCTACTACATCTGCAGTAGATTCAAACGACATGGCCAGACTTCGATGTATCTGACGACCTCTTGGCTTTCTTTTAGGAGTGACGAGTCTAGTAGGCTGCAAATCTGGTTTACTGTTCCTTGTTTCTACCATAACAGAGGCCACACTGCAAGAAAACACAATTCATTTGATTAGTGACAAGCGACAAAATTTCTATTTAACATTCTGTTTTTTAAAATAGAAGATGTCAAAAGTTCTGTTTAATATTCTGTGTTCTGGAACAGCATAGGACAATATGATCTACAGCATAATACGACAATGTGTTCTTGAAGACGACAAAAGACAACTAAACTATGATAAAATGTGACAACTAAACATCTGGATAAACTCTGACAACTAAACATCTGGAAGAATGTTTTAGAAAAATCCGATTTAAAAAACGGCAACGGTGCCGTCCCCTTGCATTTGCTGGCAAAATGGTTTAGAAGAATGGCATCGGCTATAAGAATGTTCTAGAAATGGGACATAAAAAAAAATGGCAACGGTGCCGTCCCCTTGCATTGGCTGGCAAAATGTTCTAGAAGACTAGCATCGGCTGGAAGAATGGACTAGAAAAATCTGTTACAAAAAAATGGCAACGGTGCCGTCCCCTTGCAGAGTTCCTGAGAGTTTCTGAGAGTTCCTGAGAGTTTCTAAGGGCAACGGCGCCGTCCCCTATTAGTTTCAAATAAAAACAAACATCAATACTTACAGTCCTTGAACCCGGAGTCGGATATTGGAGCATGATTTAAACCCTGGAGCATGATTTAAACCGGATTTAAACCTGGAAGCCCGGTTCTAAGCTATCCCATCTGCTCCGGCTTGGTATCAGAGATTTCGGCTTCGATGTGTAAATCGGCTTCCACGTTTCAAAAAATACCAAGGCTTCGATATTTCGGAAATGAGTTTGACGTTTTAACATGAATACATGAAAAGGCTTCGATATTCATGAAAAGAGTTTGACGTTATTGACGTTATTGTAAATATGACATGATATTTAAGATGTTTAAGGGTATATACTTTATGTTTAAGATTTTTACGGATATACTTCATAGGTACCACTAATTTAACATGTAAACTAATCTAACATGTACACTAATGTAATATGTAGACTAATTTAACATGTACACTAATTTAACATAGCAAATATGACCTTGATACGAAGAAGGATATATACACTACTTTAACATGTAAGATAGCAAATCTGACCTCGATACGAAGAAGGATATATATCATCGACAACAAGTAAGCGCCCAAAGCAAAAGCATAACAAAAGCAATTGATATATATACTGATTTTAATGGTCGTTGCTAAGTAGCCGTTTTATTTTTAAATAACATAATGTGTAATCTATAATGAGATTTCCTTTAAATTATGCTAAACTATAGGATCATTATTATTTACGAAAACGTCCGTATATTATGGCTCGATCTTCGTGAATGCTTTGTATTAAAAAAAAAAATAACGGTCCTTGAGCTTTGTATCAACTTGCGAGAATTGTTTTCGTAGGAATTTGCATAAGTGAGAAATGGATGCCGTGCTTAGCATGACTTCTCCAGGCAAACTGCAATCTATGCAGTTACCATTTGATGTCAATGGTATTTGCCTTGTGCGTAACAATCTAGTTTCACAATGTTTTGGGTTTCAACCTGGTAGTGTGATGTTGCAACAAGTGTCGACAGAAAGTGACGATGATTCTTTGACATACGTTGTGAAGATGAATGTTGATGGAGTTTATGTGATTGATAGAGAATTTGGCTCACGTGTTATAGTGACTGGTATGCCTGAAATTATCAGTTCTCCAGCATGTCCCATATCTGTAGACTCTCCAAAATCTATAGATTCCAGTATAAGTGAGAGGTCAATGTTCGATTACTTGATCATAAATGGTAGCAATAGTAAGCTGAGGTCGGAAGATCTGTAAGGGTGAACCATTTGCCAGAGCTTTATAATGGTACTGTAGTTTACGAGCTCCCAAGTGAAAAAAAATGTTCGAAGCCCATGTCAGGAATGGAACAGAACATGGATCCTCATGTTTGGTCAGACCCTTCTCATACAGTTGTTCCAAGTTTTCCAGGCTGTGTGAAATTGGCCCATTGTTGTGGCCACTTACAATGCAAGAATATGAGTTGTGAATGTTTATTGGGAACAGGGAAACCAAATGAGGTGCAATGGAGAGGAACCTTAAGGAACACACCATTTATAGGAGAACTATCTACAGTCAATGGTTCCCTTAATTGTATATTTTGCAGGGAACAACCAGAATGCATAAGCCAGTGCACATGCAAAATATATTACTGCTTTCCAGATAATACAAATTTTACGAGGTTGGCCTTTCACATCGGAAGTCATGAACATCCTATCATAGTAGCAGAGTCAAGAGAAAGTATGTATATGGCCAAAGCACTTTTGAACACTAGAGGTGCAAATACACCATCAACTATGAAGGGAGCCCGAGAAACACAACACGATCTTGCAATGGATTTTGTGAATGGTAATATAATTTCTGAAGACGAAATCTCGGCTTTTCAAACAATGGACTCTGCGGGTGTGGATAGATTTCTTCAAAAACTTGAACCATTGAATAATCAACGAAGGTATTGTATTAAATTTCACGATTTATATCCAATGTCTTTACCTGGCGTTTATCATTAATTTTAGAAATTCAGATTACGAAGGTGGATTCATAAAGCTAAAGCTCAGAACAAGAAAGGAGGGGATGAGTTTTCTCAAATTTTATATTTGAAACAACATAGCGTATACCGAAGATTTCCACGTTCAAGATTTCCTTACCAGTTACATGATGACGATAATGAGAGATGTTATATCTTCAAGATGTCCACCGTCGGGCCTGGCTCAGGAGTAGATTTAGTAAATAGAATGCGTCCAGGTGGGGATTTGGAACATAGTTGGGTTCATTTTGATCATGTGAAACGTATTCCGACTTGGACAACGTTGGGGTGTCATGTCTATGATCCGAAGTAAGTTGTTTCTTTTTATTTTGATCCAAAATAAGTTGTATATTTCATTTTTGTAATTCCTTTCATGTAGGATAAGGTCTCTACAGACTATTGCCTTGTGTGACATGAAAACTGAAGATTACATTGCACAAAGACTGTTTTGGGAAAAACTAAATAAGGTGATGGAGGGCAAAGGTTTTCCGCCCAATTGAATTTAGGAAATTTATGGCCGATGAAGCACAAAGGCTAACCGGACAAAGCCAAAGATTTGAGATGTGTTCAATAATGGTCGAAAATTTTAGGTGGAGAACGCTCATGTCAATTTCATTTTGAGCAAAGGTTGCAACGCCACACAAATAAATACATTTATGAGGCCCACCGATCCAAAGATCCGGATTTATGTAGGAAATGGAGGAATGCGTAAACTATTGAAATTGCGTAAGATATTTATCATGAAATCATTGATTGGTGGCCCGAAAAGCCGGCCGACGAGGTGGACATAAAGTCGTTAGGTTCGTGGTTGTCTTGGTGGCATCGGAGGGTAAGCGATGGGGAAATTATATGCTTACGTGAATGGACATATCCAAAGCCATACATGTCCCTCACACTAACATGTCCGAATCAATCCACGGAAGGCGGGCTAGCGACTAGGGGATACTGAAAAGACTATGAATTTATATGATGCATGCGTATTTGACATGACAGAAGCAGTCTTGCAAAGTTCAAAATACAAAGCATGGTTGGAGGGTAGACACTTGGGAACAGGACCTACTGTTTCAAATCTGTTGGGAAGATTGGAAAGAAGTAAGCCCTATGCAGGGAGTGAATATAATTAATGAAGAAGCGTCAAGAAGTGGAATGCCGTAATATAATCCCGATCCGGTGGTAATAACCAACCATCTTGAGAAAGACATCCATAATTACTAATTACGGCGAGTGAAGTCATCGTCCAGATAAGGTGACCCACACTATGTCACGTTCAAGAATTGATGACTCAGCAAGAAGGACCGGAAATTTTGGCAGTCCACAAATTAGAGTCATAGAATTAGATATTCATCAGGCTAGTTGGGCCTTGAGGAGGACACTTGCTGGAAGTGAAGTGAAATGTATGGGTCGTGTTTCAAAAAACCGGGTCGTAAAATGCCAAACACGTATTAACAAAGGGAACAAATCCACCGTTGCCCCTTCATTTTATGGGATCGAGAAGACATCGTAATGGAGAGCGTGAACAAATGATGTGGTTTTGTTCAACCAATGTGCAACATACATGGTATCCTGATTACAAGATCGCCGGTGCTCTAGCGGACACGGTAGTTGGCCAAAGGCTCTGAGGAGTCAACATAAAGGATGAAGAATTGCAAGTACCGGCGGAGTAGCGGATTCGAGGTGAGAGGGCTATCATCCACATCTAATCAAGATCTCCATCGACATTTCTTCTGATGCACCTTCTGCGAGTAGTTTCGTCAGAGTTAGAAATGGAATGCGTGTCAATAAAAGAGCCAGATTGAGTAACGATGAAGATGTGAATCTAGAGCGAAGTTATGACATGGAAGCAGAAGTAGTTGGAAAACAGATTATCACATGCGGAAAGCATGTAATTTATGAGCTCAGAAGAGATACCAACATTTACAAGATTGAGATTAGTGCAAACCCTAGATGTAGTTGTCCAGAATTCATGAAACATGATTGCAAGGGTAGATTTCTCCTCTGCAAACACATGTGTTATGTCTACAACAAGGTGTTGGGACATAATCCAAAAGATAACAAGGAGGTGATTCAAGCAGTATTGACAGATGCTACACTAGCAATGATTTTAGGTGCCAATTAAATTATTCAAAAGTAATTGTTATTGTATATCTAGAAAAGTTGCAGGCAAGATCAAATTTTGGTGTAAAGTGTTGAAGATATTATATAAAAATGAAGATTCCTGCCACTTTTATATACTCAGTTATCTCCATATTTAGAGTATGTATTAAGAGGAATACACGAATATTCCTTACAAAAAGACACGAAAACATAGTTCGAAAAAACTTAAAAAAAATTGCACTCATCATTTATATTGGAAACGAAGGGAAAAAAATAACATAATTCCCTAATGTCAAAAGGCATATCTTCATTTTCCAAGATGTTAGATGTCTGTCTGGCCAGCATCAGCAAAAACCTTAGCAAAACAAACACCAATAACCAAGGATGAGAATTAGAGATAGCAATGTTGGAAATGCATGTACAAATATAAACAACAGGCTGCGGACATGAAAACAAAAGCAGCAATAAGGGAGATCTTTACAAGTGCACCAAGATGCTTGTATCTATTCATCACGTCTGGATCCTCCTCACTTTCACATCCTACTTGAATGATCCTAGGGCCGTTTATACCCCAAAATGCTTTCCTTCCAGCATCCTAGGCACACACATGCTATAACATTAAGGAAAATAGATATTCATATTCCATAAGATTGATAAAGACAAGTAGCATCACCTGTAGTACTATAAATAATAAAGAGCATCCAGTGCTTTTGTACGGATTTGAGAATCTTTTTCGCCCTCCTTTGCAAATGACAATGGGGTTGGTAGCTCGGGAGGCATTTTTGCCAAGTTATGTTCAGCATAAACCTGGAAAACATGTTGCTCTATTACTATGGACTAATATAATCTAAGTCTAATATGCCATTTCGAAATGTTAAACTACCTGGCTACCAGCAACTGGCAGGAGCAAGCATGGCCAAAGCAAGTCAGAATAATAAAGAAGGCTTTGGTCTTCATGTTCCGCATCAAAACAGCAATTATGAACAATCCCAATAACCTGTAATCAACAACCAATTTCAGTTGCATTATGTTGCAATGCTTCACCTTACATTACTATTGTTTACCACAAATAGGGTAAAAGCAGGCATGAATGCAAGAAATACAGAATCCCCTTGAGGATCAATGCAATGACTTGGATAGGTTGGACAATTCTATATAAGAATAGATAGGTATATCTAAATCGCAAATAATAAATTTTGCAAGTATTCCATCAAATTTCAAAATAGAATGCACTCTGGCATAGCAAAATTAACTGGCATGCAAAGTTCAGTAACTTCAAGGGGATAGTGTCTTTGCTCCAAAAGCTAGCTATCAGATAGAATTTCTATTTAAGAATTTATAGTTTGGGCCAATTATATATTTTCAGAGCCCAGATCTGAGCATTTTCTATATAAAAAGAAGCAGACGACAATTAAGCACCGGTAGAAATGGAAAGCCTGATTTGCATCCGCACATGAATCCACATATAGTATCATGCATGCCATATGAAATTTTGACTTGACAGATGAAATGACCTCTAGGCAAATGCATTATCCAACTCAACTGTTATAGCAAAGAGTGAATGCAAGAAAAATAGTGCATACATATTGCTACAAAAGTAATTTGGTAGTTCCAATCGGAACTGCTTATTGCAGTGCAAATTCGTTCTTAAAAAGCAGCAGCAACTTACAACATAGGATCATGCACGCCATCTGAAATTCTGACTTGACAGATGAAATGACCTCTATGCAAATGCATTATCCAACTCAATTGCTATAGCAAAGAGTGAATGCAGAAAAATAGTGCAGACATGTTGCTACAAAAGTAATTTGGTAGTTCCAATCAGAACTGCTTATTGCAGTGCAAATTGGTTCTTAAAAGGCAGCGCAACTTACAACATAGGATCAAAGTATTCTGCCTCACAATAATGCCACAGAAATGTTGTTTCTCCATAATGAGGCAAGAAACTTGAATATCACGGAGCATGACTTGCATGACAAGATTTCCATTCCCCTTCACTTCAGCAAAGCTACACGGCAAACAGATATGACATAGGACGATTTAGGAAAGAAAGCAATTCCTCTATGTAAACGACAATCTTACTGTTCCATATAGGGAAAAGAAGCACCAGAAAGAAAATGGGCCAAGCCAGATTATTAGAGTCTTATTTGCTGTTATACACAAAAAGAATCAACAATGAATCGAGAGCAGTCTCTCTGTTTTGAGTCCTTTCTAATGGATTTAGCCTCTCGGAATGATTTTCGCAGTGCGTGAAACAAAATCAACGGATTAAAATGAACTAAAAAAAATTTGCTGGGTAAGATGCTGCATATCCAAATGTTGCAAAGATTCTGAAAGACAAACTTGGAACCAAAAACATGACCAGTCTCCAACATTTGTAGGAGCTAAACGATCTTCTCTTCATATTTAATTTTAAAAATGGATACCTAAGGGCACTTACAGGCCAGCAACCAATAATAACCTCCATAATTTCTATTCAAAATCAGATGGAATAGAACCAGATCCCGGTTAATGATCTTGTATCTGGGTTTTTAAGAGCCATTAGAACAATCAAATGTCAACAATCACCTCGACTCTGACACAGCAGTTCAAGTTTTGAGCATGGTCAGGGCTAAAGGAAAACTTAAAAAGAAATCAATCAATAAAAAAATCTAAGATCTACTGAAAATTGAATAGAAAGTATTACCTTTGGTTATCCTAAACCCGGCGTTGTTTTGGAGGCCTACAGCCATTGTGAGGAAGTGGAGTAATGTCTCTGATATTTGTGATGACGGAGGAGATCTTGTTTGGTAAGTGTTGCCTCAGTTCTATGATATTGAAGTTCCACATATATATGAGCTATTCCATATTGCATGGCAGCTGTGATGGTCCTTGTTTGCGCTCCTTTCATGGTACCAGGTCTGCGGCCGCCAAGACAGTCTCATGCTGCCGATCCCTTTGCCTTGATGAATCTGATGTTGAGGTTAGGAAAAAATACTTGATACAACATCAGTATATGACCTTATAAGCTGTCTAGATACAGGAAACTACAAAGTTCTACTGTTTAAACTGTAAATACAACCAGCACCAATGTTTTGCATGTGGAGAACTCGGAGCATCTGCTGGCGAATCCAGCGAGGTATGACATCTGCCAATTACTTCCTATAGTACAGTATCATATCATTATGAATCAACAGATGGTAGTATTCAAATAGGCATGCCATTAACTCTTAGTAGGACGCCATCTTAAGTATGGGAATTAAATGGATACGAAACTTAAACAATGGTATGAACCTACATTTTGCAGGTTATTCTCTGTGATGTAGCATTTTGTGGCCGGTTTTATCATCCAAGCTGTGTTTCACTGTCAGATGATTTTGTCACTGGAAATAAGGCGTTTACATGCCCACTTCACAAATGTAAAAAATGTAATGGAGTAGACAAGAAGGATTGTGAAGACAACAGATTGTATATGTGTCGTCGCTGTCCAAGTGCCTGCCATAAAAAGTGCATCAGAGAGTGAGTTTTATCCTGATCAACATTGAAATGTTTTTATAAAACATTGTCTCAGAGATGGCTATTTCGTCAGCAAGATAAAGTTTGATGGAGATACTGAAGAAAATGATGATGAAGACGAAAGGGAGGTGAGAGGTTGGAAATTGTTTGAGCATGGGCAGGGATGCGCACGCATAATGTACTGTCTGTAAGTATGCCAATGCAGCCAAAATAGATGATATGGTTGTTGTCCTTTATTAAGAGTAGATCTTGTGTGAATTCTATTCAGGACTCTGCATTCCTTTGACAGGAAGCATATCGTAGTTGATATATTGGGGACACCAAGACGTAACCATTTACGTTTTCCTGAACCTCCAAGAGTCAGAAAAGCATCTCCTCCATTTTCTGCATTGAAGAAAGGAATTTTCCTATCAAATCAGAGAATCATGTGAAACCTCAGGATGCCTTACAAGCTGCCATCTTAGCTTCACTGAAATGGGATCATCCTTTTTAAAATTCACCAAATGCATTTAAGCAAAGTTAGTAGATTGATTCCTTCCATTTGGAAATGGAAGACCTCTTACAACTCTACTAACTTTACTTTTCGCTATTTGGTCACAATTCTTAAAAGCAGTCTATTTCTTCCTTTTCTTTGGGATCCTTTTCTGTAAGGCATCCTGAGGTTTCACATGATCTCTGATTTGATAGGCCTCTTTCTTCAATGCAGAAAATGGAGGAGATGCTTTTCTGACTCTTGGAGGTTCAGGAAAACGTAAATGGTTACGTCTTGGTGTCCCCAATATATCAACTACGATATGCTTCCTGTCAAAGAAATGCAGAGTCCTGAATAGAATTCACACAAGATCTACCAGTGTAAGTCTAGCTTAACATTCTAAATTGTGTAACCATGTTTTTGTTTTTAGATATTGAATGGTCTTTCTGTTTTAACCTAGTGTTGAATTACACGTTGAAACCTGCACAACTGACTGATTGCTTCCAAAAGGAGTGATCCGATTCACAGACATAGAGCCATGCATCTGCAAATAATCATAATAAATCTAAGCAATCAAGGTATACGCAGAACACTTACATAAATCATGCAGCTCGGGGTGATCTACAAAGCACTTTGATAGAGTCGTCACAACTAAATTAGACAACTTTGGCATTCCGAAACAATCCTGCAGGATTTCCCTTGCATTCAACCCCTGATTTTCAAACTTAAATGCTTGTCCACTTCTATCAGACAATACATGGCGGAGATAGAGTGCAAAGTAGAAAGGAATTCGAACTGTTATCCAATAGCTTCGAAAATACAGAAGTATACAAATATAGTGATGGCAGAAGAATGGCAAGTCAGATGTGAAATAAAAAATGGCCAGAGCTCGCTTGCAATTGATCCATGTGCTATTTCTTGCAGCAAAAAGATTCTGGAACTTGTCTCAAAATTCAAAGCATCTTCCGTAGCTGGGCTCATAAGACGGGTCCTTCGTATACCAAGGCATTTTGCTTTAGTACTAACTTAAGGAATGAATCTAATGGCTGCACATTCAACAACTTTGACCAGCACTATGGATGCAATGGAGCTCACATGTCTGCAACTACATCAATATCAACTTCTTCATTATTTCTCATCTACTCTTCTCATGCTCGATCTTTATGTTCTAAATAGACAACACTCTGGTCACACGCAATGTCATATCTATGTTCAACCCACATTGCCACTACTGTTCATCCTAACTTCGGCAGAAATTATCCCTAATTGCCTTGCAGCACGGGCTGCATATTCTGCTATCGCATAAGCTGCATACTTAGTTGATCTAGCAGAGCTCTTGATTGCCAATACCTCCAGCAAAGGTCTGGACATTTCCCGTGGAAATTGCCACCGCAATCAGGACATTGCAAAAGGTAAAAGTACCATGAACAATGGCATGCTTTGGTACTCTTCTTGCCATTTCAGAACTGTTTCTATTTGGCCCTCCCTTTTTAGCATGTTCCTATGCTGCCATTGCTCGAGATATCTCAACCTCTGCCTGCTGCACAGACGCTAAGAATTGTCTTGTTCGATAAATATGCTGATGCAAAGGAATGCTGGATGGACTCCCTTGGAAGTGGAGGTCCGATAAACCAGTTTTTGTTATTTTATGGGGGGGAACATTTAAAAGCTTTCTCATCCAGCCCCATAGTTGCATTAATGCTTCTGTTTCTGCATCTGCCAGAATTTTTCCACGGCTTATAGCCTGTATATGTTGAAGCTCATACTCTGCAACTTGCACCATCAACTGCAGATCCATTTCATCCTCACTACCTGTCCCTGGCATGGGCTGCACCTTGTTTCAGGTGTGGTGCATGGCCAAAAGACACCTACATGTTTCATCAAAAAGAACTTCTGAACCTTCTGCTACACTCTCCCATGTGGTCACCGAACTTTCATGATGATGAACTTGAAGCCAAGATGACGTTAATGAGTCACTTCTTGAGAAGGTTTCTACAGTTTCTTCTGATGATTCCTATTGGAGCATGCTCAGAAACTCACCAGCAACCAGATCAACCTCATCATCAAAATCGACATCACTGGGCCTTCAATAGAATGAGTATCATGGTCCCCCTCTGTGTTCTCACTCCATGACAAGTTATCAATTACTTTATCTATATGGAACCTGCTCTCTGCCTGCAACTTACTATTCTCCTTAAATGAACTTTTCGCTGGATCTATTACGATAGAGTCCTCTCCTTTAGATTGCTTTGCAACAACAACATGCTCCTTTGGTTGAACTCCTTCAAAATTTGATGCCGTAATAGTGCTTTTCTTTATCTCTCTAGGGTTCAATTCTAGTATGACACAATCTTTAGAATCTGAGTCATCTTCAAGCCATCCGCACTTCTTACTATGGTCATCTTTGAAGACCTCTTGTGATCGTTTAGAAGTGCAAGGACCTAAGCCCTCCTCATCTTCTTTTGCATCCTTGACTTTTATCTCACAGAAAAATCTGGACCTAGCTTCCATCTGAGCATTTACAAGAGCTTTGAACATAGAGTCAATGCTATGTTCATGGCAATTTTCTTGAAGGGCACAATTCGATTCATCTAAGAACAAGCTCTGGATTGCAGCAAAACCAGTAAAACCAGAAGAAAGGGCAGGGGATGGAAACTACCACCCATAGAGTTATATATCTAGCCACAGCCCCAGATCTTGTTTCAGCCAGGCATACTGCGCACCTGCACCAAAATGTCTAAGTCTCCCTTTGCAATAATAGCATTAAAACATATATACTTGCCTTGCTGGAATTATAAGCAACAAATGATTGATGGTGTGCTTGTGCTTCGAATTCATGGTTTCCTTCAATAACTATGGTTGGAATAGTTGATCTAAGAGCCTGAGTATACCTGCAAAGAGTACAGATGGTGTAATTGTAAACCGAAAGTCTAATAAGGCTTAAGACCTAGATCCGACATGCCACAACATTGTAACCATACTTAACATACTCTATTCAGCATGCAAAGTAGCTGTTACAATATATCTGCAATTTTTACATGGTGAATAAAACCAGATGTATAATTCTTAAGCCCCTCATATGCATAAAACTGATTGTATTCCAAACAATGATATGAAATAATTTTGATCAACTTGAAAAATCTACTAAAGCTGTGTTGACCTTACCTGTGATCCAAGAAATATACATTGAGGGAGGATCAACACCCTCTGCAATGGCAATCTGTTTAGGGCTTCACTCTATTCCCTGCCGGGCAGGTCTTGGATCATTGTCATGCCCATCTGATGCTAGCAAACCTGAAACATAAGTGCCAAATCCGGCAATATGTGTGAAAGAAGAAAGTTACCTCATATTTGCTCGTTAATTTGCCGAAAGAGATCCCTTGCAACTGGTAAAGCCCAGCCAGGCCAAATTAGATAGGCCATTGCTCCTTTGTACTCAAAGTGGAAATCCGACTATAAGAAATGAATCGTGCATTGCATTAACCGCATCTTGAATGCTTCAAAAGGCACATTCGGCTCGCAAGTATGGCATCCTTTCACACCGTTTTGAGGCATCGCATCTGAAACCGAAAATCCAATGATTAAAAATAAAAGTAACAAAACCAACGGCTCAAACCGCGCACAGACTATCCCAAAACTCCATTAGTATTATATATAGATGTGATGCTTGGGACCATGTGATAGCACCTGCAAGAAAGGCCATGATGAAAAATAGAAATGGGAAGTTGCTGTCTTTACTATCCGCACCTTCTTCTATATGAAATATTTCTGGTCCACTTGTTTCAATAGCAGGCCCTGTCGGTGCATTTTTTGGTGTTGGTCCAATCTTTTGCCGTTTTGCAACATTGCCATCGCAAAGCTTTACTTGTACCTCCTGCCCTTGAAAGATGAACTTTTCTTCTTGCTTTTTTGATAGGGGCAAGTTGATCTTCCCATTTCATCTAGTTGCTTTCATCTTGATTGGCTGACAGCAACTTCCCATTTCTATTTTACATCATGGCCTTTCTTGCAGGTGCTATCACATGGTCCCAAGCATCACATAAATATATAGTCCTGATTATATTATGCATAACATCCTTCTGGTTAAAACCAACATCTTTGGACATTGAAGCTAGGACAAATAGATCAGGCCTTTCTAGGGTTGTGAAAGACAACATAACAGCATACTAAATCTGAATGTAAAACGAGAAAGGATACAAAATGAAGTAAGGAAGGATAAAACTAGCTTGCCTGCTGCTATTGCAAATCCATTATATATGCCTTACGTAGTGGCCATGCAAATTTATGACCTCAAAGCAAAACTTGTCATTATAAATCTGCACATGTACAGAAGCAAGCACAGAAGCTTTAGAGTGCAAAGCACAAAGATTGTAGAAATGTTGGAACTCATTCATAATTTGTCAATACAAGAACAATTTTAAATTATTCTGAGATGGAAACAGCCAGAGGCATGGCCAGTGCCACAATGGCTAGCCTGACCCTGATCCCAAGCTGTGCATGCTCTTCAGTTGAACTAGCTTTATTATCGCATTACAATTGGAACATCTGCTATTGCATCTGCTATTACAATCAAATATTGCATCTGCTATTGCGGCTTCAGTCAGGAAGGCTGTTGATGCTGTTACACTTGATGGACGGATAGATTTATCTGATAACACAGAGGTTCTTGCAGAGGAGCTTTTGGAATCTGCAGAAGCTATTGGGTGTAATCTGCAAAGCCAGGCAAGTAATTTTGAATTACGCCATGAATTATCATTTTTAGAGCCACATGTGACACGTCTTCATCCTGGATATATCTTGCCACTTCCTTGCTATCTATTCTTTCTGGCCCAACAGGCAGGAATGATGACGTTGCCATTGGACGTTGCCCACCAGTGCCTGTGCACATTAGCATTTCAGCTTGTAGACAATGCTGACCTCGTCTAAACTTAGTGGTGTTTCATAATACAAGCAATTTCCATTGTCATATAATGATATTAAACTTGCAGACTAACAAGTCTAACAGACTTGCATCAGAGGAGGAAAATAGGATAATTATCCTCAAATTAATTAAACTGCAATCAATTAATGATACCAGCTTGGCGTGCAAGTGTGTTTGCAGATTGGCTTCAAAAGCAAGTCATGTAAAAATCTTCTTACCCGGGTTCTTACCTTGCAAATAGAACTATCACTTAGAAGTTTTCTTTCATATTGAAATGCCTGCGTACGGAATTACAGTGCTTGTGTATTATTCTGATTATATGGGCACACATTTCTGAGATTAGATCTCTTGGACTCCATTCTTTGACATGGAAACCAGCTGACAAGTAGTGCTGACACATTCTTTGGCTGTCAAGTGGAAATCTACTATGATAATGCAAGTGCGGCTTTGAGGAGGCTGGCAATACCATTATGAATTTGAAATACTCTGACATAAAATAATCAAAAGGCATTTCAGCTGCAACACTTTCCATATATGTTGCAGGGATATGTTGGCTTCCAGAAACACCCAGGTTGGTTTCCAGAAACACCACAAAAGGAATTGCAACTGATTAATACATAATTGAATCAATTATAGATCCTTTCAACATCTGCAACTCCATGTGGTATCAGAAGTATGCGTGCTACGATGGTGGCAGTGCTGACACATTTTGAGTTGTCAAGTCAGAATCTACTATGTGTAAGGCAAGTGCAACTATATGGAGGTTGGCAATACCATTTTGATTTTGAAATGCCCTGACAGAAGCAGATCTAGAGCCATGGCTGCTATCACAATTTGTTATCTGCTATGACTTTGTTATCTGATACTTCTAATTGAATCTTAGTTGCTGCAACCTAGTTTAATTTTATCAAACTACTTGTTTAAACTAGTCGAGACCAATCAAAACATTATTCTATAATGCTGATATTGTGAAAGCCATTCAAAAACTTGATAGTACTCACTATTAGAGCTAGTACGACAACTTGATCGTAATATGGGTGTAGTCTTCTAGCATTCTTTGCAGATGAGGAAGAATTTACGGGCCTCTAGAATCTGCAGAACCTGCAACAATGAACCAAGGCAATGAACATTATCTTTAGAACTAGGAATCCCTAAACGATGAAAAGCAAAACTTTTGAACAATTTCTTTATCGAAGAAGATAGATAGATCGATTCCATTTTCTTGGTGATAAAGGGAGTACGAGTCTATTGTTCTTCATTTCAGCAATGCTCCCTATCATTTAGAATGAATCCTCGGAACTGGCTCCCTATCATTTAGAATGAATCATTTAGAGTCCTAGTCGTATGATACAAAGACCGAACTGGCGCCACCATCATCCTTGTCGTATCCCGTAGGACTTTCAAAACCAAGTCCGTATTTTTTTGGGTAGGTATACGATACGACCACAATAATAAATAATAAAAAAACCCTTGTACAATATATACTTGGTGCACCCCCCTTGAGGAGGCCTATCGTGAGAGGTCTTTGGGTGGTACTGTCGTTTGGGATATTCACATAATCCCCTGGAATATGTAGGTTCATTTGCGGACTTAAAGACGTCTAGGCATTAAAATAATGGTTGGAAATACTTTGCCCGGACCATATCTAGATACCCTAGAAGGAGGTGAGTAGTCAACAATGGTTGGAGGCCATTGGAATGTACGGGAGAACAACTCCAAAAGAGGGTAGACCATTGTCACTTTAACAGGCGTGTGGGGCATATAATGAATCATGACCCTATAGGCAGTGAAGTTTGGCACAAAATAATACTAAAGTTTGTACCCGGGATTGATTAGAATAAAGTGTTGACATTGTTGTGGGGGTTCTACAACAAGCACTGACTACGTGTCATAGAGTATGTATCGCGATCTGGGGAAGTGTTCCATAAGAAGAACACGACCATTGAGAAGGAGTGTTGAAGGATGGTAGGATTAAAGCTACCCATGGTCTAGAGAGGTGCTGCATGGCAGTCCCTAGTCGGTTGGATGACAAAGAGATCCTTTCTCGGGGGAATGAGAACGAGTCAAGGTTTAGACACTAGAAAGAGACAACGTTACTTATAATTATGTCTATAAGGTATTACTCTCTTTTTTTTAATTGAAGGCTGAAGTATATTTAAATCCGTATGATAAAAGTACATGGATAGCTAATAAAAGCTTTTTTAGAGATAACCTTTAGGAAAGGGTAGGTTAGGGACCCTGAAAATACCGAACTATCCAAAAACAAAATAGAGCATGAAAAGACTTGGCAGTTCAAAAAGTCATAGTAACTGGTATCAGAATCAGCAAGGTGATCAGTATTCATCCGAAAATCTTCTCTTCTTGGGCTCCCTCTTAGAATGATCCTTTCTTCTCATCCCCTTATTGGCTACAATGAATAGGCAATAGGGGCATTTGCAGAGATGAGCCTTTCCTGGATTAAATCTGTCCTTTTTGTCCTTGGCGGTACATAAGATGTATCTTTTCTCATCAAAGTAGGATGTGCAGGCGCAATTGCAATGACAGTCTTCTCCATGATCATTAGGAACTTCAACTCCAAACTGAGTGAGCCACAATGCATTCGCATGGAGATTCATCCTCTTCCATCTCAGCCTTTTGAACATGATTAAGGTATTACCTGCAGGCAAAAGAACATCAGAGTTAAAAATATAATTCAACATAAATTCTGATTTCCATAAACTTCCAACACCCAATTTATGTCATATTGGGTTTGTTTAATTATGGCATTGGGCCAGATGATTTCCTCCTTGAAATTCAAGGTGTTTCTTCCCTTCCACATTCTCCATAGGAGAATGTACCTCCTCCATTCAACTGGATTATCAGGGAAAAAGAGCTCAATAGCATGCATTTGGGATAAGCCTGGAATATTTAGCTCAGTTTCTGCTAATTCCAGAATCCATAAACAGATGCTCTTCATCTTCCTGATCCTGCAAACACCTAACACATATGTCAGAATTAGACATCCATCTCTTTTTATTGGTAGCAAGAGCTCCGTGCCAGAGTTGCCACATGAATGCCTTGATTTTTGGATGCATTGGACTTTTCCACATAAAGGTCAAGTTCCTGTAAACTCTGTCGGGGTCAATATTCCATTTCATATGAATGGATATTTCTTGGTTAGGCATGTCACCTGCCACCCAGGGAGTGTCAGACCTGTACCCGGCCCTCCCAGTGACAGGCTATAAGCCTAGCATACTATAGGAGTCCTGTAGCCGCGCTAGGCAAGACCCCACCCCCGATTCACCATCATACTCATTATTTGGTGCTGAATCACATCATAGCATCCACAGCCAGGAGGGCTCTTGTGCACAAGCCGCATTTAATGGGATTTAAGGGGTTCTAGTTAGGAACATCACTAAATCTAGATAGCCTTTAGGTCTCTACACCCCCTTAATCCAATAGAACACAGGAGGAACAGAAAGAGAAAACAGAATTGGATACAAACATTCATCATCATTGTAAATAGATCATAGAATAGAATCTAATCATCCATCTACTCAAACAAGGGTTAGAAGAATACAAGCTATGCTTAAACTAACCGGTATCATAGCTATCTCTCTGGTTCTTCATCCTTCTGGCTGGAACCAAGATGAACAATAGCTCCTCCTCCACCAATTTCCCCCAAATCAATTTGGGGCAAATTGGCAGGTCTGCCTTGCCCAATCAATTTGTGCACAAGAATTTGAGAAGTTGCAAGCATCGTTAGCTAGAGCTTAGTTGAACTCCAACGGAGACCAACAACCATGCTGATCTTTAAGCCTTCAACTCCATTCTTCGCAAAATAATGACCCCAACAGCATAAAAGTCCATCAAACTCGAAAGGGACATCTGCTCATTCTAACAACCTAACTCCATGAGGCACCCCACACCCACAGATCCAATCCATCTTCAAGCGAACCGATCGTGAGGATAAGTGCAACCATGCAGATCGACCTCGATCTATAACCTGCAAAAACCACCAATGCAACATCTACTGGACATGAGGGCCATATCCTAAGCACAAGGGCCACCAAATCTCTGGCACGAGGGCCAACACTGATGGCATGAGGGCCACCACAACATCCACAACTTGCCCCACTATGTAGCACAAGGGCTGCCCTCTCGCTGGCAAGAGGACCATCACAACATCACCAAATCCCTTAATGAAAGAAATACTAGAATACAAAGGCAGGCCAGAAAAAGACTTGGCACGAGGATCATAGGTCATTGCACAAGGACTCAAGGTCAGCAACAATAAGAATACTAATTGGGACCTCTAAGTAAAGAAATAAAAGCATAAGACCATTGACCAAACAAGGAAACACTTAAGAACGAAAAACGGCCCACATGCACAAGCGGGTGGGAGGGTGAGACAAGCGACCTCAGGAGGAGAGGCTCACGAATGGCTGGTAGAGAGAACGAAGATGGAAATGGACTTAAATACTCTAGAGGAAACACATCAACTAGCCTCAAGAAGCAGATTTATCTAGTTATCTCGAAAGGCAGATAAATCTTACTTCTAGATCCTAGTTGAACTCCAACACAAACCAACAACCATGCTGATAAAAAAAGGCAGAAAAAAAGTAAAAGAATCTATCAGACAATGACCACATCACCACATTTACAGACGAGGAAGCAACCAACACTCTTAGTGCACCTTGACGACGTGAATAAGGGGTAAAAGAGCATAGACCCCATCTCTAAACTCTAAAACTAAACAAAGTCTGATGACCAAATATAAGCAAGAAAGCAACGAAACAAAGATTGTCTTATAAGAACCCAAGACAAATAACTAAATAAAGCCTGCAAGATAGGGTTCGATACCACACTTAATGCGAATGAAGCAGAGAAAGAAGGGGCACAAGATTGAGTGCAAGAATTGAGAGCAAGGGACAAAGGCAGACACACACAACCAACAATACCAAAAGAGGGGATGAAAGAAACGCTCTACCAACATATAAATGAGCAAGGAGCAAAGAGCAAGCGATCTACACATTGAGTTTAACAGCTTTAAAACCTCCATGGTCAAAGTAAACACCCACAAACCAACTCACACAAGGGTGCGTGAAAGACGCAATCCTAAGGGCATTAAATTTCAAGACATCTATTATGCCTCTCATGTGTTAACCAATTGTTGCAAAGATGACACTACCTTGTCCTAAGCTAATAAATAAATACGCCCTATGAAATTCAAATGGGAACATCTAAATCCATAAATTCAAGAAGAGAATATATTTATCCTTCAAGCAATGCAAATCTAAAGCATGAAAATATCACAATAAAATTTGATAAGTTAGAAAAAGAAAGCAAACAAACTCGTACAAAGGATTCGGACAAAAGAAACTCACAAGTGTGCAACAAACAAGATGAGATTCAACCAAATAATAGATCCTCGCATGTGAGCTTTTTCACACACACTTCGTAATTGAAGTCGGTTAACCTCCACCAAAACATCGACCAAAGTTTAAAACCTAAAGGACAATCATTAAATGTGTGACTCAAGGAAAATGCAATTAGTAGACAAAGGCCTAGAAACCACGAATGCCCTGCAAATATGTGATAGAAAACATGCATAAGAGGGAAAAACTAAAACCTTATGTGACTAAATCACTCCATAGAAAAAGGCAACTTGGGATATGGATTCAAACATCTATTCTCTAAAATGGAAGCGAGCACACAAAATAGACCATGACGTACGACCTATGGCACAGTTAGTGAAAATGAAAGCTCTAAACTTCATTAGTTCTCGAAATAAACACCATTAACTCCAATAAACCAACTCGTACAAGGGTCCTTCCAAAGTTGCAATGCTAACATTTAATCAAAAGGCGTCCAATTAAACTGACATAGACCAACCAACTCTTGTAAAGAGAGAAGCTAGATGTCTTTAGACTTTACAGAGGAGTAACCTAATAACAAATGAGAACTAGATAAAAATGTGAAGCATATAAATGAGCAATTGTGGATAGTTACACATCAGAGATCATATGCCAACATTAACCCTCTCAATGTCAAGTATAACTAAATGGAAAAGATGCAAAATTCAACATATTGGGGTCTAGAAGGTCCAAATACATTGACACGTGACTCTACAAGAAAGACTCAGAAAACCCAGAGCAGAAAAGCTATTGATGCAGATGAACTCAAAGGATACGAGCACAACTAGGAGCTATGAAATAAGACTAGGAGCCATAACATAAGAATGAGTCATGAATAGCTGCAAACATACTTAGAAAACCTAGAGTGGCACATCTATTAAAGCATATGAAATCGAGGCACAATTAGGAGCAATAAAAGAAGATGAGGCATCGATGATAAATAGTTAGGTGCAGGAAGACTTCTCATCTCTCCTTTACCATATTAGCGATGCGCATGACATGGTACATTGTCTTATAGCAGGATAGAAATATAATTATAGTTTTTGATAGCTTTGTTGAGGAAGCATAAGACGCAAGTGCCACAGATGTTCTTATTTAGATCATTTTTCTCTTACATTGCTTTATATGTGGTGCAGAATGTTTTCAACCAGAAAAAAGCTGTTAAGCTCCAGATTAAACTTACTGTTGTTGTAATGTCAAGCAAGCAAAATGAGAGTTAACATGTGCATAGAGATATTGGTTTAAATTATGTTCTTGTTTATTAGCATGTGCTATATCTTTATCCTCTACGTAAAAGTCAGGTAAATAACATTCAAGTCACGGAGCCAATGACACCCTTCCACGTGGTATATTTTCTTTTCATGAATGTGAATCTAGAAAATTTGTTGAATGTCGTTGCTGTTTTACTCTACTTCTTGATGTGTACCTTGCATTCTAGCTGTTCTACCTCACAATCTGTCGATTTTACCTGACATTCCCGTATATAAGGACTTAGCATTGACGAAGCCAGCGCCAGAGGTTTTATGGACGATGTTGGTCAACTCTGGCTATAATAGTAGTCTTGGGGGCATCCCTGGAAATCGAACCCAGGTGGGGCCATTGGTGCATTGCCTGCAGTGTGTAGAGGTAGCACCAATCTGTTTGAGGGATTGGTTCTAGATTAAATTATTACTAAGGGACTCGCACTGAAACTTCCTTCAAAAGACAAATGTTTGGTACTAATTGATTTTTATGTTTCTTTTGAAGCTTGATTCCTTGTTTGATTTAGTAAAAGCTAAATAATCTTTATGGTAGGCCATGTTCTTGATATGAAGTTAACAAAAACAAGGAATGGCACATAAAAGGCTTCACCAAAGAAACAGAATGCATGTGACCGTATAAGGTGACCGGCTATAAGCCTAGCACACTATAGGAGTCCTGTTTGGGGTCTGGGTTCGGGAACTCCTGCAAGACAGCCCTCTGTGAGGACCCTTGGATCCAACAGGAGAATCCGGTAGCTATGTCATGCGGGATTTGCAAAAGAAACAAGGAAAAAGAGAAAAGAGAGAACAAAAGAGAACAATGAGATCAAAATGATGAGAACAACTCCTTGATGTCAATGAAGATACATGAGCTCTCGCAATGAGAGAGAACAGAAGTGAGACAAGACTCAAAACTCATCTAAAAATCGAGTGCTAGCTCTACTCATATATATAGTACAATGGCCTTTGGCCCAATATAGACATTCTGACTGATTTCGCTGCCGACTCCTGGAAGGAGGCCTGATTTGCAGGAATGCTGGCGGTGCCTCTTGAAATGCCTGAAATCATGCTGACGCTGGCGGTGACGGCCCGTCACTTGTCTGAGCGCCTCCTCTTAGTCCCGGGCACGGGCTTTGACTGCGTGGTCTGTTGCGGCTTGGTCTTTTGCTGGGCCTTTGACAACTGACCCGTGCCTGACTGTAGATCCTTGGCCTTGACCTGGTCCATCGTGTGCATGAATAGTCTTGTACCAGGATGTACAGGACTAACACTCCCCTCCACCAAACGACACTCAGGGTGAAGAAAAGGAGGAAGTGTTTCTGATGGCGGGAACCCGACAGTTTGAAAGTGATCCTCACGGGAATGAGGACGGGCGCCATTGTGATAATTGCCAATGAGATCCTGGCAGATTTGAAGTGCTTCAGGAGTGTTGAGCCCAAGTGCAGGATGAGCATCAATGAGAAATCCTGATCGTACCATGTTTTCAAGGGCAGTATGGGCTTCAGCAGGTACAAACTGGCATTCCATGAGAAGATAGGTCTGAAATCCGAACGCACTGACGCTGGCATTCGGGTTGCAATAAAAGATAGGACGCTGCCGATTTAACGAGCTGAGCAGGAGGCACTTGAGAGCAACTCGGCCAGCTTGAAAACACTGGGGTGAACAACTTGAATAATTTGATAAGGACCAAGCCACCTGAATTTTAACTTGCCCGGAAAATTTTTGTAACGAGAATCATAAAGAAGAACCAAATCACCTTCTTTGAATGTTTTTGTCTTAAGACGTTTGTCATGCAACGATTTCTGCAACTGTTGACCATGAAGAACGCGAATATAAGCATTTCTCCTAAGTTCATCTGTTCCAGTTGATAAACCCGTTCCTTGAGTGCAGCAGGTGGATTATGTGCGGTAGCAAGTTGAAAACGGAGAGTCGGAAGAATATATTCAAAGGGCATGAGAGCTTCTTGACCATAAACCAATTTGAAGGGAGTGTGGCCAGTAGCAATTTTGAAACTGGTGTTGTAAGCCCAAAGAACAGTAGGCAACTTGTCTTGCCAATCTGTGCGAGAAGCATCACAAATTTTCTTGAGAACAGTGATGAGTGTTTTGTTGGTACTTTCAGCCAATCCATTTCCTTGAGGATAGTAAGGTGTACTCTTCCTGTGCTGTATGTGAAGATAGTCCGTTAGCTCCTTGATGGTATGATTGACAAAATGCACGCCACGATCACTAACAAGTTCTGTGGGACAACCAAAACGCGTGATGATGTGCGTGTAGAGAACCTTCGCTGTACTGGCAGCAGTGTTGTCTGGAAGTGCAAGCTTCCGCCCATTTTGTAGCATAATCAGTGATGACCAGAATGTAGCGGGCATGGGTGTGCCGCGCCGGTGGGTCCATGGGCCCCACAAAGTCCATTCCCCATTTGCTGAAGGGAAGTGGCGTGGCGACCGGCGTCAATGGAAGAGCGTCACGGGCCGTGGGCTTTCCCACACACTGACAAACGTCACACGTGCGAGCATAGGCATGGGTATCTTTGAAGAGCATGGGCCAGAAATATCCTGCCAAAAGAATTTTGCGTGCCGTGGCGTCACCACTAAAATGACCACCACCAAGCCCGTCATGGGCTTGTCGAACGATATCGGGCACCTCATGAGGGAAGACACAACGACGGAGGACCATGTCTTTACCGCGTTTGTATAAATGGCCTGCAACCATGGTATAGTCACGGACCTCGCAAAGAAACTGACGGCGGCGTGAGCGAAGCTTGTCTGGAGAGAGCGTCGGATCTTCAGGGGGAAGAGCACCAGTGAGAAGATATTGCTGAAAGTTGTGAAACCAATGGGGTGTGGCCGTGACCAGGAATAACTGAGCGTCTGGAAAGGCATCAGAAACACCCGTGGAGGGGTCATGTGTGTGGATGCGTGAAAGATAATCAGGCACCACATGAGACTTGCCTGCCTTATGAATAATTTCGAAGGGAGCGAATTCTTGCAGAAGAAGGACCCAACGAGCAATTCGACCCGTAGGTGTGGCTTTGTTGATTAGATAAAGAAGAGCTTGATGATCAACAAAGAACTTGATCTGGCTGCCCAACAAATAATGATGGAAATGTTGGACGCAGAAAACTAAGCCCAAGGTTTCCTGTTCCATGGCAGAGTAGTTGCGCTCAGCAGGATTGAGTTTCCGACTGGCATAGTGGATCGGTTTATCCGTGTGCTCATCATAGGCCTGAGAAAGAACAGCACCAATGGCAAAAGCAGAGACATCAACATGAACGTGGAAGGGCTTGCTCCATTGAGGAGGAACAAGTACCGGGGCTTGAGTAAGTAACAGCTTCAACTTCTGAAAAGCAGCTTCCGCTTGGGGATTCCAAGCCCAAGTGGAATCATCACCCGTGAGTTTATGAATGGGATCAGCTATAGCTGCAAGTCCAGGAATGAAGGTGGAATAGTAATTGACCTTACCCAGGAAGGAACATGTCTCTTTGATGTTGGAGGGTGCGTGAGCCTTCAGTACACAACTGATTTTAGCAGGATCCGTGGTGATGCCATCTTTACTAACCACATGACCCAAAAAGAACCCCTGAGGTGACGCAGAAAGTGCACTTCTCAGGATTAAGACTAATACCAGATTCATCACACTTTTGAAAGACGAGCTCTAATTTCTCCAAGTGATCATCCATGGAGTTGTAGGCTGAAAAATCATCCTGAAAGATCTGGAGAAAAGGTTTATCCTTCATATAGTCATGAAAGACAGAGAGCATAATGCGCTGAAAGGTTGAAGGAGAGTTTGATAAGCCAAAAGGTACCACCTTATAGGCAAAAGTGCCCCACGGGGTGGTAAAGGTAGTTTTGAGTTGATCTTCTTTCTTGATAAAAATTTGATTGTACCCAGAGAAACCATCCATGAAAGAGTACATCTCATGACCAGCAACTTCTTCAAGAACCTGGTCAGTGAAGGGAAGCGGAAAGTGATCACGCTCCATAGCTTGATTGAGTTTTCTGTAGTCCACGCAAACGCGGATCTTGCCATTGTGTTTGAGAGCAATGACGATGGGGCTCACCCATTCAGAGTGTTTGACCTCATAAATCAGGCCAGCAGCTAAGAGTTTGTCAATTTCGGCCTTGACACGGTCACGGTAATTTGGGTTGAGCCTGTACTGTCGTTGCTAGATGGGGCGTGCATCAGGTTTGGTAGGAATGGTGAGTTCCCCCAACTCTTTTTTGATACCTCGAAGGTCTTTGTAGCTCCAAGCAAAAATATGTTTGAACTTCTTGAACAGCGTCACATCGCGTGCTTTATAGGTGGATGGAAGATTAGCAGCTAAGCGGACTGGTTGATTGTTACCAATGTCCACAATGTCCACTTTTGGAGTTTGAATATGAGGAACAACCTCCGTGTCTTGAACATGATGAGCAGGAGGTTGAAGCATGACAGGAGGAGCAGCATTTTGGGTGGTGAAGAAAAGAGGCTGCTGAGTGTCATCAAGCAAGGGTTGCTTCATGACGGCATGAACATCGACAGTCTCCGGAGAAGGGTTGGTGTCTGAAAAATGATAAAGACGTTGAATGCGACTGCAGGAAGCCAGGTAAGGGTCCAAGAGAGCGGCCACAGCCTGGTCCTGATCCAGCGTCATCTCACCCCAAGGATCAGCATACTCCAGGTAGGACGAGAGAGGCAGACCCGCGGGTGGAGCTTGAACATGATAAATATTTTGTGCTTCTTCAGAGTCAGTGTCAGAGATGGAAGGTTCAGTATTCTCGACAGAGATCAATTTGCCTGTTTCTAAATCCATTGTTGCATTGAGATGTCCATCTGTAATGACAAGTTGGTTTGTGGCCCAGTAATGAATACTTTTAGCCTGGCGGAGAAAAGGTCTACCAACCAGCATTTCATAATCATCGGGATCTTCTCCAGCTTTCCAAACCCCAAATTCCAAGGGGAATTTGAGATCACCAATGCTGATATGGAGAAGAAGAGTGACACCTTGGGGGCGCGTGATATGGCCATTTGCCAATTTGATGTCACAAGGGGGCACGGTATAACTGTTTGATCCCCAATTGCTTTCGGAGCTTATCAGTAATAAGATTGACAGCACTACCACCATCAATCTAAACATGATTGATATGCTAATTGCCCATCGTGGCATGCACCGTGGGTGTTGAGGTCGCGACAGCGCCAACCAGAATAGTTGGAAGAGGCAACTGATCTTTGAGAGCTGGACAGAGTTTCAAAATGGTGACCAGACTCAAGGGAATCTTGATATTGGCAAGTTCTTCTTGAAGTTCCAAAGGAACATGAGAAAAGGGATCAGCAGGATCCAAAGGAGCAGGAGTCTGCAGTAGAGAAGCTGAAACCTCTTTGAGAAGCTCCACCTCTGCAGTAATATTTGGGTATGGCTGAGAGCTTGTGCTGGTGGAGGATGATGGCGCTTCCTGACGTGCTGAGCTCTAGTAGTGGCATGAACATTTGCCAGTGTGCGACCTTCCGCAGCCTGCATGAGTTTAAGAATACTTTGTCTCACTTTTGGCATGACGTGAGGCATGAGTTTGTCAAGATCAGGCGCGAAATGAACTTTTTTATCTTCGTCATGGGGGACCGTCTCTACAGCAAAGGCTGGTTGCGTGTCGTGAGGGATGATCATCAAGGGGCGTGAAGCCCGTGTCTGACGTGAGACCAGACCAACCCAATTGGACTGCTGGACGGGAGGGTTGAGTGCCTGATAAATCTCCTCTTGAGCTTGTTGATCCATAGGATGGGAGGTAGATACTGCTTGCTGAGGGCGCTTTTGTTGAGGCGGCCGAGGGGGCTTCCTCAAAACAGGACGGGGGCCTTGTTTGCCGTTGGCCACCCATAGTTGATAAGCCGTGAGGCGTACTGAAGCTGGCTGATTGGAACCTGGAAGTTGGACTTGAACTTGGGGAAGTTGAGGACATGCCGTGGTGGTGTGACCCCATTCATGACAATGATAATATTGCGCCTTTGAAGGATCAAAGGGAGGACGGGTGCCTTGGCCCCGTGACTGCTGAGATTGCTGCATTTGTTGATACTGCTGAGGTTGTTGATTTTGATACTGCTGAGGCGGATATGACTGTTGTTGCTGAGGCGTGGTCTGTACTTGAAAAACCATCTTATTCCTGAAAGGTGTAGGATGAGAGCGAGTGCATTCCTCCGTGGCGTGATTGCACATATTGCACCTTTTACAGTGAGGAGGTCCATTGGAGGAGTTGCATTCATTTGCCAAATGGCCCTGATATTTACAAATGTGACACCAGATCTGTGAGCGTTGTGGATTTGTTTGCTGAGGCTGGACGGCATTCTGAGGAACCATGACGGGGGGTATGAAAGGGAGTTCCGTGAGAGCAACACCTCTAGAAGAAACATTGACCGAGTGATTGACCAATTCAATGGCCTGCTCCAGAGACTTTGGATGCAGGTATTCTGTCATGAGTCGAATAGCAGGAGGTAGGCCTTGCAGAAACCAGACAAGAATCTGGCTTTGCATGGGGTACTCCTGGAGTTTGTTGATGAGAATGTGAAGACGGTCAGCAAAATCACACACAGACTCGGTGAGTTGCTGCTGGAGATCATTGAGCTGCTTGAGCAGTAGTTGATCGTCATCCGTGGTGCCATAATGAGACAGGAATGCTGTTTTCATTTCATGCCGACCTTGCTTCCAGTGGCTCTTGTTGGCCATTAACCATTGATGAGGGGCGCCTCTGAGCGTGGTCGAAAAGATATGAAATTTGAGTTGTGGTTGCGCATGACCATTCAGAATGGCCAAGGCTTCGAATTCCTCCATATGGGCTTGAGCACTCTGATCCAGAGGTTTGCCTTTAGTGTTGCCAAAAGTGGGATAAGTCAGCTTCAAATTATGAGTGGGAGATGAAGGCGGAACTTGCGTATAGACAGGTGGATTCGGTGGAGGATATGCAGAAGCAGAGAGGGGTGGAATAGCCTGGGGTTGAGAGCATGGGGGTGGGACTGAAAAGCCCGGTGGTCCAGAGAAAGTAGCATTCGGTGGAGAAGGATCATGAGAGCCCTCCTCATTAGGCTTGAGATCTGTGAGTTGGTAAACAGGAAGAGCGTGCTGAAAAGATGGAGAAGACGGAAATTCATGAGCGTGGGGAGTGCCAAAGGATACATGAGGATAGCCCATCCCAGCAGGAGGTGAAGAAGGTTGTGACGGCTGAGGGGTGTAGCCTGAAGGTATATGAATATAGGTGCTGTCAGGAGTCTGGAAATAGTGAGGCATGGGCTGAACAGGGGTATGTTGTGGAGATTGAGGTTGAGAACAATGCCGACACACAGGGGGAGACCCTGGTCGAGAATGAGCACGAGGGATAGGAGGTGCCGACTGAGCTCTGCAGCGGACACGACCACCCTCAATGTCATAAGCAGTATCATACATATCCCGAACAGCCTCGCGTCGTTGATGGCGCTCCAGTCGAGCCGCCGTTTGGCAAAGAAGTTCTTCAGGAGTGAAACCTCGAGCCGACATGATGGAAAGAAAGGAAAAAGAAAGATCAGACCCGGCAGCGGCGACAGTGTTTGGGGTCTGGGTTCGGGAACTCCTGCAAGACAGCCCTCTGTGAGGACCCTTGGATCCAACAGGAGAATCCGGTAGCTATGTCACGCGGGAATTGCAAAAGAAATAAGGAAAAAGAGAAAAGAGAGAACAAAAGAGAACAATGAGATCAAAATGATGAGAACAACTCCTTGATGTCAATGAAGATACATGAGCTCTCGCAATCGAGAGAGAACAGAAGTGAGACAAGACTCAAAACTCACCTAAAAATCGAGTGCTAGCTCTACTCATATATATAGTACAATGGCCTTTGGCCCAATATATACATTCTGACTGATTTCGGTGCCGACTCCTGGAAGGAGGCCTGATTTGCAGGAATGCTGGCGGTGCCTCTTGAAATGCCTGAAATCATGCTGACGCTGGCGGTGACGGCCCGTCACTTGTCTGAGCGCCTCCTCTTAGTCCCGGGCACGGGCTTTGACTACGTGGTCTGCTGCGGCTTGGTCTTTTGTTGGGCCTTTGACGACTGACCCGTGCCTGACTGTAGATCCTTGGCCTTGACCTGGTCCGTCGTGTGCATGAATAGTCCTGTACCAGGATGTACAGGACTAACAAGTCCTCTAGCCACGCTAGGCAAGACCCCACCCCCGATTCACCATCATACTCGTTATCTGGTGCTGAACCAAATCATAGCATCCTCAGCCAGGTTGGCTCTTGTGCACAGGCCGCAATTATTGGGTATTAAGGGGTCTAGCTAGAGACATCTATTGCTAAGAGGCTTTTAGGTCTCTACCCTTCCCTTAATTCCCAATACACGGAAGAAGCAGAAAGAAAGAATATAAACACCATCTAAGTATCCAGAACAACATACAAAAGAGAATTTAATCATTCCATCTATTCAGAGAAGTGTCAGCAGAAATAGAAGCTATCTAAAGACTAACCAGTCTCTTGGCTGGAGCCGTTGTCACGGGCTTCCATAGCTTGAGGTTGTTGGCGAGTACTTGCAAAGGTGGGTTAAAGCTTGTAGCTGCTGCTCCTCCTCACTCTCTAATTCGAATTTGGGATGAAATGGGGAGGGGGGAGGGGGGTAGGGCCCCTATTTCTCCAACCAAAATAGTAAGTCCCCCCTGGCCAATCGATTTGCGCCAGGTGGCACCCCCTCATTAGTGATATTTAATTAATTAGACCCAATTAGCATAATTAGGTTAATTATGCTAATAAAATCCATAATTATCCATTGGTTTTATTAGCATAGCTAATAAAATCCATCTTAGGTGAACCCCACTTGGGCCCCTAGGCCTAGCCACATGTTGGTGATATGTCATGGTATGCATACATATACCATATAAATACCTAGAACGTTACATTCTCCCCCCCCTGGATTAATGTTGTCCTCAACATTAGAGTTAGTGGAGGTTAATTATGGAAAAGATAACTCTCATTTATTAAAGGCAGCAAAAGGTTACATATTGTGGTGGTAGGACAGAAGTCCTTTAACAAACATAAGTAGTACTAGAATAACAACTCAAGAGTACACTCATAACATAGGCCTCCAAGCTGAAGCTCAAGTTCTTCTGCAGTTTATCAGTACGCTCTACTAGCCTGCAGAAGTAAAGTACATTAGTGTTTATGAAATAAATTAAGTAGTGTGGTTGAAGGGACCACCCCCTTAAATAATAAAAAAAATGAATGCAAGGATACTATCATGTGTAGGGTTTGCATGGCGTCTCGGCGTAAGGAATGGCCATATTTCCATTATAGCCGGGACGAATGCGTCCTATCATGAATGCCTATATGCCCATCTAGGATGCCTATAACCCAACCGCTAGAATGATCTCTGCCGGATCTCGCCCATATGACCCCTGTCGGACTAAGGGTAGTTTCCCATTCACAATTAGGTTAGGTTAGCTTAACCAGTTGGTTATCTCTTAACTTAGCGGAAAGTAGGTTGTGATTTCCCATTAAAGTCGTTAAGTTAAGACTAACTTAAAGGATTGTGAAGATATGCATTCGCACTATACCAATTATGGACCACTTAGGTTAAGCTCATGAAATCAACTTAACCTAACCTTTATAATAAGCTTGTGCTTCACACTAGTAGTTAAGAAGTTTTGTTAGGTTAGGATAAATGTGATCGTTTCTCACTTCAGTTAGGAGATACTGTTAAGTTAAATGGAGGATATGACTTTTTTTGTCAAGTTACTATTTTTGTGAATTGTTTGACTACCTAGTAAAATGTAGTAAAGTGGTTGACTCTCTAGTCAATGAGTTGACTTTTGGTTAACTTAGACACTTTCTCGCCAATCAATTGACTTGTAGTCGACTCTCTCTATTTTAATACTTTCTAGTCAAGTCCTACGTGACCAGTCAATAAATCATAAAATTCTTAAAATCCACCTCCTATTTTAATGTTTTTTATTCAATCTATCAAACTAATAAGATACTTGGTCAACTAGTTGGCATGCTTGTCAAAATTACGATTTAAGAGTCTAACCTAACTGGAACCATTTCTCACTTGTAGTTAAGTTAGATTAATGCTTAACCAGAAAGTTAGTAAGTTAAGTGAACCTTGCTTAGGTCACTTAACTTTTGCACTAGTTGGTTAAATATTTTTAAATTTGGTTAAAAAAATAACTTAACTTTTTCTAGTGAGAAGGATGCTCCGCTAAGTTAATGAACAGTTAGAAATTAACTGGAATTAACTTAATTGATATTAACTTAAGGGTCAGTGGGAAAGCAAGTTCCAGTTATTTGCCCTATTTAACTTAACTTAATGGCAAGTGGGAAATGACCCTAAGAACGCTACGCTTACCGTCAGGGTTGGAGATGATCGCATCTTGAATGGTTCGGCCCTGGCATTCCTTCATAAAGTCCGGGTAAGTTTTATCCAAGTCCGCTTTAAGAACCCATGTTGCATCCTCTGTGGGTAGGTGTTTCCACTTAACCAAGTATTGCAGAATTTGAGTTCGATGGGTTTGCTTGTACGCGCGATCAAGGAGAGCTTTAGGCACAATCTCCAACTGATCCTCGGTCATCTCCAGAAGTGTTGGTGTGTCAAGAACTTCTTCTGGATCTGGACGATGCTTCTTGAGAAGACTTACATGGAAAACCTTATGGATTTTTAATTGTGCAGTTAGATCCCATCGGTAGGCCTAAGAACCTATCCTATCCTTTCGGCAAGACTCTTTTGCCGAGCTCTTGCGGCTATCAAGTATAGGCTCGAACCTCTTCGACTAATGCTTGCATGTCTGTAAGCAACTGTTGAGAAACTTCCACCTTGGATACTGGGTTATGCTACGTGTCTGGGGTAAGGCACTGATAGCCGTAATTAATCACGAAAGGAGACATCCTTGAGGACTCCTGTCTAGTGCTGTTATAGGCAAACTCCACCAAATGGATGTAGTCTGCCCATTGAGATTGCTTGTTCCAGACATAGTTACGTAGCATATCTTCAATTATGCGATTGGTACGCTCTGTTTGACCATCTGTCTACGGATGATAAGTTGTGCTCATGGCAAGCTTAGTTTGAATGGTGCTGACGAAATCTTTCCAGAATGCACTAACAAACTTAGGATCCCGATCTGATATAATAGTGTGGGGCATCCCATGCAGACGAAATACCTCCTTGGTAAACAACAAGGCGGTATCCAATGCAGTGTCCGTGGTACGACATGGCAGGAAATGTGCCATCTTAGAAAGTTTGTCGACCACCACCATTAAAACAGTAAACCCTCTTAAGGTGCGCGGAAGTCCCACGATAAAACCCGGGGGTATCACCAATGTAAGTCGTATGTATCATGTGTGTGGATGATAAGGGGTTTTTTTTTGTTGTCCAATGTATCGTATACGACGAATAAAATAAGGTTATTTGATTTTGAATCCATATTCGTACGACTAGGGTCATTATTGGCGAGATAGAACTTCTCATATGGCACAAGATGGAGTTAATCTTCTAATTTCTAGCTAGGAAGGAGTGGGTCTTGGAACATGATAGATTCAAAGTTTACCCACAAAAGTATTTGAGTTATATGTTAACTTAGGATCATCAAAACCTTTTCAATATATACTCATACTGAACAAATAATTCTTTAACTCTTTAGTTCACTTTAATCTATTATCCACAATTCATTTGCAATATTTATACGATAAGGGGTATGTCATATGTTAAGATGCGTTTTGTATCTATACGAGAAGGATCATTGGTACTACAAAAAAATATCATATAAATATGATATGGGGTAGTCAAAAGTTGGAAATAATAGAACGTATCATATGGGGTTTTCTTAGAGAATTTTCATATATGAAGGGGTTTTTTTGGGTCTTAGTAACGCACATGGTGTATCCATATATAAAGAGCGAACACCCTCGGGTGATAAAATCCATGGTAATAACTTCCCATTTTGCATTGGGGACATCGAATGGTTGCAACTCCTCAACCTTCGTTTGCTGACAGATTTGGCATTGCTTAATGTACTTGGCAATGTGCTTCTTCATTCCTGGCCAGAAATAGCTGGAGCGGATTTTGAAATATGTCTTCATAAATCCTGCATGCCCCGCTATAGGACTGTTATGTGTATCATGGAGAATGAGTTTACGAACTCCAAATGTCTCGGGAACACATAACTTATCCTTATAATAAAGGAGTTCAGCTTCCTTTTATAATGGCGGAAGGTCTCCCTCTCCTTATCCATTCTGGCGGAAGGGCCTGTTATATCTGCTTCCCAAACTCACTGGAGAGTGTGGATATAGCATTGCAATGTGTGCAAGTGACGAATGGATGTCTGGAAAGCGTGTCAACAACAATATTATGCTTGCCCGGCTTATAAATGACCTCAAAATCATATTCCTCAAGGAACCATCGTCTTTGTCTCAAGTTGAGATGAGGTTGCGTGAAGATGTATTGGAGGCTTTGGTGATCAATATGTAACTGGAATCGTCTTCCAAATAAATAGTGCCTCCAAATGTGCAAGGCACGCACTCTTGATCATGCGTGGGGTATCGATGTTCTCCGTCATTCATCTTTTGAGAATCATAGGCGATAACCCGACCTCTTGCATTAAGACTCCACCGGTAGCTATTTTACTAGCATCCGTGGCAACTCACTTATCCTTTTGAGGATCTGGCATGGTAAGAACATGAGTTGTTGTCAAAGCATCCTTCAATGCTTGAAATCCGGCCTGAACCTTGTCATCCAATCCCTTCACATTTTCATGTATGGTCAGATCCGTTAAAGGTGCGGCGAGCTTGACAAAGTCTTTGACAAACTTACGATAGTAACCGGCCAAGCCTAGAACTGCGGACTTCAGACACATTGATTGGAGCCAAGCCTAGAACTGCGGACTTCAGACACATTGATTGGAACTGGCCACTCCTTTACTGCTTCAATCTTAGCTGGATCTGTTGGGCAACAACCAGTATACTAGCCCTAGTGTACATGGAAGCCATCTTTTACTGGTTCATACTCACACAATTATTGTGGAGCTTATCCTGCTGCCTTATGGCAGACAAACACAAGTTCTACCGCGTCGGGGATCATCATCGTATAACCCCAGTAACCAACTCCCAAAGCTAAACATACACTGGCCAGGGTTGAACCCCTGACCAAGTGCACATTCATTTTTGGCATTCGGTACAGCCATGGAAGCACCCCTTGACAACGGGTCCAGCCGAAACTCTGGTTAGTGGTAGTTAAATTACATTCTTGTAGAATAACACTCGAGGATTCTTTTCTGGATGGTTTTGGGGTGAGACTAACCCTTCTCTGGTAATTAGGAATACTTTTCAATTATGAATGATGCTCTGTTATGAGATGGGTCGATGTCTCTATGTGTCAGCTTAGTCGCTCCAAAGAAATGGGGATTAAAAGGAGGAGGTAGAGACCTCTCGAAGCCAGAGTATAGAATGCTCCTAGTATTTCCCCGTAACACCCTAGTAGTTTCGCCACATTGCAGGCACAAGAGCCCACCGGTCATAGATGCTATGGTCCGGCTTAGCACCGCACAAAGGGACACAAGCAGTGGGAGTAGGGGTGGGGTCTTGCACAAGCATAAAAAGGCTCCCCGACTCCCATGGGGGCTAGGCCCTGATAGCCGGGTCACGCGGGAGGGCGGGTATGGGTCCGACACTCACCGGTGTAGTGGTGTGACCCGTATGGGGCACCATGCACTTTGAGTAGAATTAGGGGTGAGTAAGTCGGGCACGGATGCGCAAGTGGTCGCCGATGCGCACGTATTCTCTAGCTCACCCACCCACACCACCGTGATCCCGGAAGGGGACGCCCCCGACCCCGCCTCAACGGACCGGGTGTCATGAACCCGAGTAGACTCAAAGGGTGATCCCCGAGTCTCGGCTCCCAAGGCTATAGCGAATCCATAGCGTGAATCGACCCATCTGCAAAGTGTGCACAGGAGGGGCGGATGGAGTGGACAACCCTAGCCGATGTTCTATGCCAGCCAACGCCATGCCAAGATTCGGGTCCGCCGATCTCCCCGAGAGCCGCCCATCGGGCGCCCCCACTAGAGTCTGAGCCGGGGTAGAACCTGGGTTTTGGGTGTTTTCTTAGTTAGATGCATATTCTTTGCCGTTGGTATTTGGATGGATGCGCCACCCTCCGTGGTGGCTATTTATATGTGATTTATACTGTGTGATAACCCTTGTATTCATGCTTCCGTGACGTAGGAGTCCCATTGAAGGCGTGGGCCGAATGACCCCTTCGTGTCCTTCTTCGGGCACCATAATATGGGTGGCCGAAATAGACGGAGGGCCCTGCTCCTGGCGAGGTGGTCGCCATGGGAGGGGAAAGTCCCCGTATGTATACGCCCCGAAAGTGTCGTGATATATATCGTGGAGCGCCACAAAGGGTATCGAGCCGTGATTTTGGATGCTCGAAATCATAGCACTGGCCAAACACTAACTCGTAGCACGGTAGTTAGGAAGAGGCTAAGTTAATGTGTTGTTAGTCCTCTTTGATGTTTGGTTCGGTGCTAGGTTAAATCAGGAAATTATAGCTTTAAGAAGGATAGGGCGACTGGAGTGCCCAAGAATTGGAGGAATTGTAATTTTCAGTGGGTAGCTCAAATGACGGAGAAGGTGCGTCCATTGGACCGGGCATACCCAAATTACCCTAGAACGGTCGTCTCCAGGCGAAAAATGGTCAAGAGAAGGCCCGAAAATCAACTCGGGCGCCGCTTGCTTTTTGTCGCCTTGCAGTCACGGTAGAAATGCCGAAAATACAGTCGGCGCCCGACCGGTCAAACGGGAGTCAACGCGAGCCGCCAGGTCAACTTGGGCGCCGCTTGCCTTTTGCCGACCCCCAGTCGAGGCGGGAGCACGTATAATGCAGCCGGCGCCCGACCTATGCCTCGCGTATTTCCGTCGTATAATCGTTTTATAAAAATAAAATTTAAAAGATAATAGAAAAATTTAAAATGCCAAGAGATATCTGGCCGTTTAAAATTTCTTTTGTTATTTGTTTTGCCTTGTCTTTAGCACCCTCGACCGCCAGAGCCGCCGCCCGCCATCGCCACCGGACCTGACATTGCTTCGTCGCCCTTGTGTCTAGGGGAACCCTAACGCCTCCTTTGCCGCCTTTTCTGCCACCAGCGCCTCACTGTCTGCCTTGCAAACCGTAACGCCACCACTATGGCTATCACCAAGAGCGCCCCTGACCCTTCCACCCTTAGCATAGTGGAGATCTATGGCCTGATCGCCCGGTACATGGCCACAGACCCGGCCTTCATCGACATCCTCTTGGATGAGTTGGTGAACCGGTTTGAGAACAACGATAGGATCCCCTATCCTATCTATCACTTCTCAGAGCCATTTCTGATCCGGCTGAACCTCCGCCAGCTCTCCTATACCATTGTCGAGCAACATGACATAGTCATGGTGCTCATTAAATACTATCCTCCCGAACAAGAAGGGCATACCGAGGAGGAAGACATCAGGGCGGAGGCCGACCGTGTCAGAAGCTTAGCCAGGGAGGATGACCACCGGGAGATAGAGCGGGCTGACACGGCCACTCGGGGGAGGGAGTACTGGTACCTCGGGGACGGACTTGCCGTTATAGATGGCAGGGCAATTGAGGTTCCCCCATACCAATGGCATGAAGGGTCTCAGAGCTTCATGTGGGGGGCCCCAATCCCTGATATCAGTCTGGATTACCTAACAACGATCCGGATTGATATGAACCACCGCCCCAGCGGTACCATGCGGAACTTCTTCGCCGGAGCGCAGCCCAACATTTTGCTCAGATTCAAGAAGATCTGAGGAGAGCCCGGGAGGAACGGGAGAAGCTGGAACAAGAGGAGAAGGCTCGGCAGGATCAGCTGAACCCTCAGGACGGAGGGGCATCAGGGAGTGGGCCGGGCCCAATCCAAACGCATGTCACCATTAAGCACCGGAGGAAGGGTGTAGCCCGGAAGACCGGCAGTCAATATAAAGAAAAACTAAGGACTGTCGGGGCCTTTGGTAAGAAGCCGAGTTCCGACCGGAGGCAGCAGTGGGTGGACAGCTCCCGACCGGCTGTTGGAGCCAAGACCGTGCCTGGAGTTGCCCCGCAAAGGAAGCCCCATCGGTACCGGCCTGGTATCGTGGCCTTGCGGGAAATCCGCAAGTTCCAAAAGTCCATACAGCTTCTGATACGGAAGCTTCCTTTCCAGAGGCTGGTTCGGGAGATCGCCCAAGAGTTCAGGACCGACCTCCGCTTCCAGACCTTCGCCATTTTGGCACTTCAAGAGGCGGCGGAGGCTTATCTGGTGGCACTTTTTGGTGACGCTAACCTCTGCGCCATTCACGCAAAGAGAGTAACCATTATGCCAAAGGATCTAGCCCTCACCCGTAGGATTCGGGGGGAGCGTCCTTAGCATATTTTGATGGGCTCTGCATTGTAAATAATTTTCTTCTTGTATTAATGAGAATTTCGTATTGAAAATTTTAAATTCTCTTGTGTTATTGCTGACGTCAGCTTAAATAAACAGGACTTAAAAGAACTTTTAAAGCTCATTCCAATTGTTTTCTTCTCTCTCTCCTCCCTTCTAGCGTCATGGCCGCTACCGACCTAGTCGCCTGGTACCATGACGGAGAGCAATGGGATCCGCAAATCCCTTTCGACCTACTGCGGCCTTTGCTATGCCAGCGTCTAGATCTCTTTGCCAACATGCAGAGACACCCGGATTACGCCGGATTTTTGGATTTCTACCAGGAGGAGATGCTCCCTCTTTGTATTCCTCTTGGGGACCCTCCCCAACTGTATCTAGAGAGGGAGGCAGTCCGGGACATGTTAGGGGGAGACACCCATGCCTATGACGTGTTGAAGGGGAAGCTCCGATGGGGCAAACATTTGCCCGTTGTGCAGCATCAAGGGCGGCAATACCTTGAGGTTGCCTTCGCCCTAGCCATCCTCATGGACCAATACGTGGAGGATGAAACTTTGCCTGTAGAGAAAGGCAAACTGCCAGAGTCTTCCGAGGAGGGGGAAGACGAGCACATAGGTATGGGCGATTTCGCCAGGTGGAAACAGTTAGCGGAAGAGCTGCCACCGAGAGCAAGCTGTAGGCTTGTCAGGGCTGGATGCCCTTCTAGTCATCTATCACCAAGGGCAAGAGTATCTTCTCTTGGACGATATTATCTGGACTTATCACATGGTAGCTGGATTTAGGCGCAAGCGTAAAGACCACGTGCTTTATGAGCTTGCGGAGTATTGTATGGACGACTTCATTGACTTCGTCGCTATTGAGCTTCCACAGGAGGTGCAGCAGCTGCTCCAGTTCCGTCAAGAGACCATAGAGCCGGCGGAGACTTTACTACGTCTTCGAGACTTCGTGATGCAGGAGCCAGCCTCTCAGCCCTCACCAGATGCCTTCACGGCTATGGGACCTCACGTCCCAAACATCAATATGGTTGAGGTTCCCTCGGGTTCAGATGACGAGGGAGAGGATCTATATCATAACCTTCTCATGTGAAGGAGGAACAGCAGGAACTTAAGGAAGAGGAGGTCTCCATGGATTTGGATAAGGAGGTGGCCACATCAGAGACTCCGCGAGGGAAGGTATCGGGCAACCACCTTACCCGTTTCTTTTTGTCAGCCTTTCGACATGGGCAAGTCCTTTTTATAGCCCGGGATCTAGGGCCGGAGGCTGAAGCTTCATGGTGGGCCCTCCGTGCTCTTTCTACGACGCTGGCCGGCCACAAGAAGCTCCCCTATCGTACGTTTACTTATGTACTCGTGCGACGGGATCTTGCTCTAACGGCCTTGGGTCAGGATATTGCGCCATGGATGAGCATGAAGCTCCTCACGGCAGCCCCATTGGCCGTTGCCTATCCACCCGAGGTTGCTTCTATTGCGGCTGCCACAGTAGACCCCGGGGTGACTTTGCTGCGACACCGACCGCCTCCACCACCTCCTAGGCCTACAGATGAAGAGGGGGGACCTAGCTCTTAAACTGGCTATACTATGCACCTTTGTATTATTGTGAAAATTTGGTTTGGCAAATGCCTTAGACAGTTATAATATGATATACTTTTTCTTTTCTCATCAATTATAGTTATTATCTTGATGAATATAAGTGAATTGCTCTTTTCCATGATGTCTTCTTCAAAGTATTGGCATTTGGAATATAATGAAATTACAGAATGTCTATATTTGTTCAACTGTCTTGCAGAAGAGACCCTTTGGGAATATGAGGAGAGGATTACTGAGATGATCAGGAGGGATGATCCCGGGCCGCCAGAGCAGGACTATGGCCAGAGATATGGTGAATATCCCGAATGGGATGAAGGCTATGAGATGGAACCCCCACCACCAGGAGAACCCTATGATGCTGAAAAAGGGCTGGAGATAGTTAATATCCTTAGGGATAGAGCTTTTGAGGACCTGAAGCTGACCCTGTGCCGTACCTGGGACTATTGGAGTATGTCGAGGCATGAGGCCTTCGAGGACGCCAACAACCACCTTTGGCAACTTTTCTATGCTATGCGAAGGCTTTTCAATCTTCTCATTGTTAGCCCAACATGGGAATACCAACCAGTGATTGTCCAAGCCTGGGCACGCTATAAGCTTGTCAGTGTCCGCTACTCGATCCTATACCCCTTTGCGAACCCCTAGGCTTGGTCTCTCCAGTTATGTGTTTGTTGTTGTTGTACGCTGTGTGCGAGTAGAACTTTAAAACTTTCACTGTATAATACCTCCTTTTGTGCCCACCTATGTACCAATCGACTTGTTGTTGTACTCAGTTTGAATGAAATGAAACATCAGTTTTAATTCTATTTTCTCTTGCCACTGTCAGCAAATGTAATCTAAATGAAATTGTATGCTACTGTACATCTACTTATACTTTCATAAATGCTCGATATAGACGGTGCACGCAACGTCGCCTGGCAAACGCCCTCGAATGCCAGTAGGTTGACACCTGAACAGGAACTCATGTTAATGAAAAGGCAGCTAGGCGAGTTGCAAGCCTATGTATTGCATGCCAATCCACCCCAGCGCATACAAGAGGATGGGCCGGAGTTGCCTCCGCAACCACCTAGCCCACCTGCACAGCAACCGTCCCCACCAGAAACCAGCCCTGTACCTGTACAAAGGAAGCTTCATGCCAAACGTCGTCCGAAGCGCCGGGACAAGGAGTACCGTAAGACGGTTGATACCGCCATAACTAGCATATGGAAGAATAGGAAATTGGCCCAATTTGATGGGAAATCCAGAGGCGGACTGAATGCAGAGTCTTGGTTGGACGAAATGAAGGAATTCGGGAAGTCTTATGGCATGACGGAAAAGGATACAGGAAAGGTTGCCACTACTAATCTTACAGGAGCTGCCCGTATTTGGTGGAAGGGCTATGCCAGGGCCAAGCATTTGGACAGGAGCAGATGCAACTTCAGAAAGTTTGCCAAGGCCTTCAAGTCGCATTATGTGCCCCATGCGCACAAATGCCAACAGTCATTCTTTTCTACGTGTTGGAGCGTAAGAGTATGTCCGCGCGTGCTTACACGATGAGTTTATGCGCCGAGGTCAGTATGTACCGTATGAATGAGAAAAGGGCGGTGGAAGGCTATATTGAGGGATTGGCACCATCAATCAAACGGATGGTTAAGGCCATAGACCTGAAATCAGTTGCAGAGGCAAAGGCTAAAGCATTGAGCCTCGAGGAGGACACGCCAATGAACCAGTATCCACGTCCTGCGCCTTACTCGCAGCCCACGGCCGTCCACACCTTACGCACTTCGCCAAAGTCCGGACCCTCTCGTGAGAACTCTTATGGCCGCCAGAAAAAGAAAGTCGCTTTTAGCACGCCAGATAAGCAGAACAATGCCGGTAAGGAAGTTCGGAACCTCTTACAGTCCATTCCTAAAATGGCCCGTGAACAGCTCCGCCGAGATAAGGCATGCTACAGGTGTATGAGGCCGGGCACTTCATGCGAACGCGCTGCCCTTATGTCACGCTAGACGCCCGGTACTGGCCATGGCCGACCTCGACCGGGATGATCTCGAATCAACACAACCCGCCGAGGAGGAAGCTCCCGACACATTCACGGTAAGGCCTCATATCCTTAGCGGCTATAGAAACCGGGCAATGCCGAAAGTCACCTTTGCCGTTATTTCTACCATAGGCCAAATAGACAGAAGCCTTTTGTAATTTTTATAGATACGGAAGTACACATAACTTTGCTTCTCCTAGGATGGCCCATGTCCCACGCCTAGAAACATTGAGGTCCCGACCGAGACCTGGCCACTCTAGCCGCTGGTAAAGTCGACATACCCATGGTCACGATCAATCTCAACATGCAACTCCCAGTGCACCGTTGCTTTTTGGGTGCTGAATTGATGGATATTGGCAAATATGACCTCATTGTTGGTATGGAATTCCTTGCATCCGCAAAAGCGAACATAGATCATGAAAGAGAGAAGTTACCTTCAATGCAGCTAATGGAGCTCATGTGAATCAAGTAAAGGTGAACCTTTCAACCCTATCCTGCAGTCTATGTCCATCAGGCAGTTAGATAAAGCTATACACAAGGAAAAGCTCCTTTGCATCGTTATGCTTGCTTCCATCGAGTCAGATGCTAAGCAAAAACAAGTAATCGACACCCTCCCAGAGGGGATTGCTAATCTTCTCCGTGAATTTGGTGATCTTTTTCCCAAGAGATTCGTAGCTTCCTCCTTTTAGAGGGGTGGAATGTGAAATAGCTTTAGAGCCAGGTACTAAGCCTACCAGTAAGGCTCCGTACCGTATGAGTCCTCCAGAATTGGCAGAACTTAAGAAGCAACTTCAAGAGCTATTAAACCTAGGTTTCATCCGACCTAGTGTTTCGCCTTTTGGCGCTCCTATTCTCTTCGTTAAGAAAAAGGACGGCTCGCTGAGGATGTGTATTGATTACCGGCAACTCAACAAGCATACCATCAAGAACCGCTATGCTTTGCCTAGGGCAGATGACCTAATGGATCAGTTACAAGGGGCTAAGTATTTCTCAAAGATTGATCTACGCTCCGGATACCATCAAATAAGGATCAAGAAGGAGGACATCTATAAATCCGCTTTCCGCACTAGGTATGGGCATTATGAATTTACAGTTATGCCTTTTGGATTAACTAATGCCCCAACAACGTTCATGCGACTAATGAATGATGTCTTCCGACAATACTTGGATGATTTTGTTGTTATCTTCTTCGATGACATTCTCATCTACAGTAAGACCCTTGAGGAGCATGAGAAACATCTTAGATTGGCCCTACAAAAGCTGAGACGTCATCAACTCTACGCCAAGTTCTCTAAGTGCAAGTTCGCCACTCCGAAGGTTGACTATTTAGGCCACATCATTTCCGCAGAGGGAATTGCTACAGACCCCGCTAAGATAGAGGCTGTAAGGGAATGGCCTATTCCAGGGAATGTTTCCGAAATCCGGAGTTTCCTAGGATTAGCAGGCTACTATCGAAAATTTGTAAAGGATTTCGCGAAGATTGCAGCTCCTCTTACAAATCTCACAAAGCATGAGAAGGTGAAGGATTGGATGGACCACTGGAAGACAAAAGTGCAGTAGAGTTTCCAGCAGCTTAAGGATGCCCTAACATCAGCACCAGTTCTCACATTACCCGATCCTGAACAGGATAAGCTAGTGGCGACAGATGCCAGTAAAATTGCCACCGGTGGGGTCCTAATGCAGGAGGGGAGGGTAATTGCCTATGACTCAAAGAAGATGAATGAGACGGAGCAGCGATATCCCACCCATGATCAGGAACTGTTGGCCGTGGTCCGTGCCCTGCGGATTTGGAGACACTACCTTCTTGGTAGAAGATTCCAATTGGATACGGATCACCAAAGTCTCCGTTATTTATCTACCCAGCCGAATCTCAACCTCCGTCAAAGGAGATGGATGGAATTTCTCGAGGAGTATGATTTTGAGATTATGTATAAGCCTGGCAAACACAATGTGGTTGCGGATGCTTTATCACGCCATCCCTTGGTGACCCGAACCCATTGTAATGCCATTTCTACACTCACCAGTGAGTTTGGGAAACAGATAGAGCAGACTTTGGCAACATATCCAGAATTTTGTGACGTTTGGGGCAGTTTGGCTAAGGAAGCTCGCACGGATGCAGAATGCGAAACTTTTCGTGCATATAAGAAGGAGGGCAGCTTACTATATTACAAGGATAAGTTGTGTGTGCCAGAGACTTCAGGAGTACGGAAGCTCATTCTTCATGACACACACAATAGCCCTATAGCTGGACATGCAGGTTTTATGAAAACCTACTTTAAAATTCGCTCCAGTTATTTCTGGCCTTCTATGAAGAAGGACATAGCCAAGTACATTAGGCAGTGTCAGGTATACCAGCAAACAAAAGCGGAGCAGTTAAGGATTCCAGGCGAGTTGCAACCTCTGGATGTGCCAAACGCCAAATGGGAAGTGATAACCATGGATTTCATTGTAGGCCTTCCAAGAACTCTCCGGGGATATGATGCCCTAATGGTTGTGGTCAACAAATTGTCAAAAATGGCTCATTTCTTGCCATGTCGGACCACGGATACAGCCTTTGATACTGCTCTGCTATTTGCCAAGGAGATCTTCAGATTCCACGGAATGCCACAGGTAATTGTATCGGATAGGGACCCAAAATTTGTAAGTGCATTTTGGAAAGATTTCTTTGCCACCATCCAGACCAAGCTTGCTATGAGTACAGCATATCATTCTCAAACAGATGGTCAGACGGAACGTACCAATCGTATTATAGAGGATATGCTAAGAAGTTATGTGTGGAGTAAGCAATCGCAGTGGGCTGATTATATTTATCTAGTCGAGTTTGCCTATAACAGCATGAAGCAGGAATCCTCCAGGATGTCCCCCTTTATGATAAATTATGGTTATCAATGCCCCGGGGGGTGCACCTATCATATAGGGGGTACCACGTGTGCGTGCAAGGGGTCGCCGAAAACCCCCTTGTATACGCCTTAGAAATCTTCCAAAAACCCCCATTGCAGCCACATATTGAACCAGAGTCACCTAAAAAAAGCCCCCTTGGTAAGAGTATATGTATGGTTCAAGTCCAAAATAAACCCTTTTGGGTCACTCACATGAATTGTACGGCTATAACTATGTGAACCCCCCTTGATCAATGCCTTACCCCAGATACATGGCATAACCCCGTCTCTAAAGTAGAGGTTTCTCAACAACTCCTCTTAGAGATGCAAGCGCTAGTCGAAGAAGTTCGTGATTATTTACTAGCGGCACGCAGTCGTCAGAAGAGTGTGGCCGACAAACACAGAACCCCACGCATTTTCCAGGTGGGCGAATCAGTTTGGCTGAAGATCAAGGTGAAACAAGCCTGTAGCTCTTCTTGATCGAGCTTACAAACAAACCAGAAGGACTCAAATGTTGCAATACTTGGTTAAGTGGAAACACTTACCAGTTGAGGATGCTACATGGGTGATGAAGATAGACCTTGACAAGCATTATCTGGATTTCATGCGTGAATCTCAAGGCCGCACCATCAACGATGTTATCAACCCCGCCGTCACCGGTAAGCTTAGAAACCTGAGTACCAGGGGTGGCGCTTTAGAGGGGAGGATGCATCGTAAATGATAACAAGCAACCGATGATGAGATCACTTTGTGTTCTCTAGGGTGTGGTCTGATGTCAATAGCGACATCACCGCAACTTGTTGCAAAAGCATATAGTTGATAGACCGCTTTCCTCTCGGCTACAATGGGAACTTGACCAATCCCTATGCCGCAAGGAACTGCAAACCATAGACATGATAGGTTCCCTGATAATTAATATGTTCTTTTAATTATTATAAGGGGGTGGTCCCTTCAACCACAATTCCATCATATCTACTGATATGCTGATATGTGCAGGCCAGTAAGCAGTACGTGCCCTGCTCATGCTAGAGGGTTACTGATGACCCGAACTCTTCAGTCTGTTTTGCCTACATGTTTTGTTTTCGTTTCACTAATGTTGCTATTACTTTTCGGTCTTTGAACTGTTTGCTTATGATAATCGTGTGAACGCACCACGGTGCTTGAAATGTTTTGCAAACTTTACAGTTTGAATATATGTATTACTTTCGGAAACATAACGTATTGAATAATGTATTTCTTTCTACATTTCTAACCAACCCCAATGCTGAGGACAACATTGATTCTAAGGAGGGGAGAATATGACGTTCCAAGTATTTATACGGTGTACGTATAAATATATGGGACACGTCACACAGTATAAGGCACGCCACCTGGGGGATGATAACCTAGGGGGTTGGCCACAATGGATTTAATTAGCTATGTTAACCAAATTATTAGGGATAATTATCAAAAGACATGTGATTAAGTCAATCCATAGTAGGAAGGCGCCATTTGGCTTCAACCGGGTGGCCAGCATGAGGATTGCTAAACTAGGCCACCAAAGGGCAGCGCCATCCTCAGATCAGGCCATTTTCGACACAGCAAAGCGCCAGGAGTAGCTGAGCGCTCAGGAAATCGTTGCTGCTTGCCCCAGATCGCCAAACACCCTCTCACCACTGTTGCTGTTACCCCGGTACAGCCATGGAAGCACCCCTTGACAACGGGTCCAGCCGAAACTCTGGTTAGTGGTAGTTAAATTACATTCTTGTGGAATAACACTCTAGGATTCTTTTCTGGATGGTTTTGGGGTGAGACTAACCCTTCTCTGGTAATTAGGAATACTTTTCAATTATGAATGATGCTCTGTTATGAGATGGGTCGATGTCTCTATGTGTCAGTTAGTCGTTCCAGTAAACAGGGATTAAAAGGAGGGTAGAGACCTCTGAGCTTGAGTATAGAATGCTCCTAGTATTTCCTGTAACACCCTAGTAGTTTCGGCCTGTGCACAAGAGCCCACCGGGTCATAGATGCTATGGTCTGGCTTAGCACCAGACAAGGGACACAGTGGTGGAGTAGGGGGTGGGGTCTTGCACGAGCATAAAAGGCTCCTGAGACTCCTACAGTGGGCTAGACCTGATAGCTGGTCACGTGGAGGGCCGGGTATGGGTCTGACACTCCCTGGGTGTAGTGGTGTGACCCAGGCACCATGCACTTTGAGTAGAATTAGGGTGAGTAAGTTGGGTACGGATGCGGGGGTCGCTGATGCGGCACGTATTCTCTAGCTCACCCATGACACCACTGTGATCCTGGAAGGGGACGCCTCCCCGACCTGCCTCAACGGACCGGGTGTCATGAACCTGGAGTAGACTCAAAGGGTGATCCCTGGAGTCTGCGTCTCCGGAAGGCTATAGCGAATCCATAGCGTGAATCGACCCATCTGCAAAGTGTGCACAGGAGGGGCGGATGGAGTGGACAACCCTAGCCGATGTTCTATGCCAGCCAACGCCATGCCAAGATTCGGTTCGCTGATCTCCTGAGAGCCAGCCGTGGGTTTTGGGTGTTTTCTTAGTTAGATGCATATTCTTTGCCGTTGGTATTTGGATGGATGCGCCACCCTCCGTGGTGGCTATTTATATGTGATTTATGCTGTGTGCTAACCCTTGTATTCATGCTTCCGCGACGTAGGAATCCCATTGAAGGCGTGGGCCGAATGACCCTTTCGTGTCCTTCTTCGGGCACCATAATATGGGTGGCCGAAATAGACGGAGGGCCCTGCTCCTGGCGAGGTGGTCGCCATGGGAGGGGAAAGTCCCCGTATGTATACGTCCGAGTGTCGTATATATTCAGGGAGCGTCACAGGAAGTCGGGGAAATTTTAGGCAACAACCAGTATACTAGCCCCAGTGTACATGGAAGCCATTTTTTACTGGTTCATACTCACACAATTATTGTGGAGCTTATCTTGCTGCCTTATGGCAGACAAAGTGGAGGACGCGTATAGGCACAAGTTCTACCACGTCGTATAACCCCAGTAACCAACTCCCAAAGCTAAACATACACTGGTCAGGGTTGAACCCATGACCAAGTGCACATTCATTTTTGGCATTACTAGGCCTATACCAACTCACCACACATCCGTTGGGCAAAACTTTAGCCATACATGCACACTTTGTACGCAGGATAGAATCCCGCCTCAGGAAGTATAGGCTCGAACCTCTTCGACTAATGCTTGCATGTCTGTAAGCAACTGTTGAGAAACTTCTACCTTGGATACTGGGTTATGCCACGTGTCTGGAGTAAGGCACTAATAGCCGTAATTAATCACGAAAGGAGACATCCCTGAGGACTCCTGTCTAGTGCTGTTATAGGCAAACTCCACCAAATGGATGTAGTCTGCCCATTGAGATTGCTTGTTCCAGACGTAGTTACGTAGCATATCTTCAATTATGCGATTGGTACGCTCTGTTTGACCATCTGTCTACGGATGATAAGTTGTGCTCATGGCAAGCTTAGTTTGAATGGTGCTGACGAAATCTTTCCAGAATGTACTAACAAACTTAGGATCCCGATCTGATATAATAGTGTGGGGCATCCCATGCAGACGAAATACCTCCTTGGTAAACAGCAAGGCGGTATCCAATGCAGTGTCCGTGGTACGACATGGCAGGAAATGTGTCATCTTAGAAAGTTTGTCGACCACCACCATTAAAACATCAAACCCTCTTAAGGTGCGCGGAAGTCCCACGATAAAACCCGGGGGTATCACCAATGTAAGTCGTATGTACCATGTATGTGGATGATAAGGGGGTTTTTTTGTTGTCCAATGTATCGTATACGTACGAATAAAATAAGGTTATTTGATTTTGAATCCATATTCGTACGACTAGGGTCATTGTTGGCGAGATAGAACTTCTCATATGGCACAAGATGGAGTTAATCTTCTAATTTCTAGCTAGGAAGGAGTGGGTCTTGGAACATGATAGATTCAAAGTTTACCCACAAAAGTATTTGAGTTATATGTTAACTTAGGATCATCAAAACCTTTTCAATATATACTCATACTGAACAAATAATTCTTTAACTCTTTAGTTCACTTTAATCTATTATCCACAATTCATTTGCAATATTTATACGATAAGGGGTATGTCATATGTTAAGATGCGTTTTGTATCTATACGAGAAGGATCATTGGTACTACAAAAAAATATCATATAAATATGATACGGGGTAGACAAAAGTTGGAAATATTAGAACGTATCATATGGGGTTTTCTTAGAGAATTTTCGTATATGAAGGGGTTTTTTTGGATCTTAGTAACGCACATGGCGTATCCATATATAAAGCTCGGGCGATAAAATCCATGGTAATAACTTCCCATTTTGCATTGGGGACATCGAGGGGTTGCAACTCCTCAGCCTTCGTTTGCTGACAGATTTGGCATTGCTTAATGTACTTGGCAATGTGCTTCTTCATTCCTGGCCAGAAATAGCTGGAGCGGATTTTGAAATATGTCTTCATAAATCCTGCATGCCCTGCTATAGGACTGTTATGTGTATCATGGAGAATGAGCTTACGAACTCCAAATGTCTCGGGAACACATAACTTATCCTTATAATAAAGGAGTTCAGCTTCCTTTTATAATGGCGGAAGGTCTCCCTCTCCTTATCCATTCTGGCAGAAGGGCCTGTTATATCTGCTTCCCAAACTCACTAGAGAGTGTGGATATAGCATTGCAATGCGTGCAAGTGATGAATGGATGTCTGGAAAGCGTGTCAACAACAATATTATGCTTGCCCGGCTTATAAATGACCTCAAAATCATATTTCTCAAGGAACCATCGTCTTTGTCTCAAGTTGAGATGAGGTTGCGTGAAGATGTATTGGAGGCTTTGGTGATCAGTATGTAACTGGAATCGTCTTCCAAATAAATAGTGCCTCCAAATGTGCAAGGCACGCACTCTTGATCATGGGTGGGGTATCGATGTTCTCCGTCATTCATCTTTTGAGAATCATAGGCGATAACCCGACCTTCTTGCATTAAGACTCCACCGGTAGCTATTTTACTAGCATCCGTGGCAACTCACTTATCCTTTTGAGGATCTAGCATGGTAAGAACAGGAGTTGTTGTCAAAGCATCCTTCAATGCTTGAAATCCGGCCTGAACCTTGTCATTCCAATGTGTCATCCAATCCCTAACCTTTTCATGCTTGGTCAGATCCGTTAAAGGTGCGGCGAGCTTGACAAAGTCTTTGACAAACTTACGGTAGTAACCGGCCAAGCCTAGGACTGCGGACTTCAGACACATTGATTTGAACTGGCCACTCCTTTACTGCTTCAATCTTAGCTGGATCTGTTGGGCAACAACCAGTATACTAGCCCCAGTGAACATGGAAGCCATTTTTTACTGGTTCATACTCACACAATTATTGTGGAGCTTATCCTGCTGCCTTATGGCAGACAAAGTGGAGGACACGTATAGGCACAAGTTCTACCACGTCGGGGATCATCATCGTATAACCCCAGTAACCAACTCCCAAAGCTAAACATACACTGGCTAGGGTTGAACCCCTAACCAAGTGCGCATTCATTTTTGGCATTACTAGGCCTATACCAACTCACCACACATCCGTTGGGCAAAACTTTAGCCATACATGCACACTTTGTAGGCACCCGCCTCAGGAAGTCGGGGAAATTTTAGGCAACAACCAGTATATTAGCCGGGGAAATTTTAGGCAACAACCAGTATACTAGCCCCAGTGTACATGGAAGCCATTTTTTACTGGTTCATACTCACACAATTATTGTGGAGCTTATCCTGCTGCCTTATGGCAGACAAAGTGGAGGACACGTATAGGCACAAGTTTTACCACGCCGGGGATCATCATCGTATAACCCCAGTAACCAACTCCCAAAGCTAAACATACACTGGCCAGGGTTGAACCCCTGACCAAGTGCACATTCATTTTTGGCATTACTAGGCCTATACCAACTCACCACACATCCGTTGGGCAAAACTTTAGCCATACATGCACACTTTGTAGGCAGGATAGAATCCCGCCTCAGGAAGTATAGGCTCGAACCTCTTCGACTAATGCTTGCATGTCTGTAAGCAACTGTTGAGAAACTTCCACCTTGGATACTGGGTTATGCCACGTGTCTGGAGTAAGGCACTGATAGCCGTAATTAATCACGAAAGGAGACATCCTTAAGGACTCCTGTCTAGTGCTGTTATAGGCAAACTCCACCAAATGGATGTAGTCTGCCCATTGAGATTGCTTGTTCCAGACGTGAAGTTACGTAGCATATCTTCAATTATGCGATTGGTACGCCTCCTCGCTTGACCATCCGCCTCACCCGGATGATAAGTTGTGCTCATGGCAAGCTTAGTTTGAATGGTGTCGTGAAATCTTTCCGTAATGCACTAACAAACTTAGGATCCCGACCGATATAATAGTGTGGGGCATCCCATGCGCATCGAAATACCTCCTTGGTAAACAACAAGGTGGTATCCAATCGCTGTCCGTGGTAATGACATGGCGTGAAATGTGCCATCTTAGAAAGTTTGTCGACCACCACCATTAAAACATCAAACCCTCTTAAGGTCTTGCTGAGTCCCACGATAAAACCCGGGTATCACCAATGTAAGTCGATGTACCATGTGTGTGGATGATAAGGGGTTTTTTTGTTGTCCAATGTATCGTTATAATGCATTTAATAAAATAAGGTTATTTGATTTTGAATCCATATTCGCATTTACTAGGGTCATTGTTGGCGAGATAGAACTTCTCATATGGCACAAGATGGAGTTAATCTTCTAATTTCTAGCTAGGAAGGAGTGGGTCTTGGAACATGATAGATTCAAAGTTTACCCACAAAAGTATTTGAGTTATATGTTAACTTAGGATCATCAAAACCTTTTCAATATATACTCATACTGAACAAATAATTCTTTAACTCTTTAGCTCACTTTAATCTATTATCCACAATTCATTTGCAATATTTATACGATAAGGGGTATGTCATATGTTAAGATGCGTTTTGTATCTATACGAGAAGGATCATTGGTACTACAAAAAAATATCATATAAATATGATATGGGGTAGACAAAAGTTGGAAATAATAGAACGTATCATATGGGGTTTTCTTAGAGAATTTTCGTATATGAAGGGTTTTTTTTGGGTCTTAGTAACGCACATGGCGTATCCATATATAAAGAGCGAACACCCTCGGGCGATAAAATCCATGGTAATAACTTCCCATTTTGCATTGGGGACATCGAGTGGTTGCTTACGAATTCCAAATGTCTCGGGAACACATAACTTATCCTTATAATAAAGGAGTTCAGCTTCCTTTTATAATGGCGGAAGGTCTCCCTCTCCTTATCCGTTCTGGCGGAGGGCCTGTTATATCTGCTTCCCAAACTCATTGGAGAGTGTGGATATAGCATTGCAATGCGTGCAAGTGACGAATGGATGTCTGGAAAGCGTGTCAACAACAATATTATGCTTGCCCGGCTTATAAATGACCTCAAAATCATATTCCTCAAGGAACCATCGTCTTTGTCTCAAGTCGAGATGAGGTTGCGTGAAGATGTATTGGAGGCTTTGGTGATCAGTATGTAACTTGAATCGTCTTCCAAATAAATAGTGCCTCCAAATGTGCAAGGCACGCACTCTTGATCATGCGTGGGGTATCGATGTTCTCCGTCATTCATCTTTTGAGAATCATAGGCGATAACCCGACCTTCTTGCATTAAGACTCCACCGGTAGCTATTTTACTAGCATCCGTGGCAACTCACTTATCCTTTTGAGGATCTGGCATGGTAAGAACAGGAGTTGTTGTCAAAGCATCCTTCAATGCTTGAAATCCAGCCTGAACCTTGTCATTCGAATGTGTCATCCAATCCCTAACCTTTTGATGCTTGGTCAGATCCGTTAAAGGTGTGGCGAGCTTGACAAAGTCTTTGACAAACTTACGGTAGTAACCGGCCAAACCTAGAACTACGGACTTCAGACACATTGATTGGAACTGGCCACTCCTTTACTGCTTCAATCTTAGCTGGATCTGTGGCTATTCCTTCTGCAGATACGATATGTCCCAGGTAATCTACCTTGGTGGTTGCAAACTGACACTTGGAGAACTTGGCATATAATTGGTGGCGCCTCAATTTCTGTAGGGCCAACTGAAGATGCCGTTCATGGTCCTCTAAGGTCTTACTGTATATGAGGATATCGTCAAAGAATACGATGACAAAATCATCAAGGTATTCAGGAAAGACATCATTCATGAGCCTCATGAAGGCAGCCGGGGCATTAGTCAGGCCAAATGGCATCACAATGAACTCATAATGCCCATAACGCGCCTGGAAAGCAGACTTATGAATGTCACCCTCCTTAATCCGTATCTGGCGATATCCCGACCGAAGGTCAATCTTTGTAAAGTACTTAGCCCCTTGCAACTGATCCATTAGATCGTCAGCCCGCGGCAAAGCATACCGGTTCTTAATGGTATGCTTGTTCAGTTGGCGGTGATGCACATTCTTAAGGTGCCATCCTTTTTCTTAACGAAGAGTATAGAGGTCCCAAAAGGTGAGACACTGGGTCGAATGAAGCCTAATTTGAGGAGCTCTTGCAACTGCTTCTTAAGCTTTGTTAATTCAGGAATACTCATTCGATATGGGGCCTTACTGGTAGGCTTGGTGCCTGGCTCTAAGGCAATCTTGTATTCCACACCTCTAAAGGGTGGCAACCGATGAATTTCTTCCGGAAAAAGGTCATGGTATTCCCGAAGAACCACTGCTATTGCCGGAGGCAAGGTGTCAAGAACTTCATCCTGCTTAGACTTAGCTTCCACTGAAGCAAGTCGAATCATGCCAATGATCCGAGATTTCCTGAGAGCCCTATGCAACTGGCGTAATGAAATATATTGCATAATGGGGATAACCGGTTTACCTGTTATGGTCACTCTGGTTCCATTGGTTGCATTAAAGGTCACTTCCCACTTCTCACATTCAATGTTGGCCTTGGCAGCAGCCAAGAATTCCATTCTCACAATGAGATCATAACGGCCAGGGGAAAATGAAAAAAGGGGGAGAGGGTGAGGAAAGGAGGAAAAGAGGCACGTAAAAAAGGTGGGAAATAAAGAATTGAAAAAGGCATGGGAAAAGAGAAAGGGAAAGGGAAAGGGAAAGGGAAAGGGAAAGGGAAAGTGAAAGGGGAAAAAGGGTAAAGGGCGAAGAAAGGATGAAAAAGGAAGGAAAAAGAATAGAGAAATGGAAAGGGGGGAGGAAAAGGAAAAAGGGTACAAGTTAGAAGGAAAGAGAGAAATAGGAAAATGGAGGGCACGTGATAAAGAGGAAGAGGGTGGGGAAAGGAAGAAAAGAGGCACATGAAAAAGACGGGGAAAACGAAACAAAAAAAGGGCATGGGAAAAGAGAAAGGGAAAGAGAAAAGAAAAAGGAAGAGGAAAAGGAAGGGGAAAAGAAGAAAATTAGGAAGAAAGGGGATAGACTGAAAAGGGAAGGGAAAAAGTACATAAAAAAAAGGAAAGGGAAAAAAAGAAAAGGGGAAAGGGGAGGGAATGGAAGGAGGGAGAAGGGGTTAAAAGAAAAGGGGTGGGGGGAGAAGACGTGTAGGGAAAATAGGAAAAAGGGAAAAGAAAAAAAGAAATTGCGTAAGAGAATGATGAAAAAAACGAAACGCGGGATAGAGCAAAAGACAAAGGAAAGGAGAAGGATGTCGAATACACAAAAATCTATTATAGCCCAGTAATGCTGGACTTGGTTTCTATTATATTAGATTTAAGAAAAGGAGTCTGAGATGAACAGGTTTCTGTTACACAGGTTCCCAACTTATGCCCAGCAACGCTGGGCATCATTACTAGTAATACATATAATTGAGTGGCCAAAGGCCGTACTCTATAATGCTTCTTATGTATATCTAGGAGCTAGACCCCACATCTTGATCCATCGGTGTAGGAGGGGATGGTGGCAGTCGATGGCATAGCAGGATAACCCCTGGATCAACAGTGGTGGCTACAAGGGAAGCAACCTCTGTTGGATAAGCAATAGAGGGGCTGACATAAGGAGCTTCATGCTCATCCACGGTGCTATGTCTTGGCCCAAGGCGGTAAGGGCGAAGTCCCGGCGCACTAGCACATACGTGGAAGTGCGATATGGGAGCTTCTTGTGACCCGCCAGGGTGGACAAGGCACGGAGGCTCCACCATGATGCTTCAGCTTCTGGGGCCAGGTCTCGTGCTACAAAAAGGACCTGCCCTTGTCGAAAAGCCGATAGGAATAAGCGTGTGAGGTGATTCCCCAACGCTTTGCTCTGCGGTGCATGACCGAAGTAGCCACTTCCTTATCGAGGTCCAAGGTGACCTCTTCCTCCTTGAGCTCCTGTTTCTCCTCCCTGAGATGACTGGGGTTATGATAGAGATCTTCCCCTTCTTCATCTGACTCGGAAGGGATGTCGACCATATTAATATTTGGGACATGAGGTCCCATGGCCGTAAAGGCTTGCTGAGGAGGCTGAGATGGAGAATCTTGAAGTACGATATTTCTGAGCTGAAGAAGAGTATCGACCGGCTCAATAGTTTCTTGATGAAACTGAAGCAGCTATTGTACCTCTGGAGGAAGCTCTACTGGTGTAAAATCAATAAAATAATCCATGCAAAGACCAGCTCATAGAGCACCTGTGCTTTATCTCGGCCCTTCAAACCGGCCACTACATGGTATGTCCAGAGAATATCCTCCAATAGTAGGAACTCCTGACCTTGGTGATAGATAAACGGAAGGGCCTCCAATCCGGTCAATCGTGCTCCCTGATCCCTGTGTGGTGGCATCTGTTCGGCCAACTGCTTCCACCCGACAAAGTCATCCATCATTATATACTCGTCCTCTTCCTCATCTGAAGACTCAAACACCTTGCCCTTTTCTACCGGCAGGGTGTCATCTCCAGCACATACTGGTCCATAAGGATGGCCAGATCAAAGGCCACTTGAAGGTATTGCTGGCCTTCATGAGTGACGACTGGTGGACTACGGCCCCATCGGAGTTTGCCCTTGAGCACGTCGTTATGCATGGGTGTCTCTTCCCAGCATTTCCCTCACTACAGCTCGCTCTATGTAGAGCTGTGGCGGATCTCCCAAAGGAATGCAAAGAGGGAGCATTTCTTGAGTATAGAACTCAAGGAAGCCAGCATAGTCAGGATGACTCTGCATGTTGGCTATGAGGTCTATCCTCTGGAGTAAAAAGGGCTATAAAAGATCAAAGAGGACTTGGGAGTCCCAGTGCTCTCCATCCTGATACCATTGAAGCAGGGTTGGGGTTGTCATTTGCGGTGCCGATGCATGGAGAAGGAAGACGAAAGAAGAGACAAGGAATAGTAAATGCAACCATAAAAAACTTTTAAGTACCTTTTTACTTTCATGATGATGTCAGCACCAATATTTAAATAATTATAAAAATTATTTATTTATTGTCATTATTTTTTAGCAAACAGAGTTTATATAAACAAAAGATCCGATTACATTCATATCTATACAAAATTGATACAAAAGATACTTGATGGACAAGCTAGTTGTGGTCTCCCCGAATTCTTCGAGCGAGAGCCAAATCTTTGGTCATAATAGTGACCCTCTTCGCATGGATGGCGCAAGGATTCGCATCCCCAAAAAGGGCTACTAAATAAGCCTCAACAGCCTCTTGCAGTGCTAGAATAGCAAAAGTTTGGAAGCGCAGGTCGGTTCTAAATTCTTGGGCTATTTCTCGGACCAACTGCTGGAAAGGCAGCTTCCGTAATAGCAACTCCGTGGTCTTTTGGTACTTAGGGATCTTCCGTAAGGCCACGGTACCCAGTCTAAACCGATGAGGTTTCCTCGAGGTAGCTGCCCTCTGAGTCCGTGCAGGCTTCTTGGGAAAAGTCTTGCCCCCAGAGACTGGGTGGGGCCTTGCAGCATCCACTCGTTCTTGCCGACGACTCGAGCTCGTGTGATTTCCAATGCTCCCGACAGCTTTGAGCTTCTCCTTATATTGGCTTCCCAACTTGTGGGCAGTGGACTTCCGCCGTCTCTTAATGGGGGGCTTCTCTGTCTGGTCGGGTCTGCGCGGGGTCTCCTGCTCTGTGTTGGCTGCTGATGCTGCCCCTGATCCTGGTTTTGTTGTTGCTCCTGCTGGGCTCTCTCAGCCTCCTCCTGAGTGGCACGGGTGGCAGCCATGTCTGCTTCTACCTATGCAAGACGTCGGGCCGTAATCCTTCGAATCAATTCTGCACGGTAGCGGTCCGGCCGGGCTTGCATGTCCATCTGGATCAATATTAAGTAATCCAGGTTAATATAAGATGGAACCTCACCCCAAGTAAAACTTTGGGTAGCCTCATCATATTCATATGGGGAAAGATCAAGGGGATTACAGTTGATGATGGCTCTCCCATCACCCAGGTAGACTTTTCATGGCCCCGAGCCTCTGGGTCACCCCTCTCCATTTCCCTGGTGTTGTCTGCATGGGCCAGCTCCCTAATGCGAGCCGCCTCCTTTCGTATGGCTTTCTCTTCTGGGACTTCCTCACACTCAGGTGGATAAAACTTAACCAACATCATAACTTGGTCAGGTTGCTCGGCCATAGTGTATGACTGCCGTAGAAGGTTAAGCTTTATCAAAAAGTGCTCGAAGAGGTGGAAGATGGGATATAGTATCCTATGGTCGTCATAAAACATTGCACCAGCTGAACTAGAAGAAGCTCGACCTTGTCAGGGTCGGTAACCAAATGCTCCACAAGCTGGGCGAAAATCTGAGGCACCGTGAAATTGCTAGGGCTCAAGGTACCTTTAGTGCGAGCCATAGACATAGGTGCTAAGTGAAAAGGAGACAGAAAATGAGGCGTTAAAGGATAATGGTGGCGTCAGGCGCTAGTAGAGGCAAGGTATTTGGAGCTCGGGTTCCGGCGGCTATGGCGGATAGTTAAGGCAGGCGCGGGAAAGGAGCAAGGCAAGAATAAAAAAAAAATGTCACTTCAAAATTGTTTTGAAAACTTTTTTTTTTTAATTATACGGCGAAATACGCGTTTATAAGGTCGGGCGCCATTGCGATTATACGAGTTTCAAATCGAATTCCAAGACGCCAAAATCCGAGCGGCGCCCGAGGTGGGTTTTGGCCTGCTTCCTCGCCCTGTTGCGGCCGGGTGATGACGCCCCTAGGGTATTTGGACCACGCCCACCACGTTGGACAAAAATCTCGTCAATCCGAGCTACCTGAAGAAAGTTATGGCGCTTAAAAAACTCGAACCCCTGGCTCCACCTTCTGACCTTAACCACTCTTCTAGAGAACACTCTCCTACACAATAGGTCATTCCTCTCGTAACTAGGCCAACTAACATGCTAACTACAGAGTTTGACTACTTTAACCTAAGAGAAAGTACCGTCAACTAACGAGCTAGGCTATGGCCAGAGCAATGATTTGGTCTACCAAAACCATGCTTTGATACCACTGTGACGCTCCCAGAATCTATACGATGCTCCCATCGTACAAATATGGAAATTCCCCTCCCATGGCGACTACATCACCATGGTAAGGCCCTCCGTCATACTCGGACCACTTGGGATGGCCAAGTGTCCGGGCGAGGAACACGGAGGTGTCATTTGTCCCACGTCCTCTGTGGGAAATCTTGTACAACGGAAGCATACATACACGTTAGCATACAACAATCATGCTAATATAATATACCACCATGAAGGGTGGCCCATCCATCATCATCCACGAAAAGACAGTACAACCATAATAACATGGAATAAACATCATGACAAGGCGCTACCCTGGGCTCAGACTCCAAGGGATCGACTGACGGCCATGGCCTCAAGATATTAGCAGACGGAAGTATAACATGGTATTGGCTGGCATAAGACAATGGCTAGGGTAGTCCAATCCATCTGCCCCTCCTGTGCACATTTTGCAGATAGGCTGAATCATGCAATGACGTGCTTGTAGCCCTCCGGAGACGCAATCCCAAGGAATCACCCTACGGGATTACTCCGGGTTACATCTCCCCGGTCTGATGAGGCAGGTCAAAGAGGCATCTCCTTCCCGAGCATGACGGATCCCTGGGTGTGCTAGAGAACACGTGCCGCATCAGCGACCCCCGCATTCGTACCTGACTTACTCTCCTAAATCTAAAGGCCGACTCACCTGCCCGTTCGAGTCCAGGGCGTCCATATAGGCACGTCCCTACGACCCAGGGAGTGTCAGACCCATATCCAGCCCACACACGGTGACCGGCTATAAGCCTAGCACACTATAGAAGTCATGTAGCCACGCTAGGCAAGACCCCACCCCCGATTCACCATCATACTCGTTATCTGGTGCTGAACCACATCATAGCATCCTCAGCCAGGTTGGCTCGTGCACAGGCCGCAATTATTGGGTATTAAGGGGTCTAGCTAGAGACATCTCTACTGCTAAGAGGCTTTTAGGTCTCTACCCTTCCCTTAATTCCCAATACACGGAAGAAGCGGAAAGAAAGAATATAAACACCATCTAAGTATCCATAACAACATACAAAAGAGAATTTAATCATTCCATCTATTCACAGAAGTGTCAGCAGAAATAGAAGCTATCTAAAGATTAACCGGTCTCTTGGCTGGAGCCGTTGTCACGGAAGGCGTCCATGCTCTTGAGGCTGTTGGCGAGTACTGGCAAAGGTGGGTTAAAGCTTGTAGCTGCTGCTCCTCCTCACTCTCCAATTCGAATTTGGGATGAAATGGGGCTATTTCTCCAACTAAAATAGCAAGTCCCCCCTGGCCAATCGATTTGGGCCAGGTGGCACCTCCTCATTAGTGATGTTTAATTAATTAGACCCAATTAGCATAATTAGGTTAATTATGCTAATAAAATCCATAATTACCCATTGGTTTTATTAGCATAGCTAATAAAATCCATTTTAGGCGAACCCCACTTGGGCCCCTAGGCCTAGCCACATGTTGGTGACGTGTCATGGTATGCATACGTATACCATATAAATACCTGGAACGTCATAGAAACAATTTGTTTTTAGAATTTGGAAAGTTGAGGCAATAATTTTATATGTAAGAGAAGATACTACAAGGTAGTTTGTAACTTTGAATCAATATGGAATACGTAAATTATTCAACATGGATTATTATATGGGAATTCTTGCATAACTATTTTCTCCGTTGCATTGAACATTGAATTTTTTTCTCGAGTACTCATGCATGCCTCTATTCCACTTCCTATTTTGTTGATATTGGAATTATCGCTACTTTCTCTTTTGGATGTCACATACTTGCACTTCAATCTTTGAATGCTAAGTGAAAGTCAAGAAAGTTACAAACAGGGCTCAATTGCTTCTGCAGGTGATTCTTTCTGGTTGCAAGACTTTGTTAACCTGGCATGCAAACCGTGGGTGAAAAGATACAAAATACTTTGAATTTTTTTTATTTTTATTTTTTTTGTTTATGATAGTAATTCTTTTATTATTTTGTTTGTCATCTTTAATGGCAGTATTGTTGTTGATAGATCTTTATAGCCATTCTTTTTTATCTTAATTCCATAACCATATGACTTAGCAAATGTAATGGTAGGTGCTAAGGAAACACATAAGGCTGGATTTATCGCCACTAGTGCAATGTCTCCATTACATTTTAACCCCGATCGGTTATGTAGCTTTTTCCATGTTTTTGAGGAGAGGAAAACTAATTTCTTTATGCATTCTTACATTGAGCTCTCTTGCAGCATTTTGTTTTGTACATTTTATTTCCATAGATAAGACATTGACTAATAAAATTTGCTATATGTCATTCCATAAAGAAGATGGCTGCAAATGAAGAAACCTCTATTGATGAGAACATTCAAAAGAATATTCCATTTGGGCTGCTTTCTAATGTTCGACAACAGTAGAGGAAGTTTGCGTCAAGATGGTGATGCAGAGCCTTGCAATTAAATGTCATATGGGAACTGCATGGGTTTCGTATTGGTTTTGGTCCTAGGTCATTTGAATTTTCGCAGTTCTAGGACCTACCAAATTTGGATCTTTTCTTCTCTTAGTTTTGTGTCATCGCACTAGTAGTTGCTCATGTGTCACCTTGTATGTTTCACCTAAAGCACCTGCTTTCTCTCCTTTCCTTTCAAGTTGGTTAGAATTTGTCGGATTGATTCAATGATGTATGCATTAGTGGATAGGCCCATTTGAGTCTCTCTGCTTCTTGTTTCATCATGGTGGGTGGAGTGCTTTGGTGTTGCTCGACTAGGCTCTAGAAGTGTGATTTATTTTCATTTTGAGATAACCAGATAAATTTGCTTCTTGGGCTATTAGAGGGGTCTCCTTTCAGTATTTATAATCATCCTCCCCAAATTTGTCTTCATCAACACTCTTGAGCTCCTCCTTTGTTGATCTCTTGTCCCACCCTTCCACATCTAGGCTCTTTGTTAGCTTATTTCCATTCATTCATCTTGAATTTGCAGGAAGGAAGTTTTCTTGAGCCTTTAAGTGTTTTATTGTTGATTTTCTCTTCCCTCTATGCAGTTGCTATTGTAAATGTAGTTTGCAATTTCTTTCAAGAAAGTTGGTTCTCTTGGTTCCTTTTGTAGATGCATCATTTGTAAATGCAATATGCACTAATAGATGGCACTTGGGCTTTGACTCAATCTTGTTAATTTGGGAATTTCAAGTTTGGCTAAAAATCTTTTTGGAATTTTTTTAAGTGGTTTCCTATGATTTTGAGGGATTTTGGCTGCTGGAAAAACTTATGGATTTACAAAAATCGTAGGGAATTCTATTATCAGTTTTTCTTCTTCGATTTCCACTCTTATCTGGTCGAAAGGCCAACACAAAGAAACTCATATGCATCCACGTGGCATTCATGTGGATATCTTCAGTGAAATTTCTAATTCGTGATGGAGTGACGAAGAGCTTCTGCTTCTTCCAATCCTAATTGAGCTGCATGTTGACATTTGCTGCTTATAACAAATTTGCTTTTTGAGTCGATTTTGGTGAGTAGGATTTTGCCTTTTGGTATGTGCAACGGCCATGGACGCAAAAACGTTCATTCATGATTTGGTTTGGAGCAGATTTATGGGAAGGGCTCAACAAAATCTATGGTCTTTAAATTTCCAATGACTGATGTACGTTGGTTTAGATCGATATATGTTTAGGTTTTTCTCTTTCATTCACTCTTGACAGTTTCCCATTACTGATTGCTAAGCTGAATCCTCATGATTGGTTCTATCTTCATTTTTCTATAGAATATTGCTGCAAGCCCATGTCATTGAGGGAGAGACCAACATTTGATACTCATAATGCAGTTCAAATCAGGAGCAGGTTCTTGCATTTCAGAGGTAAGCTCATTGATATCAACAAATATACATTGGTTTTCTAGGCACTGGTTTTTATTAGGAGCATTACCATTTGACTTTTGTTATTGTTATCTCTGATATTAGAAAATGTAGCACCTAATCTAGCAACCTGCACTCACCAATTTTGAAACTATAATCTTAGTGATGCATGCTCCAAAGATGTAAATGCATTTCTAAGAAAGGAAGATGGCTCTTAGAGAAGATGTGGTTAGAAGTCAAGTAGAACCTTACCAAATGTTTCAATGATCTGGCACGCTATTTCCGCAAATATTATTTCTTGAAGATGATAATATTAGTGTTAAATCTATGGCCAAGTCTGAGCATACATTATCCAAGTGACGTATTGCTGCTAAGCATACATGATCCAAGCCTGCATATTTGGGTGGTCTGGTATAAACACTTAAGTGCATCATTCCTTATCCCTGAATTTTAGATTTGACAACTCATACAATGGATCTAATCCTTGAGTTTCCATTTGAACCTGAAGCTATAGTTCGATAGCATTCCTTAGTGCCTGAGGTGGTGCAAGTAATGCAAGGTATCAGAGAGTCGTTGAACTCAGAAAATGCAGCTAAACATTTTCATCAGTATGTCTGCATGAAGTACTAAATGGCATAATTTAAAGGAGTTGTTGACTAGAACTTAATAAGCATGGAGAACTTGGGGACATTATAAATTAAATTATAACAGTATATAAAAGGCTCAAACAGGCAAGTTACTAGATCAGTATGATGGTTTAAAATCCATAGAAGCTAAATTACCATCAATGTATATTAGCGTTTACTGCACTAAAAATCTCCTATGCTATCCTACTTCAGTATCACAAAGTTTTTGAAAGTCTTGACTAAGTGGTGGTATCTATTGCCTGATGCCCCTAAAACGTATCATATTTGTCTCACATTCTTGCGTATATTAAAGAATTAACAATCAAAGACTAGCTGATACATGTTTAGCCAGATTTACATGCACAAAATGGAGCATTGCATTTCAAATGTGCATCTGGCATGTAAGGGTCTGGTATGTTAGTCTTTAAAGTGATGATTTAGAGTTGACAGCATCTTTTGTGATCGCAACTTGCACAGAGAAATTTTAGAGCCATCTTATTTTGCAACTTTTCAAGATAGTTATCAGAGATACAACATTTATAATCACCTTTTGTTTTGGTGCAGTGTTCTAAGCTTTACATTATTGTTCCCTTGCACACGGGCCATTGCATACACAGAATTCATTGGATAAGCATTTTGGCCTCAAATTTCATATGAACAGAGGATCTCAGGTTAGTATTTTCTTGGCCATTATGCAACTTAACCCTTTGTGTTACCGAGATTTTTGTTATTGTTTCCCGTGTTTTTTTCCCTGCACATACGCTGTTGCATATGACCATTTTGTTGGACAAGGATTCTGGTCTCAAAATGCCATGTGAACGGACGAGTTTCTTTCTCTAAATCAATGCCTATGATAAGAGCTTGATGCACATTATGCATATTGAATGCTGTGTCTGAATTCTAGGAACCTGCAATAGACATGTATTTGTGGACTCCAATTTATTTTTAAATATTATTATTACAGTTTCCTTTGTACCTTTATTATCTGAGGCTGGAAACCCATATTTGCTGTCCTTTAAATAACCCAAATTTTGTGAGTTTGCTAGAAGATTCGCATACAGCCAATACATTTGGCTACATTTGGCTGCATTTGCAAATGGCAAAATTTCTAGGACTTTTATCATCTTACTTCTGTCTGTATTAATATTTATGCAGTATATGTATTAATATTTATGCAGTATAAGCAGGCCCATATATCAGAAAAGCATATGAGAATTGTTTACGCAAAAAGATTCTATGCATATACCTTTACACCTAGAACACAATTACTATAGCTACAACAAAACTTACGGTGCTCCAATGATGCTGGCATACTCCATGGAAGGCGAATAATTATGTTTTAGATATAAAAAGTCTGTGTTGTCATGTAGAAGTACATCATTCACTCCATGTGACGTGCTATTTGTCTGCACAAAAAGAAATTATTTGTGCTACCTTATGCTCAACCTTTTGAGAAAACATCAATTTGTAGCTGAATGTAAATGTTATTATGTCTTAGATTTGTATTAGCATATACAGGTTAGGAGTTAGATTTATATTTGTTTGTTGGGTAATGAGGTAAAATATGACAGGCATGGTGCTAGATGTGCTCAAATAATCAAGATGAGTTAGCATGCATGATGTTGGTTGTGCTCAAAACTGGATGTGCTTAAACGGCATGCAACAATCAAAATGGATTAGCAGCCATAGTGTTGGTTATGCTCAAATAACATACAACAATTAGGCGGGAATTAGGCTGAACAAAGCATCTGATATCTGACAGTGCAACCCATCATAGAAGATACTCAAATGACATAACTGGCAGAGCAAACACCCACAAGAATTGGTCCATAAGAATTGATCAATTTATTCGGCTGTTGCATAACTGGTGAATCACAGTCTGATCCAGAGGTACTTTTTTTGGTCTTCATTGAGTACTTTTTTGGGCTTTGCATGCATTGAGTGATAAATGCCAAGTCCTGGGTTTATCTTATTGCATATATTTATGTCTTGTAGATGTCTATGCTGATGTCGTTGACATTACAACAATCTTCATTCTCTTCTAGATGGTTGTGTTCTGATATATTTTTATGCATACAAAGGTGTAAAACCCTAATCATTTACTTCTTTATTTTAATTGTTCCTATGGTTATTCACAAGTTGCTCTGTAAACACTCATGGCAGAACAGAGACTCGGTTCAGACCTTTAGTACAAGGATGTCCCCATTGATTCTGAACTATATCCCAGTGGCATTTAGATCGTTCAAGCTCACAGAGTATCATCAGATATTTTTCCTTTTTCCAATCACAGGTAATTACCAACAAATCCCTCACATAGCTCATACAAGACCTTGCTCACACAAGACACATGTGGATATTGTCTTATCATGTTATAGATAATTACACTAAATGTTTATATGTTTCATTAAGGAATTCAATCAGTGCCAGAATAGTTTCTTGACAAATAAGGATGTGCATTATTTGAGACAAAAAATAGGAGGCGCCTTGCATCTAAAGAATTAATATTATACTACTTTGGAGTTATTAAATTAAGTTCCTCTGTTGAACTGAGTTTGTTCACTCATACACTTTTCCACTCCTTTTTCAATATACACTCTCAGTCCCTTTTCATTTATACGACATTCTTCATTCTTGAATGCAGGCATCAATTGCCATCAAATATATGCGAGAATGTCAAGTCTAAAAATGTGAATATGCAGATGAAGATTTTGTCGCCTCCCTTGCAAAGAAGAATATTTTCTACTCAATTCCTTAAGATCCTGTGCACACTGTACTGAACCACTATAGGGTGGCATAGAGGCCTCATTTCTTAGATGCTCAATATCCCTAAGAGCTTGGATTGTGGTACATAAACAATGTGCCATGTGCCATGAAGCAGTCCGCCTGTTTAAACCGATGCACCTATATAAATTGGATGGTGTCAGATAATGAGACTACATTTTTTTTTTCCTGTTGGAGCAGATCTTGATTGAATGTAAATGGCTTATGTGTATACTATCACCAAAAATGTGTACTTCACCAACATTTTGGATTTGACATCTTTAAAATAGACATTTCGATATTTTGCTAACTTTTCCTCTTTAAGACACATTGAAACAATCTGTATATGGCAGCACAATGTATACCCAATATCCATATAAACCCTAGACAACAAAACCCAAAGCTACTTCACCCTTACCATCTTTTCAAATTGTTACTAAGCCCGGCAACGCCGAGCACCATAACTAGTTCTTATTAATATGTAGCATAATAACAGGGAGTTTTCTTTGTGTTTTTGTACGCTTTTCACTAAGATTTTCCTATGATTTCGTGATATATTCAAATGGATGTACTAATGCGTACATCTAGAGTGCACCATTTCTAAGCCATTGATTTTAGCCCTTTTTTTTCAATGGTCAACAACCAATGGCTCACAACAAAAGCCCTTTTTTGTGCGTGTGGTGCATAATGGTCAACAACTAATGGCTCACAACAAAAGCCCCTTTTTTGTGCGTGTTGTGCATAATGGTCAACAACCAATGGCTCACAACAAAAGCCCTCTTTTTGTGTGTGTGTGGTGCATAATGGGCACATGAAGGGCTTGAAGGGCGCATGTAGTGCAGTTTCCCCACCGGCAACACATTTCTTATCATAACTTTTGATTCAGAGCTCTGTTTCAGATGATTTTTATTGCGTTGGAAAGCTCTCTCCGAGATCTTTTCGATAGTGTATCATATGGATATGTTTGGTTAAGTTATCTATGCTAAAATAGCAATTTTTCGGCCGGGTTTGGTAGGCTTTCACATCCTACCAACTGATTAATACAGGATTGCGCTATTGGATATTGTTTTATGGCTCATTCCGAATGAAGCTTGCAAAAAATTACCATGCATTTTTAGATTTTGAGGCAGTTATTAAGCAAATTCCAAGGCTTCTAGATCCTTCTGCTAACAAGCAGAAAAGTTTCCCACTTTGGTTTCTCACCACAAGAATCCATGGAGGCAAAGGCTGCTGTTAAATTCCAGTTGAAAAATGTTTGTGTATGGGTGTTGCAAACTTTATGACTTTTAGAATAATGGGATCAATCTGCTCTATCTTTATGGTAACTTTTACTTATGTTCTATTTGTTTTATTATGATGAAATTCAAAAGCTACAGGTGATGAAAGCCTCAAATGAATTCTAGTTTTTTTCTGGTTTGAATTCTAAAATTTTTGTCACACAAGGAGGGGGAGGAGTGACATCCCTAAGGCCCCCATTAACATCCAACATATAAAAATTAAATCCCCCAACACATAACAACCAACACATAACAACCATTGACATTAACAACCAACACATAACTACCATTGGCATTAATTAACACAATCATTGGGTCCAACACATTTAAATTAAAATCCCCCTTAAACCCCCTTTGGTTTGGGTGCATATTCACACGGGGAGTGCCGTAGGGCAGCGAGAGCCCTGATAATTGTATTTTGCACGTACGAAATCAACACCATATAGTATTCCGCTTGAAATCTTATAGTATTTTGCGAACCTTGTTATACAGTATAGCAAATTTTGTACTTGTACCCCACAAACGAGGAACTTTACGTACGGTGTAGATTAAGGAATAAGGGGTGAATATGCCTATCCAACAGCTCTCGTTGCCCGAAGTCATCCCCCGTGTGAATATGCATCCAAACCAAAGGGGGTTTAAGGGGGATTTTAATTTAAATGTGTTGGACCCAATGATTGTGTTAAATAATGCCAATGGTCTTTGTGTTAAATTTGAGTTTTCCTTTCCTATGGGTTAACACAAGCTCACCTCAGAAAGTATTGTTCCTATTCACCTTTTCTCACATTACACATTCCACAATATCTATATTCGAAACATATCTTCGTATAGCTTTCACATTTGCCCACACCCCTTCTTTCTCTCCCCCAGCACCAGCCCCAGCCCCTGCCCCATGCTTGCGTTACCGTTAGTTAACTCTTTTTCTTTCATATGTTCTGCCAGCTCCTAAACATTAGAGTTGTCTCTAAATGGACTAAAAATGGTTCATTTGCATGGTTCACTTTAAAATTCATATAAAATCAACAACTCAATATTCCACCAAACCCTTTCTACAAATTAATATATGGCAATGGCAATCATGTTACACAAAAAAAATACCTAAAAGTCCATCAGCTCATATACTTGAAAGTTATGCTTAGGTGAAGCCAAGGGGTCTAGCTAAAACCATCTTTTGTTTATATAAAGTAAAGCTGTCTCGGCAAAACAATTTTTTTTTTCTTCATTATTTCTCTATTTTTCTAGACAAAATAGAGAGTAAACTACAAAAACTTAGACCTCAATCCGAGCTCTAAGAAGGGAGATAGAACCATTTGAACATGGCAGCCCAAAAAAAATACCTCTGGATCAAACTGTGATTCACCAGGGCTGGATCAAATTTCATATTGCTAGTTCTATCTAATTATAGAATCCACCTGGCCCCATAATACTGTTCATGCTATTCTGGTTTATACCGTGACCATTATCCTTTAGCTAATTAAGATATCAATAGTCCATATGAATTGAGTACTTTTTTGGGCTTTGCATGCATTGAGTGATAAATGCCAAGTCCTGGGTTTATCTTATTGCATGTATTTATGTCTTGTAGATGTCTATGCTGCATGTCGTTGACATTACAACAATCTTCATTCTCTTCTAGATGGTTGTGTTCTGATATATTTTTATGCATACAAAGATGTAAAACCCTAATCATTTACTTCTTTATTTTAATTGTACAACTGACTTTTAATTTAGTCTCAAGGGGAGCTCTTTGTATGTTGACTATGACCTCACATCCCTATAGCAAAGGAACATCGACAAGAGCTTGTACGCATGAGGGACATACAACAGAGCGTTGCAGTGCTAATACATTGCAAGGTTTGGATTTTTTATCCACCTAACTTGTGAAGTATAATATTAGTTCATGTCATATTTCATTTCATATGGACTATTGATATCTATTTTAGCTAAAGGATAATGGTCACGGTATAAACCAGAATAACAGCAATATGAAATTTGATCCAGCCCGAAATTGAATCAACGGACTGTGATAAGTGAGCTGAGAAGTTTAGTTGAGCTTCCCGATGCAATCGTGACATATGGGTCTGCCATGAAGATCTTAAACTAGTCGAAAATACTGGTAAAGTCAAAAGCCTTTGAAGTTCATGTTTAATGCAAATGAATTTACTATCATCTAAGGTGTTCATAAGTATTATAATCGAAGGTATTGCCTATATTTGCCGTTAAGTTCCATTAAGTTCATACTAAACAAAAAACCTTTTATAACTATACTACGGCAGACACTCTGCATAAAGATACAACTACACCATCTCCGATTGGACTTGCTGCTAATGCAAATGCTGATACTGATGCTAACACAAATGCTAGTATCATTTATCTGCGCTTCGAGATAAGCAGATAAATCCACTTCTTGAGGCGAGTCGATGTGTCCCCCCAAGAGTATTTAAGTCTATTTTCACCTCCATTCTCTCTATCAGCAGTTCTTGAGCCTCTCCTCCTTAGGTCATTTGTTCTCCTGCCTTGCCTATCACTCTGCATCTTGCACCATGGATTACTCCGTTGAGATGACTCTGATCTGGTTCATTTCTTTGTTTTCTATCAACACTTCCGGTGCGCCTGGCAAGTTTAAGTTCCCTTTGATGATGCTGGAGCTTTAGTCGAGTTTCTCTATCATCGTATTATGGAAACGAAGTTTTGAATTTTTAAATTGCAACCGTCTGTCCCCAACTTTTGCTACTCCGGCCAAAAAGCCCGCGGAGAAAGCTCGAGAATTTTCACACTCAGAGGTTTGGCATTCCAAGAATCAAATGACTATGGTGAAGAAGGTTGTTAATTCGCCGGCTCAGCCAGTAACTCTAACAGATGCCATGCGCAGGGTAATCAAAATGCACTGCCAAATTTGATATGGGCTTAGTGTGCCCTGTTAATTTGTTTTTCTTGCTTTCTTTCAGTCCAGAAGAAACGTGCCTCTGAGACTGGACCTAGATGATTGCCGAATAGAGGAGGACTTTTATGCTTATGCGGGTCTACAAAATGATGGCATACATCCCTCTCAATTTCGAACGGATGTCATTTCTGCTGCAGAGTATAATGAGGTTTGGGATACCAATGGTGTCATTCCTAACAAAACTTTAATTGACAAGGTAAGGCCAGAGCATGAAGAAGAATACGTGAAGGGCGTGGAAAAAATGACGAGCATTTACACCCATCAGCACCCAAATTAAGCAAAAGCAGGGGTGCTTTAAGTGCTATAAGCATACGTCCGGATGTGTGACGCTCCCTGAACATATACGACCCCCGGTCGTATACATACAGGGACTTTCCCCTCCCATGGCGACCATCTCACCACGAGCAGGGCCCTCCATCTAACCCGGGCCGTCTACGTAGAGACGCTCAGGTGAAGGACACGGAGGGGTCATTCGGCCCACGCCTTCGATGGGCGCCTACGTCGCGGAAGCATGAATACAAGGGTTAGCACACAGCTTAGATCATATACAAATAGCCACCACGAAGGGTGGCGCATCCATCCAAATACTAGCAACAAAGAATATGCATCTAAACTAAGGAAACACCAAAAACCCAGGTTCTACCCCGGCTCAGACTCTAGTGGGGGAGCGACTGACGGCTGGGTCTCAGGAGATCGGCAGACCGAATCTTGGTATGGCATTGGCTGGCATAGAACATCGGCTAGGGTTGTCCACTCCATCCGCCCCTCCTGTGCACACTTTGCAGATGGGTCGAATCACGCCATGGCTTCGCTATAGCCTTCCGGAGACGCAGACTCAAGGTATCACCCCTTTTGAGCCTACTCCAGGATCATGACACCTGGTCTGATGAGGCAGGTCAGGGAAGTGTCCCCTTCCAGGATCACAGTGGTTCCGTGGGTGAGCTAGAGAATACGTGCCGCATCAGCGACCCCCGCATCCGTACCCAACTTACTCATCTTAATTCTACTCAAAGTGCATGGTGCCCCATATGTGGGTCACACCACTACACCCCGTGGAGTGTCGGACCCATACCCGCCCCTCCACGCGACCGACTATCGGGCCTAGCTCATTGTAGGAGTCTCGATGGAGCCTTTTATGCTCGTGCAAGACCCCACCCCTACTTCACCATCGTGGTCCCTTGTCCGGTGCTAAGCCGGACCATAGCGTCTATGACCCGGTGGGCTCTTGTGCACAGGCCGAAACTAGTAGGGTGTTAAAGGAAGTACTAGGAGCATTCTATACTCAAGCTCAGAGGTCTCTACCCCCTTTTAATCCCCTCAAGCATCGAACGACCGAACTAACTCATAGAGGCATCGACCATTCCATAACAGCATCATTCATAATTGAAAAGTATTCCTAATTACCGAGAAGGGTTAATCTCAACCAAAACTAGCCGTAAAAGAATACTAGAGTATTATTCTACAATTTGCAAGTTAAACTACCACTAACCGTGAGTTTCTACTGGACCCGTTGTCAAGGGTGCTTCCATAGCTACCTTGGGGGTAGCAAATGGCATGTAGAGGGTGTCTTGGCAATTTGGGGATGTTCAACAATCAGATTTTTTGAGCCTAGCTGCTCCTTGATGCCGGGCCGGATCGAAATTGGGGTACAATGGGGTAGCCTTTTTGGTGGCTCAAGATAGAAACCCCCATGCCGGCCACTCGTGGTTATGCCAAATGGCTTTTCCCATCATTAGGTGTCTTAATAGCAAGTATTTAGATAATTATCCTTTATAATTAAGCTAACGTAGCTAATTAAATCCCTTGTGGCCAACCCCCTAGGTTATCATACCCCAGGTGGCGTATCTATACCGAGTGATGTGTTCAATATATTTATACGTACACCATATAAATACTTGGAACGTCACATTCTCCCCTCCTTAGAATTTATGCTGTCCTCAGCATTGGGGTTAGTTACGAATGTAAAAAGAAATACATTATGAAGGAAGGTAATTCCTTATTTTTTCCAAAAGTAATACATATATTCAAAACTTTAAAGTTTGCAAAACATTTCAAGCACCGTGGTGCATTCGACATGATTATCATAATCAAAAAGTTCAAGGACCGAAGTCCAATACCAACATCAGTGGAACAATAAACAAAACATGTAGGCAAAATAAAACTGAAGAGTTCGGGTCATCAGTAACCCTCTAGCATGGGCAGGGCACGCACTGCTTACTGGCCTGCACATGTCAGTATATCAGTACATATGATGAAATTGTGGTTGAAGGGACCACCCTCCTTATAATAATTAAAAGAACATACTATCTATCAGGGAACCTATCATGTCTATGGTTTGCAGTTCCTTGCAGCATAGGGATTGGTCAAGTTCCCATTGTAGCCGAAAGGAAGGCGGCCTATCAACTATATGCTCTGCAACAAGTTGTGGTCAGGTCATCATTGACAGTACACCACGTCCTAGAGAACACAAGGTGATCTCATCATCGGTTACTTGTTATTATTTACGATGCATCCTCCCCTCTAAGGCGCTACCCCTGGCAATCAGGCTTCTAAGCTTACCGCTGACTGCGGGGTTGATAGCATCGTTGATGGTGCGGCCTTGAGATTCACGCATGAAATCCGGATAATGCTTGTCAAGGTCTATCTTCATCACCCACGTAGCATCCTCAACTGGTAAGTGTTTCCACTTAACCAAGTATTGCAACATTTGAGTCCTTCTGGTTTGTTTGTAAGCTCGATCAAGAAGAGCTTCAGACACTATTTCGAGTTGCTCCTCTGTCATTTCTAGGAGGGTTGGGGTCTCCAAAACCTCCTCTGGATCAGGGGTGTGTTGCTTCAGAAGACTCACATGAAAGACTTTATGGATCTTCAAGCGGGGTGGCAATTCTAAGCGATATGCTTGTTCTCCAACGCGCTCAATAATCTTGAACGGTCCAGCCCATCGAGGGGCCAACTTTTTGCAATTGCCAATCTTAAGCTTGGCTTGCTTCACTTTAATCTTAAGCCAAACTGATTCGCCCACCTGAAAAACGCGTGGGTTCTGTGCTTATCGGCTACACTCTTCTGACGACTGCGTGCAGCTAATAAGTAGCCCCGAACTTCTTCGACCAGAGCTTGCATCTCCAGGAGGAGTTGTTGAGAAACCTCGACCTTAGAAACAGGGTTATGCCAAGTGTCTGGAGTAAGACATTGGTAACCATAGTTTATCATAAAGGGAGACATTCTGGAAGACTCCTGTTTCATGCTGTTATAGGCAAACTCGACCAGATAAATATAGTCAGCCCATTGTGATTGCTTACTCCACACATAACTTCTTAGCATATCCTCTATAATACGATTGGTACGTTCCGTCTGACCGTCTGTTTGAGGATGATATGCTGTACTCATAGCAAGCTTGGTCTGAATGGTGGCAAAGAAATCTTTCCAAAATGCACTTACAAATTTGGGATCCCTATCCGACACAATTACTCGTGGCATTCCGTGTAATCTGAAGATCTCCTTGGCAAATAGCAGAGCAGTATCAAAGGCTGTATCTGTGGTCCGACATGGCAAGAAATGAGCCATTTTCGACAATTTGTCGACCACAACCATTAAGGCATCATACCCCCGGAGAGTTCTTGGAAGGCCCACAATGAAATCCATGGCTATCACTTCCCATTTGGCGTTTGGCACATCCAGAGGTTGCAACTCGCCTGGAATTCTTAGCTGCTCCGCTTTGGTTTGCTGGCATACCTGACACTGCCTAATGTACCTGGCAATGTCCTTTTTCATAGAAGGCCAGAAATAGCTGGAGCGAATCTTAAAGTAGGTTTTCATAAAACCTGCGTGTCCAGCTATAGGGCTATTGTGTGTGTCATGAAGAATGAGCTTCCGTACTCCTGAAGTCTCTGGTACACACAACTTATCCTTGTGATATAATAAGTTGCCCTCTTTCTTATATGCACGAAAAGCCTCGCGCTCTGCATCCGTGCGAGCTTCCTTAGTCCCAAATGTCACAGAACTCCAGATCTGTGGCCAAGGTCTGCTCTATCTGTTTCCAAACTCACTGGTGAGTGTAGAAATGACATTACAATGGGTTCGGGTCACCAAGGGATGGCGTGATAGAGGATCCGTAACCACATTGTGCTTGCCAGGCTTATACATAATCTCAAAATCGTACTCCTCCAGAAATTCCATCCATCTTCTCTAACGGAGGTTGAGATTCGGCTGGGTGGATAAATAACGGAGACTTTGATGATCCGTATCCAACTGGAATCTTCTACTAAGAAGGTAGTGTCTCCATATCTGCAGAGCACGGACAACGGCTAACAATTCCTGATCATGGGTAGGATATCGCTGCTCCGTCTCGTTCATCTTCTTTGAATCATAAGCAATAACCCTCCCCTCCTGCATTAGGACCCCACTGGCGGCAATTTTACTGGCATCTGTCGCCACTAGCTTATCCTGTTCAGGATCAGGTAATGTGAGAACTGGTGCTGATGTTAGAGCATCCTTAAGCTGCTGGAAACTCTGCTGAACTTTTGTCTTCCAATGGTCCATCCAATCTTTCACCTTCTCATGCTTTGTGAGATTTGTAAGAGGAGCTGCAATCTTCGCAAAATCCTTTACAAATTTTCGATAGTAGCCTGCTAATCCCAAGAAACTCCGGACTTCGGAAACATTCCCTGGAATAGGCCATTCCCTTACGGCCTCTATCTTTGTCGGGTCTGTAGCAATTCCCTCTGCCGAAATGACATGGCCTAAATACTCAACCTTCGGAGTGGCAAACTTGCACTTAGAGAACTTGCCATAGAGCTGATGACGTCTTAGCTTTTGTAGGGCCAATCTAAGATGTTTCTCATGTTCCTCAAGGGTCTTACTGTAGATGAGAATGTCGTCGAAGAAAATAACAACGAAATCATCCAGGTACTGTCGAAAGACATCATTCATAGTCGCATGAAATTTGCTGGGGCATTAGTTAGTCCAAAAAGCATAACTGTGAATTCATAATGCCCATATCTAGTGCGAAAAGCAGACTTATGGATGTCCTCTTCTTTAATCCTTATCTGATGGTATCCGGAGCGTAGATCAATCTTTGAGAAATACTTAGCCCCTTGCAACTGATCCATTAGGTCATCTGCCCTAGGTAAAGCATAGCGATTCTTGATGGTATGCTTGTTGAGTTGCCGATAATCAATACACATCCTCAGCGAGCCGTCCTTTTTCTTAATGAAGAGTATAGGAGCGTCAAAAGGCGAAACACTAGGTCGGATGAAACCTAGGTTTAGTAGCTCCTGAAGTTGCTTCTTCAGTTCTGCCAATTCTAGAGGACTTATACGGTACGGGGCCTTGCTGGTAGGCTTGGTACCCGGCTCTAAAGCTATTTCACATTACACCCCTCTAAAAGGAGGGAGCTTCTGAATCTCATCTGGGAAAACGGTCACCGAATTCCCGGAGAAGACGAGCAATCCCCTCTGGCAAGGTATCGATTACTTGCTTCTGTTTAGCATCTGTCTCTATGGACGCAAGGCTAATGATGCAAAGGAGCTTTTCCTTGCGTATAGCTTTATCTAACTGCCTGATGGAGATAGACTGCATGATAGGGTTGAATAGTTCACCTTTAATAGTCACGCGGGCTCCATTAGCTGCGTTGAAGGTAACTTCTCTCTTCTCGCAGTCTATGTTGGCTTTTGCGGATGCCAAAAATTCCATACCAACAATGAGGTCATATTTGTCAATATCCATCAACTCGGCACCCAAAGCCACTGGTGCACCTGGCAACTGCATCCTAAGATTGATGCGACGGCCATGAGTATGCCTGACCTTTCCACTGGCTAGAGTGACAGGCCTTGGTCGAGACCTTAATGTTTCAAGCTGTAAGACCTGAGCCATCCTAGGGGAAGCAAAATTATATGTACTTCCCGTATCCATAAGAATTACAAAAGGCTTACTGTCTACTTGACCTATGGTGGAAATGACAGCAGGCTGACTTTTGGCATTGCCGATTTCTATAGCTGCAAGGATATGAGACGCACCGTGAATATACTCGGGAGCCTCGTCCTCGACAGGTAAGGTCGACTTCAGATCGTCCCAATCGAGGTCGGCCATGGCCAGCTGGGCGGTCTGCGTAACATAAAGGACAATTGTGCATAAAGTGCCCGGCCCGCATACACCTGTAACATGCCTTATCCTGGCGGAGCTGTTCTCGGGCCTCCTTAGGAATTGACTGTAAGAGGTTCCGTACTTCCTTACCGACATTACTCTGTTTATCCACGGTAGTGAAGATAACTTTCTTTTCCTGACGGCCATAGGAATTCTGTTGAGAGGGACCCGGGCTTGGCGACCGGGGTTTATACGGTATGGATGGCCGGGGCTGCGAGTAAGGAGCAGGACGCGGATACTGGTTCCTTGGTGTGTCCTCCTCGAGGCTCAATGCCTTAGCCTCAGCCTCCGCAACTGATTTTGGGTCTATGGCTTTAACCATCTGTTTGATTGATGGGGCCAATCCTTCAATATAACCCTCTACGGCTCTCTTTTCATTCATACCTGGTACATACAGCCTTAAGCGCATAAACTCATCAGTGTAAGCCTGAACCGTCATACCCTTCTGCTCCAACCTATAAAAGGTCTGAATCTGCTGGCATTTGTGCGCACGAGGCACATAATGCGACTTGAATGCCTTGGCAAACTTCATGAAGTTGCATCTGCTTTTGTCCAGATGCTTGGCATAGCCCTTCCACCAAATACGGGCAGCTCCTGTAAGGTTGGTGGTGGCAACCTTTCCTGTATCCTTCTCCATCATTCCATAAGACTTCCCAAACTCCTTCATCTCGTCCAGCCAGGATTCTGCATTTATCCCGCCTCTGGATTTCCCATCAAACTGGGCCAATTTTCTATTCTTCCATATACTAGTTATAGTTGTATCAACGGTCTTACGGTATTCCTTATCTCGGCGCTTTGCATGGTCACCAGCTGATACCGATGACCCAGAAGACACCGAAGTGGTTGAGCGTGAGGAAGTGGCACTATCCTTAGAGGAACTTCGATGACGCTTAGCATGGGGCCTCCTCTGTGCAGGTACAGGACTGGCTCCAGGTGGAGATGGTTGTTGTGCAGGTGAACTCGGTGGTAGCGGAGGTAACTCCGGTCCGTCTTCCTGGGTTTGCTGCGGTGGGTTGGCATGCAATACATAGGCATGTAACTCGCCGAGCTGCCTTTTCATTAACATCAGTTCCTGTTCAGGTGTCAACCTACTGGCGTTGGAGGGTGTCTGCCAGGCGGCGTTACGGGCACCGTCTAAATCGAGCATGAAAAAGGTATAAGCATATTTACAACATATAAATTTTTACAAATTTTATCATGTTGGACAAAAGGTAGAGAGTGAACATAAGAGAAATTTATTATTATAAGAGGAAAAACTTTTCTATTACAGTTTCACACCTTAGTACTGCCAAAAGTTGATACAGGAGTATTACACAAGGACAACGTGATACAACTGATGCTTAAAGTTGAGCTCACATACAGTATATAACACAAAAGAACTAGAAAGACCCGGCCTAGGGGTTCACAAAGGGGTACAGGATCGAGTAGCGAACACTCTCACGCACAGCCCTAACGAGCTTGTAGCGTGCCCAGGCCTGGACAATGACTGGTTGGTATTCCCACGTTGGGCTAATAATGAGAAGATTGAAAAGCCTTCTCAAAGCATAGAAGAGTTGCCACAGGTGGTCGTTGGCGTCCTCGAAAGCCTCGTGCCTGGTCATGCTCCAATAGTCCCAGGTACGGCACAGCGTCTGCTTCAGGTCCTCGAAAGCTCTGTCCCTAAGGATGTTAACTATCTCCAACCCTTTTTCAGGATCATAGGGTTCTCCTGGTGGCAGGGGTTCCATCTCATACCCTTCATCCCATTCTGGATATTCTCCATATCTTTGGCCATAGTCCTGTTCGGGCGGCCCTGGATCCTCCCTCCGGATCATGTCGGTAATCCTCTCCTCATATTCCCAAAGGGTCTCTTCTGCAAGACAATGGAAATGAATATAGAACATTCCGTAATTTCATTATATTCTAAACGCCAATAATTAGAAGAAGACATCATGGGAAAGAACAATTCTCAATTATATTCATCAAGACAGTAATCAGAATTGATGAGAAAAGGGGTATATTATATTATAAAATGGCTAAAGAATTTGCCAAACCAAAATTTTACACAATACAAAAAATGCGTAGTACAATTATTTAGGAACTAGGTCCTCCCTCTTCATTCGTAGGCCTAGGGGGTGGTGGAGGCGGTCGGTGTCGCAGCAGGGTCACCCCGGGGTCCACTGTGGAAGCTGCAATAGATGCAACCTCTGGTGGATAGGCAACAGCCAATGGGGCTGCCGTAAGGAGCTTCATGCTCATCCAGGGTGCAATATCTTGGCCCAAGGCCGTCAGGGCGAGATCCCGTCGCACGAGTACATAAGTAAACGTATGATAGGGAAGCTTCTTATGCCCGGCCAATGTGGAGAGAGCACGGAGGGTCCACCATGAAGCTTCAGCCTCCGGCCCTAAATCTCGTGCTATAAAAAGAACTTGCCCTTGTCAAAAGGCTGACAGAAAGAAACGGGTAAGGTGGTTGCCCAATACCTTCCCTTGCGGGGTCTCCGACGTGGCCACCTCCTTATCCAAATCCATGGGAACCTCTTCTTCCTTAAGTTCATATTGCTCCTCCTTCACATGAGCAGGATTATGATATAAATCCTCTCTCTCGTCATCTGAACCGGAGGGGACCTCAACCATATTGATATTTGGGAAGTGAGGTCCCATAGCCGTGAAGGCATCTGGTGAGGGCTGAGAGGCCGGCTCCTGCATCACCAGCTCCAGAAGACGTAGTAGAGTCTCAGCCAGCTCTATGGTCTCTTGGCGGAACTGGAGCAGCTGCTGCACCTCCGGAGATAGCTCAATAGAAGTGAAGTCGATGAAGTCATCCATACAATACTCCGCAAGCTCATAAAGCACGTGGTCTTTATGCTTGCACCTAAATCCAGCCACCATGTGATAAGTCCAGATAATATCATCCAAGAGAAGATATTCTTGCCCTTGGTGATAGATAACTGGAAGGGCATCCAGCCCTGACAAGCCTACAGCTTGCTCACGGCGCGGTGGCAGCTCTTCCGCTAACTGTTTCCAACGGGCGAAGTCGCCCATGCCTATGTGTTCGTCTTCCCCTTCCTCGGAAGACTCAGGCAGTTTGCCTTTCTCTACAGGCAAGGTTTCATCCTCGACGTATTGGTCCATAAGGATGGCTAGGGCGAAGGCAACCTCGAGATATTGCCACCCCTGATGCTGCGCAACAGGCAGATGTTTGCTCCATCGGAGCTTCCCCTTCAGCACATCATATGCATGAGTGTCTCCCCCTAACATCTCCCAGACTACCTCCCGCTCCAGATACAGTTGGGGAGGATCCCCAAAAGGAATACACAGAGGGAGCATCTCCTCCATGTAGAAGTCTAAAAATCTGGCATAATCTGGATGCCGCTGCATGTTGGTAATGAGGTCTAGGCGCTGGCGTAGCAAGGGCCGCATCAGGTCGAAAGGGACTTGCGGATCCCATTGTTCTCCGTCATGGTACCATGCGAGAAGGTCAGCGGCAGCCATGGCGCTAGAAGGGAGGAGGAAGCAAGAAAAAACAGAGAGAACAATTTGGAATACACGCTAAAAACCCTTTTTAAACCCTTTTTATTATTATGCTGATGTCAGCAATTTCACATTTAAAATAAAATATAAGGTTCTCAATACAACTTCAATTTAAAACAAAAAGAGTTTTTATTATTTATCAACAAAAACATTTACAATGGAAAAACTCTGGTAACACGAGGCTAAGGACGCTCCCCGCCGAATCCTGCGGGCGAGGGCTAAATCCTTTGGCATAATGGTGACTCTCTTTGCGTGAATCGCGCAAAGGTTAGCGTCACCAAAAAGTGCCACCAGGTAGGCCTTCGCAGCCTCTTGAAGCGCCAAAATTGCAAAGGTCTGGAAACGGAGGTCGGTCCTGAACTCCTGCGCGATCTCCCGTACCAGCCTCTGGAAGGGAAGCTTCCGTATCAGAAGCTGGGTGGACTTCTGAAATTTGCGGATCTCCCGCAAAGCCACGGTACCGGGTCTATATCGGTGTGCATCTAAACTAAGAAAACACCAAAAAGCCAGGTTCTACCCCGGCTCAGACTCTAGTGGGGGAGCGACTGACGGCTGGGTCTCAGGAGATCGGCAGACCGAATCTTGGTATGGCATTGGCTGGCATAGAACATCGGCTAGGGTTGTCCACTCCATCCGCCCCTCCTGTGCACACTTTGCAGATGGGTCGAATCACGCCATGGCTTCGCTATAGCCTTCCGGAGACGCAGACTCAAGGTATCACCCCTTTTGAGTCTACTCCAGGATCATGACACCTGGTCCGATGAGGCAGGTCGGGGAAGTGTCCCCTTCCAGGATCACAGTGGTTCCGTGGGTGAGCTAGAGAATACGTGCCGCATCAGCGACCCCCGCATCCGTACCCAACTTACTCACCCTAATTCTACTCAAAGTGCATGGTGCCCCATACGGGTCACACCACTACACCCAGGGAGTGTCAGACCCATACCCGGCCCTCCACGTGACCGGCTATCAGGCCTAGCTCACTGTAGGAGTCTCAGGAGCCTTTTATGCTCGTGCAAGACCCCACCCCCTACTTCACCACTGTGTCCCTTGTCTGGTGCTAAGCCAGACCATAGCGTCTATGACCCGGTGGGCTCTTGTGCACAGGCCGAAACTAGTAGGGTGTTAAAGGAAGTACTAGGAGCATTCTATACTCAAGCTCAGAGGTCTCTACCCCCCTTTTAATCCCTGTTTACTGGAACGACTGAACTAACTCATAGAGGCATCGACCATTCCATAACAGAGCATCATTCATAATTGAAAAGTATTCCTAATTACCAGAGAAGGGTTAATCTCAACCAAAACTAGCCAGAAAAGAATACTAGAGTATTATTCTACAATTTGCAAGTTAAACTATCACTAACCAGAGTTTCGGCTGGACCCGTTGTCAAGGGGTGCTTCCATAGCGCTGTACTGGGGTAGCAGCGACAGGTAGGGGGTGTCTTGGCAATTTGGGGATGTTCAGCAACTGTACTTTGAGCACCTAGCTGCTCCTTGATGCTGGCTGGATCGAAATTGGGGGTACAATGGGGGTAGCGCTGCCTTTGGTGGCTCAGTATAGAAACCCCCATGCTGGCCACTCAGGTTATGCCAAATGGCGCCTTTCCATCATTAGGTGTCTTAATAGCAAGTATTTAGATAATTATCCTTTATAATTAAGTTAACATAGCTAATTAAATCCCTTGTGGCCAACCCCCTAGGTTATCATACCCCAGGTGGCGTATCTTTACCGAGTGACGTGTTCAATATATTTATACGTACACCGTATAAATAATTGGAACGTCACAGGATGCATGCTTTTGATACCCACCAGCATACTTTTGCCCTTTGGTCTCCTAGTACCCAATTTCCTCCCTTTCTTCCCTGCCTAGTGCATTCCTTTCGTGTTCAATTAGAGATTTGTTGTCGTTTCCTCCTGCCAGGCTACCATAATCTCGCACTCATGCTTTCTTCTGGCTAGTGCAAAGCCTATCCTGCCTACTTCTCTGCCGGTTTGTGGTGTTTTTCTTGCATTGGGATTCTAGGATTGGTCTTTGAGCATCTTGTTTCGACTCCAATTTTATCCACGACTATAACAGGTTTTTGCTATAAAGATTATTTTTTTGGGGCCTGCTATTCTGGTGTAAAGGCTTCGTTCATGCTTTAGATTCATCCTGTGGCAATTTGTATAGCAGTATACAGGTCGACCACGAGAAACCACGAGAAACCCTGTCTATTCTTCCTTGCTGCTTTTTTTCTGATCCAATTCGTAGGGGTATTCTTGTGTGTCGTTTGCCCAGAGCCGTTTCTAGGGTCTCAACAAAATCTGCAAGCTTTTTTGTATACCGAGTGGTTGGACTCAGGCAATTGTATTCTGTAGTCTCTGGATTGTGGCCTTCAGTTGCTTGTCGGTTGGGCCTTGCATCATTTGTTGCTGCCTGGTCTGGAGGCTTCTATCATGCTATAACAAGAGCTTCATGTATAGTTCTTTCTGGCTTTATTTTCTGGCCCGGTATTCCGTGGCAGTGAAGCAGTTTAGAACTTTAGAAGCCCGCTATCTGTATCTATATGGTTTCGACTCCATTTTATCCACGGCTATAAGATGTTTTCCTTGAGGCAGATCGGTCATAAGAGCCCCCTACTGATTCCTTTTCTGGTTGTTTGCTACTTATCTGGTCAAATCTAGAATTTTTTGTATGCATTGTTATCTAAGCTAATTTGCAGGGTTATTTTTGCCTGAAGGGGGCAAACTTTATGATATTTGGTTGCAAGCCTCTTTATGTTAATTAGATTGATACATCAGTACCAGGACATATCGCTTTGCTTCGTTCTTCATTGCTATGGCTAAATCATCTAGTCAAATTCTGCGGTTTGTGCATTTGGTGAACTTGATCTATCATTAAGCTACGTCTATTCTGGGAGACCTCCAGGATCTGCAATTCAATTCTACTATCAAAGTTATATTGAAGCTTATTGTTCAATGGGCAAGGGAAACACAATGTTCTTCCTCTGGCAATTTGTGGATCTGAAGCAGAATCCGCAAGAAAATTAGAATATTTTGCCCAATGGAGCGTAGTTAGTTATGGATTATTTAGAGAGCCAAAAGATGAATCCAGCATTGAATGTGGTTCACAGATGATAGTTATTTTCGAGTTTGTGTGACCTAGATGACTTGCGAACTCAATGATCTCATGATCTTCCTGTTGGCAAGAACGTGAAGAACTTACCTTTTATATGCTTGTGAAGATCTTATCTTTTAAATGCTGATATAATTGCTCATATTCTTCTTCTAGCCTATTAATGACAAGGAGGAGGTATGGTTTTTTTATGCTGCAATAAAGAGAATTAATAGTTTAGAACTCTCAAGTTCTTTTTCATGCATGCAACTGCTATGAAACTAGTCATGTTAATGGTTATGTCCTTGCACTTTGAGATGTCGTCCATTATAGAAGGTTAGGTTGTCCATTGTGTTCTCATAGAAAACAAATCAGGTGCCACATTTTTGTTATCCTTCTTGCATCTCTACATGCCAAAATTTATGCTCTCAATGTTGGTCACTCACTACAGATTGAAATAGGTGTTGAACCTACGAGATGGAACAGAGTAATTTGCCTGCAATCACCATGCATTCTAGAAGCCTCGGGATTAGGTTAATAATTCAGGGTAAATTCAATAGCTAGAGTTTTGAGATAGTCTCGACAATGATTTTCAAGTGATATTAGATTTCAATTGTGCACCATTTTGTCCGAATTGAAGTGTGAGTACCCCACGGAATTGTAGGCCTTTTTCATCGATCTTGTTAGCCCTATCTCAATTTGCGTTTTCTACTTTAATTAGCCATACCTTCATTTTCATTGTGGTCTTCATTGTGCCCCAGCGTTTGCTAGCAAATACTATAGCATGGTTGGTAGCTTTTAGTCATGAGATGGAGTTAGTTCCTTATTAACTTTGTTAATAAGATCATGTCCTGAGACGACGTAGCCTACTAGATGGTGTCACCATTGACCCATTATAAGGTAGCCATTATTTGGAACAAATAGCCACTGTTTCTCCCTCCATGGGGATTCTTTAAATTTTGTTACATTTTGAATAAAGGCAGCTCCCAAGTCTCGACTCTCTACTGTTTATACCTCAAACTTTTTCACCCTTTGTTTTTGCCATGGTATTATCTTCAAACCTGCATGGATCCCCGTAGTTTCAACCAAAGAGCTGATTACTTGTCTAAGCTAAAGGATGTCTACAGTTTGATACCTGAGGTTTTATTTTATATTATTTTTTTCGTATCATTGACCTAGCTTGGGGCCCTCATGACTAGGATCGCTTCGGTAGTTTAAATAACCATCTTCAAAGATGACGTGCCACAAACTAAAGAATCTTGTTATTGCTTTGCGATTCCTCAATACTAATTATGTGACGTTTCAGGTATCTATACAGTATATGTATGCATGCCATGACACGTCACCAGTATTTAATTAAACCCTTAAGGGTCAATAGGGGATAACTTAGATTCACTTAAAATGGATTTTATTAGCGATGCTAATAAAATTAGAGGATAATTAACCTAGTTATGCTAATTAAGGCATAATTAGTTAAATGTCACCAATAAGGGAGTGCCACCTGGCCCAAATCGATTGGCCAAGTAGGGACTTGCTATTTTGGGTGGAGAAATAGGGGTCCTACCCCCATTTTTATCCAAATTTGAATTGGGAAGAGAGGAGGAGCAGCAGCTACCAGCCTTACCCAGTTCTTGCCAGTTCTTGCCAATAGACCCAAACTATGGAAGCCTTCCATGATAACGACTCCAGCCAACAGACTGTTTAGTCCGTAGATAGCTTCTATTTCGGCTAACACTTCTTTGAATAGATGGAATGATTTAATTCTCTTTCGTATATTGTTTGGATGGTCATGGATACTTAGATGGTGTTTATATTCTTTCTTTCTGCTCCCTCCGTGTATTGGGGTTAAGAGAAAGGGTAGAGACCTAAAGGCCAGTTAGAAATAGAGATATTCCTAGCTAGAACCCTTAAAACCCAGTAATTGCGGCATGTGCACAAGGGCCAACCTGGCTGAGGATGCTATGATGTGGTTCCACACCAAATAACGAGCATGATGGTGAATCGGGGGTGGGGTCCTGCCTAGCGCAGCTACAGGACTCCTATAGTGTGCTAGGCTTATAGCCGGTCACTGGGAGGGCCGGGTATGGGCCTGACACTCCCTGGATCGCAGGGGACGTGCCTATATAGACGCCCTGGACTCGAACAGGCAGGTGAACCGGCCTTTAGATTTAGGGGAGTAAGTCAGGTACGGATGCGGGGGTCACTGATGTGGCACATATTCTCTAGCACACTCAGGGATCTGTCATGCTCAGGGAGGGTCGCCTCTCTGACCTGCCTCATCAGACTGGGGAGATGTAACCCAGAGTAGTCCCGTAGGGTGATTCCTTGGGATTGCATCTCCAGAAGGCTACAAGCACGTCATAGCATGATTCAGCCTATCTGCAAAGTGTGCACAGGATGGGCGGATGGAATGGACTACCCTAGCCATTGTCTTATGTCAGCCAACGCCATGTTATACTTCCGTCTGCTGTTATCTTGAGGCCTGGCCATCAGTTGACCCCTTGGAGTCTGAGCCTCGGGTAGCGCCTTGTTATGATGTATATTGTTCATATTGTTGATGGTTGTACTTTCCTTTTGTTGATGAGGATGGATGGGCCACCCTTCGTGGTGGTATATTATTTTAGCATGATTGTTGTATATTAACGTGTATGTATGTTTCTCCTGTATAGGATTTCCCATAGAGGACGTGGGATGAATGACACCTCCGTGTTCCTCGCCCGGACTCTTGGCCATCCCAAGTGGTCCGAGTATGACGGAGGGCCTTACCATGGTGATGTAGCCGTCGTGGAAGGGGAATTCTCGTATTTATACGATGGGAGCATCGTATAGATTCTGGGAGCGTCACAGTGGTATCAGAGCATGATTTTGGTGGACCAAGTCATTGCACTGACCATAATCTAACTCGTTAGTTGACGACCTTTTTTCTTAGGTTAAAGTATTCCAACTCTATAGTTAGCATGTGAGTTGACCTAGTTATGGGAGGAATAACTTCGTTGAGTAAGAGAGTATTCTATAGTAGAGTGGTTAGGTCTAGATGGTGGAGCCAGAGGTTCATGTTTTGCAAGCGCCATAACTTTCTCCAGATAGCTCGGATGGATGAAATTTTTGCTCCAGCATGTCAACCATGGTCCAAATACCCAAGGGGGCATCGTTATCCGACAGAAAAAGGGCAAGAAAATAGGTCAAAAGTCAACTCGAGCGCCACTCGAGTCGGAGCGTCTCCAAATTTTGAACGGGGGTCGTATAATCACGGCGGCGCCCGACCGTATAAAACGCGTATACCGCCGTATAAAAAAATTTAAAAAAAAAAAGTTTTCAAAAAATTTGACTTTTAAATCAAAGTGACGTTTCTTTTTTATTTGTTCGCCTTGCTTCAGTCACGCGTCTGCCTAGCCCGTCCGTCATAGCCGCCGGAACTGAAGCTTGAAGCGCTTTGCCTCCACTGCTATCCTACGCCACCACCATCTCTTAGCGCCTCCTTTCTCATCCTTTTTGCTTAGCGCCCATGAATATGGCACGTACCAAAAGTACCCAAAGCTATGGCACTCTTACCGTGCCTCAGATCTTTGCTCAGCTTGGGGAGCATCTAGCCACCGACCCTGCAAAGGTCAAGTTACTTTTGGTCCAGCTTGTGCAACGTTTTGTTGCTGGGCATAGGATACCTTACCCTATCTTTCATCTCTCTGAACGTTTTTTGATAAAGCTTAAGCTTTTTCAGCAGCCTTATACCGTGGTCGAGCAACCTGACCAAGTAATGATGTTGGCTAAGTTTTATCCCCCCTCGTGCGTGGAGGTCCCTGAGGAGGAAGCCATCCGGAAGGAGGCCGCGAGAATCAGGGAGCTAGCCCGCCAGGATGATACCAGGGAGATGGAGAGGGGGGGATCCAGAGGCTCGGGGGCATGAATATGTTTACCTGATGGGAGAGCTATCATCAGCTGCAATCCCTTCGACTTTTCCCCTTATGAGTATGATAAGGCCACCTAAAGCTTTACTTGGGGTGAGGTCCCATCCCACTTTTCGTTGGATTACCTGCTAGTGATTCAGCTGGACATGCAAGCCCGGCCGGACCATTGTCATGCTGAACTGCTTCGAAGGATCACGGCCCGATGCTTCGCCGAAGTGGAGGAAAGCATGGCCGCTGCCCGTGCCGCACGTGAAGAGGCCGAGAGGGCTGACCAACAACGGCAAGCGGAGGAGCTTGCCAAGCAGAATCAAGATCAGAAGCAACAGCCAGATACAGAGCAAGAGACCTCACGTGACCCTGACCAAACCAAAAAGCTCCCATTAAGAGACGGAGGAAATCCACTGCCCATAAGTCGGGGAGCCAATACAAAGAAAAGCGGGAAGGCTGTTGGGAGCGTCGGGAAGGCTACGAGTTCTAGTCGTCGGTAGGACCGTGTCGATGCAGCCCGGCCTCACCCAGTGTCGGGGGCAAAACCTTGCCCAAGAAGCCGACGCCGAACCAGAGAGCAGTGGCCCCTAGGAAACCGCATCGGTTCAAAATGGGCACAGTGGCCTTACGGGAGATCCGTAAGTACCAAAAGACCACAGAGCTTCTGATAAGGAAGCTCCCCTTCCAGCGTTTGATCCGTGAAATTGCCCAGGAATTTAAAATAGACCTGCAATTTCAAACTTTTGCTATATTAGCACTGCAGGAGGCTGCTGAGGCTTACCTCATAGCTCTTTTTGGTGATGCTAACCTTTGCGCTATCCATGCGAAAAGGGTTACCATTATGACGAAAGATTTGGCTCTCGCCCGAAGAATTCGGGGAGATCATAATTAGCTTGTTCATTAAGCATCTTCCTTGTATTAATTTTGTATAATATATGAATATAATCGAGTTTTGTTTATTGAAACATTGTCTTACAAAATAATAATAATAATAATAAATATAATAATTATTTAACTACTGACGCTGACATCAGCATAAAAGCAAAAAGGTATTTAAACTCTTTTAGGGTTTCGGTTCTTATCTTTTGCTTATCTTGTTCCTTCCTCCTTCTCCACGCCTGCAGCTCTAATGGCGACCCCAACCCTGACCCAATGGTACCAGGACGGAGAGCATTGGGACTCCCAAGTTCCTTTTGATCTCCTACAACTTTTTTTACTCCAGAAGATAGACCTCATCGCCAACATGCAGAGCCATCCCGACTATGCGGGCTTTCTTGAGTTTTATACTCAAAAAATGCTACCTCTATGCATTCCTTTAGGGGATTCGCCCCAGCTCTACCTAGAGAGAGCCATAGTGAGGGAGATGTTGGGAGGGGACACTCATGCCTATGTTGTCCTCAAGGGCAAGCTTAAATGTGGCCGCAGTCCACCAGTGGTCACACACGAAGGCCAATAGTACCTTGAAGTAGCCTTCGCACTGGCCATTCTTATGGACCCGTATGTAGAGGATGACACTCTACCTGCAGAGAAGGGCAAGGTACCTGAGTCATCGAACAAGGAAGAAGATGAGCACATCCGGGAGGATGACTTTGCACGGTGGAAGCAATTGGCCGAACAGATGCCGCCACACAGGGATCATGGGGCATGACTAACTAGGTTAGACACCCCAGCATTTCTTGAGTTTTATACTCAAAAAATGCTACCTCTATGCATTCCTTTAGGGGATCTGCCCCAGCTCTACCTAGAGAGAGCCATAGTGAGGGAGATGTTGGGAGGGGACACTAATGCCTATGTTGGCCTCAAGGGCAAGCTTAGATGGGGCCGCAGTCCACCAGTGGTCACACACGAAGGCCAATAGTACCTTGAAGTAGCCTTCGCATTGGCCATTCTTATGGACCAGTATGTAGAGAATGACACTCTACCTGCAGAGAAGGGCAAGGTACCTGAGTCATCGAACGAGGAAGAAGATGAGTACATCCAGGAGGATGACTTTGCCCGGTGGAAGTAATTAGCCAAACAGATGCCGCCACACAGGGATCAGGGGGCGCGACTGACTGGGTTAGACACCCTCCCCGTCATTTACCACCAGGGGCAGGAATACCTCCTATTGGAGGATATCCTATGGACCTACCATATAGTGGCTGGCATGAAGGGCCGCACTAAAGCATAAGTGCTTTATGAGCTCGCTGAGTATTGTATGGATGATTTTATTGACTTCACGCCAGTCGAACTTCCTACAGAAGTACAGCAGCTGCTCCAATTCCATCAGGAAACCATCAAGCCGGCTGATACACTCCTTAGGCTCAGGAATCTTATGCTTCAAGATCCTCCATCTCAGCCCCCTCGGGAAGCTTTTACGGCCATGGGACCTCATGTCCCAAATATCAACATGGTCGATGTGCCTTCCGGATCGGATGAAGAAGGGGAAGATCTCTATCATAACCCCAGCCATGTGAAGGAGGAAAAGCAAGAGCTTAAGGAAGAAGAGGTCACCATGGACCTCGATAAAGAAGTTGCTACCTCGGTCACACCAAAGGTCAAAGCGTTGGGGAATCATCTCACACGCTTCTTTCTATCAGCCTTCCGGCAGGGACAGGTCCTTTGTGTGCCACGAGACCTGATCCCAGAGGCCGAAGCATTGTGGTAGAACCTCCGTGCCTTGTCCACCTTGGCCGGCCACAAGAAGCTTCCTTATCGCACTCTCACTTATGTGCTGGTGCGCCGGGACTTCGCTCTTACGGTCTTGGGACAGGACATAGCACAGTGGATAAGCATGAAGCCCTTAGTGGCAGCCCCATTGGCCACTGCTTATCCACCAGAGGTTGCTTCTCTTGCAGCCACCACAGTTGAGCCAGGGGTTACATTACTGTGCCATCGGCAGCCACCACCACTTCCTACACCAATGGATCAGGACGCAGGACCTAGCTCCTAGAGATACGTGAAATCACTAAGTATGGCCTCTATTCGAACTAAGCTTGCCATGAGCACAACTTATCACCCGCAAACAGATGGTCAAACAGAGCGTATCAATCACATAATTGAAGATATGCTATGTAATTACATCTGGAACAAGCAATCTCAATGGGCAGATTATATCCATTTGGTGGAGTTTGCCTATAACAGCACTAAACGGGAGTCCTCAAGGATGTCTTCTGATAAATTATGGCTATCAATGCCTCACTCCGGACACGTGGCATAATCCAGTTTCCAAGATGGAAGTTTTTAGCAGCTGCGTATAGATATGCAGGCACTTGTGGAAGAAGTTAGAGCATACTTGCTAGCTGCAAGAGCTCGACAAAAGAGCTTTGCCGATCAACATCGGACGCCGTTAGAATTTCAGGTCGATGATTCGGTTTGGCTAAAGATCAAGGTGAAGCAAGTCAAACTTAAGGTTGGCAATTGTAAGAAGCTTGTGCCTAGATGGGCGGGTCCTTTTCAGATAACCGAAAGGATAGGTTCTCAGGCCTACCGATTAGATCTACCCGCACATTTAAAGATCCATAAAGTTTTCCACATAAGTCTTCTCAAGAAGCATTATCCTGATTCATAAGAGGTTCTTGACACACCAACACTTCTGGAGATGACCGAGGATCAGTTGGAGATTGTGCTTGAAGCTCTCCTTGATTGCGCATATAAGCAAACCCGTCGAACTCAAATTTTGCAATACTTGGTTAAGTGGAAACACTTACCCACAAAAGACGCAACATGGGTTCTTAAATTAGATTTGGATAAGACTTACCCGGACTTTACGAAAGAATGCCAGGGTCAAACCATTCAAGATGTGATCAACTCCAACCCTAATGGTAAGCATTGTGTTATGGGTCCGACAGGGGTCAAATGAGAGAGATCCGACAGGGATCATTCTAGGGGTTGGGTTACATGTATCTTAGGTGGGGAACTGGGCATGTAGGCATTCATGATAGGATGCATTCGTCCGCGGCTATAATGGGAATATGGTCATTCCTTACGTCGAGATGACATGCAAGCCTTACGCATGATTGGATTCTTGCATTCATATTTTTCATTTTCTTTAAGGGGTGGTCCCTTCAACCACACTATTTAAATTATTTTGTAAATACTAATGTCTTGTACTTCTGCAGGCCAGTAGGGCATACTGACAGACTGCAGAAGAAACTAGGCCTCAGCTTGGAGGTCAACTCTTGTACTTGAACGTTGTGTTATGAGTGCACTCTTGAGTATTATTATTTTAATTCGTGTGTTTGTTAAAGGACTTTCGTCTTATGACTTATATATGTAATCTTGCGTTCATTATCAATAAGTAACATTTATCTTTTGGAACATTCAATCTCCACTAACTCTAATGCTGAGGACAAGATTAATCCAAAGGGGGAGAATGTGACGTTCCAGGTATCTATACAGTATACGTATGCATGCCATGACACGTCACCAATATTTAATTAAACCCTTAAGGGTCAATAGGGGATAACTTAGATTCACTTAAAATGGCTTTTATCAGCGATGCTAATAAAATTAGAGGATAATTAACTAGTTATAGGCATAATTAGTTAAATGTCACCAATAAGGGAATGCCACCTGGCCCAAATCGATTGGCCAAGTAGGGACTTGCTACTTTGGGTGGAGAAATAGGGGGCATACCCCCCCTTTTGCCCAAATTTGAATTGGGAAGAGAGGAGGAGCAGCAGCTACCAGCCTTACCCAGTTCTTGCCAATAGACCCAAACTATGGAAACCTTTCGTGATAACGACTCCAGCCAACAGACTGTTTAGTCCGTAGATAGCTTCTATTTTGGCTAACACTTCTTTGAATAGATGGAATGATTTAATTCTCTTTCTTATGTTGTTTGGATGGTGATGGATACTTAGATGGTGTTTATATTCTTTCTTTCTGCTCCCTCCGTGTATTGGGGTTAAGGGAAATGGTAGAGACCTAAAGGCCAGCTAGAAATAAAGATATTCCTAGCTAGAACCCTTAAAATCCAGTAATTGCGGCTTGTGCACAAGAGCCAACTTGGCTGAGGATGCTATGATGTGGTTCCGCACCAAATAACGAGTATGATAGTGAATCGGAGGTGGGGTCCTGCCTAGCGCAGCCGGTCACTGAAAGAGCCGGGTATGAGTCTGACACTCCCTGGATCGCAGGGGACGTGCGTATATGGACGTCCTGAACTCGAACGGGCAGGTGAGCCGGCCTTTAGATTTAGGGGAGTAAGTCGGGTATGGATGCGGGGGTCATTCATGTGGCACGCCTCTCTGACCTGCCTCATCGGACTGGGGAGATGGAATATGGAGTAGTCCCGTAGGGTGATTCCTTGGGATTGCATCTCCAAAAGGCTACAAGCACGTCATATCATGATTCAACCTATCTGCAAAGTGTGCACAGGAGGGGCGGATGGAGTGGACTACCCTAGCCATTGTCTTATGCCAACCAACGCCATGTTATACTTCCGTCTGCTGTTACCTTGGTGCCTGGCCGTCAGTTGACCCCTTGGAGTCTGAGTCTCGGATAGCGCCTTGTTATGATGTATATTGTTCATATTATTGATGGTTGTACTTTCCTTTCATTGATGATGATGGATGGGCCACTCTTCGTGGTGGTATATTATTTTAGCATGATTGTTGTATGCTAACGTGTATGTATGCTTCCGCTATATAAGATTTCCCATAGAGGACGTGGGACGAATGACACCTCCGTGTTCCTCGCTCGGACCCTTGGCCATCCCAAGTGGTCCGAGTATGACGGAGGGCCTTAGCATGGTGATGTAGTCACTGTGGGAGGGGAATTCACATATTTATACGATGGGAGCATCGTATAGATTCTGGGAGCATCACAAATTAGTTGAGTTTCCTTTATTTCATGCAGAGATTTTTATGTTCAAAGTTTTAAAACACTTTGGATGGTGATGTTGTTGTGCTTGGCATCTTAAGGCTCATGGGCATTGGCACTCTAATTCAGCCAAAGATGGCTATGTTTGCTTGTCTCTTCAGTAATAACTATTGGTTTTTCGTTCCTTAGGTTTGGGTTCTTCTGATCCTAGCTCTGTGGGACTCTTGTTGGCTTCCTCTTCCCACTCCATTGACCCATAGTTTCTTGCTGCCTCTATTCTTCAGCATTGTATTCTAGTTTTGTGTTTAGCGGAGATGCCCAGATGTGGCTTTTCTTTCAGTATGTCTCATCTTCTCTCTCTCTCCCTTGTCTGGTTTTGACAATTGAATTTATCTTCGTATAATGATAAGAAGATAAATGTAAATGTAAAAAAAAACTAGTTAGTTACCTGGCAGTTAGATTTTGTGCTTTTATACCCCCTCCAGTCTTTTTCTCTTTTCATCAGCGCATCTTCATCTCCACGGTACTGCTTTGGTCTCCTACTTCCCACCCACCCACCCTCACTGCATAGTACTGATTTAATTTGTTGGATTTCCATCCTACCCGTTGATCTAATTTTTACTCATTTGATGCCTAATTATGGGAAGAGCCTTCGTGCCAGCGTGCTTGGTTGTGACTTATGGCCCTCATGCCACTTTCTGTTATGAGATTGTGGATTTAGATCCTCGTGCCAATGTTGGAAGGCCCTCATGCCAGTGTTGGAAGACCCTCGTGTCTTGTGCTTTGTGCTACAGTTTTGTGATGAGACCTTTGTGTTCTTGTTTTGCTTGGTTGATTTATGTTGTAGAGTGTCTTCTTTAGCTCTATCAAGTTGACTTGGAGTATGTCTTGAGATCATTTATGCAGAGCCAATGGTTTTGGAGTATAGTGTAGAAGGTTTTTTAATTGACTAGTTATGGAGAAGAACATGAACTTTGCTTATTTCATCGTGATCGGATTTGTTCAGCTACTGTTCTCTTGTACAGTTTAGATCCCTATTGATTAGTGTCACTATTATGGTCAGGGTTTTTCCTCGAAAACCAGAAAGGGCGACGTTTTTTAATCTACGCCATAATGGTTTCACTGATCATCAGCATTGTATTCTGATATTGTGTTTAGTGGAGATGCCCAGATATGGCTTTAGCATTGTATTCTGGTTTTGTGTTTAGTGGAGATGCCCAGATGTGGCTTTTCTTACATTGTATTCTGGTTTGTGTTTAGTGGATATGCCCGGATGTGGCTTTTCTTTCAGTATGTCTCATCTTCTCTCTCTCCCTTGTCTAGTTTTGACAATTGAATTTATCTTCGTATAATGATAAGAAAACTTATATTATACATATTGTACCTCTATGTGCTTGCTAGTACTAATAAGAGTGCAGTATAGACCAGGCTCAAGTGTTTCAAATAATGGCTAGTGTGACGAGTAATGTAGTGCTTGTGGATGCTATTAAAGAGGAGCTAATCTATTTCTACTCTATTTAAAGTTGACTGTAGTCTTTTGATGAACATCAAGCCAGGAAAATGATCGAGGGAGTCTATTGGGCCTTTTATTTTCTAGTTTGCCTTCATCTCAAAATCTATGTGCTGTCTCAAAGTTATTATTTCTTATTTAATGTGTGCATTCACTCATGCTAGTCTCTAATATTGTTTGACTAAAGTCGAGGAGCCCCTAGAAGGCGTCTCCTTGTCAATGCTTTGTCTTTTCAGATAATGGGCAGTTTTGTCTTTAACAATGAGCATGATGGAAGGATTGGTGTTCTCTACTCTGTTTCAAGCTCTACACAGTTATAAACCGTATTCCTCCTGTAACATAGCACGCCTTGCATCTTATAAGTCTATGAACAGATTTATTTAGCTAGTATAATATATTTTACATTCTGTCAGCCTCGCACGTCTTGCATCTTACAAGCCTATGAATGGATATTTTTGGCTGGTACAACACATTTCACATTCTATTAGCCTATAATAGAACATGCATATCAGGTGGTAGGCACTTTGTATATTTGCAATTGAGTTGCATCCCATGGCAGCCCTCGTTGCTTTTTTATGTGGAGGTCTGGACTACGTTTAAGTTTTATTTGGAGTTCCAATTCTTTTTATTTGCAACACAACTCGATTTTTTGGTTGCCATTGTCATTATACGGGATTCACATGTTTTGTCAAGTTGTTTGGTTGTTGGTAATATTGGCTGCCATTTTTCTATTTCGCTGGTGAGTTTTTATGTTACTCTCAATTATCTTGACCATTTATAGCTGATTTTCACATTTTTAAACTTGGGATTTGGGGTGTGATCTGAGTTTGCCAAGGAACAATTGTGGTTTTGGAATACTATTGGGTGAGACATAGTATTTTGAAAAGACGCTAATTTGGAATGCATGCCCTTTTGACCTGCCTTTTTTCTACTCTTATTGTTGGTTTACCAATTTCCCCTAGCACCAAGTTTATCATTTGCAATGATTGCTTATCCTGTTCACAACCCATTTGCTCCATGCCAATTCCTCAAGCAAAATCATTCTGATAGAGTACTGACATATGGGACTCGCCATCACCTTATGCCACTTGCAACCTTATGTCAACATTGTTGGTTAGGGCTATGAACTATGCTCATGTAGCTGGTCAAGCATGTGCATATGTTAATTCTCAACTTGCACAAATTTCAGTACGCCCTTTCTTGACAAGCCAAATGAAATAGAAGAAAATTGCCAATATGAACTAAGCATTGAAGTGGTATTACCTTGGAAATACTATCAGCCTGTTATCCAATTAGGAATAGCAATAAAACATTTGGCTTGGTCCGATAAAGAGAAATACAAGCTTTAGATGCTTAATCATGATGACTTTTCGTCTCTAGCCCATTCCAGTGGGTCTCCCAGTACCATGAGATTGACAATCTTGATGTTCCAAAATTTTGGGTGTCCGGCTTGATTCCGAATATTAGAAGCAAGTTTTATAGAGCTTCAAAATAAAGACCCGAAATTCCTTTATTATTGTCCCTGGGTCAAACGAATTCAGCATGCTTGAAATAGAGCAGATGCAAATGCCATCCACCAGAATGCTGGATTTAAGCCATTGTAACGTCCCCTGCTCGTATACGATGCCCTGCACGTATAGAATTGGAGTTCATCCCTCCTGTCAGCGCAAGCCTGCTAACACGAGGCCATCTATTTATCATCGGGCTCTTGATGCGGAGCAAGAACTCGGCGGGAAAGAATAGTCGTGTCATTCGTCCCGTCTCCCTCGGGATCTACCTAGTAGTGGAAGTATCTTCAAAGAGAGGAAATCCTACCCAAGGCTCAGACTCATGGGGATCGACTGACGGCTTGGGATCTCCAGAAGTCAATGCAATGGCAAATGGATTTGGCTGGCATAAGAATATGATGGTTGGATAGTCCACTCCATCCGCCCCTCCTGTGCATACTTTGCAGATAGGCTGAAAAGTATTGGGGATGTGACCGTAGCCTGCCGAATGTATAGTCAGAGGGGCTACTCCTGGGTTGCATCTCCCCAGTCTCAATGAGGTAGGAGGGGATCACTCCCCTCTAGAAGATCCTATACCAACTACAGACGAGCTAGAGAGCCAATGCTCGTCTACGACTTGAACTCCACTGAGGCGACGCATCACCCGTGTTGAGCCCATACCTTGCCGCACTCAGTGGCAAGCTACACAATGTTCCTCGCCATCGCTACGCACTAGAGAAATCAACTGTAGCTGGACAAGCCTTTCTTATCAGCCGGCCTAATCCTGCCACCTACAGCCAGGCACACTCCTATGTACAAATCATATTTATTGAGTACTAATAAGGATAGCTAGGAACATCATCTACTCCAATCATACGTGGTTAGATTCATTCGTTAGCGACTAAGGTTCTTAAGCTCTAGAGGCCATCTACAACTAAGAATAGATGCAAATCCAGCCTAATGTCGATGGGGAAGCTGGTGTTGCATAACAGATCAACCACATACCAGATCATTGGCTCGTTCCAAGTCCTCGGAATGCATCCATGCTACTAGAATGGGCTGAGATGATGGAGTCTTGATGATCCACTTTCGAATGCAAGTTTCACTACTGCTGGGAGGCTGGAATGAGTTGGGCGCTTGAGCAATGCACGCTCCTGAGGCTAGAATCTGAAAAGGGGCACTTTTAGAGTTCATGCCTCTTTATGCCCATGTTTTAGGGTTAGGGTTTAATAGGCCATATGACTCATATGGGGTATTGCCATGTGGCAATATAGAATATATTCACATATTGCATAACATGTGCAATATAATGGGTTCTAATGGTTGTGCCCCATGGTACAACCCTTTATGGTCACCATGTACATGTCGTCGTAATCGACATGTACTAGTGACGTGGTAGTATAATATATGTATTTATACTATATATTATGCTGGAACGTCACAGGCTATCAGGCCCAAATCGGAATTGTTATGGAAAATGCTAGCTTGCAATATTATCTTGTTTCGTTCTAAGGAATCGTTGTCCTCCGTTGCTAGAACAAGAGACGACTTACTAAAGAACAGGCAAAGGAAAAAGCAGAAAGGAAGGAAAACTAAAGCGCATCTTAATGCCGACAGGAAAAGATGTAGAAGTGGGTGTAGAAGAAGTGTTCGAGTGAAAAGGGCACCCAAAAACAAAGAAAATCTGGAGAGTAACCTGTGCAGGCCTTGCTATAGCTGAGCTATGTCCCATGTAACTTTGAAGAGATTTCTAATCTCTAGAGCTGTAAGATCGAAAATCGTAGATTCTAGGGCCAATATAATGACACATCAAGATTATCTAATGTGGCATGTAATGTGTATAGGCTAGGATTATAGAGATGGGGTTAGGCAAGCCTGCTAAGAACTACTTAAAACAGACTTACAATGATAGAAAAGGATGAGAATGGCTAGGATAGTCGCGACAACATATGATGCCTTACATGCATATGTATAGACCACATATGATCATAGCCTCCTTGTTTCATCTAAGAATAAATGTGATCCTTCTTGCTACTAATCCTCGTTAATTCTTATGCCGCATTCTAACAAGGACAAGGAACTCGTCTCTCTTAACAACATTGGGCTCACCGATCCTGAAGCAATTGTGGCTGGTTGTGGCCAAGAATACTCCCCTTCTGGCACAAAGGATACCTTGTTGGAGCTCTACCATGGCATTATGTATGTATTTTTGTTCCAACCGGCTTAGGTAGACGAACCACTCACATGATATGAAAAAACTAAACCAGTTTGCAGACATTAACTTTTGCATTTATAAACACAGATATCTCATGGAAGAAGGCAACAACTTAAAAAAAAGCAAGATGTATGCTTCTAGGGCCCATGCAAATTAGATCTGGTCTGGCTCCTTATCTTTATAATGCTATAACATGGCCTCTGATAGTTGTTGTTGAGCTGAAAATCTTCGCACTCAATGAAGTTCCTCGAGTAGGGATGGCTGTCGGCCCACCATAGCCAGCAAGCTCTCTGTAGCCCTAGCTTAACTCGTTTGTACAATCGGATGGCACCCTAATGCAGGTTCATGACCATCAATGGCAGGCCGAGCACCGACTAACGTTATATAATGCAGAGTGGTTTTCCCATGTGCACCATCAAAATGGTACATCCAATGGCATAAAACAAAATATTCTACCAGCCCACCTCCCAAAGGATTGTTGTCAAATGGGGGCCATTGAATGTGAATGCCATACCCTACAAGGATATCCAGCATATGACCAAATCCGAGCGCGCTATGCTGAGTTGGTCAGGCCTGGCCAGCCGCTGAACGCCATACTCAGCGCGACTTCAATCCCGATGCTGGGATCATACCTCCAGAAGGTCATGGATCTGCGGGACCAACTCTATCCCCAAACACACACATGACCTGAATCTGTCTTGTCTCATATGTATACTTGTACAATTTGATAACATTCTTATTACTGCCACAGTTTTTCCCTCGAGAATCTTTCGAGGCGGGGTTTTTAACCCGAGCAGTAATAGCATTTTTTGGGTATTGAAGACCGATTGGTCTCCACGGACGATAAAAGTCTATTCTATCTTTATATTATAATGTTATACCGTAAGTAGTGCAACGAGCCCTAAATTGGGCGGTCCGGATTAATCTACCCAATGGTGTAGATGATGTCACGTTAAAAGCCTTTTTAGCTAAAAAAAAGCAAAAAAAGGGGTTTGGACGTATTAGGGTTCTGGGCGTTTTTTGTGGCTATGGCGGCCACGGCGCCCAAGGGAAAACCTAGGCCCTATGATTTTGTTTTGTGTTTGTGTCCTTCAAGCCCTAACCCCATCTTTCTCTTACCTTCCGATGTTTTGATCCGCCGGAGCTGATAAAGCACGCACAGCAGCAGTGCTTGCAGAAGAAGGGGACATCGTTATCAAGGATTACAAGCTAGGCCCTATGATTTTGTTTTGTGTTTTGTTTGTGTCCTTCAAGCCCTAACCCCATCTTTCTCTTACCTTCCGAAAACTCCATCATTTAAAGGTGAGTTTCATCGGGCCGTAGCTTCATTCCGGTGGTTTGGTGTTGACCACAAGTTCAAATTTCCTTATGTTTCTACACAAATATTGGAATAACAGCTAGCTTCATCGGGCTATAGCTTCATTACGGTGGTTTTGTGTTGACAACAGGTTCAAATTTCCTTATGTTTCTATCTTTCCTCCGTTATTCATTTGATTCTGTATGAGAGCGTAGAAGTACAAGTGCATATGGCTACAACCAAAATTGCCTCTTTTTACAGTAAACTGAGCAAATCCGTTGTCTGCCATAGCCAAAGTACCAATCAAAAGGGGCAGCACAGGGTATTTTGTCTAATGCTGTCAGTCTTTTCTTGGCCCGAACTTGAACTTTGGAAAATGAAGCAGCATGTTTTTGTCTCATGGCACAGTCACAACGAATTTGGCAGTAAGACTTGCTCTCATGTATGTTTGTGTATATGGCTGCAACAAAAAATTGCCTCTTCTTATAGTAAACCGAGCAATTCGTCTGTCTGCCATGGCCAAAGTACCAACAAAAGGGGGTAGCATGCCGAGAAAATTGGCTGTCTACCATAACCAAAGTACCAACAAAAAGTGGCAGCATAGGGTATCCTGTCTAACCCTGGTGGTCGTTTTCTTGGCCCTATTTTGAACTCAAGAAAATGGAGCAAACATACCCGCAAAAGTTTGTCTGATCTATTGTTTAGCTACAAAATGCTTGATAGAATAGAGGACAAGAAGGTGTCCATCAGGATAGCAATAGATTTTGCAGTAAGACTTGCTCTCAGGTTTGTTTATGCACATATCCATATTACATGCTTCGTGTTCTAGAGTTTTCAGCTTCAGAAGCAGTATCTTGAACCTTTCACGCAGTTAATGGGTGTTGGCTTTGTGTTTAGAAGAAGCCAAAGACGGGTTAAAAGATCCTGCATGTCTGAAGTGTCCATTATGGGTAGAAGGCAACTAGCTGTAAGTAATTTCAACATTCCCTGTTCAAGTGGACATAAACTGACGTTTCTTTTTCATTCATAGTTGATCTGTGTTTATTTTATTGTTATAGGATATAGACACAATAGAGGAAAACACAGTGTCAATCGAAAGCAGAAGGCAGCTGCAAGTAGTTTCAACATTCCTATCAATCATCTGCTAGAACACCTAACTATCTGTGAAATTCATGGATTTCTTACTGTGTTTTCTTCCTACACATAATTTTATAATGTTAGCATGAAAGTGGATCCTGCTTTTCGCAACAGAGCTACGCAGTATGAGCTTTAGGTTATGGCAGAAGACTATAGAGTGTCTACATAAGCTAACTGCAGAAATAGCAGTGCACATAGGTTGGGAATGAATGCATCCGAAAGCTATCCAATCGCTCCGGAGTTGTGCCTTTTAAGAAGGTAATCATTGATGAATGTTTCTGGTATTTGACCACGGAATTGTGTTAGTTTAGTTTGTATGATATAACTGAGTGCCAAGGAAGGCTTTCTGAAAAGAAGCAGTTCCTCTCATTCAATATCCGTGCAGGACTGTGCCAAGAAAAAAAGGAAGACATAGAACATTCCATCTTCTTGAAAAGAGCAAAGAAGAAATTCTCTGCAAAACAAAAGATATAACATATACATGATCATGAAGGAAAGTGATACCAGATTAGTAGCTTACTGATAGCACGTCTCCCAGAGTAGTCTTAGCATAGTCTTCAACTCTAGGATTTTAATTCAGCAGCAGACTGTGCTACAGCAGCGATACCATACTTTGCAGTGAGAGGAGCACCAGTAGCTCTGACTTCTGCACTCTGGATTGCCCGCACATCAGCTTCTTCAATCGCCTGATTCCGAGCCCCCATGGATGCAGCTTCAAGAGCCTGCAATGAATTGAAATTACATTGAAAATTTTGAAATACAATATACACTCATTTTCGATGGTCAATTTTGACATGCACTTTCATTACAATATGATTCATTTAGATGGTCAAATATAGTACATGATTTCATTACTACATGCTTTACACCTAGCGTCAAATGGCAAGAATTTTTATGCACGATGTATGATTTAAATACAAAAACAATCCGAAAACTGGGAAGGCCAAGAAATTGATGGAACCAAATCAAATTGGCCTCTCCTTTGCTGAAGAATTGGAAACTCCAATATATTATGGCCTCTCCTTTGCCGAAGAACTGGAAACTCCAATATATTATGCAGTTTGCACAAGGATTATATGCATGTACAACTATCAACATGTTAAACAATGGAAATTAAAGTTTGAGTTGTTTTGTCCAGCAGATATTATAATAACATAGCTCATCCCTAGGGCAAGTGTTAACATTAACATATCAGCTTATAAATAATAGGACAGTGCATAGCCTATGCATATGTAGAACATAATATACAGTGGGTTGTGTTAAAACAATAGTTTTAGTCTAGCACAAGGTTATTTTTCTCATGTAGCACTTATGCATGGTTTACTATCTATCTAAGACGTTATAATAAATTGTTCATAATTTAATGTCTATAACAGTACATGTCAGTGTTGTTAACAATGATGTGAATGATCTTGAAAATCAAATCAACTCACTTTTAGACAATGAAATGTTTTTATTGTTAGATCTTATATTAGTTTCATTATTCTGAAATGGTGAGAAGCAAAAATAAAAAACGAAACAATTATATGAAAATAAACACGTCCATCATCTCACATATAGTGGTTTGAACTCTATTTGTATTATACACGATATAATAGTTTAAAATAAACACGATATTAGTAGATCATTTACAAGTCTACAACCTATACCCACCAACGTTGGGTACTATAACTTTCATTTAGTTCTTGAACATATAAAATATCAAACACACACACCGTACAAATTTACAAGTTTCATTGACAGGTTTCTAACATTTGCCCAGCAACGCTGGGCACTATTACTAGTTCTATTTTATTGTTAAACACAGGGGATATACACGGATATCCATGGTATATGCCAAACCCCTTCCATGCCTAGGTTGCCCTACCAAAAAGAGGGGTCCCGGAATATTTTTGGTCCACATTTCTGTTTCCCTCTCTTTTTGCAGCGATGGCGATGGAGGTGGACTCCTTCCCGTCGGAGCTTATACCGCGTAAACAGGCCCTTTACAAACCCCATGTATGTGTCGTGCATAGCATATCGAATCCTGGGTTCTTACATGATTATGTATATCGATGTGTAATGGTTGGATATGGAAGCAGGATGAAGAGTTTGAGCTGCGTATGCAGAAGTATAAGGGCCAACAATATAGTCACCTTTACTTTTGTCGTCTATTCAAATTTCGTGAGATGCTAAAGATATCCGTCAAACAGCGATGGGCTGATTTTCCAGGTTGCGTTCACATCTGTGTTTTTCCTTTTTCAAGCATTACAACCAAGCTATTCGCTTGAACAGTTTTCTGTGGCCGTGCAGTATGTACAATATTGGGACTTGAAGATGGGAAACATTGTGTGGTGATTGGTACTTTATATAAGCAGATGAAGCTGAAACCTTCAATTCTGGATGAGTATGCGAAGGAGGTATGCGTAGTTTCCTCTCTTAATTTCAGATACATACTCGGGGGAAAGTGTCTCTTGTGACAGCAATTACACATGCAAGTACATTTTACAATATTCTATTGCCAGCGTATGGTATCATTTTAAGTATGCAGTGTTCTTGCATTTTCTTCAAGACATGACATTAAAGTTTAGGATTCTATATCCTTCTTCATGTTCGTGATTATGTAACGATAGAGCTGAAGTGGAAGAAGGATGGATTACCTGTACTTAGTAACATGCCAATCATCAGTTACAGTCTTTTAGTTACAGTCAGTTCTTATTTGTTGAGTAATTTGGGGTTTTTCTTTCGTTATCTGCTTGTGGAATGCTGTTAATGATGGTTACCTGGATATGCAGCGGTCCAGTGTTCCTCTAGTAATACCACAAAATTTCATGCACCCTGATGACTATTTAATTTTAGAAGATGAAAGTGGCCGCGTTAAATTGGTTGGTGATTTGGTCAATGCTCAAACTTATGTGACAGGTAAGCATGTTTAACCAATCAGCCAATACACTTCTTAGCATTTTAGGCAGGGCAAAGTAATTTTTTCCATTGTCCTGTAGGGGTGGTTATAGCTGCACTTGGTTACGAAGGGAAAGATGGGGAATTCCATGTGCAGGAAATTTTGGAGCCTGGCTTGCCTCCTCAGGCTCCAGTATCTTCCCATTCAGGTATGTGTTCTCACCTGTTTATGGATAAATAGGTGATTATGGATTTACTGCAATCATTCAATGTATGTGTAATCAGCTTCTTGGTCTATGTTGCAGAGGACAAGTATGTTGCTTTTATCTCTGGCTTAAATATAGGCGGGAGGCGATGTGATCAGTTGCAGATACAATTGCTTGTTGATCACTTGACGGGGCACCTTGGTGAGGAGCAGGTCAGGTCTGATGTGTAACTTTTCAAAAATTAGATATTTATCTCAAATTCTTTTTGACTTCATATAGGAGCAAGCACTCAGTGCACAGATAGTTCGTCTTATTATAGCCGGGGATTCTGTTGAATTGCAACAACATTTATTGGCGGGTCAGGTTGGTTTTGGCATGTTTTTTGTTATTTGGGTTCCTGTTTTTATGGGTAAGTTGGGTCATGATTAGTCTTCTGACTTATGCAGTACATTAATGCAAAAGAACAGTCGAGGCTTACGGAACCAGTCAAGGAACTGGATCTTGTCCTAACCCAGGTTGGGACCACAGTTTGATAACCTTGTTGTTAATTCATTTTATAGAAGCAACATGTCTTAATCTTTACCCTTGGCCTTTGTAGCTGGCAGCAGGCATCCCAGTTGATATACTGCCTGGAGCCAATGATCCTGCCAACTTCTCTTTACCCCAACAGGTAAATTTAGACATCGAAAATTCTAACAATTTGTGGAAAATGTTTAATTTTTCTATTTCACATAACAGCCTCTGCACAGGTGTCTTTTTCCTGGAGCCACTGTGTACAGCACGTTCTATCGTGCAACTAATCCACATCAGTTTGAACTTGATGGTGTGGAGTAAGTTTTATTTGTGTTTATGGTCTGCTGTTTGCTGTTATCTCTTGCCATTGTTTCTTATTCTTTACTTTGCAGGTTTCTGGGCACATCCGGACAAAATATTCATGATCTTGATAAATACTGCGGGGCTAATGACCCTTTGGAGTTCATGGAGCATACTTTAAAATGGCGACACATAGCACCAACAGCACCAGATACTCTTGGTACGTGAAATTAATATCATAGAATGTTAGTTTATTACAGATATGCTACAGCTTTACCTTCTTGCAGGCTGCTATCCGTTCACAGATAAAGATCCTTTTATTGTAAATAGATGTCCACATGTCTACTTTTGTGGCAACCAGAAAACGTTTGGAACAAAGCTATTGAAAGGTATATGCACAATATTAAAGTTACTTTGTTACTCTCTCTTTTCATTCTAATGCTTTTGTATGTGCAGGAGATGATGGGCAGGTCGTGCGTCTTGTTTGTATACCACAATTTTCTGAAACAGGAACTGCAGTCTTGGTAAGCTTATTTAGTTGATTACCTTTTGGACAATTAGCTTACTCTCCTAAATTTGCAGGTTAACCTAAGAAATCTTGATTGTCATCTTTTAACAATGTCAACCGCATCCTTGGCGCAATAATGTGTAATCATTTATGTTACATAAGCTATCGGTAGGTATACCGCAAATTCTCAGAGCCATTTTTGAAACAAAGGATGATAGTTTTCCAACCAAGATAACAAGAAATTTGAGGTGCCAGGAGTTTGGATGCAAAAGTTGGGCCGCAATCTGTTGATTTTCTGATATTGAGTGATTGGCATGGTTGTAGCAGTCAGCGAGAGGTGCATTGCAGCTTGCATCCATTTTTCTTCTCTGAGATGCTGTTGAAGGCAACAACATTAGCACGTCACTCGTTTTCAGACATGTACAATGTTATTTTAGATTTTTCAACGGTTGACTACTTGTGGCTGATACGTAGCAGCAGCACTGACAATTTTGTTATTACTAACTAATGTTTTCCTGGTACTTATGCCGTGTTCATACACTAAAATTTTGTCATTAAAGTTCGTAAAACTTTAAATTTTATGACAGATTACATTAAAAATGCACCAAGCTTTTTTTGAGACATGCCATATTTTGAAATAAGGAAAACTATCAAACTGTCCCCTACATTTTCTTAGGGCGGTTTACTTTTTATTTATGTGAAAAAGGCACGCGGTTTATATTGGACCTTGACCTTTGTTTTTCTTGCTAGTTTCTCTTGCTGACGGTTGCATGCAGTCATTGAGCCAGAGTTTAGCTGCGTTTGTTTTCTGATTCGCACAGGTGTTTCCAGATGTTCGGAGATCACACGAGTTGCTACTTTTGGTCCTGTCTAATGTTCCTGTTGGTGTTTGCTGTGGCTTCAATGGTGGAGGCGGCTTCTTCAGTGGGGGTTCCTCAGGTAATTGAGATTGAGCTTGCAAAGATGATGCTTCCTAAACTAGCTAAAAATTCAAGGGTGTTTGGGTGTGTGTATGAGGAAGGGTGTCCTCCAGAGAGCAGTTTGGTTGCTTGTGCTAGAGTAGTGAGAGCGTAGCTTAGATTCCACGCAGATGAACTCTTCCACAGGTTCGAATTTTGTGAAGTGTCCTGGGCAGTGAGGGTTTATCAATGCTTGCTAATGCTTGTCAGGATTTGTCAAGGCCATTCAGGGAAGGGTCGTCAAAGGAAGGATTTTTTGGAGAAAGAATGGTAGTTATGGTTGAAGGAATTAAATAGGAAGGAGAAGGTTGAATTGAAAGAGAAAGGGAAGAGGGGGAAGAAAGAGAAGGAAGAGAAAAGAGCAGATAGGAAGCGAGCCAAAATTGTAATGGGCCCATGGTAGACCGCTCGAGTATTTGAACCTTGAATGTGCCTGTGGGGCGTTCCCGAGACACTGGCATAAATGGGTAGAAGCGACTACTCATAAACGTCTAGACGGTTTTGCTTAGTTGGTTAAGGGCATGTCGTTTAGGAACGTTACAGTGGGTATCAGAGCAGGTCTTGAGTTCGAGTCTCTATGAATGCTTATATGCATGGGTAATTTGCAAAGACTTGGTAGTCATTGTGACATGGTATGACATAGACATGGTATAGCTTTGGATGCTCGAGGACGAGCATAGTTCTAGTGGGAGAGACTGTAACGGGCCTATGGTAGACCGCTCGAGTATTCGAACCTTGAATGTGCCTGTGGGGCGTTCCCGAGACACCGGTATAAATGGGTAGAAGCGACTACTCATAAACGTCTAGACGGTTTTGCCTAGTTGGTTAAGGGCATGTCGGTTAGGAACGTTACAAAAATTGAGAAACAAAAGGAGAGGGTGGAGAAGGAGGCTGTTGCTAAGGCAGAGAGGGAAAAAAAATGGTTGAAGATACTATGAAGAAGCACAAGCAGAGCCGTAAGAGAGTAGTTTCAGATGCAGAGAAGTCCACGATCACCGATTTTGATTGTGCAGTGAGCATTGCAGGTATTGATATTTTTGAGGTTGTGTATGTTGGCGTTTGCAAATTCTTAAACGAGCATTGCATTGCTGGGATTGTGGCGCAGGAACGTGGGACTGAGCTCGATCAATTGCATGTGCAGCCACTTTCAAAATGAGTTTGACAACACCCACATCTGTCAATTCTCGTTTGAAAAACTGGCTTGATTGGGCAGATCACAAAACATCTAGTGTGTTATCATGTGTAAGGCTTTAAATAACACCTATCTCCATTGCTTTGAAGGGATGGTTGGGTATTGTCTAAAAGACGATGGTAAGCTTCATTTCCATATCATATAAAGGAAGTGAGTGTTAAACAGATGGAAAGAAGAAAAAATTTGTACGCTTTATATGGTGCTGGTGAGATTGGTGAGATTAAGAACGCTGTGGTTTTAGACAATAGAAACCTAATGCAGAGGGCCAAGCATTTCATTTTGTATCATGGCCACAAACAGAGGATTGTATCTCTTTGTTACACAATTGCAAGAATGCTAAGAACGGGTGGCTTCACTCTCTAGTGCTTGGGTTCTTCCCCTGAACGTGGCGTATGTAAGATATGAGGAGTTAGAGGTAGCTTGGAGGCTCATTCTGGATCTCTCTCATGTTTCCATCAAGGATGTGAAGTGCATAGTCTATGGTATTCTAGATGGAATTACTCTTGTTGAGCGTGTGGGTAAAAGGAGGCGCATATTTTGGGATGATTATATTATCTCGCGAGAGCTTGATAAGTTAGATGGTCCTGACATTGTAGGAGAGGAGGAGAGTGGAGGGGATAGGCAGGAGGACAATGATGAATATAAAGAGGAGACGCTTGCTTTTATTGCTTCCGAGAATGTTGGCGTGCTTCCGTTTCAAGATTACATCTCTTTGAATTTAGATGATCATATACTTGCTATCTCTTGATCGCAATCTTGTTTTCTTCCGGTTTGTGCTTGATGGACACTCTTTGGTTCTCTGATGTAGTTCTCGAGAACGATCGTGAAGGAAGGGTTATCGGCTTGTTTTTGCCGTTTGTTCTTTTAGACAGTAAATTTGAGGGGGGCTGATATGAAGAGGAAAATAGAGGCTACTGTTCCTGCTGCCAGATTGTTCTAACGAGTGCCTTTGATATTCTAGAGGAGTGTCTGTGCGTTATGGATGATCCTACTATCTATGTCTTTCAGAAAAAAGGAGGATCTTCTATTCTGAGATGAACCGTGTGCTTGGCATTCTTTTGTAGAAGCTTAGGGACTTCGAATCTCTCACTCTTGCCCATGAGAGTACCATGCATTCCTAGTTTTGTGTCTCGTCATGTGAAAGTGTGATGCTGTTTTATTCTTCGTCTGTTTGTAGATATGATGGTGTGGCTGTGCTGGCTTGTACATGAAGCTAATTATATTGTCTTGTATATGAAGCTGACTTTTGAATGCAAAAAGTTTGTAATACATAGGGTTTAATTTCAAAAAGTTATTTTCAGTGGTCACAGTTTTTTTATATTTTATTTTTAATTGCAACTCCAAAAACAAAATACAAAAAATCCATCCTGCGCGTGTGGGTCCTTTTTTTGATCCTCAGGAAATGGCCAATCACACAATGCGTATAATCCATGACTTCTTGTAATTATGTTGCCTTGTACATGAAGCTGACTTTTAAATGCAAGACATTTGTAATGTGTAAGGTTTAATTTCAAAATGTTATTTCTAATAGTCATAGTTTTTTTGTATTTTGTTTTTGGAGTTGCAACTAAAAATAAAATACAAAAAACTGTGACCATTGAAAATAACTTTTTGAAATTAAACCTTATGCATTACAAACGTTTTGCATTCAAAAGTCAGCTTCATGTACAAGGCAACATAATTACAAGAGGAGCTAGCTTCATGTACAAGCCAGTACAGCCACACCACCATATCTACAAACAGACGAAGAATAAAACATCACACTTTCACATGACGAGACATAAAACTAGGAATGCATGGTACTCTCATGGGCAAGAGTGAGAGATTCAAAGTCCCTAAGCTCCCACAAAAGAAAGTCACGCACACGGTTCATCTCAGCATGGAAAATCCTCCTTTTCTTCTGAAAGACATAGATACTAGGATCATCTATAGCGCACAGATACTCCTCCAAAATATCAAATGCATTCGTCAGAGCAATCTGCAAGTAATGGATTATACGCTATACACACTATGTGCTTGGCCATTTTCTAAGGATCAACAAAACGGGCCCACACGTGCAGCGGGAACACTAGCCTCTATTTCCCTCTTCACATCAGCCCCCCCTCAGATTCACTGTAAAAAGAAACAAACGACAAAAAAAAGCCAGTAACCTTTCCTTCACGATCTTCCTCGAGAACTACATCAGAGAACCAAAGAGTGTCCATCAAGCACAAACTGGCATAAAACAAAATTACGATCAAGAGATAGCAAGCATATGATCATCTAAATTCAAGGAGATGTAATCTTGGAACGGGAGCGCGTTAATGTTCTCGGGAGCAATAAAAAGAGGCATCTCCTCTTTGTATTCCTTATTATCCTCCTGCTCGTCCCCTCCACACTCCTCCTCTCCTACACTGTCAGGACCATCTAACTCAATAAGCTCTTGCAAGACAACATAATCATTCCAAAATATGTGCCTCCTCTTACCCACACGCTCAAGAGGAGCAGCTCCATCTGGGATGTCTGGGATGCCATAGACTATGCACCTCATATCCTTGATGGAAGCACGAGAGGGATTCAGAATGAGCCTCCAAGCTGCCTCTAACACTCTCACATCTTACATACGCCACGTTCAGGGGCAGAACCCAAGCACTAGAGAGAATGAAGCCACCCGTTCTTAGCATCCTTGCAATTGTGTAACAAAGAGATACAGTCCTTTGTTTGCGGCTATGACACAAAATGAAATGCTTGGCCCTCTGCATTAGGTTTCTATTGTCTAAAACCACAACGTTCTTAATCTCACCAGCACCATATAAAGCGTACAAATTTTTTCTTCTTTCCATCTGTTCAACACTCACTTCCTTTATATGACATGGAAATGAAGCTTACCAACGTCTTTTAGACAATACACAATCATTCTTTCAAAGCAATGGAGACAGGCATCCTTTAAAGCCTTACACATGATAACACACCAGATGGTTTGTGATCTGCCCAATCAAGCCAGTTTTTCGGACGAGAATTGACAGATGTGGGTGTTGTCAAACTCATTCTGAAAGTGGCATGCACATGCAACTGATCGAGCTCGCTCCCACGTTCTTGCGCCACAATCCCAGTAATGCAATGCTCGTCTACGAATTTGCAAGTGCCAACATACACAGCATCAGAAATATCTGCACCTGCAACGCTCACCATCACGCTCAAATCGGTGATCGTGGACTTCTCCGCATCCTACTCTCTTACCGCTCCGCTTCTGCTTCTTCATAGCATCTTCAACCTTTTTCTTTTCCCTCTCTACCTTAACAATAGCCTCTGTCTCTAACTTCTGCTTTTGTTTCTCGATTTTGGCTCTTTTTCTATCTGCTCTTTCCTCTTCTTTCTCCCTCTTCTCTCTTTCTTTCAATTTAGCCTTCTTCGTCATGTTTGATTCCTTCAACCATAACTGCCACTCTTTCTCCAAAGGATAGTTCCTTGGACGACCTTTCTTCCTGCTTGGCCTTGACAAATCCTGACACTGTCAGGAGTCACTTCACAAAATTCGGACCTCATCTGCATGGAATCCAAGCTGCTCTCTCAGTGCTCTAGCATAAGCAACCAAACTACTCTCTGGAGAAACAAAGAAAAGAGGATTTTCATAACTCAAATATTTAAGGGCCTTCATGACAATTTATGACACCCTTTGTTGTCAAAATCGAGTTCATGCATCTATTTGTGATCTTTCGAAACCTTTTGAATCATTCTTTTTGACAGTATTATGTTTAATCTTTGAGAGTTTTGGTGTGGAGACTTTAAGGATATTTAAGGAGACTTTTGAGGATATTTTGCAGCAAAGTTGGACCAACATTCATGCTCAAATTAAGAGGTAAGACACCTAGGCAAATGTAGAGTTACTTGCTTAAAAATTATGAAGTCAAATCTTCCTCACAAATTGATGTGTTGGAAAATGAATTAAGGAGTTTGAAGTTTAATGAAGAAGATGATGTCACAGAATTTTTTAATAAACTCGATAACATCATAGCAGACCTAGATGGAGCTGGAGTAGTCATTAATGAAAGGTATCAAGTTTTGTCCATTGCTAGGGCTGTGTCATCCAATGAAGATTTATCAGTGCTAATAAGAAATGTATCTAAAACCAGACTTAAAGCAGAGAATATGCTGAGGACAGAAGTTGAGCAGAGGAAAGTCAGAAAAGAAAATGAGGAAGCTAGTGAAATACTTTATGCTGAGGGAAAAGGATGAGTAGGTCCTTGTTTTTATTGCAATGCAGAAGGCCATATTAAAGCTAATTGTCCTAAATTATCTAAAAACAATAAATGCTTTAATTGTCAAGGACATGTTGCTGCTAACTGTTCCAGCCCAAAGGATCAAGATAGGAACATGGGACAAGGTGTGGCTGGTAGAGGCAGGGGATACAATGCAAGAGGAACTAACTCCAGAGGAAGAGGAAACTTCAGAAACAAAGGGAGAGGAAGACCAACTAGTGTGAACATAACCAGAGAGGCAAATGAAGAAGAACCTGAGGAAGAAATGGATGAAAATGCAACTGGTATCCGGCCCCCGAGCGGGTCGTAAAGCCGTTGCAAGTACTCTACCCATTGCTCTGAGGTGATGTTCCCTGTGGGCTGTGCAGTCTTGCTCAAGACCCTTCTCCAGAATGTCTTGGGGTGCCGATCCAGGAGACCAAACATCTGTTGCTGATGCTCTGTGCAAGGTATCTGGCTTTCTTGTTTATTGAGAAAGGAGCGATATTGACTGATGGCCTGTGGGCGGGAGGCGGGATCAGTGACTTGCCGGAGTGTGCGTTTGAGCTCCCGACACTCATCATCGAACCATCTGTTGCGGGGGAAGGTGGTAGCACCCGATCGCCGTGAGCGGCCTCTCCCAAAGCATCTCTCAACAGCTGTCAGAAGCAGGTGAGTCAGCTGAGTAGATTGCTCTTGAAGTGTGGGGAGTTGTAGCAGTCCTGCTCGATGATCTGCTCCGGTTGCAGGGGGAGCAGTGTGCGGCGCCTGAGCCTGAGCCTGAGCAGCAGTTGCAGGAGCAGTTGGAGCAGCGGGAACAAGAGGTGCAGTAGGGGTACTGGTGGCAGTAGCAGGAGTGGCAGCAGCTTGACGCATTGCATCGGCGACCTTAGCAGGCGCCGGCCTAAAAATGTGAAGCTTGCCTCGGACGAGGCCGACAGCACCCCCTCGACGACGGACGTCCCTGACTTGAGCCAGCTGCTGCCGGCGGGACTCCTGTTGCATCGAAGTGAGATCCTGGTCGACATACAATAACTTCAAAAACAGTTTCTGAAAATGGTTCTAAGAATGCTGATAATCTATTTGTAATAGATAGTGGAGCTGAAAGAAGCGTGATTAAATCCAAATGCAGATTAAAGGAGAAGACTAACAGAATTTCCAGTTTTGCTTCAATGGGAGATGGTAAACTTGAGAAGGTTGAAGAAGAAGGCCTTTTGGAGCTTTATGATTTGGAAGGGAAAATTGTTATGCTTGACAAAGTATCTTGTGTGCCTAATATAGTAAAAAACCTTATTTCTGTTACACAGCTGGTAGATCGTGGATATCAAGTGACCTTTGAAAAGTTATTTTGTAAGGTTATGATGAATATTAAAATCAAATTCCTTGGGAAACGAATTGGCAAGCTTTTTGGCTTTTATAATGATATGGCTGAGTCAATTAATTCTGTAATGATACCTACATTGCAAATATGGCATGAAAGATTGGGGCACACTCATGCAAACAACATAAATTACATGATTAAAAGAGGAATGATTATAGGAGAAGAAAGCAAAGAAGGAAATCTTAAAAAATGCAAGGGTTGTTTGCTGGGAAAAAACAGCAAGTTACCATTTCCAAAACATGCAAAGAAAGCAAGAGAAATTTTGGAAATCGTCCATAGTGACTTATGTGGACCTTTAAATGTAAGAAGTATACATGGGAAAATGTATTTCGTTACTTTCATAGATGATCTGACCAGAAAAACCAAATGCTACACTCTAAGGAGCAAAGACCAAGCTTTTGAAGCATTCAAGATATTTCAAGCTGAAGTTGAAAGACAAATTGGTAAGCAAATAAAATGTTTGAGAACTGACAGGGGAGGTGAATTCATTTCTTACAGGTTCAACAGATATTGTCAACAACTTGGAATTAAAAGGCAACTTATATGTTCACATACACCCCAACAAAATGGAGTAGCAGAAAGGAAGAATAGGTCACTGCTTAATGCAGTAAGGTCTATGCTCAAACATGCTGGATTGCCCAATTTCTTATGGGAGGAAGCACTCAAATCTGCTGCCAACATTCAAAACAAATTACCTACAAGGAGTACAAATGGGGAAGCACCTGATAAACTATGGTATGGAACTGAACCCTCTTTTGATCAATACAAAGTGTATGGTTGTGCAGCCTATGCTCATATTCCAGAAGAGACTAGGAAGAAATTAGATGATAGGGTCTGCCTATGTTATCTCATAGGCTATGATGAAAACTCAAAAGGATATAAGCTGGATGAACCTATCAAAAGGAAAATTATACTAAGTAGAGATGTAACCTTTGATGAGCATGCTCTTTATAAATACAGAGAAATGCAAAAACAGAAAGACATAGTGAATCCAAAGATTAATGAGTATACAAAGGCAGTTAGTTTTGATGAGGACAAGTCTGAGGGACTTGTAGATCTCGGTTGCCTAACCGCTGGATCCTTCAAGCTATATATGCTAATGCTGAGATCTAGCTCTGTGTGAGCCAGACCTATAAGAAATGTATTGACCTATAAGAAATGTATTGAAACGAGAATGGTCAAAGGAGCTACAGTGTTCGAGTCAATCCCAAAGCTACAGTAGATTTCAATATTTGATTTCAATGGTTAACTGGGTATTTTGATTTAAGAAGCTAAGACTCAAGTGTGAAGTAGTCTTGGAATAAATTGTCTTAGATCAAGTCGCTTCTTTGAATTTAATTTCTTAATATTGGATTGCTATACAACTTGATCTAACAATAAACAGGAGAGCTCCTACCCAAGGCTCAGACTCATGGGGAGGTAGACTGACGGCTAGGCCACAAGATAGAGCAGACCGAGGCATAACAATGGCGGGGCTGGCTATAAACAATGGCTAGGGTTGACCATTCCATCCGCCCCTCCTGTGCATACTTTGCAGATGGGCTAGATCGGGCTTTGGCGTGGATATAGCCTGCCAGATACACAATCTCGTGGCTTCACCCATCGAGTGCAACTCTTGAAAGGCAGGGCGACACCGTTGCCCCAGGAGGTGTTGGACCCATACCCGTCCCACTCGAAGTGACCGGCTATAGGCCTAGCCCGCTATGGGTCCCCAGTGGCCGCGCTCAGCAGGGACCTTCCTCCACTTTGCCTCTAGCCCCGTTATCTAGAGCTAAGTCACATCATAGCCCCCGTAGCCTGGTGGGTTCCTATGCACAGGCCACAATATAATAGGAACTAAGGAGTCTAAACTAGTAGCATCACTAAGTAATGGCTACTAGGTCTCTACCCCCCTTCCCAATACAAGAGGAGCAAACATGGTCAACCAATATCACATATCTACATAACATGATAATAATGAGAATAATATCTAAACCTAATCATACACATCTAACTTACAGTTAGGGTTCTTTGATTAGGGTTCAAGATCTAGACTGAGGGTTCTAGGAAGGCTTTACTAGAGACACGAAATGCTAACTCATATGGAGTCTTAACTTCCAGATGATATACAAAGAACTCTAACCGAAATACCTGCTCCTGAGGAACTCCCTCCTACTCCCGGCGTCTCCATGGTCTTCAAGGTGGTCGAAGTAGCTCCCATTCCTACTAACATGCACATGCTCTGGGGGCTGCTGTGCTATGCTATGCCACGACAGACGTTCTCGAAACGGAGTTTCGAGCGCGAATAGGGTTCCCAGACTGTTGGAGCCAGAAAAATGGCCTAGGGTTAGGGTTTGGCCATTTATAGGTTAGGGTTGATGTCATCTGCCACGTGGATCCAATAGGTTGCTTCTGTGTGGCGGGTGGTCACGTGGGAAATGGTCTTAACCTAAGGTTGGCTAAGTTATGTGAATAACTTAGTCATGCCACCTATTGCCACTAATCTGTGGTATACAAGACTATGGAGATAGACTTGTATAGTGACGAACCTATAAATACACGTATTTATGGCATATATTTCCCTAGAACGTCATATTCTTCCCCCCTTAAGATAATGTTGTCCCGGTGACGAACCTACACTTAACCCTGTAAAAACACACATGAACATATAACTTTTGACTTTAATGAAATGATCAACTTCCTATTAAGTAATTACTACGTATCATAAGCTATATTTGTACCTATACAAAATTATATAGCCTTCACAAGGGTTACTCATTATAGTAAATTCAAAACATTATCACAATAGTTATTTGGGTCCATAATTTACGTCTAAATTATGACTGTTAGTCATGTACGTCCTGGTACAGGACTATTCATGTACACCTCGGACCAGACCAAGAACAAGGCGCCAAATCCAGGTCAAGGTCAGTCGTCAAGACCCCCGCCGAAGACCACGCAGAAGGCCACGCTCAAGAGTCAGCCAAAGAAGAAGCTGAGAATAGACAAATGACGGTCCGGTGGCGTCAGCGTGATTCTAGGCACTTCAAGAGGCACCGCCATCATTCCTGCAAATCAGGCCTCCTTCAGGAGTCGGCACCGAGATCTGTCAGAATATCTATATTGGGCCCAAGGCCATTGTACTATATATATGAGTAGAGCTAGCATTCGAAGGTTAGATGAGTTTTTGTTCTTGTCTCTAGTCATTTTTTCTCTCTCGATTGCGAGAGCTCATGTATTCAGATTGATATCAAAGAAGTCTTCTTCACATCATTGTGTTTCTTTTGTGTTCTTGTTTTCTCTTCCTCTTGTTCTTTTGCAAATCCCGCGTGACACAGCTCCTAGATACTCCTGTTTGATCCAAGGGTCCTCACAGAGGGCTGTCTTGCAGGAGTTCCCGAACCCAGACCCTAAACACTGTCGCCGCTGCCGGGTCTGATCCTTCTTTCCTTCTTTTCACTATGTCTGCACGTGCTTTCATTCCTGAAGAACTTCTTTGCCAAACGGCGGCTCGCTTAGAGCGCCATCAACGTCCCGAGGCTACTCGTGATATGTATGACAATGTTTATGACATTGAGGGAGATCGTGTCCGCTCAAGAGCTCAGTCGGCACCACCTACTCCTCGCGTTCATTCTCGACCAGGGTCTCCCCCTGTGTGTCGGTATTGTTCTCAACCTCAGTCGCCCCATCATACACCTGTTCAGCCCATGCCTCATTATTTCCAAACTCCAGAAAGCACCTACATTCATATACCCTCAGGCCATACCCCTCTGCCTTCGCAACCTTTTTCTCCTCCTGCAGGGATGGGTTACCCTCAAGTTTCTTTTGGCCCTCCCCAGGTTCATGAATTTTAGACTTCCCCATCTTTTCAGCATGCTCTTCTGGTCTACCAACTCACTGATCTCAAGCTTAATGACAAGGGCTCGCATGGTCCTTCACCACAGGATGTTCGTCTCTCGGGACCTCTGGGTTTTTCTGTTCCGATACCACCTTGTTCTCAGCCCACGGCTGTTCCGTCCAACTATGTTCCTGCATATGCTCCACCTGTCTATGCGCCAGTTCAATCTTCATCTCCTCCTCACAATTTGAAACTGACTTATCCTACTTTTGGCAACACTAAAGGCAAACTTCTGGATCAAAGTGCTCAAGCTCACATGGAGGAATTTGAGGCCTTGGCCATTCTCAATGGTCACGCTCAACCTCAACTCAAGTTTCACATCTTTTCTACCACGCTGTGAGGCGCACCTCATCAATGGCTCATGGCCAACAAAAGCCATTGGAAGCAAAATTGGCAAGAGATGAAATCGGCATTCCTCTCTCATTATGGCACCACGGATGATGATCAACTCCTGCTCAAGCAACTCAATGATCTTCAGCAGCAACCCACGGAGTCTGCGCGCGATTTTGCAGACCGTCTTTACATCCTTGTTAGCAAGCTCTAGGAATACCCCACGCAAAGCCAGACTCTTGTTTGGTTTCTGCAAGGCCTTCCTCCTGCCATTCGTCTCATGATGGAGTACCTGCGTCCCAAGTCTTTGGAGCAGGCGATTGAATTGGTCAATCACTCGGTCAACGTCTCCTCGCGAGGTGTGCCCTCACATAATGCAGTTCAGCCTCAAACAACCAATCCTAAATGCTCTCAGATCTGGTGTCATATCTGTAAATATCAAGGACATCTGGCCAATGAATGCAACTCCATCAATGGACCCCCTCATTGCAAACGATGCAACATGTGCAATCATGCCACGGAGGAGTGCACTCGCTCTCATCCCACACCCTTCCGGCAGAAATGGTTTTCCAAGTGCAGACCACGCCTCAGCAGCAACAATCATATCAGCCTCAGCAGTTTCAAGCTCAACCACCTCAACAGTATCAACAATCTCAGCAACCTCAGCAGTCACGGTGAAAAGGCCCCCCGCCCCCCTTTTGATCCTTCCAAGGATCAGTGTTATCATTGTTAGGAATGGGGTCATACCACCATGGCGTGCCCTCAACTTCCTCAAGTCCAAGTCCAACTTCCGGGCACAAATCAAACTGCTTCTGTTCGACTCACGGCTTATCAACTCTGAGTTGCCAATGGCAAACAAGGCCCATGTCCTGTTTTGAGAAAGCCTCCACGGCCACCTCAACAACAGCGACCGCAGCAGGCAGCATCCTCCTCCACTTCCATGGATCAACAAGCTCAAGAAGAAATATATCAGGCGCTAAACCCTCCGGTGCAGCCGTCAAATTGGGTTGGTTTGGTTTCACGCCAGACCAGGGCTTCACGCCCGTTGACCATCATCCCTCATGACACGCGACCAGCTTTTGCAGTCGACACGGTTCCTCATGAAGATGAAAAAAAAGTCCATTTCCCGCCCGACTTGGATAAACTCATGCCTCACATCATGCCCAAGGTGCGACAGAGTATTCTCAAACTAATGCAGGCTGCGGAAGGCCGCACACTTGCAAATGTTCATGCAATAACCCGAGCTCAGCAGCGTCAGGAGGCATCTTCGTCATCTAAAAGTCCGCGCTCTCAGCCGTATCCTAATATTGCTGCAGAGGTGGAGTTTCTTAAAGAGGTTTCTGCTTCTTTACTTCAGACTCCTGCTCCTTTGGATCCTGCTGATCCATTTTCTCATGTTCCTTTGGAACTTCAAGAAGAGCTAGCCAAAATCAAGATCCCCTTGAGCCTAGCCACCATTTTGAAACTCTGTCCTGCTCTCAAAGACCAGTTGCCACTTTCCACTATTCTGGTCGGCGCCGTGGCTACATCAACACCCACGGTGCATGCCACAGTGGGCAATCAGCACATCAATCATGTTCAAATCGATGGAGGCAGTGCTGTCAATCTTATTACTGATAAGCTTCGGAAGCAATTGGGCATCAAACAACTTTACCGTGCCCCCTATGACATCAAGTTGGCAAATGGCCATATCACACGACCTCAAGGCGTCACTCCTCTCCTTCACATTAGCATTGGTGATCTCAAATTCCCCTTGGAATTTGAGGTTTGGAAAGCTAGAGAAGATCCGGGTGACTATGAGATGCTGGTTGGCAGACCTTTTCTCCGCCAAGCTAAAAGTATTCATTACTGGGCCACAGATCAACTCGTCATTACTGATGGTCATCTAAATGCTACTATGGATTTGGAAACTGGCAAGTTAATCTCTGTTGAACATGTTGAACCTTCAATCTCAGACACTGATTCTGAAGAAGCACAAAATATCTATTATGTTCAGGCTCCACCAGCGAGTCTGCCTCTTTCATCCTACCCTAAGTATGCTGATCCTTGGGGTGAGATGACTCTTGATCAGGCCCAGGCTGTGGCAGCTCTGCTTGACCCTTACCTGGCTCCTTGCAATCGAATTCAACGTCTTGACCATTTTTCTGACACGAAGTTTCCTCCTGAAACTGTGGATGTTCATGCTGTCATGAAGCAACCTCTGCTAGATGACACTCAGCAGCCTCTTTTCTTCACCACACAAAATGCTGCTCCTCCCGTCATGCTCCAACCTCCTGCTCATATCGTTCAAGACATGGAGGTTGTCCCACATATTCAAACCCATGAGATGGACATCGTGGACATTGGTAACAATCAACCGGTCCGTCTAGCTGCAAATCTTCCTTCAGCTTGCAAAACACGCGCTGTCACACTGTTCAAAAAAATTCGAACATATTTTTGCATGGAGCTATAAAGACCTTCGAGGTATCAAAAAAGAATTAGGGGAACTCACCATTCCTACCAAACCTGACGCACGTCCAATCTAGCAACGACAATACCGGCTCAACCCCAATTATCGTGACCATGTCAAAGGCCGAAATTGACAAGCTTTTAGCTGCTAGCCTGATTTATGAGGTCAAACATTCAGCGTGGGTGAGCCCCATTGTCATTGCTCTCAAGCACAACGGTAAGATCCGTGTTTGTGTGGACTATCGCAAACTCAATCAGGCCACGGAGCGTGATCACTTCCCGCTTCCCTTCATAGACCAGGTTCTGGAAGAGGTTGCTGGTCATGAGATGTACTCTTTCATGGATGGCTTTTCAGGGTACAATCAAATTTCTATCAAGGAAGAAGATCAACTCAAAACTACCTTCACCACCCCGTGGGGCACTTTTGCCTACAAGGTGGTTCCTTTTGGCTTATCAAACTCTCCGTCCACGTTTCAGCGCATCGTGCTCTCTGTCGTCCATGATTATATGAAAGATAAACCCTTTCTCCAGATTTTTCAAGATGACTTTTCAGCCTACATCTCCATGGATGATCACCTAGAGAAGTTAGAGCTGGTCTTTCAAAAATGTGATGAGTCTGGCATCAGTCTCAATCCCGAGAAATGCACCTTTTGCGTCACCTCTGGTGTTCTTCTAGGTCATGTGGTTAGTAAAGAAGACATCACCACGGATCCTGCTAAAATCAGTTGTGTGCTGAAGGCTCAAGCACCATCTAATATTAAAGAGACACGTTCCTTCCTGGGTAAGGTCAATTACTATTCCATCTTCATTCCTGGACTTGCGGCTATTACTGATCCTATTCATAAACTCATGGGTGATGAATCCACTTGAACTTGGAATCCCCAGACAGAAGCTGCCTTCCAGAAGTTGAAGTTGTTGCTTACTCAGGCCCCGGTACTTGTTCCTCCTCAATGGGACAAGCCTTTTCACGTTCATGTCGACGTCTCAGCTTTTGCCATTGGTGCTGTTCTCTCTCAGGCATATGACGAACACACGGATAAACCTATCCGCTATGCCAGCAGAAAACTCAATCCTGCTGAGCGCAACTACTCTGCCACGGAGCGGGAAGCCTTGGGCTTAGTTTTCTGTGTCCAACGTTTCCGTCATTATTTGTTGGGAAGCAAGATCAAGTTCTTCGTTGATCATCAGGCTCTTCTTTATTTGATCAACAAGGCTACACCCACAGGTCGCATTGCTCGTTGGGTCCTCCTTCTGCAAGAATTCGCTCCCTTCGAAATCATTCATAAGGCAGGCAAATCTCATGTTGTGCCGGATTATCTCTCACGCATCCACACAGATGATCCCTCCACGGGTGTTTCTGATGCCTTTCCAGACGCCCAACTGTTCTTAGTCACAGCCATGCCCCATTGGTTTCACAACTTTCAGCAGTATCTCCTCACTGGAGCTCTTCCATCAGAAGATCCCACGCTCTCTCCAGAAAAGCTTCACTCACGCCGCCATCAGTTTCTCCGTGAAGTCCGTGACTACACCATGGTTGCGGGCCATCTGTACAAACATGGTAAAGACATGGTCCTCCGTCGCTGTGTTCTCCCTCATGAGGTGCCCGATATCGTTCGACAAGCCCATGAAGGGCTTGGTGGTGGTCATTTCAGTGGTGACACCACGGCACGCAAAATTCTTCTGGCAGGCTACTTCTGGCACGCTCTTCAAGGATGCCCATGCTCATGCCCGCACGTGTGATGTCTGTTAGCGTGTGGGTCGGCCTACGGCCCGTGACGCTCCCCTGTTGACGCCGGTCGCCATGCCATTTCCCTTCAGCAAATGGAAAATGGACTTTGTGGGGCCCATGGATCCTCCTGCGCGGCACACCCGTGCCCGCTACATTTTGGTCATCACGGATTATGCTACCAAATAGGCGGAGGCCTGTGCACTTCCGGACAACACTGCAGCCAGTACAGCAAAGGTTCTCTACACGCACATCAACATGCATTTTGGGTGTCCCACGGAACTTGTCAGTGATCGTGGCGTTCATTCTGTCAATTACACCATCAAGGAGCTGACGGATTATTTGCAGATACATCACTGAAACAACACACCTTACTATCCTCAAGGGAATGGTTTGGCAGAAAGCACAAACAAAACTCTCATCACTATTCTGAAGAAAATCTGTGATGCCTCTCGCACGGATTGGCAAGAAAAATTGCCTATTGTTCTTTGGGCTTACAACACAAGTGGCCACACTCTTTTCAAGTTGGTCTATGGTCAAGAAGCTCTCATGCCCTTTGAATATGTCCTTCCGACTCTTCGTTTTCAACTTGCTACGGCACATAATCCACCTGCAGCTCTTAAAGAACGAGTTTATCAACTTGAACAGTTGGATGAACTTAGGAGAGATGCTTATATTCGTGTTCTTCATGGCCAACAGTTGCGGAAATCATTGCGCGACAAACATCTTAAGGCCAAAACTTTTAAAGAAGGTGATTTGGTTCTGCTCTATGACTCTCGATACAAAAATTTTCCGGGTAAGTTAAACTTTCGGTGGTTGGGTCCATATCAAATTCTTCAAGTGGTGCAACCCAGTGTTTTCAAGCTGGCAGAGTTAGATGGCCCTCCATTACCTACACTGGTTAATGGTTTTTGCCTCAAACAATTTCATACAGATGATACAACAGTTCATTCAAACGATCAACAACACAATTCAGACTCAGAACAAAGTGACTAGAAGCATTATATTATATTTGTCGCGAAAAACAAAATGTGGGCATTGCCCATATACTTCCACTATGGGCAGAGCCCTATTTAGAAAATCCTACTTAAAAAGGGGACCCCTACTCCGGGTTTGGAGCAGATGTCATACGGAGGATGTGGTAGGGGCACTGCTCGTGGTCCCAGCGAAGGTGGATCACCACCTCCATTGGGTTAGTTAGGGGGTCGGGATGCTTAGCCATCCGAGCGCACCAGCCATCCATGGGGATTCCGCGGTTGCGGAGCTTCCACAGGTCCAGGGCGTTCATTTTTACTGTTATCCATTCATTGCAGTTGCGCGGCATAGTGCATTCCAGATCCATCTTCGCCAACTGATGTCTTCTGCTCGCCCACTGCTCGCTTTTTATAGCCAAACCGCCTGTCGACGTGGACCAATCACACATTTGCTAACGTGGTTGCATGCAACGCAATTTCTAATTCCAGATTCCTTATCCGGCCACAAATCTAGTCATGGTACCTTCTGCCATTCATTTTTATGATGACCATCTCTCGAGCTGCCTGCATTAATTGCTATTCTTTCCTCTTACGCCCGTCTGTCATTATTATTGTACTTTCGTCATGCTGTCACATCCTACCGTTCATTCACGATCATCTCGACCGTTCCTTTGCTCTTCCTTTACCGCTTGGGGACTTAGCCAAATTTTTGCCTTCCAACCATCGTTTTCTAATCTGTTGCCATCTGGCTTAATCGACGGCTCAGTTTCTTCACCTCAAATAGTCCTCCGCAACACTCGCGCACCCTAAACCTTTTCGCATCTCCTTCGTCCTCCGCCTTCTGCCCTCCGCCCTCCGGCTTCTTTCTTTACCTTTGTTTCTCGCCATGGCTGCTTCACCAAAGTTCCCCACTCTTCAAGTTACCGCTCCAAGGGATCCGACTCTCTTTGAATCTGTTATTTTCTCAACTCCTACCTTTTGCGATTCCCTTGAAGGTCCAAGTCATGAAGTTGCAGAACGCACCGGGTTGTATGAATTCTCCAGGCAGGACCTCCCTGCCCCGAATCCGCACCAACTCAGGCAATTTGTTGCTCACATGGTCAACACACCACGGATGGTTACGCCACAAGGGTCGATCAGATGGATATTCTGCTCACTCCGGTTCTTCTTTCTCAAGTATTCTAGTTACCTATCCGCAGGCCTTCTTTATCTTGGGCTGCTTTACAGGAACAGGATGTCACTCAGTATGGCCAACTTCCTTATCAGACCACCACTCATAAGCTCGCAAACATTGCCAAAACACATGATACCTTTGTCAAATTTCTGTGGCGCAAGTTCTATGGGTATTCCATCAAGAACACCCATATCAATAAGCAGTTTTTTCATGTTGCTATCTTGGCCATCCACTCCAACCATTCTATTGATTGGCCTCAAATTTTGTTCCTCCGCCTCCTTCATGAAATTGATCGCATCCGAGCTACCCCCTCTTCTGGCCTCGAATCTGCCATGGGTGCTCACCTACAGGCCATCATTATTCATTGTCTCCCCGCCCCCAGCCCTGGTTCACCCACTCATCAGACCACGGCCTCTCATGCCTCCACCAAACAACCCTCCAATATCATTCCTGTTGTCCAAAAACTTCATGACGAGACTTCACGCCCTCGCCCTTCTCCTTCCCCTCATCAGGAACAACACCCGGACACTGTCATACCAGTCTCCTCTTCTTCCATAGAAACTGTGCACTCCCGCTCTCAAAATGTTTCCCAGGAATCCCAATCTCAAAGACAAACGTGCCCTGTACACCCACCCTCCAGACATGCCCTTTATCAATATCAACAGGATGTCCAAGCAGCCATGCTCAAGCTTCAAGACTCTCAAGAAACCTTCATGAATGGTATTCAAACTTACATGGAAACCATGGAGGCTGTTCACAGGGATTTCCAGGCAGCCACCATCAAAGTTCAATCACTCGAAGATAGCCTTCAACAAAAGCACGAGGCTCCTTTGCAGGCCCGTGAATCTCTCCATGCTGAACAAGAAAAGACGAACTTGCTCGCTGATCAGCAAGTTCAATTACAGTCCACTATTCAAGAATTGTTGGCTACCATCAAGGACAAGGATAAACTCCTTGCTGACCTCCAAAATACGTACACAGAACTCTCAGCTAAAACAGTTTGAAGTGCGAAATGAGCGTATCATTTCTCTCGAAGGCCAACTTTCCACGCTCCAGAGTCAGGTCACGCCTCTCCAGGATCAACTTACAGAAGCCCAGAAGCAGAAAATTATTGATGATACGGAAATCGCCACTCTGAGGCTTCAACTCTCCACTCACGGGCCATCCTCTTCACAGGCCCACGCTTTCTCACAGAAGATTCCGTGATCAATCCCGTCTCCTAGCTGATAAAGATAACAAGATCCGCAATTTGGAGCATCAAGTCTAGCAAGCTGTTCAATCTGCGGAAGAAGCTCAAAGTCAACATGAGATGTATATTAATCTTGCTCTCCTCATTCCACAGGATTTTTCCACACCTTCAAGCTATCTAGATTATGTCGTTGCCCGACGTCATCTTTCTCTTCTGAAGTGGTATTCGGCACAAGGCAAGCTTAATGAGCCCCTTGGCAGTACGAATTTTCTCCAGATCTGTCCTGACCTTTCTATTGAAGACAAAGGCTTACTCTGTGCTATGTTAGTCTATGGTCTTCTCCACTGTGCGGATCCTGATTTTATCATTTTCCGTATTGTCCAGCCTATGGCTTATGTTCTTCATGATTTTTATCTGGCTGATACACAGGACACATTCTTAGATGGGCCAAATCGCATTTTTCAAGGAAACCCTGACGCTCACTGGTTGTTATTACAGACCAATCAGTATTTACAGGATCCTGCTCAAGCAACCACTTTCAGTGATGAGTACATGCCTGAACTAGCTCATCACCTCCCTTTGTGGCAAGCTGAGACGCTCCAACAGGTGCGAAAGAATTTATCTGACGCTGAGGATTTCCCGCGTGCCCAAATTTATTTACAATACCTAGGCGGCTATAACACCCTTCGAGCCTTTCTGGACAGTCAGGCCATACCCACGGGTTGGGTTTCTCCTCCAATATACACTATGCTGTCCGGCTCTGATTGGGACCAGTGGTGCAGCGCTCTTGATACAGATCTTGTTCGAGAATTCAGAGAGCAGGCTCAGAAACCCACGCAAACAGGCACCGCTCATTCTCCTTATGCTTCCTTGGGTGCACCCCCACGCCCACGCTATCTCACCTCTGATTGGCATCTTCCCCTTTGGACTAAGGTCATGGAAGGTCACGCTGACTGGACTCTTGCTCAGATCTCCACAGATCTTCGATGGGATCCACGTTTTGTTCGCCGCTCTAATTGGAGGACGGCGCTACCTTGGAGCACACCGGCAATTGGATCTTCATCCCTAATGAACAAGGTTGGCAGACGCTTACTCACGCTGTTTGGGGTCTCGATCAATTTTTGGAGCGTGCTGCCACCTCCCCGGATCCTTCTGTTCATAGACAAGCAGGTTTTTGTGCTGCTTTAAGGTGCCTACTGTTGAGTTCTCTTGGCAGAAAGCGTCCTATCTATTACTGCAACCGCAATGCCAGCGTCAGTGCCTTTGGCCTTCAAACCTGCCTTCTCATGGAATGCTAGTTCGTCCTTGCTGAGGCACACCGTGCCCTTGAAGATATGGTGCACTCCGGGTTTCTTATTGACGCCCATCAAGCCATTGGTCTTAACACTCCTGAAGCTCCCACGGCACGCCAAGAACTCATTGCCAACTACCACTCTGGCGACCGCCCTCATACCCCCCAAGGTGACTTTGAAGTTGCTGGGTTTCCACCGCCTGAGACTGTTTCCCCTTTTCTCACCCCTGAGTGTCGTTTGGTGGGGGGGAGTGTTAGTCCTGTACGTCCTGGTACAGGACTATTCATGCACACCTCGGACCATACCAAGAACAAGGCGCCAAATCCAGGTCAAGGTCAGTCGTCAAGACCCCTGCCGAAGACCACGCAGAAGGCCACGCCCAAGAGTCAGCCAAAGAAGAAGCCGAGAATAGACAAATGACGGCCCGACGGCATCAGCGTGATTCCAGGCACTTCAAGAGGCACCGCCAGCATTCCTGCAAATCAGGCCTCCTTCAGGAGTCGGCACCGAGATCTGTCAGAATATCTATATTGGGCCCAAGGCCATTGTACTATATATATGAGTAGAGCTAGCATTCGAAGGCTATATGAGTTTTTGTTCTTGTCTCTAGTCATTTTTCTCTCTCGATTGCGAGAGCTCATGTATTCAGATTGATATCAAAGAAGTCTTCTTCACATCATTGTGTTTCTTTTGTCTTATTGTTTTCTCTTCCTCTTGTTCTTTTGCAAATCCCGCGTGACACAGCTCCTGGATACTCCTATTTGATCCAAGGGTCCTCACAGAGGGCTGTCTTGCAGGAGTTCCCGAACCCAGACCCTAAACAATGACTCCCATCTTCTCGTAATGCGTTCCTTGTGTATGCTCCCCTTTCACTGGCCTACACAAGTAGCACATTACGTTAGTTTAGTTAATAAGTTTGTGGTTTTAGAAGGCCACCCCCTTAATTACCTCCTTAAAGCAAACTACTAGCTCAAGGTTACCCTACTACCTTGCACTCGATCATGGTCCCATAGGAATTTAAGCTTAAGGACCATTTAAGATGATCCTATCATTGCCCATGATCAGGTGCTACCTTGTACACGACCCCCTTGATCGAGTACACCAGCAGTGCCTCATGTCCCTGAGGGTTTAAGCTAGGGAACGTCTCACGATCCCATCATCGCGCATGATCACACCTTACCATAATCCTCCACGGTCAGGTGCGCGTGCCCTGCATCGTGGTATAGAGATCATCCGAATGATGGTCTCATCATTGCCCACCATGCCGCTCTTCCTCTTACATGGTGGTCATGCGCACTCTTGGTGCGTGCTGGCCTAGAGAATGCCCTTTGAGCGTATCTCATCATCGCCTACACTTCCAAGACTTTGTCATATACACTCTACTGGCCCGAATGCACGTGCCTCACCACTGCTATACTAAGATATACAACTTAGCTAAGCACCTGGCAAGTCGGCGTCGACCAACTCAGAGATGACTCGCCCGTCGAACTCCTTCATAAAGTCCGGGTATTGCTTCTCTAGATCTTGCTTCAATACCCTAGTTGCGTCTTCCACATGCAAGTGCTTCCACTTGATCAAATATTGGAGGAATTGAGACCTTCTCGTCTTCTTGAATGCCTTGTCGAGGAATTCGGGCACTATTTCAATTTGTTCCTCCGTCATCTCCAACAAAGTTGGAGTTTCCAAAACCTCCTTCGGATTTGGAGTGTGCCTCTTCAACCGGTTCACATGGAAAACCTTGTGGACTTTAAGATGGGCAGGTAAGTCGAGCTTGTAGGCTTGGCTCCCTACTCGCTCCAAAATCTTGAAGGGTTCTGCCCACCTTGGAGCAAGCTTTTTACAATTGCCGATGCGAAGCTTCGCTTGCTTGACCTTGATCTTGAGTCAAACATTGTCCCCTACTTGGAACATGGAATAAATTACTACTCCTATATTTTAGTGTAGCCAGAATAGGTTTAGCTAAACTACCTTCAAATTGGGGCTAGAAGTTTCTAACACTTGGCTAAACGAAATGGTTTTTCTCCATCACAGTTTCTTGCTTTTGGCTAAACTTTCACAAAATGGAAAGGCAAATATTAGCCATCACGCTATCAAGCATTTTGGCAAAGACATTGAATTTATTGTAAATACATAAATCAAGACACAAACATACCTGAACATGTTCAAAAACCTAAAAAAAAGGGGCTACATTGTTTCTTTTTTCCTCTAATGCTTCAACTTTGTACTTGGAACAAGAAAGAAAGTGGAAAAAAAAAGAAAAATATTTGATTTGATTTGATTTGATTTATTGTCACGCCATTTCAGACCCTCAGGTCCATTAGGCGACAAGAGAAATACATGTAAAAAGAAACACTAAACGAGGCCATTTGCCTCAAGATTATCTGCAACATCATTTAGTTCTAAAATTATCTTACGATGTTTCCACCAAGCTTGAAGGTAAGCTCCTAAGTGGGCTGCTGGTAATGTAAGTAGCATAGAAAAATTCCCATAAATCCCATAGATCTCCCGTATTTCTTCAAACCTGGAGCATTCAAGGAATGCGTGTTCTTCATCCTCAACCACCGCTTCTCTGCAACAAGGACAAAACCTCAACTCCCTTGGCAAGTCATGTCTGTACTCGATTTCCAAAGAATGGGAGCGTAGGCGCACTTGGGAGATGAGCTTACGTGTTTTTACTGACATGCGACTATTAAGATAGTCCTGTTCAACATACATCATCATGAGGTTGACTTTGTTATAATAGAAGCCCAATTTGGGTGCCAAAGGTGGCATCCATATTGTGCTCAACACCTTTTCTGAAAGTAGACTACGAATCCCCAATTCAGTTGCTGGTATCTCATCTATATTTAGTGCCCATCTTTCCAACCATTCCTTCAATTGTGTGTACCAGCCATTTTGGTGTTTCATTGATTCACTTAGAGCATGTCGAGGTAGCCTATCATCTTCTAGACTTTGTATCCTTCTTAAATATCCAAGTGTCAAACATAGTGCTTCTGCCTCTAGTGGAAGAGATCCTGCCTCAGCAAGAAGCATCGCATATGGTGTTTGTACTTTGGCACCAAGCTCTGCTATTAAAAATCTCTTTTGTATTTGTTCAATATTTGCCCAATTCTTCTTTGACAAGCCTGGTCCCCATACTGGACAACCATATAGAATAACTGGCTGCACTAACATTTTAAACATAAGTTTCTTCAAAGACCATTCCTGGACATGTATGTTCTTCCATATGCTCATGATGCTGTATAAAGCTCTCATCCCCCCAGATATTCTCTTACTTACCCCAAAGATTCCATCTTGTAATTATCCGTGAACTCAACACCCAAATATTTATACCGATGCACTGTTCTAGAGCTTCCCCTTCCAAATAAAAGCTGATATTCTGCCGCTTTCCTATTATCATGACTTTTGTCTTTTCTTTATTCACTGTCATGCCTTTCTCCCGACAAAACATCTCCAATGCAGTTAATTCTTTCTGAAGCCCTGTTTCTGTTCTAGAGAGAAGAACCACATCGTCTGCATAAAGCAAAAGTTGAACAACATATTTATTAAGGTGCACTCCTGTTCCTCCTTCCCTTTCCATCCACTCTTCTAATTCATCAATAAATATTCCAAACAGGGTGGGTGAGAGCGGGCACCCTTGCTTCACTCCTATATTGCTTTCCACCTTTTCTGGACCATCCATGGGAAATGACAGCTCAACCAAAACCTTTTCATAAAGTCTGTTAACCCCCTGATGCAATTCCCTAGGCACCTTTAGACGTGCTAATCGATGCCCTAGTTTACTTCTCCACACCCTATCAAAAGCTTTAGAAAAATCAACAAAGCAACAATATAAAGCATTTCCAGCTCCTTTTGCCCCTTCTGCCACTACACGCAATGTGAAAAGATGATCAACAGTAGAGTGTTTTTTTCGGAAACCTGCTTGTCCATGTGCACGGACCCTACTAGCTTCAGCCCATATGGTAATCTTCTTCTCAAGCACAGCACCAAAAAGCTTTGCCATGACACTACTGACCATAATAGTTCTGTAGTTTTTTACCATATTTCTATCTCCACTTTTATGTATGGGCACAATCCGATTCATGCACCACTGTTCCGGAAAGCCATGGATTAATGCCATATTAAACAACTCGGCTAGTTTTTTGTGTGCAAACTCTCCTCCCCATTTTAAGAGTTCAATTGCCAATCCCACAGAATCACGTGCTTTGCCATTTTTCATTTTACACAAGGAATGTTTTACATCTTCAGCTGTGAAAATATCAATCATTTCCCCTTCTACCTGCTCCATAGGTTCACCACCTGGGACATTATACAAAGCAGCTGCATACTCTAGCAAGTCACCTCTCTCAAAATTACCTAAAGGGGCTGCGGGCGAGCGAAAATTCCTCCAAAATTGCTTAGGCATTCCTTTAAGCTCTTCCATCAACTTCTCATGCCACGTGCGTTCCCAATATGCCTGCTTATGTTTGGTGAATTTCTTAAAAGCTTTTCTAGCTTCTTTCTTATCAAGAGTCTCATAAAACTTTTCCCTTGCCTGATAGCATTCTAAGTCCCACCACTTTTTATTCTCGCTTTGATTTGCCACCTCTACTTTTCCCAAAAACCCTTGATGCTACTTCCATAACAGTATCAACATACAATTGATTTTGTTCAAAAAATTCATCAGGCCAATGGAGCTCCTTAAGCGTGTTTTCCAATTCCATACCATAAATGCATGCATTACTGGCATTAATCTTTATACGCCCCCTATGCGCAGTTGCTTTGAATTGCTGTGCAATCTGAATCTTCAGTGAGAACTTAAGCAGAGCATGATCAGAAATTGGTTGGCTGAGTACTTGGAAGTCTTGTATTATCTCCAATGCATCAATATCACCAACTAAATAGTCTACCTCACTAGACCCTTGTGCCGTATTGCAAGTAAACCCTTTTGAGTGAGGAAACTTTGATGTACCATTGTAAATGACCAATCCAAAAGTCTCACACAAGTGAAGAAGGTGCTTGCCCATAGCATTTTTTTCTTTATCATATGAGATTCTTTTCCAAACGCTCTCTTCAATCACATTCTCATCAAGCCAAATATCATCAAGATCATTCTGCAAAATTCCGGCTTGCTTGCCTGCAACTCTTCCGTTGAAGTCTCCTGTTAATATCACATGACCTTTAGTTGAGAAACAAGCAACATCCTCATTCTAAATGCAAAAGTGGATCAGCTAAGCTCAATTGCTCACTTTCATACACACCTCCCCAACAACAAGTGGAGCAAAATATACAATCATAAAAGTAAACCGGATGAGCAGATCCTTTTACCTCAAACCAAATATACGATTATAGGGGCAACTTTTAATTCTTGTTATGTCTTTGGGCAGAAATTGTTACGGGCATAACATGCAATCCCACCAAAACCTCTACCACTTGGACCTTTTTCGTTCCATAATGTCTTTATTTTTGTGAAACCCACATAATTCCCCGGAAAGAGCTGCTTCATGTTCCCATGTCTCTAGAAAAATAACCACGTCTAATTCACATATTATCCGCTCAATAACCACCAACTTTCTAAAGCTTAAACCATTTACATTCCATACTCCAACCTGAGGGCAAATCCCTAGCATGGAATTGATTTACCATTCTTCACGAACCCATACTCGGCCATCCTGTACATATGCTTGCTTTCCTTCACTTTTCAATTGCTTCGCTCTTTCAAGAAGTACTTTCGAAATTCTGCTTGTTGCTTTGCGGTGTAAGATCGTCATTCAACCAAAGTTTTTGGCCTTTTAGAGCTCCACGGTTACGCATAACTTCGATCTCGAGCATGAGCATCTTTAAAGCGAATTATGATTGGCACAGGTTTACCATCCCGCTTCTTGCCAATGCGATAGCAAGTAGAGAAGTCTCGGATCATGCAAAAACATTGTATTCTTAAAGAAAGAATCAACGACTTTATTAACATCTTCCTCATCCTCACTCGATCCGAAAAGTTTAATATTTAATTTCCTGCTTTCGCTCGGCCTGATCTTCCTTTGCTCGTTCACTTAGAAGAGAAGATACCCTAGCTTCAACCTGTTCAGCAATCATTTGAGCATCATGTCCTTCATCCCCTTCGTCATCGTCCTCTTCATCATCTTGTTAAATCTTCCATTCATGTATCTCTTGCTGAGTTTCAAGTGATACCTTCTTGAAGTCAATAATTTCATTTCTGAGAAGTGAGATCTCACTTTTGAGTGTGGAATTTTCAGTTACAGCAGCCTCATACTTTCCCAGCAATGATTCATTTTGGTTATGTAGGGATTTCACTGACTCTAGCAGAGAATCGTATCTTTGTATCAGGTCTTTGTTCTGTGTCCTTAATTCATCTACTGCCTCAAGAATTTTTTGCAGGAATTCCGTTTGTTGCTTGGCCATATCAAAAACGAAATTGAAATCTTGAGCACCTGATTATGCAGATGCCCAACGTCTCAGACCCGGATGTATGCTTGCTTACAAAAACGATGCAGACCCGACTGTGTGCTTGCTTGCAGAATCCACGTTGCAGATCGGCTTTGCCCTAAAAGTCGACCACCTTAGCGCCATCGAATTATCAACACAACTGAAAAACAAAATAACTACATCAAAAAGACATATGAATATAAACCCTATTCGAAATTTCTTAAAGTTAGTACATATATTGGTGTTGAATTTCGGGCTAATCTATCAATTTTTCCAAGCCCACTCTATCTTAGGTTTAGCTAATCGATGTCCTGATGGATATGTCTAGAGGTAAAGGTTTGGCTATTCAACCTAAAAACTCACTTGGGCGGCAAAAAAATTGGGCTAAAATTTTCTTTTTTTGGGGCATTTTTTCCATTTACTTTAGCCGTTTTTCTTGGCAAAACTGCTACAAAATAGCCATTTGGCTAACCTTAGCCGTTATTTTATTCCATGACTTGGAACTCTCTTGCATTCCTATGTTTGTCGGCTACACTCTTCTGCTGACTCCTTGCTGCTAGAAGATATATCCTCTCCCTTCTTCCACTAGCTGTTGCATATCAAACATCTGTTGAGAAACTTTAACCTTAGACACTTGATTATGTCAAATGTCTAGTGTCAAGCAATGATACCCATAATTGATCATGAAGGGGGACATCTGAGAAGATTCTTTCTTGGTGATATTGTATGCAAACTCCACCAAGTGAATGAAATCATCCCACTTTGATTGCTTGTTCCAGACGTAGTTCCTCAACATATCTTCTATAATTCGATTCGTACGCTCCGTCCGCCCATCTATCTGAGGATGATATGCTGTGATCATCGACAGCTTCGTCTGGATGGTGGTGAAGAGATCTTGCCAAAATGCACTCATGAACTTCAAATCCCTATCAGAGATGATCTCTCTTGGCATCCCATGGAGTCGAAAGATTTCCTTTCCTTTGTGAACAACACGACGGTATCCAACGCCGTATCCATGGTCCTGCATGGCGCAAATTGTGCCACTTTTGACAATTTGTCCACTACTACCATTAAGGCATCTTTGCCCCTTACGATTCTTGGGAGCCCTATTATGAAGTCCATGCTTACTTTCCATTTTGCATTTGGCACTGGCAATGGCTCCAAAACTCCTGGAATTTGAAGTTGTTCTGCCTTCGTTTGACATAGCTGACATTCTCAAATGTACTTGGCTATCTGCTTCTTCATGCCGGGCCAATAGTAGCTACTTCTTATCTTGAAGTAGGTCTTCATAAAACCCGCATGGACGGCTATTGGGCTATTGTGTGTGTCATGGAGCATTAACTTCCTGATTCCAGAGGACTCACACAATTTGTTCTTATGATACAATAGGTTGCCTTCCTTCTTAAAATGCTTGAAGGTTTTCCTTTCTTTGTCCGTTCTTGTCTCCTTAGAGAGGCTTGCCCATGCTTTCTTGAAGTCTCGGTCCGATTGCAACATTTCTTCTATCTTCTTGCCAAACTCACTAGTGAGTGTTGATATGGCATTGCAATGTACTCTCGTCCAATGGCCTTTGAGAGGGGGCGTCCACAACCACGTTCAATTTTCCCGGTTAGCAGACTATCTCAAAGTCATATTCCTCGAGGAATTCTATCCACCTCCTTTGCCTCAAATTTAGGAGTGGTTGTGTAAAGATATATTGGAGGCTCTGTTGATCTGTACTTAGTTGGAACTTCCTACCTAGCAGATAGTGCCTCCAAATATGCAGGGCTCTCACTATGGCCAAGAGTTCCTGGTCGTGCGTCGGGGAGCATTGCTCGGCATCGTTCATCTTCTTCGAATCATAAGCAACAACTCTTCCCTCTTGCATAAGGACTCCCCCTATTGCTAGATTACTAGCATCTGTTGCCACCAACTTGTCCGTGCTTGGATCTGGGAGGGTAAGGACTGGTGCTGTAGTTAATGCCTCTTTGAGCTTCTCAAAAGAAGGTTGGACATTCTTAAGCCAATGTTGCACCCAATCTTTTACCTTCTTATTCTTAGTGAGGTCCAACAAAGGGGACGTCCTTTTAGCGAAGTCCTTTACAAACTTGTCATAGTACCCTGCCAATCCAAGGAAATTTCTTACTTCTACCACATTCTTTGGTGCTGGCTAATCCACTATGGCTTCTATCTTCATTGGATCCGTTGAGATTCCTTCAGCTGTAACTACATGCCTCAAGTATTTCACTCTACCTGTTGCAAAGTGATACTTAGAGAGCTTACCATATAAACGATGTCGTCTTAGCTTCTCCAATACTCTTCTCAAATGTGCGACATGTTCCTCCATTGATTTGCTATAGATGAGGATGTCGTCAAAGAAGACAATGACAAACTCATTCAAGAATTCTCTGAAGATGTTGTTCATTAGCCTCATGAACATTGCTGGAGCATTCGATAAGTTGAACGGCATTACCATGAATTCATAGTACCATACCGCATTCAGAAAGCGGTTTTATGAATATCTTCCTCCTTAATCCTTATTTGGTGGTAGCCTGACCTTAGATCAATCTTGGAGAAGACCTTTACTCCCTGCAGCTGGTCCATCATGTCGTATGCCCTAGGCAAGGCATATTTATTCTTTATTGTTTGCTTCTTCAGTTGACGGTAATCTATGCACATTCTTAGACTCTCATCCTTCTTCACAAATAGGATTGATGCCACGAAGGGTGACACACTCGCCCTGATGAACCCGAGCAGTTCTTGTAACTGCTTCTTGAGCTCAACTAGCTCTGGAGTACTCATTCTGTAGGGGGCCTTGCTGGTAGGCTGAGCATCTGGTGCTAGTGTGATCTCACACTCCACGCCCCTATAGGGTGGTAACTGATGGATTTCATCCGTAAACACATCATGGAACTCCTTGATTAGCTTTGCTATTGGCCTAGGCAACTGGTTCAAACTTGGCTCACTTTTCTTCTCTTGACTGGGCTCAATTGCCTCTAGCCTAATGATGTACTCCACTCTATCCTTTATTATACTTTTCTGCAATTGCTTTAAGGAGATGCACTGCATGGCTGAAATTACTTTCTTACATTTGACTATAAAGCGATTCCCGTCTGGTGCCTCATGGAGATCTTGTTCCTATCGCAGTCGATCATTGCTTTAGCTGGCCTTAGGAACTCCATTCCCACTATTAGGTCATACTTCCAATATCCATTACCTCCACACCCATAGATCATTTGCTTCCACTAAGGTCTATATCGAAGCTGATTCTGCTCCGCGGATAGCACCACTTGCCATGCTGACTGGTCTTGGCTTGGACTTTAAAGTCTTGTTCTTCATGAGGGCAGCTAATCTTGGAGAGGCAAAATTATGCAAGCTACATGTATCTATTAGAACTACATAGGGCCTACCGATCATTCCCTTTGCTAAAATGACTGTGGACTGGTTTCTAACGTCTCCTGACTCAGTGGCAGCACAGATTCTACACTCATCTTTAATGTAATCCTGAGGTTCTTGTTGGCCGTCTTCCTCGTCATCCCCTTCAGTTGGCAACTCTCAGTCAATGAGCTCTGCTAATGCTGACTGCATGACAAAGGGACAGCCATGTGTGCGGTGCCCCGATTAGAGACATCTGAAGCACAATTTCTTTTTTATACATTCTTCTCTCTTCTCTTTCGGGATGCTGTTTAGAAAGAATCTTACTAACTTGCCCCCTGGGCCTTCCTGTTGTTTCTGCTCCCCATAAGACCCTTTTCTATATGTCTTTCCTTGGTACTGGTTCCCCGCTGTCGTAGAGGGTACTTGCCTGGGTTGATACGGTCCTGTTGCCTTCCCTTTGTATGATAGTTGTTTCTGCCTTGGAGTTACTGGCACTTCTTCCAAGCTCAATGCCTTATCCTCGGCCTCCCCAACTGTCTTCGGGTTAATGGCCCGTACTAACCTCTTAATGTTGCTATTCAAGCCTTCAATGTAGCCATCCACTGCTTGCCTTTCCGTGATCCTCGGAACATTGAGTCTCAACCTCATGAATTCTTCTGTGTATTTGGCCATGGATAAGTTGCCCTGGTCCAACCTATAGAATTGCTGGATCTATCTGCTCGTGTGCAATCTTGGGACGTAATTCTTGCGAAAAGCCTTAGTGAAGGTCCTGAATCTGCAATTATTTCTTCTTAACTTATTTGACTTGGTGTAACCCTTCCACCAAATCTAGGCTGGCTCAATTATGTTTGCTGTTGCTACCTTCCCTATGTCCTTGTCCTTCATTCCATATGAATTCCCAGATTCTTCCATTTCATCCAACCAAGCTTCTGCTTCCATTTCTGACCTGTCCACTCCTAAGAACTGGCCCAATTTTCTTGTTTTCCACACATTGCTAATTGCACTATCCACCTTCTTTTGATAGTTCTCTGTCCTCCTGTTCCTGTCCCTCCCCTGAGAAGTATCTGACCCACTTTCAGAACTACTTCGAGATTCACTCCTTGTAGTGTCTGATCGGTTGGAGCTAGAAGGAGATGGACTCCTGCTACTTCTTCTTTTCCTCTTCTTGTTCTTCTCGGGTGCCTAGACTTCTTCCCTCTCCAGCTGAGGAGCTTCATCTAGGTGGAGGTGGTATCGGTTCATATTCTCGGGTATGCATCAATGGTGTGGCCCACTGTAACAGCTGTTGCATTAAGTTCCTCATCTGTGTCAACCTTGTGTTCATTGCTTTCATCCTGCTCTCGGCCAAACAAGTTTTTGGGCTACCACTGATATTGTCGACCCTGACCTTGGGACCCTGAGCCGGTGTTCCTGGCTGCAAGTATTAGTCACCATAGTTGTTATTTAAAGTTATACATCATATAACATCATTTATAGGTTAATTGTTGTTAGCAATCAAGTTGAAATTCAACTTATAAGTTAACAATGGGTTATGATAGTTGATACATCAGAAGCTTGTACATTATAGAGAAATAGATAAGAGTACATGAAAGTTTAAAATATCTTTATACATATAGTAGTACAGAGGAACAAGGGGGTGTTTCATCGTCGAGAGCTCTTCATGGACTTGAAGAAATTCTTCACGTCCTTGAGTCGGAGGCCCTTGCCAACGTTACGCAGGATGTTCCTGGATGATCTGTCTTCGAGAGCTCGAGCCATTTGAAGTGGTGGAAGTGGAGGTGTTGTAGCCGCGACGACCATCATTGGCGCATCTTTTAGGTGACCCCTGGCGAAGTCGAGGCTGTAGAGTACTATGGCTCTCTTAAAGAGAATGACATGATCCTTGTTGCTGCTTAACTTGGCGTGCTGCCTGAACTTTGAGAGTGCTATCAAGAGCGCTACATCCTCCTCCCCTCGTGGGCTGAACTCCCTGTGGAAGACTATCATCTGGCTCTGACTAAGAACTAGGAGATAGTATCGAAGCACCTTCCCCAATCCCACCGCCTACGACCCTGTGCCCTTCCTTTCAGCGGCTCCGCCGTAGACGTCCAGTGCTAGGAGGTCTTCATGATCCCTCCACCTCGTGGTTGCACTGTCTAGGTTGATGATGTTGGACGCCTCCCGCATGTTACGTGCTCGGAACGGGTTGGCTAGAGCTTGGGCCCCTCCATGTTTTGTATAACCTTTGCAATCAGACCCAAGAGCTCGCCGATCCTGAGCCCTTCTTCTAAGCAGTATGGAAGATGGAGGATGTCATTTGCCAGAATGTACTCCTCCCCTTCGATCACTATCGACGATAGGGCTGTAATGACAATAGGTGGTTCGTTGGCCCGCCTGATGTCTTCGTCGTGCCTTGCTATTTGCCTCTCCATTCTTGATGCTTCCCTGCGCTCCCAATCTTGATTGTCCTCCCCTTCCTGTTCATAGTCTTGCTCGATCTGAAGTGCCCCTGATGTCGTGCCGTAGTACACATATTCTAAGAATTGAATCTCATGGATCTGGTCCTGATCTACCATGGTGTTGAGTGGTGCAAGGTCCAAGGGTTGGATCGAAGGCTCCCCCACCCTGTTGATTGCCCTGTAATGCATAAACAAAGATAGAGCCGCATGCGCCGAGACATACCTATGCCTTTTTTCAAGCATTGTTTAATATGTGGCAACAGAAAAGAGAGGCCAGAGTACTGATGCTCATGGACTATACTACTTTCACTGTGGAGGAGCTAGATGAGTTTCTCAACATCTTTGGCAGATCTGCTGTTGCAGATCTTACTGTCCAAGACCTGCTGGAAGCCAATCAGTTTTAGGCTTAGTTGGTTTCAGTTTTTCAGAATACTTTGAATCTTAAGTTTATTTTTGTATGCAGCCTATATGGCTTATATCCTTCCTTATGTTTTTTCATAAAGGAAGGTCTTTTTGTCCTTGGACATATATATCTTCCTGTTTGGAAGATCCTGACATGATGTATTCCATGTAAAATGAATACAAAACCCACCCTGCCTTCAAAAAAAAAAAAAAACATACCTATGCCTGTGAGCCTTACAACTCATATAATCAGGCATATTCTTCGTCCTATCTCACATCTGCCCCTTGACTCTGGATCCCCCGCCTATAACTTGACTTAACGACTCCAAGGACACCCACTTGCCTCCCCTTGGGGGAAGGCTGACTTCCTAGGATAAGACTTGTTGGTCATACTGGCATACTATGGGGTTCTAGTCAGGGTTTCTAGGCTAATTAGCAACTTATTTTATGATAAAATGACATGAAAAAATGCAATTATGGGTGACTCAGGTCACGCGAAACGCATCTGCTTTCACGACGCAGGGGCCATCGGCGTAGGCTGACTTGAGTGGGCCATTCTTGATTGCTTTTTGATGTTTTTAACAAATTTTACGTGCTACACTATATTTCTAAACAAATTCTAAGCATTCTAACATCTTTTATTACAATTGGATCAAATACCCCACAATTCAAGCGACTCGGGCCAACCCGCGCGAAATGCGTCTGCTTTCGCGACGTAGGGGCCATCGGCGCGGGGTGACCTGAGTGGGTCGACTTTATCAGAATTTGACTTACACAAAAAGATAGTTTTATATGTATAATTTAACTAAGTACAAAATGGGAAGCTTCTAGGGCTTCTTCTTGCGGATCCTCCTTGCCAGATGAAAATACTTGGGAATCACCGTCACCCTTTTCGCGTGGATGGCGCACAAATTGCCCTCCTCGAAGAGCTGGACTAGCTCCACCTCTGCTGCCTCTTGCAGGGATCGGACCGTTAGGTGTGTGACCCTATAATTGGTTCGAAACTTCTACATAATCTCCCAGAGGAGCCGTTCGAATGGTGCCTTTCAGATCAGGAGATTAGTGCACTGTTGGAAGTGTCTAATCTCCCGAAATAAGCAGACATACTTGGAATTAGGCCCATGGTGGACCTTCTTCCGCAGCTTCTGCCATGGTGGCGGCAGCTTCAGCTGGTTCTTCAGCCTCTCGCCCTTAATGTACTTATGTATGTTCTGCTTGCAATACTAGTCATTGTATCTCTTCCACCTGCGGAGGTAGTCCTGGTATGCATTCTTCCTCCTCTGGAACTCGCGATCCTGCTTTAGTATGAACTCGAGTTTCCCCACCTTTTGCTTCTTCACTACCTTCATTGGCTTAGGCCACTTCGGGTAGGGTGGGCGGGCATCGGGTTAGATGCTTCCCCAGCGTCCCCCTCGGGCTCATCCTCCTCCTGCCCACCGCTTCTTTCTTCCTCATTCTCTTCCTCCTTCTCCTCGTCGGTTGCCTCCCGACGAGGTTCTTCGATGTGAACCGTCCCTCGAGGGCGATCTTGGTTCCTCTTGGACCTCTTCTCCCTCTGCCTTGCCTCCTTCTCCCTTTCCCTCCCTCTTCTTTCTCTGCGCCCGCTCCTCCGGCCATTCAGCTACCTTCTCCTTGCCCTTCTTCTTGGAGGTGCCGACTTCTTCCCGCCGCTGCTCCTGCTGTTGCTACTACTGCTCCTCCTCCTAGCTGCCCCCCTGCTGCTCCTCCTCCTCCTGGCTTGCCGACACCCAGCTGAGCTCGACGGTCTCCCTAGTCCTTTGGGTAGCTACCGAGGAGCTAATCTTTGCCTGCTCGTGGAAGGCGTGAAGGTCTCGTCTGTCGAGCTGGACGACTCTTTGCGCTCCTCCTCCTCCCTCCCGGGCTTGAGGTGCTCCAGGATCTTCTTGAAGATACCCGTTGCTGCCTTCGCCATGGAAGGGGTATGCCTGGGACTCCTATACTTCCGAACTGTGCATTTGGTTCGGGCCATGTCTTGCGGTTAAGAAAATGGATTAACTTAAGCTGGAGATCAAGAAAGAGAGGTTTAGGATGAGATAGGGAGAATGGGATGCTAAAATGGTATTTAAAAAGAAAAGATTCTCTTAGGGCTAGGAATATTCTCCTACCATTAATAGCCCTATTAATTAGCCCCCATTAAATACACCACTATATATAGTTATTAATATACTAGAAAAGCGGCCGCCCTAACGAGCGGCCTCTTTTCTGTCTGTGAGATCTTTTCTGCGGATCTTGTTAACATAATATTGCTTTTGCTATAATTATCATCTTCCTTGCTTTGAAACATTTATTGTTTATCTAGCTCTTAGTGCCATTTCCTGTCTCATGCTGAAAAATTGCAAAAATCTACAATCTGCACTCTTTTGCTTATTTGTTACTTTAGGTCATCCTTATTAAGTTCATGCAAAAGTTTGGCAGATATAGAAATGGTTGCTAGAAATGACTTAACTTCCATTTTAGATAGGCAGAAGGGATTGTTGGAAGCAGTTTCATTAGTTTACCCTGGCAAGGAACATGCCTTTTGCATGAGGCATCTGGTGGATAACATGAAGAAAAAGTGTGACAATTATGAGCTTATAAGTTTCTTTTAGAAGGCAGTCTATGCAGTAACAAATGTAACAGTTATGATGTATGTATAGATGAGATGAGAAAAATTAGCGCCAATGCAACTACATACATTCTAGATGGTGCTCCTCCATGTTACTGGACCACTGCACATTTCAGAGGTAAGCGTTTCAACCATCTCACTTCTAATATAACAGAGTCCTTTAACTCTTGACTCATAGAACCTAGAGATAAGCCAATTATTACTATGCTAGAAATAATCCAAAACGAAAGTTTGTGCGTGGTTTTATGAGAGAAGGAATGTTATTGCTATATAAACACTTGAAAATGCAACATGAATCTTTAGTTTTAGAAGCAGAAAGAGAAGTAAAGGAAGCAGGAAAGCGTGCAAGATATTATCAAGGTTTGCCTACAGATAATCATGTGTTTGAAATACGGACAGATAAAAGTTCAAAGATAGTGAATGTGTTGGCAAGAACATGTTCTCGTAATAGCTGGCAGACCTCTGGATTGCCTTGTTCCCATGCTATATCTGCAATATATTTCAAGAAGCTCCATCCACAAGACTATGCACATGAGTGTTTCTCATTGGCCTCCTATTGGAACACTTATGCAGGAAGTATTTATCCAATGGTGGAAGGGGATGATGGTACATTTGGATAAGATTGCTTCCCGCGGAAAGCCATCATCGACCTGGACGCCCAAAGAAGAAGTGCATTCGAACCGAAGATCCATTGAAAGAAGTGTGAAAATTCACTTGTGCTAACTGTGGGGAACAAACACGGCACAAAAGCCGAACATGTAGAAATCCTGCATGGTTTTTGTGAACTTATCTTAATCTGACATGAAACTAATTGTACTATTGTCTTTGGTTATTTGGTCTTCCCTTTTTACGTTGAAAATACATTTCTCAATGGCTTTTTGGTAATTTAAAAAATACGAGTGGCTTTTTGGGAATTTTTAGAAACAGTAATGGTAAACTGGTAATTTTTTCTTCTTTATATTACTACACTTTGACACGTGCTCTTGCTTGAAGGACCTAACTTCCTAATGTGTCATTCTCCTTTTCAGACTTTACACTACATGATTCCTTTTCTCTTGGTTGTCGGAGGATACTGGTTCGAGCTCACCCTTGGGTGTGCCTCACCATCATGTTTTGTATTAGAGAATTTTCCAGCAGATGTATGCTAGTGGTCGGGCATCAACCTTAGCGAACTACTGGTCTCTAGCTCAATGAGATAACCTTCATCTAGATGCAACTTGACATGACCAATGTCAAGTCCTCACTAGCTCGTGGCCTCGATTTTTGCTTTGTCTCCCCAGAGAGTTGTGGGCAGACCAAGGTGCAACTAGGCAAACAACATGATAAAAGATCAAATAATTTAGTCTTCTTGCCAAAATATCTTATAGCCTACTTAATCAATATTTAAGATGGAAATCAATCTTGCAAAAGATAAAACCCTAAGTCAATAACTAGGATGCTTAAATTGATCTTGCCCAAAAAACAAATTCTAGTAAAATTAGAATGATCCTCCATGAACAATTATTGGAGTTTAAGCTAAGGCAAAACAAACTCTAAAAATACTTAGGCGTTTCTACTTTATCTAGATCAGAAATTGAACCCCAGTTGCTAATCTTGAAAGGCAAAGGCTTTAACCAATAGACCACTAATGCAATGGTAAATATAATGGTAAGTATGTTTTTTCATTTAATCTTATATCTATTGTAATATAAGGAATTCACACTATAACTACGACTGTTTTAGTCTTAAAATTTTGCCGACCATCAATTGGGCTTCGGCTAGAGCTATAGATGGCTCGATCAAGTGTTGCAGCAGAGAAGAGGCAGGATTGATCTTGGATATATGCAAATGCAAGCCAAGGCCTTCTCTTCGACTTGTATGTGCCTTATACCAAAAGAAAGGAGAAAGAACGAAAAGGCAACTGGATGAAAACCAGCGATTTGCAGGAGGCAGCGCTGCTAGTTCAAATCTGACAGAATATATTTGTTGGTGTGCTAGAGCAGCCGATTCGTCCCTGTGTTGCTATATAGGAGCAACAGAATGCGAACCCAGAGAGGACAAGTCTGATTCGTCTGGGCGGTTGCTTCAACTTCCCAAGGGTGAAATAGAATCGGATTGACATCCGTAGATTTTGCAGCAGAGCTTGGGCTGTTGGAATGAACTTAGAGGTGTAGATTATTATCAAGAGCATGTCCTTTAACTATGTTAGAGGGCATCTCCTTCTTCTTCTTTTATATTTTTCTACAAGGCTAGAAGGATTACTTCTTTTTAAGCATAGAATTGGTGTCTTACTCTAAATTGCTTCTTCAAATCTCTAATTATCCCTCTTCTACTCCGTTGGATCCTCTCTCCTCTAGCTTCTATGTTTTTGCCCTCTAACTACTTGCATTTGTCTTCTCTTTACCACGCCATCCCCTTTTGCCATGTCAATATACTCTCTTTCTTATATTTTATTGAAGTTAGGTACAGGTTTTATCACATCACATTCTAATCCCCTTAAGATTCGACGTCCTCACCGAATACAAATTTTATCATATCGATTTATTGCAAGTAACAAAATTGTCATGTCTTCACAACATCACATGTTGTTTATACGCAACAAGTTTGATACATCTTTTAGACAACCTTATCCCATGACATGAAATAGATTGAAAAAGATTCAGAAAATCCTTAGCATATTTTGCTTCGGCATCATTCAATTCCATCCAGGTGGCATTTTCTACAGGATAATCTGCCCATTATATAAGGATTTCTTTAATCGTTCTAGTATGTAGCTTTCATTCTCGATACTGCAATATTTGAGACGACATTACTTCAAGGGTATTGTTCTCTAATTCAGAAAGCAATTAATCACCATTATGTAAGGAATGTTTCAACAAACTAACATGGACGACATCATGAATCCTTACATGAGGTGGCAACTCTAATTGATATGATAGGTTCCCCATCTTTTTAATGATTCTGAAAGGACCAGCATATCTTGGAGCAAGTTTAGCACATTTTTCAATTCTAAGTTGACTTTTCTTTCGCTTCACAGATACACGAAGTCTCCAACCTTGAATTCTTGGGAGACTCTATGTATCAAACAAACAACATCATATGGAGTGGTGGCTTTCCTTATTGAGCGTTCCAAAAAACAAGGCAAGTACAATAGTAAAGTAGTACCAATGAATGGCTAAAACCATCCAAAGCCAAACATATTTCTTAAAAACCTTGGAACTAGACAATTGCCGAGGGTTTATTAAGTAAGAAATAAAGCCACATAGACTTAAAGTCCATAATCTTATCAACTGGACTAAAAACCCTACCCTTTCAGGTTTTTGGGGAAAACCATGAAGATAAAAAATGGACTGAGAGTGACATAACTAATGAAGATACGATCCAAGACTAGTAGCAATATGTCGAACCCTCTCTTTCCATCAGCAGAGCCTAAAAACCAATAGAAGGACCTGCATGCTACCCATATTCTCACATCTCATATACCCTAAGTGCAATCGTGGAAGGCAAGCAAAAAAAGACAAGAATATGAGATAGAGAAGAATATCCGGGTGCCAAAGCATCAAAAAACAGATGGACGCAAGCTGAGGCACGTAATTGAAGACAGGTTGTAGATGTCAAAAGAGCTAGGAAGATAGTACGCAAATTAATATGAAGAGAATAAAAAGCTCACGAACAAGTGTCAATAACCAATAGTAAAAAGATTAATCTTGTAAGCTATAAAGAAAGAAAGTTAATCGTGAGAGCATAGACTGATCCTAGAAAAAGAGAATTACGACTATTCAAGTAGAACCCATGGAGCGATAAGAGCCAAGAAAATCGATATCAAACCCAATGATGAAGATAAAATGGGAGGTAATAAGCAAATGAAATATGAACCCTGAAAAATATCACACAAAGGATTAGTAATGAAGATAATGTGGCAAAAAACTTGTTGCGTCAGGAACCCATATTAGAGAATAAGAGATTCTCAGAACTTGTCGAGTCAGAAGCCCTGAACCAACAGGATACACATCCAATAAAAGAAAGATGTTCATTGAGCCAATGAGGCTAAAGTAAAAGCATGACACTCATCGCCTACCACCTCCATACGAAATATGCCAATGAATCTGACAATAGTTGAATGTAAAAATTGTCAAAAACGCAGTGCCAAACCGAAACATGACAAGGCCAACCAGAAGGAGTGATATAGTAAACGATGCCAACAAGATAGTTATGCATCAGATCTATTACAAGTCGGGGCACAAACGTAATGCTCATCTAATACCTATCAGAATGGAAAAACATTTTAAGGCAAAAAACACCTGCTTTAGAAATGCAAAAATGCCCTATATGCAGACCCCAAAAATGAGACTAATGAGATAGTGAGAAACTATCAACTGTAAGGTCCATGCACCATGTTTGAAGTAAAACTTGAGGGACCACAAAAATTCAACCTCATTATGACGACGACGAAAAATGCTTATGCACAATAATGCAATACCATATCAATTTCTATAAAATCCAACCATCCCATAAAGAGAGGATAACTAATGCATTAAAAAGAGTATATAACTTACAAGAACCTTACCACATATTGTCGTTCACCAAGATTGGAAGAACAAGATAAAATACATCTCGAGGGAACAATATAATATTCGCCTTGTATCTTAACAAGATAAAATACTGCATTTAAATGGAAACAAGATGTCCTTCTTCAGGCAAGGGTGATAAAATGATGATAGAACAACTTACTTCAAATGATTTTAAAGATTTATGCTATGGATAAGACAACTCATTGTAAACACAGGCTTGAAGAAAGACAGACGGGCTATGGAGATATGTTGCATGGTGTCAGAGATGACAAATTAATGAAATTATATAGCCCATAAATAAATCTCTATATATAAGACCAAAAAATTAGAACATGGTCAGGGAGATATAACACATGATTGCAAGTTGACAAATAACTGCAAATCCAGCTTTTACAGATATAATCCACAAATGAGATACCCGAGACCAATAAACAAGATTTACACGAATATGACCAAGAAATGAGAATGACATAAGGGGATATAGAGCATGATTGCAAAGACAACCAAAACAAATGAGAGATTCACAGGAACGAATCTGTAGTCCAAAATAATGTTGTCGCATACACACTTAGCAGAAGGAGAGAATGGATTATCATGTTCACGATATAAAATAGCAATAACAACATCGAATGAGGCAAATATCGATCGGTTAGGTAATGCAAAGATTTCCAAGAGCTATAATTACAACAATAGGTTGTAACTACTTTCTCAAAATAACAGCAAAAAACAATTATTGTTTCACTGTTTTACGAAACGATGCACAGATCCATGGACAAGGTCTTGTCTAAAACCCCACAAAAAATATTGCCCGCTTGCTTCTAAACCTTCTGCTAGCTCTTGCATTTGTTCAAACGATAAGCCTGCTAGACTGCCGAAGGATATGTAGAACACTAAAAATTTAACTTTTGAATTCAACCATTCTATGCATAAGTAAGCAGCACCGAAGGAATAGCCAAAATTGGCTGTGAAAAGGGAACTGCTTCGGCCAGCAACTATCGAGCCATATCAACTCAAGCAAAAACATTAGAGCAAAACGAATTCAAAGAAAGATAGAGGCACACCAATCGTCTACCTGCAACATTCCAAGGTAATCAGAATTGGTAAGACTCACTCGAGCATGTCGGTTGATTGTATGGGATGAGGCGCTAATGATGCACAAGTGGATATTTGAGGCAATGGATAGGACACTAAGAGATGTGATGGGCAATGAGCAGACCTCATTTGATGGGATTCCAGTGCTATTGGGAGGGGATTTGCGACAAATACTACCAGTGGTTCCTAAAGGTTCACGTGCACAAATTGTAGAAGCTTCTCTAAAGTGTTCGTATATCTGGGATAGTGTAAGAGAGTACAAACTGACAATCAACATGCGTGTCATGAATGCATTGGGTTCGGATGCACTTGAACAACAAGCATTTGCAGACTACTTATTAAGTATAGGAGATGGGCGAGAACCAACCTTTCATGAGAAGGGTTCATATGGTGCATCTGCCATAGGATACGTGTCTTGGATCGGATGATGAGGATGATTTAATTCAAGACATATTCCCTGATATCCAACAAAACTGGAAAGAGGTGATTTTTTGGACACATAGTGCTATACTATCACCTTTGAACCATTTTGTGGATGAGATCAATAGGGTGGCATCACTTATTCCTGGAGAGACAATATATTACTTTAGTGCTGATCGACTCATAGACACGGATGGCCAGCAAGCAGATCTATACCCCATTGAGTTTCTTAATGCACAAACTCCAAGTGGTATACCGCCCCACGAGTTAAATTTGAAGGTGGGAATTGAAGGTGGGAGTGATTGTCATGTTATTGAGGTCTACGCCATTCAAGAAGGGCTTGTGCAATGGGACACGATTGATTATATGAAAGTTGGGAAGACGTGTCATTGAGGCAGAGATAGTAACTGGAACCCATGTTGGTGACACTGTTCTCCTATCTCGTTCCAATTGTGCCTACCAATTCATGATTGCCCTTTCAGTTTGAGAGGGTGCAATTCCCTTTGCGGCAAGCCTTTGCCATGACGATAAACAAGTCCCACGTCCAGACAATGCATAAGATGGGGTTATATCTTCCAAAGCCTGTCTTTATGCATGGACACTATGTGGCATTCTCAAGGGTACAAAACCGATAAGGAATTCGGGTCGCTATCAAGGACCCACCATCCACGCCTCAAGAAGGCGCCAATACAATTTAAAGGTTCACGAGGAATGTGGTTTACACAGATGCTTTGTGATGGAGGTAAGTGTCAGGTCCTCGACTAATGTTTTGACAACTATATAGTGCATGTATATGTGTTTCTTTTAAAAGGTTCTCATGTTTCTTTGGCGTTTGTGCAGATCATGAAGCTCTACACACCATTCGTACCTCGGGATCTTGAAAATCCTAAGCCAAGGGTGATAGTTCACGTACATCGTAGAGATGGTGAGTTTAAGATTTAATAGGTTATTTTATCATCTTAATTAAGAAGTTTATCAATGCATTTCTTCTGTCTTACTTTGGAATTATATCTTATTATTGTAGGGAGTTCTACGGTTGTTGATAACACCTGCTGGCGTGTTGCTGTGTTAGAGTAAAAAAAGTTCCCCTCAAAGTACACATGTAGGGGAACTTGCTTCAGGTCAGGAGGCATCACACACATTGGCGTTTGCGATGGGAGACAATTCAAGGCTTGGACATCGATCCCACATGACGCAATTGGTGATTATGAGCTTCCCGAATTTCTAACCAAGTATAACATTGTTGTTGGTAGACCTGAGTCGCGCGTGTGGGACATGATATCAGAGCATGTTTACACATTCATATTCGCCACCATAGGCACGCCAGGAGGAGCTTCTATACTTATCAGCTTCGCAAATGAGCTTCAGATTGAGCCGACAAACGTTCCTAGAGTTCTTTGGGACAGATTCTTCATGATGTGGATTCATTGAGCCGACGGACATAACCTCTATTTGCACCAAAAATATTTTGCGTTTGTATTTATTTTTGTTTATGATTTAATTTGTTCGAACTTAATATTATGGTGATTCCACCCTTCGAGGTGGTTATGTATTTGTTATGATGCTATGTGCTTATGTTTGTGCGCTTCCGCAGCTAGGTAGATCCTGAGGGAGACGAGATGAATGGCATGTCCATTCCTCCCACGCTGAATTCTTGCTCACCATCAAGAATCCGTCGTCAGGTGGACGGCCTCGTGTTGGCAGTATGGCTAGCAGAAGAAATTCTCATGTTTTTATACGATGGGGGCACCGTATACGAGCAGGGGACATCACAACAGAATTTATCATTATTGCGATGAATATAAAGATTGCGTCAGTTTTTAGCTTTTCAAACCCTTGTTCTTTTAAATAATTGCCCGGGCCCATGCATACATACCCTTGCCTTGAAGCTTGCCTTAGTCCATAAACCATTTTTTTTCCTTCCATACCATGTCTTCTCCTTGTTCATATCTTGAGGCCTGCTTCATGTATATTTTTTCCTCAACATCTGCATTCAAAAAAGTTGTGCTTACATCCGTATGATGTAGCTCTAGGTCATTGGCATTTGCATATGCTAGAATAGCTCTTAAACTAGTTAGCTTAACAATAGGCGAAAATGTTCCCTGATAATCTATATCTTTTTTCTGTAAGAAGCCCTGTGCAACAAGTCTGGCCTTGTACTTTTGCACGCTTCCGTCTGCGCTTCCATTTTCTGCATCTTCTGCACTAACTGCTTCATCAAGACTATTAGGTACACCAGACTCGAATAGCGCCATTAGTGTAGGAACATTATCTTCTGGTAAGAAAATTGCTTGTAAACGTCTACTTTTACCAGATTCTTGTCTATCATATAACTCTTCGTCTACTTGCAAGTTTTCTTTTAAATGTTCAACTTCACTCTTGCATTTTCTGGGTGTTTGGGAGCCAAGCATAGGTAACTCGTCAACTATAGGTATCTCATTTGTCTGACCACCATCTAGGATTTTAGTGCCATTATCATCATCTATGTCTACAGAAGTTTTAGTTTCCTCTTTCCCTTGTTAATATTTATCTATAATCTCCTCCTTATTCTTGATATCATTTACCAATTTCCTATCCCTATATAAGATCGATTCGTCAAATGTTACATCTCTACTAATATATATCTTTTTTGATACCGGACTATATAATCGATAGCCTTTTGCTTCATCATCATATCCAACAAGGAACGCCTCCATTGCTCGATCTTCAAGTTTTGTCCACAACTCTTCTGGAATATGAGCATAGGTTAGACATCCATATACTTCAAATTTATCATAATCCTATTGCCTGCCAGTCCTTTACTTCTTCATTGATGCGACCTTCTTTCTGGTCGTAAATAATTTGGTAGCTTTGCATGCCTTATCATTGCTTTAGCTGCATCCAATAATATTCTATTTTTACGTTTTGCAACTCCATTTTTTCGAGGACTATATCTACAAGTAAGTTGCCTTCTTACTCCCTTTTTTAAACAAAATACCTAAAACTTTCTTGACCAAGTACTCTCCTCCTCTATCTGACCTTATAAATTTGACCTTTTTTCCTATTTCACATTCAACTTCTGTTACAAGTTGTTTAAATGCTCTCAATTAAGAAATAACACTTTGCCCTCCTACTATAATCATCAATAAAGTAAAACAATACTTCTTTCCACTCATGGCCTTTACATTCATTGGCCCGCATAGATCTGTGTGTATTGATTCAAGAAGATCATTTGCATGTGTACTACCTTTTTCAAAAGGCGTTCTCGTATGCTTTCCTAGCATACAACCATGGCAAACAAATTGACATTTCTATATAGACCAATCTATTAGGCCTTTTTTAGCTATGGATTCAACATTTTTGACATACGTGTGAGCCAACCTTCCATGCCATAATTTAACTGATGGGCACATTGTTGCATTCATACCATATACTTCATTTTTGTGCAATTCAAATAAATCTCCCTCTTCTCCGTCATCTCTGATTTGTGCTTCATTGTCATGTTAGTTGAATGAGGATTTAATCCACTGCATAGACTTTGCAGTTTGCTTTGCCTTAGTGATGTGATTGTGATGTGTACATACGAAATTCAATCTTCATGTTTGGTGGCTTCACCCGAACCTAGCAGAAGGGGAAAACGTTATGGTATTTCTTTGTGATTGCAGATAGAGGTCCAAGTTGATGGCAAAGCAATGCAGCAAGAACAAAGCAAGGAATGGCATGGACAGATTACGAACAAGCTTATTTTTTCATTTGATTCCTAGGGTTTGGCTATGGCATTACATCATGATAGAAGCAGATGAACATAGGGGTTGAGGAGCTTCGAAATGGTGATGCAAGGCAAGGGTATGGCAAATATCAAATCCAAGATTTCATTGTTTGCACAGGGACTCACGTTCAAGGAGTACATTATGATCAAGGCATTCTTCCAACAAAATTTCTTGAGATATTAGAGCACATGGAATTTTTCTTTTCTATTGGTAGATTTTGGCAGGCTGACATCAAGTATTGCAATGATGCAAAATATAAATTTTCTTCCCTTTGAAATAGCAAGAAGCCTTGTGATATTCCATTCAACCTTTGCTCTATATTTTGCAGCAGAGCAAGTTTGAATTTAGAAGAGGAAATGGCAATATGTTTTGCTTCTTTGGTTCTCATGCTATAAGTTGTGAGATTGCAAAATATAATGCTAGTTAAATGTTGCTTGTCCAGGCATGAAGACTAAATTTCGTGTGCAAGATCAGAATCTCAGCACCAAGGCAAAGCAAACTGCAAAGTCTATGCAGTGGATTGTCATGCCATTTGAATTGTAAAATGCAGCACAATGTTCATAGGGCTCATGAATGCCAATACATAGACAAGTGAATTATAGCATTCTTCGAAGTTAAATTGTTACATACATGTAATTGTAACGGATGTACATTGTGAAGGAATCCAAAGACCTACAAATGTAATGGATGCTAGTTCATTATGTGCTAAAATATAGAGCATGTAAGATGTTAAAAGGCTCGATGTAGGTTCTCCATAGACTGTTAAATGCAATCTAAATGCTCTTTTTCGGGTTGCCCCTAAGGGGGCAAACCCTCGTTCATGTGGGTTTGTGGCATATTCCAGGTATATGTCAGTATATGCCTGGAATATGCCAATGACTGCTACAAACATACTATTGGTTGTAAACTGTCGGTCATTTCCATTGTTGGCCTGCCACTCTCGAAACCGGCTAACGGGAGAGGCCTCCTCTGGGCAACTGGGGTTTTGGGCCTTCAATTTGATTTGAAAAGTATGCAACACCTTTTTGAAAGCCTTTGGGACTTATTCTTCAGTACCTGTTGCTGGAACCAAGGGCAAAGATTCGAGTTACACCAGCATTTGCGAGGGTCGGACTCTAGTTATTTTACAACTATGATAAGCGGATAAGTTACTTGCATCTTCTTTGAAATTTCTTCAAATGCTTCTTTGCAGCTTCCTTATAGGTCTATGGAGCATATTTGTTTTGTCAAACGTTTAAGCCAGTGTAGCATTCAGTTATAGACAAAGTGGAGAACCTGCAGCCTGGGTTGAGCGAATTGGGACCTTTGATGAGAATGCGGCCATCGATGGTGCGGGTTTGAAACCAAGCAGAGTAACTGGAGGAACAATCTTCACCATTGGCTCTCTATTTCATCAAGTGTGATTTGGTTAAGTAACATTACCATTTCCCTTGGGCACAAAGTTAGACAAGTATAAATTTTTACTTGGTAGAGTTGATATAGAAGAGAGCAGCCACTGCATTATTGGCATTGATAGCAGTTCCAGGAAGTAGATAGGCATCAATAGGCACCTCATTTCTGAGCAGCAGAATTGCCAAGAACATATCCTGCAGCTCCAGCTCTCAAGACCTCTTGACTTTTGCCGACGTGCGTCCCCTGGCCTCTCAAGCAAAGGATGACCTTGCCCTTCACCTTTGTAGAGTCTAATGAGTTGGGAAGGCATTGGCTGCCACAAAAGCATGCATAATCATTTACAAACAAGTTACATGTATTGCTCAGTCAATGTAGTAGGTTGAAATGCCTGGCATTGGTGATGTTGCTAGACAAGGCAGCATTTCCTGCAAAGAAGAAACGATACCATTTGTCTTCGAGCTTCAAAGGAGTAATGCTTTTTCCCTGTGTCAACAGACCACAATTGTTAGATGCAATTTAAGTTGTACTAAAGGGTTTTTAACATTTATCAGTTCTAAGAAGTTTCTGAGCTATACAAAATGGTTTAAGACTTGCGTTCAATACAGTGCCATTTCCAAGCAAGACATTGGAAGGAAAATCCCTGTCCAAGCTACTAGCAGCAACAAAGTGATCCAAGTGGCAAGATTACCAACAATGGAAGGAGTAGGACCACTATTTCCAGCAGAACATGAAACAACAATGCCCTTGTTGACAGCGTGAAATGAACCAACAGCAATTGCATCTGAGAAATAATCTGGCTGGGGATTTGGAGATCCTATAGACATGGCAATAACATGCACATCATCCTTCACAGCATCATTAAGGGCTGCAAGCATGTCTTCTTCGAACAACGTATCGTCGACTTTATGCTCGCCTGAAGGAATTGGCTAGCAAACCTTGTACACTGCTATTCTGGCCATGGGGGCTCCTCCTTTTGCAGTTCCATTTCCAAATCCAAACACATTTGCTCTTGAAGCAAATGCACCTGCTGCAGTTGATGAAGTGTCTGTTCCATGTCCATCTGCATCCCTGGCTGATAAACATTCTCTAGTTGCATTCAGTTTTCCATATTTCTTCTCATACCCTTTGATATAATACCTTGCGTCTATAATTTTTTTGAATAAATTTGACCAGAAACATGAACTCACTCTATTTTTTGCATTGTAAGAATAGCAGAAAAGTTGCTGCCAGGGTCTTAGAGAAATATTTTACCTGTTGCATGTAGAAGAATTGAACATTTTGCCTGATACACAAGTCCCTTTCCAATGCGATGGTATTGGCCCTAAATCATCATCGTTGAAGCTTCTAGATTCAGGCCAAATTCCTGCATATCAGAGTAAACGTTTTTTTTTTCAGACTCAATTCATGCATATAGAAGTGTCAATAGTAGTTTGTAATTTTATCCTTGCCTGTATCTAGAAGGCCTATTATCACATCCTTGCCATACTTTCCTATGTTGTTATTAGCTTCTAGATCATACGACTGGGTATATTTCTTTACTACCTATTTCCTTAGCTGTAGATCACATGCTTTTGCTTTATATGTGTATATTTGTTCAGGTTTCCATGGCTAATCTCAACTAACAAAGAGAGTACTCGGAATAGTGCAAATGATATAGTGTGGTTACTGTTCTGGTTCAATGCAAGTAAACGAATTTGTTTCCTCTTCCAGTTGTGTTATCCTTCTTATTTCCAATCTATCTATTTTGTCTGAACTTCACAGCTGCTTGAGCATTATCCCGTAGGTATTAGTTGAAGTATTTGGAATACTAGAATGAACACATTGCTAGAATGAGCACATTGCCTACAAGGGAGTAAAAAGAGAAGGAAGGAAGGTGAAACAAGAGTTTCAGTCATCTGAGAGCTATATCTTATTATTAGAATAGTCATTAAAACATTTTCGATATTGCATATTCCCATTCAGCCTATCCAGGTAATGCTCAAGTTTTGAGAGCCGTGCTGATGTAAATGGTCATACTCTCTCATATGGAATTAGAGCATTTTGATGTTAGTTGCCTGAGGTTGAGGAAAGGTGCTGCAACACTTGTCTATGGGAAGGAGATATGGATGTCAGTATGCTACAGTTATTTGGACCAGAGGATCTCTGGCTTTCACATAGTCCAAACTTATTACAATGCAGATGTTTGTATTTCATTCGAACAAGCACAATTCCAATTCTTCAAGTTATTTGATAGTCTTGTTGTGCATTCTCATTTCATTTCATGTTCATTTAAACTGTAACAAAATAATTGCGCCCTTGAAAGTTCCATCGCCTTCAGTCTCTACGCATGCCATTGCATCCACATTAGTTGCCATTGAACAAAATTTTGTGGAGGCTTTGCAGCACATGGTAGTTGCCATTAGTATACGGTTTTTTTCTTTCTTTACTTTGCAGGGTAGTGCTATGGCAACAAAGACCTGCTTAGCGAAGACATTAGTGGATTGTATTTGGCCATAGTTTATTCTCTACGCTGCATAAGCTACACCAACATAGCATTGTTGAATTAATGCTCTCACTTATGTTAACCTTGTAGTCGGCAAAGCTGTTGATGCAATAACAGGAAAGGCTTTCAAGGCTGCTAAAATATGCTAGGAAAGTTAACTTTCTGTATACGTAAAACAATGTCAACCACACAAAAAATTGTTAAAAGAGGCAGGTATTGGGGCAAAGAGAGACTTTCCAGCATACATGCTCCTAAATTTCATGGATTATCGCTGACATATTGAATAATTTTTTTATGGTTTTTTTTACTATGGGGCATTGAAACAAAATACCATGTTCAAGGGTTACCTGGCGTCGTTAAAATGTTTTGCGAGGTCGAATGCATGATAGACTTCCCATAGCTTGGTTTCAGAATATTCAAGTAATAATTCAAAACATGATTGGCCTTTGTGCATCAAGTCTGCAAGAAGTCAGAACAGGAACGAATTTAGTTAAAAGCTCTGCCACGTTCTTGACAATGGCCAGATCTAGAAAAGATGTTATTTGGAATCGTACTCAAACAAAACAAAATTCCAAAGATCTTGAGGGATCTAAAAAAAGCATTTTGGCTGATGGATTCCTTTGCAGGACACTCCAGAGAATGTGCCTCTAAGTGTGGTTGTTCATCCAAAGACACAACGACGATGGATAGCAGCTGGTATAAGCTCTATTGCAGGTTGGTATGAGTCTGGTCATCTCATGTCATGGGAAGCATTTAGAACAAAGTTCTTGTTGTACAGATGGGACAGAGTAATCTGGAATCATTTTTTTTTTTATACCAAGATATTTTTATTTATATTAATATTATGTAATAAATACATTTATTCCAGGCTCTGTAATAGCCAGATAGCCTACACATGTCAGCACACATGCTTAGACCCCTCGGTGGATCGAATATAGCAATCTTGCACTATGAACCCAGATGCACGAACAGAAAATAGCATAACTCCACAAAATCATTTGAAGCAAGATATCATGTGACAGACTGAAGACAACACCACCTAATATTCCACCGCCGGAGATACAAGTAGATGGAGCAAGTACAAAGAAAGCTTCCTTCCGCGCGTTAACTAGAGCCTGCAATCCCATATGCATCAAGATACTAGAGGAAGGGCTCAGCAGCCCTCACCGTCTTCTCCAACCCATATGTCTCTACGGCCCTCCCCAAGACTGGGTGGTCCACATCCCTTGCACTTATCCCACTCACTTGCTTGAGTTTTGTCTCCCTTAATGCTCTTACCAGCTATAACACCACTTAATCCTCCCGTACCAAGTGGCTAATAGATATCCTGCTTGTTCCTGACCTTGCTTCACTAAGCTTTCTCTAGATCCCACACCACCTCCTAGCTGGGATAGGAGAGGGCGACATGAAATAGCAGAGCTCCCGCAAAATCCACCTATTATGCTCAAGAATCCCTTGAAGAAAGCTAGACTAAAGAATATTGCAAATTCGAACACTCAAGCCTACCACTTCTCCAAATCATGCTCCAAACTAAGGCCTTCTTGCAAATTACAGTCTACTCAATGCACCTTTTCCTCCTTCCCCGAGATGTTTCACATTAAGCAAACTGCTCAAACCAGAAGTCACTACATTCCAAGTTTTCCTGGCTGCTAGATAGATGCTGCAACATTGAAGCACCCGAGATGCCGGCTCAATAAATCCGAGCACTCTTCTTGCTGCCACAAATACTTTCAGTCAAAACAACTAGAAATGTATCCTGAAACATAACCAAGTGAAGCAGCTGCTCTCAAATACTGAAACTGCAATGCCCTTGTCCTGCCCATCCACATGGAACTTAAAACATTAACATCTGAACCTTATGAGGACAAAGCTCTTCCATGTCTATAAAACTGAGGGAAACCTCTGTAGGCACATACCCAAGCCTTCCCAGAAGCAACAAAGAACCAGAGTATAACAAGAAAGCATAGCCCTGCAATGAGTGCAGCAAACCTTAACTGCAATGAGTGCAACAAAATCCCTGCCTGCAGTGAGTGCAACAGTCCCTAGCATGACCACAGTAAGTGCAGCCGTCTGAGTGCCTAAGAATCTGTTAATTAAAAGCCACTGGCCCAATGTCTACACAAGGAAAAAAGGACATACTACAAGGACAGCCCACAAAACCACTGCCCTGTAACAGACCTTGAACAAGAAGCATGCTACTCAACCAAGGATGACCCCAGGTGCCCAAAAACAGCAAAGAAACACAGTAAATAAGCTATGAGCTTACTTTCTGACGAATCTGAGCTGGATCGAAGCTTGAGCTACTCAGACCTCCACCAAACACATGCCAGCAATCTAAAAAGCCATATCTTACCCCTAACACGATCATCCAAGGGCCGATAGCAGAAGTAGCGGCCATACTCCGGCAGACCTTCCCTTTTGCAAATGATCCCCGCCAGGATACACCATTCTAGACACTGCCATAGGTTCACAGAAGCAGCAGCAGCAGCAGCTAGATAGTTGTTCTTCCAGCAGGCACTACCACTTCGATCCTGCAAGCATCAAGCGGCCGCCGCCGCCGCCCTAGACTGCACCTAGGGTTTCCACTTCGATCTGGAATCATATTGCTGCATTGTTGCCACGGGATTCTGGTTCGCAGATTGAGGTAGTTGTATGGGGTTGCCATCAAGATATCCAGCCAGGGCGGTTTGTGTCTTCTGTGTATAAATTGCTTTTGCATTCTGAAATCCTGCCTCCATCTAATAGGTGGCATCTTCAGGTCCATCAGCCACAATGGAAAAGTGTTTGGATATGGGTATGGGATAAGCTGCTGCATCCCAAAGTAGTAGTTTTGTGGTGGCAAGTGATCCATAGATGCCTCAGAGTCAACAGGTTAGTCCATAAAATGGATAATCAGATTTCAGAGCTCTGTCCTTTATGCCAGCAAAGGGTTGAGAGTATTGAGCATTGTTTTTTCTTGTGTGAGTGGCTTCGGCAGGCATGGTCTTGGTTGTTGACCCTCTTTGGCACGTCTCGATCTAGCCAGCAAATTTTGCTTGCTATCTATCCTGATGCTTGGCCCAAACTACGAAAACGAGATTTTCATCTCGCATGTGGCTGGCTTTTATGATCAATCTGGAAGAGAAGGAGGTTGTTTATCTTTAAGGGCGTAGATACTGCAGATGAGATTGTTCTTCAGTGGGCGCAAAACAAAATTGTTATGGCTTACAATTGTTCTTCTCTTGATCAAGAGAAGAAAGTACTGATTTGGCATACTTATCTTCAGATTCATTCTTTTGCATAGGCAGGTGGTTGTGCTCAGTTGGATCGGTTTATCCACTGGAGTTATAATCCTGTCTTTGCATTTTATGTTGCTCTAGTTTTTAGTTGGTGAATAAAGCTTGTCGTCCTTCAAAAAAAAAACTAGTCTACAAGGCTTTCAAAAGTGATGGGCAAAAGAATTATCAAGAATGAGGCTTCCAAACCAGAAAGACATATTAGAGGCTCTCTTTCGCACAGAGATACTGCCAGATTGGCAAATCAGATCAAAACTGGTCGGGCTGGAGGCGAAACATGCCAGAATTCATCATGAAGGCGGATTCTGGACCGAGTTTTAGACTACAGATGTATTTGCCAGCATAAGAAATGGATTTACAAAGAGGGATTCATAGTTCTGACCTACCTAGCTGCTATTCCTTTATCTTGCTTCCTAAAAAGCCATAAATCATTCATCAAAGCCCCACCCCAATTTCTCGGGTTGATTCTGCTTCCTATCGACTGGGTCTGCCTCTCTTGCTTCTATTTTCTCATCGCCTTCCCATCTGCAAGCTCCTTCCAGTTCCTGCTACTTTCTTCTCTTCTCTCTTCCATGTTCTACAATCCGGCCAGGCCTCTCCTTCCTCTTATATAGTTTAGCTTGATGCAAAGAAGTGCACTTGGCAATTGATCCTGCTGCTAGAGCATCCCGCCAGATGCTCTTGAGGTCCCAATTAAGCATCATCATCTCTTAATCATGCAAATTCTATTGCTTGATACAGGCCACGATTCTCTTTCCCCAAATTTTATAGTGCTCACTAAAATTTCAAATGCTAATATTACCCTTAACATACCATAATGTTTATTTTCAGCTAAATTGCTAATACCATGCCCCCAAGGCTACTAGGTTCGTTACAGTAGTTTTAATGTGGAAAGGAAGACTTCGAATAGAACTAATATCTTGACTGTATATTCTGGAGTAGAAGTATATGGTATGTTGAAATGCAGTGAGCCAAGGTGCAAATGGACAATGGAGCAATGCACAAGGCACATGGAAAGGGAGCAACAACATTTTGAGTTTGCCAAATACATTGTATATGCCAGAAATGCTGTTTATTTTCATTTCGGTCGCCAATCTAGTGGATAATGGATATGATTGGTTCTTTCATAAATATGGGTGCAAATTCATCAAAGGAATGAAGTATCTCCCCTTGATAGTATAATATTTTGGCATTTCAGGTTAGCACATCTAAACTATAAGAATATCAAAATTGCCAAAATGACGATTTTGTTAAGCACAAGAACAAGCTTAGCTCAATATACTTCACTTAATTCTAGCAAGTTTAATATTCATAATCTTGCATATATACCATGAAGTTTAAGTTATTACTATAGCCACAAAAAACATTCAATGGTTTTTCAGTATGCATTATCGAAGTGTACCGTAGCAATGGGAATATCAACAAAAACTCTTTGATTCAAACATCCACACTGAGCGATCGGATGCACAACAGAGGATTTTCCCCTTGAAATACTTATCTGTTTTCAACTATCATCTGTTTTCAATTGTCACAGTTTCTTACTGTAACATTTTCACACTCAACACCATATAGTATATTACCTCAAATCTTATAGTATTTTGCAAGTCTTGTTATACAGTATAGCGAATTCCATACTTCCATACCCCACAAACGAGGAACTTTGTGTACGGTGTAGATTAAGGAATAAGGGGTGAATATGCCTATCCAACAGCTCTCGTTGCCCGGAGTCACCCCCCGTGTGAATATGCACCCAAACCAAAGGGGGTTTGAAGGGGGATTTAATTTAAAGGTAATGTAATGGTTTAATTTAATTTAATGTAATGGTTTTTGTTATAGGTTAAAACAAATTTTTGCCCCTTCGGGGCTAATTAATGTTAATGGTAATTATATGTTGGGGCTAATTAATGTTAATAGTAATTATATGTTGGTTGTTATATGTAGGTAAACATTTGGGGGATGTTAGAGTGATAAAAAAACGAGAGATTAAAGTCCAAAAGTATCTTTATTTAGTGCATTTTCAATGCAAAGTTTGAATCTTGCTTTGCAATTGAAATTGTCATTTCGGTGTGTGTCTCGTTACGAAATACAAGTAGAGAACAATGTGTTAAGTAAAAAGGAGAATGCAAGTAAACTTAATGAATATTCCTAGAGAAGAGCTATCTGCAACACAACTCAAAAAGATGGACATATAGAAGAAACAAAAGAAGATTGTTAAACCGCTATTTTCATGCAGCTAGACTGAAAGAAATAATAATAATTTGCTAGAGATCATGTGTAAGCCATAACTGCTGCATCAACCAGGTCAGGAGCTCGTTGAGGACTAAGTCCCACATTTATCGAATTGAATTGTTCTTGTCCATGTCATACCATACAGGTTTAACTTGATCAGCTCATTAAAAAAACACATCATTTCAATGCAACAGCATTTCAATGCAATCCACAGTAGGCATCTTTAAGTCACCAAGTATAACGTCATATGTGCTGCAGTATATGTGCTGCAGTAAGATGAGGTAAAATTAGTGAGCATTTGAAAGAAGGAATTCAGTGTGCTAGCAGTACCACATGTAATATCTACACCAGAATAGTAGGGATATCAAAAGTAATATCTATACCAGAAGAAGTTTGAGTGCACCCGGAATGGAACTGATATACTACATGTCCGCCGCCACCGCAACTACATTAGAAATCAGAATAAAAAACAATAGCTCAATCGCATTATGGAGCTGATCTGATTGGGCGTAAGCAACAATTGCAGCATTCCTTGAAACAATATCTTTCAATGGCGTTTTCAAAAACAAGTTAATTGCATCCTGTAGGCGTCCATGCTGAATATACGCATTAACCATAATATTCCATGAAAAAACATTACGACAATCCATGCTTTCAAAAATCTTCTTTGCATCCTCCAAAGCTCCACATTTTCCATACACTTGGATTAGAACGTTTGCCACATATCCACCTATTTGATGGCCATTTTTAGTGATGAGATGGTCAATGCGCTTTACCTTCATCCGGATCTTTTACGATCTGCACATCTCTGCAATAAGGATGCAATGAATGGGACATCTAGAGGACCTTATTCCGCTGCTTCCATGTCCCAGGTTTTAAGATTGCCGGATGTACATGCTGAATGCACGCATTGCAAGGATCTATTAGGTGTATTGTAATGGCCATATGGTAAAATGTGGTCTGTCCCGCTCGCTAAATCAAGCTACCGTGATCGCCCGCCTCTGATCGATCCTTGCCCCTGCATAACACAGCCATTCATGCATGCAACCCTAGTTTTTGCCATAACAAGGCATCAGAAAACAATGATGTGCTGCGAACGAGCTTTACTTACTCGGTTTCTTTCTTCCTTAAGACGCGAAATTGCTCTGGTGTAAGCACTGCCCGCCACCCTCTTCACTTTTGGCCATTTGGAGAGGGAGTCGCTTTGTCGCCATTGAAAACCCCGATCATGTTTGACGACGAACTATGGCTAGGGTTTCTATTTGTTTCCACAAACCAAACACAAGAATACCAACGAGCTTTACTTACTCGGTTTCTTTCTTCCTTAAGTTGCGAAATTGCTCGGGTGTAAGCACTGCCCGCCACTCCTCTTAAAAGCTTCAGATATGGCTGAATATATTTGATATATCCCTGCCAGACCTATAACTCTTATAATGCTTCCCCAGACTGAAGCCAAAGATTGGAGATCCAATCACCAAACAACACACATACAGTATGGCAACAAACAACACAGATCCAAATCTGTTTCCACAACACAGATCCAAATCTGTTTCCACTCTGATCACAAGAACATTAATTTGGTTTGCATGTTCAGCCCCTAAAATAAAAAGAGGGCTTTTGTTGTGAGCCCTTGGATGTTGGACCATTGAAAAAAAAAAAGCTAAATCAACGACTAAGAAATGGTGCACTCTAGATGTACGCATTAGTACATCCATTCGAATACGCCATGAAATCTTAGGAAAACCTTTGTGAAAAGCGTACAAAAACACAAAAAAACCCCCTGTTATTATGCTACATATTCATATTAGAATACATTCATTCATTTATAGGCCTATAACAACTTTAATATGAAAATTTGTGCCTGTAACACCTTGAAAATCTGTCATGCCATTTCTTTAATATTACAGATTTTGTGTTGCTTCTGAAATTCTAAGCACCTTCTACAACAAAATTTGAAACTTACCAATGTAAACCTGTAACATCTTCAAGCCTGTAACGTCTTCAACAAGAAAATATCTTCTGCTAATATTCAATATCTAGGTTTTGTATAGCTTCTAGTGCATCTCAGCATATACTAGTAGAACTCTTATACTTGTAAGTTTTACTAGTGGCGAGAATATATCATCAAAATCAATTCCTTTCCTTTGCGTGCAACCCTGGGCTACTAATCGTGCTTTGTATTTCTTCCATCACTACCATCCTTCAATTTATATATCCATTTACTTCCAACGATATTTTTGTCACGTGGTTTATCTTCTATTTTGTACGTGTTTGTCCTTTTGAAGGAATTAATCTCATCCATCATTGCTTTCGTCCATTCAGCTTTTCACAGTTAATTGCATCTTCATAAGATTGAGGTACTTCTAGTTCAATAATGGCCATCACTACTTGAATTTCTTCTTCATTCAGTCTTTTACTTCTTTCCCCTTCCTCTCTTCCGAACTTTGTAATATCAAACTCAGTTCCCTTTTGCAGCTTCTCCACTTCTGTCATTCTTTTTTTTTTTCTTGTGAGTTGAGCTTCTATTTCCACTGGTGGATTTTCCCTTTTATCATGTTCTCTGTGGTAAGACGTTAAACTGCCATACCCAAGGTCACGGGTTCAACGCCTCGTTGTGAAAGTGGCCATGCAATGTAAAGTTGGTGGGGGAAGGACCCACTTCAGCAATGTAAAGTGGTGGGGGCAGGACCCATCTGGGTGTGTTGTACAGTGTCACATGTCCGATAGGACGCTGCCTTGTGGCGTGACGTTAAAATCTCTTCTTCTTCTTCTTCTTCTTCTTCTTCTGATATGCTATCAACATTTAAATTTTGTTCACTATCATCTTCTTCTACTATATCTGTGACTATTTCAAAATCAACAGAGTCAGCTCTAGCTTCACTTGTTGCTTCATTTCTAGTTGGTTCAGACCTGTTTTCAACAATGCCTTCAGTGTCATCATTCAATTTTGCACGAGACTTGTACAAAATACTCTCATCAAAGCTTACATCTCTGCTGATTTTTTTTTCTAGTTGGATCATAGAGCTTATAGGCCTTGTACATTTCATCATATCATACCAGGAAGCTTACTATAGCTCTGTCGTCTAGTTTTCTTCTTATTTCTTCAGGGACATGAACAAATGCCAGACAGCCATATGCTCTAGAACTGTCATAAGTTATTTCTTTGTTATTCCACAGTTCCTCTGGAATATTTCCTCTTATGATTGCCAAAGGCAACTTGTTTTGCACATATACTGCAGTGTAAATGGCTTCTTCCCATAAATAATTTGGCAACCCTGCGTGTTTTAACATTGCTCTTGCTGCATTCAAAATGGTTCTATTTTTTCTTTCTGCTACTCCATTTTGTTGAGGTGAATACCTGCAAGTTGTCTTTTTATTCCCTTTTGTGAACTATATCTTTTAAACTCACATGAGACATACTCTCCTCCTCGATCAGACCTCGAACATTTAATTTTTCTGTTGGTTTCTGTGACGTTCCAGCACAGTATACGGTCCGAGGACGTATACTGTACTACCTCGTCACGCGTACACGCCATCCCGATTGACGTGCACGCCGACGTGTAGCCAAGCAAGTAGCACCCTAGGGGGGCAACTTGCAAGGTGTGCATATTTATTCATGTGCACATTTATTCATATGTACACATTTATTCATGTGTATACCTTAGTCACTTAATTAATAAAGGCAAGTGGGCCATACCCATTTGTCCCACATGCTCAAAGGGATAATGGAAGCCCTAGCCCTAACCCTTAGTCTATATAAGGTATATGGAACCCTAACTTTCCATTTTCGTCCACAGCCTTCTAGAACTCCGTTTTGCTTGCTCCAAGAACCAATCTTGACTCCCAAAGTCTGTCTGAGCAGTCTAGCTCATCAGGTTCCCTTTTTAGCTTCATCTTCGAGTAGTTCTGTAGCATGGATGCGTTCAGACCAGGAGGAGCAAGCCAGGGATCAGGTATTTTTCCAATTCAATAGTCTAAACCGCCTCCCAGACATAGAGTAAATAGGTTTAGCCTATTGATTTGCCCATAGCAGCCATCTAGATCCCTAGATATCAAGCCATAACTAAAGAACTTAACTCTATGATTTAGATTAAATCTTATTCTTTAGTTTTTCTATGATATGTATGTGATGCTGATCTCTGTGGAATCATTGTATTGGGAAGGGGGTAGAGGCCTTAAAAGCCTAGTGGTTGATGCTCCTAGCCAACCCTCTTTAATGCACTATTAAATTCGGCCTGTGTACAAGAACCAAACCTGGTTGTGGGTGAAGGGGCCAGACTGGCTTACAAGGAGGTTCATGTCCTGACTCATGATCATGTCCCTCTGGTAGTAAAGCCTATCGGGGACTATTGTGGACTAGACCTAATGCTCTGCCACTGCGTGCGGGCTCTGCATGGGTTCGACACTCTTGGGGTGGTGGACACCTTCCATGGAGTTCAGTCGAGTACGGGCAGTGGCCCTCTAGTCACCTTGAGTCAGCATGCCAACCTCTGGTGGGAGCAATCCCTACCTGCCCCATCGGAACTGGGGAGATGAAACCCAGGAATAGCCCCTTTGGCTATGCATCCGGCAGGCTACAGTCAAGTCCCAACACTTTTCAACCTACTCTGCAAAGTGTGCACAGGAAGGGCGGATGGAGTGGACTACCCTAAGCCATGTTCTCATGCCAGCCAAATCCATTTGCCATGAATTCTGTCTGCAATGACTTCTGGAGTCCCAAGCCGTCAGTCATCCCCTTTGAGTCTGAGCCTTGGGTAGAATCTCCATATGTGATGTGCTGACCTTTGTCTATGCAGATATGTGGTGAGCCATCCTTCGTGATGGTCATATGATATTGATGTATGTATACTGACATGTATGTTTACGCTTCCGCAGCTAGGTAGGCCCTGAGGGAAACATGGTAAAATGACCCCTTCATTCTTCCCACTGGAACTCATCAAGGTTGCAATGATACGTGGAGGGCCTTGTATCAGCATGGAGCTGGTATGGGGGGTGAACTCCTGTTTGTACACGGTGAATGCACCGTATATGAGTAGGGGACGTCACAGTTTCCCTCTCCACTTCAGCTTCAAACATTTTAAATGCTATAAATGCCTGATCCTTGGATTTTAGAGTGTAACATTTCGTTTTCCTGGTGTAATCATCAATGAAGGGCATAAAAAACTTCCTTCCATGCAGGCTTCTCACATTTAGTGGTCCACAAAGATCCGAGTGTACAAGATTGTTGATGGCAAACCTGGCTAAACCACCAACCTCAGGTCAAAGAAGCACTAATCTTGGTCTAGGACCTCCAGATCACTTGAGGTGATCACTCTGTGCTAAAATATCTGTTTTTAAATTTCCAGAAAACAAGATTTCACTAGTTTCCCAAAAGCCAAAAAAGCTAGTCTTATTCTAACAGGCACAGAAATTAATGCATTCAACATTTTGAACCCAAACAAGCATAGCATGTCACCATGATATCTGAAGAAAGTGTTGGAGAAAGTCTATGCAAAGAATGGTTGGTGAGAAATAATGATTCTTGACTAAGTCGGTTGGTCAATGGATCGACAAGGCACTCAATTTTGCCAAATGAGAATGGTGATGAATTTTCAATCCAACTAAATTTAGACAAAGGAACACGAGGCCCGCAATAATAAGAGCATGCTATTTTCGTGGGCTAAAAAGTCACCAGAATTTGAGAAGTATGTCCGAGCATCTAATGATCATGAAAAGTATGACGGACTTTTAAAACATCGATGGGTTGATCTTTTTCCCCCTTTTTTTTTTAGCTTTTCCTTTCCTAAATAATTGTACCAATGCAACTAGAGCTTTGTATGCGACCCGTGTGCGAGAGGTATGGCTTTTTCTTCCCATTTCTAGAATTAATTCAAACACAAATGCATCAAATGATATTTTCCAAGGTCGATTTTCATTAAACCGAATCAAAGTCATCACATTTGACGTCATGTCAATGATCAAGATGATCAATCAACAGGACATCTCTAAAACATACAAATCGTGAATTTTTTGGATACAAATCAATCATAATATGCCTCGGGATAGATCTCTTAAGGCGGGAGGAACTCTCAAAGATCAATTCCGACTTCACACTTCGTGTACTTCGCCTTTGAATCGCGCAAAAAGCCCACACTTTTCTCCGTTGAATGAATCCCCTTTAAAAACTCTGTTTCCTACGGATCTTGGCAAATTCGGGATCTTGGCCATGTTTTTGGTTGGTTTAGACATTTCTTTGGGTGTAACAGACAGGAATGGTTAGCCAATGTAATGATTGCTCTGGTTCAATCGACAAAAACAAGTTCTTGGCAAGTCACATTTTTAGGGTTCTGAGTTTTCTTGAGAGCAATTATCCCACGGGCAAAAATCGAAAAAGAGGCTAAGGTATAAATAGAGAGCTATTTTCCTCTCTCTTGATTACGTGGTCTCCTCCCCACGCCAAGCTCCGGCTCGTGTTTCGACTTGGCATGCCGAGGGGACGCCACTTGGCGGATGATGAGAGGGTAGATAGATGGGGGGTAGATGTAGGTAGGTTTTGCCATTTTTTCAAATGAAGCACGCTTCCCAAGAAAGCCATTTAGAAGGTCAATATGCACTCTTTTTTCAATTTTTTTTTTGTGCCGTGGCATGATTCCATGAGGGCTATCGGGTGGTATCATCAAACTCTCAAATGCCATACTTTTGATTTTTGTAGGAAAAAGAATGGGGTGAGTAGGCATTAGACATGGGATTTGGTGAGGTGGCAAGGAGGGAGAACAAGGCTAATAGGCACATTTATCAATCATTTCAATCTTATGGTTGACCAACTTTTTGGGTTTGGTCAACATTTGCCTAGTCATCATTTGATGATGCAAGGTGATATGATGATGTGGAATGATGTTGAGTGATGTAATGGTATGGAGTGATGTGGTGATGTGGACACTTGTTGCTTAGGTGGCAACTTGGTGAATGATATATGGAAGTGGCAAATGGTGAGTGGACCAATGTGGCTTTGTAAGTGATGACATATGTATCTAGTCATCATGCCATGTCACTTGGAGATGGTGACTAGGCAAACTCGTGTTTAGCTTTTCAAATGCTTCTTTTCTTTTTTTTTTTTATAGCCACATGGTATGGAGTGGGATAATGGAATGATATGATGAAAAAATATGATGTAGAACTTGATGCCTAGGCAATCCTTTTTGTGTAACAACTTTGAAAATGTGCCTTAGGTAGTGGTAGGTCAACTATGGAACAAAAGGCTATGTGTGAGATGTATGATAGTATGGGGTAATGGAACGTTGGAAATGTGGAGTGTGAGGTAGGAGAATAGAAATGACAACATGAAGGAGAAAAGATACCACTTTAATAGCTTGCAAACTTCATAGGGGTCTTCCAAACTTCTAGATGCTTAGGTCCTCTCAATGTGTGATCTTGATTCCAATTCAATGTCTTCACTTGGTTCTTCAACATAGTATCTTCTTTTTCCCCGCAACATAAAAAGATTTGATGGCACTTTGCCATGTTGCCATAGCAGGGGCAACATCATGCTAAACAAGGAAAAGGAATGGCTGGTCCCCTCAAAATTTGTGAGCAAAATATGACGTAAGAATGGTGATGGTAGTGCAAGAGAATGGAAATTCCGAGAATATGGGCGAAGGGGTGATAAAAAGAGATGAAAAAAACAATGGAAATGATGTTGGGGAAAGTCCGAACAGGATGGACATAAGGATGTGAGTGATGTTTGAATGGATATCTTCAGAAGGATGTTTATATGGAGTGGGAACATGGACTTGACTCTGAGGGTGAGTTGACTCATGACCTGACTTGACTTGCTTGACTTCTTTTGAGATATGTGTGGAGCAGGAACAGTGACTTGAGTTGGGAGTGTTTTTTTGACTTTTTCTAAAACTTGAGCTACCTTTATGGAAGGCTGATGAAAGGTAGCAGGCTGTGTTCTCTCTTTTGAAAAAGATTTGGGAAGCAAGGGCTAGATGAGAATGGAACAAAGGCAGATGAACATGAATGGAATGTATCAAGTGAACCTGCAGGCGTGGAAAAAAAATATGCTGTTAGTACTACGTCCTTCCAGCTAATTGTGGTAATATTTAGTTGTTGGGGATCCTGCATCAGTGAAGAATTTTGGTTGATATGAATTGGAAGGCAACTGTTTGCTCAGGTGGAGATTATTCAGACTGATGAACCTGTCATGACAAGTTCTATATGTGTTAGAAAACAACTCCTCCTATGCTTTCATGACTGTGAACTCAACCTGCAGCATCATAATACACACAAGATATCAAAGTTAAACCTATTTTCCCTTTTTTCCTTTTTAGCACACCAGCCCTACCGGGCCTACAGCCTTTCCTCAAATTCTAGCCTATCCACGTGTAATTTCCACCTCATCAAAATCTGAAGTGGCATCAATCTACACCATTGAATCTCTAGTTTCATAAATCAAGGGTCGAGGAAATTAGAAAATGGCCAAGAAAATAGAACGGAGATAGGATGAGTCGGACACTTCTTCACGATCTGGCAAACTCCGGCGCGCCGGAAGATCTGAGTTTGTCGTTTCGATATAAGTTCGGCGAGTTTTAGTTGGACTCCTCCGTTAAACTTTCTCGTGTTTTCTAGTCCTTTCTTTATATATATATTCCTTCTCTTATTCTCTGATAAACACCCCCTGTTTTTCCCTCTGAAACCGCCTTGCTACTAAAGAAACCCGAGTTTTTTCTTCTCCTTCATTGCTTCAAATCTATTTGGGTTGTGGCAAATTTCTTCCCAAGAGTGCCAATTTATTGCTAAGAATCAGAGATGACAAACCTTGCATCTAGTAAAATTGGCGTGGCAGCAGTCCTGGCCGGCGCCGGAGGTGTGTATTATTTGGCGAGGTCTTTTCTGCACAAAGATGATGCCCTAGAGGATGATTCTGATTGTGAAGATAGTTATTATGAAGATTCGAGTTTGGATGAAGATGTTTTATTTTCTGGTCCGGTGCTTTCTGCAAGGTCTGCTCTTCAGCCATTTGATTGAAGTTCTCCCGTCCATTTGACTCTTCACTATCTGCTACGAAAGCATAACCTAGGTATGCTTGCCCCTTTTTTTTGTCAAATACAAATGCATTTGCGGCTCTATATTCTGGCGCCCAAATGGACGCCTCGGATAGCCGTCTATGGTCAATGGCGTCCATCTCTGGGTGCGGCCAACACAAAGTCGATAAGCAGCTGTTCTAACGACACTTCTCATCTTTATCAGTTGTTGGATCTGCATTTTCTTCGTTCATCTGTTAGAAAATACCGAAGCATCATCATGCATGCTGCAGCTGCAATGCTGCAAAGCCTCTGTTGTACTGCAATGGCAGACCCCTATTGTACTTCACATATATCTAAATAGATACAACTAGTTAGATACATGCCACACATTTAATGTCTCAATTACACATTTAATATCTGCCTTCTTTAGGAGTATATCTAAAGTAGAATCCAAGATATCCTAAATGCAGCAGTTTATCTCTAGTTGGTCCGCTTTGAGTCTGGAGCTTTGCAAATCTAGCTGAGGTATGCTCTACAACTTCTATCTTATTCTTTGGATTCTGCCATTTTTGGACACTGTAACAAGAATGCATCAAGAATGCATGGAGGCACAACTTTGTTGGATCAAGCCCAGGTATCCCTTTAAGTTTTTCCTTAAGCTTAAGAAGTCTCAACATGCATAGATTTCTGTAAAATGATAAATCGTGGCTGGCAATATTTTATATAGAATGGTCAATCCAGGATACGCATCAGATGAAAGGACTTTAAATGGAACTTGAAAACAAGAAATTTCATTTGCACTTTCCTATAACAGCAGAGACTGAAAGCATGGAAGCGGCCCCATTCCTGCCCATTTTCTTCCCTTTGGTCCCCCAGAGAAGTCCCCTTTTGCTCCATTTTTCCACCGATTAAACTCTTTGATTTTACTGCACTTTCATACCTGGTTGCAGCAGATCAGACGTGACTAATAGGGAAGATACGAGATAGTGCTTCTATGGCCTGTGTCTTTGTCAAAAAGCTTGCTGGATGGCTATGGTCTTGAACGGAGTAGCCTGCAGGCCAGACAGTGCCATCGTTTTGTTCTGTGTTTAAAAGGAGGGGCTCCATTATGATCCGCATACTCTATGGCAAGGATTTGAGTTCTAGAGCAGCCATTTGTGCTTATGTTCTTTCTCTGATCAAGATTCAAGTGTCCAGGTGCAACCTATTCTGCTTGATTTGATAGGCCGTTTAGCATGCCTAATTTGTGGATTTTTGTAAATCGCAGGTTTTGGGGTCTCTTGTCTCTGGTCATTGCATTTTGCTGGCAAACGTATACCTTCGGGCTTCTCATCCAGCTGCATGAAGCCATTCCAGGGAAGCGGTACAACAGATATGTTGAATTGGTAGTTGGTACAAGTAGCTTTTGGTGGGTGCTTTTAAAATTAACTGGTTTAGGATCACATGGTGTAATCATGTAGAAAAATGCCTAAGCCAGATTTGAGGGCATAACGCTTCCCCACATGCAACTTGGCTGTATCTTGTATCTGCAGTATTGATTGCTTTAAAATCCATCCATACCTTCTTCTTGTCTTCTTCTTATTCTGTTACTTTCTTCTTCTTAGAGTGGTCCAGATATATAGAATGTCATGTTCTAGAAAAAAGCATGTGCAATTTGAATATGCTTCGCCGTCCATGATCTAGAATGCTTGGCATCAAACTCAAAGAATGTGGATGTTTTGCAGTGAAAACAATTAACTGACATGATATGGAATTCTTTGGGCATAAAACATTGGATGATTTTCGTTAAAAAATTCACATGATCTGAGGGAATGTTCTTGTAACATGTTTCCTTTTTTTAATGCAGGAGAGAAACTAGGCACATATCTAGGAGTGGTTCCACTGCTAAGTCTCCCTGCTGGCACAGCTATAGGGCTCATAATCTTTGGGGCAGCTCTATGAACATATTAGTTTTTGGCTTTAGATTATCCAGACCAAGGACCATTAGAGGTAGCTTGGCCTTGTCAAAATACATTCTCCATTTCAGTGCAGAGATAAGAGCTTTCTACTACTCATCTCTTCCATAGTTGCCCACTGCTTCAAACAAAGGTAAGAGGTATTTCCGTGAACACTTCAAAGTAAAATTTCATGTATATGTATCCTTCTGCAATACACTAATTACAAGTCTGATGTCTACGTTTGCCTATGCTGCACAGGGATTGGCTGGCTTGAAACCAGTTATACTGACCAGGAATGGATGGCAATGGCCCTGAACTTGCATGCTCAAGACATTACTCACAGAGTCATGTTTCCATGTAATTACAATGCATGTGGGAGTCTGGCCTCAGACACCAGACAAAGCAAATGGTATGTGGATATATGTAAAGCTTACTCTGGAGTTTGTAATCCTTTGAAATTGCATTGTCTTACTTAACTATAACTGCAAGATAAACACTATTTTGGCATGACGCAACTGTAGAATTATAAAGTCAAATGGAATTGTAGCTTCTGAAGTGTAATTCACATCCTTCTTGGTATATAGCATATAAAACCTTGTAAGCTTGTAAATGTGGAGTCTCATTTCTTTTTATAAGGAATCTTGTTTAAGCTTGTCAACATAGTGTAACTTGGGTTTCCCTTTCATTTTAACAGAGAAGCAGCAAACGGATTCTTCAAAACACAAAAAATGTGCTTATTCTCTTATAATTTCCATGAGTTACATGTGCTGGTATATATGGAAATAATCTGGATCATAGATGGGGTTTCTTTACATCCCTTAGTGGACGCGGCCAGATAATTTGGAATATTTTATTTATAGAATGTGTGTTACCTTTTTTTCTCCGTTTTCTCGCATGATGCTTAGTCACAACAGATGTTGGTACCAAAAGTACATTATTTTACTTAAGGGGTTCCTTCAAATAGAAATGCATTTTTTCTCTGCAAGGAATTCCCCTGGATGTGGAAAAAGCCAATCAACCCCAGCTATTGTAGGACCAGACCACCAGCTGTTTTCCAAGCAATAGATTGCTGCACTTATAAGTTATTCCGGGAGTATCATTTTTCGCTGCCATTATGCAATGTGAGCTGATAAGTTGAAAGCATGTATAGCCATGCATTGGTCCTATTGGACATTTTGTTTCAAGTAGTCCAACAATTAGACATCACATGTACCATTGAAGACCATGATATGTAGTTCATAATATGTTGTTATTCATGTACAAGCAATATCCAGCCTAGTTCCATGTTAAGATGCAGCTCCATTTTTGCAACGAAAACAATATTCTATATCATCATAGGAGCCTGCTCTCTGCTACTTGTAATTAAACAATGCAAGTTAACTGTGTTCTCATTGGCATATATATTGCAATATTTTGCCGCCTCAAGTCTACTCTTTTCTAGATTTCCCATGACATACTAACTCTTGTGCTCTAAAATTTTCGTGCCATTATAGAGCTTAGGTTTCAACATAACCATTCTTGGCCTCACCCGTTCCATTTTGGACTCCTGCAATTTATCTGTGCAGTCATTATATGCACGACAGTGTCTTCTTCATTCATGTTTTGCTGGGCACGTTGTCATTAAGTGCAGCCGAATAAAACAATGTCCCAAGACATTACCACCTACAAACTATTACATGATCATACAACCAATTAAGCAAAAAGCAAACCACTTAGAAAAGCCAACCTGTCTAAAACAAAAAAGTACTGGTTTTTTAAAAGAAGTAAAATCTAACAAGATGAAAAGCTAAAGCATTTATAAACCAAAACCTCATTCGCAACATGGGTTTCTTATATTTCATTTAGAGAATATTATTAACTTCAATTCAAATAGTTTGTCTGGTACATGTTTTCCTAATGAGAAATTGAATCCGAGCCTAATACTGCCCATGCCTACTGTTGCGCCTTTTTGGCATGGGATATTTTTCCATTTCCCCCATCCTATGAAAGGGCAGCAGCTAAACTTGCAAAGTTTTGGAATCTTTATCTTCTTTCAGTTTCACAATGTGTACTGTCCCACCTCTGGTGCAATATAATTTGGTGTCCCACACGTTGTATGTTTAATCATTAAGAAAGTTAAACTTTGTAAAGTAGCTCGATTTGTCATTGTTAAAAAAGAAAATAACTTGAAACTTACTTGCTGAGGAAGAGCACTTAACCCAAAATCAGAAATCTTCAGATTGCCTATTGAATCTAGCAAAAGGTTCCACATGTCAATGGACATTCGAAAGAATCAAAGGCATTTACCAAATGTAAAAATTGCTTTAAATTTATAATGTACCTTTAGATCGCGATGATAGGCGCCTTTATTGTGACAATAATCTACAGAATCGACTAATCATTGGAAATATTTGCAAGATTCTTCTTCATTTAGCCTTTCTTGATGTACCTAGTAGAGAGTTGGTGACATTATAGGTTAATATGTTAGTTATTAAACATTGTGCATATTCATTTTTTGGTCATGGCATAAAGAAAAATAAAATTTGTTTTGTAGATTCAAAATCATCAAACCATCCAGCATGACACTGGACTCATGCGAACGAGAAAATTCTAATATGTTACATAACATTGGAATACAAAGGCAAACCATTATCCACCAATAACAGTCTAATCACACCAAGCCCACAAATAAAAACCTAATGAGTCTTACCTTGCTAAAGCCTTCTGGTGTGCCTCTTGCTAGTTCTCTCTTTTTTTTTTTGTTTTATGAAAGCAATTTCAAAATAACACTAAAAGAGCACAAGCATCCACATCTTTAAGGAACATGCCTATTAATTTTAAAGCTAGTGTCTCTAATAACTCAAATGGCTAACTATCCAATAACTATTCTATTCAAACAAACTCATACAAATATGTTGTTGCCAATACCTTTTCAGATGCAATATGTTTATAGGGTTCATGAGCTGCTGACCTGTTGTGATATCTTCCAGGAAGTAAGAATTTGTACCGCTTGTCCACATTTTGTATGGCCCTTCCCATAAGCAAATCAAATTTACTTTGTGTGTTTTCCCTTTGCCTTGTCCCACTTGAGAACTAGCTCTCCCTCTTTGAAACTTCCTTGCAATTTGTGAATGGCCTTGAATGTTTCTTTGCATCCTTTGCTTTCTTTAGTAACATGGTATTCTCTCGCTTCAAACCTCTCTTCTTCTAGATGGAGCAACCTATCAAACCTTTCCCCAGATATGCTTCCTCTATCGCATTTGAATCTTTAGAGCTAACCTTAATGAGGGCAACTCCAATTCCACTTGGAACAACAACCTCAACACCATAGACAAGAGCAAAAGGTGTATGATTAGTAGCACTTTTAATTGTGGTTCTATATGCCCAAAGTGCATCATGTAATTTAAGGTGCCAATCTTTTTTATGCACCTCTATTGTTTTTGAGAATAGCTTTTAGCACCTTGTTGGTAGATTCACCGGCCATTGCCTTGAGGGTAGTATCTTTGAGCTTTTCACATGCTTTACTTTCAAGGTTTTAGCGGGTTGTTGATCACATCATTCATGAACCGAAAGTGCCTCCATGAAACTATTTTCGGGAGGGATGCCAAACCTAGTGCATATGTTTTCATGGAGGAACTTTGGCGGTTGTTAGGGCATTTGCTTGTCTCAATGGGACAGCCTCTTGCCCACTTGGTGAAGAAATCTGTTGCCACTAGTATGTATTCATCTTTGAGAGGGAGAGTTTGGATTTATAGGTCCTATGAAGTCTAGTCCCCAAGTCCGGAATGGACCTCAAGACGTGATGCTAGTCAAAGCGGCAGTTGAAGAATTCTTCTTCCATGTATCGGCATTTATGGCATCTCCTAATGGTCTCATAACAATCTTTAAACAAGCTAGGCCAATAATATCCGGACACGAGTATTTTCTTTGCGGTCGTGTCACCGTGATAGTGGCCTCCACAAATTCCCTCATGACAAGCCTCCAAGATATCAACTCGACCTTCCGACCACAACACACCTCGGAAGGACACCATACTGATCAATCTTACATAATACCTCTCCAATCATCCTGTAGGTTTTTGCTTTTTCTTTGAATCTCCTCAGCTGGTTGCTTGTAAAGTTTTCTGGCACCTCCTTATGCTGGAGAAACTTGATGATTTCATCCTGCCAATCTTCTTGCATCTTGCTAGATAGCACAAGGTTAGTAGCAATCTCACACACTTCATCGATTACTCAAACCATTAAAATCTTCAAACTCAAACACCTTATTGGTCAAATAATCACTAGGACTTTTAATTGTTTTGACAGTTCTAACATTTAAATTGTAATCCTGTATCTTGCAAGCCCATCTACATAATTTAGCCTTACTCTGAGTTTTCTGGAACAACATGGGAATAGGATTTTGATGCATCATTACTTTTACCTCATTGTGCTGAACTATATGACCAAGCCTTTGTAGGAAAAACATTATTCCAGCTGCACTTTTTTCCATTCTAGGGTATCTGTTCTCGACATCGGACCAAATTTTGCTTGGCAAAGATATTATCCCATGCTTACGCATGAGTGCTATGCCCTCTGACTTTGCTAGTGACGATATATGCCTGGAATGGTTGAGCAAGGTCCGGTGGTTTCAGAATCTCTGATTGGCATATGGAAGTTATCAATAGGTCAAATGCAGCCTGACATTCATCTGTCCATTCTATTGCAATAAACTTGCTCTCATTCTTATTATACTTGCCAACCGCGTGTCGAGGCTGCCAAAGGACTTATGATGTGTGAAAAGTTAGGCACATACATTCTCAAAAAACTTGTCAAGCCCATGAAACTCTTCACTGTTTTAAGGTTTTAGGTGGAGCTAATTTCTTCAAAGCCTCCATTTTTCCTTGGACACTTTAATACCTTGAGTAGATACCTCATGACCTAGCAATTCACCTTTAGAACGAGAAGAATACACACTTCTTTGGATTCAAACACACTCCACCCTTTCTCGCACAATTCCATTGTCATTGTCGGCAATTCCATATGCTTAGTTAGAGAAGATCCTAGGCACAAATCATCCAAGAAAACTCTAAAGTTTGATATTGGCATGCTTTGAAATATTTTATCCATTGCTCTTTGAAAGGTAGGAGATGCATTCATCAAGCCAAAAGGCATTTTCATCATGGCAAAAGTGCCCCAAGGGGTTATGAAAGAGGTCTTGGCTTGATCGCCTCTTTTATCTTGATTTGATTGAAACCGAAAATCCATCTAAAAGGAATATATTTCCTTGCTGCGGTTGCATGTAACACTTCTTCTAGAAATGGTAATGGATAACAATCTTTAATAGTGGCCTTGTTTAGATCCCTGTAATCTATACAAATCCTAATGCTCTTATTTTTCTTTTCTACTGGAACAATGCAAGACAGCCAGTCAGGGTTTGTTATCTCTTTAATAACCTCAGCTTCTTTCATCTTTAATAATTCCTCTCTCGATCGGGGTGGCGGTGATGCATTTATTCTTACGAGTTTTTTGCATTACGGGTTTAGCATCTTCCTTTATCTTTATTTCAAATTCACGGATGTCGGTCCTCACTCCCACTAATTCTGTATAATCCCAGGCAAATACATCTTTCCAACTCTCAAAGAAAATTTTTAAGGAGGCCTCATCTTTGCTATCAAAAAGATCCCCAAGGAAAAGTGTTCTTACCTGTCCATTTTTGTTGATAGTTAACTCTTTTACCTCTTTCTCTTGCTGTGCATCTATCACCAGAATAGGATATAGTTGTGTTGCATCTTCCTTGTTCAATTCATCTTCATTTATAGCTCCCTCAGCCAAATAGTCAAGGAGCACGGTTCTGCAAAGTGCATCTGCCTCACAATTCTCTTCCCTAGGTATATGTTTGATCTCCCAAGCCTTGAACTTGCTTAGCAATTGCAATACCCTTTCTTTGAGTTCTGACATGTCTTGTTTTTTGGTCTGATACTCTCCAGTTACCTGTCTGCATATCAGTTGAGAGTCACCAAAGATAGATATATTAGTCAAACCTAAAGCCAAAGACTCCTCTAAGCCAGCTATAAGTGCCTTATATTCAGCCATATTTGAAGTAATTCTTTCATGTACTCTACCAACTTTGGATAAGAGTTTATTGGCGAGTTTACGATTACAAATTGCCGAAGATGCTATATTCAATTTGATTGAAATTCCACCATCAAACCACAACACACCTCTATTGAGTTTTGCTTCCATGTCAAGGTCACCTAAACAGTCGGTATGATTTCTATTGGTTTGCATACGAGATAGGCATTTTTTAACACACACGGCTCATCTTCAATCAACATGTCTTGTTCTATAAAGTTGTGCAGATTAGCATCACCGTTTTGTTGTATAGAGTTACAGTTCTTGCTCCATTTGAAATAGTACAACGTCCTTTGGACCAGATGTGTCTAGCATCGGCGGTGAGACAACCACCTCCTTCCCAAAGAACAAGTCATATATATGTCGTCACATCACAGTTATCTTCAAAAGCCACAACTATGAAACTTGCCTCAACAATTATACCTTCAATTTCTATTGGCACCCTTGTCACTAGTCCTATAGGTTTTATTTTAGCATTGGAGAATGACCTCAATATGACAGGTGATGGTTGAGTGACAAACAAGACCACATTTCTTCATTACATCTTTGAGGCATGACATTTAATGGGGAGCCTCCATCTAGCAAGACCCTAGACAAATGCAAGTCACCTAAACTAGGCTGAGCAAGTAAAGGCACACGGATCTTTTTCTTCTTGAGTTAATACAACTTTCTGTCTCATGCACATCGATAAATGAAATTTGTTCAACATCATTACACTTCAATATTTTTCTCTCTATAGCTAGGTGCAATTTTGAGAAGCGTGAGGAGATCTATGCTCACTTTAGAACTTTTTAGGATCATGTCTAGCTCATCTAACTCTTTGTCCTTTTTATTAAACTTCTCAAAAGGAGGTGGAGCTATTACCCGAACTTCTTTGTTGGCAGGGAAGGTTCTTGCTCATACCTTTATCTGCCAGTGTTCCATTTTCCAACATTTTTCTTGTTTGCACCACCATGATCTCTTCACGCTCCTCATATTCCTCCACAAACCTGATGGCGGATGTTCCTTCCAATTTCTTGCCTTTGTCCCTTGTCAAAGTATTCTTTGACAAAACACTTGTCTTCAAGATGACCTATTTCCTTGCGAGAAGTTGCACAGGGCAAATTTTTCCAAAATGACCTTTCTTTCCACATTTTAAGCATGCCCTGTAATAGCAAATATCGGAAGGATGAGTATCTTTGAAACAATGTGCACAAGGAGGATAAGTTTTTTTTGTTTTTTTCAACTCCAAGAGTTGTTTGGTCAGTTCTGCAATGGTCTCAGACATTTTGGCCATCTCACTCTTGGATTCATTGATTTTAGGTGCAGCCTCTTCATCTTTGGATTTTCTTCTTTCTTTTTGCACTTTGCATACACAGCACATGCTCATACTCTTGTTCATAATCACGGGTAAAAAGGGTCAATGGTTTACATGGTTATCAGGTAAAAAGGACATATCATTAGAGATTTTAGTTGCCTTTTCAAAAGCCTTGTGTATGGTATCGAACCCTTCCTGATTTTGAATTTTTAGCACTTTAGGCCTTGGTGACAGTCCCTTAATGAAAGCAGCCACAAAGTAGAGTGTGGGAGTGGGCACCTGACTCTTTTGGCATTTTCTCAGGTATGCACTAAACCTTTCCACATAGTGATTGATACTTTCACCTGCCCTTATGCAAAAAGTTTGTAGCTCATTTGCTAGCTCCTGAGGGGCAGACAGTTTGCCAAACCTAGCCAAAAATTGCTGCACAAGACTTTCATATGTATCAGTACCCATAACTGAGGTCACATGCTCACACCAAGCATATGCCTCATCAGATTTCATGCATCTCTTAAACTCAGAAAACCTACAACCCTTTTTACAACCATAATCTCTATAATATTCATCAAATACCTTCAGAAAATGGTTAGCATTCATAGTTGGTTCAAATATGGGTGGAGTAATGGGCAAACTTAGCTCAAAACACTGTGGGATTGCACAATTTGGTCTGTACCACGGTTGCAAATGTACTCCTTGTGGTTCCAATGGTTCGGAGCTTCTTCTCGTTCATTTCTTCTATGAGCCATGAGTTCTTTGAAAACCAGGTGGAAATCTCGGTAGGACCTCCAAAATGTTGATGGCAAACCTGGCTAAACCACCAACCTCAGGTCAAAGAAGCACTAATATTGGTCTAGGACCTCCAGATCACTTGAGGTGATCACTCTGTGCTAAAATATCTGTTTTTAAATTTCCAGAAAACAAGATTTCACTAGTTTCCCAAAAGCCAAAAAAGCTAGTCTTATTCTAACAGGCACAGAAATTAATGCATTCAACATTTTGAACCCAAACAAGCATAGCATGTCACCATGATATCTGAAGAAAGTGTTGGAGAAAGTCTATGCAAAGAATCCTCACGGTTGGTGAGAAATAATGATTCTTGACTAAGTCAGAAGTTGGTCAATGGACTGGACAGTGCACTCAATTTTGCCAAATGAGAACGGTGATGAATTTTCAATCCAACTAAATTTAGACAGTGAACACGAGGCCTGTACAATAAGAGCATGCTATTTTCAGGGCTAAAAAGTCAGTCTGTAATTTGAGAAGTATGTCTGAGCATCTAATGATCATGAAAAGTATGACAGACTTTTAAAACATCAGTGGGTTGATCTTTCTCCCCCCTTTTTTTTAGCTTTTCCTTTCCTAAATAATTGTACCAATGCAAACTAGAGCTTTGTATGCGACCAGGTGCGAGAGGTATGGCTTTTTCTTCCCATTTCTAGAATTAATTCAAACACAAATGCATCAAATGATATTTTCCAAGGTCAGATTTTCATTAAACTGAATCAAAGTCATCACATTTGACGTCCGTCAATGATCAAGATGATCAATCAACGGGACATCTCTAAAACATACAAATCGTGAATTTTTGGATACAAATCAATCATAATATGCCTCGGGATAGATCTCTTAAGGCGGGAGGAACTCTCAAAGATCAATTCCGACTTCACACTTCGTGCCGTCTTTGAATCGCGCAAAAGCCCACACTTTTCTCTGTTGAATGAATCCCCTTTTAAAAACTCTGTTTCCGGCCGGATCTTGGCAAATTCGGGATCTTGGCCATGTTTTTGGTTGGTTTAGACATTTCTTTGGGTGTAACAGGACAGGAATGGTTAGCCAATGTAATGATTGCTCGGTTCAATCGACAAAAAACAAGTTCTTGGCAAGTCACATTTTTAGGGTTCGGAGTTTTCTTGAGAGCAATTATCCCACAGGCAAAAATCAGAAAAGAGGCTAAGGTATAAATAGAGAGCTATTTTCCTCTCTCTTGATTACGTGGTCTCCTCCCACGCCAAGCTCGGCTCGTGTTTCGACTTGGCATGCCAGGGGGGACGCCACTTGGCAGAGGATGAGAGGGTAGATAGATGGGGGGGTAGATGTAGGTAGGTTTTGCCATTTTTTCAAATGAAGCACGTTTCCCAAGAAAGCCATTTAGAAGGTCAATATGCACTCTTTTTTCAAATTTTTTTTGTGCCAGGTGGCATGATTCCATGAGGGCTATCAGGTGGTATCATCAAACTCTCAAATGCCATACTTTTGATTTTTGTAGGAAAAAAGAATGGGGTGAGTAGGCATTAGACATGGGATTTGGTGAGGTGGCAAGGAGGGAGAACAAGGCTAATAGGCACATTTATCAATCATTTCAATCTTATGGTTGACCAACTTTTTGGGTTTGGTCAACATTTGCCTAGTCATCATTTGATGATGCAAGGTGATATGATGATGTGGAATGATGTTGAGTGATGTAATGGTATGGAGTGATGTGGTGATGTGGACACTTGTTGCTTAGGTGGCAACTTGGTGAATGATATATGGAAGTGGCAAATGGTGAGTGGACCAATGTGGCTTTGTAAGTGATGACATATGTATATAGTCATCATGCCATGTCACTTGGAGATGGTGACTAGGCAAACTCGTGTTTAGCTTTTCAAATGCTTCTTTTTTTTTTTTTTTTTATAGCCACATGGTATGGAGTGTGTGATAATGGAATGATAGGATGAAAAAATATGATGTAGAACTTGATACCTAGGCAATCCTTTTTGTGTAACAACTTTGAAAATGTGCCTTAGGTAGTGGTAGGTCAACTATGGAACAAAAGGCTATGTGTGAGATGTATGATAGTATGGGGTAATGGAACGTTGGAAATGTGGAGTGTGAGGTAGGAGAATAGAAATGACAACATGAAGGAGAAAAGATACCACTTTAATAGCTTGCAAACTTCATAGGGGTCTTCCAAACTTCTAGATGCTTAGGTCCTCTCAATGTGTGATCTTGATTCCAATTCAATGTCTTCACTTGGTTCTTCAACATAGTATCTTCTTTTTCCCTGCAACATAAAAAAGATTTGATGGCACTTTGCCATGTTGCCATAGCAGGGCAACAAAGATCTAAAGGACCCTTTGCTCTTTTGCTTGACTTGCCAAATACCAGTCTAGTATGCTTTCCTAGTTTACATCCAATGCATGTAAACTGAACATGTCCTTCACTTGAAGCATCAATCCTTCCTTTTTTTATCAAGAATTTTACATTATTACAATGTGTATGGCCCAACCTTTCATGTCAACCTTTTATGGATGGTAATGATATAGCATTTACACTACTTGTTAGGAAGGAAGGAAGGAAGGAAGGAAGGAAGGAAGGTATTTGTATCGTCCACGGAGACCAATCGGTCTATGGGACCCAATACAAAAGCGCAGCAAGCGGATTACTACCCGGATTAAAAAACCCCCGCCCCGAAGGGTTTTTGAGGGAAAAACCGTGGCAGGGGCGTTATGAAAACCAAAAAGATTGCCCACACGTTTTGCTAAAAATATCATTTCGTTGTTGTAGAACACTTTACAATGATGCTTTTCAAAAGCTACTCTGTAACCTAAATCAACCAACTGGCTGATGGAAATAAGATTTTTAACAATCTTTGGAACACACAAAACATCACTTAGATTTACTACGTTTTCTTACAAATCAAAAAGCTCTAACATTCCAGTTTCCTCCACTTTTTTGAGATTTCCATCTCCCATTTGCACATAACGAGTTACTTTGGCACTCCTTTGTTTTAGTTGGTTAGATCTTTTTACTATGCTTCTCTCAGCTCCACTATCTAAAAAATATAGATCATGATTAGCTTTACTTTCAAAAACACTTAATGCACTAACTTTCAAAAACACTTAATGCACTATCAACCATTACCTTTGCATCAGGATCTTCTTCATCAAACTCAACCTCCTTTGCTATATTTATAGAAGAGTTTCCGCTCCCCATGTTTTCCCTTCCTCTATCTCTACCTCTATAGTTGCCTCTGCTTCTTCCTCTGTGACTGGTCTCTTTATTTTGTCCTCTTCCCATGTCTTTAGGACTGAAACAGTTGGAGGATAAGTGTCCGAACCCATCACAATTGTAACATCTCATTTCTCTGGCTTTAGAACAGTTTGCCCTCAAATGTCCATACGCTTTACACACATAACAGGGACCAATCTTACCTCCACATGCCTTCCCTTTCCCAGCAAACAATACCTCAGTTTCTTCATCCTCATCTTCTTCTTTAGTTACCTTCCTTTGTTCCATTTTTGTCCTAATCAGAGCCTCTGCTTTTTCTCTGTTTCTTCCAACAGTTCTTATCAAGGTTTTTAACTGTCCAAAACCTGAGAAAGCCCTTGCAAGATTCAGTATCTGGAATTCTCTAGTGATTGAAACCTTTGTTGCCTCCAAGTCTGCAATGATGTTATCAAACTTCTGGAAAAAATGAGTTAGATTTTCATTCTCCTTGAATTTTAGTTTACTTAACTTCCTATCAAGCATTTCAAGCTGGGATGTATTTTTCACTTCAAAAGTTTTGATTAGGAAATCCCACAACTCTCTCGGAGACTTGTCTTTGATTTTGTGAACATTATTAGAGCTTAACTTACTTGCGATAATAACCTTGGCTTCTTGTAGTTTGCCTTTCACCCTAATATTTCCTGTGCCTCCAGCTCCACCTGTGGCAGCTTTAGAAGAACCTTCATCTTGATGTACACTCGCTGAACTGCTCTCACCTTGTACTTCATTATTACCAATGACAAATTCCTAGAGACCCTCTGCCTCCAACACATCATGCATTATGCCTTTCCATGATTGAAAGCCAGCCTCATATTCAAAAACATTGATATTACTTAACAGACTTGCACCCAGTCTAGTTGTCATAATAGCTATAATGCTCTGATACCAATGAAGATTTTGTTAAGCACAAGAACAAGCTTAGCTCAATATACTTTACTTAATTCTAGCAAGTTTAATACTCATACTCTTGCATAAACACTATATATCATGAAGTTTAAGTTATTACTATAGCCACAAAAAAACATTCAATGGTTTTTCAGTATGCATTATCGAAGTATAATGTAGCAATGGGAATATCAACAAAAACTCTTTGATTCAAACCTCTACACTGAGCGATCGTATGCACAACAGAGGATTTTCCCCTTGCCGCCTATGGCATTACAGCTCTACTCCTTGTGTTTTTAATTTCGGCAAGATCCATTAAGCAATACGGCTCCAGTTGGTTCGGCAGCTCCAGCTCTCTTTCTATATTTGCAATTCCTTATCTGTTAATATTTCATTAGACCAACTGGGTTCACCGACCTATGAGCCAGGGTTACCATATTTTCAATGGTCTGCATTTTCCTTTTTATTTTACTTCATCATCAACTCCATGGTTATAGGTTCCATGCCATCGTCTCCACAATATTGCATCATGAACTATAGTATATCTTTTCACAAAAGACATTATCTTTTAGATGAACTGCATTATGAAGATGTCGAGATTGATGATGTTTGTGAAGCGTGCATGTTAGAAAAACAAAATAGAATGGCATTTTTGAATAAAGGAAGAAGAGCACATGCATTGCTTGAATTAGTGCATTCAGGCGTTTGTGGATCCATGCGAGTTGAGAGTCGTGGAGCTAAGTTCTACTTTGCTACCTTTATTGATGATTATAATAGACGCACTAAGTGTTATTTTTTGAGTACCAAGGATCAAGGATTTTATGCATTTACGTTGTATGTTGCGGAAGTAGAAAGAGAGACGTCATTGCAAGTTAGATGTCTAAGGTATGATCTTGGTGGAGAATACATAGCATTAAAATTTTTGCAGATACTATCAAACACATGGGATATAAAGACAAGTTACTTGCAGATATATGCTGCAACAAAATGGGGTAGCAAAACACAAAAATTACACTATTATGGATGAAGCTAGACCCATGCTTAAACATGCAAGTTTTCCAATAACTTATAAGGAGAAGCTACTGCAACTGCTTGTTTTATTCAAGAATAGGTTATCGATAATTGTAGTAATAGGTGGGATACCAGAGAAGCTCTAGACAGAAAAAGGCAGCCTGTGCGGCGATTTAAGATTTATAGATGCCTCGCCTATATGTTGATGTTGAAGGAATTAAGAAGGAAACTGGATGAGCGAAGTACGTACATCTTTTTAGCAGGTTACGATGAGCAGATGAATGGATATTGATTATATGAACTATCACACGTAAAGTATATGTCAGTAGGAATGTGGTATTCAATGAAAGTGTATTCTCTTAAGACAAAAAAGGTCTACTCCAATATGAAGCAAATGAATGGGTACCGATAGAGTATTTGGAAAGTGGCCATGAAAATGATGAGGAAGAAACGAGAGACTCAATATCAAAGGATAATGAAGTTGATGCGGAATCAGAGGCTAATGAGATCATAAAGACCAACACCATAGATGTGGAATCTGACATTGAACTAGATGAGGTGCATGAGGTAATAGAATCTGATAGTGTGCCTCATGAATCGGGATTTGAGCTAGCGAGGTGCATGAGGTTGTTGACATCGAGACATCAAGTAGAAAATGGAAGTAGGAGAACCCAACATGGTGATGCAGAGCATCTAAAAGCTGCAGTCCCATTTGATACAAGATTGTATGGTAAGGAAGAAAGTGGTAGAACAACGAGACCACGGAAATTGAAATCCTATCTTGTATAGTAGATCTAGAGACAATGGGTCAAGCCTTGAAAGGGCAGGATGCATGCAGATCACTGGAAAGAGGCCATGTAGAATGCGTTAGATTCATTTAAGTGGGCGGGCACATATGAACTAGTACCACGGTCAAAGGACAAAAATGTTGTGGATGGAGGGGAAAAATGGACGAGCGCCAATTTTCTTGCTTCTTTTGTCCTTTTCCCGTTTTTTCTGTTACAAGCCTCTTCTTGATAAAAATTATGGGAAAATTTGAATTTTTGATGATCTGAAGCTCAATTCCTGTGGATCATCCTGCTGCCCTGGTAGAAGGGTAGCTCTAGCTGCAATCCTCTCACCAGTATCTACAATTTGACCCTCATCTTGATACATTTATGAAGCTGTATTCTTTCTTTATTCGATCTTTCTTATGGAAACCTCTGTTTTCACAATTATAAGAGAGAAAGATAGAATCTCGTGTGGATTTCTAAAGGGCCCGGCTACTGATCTTTGGAACTCCTTGATTATTCAAAGGCTCTTTCCGGACAATTTGTTCTTCTCGGAATTCACTTTTGTACCTTGTAGTATTGAATTCGAGGTTCAAATCATCAACTCCTGGCTAGAGGAATTTGTGGGTTCGAATGCAGTTGGTCCGGCAGGGACATTCAGAGTCTATTGTAATTGGCTGGATTATTTGATCTCGGTTGAAGTTTATCCTCCCCAGGATCCTGCTCAATTTGAAGGAATTTCTCCTTAAATTTCCTTGAATTGTATGTGGATCTCTTTGCAATCAGATCTACAGCATGTTAGGCTTCTCGATCATCTTAGTTTAATTTTGGTTCATTCCAATGGTTTCATATCCTTTGCTTTCTGTTAATTTCCCCCTTTTCAATTGTTAAAAAATTTTGCATGAACTTTTGTTGTTTCTCCCTGAATTTGTCGCAATGGTCACAAATTTTCCGAAAAACCCTAAACATTTGGCTCTTCTACACGCATTCGCGCACCTTCCAGCTTCTGAACGATCCGCCATTCTCCCAAAATTGATTTCATATCAAAATCAGCCCTTTGATACCATCCTCTTTGGTAACTTTGATAATTTGTTGCTCCCGCCTCCTGCTATGGATCCGATTTCCCACGATGTCCCTCATTGGGATAATTTGTCTGCTGATCCCGATCATAGGGGTATTCTCCATCCCCTGAACCCTGCTACTCAAATTCCGATTCCATATGGTGTTGCAAGAGGTCGCCCGGAAGTCCGCTCGGATGACGAATTAGATGAAAGACTCAAGCGTACACGAATTCCATATCTAAAAGATCGGAAAATGAAGATTTATCACGGTATTTCCTTGAATTTACCTGTTGTGCATTCTAAAATAGATGCTCTTTCAAATTCTGCTGTGATCATCAAAGTTCAAAAATGTGGAATTAAGCTTGAAAAATTGTGGGCCTTCCTCCTCAGCCTTAACAAAGGGATCCTAATTCAGGCTATCTATTGGCTCAATTACCCCTACATTATGCTTAAATGTGGGAATTCCAGATCAGCAAATTTCTTTCTGAACTATGGACCTATGACCTATGATACTTCTCAATTGTCCTTTCTCAAATGGCATCCTAAGCTTGACATTGATCAAATGAATAATCTTTGCATTGCCTCCACATCTCTTTTTGGGCTCAATCCTATTTATTGGGATGAAGAGTGCTTCAAGCTTTTGTTCAATTCTGTTGGAACTTATATATCTACTGAATACTCCCCTGCCAAACCTCCCAGAAGCTTTGTTCAGCTTGACCTTTCCAAGGATATCCTTCTTTCCATACCATTCATAGATGCCTTTGGTTTTGAATCTCAATTAAACCTTAGATGGTCTGGTTTGCCCTCTACATGTCAGAAATGCTTTCAAAGACATTTCTGGTACTCTGATTGCAAAACTTCAACAGTGGACCCTCAAATTGACAGACTCCAGCATGGGACGCATACTCAGGAAATTCAACCACAAAACAAGGTTTACATCCAACAGGATCCTGAGGAAAAGCAAAAAGATCAGCCTGATCTGATCACTGCTACAAAGGGGAATTCTAGTAAGGATTCACAATTCCAGAGGCTGCCAGAAAGTGACAGATTCAAATGGACTAAAGTAAATGGTAGCTATAAGAGAATTCAGAGAAATAAGGCAGCCAGAGATGAGGAAAGAGACAGAGATAAAATGTGTGAAGTAGCACACACAAATAATACAAAATATAATATGCCTCTAACTATGGGTGAACCTAAGCTGCTAGTAAAAGGGAATGTGATTGGGAAAGTTACCCAGGCTACAGACAAGTTAAATTTCATTCTGAGTGAAATAATTAAAGAAGCTAAAGGGAAAGCTCAATGCTCATATAATCTTATGGATTTCCCAGTCAAAAATAATAGTAAGAGTGGGTCATTAGATATGAAATCTCGAGACAAAGCAAAGTTCCAACTGAATTCAAGTCAGGTGAATTCACAACTGAAAATTTCCTTGCCAGCAAGTTCGAAACAACAAAGTAACAACAAACCAAATGAGCTGAAAAAGGACTCTCATCCAGCTAGTAATTCAAGTCAAACTACTGAAGATTTGACTCAAGTATCAGTACAGCAGCAAGACAACCTACAGATCAACACTCCAAATCCTTTTCAGGTATTATCTGACCTTAATAGTAATCTAGATCCTGAATTAAATAAAAGTAAGGTATATGCTTCTCCTCATATTTATCCCTCATCTGCACCCTTAAAAGATTCTTCAGCTATCCATATCCATCCAGTTGATACAAACACTGTTGAAATGCCTTCTTTAATTGATTTGGACTTCCAAGTGGTTGCAAGTCCTTGCAATCCTTTGAATACACCCAACAAGTTTATTGAACAAATGGCCTCTCTGCAAAATCATACCTCACATTCTACAGATTCAAAAGAAGTTAGGGTGGATATTGACTATGTGGCTGATCCTGAGATTGTTCCTGATACTCCTGAGGATATACAAAACATGGAGCTTCAAGGGAATGCAACATCCAGGCAAGTTCTTAATTCTGTTCCTTTAAACAACTATAAAAATTCTATGTTTCATTTCTACCCAGGGGGTTGTTCTGATTATTCTGATAGTGAGGGATATGGGAGTGATAAGGAAAACTGGGACAAAGAAGAATTCTTAAATGAAAGTCTTAGTATTGACCCTATGCAGGTGAAGTCCCAACCTATGAAAAAATCTGTCAGAAAGGATAGGGCTAGAAATGATGTGGTTTTATCTGGCTTCAATAAAACTCCAGCTCAGAACACTAGAAATAAAAGGAAATCCAGAAAGATCAGGCTCTAGAATCTTCTTTCTTATTATCTCTTTCTTCTCTCATTGATATGAAGATTCTTTCTTGGAATCTCAGGGGAATTAAAGGCCCTCTGAAAAGGAGAAGAGCCATTGCTCAAATTAGGCAATATAATGCAGACATCATTATCCTCCAAGAACTTAAACTTCCCTCCTTCGAATGTAGTAATTTAGGGGAGTGGATTTATCCTAATTCTACCTCTATTTGGATCAGCTCATCTGGAGCAAGTGGTGGAATGGCCATTATCTGGAAGAAAGATATCAATCACTCCTCCTTCTATAACAGTCCCTCAAGAGCCTGGCAAGCCATGATCTGCTCGGTTTCTAATTCCAGATTTGGCATTATCAATGTCTATGCCCCTACCTCTCCAAAAGATAGAGAACCAATTTGGTCTGAAATGAATTCCTGGCTGAATGCTCAATCTCTTGAAAATTGGATTGTTGCTGGTGACTTCAACAATACTCCATCTTGGGACAGATTTTATGTCTCCAATCCTTCTACATCCTTCTGGGACAACAGCTATGTTACAAGTGATGAAGGAACTTCCATCTCAGATCATCAGCCCCAGTTCCTTCATACCTCACATGTCATCAACATCAAAAGAGAAGGGAGCATGCCTTACAAGTTTAATTCCTCATTGCTGGAAAATGAGAAATTCTGCTCTCAATTCAGATCCTTTTATGAGACTCTTTCCAATAATTCAAATGTGGTTGATGGTAACCAACTGCCCTCTATGAAATGTTTCTACTCTAAGATCAAGCAAATTAAAGGGTGGATTAAAAACTGGTCCAAAATTATCAAGGAGGAGAGAAGCAAGGAAAAAAACCAGCTCCTAGTGTATATGAAGGATATTAGGTCTCTTCTCCAGAATGATCCGTCTAATTACAATCTTCATGTAGGTGAGGAAATTTTAGAGAGAAGAATAAAGAATATTGAGGAGATGGAAGCTAAGGGCTCTGCTATCAAATGCAAAATTAAGTATACTAATGAAATGGACTCTGGCTCCTCTAAATTCTTCTTCAGGGTTGCCAAGAGTAGGGTTCTTAGAAACTCCATTACTGAAACTATTGATGATCAAGGTAACAATTACAGTACTCATTCTGAAATTGCAAATTTCTTCAAGAGCAGATATATGGATATCTTTAGTGACAAGCCAATTGACCCCAACATGGCCTCAGAAGCCAAAGAGTTTAATTCCATTGTGGATTCTATTCTTCCTGATCCTAGGGAAATCATGGATGATGCTATCATTGCCATTCCATCTCACATTGAGATCTATGAGATTCTAAATTCCTTTAGCAAGGGCAAATCTCCTGGGCCAGATGGCCTTCCTGCTGAATTTTATATCAAGTTCTGGGATATACTCAAAACTGATGTTATCTCCCTTGTCCATGCCTTCTGGAATGATAATCATTTGCATCCTTCAATTTCCAGTGGCTTTATCTCTCTGATTCCTAAAGTTGATCATCCTTCCAAGTTTCAGGACTGGAGACCCATCTCTCTCACCAACACCACCTACAAGCTCTGTGCTAAGATCATTGCTATGAGAATCAAAAGCTTCCTACAAAGAAATATTAGCCAAAATCAATCAGCATTCCTTCCAAATAGATATATCTTGGATAATTATGTGGCTGCTATGGAAGGTCTGCACTGGAACAAAATCTCGAATCAAAATTGTATTCTTCTCAAGCTGGATTTTAAAAGAGCCTTTGATTCTGTGAGGTGGGATTCCCTGGATTTTGCCATGTCTAAATTGGGCTTTCATCCCAAACTCATGAATCTTATACATGGTTTAAACTCTAGGTCCAATTCTGCAGTTCTCATCAATGGTGTCCCTTCTGGCTTCTTTCCTCTCTCTTAGGGAGTTAGGCAAGGATGTCCTCTAGCTCCTTATCTTTTCCTTGTGGCTGCTGAACTCTTAACTAGGGTCACTCTTCATTACCAGAATACTGCTCAGTTAAAAGGTTTAAAACTCCCAAACTCTGATGATAGTATTTCCATTCTTCAATATGCGGATGATACCTTTTCCTTCCTGGATGCTGATCTTCAAAATATCAATCTTTTTCTTAAGATCTTAAGGCAATTTTCTGCTCCTCTGGTATCCAATTGAATGTGTGTAAGAGTATGATCATTGGTGACCTCAATATTCCAGTTCTAGCTGGTATCAATGTCCTTCCTTCTAATCAGGCAACCAAATTACTGGGGTTGCCTATAGCTTTGAATCATAGCATCAAAGGCCTCTGGGATCCGATTATTTCGAGAATAAAAAAGAAACTAAACAATTATGGAAATTATCTCTCTCTTGCTGGTAGATCTATCATTGCAAATGCTGTTCTTGCCAGTTCTCATGTCTACTTTTCCACAGCTCTAGTAGCTCCCAAATATGTCTATTTGGAGCTTGAGAAGGTAATTAGAAATTTCATTTGGAAGGGAAGTCATCTGGTTAATTGGAACTCCATATGTAAGCCTAAAGTCTCTGGAGGTTTAGGTTGCAAGAATCTTTTTATTCAAGCTCAATCTCTTGCTGGTAAACTCATTTGGAAAGCTATTCATGGGAATCAATCTCCTGCTTATATCTTTATCAGGTATTGGATATCTTTAAGTCACCCTTGTGGTCATCCCTCAATTCATCATCTGCTCCCTCATTCTGCTTTCAATCAACTGAAGCCAGGCCCCAGCATTTCCCCTCTTATGCACAATCTCATCAAGGCTTGGAATGCTATCTCTCCTAATTTTCATTTCATCAAAAGAGATGAGCTTCACTCTGATGTTCCAATCTTCTGGAACCCTATCATGACTGAACAGAACTCTCCTGTTCTTGCTATCAAGCATCCCAGAATTTATAAAAAATGGCATGAGGCTGGTTTAGTCTATATCAGAGACATGTTTGTATGTGGTAGAATCATTTCTTGGACTAGATTGAAAGGTATTATCAGAGGCACCTCTTCTGATAAGAAAATTTATTCTTTTATCAAACCCTTCCTCTCAAATTTAGCTGTCAATTCTGGAAAAAGTGACTGGAGGATAAATGACAAAGGGGATTACAAAGTGAAAAATGTTTACAATGCCATGACCTTCAACAATGAGGGATGTAAAGCTATGCTGAAATGGTCCATTACTTACGATCAGCTTAAAAGTTTATTTCATAATGTTTGGCATTCTTATTGTCCTCCTAAGGTCTCATATTTCATTTGGCTCATTGCTAATGGCAGTCTAAACAATCTGGTCTCTATGTCCAGAAGAAACCCTAATATTTCTGCTACTTGCCCTTTAGCTTGTAATAGGCCTGAGGACATGTGCCATATTTTCTTCTGTAGCACTCTAAATGGTTTCTGGTCTTGGTTCTCTGATAAATTTCGGATTGAAATCAATGATGATCTTATGTCCCTTATGAACCATGATAATAAATTTGATAATACAATTATTAATATTGCCCTTTGGAACATTTGGAAAGCAAGGAATCGGGTGTTGTATGGTAAAAAAAATGTGTCCATCTTCTGGATAAAATTGCACTTTCAGTTTGATTTTGAGACTATTGCTACAGCTCATAAAAAGAAATTTGGAGCTAATTTTGACAGGAAATGGGAAGACTATGGTTTGTATAGGGGTCATTATGATTTGTTTGCTTCCAATCTAAATGTTGTGGACTCTAACTTATTTCTCTCTGATGATCCTAGAGTATCTTAATTTCCTACGAGGAGAAGGAAGCAATAGATTTGATACCAGCAGCTCTCCTTTCAGTCAGAGATCTCGGGATCAAGTCATGAAAAATGACATTGCCACTTCAATGGAGTCATTCCTGATGAAAAGAGGACGTATGAGTTACAACAAGGAAAGTGAAGATTTGTGGGCAAGGATATTTTGCAGGGAGGTCATCCAGATCCATTTATTGTGGAAATTCCTGACAGCAAATAATCGAATTCTCACAGAAGCTCAGCTCTCAAGATATAGAACATGGTACTACAGTCATAAATTGCTGGCTGATCTATATAGGTCACTGCTAATTCTTCTGGAGGATAGGGATATGTTTCGACTCTGTTATCACAATAATTGGCCCCTTATTCAATACCTCTTTGGCTCCATAGATGCATTTAATGCCTACTTCAATTCTTACTTTTCAGATCACTGCTGAAATCCCTGTCCATTTGGCCTTCAAACCAAGAAGCATATACTGGCTTTTATTTAATTTAGTTCTGGTTTACTCTTTTGGTGGATTACATTTTTGGCAGGTTTATAATCTTTCAGAATCCTCAACAATTTGCTCGTTGGAATCGGCTCAGTTCCGGAATAGCGACCTGCTGTTTACCTACTTCCATTTCATTCTACCAAGGGTGGTTGCTGATCGATCTTCTTCCTTAATCTGAAGACTTCATTTTACGCTCTGTTTACACTCTGTTATCAATTGCTGGATTTCACTATAATTTTGATATGCTTCTCCTAAAAGCATACTTTTGCTATGTACTTTGAGATTTCATAATTAATGATAAAACCAACTCTTACTTAAAAAAAAAAAAAAAAAATGTTGTGAGAAGCAAATGGATTTTTAAAATCAAGAGAAAAGTGGATGGATTAGCATAGCTATATAAGGCACGTTTGGTTGCAAAGGAATATACCCAAGAAGAAGGCATAGATTACAAGATACTTTCTCGTCTATAATTGAGATAAGGGCATGCAGTACAGAACGATATGGAAATAAATCGTATATGAATGTCAAGACTACTTTCTTGAATGGGCATTTGGATGAAGAAATTTATATGGAGCATAGCCGCAAGGATATGAACAAGGTCAGAACATAGTGTGCAAGTTAAAAAAGACAGTTTATGGGTATAGAGAAGTGTCTGGGGAATGCTACATGTGCAGGAACATATTCTTAATTCCTTGGTGATTTATAAATTTAGGGAATTCCACCATTTGCTTTGCGTTCGCTAAATTAGAAGAATATGTTAAACGAGGTATAGCCATTGGCCTGGGATGGAATCTTTCATTGAGCGACCAAGAGACACGAGAACACATGCCAAGTTATGGTTGAATCACAATAGGATGGGATGACTAATCAAACACATGGGATATAAAAACAAGTTACTTGCAGATATATGCTGCAACAAAATGGGGTAGCAAAACACAAAAATTACACTATTATGGATGAAGCTAGACCCATGCTTAAACATGCAAGTTTTCCAATAACTTATAAGGAGAAGCTACTGCAGCTGCTTGTTATATTCAGAATAGGTTATCGATAATTGTAGTAATAGGTGAGATACCAGAGAAGCTCTAGACAGAAAGAAGGCAGTCTGCGCGGCGATTTAAGATTTATAGATGCCTCGCTTATATGTTGATGTTGAAGGAATTAAGAAGGAAACTGGATGAGCGAAGTACGTACATCTTTTTAGTAGGTTACGATGAGCAGATGAATGGATATTGATTATATGAACTATCACACGTAAAGTATATGTCAGTAGGAATGTGGTATTCAATGAAAGTGTATTCTCTTAAGACAAAAAAGGTCTACTCCGGTATGAAGCAAATGAATGGGTACCAACAGAGTATTTGGAAAGTGGCCATGAAAATGATGAGGAAGAAACGAGAGACTCAATATCAAAGGATAATGAAGTTGATGCGGAATCAGAGGCTAATGAGATCATAGAGACCAACACCATAGATGTGGAATCTGACATTGAACTAGATGAGGTGCATGAGGTAATAGAATCTGATAGTGTGCCTCATGAATCGGGATTTGAGCTAGCGAGGTGCATGAGGTTGTTGACATCGAGACATCAAGTAGAAAATGGAAGTATGAGAACCCAACATGGTGATGCAGAGCATCTAAAAGCTGCAGTCCCATTTGATACAAGATTGTATGGTAAGGAAGAAAGTGGTAGAACAACGAGACCACGGAAATTGAAATCCTATCTTGTATAGTAGAGCTAGAGACAATGGGTCAAGCCTTGAAAGGGCAGGATGCAGATCACTGGAAAGAGGCCATGTAGAATGCGTTAGATTCATTTAAGTGGGCAGGCACATATGAACTAGTACCACGGTCAAAGGACAAAAATATTGTGAGAAGCAAATGGATTTTTAAAATCAAGAGAAAAGTGGATGGATTAACAGAGCTGTATAAGGCACGTTTGGTTGCAAAGGAATATACCCAAGAAGAAGGCATAGATTACAAGATACTTTCTCATCTATAATTGAGATAAGGGCATGCAGTACATAACGATATGGAAATAAATCGTATATGAATGTCAAGACTCCTTTCTTGAATGGGCATTTGGATGAAGAAATTTATATGGAGCATAGCCGCAAGGATATGAACAAGGTCAGAACATAGTGTGCAAGTTAAAAAAGACAGTTTATGGGTATAGAGAAGTGTTTGGGGAGTGCTACATGTGCAGGAACATATTCTTAATTCCTTGGTGATTTATAAATTTGAAGATTGAGGGAATTCCACCATTTGCTTTGCGTTCGCTAAATTAGAAGAATATGTTAAACGAGGTATAGCCGTTGGCCTGGGATGGAATCTTTCATTGATGGACCAAGAGACACGAGAACACATGCCAAGTTATGGTTGAATCACAATAGGATGGGATGACTAATCAAACACATGGGATATAAAGACAAGTTACTTGCAGATATACGCTGCAACAAAATGGGGTAGCAAAACACAAAATTACACTATTATGGATGAAGCTAGACCCATGTTTAAACATGCAAGTTTTCCAATAACTTATAAGGAGAAGCTACTTTACAAAAACCTTGTTATATTCAGAATAGGTTATCGATAATTGTAGTAATAGGTGGGATACCAGATAAGCTCTAGACAGAAAGAAGGCAGTCTGTGCGGCGATTTAAGATTTATAAATGCCTCGCCTATATGTTGATGTTGAAGGAATTAAGAAGGAAACCTGGATGAGCCGGCACGCATTACATCTTTTTAGTAGGTTACGATGAGCTGATGAATGGATATTGATTATATGAACTATCACACGTAAAGTATATGTCAGTAGGAATGTGGTATTCAATGAAAGTGTATTCTCTTAAGACAAAAAAGGTCTACTCCAGTATGAAGCAAATGAATGGGTACCAACAGAGTATTTGGAAAGTGGCCATGAAAATGATGAGGAAGAAACGAGAGACTCAATATCAAAGGATAATGAAGTTGATGCGAATCCAGAGGCTAATGAGATCATAGAGACCAACACCATAGATGTGGAATCTGACATTGAACTAGATGAGGTGCATGAGGTAATAGAATCTGATAGTGTGCCTCATGAATCGGGATTTGAGCTAGCGAGGTGCATGAGGTTGTTGACATCGAGACATCAAGTAGAAAATGGAAGTATGAGAACCCAACATGGTGATGCAGAGCATCTAAAAGCTGCAGTCCCATTTGATACAAGATTGTATGGTAAGGAAGAAAGTGGTAGAACAACGAGACCACGGAAATTGAAATCCTATCTTGTATAGTAGAGCTAGAGACAATGGGTCAAGCCTTGAAAGGGCAGGATGCAGATCACTGGAAAGAGGCCATGTAGAATGCGTTAGATTCATTTAAGTGGGCAGGCACATATGAACTAGTACCACGGTCAAAGGACAAAAATGTTGTGAGAAGCAAATGGATTTTTAAAATCAAGAGAAAAGTGGATGGATTAACAGAGCTGTATAAGGCACGTTTGGTTGCAAAGGAATATACCCAAGAAGAAGGCATAGATTACAAGATACTTTCTCGTCTATAATTGAGATAAGGGCATGCAGTACAGAACGATATGGAAATAAATCGTATATGAATGTCAAGACTCCTTTCTTGAATGGGCATTTGAATGAAGAAATTTATATGGAGCATAGCCGCAAGGATATGAACAAGGTCAGAACATAGTGTGCAAGTTAAAAAAGACAATTTATGGGTATAGAGAAGTGTCTGGGGAGTGCTACATGTGCAGGAACATATTCTTAATTCCTTGGTGATTTATAAATTTGAAGATTGAGGGAATTCCACCATTTGCTTTGCGTTCGCTAAATTAGAAGAATATGTTAAACGAGGTATAGCCGTTGGCCTGGGATGGAATCTTTCATTGAGTGACCAAGAGACACGAGAACACATGCCAAGTTATGGTTGAATCACAATAGGATGAGATGACTAATCAAACACATGGGATATAAAGACAAGTTACTTGCAGATATACGCTGCAACAAAATGGGGTAGCAAAACACAAAATTACACTATTATGGATGAAGCTAGACCCATGTTTAAACATGCAAGTTTTCCAATAACTTATAAGGAGAAGCTACTGCAGCTGCTTGTTATATTCAGAATAGGTTATCGATAATTGTAGTAAAAGGTGGAATACAGATAAGCTCTCTAGGCGAAGAAAAGAAGATGCGATGCGGCGATTTAAGATTTATAAATGCCTCGCCTATATGTTGATGTTGAAGGAATTAAGAAGGAAACTGGATGAGCGAAGTACGTACATCTTTTTAGTAGGTTACGATGAGCTGATGAATGGATATTGATTATATGAACTATCACACGTAAAGTATATGTCAGTAGGAATGTGGTATTCAATGAAAGTGTATTCTCTTAAGACAAAAAAGGTCTACTCCGGTATGAAGCAAATGAATGGGTACCAACAGAAGTTTTGGAAAGTGGCCATGAAAATGATGAGGAAGAAACGAGAGACTCAATATCAAAGGATAATGAAGTTGATGCGGAATCAGAGGCTAATGAGATCATAGAGACCAACACCATAGATGTGGAATCTGACATTGAACTAGATGAGGTGCATGAGGTAATAGAATCTGATAGTGTGCCTCATGAATCGGGATTTGAGCTAGCGAGGTGCATGAGGTTGTTGACATCGAGACATCAAGTAGAAAATGGAAGTATGAGAACCCAACATGGTGATGCAGAGCATCTAAAAGCCTGCATTCCCATTTGATACAAGATTGTATGGTAAGGAAGAAAGTGGTAGAACAACGAGACCCGCGGAAATTGAAATCCTATCTTGTATAGTAGAGCTAGAGACAATGGGTCAAGCCTTGAAAGGGCAGGATGCAGATCACTGGAAAGAGGCCATGTAGAATGCGTTAGATTCATTTAAGTGAGCAGGCACATATGAACTAGTACCACGGTCAAAGGACAAAAATGTTGTGAGAAGCAAATGGATTTTTAAAATCAAGAGAAAAGTGGATGGATTAACAGAGCTGTATAAGGCACGTTTGGTTGCAAAGGAATATACCCAAGAAGAAGGCATAGATTACAAGATACTTTCTCGTCTATAATTGAGATAAGGGCATGCAGTACAGAACGATATGGAAATAAATCGTATATGAATGTCAAGACTCCTTTCTTGAATGGGCATTTGGATGAAGAAATTTATATGGAGCATAGCCGCAAGGATATGAACAAGGTCAGAACATAGTGTGCAAGTTAAAAAAGACAATTTATGGGTATAGAGAAGTGTCTGGGGAGTGCTACATGTGCAGGAACATATTCTTAATTCCTTGGTGATTTATAAATTTGAAGATTGAGGGAATTCCACCATTTGCTTTGCGTTCGCTAAATTAGAAGAATATGTTAAACGAGGTATAGCCGTTGGCCTGGGATGGAATCTTTCATTGAGTGACCAAGAGACACGAGAACACATGCCAAGTTATGGTTGAATCACAATAGGATGAGATGACTAATCAAACACATGGGATATAAAGACAAGTTACTTGCAGATATACGCTGCAACAAAATGGGGTAGCAAAACACAAAATTACACTATTATGGATGAAGCTAGACCCATGTTTAAACATGCAAGTTTTCCAATAACTTATAAGGAGAAGCTACTGCAGCTGCTTGTTATATTCAGAATAGGTTATCGATAATTGTAGTAATAGGTGGGATACCAGATAAGCTCTAGACAGAAAGAAGGCAGTCTGTGCGGCGATTTAAGATTTATAAATGCCTCGCCTATATGTTGATGTTGAAGGAATTAAGAAGGAAACTGGATGAGCGAAGTACGTACATCTTTTTAGTAGGTTACGATGAGCTGATGAATGGATATTGATTATATGAACTATCACACGTAAAGTATATGTCAGTAGGAATGTGGTATTCAATGAAAGTGTATTCTCTTAAGACAAAAAAGGTCTACTCCGGTATGAAGCAAATGAATGGGTACCAATAGAGTATTTGGAAAGTGGCCATGAAAATGATGAGGAAGAAACGAGAGACTCAATATCAAAGGATAATGAAGTTGATGCGGAATCAGAGGCTAATGAGATCATAGAGACCAACACCATAGATGTGGAATCTGACATTGAACTAGATGAGGTGCATGAGGTAATAGAATCTGATAGTGTGCCTCATGAATCGGGATTTGAGCTAGCGAGGTGCATGAGGTTGTTGACATCGAGACATCAAGTAGAAAATGGAAGTATGAGAACCCAACATGGTGATGCAGCATCTAAAAAGTCAGCATCCCATTTGATACAAGATTGTATGGTAAGGAAGAAAGTGGTAGAACAACGAGACCACGGAAATTGAAATCCTATCTTGTATAGTAGAGCTAGAGACAATGGGTCAAGCCTTGAAAGGGGCGGGATCTGCATCAATCGAAAGAGGCCATGTAGAATCGTTAGATTCATTTTAAGTGGGCGCACATATGAACTAGTACCACGGTCAAAGGACAAAAATGTTGTGAGAAGCAAATGGATTTTTAAAATCAAGAGAAAAGTGGATGGATTAACAGAGCTGTATAAGGCACGTTTGGTTGCAAAGGAATATACCCAAGAAGAAGGCATAGATTACAAGATACTTTCTCGCCTATAATTGAGATAAGGGCATGCAAAGATTTAAATCGATATGGAAATAAATCGTATATGAATGTCAAGACTCCTTTCTTGAATGGGCATTTGGATGAAGAAATTTATATGGAGCATAGCCGCAAGGATATGAACAAGGTCAGAACATAGTGTGCAAGTTAAAAAAGACAATTTATGGGTATAGAGAAGTGTCTGGGGAGTGCTACATGTGCAGGAACATATTCTTAATTCCTTGGTGATTTTTAAATTTGAAGATTGAGGGAATTCCACCATTTGCTTTGCGTTCGCTAAATTAGAAGAATATGTTAAACGAGGTATAGCCGTTGGCCTGGGATGGAATTTTTCATTGAGTGACCAAGAGACACGAGAACACATGCCAAGTTATGGTTGAATCACAATAGGATGAGATGACTAATCAAACACATGGGATATAAAGACAAGTTACTTGCAGATATACGCTGCAACAAAATGGGGTAGCAAAACACAAAATTACACTATTATGGATGAAGCTAGACCCATGTTTAAACATGCAAGTTTTCCAATAACTTATAAGGAGAAGCTACTGCAGCTGCTTGTTATATTCAGAATAGGTTATCGATAATTGTAGTAATAGGTGGGATACCAGATAAGCTCTAGACAGAAAGAAGGCAGTCTGTGCGGCGATTTAAGATTTATAAATGCCTCGCCTATATGTTGATCTTGAAGGAATTAAGAAGGAAACTGGATGAGCGAAGTACGTACATCTTTTTAGTAGGTTACGATGAGCTGATGAATGGATATTGATTATATGAACTATCACACGTAAAGTATATGTCAGTAGGAATGTGGTATTCAATGAAAGTGTATTCTCTTAAGACAAAAAAGGTCTACTCCAGTATGAAGCAAATGAATGGGTACCAACAGAGTATTTGGAAAGTGGCCATGAAAATGATGAGGAAGAAACGATAGACTCAATATCAAAGGATAATGAAGTTGATGCGGAATCAGAGGCTAATGAGATCATAGAGGCCAACACCATAGATGTGGAATCTGACATTGAACTAGATGAGGTGCATGAGGTAATAGAATCTGATAGTGTGCCTCATGAATCGGGATTTGAGCTAGCGAGATGCATGAGGTTGTTGACATCGAGACATCAAGTATAAAATGGAAGTAGGAGAACCCAACATGGTGATGCAGAGCATCTAAAAACTGCAGTCCCATTTGATACAAGATTGTATGGTAAGGAAGAAAGTGGTAGAACAACGAGACCACGGAAATTGAAATCCTATCTTGTATAGTAGAGCTAGAGACAATGGGTCAAGCAGTGAAAGGGCAGGATGCAGATCACTGGAAAGAGGCCATGTAGAATGCGTTAGATTTATTTAAGTGGGCAGGCACATATGAACTAGTACCACGGTCAAAGGACAAAAATGCTGTGAGAAGCAAATGGATTTTTAAAATCAAGAGAAAAGTGGATGGATTAACAGAGCTGTATAAGGCACGTTTGGTTGCAAAGGAATATACCCAAGAAGAAGGCATAGATTACAAGACACTTTCTCATCTATACTTGAGATAAGCGTGTGCAGTACATAACGATATGGAAATAAATCGTATATGAATGTCAGGACTGCTTTCTTGAATGGGCATTGGATGAAGAAATTTATATGGAGCATAGCCGCAAGGATATGAACAAGATCAGAACATAGTGTGCAAGTTAAAAAATGGTATAGAGAAGTGTCTGGGGAGTGCTACATGTGCAGGAACATATTCTTAATTCCTTGGTGATTTATAAATTTGAAGATTGAGGGAATTCGTACAAGAAGAGAAGTGGGGATAAATGTTTGATCATTTCTCTCTATGTAGACAATTGCATCATTGTGAGCAATGACGATAAATACTAGAAAATTGCAGAACATTGTTAAAGGGTCGATTTTAGATGACAGATCTGGAAAACCTTGAGAAGTTGTTGGGGATGGAAGTTCAAAGAGATAGAGAATGAGGAATGCTTTACCTTATACAAGAACAAAGCATCAAAAGGAAGGAAGGAAGGAGGTTCTTTTATCGTCCGCGGAGGCCAATCGGCCTATGGGACCCAAATTACACGGGTGCAGCAAGCCCGTTGCTACCCGGATTAAAAAACCCTCCTTAGGAGGGAAAAATCGTTGCAGCAACAAACCTGCTGGCAGTTGTACAAATATACATATATACACATGAATTCCCATCCTCGGGGCGGGCGAGAGGTGAGTCCGCAGATCCAAAACCTCTTGGAGGTAGGAGCCAAGGGATCGAACTGATGGCGTCTTGAAAGTAAGCTTCGTCGCGGGGCGCACGGTCGCACCAAGAGAATGTAGCGAGCGAATCGACTATAGGTTGGACAGACTCGAAGGCATGGCTTTCATCCTCAACAACCCCCAGCGGGCAACACCGACAAAGCTTTGTCCCGGCGGCTCTCCAACCCAACCGGCAGATCTCAAGCCGAAGATGATGGGCCCCTGTTCGAATGGACGCGATAATCCTGTGCTTCTTCATGGGCAACTGAGAACGTAGGTAGAGCTGTGGGCCCCGAACCAGGGTGGGGTTTATGTGCTGTTTGTAGTGTGCCACCTTTACCTGTTCCAGAGCACGGTGGTCCCAGAGCTTCCCCAGGAAAAAAGAGTCCAAGTACCCCCTCAGCCTGTTCCGGCTGGCATCTGTGTGCACCTAGACGCACCTATGTCGTCCTACCACGCAAATACGACCACCGGGCTCTCTTGTCCTTCCAACAAGCCCCCGAAGTGGATTCGCGGGCTCATAAATGCGCCGTAAACCAAGTCGCGGGGCCGAGTGTAAGCCCATGTTGGTCACCTTATACGAAATAGACAATGTGCCTATCGAGGGGTCGCCTGTTGCAAGGGGCATGAATCATGTCTCCTGCAACAAGATCTGATATGGAACTAAGGGCTTGACGCCAAGTGCCCGCGTCAAGAATGCCTTCTGGACCTGCTCTAAGTCGTTCCAAGTTGCCAAAGGCACCACTGGGCCCCACACCTCGACTCCATACAAAAGAACTGGCTCGACCGGTTCGGAACAAATGTGGACCGGTGGCCCCAGTCATACATACCGCCTGCAATGACTATTATTTTGCATTACATGCTAGCGCCTTCCAACCCTCAAGGTCACTTTCGAAGGCGAATGGATGCATCCTAATACATTGAGGACGGGAATTCCACCCCCAGGTACTTGTAGCTGGGTGTGCATCTGCCCCTGGTAAGTGAGCGCCGGAGGTGCCGGATGACATGAGGAGGATATGAGGACCACCTGAGTCTTGGCCAGGTTGACCTGCATGTCCGTCGCCTGGCAGAATGTATCCAGGACATCTAGGTGTGCCTGCATTCCCTCTGGCGATGAGCTGTCGGATGACCTGGTGCAAGAGCCATATCTGAATCCCCATTGGCGCCTAGCCAGCCTTCCAACCGGGTCAATGTAAAGCCCAAAGAGTGTGGGTGAGAGGACAAACTTGCCTAACTCCAATGCTATCGGCAAATGATCCTTCTTCCGTTGCATGCGGCCTGTGTAGCGACTCGTAATGCAGTCATACACTGCGTTCTACAAATCCATAGGGAACCCCAAATTGTGCAATCTCGCCCACAATTTTTCCCGGGGGACTGTGTCGAAAGCCTTTGCAAAGTCCATAAAACAGCAGTACAGGTCTTTCCGACGGTTCCTGTTGTCCTCGACTAGGGTCCTGAGTGTGAAGATGTGATCAATGGTCGAATGTCGGGGTCGGAAGCCTGCCTGGGTAAGTGCCATGACTCCTGCTGCCTCTGCCCATCTGATTACCTGTTGTTCGAGAATGCCCGCGCACAGCTTGGCAAATACTGAGCTAACCATGATGGTTCGGTAATTGGCTGGATAGTGTGGGTCCCCTACCTTGTAGATCGGAACAACCCTGCTTGTGGTCCATGACCGGGGAAAACCCTCTTGCAGTGCCATGTTGAACAGTGCAGCCAGGACGGGCACCATGTGCTGTCCTGCCCACTTGAGCAACTCCGCTTGCAGGCCATCCAAGTCTGCCGCCTTCCCATTAGCCAGGCGCTGCAGCCCCTCTTTGACATCTTCTTCTGTGATCACCAGCGGTGGGCCATTTTACGGGGGAACATCCGTCCATGTTCCCGGAGGATCATAAAGCTGTTGCAGGTACTGCTCCCACTGCAACGCCGTGATGTTCCCCGTAGGCTGTGCTGGCCTGCAGAGTACCCTGCGCCGGAAAGCTCTCGGGTGGATGTCCAGTAGACCGAACATTTCTCCCTGGTGCCTTGCCAGGTACCTTGCCTTTGTTTCCTTGAGGAAGGCAGGGTAAAATTGCCTTTCTAAAATGCATATACAATGGGGATTTTCTTTATCACTGCCATACCCCCTTTACTGTCAGATGAAGAAGTGGATGAAGGCAAGTCCCATCATATGTTGCTGATAATGAAGTGGGTGAGTGTAAGTCTCATCACGTGTTGTGTGTTTGAGAATAAATCATCATATGTTCTAAAGAGGACGCTACAAATGAGGTATGATTTAAACTACTAACTAAACAACAAACTATATTCAAGTGCATCCCCAGGCCCTCAACTCCTTTTTTAGCATGAACAAATATGACAACATGAATGAATCTAACCCATCGAAGGTAAAAAATGACAAAATTAGGTCCAACATCTGAGTGCTAAGAAATGGTGATGGATTAAATTTTATCCAGGTTGTAAACATGAATTGTTGAAACCGAGGCATTCACCAAGAACACCCGATATGGTGGGTTAACCTCAAGGAATTAACCTCCAGTTCTAAGATACATGGAAAACCGCACTAAGTGGAAAATCAGAGCTTCAAATAAACACCTCAAGGAAATAGAATAGAATAGAATAGAATATACATTAACGTCCCTCAGGCCGTGAGGCCCCCGGACTTATGTAGCATCCTGCGAGCTCCCATAGGGTGCTGCCAGCAAACAGACGCATAGGTTTTATGTAGCCATCTAGCAGGCTTCACTTGTTCTTTACATATTACCCGCATCGTGCTTATAGCTGGCTTCTTGGCCATGCACAAATGCATCGTTATAAACAGTTTTGAACTGTACTTTGTGGGCTTCTCTGATCCGCCTCATCCGTGCTTTTCAGATTATTAGCTCTCTCTCTTTGTGCACCCCCCGGTGTCTTATTATCATTTCTTTTATAGCTTTCGCTACATCTGTGAGTGTCTCTTCTTTGTCCATCAGTGCTGGGAGTGGGAGATCCCACCTGACCTTGTTAAATTTGGACCTTATGTCGTTGTAAACCGGGCACTCCTTTACCATGTGCTCTTAGTCTTCTATTTTTTCACGAGTCACATACTCGGCATATTCGCTCTGCTCTATCTATTTTCCTCCATCTATCTTTCTCAATTCGGAGGTCGTGGCTTCCCATCCTGAATCTGGCCAGCGTTCCCCTGTTACTCTTATTCAACATGCTGCTTTTGTATGTGATATGCCCTATCTGTCCCCCTGGATTGAAGGTTTCCAATAGCCAGTCTGCCTTGGGCCTAACCCATGTGCCGTGCCAGCCAGTTTCTCATTGCTCTGCCTGTCCATTCTTCGTCCCATCCGTCTGCTTGTATAATCTGACTTAGTTGCATCCCCATATTTGCTGTCCATTTCGCCAATTCGTTAAACCATCCTTTGCCCGCTGTTATGTGCTATTTTGCTGATTCATCTATCGCTAGTGACGACAGTTTGTCCTCTTTCCCATAGCTATTGTCCTTTATTAGGTACCTAACTGTTCTTTCCCAGGTCCTCACTTCCATTGGCTTTTCCCCTGTCTCATATAAGATTGTTGCCAATGATGTACCTGTCTTCACCTGGAATTCCTGTCCGTGCCATTGCCTCAGTATTCCTTCTTGTTTTTCCCATTTCTTTTCTGACAGTCCTGGTCCCCATGTCTCACATCCGTACAACTGTGTTGATGCTACTATCGTGCTGAATAGGTATGATTTGATTTCCCAATTGGTGATCCCGGTTGTTGTTCGCATAATTCATCATGATGTAATAATTGCCTATTGCTGCTTGGAATCGGTATCCGCTTCTTTTGACCATTTCCCCATGTATCGTACCCCGGATAATTGCACCACGTGGCTTCCTCTAGTTCCTCCCCTTGTATCTAAATGGTGCATTGCTTTATCTTTGTCCCAAGGTCACTATTTTTGTTTTTCCCAGGTTGACTGTCAGTCCTGTCTCTTCACAGAATTCCTCTAGTATCTCTAGCATCCTGTGCATCCCTTTGGCTTTGGTCGCCATCATACCTAAATCATTTGCATATAGCATTATTGGGACTTTTGTTTTCCCTATCATTGGTGCTTCACTGTCTCCCTGTCTTTCCCTGACAAATTCCCTTAGAGCATCTATGTATATCCCAAACAGCGTGGGTGATAGTGGACATCCTTGCTTTACTCCTGTATCGCATTCTATGGCTTCTCCTCCCCCCTCTGTTTTGGCATACACCTTTTGGTATAGCCTTGCGATTGATCCTACTAACCCTTACGGTGCTCTTAGTCCTATTAGTCTAAGTAGGAGCTTATCCCTAGGCACCGTTGTCGAAGGCTTTTTAAAGTCCACGGCGACATATGATCTTCTTGTTGTTCTCCTTTATGCGCTCTATCATTATCCTTAGAGTCACCAAATGGTCCGTAGTCGAATACTTTCGGTGAAAACACGCGACCACGTGCTCGAGCTTCCCCCATACGCCCGTTTTTCGACTTTTGATCCGGCATTTTCCCAGAACCATTTAGCGAATCTTGAATCCGACCATAATAGTCCTCAGTAGTTGCTCGGTTCCTCCTTGTTTCCTCCTTTGTGGGCGGGATTACCTTGTTAAAGCGCCATCTTTAGGTGAACCCAAATGTACTACCTCATTGAATATTTCTGTTATAATCCCTATTATCTCTGTTCCTACGCACTTCAGCATCTCTGCTGTTAGCCCATATAGATCTGGAGCTTTATTGTTTGCCATTTTGTTTAGTGCCCATGTCACTTCTTCCTTGGAGAAAGGGGGTTTGTGTCTACCTTCTGAGTCCATGATTGGCGCAGCTCCTGTTTTGTACAACCGTTCTAGGTATCTTGTCCAGTCTATTTCTATTTCCGTTATTCTCCCATCCTCCCCTGTTGATGTATCCGCTTTTGCTTTTGAGCCTCTTTTCATATTGTTCCATAATACTTTAGGTCTCCTTTTCAGGTCTTCGGCCAATCCCCATTGATGGTTCTTCAGGTCCTGGGTTCTCTTTCTTTTCAGAATTTTCACGTACTTGCTGCGTTCCTCTTGGTATGCCTCAGTTCCTTTTGCCTGTTTGGCTTTCCTTCGTTGTTCCATGCACCCTTCATCAAACCATACTGATCTTCGAAATGCTATAGCCCTCCTTCCTCTTTCTCTTCTCCCGAATGCCACTCTAGCTGCTTCCTCCAAGATGTCATTCATATCATTCCCTCTGTCCTTCATTCCCTCTCCCCATACCTTCGCTTTTATTCCCTTTTGTACCGTTTTTATGAATGTTCCCACTCTGTTTTCTCTGAATTTAATTGTTATCTCGGCCTGTTTACCTCTTCCTTGTTCGTCATCTGTTCTTCCCCTTGTCACCTTTATCTTGAGCAATATGGGTCTGTGTCCCTCCCTCCTTCCTATCGGCCATTTCCCTAATTCCATCTTTCCGATTTCTTTTATTGCTTCTTCATTTGCTATCACGTAGTCTACTATGCTGCTCCCATGGGCATTTGTGCTTGTGAACTGGCCTGACCCCTCCCATCTTCTTAAACCGTTGCATATAATTGTATCTGTCGCTGTACATACCTCCATCAGTGTTTCTCCCCTCGCTGTCTGTTCCATTTCGTCTACCGTGTCTCGCTGCCATTCCTCCCCTCTTATAGTCTGTGTCCACTGCCCACTCTCGTTGTCTATCCCTGCTTTATGTGATTGTTCCCGTCCCGTCCTTGCATTAATATCCCCCACTATGATCAACATTCCCTTATCCCTATGTCTCATGATGATCTCTCCCATGCTTAATAGTTCCAGTTTATCGCATTGGGGCGGATAGTATACTATTAGCAAATACAGATTTCTGTAATCAAGCAACACAACATTTATAAGCATGTATCTTTTATTAATGTCGTTTTCCAAAATACATGCTTTTCTGATACTGCTGTTCCTAATGTAACAGGCTAGCCCTGCGCTACCCCTTCCTATTTTGTAGTTATTTTCCCTCCAACAGGTGAACAAAGTGTAGCCTGGTTCATCTGGTAGCCTCTTTGTGCTGTGTTCCCATGTCTCTACCAGACATATGATATCCTGGTCTCGTGCTTCGTTTAGGCGTTCTCCATCATCCCAAGGATATCCCGTACAATTCCAGTACCAGATCGTTATTTCTTCCTTCCTTTCTGCACCCCCCTGTCTCCCTGCTGGTCCATTACGTGTCCTTTCCTTAGCTGTCCTCTCGTTCTTGCTCCCTGATCCTCCACTCTCTCCCTTGTCAGCTTTATGTTCTTGTCTAGGTCCCTTCCGACCTCTTTTCCGCTTCCCCATCCTAAATGTGTTTGTGTTAGAATCTTGGGGGCTGTTTCCCAGTCTATTGCCCCTGATGGTATTATTTTCCTCATCTGCTTCAGCTGTCCCTGTCATCTCACTACCTCCGTTTCCTGATTCCCATCTCCCCTCGGCCCCTGCGTGTCCATCCCATCTCTCTGCGTTGTCGGTTCTTGCGGTGTGTTCTCCCGTCCTCTTTTGAGGTATAGTTTCCCATTCTTTACCCCTGCTTGTACTCCCGCGCGACTCAGTTCTTTGACTTTCGCCAGTTCTCTGTGTAACCCCTGTCTCTGCATGGGTGTTAGGGCCTCTTGTACTTTGAGTCCATTCCTGAGTTTGAACCCTGCGTGGATGATTCTTTCTTTGGCCGCCAGGTCTCTCATAGTCACATTTATATGTCTCGCTCTCCCTCTCCAAGCTCCTGCTCGTGCTGCTTTCACTATCACATTCCTGTGTTCTTGAAAAATGTTCTCCATTATCTCTGCAGTGACGCGGAACGTGTCTTCGTTAGGCCTCTCGGCTACTCCTATCAATCTTACATCAAGTTTAATCCTTTCCTGTTCTTTGAACTCCACTATGTGCGGTTTAATCCTATCAAAACTCTGCGATGCATCTAGATCTATTTGTTGCTTTTCTAATATCACCAACCTTTGTATGATTTCCGCTTTTTCTTTCTCCACCTCTTCCATCCTCTTCCGAATTTTCGCCTCTGTATCTTCCACCACCTGCACCCGTTCTTCCACTTTCCCTATTGCCTCTTTGTTATGTTGCACCGCGCCTGCCAGTGTGTTCAGTGCTTCCATCCTCGGGACCCTGGCTTCCACCTTCGTCCATCATGTGCCGAAGTCCTGCGGCGATCTTGCTTGAGTTCTTCCACCTTTTGCCCCCGCTCCTGTTTGGCTAGCCATTCTTCTTTCTGTTGTTTTGGTGGTTCCGCTTCGCTGAGTTCCCTTCCGCCGCTCGCTTTCTCCTGTGCTTTCCTGCTTCCTATTTCTCTTCCGCGGGCTTACTATATCTTGTTCCTTTATTTATCCGTTCGGACCTTTTTCCCCCCATATTCTTTCAGTTTTGAATTTCAAAATTCGAATCATCCTATCTAAGATATGATTACTGGGTGTTTGCGTCCGCCATTTACTATCGGCGTTCTTATGGCTGGCCCTTAGATTTGTATTCAATTCCCTAGATTCAGTGATTTTCGGTACCATATGGACTGTTTTTGCTTTCTTTGTATCCTTCTGGGAGTGGGTTTTTTGTGACTTTGGTGCACCAGTCGGAGGATTGGATCCTCACCGCCCCGTGTGCGGTAGGGGAGTTGCCTCCCACTATCCCCGCCAGCAACCTCCTGTCTTTCCACTTCCATTTTCGTTTCCATTCTATGGGCCGGGTAAGCTGGTGTCTGTTGTTTAGCAGTCGGCACCAGCCGGTGGGCTATTTTTCCCACTCTGTCCTGGTGTATGGCGGAGACACCCGTCTCTCTGTCCCATAGCTTAGCCTTCCACCCTTTGCACCATCTACTCCTGGACCCCCTATTTATCTGGATTCTGTTCGTCTCTCCTTCGTTTTTTGTTACGTCCCTTGGATCCCTTGGATTAATGGATTAATAGAGTTTCACGTATCCGCCCAACTTCTCCTTTTCATTTGTATCTTTATTAGGTCGCTTGCATACGTCTGCGTTCGTCTCTATCATATACCTCCCTGCAATTATATCTATACTTTCCTTAATGCATCACTATCCCAATACAACCTATACAACCTATATCGTACATTTACACGCCTTGTCGTATTACCATATTTCTATTACTATATTTCTATTTCTATTACTATATTTCTTTCGTCCCCTATGTGGGCCCATACCCGGAGATTCGTTTCCACCTTAAACATACGCCCTCCCTTACCTTCATTCGTATTTCTGCCAACCTGCTATATGTATCTTCCTAGCTTCATATACCTGTATCCTATGTTTAATTTTGACAACTAGCGGGTCCAGTTTGTGCATAGTTTAGCGGTAAGTCAGCCACCCCTCTTTGGTCTTGTTTTGGCGTGCCTAACTGAGCCCTGGGTACCCTTTCCTAAATTACTACATACCACCCAATATGGTTTCGTATAGTCACCCCCCGAGATGTATGCGGGCATCCCCAATTACAGCCGTTAGTTCGTTGATTTGGTTATATCACATTAGTCCACGAAATACAGATATGAGATATGCCTTTTTGTTTTAGGGAGAGAATAAGCAACACTGGGACGAAGTTACTATAGATAATATCCGATGCTATGCTTACTGCAAAAATTCTACATTGAAAAAGGAGAGTTCTTCTCTCACTTACATTACTTAGCTTTTTCAGCCATTTTCATCCAAAATCGCTTCTTCTCACACAAACAAACAGGAACAAACAGGATTTCTATCCCTTCTGATCGGGATTACTTACCTGCACTTTCTGGACCTAACTGTTTGAACAAAGGATTGTTTTGAACAGGCAACAGAAAAGGGTAGAGCAAGAAGATAAAGAGATATAAAAAGATAGAAGGATAAAAAGATAAAAAGACAAAAGAGTATAACAAAAGGAGAGCATGGCATGCATCCGCTTGGGCCTCCCCCCTATTACGTCTCCTCCTCTGATTTTGTGCTGATCAAACTCTTTTCCTGTCCATAACTAATTTTTTAGCTTCTTTTCGGAAGATGGCTCACCGATCTTTTTAACTTTTTCGAGATTCCTCCCCATGTAAGCCCGACACAAAAAATCGACGGGGTTCTTCTCACAGCAGTAAATACAAACCTTACCGAAATCACACACCAGAAGATTGTGCTGATAACTCGAGGATCTTTGTATGGCAGCATGAACCTGCAACCTATTGAAGCACTGCATACACTACTACAGAATAGGCAGTTTGCGATGTCATTTGCGACGTAACGAGAACATCAAACGTCGCATGCACACGCTTTAATAACGTTTCCCGCTCGTCGCAAATGACGTCGCCGTGGATTCGTCGCATGTGCGACGTCACGTCGCATGTGCAACGTATTAGCGACGTCGTGGACGTCCCAAATACGTACAAAATATGTCCTTATGACATTTTACAGACGTCGCTCATATGTTGCTAAGACGTACATATATGTGCGTCCAAAATGTCAACGTATTAGCGACGTCGTGGACGTCCCAAATACGTACAAAATATGTCCTTATGACATTTTACAGACGTCGCTCATATGTTGCTAAGACGTACATATATGTGCGTCCAAAATGTTTTTTCGTGGACTTGAACCCCTAACCTTTAGCTAACAAACCTGAGGCCTTACCAACACCTCAATAACTTATATTTGTATTTATTTTGTGTTTATTCTTAAAGTCGCAATGAGACGTTGTAATGACGTTGCACTTGCGACGTGTCACGTCGCAAATGCGACGTGGCACGTACAATATGCAACGTAACACATTTCACATGCGACGTCACACGTTGCATCTGCGACGTGACACGTCGCTTAACTTTTAACGGCCACATTGCCATGTCAGCTGCCACATAGGATACCTTTGCGACGTCTGACCAAACGTTTCAATAGCGACGTGGGACGTTGCATATGCGACGTCGTTTGAATTTTGCACGACGTCTTTAGAACGCTCGCGAATTTTGCGGCGTGGACGTTTCAAATACGTCGCAAACCGACGTCGCAAACAGCCCATTCTCTAGTAGTGATAGTTCGATCCATGTCTTGGCGCCTCACCGAGTCGTTCTTGTCGCCTAATACTCCTAGTACTTCCAGCAATCCTAGGGTATATTGGCTATCCCGCATGGACTGTGCATGATGAATTCTGTCACAGTACAGACAATGCACTCGGCCGCAGCTGATGCATGAATGTAAACCTCTGCTCAGGCACATACAACTGTCGAAACAAATGCACCACGAATTAAGCTCCTCCAGATCGGGATTGAATGGCACTGTTAAGTTGCCTGGGGTGCCGGAGTTGGGGCGCTTCTTGCCGACCTTCTTATCTTCCTCTACATCCACAAGAATCTTTTTTCCCCTGTCCATACTTGATCCCCGAAGTGAGGATCTGTCGATACTATTTGGCGCTTCCTTGTCCTAATTTGAATTTCGAGCCTAAGGAGCAAAGGCTCAAGCGACAGGGAAACCGATTTCTAAGGGCGGCCCTTCACTATCACTCTTTCTCTCGTTATGGCGGTTATATATAGGATTTAGGATATTTAGGGTTTTGAAATCACGTCCGTTTCCCTCGCTTACTTAATTCCGCCGTCCATTTTAAATGCCAGTCTTGTCCTATCCTGTCCCAAAAGTTTTCGTCTGCTAATCCCCGCCACACATCCCTAGCCCGATAGCTGACAAGTGTACCTTTCCTATTTTCTCTATACTACTCATTATTATGGCTATCCGTAGCTGTCATGATCCCTACTACCCGTCATGTCCAGTCATATTCGTTAATTTACGACGTTCTATTTTTTTTTTCCTGTCTCCGCCACGTGTCCCATCTTTGTAGCTGGACAGACGCCTAGCGCTATCTCCCCACTTTGCCACGTTTCATCCCCTTTATTTCCAAATTCCTTGATTTTCCACATTTTTAATTTATTTTATTCTATACCTATACTTATTTCTTAACGGCTCTGAGTTTTGAATCGCCCGTCGCCGGAACCTTGAGATCCTCCTCCCCGATGTTCCCCTTTGTTCTCCAATTGTGTCTGTTGAGTCGCCTGTTGTCGTTCCTTATCTATCCCGAATTTCAACTTTTCTACAACCATTTTATGTCATGATCTAGCAGTGTTACACCCTGTTCATGTACAGATATCTGGCAGTTCTTTCTCGGCCAGAGCAATCATACATTTGTATACTACATAGCTTATTTCCTAAGCGGGATGAACCTAGTCTAATCCTGTATAAGATTTGAGAAAACTAGCGTATTAAGAACCATGAAAGCTGGGAGAAATACACTTAGCTGGACATTCCCGTCGGATCACCCCGCACCATCGCCACCATCGCCACCATCGCCACCATCTTCAAGATCTTCATTGGAACCATTGGCTTCGAAATATGAAAGTGCTTATGGTGAAATACCACACCCCCAAAAAAAAAAAAAAAAAAGGAATCATAATCGTTTGACAAGGTGATTCCTAGTGATTCTACGGTAAACCAGATGGTTTCAATATGTAGCACAATTCTAAAGGGTTTCAGAGGGATTTCATTTGGATGTATCAATGACCATACTTGAATTCTTAGTCCTTAGGTCCAGTAGAAGAAATAATTACGTCGGCTTGCTGCTTGTATTAGTCAAAGTATTCTTTATTAGGATATTGAGCTATTTTGATAGAGATTTGTGACCATGTATTTCATATTCAAAAAACTTATCCTAAGCCAAACACATACATTTTCAACTAGAAGAGCAGGAGCTGAAGGGACCACTTAGGGGATGGCGGGAGGATATCACTATTGACGAGCAGCTTATACATAGAGTTCATGATCGTGAACACTTTGGTGAAAATTCCACATGCATCCATCAATAGGTTCAGGAGCAACAAGTGGCAAAGTAACAATCACCTTTTGCCAAATAGGCCTGTCCATCGAGACTACAAGAATTTGGTTTGAAGGTCACTAACTGGTTAGAATTATATCATGTTGCAACTCTCAAGATTTATGCTAACCTCCAACGCAGTTGAGTTAATGGATGAACTGAAGCACAAAGTGGAAGATTGTTTTCTACATGTATCCACCAATAAGGATCATTCAATTGATGACAGGCAGGATTGATTTGAAGTAATGTCCAATATGCTTTGGTTCCAGATTCTTCATAGATGTTCTTGTGTTATTGTGTTGAATCAATCCTCGATTCTCAGCATTATGCCTATTGTGTAAGCAAAGGGTTGAGACTATTGCGCATTGTTTCTTTTTGTGTGATCACCTGCAGCTCTTGGCTATTTATCCGAGTACTTGGAATAAGTTGCAAAGCCAAGCCTTTCACTTAGCATCTGGAAGGTTGTTGTGGTATACATGGAAAGAAGATTATGTGTTTTTAAAGGCTTGGATACTCTTGCTGTTGCTGTCCTTCAGGATGCACAAGATAGAATTGCTAAGGCCTACCATTGCTCTTCGTTTGCTCCTGCCAAATGATAATTAATATTTGAGATTTATTTGAGTGTGTTGTCTTATTCATAGATTGGTAGTCATAGATTGGTATTCTTTGAGATTTGATCCTGATTGTGCATTTGTATCTGTCTTTTGGCATGGATTTTCAATAAAGTTTGTCGTCCCTTAGAAAAAAAATAAAAAAATAAAATCAATACCTTCGACGCACGCGCATTTGGTATTTAAATCATAGATGCTCTCGATTATAGATGACCATAATCGAAACAAGAGATGGTCAAAGGTCCCACCATATGCTCTACGGCGTAAGATCAACAAATCTGAAAATCGAGGTAGTCTAAGGCACACCTCATTTAGAATATATAGCACAACAGTGGGGTTTTTGCCCTGTTTGTGAAGCTCAAGTGAAAACCATAGAACATTTTCTAATGGAGCCTGGAGTTGCATGCAGTGTGGGCCTGGAGCTTGGATAGTTTTGGACACTCTCTAGGGGTCAAGGAATTATTGTTGGAAATTCTTCCTAGTACAATGAAGAAGAAGGTCTTCGATATTTCTAGAGGTTGGACTAATTGGTCAATATTGAAAAGGAGGAATACCCTCGTTTTCCCTCGGACCAAATTATTCTCTCTTCTTTCTTTTCATCTCTCTTCTCTTTCCTCCTCCTCCTCCTCCTCCTCCTCCTCCACAGCAGTCACTTAAAGGGCACTTCGGTACAAGAAGATCTCACTCCATTTCAACTCATTAAAAGAGAGAAAAAGCTAGCCAAGATGAGAGTGCAAGACATAAAAAAATGGGCGGTTAACCAAGGAGGCATGGCTATCATACGGGATCATTGGCCTTATGATCCTTGGACTGGTTATATATAGCCTTGTCTTCCTCTTCGTTCATGTGGAGAGTCTTGTTTTAGTTTTGTTATGGGTTTCATGCTCATATTCTTATCCTCCCATAGCTACTTGTGGTATTCGTAGACGTAATATTTCCTTACCTTCTCTTATCTCTACTTATCCTCTTTGATGTTAATTCTTATCTCACTTATTCTCTTATTCCTCTCTAATTCTATATAGCTATCCCTAGAAATATTCTATCTAGAGATGAAAGTATTTAAAGTTTTTTTTTTTTAATTCCTAAATAAAAGAACAAATTGTCATTCTTCTCGTTAACTTCATCTTATTCATTGCGAATGTAGTCACATTTTATGTTTTAAAATGTACGCGTTTCTAAATCAGAAAAAACGAGATAGAAAAGATAAAATATGAAAAATCACATAATAATCCCAAAACTAGTTTCTTTTGGTGTACAAGTTCTTCTTTTGACTGTACATGCTCCTCAAATATGTTTAGTCTTGACGCTGATTTTTTAACGGTGAAGACATAATCAGTAGATATCTGCCAAACTCTTTTTTTAATTTTAGTCCCTCACATGCATGTAGACACACATGTGCACACCACGGCGAAGAGATGCACGCCACAGTTTTTGACCCAAGTTTGGTCTAAAGGTATAAGCATAATCATTATTTGAACATAAAGTTATACATAATCAAGTACAGATAACTCCGTGCTCTTATAATTTAAAAACTTAGGCAGACTACTATTAAAGAAGAAACATATAATTTCTAATGGCCATACTCATGCATGTTAACACAACTAACAAAAGATATAACTAGTTTATTGCCCTATCCTTTATACACATGTAAGGAGCAATATAGACAACATAGGTAGTAAGAGTTTATACTTTGTTCCTAAGAAGGATGGCAAAGCATATATAATCAACGCTAAAAGGGGCTTTGCACATGGGATTGGAAGTAATTACGTTTATAATATACTATGCACGTGACAACATCCCAAAAGATCTTCCCAATTGCTAAATGTTGTATATAAAACTGCTATTATATAAACAACTTATAGATCTCAATGCAACTACCACTAAAATCGAATCCAACAATATGATGATGTGACAACAACGCTCATGTGACCCTACTTCAGGCAACTACGATCATAATCTTATTAACGAATTTTAAATACTATGCCAGCAAAGTTTAGTCAAGCCTTGTCGGATGACTAGCTCGGACGTGTAGCTCTCACCTGTTGGAAAGTCAGGTGTGGAGTTATCCCATGTTGGGGAGATCGATGTGGCATCAAAGAATTTTGTCAAAGCCTAGAGGAATTTTTGATAGTTTAGTTATTGGCCCAACAAAAGTGATGTATATATATACACACACAAAGTGCCAAAGAAAATAGATAGATGGAATAACTACTATAGCTTTCTGTACAAAGCATATCATACAAACGAGAAAAGCAACTATATGTCGAGCAAAGCCAAAGGTGGTAGAGGAAAGGACTAGGACTTGAATCAATTTGAATCAACAGTTGAATTGAAATGCCATCTAACATTTGGTTTATCGATATTGCATTAGTTGGAAGCGTGATGCAGGTGATGGCAAATGGATCAGTTAGAATTCATTGATCAAGTGGAAAAGAAAGCAGAGAGTACGTGAAAACATAGACATAGACAGATAATACAAGTGTAGGCATGCAGAGGACAGAGAAGTGAATTGAATTGGATTTTGTCGTTCGGAGACTCGGAGAGATGGAGATAGAAAGAGATGATGAGATGATCTGCAGAAACTAGAAAGGCGCCATGGGCTATATTCGCTAGTACCGATGGATAACTGTATAGGGATGCTGGGGAATACTGGGAAACAGCTAAGAGGCCATTTGAAGGGGTTGGGTAAAGGCAGAGAATGGGCCCAATATTCGAACAATGGGGGAGACATTTGTTGCCTCGATTTGACAACTTTTTCTTCCCTTTTTCAATCACTAAAACCAACATTCAAGCACCACATTTTTCCCCCAAAATTATACAAGCACCACATTTTTTTTTACAAAAAGAAAAAGGAACCAAGGGAACGGCGCAGTTAACCATGTGGTAACCACGTAACCGCCGCGCTTCGCAGTTAACTGGACCGTCACCGCGCACGGGTGCAGGCCACGTTGGGTCGTACCACGGGTCCATCAGTCGGCGCAATCAAAGCCGTCCGTCCATCTACATCAATGGTTCAAATTTTGCCTCGGTTTTCCACTACACCAGAACAAGGATCGTAGCCGTCCGGAGAACCGTATCGGACGGCAGACAGCGGAGCAATTCTGCAGCCGTTGATTTGAACATCGACGGATGGAATTCGCGTCTCAGAGAAAAGGGTGGATTATGGCCGTCCGATGCCTCTCAAAGCTTCCCACGCTTTCCTTCGTGTTGAGAAGAACAAGAGCTATGGCGAGCGGCCTCTCCTTCCTCCCTTTTACGATTTAGAGCTATTCCGTCAGCTTCCTTTACCGCCTTGTTCTCCCACCTCTGGAATTCAAGCTTTGTAGTTATGGTAAGCAGGACTCGCCATTTTTGAGCCAATTCTTCGACAAATTTAGTATAGAAAATTCAGTTCCGGCGATCTTTTATGCCTAATTTTCTATATAGATCTTTAGATGCCTCTGATTTCTCAGTTAGATTTATGTTCTTTGCTGTATAGTCATGAATCCAACTTGGTTTCTGCAAATTTTGGTGAGGAAATGCGGAATGGGGCTGGTCTTTTTGTGCGATTTGAGCTAGTTTTTTAGGATTTTGCATTTTGTTGCGCTGAATTGTGTGCCAATTTATTATTTCTGCAAATTCTTGGGCAAAGCACGAAGCATTACGGTGAATTGAGCTAATTTGGAAGAATGTACTGAAGAATCCGTGATTTTTTTTTTCAGGTTGGGTATAATCTTTCTGCTCTGCCTCAAAGACCAGGATGGCTGGAGGCATTGTTAACTGAGAAATTCTTCATCGGTTGTTTGGATCATGAAACCATCAAGAAAAATGAGAGAAATATTTTCTGCGTCGATTGCAGCGAAAGCATCTGCCAGCATTGTCTTCCTGCACACAGAATCCACCGCCTATTGCAGGTAGAGATCTATCTAGCTGCCTAAACCGTCGTTCTATCTGCCACTAAATCTGTAAACTCCATTTTTAGTACAATTTAACAAATTCCCTTAAGTTCTCGTCGAATCTTGAAATCAATGCCGAACATCTGCCTTGAATTTGCTAAAATTGGAAATTATAGCTTTTCAAATTTGAATCCGGTTTCAAAAATTTTACTCGTTTTGCAGATACGAAGATATGTGTACCATGACGTGATTCGTCTTCAGGACATACAGAAATTCGTGGATTGTGCTCTTGTGCAGGTATGTTACGAAAATGAAGCAAAAAAAATCCTTGTATGTTTATCTTGAAGGGGGAAGATGGTCGGAAGTAGACAAAAATTCTTTACGCAATTCACGTTTGTTGCCAAGAATTCTAAGCTTTATCCGTTGATTTGCGCAGACGTACATCATCAATAGCGCAAGAGTAGTATTTCTAAATCAGAGACCCCAGCCAAGGCCTTCAAAAGGGCTGGGAAATGCCTGCGAAACATGCGAAAGAAGCTTGCAGGATTCTTATCGCTATTGCTCTGTTGCTTGCAAGGTGAGCTGGCTAATAATTTTTCAGTCCAGCCGATAAATTTGAGCCCAGATTGAAAAGATTTTGTAAATTGCTATAGTCCCTGAATAGGAATGGGTTTTTTCTGCAGGTAGATGCGGTATGCAGGCGAGGCAAGGATTTGTCGAGTCTGATACCACGACATAATGCCCTGCAATCGACGGATTTCTTCATATGCTCTCCTGAAGAGAGCCTAAAATCAGAAAACGAAGATGAGATGTCGCCCAACTCCGTTTTAGACGATCCACCGTCTCAGACTTCCTCTGGATCGACGGCAAATGATGGGCAGGGGGCCATAACCTGCACAGCCACTACATTACCTCCCCCAAAGAAATTTAGAAGTCTTCGACCACTTGCAGTTACTAGCAATACAAAACCTGTGGCATTTGTACATACCAACCACCGGAAAGGCATCCCACACAGATCCCCATTATGGTAAAAGAAAATACCCAGGAAGCAGAAGAAGAATTGGGGTGTTTTTTTGGCTGGTGAAACAGGCCGTTTCTTTGATTTGCTTCTCTAACTTAATTGTTAAATTTAACAATGGTGGTGCTTTGTACCGTGCTCTGCTGCTGCATCTGGGAAAAAGAAATGTGATGGGTTGCTGTTTGGGTACAATCACTCTGTTTTTAGGCTGGAATTTTGTAGACTATGTATCTAGCCCAAGGCAGGAAGAATCAGCTGCGCCGGATTTTTGGAAAGAGGGCTGTGCCGGCCTGCCTGGGCCCGAAATCGGATGTATTAGATCAGTTTTTCTGGCATCGAAACAACGAAGAATACTACTGTGATTATGAAGATATGGCGGATTTGGATTGAAGGATGTGTCTTCCCAAGTTTTGGTCTTTTGGGTGGAAGAATTTTGCGAAGAAATTTGCAGACCGCCTTCTTTGTTGTTGAAGATGGTCATGAATGTGGTGATGTGCCTCGGCCTTTTTTTGTTGGCACCACTCTGACGAGGTCTTCTGCTACAGGGAAATAACTATCATATTAACCTGTTTCTAGTTTTTCCCCTTTGAATTTGAATCCAATGCCTCTCATCCCGTGGATGATTTTGGATTTAATGCTGTCTCTTTTTCTCTTCTTAATGCTCTTCTGTTTTTGATGCTTCAGATTTTTCTGAATGGACCCTCTTTACTGCTTCAGGTTCTGTTTTTTCGTTGATCCAATTTGTATGCATCCAGATCTGTTTGTTTTGTTTATTGTTTTGGATGTTGCAGCAGCTAAGTTTGAGCTGAAAATTTATGGATTCAATCTGAATCTGCGTGGGCTAGGTATGCACTGTGCAGACAGAAACCTTGGATTCTTCCCTGCGAGAGGGATCGGGGATTCCTTGTGATTGTAGACTAGTTTTTTTTCCAGGATTTCAAGTGTTGAGTCAATCCAGCCTTAAAAATTCAATGCACATCTGATGGCGTGCAATCTAGAAAATGCATCTAGATTCTTGCAGTGGGCTGCAATTTTTTTAATCCGGGGCAGTGGCCAAAGACTATTTTGCGCAAGTAGATGCATGTGGGCCGTGGGCAAAACAAAAGAAAATAGCTTTGTTTTGTCGATTTAGTTAGGATTTGACAGAGATTCGGAGTGTTTGACAACAAAACGAAGCGTTTTTTGGAGTGGGGAAAAAAAAGGAGAGATATAACGGGCTGATTATGATTGGATTGATGGCTATTAATGGCACTGATATAAATGTATGGCGGAAGAATGGGCCATTTGATACATACAGAGATAAAGAATACAGATATTACAGAGATAAGAATAAGGGATTTTGTTTTTGTTTAATGGGATGCATCGGGCGGTGCAAAAAAGGAGGCAGCAGCAGGACCAAGGGTTAAACAGGGCAGGGACAGGTGGGTATAATCTGGCAGGAAAAGATTGAGAGACTCATTCTACTACAACGAGCGACAAGAACAAGGCAAAAATTTTGTGAAATTTTTGGAGATAGCATAAGACAGATTTGGGATAGGTAGGGATAATCTGGCAGGAAAAAAAGGTTGGAAATTTTGGAAAATTGTTGTGTAGTGTAGGTATAGTGTAGGCCTAGTCCTGGCATGGGAGTGCAGAAACAAGAAGGGGGGATGCTTTATTCTCTGGAATTGGAGCAGGTAGGTACCTGTGGCAAGCGGGGAGGTACCGAGCGGCCTGTGAAGAGGGTACCAAGTTGGGGGGGAAAGGCTGGCACCATAGTTGAAGTGCTGGTGCAGTAGGGTAGGGGTGGCAGAGAGGGGTCCGGCGGGAAGCATGGCATGGGTGGTCTATTCCTCTGTTTTTCTGTTGCGTTCTGTTGCGTTGCGTCGCGTAGGGTAGCCTTTGTTTTTGGGCTTGCCAACTCACGTGTTGGCTCTAATTTCTTCTTACCTACTCCGTTCTACCGCAGCCTCCTCTCTGTTAGCCATCACTTTCTCCTTCATCCTTCGTCTGTGTGCGGTGATCGTCTACGGTGGACTATTCGAAACTTCTTCTCTCCTGGCTATAACGGGCGTCCGCTTACCGTGCATTAATATGTAGTTTGGAGATATCCGGTCCCTACATCAGCCTTTTATTTCCTCCCATTTTGGTCATTTTTGTAACGCCACTAACCGTCATGATCTTATCCCTATATCAGCCACTTCCATTCCACAGTGGTGATTCCGGAAACCTATATCAGCCCACGTCTCGCCCATTTTTATTTTTACACATATTACATGCCTTTACATTTGCAAACATAGTAACATGCTCTTCCAAATGGGTTGTTTGGGTAAAGGTAATCACTTTTTGTGATCCATGAAATAAGATAGACACTTGTAGATGTGTTGAGATCTTTTCAATTGTAGTAGACACGTATAAAACGGAGTTGTAATCTTCAAGCTATATTGTTTTAAGTAGGGCACGTTCCCATGGAGGCTGACCCGACCGCAATTTTTGAAGCTCAAGCCGAAGCCAAAGTATTTCAGTGTAACGACTCTAGATTCCCCTTCAAAAGCAATGTAAGGCAAGTGGGTTTGCCTTCCGGTAGTTTCCGCATCCATTCTAATCAAGAATGGCAAATCACTATGGAAAACCTGTAGAATTCGGTTAAATTTTGCCTTGACGTCATGGAACAGGAAGGGGTCAGGCATTCTTGCCAACCCCCTGACCTGCAAAATCCGGTCGCGGCTCAATGGCGCTCTTGGATTCTGACCGGATTCTGCAGGTCAGGGGGCTGGCAAGAATGCCCTCCCCCTTCTCGTTCCACATCACTCCAAGCATTGTAGAAATCAGATGGGACTTTTGAGAACTTCAATCCGCTACCGAGCACTCATGGGAATCATCGGACCTGATCTCAACCAGTTGAAGTTGGGTGCTCCATGAGAACATACCATACCCTAAGTGGTCTAATTAAGCATACGTTGTCAATTTCAACTCCAATTTATATCAATGTTATTTTGTTGAAAACATATTATGTGTATGTACAATCTTCATGAAGACAGCTTTCGATTTTGATAAGCCATAAAAACTATATTATCCTATATATTTACTGAATGCTCTTGATTTTGGGGGACATTTCAGTAATGGCAGAAAAAATATTAATTTTCCCTTTCTAATAAGGCCTATTCTTGTTTACGGATCCCTACATCAACCATTTGACACTATCCACCGTGGAGATAACGGGCTTCCACATCAGCCTGGCTTTGGGTGATACCGGGGTCCGATATCAGCCTCCAGTTTAGTCGTGCAAAAAGGCCCCTCTCCTTGTGTAACGCATAATATTTGAATATCTTTGGCGGGGCCCTTTCGAATTTTTGTGAAGTAGCACTTTGCCTTGGGTAGGTAAGATTGGCCCCATTATGTCCAAACATCGTACTTTGGCGTGTTTGTATTTATGGAAATGTCGCATGGCTTTTGAATAATGTTAGTGTTTGCGTGGACCCCATCCCTGCGGAGATTTCCATAAAGTGCAACGTGTCCCCTCCATTTCCCGCCAGTTTTTTCTTCTTTGCCAGCTTGGGCTTTTGTTCTTGCTTTGCAAGTTTGTGATCGAATTGATGTTTATAAATCCAAGGTCCGTTTTATTGTTCTTAAGCTTCATACGACAACTTGTACATTTTGACTTTCTCCATTATAAAAATACCTTTGCCTTTGAAGAAGCTACTAAAAGTAGTAAGGACTACTTCAAAAGATATACAACACAATCTTGGTATACTTGTAGACTAGTACTAACTAGTGCACTTTTTGCAACAAATGAAGAGCTCTTTAAACAAATAGATAGAAACCGATAGATGCATTGGATCTTGTCATCTTCCTCTTTAGATTAAGGTTTTGAAATGCACATTTATCCCCCCCTTTTCTTGACGAACTAAAAGAATCTACTAGTCAAAAATAAAAATTTCAAAGTGTAGCTATCTCTTCTATCTATCAGTGTAAGCATAAAAGTTTCTCCCAAAAGATGAGCCTAAAGCATTATGTACATACTCCAGTATAGAATGAGACTGATAATAAGGGTTAATCTGAAGATATTGAATAAAATACAGTCGTTCACTTCTTACTCATGGGACAAAGGCTTGTAAGCGATTAGTATTTTAGCCTGGCCTATAACAATTACACCGCGAGCAAATGAATAAATGGCATAGAAAATGTCTAGTCTAAAATGCCTCCAGATTGACCACATGAGCCAATCAGACCTAAGATGAAATGCCTTCTACCTAGCTAGGGTGCATGCATGTGGGTAAGATGCCAAAAGACATTGGCTTTCTAGTGTACCGTCAAATAAACCTTGTAGTCAGAACCATGTCGGTTGAAACAAAGCAGGCATACTGCAGTGACAAGGAGGCATTAGCATGCAAGCACATATATATAACTTACCATCAAAGTACAGAAACTTTAGGATAAAGCAACTTATCCCAAATTCTAATCTAACTTTGCTCATTTCCAAATCATAAACTTCGAATTCATTGAGGGTGGCTTTTCATATTCTTTAATACTTTGCATATCATTCTATGAGGAGACTGGATTTGAACCATTTCAACGAAGATACCCTCTTGGTGAGTCTTAGTTCTTCATCCTAAAAATTAGCTTGTGTTCACTAAGCTTGTCACATTCCACTTAACCATACTTAGTTCGGAAATTCAGAAACCAGCCTTTCTTACATTTGTACCTATCACACATATCATACCCATTGTATGTAGTATGAAATTTATTTGCACTTAACAACTATCAATTTACTTCAACCTTAAAGGTAGACAATGGTAACAATGCTTTAGGAAAATCCAACTATTTTTACCACTCCTTCAATAGCAACTTTTTTCCCCTAACAACATTTGTATAGATAGTTTAGGAGGTATCCATGCAATCTCCCCCCCCCCCCCCCCCCAAAAAAAAAAGAAAAGAAAAAAGAAAAAGAACAACCCTCTTTGACATGTAGAAAAGTCAAGTTTTATGGTGTTTTTCTATGGACACAATATTTTTAGAATAGAATAGAATAGAATAGAATAGAATAGAATAGTTTTTTTAACGTCCATGGAGACAAATAGGTCATGGGACCCATACAATGGGCTAGTACAATCATTACTACTAGGATTAAAAAACCCCTGCCTCGAAAGGTTTTCAAGGGAAAAACCTTTGCAGTAATGATGATACTAGACAAGCGGAGATAATGACTATTGAGGGCTCAGTAATTGCAGACGTTTATCTAGAACCTCAAGTATGTATAATGCCAAGTCATGCGTGGAATGGAATGCTAAGGTCAAAAAATGATTCCGGACTATCTCAAAAGCAGGGCAACTCAGAAGAGTATGGCTTTCATCTTCAATAACCTGTAACTGGCAAGATGCACATAATAAACACTTCATTAGGGCGGATTTGGGATCTCAAAATGGCATCGTAAGAGCCATTCCATGTTAGATTTCTTATTCTCCTCCCCAATGCCATGTAGATTACCTACCCTTTATAATTATAGATTCTCACGGATTTTGAGAGATCGTGCATTCATTGTCCCAATTTCACATATTAGAGACAAATAAAAAATATTTATGACATTAAACCATCGCGGCTAGTGATGATGGCTTACTGACATTCACAAGGCAAAGGAATTTGAATATAGAAAAGTGATGGTTGATATTGAAGAGGAGGGCGTGATGATATCCATTCCTCATTGAGAAAGAAACAAGCTTGAGATGCTCTATCGGACTTAATTCTTATATACATATAGTGAATACATCTCAAAGAACAAGATGCAAAGAGGTTTGTGGAAGCTCCTAACAAACTAATAGCATTTCTTTGCTGCACTTAGCATGAAATTAAGCATTCTAATTTTATTGATTTACTATTTAGAGAGTTAGTCATCTTGCATTACAGGTTTGCTGGAGTTGGCGCTATCTTCTTTTTAAAAGAATCACACTAAGCGAATAATATATATGCAAAAAAAATGGAACACAATCGTTTCCCATGGTGTGAGATGCTTTCTTGATTGTTGTCAAATTAAACTTAAACACAAGTACCCCTTCCTATTTGCATCTAAAATACTTTACCACCCCAAGTACATATAGTTATTAGCCCTTTCAAAAAAGCAAACATTCATCAATAAATGAGCAAGTCACATATCCACACTTTACTTCAAATAAGACACACATATACTTCTTTTATTAAAAGATAATCAAAGTAATTTTACTATTGGAAGTCATCTTTTTCCAAAAAGATCACACCAAGCGAACTATGTATATGCTTAAAATTGGAATACACTAAATTCGTATGGTGTGATCCACTTTCTTGTTTATTGTTAATAGATAATAACACCAAGTCCCTCATTAATAGTCTCCCATTTGCATATAACGTATGTATCATTCCAAGTTATATTATGTTTTATGAACTAAACTTTTTCAAAGAGGGTCTCAAAAGCAAAATACAAACACTTAATCAATAAACCAACACTTTACCAATAACCAAAGCTTTGTTAAATAAGATTTTTATGCTCTTTATCAAACCTAATAATGTTTCCATATGTAATACTTTGTTAACTGACCCAAAGGCTCACGAATGCAACATTTTACACATTATGTCTTTGGAGCTTTTGTGTCATGGCATTAGTAAACACCTCTAATGGAGCAGATATTTTGTACCCATTTTTTCAACATCCCTGTCTGCACGTCTTATCAAACATGTCTTCATTGCAAGGGCGTCATTCTTATAACTTTGAGGCTTGCACAATTCGCTTAAAAGAGGTCATGGGACGACTTTCAAGCTCGGCTCCCACAACTTTATAACGTAAAACTAGATGCCCATTGCCCTGAAGGTATATCTTGGAAAAGCATGTCCCTTATGTCTGTGACGTCCCCTACTTTCATTATCACGGGGCACTCTCCGGTATACAAGCGAGAGTTCTTCCCCACACCAGCTCCATCTTTGTCTGAGGGCCCTCCACATATCACTTGCACCCGTAGCGAGTCCCGGTGGGAAGAGTGAAGGTGTCATTCTACCCCGTCTCCCTCGGGGCCTACCTAGGCTAGCAGGCGTAAACATACATGTCGATGGTACATACATCAACATCATATGACCATCCGCGAAGGATGGTCCTCCACATATCTGCATAGACAAAGATCGGCACATCACATAGGGAATCCTACCCAAGGCTCGGACTCAAGGGGATGGCCCGGCGGCTTGGGTCTCGAGTTCATTGCGCAGCCGAGTTCATGGCAATGGATTGGGGTACAGCATAAGAACATGGCATAGGGTTGTCCACTCCATCCGCCCCTCCGGTGCACACTTTGCGAGTAGGGTGAAAAGTGTTGGGACTTGGCCCAGCCCGCCCGGATGCATAGCCAAGGGGGCTATATCTGGGTTGCATCTCCCGGTTCGATGGGGCGGTAGGGATCTCTCCCTCGAGAGATCTACATCTTGACTCAAGGTGACTAGAGGGCCCTTTGCCCGTATTCGACTTGAACTCAATGGAAGGTCATATTCACCACCTCACGAGTGTCGAGCCCATGCCTTGCCCACACGCAGTGGCAAGCCATTAGACCTAGTCACAATGATCCCCGGCAGTACTAACACACCATAGGGATCGTTCAAGAGTCAGAACACGAGCCTCCTTATAAGCCCGGTCGGCCCCTCCACCTACAACCAGGTGGGGCTCTTGTGCACAGGCCGCAACTACAGTGTGCTAGAGAGGCTACTCTAGGAGCATCAACTACAAAGCTTTAGGTCTCTACCCCCCTTCCCAATACAAGGAGTTCACAGAGATACATCATCCAAATACATCACAGAAGAACTAAAGAACTAGATCTAATCATAGAGTTAGGTTCTTTAGTTAGTGTCCGAGATCTAAGATCTAGATAGCTACTATGGGCAATTTAATAGTCTAAACCTCTTGATTCTATGACTAGAAGGCGGTTTAAGCTATTAAATTGACCAAACTCTGATCCTTGAGTGGCTCCTCCCGACTGAGTTCGACCATCCTGTTTGGTGGCGGATTCCAGGGGAGGCCCGATGGTGCAATTAAGGCGGCGTCACGGGGGCGGTTTTGGCTCTGGGGCAGCCAAAGCCCGAGCTCTAAAACCCTAAGGGCGAAAAACTAGCAAGCTAGGGTTTTCCTACCCTAAATAGACATGGGGTTTAGGCTAGGGTTTTCAATTACCCAATTTGGCATGTGGGATAATTGGAAAGCCCCCACTTGCCTTTAATGGCTAGGTGGCAAAATATGCCAACATGGAAAGGTGTGCCCTCATTAATGTGCACATGTGCACATTAATAATATATGAACACTCTAGCAAGTTGCCCCTAGGGCTACTTACGGCTATCCGTTGGCGTACCGTCGGTCGGATTAAGCGTGTATGCGTGTGAGCGGCGATGCGATATCGTCACGGGACATTATCTTTGTCTTTGGAAACGTCACATTCTCCCCACCTTGAAATGATCTTTGTCCCGGCATGGTGGGGTCTCCCCACCTTGGGATCTTCCTAACACGCAACTTTTGCAATCAGCGTGATGCCTACAATATAATATTTATACATTTATCACGATTACCCTAAGGTAATTACTTTTAGAACATTATTACGTCATTATATTATGGAATACTTATCAATTCACAACACCATTAACAAGTTATTCACTATCTTAAGTTAGACAAAATTTCAACATTTCATATCTATAATTATTGTCCGGGTACTCTTCATTCCTTGCAACACATTCCAACAAAACTTGTGTTGCAAGTCTTCCATAACTTCGACCTCCTTGCCCTCCCGGGGCTCTCTCTTGGCTGCAGGGTCGACACTACGTTAGTACCGTTTTAATTATTTAATAAATTTTGGTTATATGGTGACCACCCCACCTATCTACATGAATGCATGGCTAATCTCCGTAGGAAGAGGATGAATCTTCCATAATGGCCGTGGAGGCGGCGCCTATATGCCTATATGCCGCTCGTGCCTACACCTCTAGTTGCCCGGTGGGAGGATATCCTTCTCGCGTGGGGGTCGTCATGAAGGATAGATTCCTCCTATCAAAGCATATATGGGGCTAAAGGTGCTTTCCCTATCAATGCATTCCTTCATGACCTCCTTTTCTCTCGAGGTCGTCTACTTACAATGGGGACGAGAATAGACTTTCTAATCTACCTTCCACTTTCGCCCAATCGAATGCGGTCATGCCTACATTGACATTACACCACGCCCTAGAGATCACCGTAGTGGTCTCATCATCGATAACAACATGCGACCCATACCAAGCGTGGGTTGCATGCGTGGATTATCTATACAAGAATTAACCTACACAAATGTCGACATGCACGAGCGATTTCTTGGGAGATGACCTTGCCGTCCCATTGCTCCATAAAGCGTAGATGCTTTGCTTTAGTAAATCCTTCTTAAGTACCCGCGTCGCGTCTTCCAACGGCAAGTGTTTCCACTTGACCAAGTATTGGAGGAACTCCGACCTCCTTGTCTTCTTGAAAGCTTTATCAAGAATCATTTACGGAACTATTTCCAGCTGCTCCTCCGTCATTTCCAACAACGTTGGAGTGTCCAAGACTTAAATGCGGGTTTGGAGTATGCTTCTTCAACAAACTCACGTGGAAGACCTTATGAATCTTTAGGTGTCTTTGGCAAATCCAACTTGTAGGATTGATTACCTACTCTCGACTATTACGAAGGTCCGGCCCACCTTGGAGCAAGCTTCTTGCAATTCCCAATCTGACTTCGCTGCTTCACCTTGATCTTGAGCCAAACATCATCTCCAACTTTGAACTCTCTTACCGGATTCGATGCTTATCGGCGATGCTCTTTTAATGGACTTCTTCTTGCTAGCGGATATACCCTCGAACCTCTTCCACGTTCTGCGCATATCGGCCAACATCTGGCTGCTTGAAACTTCTACTTTTGACGGGGTTGTGCCAAGTAATGCGGAGTTAAACACCTTGATAGCCATAATTGATCATAAATGGCGACATTTGGGACGATTCTGCTTGGTGCTATTGTATGCAAACTCCACCAAGTGAATAAATTCTTCCCACATACTTTGCTTATTCCGGACATAGTTTCTTAGCATGTCTTCTAAGATCTGTTGGTCCAATTCGTCCGGCCATCCGTCGAGGATGATGTCTGGCCGTGCTCATGGATAGCTTGGTCTGAATCGTCGCGAAGAGGTCTTGCCAAAAGGCACTCATGAACCGGATCCATGGGAGATAATCTCCCTTGGCATGCCATGAAGCACGAAGATCTCTTTGGTGAAGAGCTTTCTTTGTATCCATAGGCTGTATCGTGGTCACCGCAAGGCACAAAATGTGCCATCTTCGACAACTTATCGACCACTACCATCAAGGCATCCTTGCCTCTTCTTTACATTCTTGGGAGTCTGTGATGAAGTCCATCTGATTACCTCCCACTTAGCGTTTGGCACCGCTAATGGCTCTAATGCCCCCTGGAATTGAAGTTGCTCCTTCGCCGTGGCTGGCATAGTGACATTCCTTGATGTAGCGCTATTTGCTTCTTCATTCCGGCCAATAATAGGCTGCTGCGCTTTTTTGAAATATGTTTTCATGAATCCCGCATGGCGGTGATTGGGCATTTGTGCGTGTCGTGGAGGATCAATTTCCTTACACGATGATTCGCACGCACAACTTGTTCTTATGGTATAACAGGTTGCCTTCCTTCTTATAATGCTTGAAGGCCTCCCGCTCCTTATCTGTTCTAGCCTCCTTAGAGAGGCTTGCCCATACTTCCACGAAATCCACATCCGTTGGCAAAGACTCTTCAATCTTCTTACCAAAGTCATTTGGAGGCGTCGAAATTGCATTGCAATGCACTCTAGTTGTCGGGGATGCCTTGAAAGCGCATCTGCTACCACATTGAGTTTCCCAGACTTGTAGACTATATCAAAGTCGTATTCTTGAGGAACTCCATCCATCTCCGCTGCCTCAGTTGAGGTGTGGTTGCGTGAATACATATTGGAGCTCGATGGTCGGGTATCAATTGGAACTTCCTTCCCAAGAGGTAGTGCCTCCATATTCTTAGCATACGACAAGCGCAAGCAATTCACGATGCGTGCGTTGGGTAGCGCGTCTCGGCGTCGTTCATCTTCACGGAATCATGCGCTACCACCGCGCTCTTCTTGCATAAGCCTTTGCTTTGTAGCTATCTTACTGCGCATCTGTTGCTACAAGCTTATCTTTCTCCGGGTCGGCAAGGTCAAGGCAGGGCTGTCGTCGAGAGCTTCTTTCAACAATTCAAACCCCTTTTGGGCTTTCTTGTGCCAATGCTCTGCCCAATCTTTCACCTTCTCGCCCTCGTTAAGTGCATTAGCGGGGCTGCTATCTTAACAAAGTTCTTCCGCGAACTTCTGTAGTACCCTGCTAGGCCAAAAACTTGACCTCGTGCACATTCTTGGTAGCCCGACCCCTTTGAATCAACTGCCTCAATCTTGGCGGGGTCCGTCGAGATGCCTTCTGCCGAGATCACATGACCAAGGTATTCCACCTTCCACATTGCGAAGTGGCGCCGACAACTTGGCGCATACAACCCGGTGCCTCTTCAACTTCTCTAGTACCCTTCTCAAGTGTTGCACGTGCTCTTCAAGGGATCTGCTATACACCAAAATGTCGTCAAAGAAAACAATCACAAAGGTGTCCAGGAACTCCCTGAAGATATCGTTCATAAGCCTCATGAACGTTGCGGGGGCATTTGATAAGCCGAAAGGCATCACTGTGAACTCATAATGCCCATACCGCGTCCTGAAGGCGGTCTTGTGGATATCCTCCTCCTTTATTCAGTATCGATGATAACTGACCTTAAAGTCGATTTTGGAGAAGATCTTTGCTCCTTGAAGCTGATCCATCAAGTCGTCCCGATCTTGGAAGCATACTTGTTCTTAATGGTGTGCTTATTCAACCTGTCTATAGTCTATGCACATCCTCAAAGATCCATCCTTCTTCTTGACAAAAGAATGGGCGCCCAAACGGCGAGACACTAGGTCTAATGAAACCCTAGGTCGAGCGACTCCACCAATGCTTCTTCAGTTCCGACAACTCCTGCGTTGTCATTCTATATGGAGCCTTGCTTGTTGGCTTTGTTCCCGGTTCGAGTGCTATCTCGCACTCGACTCCTCTATAAGGAGGGAGCTGCTTGATCTCATCTGGAAAGAGATCGTGGAACTCCGTGATCAACTTAGCTATTTGCCTCGGCAACTTGCTGAGCATCTTGTCTTCTTTGCTTCCTTCCGATCCCCGCTCACTAATCTCAAGCTTGAAGATGTATGCCACTTGCTTACTCTTGATGCACTTGAACAGTCGTTTAGAAGACATACACTGCATGATGGGAACAACTTCTTTACCTGTTATCTCAATGATCTTGCCGTCGGGTGCTGGGAAGGTCACCTTCCGCTTTCCACAATCAATAATGGCCCCTGCTGGTCCAAGGTACTCCATACCTATTATCAAGTCGTATTTCTTAGATGCCCATTACCTCTGCCCCCATCACGGATCTTAATCCCGGCAAGTCGATGTCAAAGTTGATTCTTTTACTGCCCGCGCCACTTGCTCCACTTGCTAAGACAACGGGCCTTGGCTTTGACTTTAATGGTTTCAACTTCAACATTTGAACCATTAGGGAGATGCAAAGTTATGGCTACTTCCCGATCTATCGACTATAAATGACTTGGCCTTGGCCTTTCCCAACGTGGAAATTACTTTATCTTGGCTTTACGCTTGCTCTGTATCTATTACGGCAAAGATATGACACTCACCACGAATGTAGTCGCGGGCCTCCTCGCCGTCGTCGTCCGCAACCAGTGTCCCAATCTCCCAACTCTCGCTAGCGCCGCACTCATGACATATGGGCAGCCGTTGTCCTATGGCTTTGGCTGGAAACACACGGCACGGTTTGCTTTTCTATGCACTCCACATCTCTTTTCCTTGGGCATGGCTGCCGAGAAAGGATCGCACTGCTTTGGAGTAGTTTGACCCTTCCTGTTTGTCTTTGAAAGACACCTGCTTCTTCTCCTGCTGCTTCCCTTGATTGCCACTATATCATAGCTCGATAGATGCCCGCATCTAAACATTAGATGTGTTAGATCCGCATCTGCACATCATGTCATCGCATCTAACGTAAGATGCTTACACACCTTTTAAAAAAAATTAGCCCTTTTTTCCCTTTTTAGGGTTTTGCCTTTGCTAGACATTGCCACACAGCTCCAAAACGATTTTTGGCACTCGGATGGGGAATTGATTCTCTCTGCTACTCGAATCCAGACCCTTGCAGCCGATTTAACCATATCAGAGCCCATTCAGCCAAAACAGAGCTTTTTTTTTATGACAAACATGTAGTTTTCAAGGAATGCCTTGCTTCAACACCTAATGACGGAACTTGCTCTTCAATTCCTTTTCAATCTCACCTAAAACTCATTCAAAAGAGCAACAACTTGCATTTAATGATCGGTCCCGAACTTCAGTGGGCATTCAAGCGGCCGCTGATGCATGGTAACAATAGGTATAATAGTAAAGTAATAATAGGTATAATGATCAAGGCAAGGCTATTGTAGATTTAGAAGAAATTTTAATTTTACAAACGCATTTTATTCGCATCTAAAAGTATAGATGTTTCGATGCTTACGATGCTTTAGATCTACGCATCTGACGCATCTATCTTTAGATGCTTTTCAAGCACTGCACTATATGGGGCTCTAGCTGGTCCTGGGCTGGCTGTCCTTGGGCTAAAACCGCTTTCTTGCCTTGCCTTTATCTTGGTATCTTTGTTGCCTCCTATTATTAGAGGTCTGTTCCTTGCAAGCTTATTGCCTTGGACTCAGCTTAGAAATCTTGTTCTAGGGTTTATTGCCCTTACAAGCTGCGGATCTCCTCATTCAGACCTTCAATGTAACTTTCCTTTGCATGCTTCTCACCTAACTTTGGCACATCTGACCTTAGCCTCATAAATTCCTCCGGTGTATTTACATCTTGACTTGTTGCCTTCTTTGCAACTGTAGAACTTCTTTGCATCATCTTGGACTTGTGCTCTCTTGGAGCGTAATGGCGCTTGAAGGCTTTAGCAAACTTCTTGAACACGCAAGCATCCCCTCGCTTAGGCCATGAGCCTTGGCATAGCCCCTTCCACCAAATGCGTCTTGCTCCCTTACGGTTATTTGCCACCCCTGCCTTTATCCTTATCCTTCATACCATAGGCATTGCCGTATTCGCTCATCTCGTCAAGCCAAGCCTCTGCCTCCATGCCTGACCTGTTCTCGCCTGAGAATTGCTCGAGCTTCCTGGCCTTCCAAACATTTCCCAATGCAGAGTCTACTTTCTTCTGGTAGTCAGAGGTTCTTGTGTCCCTTTGTCGTCCCTCCGGGTGGTTCCTCTTCCTTTTAATGCGCTTTCGGACTTGGTTACGCTCTTCTTCTTCCTCGGAATGGAGTCTGAATCGAGCTTGAGTCGGAGGAGTCCGGCTGGGGACCTTCCTCTTTGCTCCTCTTCTTGTCTCTACATTCTCCGAAATGATGCTTGCGGCGGTTGGCGTTACCCACCGAACCTGCTCCTGCTTGTGCGGCTAGCAAGGCCTTTATCTGTTCGAGGTCCGTCCTCATTTGCGATATTTCTTCTTCTGGGGTCATTTGTCCAAATTCTTCAAGCAGGTTCCTTGCCGGGCGTGGCCTGGGCGGGCTCTGTTCCCCTGTAAGTTCCCGCAGTTGTCGTTCTCCTGCGCTTAGGCCTCTAGCTGCATACACAAGTGGTTCATATCTACATGGTTAGTTTTCCTTGCTTTCTTGCATTATTTATGTTTGTTGGCATGGTTGAGGGACACAAAATATATCAACAAAACATTTATAGTGCAAAGAGAATGTTATATTTATATTTTATATTACACTAATACAAGAACTTGCAACTCACGCTAATCATTTCTGTGATGTCGGTAAGATGGATTATCCTCCGGGAACTTTTCACTTGGGCATTTCCCCTTTGAATGGCCCAAGTTCCTAAGAACATTAGCTGGAGATCCACCTTGTAATGCCCTTGCCAAATCTTCTATTCTGCGGTGGGAGGTATAAGGCTGCTTTTGCCTTGGCAGTCTTGCTGCCGCCTTGTAAGGTATGGCGAAGTCGAAGGCGTCGAGTGCTACCGCTCTTTTCACGGGGATTGCATACCGGTGTTAAGGGGTAGCCGTGCATGCCGGCGAATCCTGAGAGTGCAATCAGCGGCGATACTCCTTCCTGCGCCTCACGGGGGTGAATTTGCGGTGGATAACGCTATTCTTCCATCCATCGGCAATGGCGGGTAATAAGCGTAGTGACACATGCGTTACGAGGCGGGTCCTCGGCCACTCGGTATCCAGCTTCCGTATGCCTTCCGAAATCATCAACCTCCACCGTGGTGACTCCACCGTAGTCTCATTTCTTTGAAACCCTCACGAGGTCGAATTCGCTTGTCCTATCCGGGGAGGTGCTGCGGGGCGAGCTTCTGTCAGTTAGGATGTTTGAGGTCGCATAAGCGGATCCCCATCTGTTCTGGAGAGCAAGGAACTCTTCCTCCGTCGGTAGCTTGTTCTCGGCCTTGTGCGCCTCCATAATCCTGCCTGATGTTGTTTGTAGGCTTGGATGTGGGAGGTAAACTCTCCCGTGTAAGTGTCGGCTTCCCTTACTTGGAGGGGAAGTCGGACTCTCCTGACGATGAAGTCGTCCAAGTCCGCTCTTCGGAGTTGGTGCGGCAACTCTTGGTCGGTACTCCCTTTCCCTGCACTCCGGGAGGTTTTTGAATGTCGCTTAGGAGCGTAAACTCCTCACCTTCGGCGATAATGGGAGCTAGGCTTGTGATGCCTAACCCGGGGTGGCGCGACTCACGAGTCTCTGCCGGGCTTCTTTCAAGTCTTGCCACTCCCCTCGCGCTTATCGCCGCTCCTCTGCTGGGGTCGAGCTTCGACATCGTCTTCCTCCTCCTCGATTTCCTCGCTCATCCGGAAGTCTTCTTCCTTCCCTTCCCGCTCCTGTTCATCTTACCGTGAGGAGCCGTTGTTCTCTTGCTATGGCTAATGGGTCCACGTCCATGGGGAATGGAGGTTTCCCCACGGTGTTCTCGACGGTGGGTGAGAAAGATTGCCGTATGGTGTTGAAAGAGAAGTACTTGGTCCCGCTGGACGTTAGGACCATTGGCTCGGTGTGCGGTGCGCTTTGTTTGTGAGGTATTTGGCGATGTTAGGGACATCGTCTAATCTTTTCCGCGAGGGACTGTCTAGGAACAAAATATCCTACACAAGGGGAGTTGCACTAAGCACGCTGGTTCTACCCTAGCTTGGAACTTCGTCAAGACTCTACTATAAGGGGTCGGGGTGCGTGCAAGGTTGCTTGGGCGTCTACCTCCTTCAAGAAGATTTGGAAGATTTGGTCGACGTCGGCCTCAAGAACATGAGCCGGGCGTTGTACCATCTCTGGAAATCGAAGTTGCCATTGATTAATTGCGAGAAGAGGGTAAACAAACGGTTGCAAAGGCGCCTCGAGGGGAGTTGGGAAATCGGCTAGAAGGGCGGGAGCAGATTTGTAGGGTGCTATCCGAGAAGTGGCGGGTCTATTTATAGAAAAAGGGGGAAACCCTATTTTTTGGATGACTTGAAAATTTCCTAGGATTGGGTAATTCTAACTTATCTCGAGGTCAAAATAGGAGTTTGAGGACTATAGGAGATGCTTGAGCAAGGCTAGGTTACCTAAAAGATGCTATCACGATAGGTTGAAGGTGACTTTGACAAGTCCTCGGTGAAAAAATTGGTAAGAGGTCTCACGGCTTAGCCTTCGCTTCAAAACTAACTTTTTGTTTTGCGACGGTAGCGAGCCGTGAGACATCGATCTCATTCGATCAAAGATGTCCAACTTGGGTAAACTAGTGGTGTAAGGGTGATGGGCTCATCAAATTAGGCGAGAATCGACCCCTTATTTGGTCAATTTGGAGCTGTTTTGGTCAAGCTTGGGCGAGGTCTCACGACTTAGCCTCGCTTCAATCCTAACTTTTGTTTTTTGCGACGGGCGCGAGCTGTGAGACATCATGTCTCTCGGCTCCCAAATGTCCTATTTCAATTGAAATAAAAGCTAAAACTTATTAATTTGCTCTAATTACTCAAGTTTATGTCATCAAGGTACACAAAATTGCTCTATATTACAAAATTTTTAATTATTTACAACAAAAGTTTCTAAGGCGTTCTCCTTAATGCGGGTCGCAAGACTCATGTCTTGTCGCATTAAGGTTACCCGCTTAAGTGGATAGTGCAGTGTTGAATCTTCAAAATGTTGTACTATCTTTGCCTCGGCCGCCTCTTGCATTGCCAGCGGCCCTCGTCCCGTGACTCTAAAGTCTTGCTTAGAGGCTGCATCACTTCACGCACCAACCGGCGAGAAGGGGCACGGGGATTAGGAGGCCGTACCAGCTGCTTGTTGGAAGTGTCTAATCTCCCTTAGCTCTTCTCTCCACCTCCTTTCTATCAGCTTTCTTCTTTGGTGGTGGCTTGGGAACCTTGGGCTTCGGTGGTGGCGGCTTTAAGGTTTCTTTGCCGTTGGTGCCCCCCTCGATGACCCTAACCTGTTTTTCTTCATAATATTGGTTGTAGGCCTCCCATTTCTTCATGTAGGCCTCGTGCTCTCTCATCTTCCTCTCGTAGATCTTCACCACAATGGTGTGGCGTAGGCTTCCCGGGCAGGTCTTGGTTGCTTCTTTCTATCCCATGCCGGGTTTTCGGGGGCTTACGCACTTGGTCTGGCGGGGTTGCTTTCAGTCTTTGCTGCTTTCGGTGCTTCTGTTAGCATCGCTGGGTGCTTGGAAGAGCTCCCACCTGCAGCATTAGGGTCGAAGTCCTCCTCGGAAAAAGTCGTCCGGGGGGTTTGGGGGTTCGTCAGGTTGCCGCTCCTTGATGATAATATTGGGGTTTGGCCTCTTCCTTGGCGAGGCGATCCTTCGTTCTCCTTATGCCGACCACGAACTTCCCTTTCTCTTTCTTCTTTTCTTCTCTTTGCCTTTTGTTCCTCTTCCTTCCTTTTCCTCTTTTTGTCTTCCCTTTTCTTCTTTGGCGCTCGTACTTTCGATGAACCTTCTAAAGATTACGCTACCTCCGTGGCTCCGGACACAATCATCGCCCATCACCTTTCGAGGATTTTTTCGTTGGTCGCACGTCTGAATGATGCACGCTTGTTCTGCTTCTTTGGATCTCCCGCTCTATTTCTTCATACACCTCCCTCGTCTCCTCGTCCATGGAGTTGGTGATGTGGCCTCGTCACCTTTCTGCTGTTGGTTGAAGCCCTCAATCAGATCGGGGCGTGTCTTGCTCCCTCGTCCGAAGAGCGTCCCCCCTCTTGCGAGCCTCTCCGCGAAGCATCATCGAATTATCTCCGCCTCGGTTAAGCGCTGGTGGCTTCGCGCTGGCGGCAGCTTCCTTCTTGGTCTGTTTGGTTACAGCCATGCTTCACGGATCGTCAATCGGATATAAGCGTAAGATCGCCTAAGTTGGGAAGAAGCGGTTTCTAGGGCTTGGGCGAAAATGAGGGGGTTCTACATCTATTTATAGCTTGGGGAATTTTAGGTCAAAACTCAAGTTGCTCTGTTTAACATGCTAAGGCACCAATTTATCTAAAACTTATACTTATTTCAGACTTTTTCTACCCATTGGTCTCACAGCTTGCGCCTCGTTCCAATACTAATGTTTAGTTTTGCGACCGGTAAGGCGGTATGAGATCTCATACATTTCTAGGGTTTTAGGTAATTAAAACATGCTATTCTAACTAATTCCTACCTTAGAATTAGCCTTACCACATTATTTTCTCAAATTCATCACGTTTTGGTGTTCTTGGCTCAATGTCTCATAGCTTGCGCCTCGCTTCAAAACAAAAAGTTAGTTTTGCGACCAGGCGCGAGCTGTGAGACCACCTCACTTGGAAAATTTTGGCTCATTCTTTTTAATCTTGTTAAATTCCAATTCACTTAATTGTTACTAGCTTAGCATAACTACAAAGGTGAGAAAAATTTTCCCACTTTTCGAGGCTTGAGGATCCTATCAAGTTAGTACTCTCGGGAACATGGTCGATTGCTTTGCTCTTGGTCTCCAAGAACATTGCTCACGATACCACTTTGTGGCGTCCCCTACTACGTATCACGGGGCACTCTCCGTATACAAACAGGAGTTCTTCCCCCACACCAGCTCCATATTGTCTGGGGCCCTCCACATATCACTGCACCCGTAGCGAGTCCCAGTGGGAAGAGTGAAGGTGTCATTCTACCCTGTCTCCCTCAGGGCCTACCTAGCTGCGGAAGCGTAAACATACATGTCAGTAGTACATACATCAACATCATATGACCATCACGAAGGATGGTCCTCCACATATCTGCATAGACAAAGATCAGCACATCACATAGGGAATCCTACCCAAGGCTCAGACTCAAGGGGATGACTGACGGCTTGGGTCTCCAGAGTTCATTGCAGACAGAGTTCATGGCAATGGATTGGGCTGGCATAAGAACATGGCATAGGGTTGTCCACTCCATCCGCCCCTCCTGTGCACACTTTGCAGAGTAGGCTGAAAAGTGTTGGGACTGACCGTAGTGCCGGGATGCATAGCCAAGGGGCTATATCTGGGTTGCATCTCCCCATTCGATGGGGCGGTAGGGATCTCTCCCTCCAGAGATCTACATGCTGACTCAAGGTGACTAGAGGGCCACTGCCCGTATTCGACTTGAACTCAATGGAAGGTCATATTCACCACCTCACGAGTGTCGAGCCCATGCCTTGCCCACACGCAGTGGCAAGCCATTAGACCTAGTCACAATGATCCCCTGGTTACTAACACACCATAGGGATCGTTCAAGAGTCAACACGAGCCTCCTTATAAGCCCGGCTGGCCCCTCCACCTACAACCAGGTGGGGCTCTTGTGCACAGGCCGCAACTACAGTGTGCTAGAGAGGCTACTCTAGGAGCATCAACTACAAAGCTTTAGGTCTCTACCCCCCTTCCCAATACAAGGAGTTCACAGAGATACACCATCCAAATACATCACAGAAGAACTAAAGAACTAGATCTAATCATAGAGTTAGGTTCTTTAGTTAGTGTCCGAGATCTAAGATCTAGATAGCTACTATGGGCAATTTAATAGTCTAAACCTACTGATTCTATGACTAGAAGACGGTTTAAGCTATTAAATTGACCAAATACTCTGATCCTTGGTGGCTCCTCCTGACTGAGTTCGACCATCCTGCTTGGTGGCGGGTCGAGGCCGATGGTGCAATTAAGCTTGGCGGCGTGGGAGGCAGTTTTGGCTCCTGGGGCAGCCAAAACTGAGCTCTAAAACCCTAAGGACGAAAAACTAGCAAGCTAGGGTTTTCCTACCCTAAATAGACATGGGGTTTAGGCTAGGGTTTTCAATTACCCAATTTGGCATGTGGGATAATTGGAAAGCCCCCACTTGCCTTTAATGGCTAGGTGGCAAAATATGCCAACATGGAAAGGTGTGCCCTCATTAATGTGCACATGTGCACATTAATAATATATGAACACTCCTAGCAAGTTGCCCCTAGGGCTACTTACCTGGCTATCCGTTGGCGTACACGTCGGTCGGAGTGGCGTGTATGCGTGGCGAGGCGATGCGATATCGCGATCCGGGACCGTTATCATCGTGGCCGGAACGTCACAATGTCCATATGTTAGACAACAATGATGATAGTAATGCTTTTCCCTAGTCTCAAATCCTCGACATCTGATAAACATAGCCCAAAGAAAAATAATTGATTCAGTGGGTGAATATAAATCAAGAAGAGAGGAAAAAAAAAGAAAAAGAAAAAGAAAAAGAAAAAAAGCAAAGATCACATGACGTGAAATCTCACTACACATTTACAAAGTGCATATGCATTTTCGCATGGTGTGATTCACGTATTATTGGGGATGCAAATTTGCAAATATCCTCCTCTTCAAACCCCCCTTGCAATATATTATCCATAGCATTTATTTTAAAGCCTATACATCTACCTATTCATTGCATATGAATGTCGCTTCGGCGATGTAACTCCATGGTCACCCATCGTTAAGGATAGCATTCTCACCCACGAGCCTATAGATAGATATCCTTCCACCGTCATGCCTTCATTGTTTTGTAAGTGATGAACTGCAGAAGCAATGTAGGAATACTAGGAGCCATAATGGATGCAACCAGAGATATAGATCGGGCGTTGGAGAGGATTACAAACTAAAATGCAGGCAATTCCACACCATCAGATTGCCTTTCTGGAGAGGATTTATATGTTGTGATCTCTTTCTTCCTTATTGGCATCTTCTCTCAACTAGTTCCGACCCTACCCATCCCTTAAGCATTTCACTTTCATGTTTTTTTTTTGTTTTTAATATATGATTTCATGCCGCACGGCACGTGTGACCAGCCTCTTTATGCTTGAGAGTTTATACGTCGCGTAGCTCGCATGGCTAGCCCTCCTATATTTGATAGGCTTTATGGCGAGTGACCGGCCTCTGAGCTGACAATGATGGTTTTTTTTGTTTGTATTTTTCTAATATTTAATACGTTCTATTTGAATGCAATGTTTATCTGTTTTTCTCTTAGGTCTAGGTATTCATGTGGGAAATTCTGCTCCATCTCAGCAACTATTGGAGATGTATGTTGCAACTTCGGTGATCGGGACATAGCTCTGGAGATCCGGCCGAGGATTTACCATTAGGATTTTCCTCGAAAACCCAAAAGGGCAAGACTTTTTATCCTAATGATAAATCTTTGCCAGCCACTTATGATCGCCTTTTGCATTTTGCTTGCCGTCTTTTTAAGAGCCCAGAATGTTTCTATGGTTGAGTCCCTAATGTTATATGTTTTCGCAGAGGGTGGCAAATATTATGGCCTACGGGTTGGCCACTCTCTCTAGGCCTTTTTTCGTAAAATTAGAATTATTGCTGTGATGAATGACATGCCTATTTATCACTACTCCAGTCGAGTCTCTCTGTCATGAATGACAGCCGATCTACGGGTTGGCCACTCTCTATTCTATTCTATTCTATTCTCTAGATCTTTGTTCGTAAAATTAAAATTATTGCTGTGATGAATGACATGTCTATTTATCACTACTCCAATCGAATCTCTTTGATGTCACGAATGATGGTCAATTTTTCCTATTCCAAACGAGTCTCCCACCAGAATATTGTTTTATGTTTTACATCGATGATTATGATTAATATTAGAAACTTGACAAACCTAAGACAATATAATAATAGAAATGAAAAACAAATTTTTTTTTTTTATAAATTAGGTCGTTCTGAAGTGTTCTCGTTTGGGAACATGTTCCCTAGGGTTCTACATTTTAGAAACGTCAAGGTGGTTTCAGACCCTTTGTTACCAAGAACTTTGTTTTGAACGTCGTTCCTATATTCGGGAATGACCTGGTAAGGTTTAAAAGAAAAATAAAAAATCAATATTTTATAATTCGTTCTCTCCTTTCTTCTCCCTTTTTTTGGATGGGAAGGAATGGTGCGATCGGAAGAAAGATCTTGGTCGGTTTGGTCAGCCAATGTTCTACTACTTTGGTCCAGTGGTCCTTGGTTTGCACTGCAGCTGCGACTTGTAGTCTGCTTCTCCCACTCAGAGTGACCTGCGACCTGCTCTGCTCATCCAACCTGCTGTAATATATCATAAAGACTTGCTGCCCACCTGCTCATCCGACCTGTTGTAAGTATTCTGAACTTTCCACAAAGGATTATTTGAGTGTAGCATAGATTCGCCTTTCAGATTAAGCAAGAATCCTGCATCAATATCCTCCTCTTTTTTCGCCAAGAAAAGTTTTGGTTCTATGATAACATTCTCTCCAGTAGCTTTCAAGCAGCCAATAATTCAAATATTAGGAAAGATGCGCCACATACACTTTCAAAACGAAGATGGAGAATGGATCTGGATGATATAACATAGCTTGTTGAAGGAAATGATATGAGAAATCAAGTGAAGTAAAACAAAGAAGGAGATAGTTATAATTGAAGAGGATTAGTGTTGTCTTTAGTGGCTAATATTCGCCTAGAGTTAAGTAGGATAAAACAAAGAAAAAAAAAAACATTCAACAGAATTTTGTACAAACTCTAATATTCGCCTTGTATATGAAATGGATTGAAGGATTTTCGCTAGAATTTGATATCAGCCTTCTATCGTAGAACTTCTATTCGCCATTACCAGCCCATAATCAATTTATTTAAGCTTAAGATTTTCCTAGTGGGGATAAAAAGAATACGAGTTAATACACCATTTTCTTTCCCACAACCTCTTTCTTTACTTTAAAATACAATTCAATAATATTAGAAAATTTAAGTTTGACTTAAGGAAAATGTTAATCCTTTCTTTTTTACAGTATTGTGATACTACATATGCTAGTTTTTGTTTGGGGCTTCTATATATACATCTAGAGTTTGACATCTCCATTAGAGCTTCATCCTATTATAAAGGTGGTGAGCCTGTTTTTGTTCTCAATAGAAAATATTACATCAAAAATATTTTTCAATAACGATTAAATTTCGTCTTGTATACCTTAACAATAGAAATAGAATAGGAACAATCTGGATTGTTCTATGTATTGCATGTAATCTATAAATACATGGAATGAATGGCACTGAAAGGCCAACAGCCGGAAACAGAAGGCCAAAGGCTAGAGATGTACATGATGTACTTCTAATGTACTCTAATGTACATCAATGTATCTAATGTAGATCAATGTACTCTAAATGTACTCTAATGTACAGCTTGAATTCTAACAATATGCTTGCTTCTTTTATGAAATATCACATACCAAACTCTTTTGTACCTTTAATTTTCATTTAAGTGTGGTCCAATGATTCCTTTCTGGATTAATACAGTAGACTCATTAAGTTCACACTATAAGCTATGCTTGGTCTTGTAGTGCTAGCAACATTAATGACCCCATTAATTCCCTATATGCAAGTGCAAGAGAAACGTACATAATTGCTTGAACAAAGATGCCAAGGGCATACATTTTGATGTTTCTCATTAGGCTCATTTACTATTGAGGTTTTCCCCTTGAAAACCCTTTTAGATGAAGTTTTTTTAATCCTAACTAGTAATGTGCTTACTACATCCATTGTATTGGGTTCCATAAACCTTCGGTCTCCATGGATGCTAAAATCAAATCAAATCAACTCAAATAATTTAATTTCTTCAGCATTACTTGGACTGCATACTTTTTATATCTTGTGACCTGGAACAATTGTTGTCTTTGCAACATTGCACACTTTCGTTTTGAACCTTTCCAACATGCCTTTAATATTTTTCTTAAGGATCAGCATTAGTTCTCCCTTTTCTCTATTTCTAATCACTTCCGCCTCCTAAAAATTTTATATAACTTTCCAAGGTCAAATATTTTACTTGTCTTTAAGTATCTATTTGCATCAATTCATTGTGGTGGTTAATTTGGCGCCATAATACTGGCATCCATATAGAGTGCCACTATACAAAATCTTTTCCTTGCTAGTAAGAATATATGTTTCCATCTTTAAAGAAACCTTGCTTGAATAAAAATGTCATCTTCCAATGGGAGAGAATGTATCATTATAGTCAAATCCCTTCTCCTGTTACCTGAGTCCATAGCTTCCAATTGTAACTTGTAAGTCCATTTGTAGCCTATAATCTTCCTTTTGTACGTCATAACCACTTCATACGTGTATGTTATTGGAAAATAACTCCATTTCACTTTGCATGGTATCTTTCCACATAAAATCTCTGTCCCACATGCAAAGGCATGTCACCATGTGACAGAAAGTAAAGAACCATGGCAACAGCCTTCCTAAGATCAACAGGGGGCCTAACCTTAACCTCTGGCCTGCTCAAATAGGGGACAACTAAACCGACTAGTCTCTCAAAACTGGCCCTTTTCATTCTATAAAATTGGTGCCACATATCATCTTCAAAAGAAAGCAGACAATTCCATGCATGGTTATCTATATTATCCCACTGTGTTGGAGCAATCCAGAATCTTCTAGGTGGCCTTCTAACCCTACATGATCCAGCTAACATCAGAGCTGAGGCAGCACAGAAGAACTGTTATTTTCTTGCAAATCATCGCCATCGAATAGATTCATTGGGTCTTCAAGCTCGCTGAGCTCAATAAGCTACAAGCAGAACCTTTGGAAGGCAAATTTGATTGTAATAGCCTCCAAAAGCATGGCAATCAGGTTGAGGATCGCTAGATCTATGATAGAACGATCGGCGAATGCAATCCTATGCAAGGAACTCGACAAACGAAATATCCCACAAAGCTTACCTACCAACAGAAACAGGGAAAGAAATATCCCACATTTTGGAAGCCGGTTCAAATTTGAAGGGGAATTATCCCATAACCGGAATGGATCGACGGACTTGTTCTCCGGTAGCAGCCAGAAAGGGTCAGAGTGGTCGTTCCTCTGGCCCTGCTTCTGTGAGCCATGTCTTGAATGTGAGTTCTTCCAATTCCCAAGAGAGAGGCCAGGATTTCTTTGCTGATCAGGATTGGAACCTTATAGATGTCAGTGTTACTCTAGGTTTGTCTGGGCAGGATGTCCCTGTGAGTTTTTATGATGGCCTTGTGGGATTTTGCAATCGGAGGTGTGTTGCTGGAGCTGTGGAAAGGGGTGCTACTGTAGACCATTTGCATTGTCAGGCTGTCTTTAGAGCCCGGTTTAAAACCCCTAGGGCCATGAATGATGCCATAAAGAAGGAATTTAATTGGGCTTGTAAGCCTCCTGGTGTGATCTTGATCTATAAAGCCTTGAAGAATACTCGCCTTCATTGTTTTGAGGGTATGATTGGTTATTGTATGAAGGATGTGGGAAAGGTTCACTATGTCTGCCATCTTCATAATGTTAGTGAGGCTGCCATCGAGAAAGGTAAGGATTTGTATTTGAAATGGGGAGCTGGTGATACAAAAAACTTAGTTGTTCTTGATAATAAGAATTTGCTGAACCGTGCTGCCCATTATGTTAACTATCATGGCAACCGTAAGTTGAGTGCTAGCCTCTTGTTTACATTGGCCAGAATGATTCGTTCTAGTAAGTTTACATTATCCAGTTCTTGGATTATCCCTTCCAATACTGCCCACATTAATGAGCACCGTGTCCGGGCTGCATGGAGGGTGCTGCTAAATCCTTCTCAGTACATGCCCTCGGACATGAGAACTATTTTGTTTGGGCTGCCTGCTGGGTTCGTACCTGTAGAGCGGAATGGGCCTGGGAGGAGGCGGTATTGGGATGATGCCATCCCTGTGGATGAACAAGACAATAATTTCGAGGATATTTGTGATGAGTCTTATAGTCATGCTTGGAAATATTCGCCAAGTATTTTACATATTTGAAGTCTAGAAAAAAATTAGAGACAATACTAGAAGAGGATGATGAAGATCAAAACCACGGAGGCAACAAAGTAGGAAGAGATGAAAGACTTTGAAAAAGTTATAAAGGAACAAAACGATGGTAACGATTATAATTAATATGCTAAATCATAACTTAGAATATGCTTTCTTCCTTTGTAGGATGAAGTATGTAGCTGGAGAGTGAGAGTGTGGAGTCACAAAGCATCCAGAGAGAGAGAGAGAGAGAGAGAGAGAGAGAGAGAGAGAGAGAGAGAGAGAGAGAGAGAGAGAGAGAGAGAGAGAGAGAGAGAGAGAGAGAGAGAGAGAGAGAGAGAGAGAGAGAGAGAGAGAGAGAGAGAGAGAGAGAGAGAGAGAGAGAGAGAGAGAGAGAGAGAGAGAGAGAGAGAGAGATGAAATGAAATTGTATTATTACGTCTGTGAGACTGCCAAGTCTATAAGACGTTCAAAACAGTACATTATCATGTATAAAAACGATCGTCTAATGCATCATCAGTAAGTAACGCATTAATCCCTCCCATCTCCTCCTCGTCCATTTCCTTTACCTCCATTCGTTTTAGACATCCCTCTCTGTAACCCAATATTTCAAGTATATACGCCCCAATCTGGACATCTGGGAGATCAAAGAAATCAACAAGAGTGTAAGCATGCGTACCATGTTTAATGCGAAAGTCAATGTATGCTGGACAATGAAGAAGCACATGTGCTTCGTCCTCAAGTGCCCCAGTATCACATAACTTACATGATCTAAGCTCATGTGGGATACCATTCCACCTACCTATCTCAACCCCTAGCCTGTGTGAGCTCAGTCTCATTCTGCATATGGCTTGTCTATATCTAACTGAGATATTTTCCTGAAGGTACCTGGCTCCCTTTAGCGTAGGGTTGATGCGACTCCTATAAAACTCCTTTTTAACTGCACCTTCTCTCCAGCACAAGCGTGTGACATTTCTCCGAACCCACCCTCGAATATCATCTTTATACGTCCCCAAATCATCCATATACATTCCCCCACCTAGCTAACCAAAGTTCTATGTCTGCAAACCACCCCTTTACACGTGTCTCCTCCAGGGCCAAGCGTGGGAGGCTATCATCAGGCATAATATAGAGGACTTTATACACATAATGAAGAGTCCTGCAAAGTGCTTCTGCTTCCAGGAAAAACATTCCACACTCCACTAAAATCATATCATAAGGCGTTTGCATTTTGATGCCAAGTTCTGATCGAAAAAATCTTTTCTGTATTTTCCCAATTTTCTTCCATCTGTCCAATGCCAATCATGGCCCCCAAATTTCACAACCATACAACACAACCGATTGCACTAAAGCAATATACAACTATTTCTTCATATCAAAGTTCCATATATCTGCTTTCCTACACTTGCGCTGCATTGCATAAAGGGCTTTAAGCCCACCATCTACTTTTTGCTCGGCTGCCAAGTTCCAGTTTGGGCTTTTGTCTACAACCAAGCCAAGATATTTATAGCTCTCCACCAATTCAACAGGTTCTCCTTTGTACAACACTTTAACATGGTCTACCTTGTTAGCCCCAAACACTACTATTTTGGTCTTAGCCATATTTACCTTCATGCTTTTCGCATCACAAAAGTGACCCAGAGCATGATGTCTCTGTAAAGCCGCTACACTTCTGGACAGTAGCACAACATCATCAGCATACAATAAAAGCAAAAGAACATACCCATACACAGTCATGCCATCGCCACCATGTCGTTTAATCCACTCTTCTAATTGATCTATGAAAAGATCAAAAGCGTAGGTGATAACGGGCAGCCCTGCTTAACCCCCACATTACTCTCAACATGCTCCTCACTAGTGTAAGGAAATGAGAGTCGAATCAGAACCTTATCGTACAGCCTCGCAACTGCTTGTCTATAAGCAAGTGGTACCTTGAGCGCTATCATTCTTCCCACAAATGTACTCTTCCTACCATATCAAAGGCTTTAGAAAAGTCTACAAATAATGCATATAACGGCTTCCTCTTCCCAACCACAGAGTCCATCATTGCTCTCATTGTTACCAAATGGTCGGTCGTAGACTTCTTGATCCTGAATCCTGCCTGCCCTTTTGCCCTCACATCATTGGCTTCAGCCCATGCACTAATTTTAGTGTTCAGTATGGTAGAAAAGAGCTTAGCATAAAAGCTACATATCATAATCATACGGTAATTGTTGGGATCAGATTCATCACCTGCCTTATGAAGAGGAATGGCCCTATTAATTTGCCATCTATGCGGAAAACCTTCTCGCAAGACAGCATTGAACAACTTTAATAGGATTTCTGCCACACTATCTCCTGCCCATTTAAACATTTCAGCCATAATCCCCTCTGCATCAGCAGCCTTACCATTGGACAACTTTTGTAACCCATCGGATGTGTCCTCTAAAGAGAAGCACAACTCTTCCCCATACATAACTGCCCATCGATGTATTAATGCCATCTATGTGATACAATTTTCTAACATGTTCCATCAGAGTACTAACCTCAATAGATGCGCTTGTTTTTTGAGACGGTTTCAGTCTATTCCAGAACTTTTTGGGGTAGGCAATTAACTCTCTGACCATCTGCTCATGCTTCTTATGCAAATATGCTCTTTTCTTCCTTTTGACCATCCTCATATATTCTTTTCTAGCTCGAGACTTTGCACCCCCTCTTGCCAGTTTAACTTCTCCCTTTGCACCCTGCACTCTCGGTCAAACCAGCCATTGCAAGGCCGCCCTAAACGTTGCCTATTTGAGATGAAACATGTATTGGCTGACTCCAAAACCATCTGAGTCAGGACATGACTAATGTCTTCTGCTCTAGCTGGCCATGAAATAATGGAAACTAGTTTATCACAACAAGCCTTATACTCTTCAGATTTTTCATATCTCATAATAGGCTTAATGGATGGTCGTGGTCGTGGCTTAGTATCACTGTCGGGTATACTTGCAAACGAAGGGCAATAAATAAAGGCTCATGATTAGATTCAATATTGTCCTTCCGGATAGAAAAGCTAGCCACTTGTCTTGTAAAAGAAGGCTTGACCAAAACATAATCTACCACACTCGCCTCTCTACATGTAAGTGCTCCTGTTCCTGGAAATTTGGTCGTCCCATTATAGATAACCAAATTTAAACCGTTGCATAAAGCCAAAACATGATTACCCTGGGGAGAAGGCCAACGTACTTTATTTTTCGAATGTCTATCCAACCCAATTTCTGTGAGCTCAACATCGTTTAGCATTTCAACCCATTCTGAATTCCCATCAACACTAACTATAGCAGCCTGTCTTTGAGATGTCCTTCCATTAAAATCACCCATTAACAAAATGTCACCCATATCACTAAAGTAAAAAACATCCTGCTCCAACTGTGCAAAGGGATCATCTCTGTCCAGCTCACCATTATTATACACAGGGGATCCACGAGGCGGATAATAACATCCAATAATATAAATATTTCCAAATTGTCCTGGTACAACAATCCAAATGGTCTGAAGAGATGTCTTTGCATAAATAACATTGACTAATGATACAAATTTATTTCTTACAAAACAAGCAATGCTGCCATATCCCTTATATCTCCACCTTCTTGCCTTTTCTTATATTTTCAGATTCTTTTTTATCCCTGGTCGTACTTATTTTGGACGTCCCCGTGGCTGTGGAGCCACTTCTGGTACCAGAGCTTCTATCCGAGTCCTTTCTAGGTTTTGCCATTGTCGCCCACTTACACCTCCAGGGGAGGGAGGGAGGGAGGGAGGGAGGGAGGGGGGAGAGAGAGAGAGAGAGAGAGAGAGAGAGAGAGAGAGATGTATCTTTGATATGAAACTCTTGTAACAAAATCAGATGACTTCCAAGCACCATGATTAGCCTGAGGCCGAGGAACTACATTAGGACTGGAACATATACCTATTTGATGCAAATTTCCATTAACTTTTGCTTCCTTAGTCTCAATGCTTTGCAATGGAGGAAAATCCCCTTCTTCAAGGACCACTAGAGCAGCCACAACCGAAGGCAAAGAACTTCCAATTGTATTATTCACCCCTTTTTCCACTACAACTGGGAGGTCATATATCACCAAGCTGGCGGTAAACTCACGCTGTTTTGCCCCTACCTTGGATGAGGTAGTATTTGTCTTCCCCATCTTTATCAAAGGTGGCTGAAATCAAACAGGCTCAAATTCGGCCCCTATCCTGAAAGCAAACCCAACAAACTTGATATCAACAAGAGCACTCGGAACAAGCTTTCCAACGAGCTAAAGATCATTGAAGACGGTGCCCGGATGCTCTAGCTACAAGAAGAATACCGGCAGCCCTAAGCACTATAGTTACGAGCGACCATCCTCCTCCTACTCACCTGGGGTGTCTGTGATTTTCTTTTTGTTTTTTCTTTGCATTGTTGTCAAGTGCTACTCTTATTTTTAACTTGTGGAATAACTTGTGCAAGCCCCGAACATGCCAAAATTCTTTTCCATAACATAGACCATTACCCGTCACACTTATAACTAAATTTCCCCTACACCGCTTTTGTTTGCGTGCATATTTACAAGGGAGGTGGCGTAGGGTAGTGAGATCCCCTTATTTTTTTCTTGCACAATACAATACACGTATCAAATTCACACCATTAAGTACATTTGCTTCGAACCTTATAGTATCTCACTAATCTTGCTATACGATATGCTTAGGTGCATACTCCACAAACCAAGATTGTTATCTATGACCCAAAATTAGGCATAAATTTTGAATACGCCCATCCAATAGATCTCGATGCCCAAAGACACCCCTCGCGTAAATATGCACCCAAACAAAAGCTAACCATCTGCAGAGTGGTTTAAGATGTTCTCACCTACAAATCACTCTTCATAAATCGTTTCTAAATCTTAAGTGTTCACATTGATCATTATATGAGGGGGATGCCAAAACTGTTTTCAAAATTTAAAAATTCGAATTTAGGCATTCCTGTTTCGATTCATCCCCCTTCTAAATTTTAGGCCCACATTCCCCTTCTAATCCCCTTCTGGGTAACTATGGTAGAAGTATGTTTATTATCCTTACTCATTGAGCCATGCTTGACAAATTTCATGCCAATCAACATGGCCATAGGTTTTCGTCAATAAGGAGTAAGAAATTTGATGTTGAGGACCAATCAATTGGGTTTGAAAATGAAAATATAAAGCACGTTTGCTTTTTTTGATGTGAGGAGACATTTGTTAAATCAATATTTTGTTATAAAATATAAAATTAAAATCAATATATATCGCTATGTAAGACGAGAATTATATGTGAGGAACAATTTAAACTACCAAATGGGCAACCATAAATTATATAAGATCTTGCCACACTTTATATTTTGTGGTGTGTGAAATATTTTTAAGTCTTTAAGAAATTTGACACATTTTCTCAAACTAGGAGATGAACCAGTAATAAGGGGCAAGGAAAGGTTGTAATTAGAACAAATTTCTTACTTAAAACACATGAAAATGATGCTGGTGTAAGGTATCCCGTGGACTTCTATAGGAAAAATGCATAAAAATTGACCATGATATGGCCCCATGAAATGTCTATTTACCTAGAAACAAAAAGAATAATGAAAAGCCCCTATTGTGGATCAAGATTGGATGGTCACTACAAAAACCCGAACCCAAGTTTTGATCCATTTTATGCAATGGTTGAGATTTAGATACAAAAAAAGAAAAAAAGGAAATCTAATCTATTTTTGCACGGTTTATAATGGCCATGGTCCGTTATTGGTGACCCTCCCCCTAATAGTTCTATTATGACACATTTCTCGTAAAACAATGTCTATTTGGTACAATTTTTTACCATTAACCCCTCCACGGGCATCAAAAGAACACACTAGCCCCCTCAAAACCTTTCGGGGCGGCGTTTTTTTTTTAAAGCGGGTAGTAATAGATCTGTTGCGCTCTCTCTTTTGGGTCCATAAACCAATTGGTCTCCGTGGATGATAAAAGCATATTCTATTCTATTAATGGTAAGTTACTTATGGAAAAAGATTTATAATGAATTGAATTATTTTTATGGCGGTAGATTAATTATGGTATATTGTGTTAGTGGGTAGTGTTCTTGGGCAGTCTTCTTTATATGTAATTAAAAAGTTTCTAGTGAATTGAACTAAATTTTATATACAATAAAATTGGAAAGCAATGCCACCCCCAAAAAAAAAAAAAAAAAAAAAAAAAAAAAAAGAAAAAAAGAAAAAAAGAGAAAAGAGAAAAGAGAAAAGAGAAAAGAGAAAAGAGAGAAGAGAGAAGAGAGAAGAGAGAAGAGAGAAGAGAGAAGAAAGAAGAAAGAAGAAAGAAGAAAGAAGAAAGAAGAAAGAAGAAAGAAGAAAGAAGAAAGAAAAAAGAAAAAACCTTCCTAATTTTTTTTGAAGGATTTCACTATTGTTTGAAACTTTACGTGTTTACTCCCAGTTCTAGGGGTTCCTTTTAAGAGATGACACATTGCACTTTTAGGCTATCAACACGTATTCTTGAAATCTATGCACATCATGTGTCCTTCCAGATGAAACAAGTTGATCTTGACCTTCTGTCATTGCCATCTCTCGTTTTTCCCACTTCAAACATATTTTCTACTTTTAGTAGATCTGTCATGATATATAGCATCTAACAAATGATTCCTTTCAGTACCAGAACAGTGAAATAGGCACAAATCACGAAAGATACTAATGTGAAAAATTTGAGTATGTTATTTGATTATTGATCAGTATTCACTTCTACTTCCCTTCCTTATTCCTTTCGGTGCTGTTGATAATTTCAAGTAAGAGCAATAAACGAGATGGTATGGCTTGAATGATTTCCATATTGTATTCTCACTTCCTAAATATTGCGCTTTGGTTCTCTTATTGCACGGACAAAGAACATTGAGATTCTTTAGAAGTGTTAGACTTTTACAACCTTTACGTAGCTAGTGGAATATTTACTATATATGAATTTACATACTATAGTCCTTTATCATATCCCTCCTCCAAAAAGAAGAGGGGGGAAAGAATGGAAAGGAAGTTGTTTTGATGTTCCTTTGTTGGGAGAAGGGACAATGAAATTGGCAATCACTAAATGATCATTCATCATTAAATAATAATGCAAATCAGATGTGATTTGCTGACGGCTTGGACGTAAAACTCGGTGGCACCAGTAGTGGCTCATTCATTAATGCAGAGTCCTTGAATGGCATATGGTAAGTTTCAAGGTATTAGGTTTCTTTGCGGCTTTACCTAGCTCTCATCCTTCAAGCCACGATTGGAATTTGCAATCAAACTTTATGTAATAATTGCTTCGCATTGGCCTGTTCTTCTTGTCTTGGATCTTCCCACCCTTATTGCGGTTGTTTTGACAAAGACAACGCCTTCAAAGGTTATGTGTTGTGTGTCTAAGCTATTTTAGAGGTCGTAGAAATTTCGAAACGTTATTTTGATTGCTTATAGCAAGACCTAGTCCCTTCCCCCTCCTAGCAGCTGGAGCGGGAAATGTGATTTTTTCAAACCTTACATAGTGATTCTTGATGGTTCACAAAACAAAGAACATGTGATAGAAGACCTAAAACACACCTAATATTGCTCTACGTGGCAAATGCCTGGTGGAACATCCTCCACCGGAATACCTTGGTGTGACCCGGACCTGCAACCTCAAATCTAGAGAACAAAGTCGAGAAAAGAATGCTAATATACATCTCTTGGAGAGATCAGAACATAGCTTTCATATAAATTAGAGTACAAGAAGCAGCGCCTAGCTTATGTTAGCGAATTAAAGGTGACACTTAAATCAATGATTTGGCTAAATGAGCTTGCGCTTTTGACTCCTAAAGGGATATGACTTGTTAAATGACAAGTGGTAGAGTGCATGTTAGAGTGCAGCAGACTACAGATCCAATTTCTCTTGCCTCTCTTTCAAGTCCTAGTTGCGATCACATTTTGGTGGAGATAAGGCCTTGCGCTTGGAATCCACAACATTCTATTGCATAGCTCATATACAGTCCCAAATAGCCTAGGGACTGCTAGATCCACTATCCGGCCCCCATCCCAGTCGAGTACACTACTAGATCTCATATAGGAAGGGAGAAACTTTATACCCTCTTAGAAACAATCCATCAGGGTACTAATTTCCCAGCTTATCTATTGACTGTATCACAGCCTAATTGTAATTAGTGACATCTTGGTGAGTTGAGACATAAGGCTCTAGAAACCAGACCGGTAAGTTCTAGGCTTGCCATTTATAAGAAATATTCTACATTTGTGCATCCTCGTTTTTAAGGCCAGAGTGCCACGCGCCAGGTGGGTAATGACTTGAAAGCCATAGTATCAAGGATCTACTCTTAGAGTATGCAAGGTCTACTACTACTGATTTTCATGCAGGGTATAAGATCTTCCTATCTGTTATCATCATCTGTTAGACATTATAATTTTGTTTTATTTATTTATAATGGTTGTTCTGAGGCCCCTCTTTTCTTGAGGTTTATCATGTAACATTTGTCAATATAATGTTTTTGAAATATAACCTTTCTTATTATGAATTTCTTATGTAAATAAAGCACTTGTAATATCAGTATTGAGCATTGTTCAACATTATTTCTTTTGTTCTTTCTCATGTAATCGATGCCTTACATGCTCCATTCTGGGTTGCTATCGAACATTTTCTTTAAGGGCTATAGGTTTCTAAGTTCATTTCTTCCATTGCTAATGAGATCAGTCTCCACTTATAACACTCTATAACCATGGCACTACTAAGACTATGTAGCAAGGCCCATTCATCGTGATTTGCCTCAAACAATTGTTGTTCAGAGTGGGCACATGTTTTCTCTCTTCAAGTTGTGCTTGATGAATGGTTCAGAGTTAGCTCTCATGTTTCTTGAGGCCCCTATCTTTGCCCAACATCGTAGGGCTCACCAGCAGATTCCTTCCAACAACTTCTATTACACCTCATGCTCCTAGTTAATCTTCCACTTCAATGGATTTCTTTTGGCCTTCTGTGATCTTCTCTACTTCTGTTCCAACCGCAGTTCTTGCCCCTCAATTATTGGACCAGTAAAGGAAAAGATTGGCTGAGATTCAGAGATCACAAGAGCAAGGTGAAGAGGTCCATCGGAAGTACAAAGACACCGATTGCTATGGCACCCACCCTCCACTGTGACGGGCCTGGCCAGTTAACCTTTATGGTAACTGGAGATCCCGTCAATCTCGACCATTGGATCTACTTAAGCTTAAAAACTTAAGAAACTCATGCATCCACAACAATAACACTTAGGTAAAGAATCTAATCTTTGTACATATTCTAAGGTTCCAAACATGTACTTGCCCATTACTCAGCAATATCCCTGCACACTATGAATGAGCTTAATAATTGTAACTTCAAGCCCATATATAATAATAATAATAGTAATAATAATCAAGTTTATTGAATAGCAATCCACACACTTCTACTCTCGCCTCTCCGAAGCTTGGCTACTTTCCGGAGCATCTCACACCTCTGCTTACACCATCAACCACGGGGTTAGTCACACGGACTAAGTGGGGATCGGGGATCTAGGATATCTAGCATCAACAATACAAAGCATTAACCTAGAACAACAGCCTAACCTTACCGTAGCCTCGCCCCTGCAATCCAAGTAACTAGTCCAACAAGCATGACCAATGTAACTTAATTCCAACAAAGACGACCACATATATAATAACCAAGCAATCATAGCATCAACATTGCAACCAATATTCCTCTGGGTCTGAGCAAGGTCAACTCGGCTGATCAGGCCAGTGACATAGAGGCGGGGTAACCTCGTGTGTACACACCCATCCACGCTGCGTCCAGCATTGGAGGACCACTTAACTGTGCATGACGTTGTACCATACGGTACCAACGCCCGATGTTCAAATAATACCATTACATAGCACTGTGCAATAACCGCGAGTCTAGACCATCGCACCTAGACTCCGGCCCCAGAGGTCTATATCAAAGAATTATACTACACATAGATCACAATACTATGAATTCCACCCAATATCAACTAGGCACATTTCCATATCAAATTTACCTTAGAAATTCCATAATTTACACCTCATGCAACAAAGGAAATCCAGTTATACGCTCATATAAACATTACTATCTCTACCATGCAACATGCAATGCCCGGTGCTTAAGCAAAATACAACCTTCACTAATATCTTATTACTTTTGACTAGATCAACTTCCCTCAAATTACTACCTATAACCTTAATGACGGTGGCTTCCATAACCCTGCTAACTAGTTTATTAAATTGGTTAATATGCTCGCTATCCATTAACCATGCATGCCTATTCATGACCATGCTCATATGATTTAACTCCAAGTTTATACTATGTTCAAAGCAATCATTATTAAATCAACACAGCTATACAAACACTAGAAAACCCCGTGTGTAAGGCTTGATCCCCACCGGAAATCCCGCTTTGCTTCTTTTCGCACTCCTAGCAACGCCCCGGATCTCTGCATACAACTCGCTCCTTCAAAATCCATTTGCAATCTATCTCCTTCCGAATGCTCCACTATCACATAAAAGACTTCTTTTCCATGGAAAACTCCTTCCCCAAGAAATCAAGAATAATATTGTTACGCTTATATAACCTAGCAATGCCCTTGCATGCATGCATGCACACACTGCATGCATGGACACATTGCATGCATGTATTCCTAGCACATAATCATTTATTTTACCATTGAAAATGCACTCTTATATAATGGCAACATTACTTACATCTTAATGTTGGTGCTAAATTGCTAGGTCCGTTACAGTCTCTCCTCCAAAAATTCAACCCATGTCCTCATGGGTGCATCTTAAAGCACTCATGAAAAATCTAGTTTGTATCTCCCTTTGTGACATCTTTCTTGGAACAAACCCAACCATTGATCTAATATTTTTTTTTCTTTTTATAGTCTGCCTCCTTAATTCCTCGGGTCTCTTCCCTTTATGCCTCCACATCTTAATCCTCAATTCAACATACTCCCAAATGAATACAATTTTGTTTCTTAGAACTGACCCATCCTTGTCAAACACAATTGCTTAGCCTTCCAATCCAAGATGATGCCTCTCCAAACTTGAAAGTTCAAAGCTAGCTTCATACAAGTAATTTAAGCTAAAGGAAAGATATATATTAGATAGCTCCAATGCAGGACCCTTCTAAGATTCAATTTAACATACCGCCGAGTCTAGAACTAACTCAAATATTATGAGTATACTACATATCCAATTCAATATAATAAATGTAATGCAGTTAATGCAACTTTTCATAAAGAAGGTACGTGCCATAGAAAAAAAAACCCACCATTCCAAAGAGATACTCAGGTCAAACTAGATATGTAATCTCTCGAGACTTCTTGGGTGGCCAAATCCAAAAAGTAACAAGCAAAATACATAATCAAGTCCCCCCAGTCTGGGTATCTTATAGCTAGGTAACATACTTTAGTTGATACAAGGGATCCCATACTAATTATAACCCATGGTACAGGGAATTCCTCTACGAGTTCATCCAATGACATTGAAGTATCCTAGGCTACACACTTGGCCTCTATATTTAGCCTACTCCCATACATATTACCCCATCACACTGGTTAGTCTTTCAACAGGATTTTATAGGCATCAATTGCCGTTAATTTCAATGAAGCTCTTACTTCATGTATTTCGTTCACAACTTCAATCCTTTGACTGTATCCTTAATCAAGTAATGCAATCATCATCCCTCCATTAATTTACAATCACTTCTAGCATGCCAAATAATTACAATACATGGAAGCACCATTACTAGATGTGCTTACAACTCTTTTGTTACATTCCAAGATTTTCAAAAATGGCACTTCCCCATATCTATACATTCCCCTCTGCCTTTATCTCATGTCTGGGCTTTATCTGACAACTCTTTCGTTCAACTTCATGGTTTACCTACTACCACGATTAAATATGTTATTCCTCTATTCATCATCTTCTTCTTCCTTATCCATAAGATAGATAACTGTTCAATCTTGGCCAATCAATTCTTCAATCTGCCATAATTTAAGTGGATATCATTCTCTAAATATAAATGCGTAACCTGACCACTTTGTTCCATTAAGTGCTTTCTTATACTTCAAGAATTTTTTTTGCAAGGCCAAGAACTTTTTCAAGGCTATCACCGACTATTCTAGCCATAACCCTAAGGCCAACAACTTTATAGATCTCAAGTAGGACCATGATGTAATCATGACATTTCCTTCTATGTCACACATCTGCTATTTACACATGAGCTTCAATCTGACTATCATGCCAATCTTATTTTATAACCATATCTAAGCTTTCTCAAAACTTGTCTTACAACCACCGTGTTATAACCTTATCCAACCATAGCCTGAATGCTATCAACTTAGCAACTTATTGTTATTTTACCACTAGATAGCAATATATAGATGCTGCCTGGTTTTCTCAATTTTTAGCTTCAAAAGGATGCACCTAACATCACATCAAGAATCTTATTCATCCGATATGGTGAGATGAACCTTCCCTGAATATCATAGGCATTATATATCATGCACTGCTTATTCCAAATTTTCTTGCCACCAGAGTATACTACTATGAGATCACATCTACACTATAAGGAGTGGTTACCAAAGTGAAACGCAATATCTGTAGCTTAGTCTCCCTCAAGCATCACTTCCATGCTATGCGCACATTGGGAACCCTAAATCAAAGTTAGCCCCTTGATAACGTACATTTTCTAGCTTATCTGCTTTGCAAGATAGAAAATCAACCAAGATTATAGAAATATCATGTAATCAATTTCACATACCTTCATAAAACAATTTGTCACGCCTCCTCTGAGGCCATCATCTCCACATAATACTATTAGCATAATCCAACAACCTCAACTTGAATCTAGACTTCGCCATCATACATCCAAGGATCCAACTATGCTCGATATTAAGCTGTGGCGGGGCCCGCCGCTTAACCTTTATGGTAACTGGAGATCCCGTCAATCTCGACCATTGGATCTACTTAAGCTTAAAAACTTAAGAAACTCATGCATCCACAACAATAACACTTAGGTAAAGAATCTAATCTTTGTACATATTCTAAGGTTCCAAACATGTACTTGCCCATTACTCAAAGAATATCCACGCACACTATGAATGAGCTTAATAATTGTAACTTCAAGCCCATATATAATAATAATAATAGTAATAATAATCAAGTTTATTGAATAGCAATCCACACACTTCTACTCTACCTCTCGAAGCTTGGCTACTTTCCAGGAGCATCTCACACCTCTGCTTACACCATCAACCACGGGGGTTAGTCACCCCGGACTAAGTGGGGATCGGGGATCTAGGATATCTAGCATCAACAATACAAAGCATTAACCTAGAACAACAGACCTAACCTTACCGTAGCCTGCGCCCACGCAATCCAAGTAACTAGTCCAACAAGCATGACCAATGTAACTTAATTCCAACAAAGACGACCACATATATAATAACCAAGCAATCATAGCATCAACATTGCAACCAATATTCCTCTGGTCCGAGCAAGGTCAACTTCGGTTGATCGGGCCCGGTGACATAGAGGCGGGTAACCTCGTGTGTACACACCATCCACGCCAGCTGCGTCCAGCATTGGAGGACCACTTAACTGTGCATGACGTTGTACCATACGGTACCAACGCCCGATGTTCAAATAATACCATTACATAGCACTGTGCAATAACCGCGAGTCTAGACCATCGCACCTAGACTCCGGCCCCAGAGGTCTATATCAAAGAATTATACTACACATAGATCACAATACTATGAATTCCACCCAATATCAACTAGGCACATTTCCATATCAAATTTACCTTAGAAATTCCATAATTTACACCTCATGCAACAAAGGAAATCCAGTTATACGCTCATATAAACATTACTATCTCTACCATGCAACATGCAATGCCCGGTGCTTAAGCAAAATACAACCTTCACTAATATCTTATTACTTTTGACTAGATCAACTTCCCTCAAATTACTACCTATAACCTTAATGACGGTGGCTTCCATAACCCTGCTAACTAGTTTATTAAATTGGTTAATATGCTCGCTATCCATTAACCATGCATGCCTATTCATGACCATGCTCATATGATTTAACTCCAAGTTTATACTATGTTCAAAGCAATCATTATTAAATCAACACAGCTATACAAACACTAGAAAACCCCAGGTGTAAGGCTTGATCCCCACCTGGAAATCCCGCTTGCTTCTTCTGCACTCCTAGCAACGCTCCCAGATCTCTGCATACAACTCGCTCCTTCAGCAATCCATTTGCAATCTATCTCCTTCCGAATGCTCCACTATCACATAAAAGACTTCTTTTCCATGGAAAACTCCTTCCCCAAGAAATCAAGAATAATATTGTTACGCTTATATAACCTAGCAATGCCCTTGCATGCATGCATGCACACACTGCATGCATGGACACATTGCATGCATGTATTCCTAGCACATAATCATTTATTTTACCATTGAAAATGCACTCTTATATAATGGCAACATTACTTACATCTTAATGTTGGTGCTAAATTGCTAGGTCCGTTACATCCACCCAAACATCCACCTGCTCTTCATCAACCTCAAAAATTAGTTAAGGGGTCTAATACCTCTGCATCTTAGCTTTCCTCACTACTTGCCTTGATAAAAGTGCCTCCTTTTTCTACTGCATTGGCTTTCTTATCCCTCTAGCTAAGATATATCAATATATGAAGATATCCCTATCTTGCTTGAATATAACGTGCAGATCATGGCATGTTGCATGCCGTACATCACATCACTGCTTGCATCTCTCTTAAATTTTTTTTTTTGAGGTTCCATTCTTTCCACTTTGCATATAAGTGCTTTAATGCATGAAGGCAACACAATCCCCTCTTCATGAACCCCATGCAATAGCAGGTTATGCCCATTAGAGTTGACTTTGTTCCAAACTCGAGTCTATTTTCAAGATGTAGAAAACTCTTTTATGGAGTAAGTAAAATGCTCAATACGGCTTTGGAACGGGGGATTTCCTTATGCATGGCAGATGAACTAGATAGTGCCACTCTGGGAAGGAGGAGGCTTATCAAATACATATAACTATCACACTTCAACTTGGACAAAACAAAAATGTTGGCTGTTGGGATAGTCAAGCAAGAGAATCATTAGGGAATGATGTACAAGTATATAATGGGAACATTAAAAGATGAACCAAACAGAAAGTTATAGATAAATTGTGGTTGACTCGCAAGCAAAGATGAGCATGTATAGACTGAACATGGATCCTTGTCTAACACAAGTTATGCACTTACAAGCTAATATATGAGTGGGTAAGAGACATGCATTCAGCGGGATGACAGTCAACCCACATAGACTGGAGGCTAAAATGGGATGTTGGAGGAATATTCTCAGACAGTTGTCCTTGTAAGGTCTGTGGTAGTGGAGATGTCGAAGATGAACACCATGTGATGATAAGTTGCTCTGCTTATATGATGATTTGAGCTAGATATGATATTGTGATTAATAATTTGGTCGAGTTATTATCATTGGATGCTATTTTAGTTGTGTCTTTCGTTATTAGAATCCTACATCATAGAAGGAAGGAAGGAAGTATATTTTAACGTCCACGGAGGCCAACTGGCCTATGAGACGGTCACAATACAATATATCGGATAGTATCCAAACACAAAAGAAAACCACAAAAGCCCTATACAATGTATCTCTACCACTGAGACGAAAAAACCCCCATGTGGGAGGAAAAACCCTTGTAGTAGGCGTTCAAATTCCCTATCTGGGCGCTCAAATTCCCTGTGCTGTGAGGTACTCTCTGACTGTGGAGACTTGCAGAATGTAGGACGCGAGATGTGCAACCATTGGCGAAGCCAGCAATTGATGAATTGCTATCTCAGAGCATCTGAGATCAGCATGAGCTGCTCAGATGTGTGCATATGCCGGACACTCCTGTAGAGCATGATGTTCATCTTCTACTATCTGCATGCGACAACACTGGCATAATCTCTTATACCGGGGGATTCCCTGCCCTCCATCCGTACCCCAGCGGCCTGTCTCAATTCTGAGATGGTGGGACCCTGTCCTCATTGCAGCTATGGCTCTCCGTTTCTTGGTAGAGATGTGTGCCTTCAAATATTGGTAGAGAAGAACCTTATATAAAACCATACAAACTTTGTTATGTGGTAATGAGCGATAATGATTGGAGAGAGGAAGCTGTGGAAGCCCTTGATTTGGACCTCCCAGAAGCAATCTAACATTAATGTCTTATAGACCTGCGAGGTCTTTATAGACATAATACATTTCATTTCATTTCATTTCCGAAACCCTGTGAGGAGAGGATCGACCACGAATGTTGGAGGCGGGACCTTAGGCTTGGATATTACAAGGCTCACAACAGAGCCTATAGTACTACCCAAAATAGTCCAGGGACTCGTCAACATCCGCCTTCACAACCAACTAAGCATATATTTAGGTACCTAAGAAGAATAGGGAATTGATATCTCCAGAACCCTAACTAAGATACAAATCTCACCAAGGGTAGGAGCTGAGTCTACCTTTAGCACCTCCATGAGATTCCCAAATTGAACGAGCTAGTATTACCAAATAGCCTCGTCAATACTTTGCATATTAATGCCCAACTTGTGCCTGATCGTCCAAAGAGATTGTGAAGACCACCTGTTAGCTTGTCTTGGTACCTGAATAGATTCACTGGACTTTAGACTAGGAGCATACTATACAAAAGCATGATCTAACCTCTAGCCCAAGGATTTAACTACTGTAGAGGGTTAATCTCAATGAAATGCAATAAGCAATACATATAATCAAGAGCATTCATCAAAACTAAAAAATGACAACAGATCCAAGGCTATAGATGACACATTAGCTACTAACTCACCGTATGAAGGGTGACTGTATCTATGGGTGTCGTCCATGGTTGCTGCTAGAAGTACAATGGAGTAGAATAATGGAAAGTTGCTGGTCGAGGTGGATGTGAAAGAGGGCGAAAGTAGGGCAAAATACTAAAAGTAGACGTATATGGACAAAATTGGGTTAGGTTTACAAAACATAGGTATATATATATAAATACGTCATATTTATGTATATAAGTAAAACTGACTGATATCGAGCCCAGGTAACACGAGGAATCTGAAATATACCTCATGCCTTGTTGCCAGAAGACGTAATGCTAAGCAATGTGCTATTATACTGCGTTGAACCCACGAGAAAACAAGAGAACAATCTTCATAAAATCTTAGGGAATCTACAGGAATCCTCATAAAATCTTAGAGAATCTAAGGGAACTTGAAGAAACTTTATAGAATCTTAAAGAGTCTAGGTGAGTTTTCATAGAATCTAGGAGGATCTTCATGAATCTGAAGAAATCTGAAGGAATCTATAAGAAATGTAGGGAATTTTTGAATGATCTATGGGTGTCTTAGAAAATCTAAGGGAGTACATAGGATCTTTATGAAATCTTAAAGAATTTAGAGGGATCTACGGAATCTTAATGGAATCTCCAAGGCATGCTGGGAAATCTATGGGAACTTTATGAAATCTTAGAGAAATCATTTAAATCATGATAATTGCGCCTTGACACAATGAAATCAGCAAACGATACATGTAATTGGAGCAAGCAGAGGCATAGTGCCTATTTGAACGATAATAGCAGTCTCATCTGATATATACTGCTCTTATGCTACAATGCCTCACAGATGCAAGGTTGTTTCTATTGAGAACTGACTTCAAAAACCCCTCGAAATTTTATCCATAAAACGAAGATGTGCCTGCTTTGTCTGCAATGAATAGAATGAGAATATAATTGTAGCTTTCACTAGAACCAAAACATTTTTTTCCTTTAAAGGGCTTTAAACCGTGTCCTTCTGACATAGGCTGCTCTTTTAAAAGAACAAATAGTGGATGCCATAAAGTTTACGAGCACAAACATCAGATCTAAATAGCATGGAGGTAACTCTAGATTAAATTAGGTTGTATGAACATGTACCTCATAACAAAACATTAAATATGTCGCATTAGAAGCACTTTCTTATTCTATCCATTTCAAATGCACAATATATTTGATGCATTGATTTTATATCTACTCTATGGATGGAGAAGAAAGGCTTTGCTTTTGCTAATTGTTGTCTTTGAAGAATATAGAGAGGGCCCACCAAGTTGCAGCAGAATTCTATTTACTCTATTTGCACTCAAGTATTCAAAGTGTTTGCTTTTGTTAATTGATGTCTTTGGAGAATATAGCGAGGACCCATTGAGTTGCAACATAATTCCATCTAAAACTGAAATGAAAGAAAAAAAGAGTTCTTAACGTCCACGGGAACCCAATTGGGTTATGGGACCAATACACCAAGGGGCCGAAGGCCAAATGGAACTTTGGGAGGGGGGGCAAACCCCATCCCGAAACACAAAGAAAACGTATACAAAAATAAGGCAGGGCTACTAGACATATCCCAACCAGGGGTCCGCCGACCATTGATCAAAAATAATTGCCGAGCCGCCTCGGTACACTGTCCATTTCTTCTGGAGCCTGGCCTCATGAATCTTACAAAGTTCACTCGATGCCGAGCGAGCTGCATTGGAGAGAGGTCATCTTGTACTGAGAAGTGAGTGCCCTGGAGGTGTCGTGCTGTAAAACATATAGTCTGTCCAGGGACGTCGAAAAATGCACCAGAAGATGGCGCGGCTGGTCAGGCCAATGAGCTCCCACCCGGTGTGTCGTGAAAGATCCTAGGCTGCGAATACACATGGTGTCCATGAAGAAATGCCCAACTACCTCTATATTTGTAGCTGCATCTGCTTCTGGAACCTACACAAGACGCAGATTCAGGTGCCGATCCTGCTGCGAGGGTCGAGACGAGCTGGTTCCATGTGCTACTTGGAGTCTGTGTGCCACCCGAAGCTGCAGTCTATATGCCATCTGGAGCTAAAACTGCTGATCCGGGTGTATTCTGATGAACTAGCTCCTGCATGGGTATATCTAAATCCACACATGACATGAGTGTGGTTCCTCCATTGGCTCAGTCTGTACTATAGCGTCCATCTGCTGGGCTCGTCGATCTGCTGGGCGAGAGCAACTGGCATCTCGTGCATATTTCTTGATCAAGAATTCCAAGATATCCAGTACCTGCGTCCAACTGCCGACAGGCATCTGGGCCGAGGTATCCATAAAAGTGATGGAAGACCTCCTTATCAAATAAAATTTGAAAATCAAGATCGACCAACTGTCTGGCAATCAAACTATACATTTCTCTCGACATCATAGCATATGAGCCTACTTCTACGGAACACATCTAGTAGGATAGAATTGCTAAATAATGTAGCAAATGATGTACCATAGAAGTACCCGAAAAAGTAATCACCACTAAATATTGGGTACTTGTGTAATGTCGCAATAAAAATAGGTTTTAAAATTGATATATATTTATTTTGGTCTTTGATAGCATTGACTTTAAACAATTGCCTCCAATTGATGAGTTCTATCAGTCTGACTATCAAAATTTACTTTACGCTTTTGATATTCCATTAGTCAAGGCGGATCATGTTGCTCACATCAGGTGTGCTAAATATTTGTCATCATGTTCTATTTTTGGCTACTTTACTGGGGGCTATTTGGATTTTGCATGATTTCGTGGTTGGTTCGCTCGTTTGCTACGTTGTCTTCAATGTCAGCCAATTAAGTTATTAGCTAATAACTTTGTTCTAAATTATGTTTGAGAATAGTGATAAAGTAGATACATTAGTGTCAAAGGGAATTGACCCACTTGGCGATAGCTATTTTTTATATCAGTGTTATTCTCCTGGCTGATGGTTAGTGCTCTCAAGATGCTATGTTGGTTCTCTTTACCTAATCAACCTCCCGATTCGATAGCGCATCAGTTTTAGTATCATTTGCTAATGGACTCGGATGCATATTTCTCACTCCATTATGAACGGTCCTAGAATTTGTGTATATATACCAATAGATGCTTTATTGCTGGATTGTGTTGTGGTGAAAAGTGGCCCTTGGTATAAGAAGTTGAACCTCAAAATATTGAATAGCCCAGAGTTGGCTCGCTTATTTCTTGACAAAGAGGCATTCGTTTCTCTTCGATGTGGTTTTTATGGTCAATAGCAGGTGCGACCTCCTTCTGATCTTCTTCAATCTCCAGTTCAGTCTGCAATTGGTGCCTCTCAGATCTTACCTTCCCCAATCATTTCATCTACTTCCATGACTACCGCTATTCCTCCTTGTCTAAGTTCCTCTATAGTACAAATATCTGCACTTCTTGTTTCTCCTGGCTCTCATATTGATGTACCTTCTCATTTAGTTCAGATGCCTGAGGTTATCATGTCTGATAGCCTCACTGTTCGATATACTAAAGAGACTTGGCCGAGGGTTAATTTGAAGAAGGCAGCAATAAGCTCGCTGTAAATTGTACAATTGTACATGTCAGTGTAGTGGGACGCAATTGAGCTCGCATGTGTAGTACTTCCGACATATATGATGCTAGTACCATTACTGAAGGTATATGCAATATCACATGTAGTGGTTGGTTATGTGTTCGTGCCCGAATAGGTGCAAATGCTGGGCAATTTTGAGGAGTGTAACATTCATCTTCAAATACTTCCATTTGGCAGCATTGGTAGATCCTCTTTTCTCACTCTTCTCGGACCCATCTCCCCGTCTCAATTTTGAGGCGATATGCCCAATTTGAATCATGAGAAAAATTAGTGGCTATTAATAGCCACATGACAAATTTTTAAGGGATCTGGGCATTTTTTGCGGAAACTTTTTTGAAGAAAGACTTCTTAAAAAAAGTAAAAAAATTGCTATAGTTAAAACAAGCATTTCATTTTTTGTCTAGAATTAGCCAAACTATCCCTCCCTCCCCCCTCCAAAAGAAAAAAGGGAATTAGACTTTCTCCATCCATCCATCCATCCATCCATCCATCCATCCATCCATCCATCCATCCATCCATCCATCCACCCACCCATCCATCAATCTATCTTAGACTAGCCAGTTACATGCTATTAAAGATGAGAACTACACCCTTTTGAGATGTCCTACTTTTGAGATGGTCGCCTCCTATAACTTCTCAAAGCACCATCTGTGCGTGATTGGCATTATACATATTTGAGGTTCTAGATGCATGTCTTCAATTGCCGAACCTTCAGTAGCCACCATGGTCTACTTATTTATGTTGTCTAGTATCATCATTACTGCAATGGTTTTTCCCTTGAAAACCTTTCGAAGCAGGGGGTTTTTAGTCCTAGTAGTAATGGTTGTACTACCGATTGTATGGGTTTCATGACCTTTTGGTCTTCGTAGATGTTAAAAATTCTATTCTATTCTATTTTGTATTACAATATCTATATAAAATATCATTAGTAGCCAAACAAAAATAACTTCTTTTTTTGGAAGATCCTTGGAAATCGCCACTATCATCATCAGTTATAGTAGTTGGGTGTAGAAATTCTATCAATCAATCTAAAAAAAAAACAAAAGAATGTACCTATCAAGCTCAAAAAAATCTACCTATCAAGCTCAAAGAAATATAGCTCTCATATGAGCAAGGTTCTCATGGTTCATTGTAAATTCATAGACAATAAGCCCTTATTCCTTAATCTACACCGTACGTAAAGTTCCTCGTTTGTGGTGTATGCAAGTACAAAATTTGCTATACTGTATAACAAGATTCGCAAAATACTATAAGATTTCAAGCGAAATACTATATGATGTTGATTTCGTACGTGCAAAATACAATTATGAGGGCTCTCGCTGCCCTACATCACCCCCCGTATGAACATGCACCCAAACCAAAGGGGGTTTAAGGGGGATTTTAATTTAAATGTGTTGGACCCAATGGTTGTGTTAATTAATGTCAATGGTAGTTATGTGTTGGTTGTTATGTGTTGGGGGATTTAATTTTTATATGTTGGATGTTAATGGTTTGTGTTGCAAAATTTTTTTTTTGGCCCCAAACACCCCCCCCCCCAGTGTGACAAAAAATTTAGAATTCAAACCAGAAAAGAAACTAGAATTCATTTGAGGCTTTCATCGCCTGTAGCTTTTGAATTTCATCACAATAAAACAAATAGAACATAAGTAAAAGTTACCATAAAGATAGAGCAGATTGATCCCATTATTCTGAAAGTCATAAAGTTTGCAACACCCATATGTAGCATTATAGCAGGGGTTTTTTTTGTGATTTTATACGCTTTTTGGCATGGTTTTCATATGATTTCATGGGCGTATTGCATGAGGCATACTAATCAGTATATCTAGAGTGCACTCTACATTTTATTGTCTAAATTCCATATCACCAATGGTTTACCCATACCCTCCACAAATAAATAAATAAAAAAAAAAAAAAAACCAATGGCATGCAGGGCTCGAGAACCTGTACTTTAGGGTTGTGAGGCAAATCCTTTTACTTCTCTGAATCTTCAAAGAGGAAGGAACAAGTATGTCCTTTGATTTCGAAGCAGCAGAAGCTCCGAGGCGAATCCGGCTTCTACTACTCCTCTGATTCTTCAGTATTTCGCCAGAAAGGTTAGCTTTAAGGGCTTTTTTTTTCCACAGTGTTTTTCCCTTAGTAGATGAATGGACAGAGAGTTCTGCCTTGCCGGAGTCTGCCCCCACATGGTTACATCTGCTCGGTTTAACAGAAACAAAAAGTTGAATAACGACTCTCCACCATCACAATCACGGTCGAAAGCCTCGGCGTGGTCGGGTCCAAAGAAAGGGCTTCTTTTTCCACAATGTTTCTCCTCAAGTAGACGAATGGACAGAGCTTGGACGAAATATGGTTGCAAATCCAGGTTGAAGTCGTTGGCTGCTCCTCCCCAGATCTGTACCATTTGTTTGTCCATCTGCCTTAAACTAGACCTGTTGTTTGTTCTTGTATTCCTTTTACATATCATGGTGTTTATCTTCTCTTGCATCGTCGGGAGCTTGCTCCATTGCATGGCAGCTCAACTACATGAACAAAGCGAGCTTTTGTAAGCATTCGCGAATGGCGGGAATAATTAAAATATTACCGTGTTCTTGTATTTGTTTTACATATATCTTTTCTCGCGGTGTCGGGAGCTTGCTCACTTTGCAAGGCGGGTCGTGGAATTGAACATTTGTTTTCTTATGCTACAATATTAGGCCGCCTCAACACAATGCATCCTTGTTAGTTGAAGTCAGCTTGAAGTGGATATGAAAGGATTTTGCATACGATAATAAGAGATGCGCAATTGCCACATGTTCGGGCTGTCTGGCGTGGCAATACCTTTCTCGGGCGATCTTATCTCGTTAGCGAATCGCGCCTCGCAAGACAAGGCTTGTTGCAGCATAGAATGTGAATGGTGAGGATGAAAGCTATGAGATTGATCCCACTGGAGAATATGTGAGGAAATGGCTGCCAGAGCTATAGAGGCTGCCTACCAGGCTATGCAGGACGCTATAGTCATTAATTTACCATGGCATCACATAATTTCTACAGACCTTACTAGTTGGCTTTAAGGTTCTTGAAGTTGCACTTTCAGGCCTGAAAGTAGATAAGATGGAATGCGAAAATCTTGAATATCGTGCGTACAAGGGTTTTTGTGCAGTCACTAGGGTCGGGCGATTATGAAATAAGAACTTGATAAGGCTATCATTAGGCTGCAGTTTTATTTCTTGTAATTTGGTGAATGATTGAATTTGATTACATAATATAATTCCTTACTCTGATGATATTAATAGATTTCATAATTATGTGATAAGGTTTGCAATTGAAGGTTGGCGAAACTTCATAACATACGATAAATATCTAGCACGAAAATATATATTACTCAGCATTTCCTAATTCTACTTTTAAATCTTGCATGTCGTTCTTTTTTGTGCATATATGCCTTGCTTAGTGCTCAAAGCCCTTTATTAGGGCCCGAAGGGCCCAAAAAATTTCCCAACATAACAACACATAATATTAATAAACAACACATAATATTAATGCAAACATAAACCATTGCATTCCAACACATTTAAATTAAATCCCCCCTAAAACCCCCTTTGGTTTGGGTGCATATTCACACGGGGGGTGACGTAGGGCAGCGAGAGCCCTCGTAATTGTATTTTGCACGTACAAAATCAACACCATATAGTATTTCGCTTGAAATCTTATAGTATTTTGTGAATCTTGTTATACAGTATAGCAAATTTTGTACTTGCATACCCCACAAACGAGGAACTTTACGTACGGTGTAGATTAAGGAATAAGGGGGGAATTTAACAGCAGCCTTTGGCCTCCATGGATTCTTGTGGTGAGAAACCAAAATGGGAAACTTTTCTGCTTGTTAGCACAAGGATCTAGAAGCCTTGGAATTTGCTTAATAACTGCCTCAAAATCTAAAAATGCATGGTAATTTTTTGCAAGCTTCATTCGGAATGAGCCATAAAACAATATCCAATAGCGCAATCCTGTATTAATCAGCTGGTAGGATGTGAAAGCCTACCAAACCCGGCCGAAGAATTGCTGTTTTAGCATAGATAACTTAACCAAACATATCCATATCATACACTATCAAAAAGATCTCGGAGAGAGCTTTCCAACGCAATAAAAATCATCTCAAACAGAGCTCTGGATCAAAAGTTATGATAAAAAATGTGTTGCTGGCGGGGAAACTGCACTACATGCGCCCTTCAAGCCCTTCATGTGCCCATTATGCACCACACACATAAAAGAGGGCTTTTGTTGTGAGCCATTGGTTACAATGCGCCCTTCAAGCCCTTCATGTGCCCATTATGCACCACACACACAAAAAGAGGGCTTTTGTTGTGAGCCATTGGTTGTTGACCATTATGCACCACACGCACAAAAAAAAGGGCTTTTGTTGTGAGCCATTGGTTGTTGACCATTGGAAAAAAAAGGCTAAAATCAATGCTCAGAAATGGTGCACTCTAGATGTACGCATTAGTACATCCATTTGAATACATCACGAAATCATAGGAAAACCTTAGTGAAAAGCATACAAAAACACAAAGAAAACCCCATGTTATTATGCTACATATTCAACATTAGTTTCCCATTACTAGTGTGGACACGTGCATTGAATGAATGGATTCCTATGTTGCATGCAATATATTTCAATCTACTCATTGTATTTGATGTATTTCCTCTCCAAGTTTACAATTGAATGCCCACCATTCCGCAAACTCTCAATTCATCTCCAGATCTTCATTGCGAATGTTTTTTGAGGATATTTTTAATCCTCAATGAGATCCTTATTGCACACAATATACAGACTCTCTTTTGCTTCAAATGACGCTCTGATGCTGACTTTTGTTCCTTATATTAACATATGTTGTACTAAACATGAAGATTATAGACGTTAAGCAGGCACTACAATGATGTAAAACATAAGGTTAAGGATTGAAATCCAGAAAGATTGGCAACTTATTCCAGCTTTACAAACTTGCACACAGGCTCTATAAAGATAATCAGAACTATGTTCTTGTAGAATGATACAATAATTTCTTCAATAGATCATGTTATGACGTTATTTAAAGACTATCCACTTTAATTTAGACATCTTCATGCTTGAACTTAGAACAAAGCTCCTTGACCTCCAAAGGAGACAATGTTCTAGCCTTAATGCACTGCATGGAATCGAAGCTTAAGAGTCTTTTGTAACTGAACCATGTATTTTCAAGACAAAATTTTTTCCGGATTAGCATATATGTTTGTTTTTGATGAAAATAAGATATTTTAATAGATCATTCATTATCCCTTAAGAATTTTAATAAACACAAAAGGCTAGTTATGGTTTGTTGTGTATAACTTAAGATGATCTATCTAAAGTTGGAGGGTGTACTCTTTAAAGTTTTCTATATGAAATAGGTGAGATTTTGTGTGGAAATGAAATATATTTCGAGTAAAATGTGTGTGATATTCCGTTCTTAGTCCAGCTTCCTGAAACATACTACTATACTTATAGATTTAGTTGTTAGACTAGTTTATAAAAGAGCAAACATGATTGTGGACGGTCATTGTTAGTTTTTTTTTCGTTAGCGCATCTTCGATGTTCATAACCTAACCATGTCTGATGATCTCACAATTATCTTTTTCGGAGTCCTGCTTCTACATCATTCCAACTTTCCTTCTACTCTATTTCACTAGTACCTTTTCTATTTTTCATATTTCTCCCCACCCAACCCTTTGCCCTAAGCCTACCCTCTGCTAGTGGTATAGTATTTGTTAAAAAGGAAATAGCTCCTTCATGCCATTCTTGGGTTTCCCGAAGTAAAGATTTGGCATATGCTATAGAATGTTCAATTTGGATGGCAGATATGTGGCATGTATGAGATTTAGATGGTGGAGACGTGGCCTAGAGCTAAAAGTAACAGCGATATCATATTATCTGTTTGTTTTTCAATTATGTGCTCAGTGAAGTGTTCGTTAACTGGAACTGTTGGCTAGACTAAATGAGTTCTGCATAGTAATCATGAAAGAAATTCAACTATAAGGCGCTTTTCTAAATTTTGGTGGAAGGCAAGGCAGGCAAAGTACCTCAGATCTGCACCGTCAAAGGTTACCTAAACTGGTAGTGTCCCAACTGCTCCTGAGCTACTTACTCATTAACACCTCTAGGTGCAGGAGCTGATTTTGATTCAAGACTCTAAGGTCGTCCTCAACTCTAGTTTGTTGCCGTTGTTCTAATGTCCTCTGTGTCATTGTCTAGGTGTTTCAAAACTATAGATTAACCCATTTTCTTATTCTTTGCATTTACATGTATGAACTCTTTGCTCTTTTAATATAACCCATTTTATTTCTTTGATTCTTGCTTTAAGAGGAGGCACAAAGTCCAATTTACTTTAATTCGTCCTCTACTATATGCTCGACCCCATATTTTAGCTTTCACATGTTTGCACCTAAGCACTCCTATTATGTTTGCTTATGGCCACATTTTTAGCTTGACATAAAATAGTTCTATTTGGGCTTGTCATCTTATTTTACGCAACAGGGTTGGGATTTACTATGTAGGCACCTACTTCCTGGACATGGAGAATAAATCCAGTTTTGCTACTCAACTAGCTTAAACGCTCAACCAAATTACTTGAATTCAACAAATATATCAATCCCATTTATGAGAGCGACGCATTGTGCGACAACACCTTGTTTAAAGTTTTCATCATTTACATGTTCATCACCTCACAATAACATCAGTCAAATATTGAGTGCCTTTCATTTTGAAAGAAGATGGCACTTAGTTCCCAAATGAATTCTTCCAAAAAGATGAAAGTTTATTGTATGATGATCTCAGAAGTAGCATCGGGTGATTTAAGAGCTGATAGCAAAACATTAGAATCGCCTTCCCAACCTGTAAAAATTTCCTCCAGTCAAGAGAGGAGGAGATTTGAGTGTAGATCAAAAGAAGGTATTGGAAAAATGGTAGAAATTGTTGTGTTCTTGAGTTTGCAACCGAGCAGATTCAGGATAACCACTTCCAAAAGCAGATTTTCAGCCATCCCTGCAAGAAAAGTATACATAAACATATTGTCATTTGCACCACTTGCGAGGTCCTAGACCCAATTCATCTAGGATGTGCAACCATACAATTAAGGTATTTTTGAATAGAAGGACATCAAGCAATAAATTGGATCAATAGAGGATCTTGTCTTTTTTATTGAGAAATGATCTAATATAATAATAAATGTGTTTGGATGGCAGAGTTTAGTTTATAGTAGGAAAGGCAATTATCAGTTCCACAACCACATTAATGACCTGCTTTCATGCCACAAAAGATAAAGGGCAATGTAATTGATATATAATTCAAAGAGGTGGAATCTAATAGATCAGAGGGGACAATCTTTTTGAACTGGCTTTAGGAATTTGGTTCTTAGTTTTAGGCTTATTTTTTTGCTCTAAAGCTTTTATGATATCTCGATGTTTCTCTCTACGTATTGCCTTATTATTTAGATAGTATGGTGTGCAGACCATTTTAATGTCTATTAAATTTATTTGTTTTTTTTTTTATTATAGATTGTTTACGAAAAATATGATATGAAGTTCATAAGAACCTCGAACAATTAACAATCAGGAACATAACAATATAAGGGTCTGATCCAAAGAAATACATACAATAAAATTGATTTAACTCTACAATCATATAAAAGGTTGGCAAAATATCCTAAAAGCAAACAATCAAGTTAAAAAATCTAGTGAGAGAATTTCAAAGTACACTTCTATTGGAAAAAGGACTGAAGTTTTTTCTTTCTGTTCTTCTTCTTTTCACATACACGCAGGTGCGGTGGCAGCGATGGTGTTGTTCTGCTTGGAGTAGAGTAGGAGCAAGGGCAATGCCAAAATTGTGGACGTTATATGTATGCGTATGCATGTATTTACAATATGGACCCGGGGAGAGTAGAACACCTTAGCAATAGCTAAACCCAACAAATCTGAACTAAATAAATGTAAGATAGCGTTACAAATATGACCGTAAACAAGGCCTTTGCTGTTACTTGCATCGCAAACAAACGAAGTTACTCACAATTCATATTACAGGTGTTGTAGCAAAGAACCAGTTGTTATCCATGTCCAACCTTTTTAGTATTTATGAATGTAAATAAATGGTCACTAATATCACAAATAAATTAATTGTAATCCTATGGAGAGAGAGGGAGAGGGAGAGATGGAAACGAGGATTTGTCAATGTCCATTAATGGTGTTCATTCTTCCTTTGTCCTCTTTAACAATATTGATTGCTCCACAATATAGTCCATTCTTACCATAATCTATGAAAAATCTTCATTGGCAAAGCTTAGTCAGAAAGCAATCATATTTGCCAAAATGCTAGACAACAACAAGGTGGAATGTAGGCGCAACTGTTGTCGGAAAAACAAGAACATGAGTGAGAACTCTACAAACACTTTATGGACATCACAATTATGAAGATATGAGCACGACCGGGTTATGGAAGTACATGCAAGATTGAGACATCCACCAAACACCAGAAACCCCCAGGTCCAATTCACACTCATAGCTTTACAACCTTTCACTTCCCTGGTGCTCCTGCAAAGACACCTGTCAATCGAATCTTTAGACAAACATTTTCAAGCAAAGGATATTTAACCAAGTTGTAGGAGCAACTAAATGTGATCAGCTGCAATGCATGTCTTCGTTCCACTGCATTAACTCAACAGGTCACAAGTCACCACTGGATTCTGGATGCTGAACACAAGAGTTAGATGGATTTGGGTGGGAGGGTCAGGGGGGGCACATGGAGAACTTGGAAGAACAAAGACCAGTAACCAGCAAGTGAAGCGGGGGAAGAGGCAAGTAGCTGAAGGTCAGGGGTAGTGGGATGTGTGGTCAGCATGGAGTGAAGTATATTCTGTGATACGAGAGGTGATGGCTTATAAACCAAACCTGAAGAGACAGGCGGTCAAGGGAGGATCTGCTGGGTAAGGGCAGGTAGCAAAAGGTCGGCCTGAAGGGGATGTGGTGTCTTTAAGGCAAGAGATGGCAAGATGTGGGAAGTCTGGCGAAAATTTTAATAATATGGAGAGGGAGGGAGGAGGGGGTCCTCGTGCAAAATGTCAGAGTGGGGGCAAGATGGGGACTAGAAGTGGGGACCAAGGGGATAAGATATACATGTAAAAATGTGCGAATATGTAACGTTCTGCAAGGTAGGAATATCTGCCAATGAAAGCCGTCCACGTGGAAAATAGATAACCGGGACCATCCCGTCTCTAACTTGCAAAACACCCTTTTATCTTGACGGGCTCTGACGGCTCTGGCCCGTCAATAGTCCGGCAAGTCGGTGGGATGGGTCCTCTGGGCTATGGCGTAGACCTTTCTACCTTCGTGTGGGGTCTCCAAAGGTCCGGCTATGGCCTAGATATCCGCTGTGTATTATATTTTGCTTTGGTTTGGCCACATATTCGATCCTGTCGGACTTCCTTATCCCTTTGTTTCAAAGCCTTTGCCCTGTTTTTTCTGCCCCTGCCGTTGCTGCCGCTGTAAAGAAGGAAAGCGAAAGCCGACTTGTGTGTGCTTGACAGCCGACATCCCGGCAAGAAATGGTCAAATTTCGGTTTAAGGTAAGGGTTTGATCCTTGATTAGGGTTTCATTTTCGATTAGGGCTGTCTAGAATCAGATGTTTGATCCTTGTTTAGGGCTTAAAATTTTGATTTTGTATCAAGGAAAGTCCTGATCTTTCGCTTACTGAAGTTTTGGTTTTTGCTTAAGATTATATGGCTTAATTTGTGCTGCTGCTGCTGCCCTTTTTTTTTCTGGTTCAATGTTGTTGTCGAGTTAAAGGCTCTGTACAAGGCTGCTGTTTTCTGATCCCTGTTGCCATCCATCGCTTTAGAGGCTTTAGTCGTATGGGATGTTAGACCACGCTATTTGAGTAACTAACACTAGTGTTATTATAATCGCCATTATTCTTCGCCGTCATGGTACCACTCCATAAATTCCCCATCTCTTAGTACACTGGGTTGAGGTGATATTTTTCTTCTTTGATTTGCCAACACTGAAGGTGGCACGATGCCTACTTTACGGCGATTTTTCCTCTGCATGTTGTTGGCAGGAAAGGCCACAATTGTCGAGATTTTTTTCTTGGGTAGTGGGTTTTAATTATGATGCGAACTTTTCTCATGCTGCCCTCGTAAACCTCATGTTTTGCCCAACACTTCGCATACTCCATAACTGTCATTCATTGTTTGCTTTTTTTTCCTGCTTGGTAGGGCTCACAGTGAAATATGTATCTGCTTTTTTCCAGTCCTCCATTGCCACTTATTTGGCTGTAAAAACCTTGCTTTTTATGAATCATGTTGTTGGGGGGAGTACAAATCAACTTGAATAGTGCTGCTTTGACAACCACATAAAGCCAACCAAAGAGTTAGTGGAAAAGATAATGTCAACATGTCCCCTGCTTCTTTGCGTGTTTCCTAAAAGTACTTAGGTTTGTGGTTGGATCCTCCTGGATTTAAGCATTCAGGTACACTGCCTGTCTGCTTCTCTGTTGCCTAAGTACTCAAGTAGATGGTCTGTTGCTTCACAAGATATGTCTAAGTACATTAAGTAGATGTACTAATTATGCTCTTTAGGCAGGAAAGCCAAGTCTTTCAGTGTAATACTCGACAAATTTGCTTTCACCTGATGCTAGTTGTGCATTTAATGATACAGGCTAAGAAAGCAAGGTATAATTCACAACTAGGTAAGGCGTGGTACAAAATCACATGGTTTCAATAAAATTATAGGATCACGAGTCCAACTGAACACTATGTGCATCAGAAACCTAAACTTTGCAGAAGGTGAAGAGGAGGGATAAAGACATCTGGGCCTGTTTTTATGTTACCAAGAGTTAAATCAGTTATTTTCCCTGGGTACTTTTTAAGAGGTGCACATTTAACTTCGACATTTGTTACCAGAATTGGTTCAAACAAAAACTAGATTTTGGAGGGAACATATAAGTTGCACCTTTGAAGATCCAACGTAACAACGTAAAAAGAAAGACAAAAAGGGAAAAACTACGAAATAAGATTCCTTGAAAGAATTTCTCATGGTGGTGCTATAGGTAGAAATTTCTTGATGGAAAATATTTTTATCGAGAGAATATTCTTGAAGAGGAATATTCTTGAGGGTGAATATCCTTGAGGTCGTGTCCATTTGAGGGAATATTCTTGAGGGAATCTTCGAGAGGTAGTTTCTAGGCGTAATGAACATGATTTAAATTTCTATTATTGTAGTTCCAATTGTACCGCTTGGCTTTGTTTTTTCGAGAGCAAATCCAATCTTCGTCGTTGCAAATTTTTGCCCTTTATTGCACCAAATCTTTGGTGTTTTTTTACATTTGAACTGCCATTTTCTTGAGAGTTTGTTGAAAGCCATCACTAAGAATTACTCGGCATCAAGAACAAATTTTGCCTTGTGCAGAGGTTGCTTCTTGAGAGTTTGTCGAAAGCCATCGCTAAGGCTTATTCGGCATCAAGAACAGATAAGAACAAATTTTGCCTTGTGCAGAGATTTAAGCCAACTTGTGATGTCATGTTTAAACCAACCTGAGATTTTGTCATGTTTAAACCAACCTCTGGTGTGGTTTTAACATATCAAGATGTGGTTTTAACATGTCAAAATATGTGGTTTTTAAGGCATTCGATATTTACGGCGCTCTTGGTTCCACGGCCTTGAGATGACTCATCGCTTCTCAAATTGAATTTTGATTCGACACAAACAGATGAACAAGACGCTAGAATGAATTTGCTATAAATATAGCTTGAATGAAGCTGGCTAAATTACATGCAGTTAGAGACAATTATAGTTCAATGACATTGGCAGACCAGAATGCTTACTTAGCTTATCATGTAAGACTAGACTGCAATACCTTCTTGCACTACATTAACAATGAACAAGTCTGTCAAAAATCTTTTATGGTTGTCCACCGTTTAAGGACCACCAGAATGTCTCGAATACACAAACGATTGGATAAAAACCCAATAATTGATGATCATTATGGGCCAAGAAGAGTTGTAACAATGCACGCCTTAGCTGTTGTGTCATGGATGGAGAAATATTTTAGAGAAACATTTGAAAAGTTGCCTAATAAAAACATGTATCATTTTACTGACAACATCACAAAAAAAGATGTCTTCCAAGAATACAAAGAGACTTGCATTCAGTCTCAGCACATCTCTTACTCATACTTCACTAGACTGTGGAAAAGTGAATTCGGTCTTATGAAAATTCTCAGGAGACATAGAATATCTGTTTGCTCAAGATGTGCAGAATTAAAGAGTCAAGGAGAAACTGCAAAGACAAAGGTCAAAAGAAGTAAGTTCAAGTTCTCCAATCTCACACTCATTTCAAAGAATTATTTTGACCTGATTTATTCAACAGATACAGAACTTTGCCAAAAAATCGTGAACAACAAGCAGCCAAGAGAAGAAAGCTTGCCAAGCACAGAAAAAAGCTCTTGAACGTCCACTGCAATATATGTCTGTTGTAATTGATGGAATAGTAAAAAAAGACAACTCTACCTCATTTCTTAAATATTCCTAAAGATGTGCCAGAGGAATGTTTTGTGAAGGTCCACCTTGTAGTAGCTATGGTCTTCAAAGGAAGTCTAAAGTGCAAAGTATTTTTTTGATGTATCTAAACTTGCATGGTGACCCAAATCTCACAATTACAATAAGATCTTGTACGAGTAAGAGCAATTACCACCAGTGCTTCACCTGCAACTTGACAACACTACAAGGGAGAAGAAGAATCAAATACTCTTTGCTTATTGGCTATGCTAGTAGAGCTAGGGATTTTCAGAAAAGTAAAGCTCGCACTTTTACTTGTAGGTCACACTCATGATTAAATAGACCAGATGTTCAGCAGATTTTTCGTGTGTTTTACAAGAAAGAAGGCTTTTTGTCTTCCTTCTTTAATTCGAACCATTAAAGATTCTTATACTCTTATACTAGTTATTGAGCTTCTAAAGAAGATTGCTGACTTTAGAGAATTTGTTTTCTCTACACATTCCAGTAGAGATCAAGTTGTCAATAAGTTGAATGATCTCATGTTTCAACACCACATCAAGTTTTACTTGAAAAATAGAGAAAGCTTTTTACAGGGAAAGAAGTATACCACAACTAAAGACTGGAGTCTACCAGAGGGATTGCACTTCCTTAAATCCGTTCCAGACACTTGCTTGATAGAACTGCTGAGCAACTTTCTCTCAAAAGTCCAAAAGAGTCCAAGCAGAAGAAAAGTACCCCAGTTGTGACGTTCCAGGGGAATATACGCCATAAATACGTATATTCCTGGACCCGTCACTATACAAGTCTAACCTTGTAGCCTTGTATACCTTAGAAAGTGGTAATGGGTGCACATCTAAGTTAAATGCTTAACTTAGATAACCTTAGGATAAGGCCCAATTCCACATGGCCTTATCCTATTGGGGCAAACCGCCACACGGCCCCACCCCGTTGGTGCCACGTGGCATCCCATGTGGACCCTAACCTATATTGGCTCAAACCCTAACCCTAGACCTCTTTTCCTGACCCTAGCACCTGAACACTCATCTACGCACTCGAAACCCCGTTTCGAGCATCGTTTGTCATAACATAGCCTGGTGCAGCAGCCCCCGAAGTGTGTGCACGATCTTGGAGGGAGCACGACTTCAACCACGTCAAGGAGCATGGAGACGCCAGGAATGGGAGGGAGTGCTTCTGGAGCAGGTAGGTGGAGTAGAGATCATAGTAGTTCATCTGGAAGTTAGCACTCCAGATAGGTCTGTATGTGGTATCTAGAGTAGAGCCATCCTAGAACCCTTGTTGAACATCTTGAACCCTAACTGTAAGTTAAATATGTATGATTAGGTTAAGATGTTCTTATGATGTTACCATGATATGATGAGATGTGATGATGGTTGATCATGTTTGCTCCTCTTGTATTGGGAAGGGGGGGTAGAGACCTAGTAGCCTTAAACCATCATTCAATTAAATTGGATTTTGGGATAAATTTTATATTGCACTTTTTTAGTAACTTTGTTAAATTCACTTTTTTAGTAACTTTGTTGCCCTTAGACTAGAATAGACGTTAACATATAATCACACACGAGAATATAAACTCACACCTTAACTTCAAATTATAAAATCATATATCATGGAACTCAAGTAGTACACAACTTTTATTAACTGTAGAAAAGATACATAGTAATTGTTTTTCATTTTTCCACTAGCATCCCCAAGGATATGAGAACCTTATTCCTTACATCCTGAGGTATTGTAACTCTCGCTGTTTTACTAGGAATAGTTTTTGGAGTCCACGAGTACAATACGGTTTCAACGTCTAGCCAAAGATCAGGATCACTTGGATTTCTCCTCCACCTCTTTGTCCAACAATCTGAATATCTTTCTTTATCGGTGACATTACTCAACTGATGTACTGGACACCACCATTCCACGCCAAGCACCTTATTGAAGTTAACATCACCTTCTTCTTTGCAAATATCCGAGATAGTCCATCCCAACCACACCGGATAGGTCTCTAGATCTGGCCGGTTTTACTACTACAAATTGGTGGCACTCCACGCCGATTAGAAGGTTCATAACAATCCATGCCTAGATATTTTGGCCTATCCTTCTTAGGACCAACATAGTGTTTATCGATTGAGGAGGAGCATATGCCTTCACAATGCTACTAATGGTACCATCATCTTCGTCGGCCACCCAACTAATGTTTTCCACTTACTTTTAGGGAACCACCCTTCTTTCAGCTCTTCTGAGGATGTGTCTACCTCATCCAACAAGTTGATCACCTTCTTCCAATAATCTATCAATGCACGATTAGTCTCATCTGAATTAGTTTGCCAATGCTTGATGTAGTCATTGATGCCATCCTTAGTCAATCCCAATTGCTTGACTTCTTCAGTTGGTTTTAGAGCTTTTGGTTGACCAGAGGTATCGTGAGGCTTGCCATTTGCATCCCCATCGCCAAATTTCTGCCCCACCTCTCCACCACTCTCCTCCGAAGGTCTCATTTTCCATTGCATGATTGGAATCCCTTCTCTCACCCAAAAAGTGAATTGAAGAGGTCTAGAATGACCTTCCATGTCGAGAGCATAACCATCCACAAAACTCTTCCAATCAGGCACTTCTTCTATGATAGATCCTATAGGAGATGGATTTGTACATCCATGAAATATTTCCAATAGCCCAGGAAAGTTGGTAACTGTCATTGCCTCAATACATGACTATATTTTCCAAACAATGCATCCACATCCTCATGAGTATGTCCCGGGCATTAGGAACCCCAAATTGACTCTTTCAAAAATACCCACAAATTTAAGTAGGATAGGAAAGAAAACATCCACCGTTCTTATTTTGACCAAAGACAATTATCTAGTTGCAAGAGGAGGAGCTACGGGCGATCTCGAGGTTTAGCACGAGATGTTGAAGCTCCAACATGTTCATTAGGTCCATTCCTCCTAAATCTTGCCTTGCTAAACTTTTCAATACTATTAGGGGTTCCATCCAACAATGCACTATGTAGTGCCCGGCTAGTCAGGATCTTGTAGGTTACCATTGTAACCCTTCTCATAGTTTCTTAAACACCTCATGATACTCCCAATGTGAAAATCTGGACCATCACTCCACAACTCTAAACTGAAATGGCCATAATAGGTCCGAGCCACGCCCATGCAATATTGCCCCGCCATTGAAATCAGAAAGGATATGATCTTCCACATGACTTAGGAATGTACTTGAATTGTGGAAGACAAGTCTTCTGTTGGTCCATTTTATCATGTATAATACATAGATAGTTATTAGGTTCCATTGCGGATAAGGTCCTCCACATCCAATAAGTTGATCTACATGATAGTTGATCCGTCATATGGTCCTTCATATGTTCCCTTATCTTTGCCCTTAGACTTGGTTGCACAGCCTTATCTAGTGTCTCCTTCAACTTAGCACATAAATTGCACTTGGCAAAGTTGTTTGAAGTTGCTATGGTCACATGCTTGAAATGCTTATTCCATAGCCTACTAAAACTGGCTGGGATATAGAGGCTACTCCAAGTTCACGAAGCAATGCATTTATTTCCTCTAATATGCTCTTACGGGTACAATGGGATGGCAATCTCTTTTCAACAATAACTCTACCACCCCGCTCATCCTTCTTACTCTTATGTGGCATGTTTTCTCGCATTGAAATCCACATATCTTTCAAATATTTCCTTTGCTGACTATAGTTCTTGAGGTAGGCCTTACCAGGCCAGTGTTTCCATGCAATGCAATTTTACTACCATTTTCATGTCTCTTTTGCCAGTTGTGCCAAGAAGAGGTTGGAATTCCATGTATAGCCATCCATGCTTTTGAACATATCCACTTTCCATTCAATGGGAATCTTTTCTTCTTTGATCTTTCATCATCCCAATTGCATAGCCAAATATGGTGTACATGAAATTCCTCCCCGCTATCACACTTATGTTCCCGATATGTAGCTCTTGCTCCCACCAACTCCTCTATTGTGAACATTCTAACACAAGAAAAACAACAACATTCACCTCCTCTAACCTTCATCATAGCTTCAGGAGAACAATCATAATCTGACTTGCATCTTTTGGTGGGATAATGTTTGAAAGTTGGAAGTGGCCTCTTGCTACACTGTGTGAACATTGTTGACAATGGTTCTACATCTAAAGGAAACGTGTAGTTCCCCTCCAGTTGAATATTGTCCCTAGGCCATGCAACAATAGTTGGAACCTCTAGTTGCTTCACACAAGCTAGGCATTCTTGTTTGCCCTGAACCCTTTTCCTTCCAATTGTCATATAATTTTGAGATTGCCACACCTAACCTTGTCCTCCCCTAATCTTTCATCATTCAACGCATTGATAGGATCTCGCTAGAACAATAATCCCTTCTCCCATCTTGCCTCTCTCTTTGCATGCATGCAGGATCTTGACCTTTTTGTTTTTCCAATCGACCCGAGTATAAAGGACAATTTCCTTTCCTTTGCCATCATCCTTTTCATTTGAGGTCTTTTCCTTTCCTTTGCCATCATCAACATCATTTGGAGTCTTTTCCTTTCCTTTGCCATCATCAACATCATTTGAGGTATTTTCCTTTCCTTGGACATCATGTTCATTAGTTGGGAATTTCTCCTTGCCTTGATTAGCATCATTGGGGGTTTTTTTTAGCATTTTGCATGCCATTGACCTAGAATGCATAAAAATATATAGTAAGTTAGCATATCCAAATAACCTCTAACTAACATGTTCATAAATGAAAGCCTCATATGTCTTATTCTATTTGATCATTCTATTTATATAATGGGATTCCCCAAGTTATTTTCCTCAACATTATATAAAAATAAAACCCTCTACTTGTAACCTTCAAACTTGTATCCTATAATAACCTTAGAAACAACTTTTAAGGTTATTATAGGTTTGCGGTTTTAAGGTTAAGAAGTTTATTATAGGTTAGAAAATTTAAGGTTGGAAAGTTATTGTAGGTTAAAAGTTTTAAGGTTAGAAGTCTAATTCATGAACTTTTAAACTTATAACTTAACTATTAACTTAAAACTATTTTAAAAACTTATAAGTCATAACTTTTAAACTTAATAACCCTTAAAACAATTGTCCTTAAAACAATTAACCCTTGTAATAAATTTTCGCGGAAGTTATAATGGCGCGGTACGAAATTTTAAAAGCAGTTATTATTTCAAGTTAGCCTTCCTTTTCAAACTTTTCTCTCACACTTTCGAACATTAGCGCTTCTGCTTCCAATTTCGGCATTCCAGGCGCTTCTGCTTCCAATTTCGGCATTCCAGGCGCTTCTCCTTTCTCGGCTTCTATCTGCTTCTCGGCATCATCAATCTACCTTCAATCTATCTTCTCTGCTTTCTGGGCATCAATCTATCTGCTGCATGACCTAAGGAATCAATCTATCTGCTGCATGACCTAAGGAATCGTCAATCTATCTTTCTACCTTCAATCTGCTTCGAGCTTTTATCTGTTTTCTAGCTTTTCGAGCTTTTATCCGCTTTTTATCCTGTTTCGAGCTTTTGGGTTTTCGGCTTCTATCCGCTTCTAGGCTTCTATCCGCATCAATCTCGACTTCTATCCGCTTCTCGGCTTCTATCCGCATCAATCTCGACTTCTATCCGCTTCTCGGCTTCTATCTCGCTTTAGGGTTTTTACTCAAAGGTTTTTTCGCTCAAAGGTTTGTAGGCTCTATACAATGTCTCCGGTTTTTTGTTTTTTGCTCTCTACAATCTCTCGACTTTGAATAACTTTGGTTTTTGTGTTAAAGCTTCTGCGGCTTCTCGTTTAGAAGGCTCAATTCTGCAATCTTGAACACAAGTAGGTTAGTATTTCTGTTATATACATAAAGTAGTTATTTTACATAAAGCGCCCTCACAGGATTGGTTACGTGATCCGCCTATATGATCTGCTTTATTCTATTTCAATAGGTCTTCCTCTATCTGTTCTAAGGCATGATCTAAAATAATGAAGTAAATAATGATCTATGATCTATCCGCTCTATGATCTTGCTCTATGATCTATGAGCTATGATCTATGATCTATCTGCTCTATGATCTATGATCTATCTCGCTCTATGATCTATCTCGCTCTATGATCTATGATCTATGACCTATCTATGATCTATGATCTATAATGTATTCAACGATTATGCATTCTTTAGAATAATATGTTAGAATGGGAGAAATCAAGGCTTGGCGCATTTCTATTTTGGTTTCCGATTTTCCATTAGGTTAATCATAGTGCGCCAGCGCCGCTTTTTAGTTTCTATACAAATCGCCAAAAAAGCGTGTAAAATAGATCCGTGAAAAACATAGCAAACGCTAGCGGGCGCTTTTTGAATTATGTATGTTGAGAATCGTTTTATGGGGAGAGTAATATATCATTTGCTAATGACTTAATTTCTCGCTTCTAGTGCCATGGATTTTCCTTATGCATGGACACTAGCTGATCCTACCTTGGATGGTTCTAGTTCTCAAATACACTTCCCCGGACGACCATCAACTCTGGACCCTGTACAAGATATTACTTGAGTGTGCTGTTCAAAACGTTCAAAGAGAGTTGGAGAATCCAATAGACAGTCTGTATCAGGGGCCATGGGTACACTTCCATCGCATCTATGGACATATCAGACTCCTCATGCTCTTAGTAAGGCTCATGCCAACAAATAAGTACGAGGATTTGCTTTATAGTATCAAGGATCGATACAACACTCTGGTTTGGAGACTCGACATCCGCAGGGAAGATGAGGATCCTGTCATATCGAGGTGGTTCGTGGGACTTTTATGGGGATTGGGCCGATGAAGTGGGGCTATGTGACATATTGTAGAGATAGAAAGAATTCGCGCCTGGCGCATTTTTGCAGAAGAAGAAATGTACATACACTTTTTTGGAATATGAATACAAACTCGCGCCTGGCGCAATTTTGCACTATATTTTTATGTCATTTAGTTTATTATGTTTTTTTATATGCAATGTCGAAAACATTGAATCCTTTGATGCCCTCCAGCCAGTATGACCAACCCCAAGAAACTACATATTTTCATTAATGTGTAGTTTCATGGGGTTGATATGACTGGCTAAAGAACATCAAAGAATCCAAAATTCACAACATCACGCAGATGTTATGATATATTCATTTTTTTTTGAATATCCAAATATACATACCTTTTTCAGACGGTCTTTTGGCCATGCTACAAATGTGCCCACGCTTTCACCAATCAGATCGCCACCGGGATGTCTTCTTGGAAGAGCCTCATCTTCAGTAATTGCGGTTTATAATGGAAATCTTACTGTAAACAAGCTTCCAAGAGGAACACCATGACACATGGAACTTGATTCAGATCTCTTCGATTTTACATAAGCCTACTCGGCTTCAAGTTTGTTTGTTAAAAGATAGCATTCTTCTCCCACAATCGATGAAGAACCGTAATGCATTGGAAAAAATAGAGGGGCGAAAAATAGAGAACAAGAGAATGCATTCGAATGGAATCACACTCACCATAGCTCAGCCAGGACATCGAATGGGATTGAAGGCGGCTCGATCGAATAGGATTGAAGGCATTGTAGACGGATCTTGGGCGCCTCGATAGTAGGAATGATCTTGGGCCTCACGAAAGTAGGAATGATCTTGGGCCTGATAGTAGGTGGCCGATTAGGTGGTAGTAGATTGCCACATATCGTTTCTTGAAATTAATAATTAATTGTTCTTGAAATTGCACTAAAAAGAAAAACACAATTTAAATTTGTAAATGAGCCGGACGAGGCGGTTAATTAAGGCGGTATAAATTTAAAAGGGACGCTAATTTGAATTTACTGTTGTAAATCGGCGGCCAAAGATTATGAACGATACATATAAGTTTAAACCAAAATCCCGTCTCATATTATCCGCTGGATCTATGGCGCCTAGAGGATCTGGCCGCGCCGAGGCGCCCGGTAGAGGTGGGCGACGACTAAAGCACAAATCCCATGCACGGAGGCTCACGAACAAGCGAGAAAGCACAAATCCAACAAGCGCCTCGGTAATTGATCCGCTTTTTGTTCAGTAATTGATTTCTGTGTCCCTTTTTTTGTTAGGTTTTTAGGATGTTTTTCTGTAATAATATAGTTATTATCCAATAAGAAGCATGTGTCCTCTAATGTTTGAGTTCATATGTCCCAAAAATGTATGGAAACAAATGCTTAATGTGTACATGTTGGTTTATCTTTTAATGCTGTATGTGCTGCTTGAAGCTTGTATACTTAGCTGAACAGTATTCAGTAGCTAGTTGTGTTTTTTATAGTTAGTTGTGTCCTCTGATGAAGATTCAACTCTTTAAGTTGCATTTTTTATAGTTAGTTGTGTCCTGAGCATTTTGATTCGGACGAAACGCCCGGGCCTTGATTTAATTAGGCATTACATTAGTTTCTTTATCTTTCGTGTCACTTCTAAAAACGCGCCAAGCGTATTTGTTGCATTTTGACCGGGACAAAAACGCTACCGCCCCGACCCCAATAAACTAAATGAACTTGCTTTGTGTATTCATTTTCAAATCGCGCCAAGCCGCCGTTTTGTTGCATATGTGTCGGCGGATTTTATTTGAGCATAAAAAGATTAACCCATGTTTGTAATTTCACAGGATCACAAAAAGACAATCAAAAGAGGGAGGACCAAGCAAGGCGAGACCTCTCTGCCCGAGAAAAAGCAAAGGACGTAAGAAGATGTTATTTATTCTGCACTGCAAAGATGTATTGGCGTTAGAAGATACATCCGGAATAATAAAGGCTCGTAGAACCTCCATGTCCGTAAGAAAGATCTTATAGAGGGGTCGAATGGTATGTGGAGATATTCAAAACTGGTGGGAAGACGGACCTCATATTCATGTCAAGGTTAAGAGAGACCGATCAAATGAAGAAGCAGGGGAATTCTTATTACATGTGAAGTACGGGACGATTCTTTACTTGCGTTCGTACTAGTTGAAGTGGGCCAAAAACATAAGAAAAGCCTAAAGAAGATCAATCGATGCAAAGGCGAGCTCTTTTAAAGAAACCGCTTTAAGATCGACGACATGGCCGATAACCTCTTCAAATTTGGGTCGGACGGTTGGCGAGCCATTGACTCCTAGAAGAATATGCGAGGGCTTACAAATTGCTCGACGAGCCATTAGCACGAGGCCCTCGGCAAAGGTCTACTTACAGGCGATGAAGGACAAGGAAGAAGCTAGCTCTAGAAGCGGGGAAACTACGTATGACAAAGCAGGCCTTACAAGTGACGATGACAAGGCCGTGCGCTTGGAGGCAATGAGCAAACCAAGAAATATGCCGATTAGTATCCACCGGGCCTCGGCTTCACACATCCAAATAACGTGGACAGGCTTTTCAGGTCCACTAAAGCTATTTATATCAGCGTAAGGTATGACAAGCAAAGACTCCTTGGAGATATTAAACAAAGATGATCGAAAATCCGTATGTGCCAATGCCTGCAGATGTAGTGCCTTACGATACCAGAACAAAAAAGGTAATCATCTGGAGCAAGCTGGAGGACTTCATCGAGAACCCAGACATACATTTTATGATAATAGATGGCCAAACATTCAATAGAGGCCCGTAAGATTCTCATCAAGAAGGCACGACATCTTACCGGAATCGGTTGTTCTATAAGTCAGATACGTCGAAACTGCCGGTTCCTGAGCGGGTCAACAACACCTGCCGAACTAGCCGAAATAAGCGCACTCCTAAATGACATGGGAAAAACTTTCTTATACAAAAGGTAATTCTCTTCCCACATTTTTATTTTTCGTATTACCAAATCGCGCCAAGCGCGATTTCATAATAGAAGGCAATTCGCGCCAGGTGCGATTTGCCTTCTCTAAATAGCGAAGGGTTCCTGGGATGGTAGACGTTTCCCATCAAATAAGCAAATCGCGCCTGGCACGGTTTTATATTAGAATACAAGTTGAGCCACGCGCGATTTCCCTAGCCTGAGGAGACATGGCTGTCCTTGAAGATAGCCGTTTCTTCTCAAAGTAGGCAAATCGCGCGTGGCGCAATTTGTATTCTAATATGAAATCGCGCCAGGCGCGATTTGCTTATACGACTAGAACCATCTACTATTTCAAAAACCCTTTGCTATTTAGAGAAGGCAAATCGCGCCTGGCGCGATTTGCCTTCTAATATGAAATCGCGCGTGGCGCGATTTTGAACTAGAAGGATTGTTTGAATTCACGATTATAAAGCTAACGAAGTTATTCCTTGCAGTCCCTATATAGAGCAACTTCGGCATGCTCGGAACCAGTGGATTGAATATGGGAAGCCAATGCCTACCAGACAGGGCCAGTCCAAAAGCGCTGAATTCAAGTTGCTGGAAAGGACACTTAGTCAAACTATAATACAGGACAAGACCAAGAGCACCAGATCAAAGAAAAAAAAAGGAGATGAAAAGGGTGATCTTTGCCAGAAGAACCAAGCTGTACCCAAGGATGCCCGCAAGATAGTTTTTTGCTTGAGATCCCGTTTGGGAGAAATGGAATGAATTCGAACGCCTACGTGGAGAAAAGAAGTTGCCGATTCACAAGGAAGATTTCCTCCCCGTTGACACATCAATTTTTTGATATCCATATAACTTGAGATGAGGAAGGCCGAGGATTGGAAGATCAAGAACTCATCTCACCCTGGATAGGTTAATCAAAAAGGAAATCCTTTACAAGAAAAACTCACTCAACAAAGGCTATGGAATCCTTTGAAGATGCATCGACGAAATGAAGAATATTAGAGTGCTCAAGAAGGCAGTTGGTGAGGAATTGCAAAGGCTTACATCAGAGTGGTCATTGTCGGAGTTAGGACTAATGCAAAAGTATAACGTCTCCAACGACGACCTAAAGAAGTATGTATTTTGGTCCAAGGACTTTGTCAAGCGGCCAGGTTGAAGAACGTTGCAAAGATCGATGGGATTCACACAAAAAGTTGCATCCGACTTGAAACGAAAAAAGTCGCGTTGGTGAAGCGGACCAGGAGATGGAATCCACATTTTTTTATCAAGTGTCCACTGGTTTCAAGTGTGCCTTGCCAGAAGTGGGTGAAGGTCCTCATGATATCACACTCTTCGTGCTTGATAGCCGAGGCGCCAGATGGTCACTCGAAGACTATAATACATTCTTCAACATATGCAGTGGTTGCACGACAGAAATGAATTACACAATCGTCACTATATGTCCCTCCGACATGTCCTATGCATATGCTCTAAGTGCTGCAAATGACTTAGAATGCGTGAAAGTCATACGACAGGCGATCCTCATAGATGAAAACAAGGACAGTGACTTCAGCACAGCAAGTAAAATTTCTCATGTGCTTATTATTATGATAGCCATGATGGATGATAAGGAATATGAAAGGCTTAAGGGAAAAGCAGATGGAGAGAAACTAGCATGGCGGTGCTATCGGTTAGATGAACGATCATCTGCTTGCGTCTTCTATCCGGAGCAAGAAGACAAGGGGAAGGCCATCAAGGTCGTGGAAGAGTTAGAAAAGGAAGAGGAGGATGAGGAAGAAAACGAGGACGACCCAGTTCTTGTGGGCCACATTAAGTATGAGCTCCTAACTTCACATAAGGGGAAGCTAAACAAGAACGGGTTCTCTATGGATCTTTCCCAGTATCTCATTGAAGCATTTTGTCCATTGGGAACAACTTGCTGGGAACTTCACGTTGGAGGTTACATCGGTAGAGAAGCTTTGAAGTTAGCAAGGAAATGCCGGCGTCGTCTCCGATGATCGAGCCAGAAAATTTTGGACCTCTTCTTTGAGAAAGTACTAGAGGAAGCCCCTAGGGGACCAATCGGCAAAGGTGCAAAACAAAGCTTCTAGCTCTAAGGCGAAATACCTTCGTGATTTTCTTAAGGAACGGGAGATTCGAGACGGGCATTGCGTGGCTCCAACTTCATGGATGACATGGACGAAAGCGTGCGATCTCCAAGTACCTATCGACATGCACGTGAACATTCTTGGCCCCGAAAATATAGACCAAGATGACAATGCCAAGGATGATGATAATAACAATCTTGATGATGAAGCGGACTCCAAATCTGATAACACTAGCCGGGTTAAGCGTAAAGAGTAATGAACTATCAAAGCGTAGTTCACACCGCATGCATCTCAACCGATGTGGTTGGTGCTTCTAGCGCACCGGAGGCAAGTCAAAATAAAGATGCAAGGGATGAAGAGAACACGGAATGATGAAGACGAAAGGTATCGTGACAATATTCCTTTTTTGATATCCATGCATTTTTCAAACTAGAAGCTTATAGAAATCGCGCCTGGCGCGATTTGGAGTTTCCTAGAGCATACTTTTGAATTATGTTGACATGCATCATTCATGAAATCGCGCCTGGCGCGTTTTTGTTTTCCATTTCTTTCATCTCATACGTTATTGTTCTCCTTACAGAAATGATTTGGCTTCCCCAAAAGTACTGGTCTTTGATTTGAATGGTGTGCTATGTAGAACGTTACCTAAAGCAACGTTTCAAAAGTCATGGTATGCGCAAACAACCATTTGAGACACGCATTACCAAATATGTTTACCCGCGCCCTTATCTGAAGGAGATGTTGGACCAGGCCTTCAGTCTGTTTCGTTGTGCAATTTGGTCATCCATGGAGCATAGAAATATACATGATGTTTTGAAAGTAGTGCCTGAGCTAAATAGAAATTGGACGTCCATCTGGGATCAAAGCAAATGTGCTTCATTCACAAACCCTAAAGAACCGACAGGTAAAAAGATATTTGTGAAATGCTTGCGCAACATGATGGATGCCCTAGGTGTTGAGGATAAGGAAGGCATAATCATTGTGGATGATGACGCTCTAAAGTGTTGCTTCAATCAGTCACAGTCATTGAATCCGCCATCCTATCATCCTCAAGATTTTGACAATGATGACTTCCTGCTTCGCTTTGTTAGTGTCCTGCAAGAAATAGCTTCAGGAAAAACGGTCGAAGAGATACACACACTATACCCACACCTTGATCGGACAGGGGAAATTGACAGGGAACTTGAGAAAATCGTCCTAGAAAGGGAACTTTTTTGATATATATGTATACAGGAAATACACTTTCCAAAAAGTTTTGAATATGAAATATACTTTATACGAAAGGTTTTGAATATATATTGTGTACGTATTATTTTTTTATATTACGTGTACGGTTTGTTATACTTGCAATAATTTGTAGGTATATACTGTCAATAATTTTGGTGTGTATAAATAGGTATGCATGAAATAGCCCCTGAATCGGCTTCGGTCTCCGCCTTCTCCTTGTTATTATGGCACATTCTATTACCTGCAAGATGAACCATGCGGACCTCTGCAGGTGCCGCGAGCTAGAAATAGAACTTCAGGACTGGCTTGATGTCGTTGCTATGAATCCTGTCCGCTTCTATCCTGATCCCTTTGATGTTGTAATCCATCTTATATGGAATCCAGAGCATGGTTTAGGATCTCAGGACCGCCTGCAGCGCCTGAGGACGATGAATCTGATTAGTTTTTGTAGTTTATGTTCTATTGTAATGCGTTATTTATGCCAAGCAAATCGCGCCACGCGCGATTTGAACCACGAAAATCTCTGTTTTGTAGCAACTTGCTTGTTGTTATTTACTCGTAAAGCTTTACAATTTCATTGTTTAGATTTCGTTGTCGTCCGTGAATGTGCGAATTAATAGGCAATTTCCTGCTTTTTCAACTGCCTACATTCTGTCATAATATGGGTCATTTGCATCGAATATTTGAATGCCTTTGCATTTTCACATAAAATGCATATTCCCAGCCCGAAAATGAACACAGTGCAAAAGTGTGGTTAATTCAATATAATGGTCAATAAAATGCTTATACGGCGCGATTTTGGAATAGACATAATCCCAATTTAATTGAATGATGGTTCTTACTTAGTAATGCTCCTAGTTAGACCCTTTAGTTCCTATTATTATGCGGCCTGTGCATAGGAACCCACCGGGCTATGGAGGCTATGATGTGACTCAGCACTACACAACGGGGCTAGAGGCAATGCGGAAAGAGGATCCCTGCTGAGCGTGGCTAATGGGGATCCCATAGTGGGCTAGGCCTATGGTCGGTCACTTCGTGTGGGCCGGGCATGGGTCCGACACCTCCTGGGGCAATGGTGTCGCCCTGCCTCTCAAGAGTTGCAAGTGTTGGCTTGGCTCATGTTTTGGGGGGGTTAAGTCGGGTACGAATCGTGTGTCGCCACAATTCTCTAGCCGCCCGTGGAACCTCTAGACCGCGGGAAGGGGAGATGCAACCCTTCCTGCCTCAACGGACCAGGGAGATGCAACCTGGAGTAGTCCCGATGGGTGATGCCATGGGATTGCGTATCCGGAAGGCTAGAGTCGTGCCAGAGCTTGGTCTAGCCCATCTGCAAAGTATGCACAGGAGGGGCGGATGGAGTGGTCAACCCTAGCCATTGTCTATAGCCAGCCCCGCCATTGTTATGACTTGGTCTGCTCTATCTTGAGGCCTATCCAGTCAGTCGACCTCCTTAAGAGTCGGAGCCACGGGTAGGAGCTCTCATGTTTTATGGCATATGATTATGTTCTTTGCAGCTATGGATATGTGGATGAGCTACCCTTCGAGGTAGTATGATGTATTGTTGTTGCTAGTTCTGACGATGTTTATGCTTCCACTGTGATAGGAGCCTATAGGGGAAGGGCGCGCAAGACACCTTCGTGTCCCCTTCCCGTACTACGGTGATCCTAGAGTGCGGGATAGACGGAGGGCCCGTGCGGCCGGAGGACCGGATGGGGGATTTCCTACGGAGTGTACGACTGGGAGCCGTATATTTAGTAGGGAGCGTCACACCAGTGACATCCTTAAAAGCCATTGAAAATGGAATTTCCTCAGGCTTTAAGTACTTCTTAGAAGAAGACCAGATGTGGTGGAGAAATTTCTTTCTTAAACAAAAAATTATTATTTAAAACCTAGCTCTAAGATAGTTGCAGGAACCGTTTCAATGGCCTAACACCTTCCATCAACCACAGAACCAGGCAAGTCCAAGCAATGATGTATTAGCGATAACCTATAGTAGAGGAAGACGAGGATCGACTTATGTACCTCGGACCAAGAGGCAAGAACGAGCCTCAAGGTAATATCACAGAAATTGCCAAAGGTATGCTGATTGCTCTTCCAACTGAGGAGGATGACAAAGATCGACCTTTTTGGATAGCAAAAGTAATTGATACAGTCAAGGAGGAAGGCTTAGTGACTAATCTCAAGATTCATTGGCTTACGACACGTTCAAAAAATGCTTTTGAAGGTAGATATGAGTTAGCAATGAGAACTCAAAGAAAGGGGAGAAAGTCCAAGAAAGTGGGTTGTAGGGATGAGCTAAACCTACGGGAAGTGAGTATGCTATGCTATGATCACAAACTGAAATCTAACAATCATCTACGCCATAGGACGATTAATTTGCTTAAAAAGGCTTGTAATTACGAGGAAGAAGATGAAGAAGGGAGTGGTGGTGGCAATGTTTCACCATCTGTTGATAGTGATGAGGAAGTTAATAGTGCTGGATCCCTCTCTCATCACTCCTCACACTTTTGCACATAAGTGAGCCTTAGAAAAAGACTGTAAATTTTGCATGTGGATATGAAGATTTTATCTTCAAATTTTGAAAATACTTACAATGATCGAATATACGCCTCAATATTTTACATTGTCTGCCTCCATGTGAGCGATACTCTGCTATTTCACGAAAAAACTCTTCATATTCATAATCGACAGAGTCATCTTGCTGGTTATCAGTGAGCATGTATAGGTGTCCATCAATGTGCAAGCCTTCTTTGATGCTAGAAAAGCTACAAGATATCAAATGCAGAACAGAAATACTCTTCACCTTTGCTAATTGCCGATGTTAGAGCAGCAATGCCTATTGGAGGTGTGGTATCACTCCTTAGTCTATTCTCTGTTTTCACAACTTGGCTATCCATCCTTCTTGTAGGCTCATCTATCTACCTTTTAATCTTCCTCCTGGTGCTAATGTCCCAATAACGCCCCTTAAATTAGATATTCTGTGGTGTCCAGCAATTGGATCCATGGTTGGCTGGTCCTTGTATCCAAGGGTGCAAGGTCTAGGGGGTTGTGTTGCAGGTTCGCCCATCTTATTAATGGACTTGAAGATCATAAATATGGCTAAGGCTGCTATTGATCATAGATGCCATGGCCATGGCGATTAGCCTTGCAAGCCATGAACTCGACCATATTACTCATTCTATCCTAGATATACTTCTTGATTTTTAAGGAGTTACCTAGGGACCATCTACCTCCAGAAAGGCAGCTTTATCTTTGAAGTCAAAGCTACGGATTGAGCTCATTGAGGATCTCGAGAGGGGGATAGATCCAAACTCCATTCCATTAGATCTTGTTGCTTCGCGTTTCCAACTCCAACTTCTCGACCATATCCAAGGTGCTGGAACCATTGATGGATTGGAGGATAGATCCAAACTCCATTCCATTAGATCTCGTTGCTTCGCGTTTCCAACTCCAACTTCTCGACCATATCCAAGGTGCTAAAAGCATTGATGGATTTGTTGCTTGGACGGGGGTACTCACCCTAGGTCAGAACTAGAATGGACAAAAAGAATCTGACTGTTTAATTAGAACAAAGTATTGCGATGGTCCTACGGATGTAGACGCAATGTGATTTCTTTCCAGTGCTGTAAATGTCAAAGTGAAGAAATTCAACCAAGCTTAGATAAATGGCAGGAATAATTATGACTCTCTTAAGGTAGCCAAATGCATCGTCATCTAATTAGTGATATGCATGAATGGATTAACAAGATTCCCACTATCCCTATCTACCATCTAGCAAAACCACAGCCAAGGGAACGGGCTTGAAAAAATCAGCAGGAAAAGAAGACCGTATTTAGCTTTCTATTCCGGATTTGTGAAATGACTTAAGAGATGTAGTCTTAAGGCCATTGCTTCTAGTCTTAAGGTCCACTATGCAATCCGATCTAGGGACATTGTCAAATGAAGAGTTTAGTTGAGGTAGTACATCTATCACAAGATAGCGTAGGTGCTCTAAGATGAGCTCAATGAGAACAGAAATTTTGTGTGGAACAAAAGCATAAAAAAGGATGGGCCATCGATCATTTCGTTATTCGGAACAACCTAGAGTGTAAAAAAAAAGTTAGCATAGGGATACTTGGTTTATGGTAGCCAAGCATTCATAGCGGTGTCGCTTTTTGATCCTTTGATGTCGATGCTTTCTATCATAATGAAGCAGAATTCACCATGGGTTAGATTGTTCACACACCAATAAGGAACATGATCTAGGTTTAGACCGTCATGAGACAGGTAAGTTTTATCCTACTGATGCACTTGCCACAATAATAATCCAATTTAGTATGAGAGGAACCATTGATTCACATACTTGGTCAATGCACTTGGTTGAAAAACAAGTGGCATGAAGCTACCATGCGTAGGATTATGACTGAACACCTCGCAGTCAGATTTCATGCTAGATGCAGCACTCTTTACCTCCTTGATTGTGACCGGACTATTGCTAGGGGTGTCTTGATGCCTCCTCTCGTCCCGAAGAGGATAAGAGGGGTCGCCTTTGTAAGGTGATTTCAAACAGCAGGGAGATACATCCTATGCAGACGACTTAAATTATGACGGGGTATTAAGCACGAAAGAGTAGTCTTACCGCTATGATCCGTTAAGGTTTTGCCTCTTGCCTTTGCGATTTGTCACTCGTCTCCCGAGATAGGTGGGGAGGGTTATGTCAAAGCACTTGGTCATTTCTTTTCCCCTAAGTGGGGAGGGTTGCAAGCCAACAATTAGAGATTTCTTCCTCCAAGCCATGGCGGATTAAGTGGAGTAACACGATACTTAAGTCATTGTTTCTCCACCCGAGCTACATGGGGGAAGGGTTACAGATGGCACTTGGTCATTTTTCCTCCCAGAACCTAGGGAGGCACTTAGAGGTTTCATCCTCCAAGCCCAGGCCAATGAGCGATTTCGTGGAGCAAGACACTTGGTCATCATGTTCGGTCCACTGTTGTTGGATCCCCACTCGACTTGGTAGTGTCATGTGTTCGGCTCAGCTAGTTGGCTCCCCACACGGCTTGGTGGTGTCGTGTGTTGGGCTCTATTATATGGCTCTCCATCTGAATTGATGGCCTCGTTTGTGGTTCTATTATTTGGCTCCTACTGACTTGATGGCGTCTTCGTGTGCTCGATTGGGCAACTTGGCTATCCCCAGACTTGGTGGTGTTGTATTGGTTGGCTCCTCTGTTGTGGTCACCTTTGCTGTCTTGGCTGATCCTCCCTTAGGTATATCCTTTGCTGTTTGGCTCTTTCCTTCCGCTCGATTAGTTGGCTCCCAATCGGATTTGGTTTTGTCGAGAAGCTCAGTTAGTTGGCTCCCCACCCGACTTGGTGCTGTCATGTGTCATGTGTCTATATTGATTTACTTAGTTTTAGTTTTTAAACTAAACCTCAATTTTGAATTTCAGAATTCTACAAGTTCCAAAAAGTTCGGAACCTCACTTTGATACCACTTGATATGAAAGAAAGTTTAGCACATAATCGAAAGATTTACTTACTACTAAAACAACGTAAAACATTAACCAAATACCAATCCTTAAGTCCAAAGCTCACAACCCAACCGGGCTTGCACAAGTAAGAAACTCCAAGATAGTCCATGCAAGATTTAGACTACGGAATTACAGGTAAAGATATCTTCATTTCCAGAAAAGTATCATTTTCCAGCTCAAAGATTTTTCCCTTTTAGCAGAGCATTGGGGATGTTGTCGATGAGGCCAATCAGATATATTAGAAGCTCTTTGAAATATAGGCACATGTCACGTGACGACACATGGTTGATCTTCCGATTAAATTTGCAAGCCCATTTCCATATAGTTCTAAGGGCATCTACATGATTATGTATTTGGCCAATTTAAGCATCTGGTTAAGTTGTAAACCATAAAATTGTATACCAGTGTCTTGATTAATTTCCAAAAACTTATACGAGCATGTCAAAAAGTGCAAAACGTAATAAACACATGGTTCAAATTACACCTACATTTCATGATGTGTGCTGCTTACACACTGCCCATCACATTATAGGAGCTAGAAGGAGTTGCTTGAGATTGTTTGAGCAATGCTAACGGTGTGAAAGAAACAATTTCAAATCCAAAAATGACATCTTTTTAGCTTCCTCTAGGCTAAGAAAGTGTTGAAAAGTATGAGCAACATTTAGTTCTTAGAGGTCTTCTCATTTTCTGTTCGTTCCCTTACAGCGGACTGGAATTCTGCAAACCCATGTGTCACAACGGTTGTATGAAGAGGAGTAGATGCTGCAAGATCATTCTTATTTGTAGTGAAGTCGTGGTGGAAGAAGTTGTGGAGAATCTCGCAGTCTTCTGAGCATGCTGCAATCCTTGTTTATCTATTTAAAGCAGGAGAAACTACAAATGGCGTGGGTAGTCTGTTCTGAAAAATCTGTTGAGATGGAGCCTGTGTAGTTTTGGGGGATGGAATAAAATGTGGTAGAAGATTGCTATGTGCAGCTGGTGAGGCAATGAAAGGAGGGGGCAGCCTTCCTACTGGACTTGGAGAGGGTTGGAAAGGTGGTGGTAGTCTACTAGTTGCTGGACTCGGAGTTTTTTCAAGGAGCAACAAGGATCTTGTCGAGGTAGGAGTCGGAGAAGCATCTATGTCAAGAGGAACCGTTCTGGCCAATTGTTCCATCTGAACTACAAGAACTAGAGGCAACAAAAGGTGGAGAATACAAAAAGCTATTTTGGAATACACTAGTCCAGCCTGTCTGGAGAAGTCGTATTCCACTTCATATAGAAAAGGAGAAAGGACCATGGTCTACCTTTAAAAAGAAAAATTGAGCGCCTCAATTGCGTATTTCGGTTTCACAGCTTTAGTCGCCAGACCAAGCGCCTTCTATTCTAATCGCAGAAGCTGTATTCCGGATCGCTTAGAGATAATCGTGGACAGGTAAGCATGTGAAGTACAGTGTATGACTTTTTGCATTACAATATCCTAATTCTTATTCCGGAATACACATTTGCATCTCTGTGATCGGCAAAAGTGTATTTCGGAATACAATCTTGCCCACAGTCTTCGGGCAAAGTGTGTTCAGGAAGACACTTTGCCTGGAGGCCGGAAGACACATTGCCTTTATCCTCCAGGCAAAGTGTATTCCTAAACACACTTTGCCCGAAGACTGTGGGCAAGATTGTATTCCGGAATACACTTTGCCTTTTGAATTAAAGCAAAGTGTATTTCGAAATACACTTTACCTAAGGCAAAGTGTATTCTGCCTAAAGACAAAAGCCAGAGTGTATTCTGGAATACAATCTTGCCTACAGTCTTAAGGCAAAGTGTATTTCAGAATACACTTTGCCTTAAGACACAATGCAAGAGTGTATTTTGGAATAAGAATTCGACATCTTAAAGAGATTCTAGCCTTAAGGTTGTCTTATTTTCATCTTGGACGCACCCTCCCTAGTTAGTTTAGCACACAAAAAAACATTTGCTTGTGAGACTTCTTTCCATTCATTTTTTATGTTTTTTGCCCATTTTCGACACATAATTTAGCACTTTTTATTTTAAATACGTCATTCTCTTCGTTTTTACTCTTAACAGACTTGTTAATCACAATTTTTTGTACAGGCAAGAGAGAAGCAAGAAGGCTCCAAAGAAAGTGCTGAAGATTATAAAACGGCCTCACCTACAGGGTAAGTTGCAGGATACTGAAGAGCCTACAACTTATGAAAACTTCCAGACACAGTGGTTTGTCACACGGGGTGCAAGGGGAAAGTACAACACCTTAACATTCCTGCATGTTTGCAAGAGCCCTGGGTAAAAGTGCTATGATAAGAACGAGTTTGTGAAACTGGAGACAAACTAAGGAAGTTTCTGAAGTTGCCGGGCAAGACAGCAGGTGGGGAGGCTGTCCTTCAAGACCTCACAGTGTTTTGTAGTGGTTGATATAGCTTTCTTTAGAATCATTAGTGTGCAACCCGAAAATTTGTACAAGTATATTTCACACTACAAGAACAAACAAAGCTTAACTTCCATCATTCAGAAAATTTGTTCCAGTCACAGCGAGGACTTCACTATTAGCGAGTCCGAGCATGAGGAAGAAGATGAAAGGTCTTCTATAGCTAGTATTTCTAGCCACGATAAAGAGGAAGGAAGTTCGGAGGAGACGAAAGAGCAGCAACCCAAAAAGCGTAGCAGGCCAAGAGCCACAATTGCTGCTAAAGAACAAAAAAAGAAAAGAAAAGTATAGCAACTAAAAGTTGTGGAAGTCCCCGAGAAAAGCACGAAGGAACGAAAGGGAAAAGGAAAAGCATCGGGGTCGCAATTAAGGAGAAAAAAGTGGATAAGACCTCCAAAAGAATGGAGGAAATAAATAAAGAAAAGTTCGTGCAGAGAGTCATCTATCTGCTAGTCACTTACATAATGATGCCCCCTAAAAATGAAGCTGGTGAGAGGCCACTTCAGGTTCGAAAGATCTATGCAGACCACTTAAGGAACCTGAAGGACAGAATAAGGAGCAATCCTAATGCTCATGTGGCCCCAATAGTTGTCCTTGTTGACAGGGAGTAGTGCACAGACTCCCGGGACTACGATAGAGAAAATGCAGATGCCTGCACGCATTATGTCCTGGGAGGTAACCACAGCTTCAAGGCAAGAAAACTTTACAAAGAGAAAAAGGACGCGAGGTACCTTTTCGTACTATATGCTGTTTATTGTGGTCTTACTGACAGAGAAGCTAAAATCGTTGCCAACGCTCATAATGCTGACAACGAGTATAAATTAAAAATGAGTTTCGTCGATAAGATCAGGTTTATGCACAGAAATGTAATCTTCAAGGAAAAGTACGGTGAGAACCTAAAGAAACCAGCATACTCACTAGAGCTGAAGGAGGCGTGTGCTATTGAATGCTGACTTAAATATGACGAGGCTAACAAAAGGCAGTCACTCATTAACCATGACAACTGGTTTCAATTAGCTTTCAGAGATGGCAAGGTAGGCATGAACTGCGTTCCGGAATAAGAATTTGTGCTAAAGTTTTGTTGTGTGGTTAACCACAAAGTTAACCCACAATTTACGTGTACAGATATGGGAACGCTGAAATGAAATATTTACCATGTTCGAGCGCGAGGAGTTGAAGAGCAAAGGCATAGAGTCATCGAAGAAGAAAAGCTCCGACGTGCTAAAGAAAGAAATGATAATAACTGTCTGGAGAGAAATACAGGGTTTTGCCAATACCAATTTGTTAAAAAGGCTGCTCCACAAGGTTGTTGACAAGGAATTTACTTGAGAAGAAATATCCCAAGAAATTGCACATAACTAGTTTTTTAGAAACAACGGTGTATTCTGGAATTCCACCTTCTCGAGGATACAAAAATGTATTTCGGAATATACTTTGTTTAACTAGTTTTTCAAAATTGTATTCCAGAATATACTCCCACTCTCACAGAAAAATAACACTATATTCCGAAATACACCTATGTTTTCTTAAAAAAGCAGATGGGTATTCCAGAATGCACTCTTGCTTTCTCTGGAAAGAAAATATGTATTCCGGAATACACTTTGCTCTACTAGGAAAGCAAGCGTGTATTCCAGAATACACTTCTGACCACACATTGTTTTTCTTTTTTCTAATACAGTGTTTTCTTGTTTTTTTCCAGCCAAAAGAATGTCATAACATGTCAAATATGTTTGATAGAGCAGCTGAACGTGGAAACCTGGGATAGATGCAAGGAGCTTTACCCTGTTGCCACTTCTGACGAGCGCATTATTCAATACGCTCCAAATTTTGAGGGTTGGATAAGTTTACTTGTAACCCTCTCTCTTTATCTACTTTGTTCTAACAGTTGCAATGTTTCTTCTTCTTACAGAGCAAGAAGAAAACTAAAAATCTTCCAGAGGGCTTCATGCACTTGGTTAGAACTGCACGAGAAGAGAGGTCGTTAGCGAAAAGTGAAGTGAAGTGAATTGTATTATTTCGTCTTGTTAGACCATCAGGTCTATAAGACAGATTACATCCAATAAAAAACTTATCCAAAACAAAAAATCTTGTCATCTGGCAAGCACTCATCATCGAGTAACTTGCCGTCGCTCTCCTCTTTCTCATCTCCACTAGATTCAATAGTATGTTTAATTGCTACATCTCTCAAGTCCAACATATCAATAAGAAAGCTACCCACCGTGGAGGCTGGCATGTCAAAAAATTATTGCAGATTGGATATGGCAAAACCAAATCTATCCCGCAAGCTTGATATGCTGGGCAGTATATTATTGCATGTTCTTCATCCTCTACTTCGTCTGACTATGAGAGATTTTGCATGTTTGATCAAAACAACATATTTTCGGTCATACATGGCAATTGCACGAAATTGGTAGGGACGGTAAAGCCACAGGACTTCATGTTGGTCATAGCAGACCTTCCTTATGGCTTTAAGCTAAAAGACATCTACTACGACAACCAGCCTTTCAAAAATTCGGAGTTCAATGCGTTTGTCGACGACATCAAGCAAATCACAATGGCCAAGCACTGGCATCTTGTTGTGTTTCATTCTAGCATACAGGTTGGCCTAGTGGAATCCAAATTTAAAAACCATTTTGGATCCCCTGTTCAAGCAGGATATGAAAACTTGGTCTGGTAAGTCCTTATTCTGGAATATAGTTGTTTTTCACTTTGATCTCTCTCTTTAGTCTGTGCTTGGACTTGCTTACACGTGCTGACCTATTTGTTTACGTTTCTTATTCTGAAATAGGAATTCTTTAGTCTTAATTTTCAAATTGTTTTCTTCTTTTGTTTTTGTTGCTAATTGCACTCTATTACATTTGTAGGTACAAAACTAACATCAACTACCATGGTGAAGAACCCAGGTTGTTCAGCAAGGTGGAGTATCTCCATGTTGCTTACTAGAGTTTTGACAAGAAGAGGACCATGGAACACTTCAACACTGCAGCTTGCCAGAAATTTTCCAATGTCTTAGAGTTTCCAGCGGTGTTGCAGAAACTGCAGGACCCAAGTGCACAAGTCAAGATAGTGAATCACTATCAGAAACCACAAAAGCTCATCAACCATCTCCTTTGACATGTTCTCACGTCTAGTAGATTGGGTGCTTGATGCTTTTTCTGGCTTTGGTACTACCATCGCTTGTGCACTTAAGAAGGGTTGCAACTGTGTAGCTGTGGACATTGATAAGGAGGCTGTGAACTTTGTGAAGATGAGATTGGCTGCCTTACCTACTCTACTAGACGAGAATCAAGAGTTAGGGGCCAAATCTTCATCTCATTATGCTAAGACGATGTCCTAAGAGATACAGCCTTCTTTTAGAAGCTGTTTAGATGATGATGCCACTTTTGCAGAGCTGAAAGAAGTAGCTCTAGCCACTATTCCAGAGGACAAGGAAGAAACAAATCGTAGTAAATCACCACTAAACAGCAGACGACAGAGAAAGATGATGCTGAGACAAGCAAGAAAAATGATGAAGACTTTTGGATCTTTGACTTTTTTTCATGCTAAATTATTTATTTTTTACTGGACAATACTGCCAAAATTGATGTACTAAAATATTTTAAAAGAATTAATATCTTTCTTCTCTATTTTGGTGTCTTTGATATCTTGCTTTCAGTTATTTTATATTCATGTCTATATGTTGCCTTTTTTAGGTTTTATTTTTTACAAAAATAAAGTTGTCACCTAATGATGGCCCAAAATGCAGGGAAAAACAAACCAAACCTCTTAAAATTCACAACTTTTTTCAAAAAGGGTAGCATGGTATTTTTTAAAAGGGAATCTTTGAAACAGGAGTACTGCAACAGTCCCGTTTAATTTGCAACTTTGTTTTGATCTAATTTTCAGCTAGAAACTCAGGATCAGCTTCACACACTTCTAGCTCCAACATTTAACTGGCAACATAAAAACTTGTATAGAAACCACAATCAGGAGAGCTGACTCCGACGTAAATAAACCCTCTCTTGTGAGGTGATAAATGGGGGAACTTGTCAAGCTAGTGACACCGATATTGCAATTTGACGGGCATGGTCCTCCAATTCCACCCCCTCCATCACCAACACATCTTGATAATCAGATTGAAGGCATCGGATGTCGAGGAATCCAGACAAATGTCAGCAGCCATTGAGAGACTCCTACGACTGGACCTGTTTCCCAATGTTTGCTGACAAACTAGTTTGTTTGTTTTAGCCGCCATGAACCATGTACCTTGGACCTCCACAGGACAAAAATAGATTGGCCTCCCTTCGATAGTGCTTTTGCAATAAGAGGGTAAAGTACCCCAGAAATTGAACGTTCCACCTGCATCGGCACTGAACCATGCATCTACTTCAAGGATGAGACTAGAGCAGGAGCAAGAACAATTATAGGAACTTGTGGAGCTGAAGCTAAGGGTGCTTTCCCATGAATTTGCAGACCTGAAAAAGCCGTACTAAGGTCAAAAACCTGAGGCTCAGAATTGCGTGGAGAATACTTTGCGACTCAGGTCCTAAACCTGAATCAAGCAAGTAAGGGGCTCATGGGAACACCCGAGCCTTCGGCCTGACCTCAAGAAAATCTCCGGGTTTTAGTCCCATGGGAAAGCACCCTAATACTAGAACCCAGTGCCCCTGCCTATGTTAGATGATTACCACACCAAATCGCAAACTTACTAGCTCACTTCAAGAGTTTGGGATCATTCGTAGCCAGCAACACATCTTTGACGTCATCTTGAAGCCCCTTTGAAAATAGTCACAAAGGGCAATAGCATCCCAAACTGTATCCGTGGAAATTTACCAAAATTCAGATGCATAAGCCAAAGGTGGACGTGATTCTTACCTTAAATCGTTCAGCTTGGTGGCTGCAGTCCATTGTCTATCAGTGTTCCTAAAACAAGCCTCAAGCCTTGTGGTAAAGGCAATAAAATTTTCAACTGCGGGAGTCCCTTTCTCGAGCAATGGTCCAAGCCAACTGAGAGTTAGTTCCATAAGGACAGAACCGACCAAGCCAACTTGAGCTTGATCCGTCAGATATCAAGGGTGCAGTCGGATCACCAACTAAATCTCATCGAGAAACTATGAATCTTTGACCCCGTGCCATCGATGTTTTCTAGTAAATATATCTTGGGCTCTGAAGGCCTCGATGCTGAGCCTGATGTCGCAACATGAAATGCTAAATCTTCTGTAAGCTTCCTATTACCAAGTTACAAACTTTGAGATATTTGAGCAAGCAGCTCGACCTACTGCATCAGAGTCCCCATAATGTCCCTAACATGTTGAACCCCATGTTGAGACCCCTTTGTCTACTAACGAGGGGACCGTTCTTGAAATTTTTTGGAACTCTAGAAAATATTCTGGAAGGTTTTGGGGCAATATTCTTGCGACTTTTTTGGAAGGTTTCTGGAAATTCCATAGGATGTTCCTATGTAAATATGGGTGACAATCGTATACGTATGATATCTGTATGATCATCACAAAAAAATAAAAATTCTTATATTTGCACAAACTTGAATTGAATCGACTTTTATAAAAAGAATAGCTAGTGAATATTGCTACATTTTATAAATATCTAGAGCCCACAATAAGTAAGAATTATAGTTGGAGTACCATAGTTGAGCAAAGAATTTCTAGAAGGCTTGAAGCCTTTTTTGCAATGCAAAGGTTTAGCGTCCTCTTGTGAAAGTGGTTCATTCTTTATCTCCTCTCTCTCTATCTCTTCATTATCTATATACTTAATTAAATAGAAAAAAAGAAAAGCACGGCCACAATCCCATAGAATGGTTTCTTTGGTGAGGGTGATAGAATGAGTTTCCCAGCAGATCTGAAGACTTTTTAGCATTGGAAACGCCAAAAATCCTTATATCATGATCACTTTAAAGAATACTAAAAAGTTTTCCACCGCAAAAAAGGAACTAAAAGCTATAAGATGTTTAGATATACTTAGAATATGCCCCTCAAGATGCCAAAACTCACTCTTTCCAAAAAAAGTTCCATAAAGCATAAACTAGTATAATTATATAGCTTCTTTTGCTGAGCCCAAGAATGATAGCCAATTACATCTAATTTCATGCTCTTTTTTGCATCCAATAACCACGTTTTAAGAAGGAACGTGCAAAGATTTTGGTAGAATAGAATAGGATTTTTATCGTCCACAGAGACCAATTAGCCTATGGGATCCAAATAGGAGGCGCAACAAGGGTATTGCTATCCGAATTGAAAAATACCTCCCGCCGGGTTGTTTGGGGGAAAAACTGTGACAGGAATAGGTTTGATGTCAAACTGTACAAATACAAATATAGATAGAAATATGTACATGTATCAAGTAAGTGCCCGAGGACCGAGCTGATCTCGGCGATCCATGATCTCTTGAATGTATGAGCCCAACCTCCGTACCGAGCTCGTGCTTAGCATCTCATGCAAGGGCTGGTCGGGACGGACCAGCTCAGCATAGCGTATCCGAATGTCATCATATGCTGGACAACTCTGAAGGGTGTGTCATTCGTCTTCCACAGCTCCAACCTGGCAGCGTTGACAAAGCCTCTCCTAACGCAGCTCCCCAACCCATCTCCCTGTCTCAATCCGGAGATGGTGTGCACCTGTGCGGATAGAGGCAATGGGTCTGTGCTTTTTCATGGATAGATGAGTGCGCAGGTAGTGTTGCGGACCCCGTTCCAACATGGGATTTATGTGGCGGTGATAATGTGCCATCTTGACCTGTTCAAGGGTGCTGACATCCCATAGCTTACTGAGGAAGCATGCATCAAGGTACTCTCTAAGGCTGCGGCGATCTGCCTCCATTTGCACTTGGATGCACCTGTGCTCCTACACGTTCCATCTGGCCAGCCACTGAGCTCTCTTTTCCCGCTAGCAGGTTTTAGGCGTTGAGGCCCCATTGCCACAGTGTAAGCAAGGTTAGGAAGACGAGCATCGTCCATGCTGACCACCTTCTGGAAATAGATGATATATCTGTCAAGGGCCCTTCTTTGAAGAGGCAAGTAACCTGTTTCCAGCAGTATCTAGTATAGGACTGTGGACTTCACCCCCAAGGCCCGTGCTAAGAAAGCTTTCTGCACCTGCTCCAAGTCATTCCAAGTGGTGAGGGAAATCACCAGGCCCCAGACCTCGATCCCGTACAAAAGCACAGGTTCTACTAGCACCTTGAATAGGTGCGATTGGTGCGTCCAATCATACAGTTCTGCCTTGTGACTATTGTTCTCCATTGCATAGAGTGCCTTCCAACCTGCTGCGGCTCGCAGCCGAATGGAATTGTCCCAGTTCATGGCCGACCAAATATTTGTAAGCGGGCACTACTTCGACATGTTGGCCACGATAAGTGAGGATTGGAGGCCGTGGCTGGCGTGCGGATGATACCAGAACCACCTTGGTTTTGGATAAGTTGACACACATGTCAGTCTCCTGGCAAAATGTGTCCAAGGCATCGAGATGGCATTGCATGTCTGCCTGAGTGTATGCTAGGAGGTCCACATCGTCAACATAGATCAGCTGCCCGATGATCTGGTGTAGGAGGTGAGCCCCAATGCCTCCATTCTCAGCAAGCCATCTCTCCAACTGATCAATATACAGGCCAAGTAGTGTGGGAGAGAGAGGGCATCCCTGGCGGACCCTGATACTGCTCTCGAATGGTTGGCTCGTTGTTTGCAGTCGGCCAGTGCATGTCTCATACAAACCTGTACACCGCGTTTTGCAGTTCGACAGGGACGTCCAGCTGCTGCAATCTTATCCACAGTTTTTTGCGAAGCACAGTGTCAAAAGCCTTGATGAAGTCTACAAAGCAGCAATACAGATCTTACCGACAGTTCCTGCTATCCTCAACCAGAGTCCGCAATGTGAAGATATGATCTATGGTTGAGTGGCTCGGCCTGAATCCTGCCTGTGTGAGTGCCCGAGCTCCTGCTGCCTCTGCCTATCCTGTCAACTGCCGCTCGAGGATCCTGGCGAGAAGCTTTGCAAACACTGAGCTGATCATGATGGTCCGGTAATTGGCCGGGCAATGTGGGTCTCCTGCCTTATAGATTGGGACAATCCTGCTAGTAGTCCATTGGGGGGGGAGGGAACCTTCCCGCAATGCCTTGTTGAACATGCCTGTCAGTACCGGCGCCATGGATGGTCCTTCCCACTCGAGTAACTCTGCCTGCATGCCATCAAGAGCTAGTGCTTTTCTATTGGCTAGACGTTGCAGCCCCTGTGCTACCTCTGCCTTCGTGATTTCCAGTAAGGGGCCCTGGTGTGGGGGTAATGCCGCCCGTGCACCCTCAGGGTTGTAGAGCTGCTACAGGTATTGCCCCCACTGGTTTGGAGTGATGTTTCCTGTGGGTGACACTGGCCTCATGAGCACTCTCCGCCAGAATATCCTGGGATGACGTTCCAGGAGGAAGAACATTTCATGTTGACGGGCTGCAATGTACCTGGCCTTTCTAGCCTTAAGGAAAGTGCGGTATTGCTTCACTGCATCCGAGCGTAGAGCAGGGTCTGTGAGTTGGTGAAGCTAGCATTTGCGTTCTTTGCACTCGGCATTGAACCACTGATTACGCGAAAAGGCCATAGCTCTCGAGGTTTGTCTGGGGCGACTTCTCCCAAAACACCTCTCCAGGGAATAAATTACTAATCGCATATTTCTTATTAGCCAGAATGACTTGGGTAAAAGCATGTTAGGGTGTACCACTTTTGGAACCTGCAAAAGTACATACACTAGGTACTTCTGAACTGGGTACTTTCTCATTTTTCTTTTCATTAAAACTAATACAAAAATCCAAAAAAAAAGTCAAGGACATGATAATATTCAAAGTTAAGATAAAGATAATGCTATCGGAGACCAATATATATATAAAAAGTTCTAAAACATACCTTATATTGAGATATTATACAGGTACCCAGTACCCAGTCCTGGCTACCTTTTTAGGTACCTTTTTGGTCACTAAATAATACTTTTTAAGGGACACCCTAACATGCTTTTACCCACTTTGGCTAAACTCGCGTGATATTAATCCCAAAACTTTCTGTGGTTTAGCTAAACTCTACATATTTTTCCTCTCATACTTTCTAGCTTTAGCTAAACTAACCCAAATATCATCCAAAAAATTTCTATAGCGTGGCCAACGGAAAATGTTAAACCAAATTACTATACTTTTTTTCAATTGTTTCCACTTATTTTAGTCATTTTCTTTGTGAAAACATTGTAAAATAATGCTAGCTAGCAAAATCTATGACTTAAATCAATTTATAATAATGCTAGAAACTAAACTACTAATCATATATTTCTTATAAACTAGAACAATATTAGCTAAACTAGCCCGAAATTCATTCTAAAAGTTTCTATGGTTTAGCTAAACAATATAAAATTTCACTCTCTTACTTTCTAGCGTTTGGCTAAAGCGCTCTAGGGTGGATGCAGTCCCGAAAAAAGTTACACTAAAATTATAATTTTTTTTCCAATTTTTTCCATTTACTTTAGCCAATTTTTTTCGAAAATGTGCTAAAAAATCGCCAAATAGCTAAGTTTAGCCCTTAAATTATTCCATGCACCTCTCTGCAGCAGCCCCGAGGTGGTCAATGAGCCTATCTGCCTACTGCTCCAGCGTTGAGCATTGTGAAATTCTTGCAGATCCTCCGAAAGCATTTGGGAGTAAGTACAAGCGCGCTCATAGTCCAGTCTGAGCTGGGGCATACGAGGAGGTGTTGGACAGGCATCTGGAGCAACTTGCCAAGCTAGCTGCAAGTAGAGCGGCAGGTGGTCTGAGTCCACCTCCTCATCCCTACCAGCTGTGCCCACTCGAAAATGTTTGACTAGATGCATGTCCTGCTCGGCCACCAAAACATAGTTTACCACGCTGGACGCACCTCCCTGGTTCTCCTGCCTGCAAGTGTCCTGGCTGGAGGACGGCCACTGTGCTAGTCCATTGAAATCACAAGGTCAAAGATACTGCAAAGCAGCAACAACTGCCTCCCATAGCGCGAGACCTGAATGTCAGTTGATACCCGTGGCCAAGCTCCTGCTGAAGGGCTCAGCTGCAAACACATCATCTGCGAGAGGGCCAAATCTCATCGGTTGTTCCGTGCCAGTGCGGGCATTGAAGTCTCCAATGAGCATGATCCTACCCTGTTGCTTGTGCTGCTCTATGCCATCGTATAGATCGACATAGGGCCCCAACCTATCCACACCCGGATGGTTGTGATAGAAGTTGCTTTCGGCATGTAGGAAGTAGCAGGCCACCACAAAGAGGGGCTACCACTGCAATTTTGCACGCACACCCATAGGCACCTATTATGTTTGTCTGTCTTGCACAGGAAAACTGACTGTGCCAGGGTTGTCCGGTAGTAGCAGACGACCCTTCCGTGCCCCCGCTTTCCTGTGCATTCATTGAAGACGGAGTAGCAATGGTATCATAGCAAGTCACATGCTCCCATGTTTCCATGAGGAAAATGAGGTCGATATTGGCGGCCACTGAGTTGAGACTGTCTCTCTTCTGCCATGGGAAACCCCAACAATTCCAAGAGACCATGCGCATGCACAATCCCTATTTGCTGGCAGGAGCTGCAGCAATAGGTTTAGCGGTGGGAGCACAAGGGATGGTGGTGGAGGCGTCATGTGGTCTCTCGGCAGTGGCAGATGAGGCCATTGTAGCAGGATGTGCAGGGTGGTGTTGCGGCAGAAGGGCCGCGAGAGTTTGTGGTGCCCGCATCAGCATTTGGTGGCCTGAAGATCTGCATCCTTCCCCAGACAAGCCCTGCTGCGCCTCCCTGTTTGCGAATACTCTTGACTTTCTCCAACTCATGCATGCGGTCCTCCTGCTGTGCCGAAGTCAGATCCTGGTCCACGTGTAAGGCAGTCGCCTTCAACTACCCGCCTTGGTGCAGGATGGCTGCTCGCTCTTGCGCGTCCTTGACTGTGAAGATGGCTACCTAGGGACGGACAGGGCACAGGGGCCAAATGGTGTGTCGCCCTAACAATGTGCACGGGTGTGTGGAAGGTCATCCAGGCCAGGATCTGTGTCTGGAGTCAGTTGATGAGGTGCTCTCCTGCCTTCTCTATCAAGCCGTGCACCACCACATTGTGGCTCGTGCGTCTCCGTTCCTGCAACTCCGAGGTGGTCGGGCTCGTGGTGGCTGTTGCGGCATTCGCTGTTTGCGATGTGCAGGGCGTGGGTTGTGGCCTGTGGTGGGGTGGTGGTGGCATGGGGCAGCTTGGTGACGCAGCGATGGGCCGCCCTGAGTGGCATCTTGCAGGCTGCCTGGTATGTGCGTCTGTCATGTCCCGTGCTGTGGTCTCTGCTTTATATAGTCGGGAGCTCAGCTCCTGCGGGAATTGTTGCTGCCTTGCCAATTCCTGCGTGCATTGCCGCAATTGTTCATGGGCTTCCGCATATGAAGGCCCTTGACCTACTGAATGACGGTTGCCCGAAGCTCCTGCAACTCCTGGTCTTGTGCGCCTCGGCCTTCCTGTGAAGCATTCTCAACTCTGACTGACTCGCTTCAAAGGCAGTCTGCACACTTCGCATGGTGGTGGCGGCCTCTGCGACCTCTGATTGGAGGTGGGAGATGGTTGCCTTTGTCTCCTGGTCAAACCGCTGCCTATCTTGTGCCATAGTCTCTATGATGGTGGAGAGGGAGTCCACACGAGCCTGCAGGTCAACAAGATCTTTCTTCTGTTGATGTCTTTCAAAGTGTGCTAAATGGATGCCGTCTTCCAGTTGTTGTGTACGGGTCTCCATCTCTGCAATCCGCTACTTTTTTCTTCTCTTTGCATTTTAGGGTTTCCATAGAGCTCCTTTCCCATTTCGCATTTAGGTTCTCTTGAGCCATTTCGGCCAAGCCAGGACTCCAATTCGCATTGCTAGGCTCCGAAAAGCCATCTTTGCACAATAGATTATCGAATAGCAGCCATCTTTAGCAAGATCAGGAGCATGGATGCGTTCCGAGGATCCGGAGCAGGTCAAGGACCAGGTATCTAGTCATTCTATTGTGCAAAGCCGTCTTTGGGCTAGGCAGTAAGGTAGTTTAGCATATTCATTCAGCCATAGAGGCCTTATAGATCCCAAGATCATAAGCCCTAACTAAGGAACCTAACTCTGGATGTTTAGGTAGATAGATTAGATGATGTTCTTCATTTTAGTTCTATGATGATGTTGGTATTTCATTCTATGACCTCCATGTATTGGGAGGGGGGGGTAGAGGCCTAAAGCCTGTATAGCAGATGATTCTAGGCAACCTTCTAGTTCCCAGTTACATGCGGCCTGTACACAAGAGCCCACCGGGCTAAAGGTGGAGGGGCTAGACCGGCAGAACAGGGAGGTACTTGTCCCAACACAGACCAATCCCTTTGGTGTGTAAAGCCTACCAGGGATTCTAGTGAGCTAGATCTAATGCCTTGCCACTGCGTGTGGGCAAGGCATGGGCTCGACACCTGTGGAGTGATGCGTCACTCTCCATTGGGTTCAAGTCGAATAAGGGCAGTGGCCCTCTAGCCACCTGTGTTGAGCATGGAAGCCTCTGGAGGAAGGGTGACCTTCCTCCTGCCTCATTGGGGCTGGGGAGATGCAACCCAGTAGTAGCCCTCTTGGCTATGGACCCGGCAGGCTACGGTCTGGTCCCAATACTTATCAATCCACTCTGCAAAGTGTGTACAGGAGGGGCAGATGGAGTGGACTACCCTATAGCCATGTTTCTATGCCAGCCAAATCCATTGCCATGAATTCTGTCTGCAATGACTTCTGGAGGCCCAAGCCGTCAGTCGAACCCCTCGAGTCAGAGCCTTGGGTAGGATTCCCCATGTTGCTATTGTTCATGTTGATGTTGTTGTATATGAGATGATTATGGTGTATTCACCCTTCGAGGTGATTGTATTGATATACTGTTAGTATGTGCTCATGTTTGTTTATTCACGCTTTCGCAGATAGGTCGACTCGATGGGAGACGGGTGAATGACACATCCACTCTTCCCTTGCTGGCTCATTCCACTTGGAGTGGAGTCAGGTGGATGGCCCCTGCCAGTTGGCTGTCAGGGGGAATGCTCCGTCTTCGAATACGATGTGTGCATCCTATAAGAAGCAGGGGACATCACAGAGGCCCACCAAGCTGATCTTGGTCCACCAAGTTAACCTGCACATGAAAAGAATAGTTAAACAAAATAGAGAAGAATAGCAACGATTAACATAGATATGAGGATAAAAAGAAAAAGAGGAAATAATGGCAAAGGCAAGAGAAAGATTTGACCTTGTTCAAATGCATAAACTATTCTGTCGCGAAGTGGCACTTAGATAGCTTTGCGAAGAGTTGATGCCTTCTTAGCTTTTCGAGCACCCTTCTCAAATGTTGGGCATGCTCTTCCAGAGATTTGTTGTACACCAGGATGTCGTCGAAGAAGACTATGATGAAAGAATCTAGGAATTCACGGAAGACATCGTTCATGAGCCTCATGAAAGTTGCCGGGGCATTGGACAGTCCGAAGGGCATTACTGTGAACTCATAGTGCCCGTATCTTGTCCTGAACACTGTCTTGTGGATATCTTCTTCTTTGATCCTTATCTGATGGTAGCCCGATCTCAAGTCTATCTTGGAAAAGATTTTTGCTCCCTGCAACTGATCCATGAGATCGTCTGATCTAGGCAAGGCATACTTATTCTTAATGGTGTGCTTATTTAACTGGCGGTAGTCGATGCACATCCTAAGGCTCCCATCTTTCTTCTTCACAAAAAGAATAGGCGCTCCAAAAGGAGAGACACTAGGTCTTATGAACCCTAGGTCTAGCAATTCTTGCAGTTGCTTCTTTAGCTCCGTCAACTCTTGGGTCGACATTCTATAAGGTGCCTTTCTTGTTGGCTTCGTCCCTGGTTCGAGTGCTATTTCACACTCGACTCCTCTATAGGGCGGAAGCTGCTTAATCTCATCAGGAAACAAGTCATAAAATTCTTTCACCAACTTTGCTATCGGTTTTGGGAGCTTGCTCAATGCCTTGGCCTCTTTCTCTTCTTCTGTCTCTTGGTCGTCGACCTCGAGTTTAAGGAGATAGGCCACTTGCTCCTTCCTTATGCACTTAAGTAATTTCTCACTCGACATGCATTGCATAATTGGTGTTACTTCTTTACCTGCTATCTCGATGACCTTGCCTTCTGGTGTTGTTAAGGTCACCTTGCGCTTCCCACAATCAATGACTGCTCCTACTGGTCCAAGATATTCCATCCCTATTATCAAATCATATTTGCCGATGTTCATGACTTCAGCTCCGAGTGCCACATCGATTCCCGGCAATTCTACGTTGAAGTTGATTCTTTTTCTTGCTGTATGCCTGATTGCTCCACTAGCCAACACAACCGGTCTAGGCTTTGACTTTAAGGGCTTAGGCTTCAGTGTCTGCACCATCCTTGGCGAAGCAAAGTTATGGGTGCGCCCTGTATTTATCAAGACTATGAAAGATTTTTCCTTGGCTTTCCCAGTTGTGGAGATTACTTGGTACTGGTTTTCTGCGTTCTTCGTATCAATGGCTGCTAAAATATGGCACTCACCATGAATATAGTCCGGTGCGTCCTCTTCGTCAGCGTCCGTGGGTGTCTCCCATCCCATCTCCGCTAGTGCCGCGTTCATCATCAAGGGGCAGTTGTTTGTCCTATGCCCTGGTTGGAAACACCTAAAGCACAGCTGATTCTCTATGCACTCCTGCTTCTTCTCTTTGGGAATGGATTGCAAAAACTGTCTCACTGCCTTGGAATAGTTGGATCCCCCTCCTTGCTATTTGAAGATCACCTGTTTCTTGTCCTGCTTGCCAGAGTTTGCATTGCCCTGCTTCCCATAATTAGCGTTGTACTGAGGCCTGCTGGCTGCTGGGCTCGCCGCTCTGGGCTATAGCCTCCCGTGCCCTTTCCCTTGTCATGAAAATACTGCTGCCTTGGTGCATTCTCTGGGGTCCCGTCCCTTGCAAGCTGACCGCTTTGGATTCCGCTTCTGACACCATCCTAGAGTTGATTGCTCTTACTAGTTTCCGGATCTCTTCATTCAACCCTTCTATATAACCCTCCACTACGTACCTTTCACTTAACTTTGGCACATAGAGCCTTAGTCTCATGAATTCCTCCGTGTACTTCTGAACTGATTTGTTGCCCTGCTGCAATCGGTAAAATTGCTGCATCATGTGACACTTATGTTCCCTTGGCACATAGTGACGCTTGAATGCCTTAGCAAACTTCTTGAACCTGCAACTGTCCCTGCTCAGTCCATGTGCTTTGGTGTAGCCTTTCCACCAAATCCTGGCGGCTCCCTTTAAGTTGGCTGTAGCTACTCTGCCTTTGTCCTTGTCCTTCATGCCATAGGCATTTCCATATTCCCTCATCTCGTCCAACCATGCTTCTGCTTCCATCCCAGACCTGCTATCCCCTAAAAATTGCTCCAGCTTTCTTGCTTTCCATACATTACTGAGCGCTGAGTCAACCTTCTTCTGATAGTCAGATTGTGCCCTGCCCCTATCATGGTTTGGATTCTCCCGGCGGTCTTGCCTCTCTTCTTCCTGCTCTTCTGATCCAGAGTCAGAGTTTGAACTAGAGTCGGAGGAGCCACCTGAGCTAGGTGATCTTCTTCTCCGGCTTCTCTTCCTTTGCTGCACTGTTCGGCCGGCCGGTGTTTCTGGCAATGGCACATTCTGATCTTGCCCTCCTGTTGCTGCTCCTGCTAGCAATGGCCTTATCTCATGAATGTCGAACCTGATCTGGGATAGCTCCTCTTCCGGAGTTGCTGCATCAAACTCTTGGTACAGATTTCTTAGCTGGAAGCGCCTTGGTGGAGTACGCTTTTGTTCACGTTGTCTCTATTCATCAAAATTTCTAGGTACTCTAGCTGCGTACACATTAGATTGAACTCTGATCATTAGTTCCTTGTTTTGGTTGTTGCATTGGTTTGTTTGATGATGCAATTGAGGGGACAAAATTATATGAGAAGAAAACATAATTAAGGTCATGGTTTATATTCATAGATATGCTATTGCTTTTACATTCAAGATATCAGAAAATTGAAAACATTTCTAATTTTATTCCTGGAATTTCTTCAAATAATCCGGGTTGTCCTCGAGAAATTTCTTCACTTGGGTCGCGCCGATTGTTGTCCCTAGGTTCCTGAGGATATTTGTGGCCGTGCCTCCTTGAAGTGCGGTCACCAAGTCCTCGATCCTCCTATCCGAAGTATATGCTGCAGTTACTGCCAACCTGCCCTACCGTCTGTAGGGGACTGCGAAGTCGAAGATACTTAATGCTATCGTTCTCTTGATAAGGACGACATGGTCAATGTTTGGGGTCATCCGAGCATGATTTCCAAATCCTGAGAGGGCGATAAGCATAAAGACTCCTTCTTCACCCCGTGGGCTGAATTGGCGGTGTATAATCGCTATTCTTCCATCTAGGAGTAATGGAAGGTAGAACCTAAGGGCTTTATCATGCCCTGCTTCCTCACCAGATGTCAAGGCTGCCCTATGTCTTCCTGCGTACTCATCAACCTGCACCTCCTCCAATTCTCTGAAGTCCCAGTGCACTAATTTGCTCAGGTTGATGCTGCCTCCATGCTGCCCTGGTGTCGATGCCGATGTGCTAGGTAAGAGTGCTGATGTTGACTTTCCCTTGATGTCCATGCGCTCTTGGATTGCCAGGAACTCTTCTTCTGACGGCAATTCCCTCTCGGTCATCATCTGTCTGATGCTCGTGTAAGCCTCGATGTCCGATGACGTCTCGCCAGTGTATGTCCTGGCTTCCCTTATGCTGATGGGGAAGTCTTGTGTTTCCCGATCGATGAAGTCGTCGAGATCTGGTTGTTGCCGTAGGAGATGCAGAATTTCATCCACTCTGTGACCCCTGTCTCGGCATTCTGGAAGATTTTTAATATCATGGAGGCTTAAGTATGCCTCTCCTCCTATGAACACTGGGGTCATGTGACGTTCCAGGGGAATATATGCTATAAATACGTATATTCCTGGACCCGTCACTATACAAGTCTATCTTCATAGCCTTGTATACCATAGATTGTGGCACTAGGGGGCGTGACTAAGTTATTCACATAACTTAGCCAACCTTAGGTTAAGACCATTTTCCACGTGGCCTTAACCTATTGGGCACCCGCCACACGGACTTACCCTATTGGAGCCACGTGGCATAACATGTGAACCCTAACCTATAAAGGCCTAAACCCTAACCCTAGGCCTCTTTTCTGGCTCCAACAGTCTGGGAACCTTCTTCGCCCTCGAAACTCTGTTTCGAGAACCGTCTGCTGTGGCACAGCATAGCATGGCAGCCCCCAAAGCGTGAGCGCATCAGCAGGAGTGGGAGCTACCTCGAACATTTCGAAGATTCATGGAGACGCCCGGGTTTGGAGGGAGTGCTTCAGGAACAGGTATGTAGGGTAGTAGTCATAGTAGTTCATCCGGAATTAGCATTCCAGATGAGTTAGTATCTTGTATCTAGGGTAGAGCCATCCTAGAACCCTCATGCATCATCTTGAACCCTAATCAAGGAACCCTAACTGTAAGTTAGATTTGTATGATTAGGTTAAGATGTTCTTATGATTATTCTCATGATGTGATGATTATATGATGATGGTTGATCATGTTTGCTCCTCTTGTATTGGGAAGGGGTTATGTGATGATTATATGATGATGGTTGATCATGTTTGCTCCTCTTGTATTGGGAAGGGGGGTAGAGACCTAGAGCCATATGTAGTATGCTCCTAGATTAGATCCCTTAGTTCCTATTATGATGTGACTATGATGTGACTCAGCACTACACAACGGGGCTAGAGGCAATGCGGAGGGAGGATCCCTGCCGAGTGGAGGCTACGGGGGATCCCATAGTGGGCTAGGCTTATGGTCGGTCACTTTGTGTGGGCCGAGCATGGGTCTGACACCTCCTGGGGCGATGGTGTCGCCCTGCCTCTCAAGAGTTGCAAGTGTCGGCTTGGCTCTTGTTTTGGGGGGTTCAGTCGGGTATGAATCGTGTGTTGCCACGTTTCTCTAGCCGCCCGTGGAACCTCTAGACCCCGGGAAGGGGAGATGCAACCCTTCCTGCCTCGACGGACCAGGGAGATGCAACCTGGAGTAGTCCCGATGGGTGATGCCATGGGATTGCGTATCCGGAAGGCTAGAGTCATGCCAGAGCCTGATTGAGCCCATCTGCAAAGTATGCACAGGAGGGGCGGATGGAGTGGTCAACCCTAGCCATTGTCTTATGCCAGCCCTCGCCATTGTTATGACTCGGTCTGCTCTATCTTGAGGCCTAGCTAGTCAGTCATCCTCCTTATGAGTCGGAGCCATGGGTAGGAGCTCTTATGTTTTATGGTTTATGATTATCTTCTTTGCTCATATGGATATGTGATGGACTACCCTTCGAGGTAGTATGTTGTATTGTTATTGCTAGTTCTGACGTTGTTTATGCTTCCGCTGTGATAGGAGCCCATAGGGGAAGGGTGCGCAAGACACCTTCGTGTCCCCTGCCCGCACTAGGATTCTCTCAGAGTGCGGGTTAGACGGAGGGCCCATGCGGTTGATGGACCGGATGGGGGATTTCCTGCCGAGTGTACGGCCGGGCGCCGTATATTTAGCAGGGAGCGTCACAGGTCAAGCTTGTTATTCCTTGCCCAAGTGGTGGGGCTCTTCTTGTTGCTCTGAGTCCTTCTTCAAAATTTTGGAGCTGCTATGCTCTGCCTGTTGCCTCTCCTGTTCTAGGTCGATGTCTTCTGAATCCGACCCGCGTCCTTCCTCTTCTTCCTCCTCCTCGTACTCGAGGCGCATCCTCTCCTCTTCTGCTGGTGCCATGGCCATGGGCTCAACTTCTAAGGGCTGCACTGAGGGTTCTCCTATCTGGGTTTGGCCTCGACGAGATAGGAAAATAGCTACGGCTGCGGTGTAAGAGAAGTATCTCCTCCTATTGGCAGAAATGGACATGTAATTAGGTAAGTGACTAGCCTTGTTTTCTAGGTACTTATCTATGTTGGGTGTGTCTTGCAGTGCTATCTTAAGGGCCATGCTTGGTGCAAAATATCCTACGAAAGGTGAGAATTCTACCAAGGACGGTCCTATCTTAGCATGGAACTCAGACATAATGTCCTGGTAAAAAGGGGTGGCGTTGATGGTGGTTTCTACATCAAGCTCCTTCTGGAAGACAGCGAAGACGGCGTTAATGTCAGCCTCGGCCACATGAGTTGTGGCGCTGTACCATCGCCTAAATGCAGTGGTTGCCATGGTCTATGAGCAGCTGGGGATATCAAACAGATAGGCAAGCGCCTTAGGAGCCTGGAAAATCGGCTTGGAGTGAGGAGCAAGACCTGTGGTCCTATTTATAGGCAAAACCCTAATTTTGGAAAATTTTTGGATAAGGGAAAATCTAGGATTCTAAGGTATTACTAAGCAAAGACAAGCTAATCATGCTAAAGAGTACATTCTAAGGATCCTATTGCCATTGCAGCAAATTTCATCTAATTTGGAGGAAGTATGGACAAGTTAGGGCAATTTTAGTGTGACCACTTACACAGTGCGCCAGGGTCGAATCGGTTTGCAAACCGAATTGGTCTGGGCGCACTCTGTGAGGGGTGGGGCCTTGTTTGGGTCAAGGATGATGCCAAACATGGAACTAAGGATAGAATCCTGCATATCTCGGCGAGATGGGTCGGATTGAACCCTTACTTGCCTTATTTGGACAAGTTTTGGCCTAGTTTTGGGGTCGACCACTCATACAGTGCGCCAGGGTCGAATCGGTTTGCAAACCGAATTGGTCTGGGCGCACTCTGTGAGGGGTGGGGCTCCATTTGAGTTAGGGTTGGCCAATTTCTACAAACAAGGTCAAATCCTACTAATTAAGGTGAGCTGAGTCGAATGGTATGCTTACTTTCTGCATTTGGACAAGTTTTGGCATAAAAACCATGCTCGACCACTCACACAGTGCGCTAGGGTCGAATCGGTTTGCAAACCGAATTGGTCTGGGCGCACTCTGTGAGGGGTGGGGCCAAAAACACTTAGTTTTGCTCCAAATTTGTTAATTCCAAATGCAGAAGTTTGTAATACACCTTGATTAGACAAGATTTAACACATTAATCCAACAAAATTGTAACTTTATATTCACAAAAAATTATTTACAAAGGATTAACTAGAATTCCTTCTTAATATACTTTGCCAGCCTGATGTCCTTTGGCATACAAGTCACTCTTTTTGCATGCATAGCACATGCAACAGAGTCTTCGAAGTGCTGGACTATGTGCTGCTTGGCCGCCTCCTGTAACGCGAGCAACATATCATCTGTGACTCGCTTCAAGGGGTCTAACTCCTGCAAAACTTCCCTTGTGAGCCTTGCAAAGGGAGCTCTGGGGATGAGAAGGCCGTAACTCCGCTGGAAATGTCGGACCTCCCGAGCAGCTCTGGAAAACCGTGAGTCAGCTTTTCTCTTCACGGGTTTCTTCGGGGGAGCTGGTCTTTCAGGTGGCGGCTTCAGAGTATTCTTCTTGGTTGGCCGTCCTCACTCCACGTAGGTGACCTTGTGCTCGTTGTAATACTTGGAGTATGCCTCGTACATTTTCATGTACTGGGTGTACTCCTTGACGTTCTTCCTGTACTCAAGATCCTGCTTGAGTACATATGCCTCCCGCTGCGGCCTCGGCTTCTTGTTGCTGTCGCTCGGGTGCTTTGGTGAAGGCCACCTGGGGTACGGGGGCACCTCTGCTACCTGCTCCTCCTCTTCATTTGCTGGCGCCTGCCCTGTATTCGAGGGTCCCGATCCTTCGGCTGGGGGAGGGAACCCTTCTTTGCTCATCGACTCGATTCCGGATGAGGACGGAAAAACTTCGGTGCGGCTCTGGATGGCGACACTTTTGCGGGGTGGGTCTTCAATTTAAGCTTGTGTCTTTAAGCCGCAGGGGCTTTCCTTTTTTTCGCTTTCAGCTTCTCCTGCTCCTCCCGTCGCCTTCTTTTCTCCTCCCTCTTTTGCTTCTTCTCTTCCTTCCTCTTGCGTCGCTCCTCCCTCTCCCTGCGGCGCTCTTCCTTAGACTTCTTCTCCTCCGTCTGCTCACCATCCCTCTTCCTCTTCTTGCTCTTCCTTTCCTTCTTGTCTGAGTCCTTGAAGAGCTCTCTCTCGAGCTCCCTCCTCAGCAACTCTGCGGCTTCTTCCTCTGTAAGTTCTTCACCCGCCTCCTCAAGGTCTTGGGGCCGATCCTTCTCCTAGTGCTCAGGGGCCTCCTCTTCGGCATCTGGGTCAGACTGAACCTCCTGTTCCTCCTCGGCTCGCTCCTGGAACTGTCGGACCTTCTGTTGAGCAGCCCGCTCTTGGGCGCTCACATGTCCAGGGGGCACTGTAATCCGGGCTGTCTGTTTGGTGTGGGCCATGTCTTGGTTTGAGGGAATCCGAGCTCGGACGCCTAAAAATCGTTTTCTGGGACGAGCTATTCTCTGAAGGCGCTGGGGACAAATGAGGAACCCTAATTTTCTATTTATAGGTAGGGGAAATTTAGGGTTTGGACCTGCAATTCCGTATTGGGCCAATCTAGAGGATATTAGTGAAGATATGAGGAGTTGATTAGGTTTATTTAGCCAAAAAGTATCCACCACTCACACAGTGCGCCAGGGTCAAATCGGATACCAAACGGATTTGGTCTGGGCCCACTCTGTGAGGGGTCACCTCTTTTTGGATCCAATTTTCAATTTACAAGGGGTTTCTTAGTGTTATAACATACAAAACTAGCTAGAATCAAGGAGATAAGCTGAACTGCACCATTAGTTTAGCTAAATTATACATCTAACTAGGTCAACATGGGTCCACCACTCACACAGTGCGCCAGGGTCGAATCGGTTTGCAAACCGAATTGGTCTGGGTGCACTCTATGAGGGGTCACCTCTTTTTGGCCATTTTAGGTTGGATTTCTGCTGAAACTTATTACTAACTTAGCATTAACCTATTTACTACACTAGAAATTGGAAAAATTTTCCAATTTTTTCGAGGTTCTTGCTTGGGTGGCTATTTCCCAAGGCTTGTGTCTATTATTAGTCCTATAGGAAATGGTCAGTGCTCGACCTTGGTCTGCCAAGATCATGCTCTGATACCACTTTGATGTCCCCTGCTTCTTATACGATGCACACATCATATTCGAAGACGGAGCATTCCCCCTGACAGCCAATTGGCAGGGGCCATCCACCTGACTCCACTCCCAGTGGAATGAGCCAGCAAGGGAAGAGTGGATGTATCATTCACCCGTCTCCCATTGGGTCGACCTATCTGCGGAAGCGTGAATAAACAAACATGAGAACATACTAACAGTATATCAATACAATCACCTCGAAGGGTGAATACACCATAATCATCTCATATACAACAACATCAACATGAACAATAGCAACATGGGGAATCCTACCCAAGGCTCTGACTCGAGGGGTTCGACTGACGGCTTGGGCCTCCAGAAGTCATTGCAGACAGAATTCATGGCAATGGATTTGGCTGACATAGAAACATGGCTATACGGTAGTCCACTCCCTCCGCCCCTCCTGTACACACTTTGCAGAGTGGATTGATAAGTATTAGGACCGGACCGTAGCCTGCCAGGTCCATAGCCAAGAGGGCTACTACTGGGTTGCATCTCCCCAGCCCCGATGAGGCAGGAGGAAGGTCACCCTTCCTCCAGAGGCTTCCATGCTCAACACAGGTGGCTAGAGGGCCACTGCCCTTATTCGACGCAGGCGGTGACGCAGGCAGTGACGGGCCGTCACTTGTCTGAGCGCCTCCTCTTGACGGCAGGCGTGGCCTTTGATTGCGTGGTCTGCTTGGTCTTTTGCGGGGCCTTTGACGACTGACCCGTGCCTGACTGCAGATCCTTAGCCTTGACTTGGTCTGTCGTATGCATGAATAGTCCTGTACCAGCACGTACAGGGCTAACACTCCCCCCCACCAAACGACACTCAGAGTGAAGAAAAGGAGGAAGTGTTTCCGATGGCGGGAACCCAGCAGTCTGAAAGTGATCCTCACGTGAATGAGGACGGGTGCCATTGTGGTAATTGCCGATAAGGTCCTGGCGTGTTTGAAGAGCGCAGGAGTGTTGACCCCAAGGGCAGGATCTGCATCAATGAGGAATTTAGAGCGCACCATGTCTTCAAGGGCAGCATGTGCTTCAGAAGGAACGAATTGGCACTCCATGAAAAGGCAGGTCTGGAGACCGAAGGCACTGACGCTGGCATTCGGGTTGCAATAAAAGATGGGACGCTGCCGATTTAAGGAGCTTACCAGGATGCACTTGAGAGCAGCACAGAAGCCGGCTTGACGGTGAACAGAAGGATCTGGTGAGGTGGCAGCATTCTGCAAGAAGGCATCAAGGCCATGAACAGCATCAGGGGGCTTTTGCCAACCACGCTCATTTGCAATATAGATCCAATTGTCAGTGGAGTCCAAAGTGGCATTATCCTCCCAATTGGAGCGTTGGACAAAACGTGGATCCCACTGGAGATCCGTCGAGATTTGCGGGGGAGTCCACCCAGCGTGGCCATCCAGGACCTTGGTCCAAAAGGGAAGACGCCAATCAGAGGTGAGAAACCGTGGGCGTGGAGGGACGCCTAATGAAGCATATGGGGAGTGAGCCATACCCATGGGCGTGGGCTGCTGAGCTATATCCCTGAATTCACGAACAAGATCTTGATCAAGAGCACGGCACCACTGGTCCCACTCGGAAGCAGAGAGCTGAGTATAGACAGGAGGATTAACCCAACCCGTTGGGATGGTCTTGCTTCCAAAAGGCCACGCAGTTGATTGTAGCCTCCCAAGTGTTGCATATAAATTTGGGCAAACTCAAGATCCTCAGGATGCGCTAAATTTTGCCGTACCTGTTCCAATGTTTCAGCCTGCCACAAAGGTAAGTGCTGAGCAAGTTCAGGCATGTACTCCTGGTCAAAAGCCTGAGAGTGATCATGATCCTTGAAATACGGGTTGGTTGGCAATAAGAACCAAGCAGCATGGGAGTTGCCTCGAAAAACACGATGTGCCTCATCTTGGAATTTATCATGTATATCAGCCAGGTAGGGCCAGGTAGAAGTCATGAAAAACATAGGCCATTGGCTGAACAACTCGGAAGATGACCAAATCTGGATCTTCACAATTGAGTTGATCAAAGACTAAGAGGGCACAAAATAAACCCTTGTCTTCCACAGAAAGATCCGGCCAGATCCTTAGAAAATCCGCACGGCAGAGTGGCTGTTGATGAACCTGGCCATTTGCCACGTACCACTTCAGAAGGAAAAGGTGGCGTCGGGCAACCACATAGTCCAGATAACTGGAAGGAGTAGAGAAGTCCACGGGGATGTTTGTAGCAATATCAATATATCCCTCCTGTTTATTCTGGGCTTCTTCGGCGGATTGAACAGCTTGCTGGAGCTGATGTTCGAGGTCACGGATCCGGTTCTCTTTTTCTAGCAGGAGACGAGACTGATCACGGACCCGTTTATGAGAGAGCGTGCCATGTGAGGAGGATTGCCCAGGAGTATGGAGTCGAAGCGTGGCAATCTCTGCATCATGAATGATCTTCTGTTTCTTAGCCTCCGTAAGCTGATCTTGGAGAGGCGTGAGCTGACTGGTCAGCGTGGAAAGCTGAGCTTCTAAAGAGGTGATCCGAGCATCACGCGCAAGGAGGTCATGGGCTTGAGTGTTGTAATTGTGAGAAAGCTCGGTATACAGGGTGTCAAGCTTAGCAATGTCTTTTTCCTTGTCACCCAGGAGGGTATCCTTTGTCTTGACCTGTTCCAGCAATTCCTGAATGGTGGTTTGTAACTGAGCCTGTTGATCAGCAAGCAGGCTGGTCTGATCCTGTGCATTTTTGAGATCCTCACGGACCTGTAAAAAGGCCTGGTGCTTTTCTTGAAGTTTGTCCTCCAGAGTTTGAACTTGCGTGTTTGCAGCCTGAAGGTCTCTGTGAACCGCATCCGAGGCCTCCAGGGACACTTGAACACTATTCATGAGGACTTCCTGGGATTCTTGTAACTTGAGGACAGCAGCTTGAACATCCTGCTGGTATTGATACAGAAGCTGGCGAGGATGTGGAGGTGCAGGGGCCTGTTGTTGCCATGTTTGTGACGTGTGAGAGACATGATGAGAAGTGGAGGGCATGGATTCCGTGGAGGAAGAAGAGACTGTGACATGCGTGGCATTGCGTTGATCATGACCAGGAGAAGAAGGGCGTGAAGTGGCAGCCTGTTGGTTTTGAGGAAGTGAATGAAAGGACTGCTGAGTGGAGGCATGAGAAGCAGAAGGTGACCCCAGGAGAGGAAGGTAATGACAGATGATGGCTTGAAGATGGGCGCCCACTGAGGAATCAAAGCCAGAGGAAGGTGCAGCGCGAATACGATCTACTTCTTGAAGAAGTCGGAAGAACAGCAGTTGGGGCCAATCAATATGGTGAGTGGAGCGTGTGGCCGTGATGACAATATTGTAGAACGGTTTATTGATATGGGTGTTTTTGATGGAGTACCCAAGCAATTTGCGCCACAGAAACTTGACAAAAGTGTCATGGGGCTTGGCAATGTTGGTGAGGCGATGCATATTAGCTTGATAAGGAACAGCGCCAAACTGAGTGACATCCAAGTCCTGTAAGGCAGCCCAAGATAAAGAAGGTTTTTTTAGAGGAATGTGGAATACCTCAGAAATCAAAGGTTGAGTAAGCAAAATGGTGGTGCCATCGACCATGGTAGCATATCCTTCCGGGCTGTTGACGATATGAGCAACAAACTGCTTCAATTGCTCAGGATTCGGTGCAGGGAGGTCCATTTGTGAGAATTCGTACTGGCATTCCGCTACTTCACGACTCGGGCCGACTAGGGCTTCGCGAAAGGTGGGTGTCGAGAAGGTCACAGACTCAAAAAGAGCCGGATCCCTTGGAGCAGAGGCCTGGAGTTGAGGAAATTTGGGTGCAGTAGCCATGGCAAAGATCGTCGAAAAGGAATAGGAAGGACTGTCTTGAGAAGCCGGAGGGCGGAGAGCGGAAGACGAAAGCGAAGATGGACGAAAAGTTGTTTAGGGCGCACAAATGTGGGGCGAAGGGGCATGAGGAGAATGAAACGGCGACCGTTGATGATGCCAGGTGGCGAGAGATGCGAGTGAGGCGATTTCGAGGCAAAAATTTGGCTAAGTCCCCAAGCAGTTAAGGGAGAAGCAATGGACGGTGGAGATGAGACGTAAATGAACGATCGGATGTGACAGCTGGCGAAGGTACACATATTAATGTTCGACGGGCGTGAAAAGAAGGAATGTCATTTAATGCTGGCAACTTGAAGTGGGATATCATTAAAACGAAGGTGTCAGAAGCTACCATTGCTAGATATGCGGCAGGAGAAAAGATTCCAATATAGAAACGGCCTTGCATTGCAACCACATCAGCAATTTGTCTGATTGGTCCACGTCGACAGGAATCCCGTCGGTTGGGCTATATAAGACGAGCAGTGGGCAACGCTGAGACGCCCTTGGCGACCATGAGTATGAGTATGGCAGCGGCTGGATTGAACGAGAATTGCACTATGCCTACCAATTGCCAGGAATGGATCACCTGCAAAATGAACTGTCTGGATCTGTGGAAATGCCACAACCGTGGCATCGCGATGGACGGCTGGTGCAAGGGGATGGCTGAACATCCCGACCCTCTGACTAACCCCATGGAAGTGGTGGTTCATCTGCGCTGGGATCCAGAGCAGAACTACTACCACATCCTCCGCATCACCTCTGCTCCCAACCCGGAGTAGAGGGATCTTAATCTTAGGATTTTGTAAATAGGGCACTGCCCATAGAGCTCTGCTCATAGCGGAAGTAAGTGAGCACTGCTCACATTTTGTAATTTGCCTCTATTAACATAAATATGCCGCTTTTAGTCACTATGTGTGGTGTCGGAACTTTGTGGTGCATCTTGTGTAGGACTGTCTGTAGCTTCTGTATGAAATTGTTTAAGGCGAAAACCATTAACTAGAGTAGGTAATGGCATGCCATCTAACTCAGCCAGTTTGAAAACACTGGGTTGAACAACTTGAATAATTTGATAAGGACCAAGCCACCTGAACTTTAACTTGCCTGGAAAATTTTTGTAACGGGAATCATAAAGAAGAACCAAATCACCTCGCCGAAGTTCATCCAACTGTTCCAATTGATAAACCCTTTCCTTGAGTGCAGCAGGTGGATTATGTGTTGTAGCAAGTTGGAAACGGAGAGTCGGAAGAATATATTCAAAAGGCATCAGAGCTTCTTGACCATAAACCAGTTTGAAAGGAGTGTGGCCAGTAGCAATTTTGAAACTGGTGTTGTAAGCCCAAAGAACAGTAGGCAACTTGTCTTGCCAATCTGTGCAAGAAGCGTCACAAATTTTCTTTAGAACAGTGATGAGAGTTTTGTTGGTACTTTCAGCCAATCCATTTCCTTGAGGATAATAAGGTGTACTCTTCCGGTGTTGGATGTGAAGATAGTCCGTCAGCTCCTTAATGGTATGATTTACAAAATGCACGCCACGATCACTAACAAGTTCCGTGGGACAATCAAAACGCGTGATGATGTGCGTGTAGAGAACCTTGGCTGTGCTGGCAGCAGTGTTGTCTGGAAGTGCACAAGCTTCCGCCCATTTGGTAGCATAATCCGTGATAACCAGAATATAGCGGGCACGGGTGTGCCGCGCCGGTGGATCCATGGGTCCCACAAAGTCCATTCCCCATTTGCTGAAGGGAAGTGGCGTGGCGACCGGCGTCAAAGGAAGAGCGTCACGGGCATGCGATTGCAGGAAGCCAGGTACGGGTCCAAGAGAGCTGCCACAGCCTAGTCCTGATCCAGCGTCATCTCCCCCCAAGGATCAGCGTACTCCGGGTAGGAGGAAAGAGGCAGACCCGCAGGTGGAGCTTGAACATGATAGATATTTTGTGCTTCTTCAGAGTCAGTGTCGGAGATTGAAGGTTCTGCATTCTCGACAGAGATCAATTTGCCAGTTTCCAGATCCATGGTGGCATTGAGATGTCCATCAGTGATCACAAGTTGGTCCGTGGCCCAGTAATGAATACTCTTAGCCTGGCGGAGAAAAGGTCGTCCAACCAGCATTTCATAATCACCAGGATCTTCTCCAGCTTTCCAAACACCAAATTCCAATGGGAATTTGAGATCACCAATGCTGATATGGAGAAGAGGAATGACACCTTGAGGACGCGTGATATGGCCATTTGCCAACTTGATGTCATAAGGGGCACGGTATAATTGTTTGATGCCCAATTGCTTCCTGAGTTTATCAGTAATGAGATTGACGGCACTACCACCATCAATTTGGACATGATTGATGTGCTGACCGTGGCATGCACCGTGGGTGTTGAGGTCGCAACAGCTCCAACCAGAACCGTGGGGAGAGGTAACTGATCTTTGAGAGACGGACAGAGTTTCAAAATGGTGGCCAGGCTCAAAGGAATCTTGATCTTGGCGAGTTCTTCCTGAAGTTCCAAAGGAACATGTGAAAAGGGGTCCGCAGGGTCCAGGGGAGCTGGAGTTTGTGGTAAAGAAGCGGAGACTTCTTTGAGAAGCTCGACCTCAGCAGAAATATTTGGATATGGTTGAGAGCGTGTGCCAGTAGATGAGGACGGCGCTGCCTGACGCTGCTGAGCTCTAGTGGTGGCATGAACATTTGCCAGTGTGAGACCTTCCGCAGCCTGCATGAGTTTCAGAATACTTTATCTCACTTTAGGCATGACGTGAGGCATGAGTTTGTCAAGATCAGGTGCGAAGTGAACTTTTTTATCATCGTCATGAGGGACTGTTTCTACAGCAAAGGCGGGTTGTGTGTCATGAGGGAGGATGGTCAAAGGGCGTGAAGCCCGTGTGTGACGTGTGACGAGACCAACCCAATTGGACTGCTGGACTGGAGGGTTCAGTGCCTGATAAATCTCCTCTTGGGCTTGTTGATCCATGGGATTGGACGTAGAGGCAGCCTGTTGAGGTCGCTGTTGTTGAGGCGGCCGAGGGGGTTTCCTCAAAACAGGACGAAGGCCCTGTTTACCGTTGGCCACCCAGAGTTGATAAGCCGTGAGACGTACTGAAGCTGGTTGATTTGAACCTGGAAGTTGTACTTGAACTTGAGGAAGTTGAGGACACGCCGTGGTGGTGTGACCCCATTCATGACAATGATAACATTGAGCCTTTGAAGGATCAAAGGGAGGACGATTGCCTTGTCCCCGTGGCTGCTGAGATTGCTGCGTTTGTTGATACTGCTGTGGTGGTTGAGTTTGATATTGCTGAGGCTGATACGACTGTTGTTGTTGAGGCGTGGTCTGGACTTGAAAAACCAATTTGTTCCTGAAGGGTGTAGGATGAGAACGAGTGCATTCTTCCGTGGCGTGGTTGCACATATTGCACCTTTTACAATGAGGAGGTCCATTGGAGGAGTTGCATTCATTTGCCAGATGGCCTTGATGTTTACAAATATGACACCAGATCTGTGAGCGTTGTAGATTTGTTTGCTGAGGCTGAACAGAATTTTGTGGAACCATGACGGGCGGCATGAAAGGAAGTTCCGTGAGAGCAACACCTCGAGAAGAAACGTTGACCGAGTGATTGACCAATTCAATGGCCTGCTCCAGAGAATTCAGTCATGAGTCGAATGGCAGGAGGAAGGCCCTACAGAAACCAGACGAGGATCTGGCTTTGCGTGGGGTACTCCTGGAGTTTACTGACAAGAATGTGGAGACGGTCCGCAAAATCCCTGGCGGACTCCGTGGGCTCTTGCTGAAGGTCATTGAGTTGCTTGAGAAGAAGTTGATCATCGTCGGTGGTGCCATAATGAGAAAGGAATGCCGTTTTCATTTCATGCCAACTCTGTTTCCAGTGACTTTTGTTGGCCATTAACCACTGATGAGGGGCGCCTCTGAGCATGGTCGAAAAGATGTGAAATTTGAGTTGTGGCTACGCATGACCATTCAGAATGGCCAAGGCTTCGAATTCCTCCATGTGGGCTTGAGCACTCTGATCCAGAGGTTTGCCCTTAGTGTTACCAAAGGTTGGATAAGTCAGCTTCAAATTATGAGTGGGAGATGAAGATGGAACTTGAGCATAGACAGGTGGATTTGATGGAAGATATGCAGAAGCATAGAGAGGTGGAACAGCCGGTGTCTGAGAGCAAGGGGGTGGGACTGAAAAACCCGGTGGTCCATAGAAAGTAGCATCAGGTGGGGAAGGGTCATGAGAGCCCTCCTCATTGGGCTTGAGATCAGTGGTTTGGTAAACAGGAAGAGCGTGCTGAAAGGATGGAGAAGACTGAAATTCGTGAACGTGGGGAGGGCCAAAGGACACTTGATGGTAGCCCATCCCAGCAGGAGGGGAAGAAGGTTGTGAGGGCTGAGGGGTATGGCCTGAAGGTATATGAATGTAGGTGCTGTCTGGAGTCTGGAAATAGTGTGGCGTGGGCTGAACAGGGGTATGCTGGGGCAATTGAGGTTGAGAACAATGCCTACACACAGGGGGAGACCCAGGGCGAGAATGAGCACGAGGTGTAGGAGGTGCCGACTGAGCTCTGGAGCGGACACGACCACCCTCAATGTCATAAGCAGGATCATACATGTCCCGAACAGCCTCACCTCGTTGATGGCGCTCCAGGCGAGCCGCCGTTTGGCAAAGAAGTTCTTCAGGAGTGAAACCTCGAGCCGACATGATGGAAAGAGAGGAAAAAGAAAGATCAGACCCGGCAGCGGCGACAGTGTTTGGGGTCTGGGTTCGGGAACTCCTGGAAGACAGCCCTCTGTGAGGACCCTTGGATCTAACAGGAGAATCCAAGTAGCTATGTCACGTGGGATTTGCAAAAAGAACAAGAAAAAGAGAACATAAAGCAAAAAGAGAACAATGAGATCACAATAATGAGAACAACTTCCTTGATGTCAATGAAGATACATGAGCTCTCGCAATCGAGAGAAAACTGAAGTGAGACAAGACTCAAAACTCATCTAAAAACTCATGTGCTAGCTCTACTCATATATATAGTACAATGGCCTTTGGCCCAATATAGACACTGTGACTGATTTCGGTGCCGACTCCTGGAAGGAGGCCTGATTTGCAGGAATGCTGGCGGTGCCTCTTGAAATGCCTGAAATCACGCTGGCGCTGGCGCAGGCGGTGACGGGCCGTCACTTGTCTGAGCGCCTCCTCTTGACGGCAGGCGTGGCCTTTGACTGCGTGGTCTGCTTGGTCTTTTGCGGGGCCTTTGACGACTGATCCGTGCCTGACTGCAGATCCTTAGCCTTGACTTGGTCCGTCGTATGCATGAATAGTCCTGTACCAGCACGTATAGGACTAACAAAGACCATTTCCAGTTTTGTATTTTAAAAATGGCCGACACATCATGTTTAAGCGATTCCTTTTGCCAAATATATTTTTTATTTTGGTTTAAACTTGAGGCTTAATTGATTTGCTTGAAGCCTGGATCAGTGAATGAAGCCTGGATCAGTGAATGATATATTCCTGCAAAAAAGACATGCTTGAAGAGTTTTCCTAATATTGAAAGACCAAGGTTCCTTTATGGGTAGGTTATTTTTATTTAGTTGAAGTATTCATCTCCCTTTTCATTGTACAGGTATTTTTTCCTTTTGGACCTTGTGTCAATAAAAGCTTCTTCACGCAGAGCTTGTAATCAGGTGCTACACTGTAAAAGGTGCAGTGGTAGTAGCATATGTATGCTCTACATCCATCAAAGCTCCAATGTAGAAGTCTGAATTCTTTCTAGACCAAATTGCTTCTTAAAAATTTCACCGAATTGATTTGGACATATGTTTTGCATGTTTTGGCTAGACTATAGAGCACAATACTTTACTCATTGGACATGATTATATAAGACATGGTCTAATATTCCAGAGGTTTGCTAAGCAAGATACTCCAGATGCTCATGCTTGGCCTTCAGACAATATCAAAGGATCTACTGCTTTCAGCCTTTTGGGCGGGAATGAAGATGTTTAAGTATGGATGCGTCCTTCAAGAGATAAATGCTAAGATAGTTACATGATGGCTTATTACAACTAATCAGGAATAGCAACGGTCATATTAGAGACATTCTTGAAGGCTCTGCCATTAGATGCAACCCAGATAATGACAATAAATCCATCACCAGAATTCATGTGCCTAGAGCTCATAACTCTTTCATCTGACCATATAAAAGATCCTACACATTCTAGTAGCAGCCTAAATTTCTCCTACGCACACTGCACATTCAAAACACATTGCAGACATCATAGAGATTTCTCAACGTGCATGTGAATATGCAATCCTTGAAGACATATAATTGATATGGAAAACTGGTCTTCTTATTGTTTTAAAAGGCTAAAATAAGAGGCAATGGCTAATACTGACTTTTATATTGAAGGACAAGGAGCGAGTTAAGCGGAGAGCACTTGCACAACATCTAACAAAGGCAACATTGTGACATACACCATTATATTTTCCCGTCTTTTAGCACAATATTTTCCAATTTCAAAATGCTGAGACTTTCCACTTGGTTCAAGAAAATCCATTTTGTCAAACTCAGAAATTGATCAAAATCGTCAAAGATGGCAAAAGCTCTAACAGAGACAAATATTTCCAATGTTGTACCAAAAGAGAAAAGGAGACTTTGAAAGAGAGCCAGATGAAGCTTGTGAAACGTCCATATATATAACACTAAGGTGACTGTGTACAGATTGTACACTAAAGGAGATGAATGACCAAATTATATGCATGAATTTTATTAGGTTATGATGGTGCCATTTTCTTTGAAAATGTTCACTTTCCTGGTCCCCCAAGCCCAATTTGAGTATAAATGGAGATGGCAACATTTTACCCAGGGTTCAAAAAATACCTGGATAAACCCTTTGTTTGTCTGGTCCACTTTAGAAATTGCTGGTCTAAATTTTTGGATGCTGGAAAAAATGCGATAGAAAAAAACATAATTTAATGTAAAATCCGGTATATTTGTATCTTGTTATGAATATATCCGATACGTATTTTATATGGGCGGAAAATTATCTGGTGAAGGCTGTGGAGTTTTTTGAACCCTGATTTTACCATGATGAAGTTTGACAATTGGTCTGCCATACTGGCATGTTCTCGTGAAACTCAAGCATATTACCATATGACTATTCTTAATATGTAGCTATATAGTTGGGAACTTCCAAGTGTCAATTTTGTATTTGTTAGCATCGTGATCTATTTTGTACTTGCTGGCATGGTGACATTAGAATCGTGACCTATTTTGTATTTGCTTAGAATCGTGACCTTTTAGGGTTGGAAATATTTAGCCAACAGTTTGAAGAAGATATTTTAGTTTTTATAAAGATGAAAGAGCAGCTCCCAGATGACGTTTGAATCTAAGTTAGATCCCTAAAGATCAAGAACTTCTAAATTCTTGTTATGATAGTTTATTGTTATTCTAAGTTTGACTTGTACAAGCATTAGACATTTTAGGGCCATATGATGTTAGATATTGCTTTATCTAAGTGTAAATATTAGCTAAAGCAATAATTTTAAGGTTGTGATGACTTTCATTTGAATCAATGGTTGTCAATGATGTAATGCCATTTCTTGTAGCAAAAAATGAATCTGTTTTTAGGAGAACTGGTTAAGTATATGGAACCTTGAGAGAATTCAATGTAGCTATTTATTTACTTCTCATCCCTTATATACATTAAAAAGTGTTGAACTTCAACTTATAAACAGTTTGACACGATCCATTTTTATCATCATTTGCATAAATTCCAACATTGAGATTTTTTTCCCTTTTAATATCATCTCAACAATTGCATTGAAGTTATGCAAGATTAAGAGCCTAATAATGCTGGGCACGTTTTCTAGTTATTCTATATATGGACAAAATTTCCATTACATCTGACATGCTTAATTGATTTAGAAGCTACACTCCAACTTGAACATCTGAGAGATGCGTTGATAACCAACAAACAAGCACATTTTTCCAAGTATATCCTATTTTCACAACTGCATAAGAATCTCCAATGTTGTTGAATGATCTTTCTTTTTCTCGCTTTCACTTCTTCTTCCAAACATGTGTAACTTATTTATACTAATCCAAATTGTCCATTTGCATAGATCTATAAGGCCATTTTTAATGGAATAAAAACTACAAGACTTATTATCATAAACCTTATTAGCTTTTAGATCTTTAACTATGCCTGATTATATTGCTTGTAGGGAGACTGGATATTGGCATTTCAAGGCCAGACGTTTCAGGAAATTCCAGATTTTAAGATAGGTATACAAGCTAAACTGATACTACTCCCTTTCTCAAGTTAATAAGCATAGATGAAGTATAAGAGATTTACCTAATCGATATTCAATGGAAGAAGATGCCATTCCATAATTGTGACACAAGTAATGAGAAGGGAAAAAGAAAGTCATCAAGAAAAAGAGCAGATAAAACGACAACAAAAGACATAAGCTCGAAATACAAGAAAGGATAGCTCTTTAGAAATGTGAATGAGATCTGAAATTGTCTTGTGGCACCTTTCACGAGAGAGATTCCATGACCATTTCCAAAACAAAGGAACTTATTTCAATCTAGCATCAACATCTCCTCCTCTACCATATTTGTTTGGAAATAACTCTTGTTCGAGTCTCAATTGTCATCTTTAATAATTGGATTGTTTTATTTATTGCTTGCTTAGGCGTTAAGTCCTGGTTCTTAGAAATCCTAGTCCTTTCCTATTAATATAGTTTTTAACAAGGTTAATAACCTTTACGGTTTCATGTCACGCACGACCTTTCACCGAGAGCACGGAGAAGAAGAAAATTTGTTTTGTAGGTTAGAAAAATCTTATGTATTCTCAAATGGGAACTTCAGAAAGTAATATAGACATGAGATCGACATTTTTCTATCGTCCCAATATAATGAAAATGTCCTCATTTATATCAAGTCCACTAGGAAACTCCTCCTTTTCCTATCTTACATCTCAAGAAAAGATATTATATATAAAATAATAATAATTATAAAGATCCATTTTCTATGAAGTAATATGTTATTTGGTATATTGATTAGAAAAAAATAGTTTTTTATTTTGTGGACGACAAAAACAAAGTTTATAATCAAAAGTAGGAATTGCGAAATGTACATATCTCATCAAGTTGTGTAAGCATAAGGAGATTTCATTGGAGCCGGAGTCTGAAGCACTATATACTTACTCTAGTAGGTAAAAAGATAATAGTTATTTTAAGCTTTAATGTCCATGGTAAGTCGTAGCTTATGCGATTAATAATAAGAATTAGTTTTAAGGTACTGAATTCATATATAGTCCCTCACATTTGGCTCAAGGAAGGAACACATATAAGCCATTGTATTTTAGCCTTGGCTACAACGATAATACCACGAGGTCAAGTAGATGAGTAAATGCTATGGAAGATAGGAAGTCTACGTCGCTCCCAGGCTGAATACATGAGGCAATCAGAAGCAAGATGGAATGCCTTCTATCTAATTGGGTGCATCAGGGTAAGATGTCAAAAAATGCATTGGCTATCCATGCACTGCTAAATAAACCTTGTAGCTGAGGGATTATGTCGGATGAACATCTCGGTAAGCAAATCCGAATGAACATTATCCCCCATAGTTTTTTATTTTAACTTTAAGTTGATGTATGTAATGTCCAGAGTGTGTATCAAAGATTTTAGAATCTTTTTGTTTACACGCAAAACTGCGAATACTATAATGAAGCACTAGGAATAGTTAATATTATACTTATATATACGAATGCAATGTGTAGAGTTCTGAGCATAGTATTTCCAATCGCCAGCGAACAAGTTTAACTTAATTTAAAACTATCAGCATATAAAGGAATCACAGAAGAGAATTATACTGTAATTTCTTGGAGTACCACTCATGGGTGGCATTTGCTATGATGATAATAAATGAAGATTATTTTTTGGAAGATGAGAAGACATGTACCCTAGACATTAATTATTGTAGACAAATTTATTCTTACAAAGAGTTTAAATGTATAACATTCCGTAGACATTACCATGTGCAATCCTTGACCCAAACTAAAATAAGTGCAAGAAACATTATGATCACTTTTATATTATCACGATGGAGGATAGAAGATTGTTTGTTTTCCCAATCCCTAATCACATGGAAGCACAATCTGAGTAAAGAAAAGACATTTATTTTCCCCAAAAGGATTAAGTATCACCTTCAAAGAGGTATTCAATGATATATAGATTAATATAAGTTATAGATTCTAGCAAACTATTGAAAAGACAAATGTCTTGGGATGTTAATAACAATAGTTAACCTAGAACTTGTTGCCATGTCTTGTTGACCATCGTTGGTAGCATTGACCCCTTATAAAATGTGGTCGCTTATTTTAATGCAGTATTGTCCAGCTGAAAGCAACTCTTACTTGAGAGTTTAATAGAGCACCGTAGCCATCCATGTACAATTTCTCTATAAAAATGTTTCATATAAAATAAGTAACCACCAATTCCCTAGCTACTGCTACTCTTCTTTCTTTGAGCATTTCCCAATGTAATGGTCGGATGCATGAGTAGGTGCCTTCGATTCATCATGCAGACATTTGCTTTCAAAAATTTCAAGTTGGTGATCTGATGTCGTTCATGACGGAAGTTCTATACTTGCCCCTCCCCCTCTCTCTCTCTTGACGAAATACTATCTCTCTCTCTCCCTCCCTCCCCCTCCCTCTCCCTCCCGCCCCCTCCCTCCCTCCCCTCCCCTCCCTCTCTCTCTCTCTCCTCCCCCTCTCTCTCTCTCATTTTTTATTTACCAAGTCCTACGCTCAAGACCAATTAGATGGAAGCTTTAGATCATTGTTGCTAAAGGATGGTTTGCTGCCACATCAAGATCTCAAAGGCACTATGAATTGTTCCAATGCCATGGATTGACATCGTGGAGAGTGGTAGTTATAGCCATCTGGACCGCACAAAAAATTGATTACTACACGCACCCCATGCATACAATCTTAACATGAAATAATGAAAAAAAATATGACTAACTTTTTTTTAGATATTTATATTACAAAATTGAAGATTGGAGTATCCTAAAACTGATGCAATTTTCTGGGGAGAGGTTCTAGCTTATTGTCTTCCCCTTTGTTAACTAGTCGTAGCACGCTAGTTCTAGAACAAAAATGTCTCGATCTCGAGGTCGTCCAGAGTCACATTCAATGTAAGGTAGTTGGCGTTAGAACCTGATAGAGTCAATGTTGGTGCCAGAACCCGATGGAGCAATGTGTGTGCATCATATGTCAAAGCAGGTGTTGTCAATGTTGCATGACGTAAAAATTTATTCCTCTTCTTGTGTCCTATTACCACATATAAACAATCATATGTTGCGAGTAAAATTAGTCAACTGCTTACTTCAGCCAACGATTTATTGTAAAAACAGTCTATTACTTTATCGTGCAATTAAATTGTGGTCATTTTAATATGCATACCATAGGATAATCATACCGTATGTTACTTTAACCCTGCAGCTCCATAATTTTATTGTTTCAGACCAGTTGTTAAGCTTAAAATGCCCATGAACAATCTAAACATAGCCTAGCAAGACAACCTTAAATTGCTATCTAGCATGCTAGTCTATTACTTTATCATACAATTAAATAATGGTCATTTTAATATGCATACGATAGGATAATCATACCATATGTTACTTTGTCCCTATAACTCCATAATTTTATTGTTTTAGACCAGTTGTTAAGTTTAAAATGCCCATGAACAATCTAAACATAGTCTAGCAAGACAACCTTAAATTGCTATCTAGCATTGTGACGTTCGGACAAAGATATCACGGTCCCCGGGCGTATAATCAGATCGTCTCAAATCCGTACACGCCCACTCCAACCGGCGTAATGCGGCCGGCGTGTAGCCAGGTGAGTAGCCCTAGGGGGCAACTTGCTAGGTATGTGCATTTCTTATTAATGTGCACATGCACATTTATTAAGGTGCACACATTTCCATGTGGGCACATTTAGGTGCACACATTTCCATGTAGGCACATTTGGCCACCTAGCCATTAAAGGCAAGTGGGCCCATTTCCAATTATCCCACATGCCTAAAGGGATAATTGGAAACCCTAAGCCCCAACCCTTGCCTATTTAAGTAGAAGAACCCTAACTTGCCCATTTTCGTTCCTAGGGTTTTAGAGCTCTGTTTTGGCTGCTCTAGGAGTCAAAACCGCCTCCCAGACTCTGTCTGAGAGAATGGCACCATTAGTTTCCCTTGATTCGAGCAGTTCAGTAGGATGGTCGAACTCAGGTCAGGAGGAGCAACTCTTGGATCAGGTATGTAGTCGATTTAATGGTCTAAACCGCTTTCCGGTCATTGTATCGATGGGTTTAGCCTATTAAATGCGCCTTTAGCAACTATCTAGATCTCTAGATGAGTAGATACCAGACTCTAACTAAAGAACCTAACTCTATGATATAGATTAGATCTATGTTCTTTAGTTCTTCTGTGATGTATATGGATGATGTATCTCTGTGAACTCCTTGTATTGGGAAGGGGGGTAGAGACTTCAAGCTTGGTAGTAGATGCTCCTAGATTAACCTCTCTAGCACACCATAGATTCGGCCTGTGCACAAGAGCCACACCTTTTGTGGGTGAAGGGGCGGGCCGGCTTATAAGGAGGTTAGGTGTTCTCGACTCTTGAACGATCCCTATGGTGTGTTAGTGCTACCGGGGATCATTGTGACTAGGTCCAATGGCTTGCCACTGCGTGTGGGCAAGGCATGGGCTCGACACTCGTGAGGTGGTGGATATGACCTTCCATTGAGTTCAAGTCGAATCACGGGCGCAAGCCCTCTAGTCACCTTGAGTCGGCATGTAGATCTCTCGGAGGGAGTGATCCCTACCCCCCCATCGGAACCGGGAGATGAAACCCGGGAATAGCCCTTTTTGGCTATGCATCCCAAAGCTACTGATCCAGTCCCAACACTTTTCAGCCTACTCTGCAAAGTGTGCACAGGAGGGGCGGATGGAGTGGACAACCCTATGCCATGTTCTTATGCCAGCCAAATCCATTGCCATGAATTCTCATGCGCAAATGAACTCGAGACCCAAGCCGTCGACCATCCCTTTGAGTCTGAGCCTTGGGTAGGATTCCCTATGTGATGTGCTGATCTTTGTCTATGCAGATATGTGGAGGACCATCCTTCGTGATGGTCATATGATGTTGATGTATGTACTACTGACATGTATGTTCACGCTTCCGCAGCTAGGTAGGCCCTGAGGGAGACAGGGTAAAGGACCCCTTCATTCTTCCCACTGGAACTCTTCAAGGTTGCAGTGATACGTGGAGGGCCCTATATTAGTATGGAGCTGGTATGGGGGATGAACTCCTGTTTGTATACGGTGAGTGCACCGTATATGAGTAGGGGACGTCACAGTGGTATCAGAGCAATGTTCTTGGAGACCAAGAGCAAAGCACTGGCCATGCTCCCAGTAGTACTAACTTGATAGGATCCTCGAACCTCGAAAAGTGGGAAATTTTTTTCTCATTTTTGTAGTTTATGCTAAGCTAGTAACAGTTAAGTGGATTGGAATTTAATAAGGCGCAAGCTGTCTCAATTTTTTTCTCATTTTTGTAGTTTATGCTAAGCTAGTAACAGTTAAGTGGATTGGAATTTAATAAGGCGCAAGCTGTGAGACATTGATGAAAACAGCTCGCGCCTGGTTCAATAACTAAACATTAGTTTTGCGACGAGGTGCTCGCGCCTGGTTCAATAACTAAACATTAGTTTTTTGACGAGGTGCAAGCTGTGTGCGCCTGGTTCAATAACTAAACATTCGTTTTTTGACGAGGTGCAAGCTGTGAGACATTGATGAAAACAGCTTGAAAAGTTATAAAATTTAGAAAAGTAACTTGGTAATTCGAATCTTAGCCTAGGATCTAGCTAGACTAGTCTAGTTTTTCAATCTCTTTGAACCTCATCTTAAAAGGATTCCCACAGTAGCGAGAATTGAACCTCCCACCCACAAGGTTGAACCCCTCCAAACCCCCCCGTGCCAACCACTGAGGGCGGGCATCGTTTGCGTTTGAATTATAATTCTTAATTAGATTTAAGCTTTAATAATGTTAGATAATATTAATGGCTAAGCCTTAGATTTAGAACCAAGGCCCTTAAGCTAGATAGAGACAGCATCTCGATAGACACCAGGACTCGTCGACATGATGCGCACCAAACGAACCGCTTCGACTTTCTCGACAAAGGCGAAAGCGAACACGAGGCCAAGGAGGCCAAGGAAACAAGAAGGAGAGGAGAAGCGAGAGCGGGAGGCCAAGGCTCAAAAAAGCGCGAGCGTAAGGCGGTCCAACATTTTGAAGACTCAACGACTGCTGGCTGTTCATGCGGCGAGTAACCCTCATGAGGGAAGGCATGTAATTAGCTAGTTTAATTAAGGGAGATCCCCAAAGAGATATGTTGTAAATAATCAATAATTTTGTTAATACATGATAATTTTGAGTAGTTTATGTGTCAAATCTTGTTAATTAGGACGAGTTAGCAAGTAGTAGTTTTTATTTTAGTAAAATAGGATACTCTCAGACCAAAAAAGTGTGATGTCTCACAGCTCGCGCCTGGTTCAATAACTAAACTTTAGTTTCGCGACGAGGCGCAACCTGTGAGACCTTCATACCTAGACCATGTCCAAACTAGACCAAAACACCTCCAAATTGACCAAGTAAGGGGTCCATTCTGCCTAACTCGATGAGACTAGCATGATTTGACCCTTAGATCACCCAAATTGGACACGTTTAACCCAATTTACAGCCAATGTCTCACAGCTCGCGCCTGGTCAAAGAACTAAACTTTAGTTTTTGAGCAGGGCGCAACCTGTGAGACCTCCAAACTTTGAACCTCCATAACTTGAGCTACAGAGCTCCAAATCGTCTGAAACTTGTTGCAATAGGACCATTAGAAATCCATTTATGACCTCAAATTAGGCTAGAAATGTCAAACCCTAGCCCAAATTGACCAAAATTGCCCAAACCCTTGAATTGTTTTTCCAAACTGTAGTTTGTTTGTAGATAGAAGCCTACCCCATTAGTAGCTCGCAAGTATTGCTCTCGGCTCGAAGCTGATACCTTACTCCTAGATAGAAGTGCCCAAGAACACCCCTTTGTTATAGTCATCTAGACCTCAGCATAGCAACCCAAGTCCAACTGTCGGTACATCACCTCTGCTCATGCCAAAGGCATAAACCTTGACCTAATTCTGTGTCCTTCTAATAGAGTTTGACTTATATAGCCGCCACATTGACACTCCCTATTGCCAGGATACCTAGAAAGAAGCTAGAGTCTAGAACCGCCCAAGCCGCTCCATGTGTAGAGATTGGACTCCCCCAAACCAACTTTGTTAGGACCTTAGGGTATGCCTCAAACATCATGGAGGTTTTGCAAAACAACCCTCATTTCATGCCATACCACACGTCCTAATATCCATAGACTTGTAGATTATAGATATGTCTCCAGTAATGCTGCTCGAGCCACCTTGCTTGCTTATAGAGCCCAGAATGTTGTAGGAGAGCCCTTCAAGTAGACCTTAGACTCTAGGAAATACGAGCGTTGCTTTGGGCACGGGGGCGAGCCACGGGGAGAGCTTGAGGCGCAACTCCTTGAAGACATCAAGGTCCCAGCCGATGTACAGACAGATAAGGAGAGGAGACCGAAAAGGCAGACCCAAGAGAGGAAAGCACAACGACAAACACCTCAACCGACAAACAAGTAGAACGGGACACCACCGGCCTATCATCAATCTTCATCAAATGGGAAGAATAATTGGTAACCAACGGCATCAAGAATTTTCTAGGTGTCAACCTCCCGGCTACCACGACGAGGTCACATCAGAAGAGGATCTCGACGCCTTCACCAACTCGGCCCCACGAAGTTTCAAATGGAAGAATGCAAGGCAGCAAAATACAGTGCGTGAACACGTTAGACATCGATCTTGCCGTTAGCATCACGAGCTAGGGTCAAGGCATAATCTTCCGTCGAGGGGAGAAGTCATGGCAACACAGGAGCGTATAAAAACCGGAGGGAAGACAACCACGACATTGCAGCCCAGCAGCTCAAGCGAATGTCATGCAATGTCAACGAAAGGAGTAACCAAGCTAGGCAACCACAAAGCACCTAGTAAGGCTGACCAAGATGAGCTTCTAGCTCCCTTGCACCAGCCGAGGGAGACCACGAGGGAGGAGACGATATCGTGAACATCTCCAACTTGAAGGCCTATATCAGCATTAGGGGCAAGATCAAGGAGGAGAATATTCTGCGCGAACAAAGAATTCGGGACCCAGAAACACCTAGAAACCAAAGGAAGGACGACCTTACTACGTCCAGCCAAGGAGTGCGAGAGATTCAATGGATAGGACCCAAAGGACGGAGGAGGCGACCTAGCCAGCCAGATACAAATCATGCAAAGGCGACCCGAAGGAGCCATGGTAGGGACAATAGAGATGACCACACTTCCAGTACACGGGGAGGCACCTCGGAATGAAGCAAAGCCCAAGCAAATGTAAGTCGCTTTCGAGAAATTCAACCTGCGGAGGAATGCCAATGCCTGCCTACCGACCATGATCTCAGAGCTTCGAAGACATCCAAGAATGCCCAACTGCAACAGCTAGGTGATCCTACTCAAGCGACCAATGGCACCGCACATCGGCAACCCTGCAATGACACACCTTTGCATGTAGGGGCGTTGAGGCGGTCACCGCGATTCCTCCCGCGGCGAATATATACACATTAAGGAGGAGCATCTTTCTCAAGGGATCACATCAACGAACACTCTTCAGAATCGGGCGTGACGAGCTCCGGATCGGACATGAAGCTCAACAATAGTAGCAAAGCATCTCAAAGGAATCCTCGAGTCAACCGTAACAAAGAAGATGCAAAGAAAACCAAAGGGTCAAATGCGATAGGAGGAGGGGAAACCCTAAAGGAGTATAAACAATTAAGTAGATCTTCGTAGTTGTTTTGAAAAAGTCGATGAATTAAAATCCCAATGTAAATGCGTATATGTCTATTGTATATCTCGGGTGCTCACAGATACAGTGGAGAAACATGAGTTTAGAGTCATGTTTTACTGATTTAAGCGCTTAGATCGGGAAGCTCCTTCACTTGACTACCAAAAGAGGAAGCATAGAAGCACAACTATAGCCCAAGATCAAAATGGAAGAGCAAGTACGAGGGAGAAACGACCGGAGGCCAAGCAAACCTTCGACTCCAAACACTTCCGGAAGTGGCCTGAAGTAGAAGACAACTCGTCCACCCAATGTCAGAATAAGAGATAATACCGGTCATGTCAAGATCATCAGTCACGCACCAGACATCGTCAGGACGCAACACTACATCTTGTGGTAGCAGCAACAACACTTGATGAACTTATGACACGAGTGGCCTCAACAATAGAAGGAGGAACGCCCCGACATCAACGAGCCAACTAAGAAGACAACATTTCGACGACCATAATTCCACCTTGTGGTAATATAGGGAATGCGCTATGACACGTGGATTAGATGGAGATGCACTTACAAAAGGCACCGCGGCGAGGAGATATGCCTTCAACAACTAGGGTGATGGCTTCGTCGGTACTCCTACCAATAATTAGAAGAGAAGAAGCCGATCATATCTCCCACATGTGGCACGTCAAACGCCCAAGGTAGAAGCATTCGACACCTTAACGACAAGGATAGCAACTAAAGCACCTTCGGCAAAAAGAGAGTTCAAGATAATAGCCGCTATTCAACGACAATAGCATATCTAAGGCGGTACTTCTTCAACTCAAGGGTCAAGGCTGCTTGAGATATAAGGATCCATCATCCCGACAACATCGCCACGGCGAGAAGAGCCATGAAGCTTTACTTGCCGAGAGGCCGACATGCATAGAGAGACAAAGGTCAAGAACTCGAAAGTTTGGAGAAGTGCTAGCAACCCGACTTCTTCCACGAGCTCCCTAGAGGCAACAGGAGGATCAAAACCCGGAAAGCACAATCAAAGTCACCGGAGGGTACCTCAAGACAAGAAGACGGCATAGCATCGCAAGAACGTGACATCCAAGCCATGTGATTGAGGGGATCAAACAAGGAAGATTGGAAGCTCGATGGAGAAGCAATTAGGTGAGACGAGTCGATGACTTGCACACGGACTTGCATGCAACTTGGTGAACCCAAGGATGGGCGATTCAAAGAACAACTACTGAGAGAACAACTCCGTAAGAGTATAGCCAAAGGAATCGCGCCGACGACCTCAAGAGACGCCTCAAATAGCTCCAAGTATCATCAAGGAAGAACAATTACCGCCGAGAACAAGATCGAAGGGCATCGAAATGTCGAAGCATCAACGACAAGCACACCTTTAGTTGGAATGTGATGCAAAGCGTGTTGTGCCATAGCCGACAAACATCGGAGGGCCCAAACATATCAACAAGTTACCGGGAGTATGAGCTGGCGTACAAATAGAAGGATATAGATCATCAACACCATTCTTGTTTGGGAGGAACACCGATGACATTGCCAAGGAGTAGGTGTGCAACTTGAAGGGAGGCACAAGGGAGACCTAATAGCTCTAGTAGTAATTCTAACTATGTAAGCTATATGTTTTGCATGTATAGTTCCCTTGTTATTCCTTCCCTCCCATAGCGTAACAGATCAAAGGAAGAGATGTCATGCAAGTTGCAGGGGTGAAGCAATCAACACGATAACGACAAGAGGACTCGACATATGAGACATCGATGGAGTCGAAGACATCGACAGAGTCGTCTTTTAGCTGCCAAGACAAAAAAAGTTCAAGATGAAAGATCTTTTTCAACGGCGCCACCTTCAGGCAATGCGAGGCTTCTAACGAACAAAGTCAACCTCTACATCAAAGAGGAGCCACCGTCAAGGAGACTGAAGTATCGAGCGACTCGGAAGAACGTTACCTTGCTACTTCAAGCAGGCAACGAGTGGATGAGCTTCTAGCAAGCTCAAGCATCTAAGGCCATGGGGCCTAGTAGGTTAATGTATGGACGGTAACATCCATATTGGGATTAGAAGGCATTTCCAGATATTCTGGCTAAAAGGATTGCCCCAATATTGAGCTAAGCGTCAAGGATTGGGAAGGAAATGCATAGGAGTAACTATAATTATACACGATTGTTAACAGACATCCAACGTATTGAAACCACTTGGTGAGATTGATCTCCTCGCTAAGAAGGAATCATTACTAGGATAATTGTTAACCATGTATAAATCTAGTACCTCCAAAGAATAATCCAACCAAAAGAAAAGAAGTAATCTAACAAGTCCGGCCAACTTGTTACGATGACATCAATTCGATTGGTAGGAATATTCCAAGAGCTAAATAACTAAGAAAGGGGGAATCTCTAGAATATAAAAGAATAATACATGTAAGGTACATCTAAAATAAGAATTATAGTAATCAAATAGTCTTTTGAGACAAAAGGAATTGTCATGATGACAAAGCCTTGTGGTTTAGAATCGTTCAACCCATAGCTATATTGAAATAAATAATAACATAATATGTGTATCCATCTTAGATGGTTATATATGTTAGCTAAGGCTAGTAAATTAATGTGCTAAGTAAGAAGCATATAACCTCTTAAGGGGAGAGAATAGATATGATGTTGTGTACAACGTCATTGAAGGGGTGCAGGACCATTTTCTTTTTGAAGAAAGTGGGAGGGCTCAATCTTATGATTGAACGTACTTGCATCGAAGTGATTGACCCGTAGAATAGAGTTCACTCCGGCAATGGCCGAAGCGAATAGAGCGCAAGATAGATAGATAGATAGCTCAGGAGGTCTTCAACGTGCGAGACTGACGAGGTAGCTAACTACACCAATGAAGTGGAGCAAAACTATGGGAGCAATGCAACGACCAAGTCATCTCCAAAATTACTCGACGCCGGCTCAATGGATGGATGCATTCTAGCCTAGGTAAGGCGTGCGCATGCATTATAAGATTTAGTGTGTCTTATAGATAAGTTAAATATAGATCCTAATAATTGCATGGAATTACTGTACGTATATATATCATGCGGAAATAAGTTAAATAACAACGATAATGTGAGGTAGCATGTTAATTAATCCTTCGCAAGGATGCAATTCCTTCCAAGGATAGCCATATGACCTTGGGGTCCTTATAAAAATAGATAGAGAATAGAATTCAAATATACTTAAGTGCATCTTAGGGATATACTTCCAAGGGTAATGCAGAACCCAAGGAAGAGAATAAGCACATCTAATTCTTGTGTATGATAATTAAAACCTTGTCTATGTAACAATAGGTCTAAATCAGGGTTATTGTTCAAATAATCGCGATCTAAAAGTCGTTAAATATTGCAAAGCTTAGAGTAAATATAATTGTACTATCGGAAGTAATGTATCCGATACTATGATAATGTTAATTCATAAATATTACCTTAGGGTAATTATGTTAATCACATGCATTAAAGGAGCCAGCAAAAATTGGCTCAGGCATGTCGTTTTGTGTGTAGATTAAATGCTTGTATAGTTAAGCTTAATCTACGCATGCAACCTATGCTAGGTAGGGGTTGCATGCATTGTTACCGATGATGAGACCGCTACGGTGATCTCTAGGGCGTGGTGTAATGTCAATGTAGGCATGACCGCGTTTCCGCTTGGACGAGTGGAAGGTAGATTAGAAAGTCTACTTACGTCCCGCAGTAAGTAGACCTCGAGAAAAGGAGGTCATTCAGGGAATGCATTGATAGGAAAGGCACCTTTAGCCCCATATATGCTTTGATAGGAGGAAGCTATCCTTCACGCCCCCACGCGGGAAGGATATCCTCCACGCTGGGCAACTAGAGGTGTAGGCATGAGCGGCATATAGGCATATAGGCGCTGTCTCCACGGCCATAATGGAAGATTCACCCTCTTCCTACGCCGGGAGATTAGCCATGCATCCATGTAGATAGGTGGGGTGGTCACCATATAACCAAAATTTTATTAATAATTAAAATAGTAATAACGTGGTGGACACTGCGGGCCAATAGAGCGCTCAGGGAGGGCAAGGAGGTCGAAGACGAAAACTTGCAACACAAATTTAGTCATAATGTGTTGCAAGGGATGAAGAGTACCTTAGAAGTGTAAATTTTGTATGAAATTGATAAACTTTGATAAACTTAAATGTTGTGTTAAGTAAGGTTAATAATTACCTTTAGCGTAGATTAAGTTATGAAGTGATAAGTTAATTGGGTAATGAAATAGTACAAGAATGTCTTAAACATTACCTTAGAGTAATTCTAATAATTAAGATAGTAAGTATGTAATTATAGATATTATAAAATTAATGCAGGGATTTTAAGGTCAGAGGACTTGCAACACAAATTTTGTTGGAATGTGTTGCAAGGAATGAAAAATACCTTAAATAATAATTGTATATGAAAGTGTTAAATTGTGATAAACTAAATGTTATAATAACGAGGACTAATAAGTACCTGTTTAATAGAAGTTCTGAATTGACAAGTTATTTGATAATGTAATGGCGTAATAATAATTTAAAAATATTACCTTAAGGTAATCTTAATAAATGTGTAAGTATAATAGTAGTATATATGCGTATGCATCGGGTTGATTGCGGGTTAGGAAGATTCCAAGGTGGGGAGACCCACGATCTGCCGAGACGACATCATTTCAAGGTGGGGAGAATGTGGCGTTCGGCCACGATTATCACGGTCCCCCGGGGCGTATCTTTGTCTTGTCTCGTCACGCAGCGTACCGCCGCCCTCAAGCCCGGCGTGTCTGTAGGGCGTGTAGCCAGTGAGTAGCCCTAGGGGCAACTTGCTAGGTATGTGCATTTCTTATTAATGTGCACATGCACATTTATTAAGGTGCACACATTTCCATGTAGGCACATTTAGGTGCACACATTTCCATGTAGGCACATTTGGCCACCTAGCCATTAAAGGCAAGTGGGCCCATTTCCAATTATCCCACATGCCTAAAGGGATAATTGGAAACCCTAACCCCAACCCTTGCCTATTTAAGTAGAAGAACCCTAACTTGCCCATTTTAGTTCCTAGGGTTTTAGAGCTCTGTTTTGGTGCTCTAGGAGTCCAAACCGCCTCCCGGACTGCAATGCGAGAGAATGGCACCATTAGTTTCCCTTGATTCGGCGGTTCGGAGGGATGGTCTAACTCGGTCGAGGAGCAACTCTTGGATCGGGGTATGTAGTCGATTTAATGGTCTAAACCGTTTTCCGGTCATTGTATCAGTAGGTTTAGCCTATTAAATGCGCCTTTAGCAGCTATCTAGATCTCTAGATGAGTAGATACGGACTCTAACTAAAGAACCTAACTCTATGATATAGATTAGATCTATGTTCTTTAGTTCTTCACGTGATGTATATGGATGATGTATCTCTGTGAACTCCTTGTATTGGGAAGGGGGTAGAGACTTCAAGCTTGGTAGTAGATGCTCCTAGATTAGCCTCTCTAGCACACCATAGATTCGGCTTTGTGCACAAGAGCCACACACAGTTGTGGGTGAAGGGGCGAGGCCGGCTTATAAGGAGGTTCGGTGTTACGACTCTTGAACCATCCCTATGGTGTGTTAGTGCTAACAGGGGATCATTGTGACTAGGTCCAATGGCTTGCCACCTGCGTGTGGGCAAGGCATGGGCTCGACACTAAGTGAGGTGGTGGATATGACCTTCCATTGAGTTCAAGTCGAATCACGAGGCGTGGCCCTCTAGTCACCTTGAGTCAACATGTAGATCTCGGAGGGAGTGATCCCTACCGCCCCCATCGGGCCCCGGGGAGATGAAACCCGGGAATAGCCCTTTTGGCTATGCATCCCGTGCGGACTCTGATCGAGTCCCAACACTTTTCACCTACTGCGCAAAGTGTGCACGGAGGGGGCGGATGGAGTGGACAACCCTATGCCATGTTCTTATGCCGCCCAAATCCATTGCCATGAATTACATGCGCAATGAACTCTGGAGACCCAAGCCGTCAGTCATCCCTTTGAGTCTGAGCCTTGGGTAGGATTCCCTATGTGATGTGCTGATCTTTGTCTATGCAGATATGTGGAGGACCATCCTTCGTGATGGTCATATGATGTTGATGTATGTACTACTGACATGTATGTTCACGCTTCCGCAGCTAGGTAGGCCCTGAGGGAGACAGGGTAAAGGACCCCTTCATTCTTCCCACTGGAACTCTTCAAGGTTGCAGTGATACGTGGAGGGCCCTATATTAGTATGGAGCTGGTATGGGGGATGAACTCCTGTTTGTATACGGTGAGTGCACCGTATATGAGTAGGGGACGTCACAAGCATGCTTCAACATATTGCCCAGCAAGACAACCTTAAATTGCTATCTAGCATGCTTCAACATATTGCCCATATACCTAACAAAGCAACCTCTACAAAATTAAAGCATGTGAAAGCATTTAATTATTACTCTATCATGTAAGCATGATTAGCCTAGAACCACCTAGCAACATATAGTCTACCTGATATAGCACGTGCAAGTTGCCTACATAGCTTAAGCAGCATCACCATCTACCCTACACAACTAAAATACTGCAAGCACCTATGCAAAGAACCTATGTGAATAGGCCGTACCTATAACTAACTAAGGATCCTATCTAGGCAAGGCTGCTTCTTGCATGGCATTCCTACAAGGAACATATAGCAGCACCTACCTTAAACAAAAAGGCACGCTAGCAGTAGGGTAGGCTTGGATGGGGGTTCTTCCCCCCTTTTTTTTTTTTAAGTAGGAAAAAAAAGTTTTTTGAGGGCCTTTCTCGACTCGCGAGTCGAGAAAGACCCTGAAGGCCCTTCTGATGGCCTTTCTCGACTCGTGAGTCGAGCCAATTTTGAGGGCCTTTCTCGACTCCCAAGTCGAGAAAAGTAGCTCAAGGTGAAAAATGCAGTTTTAAGGGTCGAGAAACGTAGTTCTGATGGTCTTTCTCAACTCGCGAGTCGAGAAAAGTAGCTCAAGATGAAAAATGCAGTTCTGAGGGTCGAGGCACGCAGTTCTGAGGGCCTTTATCCACTCACGAGTCGAGAAAGGCAGCTCAAGGTGAAAAATGCAGTTATGAGGGTCGAGAAATGCAGTTATGAGGGTCGAGAAACGCAATATGCCACCCTTTTTTAATACCCATAGCTTTATTCAAATATAGCGTTTTTAAATGGGACACTATATACTATATATTTTTTAATAAGACAATATCCTATATTATGTATTTTTCAATAAACACAATATCCTATGTATTTTCTATGAAAAAATACCCTCCTCATAAATTTCCTATGTAGTTTCTAATTAAAATAGACCCTCCCCATGTATTATCTAATGGATACCATATCTAATGGACCCTCCCCTTTCTAATGGATCATATAGCTATATGAAGAGGGGACCATTAGACTCATATTTAGCTATGTGAAGAGTGATGCCTAATGCACATGTAAATAGCAACATATGCACCTATAATGCACATTATAACAACTTAAAAATAGTTTACACTATCAACTTACTTACCTTTACAACTAATAATGCACTATATAAATGTTATGACAACTTCAAGACTCACTCTACGTGACTTAAGACTCACTTTCAAAACTTATTTAATTGTTTCTTATACCCCGCTTTTTATTCCACCCCAATATTTGAATTTTGAAATTTGGTACACACCTTTGAACCGCAGATCCTGTTGTACCACTTGGAAAGGAGAAACCACACTGGTTTCTGGCAGATCTGCAACCACGAATCCGTCGAAAGGGAATGGCTGAGCTTCTTGAAGGCTATGGCGGAGCTTTTTTAGAAGGTACGGCCCTCATTCCTTCTGGTAGCCATGTGCATCGCGTCATTTCAAACTTATTCCGTCTCCAAATCTAAACCAAGGTATTTCTGGCAAGGCTTCATCCTGACCAGGGTAATAAAGAGAGGCTAAAACTCGCCAAATGGTGATTTTTTAGACCTTTACTAAAATTTCGTGGCTAAAGTTTATAAGGGTCATTTCTTAAAAAAAATAAAAAATTAGCCATTCCAAAAGGGAGAAAATTTTGGACGTTCAAGGTTTAGCCGAGATTGACTGCGGCATTGGCGTGCTGAATCGCCTTCCCTGAAGCTGGTTAGGCGCGCCCAGATCAATTCAAATAGCCATGTCTAATCTATTCAGATACATCTTTCATTTAGGAATCGCCATATTGAAGAACCACGACCATTACACTATTGCAATGTTAACATTGAAAAAAACTCCCACCTTTTTTTATTATGTTTGTTATTTCCATTCACATAGCATACAATGTAGTTCGTCTGAATACGGAAGATTGTCAGACCCAACCCCATGGTTAGATATGCACCATCATCATCATCTTTTTATTGTTGTTGGTACCCACAGATACATGCACATTATCACTTCTCTTTAAATATATCAACTAAAATACGCATGATAACTTGCTTAGTTCAACAGTTGCCGTTTAGTTACCACCAACAAAGACAAAATTGCCAACATAAGAATTTTTAAATTATACGAACTTTATAATTTCGCCAAGTGGGAAGAAAACTAAAGGGCTTGACTGTATCACATTTCGCCAAACAAAAAAAATGTACGGACTTTTGTTTTTATAGCTTTAGCCAACCTTTATTTGGATACGAAAACATTTAGGGTCCTAATTATTTACCCTGATCCTGACAGGTTATAGAAGGGCGATGTTCATCCGGCAGTAGTGCACTAGAAGTAAATCCGACATCAGAAGCACACTAGAAGCGAATCCGGCAATAGAAGCACTAGTCCAACGACTTCAGACCATGTGGCCGGGTGCAGAGAAGAAGGGTATAGAAGCGTTTTCATTTTGCCTCTTACTGTGGCCGTGATGGAAAGATCCTTTTACGTAGCTTAGCAGAAATATGATCTACATCAGATTCAGTCTTATCCTGCCAGATATGAAAACCCCAGCCTTTGCAGGTTGTGCCGCTGTGATTCTATGAAAAATTTCTTCATCTGCTCGTTTTTATGAGAAACCGCCGAATATGGGGTTGAGGGGTTTGCAAGCGCTTTTGCTTTCCCAGTTGCTTTAACTCTCAATCCCACATATAGAAGCAACGAGGAACTGGTCAAGAACTGGAAGCGGCGAGGCATAACTGGTCTGTTTTTGTTTGTACAAGCCTTTTTTTCTTCACATTGCTGTATGAAATGACGTGAACAGATCTTGCTTCATCTAACATCCAGCTTATTGATCCTGAGGATTACCCAGTAGTCAGCTTTCTGAACCAAGGAAATCCAAGTGCTTTGGTATGGTACCCACGAATCGGGCCCCTCTCTGAATCGGCTTTCTGAACCAAGCACATTCTCGCCTTGCGAGGCGAGTAAAACAATATCGTGTGTAATTATATTTAATAATAATAATTTAGATTACTTATATTTATTAATGCATATATATAGCTGGCTTCATCTCAAATCCAGCTTTCTGAGCAAGTGGATTTATCCCGGTATAGGTATCCGCTTTCTGACGTCAGATATATTGGGCTTTCTAAACCTCCCATTCTCGCCTCGCGAGGCGAGTGAGTGCTCTATAGCAGTCTGCTTTGCTTTAAGATTGCCCTGAATCGGCTTGCCTCTAGAATTGATGGTTTCAGCTTGGCTCTATAATCTGCTTGGCTCTATAATCAGCTTCGGCTTGGCTTCATGCCCCTGCACATTCTCGCCTTGCGAGGCGAGAAATGGTCTAGGCCTAATTAATTGTATTGACTCGTAAATGTTTCTCTAATTTCTCTATTTAATTACATTGACAAACTAATTATATTAGCTTATATGTCTTCTAATTAATTAATTTGTAATCTATTTATTTATTTATTTATTTATTTATTTATTATTGTTATTGTTATTGTTATTGTTATTGTTATTGTTATTGTTATTATTTTGGAAGGGGTAGGGGGAACCTTGCCCCCTTCGCTCCTCCCTCTCCTCCTTTGCCCTTTTGCTCTTCTCTACCCTCCCTCCCCCAACCCTTCTTCCAACTTATCCCTTTCCCCTCCCCTTTTGCCTCTTTGCCCTCCCTCCCCCTGTCCCTTCCCTCCCCCCTCTTCCAACGTATCCCCTCTCCGTCCTCCTTTGCCCTTTATCTCTCCTCTCCCCTCCCTGCCCCTGCCCCTTCTTCCAACTTAGCCCCTTCCTCTCTTCAACTTGTGGCCCCTCCCTCCTTCTCCTCCTACCCTTCTCCTTATCTAGGTGTGCCCCCTCTCCCTCCCCCTCAGTCTGAATTCTCTTTAGTATGAGTTCCATTTTCAGTCTGAGACCCAAACGTCAGGATCTGACCCACTTTAATTAAATGCGACTTGTAAGTTCTGGATCATAATTCTACAGTTTTAAAACAGGATATAAGATTATTTGAGATTGCCAAGCTAGGGATCTAATTGTGTCCAGGAAGATGCTTCCATATGAAGATCAGATATTATAAACCAAACTTTAGAGGGGAGTTTTGGTGGCTGGGCTGCGTGTCTAGCTTATTGCAGGAGGCTGACTGGCGCATCCTAACAATGCAGCATCTCCTTTTAATCTCACATTTGGTAGTAAAGTTGTAGAATTTGATCATAGTTTGAAGCATGATGGCTTCTCTGAGCAATGGGGGAGATTGTTCAGGTTATTCTTCGTCTCCTTTCTCTTCATTCGTAATTCTGCAAGAGGCTTTTTGGAACAGTCAAGATTGTCTGCAGGCAGTTTGTGGAAAATGGGAATTTGACTCCTGTAGTATTCTATTTAACTGAGAAGATGTTGATACTATAGTATTAGTTAGATAGAATAGAATAGAATAGAATAGAATAGAATTGTTTTTATCGTCCACGGAGACCAATCGACCTATGGGACCCAATACAAAAAGCGCAGCAGTCACATTACTGCCCGGATTAAAAAACCCCCGCCCCGAAGGGTTTTCGAGGGAAAAATGGCAGCAATAAGACTGCTGACATCAATTAAATGGTTGACTGGGGGCATATCTGAGCCCTCAAGTCCAATACTTCCTGAATGTATGATCCGAGTGAGCGCACCGAAGTCGTGCCCAGTATCATGTGTAGCGGCTCATTAGGTCTAATCAACTGAGCATAGCGTGTCCGAATCTGATCATATGCTGGGCAGCTCTGGAAAGTGTGACACTCATCCTCAACAGCTCCCGTCTGGTAGCACTGACAAACCCTATACTGACGTGGCTCCCCAATCCATCGACCTGTCTCAATCCAGAGATGGTGGGCACCTGTGCGAATGGAGGCGATATGCCTGCGCTTTTTCATGGGTAGATGTGAACGTAGGTAGCGCTGTGGGCCTCGTTCTAATGTGGGATTTATGTGCTACTTGTAATGTGATGTTTTGACTTGCTCCAGAGCCCTGGAATCCCAAAGCTTGCTGGAGAAACAAGCATCAAGGTAACATCTCAGGCTATCACGATCTGCCTCTGTTTCTACCTGGATGCACATGTGCTCCTGGACATTCCATCTAGTTAGCCACTGCACTCTTTTATCCTTCCAACAATTCTTGAGTCGTTGTGGTCCCATTGCCACTGCATAAGCCAAGTGCGGTAGACGATCATCATCCATATTTACCACCTTCTGGAAATAGACGATGTGTCTATCAAGGGCCGCTCGCTGAAGTGGCAGGAAACCTGTCTCCTGCAACAAAATTTGATATGGGACCGTGGATTTCACTCCGAGTGCCCGTGCTAAGAAGGCCTTCTGCACCTGTTCTAAGTTGCTCCAAGTAGCAAGGGATACCACTGGGCCCCATACTTCAACTCCGTACAAAAGAACGGGCTCTACCAATACCCTGAACAGATGTGCCTGATGCCCCCAATCATATAGTTCTGCTCTGTGGTTATTGTTCTGCATTGCATAGAGTGCTTTCCAGCCTGCTGCTACACGCAATCTTATGGAAGTGTCCCAGCATAGTGTAGAAGGAAACTCCACTCCCAGATACTTGTAGGTGGGTGTCACCTCCACTTGTTGCCCTCGATAAGTGAATGAAGGGGGCTTTGGATGGCGCGAGGATGAGATTAAGACCACCTTGGTCTTGGCCAGATTGACCTTCATGTCTGTGGCCTGGCAGAATGTATCCAGAGCATCTAAATGAGACTGCATATCCTCTGGAGTGTGAGCTAAGAGGTCAACATCGTCTGCATAGATGAGTTGTCTGATGACCTGATGCAAAAGTTGGGTCCCGCCACCCCCATTGTCCATGAGCCAGTGTTCCAACTGGTCAATGTACAGACCAAACAATGTTGGGGAAAGAGGACATCCCTGGCGGACCCCAATACTGCTAGTGAATGGTTGTCCCGTCATCCGCATCTGGCCTGTACAACTCTCGTACAACCTGTATACTGCATTTTGCATATCCACAGGAACCTCTAGTTGCTGCAATCTTTCCCATAACTTTTCCCGAGGCACGGTGTCAAAAGCCTTCGCAAAGTCAACAAAGCAACAATACAGGTCCCGCCGACGGTTTCTGCTATCCTCAACCAAAGTCCTCAATGTGAAGATATGATCAATGGTTGAATGCCGGGGTCTGAACCCTGCTTGTGTGAGAGCTCGCACACCTGTTGCTTCTGCCCACCTGGTCAACTGTTGCTCAATAATGCCAGCTAGCAGTTTGGCAAACACCGAACTGACCATGATTGTTCGGTAATTGGTTGGACTATGTGGATCTCCTGCCTTGTAAATGGGGACAACTCTACTTGTGGTCCACTGCTGGGGGAATCCTTCTGTGGCGCTCTCATTGAACATAGTGGTTAGGATTGGGTACCATAGGCTCCCACGCCCACTTGAGCAACTCTGCCGCACGCATACCATCCAGTCCGTTGCTTTCCCATTGGCCAAACGCTGCGGACCACGGGTAACATCATCCTCTGTGATTTCTAATGTCGGACCATTACGTTGGGGTATGAGTGCTCGTGTCCCTTGAGGATCATAGAGTTCTTTGCGGTATTGTTCCCCTTTGCTCATTAGTGATGTTCCCCGTAGGGTCGGGCTGGCTTTTCGAAGAACCTTAGCCCAAAAGATTCTAGGATGGCTTTTCAACATGGAAAACATTTCCGTTTGATGACGTGCAATGTCTTTGAGATTTCTTTGCCTTCAAGAAAGCACGATCACGTGTGGTGGCATGTGGGCGCATTGCAGGGATCGTGATCCGCAGCGGCATTTGTATTCCTTACACTCGGCATCAAACCACCGACATTACGGGGAATGTTGCGATCCACGTGATACCTCTCGGGCATGCTATCCCAAAACATCTTTACAATGCAATGGTACCAAGGAGCTCAATCAGCTGATCCGCTTTTTGCTCTAAGCGTGGGGGCTGCAAAATTCACGAAAGGTCATCTATGAGCATATCAGCATAATCCTTTGCCTGCTCATAATCCAATCGCAAGCGAGGTATACAAGGAGCTGCCGTAGGAGGGGTTCTAGTAGCCTGCCAAGCCAACTGCAGGTAGAGTGGAAGGTGATCTAAGTCTGTCTCCCCATCTCTACTGTCTGTGCCTACCCGAAAGTGGTTGATCAAATGTACATCCTGCTTAGCGACTAATAGATAGTCCACCACACTAGATCCATAGAAGAAGAAGTTGAGAGAGACTCATGAGTACTGTAACTACAGATATAACTCAGATCCGTGTGGGATCCTATGTACTTAAATTATATCTGATCCTGTGCAGAATCTTTGTATTGTAATTCTTCCAATCTGATCAATACAAAAAGTTCTTACCTTCAAAAAAAAAAAAGAGAGTTCTTGCTTGGATCTAAGTCTGATTAGGAGGCAGAATTATCTCCTAAAGATTGAAATACTTTAATTCTTTTCGTTTTTTGTCTTTCTAAGTTATTTGTGATCTTAACAATTTTAGTATCAGAGCAAGGCCTTTCCTAGAACCTGTTCCAATGGCTCATCGTTTCAATATCCCTGAAAGCCAGTACCAGCAGGCATTAAGAATTGATGATTTTATAGCAAAAGAGATTGCTAACTAGATAGCACTGTCACCGCCTACATCTCCAGAGGATTACCAGCATAAACTAGAGCAAATAGCTCTACTCTATGGGCTTTTACCCAGTATTGCTCAGCAGCCTCCATTGTCAAGTGATCCTCCACCTGCTAATCTGCCTCCACCTGAAAACTTACCACCCGTAAATCCACCACCAGTTAGTTCCAACCCAGATCCTATGATTACTGCAGAAACTCATTCTCAAACTAAGGGGGACAAGGCTCCTAAATGGTTAGAAAAAGTGGATCTGCCATACTTTAGTGGCAGAGTAGTTGTTAAACCGATGCAGGTGATAAGTTTCCTTGGAATTTGGGAGAAATTCTTTGAGAGGGTTAAGGCGACTGAGCAAGAGAAACTGCAAGCAATGGATACTTATCTAGATGAACAAGCACAAGCAAGGTCGCAGGCCGATGCAGCCAGAAATCAACTCATGGAAAATATTATGACGGAGAGACTGTATCTGACTATTATATGAAATTCGTTGTTCACAAGTTTGAAACCTGGGTGAGAATGAACTTTTAAAAACGTTTCTGAATGGTTTAAGGGAAGAAATATTTGCAGAGCTGGATCTTATCAAACCAACCTGGAAGATGCAATTAAAAAAGCAGGAGCAGCAGAATGGAAATTAAATCCGAAGACTCGCAAATTAGTTATTTGGGATATGGAGTGCCGTCTCGGGAACATAAAAGATTGAAGCGCGAAACATTTGAAAATAGGAAGGACAAGATAAATAAGAGAGGACGTGATGCGCGGAAGTCAAGGCTTAAAGGAGGTAACAGGGGGTTTTCTCAAAACAAAGAAAGAATGAGGGCCAAATATTTGTTCTACCTTTTTGGCTACATAGAGCTCATTGATTAAGGACAAAAGATGTTTTAAAACAATATACAAAGGATTTCCACCGTAGCCAGCATAGCCGTAAGCAGTCCTTCTCATTCTGTCTCATTCGTAATATTAACCATTAGTTCATTACGTAAGGGAAACTACTGATCTCAAAGATTCCCTCGAGAATATTTCCTTAGCGACCCGCCCAGCGTCGCCGCCTAGGCGCCGCCTCGTCTGATGGAGCCGCCTCGAGAAATTCTCTCGTGGAATTTTCTCGAACTGTAGTTTCCCTATTACATTAGACTTTAAAAATAATAAGCGACTGATAACGGGTCATCGGCCATTCAGCTAAAAATTGTTTCAGAGGCAATTGGGCTTCATCAGATCTACCAAAAAAAGGCTCGATCTGAACCCAGCAGGGGCCGATTCTTTCTATTATTAGTTGAATCCATGCTAGCCACTCATACTTTCCCTTTTTCTGAGCTATTTCACAGCCAAACAGATGATCCAAGAAAAGGTCGTTATCTTCCACTATAAATAACTGTTGTTCTTCCCATTTGAAATCAAGCTCTACCACCTCAATCCTGAGTTCTGCGCCATTGCTTCACAGTTATTCCTAGTTTGAATTGAATCTGAGATGATAAATCCTTGCATCTTTGTTGAGCTAGCAAGATAAAGAGTTCTTGCTTGGATCTGAGTCTGGTTGGGAGGCAGAATTATCTCCTAAAGATTGCAGTAATTTAGTTGTTTTCGTTCTTTGTCTTTCTAGATTATTTGTGATCTTAACAATGATATCATTAGATTCTATCATTGCTTTGGCTAGCTAAAATCTGGAACATATGTACTTGATGACGATGATAGATTGTAATTTGAGAGATTTGTCGCTGACCAGTCGAACGGTTACTGTAAACTTGTACTTTATATGTGTTCACAATTACAGGTTATTATTTGTTTACATGATTAAGGGTGTAACATATTTAATGGTCTTTGGAATACTCAGGTGGTGGAAAAGGGAAGCAAAAGGTCACCTTAACACAAACAAATCGTATGGTCTCCCTGATTAATTTGGATTGCCACTGTCTTATTACACTTAAACTGCTTGCATTTATGCAAGTATTTATGTTTGCTTAAACATGTTGTTGCCATTAGAGTTTTTTTGGGATCATTTATTGTCCCAACCTCGATGCCAACATGGAAATCGCGCGGCCAATGAGAATGCGAGCGCGTACAGGCTTTTCTTCATCCATGCCTGCCTTCCCATGCCAGGTGTCGTCAAGATACAGGTTCGGCATTATCCTTACCTACCTGCCCTGGAGGTTCGGTGGGCGGGAAGCAATAATTACAAATTATTCCCGCCCTGAATTACCGCCCAAATGTTGGGGTGTCTATAAGTACCCTCCCCCCTCCCCCCTTCCCTCAACGGCCCGTCTTTTCACGCCTCTCCATCCAGGTTTGCTAATGCATTAGGGATTTTTTGAGATCATAAAAGGGCCTTCTAAGAACTGCTGACTAAGCTATATGAACTACCAATCAGAAAACAGAACTGGTAATCCAGTCAGCAAAACAGTTACAACTAACTCACTGGATCACATTTTCTAGTATAAGTGTTGATAGAAAAGACCAAATGAGCTCTTGTTTGGTGCAATAGTTAGATCTCATTGAGATCTTTCCAACCTTGGGTGGTTTGCATATCTTTTAACCCCGTAGAATAGTAAAAAAATGGTAAAAACCATATTTTTTGGAGTTTTGACAATCATAAGTGGTTAAAATATGTGCAAAGCACCTAAGATTGGAAAGATCTCAACGAGATCTATCAATTGCACTAAACGAAAGCTCATTTGGACTTTTCTATCAATAGTTATACTAGAAAATGTGATCCAGTGAGTTAGTTATAACAGTTTTGCTGACTGGACCCGTCAGGCTCTGATTTCTGATTGGTAGTTCATTTATCTTTATTTGGCTTAATTGGCATGTTTTGAAGGCCCTTTTTTACCCTAATGGCTTTCAATCCTTCTAGTTCTGCGAGCTCATCTGATTCAGACTGTTTGATCTAATTATTTTGCCAGTTCATTTCAGATGGCGATTACCTCTGTCACATCTGAGAACGATTTCGGCTCCTTCAATATATTTCTTGGAAGCTTCATTACAATTCGACCGCCACTCAGAGGTCATCACCGGGTGATCAAAGGCAGGAGAAATGTTATTTCATGCCATTAGAAGGCTATTGTTGTCGGGTTCGAGGTGAGAGGGGAAGTATATATCAAGGTCAGACACCTATACACACCGACAGACATGAGAAAAGAAAAGATAAGATCTCGACGTAATTTCCCTGAACTTCGTGCTAATTGTGAGTTTCATTATATCTGAGCTAATCTGTCATTCATTATATTTTGAAGAAATCAACTAATTGGGTTTACGTATCTCGTGGCTCAGTATTTCCGATGTCTTTGGACCTGAACCATCGAAGTTCTATCACAAGCATCTTCCGTGCTTTCTATTATGATATTGGATCCTTGTTTTTGAAGGTCAAATGTATGCACCCAAGGGAAAGGGGGATTTGGTTCTTAAGATATGAGTATTATCCTCGGAAAGGCAAAATTGTGGACTTACCATTGCCCCCATTATCACAGCTTAGTTCCTGCCCAATGGATTCCAGTTCTCTGTTTCTTGCCAAGCTGAAATTGTCACAGGAAATTTTCAGTGCTTTGAAGGAGAAAGGTGGAGTCTGTGGACACGTGAAAGTAAATGTACCCATCGATATGTTTATTGCGTTGTTTAAGAATGTCGAGAATGTCAAGAAGACGTCAAAAATGTTTACTGTAAGTGATTGTCAGTTGTTTCTGGATGACATTTTATGTGATGAATGGTCATCCCGTCTGCATGAAGGAGTTGAGAAGGTACATTGCAGAATAAATAAAGAAAGCGTTCGAATCAGGTATTGTATTCGAAAGCAAACAGTTTACATTACCTTGAAATATAGAAGATGGAGGGAAGTAAAAGAAGGGAGCAGATGGACGTGGGTTCCGGTGGAACAAGACGATGCTGATGGTACCCATTCTACGGTCATTGACATTTCTATCTTTAAAAGTGGTCAATTGTTTAAAACCTTAAAAGTCGAAGAAGCATGGTCTTTATTTGATGTAAGAATTATTTTGGAATCAGAATGTGACTTAAACGTCTTCCATTTTTTGGTGGATGGTGTCAAGGTAGGAAAACGTAGGGAAGAGTTGTATACAACAAAGCTCTGTATGCCTCCCGTTGTACTTTCTTTAAGTGAAAACAGTTAAACAAATAAATAACAATGGTGTTACTGGGTTCAAATCCCAGTGTTGTTTGCCAATAACTTATATCCTTTTGCAAAGTCAGCACCGTGGCCACCGTGCGAAACATGTGGAGTTTGTGTAGTTGTGTTGTGTAGTTTCGCACCGTGGGCACGGTGCAATATATTTTTTAGTTAACTTAATTTTGGCCTTCTTTTCGGCAAAATATCGCACCGTATTAAAGTCACGAAGAACGTATTGTTGCCTTTGGCGTTTATGTTTGTTTCGCACCGTGGCCACGGTGCGACATATTCCTCATAGCCCTTTTAGGGCGTAGTTACAGTGCGAATTTGCCATATTCACAGCCCGACGGATACATGCATTTAAGCCTTTGTAACTTCACGCCTAAAAAAAAAAAAAAATAGGGCGTAGTTACGGTCGCGAATTTGCCATGTCCACGCCCAACCGGATACATGCATTTCGCCTTTGTAACTCGCCCTAATTTTTTTTTTTTTTTTTTTAAGCGTAATTCTGATCTTGAATTTGCCATGTCCACAGCCCGACGGATACATGCATTTCGCACTATAACTACTATGTGTTTTTTTTTTTTTTCTTTCTTTCTTTCTTTCTTTCTTTCTTTCTTTCTTTCTTTCTTTCTTTCTTTATTTATAGACCGTGGCTACAGTGCGAATTTGCCATGTCCACAGCCCAACGGATACATGCATTTCGCACTGTAACCACTGTGCCCACTCTTTCATAGTCAACTTGACAATAACTAACGAGAGACTACTTTTGAACTCACAAAACACTACTCAAAATTTAATGAAACAAAAAGAGTTGTCATTGCCTAAATATCAATGTTCATTGCTCTAAATTACTGAAAGCATCCTCATCAACTTCCTCCCTTCAATTGAACCTCTTCTTGTATGGCAGCTATAAAATAAGAAAGTGTTGTTTTTGCACTGTAGCCACGGTGCGTAAATGTGTATAACATAAAATATGGAAGTGTTATTTTCGCACCGTAGCCACGGTGCGAAATTGTGTGTAACATAAAATATGGAAACGTTATTTTCGCACCGTAGCTACGGTGTTAGTCACTCTTGCATATCAAGCTGCTACTAAGGCACTCACCTTCAAACTATCACAAATCAAGGTGTTGCTCAACGAGAATGGTAAAGAGTAAATCAGATAAGGCATGGGAGTTGTTTAGCACATGGTATGATAATATAGTAGAGAAAGAATGGAATTTTCGTCAGAAGCATCCAGAAGAGTTTGAGGAGGAGATAGAGGAGCTAGTTGATGCAACTACTGTATACAATAATTTTTGCCTGACAGTAGACGTATTAGAACCAAGAACCCTCAAACAGAAGTATTAGAACCAAGAACACTCAAAGGAATGCAATGACAACTTGGAAACCAAATACCTTTGCCATTGACGTTGCAAAAGACCGAGAGCCGGAGCGGAGCTTAGAATTAGTAAGATTCTTGCCAACAAACAGAGCGAAATTTGCTGGCAAGAATCCACCATAATTCGAATTCAAACAATGCTTGGGCGCGATGGCAAGGTCGTTGGCGCTCGATGGCGCGATGGTAAGCTCGATGGCGCTGAAGCTCGATGGTTGAAGCTCGATGGTGGGAAAAGGAAAATCTTAGATGTAATCATTAAATTTTGTGGTCGTTAGGAAATAATGATTGCAAAGTTAGGTACGAGGTTAGGTTCGGAGGGGGGGAAGTTAGGTTAGGGGAGAGTGAAAGTTAGGTATGGAGGGGGGAAAGGTAGGTTCGGGATCCTACGTGGCAGCCCCCCCCAATATACTCTTACAAGGCCCTTATTTGACCTCAAAAAAACTCTAATGTGCCAGGCATAATTTTAATTTTGCTGCAGTGATATTCTGGAAGTTAAAATAGAATTTAGGATTTATATATGGGATTTGTGGAGATATAGAAAGCATGTTTCAGATATAGTAATAAAATATCATGTTGAATTGGTGTTGAAATTTATACGTAATATTGTTGTATACAGGAATGATCTAATGCTTCAAATTTCGGGGTGGAAGTAGTGACGACGCGCGAAACGTGGAGACACTGCTGACACCCCAGAATTTGAAGCAGGTCATTCATGCAACGTGAATGCAAGGTACAAACGATTCTGTTGAGTGAAATCAGGCAGAATGGGGGGTAAAACAGGAAGAATCTTGGGTAGAACAGGCAGAATCGCAGGTAAAAGAGAAGAACTCTGTGGTAAAAAATTTTGTCGCAGAAGACAAAACTGTGTTTCACATTCTTTAAAAGAACTGTTGCCACATGGCAGCATGCCATTGACTCTAAGGACAAAATTGTTGTTACGTTGCATTTACGTGATGTAACAAAGACCTATGTCATGCTTGCAGTTTAGGTAGAGTTTGGAAGTCTGAAGCCGTTGGAACACCTCTAGATGTAAGAAGCTCATCTCTGTTGAAGCTCATCTCTAGATGTAAGAAGATAAAGAATGGATCTTCAATGAATATTGGCCATGTGTATTGCTTGCTTTTATAGCTTACAAGATGCTTAGATGCTCTACATTTCAGTTTACACCAAACATAACAAATATTAAACCATCAAAGCTTTGCATCAAAAACATACATCACGATTTCTGAAATAATATTAGCCACATATGTATTGGTTGTTACTGCTTACATCAAAAAATTTGCATCAAAGATTTCAGGTTTGTGAAGATACATAGCCTTAGATTAGTGCCCCTTGGCTGCCAACAACTGACTCATCAGTCGGTTTCTTCACGATCTGCTTGCCCTTCGCCATGATCGATTAGTGATCCCTAAAACCTTTATATGTGATCGATTAGTGATCCCTAAAACCTTTATATGCTTGCAAACCCTAAGATTTTGCTGCATGCGCCCCCTTGCATGCGCTATGATATGCAAAAAACACTTGAGTTTTTGTTGCTACAGTGTTCTATTCGTTCCCTTAGGAATAGTGTTTTTTGCTACAGTGCCAATTTAAGATGTCCAATGGTTTCACACTCGATTCCGTTGTTGATTCTTTAAGTTGTATAAGTTGATATATTAATGTTTGTTTGGGAAGTGTTTGTGCTAAGAATTGTGAAGCTATTTGATCTTGTTGATCTTGCCTTACAAATTTTGTAGAGCAATTGATCATTCAACTCCCTAATCAACTTAGATCAATCATTCAATGGACAGTGCTTTGACAGAGTTTATATAGTCTTTATTTGCCATAGGTTATGATGTTTACATAGATCGTAATCATGTTTGTAAATAATCATATGATAAGTCATATTTTGCAAAGGGGAACATTTATTTCTACACAAACAATTTTAACGTGACGCTTATTTATGCTTTAGCCAACTTGGTCAACATAAGCCAATGCATCATTTGGTACTACTTCCTTACCAAGTTGCCAACATGTCAACACCATTGATCAACACGTCTCTATTGAATATGTAGCATAATAACAGGGGGTTTTCTTTGTGTTTTTGTACGCTTTTCACTAAGGTTTTCCTATGATTTCGTGATGTATTCAGATGGATGTACTAATGCATACATCTAGAGTGCACCATTTCTGAGCCATTGATTTTAGCCTTTTTTTTCCAATGGTCAACAACCAATGGCTCACAACAAAAGCCCTTTTTTTTGTGCGTGTGGTGCATAATGGTCAACAACCAATGGCTCACAACAAAAGCCCTCTTTTTGTGCATGTGGTGCATAATGGTCAACAACCAATGGCTCACAACAAAAGCCCTCTTTTTGTGTGTGTGGTGCATAATGGGCACATGAAGGGCTTGAAGGGCGCATGTAGTGCAGTTTTCCCGCCGGCAACACATTTCTTATCATAACTTTTGATCCAGAGCTCTGTTAGAGATGATTTTTATTTGCTTTGGAAAGCTCTCTCCGAGATCTTTTTGATAGTGTATGATATGGATATGTTTGGTTAAGTTATCTATGCTAAAACAGCAATTTTTTGGCCGGGTTTGGTAGGCTTTCACATCCTACCAGCTGATTAATACAGGATTGCGCTATTGGATATTGTTTTATGGCTCATTCCGAATGAAGGTTGCAAAAAATTACCATGCATTTTTAGATTTTGAGGCAGTTATTAAGCAAATTCCAATGCTTCTAGATCCTTGTGCTAACAAGTAGAAAAGTTTCCCACTTTGGTTTCTCACCACAAGAATCCATGGAGGCCAAAGGCTGCTGTTAAATTCCAGTTGAAAAATGTTTGTGTATGGGTGTTGCAAACTTTATGACTTTCAAAATAATGGGATCAATCCGCTCTATCTTTATGGTAACTTTTATTTATGCTCTATTTGTTTTATTGTGATGAAATTCAAAAGCTACAGGTGATGAAAACCTCAAATGAATTCTAGTTTTTTTCTGGTTTGAATTCTAAAATTTTTGTCACACCGGGGCAAAATTTTTTTGCAACACAAACCATTAACATCCAACATATAAAAATTAAATCCCCCAACACATAACAACCAACACATAACAACCATTGACATTAACAACCAGCACATAACTACCATTGACATTAATTAACACAATCATTGGGTCCAACACATTTAAATTAAAATCCCCCTTAAACCCCCTTTGGTTTGGGTGCATATTCACACGGGGGGTGACGTAGGGCAGCGAGAGCTGTTGGATAGGCATATTCACCCCTTATTCCTTAATCTACACCATACGTAAAGTTCCTCGTTTGTGGGGTATGCAAGTACAAAATTTGCTATACTGTATAACAAGATTTACAAAATACTATAAGATTTCAAGCGGAATACTATATAGTGTTGTGAATAACATTTAAGCCCCATTTAACCTTGCATTAAATATGGGCTTATACTTAAATAATCAAACCCCTGCAATAAACTAGCTTAGCTCTTGTAATGACTAAAAAAAAATCCAAAATAATGATGTGTTACCATATGTGCTATAAGGGCTACGATGTTTCTTATGGTGTCCAGTATATATATGGAAAAAGGTATATGGATTGCTAGTTGGGAATGAAGTACATCTACGAATAAGGGGCCAAAAATTAAAATTCACATTTACGTATAATTGGGGATTTTCGCCTGCAAAAAGACGTATACAAGGGGGTTTCAGTCGACCCCTTGCATGCACATGCCATATGCTCTATATAAAGGGGTGAAGCCCCCCGAGGCCTGGTCACTGTTAGCTCCAAATTATTTGCATAGTTCTCTGCTTTAGTCATTAGCTGACAATTTCTGATTGGACCTTTGAACTCTTGCCGAAGGCCTCCAATCTTTCAACTGCTTCTAGTTTCGGGAGTGCAGCACCGTAAAGTCTAAGGCCCACGTAAATGCGTGTGTATTCAGACACATACTTATTCCTCTTGCATTAGCCTTGCCAAAGATTGTCTTTACTGCATTATGAAGTCATTTAGGATCTAACCTTTCATGAAGATTTGAGTAAATTCTTCCATTTGGTTGTGCCTTCTTTCATTGTTCTCGTTTTTACAAGATTTCTGTACCATATACGTGTTGTGTGCCCTCAACCTACTGATGGATACTCCTTTGGTATTGATGGGTCCGAGCTGGTTGTGGGTGCAAAATTGTTGTACTTGGTCGACCCATGCTTCAACTACGATGCCCTCCGTCCTCTCCGACCCTTTCAAGGTTTAAAGTTTGTGTTCTTCTGCAATGTCTGTTCTTCTGCAATGTTGCTACGACAATGTCTCAACATTCTCTCTCTAGAGGTTTCTCTGCTTCCTCTCTAGCCCCTTTTACTCTCTCTAGGATTATCTTTCCTTTTTCTCTCTAGTCCCTTATTCTGTTGCCTTTCTCTCTCTAGCCCCTTCTCTATCTACGCTCAAAGTTTAGTCAAGCCACACCATTTGAGCGTGGGACGATAAAAATCAATCATTCTTTCTTTCTTTCTTTCTTTCTATAAGAAAATATCGCAGTGTGGATGGACAAACTCAAAGCTATATTTGTTGTTCTAGCTATCAAAGTCTCAGTTATCTAGAGCTTCTCGGATTCCTTCAAATCTGTCAAAAAATGTGACCAGAGATCGCCGAAGATGTAGCTTATTAGATGGAGAATGCAAAATCAAGCTTTTGGAAATTTGAGCCTCTGTTTATTACATCCGGTAGTGCATGACTAAAGAATTATGGCTGGAATCTTCTCCAATCATAGTACATTTAATATCAAGTTGCCATTCTGATATTCTAATGGGCAACTTCAGTTACTGTTTTGATTATTTATTTAGAAAGGAGTACTTCTCGTGAGGAGAAAATTGCTCATGAGAATTCTCCGCCAAAATTTCAACCAACTTGAAATTTCGTCCGTTCTTGAGGCTCGATTTAGGTAGCAGGCTAGAGCTATTCATTTCTATGCAATCTTTTCTTTGTTTTTGCTTTAGAAGGTTGTGATCAGTGCTTATTTGGCTGAGTTTTGGTGCTCATTTGCCGGATTTGCTCATGTCATGGCAGCAGAGGCTAGTGCAGGCTAGATACTTTGGGTTGCAGATTCTGGAGATTAACAGATCGGCTGAATAGAAAATAGAAATAGATCTGAAGTTAATAAATAGCTATCCAGGTAGCCCCGCCTGAAAATTCAGCAAGCTGTCAACAGAGGATTTCATGTTTTAAAAACTTGTTCAAAAGGGCAAAATTTGAAGGTGGTTGAAATTTCGAATTTGTAATGTAATGTGAAGTTGTATTGTTTATTTTTGTATTGCTTTACATTACGATGGAGCAAGCAAAAAGTAGGCATTGATCCAAAAATGACGTCAAAAAATATCCGTTGAAAAAGGGTGTTCCATTGAATATGAAAAAAAAGGGCTTTAGTCAAACTTGAAATGTTATAAAAGGATATACGTTGACTAGGGGCATTTGGTGAAATTATAAAAAGTTAGAGGCATTTAGCGAAATTCGTCAAAACATAAGGGCATTTTGTAATTTTTCCCTTATTGAAATGCCCTTGAACAACATCGTGCAATATAGTACCTAGAATATGTAGCATAATAACAGTTGGTTTTCTTTGTGTTTTTGTACGCTTTTCACTAAGGTTTTCCTATGATTTCGTGATGTATTCAAATAAGTGTATTAATGCGTACATCTAGAGTGCACCATTTCTGAGCCATTGATTTTAGCCCTTTTTTTTTTCAATGGTCAACAACCAATGGCTGACAACAAAAGCCCTTTTTTGTGCGTGTGGTGCATAATGGTCAACAACCAATGGCTCACAACAAAAGCCCTCTTTTTGTGTGTGTGGTGCATAATGGGCACATGAAGGGCTTGAAGGGCGCATGTAGTGCAGTTTCCCCGCCGGCAAACACATTTCTTATCATAACTTTTGATCCAAAGCTCTGTTTCAGATGATTTTTATTGCGTTGGAAAGCTCTCTCGAGATCTTTTTGATAGTATATGACATGGATATGTTTGGTTAAGTTATATATGCTAAAACAGCAACTTTTCGGCCGGGTTTGGTAGGCTTTCACATCCTACCAGCTGATTAATACAGGATTGCGCTATTGGATATTGTTTTATGGCTCATTCCGAATGAAGGTTGCAAAAAATTACCATGCATTTTTAGATTTTGAGGCAGTTATTAAGCAAATTCCAAGGCTTCTAGATCCTTGTGCTAACAAGCAGAAAAGTTTCCCACTTTGGTTTCTCACCACAAGAATCCATAGAGGCCAAAGGTTGCTGTTAAATTCCAGTTGAAAAATGTTTGTGTATGGGTGTTGCAAACTTTATGACTTTCAGAATAATGGGATCAATCTGCTCTATCTTTATGGTAACTTTTACTTAATGTAATTCTCGAAACCATTGCCACCTAAAGTTAGTTAGACTCTTTTGGTAGTTAGGGTTTTCCGGCTTATAGATGCCATTTCTTCCCTTTTCATCTTCATCAGCTCATCTGCATTCTCCTTTTGTCGAGACTTTCTTCAGTCTACTTTCCCACCCTCTCCACGTTTCTGTTGGGCTTCTACTCTATTCGATTTCCTTGTCTTATCGATTTCCTCACTTATACCCATCATTTTCGTGTTCTAGCCATGGCTGGAGTTTTTTGCTGCATTTTGTTCTCGTGTCGTGTTATACCCGAGTTCTTAGCTATGTTTTCTTCCGGTGGGTGCAAGTGCATGCCTTTTTTGCCGCTTGGATGACTAATTTGCTCCTGCATTGCCTAGTTCGACCCTAAAATTATTTTTCGGGCACCTAGTTCGACTTTATATCTGTATATGGCCAAACGGCTTTCCCTGTGTTTTCTTTTCGGCTCTGCTATCTGATTGAAGTGGTCGACCATGTTTATTCCATCTTTTTCTTCTTCGGTTAGTCATGATCTGAGAGAAGCAGTTCGGCCTGAGTTGCAGACAGCGGAAAAGGGAAAATCAAATTTGAGAAGCAGCATAAATTTGAGAAGCCTGCTACCGATTCATGTTGCAACCAGAGTAAAATCCACAGGGGTTCATGATCTTGTGTCTAAATCTTGCCGTGTGACTTGCTTTGGCTTCAGGGTTCGGCAGTTCTCTGGGCAGGACCACATCTTGCAGGGAAGGCCCATCCATGAACTTATTTTTGGAAGCAAATTTCAGGCCAACATTGCCTTTGGGATTAAAACATTTTGATATGTATTTTCAGTGCGAAAGCTTAGGGGTTGCAGTGAGGGTTTTTTTGACAAGTTATTGGATAGAGATGTAGTCATGGACTGTGATTATTTCAGCATATACACAACATGAGCAAGATCATTTGGCTTTAGACTGTTTCAGGAAAATGCAGCAGCATGGATTGAGGTCAGATAAGTTCGCCTTTTCAAGAATGGAGACCAATTTTGGAGCAGGTTTTTTAGAATACTCTCATCGATAGAATTTTCATTCAGAATTTCCGCTATGTGTTCCCAGAATTTGATTCAGAATTACTGCGATGTATTCCTAGAATTCCATCTGATACAAGTCCATCTCCCTGTGGTATCCTGTTACATTGACCTAGCAGTTTTCAGCATTATTTGTGTTCATAGCCCGTTCAAGATTCTTTGCTTAAGTTGGGGTCCAGTAATTGATGGAGTTGTTTGAAGAGAATCGGCATGCTTAGAGTCTGTGATGCATCAAGTTGGGACCAATCATTGGTAGAGTTGTTTTAAGATCGTTGGTGAATCAAATCTGTGATTGATCTTTTCAGATAAGCATTCTTACTTGCCCCTTTTTTCTTTCCATTGTAATAAGTGTTTTGGTTACTTTTTGCGTCAGCCATAGCTTCTCAAGACGTATCTTTCCTCTTTATTATTTGCTAGCGTATGTCGCTATGAGTTTAATCTCTGATTTCCTCACTACGTTGTCCATCCAAATTCCATATCCTTATCTTGCAATCAGAAGAACCCATCAAGACATCAAAATTTGGATGATATATCATGCTTAGAATAGAAACATGGCATGAAGGTGCAACTTCAAACTGCGTTCAGGAGTATGTTATTATTCCCATATTACTTCAGTTTACTTCAGGCTTCAGGAGTCTGTTATTATTCCCATATTACTCCCAGGACTAGGTAACCACTTTAAATAGCTCTGTCTGCAGATGCACCATATATATCTGAGTTAAAGATGTGGGCTCTTGCCTTGGTAATGTCAATCTTTTATATTCGCCATACTAGCTTTCTTCTCTACAGCCATACCTGCCCTTCTCTCGAAGAAGCTAACGCATTTAGTACCACTCTCCTTTTCTCTTGAACTTCTAGATTGTTCCATTTCTTCGTTAGTTGGGACACTTTCGCTTATTTGAGGTGGCTTTTTATAGACGATTACCACACATTCCACCCAGACTAGATGACCATTGAGTTGACATTGTGGTCTAAACTGGTTATGCCCCCAAACAAGTTTCTCATTGGGTATTCTGTATGGGAATTACATTTGTTCAAGATAATAATGTTTGTGCAGGTTTTCTATTTCGAAAAGGCCCTATAGAGAATTTGTACTTGACTTGTTGCCTAGCTCCCAGAGATTTTTATTTTTATCAACCTACTTAAGCTAAGGTGTACTGTATTTTGGATAATGGCAAGAATTTGTCAACAATAGAGCTCTACATTAGAATTGACTAGGCCTTGTTATCCTGATTCAGAGAAGTCTCTTCCTCATCTGGAAATTGCCTACAAGTCTGTGTATTGAACATGTTGATGTGATGGAGATTTGTTTTAAGGCTAGATTGATGGTGCAAGATGCTCCTAGAGATTACTATCTAGGTGAGATTATCCTTTGTTTTCCTTGCTTGATAACCTTTTACAAATCTAGAAAATTTTGATTGGAACAAATTGTTATATTTTGAATGGAGATTGCATGTGCCTTGTGGAGTTTTCCTGTATCCTTTGGTCATTCCAACATTTTTTCTTACAACTGTAGACCTATGCTGATACCCTTTTGGTTACCCTGGCTTGGTTTCGATGATGTTATTCTTGCCCATGATTTATACCTATACATTTATTACCTTGCCATATGTACAAGACCTATGGTGTTTTGTGGATGTAATGAGCATTATAGCTAGGCTTTTTATAGAGTTGAAAAATGTTTATGTCCCCAAGTTTTGCCTCTCAATATTTACTAAATATAAATAACATCCACATTACCCCTTCCTCGCATTTGCCTTGTAATTTGTGACGTTGGTTAGTTGCACTTCTCTTGCTATTTGTAAACGTTTTTATTTGGGAGGCTTTTGGAATGTCATGGATGGCGATGATGAGTTTTTTGAATTGTAGAGATTGTCATACCTATGGTACCATTTGAACTTGATGAGATGTTGAGGTAGTATGGTTTGTTTGGTCCCTAGCTGAATATGAAAGCCTGGTCGATAATTTGCCGATGAGTTATCTGTTAGTGGCTGCTGTAGATGTTCTGATAAAACTTCTCATGTTAAAATTCTCAAGGCAGATTGTCATGGGCAATTTAGCCAGAATTGAGGTGCTTTCCTTTCCAAACAATAGTTTCTTTTTATGAACGATTATTCTTGCTCCTTGGGTTTGGGGCCTATTGATATGAGATCCCTCGCACACTTTACTGTCCTTTACTTACAGGTCTGTAGACTTGCTACCTCTGTTTTTCAGCATTTTGTACATTGTATTGTTTTAGTGGAGACACTCAGATGGGGCTTTTCTTTTAGTTTCTCTTTTCTTGCTTGCTGGTTTTGAGAATTGAATTTATCTTCGTATCACGATAAGAAGATAATAGTAATTCTCGAAACCATTGCCACCTAAAGTTAGTTAGACTCTTTTGGTAGTTAGGGTTTTTCGGCTTATAGATGCCATTTCTTCCCTTTTCATCTTCATCAGCTCATCTGCGTTCTCCTTTTGTCGAGACTTTCTTCAGTCTACTTTCCCACCCGCCCGCCCGCCCGCCCCTCACTTTACCTTCTTGTTTTTGTCACATTTTATGTTCCTAGCCTTATTAGAGGGCTTTTGTGCCATTTGTGAACCTTGATGTAAGATCCTGATGTCTTGTAACCTTTTTGTGCTAGTACATCTTTGCTTTGGGTGTTGACTGTGAGTTTCTGGCCCTCTTGCCTACAAATGGTTTGTGTATGGTGTTGCTTATGCCAGTGAATGATGTGATTTGTGCCCTCGTGCCAGTGGCTGTGAGATGGTGGCCCTCATGCCAATGGTTGATGTGTTAGAATGTGGTTCGCTTGTGGGTATAGTTGGTTGTGAGATTATAGCCCTCGAGATAGAGACTTTGTGGGCCCCATACCAAGCATTTGGTTGTGTAGAGGTTCAGTGTTGGTTCAAATAGATCCATTTGTATCAACGTGATTGTTACAATATCCCCACCCTTGTAGTTCATATGCAGCTTGACAATTCATGAGCTTTTTCCATATACCCCTTTTTCCATTCTTCTCCTATATTAGCACATCTGCATCTTTTCATCCATTTGCTTGCTTGGAGACCTACCTACCGCCCACTCTAATATGCTTATTTATGAAAGGCCTTCATGTTTCTTGTGACAAGTTTTGATTATGATTTGTGACCTTTTTGCATATAGATGTTTATGTATAGTGGCCCTCGTGCGAGTGGAAGTTTAGAGTTTTGTGGCCCCTCGTGCTGCGGGTTGGTTGTGAGATTGCTGGCCCTCGTGCCTAGTATTATTGATTGTGAGAGGCCCTCGTGCCTAGTTTTGTTGGGTAAGGCCTAGTTTTATTGTGGATGTTCCTTACCTTTGGTGGTTATGCGTTTGTTGAAGGTATGGTCGTGGTAAGGCCCTCATGCTCTCTGATCTCTATCATTCTTTTGATCTCGGCTTTCACTCTCGCCTGCTCTTCCTCCAAACCTTCTCAACATTTGCTTTCCATTAATCCTATACTCTTGTTGGATTTCTCTCACAGTGTGTGACGGTGGGGGAGCATTGTGGCTCGGGCATTAGCATGATGGCTAATGTGTGGCTCTTTGTGGCATGGTGGCTTTGAGTTGGGCAAAGATTAGCATGATGGCTAATGTGTGGCTCTTTGTGGCATGGTGGCTTTGAGTTGGGCAGCATTAGCATTGTGGCTAATGTGTGGCTATTTTGTTGTGTGTCCCAGTGGTGATTGTGAGATCTTGACATGTGTGCCAGTTCTTGGTTGTGATATTGGAGGCCCTCGTGCCTAGTGCAGTTGGTTGTGAGATTACTGCTTTTGAGTTAGTAGATGGTTGGAGTTATTGTGAGCTCTATGCTTGGCATGTCATTACATGTTTGTAGCTCTCATACTAATGTGCAGGTTGATAGGTTGGGAGCGTCTGCTATATTTTTCGTGATTTGTGGTTGCAGGCCCTTTTATCAAGCTGGAGAATAATCGAGCATCATTGCAGACGTCTAGGAGTTTTAGAGAATCTGGATTTTCAGCTTTGTTCAAGCCATTTTATACTCAATTGTGTTTTTAGCCTATCATTGATTAGTGTTACTATTATCGTCAGGGTTTTTCCTCGAAAACCCGAAAGGGCGAGGTTTTTTAATCCCGATTATAATGGTCTACACTTTCAATGCATTTTGTGGCAGCATTTTGTACATTGTATTGTTTTAGTGGAGACACTCAGCATTTCGTACATTGTATTGTTTTAGTGGAGACACTGAGATGGGGCTTTCAACATTTTGTACATTGTATTGTTTTAGTGGAGACACTCAGATGGGGCTTTTCTTTTAGTTTCTCTCTTCTTGCTTGCTGGTTTTGAGAATTGAATTTATCTTCGTATCACGATAAGAAGATAATGTTCTATTTGTTTTATTGTGATGAAATTCAAAAGCTACAGGTGATGAAAGCCTCAAATGAATTCTAGTTTTTTTTTTTGTTTGAATTCTAAAATTTTTTGTCACACCGGGGTGTGATGTCCCTAAGGCCCCGAAGGGGCCAAAACAAAATTTTTTGCAACACAAACTATTAACATCCAACATATAAAAATTAAATCCCCCAACACATAACAACCAACACATAACTACCATTGACATTAATTAACACAACCATTGGGTCCAACACATTTAAATTAAAATCCCCCTTAAACCCCCTTTGGTTTGGGTGCATATTCACACGGGGGGTGACGTAGGAAGGAAGGAAGGAAGGAAGGTACTTTTATCGTCCACGGAGACCAATCGGTCTATGGGACCCAATACAAAAACACAGCAAGCGGATTACTGCCCGGATTAAAAAACCCCCGCCCCGAAGGGTTTTCGAGGGAAAAACCGTGGCAGCAATCAACCTGCTGACAAACTGTCCTAACATATAAAATGCAGAAACACCCAAATATATACAGTCATGCACCGCACCCGAGCAGCTAGGCGGGGGCAAAGGTGACCTCGCGGTCCATACCTCTCGAATGTGCGACCCGGTGGCACGCGTCGACGGCGGTGTGTTCATCAGCAAATGTAAGGGCAAGTCCGGCCGCGATCGCGAGGGAGGCGTGTTTGGCCCGGATCTTCCTGGAGCGCCGGGCAACTCGGAAAGTGTGAGACTCATCCTCAATGGCACCCGCTTTGACAAAGATCGACAGAGCCCTGTCTGGCGGGGCTCCCCAATCCACCTACCCGTCTCGATGCGAAGATGGTGGGCACCTGTGCGAATGGAGGCAATGAGTCTCAAGCTTTTCGGGGCAACCGGGAACGCAGTAGAGGCGTGGCCCCGGGCTAACACGGGGTTGATGTGCCTCTTGTAATAGGCTGTTTTGACATGCTCTAGAGCCCCGGGGTCCCAGAGCTTGCCAAGGAAACAAGCGTCTAGGTACTCCTGCAGGCTGTCACGATCGGCCGTTGTGTCCACTGCGACGATCACGTTCTCCCCGCACGTTCCATCCGGGCGAACCACTGATCTCTTTTACCCTCCAACAAAGCCCTAAGCCGCTAAGGGACCCATTGCCACGCGAAGTAAGCCAGGTGCGGGATCGAGCATCACCCATAGTAACCACTTTCTGAAAATAGACGATGTGTCTATCAAGGGCTGCCAGCTGGCGGCAAGAATCCAGTTTCTGCAAGCCGATGTCGATAGGGGATGAAGGTTTCACCCCAAGTGCCCGTGCCAAAATGCCTTCGCATCTGCTCCAAGTCATTCCAGTTAAGCCAAAGAGACGCCCGGGCCCCAAACCTCGACCCGTCTGCAAGGATGAATGACGACCCGTTGTTCTGAATGACATGTGACCGATGGCCCCAATCATAGAGCTCGCCGGGTGATTTGTTCTCGCATGGCATAAAGCGCTTTCCACCATTTGTCACCACCCAGCGGATAGACGCCTCCCAGAGGCGAGGAGGGGAACTCCACCCCTAGGTACTTGTAGGTGGGCGTGACGCCCACAGTCGCCCCCCGATATGTGAGTGCAGGAGGCATGGGGTGACGGAAGAGAATATGAGAACCACCCCGGTCTTGGCCAGATTCACGCCGCATGTCCAGAGACAACAAAATGTGTCTAGGGCATCCGTGTGAGACCGCATAGCTTCGGGGTGTGGGCCAGGCCAAAATCATCCGCATAGATGAGTCGGCGGATGACCTGGTGCAAACGCCAGATGCCATCCCCCATGCTCGCAGAAGCCAAGACTCTAACCGATCAATGTAGAGGCCAAAAAGTGTTGGCGAGGGGGGCAACCCTGCCGGACCCGATACTACTTGGTGAATGCTTGGCCCGTCGGCACGCATCCCCGCCAAAACAACTCTCATACAACCCAGTATATGGCATTCTCGCACAGCAGCGGGAGCCCCAGTTGACGCAGCTAGCCCAAAAGCTTTTCCCCGGGAACCGTATCAAAAGCCTTCGCTAAGTCCACAAAGCAAAGAATACAAGTCCCGCCGATGATTCCGGATCGTCTTCAATCGGTGCCAGCGGTGTAAAGATATGGTCAATCGTTGAGTGGCGGGGTCTAAAGCCCGCCTGTGAGAGCTCGCACATCTGGCCGCCTCTCGCCTGGGGGTCAACTGCCGCCGAGAATGCCCGAACAGGTTTGGCAAATCTTGAATCGACCATGATCGTCCTTGGTGGCGGGGACGATTAAGGGTCACCCGCCTTGTGAATTGGAACAACCCTCGCCAGGTCCATTGTCGGGGAGACCTTCCCGCAATGCTCTGTTGAACGAGGGGTAGTGAGGGACCCGGCACAAGCGCTGCCCCATTTGAGTAACTTCGCCCGCATACCATCGAGGTCACCTTCCCATTAGCCGGCCGTTCGCGTGCCCTCCCTCAACATCCTCCTCCACGAGAACCAATGGAGGGCCATCCCAGGGGGGTATGGGCGACGCTGCCCCCACGGCGGGTCATAGAGCCGCCGCAAAGCATTGCTCCCACGCCTCGTGTGATGTCCCCTCAGGGCTGGGCTGGCCTTCAAGCACTCGCCCAAAAGGTTCGAGGATGAGTGTCCAAAGAAGGCCAACATCTCCCCGATGCACGGCAAGGTACCGCTTTGTCTCCTTCCGGATGGGCGCCAGATCGTGGTGGCCTGCAAAGCGCTGGTACCGATCCGTATCGTGACCAAGCCGCCGCTATGCGTTCTTTACACTCGCATCAAACCATCGGGTTACGCTGGAATGTTGCTGACCACTGAGCGGCTACGCTAGGGGGTCTGCCAAAGCACCGGGTCCGGCCGATCCCGTAATAGCGGTCCGGGCCGGTCCGTCTGGCGCTTCTAGTGTGGAGGTCCGCAAATTGCGAGGGCGTGCATGAGCATCTCGGCGTAGTCCTCTGCCTGCTCATAATCTAGTCTCAACTGAGGACGGCGAGGGGCTGGCATAGTGGGGGTTCTGGCGGCTTGCCAAACCAGGTCCACAACTACGAGCACATAGTCCACCACACTAGACCCTCCCCCCTGATTGTCCTGTCTGCATGTGCACTTGCGAATCGGGCCACCGTGGATGTGCCATTGCAAATTATCAAGTCAAAAATACCACATAGCAGAGCAACTGTCACAAAGCGAAAGTGACCTGGCTGTCATCCGATCCTCGTGGCCAGGTTGCTTCTGCGGGGCGTAGCTGCAGGACATCGTCAGCGAGGGGGTCAAGTCGCATGGGCTGCTCTACTCCTGTCCGTGCATTGAAATCTCCAAGAAGGACGACCCTACCCAACTGCTGGTGCTGCTATATGTCATCATATAGATCGACATAAGGGTCCATCCTATCCGCATCGGGGTGGCTGCGATAGAAGGTGCTCTCTCGCGTGAGGGAAATAACAGCGCCGTAAAAAGAGGGTTGCCACCGGGTATTATGCACACGAACCCGTTGTGTCTGTCATGCGCTTTCGAGGGTAAACCAATGTGCCAAGGTTGTCCGGTAGTAGCAAGCCACTCCACCATGACCCTCCGTCCCCGCATGTGCATTGAAGACCGAGAAATGTTGGTAACCCTACAGATCGGGTAGCTTGTGCCTGTGATGCTCCCATGTCTCCATGAGAAAGATGAGATCCATATCGGCCGCCATGGAGTTCGTGATCGCCCCCTTCTCGCCAAGGGAAGCCTCGACAATTCCATGAGACCACCCGAGGCATAATTCCTATTTGTCAAAGGGGATGGTATGTGCACCGAGTCAGCGGGGAGGACCGGAAGCGAGAGGCCGAGTGAGAAGTAGATGGAGCGGAGGCAAAGATGTGGCTTAGAGGGCATGGGTCGTGGAGGGAGCAGGAGTAGGAGCAGGAGAAGGGGGGCCGTGGTAGGAGAAGCGTAAGGTGGCCACGCGGTAAAACAAGTTAGGGCTCGCGGGTCTGCAGCAGAAGAGTGTGTCGAAAAAATGTGCATCCCGCCGAACCAATCCCCCGCACCACCCGGGTGGCGAATGCCTCCCGACCACGACAAGCTCCTATCCGCGTGCCTCCCGCTGCACGGGTGTGAGGTCCCGGTCCATGTACCGTGGATGTCCCCTTCAAAGATCGGCCCCGGGCGCAATATGGCATCACGCACTGCATCCGCAACCGTGAATATGACAATGCGGTCACGACCGGGCGCCGAGCCCCATGACGAAGCTACTTTCGAGAAATGTGAATCGCCCGGAATGTCATCCGATCGAGAATGTGTGTTTCGGATGTTGTGGGCGCAGACTCTCCCCCTGCTATTCTCGCATGCCTCGAACTACCGACAGGGCCTCTCCGCCTGCCTCGAGTTCCCCGCGGCCTCAAAAATTCAAAGGTGGGCGCCGCCGGTCCCCGTGGCCGGGGTGGTGGTGGTGGCCGGGATGGCGGGAGTGGCTGGAGGCGAGGGCGCAATGCGGGGGCTCGCCGCCGCCGGGAGGCCGTGGGCGGGGTAGCGGTCTAATCCGCTTTCTGCCCTGTAAAGTCCGGAGCACAGCCTCTTGCGGGCCTCGGGCTTTGCTTGGCCATCTCCCACGCCTGCACGCTGCGGTGACTATGAACCCTCGGTAGGGAGACTCCGGCTCTATCTATGGATGGTTGCCCGCGAACCCACGGAGCTCCAGCCCGAGTAGCGGCGTGCTCGAGCCCCGCACGGACACGAGGGCCAGGCTTGCTTTCCGACCCTTACTCAAGATCCCGGTGAAGGCGTATGCGGCTGGTTCAAAGAGCGGCAAGGCTTCCCCGTGCCATGGTGGTGGTGCCCTCCACCTCTCGATGGCCGGAGACACACCGCGACCATCGTCTCCTGCATTGCAGCGCTCCCTCTCTATGTCATGGTGTCCAGGTGATGAACACAGAGTCTAGGGCGGGCCGCATGTCGGGCGACCTCTGCCTGGCCTTGTTGCCGCCGAGTGTGCGGGCCAAGGCCATCTTCCACATGCAGCGTGCGGGTCTCCAGACCTGTGATGCGGTTCTTCTCGACCACCATTTGCCTTTTGAGCACATGGGATGCCGAGGACTCCATCTCCACTGTCATGCCAGCTAGGCGGGCACTGTTAGCCTCAATACGAGCACTGTTAGCCTCCACTCCCGCTTTGACATGGCTCCAATTCTCTGCCGAGGCAGGAGTTCCTATGTGGTCTGAGCAATCATTCCCTTCCGGCCGGGCTGGCCTCGCTGAGGGGGCCTTAGCCTTAGCCCGAGCCTCCTTCTTCATGGAGGATGACTCTCCCCTGTCCGTGATGGCTGATCGGGACCGTTTGTGCGGCGGCCCCTCGCCTTGGGTTTCCCAGGCTGGCCCATCTTCTGTGGCCATGACTTTCAAAGTTTGAGGGGTCTCTGGCTGCGGAAAGGGTGCTTAGAATCCAATTTGGGGACTCAAAAACGCGGGCAGAGCACCTTTTGGGGGTGAGGGGTTTTTGGGGGTTCCAAAGTTTGAGGGGTCTCTGGCTGCTTAAAGGGTGCTTAGAATCCAATTTGGGGACTCAGGAAGGCGGGCAGCGAGAGCCCTCATAATTGTATTTTGCACGTACGAAATCAACACCATATAGTATTCCGCTTGAAATCTTATAGTATTTTGCGAATCTTGTTATACAGTATAGCAAATTTTGTACTTGCATAACCCACAAACGAGGAACTTTACGTACGGTGTAGATTAAGGAATAAGGGGTGAATATGCCTATCCAACAGTTCTCGTTGCCCGGAGTCACCCCCCGTGTGAATATGCACCCAAACCAAAGGGGGTTTAAGGGGGATTTTAATTTAAATGTGTTGGACCCAATGGTTGTGTTAATTAATGTCAATGGTAGTTATGTGTTGGTTGTTAATGTCAATGGTTGTTATGTGTTGTGTTAATAGTAGAAACAATAACATGGTGCATGTTCTCCCTATAGCTTATAGAGTAGGAGTGAGTAAAAAGGCTTGATGCATGGTTATTAGAACCGGAACAGGAACTGGAACAACACCCCAAAAATCGGAACTGAACGGGAACATTCAACTTTGGAAAAATTAAATTTTGAAAATGGATTTGGCGTTCCCATGGGCTAATCAACATGTTGAACGCGTTTTCAAGTTCAAAATGTTAAACGGTGATGTATAATAATGGCCAAATGAAAATAAGACTTACCATATTATATTCTCTTATAAATATATATAAAAAAAATAAGATAATTTATGTTTTATGGTAACATGCACATTCGAACGGGAACAAATTTTTCCAGAACGTGGCATGCCCTGGAACGTGTTCGAAACAGGAAGAGTGTTCGAAACGCACGCCGTTCCCGGTAACCATGGCTTGATGAGCCTCCAAAATCGTGAGAGCTTGAGCCTCCAAAACTGTGAGGGACTGATCCTTCAGAAAATCTTGAGAAAATAGAATCAGTACAGAATCGTGAGAGCCTGTGAGCAAAAATCGATGGAACAAGCAAAAATCGATGGAGCAGAATGAGTTTTGATTCGATGGAGCCTCATATGTCGTCCTTTTTCTTTTTGAGGAACAGTGCACAAAAGTATGCGTTGATCCAAAAACGGTGCCAAAAAATATCCCGTTGTAAAGGGGCATTCCATTGAATATGCAAAACTAAAGGGCATTTTGTGAAACTTAAAATATTGTAACATCTTTCTAATATCTTTGTAAAAATTGTAGAAAGAGCGAGGATAACTATAAATAGACTCTTGTATATGGAATAGAAAAATAGACGAACAATAGACCTCATCCAATAGTCTTATATAGATGTATGGATATGAATCTTGGTGTATACATGACTCTTTATTAAGGACATGGCTCTTTATATGACTAGGACTTCCACTTCCACTTCATGCTGACATGTTGCTGAGGTGGAGGTTATCTCCCAAAACGAACAATGAATAACTCATCTAGCAATATTCAAAGTGACCAGTGAATTTGAACTGCAGTTCAATGATGTTATTTAATTCACACTTCCATTCTAGCATTTTGTCCACAAAAAACACTCGGTAATCTTATGTATTCAACTTAAAGATCATAGTTTTCTCAAGGCTACTTACAATATAATAAATCCCTATCAAATAATATATGAACCATCGCAATTCATTGTAGCATATTACTGTTTAAAACATATTGACCAATTTCCTGTTCATCATTTGACTTCACAGAAATGCTTTGGTTATAAACCTGATACTCCTTAGAGATTGATGATATGGCAGCCGAATGCTAGAACAATAACATTGGCATCTGTTTATACAAATTGAACCGTCGGTCTGGCCAAACACCCCAGATTCAAATAATTTTGGCTCCAAACTATTGGGCCGACAATATTACCCTAATAGGTATTTTATATGCCTGGTCACTGTTAGCTCCAAATTCTTTGCATAATTCTCGACTTCCCTTATAGTCATTAGCGTACAATTTCTGATTGAACCTTTCAGCTCTTGCCGAAGGTCTCAAATCCTTCAACTGCTTCTAGTTCTGGGACTGCAGCATCGTAAAGTCTAAGGCCCATGTAAATGCGAGTGTATTTGGACACATACTTATTCCTCTTGCGTTAGCCTTAAGATCCAATCTTTCTTGAAGATTTGAGTAACTTCTTCCATTTGATTGTACCTTCTTTCATTGTTCTCATTTTTACAAGATTTCTCTACCATATACGTGTTGCGTGCCGGTCGCCTACTGATGGATACTCTTTTGGTGTTGATAGAACCGAGCTAGTTGTCGGTGCAAAATTGTTGTACTTGGTCGAACCATGCTTCAACTACGTATTATATAAAATTTGTTTTGAAAATTTTACAGGCCGTAAAACTTTTAAAACAAAATTTCTAAAACGTAAAGGAACTTTTATTAAAATTACCTGTTCTTGGCTATGGCGGGAGCAAAATTAGCTTGATTAAGGCTCTAAAGCAACCATAGATTTTTCCTAGCCAGAGGTTGAAAAAACCTAGATTAATGCTGAGCCGGAGATTAAAGAGGCCATCGCTAGTTATTTATCTTAAAAAACTAGATTTATGCTGAACCGGAGCTTCATCACGCAAAACTCCGAGCGACTATGACTATAGCTACATATTCTAAACGAGGTGCACCTTGGACTACCAGAGTCGTCGGATTTGTCAATCCTACGACTCCAATCGTATGTTGGGGCGTCTAGGCACCTCTCATTTCGCTTATAGTCATTTATGATTGGAGGCGCCTATGATTTTGTAATACGAAATACGATTTCGCCTAAGGTTTTGAGGGAATATCGAACCTCTATATGGCTTTGTCTAAGATTTTAGAATATGAAATACCGGGGCCTGAACCTCTACCAAAATAACGCAATGTCCTAATAAGACTACTTTAACCAATGTTCTCAGTTAGCTAATGTGATTACTTTTTATCTTGAATCGATGTTTTTTTTTTATAACAACCCGTTCAATTGTTTTAGGGATATATGATCTATGGTTTTAGGAGTTTACATCCATATCAAATCCCCCTGGAACCCCCTGTTATTTTGCTACATATTCTAAATAAGGTGCACTTTGGACTATCACAGTCGTCGGATTCGTCGATCCTACGACCCCAATCGTATGTTGGGGCCTCTACCAAAATAATTCAATGTCCTAATAAGTCTACTTTAACCAATGTATCCAGTAAGCTAATGTCCTATGGTTTCAGGAATTGTTATGGACTGCTTTAACCAATGTACCCAGTGTGATTATTTTTTATCTTCAATCGATGTTTTTTTTTATAGAAACCCATTCAATTGTTTTAGGGATATATGGTCTATGGTTTCAGGAATTGTTATGGACTACTTTAACCAATGTACCCAGTGAGCTAATGTGATTATTTTTTATCTTCAATCGATGTTTTTTTTTTATAACAACCCATTCAACTGTTTTAGGGATATATGGTCTATGGTTTCAGGAATTGTTATGTTTACATCCATGTCAAATCTCCCTGGAACCCCCTGTTATTTTGCTATATATTGGCATGGCTTATGGTTCCACACTTGCAGTTGCCTTGTTAGGCCTAGCTATGGCGTCGAAGGTGGTTCAAATCTGTCTAGTTCTGTCCATCCAAAATGCCTGCTGCAGAGATTCACAAGTCAGAACCCTTGCAGCCTCCATCAAAGAGGCTGATACGATCCCCCAATCCTTTTTGCAGCCTGAAAATGAGCGCCCAACGGTTCTTTTTGATGGCTACGCCGAAGAAGAAGCTCTTCCTGTAGTGGATATGGCTGCCCTGCTCTCCAGCAATAAGAAATAGTGATGGAGGAAGAATGTGTGGCGCCGCTCCTTGAAATCGGGGCAAAGTTACTAGATTCAAGAATGCAATAAAAGGAGCATAATTTTAATAAAAGTTCCTTTACGATGCCCTCTGTCCACTTCGACCCTTTTAAGGTTTGAGGCTTGTGTTCTTCCACAAGGTTGCTATGATAATGTCTCAACATTCTCTCTCTAGAGGTTTCTCTGCTTCCTCTCTAGTCCCTTTTACTCTCTCTATAATTTTCTTTCCTTTCTCTCTCTTTGTACTTGGGTCCCATAGGCCAGTTGGTCTCCGTGGACGATAAAATCATATTCTATTCTATTCTATTCTCTAGCTCCTTCTCTATCTAAGCTCAAACTTTAGTCAAGCCACACCATTTTAGTGTGGGACAATCTTGTATAAGCAAATATCGCAGTATGGGTGGGCAAACTCAAAGCTATATTTGTTGTTCTAGCTATTAAAATCTCGGTTATCATCTAGAAGTTGCCAGGTTCCGTCAAATCTGTAAAAAAATGTGACCAAAGATCGCCAAAGATATAGCTTATTAGATGCCAGACATAGATAGAGAATGCAAAATCAAGCTTTTGGAAATTTGAGCCTCCATTTATTAAATCCTGTAGTGCATGGCTGGAGAATTTTGGCTGGAATCGTCTGCAGCCGTAGTGCATTTGACATCAAGTTGCCATTCTGGTATTCTAATGGGCAACAACTTTTAAAAGTCTTATTGAATGAAAAAAACTCAGCACCACTTATTGACCACCTCGAATGGTGGCGATGCCCTGAAAGTAATGTACTAGGCAAGTCACGGGTGGAGCCAGTTTCCAGCGGGAAATCAGCAGGTAGTCACTCGCAGTGATGCCCTAAAAATATATATGCTAGGAAACCCCCAGTTTCCCATGGGAAACTACCATGCAGTAGCACCACTCGCAGCTAAATTACTTGTTTTTTTTTTTTTTTTTTTTTTTTTTGAAGGTACGAATTTTTTTATATTATATAAATAAAGAAGTACAATGTTTGATGTTAGTAGAGAATTACTATAGGAGTAATCTCAACATCTTCATTCTTACTAACAAAAAACTTATTATGGATTACTCTTGAAGCTGATACACTTGAAGTTCTCACGAATCTTCCCACATGGTGACCAAATAGTGCCTGGTGATGCTAAGGACAAGCCCTGAAAGGCCCCTGAAGATTCATAACATTTGACAGTCATAAAAGTCCTCAAAAATGATGAAAAGGGCAAAAAAGTGTAAGGCTTCATATCTGTAAGGCTGCATCAAGATAATATGAATTCCAAGAAGCTCTCACTCAAACATATCAGTATTTGAGCATAATCGACCAAGCATATCAGTACTTGTGAAGATTGTGAGGTTCTTGGCATAAAATACCAAAGGCAATGAGGAATCTCTCAAGCATAGCAGTACTTGAGAGTTCTTGGCATAAAATTCCAAAGCCAATTAATATCAGTAATCTCTCAAGCATATCGGTACTTGAGAGTTCTTGGCATAAAATACCAAAGCACAGCAGAAATTGGCAACCACTCAAGCATAGCAGTACTTGAGATAGGAATCGAGTGCTAAAAGGAAAACAATTCACTTGCTATCTGCTTTTCAGCCTGTAACCTTGCATTTTCCAACCAGAATCCAGCAAAACTGAAGACCCATATGAAGGTACTGCTAAGAAAAGAATCTTCCTAACCATCTAATGCACAATTTGAACCCTTCTGCTAGAAAGAAGGAGTAGGAAACGGAAAGAAATAGCCAAATGCGAAAGAACCTGGATGATAAGAAAATGAAGTTGCAAGAAATTGAAACTGCACCACTTGATAGATCTGCCAGCAAATCTTTACTCCATCTTATAGGCATCCATGCCATTTCGATGTGTTCTTGCCTCAAGAAAGATCACTCCCAAGACTGAAACATACTGCTTCACAGGCAGAGCAGAAGAGTAAAATGCCACGTTAGAGGCTTACTGCAAGAAACTATGAAGAGCCGCCTGATGTAGCTTCAGATTTCTGAGACTAGATAAATTTTCTCTGCAAGAATGGCCGATTCCTAGCTAGCACCACAGATCGGTTTAGAGGAGAACAATGAAACAGTGGTAGTGCCAGAAATGGAGGGCAGAGGCGGCTCTCTGCCTCCGGAACCGCCCTAGCCGCTGCCGCCTGCGCCAAGAAACGTCATTTTCGTGCAACTTATTTTTAGTTCAATTACTTGTTTAGTGGTAGAAGTTTTTGTGAGTCTAAGGAATGTAAAAGTTATTTCAAGAAATTCTACTATAGTTTCTGATCATAACCCAATTGATTGTGATGATTTTGGCAAGGACATGTTTGAGAAACTTCTAAAGATGAGCCCCAATCTTCAACATTTTTTTCCAAGAAAAACTCTTGAAGTTCTGGTAAGTTTTGTATTTGTTCATTGAACTTCAGTTATTGTTTTGATTATTCGTTTACATTTGATAGTGCGGGAGGTCAGATGCTTGTGGGATCGACATTTCATTATTGCATATTCGTTCTTCCATATGCTACTAGTTCAGATCCTCTTCTTAATAGCAAATGCGATATCGAAATGCTCTGATGGTATTTAGTTTTAGCTTCAGAAATTATATTGTTATTTGAAGATAGAACTTTGATAATGAATTATGAAACTTGATGGAGAACGTGATGGAAGTGCCTTAGATTTTTGGCACTATAATTGAGGTAGCCAATTTTTGTTAATCAAAAGAACTTCTATATGAATTTGAACTTGTAATATAATGTGTTGTATTGTTTACTTTGCAATGGAGCAAGCAAAAACCGATGGAGTAGAATGAGTTTCGATCAGAAGCAAATTCAATGGAGTCCCATGTGCGTTCCTTTTTCTTTTTGAGGAACCGTACATAAAAGTAAGCGTTTGATCCAAAAACAGCGTCAGAAAGTATCCGTTGAAAAAGGGTGTTCCATTGAATATCAAAAACTAAAGGGCATTTTGTGAAACTTGAATTGTTATAGAAGGATATACATTGACTAGAGGCATTTGATGAAATTATAAAAAGTTAAGGGCCTCTGGCGAAATTCGTCAAAACATAAGGGCATTTTGTAGTTTTTCTTTTATTGAAATGCCCTTGAATAACATCGTATTGTCACTGGAGGCAACATCGTATCTAGAACAGTAGGAACAATAACAGGGTGCATGCTTTCCCTGTAGATTGCAGAGTAGGAAGCGAATAGAAATGCTTGGTGAGCCTCCAGAATCGTGAGAGCCCGAGCCTCCAAAATTGTGCGGGACAGATCCTTCAGAAAATCTTGAGAAAATAGAATCGATACATAATCGTGAGAGTCTGTGATAAAAAATCGATGGAGCAGGCTAAAATTGATGAAGCAGAATGAGTTTCGATTGAAAACAAATTCGATGGAGCCTCATGTGTTGTCCTTTTTCTTTTTTGAGGAACAGTGCACAAGTAGGCGTTGATCCAAAAACGACGCCAAAAAATATCCATTGTAAAAGGGCATTCCATTGAATATGAAAAACTAAAGGGCATTTTGTGAAACTTGGAATATTATAAAGGATATACAGTGACCAAGGGCATTTGATGAAATTATAAAAAGTTAAGGGCATCTATGGGCATCTATGAAATTCGTCAAAACGCAAGGGCATTTTTTTAGTTTTTCTCTTATGCCCTCTAGTTAGAAACTTGGTAACCAAAGGTACCACGAAAAAAATACACTAGAATAACCAGCAAATCACTGGTCGAAGTGGTTTACGCATGTTATAGCCACGGGCATATCCGTGGTATATCCGTGTCTTTGACATGTTATAGCCACGCCAAAAAAAATTACACGGCGTTTTTGTGGACAGCGGATTTTTTGTCATTTAAGGCTGGCTATAACATGCCCACGTCCGATATTTACCGCCATGGGTTTACGAGCTGGAATCTTCTCCGTCGGTGCATTGGCTACATTGACATCACTGGTATTCTAGTAGAGTTCATGTTATGTCGTCCTGAAGGGGAAAAATCAGCTTCGCTTATCTTGAATATATGGCCGCTTCCACACCTGCGGTTTCTGCCACGGCTCGCCATAGCCAATGCCAAAGCCAACCTAATCGAATAAGAGGGGACCTGGGTTCAATTCTGCAGAGGAAAAGGACCGCTCTACAGTCTCAGCTTGCTACAATCCCACCAGGTCACCTAGAGCAGAGAATCCAAGCATTGCAAGGTGTTTCTTTGCACAAGGAATTTGCAATGCTGGATAGAGTTGTGAAACAGAACATGCAGGGGAAGATCTGTCTGGTTGTGGAGGTGTCTAAAATCTCGCCCCATGAATCCAAGGAATCATTAATAGATCGATGCAGGCTATATGCTTCTTGGGGTAATTACGTATGTCAATTCAACTTTTCTATCATTTTTTGTGTCTATGTTCATGCAAGTTGGGTCTCTTTGATGGTTTTTGCTGTTGATTCTTTTCTTTGTTTGATCTGATGATTTATCAGTTCTGGACTGGGTACTTGCACTTCTAACCCTATCGTGAGTTTCTTTGATGGTTTTTGCTGTTGATTCTTTTCTTTGTTTAATCTGATGAATAAGCAATAATTCTTGCTCTTTATTAGTTCTGGACTAGGTACTTGCACCTCTAACCTTATCGTGACAGTTTGGCAAGACCAATCAAGCAAGCGAGAAATAGATCCTTAAATGCCCTTCACTAATTCTTTAGACTTCCATATTTGTTATTTGTGAGTATGTGCACTTGTTCTGCAAATGGACAAGAGATTCTAGACTAAATTAGACAATATTTCTAAATGTTAATGCAAATCATGTACCTGGCGCACTTCAGTATAAGCCGTCTGTCCTTTTCATTCCCTACATGCTAAAGTTATCAAGTTCAGATATTTCAAATTGGTACCAAATTTTGGGATCGTAAATTAGCTATGCCTGCTAGGTTTAGCACGCTTGTTCTGTTTGATAGCATTCAGGAAGTTTTTGCAGGGGTTGATGTGCTTGCAGTTTCTGCTGGTGATGGCATATCAATAAAAGACCTACCAGCTGTTTGCAATGGTAGGTATTGTGCTCCATGCGGACGCATATTTGAGTGAATGATAGCTTTGAGCAATGATGTTGCAGCTGTGGATGTGCCTATTCTTTGGAAAGATTGGATTATCCATCCTATTCAGGTACTTTTAAGAAGAGCATTCCTTTATTGGAGGCAGTTATTTAGTGCCAAACCTTGCTTATTAGCCAGTCTTACTTCTGCAAGCTTGCAGAAGCAAGGGAGGCTGGTGCTTCTGCTATCATGTTAGTTCATGCAATCCTTAGGAAAGGTATTTATGCACACTGGATTTTTTTATTGTAAGGTTTTGATTCTATGACAAGCATAAAATTATCTGCTCAGGGATCACTTCATTGGTGAACATTGCTGGATCAGTAGGTCTAGATGCAGTGATTGAGGTATGCAAGCTATTTTATGCAAGCTATCTCTAGTTTCTTATCTGAGACATAGGTATATTTTCTCAATCTGTTGGCTATTAAGGTTGTTAATTTGATCGAAATAGAAGAGCTATCTGAGTTGGACATTCCAATCTTTGGTATTAATATGTCGGTTGGAATTAAGGTATGGTTATCTATTTTTGTACTCCTGATTTACCTTTCAGCTTACAGAGAGGTACTCCTTTCCCAGCTACCAGTTCCAGGAATTAGACAAGATATTGCAAAGTCACTCATAAAAAGGATTTCTTCACATTTTGTTTGCATTGTGGTACGTATTGTGCAAATATTATTAAATGTTTTGGCCACAAATGTTAGCCAAGTGATATTTTGGCCATTTCTTTGCTAACAAGCAGGGCATATCCACTCCGGAAGAAGCAACGTTAATGAGACTTTTTGGTGCAGATGCTGTATACGTGAGGCATGAAATAATTGAAAAAGAAACATATCAACAAACCTTTTTGGAAAATCTTAAGTGTGCATTAACGGGAGATGATATCAATGAAGAGATGTTGTAAGTGCTTGATTGCAGACACATTTTTGAGATAAGATTATACCCTTCCACAAGAAAAGCAAATAAATGAGGAGATATAAATAAATGAGGAGATATGAAAAACAACAACCAACATAAATGCATAGGCTAGAAATTTGTACACTCCATCTTAGTAAAAACAACCGCCAATACATTCCCAACCCCTTTTTTTTTTTTTTTTTAGGAACGTATAACTTGTAGTTAAAGCTTAAAAAGTTACCCCACTTAAAAAAACTATTAGCGGAGGTGGAGATAAGATCCCCAAATCTCATCTATCATTATCAATTAGTGTGGACACAAAGTAATCATTGTACAATCTATCTTTAATCTCTCGAAATAGTCAATTTTGAATATCAGGTGGCACTAATTCTTCCAAATTGCCCAACAGGCCAGCGCTCATGTAAGATGGATTAGTTTCTTATGTTTCTTACAATGTCGAGGAAGTACACAAAGGAGAATTTATTGACTAGTGAGATGCTACTGAAAACGAGCCTAAATCCATTCTGATGCGGGATGAACATTGTCACACAAGATAAAATAGTGCTCCATAGTCTCCGACAACAAGTTGCATATAGGGCAGTGGGCTTACTCGTGGCTAAATGAATGGACTTCACATTTACTGGCACGGGATCCCCAGGGAGGAGAGGATATGTCAGTGTTGTGAGATGCACGTGATAGAGGATGAGTACCATGCCCTCCAGCAGTGCCCAGCATATGCCCAGGTCCGAGCAGTGGTGCACACTGATCTTAGATGCTCTGACACACCGCTACATCACTTACTCGCATCACCTATGGTAGCGCGACTGGGAGCTTACATCCTGCAGATTTCGGCCGTCAGACTTGCTCTTCGGGGGCATGGTATTTGAGAGCCTACTGTTAGGGTTTTTCCTCCCAAGTGGGGGTTTTTTCATCCCGGTAGTAGGGTTCTACTGTACAGTTACATTGTTTGTTTTTGGTGTTGGGGTTTTTGGCTTCTTTGCCTGTTCTCTGCATGTACCGTCTCATAGGCCTCTGGCCTCCGTGGACGTTAAAATAAACTTCCTTCCTTCCTTCCTTCTAATTGAGCGACGAGCAACATGTCAGAAGCACCGAATGCTTAGGAATGATACTCTTATCACACATGCAGCTCCAAATACGACAAAAATGCTCCTCTTTCACCATCAATGCCTAGTGTGAAGATGGAGACAACATGGAGCAATGATGTACCAAATTCTTACCCAGTGAGATATTTGCAGTAGTTTTCTAAATCCGCTACTCTTCCTGGTCAGGAATAAGAGGGATGTTAGTTGCGATGATTTCCCAAACATGGAAGTCATGTGGAAGTAAATGAGATTTTTCTCGAAATGTTGGCCAAGAGAGAAGTCGATCATTACAATACCATGCATTGAGCATGAAAATGCCATCATCGGCCGTGCAGTGAAAAATGGGCGAGCGCCAATTTTCTTGCTTCTTTTGTCCTTTTCCCGTTTTTTCTGTTACAAGCCTCTTCTTGGGAAAACTTAAGGGAAAATTTGAATTCCTGGTGATCTGAAGCCTAATTCCTGTGGATCATCCTGCTGCCCTAGTAGAAGGGTAGCTCTAGCTGCAATCCTCTCATCAGGCTCTACAATTTGACTCCCATTTTGATACACTTATGAAGCTGTATTCTCTCTTCATTCGATCTTTCTTATGGAAACCTCTGTTTTCACAATTATAAGGGAGAGGAATAGAATTTCGTGTGGATTTCTAAAGGGGCCGGCTACTGAACTTTGGAGCTCTTTGATTATTCAAAGGTTTTTCCTGCACAATTTGTTCTTCTCGAATTCACCTTTGTGCCCCCTCAAGTAGTATTGATTTCGAGGTTCAAATCATCGATTCTTGGCTAGAGGAATTTGTGGGTTCGAATGCGCTTGGTCCAACAGGGACATTCAGAGTCTATTGCAATTGGTTGGATTATTTGATTTCTGTTGAAGTTTTCTCCCCTCAAGATCCTGCCCAATTTGAAGGAATTTCTCCTTAAATCTCCTTGCAATCAGTTTTACAGCATGTTAGGCTTCCTGATCATCTTTGTTTAATTTTGTTTCATTCCAATGGTTTCATATCCCCCGCTCCTAAGCATTTTCCCCTTTTCAATTGTTAAAAGTTTTGCATGAACTTTTGTTGTTTCTCCCTGATTTTGTCACAATGGTCACAAATTCTCTGGAAAACCCTAAACATTTGGCTCTTCTTCACGCATTCGCGCACCTTCCAGCTTCCGATCGAACCGCCATTCTACCAAAATTGATTTCCTATCAAAATCAACCCTCTGATACCATCCTCTTTGGTAACTTTGATAATTTGCTGCTCCCGCCTTCTGCTATGGATCCGATCTCTCACGAAGTTCCTCATTGGGACAATTTATCTGCTGATCCTGATCATAGGGGTATTCTCCATCCCCTAAACCCTGCTACTCAAATTCCCATCCCATATGGTGTTGCAAGAGGTCGCCCGAAGGTCCGCTCGAATGACGAACTTGATGAAAGACTCAAGCGTACTCGAATTCCATATCTAAAAGATCGGAAAATGAAGATTTATGACGGTATTTCCTTGAATTTACCTGTTGTGCATTCTAAAATAGATACTCTTTCAAATTCTGCTGTGATCATCAAAGTTCAAAAATGTGGAATTAAGCTTGAAAAATTGTGGGCCTTCCTCCTCAGTCTCAACAAAGGGATCCTAATTCAGGCTATCTATTGGCTCAATTACCCCTACATCATGCTTGAATGTGGGAACTCCAGATCAGCAAATTTCTTTCTCAACTACGGGCCTATGACCTTTGATACTTCTCAGTTGTCCTTTCTCAAATGGCTCCCTAAGCTTGATATTGACCAAATGAATAATCTTTGCATTGCCTCTACATCTCTATTTGGGCTCAATCCTATTTATTGGGATGAAGAGTGCTTCAAGCTTTTGTTCAATTCTGTTGGATCTTATATATCTACTGAATATTCCCCTGCCAAACCTCCTAGAAGCTTTGTTCAGCTTGACCTCTCCAAAGATATACCCATTTCCATACCTTTCATAGATGCCTTTGGTTGTGAATCTCAATTAAACCTTAGATGGTCGTCTCTTCTACATGTCAGAAATGCTTTCAAAGGCATTTCTGGTATTCTGATTGCAAAACTTCAACTGTGGACCCTCAGATTGACAGGCTCCAGCATGGGGCACAGACTAAAGAAATCCAACCTCCAAACAAGGTTTCCACTCAACGGGATCCTGAAGAAAAGCAAGAGGATCAGCCTGATATATTCAATGCTACAAAGGGGAATTCTAGTAAGAATTCACAATTCCAGAAGCTGCCAGAAAGTGACACATTCAAATGGACTAAAGTAAATGGTAGCTATAAGAGAATACAGAGAAATAAGGCAGCCAGAGATGAGGAAAGAGATAAAGATAAAATGTGTGAAACAGCACACATAACAAAATACAATATGCCTCTATCTATGGGTGAACCTAAGCTGCTAGTAAAAGGGAATGTGTCTGGGAAAGTTACCCAGGCTACAGACAAGCTAAATTTCACTCTGAGTGAAATAATTAAAGAAGCTAAAGGGAAAGCTCAATGTTCATATAATCTTATGGATTTCTCAGTCAATAAGAGTAAGAGTGGGTCATTAGATATGAAATCTCGAGACAAAGCTAAGCGCCAACTGAATTCAAGTCAGGTGAATTCACAACTGAAAATCTCCTTGCCAGCAAGCTTGAAACAACAAAGCATCAACAAACCAAATGAACTGGAAAAGGACTCTCATCCAGATAGCAATTCAAGTCAAACCATCAAGACTTGACTCAAATATCGAGACAAAGAAGAAAGACAATCTAAAGATCAACTCTCCAAATCCTTTTCGTGTATTATCTGACCTTAAGAGTAATCTAGATCCTGAATTAAATAAAAGTAAGGTATGTGCTTCTCCTCAAATTTGTCTCTCATCTATACCCTTAAAAGACTCTTCAGCTATCCATATCCATCCTGTTGACACAAACACTGTTGAATTGCCTTCCTTAATTGATTTGGACTTCCAAATGATTGAATGTCCTTGCAATCCTTTGCATACACCCAATAAGTTTATTGAACAGATGGCCTCTCAAGAAAAATCATACCTCACATTCTTGATTCAAAAGAAGTTAGGATGGATATTGACTCGTGGGCTGATCCCGAGATGGTTCCCGATACTCCCCGAGGATATTCAAAACATGGAGCTTCAAGGGAAAGCAACATCCGTGCAAGTTCTTAATTCTGTTCCTTTAAACAATTATAAAAATTCTATGTTTCATTTCTATCCAGGGGGTTGCTCTGATTATTCGGATAGTGAGGGATATGGTAGTGATAAGGAAAACTGGGACAAAGAAGAATTTTTAAATGAAAGTCTTAGTATTGACCCTCTGCAGGGGAAGTCCCAACCTTTTAAAAACCCGCATCCGAAAAGGATAGGACTAGTCATGATGTGGTTTTGTCTGGCTTCAATAAAACTCCAGCCCAGAATACTAGAAGTAAAAGGAAATCCAGAAAGACCAGGCTCTAGATTCTTCTTTATTATTTTCTCTCCCCTCAACCAGTGATATGAAGATACTTTCCTGGAATCTCAGGGGAATTAAAGGCCCTCTAAAAAGAAGAAGAGCCATTGCCCAAATTAGGCAATATAATGCAGATATCATTATCCTTCAAGAACTTAAACTTCCCTCCTTTGAATGTAGTAATTTAGGGAGTGGATTTATCCTAATTCTACCTCTACTTGGATCAGCTCATCTGGAGCAAGTGGTGGAATGGCCATTATCCGGAAGAAAGATATCAATCACTCCTCCTTTATAAAACAGTCCCTCAAGAGCACGGCAAGCCTTGACCTGCTTTCGGTTGCTAACTCCGTGTTTGGTATTATCAATGTCTATGCTCCCACCTCTCCAAAAGATAGGGAGCCAATTTGGTCTGAAATTAACTCTTGGCTGAGTGCCCAATCTCTGGAGAATTGGATTATTGCTGGTGACTTTAACAATACTCCATCTTGGGACCTCAAATTAGGAAATAAAATCAATATGTCCGCAATGAAAGGGAGAACTGATAATCTTATTGCTGATAATGCCGGTCTATATTCCATCCTCTATCGCCACCTACACTTGGTCAAATAAACAAAAGGATAAAGCAAGAGTTTTCTGCACCTTAGACAGATTTTATGTCTCCAATCCTTCTACATCCTTCTGGGATAATAGTTATGTTACAAGTGATGAGGGCACTTCCATCTCTGACCATCAGCCCCGCCTTCCTTCATACCTCTCATATCACCAAATCAAAAGAGAAGGGAGCACGCCCTACAAGTTCAATTCCTCATTGCTAGAGAATGAGAAATTCTGCTCTCAGTTCAGATCCTTTTATGAGACTCTTTCCAATAATTCTAATGTGGTTCATGGTAGTCAATTGCCCTCTATGAAATGTTTCTACTCTAAGATCAAGCAAATCAAGGGGTGGATTAAAAACTGGTCCAAAGTTATCAAAGAGGAGAGAACCAAGGAAAAAAACCAGCTCCTAGTGTATATGAAGGATATTAGGTCTCTTCTTCAGAATGATCCATCTAACTACAATCTCCATGTTGGTGAAGATATTTTAGAGAGAAAAATTAAGAATATTGAGGAGATGGAAGCTAAGGGATCGGCGATTAGATGTAAAATCAAATATGCTAATGATATGGACTCGGCTCCTCTAAATTCTTCTTCGGGGTTGCAAAGAGTAGGGTTCTTAGAAACTCCATTGCTGAAACTAGTGATGATCAAGGCAACAATTACAGTTCTCATTCTGAAATTGCTAATTTTTTCAAGAGCAGATATATGGATATCTTTAGTGAAAAGCCAATAGACCCCAACATGGCCTCAGAAGCCAAAGAGTTTATCTCCACTGTGGACTCTATTCTTCCTGCTCCTAGGGAAATCATGGATGAAGCTCTCATTGCCATTCCATCTCAAATTGAGATCTATGAGATTTTAAATTCCTTTACCAAAGGCAAATCTCCTGGGCCGGATGGCCTCCCTGCTGAATTTTACATCAAGTTTTGGGATATACTCAAAACTCCATGTTATCTCCCTTGTTCATGCCTTCGGAATGACAATCATTTGCATCCTTCAATTTCCAAAGTGGATTTATCTCTCTCATTCCTAAAGTTGATCATCCTTCTAAGTTTCGTGACCGAGGCCCATCTCTCTCACCAACACCACCTACAAGCTATGTGCTAAGATTATTGCTATGAGAATCAAAAGCTTCCTTCAGAAAAATATTAGCCAAAACCAATCAGCATTCCTTCCAAATAGATATATCTTGGACAATTATGTGGCTGCTATGGAAGGTCTCACTGGAACAGAATTTCGAACCAAAATTGTATTCTTCTCAAGCTGGATTTTAAAAGAGCCTTTGACTCGTGGAGATGGGGATTTTCTGGATTTTGCCATGTCTAAATTGGGCTTCCATCCTAAGCTCATGAATCTTATTCATGGTTTAAACTCTAGATCCAATTCTGCTGTCCTCATCAATGGTGTCCCTTCTGGCTTCTTTCCTCTCTCTTGTGGAGTTAGGCAGGGATGTCCTCTTGCTCCCTATCTTTTCCTTGTGGCTGCTGAACTCTTAACTAGGGTCACTCTTCATTATCAAAATACTTGCCGCTTGAAAGGTTTAAATCTCCCAAATTCGATGATAGTATTTCCATTCTTCAATATCTTTGATGATACCTTTTCCTTCCTTGATCTTTGATCTCCAAAATATTAATCTTTTTCTTAAGATCTTAAGGCAATTCTCTGCTGCCTCTGGTATCCAATTGAATTTGTGTAAAAGTATGATCATTGGTGACCTCAATATTCCAGTTCTTGCTGGCATTAATGTCCTTCCTTCTAATCAGACAACCAAATTACTGGGGTTGCCTATAGCTTTGAATCATAGCATCAAAGGCCTCTGGGATCCTATTATTTCGAGAATAAAAAAGAAACTGAACAATTATGGGAATTATCTCTCTCTTGCAGGTAGATCTATCATTGCAAATGCTGTTCTTGCCAGTTCTCATGTTTACTTTTCCACAGCTCTAGTTGCTCCTAAATATGTCTACCTGGAGCTTGAAAAGGTAATCAGAAATTTCATTTGGAAGGGAAGTCATTTGGTTAATTGGAATTCCATATGTAAGCCTAAAGTTTCTGGAGGTTTAGGTTGCAAGAACCTTTTTATTCAAGCTCAATCTCTTGCGGGTAAACTCATTTGGAAAGCTATTCATGGGAATCAATCTCCTGCTTATATCTTTATCAGGTATTGGATATCTTTAAGTCACCCTTGTGGTCATCCCTCTATTCATCATCTGCTCCCTCATTCTGCTTTCAATCAACTGAAGCCAGGCTCCAACATCTCCCCTCTTATGCACAATCTCATCAAGGCCTGGAATGTTGTCTCTCCTAATTTTCATTTCATTAAAAGAGAGGAGCTTCACTCTGATGTTCCAATCTTTTGGAATCCCATCATGATGAAAGGAACTCTCTGTTCTTGCTATCAAGCATCCCGCATTTATAAGAAATGGAATGAAGCTGGTTTAGTCTATATCAGAGACATGTTTATATGTGGTAGAGTCATTCCTTGGACTAGATTGAAGGGTATTATCAGAGGCACCTCTTCTGATAAGAAAATTTATTTTTTCATCAAACCCTTCCTCTCAAATTTAGCTGTTAATTCTGGAAAGAGTGACTGGAGAGTAAATGACAAAGGGGATTACAAAGTCAAAAATGTTTACAATGCAATGACTTCCAACAATGAGGGATGTAAAGCTATCTTTGAAATGGTCCATTACTTATGATCAGCTCAAAAGTTTATTTCATAATGTTTGGCATTCTTATTGCCCTCCCAAGGTCTCATATTTCATTTGGCTTATTGCTAATGGCGCTAAACAATCTGGTCTCTATGTCCGTGAGATACCCTAATATTTACGCTATGTGCCCTTTAGCTTGTAACAGGCCCGAGGATATGTCCCATATTTTCTTCCTAGCTCCCCCTAAATGGTTTCTCGGTCTTGGTTCTCTCGATAAATTTATGATTGAAATCAATGAGGATCTTATGTCTCTTATGAATCAGGATAATAAATTTGATAATACAGTCATTAAAATTGCTCTATGGAACATTTGGAAAGCAAGGAATAGGGTGTTATATGGTAAAAAAAGTGTGTCCATCTTCTGGTTAAAAATGCACTTTCAGTTTGATTTTGAGACTATTGCTACAGCACATAAAAAGAAATTTGGAGCTAATTTTGACAGGAAATGGGAAGAATATGGTTTGTATAGGGGTCACTATGATTTGTTTGCTTCCAATCTAAATGTTGTGGTCTCTAATTTATTTCTTTCTGATGATCCTAGAGTATCTTAGTTTCTTACGGGGAGAAGGAAACAGCAAGTTTGATACCAGCAGCTCTCCCTTCATTCGGACATCTCGGGATCAAGTCATGAAAAATGACATTGCCACTTCTATGGAGTCATTCTTGATGAAAAGAGGACGTATGAGTTATACCAAGGAGAGTGAAGATATGTGGGCAAGTATATTTTGCAGGGAGGTCATCCAGCTCCATTTACTGTGGAAATTCCTGTCAGCAAATAACCGAATTTTCACAGAAGCTCAGCTCTCATGATATAGAACATGGTATTATAGTCACAAATTAATGGCAGATCTATATGGGTCACTGTTACTTCTTCTGGTGGATAAAGATATGTTTCGACTCTGCTATCACAATAATTGGCCCCTTGCCCAATATCTCTTTGGCTCCACAGATTCCTTCAATGCCTACTTCAATTCCTACTTCTCAGACCACTGCTGAAATCCCTGTCCATTTGTCCTTTAAGCCAAGAAGCATATACCGGCTTTTATTTTATTTTGTTCTGGTTTACTCTTTTGGTGGATTTTGACAGGTTTGCAATTTGCTCGATGGAATCGGTTCTGCTCCGGAATTGTGTTCTGCTGTTTACCTACTGCTATTTCATTCTACCAAGGGTGGTTGCTGATCGTTCTTCCTCCTTAATCTGAAGACTTCATTTTGCGCTCTGTTTACATTCTATTATCAATTGCTACACTTCACTATATTTTGATATGCTTCTTCTAAAAGCATATTTTGCTATGTACTCTGAGATTTCATAATTAATGATAAAAGCAACTCTTACCTTCAAAAAAAAAAAAAAAAAAAAAAAAATCATCTTGCCACTCTTCTGCATTCTAGAATGCATAAAGGCAGCGAGTGGGGGACCTTCGAAAGGAAGCCACAAGAAGGGAGAGGAGGTTTGCATGCGATGCAGGGGATCGATGGCTATCAAGGGGTTCACGATTTGCTAGGCACTTAAAAGACCTTTTAGAAAGGGAGGTGCATGTGGGAAGGGCTTGAGGTATACCCAACGGAGCCTAGGTTTAACTACAGGTTTGCCACCAATGACTAAACAAGTAGATGCATTCTGCATGACTACACATGGCCCAACAACACCTGCCAAAGGAACTTGGAAAGAAGAACTTTACAATGAACTTTGAGATTAGGCATACCTAGGCACCATCTTTTGTGGGGCGGATGCATTTACTCCACGCGACTTTTTACAACTTATTTACTGCTTCACTACAATTCACTTATCTTATTATATGAATGAATGGTATTACTGAGTTAGTCTCGGTGCACAATCGTGTTTTTAAATTTTAGACTACTCTTCTGCGTAATAGGCTATTTTGCATGTCTTTATGTTCATAAGCTTTTATGCCTAATTAGTTCCACTACTCTTCTTCTATAGTATATAAACCATTAGATCTATCATTGATTCACTACATGAAAGATAATAGACCTCTTATACAACAAAGCTTAGATCTATCGTTGGTTCATTACATGAAAGATAATTTATTTATTTATTTATTTTTTGAAAGCATAGTCGGTGGGATTGCACCCGCCCACGTCTCCCACCCGATGGTAGCTAGTGGGTTTTGAACCCTGGCAGGGATCGCCCCAATCCAAGGCCTTACCACTAGACCACCACCGCGATGGGCTCATGAAAGATAATAGTGCTCCTATGCAACAAACTTTTATGCTATGCAGATAGAGTTTCTTGGAAAGTATTGAAAAAGGAAGAAACACTTCTATGTTCTGAGGACAACTTTATTTTACTTGAGAAATACTTTCTGATATGGAAGTTGCTCTGGTTGAAACCAAAGCCTATTCAACATCATGTACCTTATAAAAAATCAAGTTTAACGTTTGTGGTGCAATATATCAATGGTTTAGTTTCATCTAGATCCAATATATGCCAAAAGGGAATGTGGCCATACAATTATGACTTCACCTTTTGCTTTCCATTTCCCCTGCCATTATTTGAAGAGGATGAACCTTAATAAGGTAACATGAAATTACCTTTTAAGGACATGCTCCTTATGTTGCCCATATAGATACATCTATCACATTGGGCACAAGTTTGCTAGTCGGTAAAGAAAAGCTAAATTAGGACCTTCTACACCCACTCTGCGGCTCTTCACATTTTTGTTAATGCTTCTGGTATCAGACCTCTTTCTATTTAGGATTGTCTCTGAGTGGGCATTATACACTTTTTGGGAATCCTGTTATCGTAAAATGCCCAAATAAACATTTTTGCCTTTTCACCATTAAAAGGACAACCGATTTCATTTTCAAATTGTACAAGAAATTTATGTGGCGACTTTGTATTTTCTTATTGCCCTTTCAATTTAAAAACTATATAAGAAACTAGTAATAGTGGCCAACGTTGCTGGACATAATTGAGAGCCTGTAAATGTTTTGAGTCATAATGTTATAATGTTTAAAAGAAACCTAGCTCCTTCACGTTAGATAGTGTTGCATCGATATCTCTGAGAGCTTTGAATTGCATCAATATCTCTAAGAGCTTTGAGTAGAATAGCACAGTCCCCGTGACCTTTAGGACCTTGTTGTTGATCTTCAGCATGTCTTTACTCTTTCATGCCAAGATAACTTTATCATATAGCAAGTGTGATCGAACCCTGGCTTTTGGTCCTTCATATTTTGGTCCTCGCTCTCCTAGTTTTGGCAAAAGGTTAAAGGATGTGCCTTCTTAACCAAGCACCCTTTGTGCCCCTTTTTTTTCTTAATTTCTATAGAACTAATCTGGGGTCTTAATTCGAGCAATCATACTCACCATTCACATTAGAGCAAAAGTTGGAATATGTCAATGATGCTACAATATTATCAACAATAATTATGTTGCCTATCGTTGATGGGCCGAGTTTGTTAGATTTATGGAGTTCGCTATCTGAACCTTGCTTGCTAGCAGGCTTCCTTGGCTCAAATGGATTAGATCTTAGGAAGTAGAGATAGGGGTGATCTTCTAATTGCTTCTGGTCGAGTTCCTTATGACTGTGTTCAAAATAGAAACTTGCCAAGAGAGATGCTGAAATGCTCCTGAGACTGTGGTTCGAATCCCGCCTCCATTGACGTTTGACTCTATCCTCAAAGGGCTTAAGAGAGGGGAGAACTGGAGTGGAAACCCTAGCTTATTGCATCTAATTTTCTAGCCTGTCAGTAAAACTCTCATCTTAAGAAAGGTCCCATGTTTCAATGTTGCTAAGATAAGGTTAGGAACCAGTTAACTTACTTATTAGCTAATATTAAATCTGCTAGGTGTATTGTAAGAGGCCAATGTGTTCCCTATACTTTTGTATGTTCTTGTAGCCTTCAAGAAAGCCCATAGAATGTTTTAATCTTGTCTTTTCATAAAATTATTTGTAGTGGTAAAGGTAGTATTGAAACTACTCAACCATTATAGATAATACGTTAGTTAACTGTGACATAATGTAGGCGTTTATGTCACAACATAGGGGTTTGTTTCATTCTCCACTATCATATCATATGTGACATAATGTAGGCATTTATGTCACAACGTAGGGGCTTGCTTCATTCTCCACTATCATTTCATAATGGTTGTACTCGTTGCTAAATTTTCAGATGAAATTAATTTTGTATGCTACATCGACAACTTGAAACCAACACAAATTATTGTGAATTGCTATGTTGGGTTTCTAGTGCCAATTAAAAGTGGACTTGAAACCATCTAAGGTGATACGTTAGAGTTACCTATATGTAACAGAATGTAGGAGTAGTTGCTTCTAGAGTTATCTATATGTAAGAGAAAGTAGTAGTTACTTTGCCCCTATAGGGGTTTGCTTTCTATTCTTTCAAGTAGTAGCATTATCTTATCTTATTCTTGGTAGCCTTTTAATATTTGGTTATTGTGTTTGGTGATGGGGCCTAGTCCCCAGGTTTTAGATGGGCTAATGCCCTTGCATGTGCCGTCCCATAACCCGTTGGGTTCCCGTGGACGTAAAAAGTCCTCTTATCTTACCTTATCTTATCTTATCTTTATTCTCCACTATCGTTTCACAATAGTTGTACTCGATTTTACTATTTGAATTGCATGATTGATATAAATGGGTGTTTATTACAGAGAGCTCTTGTCGAATCCCAATATTTAGGCCACAAAATAACATAACAATTTATAAATGGGAAATAATCTATTGCTAACGTCACAAAAATCCGCCTGCAAAAGACACATTGAGCGATCCTATATGCCTTAATTTATCAGTAACACATAATAAGAGAGGCTAGGAATAAACCCTCAACTTCACAAAGCAATTTCTGCAATACACTCTTGAAAATATACGTCGTATTCCATGAAAATATTGTGATATCGTGGTACTATCTTTGAGATAGAGACATAAACCCTTGGAATATGTAAGTTTATTTATGGAACTTACTGACACTTAGGCACTAAAGTAATGGTTCGAAACACTTTGCCCTAATCAAATTTAGGTACCCTTGAAGGAGGTGATTGGTCAACAATAGTTGCACGCCTTCAGGCTGTTAGGGTAGGACAATTCAAAAAATGGTTTGTCCACCGTTAAGTTGGCAGGCGTGTAATATAGATATATAAGGACTGTGATATAGGCAGTGAGTTTGGCAGAAAGAAATAATTGTAAAGTTTACGCTCTACATAAGTTCGAGCAAGGTATTGACATTGCTGTGGGGGTTTCAAGATAACAATCATTATGGATGACGGAGTATGTGTCATGATCTGGGGAAGTGGTGTACAAAAAGAGGACGAAGATAGAGAAAAGTATTGAAAGGTGATGGTACAAATTCCAAACCCAAGGCCTAGAGGAGTGTTGCATGGCAGTATCTAGTTGGTTCGGTCAAGAGAGGTCTATTCTCTGAGAAGTAAGGCAAGTCAAGGCGTAGATACTAAAAGAAACAGCATTTGGTATAGTTGGCTCTATAGTGGTACTTAGCTCCTGACATGTGAAGTTGAATAGAATAGCATTTAAAGTAGATGAAGGTACTAGAGATTAAACGACGGCAAGGTTGAAAGAATTTTGCTATCAAGGCATCTACTAGAGAAAAATTATTGAAACATCAGTAGTGGAGAATTCCCTGCTTCTAGAGTATTGCTGCGAGCGAACGTTTATCCCAGGGGAGAGCGGATTAGAATCCAATGTAGGAGATTCTATCTCGCTCAGAAGAGTCGCCGTCCATCTCGCATCGAGAAAGTGCGATAATATGGTCGGGGAACCCATTTGCTGGGGGCCAATAATGACCCTTGGGGCGAGCTGCCATGGCTGCACAAGTCCAGCGGAGTTGTTGCTACCACAACATGGATTTACGGAAGGTGGCCTTCTAAGTTGAATAGAAGAGTAACCACTATGAAAAAAATTGAGAAGACCATATTTCTTGAAAAGGAACTTAGCCCATTGGTAAAGGGGGCGGCGTGGCTGCAGGAGGTCAAGGAATATACTTTTTCTTATTTAAAAAGGAGGAGTTGTCTACATAAACATATTCAACGTGTATAATATATGTATAAAAATTCACATTGTATTTAACGAAGGTTGGTGTGGTGGTAAGGTTCTAAGGTTGAAAACAGGAGGTCATGGGTTCGAAACAAAGGGGAAAATAAAGCTTCTTCTTTCTTTCTTTCTTTTTTTCTTTTTTTTTACACGCGTTTTTATACGACAGAAACAAAATACGACGGAAAATTTATATGGCGCATATTTCGGCGCCGAGGAGAATTTGGACGGCCCAAATCTTGTCGGCGCCGATTTTGCTTTTTAGCCAAATTGATGATGATGACAATTCGTCCAAGAGTTGCTCTAGGCTAATTGAAGTGTTTCCGACGCAATGGAACAAAAATCGGCTCAATCCGAGTTCCTTAGAGAAAGTTATGGCCTACGGAAGAAAGGGACTACATTTTGTCAAAACCGCAACATAACCTCACTTTAATATCTTAAAATTTTCTTCTTAACTAGCTCATTCCTCACATACTTAGGCCAACAATCATCCTACCTATGGGTTTGGAGTAACTTTCCTATATTAGAGGTCCCCTACTATAATGATCTAACGAGTTAGAACATGGTCAATGCTATGATCTGGTCTACCAAAATCATGGCTCTGGAACCATTGTGACGCTCCCCGTCCCTATACGATTCTCCCGTCACCACAGAAAGGCCCTCCGTCTGACTCGGACCACCTGTGATGGGCAAGTGTCCGGGTGAAGGACACGGAGGTGTCATTCGTCCCACGCCTTCTATGGGAATCCTATATAGTGGAAGCGTGCATACATGTTAGCACCTAGCAACAATACAAATAAATAATATACCACCACGAAGGGTGGCCCATCATCATCAATACAAATACAATAGAATACCAACATATAAAAGAAATGCACCATAAAAAAGGGCTCTACCCCGGGCTCAGACTCATGGGGTCGACTGACAGTCAAGGCCTTCGGATAACAGCAGACAGAAGTATAACATGGCGTTGGCTGACATAGAACAATGGCTAGGGTAGTTCACTCCATCTGCCCCTCTGTGCACACTTTGCAAATAGGCTGAATCATGTTGTGGCATGGTTGTAGCCTTCCGAAGACGTAATCTCATGGAGTCACCCGACGAGACTAGGTTACATCTCCCCGGCCCGACGAGGCAGAAAAGGGGGAACCCCCTTTCAGAGCACGATGCTTCCATGGGTGACTAGAGGATCGTGGTTCCGTCAGGCAACCACGCATTTGTACCTGACTTTAACCCCCCAAAATCCATAGGCCACCCCGCCACACCTCGAGCCCAGGATGTCCCTATAGGTACGTATCCTGCGACCCAGGAGGTGTCAAATCCATACCCGGCCCATATACAATGACCGACTATAGAACTAGCCACAGTAGGGAGCCTTGTACCCATGCTAGGCAAGGTCCCACCCCCACATCCCCATCGTGATCCTTGTCGAATGCTCAGCCACATCATATTATCGACAGCCCGGAGGGCTCTTGTGCACAGGCCGCATTTAATGTAAGGGATTCTAGCTAGGAGCATCACTAAATCTAGATAGCGTTTAGGTCTCTACCCCTCTTAATCCAATAGAACACAGGAGGAACAAAAAGAGAAAACAACAACCAGATACAAACATCCATCATTATCATAAATAGATCTAGAATAGAATCTTATCATCCATCTACTCAAACAAGGGTCAGAAGAATACAAACTATGCTAAAACTAACCGGTATCATAGCTATCTCTCTGGTTCTCCATCCGTCTGGGTGCTTCAACGGAAACCTTGATCTTTTCTTAATCTTGCCTTAAACTTAAAACAAAAAATTTTATCTAATAAATCTTAAGCTTTGCTAATATATCTCAAAAGATCAAATCTTCCCTGGACCTTTATCCTAAATCTTTAGCCACAGCCATTATGATTGTCATAAATAGTTGGTGCTATTTGTGAGATCATGATCCTTACCTTGGAAAGAGTTTGGAAAGTGTTGGTGCTCTTGTCCAAATTAAAAGAATGAGTTGGTACTCGTCTGTACAAATTGGCTTAATTTGTGGTTTACAACTGAGGTCAGTTGCTTCCAAAAAGGGAAGATTTGTTATGAATATGATAGCTCGGGGATGTTGTCTTGGATGTTAGTCTTGGTGGACTAGCATGGGTGTGTAAGAATAGCAAATTATGGGCAATGCAAGGCAAATAAATGGCAAGGAAACCTTATAAATAATTATGGTTAGATAATATCTTAAAGCCAAGATATTATTTAATGGTTGAAGTTCTAGAGTCTAAATATGGTTGAGCTATGATAGTATCGTTACGTTTAAAGGTCAAAGATAAATATAAAAGAAACTAATGCCAAAATTGGTTATAGAATCTTCGAAGCATCAATCTCTTGAATAACCTATTTGGAGAAAGGAAAAGTGTCTATCGGTGTGAAAACAAGGACATAAACAATCAAGGTGTACAAAGGCTTCCATTTTTATTTTCTTACAGAATATTTGAGAATGAAGACAATGTCAAATCCATTAACAATTTCTTATTTGTGATAGCTGATTGCACACCCTTTGAATCAGCAATGACAACCCAGATTCCACCTCTATTGTATGTTGAGCACTAAAAAATAGTGAACTTCATGCAATGACAACCACAACAAAATACAACATACATCCACCAGTAACCTTCAACCAAATACCAATACGAATTGCATGTTTTTTCTTAAAAAAAAAAACAAATGGTTCTTATCAAATCAATGCAAATAGCATGTACAAAACAAAACCTCATTCCAAAGATGTCCAAAAAATATATTCTTCAAGTTGCCTACTATAAGGAGCCTTAAACGCAATTGTTATCATGAAAGAAAGTAACTTACAATTAAAAAATATAGTAAAGCGGTTTTTTAGAGATTGAATGCACTAAATTTTTTTGAAATTCCAAATCATGGTGAACAATAAGCAACATCTTAACAATAAGATATTGGACATTCAAACATGAACCTCTGTTTACCATCCTAATGATATGGATTGGACTAGTAACTAAGAAGCTGCAGATTTCGTTTGCTTATTTGTAGTTAAAAAGAAGTGCTCATAAAATTGCTTATTTGTTTATTGAAAAGAATTATTATACAAACAAAGCACCATTCTCAGGTATATACTTTGTGTCCAAATGGGGCCATAAACTTCCACGATTTGAGTTTGGTATTTGTGGGAGTGCTTTTAGCAATGGTATGGGATAAGATTTCGGTGGCGTATAGTATTGGAAAGCGTATATTTTGAAGCGCTTAATGCCGTTTAGATGTCGATTAAGCAAACAGGGCGAATTTCTGAGGGCACTTGCGATGTCTGAAAGTGGAATTAAGGGGGCGCCACGTGATGGTGTTGCATTCCCAGACAGTGAACTCATGCATGCCGAAGAAGACGGGTATGGACAGTGGTTCGGATCCCAAACCCAATTTCAGATGCCTCAGTTCTGGTTCATTCAGACCCAATTTTGGCCTTTATCATGTTGTTTTAGCCTAACCCACTCAATCGATTTCATCCCTGGCAGCTAATCCGGTAGTTCGTCTGATTCATGCTTCCCTTGATCAAATCGATCATCGTCCTTCAATTTAGGTCTGATTCCTTGCATTCATACTCAGTTCCTACTTGTTTTCTTGCTGGGATCTCTACCCCTGCCCCTTCCGATTCTGACTTTTAAACTAACTCAGCTCCTTGCTGAGCTCAAGAATAATGAGATTTTTCATGGCTGCGCTCCAGAGGGATGATTGTGGTAAGATGGGTACGAGTAAGACAGAGCCGCTCCAAAACGTATCAGTTCTAGCACTGTGTGTATCGGGATTTATTCGTGTATTTTTCTCCTATTATCATATACTAGCTTCATGTTAAATAATTTGATGAAGTGCATCCGTTCGTGAAATCCCAATGTCATTTGTGTAGAGAAATGTATTCAGATGCTGTCTAAAAATCGTGTGCGTTTTGGGTTTCGTGTGTTGTAATCTATTCTGTTGCAATAAGAATCTTAGGTGTGTGGTGCTGATGTGCAGATGTCTTCATTTTAATGTCATGTAAGGAAAGGTGAAATTAAACGTCCATGTATTTCAAAGTGACCTTAGAAAGTGGCAAAGGATTTTTTTGTGAAAAAAATATTGGCTGTTGATTTAGCATGATACCCGGGATATGCTGGAGATCAATGGCTCATATGCAACCTTCAAAACAAAACCCATAAACCCTTGAATTTAGACAGCGTATTCTTCCACGATCATGACTCCTTATTCCACATTTTATAAATATATTAAAAATTGGATGGTTTGATGTCCACGTTTTATAAATCATGAATCTCTAGTTCGCATTTAGTTGTATGCGAAATAGGCAAGTAGTCATATAAGTATAAACTCAACTCTTCCTACACCACCCATATATCTGCCAAACTAATACACCTGCAACTAAGAACTTTAGTTGCAGTACCTATAACCTTCTCACAATTGGTATGAATGAGTCTCACAACATGCTTTCATATTTTCACAACACCACGTTTGATATTTTCCGGCCGGCAAAAGTTCTCGGCAGAACCGCCAACCTTGGCGGCGTACTCACGGTTCCGCTGCTCGTGCCGCCTCGGCTGAAAAATTTGGGCAGGGGAACTTGCTTTGATGCCATTATAGTGCTGCCTTGATGCCATTTATAGCATCATTCCCCAATATTACAGGGGAAAAAATGATGTTCCAGTTCATAATTTAAACTGTTGCTGCCTTTAAGATCCTGTCTGAAATGACCACAAACCCGTCACAACGTTTCAATAAGCTCTAATGATAGGAGACTAAATGCCACAGAGGCCATGGCATGCACAGAAGATGCCATTTCCAGCTGATTAGCTTCATCACTATGAATATGACACGTTTCACAATGAATATTGCATTCTTGAAGTTCTCTTGCAAAACTATGCATTCTGTAATATCTTGTTCCTGTGACTTTCGTTGCTTTCCAATAAAATGATTTGACTTCTTCAATCCTCCTAAAGTGAGGTGACTAAAATCTTCTTAGAATATAAAATAGTCCCACCTTCAAGATCTCGTATTATACTACTACCAAAAAGCTGAACAATATTCTGGAACGTCCATAAACTATAGAGCTACATTACAAGTTCAAAACAAAATTTTGGACGAGAACAGATATGTTCGCTCATGCAATTAGAAGGGCAGCATATTCCAGAGGCCATTGACAAGGTGGTCCTAAGTCATGTCCAACATTATTATGGCATGTGCTTTTTTGTAGTATTGGTGCAATGGCATTCTAATCTAATTCGCAAGTGGAATCCCAAAACTTAGATTATTCCGCCAAATATTCATGATAACAATCATTAACCACCCGTCTGTACAACACCATCTCCAGTTAGTCTCTGCTCTCTGGCAATGAATTTGACGAGAACCTCGTGTCCTCAATACTGATAGTTCTAACTTGATAGAACCAATCCCAAATTACTATAGACAGGCATGGGAGGAATCAGAGGATATAGCTCGGGATAGCTGGATGACCAAATCTAAATTCCTCCACCTTTTACGAGACCCGCTAGCTAATAACAGACAAGAAACATGAGCTACACCACAATGTGATTATAATCCTGGGCAAATTTTTCACATTGAAGCAATATTACTTTTCCAGTGTATACATTCTTATAACTGGGATTTCCAAAGGCCCATACATGACACCAACCAGAACAATCAGAGACTCACCACCTGCTAGTCATCCCCTGTTAAGGCATATTTAAGATCTTCAATAAAGGCTTGTTCAGATGTTTCTCTCTGGACCACTTCATGTCTCACATACACAGCATCTGCACTTGCTAGCCTCATTGATACTGCTTCCTCTTTTGACGAAATGCCCTGCTTGTAAGGAAAGAAATGTGTAACTACATGGCCGGATGTAGCTTGTTTAATAATACAATTTTTATCGTTTTGAGCTGGCTTAACATCCTGACAAGACAACACATACCACAATACAAACAGCACCAGAAGGCAGATTCCTTACTAACGATGTCGCAATGTCTTGTCTAATGCCTGGAACTGCTAGCTAGCAAAGAAGCCAAAATTGACATTACCAAAAACCATGAGTATGAACTTAAAGTTGTTTCACTACCTTAAGCCCAACGGACATATTGATGCCAAAGACTGGAATGCCTATCTGTGATAGCTCTTCTAATTCCATTAAGTTAACCACCTGAAAAATGAAAAAGCTCGAGTTTAGTAGTCATGAGATTGACCAAAATCTACATGGTTCTAAAGACTAACAATTACATAGGACCAACCTACCTCAACCACTGCATCTAGACCTACTGATCCAGCAATTTTGACCAACGAACTTGTTCCTGTATTAATGATCCCCGTTTCAACTGTCTGATCAATCACAACAACCATATAATGTACATAAATACCTTTCTTGAGCACAGCATGAACTACCGTGATGGCAGAAGCACCAGCTTCTCTTGTTTCTGCAATCTTGAAGATGTGAAACTGACAAGTAAGCAAAAATTCTAGTTGGGACAACTGCCTTATAAGATAATGTTCCATCGTCTACCTGAATAGGATGGATGATCCAGTCTTTCCAAAGAACAGGCACATCCACAGCTGTAACATTGATTTGGGAACAGTATCATTTCAAATTAGCATTGACATCACTCTTCCTATAGTAAAATACCTACCATTACATACAGATGATAGATCTCTGTTTGATGTATCATTTCCTGCAGAAACTGAAAGCACATCCGCCCCTGCAAAAAACATCTTTATACTGTGACATCCACAAATTGGAAAACAATTGAAAACCTACTATTCTTTTTATATCAACATCACTGTTGTCCCAATCTTTACACTCTTTTGCTTCTAACCGCAAATTAGAGCATGCTCCTTGAGTGCAAATTATCACGCCATCATTCACAGATCAATTGAACAAGCATCTTGTGGATTGTCAATGTCAGGCGTTATTTCCTAATCATCAACAGTAATAAAAAAATCTTCTGTGATTTCTGATGGACTAGAATCACTTCTAGGGATTAAAAAATAGAAGTACAGGAAGATATCCTTATAATCAATATGCCAACAAGTTCCAGACTCAAAGATGTTTTAGTTTTGCATCCTAGAAGAAACATGACAACAGTTTCGATTTATGGAAATAAGGCAATCAAAACATGCAAAATCCACCATGTTTCGGAAAGGGCAACTGGAGATTGCACAAAGAATGAAAGCATAGCGATTTTGTCTTTGCTATTTTATAACATAGGAGAGTTTAATGACGTACGTAATTACCCCAAGAAGCATACTGCCTACATCGATCGATGAACGACTCCTTGGATTCGTCTGGCGATATCCTGGACACTTCTACGACCAAAGATGTCTTGCCTTGCATGTTCTGCTTCACAAATTTGTTTAGCATTGCGAATGGCTTGTGCAGGGATGCATCCTGCAGTGCCTCAATCCTTTTCTCTAGGCGACCTGGAGGGATGGTCGCAAGCTGAGATTCTAGGGCGGTCCTTTTACTCTGCAATATAGAAGCTAGGTCCCCACTTGCCCGGGTTATTTGGATATGGCAACTCCAACCACAACAAGCCGACGAGGCCATCAACGATGCCATAGCTAGAAATTTTATTTTGAGGAATTTACAAATTTTAACCTTTATCCTAAATGTTTGGTGAAAATGTGACAAATATCGTTTGGGGTGTATTTAAAATCTTCTCCACCATTAGATCATGCCATATCTTGTAGAATATTCCTTATGGAGGCATACAAACCGTCCACTTGAAAAGAAGATGGAGTCAAACAACCATCTTTTGACCCGATCAGGTCAATGGGTACCAGAAAAAACCAATTCAGTGGTTCACAACTATCAGATTATACAACGTTAATGCATAAACAAATTCTATGACAGAGCCCAGGGAGTTGAACCCCGGCGTTGTGCCCACGCTCTTCCAGATAGCACAAGACACCTACAGATGCTTTCCCTACTTGCATTCACAGCCATAGCCATATAGGTTCAAAGAATAACCATATAGGTTCACAGAATGAGAAGTGCCGGAATAACAACTGTTGAGATTCAAAGCCAGATCAGCATGCAACAGATTTGTTTTCCAAGTCAGCATGCAATATATTTATTTCAGAAAAGTTGTTAGATTATTTCAACTTGCAAAAAGGTACAAATCATCAAGTTCAGATCATCAAAAATCTAAAAAGGTTCAGATCATCAACTTCAGGTATCAATCTCACATCATAATCAGCATCACATCATTTAGCCCTTCACAAGAAATACATGGCACGACAATGTTGCAGTTCTGAAATGAGCCACCTATAATGCTTCCCACGTTCATTTGCATACCCATAGCCTTCCTCACAACTGAATTGGTCTCAGACAACATATCAAGATCTTTGTTCAACTGTATGTCGACAGACTCCATTGCACTGTATGGGACCAGAAGATGGGATCTACAAGCTATCTAACAAGCCACCAATAGGAGAACTGATAGTAGAACTGGAAGTACCTGGTTTAGTTTGCTGAATTTCGTTATCTGCCAAAATCTACTTCTTTATGTCACTACCATCACTATCCAACTCATCTAACTTCTCCAACTCTTTGGTATAAACCTCCTCGTACATTCTCCTTATCCCGTTCTCGTCAAACGGCTTACTCACAACAGACATAGCGCACTTTTGTTGCAATTCCATATTCTTGTCATATCTACAACAAAAGAAAATAATAAGTTAGAACAAATAGATAAAACTGAATTCACAAACAGACTAGGAAATTACCTGCTATATGCCTCGGTCGTCCTTTGCCCTATAATCCGCATGCCTACACACTGTGGCACTCCAGCACGAGCTATCCTAGAAATAGCGGTAGTACGACCAGACTTACCAGTGATTTTTCCTTCAACACCGACTGTTTTAAGTATGTATTTCATCCACCCAGCTATCTTTCTTGCACTCACCCTATGAACTAAATTTTACCACACATTTCCTCTATGGTTCACTATCGCCTGCATAAAACAAAATGTAGGTGCAGGAGTCCCATCATCATTAAGCTTCGGCTCAGGTAAATGCCTTAGCAGCTGTCTATAAGTCAACACAGCATCAGCCTCGTAGTACTTGCATGCCAACCTGAACTGCTCTTCTTGGTATCGATTCATGTCTGCATCGTAATTCTTGCTAGTTCGCTCATCGTATTCCAAATACTCACTGCCATTTTCTACTCCAATAGAAAAGCCTGATATAACTAGCAAATGCAACTCCTTTTGACCACGAATTGCAAACCTCGATACACAATAGTATAAAAACCTGATCACAAAACATCAAAGTTAGTTAATTTTGAGAATGTAATAAAATATAGAAGCTATTTTAACTACTTAAGCACCTACAGAAAAGATTCCCCTAAATTCTCAAAGATTTCATCAAGATTCCCCCATAGATTCCTTAATGGCTAGGATTTATCCTCACCTTTTGATCTAACAGATAGAATCTGCTACACCAAATCCACTTTTTGGCGCATTCCTAACAAAATTTCTTCTCCCTTTTTGATCCAACGATCTAAGGATGGGGTGCATGCCCCATGCATGCCCCCCATGGAGATCCGATGGCTACAACTTTGCCACCTCACTGCTTTTCAAATAAACGGCATAGATTTATTTGAGTATATAGACAATCTATATTAGATTCCCTTAGATTCTATGCTTCCTTTAGATTCTCCAAGGTTTCATCAAGATTCCCATAGATTCCCCTTGATTACTCAAGATTTTATGAAGATTCCTTTAGATCTTATAAAGATTCCCTTAGGCTCTCCAAGGTTCCACCAAGAATCTCAACGATTCCAGCAAGATTCCCCCAGACTCTAAAGATTCACATAAATTCCTCAAGTTTTTATGTAGATTCTCCTAGATTCTCTAAGACCCTAAGAAGATTCCCGTAGATTCTCAAATATTCTATGAAGATTCCCTTCGATTCCCTTACATCCTCTCGATTCCCCTAGATCCCCAAAGATTGCCCCAAGATTCACATAGATTCCTTATGATTCTATGTAGATTCTCTAGGCTTCCATAAGATTCCATGAAGATTCCTCAAGGTTTTCAAAGATTGTATCAAGGTTCACCTAGATTCCTAGAGATCTTAGATCCTATGAAGATTCCCTTAGGTTCTCCAAGATTCCACTAGAATAAAATAGATTCCATCAAGATTCCCCTCGATTTTCAAAGATCCTATGTAGATTCTCTTAGATTCTATGAAGATCCTATCAAGGTTCCCCTACATTCTCACATATTCTATGAAGATTCCCTAGGTTTCCGTAAATTCTCTCGAGATTCTCGTAGATCCTGAAGGATTGTCCCAAAATTCACCTAGATTCCCCACAACTCTATGTAGATTCCCTTAGATCCTATGAAGATTTTCTTAGATTCTCCAAGCCATCAAGATTCCCCTAGATACTTAAAGATTCCATCAGGATTCCCCTACAATCTGAAATATACTCTCAAGATTCACATAGATTCCCATAGTTTCTATATAGATTCCGTGTAGGGGACGTCACAGTGGTATCAGAGCATGATCTTGGTAGACCAAGATCGGACACTGACCATTCCATGTTAGAACTAACAGTAGACTTCCAGTCTTGGGAATAGCAACCCAAGCATGAACCTCGAAAATGTGGATTTTTTTTTTTCAAATCCTTAGAGCAGCCAGGGGAATAATGTTAAGTTAGGAAGAATTATGGCAAAACCCTGAAAAACTATGGCAAAAAAGGTGTGACCTCTCACAGAGTGCGCCTTGGGCATTTCCAAAACTTTTGAGAATGCTTCTCGTGCACTATGTGAGTGTTGGACCCATGTTGACCTAGATAGATGCATAATTAGAGCAATCTGATAGTGCAGAGCACCTTAAACCTTGAATTTGAACCAGAAATGTATGTTGTAACACTAAGAACCTTCTCATAAAATGAGAGTTTGAGTCAAAAGGAGTGAACCCTCACAGAGTGCGCCCTAGGCATTTTCAAAACTTTTGAGAATGCTTCTCGCGCACTGCGTGAGTGGTGGGTACTTCTTGCCTAAACAAACCCAATGTATTGATCCTACAGACACTAATGCTTTACAGAATGGTACGATATGAAATTGCAGGTCCAAACCCTAAAATCCCCAGACCTATAAATAGACCATTAGGGTTCTTCATTTTCACTTTCCTTCTCCAGCTAGCTGCTCTCCATCCAAGAAGGCGATTTTTAGGTGCTCGGAAGGCGATCAACTTATTTCAAAGCATGGCCCGCACCAAACAAACTGCTCGGATGGTAGTGCCAGACGATTATATCAGTGCCCAGGTCCTCGCAGCCCAACAGAAGGCTAGAAGGAGCGAGCCAGGCGAGAAGAAAACTCCGACACGAATCCAGATGTTGAGGAGGAGGATCAAGAGCAGCGGAACGAGGAAGAACATCCCCAAAATCCTGAAGAACAGGAAAACCCCATGAATCAGGGCGATGGAGGAGAGGACGAGGATGACCAGGACGAAGCACTACCAGAGGAGCTGATACGTAAGTTGAAGAAGATGGCAAAGAGGAAGAGAGCAGTTAGAGGAAGATGATTGAAGAGAAGCTGGAACAGAAGAGATTGAGAGAGGAGCGCCAAAAGTTGAGGGAGGACAAAGGAAATGACCCCGAAGTGCCCAAGAAACCCCGGCGCAAAACCAAGTCAATACCGACAAAAGGGGTGAGCATAAGGGACCAGGAGCCCGACAGGTCGCCATCATCGTCATCAGACACGCCCAGCAGAAGGCTCGGGACCTTCGAATGTAGATGCTGAGGAGGAAGAATCTGCAGCAGCTCCCCCATACCCCAAGTGGTCGAAGCCGACAACAGAGTCCTATGTACTCAAGCACGAGCGAGAGTACCGAAAGAAGCTGCAAGGGGGGTACGCATAATATGCACGTATGTACCAACAGCGTGAACGTAAAGGGTTTTTTTAGTGGTTTAGTCGACCGTATATGGTCGAGTTCTCATACATTTTCAGTGTTCATTGGCCATGCTTTGAACGTTAAGGGAGGAAAGGCGGGAAGGAGGGATTCGTAGGTGGAAGATTTGGGCAGCTTCAACCATTTCTAAGACCAGGAGCTATCCGTTTGTCTATTTGTGGTTTATTTAGTGGGCTTCATTTTCTTCTTTGGCAACAAGAGAGCTCAAGAAAATGGGTGATGGATGGCTCTTTTGATCTCTTTTGATTGATGGCACGTATTGAGCTCAAATAGATTCAGGTATTTCCATACAAGTATTCTTTAATTCCTTACAGTATCCACTTAGGCTTTTGGAAACTCCGTTGATGCAACAACCCCTTTTTTGTCTGTTTTTTTTCTTATACAGCTCTTTCTTTCGAGGTAACACAGGAGGGGCACTTTGTTTCTTCTTATCTTCTTTCTATTCTTCTGAAATGCAATAGACTATGATCAACATTTGCTTGCCGCAGAAGGATGCTTTTCTAATCTAGAAATGCAAGCATTGGGTTCTGAAGGTCAGGGATTTTTTTATTGAGTGTTGCTTGGTAGAATGTTCTGTGTTTCGGGCTTTTCTATATGTCATTGAGCTTCAGCATTGTGCTCTTTTTCAGATCTAATAAGCAAAAAAATAAAGGGTTGATTTTGGCATTGATAGAACTAGTGCAAAACCAGCTCAAACCCCGCAAGATCGACTCAAGAGACAGAATAGAAGAACAAGAATAACTCTATTGAGAAAAGCAATAGGAAATACAATCTCTACTTCTGAGCATTGCATAGTACATAACGTACAATCAATATATACAACCGGTGAGATTAATAATAGTAGTCTACCGTTTAACCACCGTCCACTAATTACGGCACTGATTTAGGGTCGGTGCTCAGTGCTGACAAAGTGCTGCCTTCTGTACATTTCAGCACCTTCTCAGCACCTGTGTGCTAAGTGCTGAACCACTGCTGTTTCAGCACATTATGCTTAGTCAGCATATTTATATTCCAACACTCTCCCTTAAATGTTGCTGACTAAGCAGAAGAAAATCAGCTGAAACTAAGGTAATCCTTCTCTCCCTTCAGCTCCAATTTCTTCATGCCCAAACTCTCCTTCACATTGACGAACTTGGATCCAACTAATGGTTTGGTAAAGCCATCAGCAAACTGATCCTGTGAGGAGCATTTAACAAGTTGAGAAGATCCCATTTGGATCTGCTCACGGACAAAACACAAGTGGGTGTCAAGGTGTTTTGTCTTTGGGTGGTACTTAGCATCCTTGGCAAGATGGATGGTACTTGTGTTGTCACACAAGATGACAGCCGAGGATGGAGGTACCTGCAAATGTTTAAGCCACAACAATTCCTGCATCTCAACACTGAGTGCTTTGAATGCTGCCTCCGTGGTGTTGATTGACACTGTAGACTGTCTTTTGGACAACCATGTCAGCACGTTAGGCCCTATGAACGTGACCATCCCTGTTGTGGACCTCCTACTATCATGACAATGAACATGATCTGCATCAACAAAGACTTTCAGCTGCAAATCAGAGGACCTCTGATAAAAGAGACCTTCCTGTGAAGTTCCCTTCAGATATGCCAGCAGTCTTTTAGCAGCCTTCCAGTGCGACTGCCTGGGATTGCTCATGAATCTGCTCAGCACTCCCACAGCAAAAGAGATATCAGGTCTACTAACTGTGAGATATATCAATGCCCCTACCAAGCTTCGATAGAGTGTGGGATCACACTCCTCACCATCGAAATCAAGCTCAAGCCTTGTGCCTGGATCAAAAGGACTTGCCACAGCTTTGCAATCTTGCATACGATACTGCTGTAACATTTCTTTGATATATTTCTGCTGAGTAAGATAGATGCCATCTGAGTGCTGCCACACTTCTACACCTAAACAATAATGCATAAGGCCAAGGTCAGTCATCTCGAAGGACGAAGATAACTTCAACTTCAATGTAGAAATCAGCACATCAACATACAAAACCACAATGCACATTCGGCCTTCATGTGATTTGTAATAAAGATTGGGGTCTGCTGCACTTCTGCTGAACCCCTGCTCAAGAAAGAAAGCATTACACTACAAGGGATCGTCATCGTTCAACGACGTCGAGGCGTCGTTAAACGACGTGTTTAACGTCGTTTAACGACACCTCGACGTCGTTGAACAACGATGATCCCTTGTAGTGTTAATTTTTGTATGCCAACATCTTGGAGCCTGCTTCAAGCCATAAATGCTTTTCTTCAAATGACAAACCAGCTGCTCCTTCCCTTGAACAACAAATCCTGGAGGTTGAGACATATAGACCTCTTCCTCCAAATCACCATTCAAAAAAGCAGACTTAATGTCCATTTGAAACAATAACCAACCTTTCATTGCAGCAAGAGCTATAACTGATCTGATAGTGGACATTCTGGCTATAGGAGTGAAGAATTCATCATAATCTAAGCCTTTTTTCTGTGCAAAACCCTTGGCTACAAGTCTAGCTTTGTGCTTTGACACTGCTCCATCAGCATGAAATTTGGTTCTAAACACCCATTTACAGCCAATAATGTGCTTATCAGCTGGGAGTTCAACCAATTCCCATGTGCCTTGCTTCAGCAATTGAGAGTATTCTTCTTCCATTGCATGCTGCCACTGCGGATCACTAGCTGCTTCATGAAAGGTTTGTGGATCAACATGATCCTGGACCTTTGCCATTAAGGCAAGGTTACATGATCCATTAGACTTCTCCTGTTTCTCCATCAGACGTGCTGATCTCCTAGGCACTCCTAGGTTCAACAACAGGTACAACAGGTGCTGCAACCGGTTCTACAACAATTTGTTTCTCCTTGAGACGTGCTGATCTCCTAGGTTCAACAACAAGAGGTATAGCAGGTGCTACAATAGGTGCTGTAACAGGTGCTGGATCAGGTGCTACAGTACCTTCATGTGTGCTAGACTCCCTCTGAAAGGAACCAACCTGCTCATGGACCATAGGGCGAGTGGGATTGGGATCATCCCGTGCCACTACTTCAGGCAAATGTGAGTTCACTGGAGAAACCACTAGAGAGGGAGAGAAAGGTCTACCAGCAGCTGCTATCAGATCTCCAACATCCAAGCTGCTGTCATTGTGAATTGCAGGAGAATCACTCGAAGATATACCATCATATACAGCATCTTCAACGAACTGAACTGACTTGCTTACAATAACATGCTTGTTGAAAGGATCATACAACTTGTAGCCTTTCTGATTTTCTAGATACCCAATGAAGATGGCTTTGACAGCCCTGTCATGCAACTTCCCATACTTTTTCAGCTTCTCAGCAGGTATGGAAGCATAAGCCAAGCATCCAAACACCCTCAAATGAGACACATCTGGTTTCATTCTCCAAAATGCTTCATAAGGAGTCACATCCTGGACTGCCTTAGTAGGTGACCTATTTGCCAAATATGCTGCCGTCACTACTGCCTCTCCCCAAAAAGATTCAGGCAGTTGCTTGTGACTCATCATAGATCTTGCCAAATCAAGCAAAGATCTATTCCTCCTTTCAACTACACCATTTTGTGGATGAGCATAAGGAATGAGTAACTGTCTTTCAATACCTTCTTCCATGAGAAACTCATCAAAGGCATTAGAAACATATTCACCTCCATTGTCACTTCTCAACTTTTTTATTACTAACCCTGTCTGCTTTTCGATTGCTGCTTTAAAGGCCTTCAACTTGCCAAGCACCTCAGATTTGCAGTGCAAAGTATACACCCAAGTGTACCTACTGAAATCATCAATCAAGGTCAAGAAATACCTCTTTCCACCTAGTGAAACATCAGGCATATAGCACAAATCAGAATGCAGCAGCTCAAGAGGTTGAGTTGCTCGATGAATAGCCTGCTGTGGAAAAGGCTGTTGAGGTTGCTTTCCGAGATGGCACGCAGCACACTCAAGCTTGACACATTTCAGAGAGGGAATACCTGTAACCATCTTGTTCTTGTACAAAGCATGTACAGCAACGCCTCCAACATGACCAAAACGAGCATGCCACAGATGCTCAGCAGCCAAAACAACACATACAAGACCATGTTCAGTCTTATAAACTGAACCATCAAAGACATACCAAGCCATTCTGCAGTGTCCACTGTGTCATGAACTGCAGACTTTTCAAGTCAATTCCTTCAAGTGGATTTCTGCCCAGCAGATAGGCTTTTCCATTTCCGAGAACAATGTAATGGCCCGCTTTATCAAATTCAGCAGCAGACATGATATTAGACTGTAATCCGGGAGCAAACATGACATTCCTCACCTTACTAACTACATCACGTCCATGCAATTGAAAAGCTACAATCCCCTTTCCTGTGATAGGAAGAGAATATCCATCACCCATCTTCACATCACCTCCAGATCGAGGTTGAAGTTCAGAAAACACATCTGAATCTCCGATAAGATGAACCGTGGCTCCTGAGTCTAAAATCCAGTCCTTCTGTAGGGTGTTGGCCGCTGCTGCAAGATTCAGATATTCAGCATCAAAAGTGGCACATGCAACAACACTTGTCTCTCCCTTAGAGTTGACTGCTGTGCTTCTCGTGTCACTATCCTTTGAGCTTTTCTTCTCCTTCTTACAATTTGAACTGTAGTGACCCTTTTCACCACAATTCCAGCACTTGAACTCCTTGGATTTCTTACCTTCAGACTTCACATTTTCTGACTTCCTAGAGTCTTTGCTATCAGCAAACTTCTTCTTGGTGTCAGTCCGAGAAGTAGACACAAAATTAGCATGGTCTACTCTCCCATCCCTTTGCTTCTGCACCAACTCCTCTTCTTGCAGTAGAATGGTTACTTTGGCTATATCAATCTTCTCCTTGTACCTAATCTTTGAAGAGATAATATCATACGAAGGAGGAAGACCAACCAAGATATCTTGAATCAGCTGTTTTTCAGACAGCACTCCACCAGCAGCCATGTAATCCAAGCGCCATTGCTTCATCTGAGTAAGGTATGCCGTGACAGATTTGAAGTCACCTAGTTGGGCATGTCTCATTTTGTTCTGGATCAGCATTTGGGTAGCCATACCCTTGCTATCAAGAGACTTCTCCAAATGAGACCACATCTCCTTAAACTCAGTAAAATAGTTGATTTCATGACCAATTGTCTCTTCAGCCAACATTTTGACAAGAGCACAAGCTTTCTGGTTTACCCTGCCAGCATCTGCTGACTTGGTGCTGATAAAGTCTTCATCAAACACCGCTCCCATGTCACTAAATATCAAATAATTCGCCATGAACTTCTTCCAAGCATGGTAATTATTATTAGTGAGCTTTGCATTATGTGAGAACTTGAATGGATCCATGAATTTCTCCTGTTTTCAGCAGCCAAAAAGCTGATTGAGAAAACAAATTCGTCACCAAACAAAGCACCCACTAGAAAAGTTGAATCTTGAATTTTGTCGCCAAAAAGGTCTTGAAAAACTCGAATCTCACACCAGTTTTTGCTGGAAAATCCGAATCACTCTTCCAAAACACTTCCTCCAGGCCAAAAAGCAAGAATATTCTCCAATGCTGCAAATGAGAGTTTCCACCACCAAATCTCAGCCAAAGAACGATGGCCAATCCAATTCGGATGCTTCTTCAATAGCTTGCTGTATTCTTCCCTCAAGAAAGCGTCTGATACCATGATAGAACTAGTGCAAAACCAGCTCAAACCCCGCAAGATCGACTCAAGAGACAGAATAGAAGAACAAGAATAACTCTATTGAGAAAAGCAATACGAAATACAATCTCTACTTCTAAGCATTGCATAGTACATAATGTACAATCAATATATACAACCGGTGAGACTAAGAATAGTAGTCTACCGTTTAACCACCGTCCACTAATTACGGCACTGATTTAGGGTCGGTGCTCAGTGCTGACAAAGTGCTACCTTCCGTACATTTCAGCACCTTCTCAGCACCTGCGTGCTAAGTGCTGAACCACTGCTGTTTCAGCACATTATGCTTAGTCAGCATATTTATATTCCAACAGGCATGTCTTTAAATTAGTTGTCATTGTTTGTATTTTTAGGTCACTGCGGAGAATATGATCTTTCTTATCTTGAGTCTCCTCATTTGTGGCTATTACCCATGTTCCTTTACATGTTTCTTGCAGGCTGTTCTTGGGCAAATTGCTGCCATAACTGACAAGAAAAGGGTGAAGGAGTCATTTCTGCGAATTGGAGCACAGCTGTTAGAAGCTACAACAGGGAGTGCTAGTGCCATGGAGGTTGATAATGCAAATCTAGAAGCAAAATCTTCTGTGCGAAGGTGATGGGATATGACTGTTGCATTTTCCATGGTGCTTCATGTATTTGACAAGATTTTAGTTCCCCTTTACATAGAAGAAAATATTCAAATGGCATCTGATTGATTTTATTCCCATCTCCATAGAGGGCTGTGGGCATAGCTGGAAAAGTGATGCATGATGATGCTCTTGTTATATTGCGTCATGAATATGATCAGAATAAGCTCGTGACACATGTCAACCACCGTTAGACCCAGTCATGCATCATGTAGAGATTTTGTTCAAGAGCATGCTGTTTTAAAGGACTTAACTGACACATTTAGTATACAGATGTGTGTTTATGGATCTTGCGCTCTCACTGATGCAAGGATTGGATGATGAATCATTGAGGGTCCTATATGCCACTGCAAAACCTGCCTTGCAGGTAACGATGTCTATCTGTAGATTTGGCCCCTATGATTGTGATCCAGCAGGTTTTTACTAAAAACTTTTGTAGGATAATGATGGCGCAGTCCAGAAAAAAGCATATAAAGTCCTGGCCTGGACTGTAAAGGTACATACAAACCTTTTACTTGTATTGTTTGTCATCTGGCACTAGTCTAAAATTCTGTGGTTTGATTCCAGGAACACAAAAATCTCCTCATTGAAAAGTCAGACGAGATATTGGGCTTGGTAAAAGAAGCAACAGTCTCTTGTCAGGCCCCCGCAAAAAGATATCGCCTATTGCTGTTACACGTGCTAATACTACGTCTAATGAAGGTTGGCGTGATGCATAAGCACTGCTTCTATTTGATATTTGTCATGGACTTACTCTCTTGGAAGGTCAACGAGCTGATGAATGTTTCAATATATCTGTTAGGTTGGCAATGACAAGGACAATGATGCAATACAAAGCATGGTCGTAGAAGTTGTTCTTTCATTAAAGGAGGTCTCTCTTCTACAGACATATTTTTTTATTCAAGTTATTCATTGAAGCTCAATATTTACCTAACTTGTTTGCAGACAAATAAGAAAACAAGAAATGAAGCCTATGATTTACTTGTGGGGATTGGTCATGGCATGCTTGATGCTACACCTGGTTCAAACGAGAAGTTAATGAAGCTCTTTGTTATGGTGAGGACCTATTACCTTATACAAGCGAGCTGCAGACCATTGCCTGCAAGACACACATCCCTGCTTTTTCATTTTTGCACAAGACATGTTGGAGTTCTTATGATCATTTTCAATATTTTTATCTGGTACTTCAGAGAACAAAATTAAGGGATACCTGTAAAATACTTCATGGTCTCATAAAGACTACATCTTGTGACGACTAGAATTAAAGCTTTAGTTATGTAGACTACAGAGATTTTCCAATTTATATGACCAAAAATGAATGTGATTAATGATGGCCACTCTATCTTCTCTGGGTTCTATTTATGAAGTCTACTATTCATGTTGTATCAGGTTACGGGCTGCATTGCAGGGAAGTCTTCTCAAATGCAAAGTGCAGCCATTACTGCAATTTCAAGATTGATTTACGAGTTTTCATCCAATCTGTGTCAAGTGATACCAGATATTTTGCCGTTAGTTTTTGAGCTATTAAAGATGAGACGCCGAGAAATAGTAAAGGTACATCTAATCTTTATCTGCTAGCCCTGATTCTATTTCCTTTGTGACATGGTTTTGGATCCTTTGCAGTCTGTTCTTGGATTCACCAAAGTTATTGTTGCCAGATTGTCGCCAGAAGATCTTGAAAAATACCTGAAGTTACTGGTAGATGGACTGTTGTTATGAATAAACGATTCAAAAAATCGTTTCAAGGCTAAGATGGGCCACATTTCCTGTCTCAGTTATTATGTCCACAAGATAATATGCTCAAGAGTGTTTCTTTCAATATAGGTCCGCATTATTATTGAAAGACTCATTCGTAAATGTGGCATGGATGTGGTCTCTGCTGTTGTGCCGGAGGAGCATGCAAAACTTTTAAAAAATATTCGCAAGGTCCATCTTTTTTTCTCTCAACATGTCCGTCCCTCCTTATTTATCTGTTGGCTTGCTATGATAATTTCATGTTTTATCATCAGATTCATGGTTTACTAATACGTGCCTTGGTTACCTTTTTTGAAAGGTACGCTGGAAACAAATAGTGCCCATTTACATCTTCATTTGTCTGCATTTGCACCTATGGTTTACAAGAAGGCAGTCAATCTATACTGAGAAGGATGTTTAAGTTATCAATGGACTTCAAAATTGGTGCAAAAGATGCAACAAGAAGAGACAACATAAACAGCTTACACACCTCTATGTATAAGTCATGCAATGCATTATCAATTCGAAATGTGTTTGCTAGGGTGTGTGGCTTCTTTTAGTTGTTTCAAACAGTAATGGAGATCAATCACACTTAACCAATGAGTGTATTGGGTGCCATTTAAGGTTCAATCAAGAAATTGTTTTCGAACATTGCTTTCACTCAAGGAAGTGACCATGAGTCCTCAATATAATGAAGTGAATACCATATTCCAATACCATATTTCAATACAATACTTCTCATATTTCCCTATTTCAATACCATGTTTCAATACCATAGTTCTCATACATCATTCTAATAGCATTTCATTCTAATAGCATTCTAGTAGCATTTCATTCTAATAGCTTTCTAAGCTAGTTCTCAAGTCCAATGGTGTAATGGGAAAAATATTTCGATTATTCACCTCCTCTGTTGCATAGACCCCGTGATCAATGTGCCATGTTTACCCTGGAACGTGACCAACTCAACGTGACCAAGGTCCATGGGGGTCCATGCAAGCATATGTGGCCTCTAAATGGAACCCTAAACCTATGTCCTCACAAAAGGTACAAAGTCGGAAAGGGGTTATATAATTTGGCACAATCAATCGTAAATCTACGGATAGGGGCTATAATGTATGTTAGTTCGAAAAACCGTATGGTATGGGTTTTTTTACTCCAAAAAGCCGTATACAGGGGTTTTTCTGTGACCCCTCGAACGCACATGCCATCTGTCCATATATAGAGGTGCACCCCCCGGGAGAAGCTGAAGGAGTACAACGAGTACATGAAAATGTACGAGTACTCCAAATACTATGAAGAACATAAGGTGACGTACGTGGAGGGAGGAAGGCCATCCAAGAAGAACACCTTGAAGCCGCCTCTGGAGAGACCCGTACCCCCAAAGAAGCCGATGAAAAGAAAGGCGGACTCCTATTTTGCCAGAGCTGCTCGAGAGATCCGTCATTTTCAGAGGAGCTACGGACTGTTGATACCAAGAGCTGCCTTCGCAAGATTGACCGCGCGAGATCCTGCAAGAATTCGACAAAACCAAGAGAGTGATAGATGATATGTTACTCGCGTTACAGGAGACAGCATAGCAAAAACTAGTCCAGCACTTTGAAGACTCGCTAGCATGTGCTCTCCATGCAAAGAGAGTAATTTGTATGCCTAGGGATATGAAATTAGCTAGGTTTATTAAGAAGGAAGATTGTTAACCTGTTGTAATTACAGAAACTTTTGTAAATATAAAAATATGTTTTAATCAAGTTGAAGTGTAAAAGTGTAAGTAATAAGGTTATATTAATGATATGTGCAATTAGAATTACCTAATTTGGACAAAAAGTCAGTGTTTTTGACCCCACCCCTCACATAGTGCGCCAGGAGCATTTCCAAACTTTTTGAAAATGGATCTCGCGCACTGTGTGAGTGGTCGGCCACTGATCTCTGCCCATACTTGCCCAAATGTAGAAAGTAAGGGCACAAACCATCCTAACTTGCCAAGATAAGTAGGGTTCTACCCTTAGATTGTAAAATTTGAGCCATCTTGGACCCAAACAGGACGCCACCCCTCATAGAGTCAAATTGTTAAAACGACAAGAACCATTATACATGAATGAAACATAAAACACGGTAACAAAATATATAAAAGACAAGCTTTACGACCCGCTCGGGGGCCGGACACCAGTCCCTCCACAGATAGGCATGGCTCTGGTCATCACAGAGGGGGATGTCATCATGGGCCTATAACGTCTAGCTAATGGAAAGGCAGCAGATTTAGATGGCATGCAGGCGGAACTTCTGAAATGGGCTGGCCCTCCACTGGTGCCTGTCCCCATGGCATTATTCAATAAAGCATTGCAAGAAGGCTTCCCTCCGCAGTGGACCACTAGTAGAGTTGTGCCCATATACAAGGCAGGGGACCCTCACTGCCTGGCCAACTATCGTACTATTATGGTCAGCTCTTCCTTTGCAAAACTGTTGGCTGACATCCTTGAGCAACGGCTGACAATATGGGCAGAGGAGGTAGACTTGCGAGCTCTCACACAGGCAGGTTTTCGGCCCAGGCATTCCATCATTGATCATATCTTCACTCTGCGCACATTGATTGAGGATAGCAGGAATCACCGACAAAACCTGTACTGCTGTTTCGTGGATTTCGCAAAAGCTTTTGACACAGTGCCCCGGGACAGGTTATGGGACAGACTGCGGCAGCTGGGGACCCCCCGTGACTTGCAGAATGCAGTATATAGGCTATATGAGGCATGCTCAGGCCGTATCACATCATCAGGACAGCCGGTAATCAGTAGTATTGGAGTGCGTCAGGGTTGCCCCCACTCCCCACCACTCTTTGGCCTATACATTGACCAGCTGGAAGATTGGCTCTCTGAGCATGGAGGTGCGGGCGCCCATCTCATGCATCACACAATCCGGCAACTCATATATGATGACGATGTCAACCTCCTGGCCTATACTCCAGAGGATATGCAATGTCACCTGGATGCTCTTGACACTTTTTTCTGATTCACTGGCATGCGAGTTAACTTGGCCAAAACTAGAGTGTCTAGTTTCATCATCCCGTCAGCCAAGGCTTCCAGCATTCACTTACCAGGGACAAGATGTAGAGGTGGCTCCGACCTACAAGTACTTGGGGATCGAGTTCACTACTACCACCCATTAGGATGCTGCCATCAAATTGCGGGTCACGGCGGGTTGAAAAGCACTATATGCTATGCGGAACAACAGACACAAGGCAGAGTTGTATGCCTGGTGCCACTAGTCACACTTGTTTCGGGCCTTGGTCGAGCCGGTCCTTTTGTATGGGGCAGAAGTGTGGGGTCCGGTGATATCCCTCAACACCTGGAATGACCTCGAGCAGGTGCAGAAAGCCTTCTTGGCACGGGCCCTTGGGATAAAGTCCACAGTTCCATACCAGATCCTACTCCAGGAGACAGGTTTTCTACCCCTTCAACGGGCTGCATTGAAATGCCATATTATTTACTTCCAGAAGGTGGTCGCTGTGGGTGATACACGTTTGCCCAACCTTGCTTTGGCCATGGCGATGGGTCCCCAATGCCTGAAAGCCTGCTGGAAGGACAAGCAACCTCAATGGTTCTCACGCTGGGGTGTACAGGCAAACAGATGCGTACATTTAAGGACAAAGAAAGATCACAAGGCCCTTAAGCTGTACCTAGATGCTACTTTCCTTCGCAAGCTCTGGGATGCAGATGCTCTGACACATGTTAAGCTGGCACACTATCAACAGCAAGTCAATCCTAGGCTCACGAGAGGCCCACACCAGTACTTGTACACCCAGTCGCCCATGAAGAAGCGCAGACTGATAGCTTCCATTCGCACGGGAGCACATCGCCTCCGCATTGAGACAGGACGTTGGGCTCGGGAAGCACGAGAGCAAAGGCTTTTCCAGTGTTGCCGCTAGGGCGCCATTGAGGATGAATGTCATCCGTTCCAGATCTGCCCAGCATTTGCCCATATCCGAGAGTGGTATGTTCGATTACTAGTGCCTGGCCAACCGTTGCATGAGTTATTGAATATGGCGTCAGTGGGTTTGTTGGGATTATACCTCCAGGAGGTTATGGATGCACAGACTCAGTTGTATCCTTGGGGACGTTATTGAACTGTCCTATACAATTGTACAGTGTGCCAGCATACTTATTACTGCTAAGGTTTTTCCCTCGAAAACCTTTCGGGGCGGGGGTTTTTTAATCCTGTCAGTAGTACGCTTGCTGCTCTCTTTTTGTTTGGGTCCCATAGGCCAATCGGTCTCCGTGGACGCTAAAAAACCTATTCTATTCTATTCTATTCTATTCAATTCGATTTCTTAGGAATAGAACGCCGAATCTCCAATCTGCTCACTCTTCATTCTTAGTATTTGTGTATGTTTCATGGTTAAAAATTCTTATCTGTTGAAGAATATTTGAAGTCTTTGGTTTTCATGACCATTTTGAGTATTTAAGGTTCATTTTTGTCTGAATATTCTTGCCTGTCAAGCATTCTGTCTTGAAAGAATTTCGTAGATGATAATAAACTTAAAAGCAACAACTAGTCTTGATACCAAATTAGAAATGGATTTCATGTTATTGTGCAGCACATACAGACAGTCCTTGCCCAAAGCTGAAACCCAACTCAGCGGTGTCAAAGTCTGGGTATTTAAAACTTTCTGTGCAAACCTATGCAGGAGGACTATGGCACACGTGGTTTGACGGATTGTTCAGGCTGATTCTTGTAGAATCTTGCAGTTGTTGCAGTTCCTACCTAGTCTCATAATTCTCTTTTTATTTTGTATTAAAAGACAGGAGACTAGCTTGTGCCTTTTCTACCATTATAAATGGTTGCCTAACCCAAAGCTATATGCATGTATGGATGTATGCAACTTGGAGAAAAAACAACGAGGATTTAACTGTTTGTTCATTATTAATAAATTCTATTATTACATGCTACCTCATGTATTAATATTGGTATTGGTATAATATTATATGTCTAATTCTATGCAATGTTTTCGTTTCCATAATTTGAGCACCTCTAGTTTGTTACATTTGTGAGGCTATGATATACCATCCATCATTAGAGTATTAGGTAATGTCTATATCTACATCTCTACATCATCCTTAAGGCCCCGAAGGGGCCAAAAAAAAAATTTAGTTAACACAAACCATTAACACACAACTAAAATTATTAACACAAACCATTGCATTTGACACATCTAAATCAAAATCCCCCTTAAACCCCCTTTGGTTTGGGTGCATATTCACACAGGGGGTTACGTAGGGCGGCGAGAGCCTCAAAAAATTTACAATACATGTACAAAATTAACACCATCAAGTACATTCTCTCAAACCTTATAGTATTTTGCAAACCTTAATATACAGTATACAAAAACTTGTACATGCATACCCCACAAATGAGGATCGCTATGTACGGTCCAGATCTTGGAATAAAGGGCAAATAGGCCCATCCGGCAGCTCTCGTTGCACGAAGTAACCCCCCGTGTGAATATGCACCCAAACCAAAGGGGGTTTAAGGGGGATTTTAATTTAAATGTGTCAAATGCAATGGTTTGTGTTAATAATATTAGTTGCCAAATAATCTATCCAAAAATTGAATTGAATACCTAATCCAAATTGCTGCAACACGAATATAAAATGCCGAAGAACTATCGAAGTCTGAAGACCTGATCCGGATTGCTCACCATAGGTTCCAGAGACCCAAACAATGTATTATCTTTTCTGATTCTAAGTTTGTTGGATATTTTGAATAGAATAGGTTCAGATCACTTCTGTTTATACATGTAGGAGCGGACAAAACCAGGCGATTGGATCACCTTGTATCATCTGCAAGATCCATCTTGCTTTGATATTTATATGACAATGCATTTGCATGCAAGAGAGTGGTCTGGATTTGCCTGGCCGACCACATGTTTGAGCCCATCTGTGCATCTGCAGCAGGGAATGATTTGCCACAGAGAGAAGCTTGGATTATCATCGATATTTATCACAGATCTGTGATGAGACTTGTTTTCTTTTAATTCTAAATGCCCTGAGAAGTTTAGAAGAATTTTAGTTCTAACCTGTGATTGCTTCTTTTAGATTTTGTTGCTTAATTACTCAGTGCTCTTCCTCTTCTATACTTCCTTCTTCTCACGTTCTAGTTCTTTCTTTTTTTCATTCTAACTTCTCTTCTTTGAATCATCATTTTGCCGTGTCATCATTATCCATGTCATTTCTTCTCTATTATTTAACTATCTAAAGAACTTATAGAAATATCCTATAGGTACAATATAATTCACATCACAGCGAAAGGGTGAGTGCATGCATCTAATTTCCAAGTGGCCACTTAATTAAATGAGGCTAAAATGGTACATTTAAGCTTTGTTTCAACCAGAACAAAAAAAAGAAACAAGGTGCTGCGCACGAGGGGTTGCCCTCTGATGGCTCGAGAATGTGGTTTCATGGGTTCTGTTTCGTTCTTACAAAATGCCAAATGGAATCTTCGTCCAAAGACCCAATGTTCGCAATGGATTCTGGACTTGCTATGACTAAAGGGGAGAATATGTATAATCATGAGGCATGTCTTCTACAACATAAGAAAAAACTTTGTTTGCCATATTTCAGGCCTCTTTTTCTTGGCCTTGTATAAAACGAGAGGAGCTATTTCCAGCAACACATCCAAGTAATATACCTTGATTCTTAAAAGCTCTCATCTGCTGGCTTCCTCACCAGAAACTAATGGATACACGCGAAGATGGACATCTTGGTGTGTTCCGCCCACATAATTCCCATGATTCTCAAGATAGTCAAGCTGAGATCTAGAATCAATTGCCGCTTATGCATGTGGCCTATAAACTCCATTGCCTGAGCAGTGAGGGCAATGGAGCTCATGTGCATTTCTTGCATTTCTATCTGTAAATGCATTTCTCCAATCATGATAAGGGCAGTTTAGGTGTGTGATTTGTTCCGTTGGCGTGGATAGAAGAAACCATGGGTTCATGAAGAGGACCATCATCCTCGACATTATCATCTGGCTCTTGCTCTTCTAACTATGAGGCTCCATTACAGGAATGTTCAAAGACATCATACTCGGCAAGATCATGTCCAGCAATCACGTTCTCAGATGCGTTCTTAACTACTTCAGCTCAAATACTTGTTGCTGAACGCTTTTACTTATACAGGGAACAAACCTCTTAGGACGAAGATAAGTTGGATTAGCAAGGCACTATACAAATTCCAGTTCTAAGAGAAACCTTTGTTTTCCTCCATCAATATCCTTAAACCCGTCCTTTAACCTGCTCCATAACATGGTATAAGTTTCTATTATTCTACAAAAGCACTGCTACTTGCAGAAATTAAACATCGGAATCTTGGAATCAAATCCTACGTGCTCATTGTAAAAATCATGCCTTACTGAAGGCGAGGAACCCTAGTTTCGAGTTCGCCGATTTATCGTAATGAGAGCCCCCCACACACTTAAAATACTTGCCATCTGCCCAAGAGACCTCTCCAGTTAGCCGGTTTCGAGAGCGGCTGCCCACCAACAAAAGTGACCGAGAGTTTACAGCCAATTATAAGTTTGAAGCAGTCACCAACATATCCTAGGGATATTCTAGCATATACCTAGGATATGCCCAAAGCCCACATAAACAAGGGTTTGCCCCCCTAGGGGCAACCCAAAAAACATTGGGAAACAGGGCAAACTTTTTAGGTCCTATCATGAAAATTTCCTACAGCTAGTTTAGCTAGTGGGATATCTTGGATACAGGAATGTCAATTTACTTGACATTCTCAGACTGTAACGTGGAAGCAAATGCGGGCCAAGAATGCAAGTACAAGAATGCAAGGTAAATGCAGAGAATGCAGGGTAAAAGCCAAGAATGTCCGGTAAAAGATGATGTTCATCGCTGTAAAATTTATGTGCTCCAGAAAAGTAAGTCTTTAGAAGGCCATGAACAAGGAAAAAAAAACGTTGGCCAACTTGCGTTTCTTTAGGGCATAACTTCCCACCCCACAAGCCTGTGCCCTATGAGCCTAGCCATCATAGACATAAGTCACCCCTCCAACTTACAATGACTTAGGGCAAGTTTTCCACACATCAACTATTCGTTGATTTTCAAGCTACACCCGCTGGCTGGTGCCCTATGGACCAACAAACATTCATTGTCTCTAATGCATGGTATTACTTGAATAAATTGTTGGCATCATTTTGATTTACTGAAGTGAAAGTCGTAACTTACAGTGTAATCTTGTTTAAACGGCTAGGCCTATTTTGACAAAATGAAATTTCACTATCCTGATAGTCCTATTTATTTCATGTGTTTATTTTACAATGCAGGAACATTGCTGCTTTTCGGCCCAGAAACTTGTGTTTCTTTGTATTAGGCAACTGCAAGCTTATTTAGGGTGAACTGAAATATCAGGAAACTTATTTGTAATCATGTTCAAGTACTTGATGATAGTTGGATCTGCTGATTTTCGGAGATGAAGCAGCACGGAGAACAGCTCTGGAGAGCGCAAATGCTAGCGACAAGATGCATGAATACACATATTGCCAAGACAAAATAGAGCAATCTTCAAAGGAGAGTGATTGTTTCTTTCTCTGCCTTCGTGTGAGAGTGCTAATGAGCTATCAACTGTTACTTTGATCAAAGCCTGGGACCAATGCCATCACCCAAAGTTATGAATATTTGAAACAAGTATTATTAATAAGGCAACATGCACGTACATGCAAAGCCCCCTTGGATATAATGTCCTCGCAGAGCTTATTAGAATTCCGAACAAGATTACTGAGAGCTCCGGCAGCATTTGCTTTTTTTTATCCTCCTCGTCTCCTAATAAAAGATTTGCTAAGTGCGGAATTGCCTGCCGAAGATGATCATAAAGTTGTTCATTGTGATATGCAACATTACCAACCTACATAACTGTGTGTATTAGCAAGGTTTTTAACTGTAATTCTACATTAATGGCAAATATAGTAAAGCTACCGCAAAACATGCGAACTTCCTGGTATTGCGATCAGGATCTGCACATCTATCAATAAGCAAAGTTATGATATTATATTTGACCTGCAGAAAAAAAACGACGAGCAAATGAACAGTCAGGCCAAAATAATAGCTTACCAGGGAATCATAAAAGTATGGGGTATGGCAGCACATGTTGCCTAAAGTATTGCACACCTTTGCCCGCACATTTGGATCACTGTGTGTTAAGAAATGCCTTATTGCTTCCCACAGATTTGCATCTCCTATGGACTCATAAAATTCGTAAGTTCACATGCCGCATTAGGAACAATGATATCAAACTGCATGAGAATGAACAAGGTTGAATTTACCTTTGACATTCGAGCAAGGTTAGATATTATCATAAGAACATCAGATACCACATTCACAGGGCTTGATCGGTCCATCAACTTAGCCATAAGAACTGGAGACAGAAAACCTTCTTTTACTATCTCAATCACCAACGCTCTGGAGTTCTGTACCATCCTTGACACAAGGGCAACAGGCTTGCTAACATCATTTGAATCAAGCAACTCCAAGCACCGTACAAGTTGCAGGGCAGCATGGCTCTGGAACAACCCAAACATGATATATTTTAACAACAATCATAATTAGCAGTCATGAATGAGATCAACTATTGATAACTAACAATGCCCCACATTGAAACAATTCTAATATACTCATATCATAAAGAAGGCCCTGAATTAGGGGCGACTTCAAAAATTATAGCTCTTTCTGGCTATGTGCTTGTTCACTTAGAGAATTCATAATGCATGTTACTAATGCATAGTTTGATTTATCCATACAGCAATCTTAGACTGCTTGAACTACTTGTGAATAACCCTGGTAACACATATGCTCGGGTAGTACATCACATGAGATTGAAACACACAGATCCACGTTTTCAAACCTCTTGAAGGAGTTGCCAGTATTGTGGTATAACTGCATTGACAGCCTTTGATAAATCTCCATCATTAGCAGAAGATTCTAATGTTGTGGATGAGAACGAGAATGGAAAATCTAGAATTTCAATGATACATTTGTACAAGCTCCTGCGCAGGCCACCGCTTCCCTCCATTCTTGCCTTCCCATAACCGCACATGTACAAGATGTCTCTTTCCAAGTAAACTTAACAATGTAACAAGGATGTCTTTTATGAGCAAAATATCATGGAAACCACACTTAGGTAATAAGTGTGCAATGGTCTTGACAGTCCATACCACCCCTTGTGGAGAGAGACCAACGCCGCCTTCAAAATTATCAGGATAATTATTTGTATTTTTTGGACACATAGCCAACAATGACATGAGAAACAAATGAAGACCTCCTAAAAAGGCCTTGTCCGATCCAAAGACATCTAATTTTTGCTTCAACAAGTCCAACAAAGCCATCCCGAGGCCATGCCAATTAGTTAGCATTCCAAAGACTTCGTACATACAAAACCTGCTCACTCTTATCCGAGTAATGAGAGAAAATCTCAAATTCATGAAACTTGATATCGCTTAAAGGTACCGGGCAAATCTTTCTTTCTGCAGCTACCCTAGCTTTGTCATCATTTGTATCGAGTTGAGCAATAGTATCGATGCGAGCAAGGATTGCCCCCATATACGTGGATGAAGAATGTGCGGTGCGAAAAAACACCAGGTAGAGCTAGATTTGCTAGTGCTTCCAGTGCGGGCCCGCTCTTTTTTAGGTGGGGACAAAGTCAACATGCAAGATAGCCCCTTTCTACCTTGAGATGCTAAACCTTGTGCAATTGCAGAGAGCAATAAGCTAGCATGAAATAATAGTCCAGATGTGGAAGTAGATCTAGAGCTCTCATTTGCACCAGCCCCATTACTCATTGCACTATGTACCAATAATAATATGAATATTGCACCAACAGCTGTACCATCACCACCTCCATTCCCTTGCATGGCTGGAGACTCTTTCATCGTAAAAGACAAACAATAGGAGATAGAACACAAAGATCGAAGAAGTACACCGCAAGTCATAATCCCCTTGCCTGTCAGCACCAAAATAAATGAAATGGCAACCTGCATATTGATTAGCAATGCAATTCCAACGGTTTAAATGGGAGCTGCATATATACAAACTTAAATAATGTCCACAACTTAAACAATATCTTGGGTTTGTCTCATATACATATGTTTTAACAATAAACAAGAAATGAACGTGCCTAGACTATGGCAAAAATATATTACAAATTATAAGGGCCACTAAGAAATAGGTACAATGGTCATGAAGTAGGCATGCCTGCTAAGTAATAGTCTTAGCTGAATTATACAAGGAAAGACTTGAGAACCACAAAAAGAGCAGAGACAGAAGGGACATAGTAGATTTGTGTCAACTGAGTATGGTCCAGTTCTCTTATGATTACATCTAAAGAGGAAGATGTTACCGTTTTAGACATCCAACAACCTTACAGCAACTCATAAGCATTATGATCAGAAATGTGTATCTTTACTTTTCATGAACTTGCTCAAAAATGAAGGAATATCCAAAATAATAGAAACACACCTCAAGCGGCCAAAAATAAACAGAAATTCTTCATTCTTCCTTGTTGATAAAGAGTCACAAACAGGTTGGAATGGTGGACGGCTCCCCAGAGAAAAGAAAACTTCATGATACTAAAGGAGTGACATTACCAACTTCATGATATTAAAGGAGTGACATTAGCAAGTCTAAGAAAGTAAGACGGGCAGCAAAACAGAACCACAAACAATCTTTTCAGAACAGAAGACAAGATAGGATTTACAGAAGGCCAAATGCGGCCAAATGCTGGTATTAGAGTTCAGAACATTTCTTGGAACTGCTACTACAGTACAATCTTTTCAGAAGAGAAGACAAGATAGGATTTACAGGCGGCCACCTCTCCGGTTAGCCGGTTTCGAGAGCGGCTGCCCACCAACAGAAGCGACCGAGAGTTTACAGCCAATCATAAGTTTGGAGCAGTCACCAGCATATCCTAGGGATATTCTAGCATATACCTAGGATATGCCAAAAGCCCACATAAACAAGGGTTTGCCCCCTAGGGGCAACCCAAAAAAGAAGAAAAAAAATGCAATAAGCATTGGAACAAAATCATTGAAAACACTATTCAATTATAACCATTCGAACAAAACCATTGAACACTCTATTCATTTGGGATTGGAAAACAACACTATCGCGAATCACAAAATTCCAAAAACATGGTAATTCTTTTTATATACAACAATCTTGGAGATGTTTTAAAAAAAAAAAAAAAACCGGTTTGAACTAGCAAACGCTAGACCAGCATCTGCCTCGGTCAATCCCTTGGCAGTATTATCATCCTAATATCTAAACTGGGCAAGCCAGTCACCTAGTACCTCTTTTCCCAAAGCCTAAATAATTTGAAGACCATTATTTATTCACTAGAATCATTATAAAATAGAAGCAATTCATCTGCTACAATATTCAATTCGAATGCAGTTACATAGACTATAAACTCTATGTACCATAGTTTGAACATTATGCCCAGAACTTGGCATGGATACACTTGAGCCTTACCATGTGTATCAGTAATCTAAAATAGTTATCTTACTAAATCACTTTGAATACGTAGATCGTCAATATTGCAGCCCATATTCCAATGGACAGACAGCTCCAAACCACTGTCCATGTCTTTTTTCGATATTCTTTTCCTTCAAGCTAAAGCCAACTCTAACAGCAAAATAAACACAATTGGAGGAGAGAACCCGTACCTGCAGCCAATCAATACACAATTAGCATGATAATGGTAATTGTGCAAGGGCCAAAAGGTACATTGGGTCTCTCAGTTTATCACTGATCACCAATTGTATCCTTTTGCCCTGAGGTGAACATTAACAAGAATGGAAACTGGAAAATCAACGTTTTTAGTATTATAAACCAAATTAATCTCGAGTTTTGTATCATAATGTATAAGATTTTAGACATTTAGCTCTTCCGGAATCAACCTCAAAAGATTAAATTATCCACCTTTTAAGTCTTACAATCTCAGCGTATAGCAACAAATAGTCCATCTAGCATTATATAGAATTATTCCAGAGAAGCATTTTTCACTTTAAAAGCCTCGGTAGCATAAGGAATGATATGGAAAGATGTATCCAAAAAGTGTAGAATCTTATATTCTTGGCTGTTATAGAACCCTATAATCTAGGCTTGAACATAAGGTCTAAAAATCTTATGATCCTGTAAACCCATATATGCCAGCAATTATCATTGCAATTTGAATGCCACAGAAGCATAAATATCAATTTCTCATATGTGGTTGCTTTTAAACAAATATTCACATGTAACATAAACATATGAGACAAAAAAATATATCACTCTAGTAATATTTAGAAATAATGAAGAACCTGGTATTTTGAAGTCACATATGCTATCCCAATGACTGCAACAGTTTGTATAGGAACATATCCATACTACTATGGAACTTCAGACATAGCTACTGCTTTTGTACAACCATCTAGCCCCCGTGTGGCATGACATCACCATAGGATGATGGCATCTTGGTCTTCATATGAGAACCATAAATCGTGATTCAAAAGCACCCTTTATTTATGTTGTTATGCTCAACAACTACTAAGATCAAAATACCCATTTGCACTATTATCTGCACTCACATCCTTGCATTACTGATTTTATGCCATTGCCATGAATGCCAAAGCTAACAGCATGTAAGTATCACTTGTATCATTCTGTAGCATAAGGTATATGCCATTGCCATGAATGCCAAAGCTAACAGCATGCAAGTATCACTTGTATCATTCTGTAGCATAAGGTATATGCCATAATCTAAGCTAGAAGTTGTATGCTTGTTTCAGCGAAGCCCATGCAACCACTTATACATGCAACCACTTATACACACGATTTTCTTTTCATCACTGTGATCTGATAAGCCCTTTGTGTGGCCATTTTAGCGCTTCGGTATTGCTGAGCAAAAGCCCCAAATGTAACCAGACAACAAACCCAGCAATTCTTTGCACAGATTTATGCTTGAATAGATTCGAAATGAAATACATAGACCAGCATCTGCCTCAGTCAATCCCTTGGCAGTATTATCATCCTAATATCTAAACTGGGCAAGCCAGTCACCTAGTACCTCTTTTCCCAAAGCCTAAATAATTTGAAGACCATTATTTATTCACTAGAATCATTATAAAATAGAAGCAATTCATCTGCTACAATATTCAATTCGAATGCAGTTACATAGACTATAAACTCTATGTACCATAGTTTGAACATTATGCCCAGAACTTGGCATGGATACACTTGAGCCTTACCATGTGTATCAGTAATCTAAAATAGTTATCTTACTAAATCACTTTGAATACGTAGATCGTCAATATTGCAGCCCATATTCCAATGGACAGACAGCTCCAAACCACTGTCCATGTCTTTTTTCGATATTCCACATCCTTCAAGCTAAAGCCAACTCTAACAGCAAAATAAACACAATTGGAGGAGAGAACCCGTACCTGCAGCCAATCAATACACAATTAGCATGATAATGGTAATTGTGCAAGGGCCAAAAGGTACATTGGGTCTCTCAGTTTATCACTGATCACCAATTGTATCCTTTTGCCCTGAGGTGAACATTAACAAGAATGGAAACTGGAAAATCAACGTTTTTAGTATTATAAACCAAATTAATCTCGAGTTTTGTATCATAATGTATAAGATTTTAGACATTTAGCTCTTCCGGAATCAACCTCAAAAGATTAAATTATCCACCTTTTAAGTCTTACAATCTCAGCGTATAGCAACAAATAGTCCATCTAGCATTATATAGAATTATTCCAGAGAAGCATTTTTCACTTTAAAAGCCTCGGTAGCATAAGGAATGATATGGAAAGATGTATCCAAAAAGTGTAGAATCTTATATTCTTGGCTGTTATAGAACCCTATAATCTAGGCTTGAACATAAGGTCTAAAAATCTTATGATCCTGTAAACCCATATACGCCAGCAATTATCATTGCAATTTGAATGCCACAGAAGCATAAATATCAATTTCTCATATGTGGTTGCTTTTAAACAAATAGTCACATGTAACATAAACATATGAGACAAAAAAATATATCACTCTAGTAATATTTAGAAATAACTGGTATTTTGAAGTCACATATGCTATCCCAATGACTGCAACAGTTTGTATAGGAACATATCCATACTACTATGGAACTTCAGACATAGCTACTGCTTTTGTACAACCATCTAGCCCCCGTGTGGCATGACATCACCATAGGATGATGGCATCTTGGTCTTCATATGAGAACCATAAATCGTGATTCAAAAGCACCCTTTATTTATGTTGTTATGCTCAACAACTACTAAGATCAAAATACCCATTTGCACTATTATCTGCACTCACATCCTTGCATTACTGATTTTATGCCATTGCCATGAATGCCAAAGCTAACAGCATGTAAGTATCACTTGTATCATTCTGTAGCATAAGGTATATGCCATTGCCATGAATGCCAAAGCTAACAGCATGCAAGTATCACTTGTATCATTCTGTAGCATAAGGTATATGCCATAATCTAAGCTAGAAGTTGTATGCTTGTTTCAGCGAAGCCCATGCAACCACTTATACATGCAACCACTTATACACACGATTTTCTTTTCATCACTGTGATCTGATAAGCCCTTTGTGTGGCCATTTTAGCGCTTCGGTATTGCTGAGCAAAAGCCCCAAATGTAACCAGACAACAAACCCAGCAATTCTTTGCACAGATTTATGCTTGAATAGATTCGAAATGAAATACATAGGCCTACCTGTTTTCGGCCAAGGCTAGTGAACTCAAATGTCCATGCTTCCAAAAAGGTCCTGCTTGTCGTGAATTTTTCAAGCTATACACAAAGATTCTAACAAATCCGACATTCTTTTTCTATGACTTTTCCTGTTACAAGCGAGGACATAAGGCAAAAGCCAGAAATACTTAATCGGCCAAGATCCAGCGACTTCGACCATAACATTTATTTGGCGCCAAGGCCTGGAGACATTTATCAGAACCCCTTTAAAAATATGCCATCTATGCTTTTAAGATGGAGCTCAAAAATATCATATAATACTTAGCCCACTAGCATGTGGCATTTGATGACGTATTCAAAAGATCCTTTTGCAAGAGAGCGACATACCTTAGAGTTACTTCATAAAGCAAATGAGCACTTCGGCTAGCTCCATAATCTATGGTTAAAGTGGCATGCAAGCATATTTGCATGTTGACCACCATATGTCTAGCATGGTTTTAAGCCACATGCATGCATAAAATTCAATAAAACTACTATGTGCCTTATCCTTATCAAATGAGAACTTAATAATCAAGTAGAGCCCCTTGTAAACAGTATTAGAGATATCATTTATCCCCTTGTGCTCTAGTTTGGAATGCTCTTAAATAAATTCAGTATTAACAAATGTGACGCCACTGCCTGTGGACAAACTGACAGATGGACTAACGGACGGACGGACGAAATAAATATAAATCATTATATGTTGAGGCAACTAGATGTAACCCAACCACGGATTATGAGGCCGTCGATCATGAATAATGGTGATGCCACCTCTATGTATAGCACACTTATTTTGCATTCTCGCTTCTCGAACCTTAGATAAGTCCTCACACCTTCTAGAAAAATGCAGAATGAAGAAATCTTCCTACACAAAGAAATGAGTGCTCCTAAGATGCCTGCTATATAGAAATACATGTTTGAGCCTGTATGATATGTCTCTTCATGCTTTTCTTCTTGATATATCCTAAGTTATTGACATATTGAAGCATGACTATGATAAACAAAGTCAGTTCGGGCTTCCTTTAAGGTCATTCTGCATCTTATTAATCACTAATTACAAATCACATCATGTTCTCTAACGACATTTGATAAGTTTTTTTCTTTTTGGACTGTGCAAATTTACGAAGCATTGGCTATGGCTTATGCTCTCTCTTCATTAGAAATGTCCTCACGTCCCTGTAATTACATGCTTGTGTCAAAGAAAAGGTAGGACCTTAAAATAATTCTGCTCGCAAAATTGGGGCATAAATGAGAAGTTATAGAATGCCGGATTTCAGTTTCTATATTAGTGTTCCTCTCATGTGAAGGATTGAAGGAACAAAAATACCATTTGGATAAAGCAAGGGAGTCCTTTCATTCAAGGATTTAAGATTGTCCCTTCGCTTCAAAGACATGCTACTACAAAGGTCCTAAAAGGCGACAAAGATAGATTTGTGCTCTAATACATGTACGTAAAACACAGTTAGACATTGTGCTGCCCTCCCGTCCAATCTTATGCCACCATGTGGCAATTTTTAGCACATTTTCTCCTCTGGGAAGTAGAGTCACAAAACATTCAATTTTTTTTGTGACAGTTCTCTGCCCCAGCCATCAGATTGCTGACATGTGGCCCAGAACAGCACCTAACGAGTCCTCCACATTATAGGGAACGTCACTTACATGACCTTTCCTGTATAAAAAAAACAGAGCATACAAACCTGCGACATGAAGAAGAAAAGATATCACAGAAAAAAAAGAGCAGAGAAGAAATCTTAGGACTTACAATGGAGAAAAACGAATCCCTAGTGCCTCAAAATCAATAAAAACTAGCAACCATATGTTTAGTCTGGTACTTGCTAGCTATGGGACTCTGGTCCACCATAGAAATGACTTTTGAGTTAGAAACATGATTCCACAGAAAGAAACAAAGGAGCCCTAACCGAAAGAGGGAATGCATCAATATCATCTAACTAAAATTTAGTGGCTATGTTAGACGTATGCCGTTGCCCAAGAAGTTTTTTATTGCAGATGAAAACCTCCTCAAGTTTATGAGAAAATTGGAGAGGTTTCCATTTCAAAAATTAGGGAGGCTTGGACTCCAACCTAGAATGGGCAGAGATAGTTTCAGTGCATAATATGGGTTTTAGGTAGCAGCCCTAATATTTTGTTGTCCACCACGTGGTGTCTCTTGAAGCATTTAGCGTGTTTTGAAGGTATTGGCTACATTATGTACACGTGGCAGAATTTGGGTCATCAAATGGAGTAGAGGGAGTCGGGATGTACAGATGGACATCACGGTTTTAAAATATAGGATGCGAGGTGACAAATAATTTTTTGAGTGGAATGTCACTTAAAGGAAGAAGCAAAGGACGATGCGGGCAGGCAGATCTAGAGGGACTCCTTGGCATGTCACCTAGAGTGACAATCGTCGTGTGATGTGAATGCAGATTAGTTGCAATTCACCCATTCATGTAGTTGCAATTCATCCCTCCAGATGTTAGGTAAAATTACAGAACTTGGGTAAATTGCAGAATGTCTGCTTGAAAAAATGAGAACGTCAAGAAAAATGGTGCAACATCTGTTCAAGAAAGAACAGGTATCACATGGCAAGGTATTTGTTGGACGCGAGTGAATTGCAACTAGTCTATATTTACAATAAATGGACCTCACACTTTCGTGAAAATTCTATTAAAAATGTGATTCACACACATTTTTGTCTGGTTAAAAAGTAACAAGTGGTTAAACTATTCTGTGTCGAAATTTTAGCCCTACCTTTGGAGGGGACTCAATATGCATGCATTGCATGCATATCTAAGGTGACTCCCTGGCATATCACCTAGAGTGACAATCGTCGTGTGATGTGAATGTAGGTTAGTTGCACTCCAAGAATTTCTTTGCTTGGGTCGTGTCAACTATTTGCCCCAAGTTTCTAAGGATGTTGGTAGGCTGTGCCCCCTTGGAGTGCGGTCACCAAGTCTTCGACCCTCCTCTCCGATGTGTAGGTTGTTGTGACGGCCAACCTGCCCTGTTGCCTATAGGGTACCGCAAAGTCGAAGATGCTTAAAGCTATTGTTCTCTTTACCAGGATGACATGGTCGATGTTTGGAGGCATCCGAGCATGTCTTCCGAATCCTGAGAGGGCAATCAGCATAAAAACTCCTTCTTCACCCTGTGGGCTGAACTGGCGATGTATGACCGCTATCCTTCCATCAATGAGCAGTGGCAAGTAAAATCTAAGGGCTTTGTCGTGCCCTGCCTCCCCTGCCTCCTCTCCGGTTCTGATTGCAGCCCTGTGTCTTCCCGCATATTCGTCCACTGGTACTGCTATCATCTCCTTGTAGTCGCCAAACATGGACTTAGAAGAGGTCAAGTTGATACCGCCTCTTTCCTGTCCGACTGATGCTACTGCAGAGGTGCTGGGTAGGAGTGCACTGGTTGTTTTCCCTCTGATTCCCATCCGCTCTTGGAGCGCTATGAACTCCTCCTCTGTGGGTAGCTTATTTTAGAATGTAGGGGAATCCTGATGAGATCTTTAAGAATCTAGGGGAATCTTGATGGAATCTTAGAGAATCTAAGAAAATCTTCATATTCTAGTGGAATCTTGATGGAATCATGGAAATCTAATGGAATCTTCATAAGATCTCTAGGAATCTAGGTGAATTTTGATGAAAACATTGAAAACCTAGAGGAATCTTCATAGAATCTTACGGAAGCTGAGAGAATCTACATAGAATCATAGGGAATCTATATGATCCTGGAGCAATCTTTGGGAATCTAGGGGAATCTAGAGAGGATGTAAGGGAATCAAATGGAATCTTCATAGAATATTTGAGAATCTAGGGGAATCTTCTTAGGATCTTACAGAATCTAGGAGAAACTACATAAAGTCGTATTTAATTAAAGTGGGACTCATTCCATTCCCACTTTTTTTCGGAACCCTGTTATTTTACACAGAAAGGAGCAACCCGACCCGAAAACTGTCCTTAATTCGAAATTTTGTTTGAAACTGTGCATCCAAGCTTTCTCCCAGTTTTCTTGGATATCGAGTCGAGTCCCTGTTTTGGGGCTTATTTGTCATTCAAAATAAGAGTTATTCGCGTGAGGGTGAATTCCTTTACCAAGACTTTTTGGCTCTATTTTCTTAGGTGGGTGACAAGAGATCATAAATTCCAACAAAAATTAAGCAAATTGTTTACTTAATCACCAAAAAATACTAGTTTTGAGATGCCTTATATTTATAAATGGGCTCATTACAATATACATTACAGTGGGTGAAGAGACCATAGTGGTCGTATTATCACAATGAAAACACCCTCTTCACACATGAACCAACCTACCGCAAATCGGTAGCGTGGAGCTCTGTCCAAGTCACGGAGCAACTTACGACGATAGAAATTTGTATGAGGAGTTCCTTCATAGGCCACGTGCTTGTATGTCCAACTGATGTCACCACCCTCTTCTCAAGCATCTTTCTTCAATGAACCGGTCTTTTCATTGCTCCCAAGCATGTACTATCCGGTCGAGATAAGGACCGCAAAAGACAAAATCAAGTTAGTCAAGTGATGCTACATGCTAAAAAAAAAAATAAAATAAAACACGTTCTTAGGGCCATTTTGAAAAATACAGGCACGAGGCCTTTCTCGACTCGCGAAGTCGAAAGAAAGGCAACTCAAAAGCGAAAAACACAAGTTTTAGGGTCATAGGGCCTTTCTCGACTCGCGAAGTCGAAAAGGAGGTTCAAAAGTTTAAAAAACGCAGTTTTTATGGGTCATAGGGCCTTTCTCGACTCGCGAGTCGAGAAAGGAGGCTCAAAGCGAAAAACACAGTTTTTAGGGGTCATAGGGCCTTTCTCGACTCGCGAGTCGAGAAAGGAGGCTCAAAGCGAAAAACACAGTTTTTAGGGGTCATAGGGCCTTTCTCGACTCGCGAGTCGAGAAAGGCAGCTCAAAGCGAAAAACGCAGGTTTTAGGGGTCAGAAGGCCTTTCTCGACTTCATGAAGTCGAAAAAAAGACAAATTTCAAAGCGAAAAATGCAGGTTTTAGGGGTCAGAAGGCCTTTCTCGACTCGCGAGTCGAGAAAGGCAGCTCAAAGCGAAAAACTCAGGTTTTAGGGGTGCTAATACTAATGTGTGCTAGTATAAAAACATTAGTACATACCTTTGAAAAAAAAAAATTTGTACATACCTTTGAAAAAAAAGAGATTTAGGACAATGTCCTAAATGGTTATTAACTAGCACACCTTAATTAGCACACATTAGTACTTTATACTACAATTTCACAATGCACGCATTAGCATACTAGCACAAGGTCCATACAAAGCAATATATAGTTATATAGTATAGTATAGCATACTAGCACATGGTCCATGCAAAGCAATATATAGTATAGCCATGCATCATTTCCTTTGAAATAAAGTGAACTAATTTAAAGTATACTATTATCTTGTATATGCCAACTTTTTATCTTAGACATAAGAATTATATGCCTAGCACCTCTAAGGTCAACATAAGGTGTAAAATATGATTATACAAGCACACAACCATGCTATCAATTTGCGACAAAAATTCAAATATTTATATGGACGACACTAATAAAATTATAGCCCAATTAATGGTATCCTAGAAATTTAAAATTTGGTACGTACCCTGCTATTTTTTTCCATTAACCTTAGAAAAATAACCGTATATATCTGTATCCGTATTTTTTTTTGAGTACACACTATTATTCCGCTTTTTTCTCTCAATATTTGGCTCTTTTTTTTCTCCCACCTCTTAAGTTCGAAATTTGAAATTGAAAAGGGGGGACATTTTCGAAATTTGAAATTAAAAAGGGGGGAATTTTTGAAATTTGAAATTGAAAAGGGGGGGAGATTTGGTACGTACCTTTTTAGAAGAAGAAATTTGGTACACTTACGAAATCGTGGCTGGCTATGGCGAACTCTCAAGATCCTGGCTATGGCATGGAAGCGGAGATGTGCTATCCAATAACCATTTCCTTTCATCTGTTGCGTTGCATAAGATCTGTCGTTGGCAAAACTGCCCGATCTGTTGTGGCAGTGCAGAGTCTGATTGAAAAATGTGAAAGGGAGATCAGAAACAGGGAGATCAGAAACACGAGAAGGAATTATTTAGAGCATGCCCGAAAGCGGAGAATGATCGCCTACCGAAAGCGAGAGAATGATCGCCCGGTATGAGCATGCCTGCCGAATCTAGAAGCTAGAAAAATGTCGGATTAAAGCAGGTTCTTGGGCCTGCAGAGTTAGAAATTCCGCCGGACTAAGCCTGCCCCTGCCTGATCCGCCTCTCCACAGCCTTCATTTCGCCACAATCTTATTTGCTTCCGGCATTCTTCTCTGTTATAAGAGAGCGGATGACAAGCTCTGCCGGTGAGTGCAGAAAGAGCAACAAAATTAAACATCCTTGTGGGCTATTTCCTTGGAGCTCAAAAGTCTAAATTTTACCGTGACATAGATCTTTTCTTCCTTGCATCTAGCTTTCTGGATCATCTCCGACGGATTCATGCTCAAGAATGTAAATGCTCCGTTATTTTTTGAAGGATTGGATCGGCCCTTGCATGTGCAGCAAATTTTCAAATCTGCTCTGCTAAATTTGCCCAGTCTCTGCTCCTTCTACTGCATTTCCTTGTGCGGATCTGCAGTTACCTGCATCCTTTATCATAAGCTGACGGAATGCCTTTGGGAAAAAAAAACCAAAGCTCAAAAAGCACTTTAGAAACGAAAGATTCTACCAGTCTTCTGCAATAGCTAGTTTCTGGGAAATTTTTGAAGCACCGTGGACCCTGCACAGACTGTTATGCTATGCCGTGTTTACCATTTCTGGCATGAGAAATTGAAGTCTGATTGTCGATTACCTTTCCTTAGCATTGCAGAGTAGTTGAACTACGATCTTGCATAAATAGCGGATAGATAAACAAATGGATGATAGGAGCTAAAATTAAAACTTATGAGAAAGCACAGAAACAAAAACTGATAGACTTTGCATTCAAATCCGGCATAATGCTCGTCAAGTCTTATGAATCTTACGAAAAAATCATTGTAGGAATGATTGTATGTGGCTTGAGCTCTGTACCGTGAATGCCAGGCTTCCCTCGAGCTCTGTTTTGCCAAAATTACAAAACATTCTGAAGGGGAAAAAACGCCGGAGCTAGCAAAGCCAAATGGAAGCGGAGCGCCATTGTGTGCTTGTCACCACGAAACGCAGAAGAAACACAGAAAGCTGGGCAATGCAGGATTAATAGAGCGCGGATCTAAATATGTGCATCAACGGCCAGCCCTTGGACTTGCTCCTCCTGGTGTAAAAGGGGGACCTCATGGCGAAGCTTTTGACTTCGATGGCTTGCCCGACACCAAGTCTCATCACCGACCATGCATTGCATAGGCCGGCCTAAAGCCTGCTTCTACTGTATGCCCGCCATCCCGACTCACTAGTCGAGAAAAGAAAGGTTTATATTTTTTTATTTAATTAATTAAAATATTTTATATTTTTAATTATATTTTAATATTAATCTTTTTTAATCTTAAGGGGATACATTCCCCTTTAGTTGGTTTTGGCTTTCCCCTTCCCCACTCTCCCCCTTCCCCCTTCTCCTCTTCCCCCTCCTCTTGCCCCCTTGCCCCTCCCTCTCCTCTTTTTTAACCATTATTTTGGAAAGGTTGGGGGGAGACCCTTGCCCCCCTTTGCCCCAACCTCTCCTCTTTTGCCCCTTTTGCTCTTCTCTACCCTCCCCTCCTCTCCTCTCCCCTTCTCTCCCCTCCCCTCCCCTTCTCTCCTCTCCCCTCCTCTTCTTCCAACTTAGCGCCTTCCCCTCTTCTTCCAACTTAGCCCCTTCCCCTCTTCAACCTGTGGCCCCTCCCTCCTTCTCCTCCTACCCTTCTCCTTATCAAGGTGTGCCCCATCTCCCTCCCCCTGAGATTCGAGAAAAATTCCCAAAATTCCCAAAATTCGAGATTTGTCCCACTTTAATTAAATACGACTTCATAGAATCTTGAGGAATTTATGTGAATCATCAGATTCTAAGAATCTTTTTGGAATCTTAGGATTTTACGAAATCTATGGTAATTTAAGAGAACCTAGGGGAACATTCTTGGGATCTTTAGGAATCTAGAGGAATCTCAATAGAACCTTTGAGAATCTATGAAAATCTCAAGAGGATCTTTGGGAATCGAGGGGAATCTTCATAGGATCTTAGAGAATATAGGTGTATCTAGATAGAATCTTGCAAAATCTATGGAATTCTTGGGATAATCTTCGGAATCTAGGGGAATGCTTATAAGATCTCAGGGAAGCTAAGAGAATCTACATGGAATCTTGAGGAATCTTAGAATAGTCTTTCAAAATTCAGGGAATCTCAAGAAGATCTTAGGGGATCTGAAGGAATCTAGGAGAATCTCATAGAATATTTGAGAATCTAAGGGAATCTTGATAGCATCTTAGAGAATCCACGGAATCTATATAGAAACTTGGGTTTATGTGAATCTTGAGAGAATATTTCAGAATGCAGGGGAATCCTGATGGAATCTTTAAGTATCTAGGGGAATCTTGATGGCTTGGAGAATCTAAGGAAATCTTCATAGGATCTAAAGGTATCTACATAGAGTTGTGGGGAATCTAGGTGAATTTTGGGACAATCCCTCAGGATCTGCGGGAATCTTGAGAGAATTTAAGGAAACCCAGGGAATCTTTATCGAATATGTGAGAATGTAGAGGAACCTTCATAGGATCTTCATAGAATCTAAGAGAACCTACATAGAATCTTTGAGAATCGAGGAGAATCTTGATGGAATCTTTTTTATTCTAGTGGAATCTTGGAGAACCTAAGGGAATCTTCATAGGATCTAAGATCTCTAGCAATCTAGGTGAACCTTGATGCAATCTTTGAAAACCTTGAGGAATCTTCATGGAATCTTATGTAAGCCGAGAGAATATACATAGAATCATAGGGAATCTATGTGAATCTTGGGGCAATCTTTGGGAATCTAGGGGAATCTCGAGAGGATGTAAGGGAATCGAAGGGAATCTTCATAGAATATTTGAGAATCTACGGGAATCTTCTTAGGATCTAAGAGAATCTAGGAGAATCTACATAGAAACTTGAGGAATTTATGTGAATCTTGAGAGTCTAGGGGAATCTTGCTGGAATCGTTGAGATTCTAGGGGAATCTTGGTGGAACCTTGGAGAGCCTAAGGGAATCTTTATAAGATCTAAAGGAATCTTCATAAAATCTTGAGTAATCAAGGGGAATCTATGGGAATCTTGATGAAACCTTGGAGAATCTAAAGGAAGCATAGAATCTAAGGGAATCTAATATAGATTGTCTATACACTCAAATAAATCTATGCCGTTTATTTGAAAAGCAGTGAGATGGCAAAGTTGTAGCCATCAGGTCTCCATGGGGGCATGCATGGGGCATGCACCCCATCCTTAGATCGTTGGATCAAAAGGGGAGAAGAAATTTTGTTAGGAATGCGCCAAAAAGTGGATTTGGTGTAGCAGATTCTATCTGTTAGATCAAAAGGTGAGGATAAATCCTAGCCATTAAAGAATTTATAGGGAAATCTTGATGAAATCTTTGAGAATTTTAGGGGAATCTTTTATGTAGGTGCTTAAGTAGTTAAAGTAGCTTCTATATTTTATTATATTCTCAAAATTAACTAACTCTGATGTTTTTTGATTAGGTTTTTATACTATTGTGTATCGAGATTCGCAATTCGTGGTCAAAAGGAGTTGCATTTGCTAGTTATATCAGGCTTTTCTATTGGAGTAGGAATCGAGGGGAATCTTCGTAGGATCTTAGAGAATATAGGTGTATCTAGATAGAATCTTGCAAAATCTATGGAATTCTTGGGATAATCTTCGGAATCTAGGGGAATGCTTATAAGATCTCAGGGAAGCTAAGAGAATCTACATGGAATCTTGAAAAATCTAGAGGAATCTTAGAATAGTCTTTCAAAATTCAGGGAATCTCAAGAGAATCTTAGGGGATCTGAAGGAATCTAGGAGAATCTCATAGAATATTTGAGAATCTAAGGGAATCTTGATAGCATCTTAGAGAATCCTCTACGATGCTCCCATCGTATCAGAAGGCGGAGTTCATCCCCCTGGCAGCCAAACTGACAGGGGCAATCCACCTGACACCAATCCTTGACAACGGATCAATGAGGAAGAATGGATGGGTCATTTGCCCCGTCTTCCCTCGGGGCCGTCCTAGCTGCGGAAGCGTAAGTAAACATAAGCACATGACATCTATATACATCAACAAAGTCACCTTGAAGGGTGACCACATCATAACATACATGTAATAGCATATCAATAACATCATCATCACCTGGGGGATCCTACCCAAGGGCTCAGACTCCAAGGTATGAACTGACGGCTTGGACCTCCAGAAGTCAATGCAGACATAATTCATGGCAAATGGGTTGGGTTGGCATAGGAACATGTTGGGTAGTCCACTCCATCCGCCCCTCCCATGCACACTTTGCAGAGTAGGTTGAAGAGTCTTGGGACTGGATCGTAGCCTGCTGGGTGCATAGCCAAAGGGGCTACTGCTGGGTTGCATCTCCCCAGTCCCGATGAGGCAGGAGGAGAGTCTCCTCCCCTCCAGAGGCATGCATGCCCATCACAGGCGGCTAGAGGGCCACTGCCCGTATTTGACTTGAACCTCATAGAAGGTGACGCATGACCCAAGAGGTGCATGCCTTGCCCACACGCAGTGGCAAACCATTAAGCCTAGCCAGCTTAGATCCCCGGTAGGCTTTACACATCAGAGGGATCAATCAGCGATGGGACAAGGCCCCCTTATTCCACCGGTCTAGCCCCGCCACCCACAACCAGGCGGGCTCTTGTACACAGGCCGCATTAATTGGGAATTAATGAGGTTATCTAGGATCATCTGCTACTGAAGGTTTCAGGGTCTCTACCCCCCTTCCCACATACACATGAGAGCATAGAATGGAATATCATCAACATCAAAGAACTGAAATACTGAATAAGATCTAATCTACCTTACCTAAACATACAAGGTTAGTTTCATTTGTTATGGCTGGTGTTCTTACGATCTACAAGGCTGATAGGACTGATCTAACATACTATTCTAACTCATTGCCGGGCTAAGAGGCGGCTTTGCACAATAGAATCACAAGTTACCTGATCCTTGGCTAGCTCCAGCACTGCTGCTCCTGATAAATCTAATGTGCAAAGGCGGCTCAGTGGCGCATGGAAAATGGCAGCTTGCCTTAGCCGGAATGGCTCAGGAAATCCCAAAATGCAAAAGGAGAAAGGCTTAGGGTTTCCCCTTTGGTTCCTTATATATGAACTTTTAGGGTTAGGTTAGAAGGGACCAAATGGAGTATTGCCACTTGGCAAGGGGGTTTTAATTGCATATGTTTAATATACATGCGCAACATACGAGGTTGCCCCCTAGGTGCAACCCTTTACGACTCTCAAGTACTTGTCGTGATGACATGTACGTGTGATGTGGCAGTATAATATACGTATTCGGATCGTATGTTATGCTGGAACGTCATAATGTAGGCTGGCTGAGCATCCCATTGTCCTGAAGCTTTGTTTATATTGTTTTGGTACTTTGGCTTTGTGTTTTTTGCTCTTGATGCTTATGATGATTCCTTTGTTGTCATTGTCTAGCACTGCACCATAGTATCTTGTGTTTTGAATTGTTCATGTTCTTGTTATCCAAGATTCCAAAGTATTTCCATGCATGCAGTGGCAACCAGGGGTCCCCACTTCGCAGTGGTCAGGTTGATGGCGGCGATGTAGCTGGGAATTGTGGTTGAATTCTGGAGTTTAAGCTTTTCTTTAGCTTGCTTAGCAATTGTTTATACATATATATTGAGAGTATTGTGGATAGCACATCCTTTAAATTTTATACTCTTGACGGGTAAGGGAAGTTATAAGAATGAATCATTTCTAGTTGCAAAATGGAAGATTCAATTCTTCACTACATTCAATTGTTTGTCACACCAACCTAGCAAGAGTCTTTGTAAGCTTTGACTCAAATCATGATTGACCAATGTTGATGGTGATATTGACAGAGTTTGTGTTTGAGCATCATGACTTGATGATTCCACCTGGTCTTGGGATGTATGAATCTAAGCCTATCCTGGAGCAGTGGACTAGAAACCAAATGGAGGAGAAAATGGTACTCTGAAGCAAGAAGTTTTGGCTCAAATGGCTATAGACATCATTCTAGGATGATGAGTTGGCAGTTCTTGGATCACATGCCTTTGATCTAGATGAGTTGGAGACCAGCTTTCATGTAGTGCAAGTTGATCCTTTGGAGTTCACTTTGGGCTATGCATGGCTTCTGTTTAAGATGCTGAAACTTTTTGACTAAAGGTTCTTCCTTTAAACAGTTGATATGCTATTATGGTCACATCAAATTTTGATAATTTTTAGTTATGTAGTTTCTTTTTTTACTCTTCCTTCTATGGGAAGAATATGTAACTCCAAAAATTTATTTTGTCCTTTGTAGTTATTGTATATTCATGAAATTTCCTTTGCATATAATATAAACCACTTAACCTAAAAAAGGAAAAAAGAAAAAAGAAAAGAGAAAAAAAAATTAAGACCACAATACCAAAAACATTATCTGGTGTAAAATCTATACTAGACCCAAAAGTTGTATGCAAAATCAATTTTGATTGAAAATTTGCAACTATCACCTAAGGTACTAAAAGAGTTTGTGAAGCTAAGCATAAACAGATAGATATTTGTTTTAACATCATCTACGCAGACTAAATGGTCTATGGGACCCAATATAAAAAAGCACAAAGATTACAAAGAATACAATATGATCATATGATCATTATATAATTGCAAAAAACCCACCTTGAAACATTTTTTGAGGGAAAAACCTTGATAGCAATGGATAAATTGACAATTACATGCAAATTAATGTACATGCCCTGGAATGCCGCACTAGGTTCAAGAACTTTTAGAATGTAAAATGCAAGGTCAACCAATTGAGATGTCTGTGAGCTCACATAGAGATGGAGTTGGTGCAAATAAAATGGCAAAGATTTTACCTCCATAGAGACCAATTGATCATGGGACCCATATAGTGGGGCTAGTACAATGGGCTTGTGGAGCAAAATGCATGCCTTCTTTCCCATCGTCCCATAGAAAAAACATCCTAAAACAGTAGACAAATATATATATACCCATGCCTACTAGAACATGTCCATAGTCATTGTGTAAGAGGATGATGTGCTATCCCAACTATTTTGATTGTGAAACATGTTCTATGGATTGAATGGGGCCTTACAAATTTTATCGACAAGCTTAAGTAATAGAGATTTTGCAATTTCATTTCCTACTCCTCCAGGAAATAAAGTCAACATTGATGGCGATGTTTTAAGTGGCTTTTAATGAAAATTATCTTTCTCCATGATCTCCATGTTATCTTTCTCCACGATCTTCATGAATGAATGAATGAATGAGAATATGCCCAAACAAGTTGAGTGTATTATGATGTCTTTAATGACTTCTAATGACAATTATGGTGTAGATAACGTCCTGGCCCGAGGATGTTACCAAAAAAAAAAAAAAAAAAAAAAAATGCCTGAAAATGCCGAGTGCTTGCGCCAAAAATTTTTTTTGGTAACGTCCGAGGGCCAATATGTTATCGCCCTTAATGCCCTGGTTCGGGGGTTTGCTCCAGGGCCGGATCCAGATCTTAGAAGAAGGAAGCAGAGGTGCCGGATCCATATATCTTAGAAGAGGGAAGGCCGGATATTAGAAGCAGGAACATAAGGATCTTAGAAGCAGAAGGCCGGATCTTAGAACAGAAGGGCTAATCTTAGAAGCAAAAGGTCGGATCTTAGAACAGAAGGGCCAGATCTTAGAACAGAAGGGCTAAAAGCAAGATTAAACCATTGATTGTGCCACGACCCTGCAGATCTTAATAACAAGGGAAGACAGAGCAGCTTTTGCTCTGCTTTGCGATGCAAACATCCTCTGCTCAAGAATCGTCGGAGTTCATCAGCTATGAGAGATAAACGCTGTTCTTGATATTATCCTAGGATGTTATGAGGATTTCATGCTTAATACTCTAGGATGTTATGAGAAACAACATAAAATGTCTGCCGGTGAAGCTGTTACTAGCAAATAACATCACTCTAATCAATGGCTGAGATTGGATCTCAGCCTGTAAACCTGAGAACCAGGGCGTTAAGGTCCTCTATATGAATTGAGAATGAGAGGACTTCTATAGTATATTTGACATGAATAGAATTGCATAGACATTTTATTATGCTTATAACTGAAGCGGGAAAATAAATTAAAAGTGAAAAGAATATCACAATAAGGCATATAATGGTGTAGATGAAGATTTGCCCCACATAAGTTCCACATTGGTCGTGATGTTTTGTTCCTAATTTGTGGTAAACCATCGAATATGAATAGTATAAGTTCACAATAAAGCTTAGAGTACGATATTTATGAATATCATTTGCCAAATAACTTTCTCATACAGTCACCATTATTCCAGAATGCCTAAAATACAATGGCCATAGAACCAGTGGATGCCTTGTACGACAAATAAGAGGCTAGCCTGTACAAGAAAAGTTCATGTAAAGTGTCTGTTTTTCTTGTTTGACATCCTTATATGCAATATTGAACATTGTACGTTTTCTTAGTTTTAGTAACGTATAACTATATTTTTTGTTGAAGCAATATTGGATGTTGTATGTCTTCTTCAACCCCTCTTCTTTGAAATAGACTTGCAACTCATACTGATCCACTACCAAGCCACCTTCTAAATGGCTCAGCTTTGCTTGGATTATGATCAGGCAGAGGCTTATGCCCAGATATTAATAAATTGAACATTCTGCAGCTTTCCACCACATTAGAGCAACAGACTGACAAACTTGTCATAGTTCTTTTGAAGGCGGCAGAACGATGCTTTGGGAGAAGACGCACAAGACGGCCTTCATGTCCGTCAAGCTTTCTTTGAAACTGATGGTTTGATGCTCACTGCAAAGAGCTAAGATGCCAATATAGGTTGGTAATTGATCCCCATTCTCAGGCTTTAGGCAATTAAATAATACAAAACTTTTCTGAAGAGCAAGAAGGCATAGTACATTGCAAAGCGTCAACGAAAAATATTTTACCTCTTTGACCATCACCCCAGAACATTCACACACAATCAGCCCTGCCAATTACCACACAATCATGGTCAGTCCATTGTTGACAAAACTATTGGTCGAAATTCTTGAACACCAATTGACAACATGTGAAACAGAAACAAGGTATGTGCACTTTCACAGGCAAGGTCTAGGACTCTACCATGTTGCGCACCGTATTAGAGAACATCAGAAATAAACGACCAAACTACGTATTGCTCCTTTCGAATTTCGTGAAGGCTTTCGACATGGTCCGTAAGGAGAAGTTGCGGAAAAGATTAATACAGTTAGGAGTCCCGCAGGTATTGAAAAATCTACCATACAAATTATACAAAACACTCCCAGCTTGAATGCTACCATCGAACTACCTTGCTCGAATAGTGATGTCGTTCCAAGTTTGATAAATATCAAACCTACTCTGGTTGCTTGTTGCATACCTACAGGAAAGTAGTATTGGAGTTTGCCATGGGTGTCCTATGCTATTTGACATATACATTAATCATCTTGAGGACTAGCTTGATGAGCATGGAAGGTGAGGGGTCAGACTTGCTCATCACATCATCCGATGGTTGATATACGTAGATGATGTAGATCTCTTAGCTCACACTCCAACAAGTATGCAACATCATTTAGACGCAATGCGTACCTTTTGCTAGGACATTGGTATGCACGTCAACTTGGCCAAGGCCAGAATACCTTGATATCGTCTTCGAGGCAACATAGACAGCTTTGCTTCATTTATCAAGGTTAAAATGTGGAAGTGGTGCAAACATACAATTATCTAAGAGTGGAGTTCACTACTACCACATATTGGGATACCTATATCCAGCAACATGTAATGACATGTTTGAAGACTTTTTATACCATGCAAATGATTGGTCTCATCAGTCATATTTGTTCAGGGTTGGAGCCAATCCTTTCATATAGAGTAGAAGTATGGGGCCCAGTAATATCACTTGCTACATAAAAGGACTTGGAAGGGATCCAGAAAACATTTTTTTGCTCAGCACTTGGAGACAAGTCCAATGACTTGTATCCGATATGATTCTTACGTTTTCAACGTGTTACTCTGGAGCATCATGTTGGGTCTACATGCCTAAGTGATAATTATGAACAGATGGCAATTGTTGTTTATTACACCTGGTTAACATCCATACATGGGGTTTGCATGGAAAAATAATAAAAAGGATGAAAGCTTAACGAAAAGGCAACAGAAGTAATAGAAAAGGACAGAACGGTTTTTTTTAAACAGGTCGACGTCTGTAGGTGCCGGATCTGCTTGTTGGAGTGCCGGATTCGATTGCTGGAGTCGGAACTGCTGAAGCCGACCAGCCTAGGAGCCGATTCTGCTGAGCTGAAGTGGTTTGATACTGGAGAAGGCCATAGCTGCAGAGATAAGGTTCTGTATTACTGTGTGATTCTGACATACTGTGTGTCACTAGTTTAATTCTGTGTGGTTAAAGGCTGCCAGTGCCTATTCTATCCTTTGTGGATCTCTATTGTGGTTATACAGGTAAATCCTTTGTGGATATTGAAGAGGTGAATAAGGGAGAAGATTGTGTTTGGTTTTCTCTTGGGTTCAATTCCCAGGCTCAAAGCTTTTGATTCTAACATCTGGTATCAGAGCTTTTGAGTCTAAAAGGGAGATGGCATCTAATAAGATTGCTGCTTCAATACTTGCTGATGTCAAGGTATATAAAGGAGGTTCTGGTTTCCAAGCATGGAAAATGAAGGTTGAAAAGGCTTTGGAAGCAGAAGGGCTGTGGGATTTGGTCCGTCCGCTCCACTCAAAAAGAGAAAGCAAAGGCGGGTTTCTATGAAAGAATGAAGCCGAGAGTCATCAAAGCCGAGGCGCGGAAGGAATCAAAGGTGCAAAGGATCTTTGCAAGAGATTTAGCTCAAGCAAAAGGTATTATCATTTCAAAACTTGGCTATGGTATTATTGCTTCAATTCATAGCATGGATCCACGAGATATGTGGCAGTATTTGTTGAATGAATATGAGCAGTTAACTGCATCTCAGAGACATAAATTGGAACAAGAATTAAGAATGTTGAAATATGAAAGTGGTCAAGATTTGATTGAGTTATTTGATAAAATGGATGGAATATTTATGGATTTAGAAGGGGCTGCACCTCTTTCTGCTCAATCAAAAATACTTTATATTTCAGATGTATTTGCTGCATATGATGAAAATCTTGCATCTTTAATTAGCATTTTATGTCTAGAACTAAAGAAGAAGCTATAAGTATTGCAAGAACTGAAATTACACAAAGAGAGGCTAGAAGGAGTTATGATCAAGGGGGAGATAGTATTTTATATTTTGGAAAAGGAAGAGGTAGAAGTAAGGATGTAATATGCTATGGTTGTGGAGAGACCGGGCATATTAAGCCCAACTGTACTAAAATCAGAGGACGTTCATGCTATGCTTGTGGAGGAGCTGGCCATCTGGCCAATATGTGTACAAAAAGGGGAAGAGGACGTGGAAGTTTTAGGGGATCCTCTAGTAGAGGTGCATCCAGAAGTGTTACTTTTTCAAAGCCAACCATAGGTGCTGTATCAGAAGAAATTCCTGAGGAGGAGGTAAAATCATATGCTTTATCAAATTTATGTGATGAAAATGTGTCTAACCCTGTGGTTATAGATTCTGGAGCTGAAAAATCCGTGATGCAAAGTTCAAAGATATTAAGAAATCTTGAGACTAGTAAGCTTCGATCGTCATGTATGGCTAATGGAGAAAACCAAAATGTAGAAGCTTGTGGTGTGTTAGAACTCATAGGAGAGAATGGGAAAATTATTACTATTGATAACGTGTTGTGTGTACCAGGGATGATAAAAAACTTAATCTCTGTAGCTGATCTAGTTGATAAAAATTATAAAGTCTTGTTTGACAAGCATATGTGCATAGTTCATGATAATGGAAAAATAGTATTATATGCAAAAAGAATTGGAAATCGTTTTGAGCTTTGTCCTAGAAGTATAAACATTCTATTAAGTGAAGTTGGAAAGGAAAACTCAATGGAATTGTGGCATCAAAGATTAGGCCACACAAATTTGAAAAATATAATGTTTATGAGAAAACACAAGTTATTGGATGGTTTAGATTTTACGATAATAATAGTGAAGAAAGCACCCCGTGTCATGGATGCATGTTGGGCAAGCAAAGTAGAAAACCCTTTCCCATGAAGGGTGAACGGGTAAATGAAAAATTAGCCCTAGTCCATTCGGATGTATGTGGGCCTATGAGAGTTAGAAGTGCTAGTGGAAAATACTATTTTGTGTCTTTTATTGATGACTATACAAGAAAAGCTAAGTGGTACCTTCTTAACTCATAAAAAGTCGTCTTCAACTCATTTAAAGCTTATCTTGCGTATAGAACGTGAAACAGTGCTAAACTAAAATGTTTAAGATCGATATAGAGGGGAGAGTACTTATCGATGAATTTAAAAGATTTTGTTTAGAAACGTGAATCAAAAGACAATTAACTTGTAGAGGTACTCCTCGCCAGAATGGTGTCTCCGAAAGAAAAAAATCGAACAAGAATGGAAGCAAAGAGCTATGTTAAAAGCATCACGGGTCTTCCAAAGTTTTTGTGGGCAAAAGTCAGAAATCGCGCATTCTATGTTCAAAATAAAATTTCAAGCAAAGCCTTAAATGGTCGATTCGGATGAGTTATGGACAAACAACGTCAATCGGTAAAAACACTTCAAAGTCTTTGGTTGTTTAGCATATTCAAAGGTAATAGCTGACAATATATCAAAATTGGATGATAGAAGCAGAGAAACATATTTTGTTGGATACGATAAGGAATCAAAAGGGTATAGGCTCTATGATCCAAACAAAAGGGCAGTAATTGTAAGCCGAGATGTCGTTTTCTTTGAAAATATATTATACAAAGATCGTTTTTTAAGTACTAACAAACAAGATCGAGGTGCAGATAAAGATGCAGATAAAGATGTTAACTGGGAACCGATAGATTATTTTGATGATGAGGAAGAAAGAACCATTGTCAATCAAGCAGAAGAAGAAGCTGAACAGGAAGGGTTGCCTGTGCCTGTGCCTGTACCTGTGCCTGTGCTTGTGCATACAGATAACGAAGTGGAACCAGCTCCGGAAACAATAAGACGTAGGAGAAGGACTGAAGCTGAATTGCTTAAAGAGGGGATATCTTTTGATACTTCACAATATGGAAGGGATGAGACTGGAAGAAGTACTAGGAAAAGTATTGTTGAACGCACAGAAGATACAGAGGAAAGTGAACAGGTAATTCCTGCTCTTATGTCTGTGTTAGAAATTGATACCCCGAATAACTATAGTGAAGCCATAGAAAGTCTGGATTCAGATAAATGGAAAGATGCAATGAATGCAGAATTAAGCTCTTTTGAACGTACAGGAACATATAAACTGGTTGACAGACCTACTAACAGGAATGTTGTTGGGAATAAATGGATTTTTAGAATTAAACAGGGGCCAGATGGACAAACGCAAAAATTTAAAGCCAGACTAGTAGCGAAAGGATTTACTCAAAAGGAAGGTATTGATTATGATGAAACTTTCTCTCCGATTGTTAAATTAACAAGTGTCAGAGCAATTATGGCTATTGCTAATATGCACAACTTAGAGTTGCATCATATGGATGTTAGCACAGCATTTTTAAATGCAGATCTGGATGAAGAAATTTATATGGAGCAGCCTCCTGGATACGAAGTTGATGGAGATAAGGTGTGGAAATTACAGAAGGCAGTGGTATGTATGTATTGATAATCACTTGAAAACACATGGTTTTAGAAAATTAAATATGGATGGGAATGTCTATATCTATAGGGAAAATGAATACTTTTGCATAATTGCAGTATATGTAGATGATTGCGTAATGGCTGCTAACGATATTGGTTGTTTAAAGCATTGCAAAGATATTCTGAATAAAAGATTTCAAATGACAGACTTGGGGGAACTTAAGCAGTTATTAGGTATGGAAATTCATAGAGATAAAGAGAAGGGATTCATAGCTATTACTCAAAAAAGAAATATTTTAGGCATGCTTAAAAGATTTGGGATGACAGAATGCAAATCGGCAAATACTCCAGTAGCAACTGGGCAAAGAATCAGCTCTGAGATGTGTCCCAAAACAAAAGAAGAAGAGCATATCATGATGAATCGACCTTATAGAGAGCTTATTGGATGTCTCCAATACGTATCAGTTTGTACACGTCCTGATATTTCATATGGAGTGAATGTGTTAAGTCAATTTCTAAATAATCCCGTGAAGGCCAATTGGAAATGTCGAAAACGTATTTTAAGGTTTGAAAGGCACTTTCGGAACTATGGTCTTGTATTCAGACGTAAACATGGTATAAGATTGAAAAGTTTATTACTTGAAGGCTTTGCAGATGCAGATTGGGGAAGTGATCAAGACACTCGTAAGTCAAGGTCTGGATATGCCTGCTTACTAGGAGGGTCTGCTATCTCTTGGAAAAGTAAGAAACAAACCTCTATTGCACTTTCTACAGCAGAAGCTGAATATGCAGCAGTGTCTCTTGCATCTAGAGAAATTGTCTGGCTTAGGCGACTTCTAGCAGAGTTAGGAATTATTCAAGAGGGGCCAACATCATTATATTGCGATAGTACAAGTTGTATTGCCATGACTAAGAATCCAGTCTTACATGAAAGAACAAAGCATATTGAGCTACATAATCACTTTGTACGTGATCAAGTAAAGAATGGAGAAATAAGTGTCTTGTATAGACCTACTGAGATACAGTGTGCTGACATTCTTACAAAAGCATTAGCAGAATCTAAGTTTAAAGTATTTCAAAAGGATTTAGGAATAGAAGAAGTTGGAGCTATTACCACTTAGGCATGAGGGGGAGATTGTTGGGTCTACATGCCTAAGTGATAATTATGAACAGATGGCAATTGTTGTTTATTACACCTGGTTAACATCCATACATGGGGTTTGCATGGAAAAATAATAAAAAGGATGAAAGCTTAACGAAAAGGCAACAGAAGTAATAGAAAAGGACAGAACGGTTTTTTTTAAACAGGTCGACGTCTGTAGGTGCCGGATCTGCTTGTTGGAGTGCCGGATTCGATTGCTGGAGTCGGAACTGCTGAAGCCGACCAGCCTAGGAGCCGATTCTGCTGAGCTGAAGTGGTTTGATACTGGAGAAGGCCATAGCTGCAGAGATAAGGTTCTGTATTACTGTGTGATTCTGACATACTGTGTGTCACTAGTTTAATTCTGTGTGGTTAAAGGCTGCCAGTGCCTATTCTATCCTTTGTGGATCTCTATTGTGGTTATACAGGTAAATCCTTTGTGGATATTGAAGAGGTGAATAAGGGAGAAGATTGTGTTTGGTTTTCTCTTGGGTTCAATTCCCAGGCTCAAAGCTTTTGATTCTAACACATCACATAATATAACGTCAGAAGGTGGTAAGCTTGGGCGACATTCGCCTTCCAAACCCTGGCTACACAAGGGCCATGAGCCAACAACGCCTTAAAGTCTGCTGGAAGGAGAAACGAACCAGTTGGTTCATCAAATCAGTGCTTAGAGCTATAAAGACATCACACTACAAATGGCAAGTTTAATCCCATGCTTGCCAGGGGTCCATAGCAGTACTTGCTATCGCATTTGCACATGAAGAAGTGCAGAACAATAGCGTCCATTCGCATTGGTGCACGCTGCCTCATAGTTAAAACATATAAATGGGTTCGGACGAGAAACGAGGGTCTGTCACTGTTGTCAAATGAGAGTTATTAAGGATGAGTGCCAAACTCTTCAGGATTGCCCAGAATGTGCGCATATCCGAGCACGATATGCCGGGTTGGTTAAATCAAACCAGTCACTTTATGTGCTGGTGTAGATGCCTTCAGTGTTACTCTAGCATCATATGCTGTGGGGTCCTCCATCTCTATTATACATATGTATAAATATACTGCTTATATAAATATATAGAGCTTATTAGTGCTAACTTTTTTCCCTCGAAAACCCTTTGGGGCAGGGTTTTTTTTAACCCTTGACAGTAGTAGGCCTGATGTTTTTTTCATTTGGATCCCATAGACCGTTTGGCATGCCGACGATAGTAAAAAAATACCATTCAATTCAATTCAATTCAATTCAATTCAATTGAGCAATATATATAAACATATGTTCGTTGAACATGTATTGAACACTAAAACATAGATTGTATATATCAAGAAGCATAGAAAGGATTAATAATTCTAACTTTTTGCTCCATATATACTTCACCTATGCATGTAAATGGATATGGGAGTGAATATTGTGTATTCTAAATGCCATAAGCCTAGGCACCTCAACAATCAAGGATCAACTTCATTGATAAACCCTTGTTGAAAGGGTTGGAGCCACGAATTGTCTTTGAAGTTGGATCTCCAATTAATATATTGCGAAGCTTCTTGAGCAGAGATTTGGTGTGACCAACTAATTCGGCGATGAGGGCTTGAGCCAGGTCCAGTACTTCCATATTCTCCAAAATAGACATTGTCATGAGGAAACAATGGTCCAGAATTAGCGAGCCAATCATTCCATCCTTCTGGCACAATGTGTGCCCCCATAAAAGAATTAATGAAGAAAACCCTAGCAAATGGCCTCCAAGGTCTGCCCAGATAGCTAGGCCCAGTCCCAATCAGGTTGCAACTTAAAAATGCAAAATAACTATCAGCTCCAGCACAACCGGAGTTGCACCATCTGCTTTGCGCTGTTATGAATCCTTCCCCTTTGGAGCGAATTGTACATGTTTCAAAAACTGCTGCTGCATAGCCTAGAATGTAATCAACTGATCCTTCAATCCGACAGTCTTTGTAGTAATGATGGCCTTGATCTGCAAATAGTGTGTCTTGCCATCCCACAAAATTGCAGCTGCAAAATGACATGATTGTATTTTTAGATAGATAGATAGATAGATAGTACTTTCTGCAAGCTAGAACTTTTCTAACATTAGACAAACTTTTCCACTAAGTAAATTAAATTTCAGATTAAAATATTAAAAAAAAAAAGACTAGAAATATAATAGAATAGAATATGTTTTTATCGTCCACAGAAACTAACTGGCCTATGGGACGAAACGAGAGAAGTTTAAGTATGTGAGATCATGAATCCTATGAAAGAACTGGAAATCAAGTTAAAGAAAATAATAGAACAGAATACTTAAAAAAAAAAAGAAATGAGAAATATACCTATAAAATGCACAATAATCCCCTGAGATTCTGATGGCAGGAGCTTGAGCAGAGAAATCAAGATAATCAGGCTTGGGAGATGCATTTTCAAAAGTGATGCCTTTTGCAGAGAAGTATGATCCTTCAACAATTATGGTTGCACAATCAAGAATTCCATACTCTGTCCCATCTGTTTTCATCTGATTAGCTTTTCTGTCATAAGACAAAACTGTGCTCTCTGCTCCATTTCCAACAAATCTGATATGCTGCTTATGTTTTGGCACTAAAACAGTTCCATAATATGTTCCTGGCTTGATGTAGATGATCTTTGTGACAGAATTCCACATGGGCACTGCATCTATGGCCTGCTGAACTGCAGAAAAATGTCCTGATCTGTCCTCTTTCGAAACTATCAGCAGATTCTGAACTTCCTGTGCTAATTTCGCCCTGTTTTTCTGTTTCTTCCATTGATTTTCATGATCAGACGCTCTTTTTGGCCTTTTAATCTTGCTTGCTGGATCGAAAAACCCCGCTTTGAGGTTTTTGATCTTGTCAAAACCATTTTTTGATCCGGGAAAATGGTCTGATGCTTTGATCTGGGAAAAGAAATTGGCCGCGATCATCAAGAGGGTAAGGAAAAACAGAGAAAGAGGGTGAATCATTCTTGCAAAAACGTCTTCTGATGAATCCGACAGGGAAAAAAAAAGAACAGAGTAATGGGGATTAAATTGGTCACGACGGACCTGCCATTTGAATTATTATTTGCCTTGAAGTGTACGACCTTAACTGAGAGATCAGGTAGTAAAGAGTAGGTAAATGATCAGAAATTTTGCAGCGCAAGAATTAAAGGATCTGCTACAATCCGGCAGCAATTTACAGAAGACTAATAGGGATTATTTAAACAAACATAAACTGATGATCTAAGCAAAGCAGGAACATGACGGTATTAAAAAAATGCCTGCACCGGAATGCGACGCCATAGGTTAAACAACAAATGTGACAGAGAATTCAGAAGACCAAGCACGGAATTGGGCACCCTTTTTCCATTGATCCAGAACAAACTCCTCTGTTTTTTATACAATTTTCGACTTGGGTTGTACAATTCCGGTGTGAATCCGCCATAGCTGCGCCGGAATGCATGAATGTAAGTCTTTGAAGGGCAGGTTTGGCAGAAAAACAGGGACCCAGAAACTGGAGACCAAGAATTCTGTGCCGAAAACGGATTTAAGACTGGCCTGGTAAAAGAGAATTAAAGAGCAGCATGATTTCCGATTGTCGCAGTCAAGGATGGATCGAATTTGTCATGCATAGCGCGATTGACAAAGAAGGAGGTCTGATTTAGGAATAAATCTGGTAGACGGATGAAGACTGGAGAATAGACTGTGTAACGGAACGCGGAGGGCTGCGATTGTGCGGGCGATTTTGATCTGAGCCGTCCACGTGTCAAGAAGAGTCACGGATTTTGCCACTGCACAACGGTCCAATGGACCGGTCTAATGGACGCCCAATGCTGACGTGTCTAAGTGAGATTGGACCTTATACATACGTTGCGTGAAGGTGCGTGAGGACCGTTCTATGCCTCTTATGTTTCCGAGCTTTATTCTCCCTGCAAAGATATGCAGGCTTTTCCATATGCTCGTGCTCAAGTTTTTTGCAGGTTGTCTTTATCGCCCCTTTATGTTTAGGGATGAATTGCTCCTATTTCGATTTGGTGATACAACATGTAATCACATTTTGATCTTAAGTTCTTAAGAAGTTTGCTCTGTTTATCCCTATTGGTTTTCTTTCCATCAGCATATCACATTGCCATCACAGTAATTATGTCGTATTTGTGTGTAATCAAAACCTCGATGCATGAAAATGGGTCATTATGTTGCTTAATCTTCTTCAAGTTCGCAACCATAACCAAGATCAAAATACTTAGTTACAAGAATAGTTTGTTAAATAATATGGAATTGTTGGTAAAACCTGCTCTGTGTTTTAAGATTGCATGTTTGTTTTCTATTTACTTATTACTATATAGATTAGCAAGTGATAATCTGCTTCACAGTATATATAAAGAGAAACATACTTTTTAAGTCGCCGCAAACCTTCTAGAATTTAGAAAATCAACATGAACATAACAATTTTGAGGTGATTTGAAGGCATAATGTTTGTTAATATGCCAGCTAAATCCATTTGGCAACTCACAATGTGAAAGCACCTTGTTCTCCTTTTCCAAATCCAATTCCACGACCATTATATAGTGACAACTAATCTTGTAAATCAGGTAAAGGCATGTGGGATAAGAAACTTTAAATACGCCTTCCATAGAAAATCAAAATGGTTCCAATCCATAACAGCCTGTCCCGAGATTTTCATTCTAGTAATGAATCTGAGACGTTGATTTAAGGGGGAAGAGGGCATGCAAGTGTTATCACTATAACAGATTTGTTATCACCATACATTGTTGTTGCCGGAATAAAAACCTCTGGCCAGGCTTAAGGCTAATAACAACCACTACACAGGCCGTTATAGGCCAGGAAACGACCGGGGCCATTTCCTGGCCCATAATGGCCTGTGTAGAGGCTGTTATCCAGCCCTTCACAACAATCTTCCAATCAAGCCCAACCAATGTGAAGTTCCATCTTCGTCGTTGCCTTCTTCTCATGTCAATAGTAATATTTGAAACCTATTGTAAAAATGTATGCTCCAACTAGACTTAGGTCTAAGTGTAAAATTTTACAAGTCTTAGGTTGAGATCCCATTGGCTTCTATTAGTGCTAGCTTTTACCAGCAATGCAAAGAAAAGGAATGATTGTAACAGAGGTAATTTAGGTTTGGTGAGATGATGTCAGAAAATACAGTTTGCCAATCTTGACGATACTTGACTATTTCTTTTGAGTGGAACAAGAAGACATTTAGCGTGCTAAAATATATCTTCCTTGATTCCAAATGTTCAAAATATCAAGGACTTTCTAGTAGATATTCCTATAGATATATCCAATGTTGTATAAGAGGAAGGAGCTTAGGCTTTGCTATTTCCATTTGAGACCATTGCCTAAAGACACATACATCTTTAGCGCACATGTTTTTAACGCTCAAACTATGTCTGCCCGATTTGGGTTAGAATTTCTAGAAATGGAAACCCTTTCGGCCTTCAAAACGGAAACCCTTCCAAATTTCCTTGAAGCCTGGAAGGGTTTCCACAAGAAAATAATTTTTTTTTTTTGGATGGACATGTCCGCCAATAATAAATATTAGGGAATTCAATGCATGCGACTGTCTTTGGAAGAGCTATTCTTGGAAGAAAAATGCATGTTAGCAGCTCTTCATTCGGCCTTATTTGCATTGGATTTGCATTGCTCAGGCCAGATTTATCTCAATTACATCGCACCTAAGATCTGCTCCAGCCCCTCCTCTATTGCATCTGGTCAGCGAAATCTTCGGCAACTACCGTCGATTATATAGGGAAGCATTCGTTTAAAAGCTATTCCCAGGGTTTTGAAAATGGCGGGAACTTCTCTTTCATGATGGCTAGCAAGAAGTGCCAGCGTACTCCACTTTTCGACAAAGATTTTAGACCAGTTATCGTGTTTGCCCATGGAGCAGAAGCACCTTCCTCTTCTCCCTGGATGCTCAGGTAACGCCTTCATGCATTTCCAACCAGGTTAAAAAAGACTTCCATCTTTTTTTGTTGATTTAGTTCGAATTTATGCCACCATTTGGCAATCATATAATCAGATTTCTATAAGGTGAATACTTATCAAAAGACTAAGGGGGATGATATAATAGAAATAGTCTACATAGATGATTAGCCAGCACAAGTTGTAGAAAATGCACGCTTAACTATAAGCCAAAAACATGGGAGCTAAAAATTCATATTCGTATGAACAAAACATAAGATGTTCTTAAAAACTTCACATAGCAGCAATGCTACCAGCAATGACCGTAGTGACAGCGACCACCACCATAGCCACCATAAGGCCTGCCATATCCACCATCGTAGCTACCATATCCACCACCATAGCCACCACTGTATCCGCTATAACCGTGAGCCCAGTAATTCGGTTGTTCCGCTGGCCTGTTTTGAGCTCCATCTTTTGCCATCAAATTTCTCAATATTACCAACACTGCCATTACAATTGCCCATGAAATTTTTGCCATCGCCACTCTGTTCTGCTCTCAATTTTACCTGGCCTTTCAATTTATAGTCTGTGTTTCCTTACGATTGTCTTCTCTCTGATTTCATGTCAATCTTGCACGTGGGATAAAAATTCTAGATTGACTTCATGTAACATTTTTGGGTTTCCTCTACTGGGGCACTTAGATTTGTTGGGTCATGTATTTGGGTATGCCTTGGAATGGTCATGGATTGCCGAGGAATAAACATGGATGACCGAGATATATATTTCTCTTCCGTGCATTATGATGCTTTATGCAAGAGGCCCTCCCTCATTGCCATGTGTAATGGCGTGAAGGTGTTGTACACAACAGACTATGGACAAGGCTATGGACCATTCCTGTATAGAAGGAATGCTACAAGCAGATATGACCTAGGGCACATTTTGAAAGGAACTATATTACTTTGAATATGATTACATACCATCGAATATAAGTCACCCGAATTTGCCTAGGCTGGTGACAACTAGTCGAATAAAATAGAGGCAAGTTTGAAATACATTGATAGAAACTTGAGAAGTTCTTGTCGAACTCATTGGAGCTTGATCCTTTAAGGGATCAGGCTGAAAATCAAATAATAACAAGTAGAAGTATAGGAAAATATATTTCCAGGGGGGAACTCGTCTGTAGCTTGTCGAATCGATCAGACTAAAGTTTTGAATCTGGTCGGCTTTGTCACTATTCCCAGTGCTATAGTGGATTTGTGGTTGAGATATAAGTTGAATAGTATAACTATTGACCATTGAGATATTTAGCTATTGAAAATTGCATATTTCCTAATGCCTTGTAACTTGAATAGAGAGATTGCAAATGGAATCTAGATTGTTTTGTGTGCTTAACAAAATTCTCATTGGATCAGAGCAGGTTATAGCTATCATGGCAACCAGACTAGGTACAAGTTTGTTAAGTGGCATTAATGTCTTTGAGGGTGAAGCTAGCTTTCAATCATGGAAAGGCAGAATGAAGGATGTTTTAGAGGCTGAAGGTCCTTGGGAATATGTCACTGGAAGTGATGATGTGGAAGGAATTAGAAATGCTTGATAGGGAGTTAAGAAAATTGAAATTCCAAGAGAATGATAATCTAACGCAGTTTTTCCATAAATTTATAACATTGTTGTAGGTTTGGAGGCAACAAAGGTTCCAATCACAAGGAAATTCCAGATATTGAGTCTTGCAAGAGATTTTTCAACCTTTGGGGAGGTTGAATACATTGATAAGAACAATATAAAATAAAGAAAAGGCTGAGGCTTTGATTACGACAGAAATGGAACAGAGAAAATTAGTAAAAGAAGAAGATGAGGATGAAGAAACTGAGGTTTTGTTTGCTGGTAAGGGCAAGGCACATGGAAGTAGACTTGATCCCTGTTTTGCATGTAAAGCTTATGGGCACTTAAAGACAAATTGTCCTAAAACTAGAGAAAAAAGATGTTTCGATTGTGATGGTTTTGGCCACTTATCTAGCAACTGCTCCAGTCCTAAGGACATGGAAAGAGGATGAAATAGAGGGACTACTTATAGGGCAGAGGTACTTTAGAGGCAAAGGAAGGGAAAATATGGGAAGAGGAAACACCTTTATTAATCTAGCAAAGAAGGCTGAAATGGATGGAGAAGACCCTGATGCAGAGCTAAAGGTTGATAGTGCTTTAAATATTTTTGAAAACAAAGCTAATCATGATCTATATGTTTTAGATAGTGGAGCTGAGAGAAGCATAGTCAAGAGGCCTAATCAGCTCAAATAAAGAAGTGCAAAAGTATCTCATTATGTGGGAGATGGAGATCTTCAAAGAGTAGAGGAAGCGGGAATGGTGGAACTTTTTAATTTGCACAGAAATGTAGTGAATTTGAGTGACGTTTTGTGTGTTTCAAATATTGTTAAAAATCTTATTTCCATCAGCCAGTTTGTTGACTTGGGTTACATGATTTTTGGCTAAACGTATGGGAAATCTTTTTGGTTTTCATAACAGTGTTCTAGGAGATAGTGTAAATATTGTATCATTGCCATGTATATAAGTTTGGCATGAAAGATTGTGCCATACACATTGTAATAATGTGAAATACTTGATAAAAAGGAGAAAGATTGAAGCCTCTGATGAAGAAGATGATGAACAGTTTACATGCATTGGATGTAAACTAGGCAAGCCCAGTAGATTAGTGTTTGGCAGATCAAATAAAAGAGCAAAGGGTACTCTAGATCTTGTGCACATGGATCTTTGTGGTCCACTAAATGTAAGAAGACTGCATGGAAAAAAGTACTTCGTGACTTTTTAAGACGACTATTTTCGTGACTTTTTAAGACGACTATTCCAGAAAAACAAAATGCTATACACTCAAATCCAAAGATCAAGCATTTGCAGCATTCAAAATGTTTGAAGCAGAAATGGAGAGGGAAACCAGCAGAAAAATTAAAGGTTTGAGGTTTGATCGAGGTGGAGAGTATCTTTCAGGCAAATTTAAAAAATATTGTTTAAAAAAGGGAATAAAATAGCAACTAACTTGCAGGTATTCTCCTCAACAAAATGGGGCGGTCGAACGAAAAAATAGAACCATTTTGAATGCAGCTAGAGCAATGCCAAATTACTTATGAAAGAAGCTATTTATACTGCAGTATATGTGAAAAATAGGTTGCCTTCAGCTAGTATAGAAGGAAAGATCCCCGAAGAATTGTGGAATGGCAGAGAAATAACATATGATAGGTTTAGAACATATGGCTGTGCAGCATTTTCTCATGTCCTTCAAGAATTGAGGAAGAAACTCGATGACCGGTCCATAATTTTTTTGGTGGGATTTGATGAAATATCTAAGGCCTAAGCTCTATGATCTAGCCAGAAAGAAGATAATTATAAGCAAAGATGTAAGCTTTGATGCGGCGGTTTTATACAAGTTTCGTGCAAAGTTAAATGGTGAGGTCGAATATAATATAGAAAACAGGTCTGAACCATCTAATAATGATGCACCAAAGGGGTCCAGACATAGAAGAAGATGATGATATTGAACGAGAATTAGGGGCAGATAGCACGTCAAAGGGAGAAAATGATGAAGAGGAAACCAACCAGTGCAAGTAGAACCTATAGTTACAAGAAAGAGGAGAACGACAGAACTAGAGAAACTGTAGAAGGGGACTGAATTTGACATTGCAAAATTTGGAAGAGAGGAAGGAGGAAGAAGTAGGCGACTTAATGAAGAGAACATTCAAACAGTGTTAGTCCTGTGCCTCCTGGTACAGGACTATTCATGCATACGACAGACCAAGTCAAGGCCAAGGATCCACAACCAGGCACGGGTCGGTCGTCAAAGGCTCAGCAGAAGACCAAGCAGACCACGCAGACAAAGACCACGCCTGGCGTCAACAAGAGGCGGCGCTCAGACAAGTGACGGGCCGTCACCGCCCGCGTCAGCGTCAGCATGATTTCAGGCTTTTCAAGAGGCACCGCCAGCATTCCTGCAAATCAGGCCTCCTTCCAGGAGTCGGCACCGAAATCAGTCAGAGTGTCTATATTGGGCCAAAGGCCATTGTACTATATATATGAGTAGAGCTAGGACATGAGTTTTTAGATGAGTTTTGAGTCTTGTCTCATTTCAGTTTTCTCTCGATTACGAGAGCTCATGTATCTTCATTGACATCAAGGAAGCTCATTATTGTGATCTCATTGTTCTCTTTTGTTTTCCCTTCCCTTTGTTTTTCTTGCAAATCCCGCGTGACAGTCCCCGGATTCTCCTGTTAGATCCAAGGGTCCTCACAGAGGGCTGTCTTGCAGGAGTTCCCGAACCCAGACCCCAAACACTGTCGCCGTTGTCGGGTCTGATTTTTCTTTTCCTTCCATCATGTCGGCTCGAGGTTTCACTCCTGAAGAACTTCTTTGCCAAATGGCGGCTCGACTGGAGCGCCATCAACGACGCGAGACTGTTCGGGATATGTATGACACTGCTTATGACATTGAGGGAGGTCGTATCCACTCACGCTCTCAGTCGGCACCTCCTACCCCTCGTGCTCATTCTCGACCAGGGTCTCCCCCTGTGTGTCGTCATTGTTCACAACCGCAATCTCCACAACATACCCCTGTTCAGCCCACGCCAAATGGACCAGATGATCCATGCAGAAGCCAAATGAAACGCCCTTTTTGCCAAATTATCCCAACTACTTGGATAAACTGCTAATAACACCTGCTGGCTATTCAAATTGCAATGAAAGAGGCCTTGAAGCCACAACCAAGCATGTCTGACATGTCTACATAGGAAGAAGCAATGCTCAATTGTCTCGTCCCTCTGTGCACATAAGGGACAAAGTGCAGACACCTCTGGACGAAATCTGTGCACCAGAATATTAACGCGCAGACAACGATGAGTGACTTGCCACCATAAAACAGATACTTTGGGATGAAGTAGTTTATCCCATACCCACTTCCATACTGCTTTCTGCCGATCCCTGGGAATGACCAAAGGCCACTTGGACGAAGGAGGCAAGACGTCAGCATCAAGCAAGACCTTATACATGGAATTCACCAACTTATCTGCTTTGAAATGCTCATGAACTACCCACGGCTGGGGGTCATCCACTTGTGCTACTGGGGGAAGAATTTATATATCTGTTGTATGCCTTGCAGGGTTGTCGTGACGTCCCCTACTCGTATACGGTGCCCTCACCGTATACAAACATGAGTTCATCCCCCATACCAGCTCCATGCTAATACAGGGCCCTCCACATGACACTGCAACCGTGACGGGTTCCAGTGGGAAGAGTGGAGGGGTCATTGCACCCCGTCTCCCTCAGGGCCTACCTAGCTGCGGAAGCGTAAACATACATGTCAGTAGCACATACATCAACATCATATGACCATCACGAAGGATGGTCCTCCACATATCTGCATAGACAAAGATCAACACCAGCTCTAATTCTCCATGGTTTTATATTGTTGTTAGAAGTTGACCTAATTTTTGTCATGTTTTTGACCTTGGTCAACCCATAAAACCTGCCCGCTAATATCCTCCTAACTTAATCTACCTTCTCAGTCTTTCAAAGTGTTGCCCTCAAAACTGCCCAGTTCTCCATCTCACCTTATAGTAGCCGTTCTGCTCTTTGCTTATATACTTGTGACGTTAAGGGCGGCCACATGTCGAAAACATTGGAAATTTTGCCTATTTTTACTGGTGGAGGCCTCCGTTAGTGAAGAAGAAGAAGAGATTTTAACGTCAGTTTTCAATCTTCCATTATCGATAACAAATCCTTAGTTCAATCACTCAGAAATCTTGTTCACCCCCCTTTTCTCAATGGCATATCACGTCTCCACTATGAAAATGATAGCTTTCAATCTTCCATCAAATGGTGAGCACGGATCCTCAAGTCAACCATCTCCCCAAAAAAAAAGCCCAAAAAAAAAAAAGCCCCCATCCCCGGTATGGCATATCACCTCTGTCGTATACGGAGGGGATACCCCTCCTCCGAATTTCTGCAAGCATGTGGCCACCCTTATTGACACCATCTTTGTGGTTGAAACCCAGATTCTACCAGAGGTGGAGAAGCCCGAGAGCTCCACGGTAGCAAGAAATCACGAGTTTGGCATTCCACTACAGTCCAAGAAATTCCGACGTGGCATCCAAAATACCTCCCGGGCAAGATCCCCTGAGAGTTTTTGTTACCACCTTCTAAGCTTTGTCAGAGCTGTAGTGGAATCTTGAGTCTAGAAATTAGCATGGAATTTAGAATAGAAAAACATAAGTGACATGTTCATAATGGAATCTGGGTCTGAGAGGAATTTTTCGCTCTTTGCTTATGTACTTGTAATATTGACACCATCTATGTCACGGGGAGGAATTTCCTGCTCTTTGTACTTGTAACATTGACACCATATGTGACTCACATAACATTCCATAAGGAATATCATAGTACCAATAAATATAAAGCTACACATCTATCTTTTTTATTTCTAACTACTTACCAACTAAGGGTGATAGATGGATGGGAGATTCAAAATGTTTTGATGCATCGCTTTAATCAAAGCTTAAGCATCAAATTAGATTCTTTGACTAAAAATTCGTGGAAACGCACTTTTTATGTTTGGGGATTTGTGTGCCGACTAGAGTTAGATGGTGGTGCATCCTATTGACAAGCTTGATTTCAATTCCACAAAATGTGAAGCTTTGGTTTTAGATGCTCGTGATGAATGTTGATGAAAAGCAAGAGCATGACTTGTTGAACCCTATATAAGAAAATTATAGTGAACAATCGACGGTCTACATTGGCCAATGTGGCTTAATCTCCATCTCAAAAAAGGTGCCACATTGCCTCCAAAAAAGAAACGTTCTCCTTTATGTAATGTATTGGTTTGTAATAAGAGATCTTTTTGCAAAATAAGAAAATGTTGGTGTATATTTCATGAGCTACCTCTCTGTCTATCTTCTTTTTTATTTTGGGAAGGGGTTGGGGAATGTGCCTGTGCAGCCGCATGGAACGCCGGATGGAACGCCGCATGCGGCGTTCCCTTCCCCTCCTGCGGGACGCGCGTTGCCAGCATTGAATGCCCAAGTTTTTGAACTTGCCTGCCCTGAAGTCTTTCTGCTACTTCGTTCCAAATAGCCGCATTCGTGGTTGCATTCTTGAAGCAGGGCGCCTGTTGCATTCTTGAAGCCATTCGTCCCCAGAATGGCTTTTGTAGGCACGAAGCACGGCCTTGGGCGAAACCTCTATTGGACATTTCGTCCAAGGTAAAATCCAGCATTCTCTGTTGAATATTTCATCGCCATAGCCAAGCTCTGGCCCCAATCCTTCCGCCACAGAGCTGGTGATCCTGTTTCAAAATAGCTCCATCTAAATGGTAGCCTTGCTTAGAAGCTTTGATTCCTAAGCCTTGGGCTGTGTTTGTTGTGGTGGATTTACAGGGCATTTCGATTTTCTGCACTTAACAGTCTGGGATGTGCCAATGTTTCGCTGTCCTAATAGGCTATATGGCAGCCATTTCTCTAAAATATTGCAGTGATCTACTATAAAAAAACTTTTAATATTGCTGTAAGTTCTTCCAGATTCTTCTATGGTGGAGCTGTGGAGTACGCAATACATCAACTGAGCATTATTTTTGCCCTGTGCTCCAATAGGTCAGATTTTCTTGCAAGAGTGTAGCATCGAGTTTCCAGATTTAAGCTCGCCTAAGATAAATGGGCCTCCTCTAATCTGCACTACTGTTATCACAGCCTACAAATGTTATTACTCCTCCATTCATTACAAAACACAGAGGCTGTTGGAGAGCTAGATAGCCTACTCTTATGCTGTAGTTTGATGCGCATATTTCAGAAGTGAGTTAAGAGCAAGCTTTCAAGACCACATGACTCAATGTGGCAAAAAACCCAGATAGCAGGCTGAAGTTTCAGCTCTGACACTCAGGTAATTTTTTCATTTTTCTTTGGGTCGATTCTTGCCGTAAATTACTGCCTTCTCTTAACCCATCTACTTTTTTTTTCAGCCACAAAACAGAGGATCCAGAAGGAACACGTTTACAACAGAAGGATAGGATGCGGATCAAAATCTATGTATGCTCCCAGGTTTAATGTTCTGAGTTTAATGTCTAAAGCTGGAGACACTTCTTGATGCTGGATTTTGTAGGTTCTAAGAAACGTGGGCTCCCAAAATTATAGAGCGCCAAGTTCACAGGTCTCAGACAAGGTAAGCCAATTGTTCTTTTATTTTTTAAGTTTAGGAACATGGTAAGCACAAAATGGATATAGCAGAGGTAAGCATATTATGCTATGCACAGAGCAGAGGACGTGAGCAGTCAAACAGAAGGTCCTTATTACTATTATTTTCAGTTTTGCAATCATTTTCCATCACTCTAACCAACTCTGCTGTTAAATAGCAGATATTTGAATGATATCTGAGTGTATGATCTGTTTTTGCAGGCTTATATACTATATATGAGATCAACATTTAGCTTGCTGCCTTTGTGTTTAGAGTTATCCAATTTGTTGGATTGCTAATTCTGCCTTCGATTCTCAAGACCACCCGTCAGACTGCCTTTGGAACAAAGTGTGAACTTACTCCCGAGTTACAGAAAAAAGGTAATGCATAATAATTAAGTTTGAATGTTTCTAATTACCTATCTCCTTTGTAGTCATAACATTTAATCAATGGGAGGTTTAAACATTTCTTGGATTACTTTGTGTGTTATGTTGGATGCCCATGTAATTGATAAGTCATGATCTGTTGTCAGGTTTATGAGCAGCTTGCAGCAGCTCTTAAGCTAGAAGAAGACATTGTGATTGCCAAGTTGGATGCTAATGCTCACAAGGATTTAGCTACAAGTAAGAAAATATAGTTATGTGCTTAAAGGTAAGACATGTTGTGTTGTGCCAATGCTGATCAAAACCATATACAGTAAACAATGATGACAGGTATAATGTTCAAGGATATCCAACTCCTAAGTATTTTCTGTAGCTGCATGTCCATATTGTAAGCCACCTATTATGTTTAGGCTGCACATTCAGAAAATAAAGGTAGAAATTCAATCTTTTTGTTTGTTAGAGGTATTTCTAAGTTCTATGGCATGTCTTTTGCTGCAATATATAACATCCACCATTGGCAATAATTAACAAAACCATTATATCCTACATGTTAAAATTAAAATCCCCCTTGGACCCCCTTTGGTTTGGGTGCATATTCACACGGGGGGTCACTCCGGGCAACAAGAGCCCTCGGATGAGCATATATGCCTTATATTCCTTGATGTGGACCGTAGATAGCGATCCTCGTTTATGGGGTATTCTTGTACAAATTTTTATATACGGTATATGCAGGTGTGCGAAATACTATAAGATTTGAGTTAATATATTATATGGTGTCAATTTCATACGTGTGTAATATAATTTAAGGGCTCTCGCTGCCCTACGTGACCCCCCGTGTGAATATGCACCCAAACCAAAGGGGGTCCAAGGGGGATTTTAATTTTAACATGTAGGATATAATGGTTTTGTTAATTATTGCCAATGGTGGATGTTATATACATATAAAAAATTTTTGGGCCCTTCGGGCCCTAAGAAAAGAGAACGTAGTTACATTTTGAGGAGCAGCAAATTCCAAATATATATATCTCCAGGTGCAAAATAACCTTGTTCCAAGTACAATATTGCATGTAATAAAAACATGAATAGAAATAAATACATTATGAGGTTCATGCGCTTCCTGCATGTTTCTATACATGCCATACATGTCCACACCACTATGTACATGCATCTGTTTGGAGCGTTTGCCACAGTCTCACTTCTATTACAAAGTGTGCCTTGCAGTTGCCTTGCCTGTATACCAAGGGCTGGATGAATATTTCTTGCATTGCATAGCAAAGGCCACTCAAATATATGCAAATATGCTGTTATATGCTGCTAGCTTCTCAATGGCTTCAAATGTTGTAAGATTAACAACATTATGGTCTCCTCCTGGAGGATTTAGGACGAATTTGTAACCATAATTGGAGGCAATGCTTGAGAACAAGCATGGCATTTCCAAATATAAAATCTGCAGAAGGCTAACAGGGTGTCTGCAAGAAACCATTGATAGCATAAAACCCTTAGAATATCTAGCAATGCGTGATATGGCAATGCTTGAGAAGTAGCATGGCAACCGTGATCCCGATGGCCATCTTTGTTCCATATCGTTCCGGCTTTGCCTTCTCAACTACTCCTTTAGACACCTATAACAAAATATCAAGAAAAAGGATGCATGAGATGGATGACCTCGGACAGAAGTCATTTTTTCTTACATATTCTAACGAGATGTTTCAGATATTTTATTTAGCGTCTATATGGATACCCCAATCATTATGCTAGATATTGGATACACCGATTCCCCAGAATCTCATTTGCTTCTCGGATATAGTTTGTACCTCCAAAGATAAAAAACCCCATCCACAACTCATCGACCAAATAAGATGGGCCAAAGATAAACTACTGAATTCATAAAGAGAATTTATTCTTCATCTGGCTTGTAATCAAGAGCATCACCTCTCGCCACAAATCAACAACAAGCAAATATCTTTCAAACACACAATATTTTGATGGATAATAGAATAGAATGGAAAAGCCTCGATCATCTTAAGTGGCTTACATGCCAAGAAATCCGCCGAATCCTCAAGAACCTGGACGGATAACCCAAAATGCCAATCTCCAAATCGTAGGAAAAATTGTAGACCCGATTAGCTCAAGGGCACAAAATTGTGCTTACCTCACACCCCTGGTTTTGAAAGCGGCAGAGACCCCGGGTCGAAATCAAAGAAGTGCCCAAACGAGACCTCCTCGGATCATAACTCAACGGCCTTTGGGCATCCCGTGCGCGGGGGCATCTCGGATTTGGCGTAAACATAAACCTTGCTTGTGCTTTTGCTTCCATTTCAAACAAAAAAAAAACCCTAACTACATAGGGCCTCGATGGCTGCATGCCCAATTCCAAACCTTTTTAAGAAAACTTAAGTGCTAAAAACATTACAAATTTAATCGTGACCGTACGATGCTGCTTCTCATAAAAAATGAATGGTCAAGATAAGCGGCACTCTAGAAATACTGTTCAGTACACCAAGATGAATACGGCAATGAAATCATAGAAAAACCTTTGTAAATATCGTACAAAAACACAAAAATGACCCCCTGTCATTATGCTAGATATTGTACCTATATTCAAGATGAATGACTAAGATTTGACTGTAATTGACGTATAACAAAGTGGTTCTTATGTTTGTTGTGCAAGCCAATGTTTGAATCAGTACATGCATATTGGCAAACAGTTTTGGAAGTGGTAGAGACATTTACTCTAGCCAGTTCTTATCCTTTCTAAGTAGATAAGGAGATGCCTTACATGTGTATATGTTCTCTTTGCTGAGAATAGAAGAATACTTTGAGCAGTTTTTCTTTTTGTCTATTCTTTGGTTGTGTGGTTTGTATTTAATGGCTACATGCATTGAATAGAATGGAAAATTTATCAAAATATTCTTCTGACCATATATTGTTAACTGTTCAAATGTGCCACACGTCCAAGGCTTAAGAAAAAATTGAGTAATGATACTTGCATTTAGTCGTCTTTGACAAATTACTCATGGTGCTAAGTCAGGCTTAAACATCAAGTCAAGGATTACAGTGAAATACCATATATATTTTCTCAACATTATAGGCACATAAATTGTGCATGAGTGCTTATCTCTGAGATGTGTGCGTTTCGCCCTTCGTTCTTAGCTTCCAAAGGGCTACACCATCCATTTTTTCTTTCTACAACATCATGCATCATGGTTTGTTGAAAAGGAGAAAATCAGTTTTGGAAGGGTTTATAATGAGCTTATGGTTCATGTGTCATCACAAAAGTATCAGAAAGGGTTTATAATGAGTTACGGTTCATGTGTCATCACAGTGGATATGCATACTTGGGTATTTTTTTGGGAGGTGCCATGAGCACCATGCAGTGAAGAAAGAATTAGTCGAGTTGGCATTTAAAATGTTGTGAATAGGTATTTAGAGATGCCAATGGCTATTTGAGGGCATCATCATACCTTATCAAATTTATTATGCAAACTTAGTAATGCATCAATTTTGTAATCTAGCATGTTTGTAATGGCATCTCTTTTTTTTTTTTCTTTCTTTTTTTCCCCCTTTTATTGTGTCGAAGTTGCTTATACATATGTGCTAGATTCTTCTATTTACTGCTATATGGCCTTCGAATTTGACATGGTGATATGAATCCTAGAAGATTGATATAAAGTTGCTATGCTATTGCTTACCATTGCCCCTCAACTTGGAAGATTTAAGTTTGTTGAGTAATGTGCCCCTCAACTTGGAAGATTTAAGTCTGTAGAAAAAACACATGTTTGTAGAAAGATTTAAGTTTTCCGAGTAAAAACACATACAAGACATTAGCCCGGCAACGCCGGGCACCCGTTTACTTGATGTCTTATTATTGTAGGGAGTTATGCGATAGTTGATAACACACGCTGGCGTGTTGCTGTGTTGGAGTCAAAAAAAGTTCCCCTCCAAGTATACATGCAGGGGAACTTACTTCATATTATGTGTACACTTTAGAAAGGTAATGTTTGTTCCGTATCATTTCCACCTACACAACCACAACTAACGCACATCAATGCCCTCATACGCCCACGACTAATGCCCGGCATCGCCGGGCACACGTTTCTAGTCTTTTTAATTTTGGTTTTCCTTGTCAAGGCCGAAAACGTTTTTAGAGGCGTGGAACCTTTTGGGTTGCCCCTAAGGGGGCAAACTCTATTCATGTGAGTTTGTGGCATGTTCTAAGTATATGCCAGTATATGCTCAGAATATGCCAATAACGGCTTCAAACCCATTACTGGCTGTAAACTGGCGGTGGCTTCTGTTAGATGGGCAGCCATCTCTAAACCGGCCAACTGGAGAGGCCACCTCTGGGCAGACGTTGTTTCATGACGGGGATATGACACAAACATCTGATCTTAAGATTTTATTTATGCCTTTAAGATGGCGTTCAATTTACCGGCATGACCTTAGCATATGTTCGGGCCTTAGATTCGGCTCCAATAATTGCTAGTGAGAGGGTTGAATCGACTCAGATGTTAAGGTATGGCATTGAGAGTTAAGCAAGAAAATGTATTGATTTTTTTGGTAATTTGAGTCTAGGCTTCAGAGGGCAAGAAATATGTTCATGACAGTGTTGATGCCATGAGATATTGCTTACTTCTTTTTGACTGGTCAAAACCCAAAATGTTTGAGAATTGAGGGTCAGTTTTTTTCCAGCCCATGCTCATGGATGCTATGTTCTTATCCCCTGCATCTGTAAGGCCTATTGCTCATATGGCTGGCCTATGCAAACTTCCTTACCTTTTGTTGCATGCAGCCAACATAGTACTAGCTACAATTCTTAAGAAATTATTGTCCTTAGCATATGCTAACAATGGCTAGTCATTGTGTTTGGAGCTTGCAGGCTCCAGAGTTGCATGCAATGCTGTTTGCTAAAGGTTAAAACCATCCCTCTTAATTTTATCTGTCCAGAAGAAGAAACAACGGGTAGACATACCTGTTCAGATGCTCAGCGGAGCCGCATTCATCTATCTCGTATGCTATATTTATAGACGCCAGATTGATTTGCAGGGTCTACCAGATTGGTGCAGTTGGAGACACATCCCTAACACACAAACACAAGGCCCCTAAAAATGAACTACTACATTAAACCAATATTAAATAACGCAAAAACCATGGTATATGTGGTCTTTTATGCTTGAATTTATTTGGTAGAAGAAAACCACACTCCATAACGGTTTATTGCAACAATAGTGGTTTGTGACATGGTTATCAACAATGGTTATTAATGCTGTAGTGGTTTGTCAAAACTAGTTGTGATGAATGAGATGGTTGTATTTATACTATAGTGGTCCTTTAAAACTACTAATAGTTTGTTAGAACCATTGTGTGAATTGTGCATGTTTTAGGGGTTAGTTTTATTATCCCCACACAATTCTTGTTGGCATAGTGAATTGTGAAGATAGTTAATTTATAATATGATGGTGTGCATATTGAATGACGTTAGTGCCTTCGTTTCTAAGCTTGTTAAAGAATCCTGATTGAGGTATGAGGTGTAGTCATATATAGTTATGTGCATTATTATTTTTCTTTAGCGTCTTTAGGAAAAGATAATCTAACCCAATTTGGACATGTGATGATTATTTCAAATTATAAAAGGATGACTTTAGATTATAATCTGAATCAAAATCTTATAATTCATTAGACAATCCATATGCTTACCCTTTGCGATTATAATCTGCTCCATAGAAGTACTTCTCCCACTACTAATTTTACAAACAAAAAGAATCTAAAACTCGGGACTTCAAAAATATCCTTATTGTCTCACATTGCAAGATAAAATAACAATATTATTTCAGTGCCATAATGTTTTTTGACTAATCAATGCAATTTCTAGCAATATAGACTCTCCTTTTGCTCCAAAGGTCATTTGATATAACATTCTATTGCAACTAATGCAGGACTACATGTTAGAAACAAAATGCTGAGTGATCTAACAAAATAACACACGAATCTAAAGAAATATGACCTTGGAATCAGCTTTCCTCATTTCAATGCCTAAGTTAATGGTGCCTTGAAATCCATGTGCCATGTTTTAGCATCAGCACATGGCTAACCACTTCTAGATAACTAGTAAGATTGTGTTGGACATGCATACTCCATTATAGCAATCTGGTAAAATTGCATGAAAAAAATGGAAATACAAATAACTCAGGAAGGAGCTTCAAGAATAAGAAAATTTGAGATACATAAACTTGCAATATTTTCGTTTGGTATTTGCAGATGATGTTTCTGGCATGGTTGGGCCAAGATTTGGACCTTGTATCATATGGCAAATTGTATGCAAGGGGTATTTTTTGACCGAATCGAGCTGCTTGTTGGTGGGCAATCGAAAATCGGGTGTGGCATCTGGTTTATTTTGGGCTTCTCTACGCGCATGGTATAAGGATAAAAGGAAAGGGATGTTTCTTCGGGAGATAGGTCACGATTGCAAGTCGAATGGGCCGCCCCTACTCCAGAGCCGAAACCCTGCTCAAGTGCTCTATCAGGGTGCCACAGCCTTTCTTTCTGGAGGTGAAGTGCACAAAAGTGCCAGATTTAGGGCTGGGCAGGCCGGTTTAAGCCGAATTTGGCAGCGGTTTGTTGTTTTGGTTTTTTAGGCTTCCCTTTTTATTTTTAAATGAGGTTCTTATCTCGTAGATTTTCTTCTATGCCGGCACTCTGGTGAGGCCAGGTTTTGGGAGGTCTGAGGAATGCTGCCAGTGTGGGTTTAGGGCTTCAAAGATACCTAACTTAGGGAGCTCCGACTGTGTTGTGCCCTGATTGCAGTGGACGGTTGCAGATGATGCAGTGGACTGTGTTGCATCCTGATTACAGTGGATGGTTGCAGATGATGCAGCCAGGCATCATTCTTTAACTCCAAGGCCGTCTGTGTTTTCCATTTCTCAAAATATTGCACCTTTAGTTTGTTTTACACCATTGGAAGTGGTAGGGAGACTTTGGATCAAAAATTTAATGGCCTTTGATGTGAGAATGTCTCCCAAATCAATGGTTAGAATTGGAACATGAAAAAAAAATCGATAAAGAAACAATAGTAACGATTGTGATTATATCTAGAGAATTTTGAAATACATATAACTCAAAAATAGCTCTAGGAATATATTTTTATGGCTGGAAAACTGCCCCACTAAATAAAGCGAGTCCTATTTTAAAAAATAAGCAAAAATATCAAATTCAAAAGGGTAGGCGCGCATTCTGGCAGAGAGGCGGCAAAACTTCAGATGAATTTGGTGAATGCAGTGACCGCAGTGAACCACAGATTTTGAAGCAATGGGATTTTCGGCCACAAGAGGTTATTCCAGTGCATCAGAATCAGTCTGTAGCTTTCTGAAGGCATCTGCTTCAATCGAAGAAAGAAGACGAAACTAATTCTAAAACAACATTTGAAGGTAATTTTCCATTTCATTTTGCTGCATTACGTTCTATGCAAGAGCCCTAAATAACGCATTTGGGATAGAGTGCAATGAACTGCAGATCCCCACCGTATCTAGTGCTGAAGCTTGCAGGAAACAATGTAGTAGATGGATTTTTTGCGAGTACTACATCCACAGGTGATTTTCGTTTTCCATTATCCTTTTGCTGCATTATTTATGCTCTATAAAATCTTAGCTAGAAGTTGACTGGGATTGATGCAAAGAATATGTGAAAAGCGATTACAGCCGAATCAGAGAATTTTGAGCGCGAAAAGAAGTTTAGTTGGTGCTCTGATTATCTTATTCTCATTGTAGAGGGCTGCATTTGATTGTTTTTTATCATCTAAGTGCATAAGCGTTATCAAATTGCTGCATTTATGCTATATAACTCTTGATCAATCTGGCACATCTTGCGATGGCAGAACAGGTATTATAAACAATCATTTTTGTTATTTTTCTGTTTGACCAGTATTCTCAAAATATGATTATGCATGTTTTTTGAAAGCAGATATGAAGATTTAGAACATGGATCACCATGTTTTAGAGGACGAAGGGGCTAAAGTTACTATGGATAATGCAAGTATAAATTGAAATGTATTAAGAACATGGATCATCATGTTTTAGGAGATGAAGGAGCTAAAGCTACTATGGATAATGCAGGTATGACTATGCACACATAATGAGAACTAATAGTTATTCTTGTACGCGTTTGATAAAGATTATGCAGTTCATGGTTTTGATGTGTTGAAAGTGATTAGTCAATCTATATTAGTACTTTAAGTTCATTCACATTAGCGTCTACGGAATTATGAAAATGCTTTTCTTATTGTAGTAGAAAAATATGCAGCAAAGGGATGGAGCAAATCGTTTTTGAAAGAATGTTGATTTTGGCATCTAGACTCCACAACAAAACTATTGAAGGTATGCCTCGCATAAGTAGTGCTTCATGTCTCATGATAATTCGTTCTTGCATTTGTACCTTGGCGTCTGTGTAAGATGCTTTGTAGCTAGGTGCACTTGCATTCCCCCTGTTGCATACATCTTGTCCACTGCATGATGAAATTGTTATTTGTTGTTAGTACTCAGAAAAAAATGTTCTTTCCTAGAAATGTGTCAGCAAGATTTTAATTTAGATGTCTATGTTTCAGGGGGCAATAAAGTGGATCTGGTTTTGTCACAAAAATGGGATGCAAAATGCCTCATGAATGCATGGTGCTGGTCTTTACAATACTGCAAGGGATCGCAAGACAATTCTGGTTTTCAATAAGTGCAAAGCAGGATGAGCTTATTCAAGGATTTGCATACACCATTTGCTTGATTTTGTTTAGCAATAGGACAAAATATCAGTTGATTTTGTATAGCAATAACTCAAAATATCAGTTGAAAATTATTTTGCTTTCTCCATCCAAAATGTTATACTGTAAGAATTGCATGAATTGCTAGCCTTGAGAAGAACTGGAAATACTGGGGTTCAAATCCCTAACCCTTGCACCTACACCCAAATATGTATAGATTGTTAAGAAGGTTGTTAAATAATCCACATTACCTTTGTTAAATATTTCACGTTATTTTATGAACACAATTTAGAGTTCCATTAATACAATAAGAATGGGACGTTCAAGTAACATATCTTAATATATTGTACAAACCATTACTATTTAATCGAACAAAGCAGTAATAATTTGCAACTTGAGCATGTCCTACAATATCTAATAAACCAATACCAACTGCATTGTCCAAAACACAATTGCTTTTCTCTCCATACAAAATAAATTAATGGCAGATGCCTTTACTATCTTGATGACAAAACCATTAGCAGTTAGATAATATTTTGTAATAAGAAATTCAAACATTTTCTCGTATGGTTCATATAAAAAAGAATAGACAACTTCAAAAGGAAACCACTCTAAAGAGCACAAACAACTCAAAGCCAATCAGTAGTGGTTTATAGCTCCCATACCTAAAACATGGCATTAAACCAAATAACCAAACTGCCATAAAGAACCCTGATGGTGGACCATGATAATAAACTAGCAAAACAAAACATATATGAGAATCACATTAAGTAACTAGTAGTTGTTTATCAACATATTAACCCACAAAGTAATATTACTTTATTATAGTGGTTTTATGGAAAAAATATTGGAAAAAATTGATAACGATTATTTTTTGGGGGCCTTGTGAAAGGAGGAATAGAGTTTCGCCACAGGTATCAAAGGCAAGGATTGCCATTTGGACCCATATATCTCTTCATTGAAGAATGGTGGAAGGAACAATATATTGGCAGCTGATGTGACATGTTTCAGAGAATGTCTGAAATTGTGTAAATATACTGTGCACAGGATATCATGTTGCCTATGTTTAACTGGTATTGAAGCTGTTGTCTGTGGCAACAATACAGATCTAATGATATTCATCATTGCGGTTGATGTTTTGTTTGTCATTGAAGTTATCATTGCTTAATAGCTCGGTAACTATTGTCCAATATATGTTACCATGAAGTTCAGACATTCTAAGAATTGTCAAATTTGCAGTACCCTCTCACCTTGGCTCAGGAGCTTTATGCAACAGTTATTGTTGGTGTTAACATGCCTGCAAAAATTGAACTGATGGTTGCAAGCAACAAAAATTAAAACAAATTCTGGAACATGGTAAAGGGAAAATTGTGGCAGGCTCCATCCCCTATAAAGCTGTTTATTATTGCTATTGGGAGTGGCTGGCGCGTTTTTTCACCACCATCCCTAGTACGATGAGCGACGGGCTCAGTCCGGGCAGATGCATTTACAAACAATTTTTAGTGTGTCTACCTTCTGTTTTCTCCTCCACTTCTCATCCCAAGAATTATGTGTCTTCACTATAGGCTGCATAGCAAGCATGTGTCACTTGGATCTTGGATGGCCATGAACTTATGTCATTGTCCTCATATTGGATGTGATATGATCAGTAACAACATTCTCTACTGGCATGTTGTTTTAATAGTGGATGTGGTAATGTTGATTATTGATATTGCTATCAGACATTAAGGAAATTTCATGCTGCAAATAGCTACTTGCTTTGAGTTCAAAATATCTGGTCTGCAATAGTCTTGGCTCTTGCCCTCTCCTAGCCTCAATGACATCTGGCTTAGAATGGCCAAATATTTGCTTAACAACTTGATTATAGTTCCATCTAGAGGAGGTTTGCTTTGAAGATGTGCACAAAGTGTTCAACCAAATGCAGGAAAAGAATGTTATATCATGTTCAACCATGATTGCAGCACACATAGAGCGTGGTTATGGAAAAGAGGCATTTGGCATTTATCAACAAATGCAGTTAGCAAAGGAGAGTCCAAACACCATTATCTACATAGTTCTTCTCAAAGGTTGTGCCAGCTTTAGTTTTTTTAACAGAAGGCAAATTAATTCAGGCACATGCTGTATAGTATGGGTTTGAATCAGCAACCGTCGTTGGAAATGCCCTCATGAATATGCATGGGAAGACTGATAATCTGAATGATGCATCTGAGATTTTTAACCGGATGGACGAGAAAGATGTCATATCCTGGAATACAATTGTTGCAACGTACTTCCAGTATGGTTTTTTCAAAGAGGCCCACTATCTTTTTCAATAGATGCGGTTGCATGGCTTCAAACCAGATGAGGCCATGTTCATAAGCATTCTAAATGCATGCACTACCAGAGCCGTAGTGAGGCTTTTGCATATCCAGATTGATATGCATGGTTTCAATGGTAATTTAACATTAGGAATTGCCCTTGTCAACACTTACGGTAAGTGTGGAAGCTATGATTATGCAAGGATTGTTTTTGATAGGTTCCAATATAAAAGTCTGGTAACATGGAATGCAATGATTGCAGTGTCTGCACATCATGGTTACGGAGAAGAAGCAGCTCTTGGAGCAGCTGCATTTTTCTTGTTGAATGTTTCTTACCGTTAAGACTCCCATGGTCATAAATTTCATGGTAATTCCTCCCCACACACTGGATCACAACACGACAACTGTGAGACTGGGACGCGCTATAGTTGAACATGCCATCTCTGAGCTCTAGTATATGGAGGAGGATTTTTCTAATTTTCGTGACTGCACAATTGGAAATTAGAGGATCCAACAGTAGAGAAGGAGTTAAGCTAACTTGTCTTGCCAAGTGGATAGGTTGAGAGTTCAGCAAACATTCTAGTGGGGGAGGGGGAGGCAAGCTTATACTAATAAATAAATAAATTACGGTAAACAAAGTGCAGTATCTCTACCAATGCAGTTGTATCTATTTCTCAGCATTTTCTCAGCATGTTAAGTTTTTTCTGTTGAAAATCTTTGGAGGTGAGTGCTTTCAAAATGCTACATAATGATCATACTGCACTCTTTGTAATAGTTTCCCATAGACTCATTTGGTCTTTGTTTGCGACAAAGATTAATTCAATTCATTAAAATCAATTCTCTTCCTTGATAAATATAGCGTTTAAATATTTTATTTTGTAGACATGTACACCACTTCTTAGAAAAAAGAACACTTGTTAAGGAAAGATTGCCTAAAGTGTCGAGCAATTACTCTTCAGGAGCTCATCCAAGAGCATGCACAGCTTGTGAGAACGGATTCCTTCATAACCCATTTTTGCAGCGTAATCGAGTCCATCAAGCAGTTTATTATAATGGGCTCAGCGGCTTCCAAAAATCGATCGGTGCTGCAGGTTTTAGATCCTCGTTGCAGGAGCATTGGGCTAACTTAACAGAGCTGCATATTGAATTTCAGACCCATCTGCTGTGTTCTGCCCACATGCATGGCCCCCATAGGCTCATCAGCGACCCAAATATGAGCGCCTTTTGGAAATTCCAGCTGCAGAACCAGCCCAGCGTCAGATGGACGGATTTCTGGGAGAATTTTCTGTTCGTGTTTGAAGGTCCGAACAGCATGTTCTTTTCCGGGGAAGAAGAAAAAGTGGAAAGACTGAAACGAAACATTGAGAGAAGATCCAAGTCCAAGAGCAAATGGGTTTCTCCCGCTGACATAGAGTACATATTTTTTGAGAACGGGTTGTGCTTGCATAAATCGATCGCCAAGATCGCATCTGAAGCGGAGGCTCCAAAAGCACGGATTGAAGAAATTTCTGTTGATTCTGATCGGCCACCAATTCCGGTACCAATAGTGCAGCGCGTTAACTCTGTGGCTCGTAGCTTCCCAACTCCGGTGCAGGAGGTGAAATATTAACCTTCAATTTAGTTTATTTTTTTTTTCCTGCGTTCCTCTAACGACTTGATGCTTTTTTTTTTCCAGGAAAGAGTCCGACACCATGAAGGAGGTAACCAGTTTCTACTTGCAATATTTTTTGCGTGGTTTTGCATCATGCTGAAGTTGTATCTCTAGGAAAACCTCAAGACTTTCAAAGGTCAATTCATTCCTATGACCTAAATAGGTGCAATTCAGCCCTATTTGCCTATCACGATGTGCCACTTGGCACTTTTATTTTACAGGAATGTTAACAGGTAGAACAAACACAGACTCAGAGATTTTTACTGTGGCATTCTTTCACGTTTACCTCAGTGATTCCCTTTGGTTTGGGTGCATATTCACACGGGGGGTGACTCCCGGCAACGAGAGCTGTTGGATAGGCATATTTACCCCTTATTCCTTAATCTACACCGTACGTAAAGTTCCTCGTTTGCGGGGTATCTAAGTACAAAATTTGCTATACTGTATAACAAGATTCGCAAAATACTATAAGATTTCAAGCAGAATACTATATGGTGTTGATAAATACAATTATGAGGGCTCTCGCTGCCCTACGTCACCCCCTGTGTGAATATGCACCCAAACCAAAGGGGGTTTAAGGGGGATTTTAATTTAAATGTGTTGGACCCAATGGTTGTGTTAATTAATGTCAATGGTAGTTATGTGTTGGTTGTTAATGTCAATGGTTGTTATGTGTTGGGGGATTTAATTTTTATATGTTGGATGTTAATGGTTTGTGTTGCAAAAATTTTTTTTTGGCCCCTTCGGGCCTTAGGGACGTCAACCCGATGTCAACCCCTCCCCGTGACACAAAATTTTAGAATTCAAACCAGAAAAAAACTAGAATTCATTTGAGGCTGCTTTTGAATTTCATCACAATAAAACAAATAGAACATAAGTAAAAGTTACCATAAAGATAGAGCAGATTGATCCCATTATTCTGAAAGTCATAAAGTTTGCAACACCCATACACAAGTATTTTTCAACTGGAATTTAACAGCAGCCTTTGGCCTCCATGGATTCTTGTGGTGAGAAACCAAAGTGGAAAACTTTTCTGCTTGTTAGCAGAAGGATCTAGAAGCCTTGGAATTTGCTTAATAACTGCCTCAAAATCTAAAAATCCATGGTAATTTTTTGCAAGCTTCATTCGGAACGAGCCATAAAACAATATCCAATAGCGCAATCCTGTATTAATCAGCTGGTAGGATGTGTGAAAGCCTACCAAACCCGGCCGAAAAATTATTGTTTTAGCATAGATAACTTAACCAAACATATCCATATCATACACTATCAAAAAGATCTCGGAGAGAGCTTTCCAACACAATAAAAATCATTTGAAACAGAGCTCTGGATCAAAAGTTATGATAAGAAATGTGTTGCCGGCGGGGAAACTGCACTACATGCGCCCTTCAAGCCCTTCATGTGCCCATTATGCACCACACACACAAAAAGAGGGCTTTTATTGTGAGCCATTGGTTGTTGACCATTATGCACCACACGCACAAAAAAAGGGCTTTTGTTGTGAGCCATTGGTTGTTGACCATTGAAAAAAGGCTAAAATCAATGGCTCAGAAATGGTGCACTCTAGATGTACGCATTAGTACATCCATTTGAATACATCACGAAATCATAGGAAAACCTTAGTGAAAAGCGTACAAAAACACAAAGAAAACCCCCTGTTATTATGCTACATATTCTATCCAACATTCTCTGATTTTACCCAGCATTCTGGGCTGCTGAATCGCACCTCTCTGTCTTCCACGTTACAAAAGGGACGATTTACCATTCTGGCGTGTCAGCAACGCCTCCGCGCTTTGCGCGTCGGCATTGCTTCCACACTAGAATGTAAGGTAAATAGTCTTTCTTGCATATACATAATAAATATGTCATGGTTGTTTATATATGTACATACCCTTGAACTTTGTCAATTGAATTCCCTTTGTCTAAGGACATTATACTCATTGTTCTGGAATGCTAAATGTTGGAATGCCTCTCTTGCTTTCACTGGTGTGAAGCGAATGCTTATTTCAAAAATAAGGAAGGCAAGAGTATCATATGCTTATGATGTGCTCATCTCATTAGAATATTATAGTCATATATTGCGCGATAGAAGTATTATTATGGGTGGGAGCAAGGTAATTGAGACTCCATTCTACAATAGAGAGAGGGACCCCACAACCAGCACAGGGTCGGAGTAGGTGTCCCTCCGTTGTAGACCGTGCTCCTACAAAATGGAGAGGGATTGACACATGGAAAATTATGGACAAAGACTTACATGCGGCAATGGATTGGCATGCCATGTGGCAGCACCAAAAAGTATTCAATCAACCGGCCCAACCATCGTGTTTTTTTTTTTCACATTAATGCCTGCAACTTCTTAATAAGGGAAAGACCTTATATAAGGCCCCACTACTTTGTATAAGGGATTACATATTGGTCCCACTACTTCGTATAAGGGAAAGACCTTTTTCTTGCAATTTCAGGTTGGAAAGCCTGCCAATGCACGAAGCACGGAGGCATGCTTGACAGTCCAAAATTGCAAGTAAAAGGTAGGCAGGCTAGAAGAAATTCAGGCAGATAGAAAAAGGAGAGTCGTGGGTAAGAACAACAGAATTGCAAGTAAAATACATCAGAATGCGCAGAACCGTCGAGTAAAAATAGAGAGAAGAATTTTGCGCTCGTTCAACAAATTTAATCAATATTCTTTAAAAGAAATATTGCCACATGGCGCATCATGGTTGTCCGTGGCCTGAATTTTCTCTAACCTGCTTTTACGTTTATTAAATTATTATATAACATAGAAGATGGGTTGCCATTTTTTGTGTGTGAATCTTGTGATGCTCTATATGGCACGCTCCTAAAAACCATAGTGAGTTTCTTTTCATGTTGCCACTTCCCTAATGACTAGCATCAACACTACACGATACAAATTATTCGAACATGTAGGAGAAAATCATTCAAACATCTTATTTAAATTGTTCCTTTATCCATATCTAAACATATCCAAATATTACTAGCAAGGTTTTAATTCTTGGATTCTTGCTCCAAATGCAGAAACATGTTCCAAATTCATTGAAGATTCTGGGGTTGGGTGAGAAAGGGATAGACAGATTGGGAAGGAAAAGAAAAAGGAAAAAAAATAGATTGGTTTGGTTTTAACAAGTATTGTTTAGAATGAAAGTGGAGATTGGGACAAAATTTATTTTCTTGGAAAGGAAATTTGACTAAGAACAAGGTTTTATATTGAATGCTCTTATTTTGGTGAATGCATTTTAAGAAAAATATTTTAAAGACTCCTCAAAGATAGCCATACTGCTAGCGAACTTAGGGATATGCATCAAGATTAGCGAACTTAATAGGGGTATGGATCAAGATTGTGAAATTTTTTTGAAAACATGTATTCCATTTTAGGGAGTGTGAATAGAATTAGAATACGCATCATAGTTCATCTGGCACAAATATGACATCTCAGAAAGGCTCAACAAATATAAAGAACAAAATAAGCAACATTGCTAAAGATCCATCTGTCTGTCAGCAGTAAAAGAAAGAACCTAATGGCCTCACATCTCTAATCAACTCTAAGGCTAGATGAAAATCTAGTGACCATATCTAGACAAGAAGGTAATGACACGGTGTTGCCCTGAAGATCAACATGGTTGTTCAATTATGTTGGTTTATGTTGAGTGCAACTCAGTTCTAGAAGTGCGATTTATCTACATTTTGGAATGCAATGAGTGGAGCCTAAGAACAAGATCAATACATCAACATCACCATCAAGAGCAAAACCATACCTCAAGACTCAACAACACTAGTTCACGTATCCACGATCGGACTTTTAAGTTAGTAAAGCACCAACTAGGGGAGGGCTATCAACCTTGGAGTATCCATAACCAAGAGCTTGGTGAATGAGCCGGAGTTTGATGGCCGCCGGAGTTGGAGATGGAGGCACTAGGGTTTGTGTGAGGTCCAAGGTAGAAGAAGTGAAAGAGGTAGAACCCACAATAAGCTAGATTTCAGGGTAAGGTACACATGAATATACAAAGATGGCTTAATATTTGTAGATGTATAAAGGTGATAATGTACATATATATTATAAGTGCAATAATAAGTAATATTAAGTAGTTTAACACTAAGGGTGATGCATAGTAAACTGAACTGCTATAGTTGTCCCCCCACCCCCACAAAAAAAAAAAAAGGTTGGAAATGTAGGTTGTGATAGGGTTAAAGAGGTTGGCGTATTATAAGTCCATTAATTGCTCGATTGCTATATTTGTTATATTTATGCAAACTAACTAATTATGTTTCTCGCCATTAATGAATTCAAAGGAAGCACCAAAATGCCAAGCAGGAATTAGCACCGAAATGCAAGGCACGTTGGGGGAAATTGGCGATGGGAGAATGCTGATCCTTATGTTCTTTTGAATTGATGAAGGAGAGCTTTTTGAGTTGGCATGCTTTTGGACAATCATAAGCAGATTTGAGCTTTCCTTTTGCAATTGACTAGAAAATGGATTTAGAATTAGATGATAATATGGAGCAGTGCCGGAAACACCTTTGTAGGGAAGAAAAAAACGAACAAAACAAGAAGAAAGGGAAAAGAAGATGCCAACATCACCAAATGAAAGAAAATGCATCTGCATTGGTTCTACAAGCAAATCTAGATTCAAAAGGTATGGAATGAAGTATGGCCACTAAAAGGGGAGTGGGAGTAATTTTTATAGAATCATTTATTACCCAAACAAAACATATGAGCATACAAATGAAAAAAGAAATTTTGAATTATTTTGTTGTACACCAGGCACTAGAAGGTATTATTGGAGATGAATTAAGGGATTTAAAGGAAAAAGCCAATAGATCAATAATATAAAAGAATCCATCAAGCAGGTCAAGCAGTCTACAAGCTTGAATTCCATGGCAGCCAAAAAGAGTTGTTTGGCAATGACAGTTGGTGGAGAGGATGAGTTGAGAAATAGGAAAATGGGAAAGCTCCTTGTTGTGCATCCAAGAAACATTCTAGCTGCAAAGAAAAACTGGGAGGAAATTGATTGCAAGAAATGGGTATATTAAAGAAGATCTAGAAGATGTGATGCTATCTCAAATTCTAGGGCAAAACCGTCCAGACATTTATGAGTAGTTGCTTTTACCCATTTATGCCGGTGTCTCGGGAACGCCCCATAGGCACATTCAAGGTTCGAATACTCGAGAGATCTACCATGGGCCCGTTACAGTCTCTCCCATGCTCGTCCTCGAGCATCCAAGGCTATACCATGTCAATGTCATACCATGTCACAATGATTACCAAGTCTTTGCAAATTACCCATGCATGTAAGCACCCATGGAGACTCGAACTCGAGACCTGCTCTGATACCAACTGTGACGTTCCTAACCGACATACCCTTAACCAACTGGACAAAACCGTCTAGACGTTTATGAGTAGTCGCTTCTACCCATTTATGCCGGTGTCTCGGGAACGCCCCACAGGCACATTCAAGGATCGAATACTCGAGCGGTCTACTATTATGACATTGACATGGTATAGCCTTGGATGCTCGAGGACGAGCGTAGTTCTAGTGGGAGAGACTGTAACGGGCCCATGGTAGACCGCTCGAGTATTCGATCCTTGAATGTGCCTGTGGGGCGTTCCCGAGACACCAGCATAAATGGGTAGAAGCGACTACTCATAAACGTCTAGACGGGTTTGCCCAGTTGGTTAAGGGCATGTCGGTTAGGAACGCTACACTTGACTTCCAATTCTACTTCTGATAGTGTCGTTCCTCCAGTAGAAAACTTGATTTTGAGTCAAGAGAACATGAACTGCTGTCATTGCTTGCCAAGTGTAGGTACTTTGATTTGACATAAATTCTTCTGTTATGTGTAGCTGGATATTGGTTCTATATGTAATGGGATAGTTGTTTTTATGTTGTCTTCAACACTCAGTCTCATTCCTTTATATTATGTTATTATATTGGTCTACTATTTTGACATGATTCAAAGATTGTCTTAAGGTCTGCAACAGCATGGACTGAACTCGTAATGATAGAAATTCATTTTCAAATTGTTAATGCTAGTGATGTAAGCAATTGCAAGAAAGTTGACGACATTTAGGAAGTCATGTTATGACAGATTGATTTGTTTTATGTCAAATCACAATGTGTCATTTATGGCTCCCTAGGACATCTTGGCTATGGACGAGCAACGCTCTAAAGACTCTACACATGGACCACGCTTCTAGCAGGATATGCACTTCAAGGAAAGGTTGGACATGTCTTAAACCTTTTTCTCCTGGACAGCTATAGTTACAGTATTTTCAAGCAGGGACAGCATGACAAGGCCATTCAACATCTCAAACAAATGCCAAAAGGGAATGTGGTGGCATGGAATGCAATACTTGCATCATACGTCTCACAAGGTTGAAAGATGCCTTCGAAGTCTTTTATGAGATGCCCAGAAGGAATGTAAATTCATGGAATACCATGATTGAGGCATTTGCGAAATATGGGTATGCCAAAGCTGCAAACAAGGCATTTAATCATATGCAGCTAATAGGCCTTGTGCCTGATAGTGCTTCATTTACAAGTCGCCTTGCTGCATGCAGTCATGATGGTCCTATGAACAAAGGCTGCCATTGTTTCTATTTTCATAAGCCGAAGTCATTATGTCACACCAATATTGAGACACTTTAGCTGTGTCATTGATCTTCTTGGATGTGCAAGATCAATCAATAATGGAAAGGCTTTAGTTAACAGCTTACCATTGAACAGTGCTATAGTTCTGCTTCAAAAATTTGGATTGTTGCACAAGTAGAACAATTGAGCCTTTGCAAGCTCCACAAGTTGCTTTATCTGTGTTTAGTATCAAATTTGCAGGCAAGGTGATAATTCTGACAATTTTGTATACGCATAATTAGACCGGACATTGGAAGACATAGTTTGCATACTGTCGTTTACCTTCGTTGTACGTGAGGAGTTCTAGAGCAATGCTCCACAAGCATGGTGTGTAATTGATATTCTCTTCCTCTTGCCATAGCTCTGTTGATGCTACAGTTGAAGATATTTTGCTGCCCTTTTTGGTACCATAAAATTACTACAGAATGAATGAAATTCCGGATTGATGAACATGCCTATGCCATAACAGAGCTTCTCGTAGACAAAGGTTTTAAGAGGTGTTTGTATATGCATCTTCTCGTAGACAAAGATTTTAAGAGGTGTTTGTATGTGTATGCACCTACTTTAACTGACCTTTAGTCTGCAACTACTTTTAGAAAATGATATTCCAAGTGACCCAGTCTTGCATGCCATAATCAAGCTTCTTATAAGGGTCTAATATGTAGTAGTAATAGCCTGCTCAAGGGCACTCCTATGATATAATGGAAAGTAATTGACCATCAAAGGTTGAAACTTCATGTGGCTTATTAGAATTGTGCAAATGGACAAGATGGGTGTCAAACTCAGGACCTTTTGTTTTGCAAGTCAAGTGCTCTCTACTGAGCTATGGACATTTCTATCGGATGGATTTTCACTGATAAAAATCATATTGTGCCTATTGTTATGTATTTGGACGCTCAATCAGTCTTGAATTGGCATCCGGTACGGAGTCTTAGAATATAAGGTAGCATTTAGTGGGAGACTTATCCTGTATGGTATTGAAGATAATATAGAAGTGAATCTCGAAGAAGGGAATTTCCTGATATAGAAGCATAAAAAACAAGGTGCTGCGCACGAGGGGTCCTTTGGTTGTTCCTTAAGATTGAATTTGATGCTAATTTTTTTTTCCCATCTGATTTGTCGCTTTCAATCGCTTACCTCAAAGGCATTATTGCGGCCGTGACTTGCCTGTCAAGAACTTATCTTTAATCTGAATATCTTTTCCTGCCTCAATGGACATGCATTCTAAAGCAAAGAAGAGTTAAAGCATTGATCTAGTAATAAAGGGGTTTCCGTCGAATAAATATGCCTTTAAACGTTCTATTTGCGACATATAAAGAAAAATTGGAACGAGGAATTGCTCAATAGGAAGCTTGAAAAGAAAATGGGATAAATGGAAAATTTTTAGAATGGGATAATGACCTTAAGTAATAACTCCTAGTTATAAATACGTTCACATTTAAGAAAAGTGGTATGCAGGCAAAACAATGCAGTGTGCAGAGATGTACCATGGACCTAGCAATCTTTGGCCCATTGGTATAACAAGTGTAAAGTAAATGAACTATTCTATAACATTGGTCTGTCTCTAATTCTATGGATTATTATGGTCCAGTTTGGATGTGTGGTTGCAAAGATTTGGGTTCCAGTAAAATCGCTACATGCAAAGGTAAAGTTAGAACAACAAATGCATATTCTCATTATTCATGCTAGGAACCTAAAAACTATGTGCATGTTGATCTTTTTAGAAGAATTGAGTTTGCTTTTGCAAGTTATGCCCAATTTGGTGTTGGTTATTGCATTACCTTGCATGTATTGTGATGTACTATGAGGTTGTGTAAAATAAGTGCTTTGACTTTGTGTGCCACCAAACATGTTGAAGATTGGATGCATACATATTGATGTTGCCATCAATCCTAACTTCCAGCATTCCATCAGGTACTCCTCCAGAATTGCTATCATCTGAACCAGTGTTGTTTCTCACATCATCTGGCGTATCATGCCATTGACTTATTAAATTGAAAAAATTTCCAAGATTTGATGAGAAGGTTCCATTGACGGCTGATGGTACACCATCCTGCACAACAACTAGTTATAATTAATAAAAATTTCTCAAGTTCCAAAACTGGCAGGAAAAAAAGCAAGAACTACTTCCAAACTAAGGATAGTTTGGCCAAAAACATAAATCGAGCAAACTGCGTAGACAGAAAGTAGAATTCCTGGTACATATATGATGGTTGAACTCCCTTTTCTACACACGGTTCTATAAGATACGAAGCTTGTTCAATTGCCAATATAGCACATCATTATCTCACCTAGTCAGGTTAAAGACCCCAAATGTGTAACATTATAGATCCAAAGAATAGATTGGAAGCTCAGGAACTGAGAAATATACCTATAAAATGCACAATAATCCCCTGAGATTCTGATGGCAGGAGCTTGAGCAGAGAAATCAAGATAATCAGGCTTGGGAGATGCATTTTCAAAAGTGATGCCTTTTGCAGAGAAGTATGATCCTTCAACAATTATGGTTGCACAATCAAGAATTCCATACTCTGTCCCATCTGTTTTCATCTGATTAGCTTTTCTGTCATAAGACAAAACCGCTCACACTATCTCCCCCCGATTGGGGTTATTAAATAAACTAGTTATGGTGCCCGGCGTTGCCGGGCTTTAGTAATAATTTAGAGAGGTGGTCTAGTGGAGGCATAGTGGTGAAGATAAATAACCATTGTGTAGAACTGGGTCTTGTAGCTGGATGTTGAATAGAACAAACATTGTAACTGGAGCAAGGAGGGCATTAGATGTCCTCACGAAGTTTTATGGATCTCCATAGCTTGAGCTCACTCATCCAATATTAGATTAACTTGAGTTGACAACATCATTTGAGATTGGTGGCTATGGACTTTTAGGATGCCACATTTTGATCTGTTGAGCAAGGGAATAAATCAAAGCAGGTGTGCTACGGTACCCTCATGTAAAATCATGTATGAGAAAAAATAGTCGCTCTCAATTTCTATATTTGATCAGGGTAAGCTAAGGAAGCATAATGATTGAAGAACTTTAACGATACACCCCTCGTTTTCAAAAGGTTGAAATGCAAGCCATTAATTACCATTCTTCAAGTTACAATTAAGCCAGATCTTGATTAACCTAAACTCTAATTGTAGTGATCTTATCACGTGATCGTATATACCTCATAGAATCTTATAGCTAGAATTTTGATCTCTTTTGTGAAGACACCTTTTGTCAAGTAAATCAAAGGTGAAGTGGTAGTGAGGGTGAGAAATACAAATTTTTATTGTGGAAGGGTATGATGAAAAGGATTGTTTTTGGACGGGAAGTAGGGTGACTGTTAGTCCTGTGCCTCCTGGTACAGGACTATTCATGCATACGACAGACCAGGTCAAGCTCAAGGATCCTCAGTCAGCCACGGGTCAGCCATCAAAGGCTCAGCAGAAGACCAAGCAGCAGACCACGCAGCCAAAGCCTCCGCCTAAGAGGTGCCGCTCAGACAAGTGACGGCCCGTCACCGCCCATGTCAGCGTCAGCATGATTCTAGGCACTTCAAGAGGCACCGCCCACATTCCTGCAAATCAGGCCTCCTTCCAGGAGTCGGCACCGAGAGCAATCAGAGTGTCTATATTGGGCCAAAGGCCATTGTACTATATATATGACTAGAGCTCGCACATGAGTTCTAGATGAGTTTTGAGTCTTGTCTCCTTTCATTTTTCTCTCTATTGCGAGAGCTCATGTATGTTCATCATTGATATCAAGGAAGCTTATCATTTTCCTCTCATTGTTCTTTTTGTTCGTTTTCCTTCTTCTTGTTCTCTTCTTGCAAATCCCGCGTGACATAGTCCCCGGACTCTCTGTTAGATCCACGGGTCCTCCACGGAGGGTCTGTCTTCCAGAGTTCCCGAACCCGGACCCCAAACACCGCCGCCGCTGCGGGTTCGATTCAATCCTACTTTCTTACGTCGCCATATGCGTGCCGAAAACTTCCGCGCCCGAAGAACTCCTTTCTCGGGGCGACATCACGCTTGGGCGTCATCATCGTCGGGAAACTGTTCGCGACATGTATGGATCTGCTTATGACATTGAGGGAGGCCATCTTCGGTCTAGGGCTCGGTCGGCCACCCACCCCTCGTGTCTGTCTCGTCCGTTTCCCGCCCCAAGCATGCAAACATTGCTCACAACCTCGATCACCTCATCACTATCGGGAGCCCTATCGGGCTCAACCTTCTCAACCTTACTTTCATACCCCCGAACACACCTACATCCATCACTCTTGGGCCATACGCCCCTTTCTTCACAACCATCATCTCCCGGGTGGGCGGGGATATCCACAAGTCTCTTTTAAGCCTACCGGGGAATTTCCTTTCCATACCTTTCCCCTTTGCACTTCACGTTTTACAACCTTCACGGATCTCAAAACCAATGCTCGGGCACCTTCACTTCCTCAACCACGGTCACCCCTTCATCGGGGTCCTTGGGCACCATGCCACCTCCAACTCAACCTCAATATCCTCACTACATTTGTTCTGTCCCAGCCCAAAGACTTTCACATCTACCTTTCGGACTCTGAACCCGGCTTATCCCACCTTTGGCAACACGAAGGCAAACCCTTAGACCAAAGTGCTCAGGCCCACATGGAAGAATTTGAGGCTCTAGCTGTCCTAAATGGTCATGCGCAACCTCAACTGAAATTCCACATCTTTTCCACCACTCTGCGTGGCTCTCCTCATCAATGGCTCATGTCCAACAAAAGCCACTGGAAACAAGATTGGTCCGAAATGCGAACTGCTTTTCTGTCTCACTACGGGACCACGGATGATGATCAACTTCATCTCAAGCAACTCAATGAACTTCAACAAGAGCCCACGGAGTCTCGCGGGGATTTTTGCGGATCGACTTCACATTACGCTTCAAGAACTCAAGGAGTACCCAACACGAGCCGGATTAAGTGCGGTTTCTCCAAGGACTTCCTCCAGCTATTCGACTCATGACTGAATACCTGCGTCCCAAGACTTTGGAGCAGGCTATCGACCTTGTCAATCACTCAGTCAATGTCTCCTCCCGTGGCGTGGCTCTTCAAGAGCTCCCTTTCATTCCACCTGTCATGGTTCCACAGACGGCTGTCCAGCCTCACCACGCCAATCCGCAGCGCAGTCAAATCTGGTGCCATATATGCAAATACCAAGGCCATTTGGCAAATGAGTGCAACTCCACCAATGGCCCCCCTCATTGCAAAAGATGCAACATGTGCAATCATGCCACGGAAGAATGCACTCGCACTCATCCTACACCGTTCCGCAACAAACTTGTTTATCAAGTACAAACAACACCTCAGCAACAATCCCATTATCAGCAGCCACCACTTCAGGCGCAACCCACTCAACTCTATCAGCAACAAGAGCAACAACGGGGACCCAACACACGTCCTCCTTTTGATCCTTCTAAAGCTCAGTGTTATCACTGTCAAGAATGGGGTCACACCACCACGGCGTGTCCTCAACTTCCACAAGTTCAGATGCGACTTCACGGCACTAATCGGACCACATCGGTCCGCCTCACGGCTTACCAACTCGGATTGCTAATGGCAAACAAGGCCCACGACCAGTTCTTAAGAAGCCACCAAGAGCCTCGGCAATCACGTTATCAACCCGCTCCGACCAATCAACCTCAATTTGGATCAACAAGCCTGGGAAGAAATTTTTCAGGCACTCAATCCTCCAGTTCAGCCATCAAATTGGGTTGGTTTGGTTTCACGCCAGACCAGGGCATCATGCCCCTTAACCATTATTCCTCAGGGCACGCAACCTGCCTTTGCAGTCGACACCATTCCTCATGACGAAGACAAAAAGGTTCACTTTGCCCCTGACTTGGAGAAACTCATGCCACATGTCATGCCAAAAGTTCGCCAAAGCATTTTGAACCTCATGCAAGCTGCTGAAGGCCGCACCTTGGCAAATGTTCATGCCACCACCAGAGCTCAACAACGCCACGATACACCTTCCACATCTCAACCTCCACACTCTCAGACATATCCCAATATTGCTGCTGAGGTTGACTTACTCAAAGAAGTTGCTGCTTCATTACCACGCACTCCAGCACCCGTGGAACCAGCAGATCCTTTTTCTCATGTGCCTCTGGAACTCCAAGAGGAGCTCGCCAAGATCAAGATTCCTTTAAGCTTGGCAACCATTTTGAAACTCTGTCCTGCTCTCAAGGACCAGTTACCACTCCCGACTGTTCTAGTTGGGGCTGTTGCTACCTCTACACCCACGGTCCATGCCACGGTGGGCAATCAACAAGTCAATCATGTTCAAATTGACGGGGGTAGCGCAGTCAATCTCATCACGGATAAACTCCGCAAACAAATGGGCATCAAACAACTTTTTCGTGCCCCATATGACATCAAATTGGCCAATGGCCATATCACCAGACCTCAAGGCGTCACGCCTCTTCTTCACATCAACATAGGTGATCTCCGATTCCCCATGGAATTTGGAGTTTGGAAGGCTGGCGAAGATCCAGGTGACTATGAAATGTTGGTCGACAGACCTTTTCTCCGCCAGGCCAAGAGTATCCATTACTGGGCCACGGATCAGTTAGTCATCACTGATGGTCACCTCAATGCCACCATGGACTTGGAAACAGGCATGATCATTTCTCATTGAACATCGCGGAACCCTCTCTCTCGGACCGCAGTTACAAGAAGCTCAGAATATTTATCAAGTTCAGGCTCCACCTGCGAGTCTGCCTCTGTCATCCTACCCCGAATATGCTGATCCTTGGGGCGAAATGACTCTTGATCAGGACCAGGTTGTGGCTGCTTTGCTTGACCCTTACCTGGCTCCGTGCAATAGAATCCAACGTGTTGATCATTTTTCAGATGCGGAACCTCCTGCAACTCCTGTTGATGTACACGCTGTCATGAAGCAACCTCTGTTGGATGAAACTCGGCAACCTCTCTTTTCACCACGCAGTGCCACGCATCATCGTCATGCTTCAACCGCTTTGCTCATATTGTCGAGGACCACGAAGTGATACCTCATATTCGGACTCGGTTTGAGATCGTGGGCGTGGAAACAATCACCTGTCCGCATTGTTTGCAAATCTTCCGCCCCTTATCGTAATGGGGGGCCGTCAAGTTGCTCAAAAATTCAAACACATTTTTCGCCCGATCTTGGGGGAATCAATAAAAAAGCTTGGGGAACTCACCATTCCTACCAAATCGATGCACGACCGGTTTAGCAACGGCGAGACGGCTCAACCCTAATTACCGTGATCGCGTCAAGGCAGAAATTGACAAACTCCTTGCTGCAGGATTGATCTATGAGGTCAAACATTCTGAATGGGTGAGCCCCATCGTCATTGCCCTCAAACACAATGGTAAGATCCGCGTCTGTGTGGACTACCGAAAACTCAATCAGGCCACGGAGCGTGATCATTTTCCACTTCCCTTCACAGACCAGGTACTGGAAGAGGTGGCTGGACATGAGATGTACTCCTTCATGGATGGTTTTTCTGGCTACAATCAGATCTCAATCAAAGAATCTGATCAACTCAAGACTACTTTCACCACCCCGTGGGGCACTTTTGCCTACAAGGTGGTTCCTTTTGGATTATCAAACTCTCCCTCAACGTTTCAACGCATCATGCTCTCAGTTTTTCATGATTTCATGAAGGAAAATCCCTTCTTACAAATTTTTCAAGATGACTTCTCTGCCTACAGTTCCATGGCTGACCACTTGGATAAGTTGGAACTCGTCTTCCAGAAATGTGATGAGTCCGGCATTAGTCTCAATCCTGAGAAATGCACCTTTTGTGTCACCTCTGGTGTTCTGTTAGGCCACGTTGTCAGCAAAGCAGGTATCACCACGCATCCCCGCCAAAATCGGGTTATTGTGCTCAAGGCTCAAGCACCAGCCAATATCAAGGAGACACGCTCTTTCCTGGGTAAGGTCAATTATTACTCCACCTTCATTCCTGGACTAGCAGCCATTGCAGATCCCATTCATAAACTCACGGGTGACGAATCCACCTGGGCTTGGAATTCCCAGGCGGATGCTGCTTTCCAACAGTTGAAGCTTTTGCTTACTCAGGCCCCGGTTCTTGTTCCTCCTCAATGGGACAAGCCCTTTCATGTTCATGTCGATGTCTCGGCGTTTGCTATTGGAGCTGTTCTTTCTCAAGAATATGATGCGCACACTGACAAACCAAATCGATACGCCAGCAGAAAACTCAATTCTGCTGAGCGCAACTATTCTGCCACAGAGCGTGAAGCTTTGGGTCTCATTTTCTGTGTCCAACGCTTCCGTCACTACCTTTTGGGCAGTCAAATCAAGTTCTTTGTGGACCACCAAGCACTCCTTTATTTGATCAACAAATCCACGCCCACGGGCCGCATTGCTCGTTGGGTCACGCTTCTCAAGAATTTGCCCCTTTTGAAATTGTTCACAAGGCGGCAAATCTCATGTGGTCCCGGATTATCTTTCACGCATCCACACGGATGATCCCTCAACCGGAGTCTCGGGGCGCCTTTCACGGCGCTCAACTCTTTTTTAGTCACGGCCACACCACATTGGTTCCATGATTTTCAGCGGTACCTTCTCACGGGTGCTCTTCCACCCGAAGACGCGACGCTCTCTCTCCCGCCGGCAAATCCGTCGACATCAATTTCTCCGAGGTCCGTGACTACACCATGGTTGCGGGCATCTCTACAAAAAGGGTAAGGATACCATCCTTCGGCGACGTGTTCTACCTCATGAAGTTCCGATATTGTTGGAAGCTCATCAAGGGGCTAGGTGGTGGTCATTTTCATGGTGACACCACGGCACGCAAAATCCTTCTCGCTGGGTATTTTTGGCCCACGCTCTTCAAAGACGCTCACGCCCACGCCCGCACGTGTGATGCTTGCCAACGGGTGGAACGACCCACGGCCCGTGACGCTCTTCCTTTGACGCCGGTCGCCATGCCACTTCCCTTCAGCAAATGGGGAATGGACTTTGTGGGACCCATAGATCCTCCTGCGCGGCACACTCGTGCCGTTACATTACGTCTCTCCCTCACCGACTACGCTACCAAATGGGCGGAAGCTTGCGCACTTCCCCAACAACTGCGGCAAACACACCCCGGGTCCTTTATCAACAAATCATCACGCGATTCGGCTGCCCCGGACTGGTCGGTGGTCGTGGTGGTGTCCATTTCATCAATCATACTATCAAGGAGCTGGCGGATTATCTCCCGATACATCATCACAAGAGCACACCTTACTATCCTCAAGGTAATGGTTTGGCGAGAAAAGCACCAACAAAACTCGGGTCACTATTCTCAAGAAAATTTGTGACGCTTCACGCATCGACCCGGCAAACAAAACTTCCTACTGTTCTTTGGGCCTACAATACTTGTTTCAAAATTGCTACAGGTCACACTCCTTTCAAGTTGGTTTATGGTCAGGAAGCTCTCATGCCGTTTGAATACATCCTTCCAACACTCCGTTTTCAACTGGCTACTGCTCATAATCCACCTGCTGCACTCAAAGAAAGGGTCTATCAATTAGAACAGTTGGATGAACTTCGAAGGGATGCTTATATTATTCGTTCTTCATGGACAACAGTTGCAAAAGTCTTTACATGACAAACGTTTGAAGACAAAAACATTCAAAGAAGGCGATTTGGTTCTTCTTTACGATTCTAGGTACAAAAATTTTCCGGGAAAACTTAAGTTTCGTTGGCTTGGCCCCTATCAGATTGTTCAAGTGGTTCGACCCAGCGTTTTCCAACTGGCTGAGTTAGATGGCACTCCATTACCTACACTGGTTAATGGCTTTCGCCTCAAAACATTTCATCACACAGAAAGCGAAAATCAACAAACAGATACAGTTCAAGAGGCACACACAACAGATAGTGACTAAACAGGCGGCATATTATATTATAAGTGGATTTTTTTTACAAAATGCGGGCACAGCCCAGCTACTTCCGCTATGGGCACTGCCCTATATACAAAAACGGGCTCAGAGCCCTATCTACTAAAAACCTAAGAGGAAAAACCCTCTACTCCGGGTTCGGAGCAGAGGTAATGCGGAGGAGGTGATAGAGGTTCTGCTCAGGGTCCCAGCGAAGGTGCAGAACCACCTCCATCCCGTTGGTCATAGGGTCGGGATGTTCAGCCATCCCGGAGCACCAGCCACCATCCATTCGCCGCGCCCGCGGTTGTGGCGGCGCCCGAATCGAGCAGTTCATTTTACAGGTGATCCACTCCTGACAATTGGTGGGCATAGTGCAGTTTTCGTTCAAACCAGCAGCAGCCATGCTCAGTGCCATCGGATGTCTTCGCTTCCCTCCCGGTTCGTCTTATATAGCCAACCGAGGAACTGCTAGTCGACGTGGACCAATCAAAAATTAAATAGCGTGTTTGCAATGCAAGGCTCTTTCTAAGCGAGAAATCTTTTCTCCCGCCGCATATCTAGCGGGTACTCTCGACACATTATCGTTTTCATGATATCCCGCCGAGTTGCCGCATTAAATGCCATTGCTTCTTTTCATACCCGTCAAAATTAATATGTGTCCTTTGGCCACTGTCACATCGATCTTTCTCTCCGCTCATCCTCACCGTTCATTGCTTCTCCCTTCGTTCTTTGGGGACTTAGCCAACTTTTGCCTCTCAATACACTCCTTGGCATCTTTCGACACTGGCACCATCAAGCGGCTCCGGTTTAGCCCTCATCATACCTCTTAAGCCTCCGGTTATTAGCCCTAAATCTTTTTCGTTTCCTCTGCGCCTTCGTCCTCCGTTCTTGGCTTTCGTCTTCCACTTTTGAATCCCGGTTCTTTTCTGCAAATCTTTACCATGGCTGCACCAAGATTTTCTACACTTCAAGCTACTGCTCCCAAGGATCCGGCTCTTTTTGAGTCTGTATCCTTCTTGACGCCCACTTTCCGTGAAGCCCTTGTTGACCCAAATCGAGAAGTCGCTGAACGCCAAAAGCTTTACGAATTCTCTCAAATGGAACTTCCGCTCCAAATCGACCAACCGGCAAAGCGGTTCATCGCCAATATCGTTAACAGCCCGCAGGGATACATCACTGTGGTCGATGGCACCACCATTTCGCTGACTCAACATTTGATTTCTGAGGTATTTCATATTCCCTTGCAAACCCCTTGTTTATCATGGTCTGCCATACAGGATATAGATGTCACAGAGTTTGGTGCACCTCCTTATCATGCCAATGTGCATCGCGACCAATATCGACAAAGCCTCCACGAAACCTTTGTTAAGTTTCTGTGGCGCAAGTTCCTTGGGTATTCTATCAAGAACACCCATATCAATAAGCCTTTCTATAACATGGTATTCACTGCTACACACTCCAACCACCACATTGATTGGCCCCAATTGATGTTCTACCGTCTTCTCCAAGAAGTGGACCGCCTTCGGGTTGCCCCTTCCATTTCTGAAGTTTCTGTGGGAGGCCACCTTCAAGCCCTCATCCGTCATTACTTTCCTCCCACACCACCAAATTCTCATAATTCCACTCAGCGGTCCCTTTCCCAGACTAACCGAGTTGGCACTTCACGCCCTTCTTCCACTTGTCATGTCCAAAATCCGCCCTCCCATGTCACTGTCTCCTCCTCAGCTACACCATCCGGTTCACACCATATCTCCCAAACATCACAAACCAGGGCAACAAATAGGCTCCACCACCACAACACCCTCGTCAAATTTGTTGTATCGATTGTCGGCCAGGATGCTCAAGGCTGCCGTTCTAAAGTTACAAGAATCCCAAGGCGGCTCTTATGAGCGGGGTTCAAATGGCACTAGAGGCCTCGATGCGGTGCCGGGACCTTCAAGCTGCCCTTTGCCCAAGTTGCAACTTTGGAGGCCAAACTTCAAGACAAGCACGCGGAGCTCTCTTACGGGCTCATACGGATCTCAAAAGTGCACGGGATCAGGTCAGCCAACTTGCGGATCAACGGCTCGGCTCAATCGAAATTCAGACTTTATTGGAGCACAACAAGTCCAAAGACACTCTCACAGGTGCCAAGGGCCAGATATTGCTAAGCTCAACGCCTTGTACTCGAAAGCTTTGTGACAATTACACACTCAAGTTCAAAACCTTACAGGCGGGGCGGCTCAAATTGCCTCCTTGGCGGCTCGGCTTTCTACAAAGACCTCTCGGCTCACCTCTCTTCAAGATCGCACTACGAGGTGCGTAAAGCGTAAGATTCTTGATGGCCGGAGATTGCCGGTGCCGTCTCAATACTCGGGGGCAATCCTCCTCCCAGTCAACACTTCTCGAAAAGGGTCCGTGACCAATCACGCTGCTTTGCTAGAAAAGGACAACCGGATCCGTGACCTTGAACAACAAACTGCAGCAAGCTATTCGATCTGGCGATGAAGCTCAAGCAAAACTTGGCGGCCATAATGCCATTATTACCGGGCGCCTTTTGACTTCCCGGTTCCTTCCTGCTATCACGATTATGTGGTTGCTCGCCGCCACCTCTTCCTTTTGAAGTGGCATGCGGCGGATGGACTGTGGATATTCCCCTGCGCCTTTGCAGATTTTCTTGGTTGGCGAACTCTCCATTGAAGACAAAGGGTTATCTTTGTGCCCTTTTGGTCTTTGATCTCATACAACGTGCCGATCCGGACTTTATCACCTTCGAGTTGTTCAGCCCATGGCTTACATATTTCATGATTTCTATCCGGGTGATACACGGGAAAACTTGAGAGATGGGCCACGCCCGACTCTTTCGGGGTGACCCCACATTGCAATGGTTGCTTCGGGATAACAATCCATATCTTGCTGATCATGCTCCGGACCCACACTCTTCATCGAGGAGTACATGCACGAGCTTGCCAATCATTTAGCTCTCTCGGCAAGCGGAGCCGCAAAACAGAATAAGGAAGTATCACAGGACATCCCGAGGATCTTCCCTATGCACAAGTTTATATGCAGCACCTTGCGGTTATAATCAATTCACGGGCTCTGTTGGATAGCAAGGCGGTCCCCGCGGGATGGGATAGCCCTCTGTCAACTCTCAACTCTCTGTTTCTCTTTGGGATCGTTGGTCTCAAGCTCTTGATCCGGATCTTGTCGGTGCATTCAGGGAGCAAGCTCAGCAACCCACGCCCACGGGCATGGTTCCTTCACCCTATGCTTCCCAGGGAGTACCTCCACGCCCCGGGTTCACGACTTCTGATTGGCGCCTCCCCTTTTGGACCAAGGTCATGGATGGTCATGCGGATGGACTCCACCTCGGATCTCGGCGGATCTCGGTGGGATCCACGTTTTGTTCGCCCGCTCACATTGGGAAGAGAGTGCCACTCTTGATACCACCACACGAATTGGATCTATATTGCTAATGGCGTGGTTGGCAACGCCCGGTGATCGCTTCATGGTCTTGATACCTTCTTGCGAAATGCCACCACCTCACACGATCCTTGATCCATCTTCAAGCGGTTTTTGTGCTGCTCTCAAATGCATCTTGCTCGGCTCCTTAAATCGGCGGCGTCCCATTTTTCACTTTGCAATCCGAATGCGATTAATCGGTGCCTTCGGCCTCGGACCTGCCTCCTCATGGAATGTCGGTTCATTTCTTGAGGCGCCCATGTCGCGCCCTTGAAGACATGAGTGCGATCTCGATTTCTTATTGATGCGAGATCACGCCCTTGGCCACAACACTCCTCCTGCTCTTCAAACACGCCCGGGATCTCATTGGCGATACCATAATGGTGCCCGTCCTCACTCCCCGTGAGGATCACTTTCGAGACAGATGGCTTCCGCCCTCGAAGCAGTTCCTCCTTTTCTTCACTCACGAGTGTCGTTTGGTGGGGGAGTGTTAGTCCCATGCCTCCAGTACGGGACTATTCATCACAACTGACAGACCAGAGTCAAGCTCAAGGATCCTCGATCGACCACGGGTCAGCCATCAAAGGCTCGTGAAGACCAAGCGGCCCGGACCACGCAGCCAAAGCCTCCGCCTAAGAGGCGCCGCTCAGACAAGTGACGGCCCGTCACCGCCCGCGTCAGCGTCAGCATGATTCTAGGCACTTCAAGAGGCACCGCCCACATTCACCAGAATCGGGCCTCCTTCCAGGAGTCGGCACCGAGAGCAGTCAGAGTGTCTATATTGGGCCAAAGGCCATTGTACTATATATATGACTAGAGCTCGCACATGAGTTCTAGATGAGTTTTGAGTCTTGTCTCCTTTCATTTTTCTCTCTATTGCGAGAGCTCATGTATGTTCATCATTGATATCAAGGAAGCTTATCATTTTCCTCTCATTGTTCTTTTTGTTCGTTTTCCTTCTTCTTGTTCTCTTCTTGCAAATCCCGCGTGACATAGTCCCCCGGACTCTCCTGTTAGATCCACGGGTCCTCACAGAGGGCTGTCTTCCAGGAGTTCCCGAACCCAGACCCCAAACAGTGACCATGCTTCAAACATGAAATGCATTGTTGTTAGTATGGAAAGCATCATATTTAAGTTTTAGTGCACCATAAATTTGTGAAACCGATGGAGACTTATCCAAGATGCCATTTAACATTTAAAATGGCAAGAATTTACGTGACTTTGAATTTCAACTCTTTATTTTGGAATGACCAACCAATTGAAAGCTATAATTTTTGTCTTTGTTTGCTTTGCTGCAATAAAGAATGTACTTCTCATTTTTTTCACATGTTCTAGAAACCACTGGAGACTGGTTTTCCTATGCTTTTTCAAATGGGCCTTCAAGTTTATGGAAACCTTTAGGACCCTGGAAACCCTTTAGGACCTTGTTCAATAAAGATATCGAAGCAACAAACACACTGAATAAGACAGCAATAACCAAAGTTAATATAAATGAATTCATTGTAATCAGTTTCTTGAGATTGCATCACAAATTTGGAAGATACATATAATTGAATTCTTATCTATAGTCTCCAAATACTGGGAAAGTTAAGTGCAAATCCTTCTAGGCCAGAACAAAGCACCAATAGAATCAAGGTTTCTTGTGTGACTATGGCATCAGGCCAATCTCATACTTGGATGCCCTAATCTTCAACCAACGTTTGATCCAATAGCTGCCAAGAAGTCCATAGTTTAGAAAAACAAGTACAGCAAAAGGATGGCACAAATAACATGTCTGCATGCAATTTCTAGACTAAAGGTCAAATCTCACAAAAACCACAAAGAGAAGTGCTCACAATAGTTGTAGCTTCAGAGGCAAGAATATTCGTTTGCAGGGTCTGCTAAAACAGCTGAATGAAGACTCATATAAGCACATAGGACACAAAGTGCAGCATCTACTGACCAACCAATCAACTGGTGAATAATGCAAAATGCCATTACTATTCCAAGTGACTGTAAATATTTGCCACTTAAACATCAACCAACAAATTTAAAAAAAAAAACAGCCTAATTAATGAATAAAGTTTGCAAAGCAAAATGTATAACCATTTCATGGGCAAGCTTTGCTTTGCTGCCAGGTATTTGTTCCAGTACTTCTGGGATGATTTAGTCATTGCTCCTTTGGACCCAAGGTAATATACTGACAAAAGAAGCATTTGAAATTATCTGAGAGCAACAATTTGCCAAGGAAAAGACAAAGAACAAAATTCAAGTCAAGTAAATATAGCTACCTGGGTCAGAATGACTTCCTTTGAGACAAACTTGGTGCCAATGGATTCCATACTGTGTGAGCAAGAACACCGAGGACATAAACTACAGACTAAAATTTTAGGTAAACATAACGCTGGAATTGTGTCGCAAAAGTTCAATCATTCAGCTTTTGAACAAAAGGCACCTGTAAACCTCAACTCAAAGAAAGGAAGAACACAACTGAAGAAGCAGCATGTGGCATCACCCTAATGCTGACACCTTAACATTCAACTGAGCATCCTACATTTTCTGCTCACACAGGAATAGTAAACATGGCATCTGCTCCCACAACATCATGCCTTAGGATTAATTATTGCCTTTCTCTGTCCTTGATAATTATAAGAGATGATGCACAGACCCTAAATGATGAATCATACTGCATGCAAATGTAGGAGATGCAAATGTTTTAAGCTACAAAGTGGGAAGATCATGGCATCATCCTATTCCTGACGCCAAATGTGCTAAGCTACAAAGCACGTGACAACATCCTGTTCCTGACACCTATAGCATTCAACTGCAATATGTTTTGGAAATAAGGATGCTCAATTTACACATTTCAGAGCCACAAACATGTTTCAAATTGTCTAGTTGCTATCCCATGCATAAATTGGATGTGTCTTTGATGTGTGAATTAGATTCTGGCTCACTTCCCACTTGGCAGTTTATAACAGCCCCAGCCAGTTCATAATGGAACAAATGAAAAGAACTAAGGGAAAAAGCTCACAGTCATCCAACGACACCTCATGGCGACGTCTCTCACGGTCTTTTCTGGGAGAAGCGCTGCATTTTTTATGTACTTCCACAAATTCGCCTCATTTGCATACCTAAGAATCAAGTATCATAACGGGAACAGTGATTTTAAATCACAGAAAATGAGCTTTTCCAATTTGCTTTTAAACTATCATATGTGGTCTTACCCTCTCAAGTTATGGTCATCTGTGGTCTTAAAATGGCAACATGAATTCCACAAATTTGTGTGCTTAATGTGATTGTCTTACATTGCTTCACATCTAGACACATAATACGTTTCACCTCCTAGGCACCTACGATAACTAACAAACTTGCCTACAAAAAATACAAAGAATCTATACGATGCCCATTAGTAGCAAGCATAGAACATCTCACTTGATAAGACCATCATCCAAGCTATTTTATTCTTCACTGCTCCAGTCTGTGCATAAATGGAAAGATTACTTGTATAGTTAGTCCTGATCCCGTGAAAGCAAATCTGCAAAAAATGAGGGACCTACGAAAGGGAACAAAATCTACAACGGAACCTGAGATGAAATGCATTTAGAAGCAGGATCAGACTGTTGCAAGAAAATGTACATTGGATAATTTTGGAAGAGGCAATGGGCAGGCTCAGGCTGTTTAGAGATAGCAGAACATGCAATTATCTACACATTACATTGCAAAGGACATTTCACTTACCTTCTCCAGCAAGAAGCTTGATGTAGAGATCAACAATGTTAGGGCAGTTGTTCTGGCAATCAGGAGAGCATATCTTCTGAGCAAATTTCTTCTGGAGAAGCCCATCAGAAGACATGCCCACGATTATCTTCTCCAGACCACATGCATTTAAACAGTCCTCTGTTTCTACCCGCTCCTCAGCTTTGCCAACAATAATATTAGAGGTCTGAAGAACAGGGTTAATAGAAAGATCTTAAAACAATCTGACCAGTCCAAGCTTTAAAATTGAACACGATGATCCAAATGGCAAACATGCAACACATCAACAGACTGAACCAAAGACTGGAAGAGCTATTGCCCATTTTGCCATAAGAAGCTACACTTATCAACGAACTCATAAGACATTTATATCTGTAAAAAAGGGCATCTATTGACATAAGATAGAAAGCACCTTGGTTGTAGCATCGCATTTAATGATGTTGTAATAAATATTGATGCTTCTAATGAGATACAATCTACTGATGGCTCCATGAATGCAAGTTGCGCTACAGATGATAACATGCCATCAATGGAGAAAGGTAGACAGACATAATCTAGAATAATAAGCCCTAAAATCTTGTCAAGAACATTCTTTACATGATTATTTTTGCCTACGTATCTAACTTCCTCAAGGGCACAAACAGCCGTAGTATTCTCTAAAAGCAGATATAAGTAATCATTTGTTTCCCTCTTGAGAAAAACATATTGTCTATTTAAATCTAATAAAGCTCACCTTGCAAGAAGAGGAAGCTGGTATTAACCATTTCATGCGGGAACAGGATAAAAATTGGAAAAGCATGGATCTTCTCACCTGCTGCAAATGAAGTGTCGTTGTAACAAATGAAAGAACACAAATTATATTTAACTCTACAGAGATTGTAAACTTTATTGTAGTCATCAATCATGGAAGTGCATTCTACCCATACCATGAATATACCCATACCATGAGTTTGGTTTCTGCAAACATGTCTAGAAAACGGAAAAAGCTCTAGTGCTTAAAACAATAACAAAGACCATTCAAGGGACAAAAATAAAGCTCACCTTGCAAGAAGAGGAAGCTGGTATTAGGCTTATAAAGCAGCGTTGATGTCCAATCAACATAATATGCTCTGTAGCCAATGTGACTGCATGCATAAAACTTGAATAAGTGAGGCCCAATTCAGACTCCGACCATGAAGATGAGAGTAAAAGATAGGAAGAGACTTGTGGATTTTCACATGCAAACAGAGAGAAAGTTTAAACAATATACTCCAGACTCTGTATAAATCTCACAAAGTAAAGTCAGTCGTCTTGACTAAATTATAATACGGTTCTATCAATTATAACTCTGTCATGAATCTGGAGAACAGAAATCTCAAAGCAAATAGTCAAGAAGATCTGGCCTATTTGTCTGTGTTTTGCTCCAACATCCACCATTTTCTTTCTTTTCGTTCCTTGCAGTTTTGCCCAAAATCCTCTCAAAGGTTATCAAATACCTAGAACTCCACTGTCTACAACTGTCTATACTGGTCAACAAAGCTGTTGCACTCGCCAAAGCTGTTCAGATCATTAAGCCTTGCATCAGAGATCAAATTAGGGCCATCCGGTCTGTAGCATTGGTCTACAACTCACATGCACGGGAAATAAAGCACGGGAAATTTTAGTCTTCAAAAAGCCAGACCTACCTTAGTTGCTCCAGTAAATCAAAGCTTGAGCTTGCCTGTATAAATGCGTCCGATAATTGCCCAACAATATCCTTAAATCCTACCCAACCATGTGTGAAATTGGTCTGTGCAGATAGAGAGGACCGCTGTTCGTGGCTTCCATGCCATGTTTGCCGGAATGATACGAACCTAATTTGAGTTTTTGGCTATCGAAAAATTTTCCTGGTACCAATATTCCTAATCCAGCCAACATCGAAATCATGCAAAAATGCTTTCTAGATTTTTGGACTATCGGAAAGTTTTCCGGGCTGCCAAAACCCTTAAAACCTAGGAACGAACCTTAAAAAAAAATCCTAAAAGGTTTTCCACTTGACGGAAAAACCGAACTTAAACAATAGGATTAGTGGAAACCCTTCCGGGCTTCAATATGGAAACCCTTCCCCGGAAGGGTTTCCGTAAAGAAATATAAATAGATTATTTTTTTGGGGAAGAGATATCCACCGCTAATTAATTCTTGAAATTAATTCCTACGGCTATTCTTCCGGCGATTTCTTTCCTGTAAGTGAGAATTAGAAGCAGATCAGGAAGTGTTTCAAGGGGATTAAAGGGATTAGGCAAAGGCGGAAGTGTTTCAGCGATTCAAGAACGGTTTTAGTGAGTGATTCAATCGCCGGAATTCCTTGGTTTTTTTTTTTAACTGATGGTAATTTCTTTTTTGGAAGGTTTCTATGGCAAGGCAGTAAGCACATGAAGCACAAATCAAGCGGCTAATCCACGGTAAAATTTCTGTAATTTGCATGCTATTTTCTCTATTAATCTGCCGTTTCCTCAGCCGAATCCCTTCTCTGTTGCTATGGCGCCTAAAAAATCCGCTGGACGTCCACCGGGAGCCCTGTTACATGAAGAGAGGCCATGTTGCATCTAGAAACAAGAACTTTGATGCCAATAATGTCATTAGAAGATGTGTTGCTAGGGCGGCAAATATTAGAGCTTCTACTAATGGTGAAGATGGACCAATCTATAACAATCCAATAGCTGCTATTGTTGAAGGGCCTGCAGACGAAATTGCAAGCCAGAAGGACGCTCCAAATGAGGTCTATTTTGTTATTTTGGTTGATTTACAGTTTCTATGAGATATTTGATCATCTGGAATGGTAAGAACCAGGCAAATATGAACAGAACGAAGGCTTTCCTGCTAAGAGATTAGATAAAAATAGCTTTGGCAAAAGACCCATTGGTTACAAATCCCTGGAAGAGGCGGACTTCCTCCATCTCAGGTTTGGATTCTACTTTGTAAGTGGAGTTTTGCCATGCATTTGTATACCTTGGTGCAGGTCTGGTGAGCTGATCAAGTATACAGATTTATGTTAAATTGTGATAACGTTTGCCCTTGATTGTTGCCCTTTGTTGTGCTCTGCTTAAAAGTTGAACAGGGTTTTGCATAGGGTTCAGATAATACTTGTGCTGGTCAAGTACACATATCTATATAAGCTTGAAGCTTGGTTTGCATGATAATTTGCTTGAATAGCTGTACGATTTCCGGTGATATGTTACAGGCTTACTCAATAATAAAGATGCATGCGCAGATCTGTGTTGGCGTCCTGGGATAATGAAATAATGAATGCCTGATCCGAATATGTTACTATATTGTCTTTTGGAGTCAGCTTTATGTTACCATATGTTTGTATGAGAATAAGCCTAATGGTCATGTTATGTAACTGTCTAATAAGATATAAAGTTGGATTACTGCTGCTAAGGTGGTGTTGGTAGTCCCTAATGGATTGAAACTGCATTTTTCCTTACATATAGTATCTGGCTTCCTAGATTAATGAAATACATTTTCTGAACATAGGAGTCAGCTTTGGGTAAACACTGCTGAATCCGATGCTTTTGCCTTACCTCTGTTCTATTATGTGAGCTGAACCTCTGTTTTTAATTGGCCTAAAGCTGGCTGACCTGTAATACTGAATGGTGAATACGCAAATGGTATTCTTGAGTTAAGTTGGCATTATCTAAGATAATGGTTTGTGTAATATACCATTTCTTCATTAACGATTTGTTCTTGATGCAAAATAGAGATTATTTTGCTGCTAGTTAAAATCTGAGTATGTTTCAGCTTATTCCAACCCAGTTTGATGGTAAGACTTGTATGGGTTTAGGATTAAGAAATCCAGCTGAAATCTATAGGTGAAGGGCGATAAGCCAAAGTTTTCCACTGCTTACCTGACGCCCCGTGTGTAGTTACCATTATTATGCTAACTTATGCATTGTTTGGGTGCAGGTAACCGGAATTCTCTCTCCTAAATTTGGTTTCGGCTGTTGTTGGGCTACAATCATGTGTCCATGTGATGAACTTGGCCAGTTGTAGTAACTTGAAGATATTTGGTGAGATCTTCCCATTGGGTTAGACCTGGTTCAATAATGATATAATACCATGAATTCTGCTAATATTTGAGGCCATTAAGATCTGGTTGTAACATATGAAACATCATATGCTTATTAATCTACAAAGTTTAGGCCTGGTCTGATCAGACCTTCTTGTATTGATAGGATATTAAAATTCAGGGGATTGATTTTACAATTAATACACTTCATAAGTCCTGAGTGATAAAATGATTAATAATACAGATTGTAACACTTTGAAGGATTCAAATCTTATATTTTAAGGTTTACAGTTTGCATATCGTGTCTGAAATAGTGAAGTTCATGATGGTAACAATCCTCTACTGTTAATTGGAAACTGCCTTTCACAAAACATTTATATATTACTTTGCATTCTTGTAACTAAAACTAAAGGTTAATAGTTTAATTCATTACTTCGACTAAATAATAGAAATGGGAGTAGGAATACCTGATGTGGCCTTGGTTCATGACCTCGGGTAGGTATTTGGGGACTTGTTCTTACTCTGAATGAGGCTTATAAATGTCTTAGTACTTTATCTGACCGTAGTCTTAGTAAGAACATCATCGAAGAAGAATATTTAACAAAGACAAAGGTTATGCAATAGAGATTATGTGCTAGGGAACCCATGGGTAGGAGGGGGTTTCCGGCGGGAAACCGGGCGGTGCCGCCCGCGGGCGTTAGCCCGAGCGGCGCCGCCGGCGATTTTCCGACGGAACACCGACCGGGTCGTGGTTCCCAAGACGTGGACCACAGGGCCCGGTGTTTTGCGCATTACCGCGGCACCCGATGGGGCGAAAAAATTTCTTTCTTTCTTTCTCTCTCTCCCGGCCTTTTCGGTGGTCGATGTTCTTTGGAGGAGCGATATTTTGGACTAATCTGGTAGTTTTTGATGGCGCAGACATGAATCTCCTTGGCGCTTCCTATTATTCCTCATTTTTTTCTTTTTCTTGTTACAGATATGAAGGCAATGAAGAGTTTTGACGATTTTTTTTTGGCAGAGGCGGTAAAATCTTTTGGCGCTTGCACATTTGAGCTTGTTCTTGTTTTTTCTCGATGTTTAATCCATTTTTGCAGGTTCTTTGCTTTGCTTGCGGTCAATCTTGCGGTTTTCTACTACTCTGTTGTGGTTTTCTACCACTGCGTATAGTTTTTGTTTCCTGGCGGCGATCTTGTTGTCATTCTAAGGTATTGTTGTGTTATGTTATGTTAGCGTCTTAGTTTTTCGTTTGTTAATTTGTTTTCTTTGCTAATGTTTGTTTATATTTTGGCAGGATCTTGTGGAGTAAGGAATCGGTAGTTTTTGTCTCGGGTTATGGCAGAAAAGGGAACTGAGCTGCAAAATTTGGCCGAATGATCTTGCCCAAAGACAGGGCTCCATCTTTGTACTTTATGTTCTTGGCGAAACACGGACATTGCACCTTGGTTTGGAGTTTTGAGATGAATTCCTCAGTTTGTGAGGAAAATTTGGAGATCTCATGTGCCGAAATTGGTACTGCAGAAGAACCTACAGAAGAAACATCCTAAAATCCTCGCCGGAGAGGCCTTTTCCTTTTTCACCTTTGAAGAAGAAAGCTTGCTATTTTTTTTATTAGCATGATAAAATTTAGCAAAGCTGTGTATAGCGGAAGCAATGCCCTTGGCATATGAGAAATCCAGGGGCATTTTTTTCGAGTTAGCGGTGCTCTGGTGGCGCCGCTTAGGAAACAGGGAACCAAAGTTACCAAAAAAAAACTTACACCAAAAATACAAGCAAAACACTGGCCCTAGTGGTTTACGTAGAGCATAGTGCCATGATGCAACATAATAGAGTGCAACTTCACACGTGCACTTGTTCCCTTGGCATTTCCAGACGATATCCCTAGCCTAGTTTGTTCCAAGGTTGGGAAATGTAATACACACTATCCTGGTTAAACATTGTACATGCATGGCAGTTTAATACACGAGATTCTAAAACTTCAATATGTTTGCATGCCTTCAATTCAATTCAATTTTAAGCTTTGATAACAAAATAATTTGACCGAAAGAACCATGATCTAAAACCAGGACTTCCCATAATTTGTACCTTGCAAGAAGTTCCATGTTATGTTGGGTGTTACGTGCCAGAATTTTTGAGATTATGTTATATTGGGTGTTAAAAAGCTGGTCTCAATTCTTAGTTAATCTTACCCCATGGAGTTTCTAACTGCATGTGGAAACCTAACCTATTTTCCTCCTCATGTGGAAACCTAACCTGTTTTCCTCTTCCTATGGAAACCCTTCCTATTTTCCTCCTCCTGTGGAAACCCTTCCCAATTTCCATCATGCAAGGAAATCGGGAAGGGTTTCCACTCAAAATTTGAATTTTGAGTGACGTGCGCTCGATGGACGTGCGCCTTAATGTCGGGCGTCCGTGTGGAAAGGCGTGAGCCATAAAGGCTCACGTGTGTAAATATTTTGAAAAAAAATAATTTTGTGGAAACCCTTCCGGATTTCCATGGAAACCCTTCCGGATTTTCCAATATGGAAACCCTTCCGGTTTTCCGTGGAAACCCTTCCGGGTTCTAATGGAAACCCTTCCGGGTTTTCAAATTCTGGAAAACCGGAAACCCTTCCGGGTTTTATTGAAAACCCGAAAGGGTTTCCATTAAAACCCGGAAGGGTTTCCACGGAAACCCGGAAGGGTTTCCATGGGAGGCCAACCCAAATCGGGCGTACTTAAAACCATCGAGACAAAACTGTGCTCTCTGCTCCATTTCCAACAAATCTGATATGCTGCTTATGTTTTGGCACTAAAACAGTTCCATAATATGTTCCTGGCTTGATCTTTGTGACAGAATTCCACATGGGCACTGCATCTATGGCCTGCTGAACTGCAGAAAAATGTCCTGATCTGTCCTCTTTCGAAACTATCAGCAGATTCTGAACTTCCTGTGCTAATTTTGCCCTGTTTTTCTGTTTCTTCCATTGATTTTCATGATCAGACGCTCTTCTTGGCCTTTTAATCTTGCTTGCTGGATCGAAAAACCCCGCTTTGAGGTTTTTGATCTTGTCAAAACCATTTTTTGATCCGGGAAAATGGTCTGATGCTTTGATCTGGGAAAAGAAATTGGCCGCGATCATCAAGAGGGTAAGGAAAAACAGAGAAAGAGGGTGAATCATTCTTGCAAAAACGTCTTCTGATCAATCCGACAGGGAAAAAAAAAGAACAGAGTAATGGGGATTAAATTGGTCACGACGGACCTGCCATTTGAATTATTATTTGCCTTGAAGAGTACGACCTTAACTGAGAGATCAGGTAGTAAAGAGTAGGTAAATGATCAGAAATTTTGCAGCGCAAGAATTAAAGGATCTGCTACAATCCGGCAGCAATTTACAGAAGACTAATAGGGATTATTTAAACAAACATAAACTGATGATCTAAGCAAAGCAGGAACATGACGGTATTAAAAAACTGCCTGCACCGGAATGCGACGCCATAGGTTAAAGAACCAATGTGACAGAGAATTCAGAAGACCAAACACGGAATTGGGCACCCTTTTTCCATTGATTCAGAACAAACTCCTCTGTTTTTTACACAATTTTCGACTTGGGTTGTACAATTCCGGTGTGAATCCGCCATAGCTGCGCCGGAATGCATGAATGTAAGTCTTTGAAGGGCAGGTTTGGCAGAAAAACAGGGACCCAGAAACTGGAGAACAAGAATTCTGTGCCGAAAACGGATTTAAGACTGGCCTGGTAAAAGAGAATTAAAGAGTAGCATGATTTCCGATTGTCGCAGTCAAGAATGGATCGAATTTGTCATGCATAGCGCGATTGACAAAGAAGGAGGTCTGATTTAGGAATAAATCTGGTAGACGGATGAAGACTGGAGAATAGACTGTGTAACGGAACGCGGAGGGCTGCGATTGTGCGGGCGAGTTTGATCTAAGCCGTCCACGTGTCAAGAAGAGTCACGGATTTTGCCACTGCACAACGGTCCAATGGACCTGTCTAATGGACGACCACTGCTGACGTGTCTAATTGAGATTGGACCTTATACATACGTTGTAATCTACCTCACCAGCTCTAATTCTCCATGGTTGTATATTGTTGTTAGAAGTTGACCTAATTTTTGTCATGTCTTTGACCTTGGTCAACCCACAAAACCTGCCTACCCCGACAACCCACTAATATCCTCCTAACTTAATCTATCCTCTCAGTCTTTCAAATTGTTGTCCTCAAAACTGTCCAGTTCTCCATCTCACCTTATAGTAGCCGTTCTGCTCTTTGCTTATATACTTGTGACATTAAGGGCACATGCCAAAAACGTTGGAAATTTTGCCTATTTTTACTGGGAGAGAGAGGTGCTCCGTTAGTGAAGGAGGTCAGTTTTCAATCTTCCATTGTCGATCACAAATCCTCAGTTAAATCACTCAGAAATCTTGTTCATCCCCCTTCTCTCTATGGCATATCACTTCTCTCGTATGAAAATGATTTCAATCTTCCATCGGCGAAACACTGAGATCCTCAAGTCAACCACATCCCCCAAAAAAAAAATGGCGGCCCATCCCCGGTATGGCATATCACCTCTCTCGTATGGCATACGGAGGGGATACCCCTCCTCCAAATTTATGCAAGCATGTGGCCACCCTTATTGACACCATCTTTGTGGTTGAAGCCCAGATTGCACTCCAGTGGAAGATTAGAGGTGGAGAGGTGGAGAAGCCTGAGAGCTCCACGACAGCAAGAAGTTTGGCATTCCACTACAGTCCAAGAAATTCCGATGTGGTTGGAAATCTCAAAATTTCCAATGTCCGGATCTCTCGAAGTGACCGACTATAAGCTTAGCCCGCTATGGGTCCCAGCAGCCGAGCTTAGCAGGGACTTCCTGCTACTTCGCCATTAGCCTTGTTGTGTGGTGCTCAGTCACTCCATAGCCTAGCCTGGTGGGCTCAATGTATAGGTCACATATAATAGGAACAAAAGGGTTCTAAACTAGGAGCATCATCTAAATAATGGCTACTAGGTCTATACCCCTCTTTCCAATACATGAGGTGCTAAAATGAGATCAATCAATATTATTTATCTACATAACATGATAAATCAAGAATAACATCTAATCCTAATAATATGCATCTAACCTACAATTAGGGTTCATTGATTAGGGTTCATGATCCAAACTGAGGGTTCTAGAATGGCTCTGCTAGAGACACAAGATAATAACTCATCTGGAATGCTAGCTTCTAGATAATCTACCAAAGAATCTACTCAAAATACCTAGAGGAACTTCCACCATCTTTTGGGATCTCCATCACCTTGCAAGTATTTTGGAATAGATTCCTTTTCTTTTGATATGCACGAACTTCTGGGGCTACTGCACTAAGCTGTACTGCAGCAGGCTATTCTCGAAAAGACGTTATGAATGCGAACTGAGGTCAAGAATTGCTGGAGCCAGCAAATGCCCTAGGTCTAGGGTTTAGCTCTTAGTAGGTTAGGGTTTACATGACATGATGTGGCTCCAATGAGATGTATCCATGTGGCCTGTCGCCAATAGGATGGAAACATGTGAAAAATGGTTCTACACCTAAGGTTGGCTAAGTTATATAATGACTTAGCTATGCCCCTTCCCCACGCTAATGTATATAACTCTACTAAGGTAGGCTTGTATGGTGACATGGCCTAGAATATATATATTTATACCGTATATTTTTAGGGGAATGTCACACCCCCCCTCCCCCTCCAAGCATAATGATGTCCTCGCCATTGCGATAAGGTGAAATGAACCTGCATCAACCTTAAACAACAATAACAGTAAGGAATATGATACTTACAATTTTATTAACGATACACTTCTAGCACTTAATTATATCAATTACTGCAAAGGTTATACTTATATACGTATACAAAATTAATAGCCTTAATACAACATTGTAATAACATATTATCATAATAAAATACTTGGGAGTCATAACTAAAGACAAAATTTATAATCCCTATTCTTCTCATGATGTGCTCCCTCCACCTGTTGCTCCTCCTCTGCTGGCTTGCAAGCAGCGCATCACGTTAGTTTTATCAATAAATTATGTGGTTTTAAGAGGACCACCCCCCTTACCTCCTTGAGCCAAACTACTAGCTCAAAGTCAACTCTACTTACCTGCACTAAATCATGGCATAAGGAACATTTAAGATGATCCCAGCATCGCCCGTGTTCACATGCCGACCTCTACATGACCTCTAGTCAGGCCGGGTTTGGTAGGCTTTCACATCCTACCAGCTGATTAATACAGGATTGCACTATTAGATATTGTTTTATGGCTCATTCCGAATGAAGCTTGCAAAAAATTACCATGCATTTTTAGATTTTGAGGCAGTTATTAAGCAAATTCTAAGGCTTCTAGATCCTTGTGCAAACAAGCAGAAAAGTTTCCGACTTTGGTTTCTCACCACAAGAATCCATGGAGGCCAAAGGCTGCTGTTAAATTCCAGTTGAAAAATGTTTGTGTATGGGTGTTACAAACTTTATGACTTTCAGAATAATGGGATCAATCTGCTCTATCTTTATGGTAATTTTTACTTATGTTCTATTTGTTTTATTGTGATGAAATTCAAAAGCTACAGGTGATGAAAGCCTCAAATGAATTCTAGTTTTTTTCTGGTTTGAATTCTAAAGATTTTGTCACACCCGGGGGGGGGACTCCCTAAGGCCCCGAAGGGGCCAAAACTTTTTTTTTGCAACACAAACCATTAACATCCAGCATATAAAAATTAAATCCCCTAACACATAACAACCAACACATAACAACCATTGACATTAACAACCAACACATAACTACCATTGACATTAATTAACAAAACCATTGGGTCCAGGCATATTTAAATTAAAATCCCCCTTAAACCCCCTTTGGTTTGGGTGCATATTCACACGGGGGGTGACGTAGGGCAGCGAGAGCCCTCATAATTGTATTTTGCACGTACAAAATCAACACCATATAGTATTCTGCTTGAAATCTTATAGTATTTTGCGAATCTTGTTATACAGTATAGCAAATTTTGTACTTGCATACCCCACAAACGAGGAACTTTACGTACGGTGTAGATTAAAGAATAAGGGGTGAATATGCCTATCCAACAGCAAAAAAAATGCATAAAAATGAGGGTAACTCGGGCTCAGACTCAAGGGGATCAACTGACGATGTCGATAGGGCCTCCGGATAACAATAGCCGGAACCATGACAACGACACTGGCTGGCATAGAACAATGGCTAGGGTAGTCCATCTGTCCTTCCTGTGCGCACTTTGCAGATAGGCTGGAACATGCTATGGCAAGGTTGTAGCCTTTCGAAGCCATAATCTCATGGAATCACCCTGTGAGACTACTCCAAGTTGCATCTCCCCGTTCTGATGAGGCATGAAAGGGGTGAGTCCCCTCCCGTAGCACGATGGTTCCATGGATGGCTAGAGGATCGTGGCACCACTAGCGCCCACACATCCATACCTGACTTACTCCCCAAAATCCATAGGCCGACCCCAGCGGTGCCCATTGAGTCCAGAGCATTCTTATAGGTACATATCCTGCGACCTAGGGGATGTCAGACCCATACTAGAAAAAATTTTGATGCAGCATACCTCTCTATAGAAATTTTCATCTCCTTTTCTGAAGTGTTATGTTCATAGCCATTGTTCTTAAGTCATTAGGCAATGTTTCAGAAAGAATTCTCAAGGCATCCGATCAACAGTCCATAGGTTTTCTCCAGCTAGGAGCTACGCGTCCCATCATCTGGTAGTAGCATGCTTGTATAATATGTGCCACTGATGACATGGTAGTCGAATATGAACTCCACGTCTGGATATTTCTAAAGAGTGTGTATGCAGTACAATTTTAATGTGAACTGTAGATGATAAAATAAGACAAGGCATGCGCTGCATATCTTCCACAAACCTACTACATGCGAAGAAGAAAATACAAAATAGGAACTCAAATTTCATCTTTCTTGTATGCTTATAAAACAATTTCAATTGGATATTGTTTCTACATATTGCCACCAAATTTCCTTGCATTAGATCGCACCTCAAGTTGGTGGCAATTTTCCTGGTGTTTTGCTGCCATAACACAGGAGGAACAGAAAGAGAACAACTATCATATATACATCCATCCATCCATAACCTCAATTACAACATGAAATAGAGATTAATCATACAACTTATGGATGCAAGGGTCAGTTAGAAGCTCAAGCTATCTAAGTACTAACATGTGCCTTGGCTAGAGCCATTATCACTAAGAGTATCCATGTGGATGGTCTGAGTAGATATGCTCAAGCAGCTCCTCCTTCACCAAATTCTCCTCAGAATTGAGGTTAGAGGCCTGAATGGCCTCAATGGCCTAATAATACTAATTAATAATAATTAGCTAGGCAATTAGTTATTAATTAGCCCCTTTTGATTTAATCCATAATGGCCGCAAAATACCCATGGTGACGTGTCATGATATTTATGCGTATACTGCATAAATGCATGGAACATCATATTAGGTGATCTCATCATCGCCTACGATCACGTGCTTAACCAATTTTGTATCTTACAATGCATATCACTCTCTCCACCTTCGCTCTATGTATACGCTAAGATAACTAACTTACTTGATGGGCCGATGTCGACTAATTCGAAGGCGACTTAGCCATCAAATTGCTCCATTCGAGAAACTTCATCCAATTGCCTCAAATTGAGGAGTGGTTGTGTTTTAATGTATCGGAGGTTTTGGTAGTCTGTATGAGCTTTCTACCAAGCAAATAGTGCCTCGAAATCCTTAAAGCTCTTATGACTGCGATAAGTTTCTGGTCATGGGGTGTGAAATGCTGCTCAACATCATTCATCTTCTTTAAATCATAAGCCACAACTTGTGTCTTTTGCTACCAATGTATCCTTACTTGGGTCCGATATGGTCAGCACTGGTGCTGTGGTCAAAGCTTCCTTAAGCTTGTCAAACGAAGTTTATACACTCTGGATCCAATGTACAACACAATCCTAGAGTTTCTGATGCTTAATGAGATCCGAAAGGGTGCTGCCCACTTAGCAAAGTGCTTCACAAATCTTCTATAATACTTCACAAAGAAGCTTCTTAATTTCGACATATTCTTTGGTATTGGCCAATAGATTATTGCTTCGATCTTGGATGGGTCGGCAGTGATTCCTTCTGGCGACACCATTTGGCCTAGATACTTCACTTTAGGTGTTGCAAAGTGGCATTTTGAAAGCTTGCAAGTCGCTTACATTAAAGTGGGTTTCATCCAATTCCCATTTTTTTTGGAACCCTGTTGTTTCAATCCAAAAGGACGTGCAAATTAGGTTTCATTATTGTCTGAAAATTTGCATGGATAAAAAACATAAGGAATACAAATGCCCTCCATTTCTCGGATGGCGAGTCGAGAAACTAAAAAACACATCTAAAACCAATGGAATAGTTTACTTTCTCCAAACAAAGTGCTAGTAATTTTTATTCATAAATAATATCATTACAATTTATTTTACAGTGGACGAAGACCATGGGGGTCGTATTGTCACAATGATTACACCCCTTTCACAATGGACCACCTAAAGGAAAACAACATGTGGAGCACCCTCTGACCTGTGCTAAATCATGGGAGCAACTTGAAGACGATAGAAATCTGTACAAAGAGGTGCTTCATAGGTTGTGCCACCGATGTCACCACCCTCTCAGCTCCTTTCTTCAATAAACGAGTCTTTTCATTGCTCCCCCGAGCATGCATTATCTAGTCGGATAAGAACTGTAAAAGACACAATCAAATTAGTCAAGTGATGCTATGGACAAGATAAATAAAATAAATATCATTTCTGAGGGCCATTTCTGAAAAAAATAGGTCGAGAAAGGCAGCTCAGAGTGAGAAACGTAGGCCTGAGAGCCTTTCTCGACTCGCGAGTCGAGAAAGGCAGCATCAGTTGAGAAAGGGAGTGTCGAGCGAAGAAAAGTATTCCTTCTTTAATTTTTTTCTATTAACAATGAGGTTATTTTTTGTTTTTAATATGACATGGTAATTGATAGGATTAAGACGCACACTGTTAAACACAATGATTTGGGAACATATGGTGATTTATGACGAATGGGTAGCTTAGAAGGAACACATGCTCTTACACTTTTTATAACGATGTCATATTTACAAGCTAACATTGGACATTTGCGAGAAAGTTAGGCATAAATACTCATACCGCATAAGCATATGAGCTGGTAAACAGTGGTATTTTATGACACATGATAAGTCGAGGGGACCACATGTTCACACATTTTTATAATCAGTGTTGATTTTTTGCATGCTAAAATTGGACATATGGATGATTATTATTATTTATTGTGAGCAATTGGATTGTTGTTCGCAATAATGCATAGGAAGTAAAGACCCTCAGTCTAATGGCTTGGAATATACACGGTTTTAATGAATCAAAGATTCTTAGTAATACGGAAATGTTTGAACAGTTTGATATTCTTGCATTCAGTGAGACATGGGAACATGAAACAAACAGATTGATTCCCATCCATGGGTTTACACTGCTTGAGACCGCTTAGAATGAGTTACAGGGAAGCCGCAGAGGATGGGGCGGACTTGCATGCTTTGTTAGAAATGAAATTTGCAATGCGGTTAGCGTGGTCAAAATATGTAAACATAAGCAGTATATATGGATTTGTGTAAATAACTGCATTTATGTGGCAATAGTATACTTTGCTCCCTTGGAGCCCTATCCTGCGCGGATCTATAACAGCCCAGAGCTTGCTGCGAATGACCCATTTTGTTACCTCTCTGCTGATATTGCGTTCTATAAAACTAAAGGACAGGTTTATGTAATAGGGGACATGAATGGCAGGCTCAAGAAGAAGAAGCAAGCTACTGTTTTGGCTCATGAAGGAAATCATTTGTGGCTTATGGAACAGACAGACCCTTTGTTGTCATGGCCTAGGACCTCTTGTGATATGCATTTGAATAAAATGGGAGAACACATTCTTGACTTATGTGAAGCACATGAATTAGTCGTGTATAATGGTGCTGCTGTATTTCCAGAATCCAACAAATACACATGTTTTCAGCCCAATGGAAATAGTACTGTGGATATGTTATTGGGAAGTCCAGATGATATGCACTTGGTGACTAGTTTTGAAGTTCTTCCTCAGCATGAGGACTCTGATCATGCTCCTCTTGTCATAAAATACAAGATGAAAGTCAAATGTACGGGGAAAAGCAAAAAACAAGCCCCACCCAGGTTTAAAGTGCAATATAAACTTGCTGGGCAATATGAGAAAGCAATTGATTCAGGCTTGGAAGGAACTCTTTGGCCTACAGATGATGTTGAAGAAATGCATACACTGCTTAAAGCAGTCCTATCGCAAGTCGCTGCAAGTGTCTTTGGACTTACTAAACGAAGGTCAGCTAAATACCATAATAAAAAGTGGTTTGATCACGAATGTATTATGGCAAAGCGCGCATTCCAAGATGCTATAGACAAATGTGCTGCCAAGAGAGATTATAAGAATCTTGTTAAGCATAAAAAGCGAAAATGGGAAAGGGAACACTCGCAAAAACTTCTAGATGATATTGCAGTGGATCCAAAATGTTTTTGGACAAAACTGCAACATCCCATTGAATTGGGAGAGATCGCATAGGAAAGTTTGCTTGAATGGATAAGAGAATTATACACTGTTGCTAATAGCAATGAATCGCAAATTGGTACTGCCTATACTACACTCTTTGATAAGAGTGATGTTACATATGCTTTACAAAGGATGCAAAATGGGAAGTCCTTAGATCCAAATGGGTTCTGTGCTGAGCTGCTTAAATGGGGAGGTGATCTTTTAAATGATAAGTTAGTTGATATTTATAACTTGGCTTTCCATTATGGCTTTCCACAGGAATGGTATTTAAGCAAGGTGGTTCCTATTCATAAGTCCGGTGATAAAAACCAGGCAAGAAATTATCGGACATTTTTGGTTAGCAATGTATTTGCAAAACTCTTTGCAACTATGCTTGAGAGAAAGCTCTCTAATTGGGCTAATGAGAAGAACGAGCGCGCTTATGGACAAGCAGGTTTTCGCCATGACCATTCCACTGTTGATCATTTAGTCACTTTATGGGTGATTAATGAAAGCGCAAAGGGTGCTAGACATAATCAGTTTTTGGCCTTCATTGATCTAGCAAAAACTTTTGATAGAGTTGATCGAGGTGACTTGCAGAATAGGCTAGAGCTGCTACAAGTTCCTCCAGAGCTCCAACAAGCAGTTGCGCGTCTATACCAACAGGTACTCATTGAACTTTCATTTCCATTTAAAAGCACTGAACAGGTCCAGAGCACGATTGGGGTGAAACAGGGGTGCCCTTGTTCTCCCACTCTCTTTGGACTTTATATTGATGAACTAGAGGGATGGCTTGCACGTATGGGAGGAGTTGGAGTCAATGTTGGTAGATATCTCATACAGGTTTTACTTTTTGCGGATGATATAGTTTTGATTTCTAGAACTGCTGCTGGTCTCCAACATCATTTGGAAACTCTTCCGGGATTTTGCGATCAAAAAGGTATGGCTATCAATGTTGCAAAATCTAAATTCATGATAGTTGGCACAAAAAAAAAAGTTTTCGATTCACCATTGGGGAATGTGAGTTAGAAACAGTGCATAGTTATAAATACCTTGGAATAGAGGTGGCAAGTAATTATTCATGGAAGCTAGCAGCTGAAAAATGCGCTTCTGGTGGGCTTAGAACCCTTTATGGTATGTTCCATACTTGTCGTGTGAATAAGTTGTGGCATTGGAAACTCAGGAGATTACTTTATGACACTCAAGTTAAGGCGGTCGTTTTATATGGCTGTCCAGCTTGGGCCCCTGGACTTGATCGGCAAAGCTGGGACAAGATTGAAAAGGTGCAGAAACGATTTCTCATGGAAGAGCTTGGAACTAAAATGCAAACTCCATACTGCATTATGCTTGCGGAAACTGAATTGATTCCCCTTGAAACTGAAGCTTTATGCCGTACTATTACATATGTAAATCGGGTGAAATTGCTCCCTTCAGATCGTCTCCCTTTCCAGGCTATGTAGCAATCCAAAGTACGAGGATGGTTCTCCCAAGTGATTCAATGGGCAGAAAAGTGGGGTGTAGATGATTCTGCTTGGCCGGAGTCAACCAAACTAAAAGAGGTACGCATGAAAATACTTCCAAGAGTCTTGGGCAAATTGTGGGATCCAAATGATATTGCTGTGAAAAAAAACTTTTATAGAGATGATATTAATAATATGGCTGCATATGGAGAACAATCTTACTTGCTATCTAATATTAGCAGGAAAAATAGAATCTTGATTTCTCAGCTATGAACTTCCTCTCATCATCTGCACATTGAGAGAGGAAGGTGGTATGGAACTCCTCGACATACAAGGTACTGCCCAAGCTGTCTTGACCCTAAAATTGAGTCAGAGGTACATACTTTTTTGGAGTGTCCTGCCTATGAACATATAAGAAGTAAGTATAACATTTCAGGATTCACATTGTCAGAGCTTTTTAATACGCCTCCAAATCTCCTTAGTTCGTATCTCAAGGATGTTTGGAAGGAACGAGCTGACATAATGGAGTTGTTTGTTAATATGGAAATACGTGAAGCTACAGGTGCCTTTGTTTAAGCGCCTTGTGGACTATATATCTCTTGTAATATCTTCGCCATATGGACCTGATGGTCTTAAATGGCGTGATTAATATATTATTATTATTATTATTATTATTATTATTATTATTATTATTATTATTATTATTATTATTATTATTATTATTATTATTATTAGTATTATTATTATTATTATTATTATTATTATTATTATTATTATTTCGAAACGAAATTTTAGGGTAAAAAGAAAATTATGCATTTGTGTTTATAGATTGGAGTTCCAGGATGCATGGAAAAGGAGATCGTCATTAGATTTGGTGGCTCATGCTAAGGTTAGTACGAGTAGCAAAGGCTTTGGCGAACTTATTAGGGTTCTACAAGTTGTCTATAAATCTAGGGTGGCCTGTGGCATAACACTGTATTGGCTTTGATTATGGGCTTTTGGTGTGCCGGTCCTTTGGGCTTATATTACTTTTGGAGATGATCAGAGGCACCATTGAGTAGATTGGCATGGCACTGCTGCTTCTAGCATGAATTTTATGGTTAATGGAGCAAGGTAGACTATTCTGGATTAATCTGGATTGCATCACTTTTGCACGGATCTGGCAATTGCAAAGTTGTTGATAAAATGGGAATCCATAGCATCAATGTTGATAACATCTGCTGATTGATATAAATTAATAAGCAAGACGATGGGAGACAATAATATTGCACACAACTGTGCTCAGAAATGCCATTTTATGAAGGTGATTTCTGTGCCATACATCGTGACTTGCAAGACATTGATGGCATTGGCAAAGAGAAAGATCCAATTGAAGCTAATTAGGTTTGATGTATTGTTATTTGACATTTCTAGTGGGTGACATTCTTGAAATTAATGCATGAGACTTTTTACTACTGCATCGCATAAGCTAATGTATAAATTGTATTGCTCAATTGATTTGGGTGAACTAAATAGGGGTATGATTTTGGATACAGAGGTGACATATCAAGGTGTTAAAATAAAATACACAGGCCTGGCTTCTAGATTAATGGACTTGCTATTTTAACCACTTATTTATGCGTTTGTACTAAGAGTCATATTATCAACATTTTCTGAGCTTCTAGGATGAAGGGTCTTGCTATTTGTACCAAGCTACATATTTGTGCAAAGCATATTAATGTAGTCTTTTTTTGTGAATTTATTGGATATGTAGCTGCAGATCTTAGAGAGCTTGATACTTAGTGTGCATAGTGTGCAGATGTGAGTACATAATGTGCATGCTATACTGATGTTAGGCATTGGATATGGACATCATATCTAGGAGTAATGGACTGTCTAGTAGAGCCACTGATTTATGCATTTATGCCAAGAGACGTGCTGATGCTTTAAATATTTAAAATGCTTTAAATATTTTAAGTTCTGAAATAAAATGCATTAGTGGTCTGATCACTATTGTTATCTTAGATATAGAGTTAAAATCCACTGATCTGAATATTTGTGGCAGTATTTTATCAAATTTCCCTTGAGATTCAGTTATATAGCGGTGAATCCTTAGTGACTTATAACTTTAAATGGACAAATTTGTACATATGGTGCATGTTGTAAGATGACATCCAGTAGCACGTACAAGCAACTATCTCAATAGTTTGGTAATTCTGCAAAATAGAGATAGCATCATAATTAGGCATATGTGTAGAAGATCTAATATGATGCCTCTTTGTTTTATGAGTGTAATTTCTCGTGTTTGTTATGAAATTTGTTCTGATTACAAGCAGTGTGGAGGGGGATAACTTCAAGAGGACCTTATGACACCTGCTACCCTCAGCATGGAAACCATTCTGACAGGTAACAAGGTCCTTTGCTCTCTGTTGTGTTTTCAAGTTTAAGAATTGACAACAAGGCTACACCTACAATTGATGTTCATCAAGGAGCCATGGAGACATATTTGTCTCATAACACCACAACAAAACAATGACAACATTAGAACTCATGTGATTGAATGATTACAAAACCATTGACCACCTGTGGCATTGAAAGAGAAAATCTAGCTGTTTTCATTCAGCTAAGAAGAATATTAGAGCTCTTAAGCTAAACTCTTAATGGAAGTGACAAAATTAATGTCGCACAACAATAGTTTTGACGGTTATACATGTAACAACAGTGTTCATACAGGTCCATGGGATTCTTACCATGCTCTGCTATCGACTTGCAGAGATTGTTAAATAATCTGCTTCAGCAAGATACATACATATTTTTTTTTGTCGACCTTAATATTTTATGGTCGACAAAAGCATCGCTGTGACGTTCCAGGGAAATATACACCATAAATACATATATTTCCCGGTCTGTCACTATACAAGTCTATCTTCGTAGCCTTGTATACCATAGATTGTGGCACTAGAGGGCATGACTAAGTTATTCATATAACTTAGCCAACCTTAGGTTAAGACCATTTTCCACGTGGACTTAACCTATTGGGCACCCGCCACACAGACTTACCCTATTGGAGCCATGTGGCATAACATGTGAACCCTAACCTATAAAGGCCTAAACCCTAACCCTAAGCCTTTTTTCTGGCTCCAGCAGTCTGGGAACCTTCTTCGCGCTCGAAACTCTGTTTCGAGAACCGTTTGCTGTGGCATAGTCTAGCACAGCAACCCCCAAAGCGTGTGCGCATCAATGGAGTGGGAGCTACTTCAACCACCTTGAAGACCATGGAGATGCCAGGAGCAGGAGGGAGTTCCTCAGGAGCAGGTATTTGGGTTAGAGTTCTTTGTAGATCATCTGGAAGTTAGGACTCTAGATGAGTTAGCATTTCATGTCTCTAGTAAAGCCTTCCTAGAACCCTCAGTCTAGATCTTAAACCCTAATCAATGAACCCTAATTGTAAGTTAGATGTATATGATTAGGTTTAGATTTTCTCATTATTATCATGTTATGTGGATATGTGATGTTGGTTGATCATGTTTGCTCCTCTTGTATTGGGAAGGGGGGTAGAGACCTAGTAGCCATTACTTAGTGATGCTCCTAGTTTAGACCCTTTAGTTCCTATTATTATGCGGCCTGTGCATAGGAACCCACCGGGCTATGGAAGCTATGGTATGACTCAGCACTACGGGTTCCTGCTGAGCGTGGCTACTGGGGACTCCACAGCGGGCTAGGCTTATGGCCGATCACTTCGAATGGGCCGGGCATGGGTCCGACACCTCCTGGGGCAATGGTGCCACCCTTCCTCTCAAGAGCTGCAGGGGATGGCCTGGCTCTTGTTTTGGGGGGTTAAGTCGGGGAAGAATCGTGTGTCGCCACGATTCTCTAGCCTCATGTGGAACCTCTAGAACCCGGGAAGGGGAGATAGAACCCTTTCTGCCTCGACGGACCGGGGAGATGCAACCCGGAGTAGTCTCGATGGGTGATGCCATGAGATTGCATATCCGGAAGGCTAGAGCCGTACCAGAGCTCGACCTAGCCCATCTGCAAAGTATGCACAAGAGGGGCGGATGGAGTGGTCAACCCTAGCCATTGTCTATAGTCAGTCCCGCCATTGTTATGACTCGGTCCGCTCTATTGAGGCCTAGCCGTCAATCTATTTCCTCATGAGTCTGAGCCTTGGGTAGGAGCTCTCATGTTTTATGGCATGTGTTTATCTCTATTGTATCTATGGATGTATGGATATGCTACCCTTCGAGGTAGTTCGATGTATTGTTATTGCTAGTTCTGACGTTTTTATGCTTCTGCTGTGATAGGAGCCCATAGGGGAAGGGCGTGCAAGACACCTTCGTGTCCCCTTCCCACACTAGGGGTACCCTTGAGTGCGGAATAGACGGAGGGCCCGTGCGGTCGAAGGACCGGATGGGGGATTTCCTATGGAGTGTACGGCCGGGCACCGTATATTTTGTAGGGAGCGTCACAATCGCGATTTCTCAAGCGAATTTCCTTTCTTAGAACTATTTCTTGCAACCGCATATGCATAGTGCATATAATAAATGAGATTCAAAAAATTATTTCAGCTTCTATTACTCCAAGCCTTATCTACCATGCCTTCAATCCTTTTATCTTATATATAGGCCAAACCACCAATGTGTTCCATCTTCCATTATGTTTTACAAGATGGAAGTATGGTTATAGTGCTATTGGATTGAATACTTGACTACTGGATATTCCCATTACTGATTTCAGCCATAAGCTCTTAAAATTTCCATTGAAATTTATATGCAGAAGCAATAGTGCATTCTTTGACTATAATTCTTTAAATATTGTAAACCTTGTGGGTTTTTCATATTCATCTTCTATATGCCTCTTATCGACAAACATGAATGGGCATTCATAATTTTTTTTTTCTTTTTTTTGAAGGACGACGAGATTTATTTACCAATCAAAATTATAACAATGTAAAATGCAAAGACAGGATTATAACCCCAGGGGACAAACTGATCCAACTGAGCATGACCACCTGTCTATGCATAAGAATGAGTCTGAAGGTAAGTATGCTAAATCAGTACTTTCTTCTCTTGATCAAGAGAAGAACAATTATAAGCCATAACAATTTTATTCCGTGTCCATTGAAGAAGAATCTCATCTGCAGTATCCATGCCCTTAAAGATAGACAGTCTCAGATCGACGATAAAAGCCAGCCATACGAAAGATAAAAAGCTCATTTCCGCCATTTGTGCCATGCATCAGGATAGATAGAGACGTACCAAATAAGGTTAACACCATGTCTGATGAAGCAGCTCACACAAGAAAAAACAATGCACAATACTCTCAACCCTTTTTTTTTTTTTTTTTTTTTTTTTTTTTTTGAGGGTAAGAGTATAGTTTATTGGTATAAAATAGAGTACATTAGGTCCCCTCATTGGGACAGATAGAGAATTGAAATCCGGAGACCCAAGTCAATTGAAGGTGTACTAGTGGCCCAGCCAGTTCTTCTTCCCCACTAATGTAGGTACTATAGGCAAAGCACCTTCTTCACCACAAGAGCGAGTACTATAGATAGGGCTGCGCACTTCCACCATCATTTGCCATTTGGGGTTGTACACTCTAGGATGTAGACAAGAGTTTACCTTCTTTGTTGTTGATTGCCTTCGTCCCTGTCAACCCAGTTGCACTTGAAGAACGTGTAAAAGCCTTCAAGCTTGCCGATTCTATCAAGTTCCTTGTTATAGTTCCTACCCATCTTTCTATGATGGGCCAGCGCCATTAAGGCCACCTCCATATTGAATAGATTTTTAATTTTGTCAATGCTAACCTCTTGCCCCCCGTAAGCCACCTGGCACCGATGCTTCCAGACCACCCAAAGGGCAATTGCTACTAGAGAAGTAGTAATTTTGCAGCTCCCAGATGAAATTATAATACCTGGCCAGTTGAGTTGGTGTAAGTCAAGTCCTAGAATAGGAGTAACCCACCTCCAAAAATCAGAAATCCTAGGGCAAAAGAAGACATGTGCAGTGGATTCCCTGGCTTGACAGCCTAGAGGACACAGTTCAGTTGCTGAGATACCTCTTAGGAAGAGTTTAGCATTGGAGGAGATACCACCTTGCAGGGCTGTCCATTGCAAAAACTGGATTCTTCGAGAGCACATGGACTTCCAGGAGTTGGCAAGGAGTTGAATAGTAGTTGGCCTATTGACCCCCAGAATGAGCTCAGCTTTAAGGGGAACTTCTCCACGAAGCGCTCGATATACCTTAGCTACCTTGTAGGAAGGGGATTCCAGACACTCCCATCTCTCTTCAGGGCCCTCCAGACCAGAAAGATCAGAGATATTAGCTTGGATTTCCCTTAGGACCTTCCTATCCCCTTCACCAGCATTTGGGACCAGCCTCTTAAGTTTGGACCAAGATATCCACCTGCCATTCTCCCAAAAGTGAGATAGCCTGGAGATGCCATGAGCTTTCCACTTACTATATATCCGGGGGTGCACAAGTGCAAGAGGGAGATTCCTTGATGCCCAAACCCTAGTATTCTAGAAAGGATTGATCTTACCAGCATGTGGGGGCAGTTTACCAGGAGAGCATAATGGTAGTACCTTCGCCCATGCTTGGAGTATTCTTCTCATAACAGGCGAGGTACCTGGGGCTATCTTGAAGTCTCTAAAGGCAGCTCCGAAATCGTCCCTGGGGAGGGAAGGCTTCCTTTTGAGTTTACACCGTTGAAACCAATATCTCACAAAAACTAGGGCAGGGGAGGTGTCACCTTGTAGTGATCTCCATACGTACCTGGCTGCTAATGCCTGAGCCTGAGAGAAGGGATCTTTGCAACCAAGACCTCCTTCTTTCTTATCTCTACATAGTTCTGACCATCCAACCTTAGCCATACCTCCCCATATAAATTTCCTGATTATGACCTGGATCTGATTGTACACAAATTTCTGCGCCACTATCACAGACGAGAAGAAAATGTGAGAGGCAGCAAGGACAGCATTGGCTACAGTTACACGCCCAGACACTGCAAGACCTTTGGCTGACCATAGGGCAACCTTCTTTCGAAGACGATCCAACAGGGGCGACCAGAGTCCTTTGATGTTATCAGATAGGGAGAGTGGAAGGCCCAGAAGAGTAATTGATTCACCTGCTTTCACCACCGGAAATCCTAGCGTACTAGCTCGAGGATCAGGCGCAGTCTCTAGTGCCCATAGAGTGGAACATTTGTTAGGGTTAAGACCGATCCCGGATACGATCTCAAAGGCCAGGAGGACGTCCCGGAAAGCCTGGAAGCTACCATCATCAAATCGAAGGAACATGAAGGTGTCATCAGCATACTGCATAATTGTAAGCTCGTCAGCACCACCTGGTAGAGAGAGACCACTCATAGATCCTTCTGAAATTCTGAGTTTCACCATCTTAGTCAGTAGATTTGCCATAATAAGAAACAGGTAAGGAGCCAATGGGCACCCTTGCCTAATACCTTTTCGAAGATCGAAGAGGCCGGATGGTTCCCCATTAACAAGTACCGATGCTGACGCTAATTTGTTCATGCCCATAGCGATATCAACAAATTGCTTATGGAAATCCATATGAGCCATTACCACTTGCAGGGCCTCCCACCTAAGAGAGTCATAAGCCTTTCTAAAATCCATCTTTATCAGCACACAGTTCTGCCTTGATACCCTGCACCAATGTAACCCTTCCCTTGCTGCCAAGTAATTATCCAGAATGTTTCTTCCAGGGAGAAAAGCTGATTGTTCTCTGCCAATGATCCTATTTAAGATAGGTTTCAGACGGTTAGCCAGAACTTTCATGATGACCTTATATAGGACATTGGTCAAAGCAATAGGTCTCCATTCACTAATAACCTGAGGTCTTGACACTTTAGGGACGAGAGTGATGAATCCAGCTGCCAAGGAAGGATGTAAAAGCTGTGAGTTCCATGCACCCCTGATAGCCCTGAGGAAGTCCTGCCCCAAAAATTCCCAAAACTCCCTGAAAAACTCCGGGGGGAATCCATCTGGACCAGGGGATTTACCGGCTGCCAGGGAGCAAAGAGTTCTATAAACTTCTTCATCCCCTAACTGTTGAAGTAAGGATTGATTGTCAGCCTCCGAAACCAAGTGCCCCCAGTTAACCTTTGGCAGCCATGTAGCAACTTCTAATCCAAAAGTAGATGGAAGCGGTTCCTCTTTAAATTGGTCCTGGAAGCTTCCTCTGATGAAGCGTTTGATTTCATCCTGATCTGTTAGGAGGATCTGGTTTTGATCTTTGATAGAGGTAATGCTATTTTCAGCTAATCTAGCCCCAGCCAATCTAAAAAAACATTTAGAGTTTTCTTACATAAAGGACAGAGCTCTGAAATTCGATTATCAATTTTATGGACTAGCCTGTTGATTCTGAGGCATCTATGGTTGCTCAATTAAAAACTAAATATCTATCTCTTTAATATATATATATAAATTGTATCCACCCCATGGTAATGTGTGGGTTGCATGTGAAGTTGTGATTGAACACGCATTAACATGCTTCTCATGCTACTGCTCAAACATTCCTCGCAATTAGTTACTCGTCCTCCCAATACTCGTTTCATAGGAAAGACAAATGTTCATCGTCACGATAACTTTCTTTTGTGTGTGCGTGCGCGCGTGCGCGCGCGCGAGCACGCGCGCGAGCACGAGATATGATACATCAATGTTACATAAGATGCATGTGTCTATTCCAGCAACATTCTAATGTTTGGTTTCTGGCTTTGTGAATTGATAAAGATAAGATAAAATAAGATGAATTTTTACGTCCACGGGAACCCAACGTATGGACGGCACATGCGGCTCCAATTGCAGCTCTTCAAACCTACCATAAATCCTGCTAGACAAGCCATGCGATTCTTCCATGGATCTTGGTGCTCAAGAGCACTTGAGCGCTTGCATATCTGTCTGAGGTAAGGCTTTTGAATGCTTTCCTTTTCCTTCGTTTGGTGCTGTACACGAATTACAGTCTCTTGGTTTTGTTTTCTATTGAAACTCTATTTTGCAACGAATGTAGCATCCAATGACGCCGCTACAGATGGCAGAATAACCGATCTTATGATGGCCCGGATTTTCATGCTACGGAATGACTGACTGCATTCTCACTTATTTCAAAATACAATAACACTGTACTCTAGGCCAAATATCTTGAAGCACATAAATTTACCCTTGCAAAGAGCTCTTGCAAGTTTGAAGACTAAATTTTGTAAAGAGCATATGCTTAAGGAGCAGATGCATGCTGGACAAGCTAAAAAAATTTGTCGAGAACCTAAGAGGTTTATTCTATGTATTTGTTAAGGATTTTACCATTCTCAAGAAAAGGAAACTCAATACTTTCTGTAGGCATTACATTCTTTTCTTGATTTGATTTTCATCATTTTTTTTCTTTTATCTAACTTTGCTGGATGCAGTGTAAAGCATTGTTTAAGTATTTGTGCAACTCAATCCAATCTATAGCTTTACTAAAAGTGTACTGAGATCCTTCCCTCTTTTATAGTGGACGATAAAAAATCATTCTCATTCTCATTATAGTTCTTACAACTCCGTGGATGATTGATCAATTTTGCATTGAAGGAGATGTATGGTCAATTTTGCATAAGTATTGGAACTGGAAAGATTATATAAAACGAACCATTTCTAACTTGCTGTAGTATTACGCGATGCGATAACGCTGATAGTTAAACCACAGTTTTTGTTTTATGCAGGCCAAGATATTACTATCTTCCATTGCCTTCTGCAGCAAATCAATCCCATGCTCACAAGAGGCCCACAACACTACTTGCGCACTCATTTGCCCATGAAAAAGCGCAGACTGATAGCTTCCATTCACACGGGTGCACACCACCTCTGCATTGAAACAAGGCGATGGACTCGGGAGCCACGTGAGGACAGGATCTGTCAGTGTTGCCAACAGGGCATCATTGAGGATGAATGTCACGCCCTTCAGGCCTGCCCAGCATTCGATCATATCCGGGCACGGTATAATTCAGTTAATTGTGCCTCACCAGCCCCTGCATGAGCTGTTGAACACGACCTCCGTGGGCTTGTTGGAATCATACCTCCAGGAGGTTATGAATACACAGACTCAGTTGTGTCCTCCGGTACAGCATTGAATTGTCATATGCGATTGTACAGTATACCAGCATCCCTATTACTGCTAAGGACCATTGATTTCATATGCTCCTCATAGTTTCCATATTCATTACTTAACGTTGTTCTACACTTAGAGTTATACACAAAACTCCTTCCAAAAGTTTGCAAGTAGAAAATATGGCCCAATCATACCAATATAATTTGTTTGACTCTAGTTGTATGGTTTTTTACGATGAAATTGCTAAATATGTTGAGAACTATGGAATCTATTTAAGCAGTGGAAGAGGAGTATCCCAATCTAAATAGACATCATGGTTTTTACAAGTTTGATGTATATGACATTGAATTTTAATTAGCCTAACGTATTATTGAAAGCCATATGAAGTGATAAAAGTTGAATATGGCATAAGAATTTTAGCGTGATGAGTGCGGCATGAGATGGATTGGGTCTACAAGTGCCACTTGTGCGTGCGCGCGTGCGATAACTTTCTTTTGTGTGTGCGTGCGCGCGTGCGCGCGCGCGAGCACGCGCGCGAGCACGAGATATGATACATCAATGTTACATAAGATGCATGTGTCTATTCCAGCAACATTCTAATGTTTGGTTTCTGGCTTTGTGAATTGATAAAGATAAGATAAAATAAGATGAATTTTTACGTCCACGGGAACCCAACGTATGGACGGCACATGCGGCTCCAATTGCAGCTCTTCAAACCTACCATAAATCCTGCTAGACAAGCCATGCGATTCTTCCATGGATCTTGGTGCTCAAGAGCACTTGAGCGCTTGCATATCTGTCTGAGGTAAGGCTTTTGAATGCTTTCCTTTTCCTTCGTTTGGTCTTTATACCCAATTACAGTCTCTTGGTTTTGTTTTCTATTGAAACTCTATTTTGCAACGAATGTAGCATCCAATGACGCCGCTACAGATGGCAGAATAACCGATCTTATGATGGCCCGGATTTTCATGCTACGGAATGACTGACTGCATTCTCACTTATTTCAAAATACAATAACACTGTACTCTAGGCCAAATATCTTGAAGCACATAAATTTACCCTTGCAAAGAGCTCTTGCAAGTTTGAAGACTAAATTTTGTAAAGAGCATATGCTTAAGGAGCAGATGCATGCTGGACAAGCTAAAAAAATTTGTCGAGAACCTAAGAGGTTTATTCTATGTATTTGTTAAGGATTTTACCATTCTCAAGAAAAGGAAACTCAATACTTTCTGTAGGCATTACATTCTTTTCTTGATTTGATTTTCATCATTTTTTTTCTTTTATCTAACTTTGCTGGATGCAGTGTAAAGCATTGTTTAAGTATTTGTGCAACTCAATCCAATCTATAGCTTTACTAAAAGTGTACTGAGATCCTTCCCTCTTTTATAGTGGACGATAAAAAATCATTCTCATTCTCATTATAGTTCTTACAACTCCGTGGATGATTGATCAATTTTGCATTGAAGGAGATGTATGGTCAATTTTGCATAAGTATTGGAACTGGAAAGATTATATAAAACGAACCATTTCTAACTTGCTGTAGTATTACGCGATGCGATAACGCTGATAGTTAAACCACAGTTTTTGTTTTATGCAGGCCAAGATATTACTATCTTCCATTGCCTTCTGCAGCAAATCAATCCCATGCTCACAAGAGGCCCACAACACTACTTGCGCACTCATTTGCCCATGAAAAAGCGCAGACTGATAGCTTCCATTCACACGGGTGCACACCACCTCTGCATTGAAACAAGGCGATGGACTCGGGAGCCACGTGAGGACAGGATCTGTCAGTGTTGCCAACAGGGCATCATTGAGGATGAATGTCACGCCCTTCAGGCCTGCCCAGCATTCGATCATATCCGGGCACGGTATAATTCAGTTAATTGTGCCTCACCAGCCCCTGCATGAGCTGTTGAACACGACCTCCGTGGGCTTGTTGGAATCATACCTCCAGGAGGTTATGAATACACAGACTCAGTTGTGTCCTCCGGTACAGCATTGAATTGTCATATGCGATTGTACAGTATACCAGCATCCCTATTACTGCTAAGGACCATTGATTTCATATGCTCCTCATAGTTTCCATATTCATTACTTAACGTTGTTCTACACTTAGAGTTATACACAAAACTCCTTCCAAAAGTTTGCAAGTAGAAAATATGGCCCAATCATACCAATATAATTTGTTTGACTCTAGTTGTATGGTTTTTTACGATGAAATTGCTAAATATGTTGAGAACTATGGAATCTATTTAAGCAGTGGAAGAGGAGTATCCCAATCTAAATAGACATCATGGTTTTTACAAGTTTGATGTATATGACATTGAATTTTAATTAGCCTAACGTATTATTGAAAGCCATATGAAGTGATAAAAGTTGAATATGGCATAAGAATTTTAGCGTGATGAGTGCGGCATGAGATGGATTGGGTCTACAAGTGCCACTTGCTTCTATTGTTTTTATTGCCGATATCTAATTTCCCAGTCCTTCGTGCTAACATGTTCTTTCCATTGTGGCTCTGACCTCTTTCAATGTAAGAGTCCTGGCCACTTGACAGTCTGGTATACTTATTTATGTGCATATATGCATGCTTGACATACACGCAGCATACATGCAGCATAGATAGATTGTTCAGGCTTTGTTTAAGCAGATGGCACAGGATCCTATAAAGGAACTGAATCGATGCATATGGTTTTTTTTCAAGCAATTGGGAATAGCTAGGAAGGGCCGAAATTGCTCCTTAGCAACCAGATTTAGAAGGATAAAGTAAATTTGAATGCTTCTGGTTAGAGTCCAAAACCTGGCACAGAACTGAGGCAACATTAATCCAACTTGGGAGGCTCCTGGAAATGGGCTGCAAAGGGGCCGAAATTGAAGTTAAGGTGTTATTTGGTAGAATTTAAGGGTCGGTATAGCCGTGTTGCAGGATTAGAAAAGCTCTGAAAGCGATCCAACTGGTCCAAAATGCTTCAAAATCAGCTCAATCGGGTCGATTTGGGACTGGAGCAGATCGATTTGGTTGTGGGTCATAGCTAGATGGTGAATCGATGCCAAAATCAGAGCTGAGAGCCCACAGAGGCCGAAACATGTCTATCTTGGTTTGCATGTTTGCGGTTTTTCTGTTTCCTGTCATTTTGTTGGGTTTTGGTCGTTATTTATTGCTTATATTTGGAACTGTCTTGCTTTGAGTGCATTTGTTGGTAAGTTAAAAGAAAATTATAAAGTTAGATAACCATAGATGGGATTGAGATGCGCCTTGATTTAAGGAAGAATTAGCCAATAGAGGAAGTTCCAGCTCGAAGACACTGGCGGAATAATAACAAATTGTAAGAAATTCTATGAATGGTTGCATTTAACTAAGATATTATGTAATTTAAGTCTAGTAAATCAAAGGTATCTAAGATAATTATACGGACTTGCTCTTGGAGATGGGGCTAGTCTAGAGATCACGTGGCAAGGGCTAAATGCAGTTATGGTCATGAGACCTTAGGGATTTTTAAGTCGAAAGTGCAAGAATTCTGAGTTTTATATTAGATGCAACAATAAATCCCTTAGCTAAGAAAACGGTTTTTAATAGGAAATATTAAAAACCTTACTTGAGTGCTCTTATAGTGAATAATATTGTGGAGTTCGGCCTATATCTACATCAGAGAAATGGAGCACGCTACATCGATATGTTGGATTGCTAGTATGGTCTTCATCCTCGAGCTTTCTTCTCCAACGTAAGTGGTATGGGCAACCTCGGCAAAGGGTGAGTTAAACTTAGACACTTGTAACAAATATGTAATGAATATCATTTGTCACAATCTTTGCATTGTTCCACTGTTGTCTTGGTATTTTGATTATGTACTTGGAACCTCCGGGGTCGGGCTTCTAGGTTCGGTGGCCTAGGTTGCCCCGGCATGCTCATGTTCATTTGTGATTCTTTGTGGTATTCTTGTGCTCTGTGACACCGGGCATAGTTCTCCTGGCAAGGATGCTATGTCACCTCTGTGACTCCATGGTAAGAGGTCCTCCAGTGCCAGAAGGTTAACAGGGCTCGGAATGTGAGCTGGCTGGGCATTTCTCTGCTAACAGGGCCTGCATGTAGGCTGGCTGAGCTTCTCATTGTCCCGGAGCTATGTGTCATGATGGTTTGGTATTTTAGCCATGTTCTTTGCTTCTGATGTTCATGTTTGATATTTTCTTGGATTATGTTGTCATTGTCTTAGCATTGTACTCATGTAGGATTTTTCGTCTGTGTTTGTGCTTATCCAAGATTTTCAGAGTATTTCTATGCATGCAGAAGCATCCAGGGATCCCCATTTAGTCACGAGGACTAATCCCAGTGAGTGCATGTGCAGTGAAAGAGCAAGGCGATGGCACCAGCGTGATTGTGGCTCATGGATGAGCAAAAAGCTTCTAGGGTTGAGTTGTTAAACATAGATGACGTAACTATTGAGAATATGGATGTCTTTGGATGTTAATGTTATGTGATTATATTGAGATCTCAAGTATTTGCTCATTGAGTTTTGAGTGTGTAATCTCAACTGTGCAAGAGGAAGATTCAATTCTTCACCATATTCAATTATTGTCACACCAACCTAGAATTAGGGCAATATTAACAAGATCCCGAGTTGTCCGGAGGGTCAACTCGGCATGCTCGTCACATCCAAGTTAAATCACATTGAGATCTGAGACCTTCAATAGGTGGATTTTACAACATATAGGAAACTCTTCTAATACTTCTCTAGATAATAGTATATTTCAAGGTACCCATTCACTTGATTAAGCCTATTTTTTTCCATGCTTCAGCATACATCTTTGCTATTGTAGTGTAGGTCGGATTGCCATGTCATCTTATATTTTTAATTATTTAGTTTTATCTTGAGAATGTTGTTTGACAGTTTCTAACAGTTACAAGCAGTCAAGTCGCCATAGCCATCGATCTCTAAGATAGCAGTATCACCCTCTATTCAAGATTTGCCCACCAATTTTTGCATAGTCCCGTTCAATATCGTTTATGCTATTCTATTCATTAATTGTTGACATTTTATCATTATTATTATTATTTTGTTCTAGAATGCCAACACACTGCCATAGACATTCTGGGTGCTTTAGATAAAAGTCTACTTCCATATTAAAATTCTCTGTGTATGCTATATCAGGGCTTATTCAAGGACATGTTCAACAACTTGCTCCTTTGTAATCCGAATCTTGCTTCAAATTCTGGCCGTTTCTTTCTAATTTGACTAAGAGTTATGCCATTGTTGCTTTATATTGTTGTTGCCTTTAGCCCTAGGTGTGTCTTCTTTAATTATTATATCAAACTAGAAACGTGTGCCCGGCGATGCCGGGCATTAGTCATAAATGTGTGGAATGGGTAGACGTAAGGGAGTCTTCAGGTGTAATAAAAAAGTGCTAAATATAAGGGTATATATGGATGTAATCGAGTGTCGGGCCTTAGGTGGGGATGGCCAGGAATAATGGATTTTATGGGGTGAAATAGAATGCTTAGAGAAATAGAATGCTTAGACGTAATAGAGTTCGTACTATTTAGGTTTTTGTGGCAGATCGCAGATTTGATACATCCATTCTGGCAGTGACAAATGTTGATGTGTGCGATAGTTGATGCGAGTCACCCTTCTTCTTCTTTTTGTCAAAGGGAATTTTTTTTGAATTTGTCCATGTAGAGATTATTGTTGTTGATGAATTCCTGGTAGGCTAAGGTTATCAGATCCTTCCAGATGGCCAACAATTGCAAACCTTCGGCTTTACGGTACATGTGCGTTGTGATTGTGTGATCAAGAAATTATATATCATATTACGTTTAATTGTAAGAGAAGATCACTACATAAGTTTTTGTATTTCCTATGTAAGTTTAAAATTTTAGGAGAAATAATTTGATTTGCAATTTTTAATTTCCAATCTACAAAAATGCATCCATTCTACTAAAAGTGGTCATGATTCATATTTAAACACATGCACTTTTGGTAAGTAGAACATGACCAATATTGCATTTGTGATGTGATGATATAATTGCTATTTACAATTGTCTGTCCCATTGATATGTTACATCCCCTCGACTTTTTAGAAATAGTTATATGACTGACAAACCTAAACCTTCAACTCCCAAACGGAAACCTTAAATGGCTGCACGAAATGTTGGGCATTACCATTGGTATATTTTGAATCCAAATGGTTAGCTATGGGAGATCAGGCAGGATGTGATATACTTATTGTGTATAAGTCAATCATTGGAATTGCAGGGAAGACGCTTAGCTCTAAATTTTTTTCTTGGCTTTCTCCAAACTATTGGAGTTGCTTTTGATGCCTTTCAAAAGAAAAATAAGGATTAACACAATTTGGGGGACCAAAGTAAGGGCTTTGCTTAGAAGCAATTTTTGAAAATATTGTTTTTTGCACTTGATGGTTTGAAAGCATTCTTGTTAGCTCACCATATAAATGGTTGAGTTAAAGGTGACAATGCCTTCAAAGTAAAACATTGAACATTTGTTACCAAGTTTCGTAAAAGGTTAAAATCTATGAATGAAAAGCATTTATGATTGAGGTTTACTCATATTTATGGTACGAATGCAGCGAATACCAGAATAGACAATGCTTGGTCAATGTTCCATTAAATTCCACATGTACCTATCACAACCTTAAGAAGTTAGAATGAAAGTCAACTTCATTTTCAGAATGAATTGAACATAAACGATGACTGATAAACCATGCTGTTCATAATTCACATATAAGCCGTTATTGATGCTAAAAGGCTTTCTACCATACATTTTGTTGTAGAAAGTCATATAAATATGTTTGTCCCACAAAGTCTTAAAAGTAAGATGTCTTAAAACAAAAGACTGTTTAATTGTCTTACCATAGCCCACAATTTGTCCTTCAAAATGATTGTAGAAGACTTCATAAATGCTCTTATCTGCACAACAAATCCTCATTTGCACAATACAACTGCAAGAAAAATTTTATTAATGGAAGCGTTCTATCACTCAGTAGAGATTATCCATCTCAAAGGAATGATACACGAAAGCACTACTGATGTTTTTATGCTAAACATGATTCTTTTCAAGATCCTTTCAGCTAATTATGTGAATCTAGAGATATAGCATAGTGCAGTTTGTGCCTACTTGTTGAGAAGAAATCTCTTATTGCCTCTCTTTCTCTGGACTCCAAGACCAGATGATGAAGCAAAGTGGAACAAACAAAAAGAAAAGAAATCCAAACAAATTCTGCTAGCTTAGAAAATATCATGTTGAAACAAAAGGGAAACAATCTTATTCCAAAACAAAGAAAAAATCTAGTCTGTTATGGGTCAAAGCTACAAATGTCAGATTTATCTCATAATCAAACATACCAGGGCACTGAAAATAGACATTCGATGTCGTTTAATCTAGCTGCGAATGTTGCTCTGCACTCCTCAGAGACAATTCTAGTATGGAAATGGTTTAGGGTACAATTGAGCTTGTCACTTCCGTGGTGATATGCCCAATCTTTGGTAAAACCATCAACATACTATCTTTTCCAATCCATTCTTCGAGAATATCTCTTCACATTGAAGGCCTTTGGTTTCCTGATAGTGAGTGTAGCACGTTTGTCATGTCTTATTGTTTCCCCCTCCTATCCTGAGTATATAAAATGACATGAATATTTTATGATAAAATACTTTTAGCAAAATGTATAACATTAACATGGTTATGAAACAGGCCCAGCATGAAACAGTGAAACATGGTTATGAAACAGGCCCAACAGCAGCAACTTATCCAGGTCTCATAATTCTGGCCATGAAAAAAGTCCTAGTCAAAGTATAATGGGAGAATTATATTACAGATTTTTCACATATTTTCCTTGTAAACTCCAGCATTAACATACCTGATCCAAGTTCTAGAGTGCCAATAGTAATCCATTCACATGGAGGAGAAGTGACTCCTTTTTCTGATGATAACTTATATGCATGGTTTATAGCAATAGGGCTTTGTCTGTATATACAACCAATAAATATGTATATCTGAATACGCAGTTTCCGATAAATCTTTATATCTGAATGCGCAATTTCCAACATTGTTATGGTACCATGATCATGCCATGGGAAGAACTATATTGAATGTATATGCAGGTCTAGTTGGTTTATATGTTCTATCTTCCAAGAAGAAAAGGAGAGCAATCTTTTCGATGATAAATTTACTTACATACAAAAATGGCTGCCTTTCTTGTTGTAGCGCAACCTGCAAATACAATTGAAAACATAGTTATATCAGACATTCAACTGAAGCAAAAAACATAAGGCAAGTAAAACATGCAATATTGTGCAGATCTGGTAGTGGACTAACAGGATAGAATATTTTATCCTCAGATTAATTGCAGATCTAATAATGTAATTGATCCTAATACAACTCTTCTAATTTAAGAGAGAGACATATGTCAACACTTTAGAATCCACTGATTTGTGCTGTTGAAAATAATGGTTGTTGTGGTGAACATTGGTAAGGGGGAATAAGCTTCATCTAGCCCTTCCTATTCTTCAGAAATAGGAGCCAGCATCAAATAGGAGCCAGCTCTTGATGCTGCATCTAATTGGGAGCGTCAAGAATCCGTAGCCTTTGTAACACCATTGCTCCTACTTCCTGAGATAATCCAAAAAAGAGATGCATTCAACTAATGTGACTTGACATGCACCAGCTCAGTTTGTTTGGGAACTGTTCCACTTTAGAAGGATGTTTGCATAGAGAAAACGTGAAGAAGTTTAATAATGGAAGAATATTAGGATGCCCAAAGACCAAGAGATATTTTCCCGATGCAAAGAGGCTCATAAACATGTAGAAGAAGAAATATATGATGCAATTTAAACTGAATGGCAGATATCCTCTTGCAAGAAATACAATATTTATAAGTTCTGCAGTGTATAAGAGCTATTTTCATTATAATACAATTTAAAAGTAAATATAGAACAAACCTTCGCTTCAATTGGAATAGGATGCAATCTTAAATACTTCAGAAAAACTATTTGCCCAGAATTTGTAACTTCTTATGACCACAAAAAATAAAAAAGCGAGAAAATAAAAAAATCTTGGCAATGGCCTATCCTCTACAGTCATACCATTCAGATGTCCTTGTTTCTTTCCGTTGGGTTGCGTAGAAGCTAGGCAATTTTAAAAAATGGTTTCTGCTGAACAAACAAAGGCAATTTTGAATCACAGTTCTTGCTAGAAAAACAAATGTCAAAAGTTTACACATTTGGAGAATGAAGTAAAAGAAACTTTGGGGATCATATTCTGCAAACAGACACCAAATTCATCTCTACATCCAACAGTCGTAGCTAAATGAAACGTAGAGAATGAGATCAACAATATACAGGAAAGAAACCAGAAGCTTCTTTCGTTATCAGGGATTAATTATGTGATAGCATTTGCAGTTTGGATCTTACAGGTAAGGACAATGTTATGTTTTGGTGGGTTGCAGGTTTAAGTTTCTGTATTTTTTCTTTTTGCAGCGAATGGATGGACCTTGCCAGATTAACAGGCCTGCAAGCATGCAAGTCTTGGTGATGAATCTCACCTGGTGTTTGCAGATGAAATCTCCAGAAGCAAGAGAAGAACGCTCCAGAAGCTTGACTCCTGAAAGACAAATATTATCATTAGTCTTAGCATAAAAGCTAAGAGCTCAATGTTGTGTTTTATCTGGTGTTTGCAGATGAAATCGTGTACTCCAGAAGCAAGAAAAGAACACTCCAAACGTTTGAATCCTGAAACAAAACCAGAACCATTAGTCTTAGCAAGAAGGATCCGACTCAACTGAAGAGCCCAATGTTGTGTTCTACTCATGCTATGAGGATCCGATTCTGAGGCGCAAAAAGGGTCGGAAAAGAATCATAAGACAAAATTCGTGATGAAGTGTTTGTAGCAGAAAGTGAAGAACGTAAGAAAAAATATGCAAGTCGAAATGCAATAGACCTAGATCCCCATGATCTTCACATTTCTAAAACAAAGATAGAACCCTGAATCTAGACGCTCAACAATCTGCTTGCTTCATTCATTTCTCTTAGAAACTTCAGCCGAGTATAGCAGACCTCGTTACCTGATACCAGATAGAAACGTAGCTAAAAGAAGCTCCCCTCCCGGCCAGTATATGCCGATAAAAGTAACGCAGGGGGGAAAGGCGTCCTGCAAGGGGAAAGGGAACGCCGCATGCAGCGTTACATGCGGCGTTCTTGCACGCAACCCAACACTATCACAAAATAAAAAAGAAGATGTTTATTGGCCTAGATGATTAGAGCTTATATTCTTGTTTTATTATGCCTAGCCAAATTTGTACAAGACTATAGTTTTGTTTCTGGCTTTTCCATTCTTGGCATTTTTCTTTGGAGCATGGTTGGACTTATATCGTCGTTTTATCTCAAGTTCGAAAGCCCAAGGCCATAGTTTTTTTTTTCAGATCTGCCCAAGACTATAGTTTTGTTTCGACGTTTCTGGCTTTCATCATATTTACATTCCAGAGTTTCTTGACGTCTCTAACGTGTTTTCTTGAAGTATGTACTATTCCATAAGAACTAGAATTGTAACTTTCTCTCCCTCTTTGTGTTTATTTGATTTTGCCAAGTTGCATAAACACCTAGATTTGAATCCTACATAGATATATCTTGCTACATATTCTAAATGAGGTGCATCCAGGACTACCGCAGTCGTCGGATTCGTCAATCCTATGGCCTAGATCGTATGTTGGAGCCTGTGAGCACCTCTCATTTTGGTTATATTATAGTCATTTATGATTGGAGGCGCCTATGATTTTGAAATATGAAATACGGTTTCGCCTAAGGTATTGAGGGAATATCAAACCTCTATACAACTTTGCGTAAGATTTTAGAATATGAAATACGGGGGCTCGAACCTCTACCAAAATAACTCAATGTCCTAATAATACTACTTTAACCAATATACCCAGTGAGCTAATTTGATTATTTTTTATCTTGAATCTATGTTTTTTTTTTTATAACAACCCATTCAATTGCTTTGGGGATATATGATCTATGGTTTCAGGAATTGTTATTTTTTACATTCATTTCAAATCCCCTTGGAACCCCCTGTTATTTTGCTACATATTTGCATTTGACCTTTTCTTTTCATTTGAGTTTGTTGACCTTAGTTTTTCAAGTTGACCTAGTCATGTTCCTTGTTTGGCCCGCACATTTTGATAAATTTCTTTTGCATGCATCCTCGCCCATCTTGACTCTTGCAACTCTCTCATACATTTCTTTGTAGCTCGTTTGATCGATCTTTTTATCATTCGATCGAGGGGATATTGTCATTCCTTCTTGTTGTTTCTCTTGAGCATTTTATTCTCTTTATATATACTACCTTCCTTATGCCGATTGGCATCTAAAATCCAAAGGTGCTTCAAGTATTCTTGTATTCTTTTTTCTAGAGTTTCGATCACTGTGTTTTATCGACTATTGTATGGTGCACCATTTTTACTTTTGGGCTAGGGCAATGGAACATGGTTCAGTGTGCCTAAATATTCTTCTCTGCTTAGTGGTGCCTTTTCTTTTCTCTTTCAATGTAGTACTATGCTTCTTGGTAGAAACTAGTTAGCTGAGGTTCGCAAATACCCTTATGTTTTTTCTTTTCTTTTCTTCTAATTTTAATGTCTTCTAATGAGCTTGGTATTTGAACTTCCAAGTTGGCCTAGGCATGTTCCTTGTTTAGATGGAACCTTCCTCTCTAGATGCATTTCTTTATAGCTTATATAATTGTTCTTTTTACCATTGAATATTGATATTTGTTTCGTTTCTTGTGCATTTTATTCTCTTCGTATTAATCTATATGCTACCTTCCTTATATATGTTGGCATCTATAATCCATCTCTGATGACGTGCCTCAGTATGCGTCTGTGATCTAGTTTTCATATGCTTACACATTTTATTTTATTTTTTTGAGTAATTAACAGCTTATTAACGAATGTCAGTTGTGTGTTTTTTAGTACGAACTTCAAGCTGCATTTTGAACTGGGTATCCTTTGTTCATGTTCGTTTGAACAAGCGGCACTGGAATTTGGCACATGGAGCTGTTTATGGTTGTTTGGACAAGCAGCATTGGAATTTGGCACATGTAGCTGCTGGCATGCATGAATCATTGGAAAACGTTGGAAGATGTTACACTTGTGTTTCTTCCCCGTCGCTCCTGGTCTGTTTTTTATCCTCATGGTTTTCCCTGAGAACCCGAAAGGGCGTGGTTTTTATTCTAATTGATAAACTCCTGACTCCGAGTTTCTATGTCGATTGCTTTTTTTACTTTTAAAACCATCGGTCATTGTCTAGTTCCGGGGTTTCTAGACATATTTGGTTTTATATTTTTAAAGCCAAATCTTTTTACTACTATGTTGTTGTACTTCATTTTTTAGAATGCTCAATAGGAAAGCCACTTCGCTTGGCTATATGTTGTTGTTTTTGTTGCTATAAAGTCTTCCCAAGAATGCAGGGTAAACATAGAAAAGCCACTTCACTTGGCTATATGTTGTTGTTTTAGTTGCTATAAAGTCTTCCCAAGAATGCAGGGTAAACATAGAGAATGCAGAGCAGGGTTCAAAAAATACTTGGATAAACCCTTTGTTTGTCTGGTCCACTTTAGAAATTGCCGGTCGAAATTTTTGGATGCTGGAAAAAATCCGATAGAAAAAAACGTAATTTAATGTAAAATCCGGTATATTTGTATCTTGTTATGAATATATCCGGTACGTATTGTATATAGGCGGAAAATTATCTGGTGAAGGCTGCAGAGTTTTTTGAACCCTGATGCAGAGTAAAAGCCAAGAATGTCAGATAAACGTTGTTGTTCGCATCGCTATAAAATTTCAACATTCCTAGAAATAAAACATGCTAGATTTCACGACGGGATTGGCCTTGTTGGCAGGATGACAATTGCTTTTATCTTACAAGAATGCCATTTTACGACCGCTTTATTTATCAACCACAGTTGGAACCAAAGAAAATACACGAGGTTTTTGTATTAGGAAACGTTCCACCAAGAGGTGGTTTCCAGGTGGGAACCGGCTGGCGGCGCCGCCACGAGCCGCGCCGCCACGAAGCCGCGGAGGCGGCGCCGCCAAACCGTTCCCACTGAAGCCACCGATTGGTGGAACGTTCCCAAACGTAAGCCACGTGTACCCGTGGTTTCCGGAAATTTGTCCACGTCAGCAACAAAAACAGAAGCAGAGCATTCCGGCGGCAAGAATCTGCTCATGAGTGCGGCAAGAATCTGCTCATGCTCTGTAGTGCGGCGGCGACTTCGATGATGGCAAGCGAGGGAGCGACGGCCCTCGCTCAACAAAACCATACTCTAAGCAAGATCTGTAGAAGGATCTTGCCCTGCGCTAAGCAAGATCTGTAGAAGGATCTGTTGAAGGAAGATCTGTTGTAGCAAGATCTGTTGCCGGATCTGTAGAAGGAAGAAAGAAGATGAAGCAGAAGGATTGGGTCTACGCCATTAGGAAGGATGCCGGATCTGCGATGAAGAAGCTGGATTCTGCGCCAACGGAATCTTTGCCATACTTATCTCTGGGATGTCGCTCTGCCATAGCCATAACTTGTCGCCATAGCCGCTGGCATCGGTTGAAGCTTCTTGCCATAGCCATTGAAGAGTCCGCCATAGCTAATGGTGCTCGTAGACTAGGTTTGAGCGCTGAGCCGCGCCGCTTAGAGTAGGAAACCAATAAGTTACCAAAAAATAAAAGGGAAATTTACCAAAATAACCTTAATTGTTGACTTAATTCCCAAAAAGCCCTTTGTATTTTTGAAATTCCCAAAATGCCCTTAATTCTTAAGTATTTTCCCAAATAGCCCTTTGTATTCTAAAAATCACCAAAAAGCATGTATTTACAATAGAGGATGATTTTCTAAGAGGAAGTGGTTCTTACAGGTGACAATAATTTGGAAAATAAATTTCAAAAGTCATTATGACAAAAATATGCAATAGAAATGTCAAGTAGAATTTCTGCAACTGCCTTCATTATGCTTGACATTACCACAATGTGTGCACTTGTACATACGTTTTTTTCAATCTTTGTCTTCTGTTCTATCCCGTTTCTTTTAGGCCTACCAGGAGGATGACATGTTGCAGGAGGTAGCAATTCATTTTGAAGGATAGATACAGACATCATATAAATAGCAAAATGAGCTCTACAAGTAACATGTATGGGTATAAAGCAGCTTCTGCACAAGATGCCCACAAAGCTTCCCCTTCAATACGATTTTTATAAAAGAATTAGAATGATAGGCTTATCTCTAGCTTTTGGTGATTTTTAAATTACAAGGGGCTATTTGGGAAAATACTTAAGAATTAAGGGCATTTTGGGAATTTCACAAATACGAAGGGCTTTCTGGGAATTAAGTCAACAATTAAGGTTATTCTGGTAAATTTCCCAAAATAAACACACAGGAAAAAAAGCGGAAACCACGGGGTACTCGTGGTTTACGTGGACTAGCTAATTTTTTCTGTGTTGTCGAGCACGATACATAGCACCGTACCTAAGAATTGTTCTTTGCTTTTCCGGTTGAATAAAAACATGATGTTTTAGGCTAAAACTTTTCCCGAACCAACCACAGCAGAAACTCAAGATCTCGTTTCGATCGAAAGGAAGGACGATGCTGGAGTTGCACAACTCAACGAGTATTTTGTAAACAATATGACGCCAGGTATTTTACTTTCAAAATTTATCATTATATTCAAATAAAGGAAGCATGATGAACCATGCTTACCCTAGATTCTGTTTTTCGTACATTTAGCAAAATGGCCCTTCAGCTGCTAGCCATTATATTAGCAAGGTTCTTTCCCTTGCCAATAACCAACAGAAGGCTTTTAAGCCATGTTATTTTCATATGATCTACATTGTATTCCTTTGTTTTCCACTATTACAATGCCACAGTAAACATATTTTAATCTCTTTTCTTCTACATTGCCAATTGATTGCCATTTAAAATCTTCAAGAGATCTCCAACAAGATATAGGGAACCAGTAACAAGTACCTGCAGAGAAATGACATTAGTTAAACTTCGAGTTTTTTTTTTGGTTAATCTAGCGATGTGTAATCACAGTGTTCAAGTTGCAACAGCAACGTCTATATGACTCTGTACTGACCTGCAAATGAATCCCAGGATTTTGTCTGGCAAACAACCTTAGCCAGTCTAATGCTGCAGGTAATGATGGCAGCACCGCACTCGTGGGCCCAACATTGCAGCCCTTAGATAGGCCACTATCTGGCTTAAGACCATTTTTTAGACTCCCTATGATTGGTGTGGTAGACTCAGTCTTGAATAATGAACCTGCATTTTCCATACACACACCACCAGATCAAAAAACAGCAACTTCGAGGCCCTCAATTTCATTTGGAATGGCTAATGAACGAAGGTTTCCCAGTAATAGCTATCATTATGCATTGAGATAATTCGAACAAGATTTCAGATATATTTCAATTGAGTGTTGAATTATATTTTTAATACCTTTATTCCGATAGCTTTGTTGCATTGCTTCCCATTGTTGCTGCAAAAGCTTTTGCCATGAAAGATCTGCGTCCACTTTGTTATAGGCATCAATGGCATTATAACTGGAGTAAGGAGGAACAAAAAATGCTGCCTGGATTAGAATGCCTGTGGACATGAATAAAGCACGTTAGAAATCATTATGGCCCAGTGAAGATTCTTATGGATGAGTCATAAGTAAAGAAAGTAGCAACCTTGTTTTCTACATGTGTTCAGCAGAGGAGGCAACAATTGTTGGGGGTCCCGTTTTGACATGCAATTGAAAAGCAAAATCTGCAATTTTATTTTACCATAAGTAATTCCATATATCAAAGTCTTTTAGAACTAGATTGTAGCTACTTACGTAAGCACTTGCTTCTTGTCCCTTTATGCCATTGACCTTGGATTTTGGACTTGCAGTAGAACAGAACCATTTGGCACATGCATCCATGCTCTCCGGACTGTGTGCTCCATCCAAATAAAAGCTCAGCTTTCCAGGTTTGCAAAGGTTAGTATCATGAATTATTTGTGCACGACCAGGCCAAAACGTTTTTGAAAGCCCTTCAATGTATGTAGTTGGAAGTGATCCCTTACGCATTGCCTGTAAAGAAAAGAAACATTATTAAACTTAAAGAATGTGATCAACAATAAAGAATTTTAAATAATGATCTTCCAGATACGTGACACTCTGTAGTTTTCTGCATTTAGTCTAGCAGGAACCTGTCCACAAGGACGTTGCTGTGCAGATAGATTAATCTATTTCAACTTTACTTTCATATTCAAATATAATTGATACCTCTTCTATCATAGTTTTGTGCCTCTCATGTCCGCTTCTCATTGCCCAGGTTCGGCATAAAGCTATAGCGAGCGCTGCATTTATTCTTTGATGATCACCTCCAAGACCAAGTTTCAAGTTTTCCACTTTATATGATTCAAGTGGAGGTGCAACTTCCAGGGAAATCTGCAGCACGATAACATAATTATCACTATTGTAAACATTTCTACCCTGACCAAGTACAAAATTATAGAAATGAAAGTTACAGCCAGCTGACGAGCCCTTTTGCGCAAAGCTTCCATGGCTTCAGCTGGTTGAGGCGCAGTTATGGCAGGAACTCCTGCCTTCAAGAGTTAATATCATAAACACCAATAGTTAGATAGAAAGAAGGACAAAAGCCACGTCCAAGTTTATTTGATACTAAACATGGTACATCTATTATAGAACTATCTACCTCTCAGTTCAATTTCTTTCTACCCTTTAATTGTAACTTGTTGCACTATTTTGTTCTTCGAATATTCACCTTTGCTTCTTTGTGCGTAAACCATAAAAGATCATTTCTAGAAGAACATACCTTGAAAATGCCTGCCTTCTGACTTGCTATTTCAGCAAGAGTGTTACCTGAATGCAAATGATAGCCCATTAGTGAGTGTAACTAAAGATGGCCAATAGACTTCATCATCAATTTATTACTGAAAGACAGGTCATGAAGCCCACCCAAAACATCCATGTGGTCATACCCCAGTGATGTTATCCCACAGACAGTTGGTCTCTTTACCTGAAATATTTACATATCAACCCTTTAGTACCACAGCATATGCACAACCTAATTACATCTTATCTGAGTGATTGAATGGTTCTGCAGGCAAATCGAGTTATTTGTCTATCCCTTAGAAGGTTATGTGGCGGTTCTAACAGGTTGAGAAAATATCTTGGTAATACAAAGGCTTACAATGTTTGTTGCATCAAAACGACCTCCCAGGCCTACTTCCAAGATTGCAACGTCAACCTGCACCAGTGGGATTCTCTCATTTGTTCATATCTGATCCTAGAGGAAATAGAAGCAGATATTACAACGTACCTTTTCAGTGATAAACATTTTCAATGCCAGCAATGTCATGAAACGGAAGAACCGTGGCATTGGAATCCCATCTTTGACATAGGCCTGCATTAGCATGCTAAAGATAATGTCTATTTCCTTTTTCTTAGCCGTAGAAGCAAATATATCCTATAAAATACTAACCTGAAGCCGGTCCCAACACCACCAAAAGTTTTTTGTGAAAACTTCTTCTGGGACTTCTTTCCTGGTAATAAGTTTCAACAAACATTAATTAGAAATTGATGTCAAGATAATCAATTATCAGCTCCGATGATAGTTTTTGGTGAGAGAATCTGTAGATGATAGCTTCTCTCCAATCACAGTCATTATGCTCCATGTGTGCAGAGACCAATTAGTTAGTCCTCATGCTCACCCATTGAGACGGAATCTTTCTCGCACGTTCAGCAAGTGTGGAGAAGTAAAAAGCCCAGTCTTAAAACCAGATTCTCTTAATATCCTCTCCGTAAAAGCGCAGGTCGATCCCTGGAAGTTCCACCAGCAGGATTAAGCTTGCATTGAACAGCAGGTATAAAGAACTATCTTGAATGTAGGATAAGCTAAGAATGTGGAATCAAGTCACAACATGTTGGTTAGGAAAGAGCAGCTCAGAATGAAAGAGATCATATGTTGTTAATCTATGAATAAAAGTCAAGTGACGTTGAAACTAAGTCACTTGCTATATTGCTCCATCAACTTATTTTTACAGCATTTTATAAGAAGTTGGTATTATGCATTTTCTGAAATCATGGAAAGCACAAGAACAGGAAAAAGACTAATTCTTTGAAGTCACGATTTGATGCAGGGTTACCTTTCCCTTGGTTCCAGCCACGTGAATTATACTCAAACGGGAAACAGGCTCTTCCAAGTCTAGCAGCTGAAACAACAAAAATGGAGTAACTCAGCAATTGCATTACCATAAAGAAGAGCATTCTAAAGCAGACAATGTCTGGCCATTAAATCGAATTGGCATTGAAACGATTAGAAACATGTCATGCAAACCAAATTGAAGCTCCATTGTGACAAAATTGACATTATAGAATGAACTTTACTAAAAGAAATGATCAATAGTTCAGAATTTAGATCCAAAACATCAAGCACAGACCAGCAATGAACCAGCATTGCAAATGCAATACAGGATTACTTGTTCTTACTTTGAACTGACGAAAGGTGAGATGAAACTGAGCTTCCCAATGGGCACGCCTCTCGGCATCATCCATGGAGGGTGCATCCGATTTGGGTGCCCCTTTTTTATCACTAATAAGAGTGTTAAGGGCCGCTACTGCATCTGAAAAGGTGCGGGAAGAGCTCTTTGCCATAGCTGTGATATTCCGACAACCTGAGTAGTTATACACTCCCATCGTGGATTTGTATTGTATATATAGTGTGTCTGTAACAGGATTAGCAGCTCTTGCACTCAGAAAATGTACAGAGATTAATCTGTAATCGATGGTTTTGGTCATGAACGGGACTAGGATCTACAGCCCCTCACTTTTGGGTTTCTTTTTTCTTTATTTTAATTCTTTTTCATTCACTATATCATTTCTTTTCATTGTTTTTTTTTAAAACCTGCCCTTAAGATTTTTTATTGTTTGTCCAACTATTCCAGATATATCCATGTTACTACATTCGACACATCTAGTTGAGTCAATCTTTGTCTCTTCTATTATTTATTAATAAATATTTTCAAAGCTAACGAGAAAATCCTTAAATGGAATGCCTATGATCCATTCGTACATCAACCCAATTACCTAAAATGCCTAGAATATTCTAAACGGTGCTTTTAGTAATCATGCTGCTGTAATGCGATTTTTTTTTTTAATATTGTGGAGAGTTGACGACCTTCGGATTTGGCTAGAGGCCATGATTGTGAGTGAGAATGAGTGTTACATGTCCATAATATTCTTATGTTTCTTTTTGTCAGTCCAATTATAAGAAACCTTAGAATATCCTATTTGGATATCCTATTCGAATATCCTATCTAGGAATATCCAATATCCACCTTTGGGCTAAAGTGGTGGCACTTCGGCCTTCCAAACAAAAGCTTGTTGGTTCAATCAAGTGGGCTTTTTCTTTTAGGATCTATGTTTGTTGGCTCAGGAAACATTCCCAATTATTATCAACAAGCTTTAGGAAAATCTAATTTGAGAAATTTTTTGATTAAGATCGAATCACTAAAAACTATATTACATCGAAAATCTTTTTCCTGGTCTTGAAGGGTTTTTCCAGATGAAGATGTTGATTTTAACCAAATAGAACGGTTTTTGAAAGCAGCTTGTGCTGGAATTTAGTTAATGTTATGAATGGAGAAATGTGCTAGTTAAACTAAATCTACTTTCAATGCCTATCTATCTATATCTGATGACATGCCATGCTGTTAGTTTGTCGTCCATCTAATTTGTGGGAAAATAGAGGAAGAAAATGTTATATGTAGGACCTAGCTTGATATCCTAGATCTAATCAAAGAGGTCCAAATATGCGGCGAGTTGAAAGGCAAGATTTTCATAGAAAATTTTCTTGTCAGCACCTTCCCAGCATTATTGTTATTTTTTTTTCCATAGAGCTTACTGAGACACCAAAAGTAGTAGTAAATTTGTCAATATTCCTTTCAGTAGAGTTGACTGACACCTCAAAAGCAGTAGTATTTGATAATATTTATTTGTGGCATTTGTTCAAGTTGTTGGGCAATATGTTGATGTTTCCCTTGTGTGCTCGACTTGTCTTGAGGGAAATAATTTTTGTTCCAATTTTAGGAACTCTGTGGTAGCAACTAAGTGGTTTGAAACATTCTCGTCCTTTCTATAAATAGGTAAATAATGTTTTTTAGGAATATTCAATATCCACCTTTTCCCAAACGACTAAAATGAGGCCACTCTTGTTAATTAAATGAAATGGACTTTTTCTTTAAGGTTTATCTTTTTTGGCTTAAGAAACATTTCTCATCATCAATAAGCTTTAGAGAAACTTAATTGGAGGTTAATTTTGTTATATCGAGTCATTAGAAAGGATACTACATAGAAAACCGTTTTTTTCTAGTCTTAGCCCACATGGCAAATGTTTCTCTTAAACAAATAGAGTGGTTCTCTGAAAGCAAGTTTTGTCGCGAATTTTTCAGTTAACATTATGAAATGGAGAAATGTCATAGTACAAGCTAGTTAGTTTCAAATCTATCTTACAAAGGCATGATATCTCTTGAAATGATACTAAACTTGTAGCTATCTATCTACACATAATGATGCATGCTTTTATTTTTCTTACTACATGTCCCCTACCCATAATTTTAATTTTGGGAAAATGGAGAAAAAAAGGGATATATTCTGTAGGGCCTAGCTTGGCATCCCAGATCTAGTCAAAAGAGTGGTCAAAGTATGTGGCGAGTTGAAAGGCAATATTTTCTTCGAAACTTTTTCTATTATCACCTTCCCAGAGTGTTCCTTTCTATAGAGCTGAATGAGACCTCAAAGTAGTAGTATCTTTGTCAGTATTCCTTTTAGCAGGCACCTCAAAAGCAGTAGTGTTTGGCAAAATCTAATTTGTGGCATTTGTTCAATCTATTGGGACATCCTATGTGTATTCAAGTTATCTTGGAAAAATATTTTTCTTCCAGTTTTAGGAACTATGTGCTAACAGCTCAGAGGTTTTGAATATAATTATTTATCTTTAAATAGACATATAATGTTAATGTATGTTACATTTCTCAAAAGCACATTGAGAATGGCCATAATAGATGAATATGTAGCACAATAACAAGGGGCTCCAATGTTTAAGAGGTAGTGAGTAACTTACCTTAGAAGTGGTAGAGGAAGAAAAATCGTCACATTTCGAAGTTTGAAATAGTCTTTCAAATGGGGATCTTTCTTTTTGCACTGAGGATATGATACTACCCCAAATACCCACCCATTTTGAAAGGATATATTTGGACCACACTAGCTTCAATTCAATTCTTAACCATAGCACTCTCCAAATGAAATTCCTTACTACTGATATGATCCTTGCACCTTGACATGTCTGGCTAGCATAGTACTTGGGAAGAAGGGGTGTTGTGGTTGTTTTTAAAGATACACAGAGAGATTAAAAGCTTTTCTTTTTTAACTAGATGATAGTTCGATATACTTATATACTTATAAGATAGACCATGACTAGACATTCTAGCTAGAGCTTTTATAGCCATACTTTTACATCTTGAATCGACCTTTGATTACCACTTGGACTTCTGTAAAATCTAACCACATTTAGACTGACTACATTGGGTTCCGACAACATGACATCTTTTTTAGATTCCTTATTATAATCTATTTTTGTATTGTGTTTCAAAGTAGACTTTGATATCCTCTACTGAATAAAGGGATCGTTAATAACAACCATGATAAAGATCAACAAATAACTGCAAGTAGCAGCAACATCAAGAACGAGAAATTTCTTCTATACTAATCTTCATAATGACATATTATTTAATAATATGAGAAATGTAGTAAAGAAGAAGAAGAAGAAGAAGAAGAGATTTTAACGTCACGCCACAAGGCAGCCACCAATTTTGGCAAACAATCTATGAACCTAATCCTTTTTGCGAGGATTGTTGCGTACTTGAGATGTAGTAAGACATCCATTTAGGCTCTATGGTTGCGGGTGTCCTTGCTGTCATGTTTTTCATCTCCACATAGGATGATGATGGGTCCTAGCAGACATCATCTCTATGCATAGTATGTCAATAGTCATATCCTATCATGGGATGAGTTTCAAAAAAAATCTTCTTGTCTCACTTGTAGGATAGAGTGACAGAGAATTTATCGTGCATTGTAGGAAATAATGATATGGATAGAATGCTCTGAATTTGCCATACTTTTGTTCACAAAGGCAAGCATGTAGCTCCATTCTTGCACATTCTATCTAGGCTCGCTTCTTCTTCCAGAAGGCTTTAAGGCGTTGTGGATCCATGACCATTGTGTAGGTGAGGTTTGGATAGCGAGTGTCTCCCATGTTTACTACCTTTTGACAATATATTATGTGATGTTCCAAAGCAGCATCCTGTGGAGGCAAAAACCCTATCTCTTGCATAAGAATTTGACATGGAACCATCTTAACCCCAAGTGCTCGAGTCAAAAAGACCTTCTAAACCCCTTCCCAGCCCTCGCAACTAGCAAGTGATATATTGGGCCCCATACCTCTACTCCATATAGAAGCCCTGAACAAGTGTGACTGATGGGACCAGTCATAGAAATTTGCTTTATGGCAATTGTTCTAGATTGCATAGAAAGCCTTCAAACCTACCGTTACCCATTTCTAAATACAAGTATCTTAGTACATGGTAGAACTGAACTCCATGCCTAGGTATTTTTATGTTTATACCACTTTTTGGCCTTGATAAATGAAGCAAGATTGACTATGCTACCTCAATTACTGGGAATACTACGGTCTTGGTCAAAATTACTTGCATTCTAGTGTGCTAGCAGAAGGTACGAGATGATGAACAAGGTGATCTAGCAAATGCACTAATGACCTATAATGCAATTACAGATTCCTTTTTTAAAAACTGAGATTCTAGCCTATTTTGGAAGTTTTTATCATGAAAATTGTTCAACTAATAGGTTACAATTTGAAAACAAGCATTTTTTGGAGACAATCATTAAATGCAATGTGTACAAGAAAATAATTACACAACGACAGAATATATAAGGACAAGAAGATTATATATATTTTTGAAGTTAGCTAACCAATAGTTTCAAAAAGTGCAAGTATATCTCAGCTGATAGAAACTTCAAAGAGGTCCTTCATCATCTTTTTCAACATCTGCAATAGTACCAGTAATAACAAAAATATGTTCTTGCTTCAATGGTTCCTTCAATTTTTGAATCTCATTAGTAAAACCCGCACTATCATCTTTGTTCTCTGTAGAGGCAGTTGAAACTTAGAGCTCGTTGGCTTAGCACTACTGTTCAGCAACATTGGCACCAAGTTCTTGGTTCCCATTATACATACTCTGCAAAGAACTAATTCTCAATCTAATGAAAGCCATGATGTCCTTATCAATACGTCATTTCCTCAAGGCACAGGCACTGGTACAGACACAGTGAGAGCATTTCAATGAAATTTTTGAGTATAAATGTTCTTCTGATAACGATTGACAATTATGTAAGCTTTTGTAAACTGCAGGACTGCCGCTGCTGGACGCTGGAAAACATTTTTCAAGAATGGAAAGTCCATTCTTATTGTGTTGTAGTGGAATGCTTTGGAATTGCAACTACAGTAACTAATGTGGAGCATCTCCCAAACATGAACAAATTAGCATCTCAACTATTTCCTCTAAAATTTATCTTCAACATGTGCATAAGTTAATTGAACTAAGAATTTAGTAATTTCTATGAGAGCATGGACAAGAGGTTTAGAAAAAATGATGATGTTTTTGTAGTCGTAGGCCACTAACATAAAAATAATTGTTCCTTGTGGATGTCGTTGAATCAGCAGAATAATCTGTCTCATAGAGATAAGTAAGAGAATTAGGAGAATAATCTGTCTCATAAGTAAGAACCGTAAAAATTATTCTTTGCCTATGTCATCATAGGCAATCTATAATCTATAATCTATGACATCGCAGTGAGAGGGAAAAAGACTCCAAGGAAAGTACTGCTAGCCTATGTTGTCACATGCAATCTATAATTATTGTTTATGAATGCATAGGCAAAAGCTATAAAAAATTATTGTATGTCTATGTGTGCATTGCCCAGAGCTGAAAATAAAGAGTAGATGATGGACTTGAACATGAAATCTTATCTTTTAAAATGGTATTGTGTTGGTTTCTGTGTGCGAACTCCATGAGTAACACCGCATGTGGCGTTCCCTCTCCTGCTTGCGGCACTTTTATTTCTTCGTTATATGGGATGGGTTCAAATTTTGTGTCAGGACCTTTATTTCTTTGTGGTATGGGATGGGTTCAAATTTTGTGTTGGAATGGGTGCCTCCGGGAGGGCTGAATTATCGCCCCCCCCCCCCCCCCCCCCCCGTAGTATCCGCCCCCGCCCAATGTATCCCGCCCCTTCCTCTTTTGACGAATCCCTCCTCCCCCCCCCCGTGCTTCTTAAATGGCCGAAAAACTGAACGCCAAGGTCAAAAAAGGCGATGCAAAGCATTTTTTGTTTTCTATAATCAAACAGCAAGTAACAAATATAAAGACCGGCAATGTAGAGTAGTTTTGCGATTTGGATCAAACATGAAGAAAAGAAATGCTAAAGAATGGATTTAGGCATCAAAATCTTCGAGATTTGGATCAAACAGCTTTTAAAACAAATAATATTAACATTTCAACCGGGGGGGGGGTAGAATTCGTCCGGGGGGGGGAGGGGATAAGCTAAACTAGCCGCCTGCCATTAGCGGCAACTCGGAGATTCACTATAGCTAAAAATGTTGAACGCTTGGATTACGGCCATTGCTATTCTTTTTTGCTTAATGGTGATCATGCCCCTTGCTGCATGTACCTTGCATAGAGTTTCTTTTAGTATCCCATCGATCCGAGACATCGGATCGCCATTCTAGAATGGGACGAGCATGCATGTTTTGCATGCATGCGGGCGACGCATGCCCATTCTGGTTGGGAGTTCGCTATTTTAGGCGCGATTCTGCATCAACATCTCATCGGTGCTTCCTCTTCTCTCTCAGCAGTACCTTATTCTCTTTGAACCCACCCTCCCCCCCTTCTTTGTTTTTGTATTTTTATCGCGTGGCACGCGCGTAATCAGCCCCTCCACTCTGGGAGGTTTGTTTTGTCTTGTTGTTTTGTTGGTGATGTGCAGGTACAGGTTAGCGAGCGGCATCTGTTTCGGCTTTTCCATTCGTGGGTTTTGGGAGCGATTTTTATGCCTTGCGTTTGTCCAAGCCCCTTGCCGAAGGCTTATCACTAGGGTTTTTCCTCGAAAACCCGAAAGGGCGGGGTTTTTTAATCCCGGTGATAAGCTTTCGGCAGGTACACTAGCCCAATCTCTATTAGCATTGTATTTTGTTGGGGTCCAAATGATATAATTGGATTTTCCCTTTATTTTTTGGTGTAGTTCGCATGTGTGCGGCTACCCACTATCCACCATTGTAGAAAATCCGCTGAGATGAATGAGAAGCAAGTCTAAGTCGGCGGTTTGTTGGTTTCATGCGAGTCCCATTCTAGAATGTTTTTCTTTGCTTAATATGACGCTGCAATTATGGTGACAGATATCTCATGTTGTCTTCTGCCTTGCCTGAAAACTAGGCAGAATAAAAACCAAGTAGAATCTGTACAGAATTTTAGTAGAAGACTTACCTTGCAAGTCATGCCTGAGGATATCGCACCTGGCTAGACATGTATTGCAAGATTTGGGAGCATGGTAGAGATATATCAAATCTTGGCAATCTTCCATCTAGAAATACATAGTTTCAAAATTCAATGAACAGGATATGCCCAGCATGGTGCACTTTAGACAATTTTGCAGCAGCAATTTAGCAGTCTAGAAGGTGCTTTGCATAGGTATGCTGAACAAGTGCAACCTCCTACTTCGTACAGATTATGAATTTAGAATTTTGAGTCTTATAACCTTCTGCACTTATGGATCTTTAATTTTAAGAGAAATCATTAGTGAAAGCAAGGCATTGAGCTTATAACAACAGGTAAAACCTTCTATTTGAGTTATATTTTTTGCTTTGTTACTATCAACTAAGCTTACTGCTTCGACATTGCAGCTTTTAGATCTCCCACGCTGAATATATGGAAATAGCTTTTGGCTTAATAGTGTGATGATGATGACAATGTGCCCAAATATCACTGCAGGATAATTGGATGTTGAATTTAAAAATTTATCAAGTTGACTATTTGTACATATGCTCTGCTGCCACGAGAATATTTCTGACATATATGGCTTGCTTCACAAGCCTCAGTTTAAAAATGACGTGGTATGACACATTTTCTTTTCTGAAAAAAAAAAGGTAGATAACAGGGATAGGTTCAATACTCCGTACATTTTATACATAATACATATTATTCGTATGATGCGGCACAAATTTGCCATATAATATGTAAAAATACGACAAAAAATAATTCAGACGACGAAAAATTTTCACGTACACGAAAAGAACTGAAGCGCGTACGCGAAAGTTTTTTCGCATACGCAGAAACAATAAAAAACGTGTACGCAAAAAGGAAAACCTCGTACGCGAAAAGGCGAGAAAACAAAAAATTTGCCTTTTCGTGTACAGGCAGATTTTGTTTTTCCGTTTTCTTTTTCTTTCGAGTACACCCTGTTTCACGTACGTGAAAAAACTTTCGCGTATGCGAAACAGTGAAAAAGCATACGCGAAATTCAAATTTCAAATTTGTGACGCAGTTTGCGTATGCGAAAGTCGTGTACGCGAAAGTTTTTTTGCATATGCGGTTTAGAAGATTTTGCGTACGCAAAAAAAATTTTTCCCGACCGGTACGTGAAATATATTTTAAACAATAAGATACATATGTTTTGACTTTATACGTCGAAATTTTTAATTTCGTACATACGGAACCTATCCCTGGTAGATAACCTCATCATCTTAGTATTTCAAGTTTTCTTGGTATTGAAATGATTGGAACTATCGATTATGCTAGCTTTATCAACCCATATCTATTGCTAGTTCATAGATGAGAAATGACAGTTATAGCTCTCATGGATCTTGGTCTATTCTTCTTGCTGAAATATGGACGCTTTTCAGTGCAGGTTTCTTGCAAGAAAAGCTTGGGTCATGCAATAGGAAAAGCTTTCTGGCTATTGATTGTATCAGTAACCCTTAGCTCATTACCGCTACCAAGGCATTCTGTTCCTGCACCCCAGTCAGGGGACGAACCAATGCCCATATTTTTGTCGGTTTGTATGGAATTGCCTAGAGCCCTTCCAATCCTAAATGCCAAGGTTGTTGAATTACGCTTGGCTTGGCGTTGCAATATGAAATTGCATTGGAATCCAAATTTGAATAAAACCAATCTTTTCGTATTGATCTTTCAAGGCTACTAGATTTCGTAGTTTGATTTGCTTCGTTCATGGAAAGGTCCAAGGAAAGGGGTCCATGATACATAGATCATACCAAAAGATGATATCAAGTCTCAAAATGATAGAGCAGGTGTTGAGAACCAAAATTTTAGTACCAAAAATTTCGATTTGTATTCACATCAAACCATCAGAGTATACAGAACAAGTACTGCCTCCCACGAGGCTATATACATGAAAACCACGTATACAGATAACAAGATGACAACACAAGATAACTAAATGCACACGTACGCTCCGCCAGCTATCAAACAGCCTGCACAAGCTTCCACGTGTTAGCAACATGCATAAGGGTTATCCGGTAATGTCAACACGAAGCAATGGCTGACGACTGCAAGAACACACATAGGGAATCCACCACACGCACCATAGCATCTGCCAAGCAGACACACCCCGCCATATCTAGACAGTACGTCGTCTAGAACCCCGCGCTGGTGGATCCAATGTCAGGGAGAAACTGCAGGCATTATTAGGACGCAGGCTACTCGACTGTTGGTTCTGCATGCCACTGTCCCATACCAGCGACAAGCTTTACCTCACAAGCACCTCTTGTCCTTAACTAGACAAGCCACGCTTATCAATAACTATGCCATGCATTAAACTTCCTATGACAAACATCCTGGATGTTCGTCTACTCCGCTTTAATATCTGCGGAGGCAAGTATCTTACGGATACCACTCGCCACCACATGTAACTCTACCTATTGACAAGGATCTAGCACTGTCCCATACCAATGCTAAATCCTTCTCTCATTAGTTTACATGGGCTTCTTAACTAGGACAATAATTATATGGCCCTAGTATTCTTAATAAGAACAATATTAGAGGGGCCTTAAGAAATGCCAAGCCCTACTGGCTTGCCTTGGGCTGCAGAACCATATTGTTCTTGCTCCGCCACAACGAAATTCTTCGCTGAGGAAAGCTTTAGCAGTCCCGGTAAACATCCTTATTGACAGAATGGGACTGGAAGACCATCTATGACACTCTGAGTTTTGGTTACAGAAGTTTCTCAAGGCAATCAAGTATTGCCTTCAGGGTAAAGTTTAATCATTTAGTTTAGCTTTCAGTTTTCGTCTTCTTTATAGAAGACCAGCTTTGCCATGGCACAGACTAGATTATCAATCCACGGCTTACCAAATGTCTCCAACTTCCCAATCCATCCACAATCTATCCACAATCTATCCACAATCCGGCCTGCCTGTAACATGCTGCCGCCTTTACCAGTTGAAAGCACCTGCCCACGTGGCAGCATCTCTGCTGTAGGTCAATCCTCCGGAACAGATCCGGTGGCTCCGGTCTGCCCTCCGCCGCTACAGGTGCTCACCTTTTGCTATCCAATGGTTTTATAAACCATTATAAGGTGTTTATACCTTAAAAGCCATTTAACCTTTAAATGGCCAATTGCAACCAAGTTTAATAACCCAACATGCGGTTGCGCCCCTAGTCTAGGATCTACCAGGTGCACCATACCCTAGGCTAGAGAATACCATGCGACCATTATCAACCATCCATTATGCCTAAGATTAATATGCATGCACAATTTTCAACAATGGTCTGTAAAATATATTTAGGCATAACAGCAGGCACAATGGATGATGTTACCTTTTTATAGATAGCAAAGCTAAAACTTGCATTCCTCGTCTACATTTTGAGAAATGATAGAGTAACTGGTAAGATATCCATTTTATTTTTGGATCTCTTTAGACTTTCTTGCTTTATGTGTTTGCATCATTATCACCATTCTTAGGAGCAATGCTCAACTTGACATATTCTTGGTTCCATATAATTGCATTTACCCCATTGGCCTCAAAAAGCAGATAAATTTGTGATGTTCATTCTAAACATCATATAACTAATCAGATATGATCCTCAAATATCTTTTTCTCTTTATGGTCTATGATATACATGATCCTTTCCACATCGCATCTGCTCAACTGATGCTCTAGATGCTATTGCTCCAAACAATTTGGATATATCCTCACGATGATCTGAAAAAGGACATGTTGTGAATTCATTCTTGGTCTTTTAGTTGTGGGAATTTTGGAGCACTTTTATAGGGGAGCCCTTTAATGGGAATTGACTATTTGCACACAAATTGATTTCAGTACCAGATATTTGCAGCAATCATGCAAATGCTTACTGTTTTTATATCAAATTGCAAAGACAGTCACATTGCTATCAAATTGCAAAGACAGATGCTCCAACAATGGGAACATTGATAGAGTGTATGTGCCAAATTTTGTTCTGAGTTGAACAAGCGTAAAGTATCTCTTATTTGAATATTGCACTGAGTTGCAGCATTTTCCTATTCTTATTTGTCACTTTGATCTTCATCTTTAATATGGATTGCGACCTTGGCCATTCTAGCCATCGACCCGCTACATTGCATGCAAGCCTCTTCCTCCTTGCTTCCTCTTGATTGTCTCTCACTTGTAGCCTCATTGCACCCTAGAACACAAAAGAGGTGGCAGGATGCTAGTGTCTCCACGCTTGATGCGTGGTATCACAATGAGCGGCTTCTCACTTGGCAAGCATTTCATGAAAAATATCATTTCACTACGCATGACTTCTCTGTATGGGAAATTGTTGTAGACAACACCCCTCTTAGGCCTAACCACAAAGAGAAGTGGATTTGGAAAATTATTGGAGACATTTCACTTAGTTAAGGATTGGGTTCAACATTGCTATAGATTCTTGATATCTCCTCCCCTCTTGCCCCCATTTTCGCATTGGGCATTGATGGTGCAAGAGGATCATCTCCATCGTACATGGAACTGGATCTGGGATAAATATATCATTCCCAAGCACTCTATGCTAATCTGGCAGATTATTCATCGCTCAGTTACGGTAAATGTGAAGGTCCATTCTTTTAAGCCACAGATAGGTCATGTATGAAAAATGTTGCTCCCAAGATTATTGAACATTGCTTTGTCTTGTGTGACAATGTTCAAACCATATGGGCATGGATTCCGACTCGTTTTCGGTCGCATCTCAACATTCATAATTCTCGTTGGTTCACTCCCTCAACATTGGTCGTGGCTTAAGAAACTAGCATTCCATATTATACGGCATTAGCCTTTTGGGTCATTTGGAAAAATTGATATCACTTAATATTCAAAAACATTCTCCCTACTCCAGATCAATTACTTATGGAGATTAAGGATAGAGTATATGAGCAGCTTGGTATCCACTATCTGATGTTGATAAAGATGAAATTTGGGGATCTTATCTCCATCTCATCTTTTTTGAAGTGTTGTAACATCCTTTTAAGTGTTGTAATGCTTTTTAGTCTTTAATATTAGTTATGTGTCTCTCAAAAAAAAGGGGGATGTCATGCATGTAGAAATAAATAGCATAGAGGAAGACATCTGTTCTTTGAAGTAGACTAGCAACCCATACAAATCCACTGTCAAGATACTTTCTAAATGTCTCATCTTTGCCTGGCATAGATGCGACAGAGGGATGTTTTGGGAGAAGACGCAGAGAGTCTTTACGCTTTAAGCTTTCCATGAAATAAGTGCTTTGATGCTCATTGCAAGCACATAATCACCATGTCAGGCTAGTAATTGCCCCCACACACTCTGGTTGTAGGCCATTAGACAATACAAACATTTCCTCAAGGGCACAAAGGCACAATACATTGGAGCATCACTGGAAAATGTTCTACCTCCTTGACTGTTAACTGTACTGGAAACATCTCTTCAGAATAGTGGACCAGTTAAGCAAGCATCCCGAAGCTAAAGAAAAGGCATCCAAAATATTCTTGGCTGCTTGGAGATTGGACTCATCTGCATGAAGAAAGAGGAATGTATCATCCGCAATTTGACTGCAAACCTGTTGCGACCCATCATCCATGCGGAAACCTTGCACCACATTGTCAGCAATTGCCACCTGAAAAAGATGCGAGAGAGCTTCTGCCACTATAGTGAACAGAAAGGGGGCCAACGGACAACCCTGCCTAATGCCTCGGCCCACAAAGAAGATTGAAGAGGTCTCACCCTAACACCACACTGTCGCCCTAGCAGTCACATGCAGCTTCATAACCATTTCCCTGAAACTAGACCCGCACCCAAAGGCCTGCATCATATCCGCCAAGAACTGCCAGCTGACACTGTCATAAGCCTTGGCAAAATCCAGCTTAAGAAAGACAAGGAGCTGCCTCATCCTACGAGCGCAATGCACTCCCTCAAAAGCAGCAGCCACATTATGAAGAATATTCCACCGAGGGATAAAATCAGACTGCTCTGCGCTAATGGCGTGAACTAGTACTGGCTTAAGCCTCTCATCCAAAGCCTTAGCAATGATTTTATACACTACAGACAACAGAGTAATAGGTCTCCAGTCATTGATGGTTTTAGGATGCTTACATTTGGGTATAAGTGAAATACAACCTGTATTCAGTAGAGGATGCATCGAGTTATTCCCCAAAAGATCCACATACACCTGCACCACTGAGTCCCCCACCCACTTCCAGTACTGCTACAAAAACTCCATTGGTATTCCGTCCAACCCAGGACACTTATTCCGAGCCAACAGGCGGCATGCGTCCCCCAACTCCTGCCCTATCAACGGCTCCTCTAAGCTCTGCCTTTGAAGGGCTGAGATTCTTGGCGATACCTTGGCCAGCACCAGCTCCTGAAAAACACTATGTGAGGGAAGCGGGCTCTCCTTGAAAAACGTTTCATAGTGCGCTGCTACAAAGGCCTTGATAGCATCTGATTGCTGCAACAACACTCCCTGGGGTGTAACTATGTCAGCCATGGCTGTTGCATACTTCTTCTGGCGGGCTGCTCGGAAAAAGACTTTAGAGTAAATGTCAGACTGCTTCAGCCACGTCAAACCCGCTTTGACTCTGGCCTGCGACACCTTGGCCTCCTCCTCAACCTCGATCTGACGAAGCACCTACTGCTCATGCAAGCCATCAGAGACCCGCCCTCTAAGAGACTCCAGTTCCGCATATAAAGCATCCAACCTGCGACGCTGAGCCAAAGCCTTTTGCCGTCCCCATTCTTCCGCAAACTGTTTTACCCTAGCCAATACTGTAACCATTGCACTCATTCCGCTATCCTGACTGAATATCTGCTGCCAAATGAGCTTACAGCCGACTGTGAACTCTGGATCCTGAAGAAAGCTTGTATTAAGCTTAAAAACCATCCTGAGAGGCCACGATGGGTGGTCATGAAGCCGCTGAATGATCTGGGGAGTGTGATCAGAGACAGAGGTGGCCACAACATTCGCCCTAGTGAAGGCTGGAGCATAATCCAAGACTGCTGGAGTGCCATAAACTCTATCCAGCCTAGAGTATGCCCTACCATGCCCCAGCCAATTATTGCACCAAGTAAAATTCCGATCCCCGGGAAGCTCTGTCAAACCCCACTCCTGCACAAGCCTAAGCCATTGTTCACGCTCAAAACCCTGTACAATATCTGAACCAATACCATGCCTGTCCTCTGGGAGCTCCACCATGTTAAAATCACCCAGGACAAACCATGTAGAACCCATACCAAAGGACTGGAGCTTATTTCGCAGTTGTGCCCATAAACAACCTCTCTGAGTGGCCCCAATTGGTGCATATACATTTACTAATCCCCACTCAGACTGGCCCTCCTTCCATTTAATCACTGCCCACTGGCCCTGGCTATCTGTGGCTGAAAAGGTTACATGTACACCCATTTTCCAACAAATCAAAGTACCTCCCCTGGCCCTGCCCGTTGTAGCAGCTGCAGCTACATACTGATTACCCAAGATATTCATTAGATTGTTAATATCGCCCCTGGCACATTTATGCTCCTGCAAACACAAGATATCTGGATTAAGATTCTTCACAGCCATGGCGAGATGTGCTCGCTTATTCGGAGAGGATTTGATGCCTCTCACATTCCAAGATAGAATTTTCTTATCCATGTGGGTCCTTGTGCACCAAGGGGTTAGGATCCCCTTGCAAAGCCTCACATGCCTCAACACGATCAGCCCAGGAAGAAACGTTCTGGACTACCTGATCAATCACCATTCGATCCACTTGAGGAGGGGCCTGCACAGTGGACTGCATATGAGCTAAATGACCCTCTTGAGGAGCTCTCACCTGAGCTCGCCTCCTAGAAACAACTTGTTGCCACCCTTCCTCTTTCTGTTGCAACTCTTCAATCTGTGCAAGTCTCCTACATACCTCAGGATGCACGATACGAGAGGAGGGTTCAGGTTGTGTCTCTGGACTGCCCACCTGCTCCACAGGGGGAACAAGTGCAGAAGATGAAAGCGGCCCAATCACTATTTGCCCTGCCTGCTTGGGTGCTGAATGAGAATTATGCTGGTGAAACTGCTTAAGCGAGGGAAACATTGCCAAAGGCTCTCCCCCATTGAGCAAGTCCAACTGGAAGTAAGAATAATAATCACCACTTTTAACCACAAGACTCTGAGGTAACACTTCATTAAGCACATATGCTTAGCTTTATTACCTTGTCCAAATACATATAACCTTATTCTCATAAACTTTTACTAATCTTGCTCTTTACTACATTTCCCATATTATTAACTAATATGTCGTGATGAAGATTAGTACAGAAGAATTTTTTTTATGCTTGGTGTTGTTGCTACTTGTCGTTATTTGCCGCTCTTTATCATGGTTGTTATTAACAATCTCTTTATTCAGTAGAGAATATCAATGTATACTTCAAAGCACAATACAAAAGCAGAATATGTTAAATATTATCATGTTATTTATATTCAGTGCAGAATATGAAGTGCAGTGGTTGCAAGCTATGAAAATATACAGTTGAAAGTTAGAATCAAGTGCATGAATGATAGCATGCATGGTTGAACTTGGATATGCTCTTAAAGGACATGATTAAATATTAGGGCATGGTTAAGTGTTAAGTTCGTTTTAATCATATGGACTGCAAGGTTAATGGTCTAAGTGAAAATGAATGTGGGATATTTGGTTGAAGCACATATGGGATATTGAAAAGATAAACGTGACTGATATAGAATTCCGATGGAGAAGCCTTGCCGATCGGATCCAGCAAAATGAAAGAAGAAAACAAGATATATCTGTGTGTACTACGATTAAGTGTTGGAGAAGAAGTTTTGGAGTGCCGGATAGGATCGAATTGTGCATAATTCGATGCCAGTGTTGTCGAAGGAAACCATTGCTACAGTGATTCGTTTAAAACCATATGAACAGTGTTTAGTATGATTTCTTTCGATGGTCAATAAATAAATCGTGTGTTGTGAAAGCCAATTGAAAGGTCTAGTGCAAAGTGATATTAGAAAAACTTCTATAGTAATTTGATTGCACTGATACTGTGGTTGTAGTAATTATACTGTGTTTCTAACAGTGGTATCAGAGCCATGTCAAGCAGGTTTGGAGCAGGCTTGTTAAATTCTATTACTGTTTATGAAGGGGGACCAGGCTTTCAGATTTGGAAAGAACAAATCAAGAATGTTCTTGAGAATGAGGGACTTTGGGAATTGGTTCAAGGGACCAGTTTAAGTGGAGATACAACTTCAGTGGTTGCAGGAGGCAGCACCAGTTCTTCTGGAGAATCTGGTGAAGTAGAGTCAAGCAAAAGTGGAAAGGATGAAGTTGTAAAGATGCGAGAAGCATATGGTATTCTGACTAGTAAAGTTGGAGCTTCAATCTTATTGAAAATAAGGGGAAAGTCTCCAAGTGATATCTGGAAGTTCTTGCTTAAGAACTATGAAGAAAAGTCCGAGGGATTTCAGGAAAAAGGTATTTTATTATCTTTATTGATGATTTTAGTAGAAAGACTACATGCATGTGTCTTAAAACTAAAGATCAAGCCTTTAAGGCTTACAAACAGTTTGCTGCAGGAGTAGAGTTGGAAACAGGGAGAAAAGTAAGATGTCTTAGATCTGATCGTGGTGGAGAGTTTATGTCAACTGAGTTTATTAAGTTTTGTAAGATCAGAGGAAGCAAAAGGCAGTTTACATGCAGCTACTCACCACAAACTAATGGAATTGCCGAAAGAAAAAATAGAACAATCTTGAATGCTGTTAGAGCCATGATAAAGCACACAGGGCTGCCTAATTATTTGTGGGAGGAAGCGGTCTTGACAGCAGTGGAAGTACAAAATATGTTGCCAAACAAAGCACTCAATGGAAGGACACCAGAAGAACTGTGGTCAGGAGTTAAACCAAACTATGAAAAGCTAAGAGCATTCGGTTGTTTAAGCTTTGTTCATGTACCAGAACAACAAAGGCTTAAACTAGATGATCGAGCTAGAATAGCTTTCCTTGTAGGATATGATCAAGAGTCTAAAGCCTACAGGTTATTTGATCCACAGAGGAAGAAAATTTTAATTAGCAGGGATGTCTCCTTTGATGAATCCCAATCTTACAGGAACATTAAGTTCTTTACTGTTAACCCTAAAGAAAGAGAAGTTCAGAAGTTGGATGCCAACATCATAGACGATGATGAAAATGATGTTGTCAAGGTTGATAATAAGCAAGTTAGTTTTGCTGCTGATAGAGCAGATATTGCTGCTGATACTACTCAAGATTCCTATGGAATAACTCAACAAAAAGCTGGCAGAAGAACATCAGCTCAAATTTTACAACAAGAAGCTAATGTAGACACTAAATTGTTTGGGAGAGATACCTCGGGCAGAAGCAAAAGATTGCAGGGTGAAGTACCAGACATAAATCTTGTTGAAATTCTTGCCTTATTGGATACTGGAGTGCCCAAATCATATAAGGAAGCTATACATGCTAATGATGGAGAAGAATAGAAAATTGCCATGAATGATGAACTAGATGCTTTTAAAAGAACAGGGACATATGAACTTGTAGATTTGCCAGAAGGAAGACATGCAGTAGGATGCAAATGGATATTTAAGATTAAACAAGGTGCTCAACCCCACTCAATAAAGTATAAAGCTCGACTAGTAGCACAGGGATACACACAAAGAAAGGGAATTGATTATGAGGAAACTTTTTCCCCTATAGTCAAAATGACAAGTATCAGAATGTTGTTGGCCCTAGGATGTGTGGTGAGTTGCAACACTAATACTACTTTGTTTAAGGTCCATACTAGACTAATCTTGTACAGACTAGCTAGTTTATCCCACTACCTTGCGGCAGCCAAAGTGGAGGACACGTATAGGCTTTTAAGTTCTACCACGTCGGGGATCATCATCGTATACCCCCAATAACCAACTCCCAAAGATAAACATACATTGGCAAGGTTTGAACCCATGACCAAATGCACATTTATTTTGGCATTATTAGACATATACCAACTCACCACACATCCGTTGGGCAAAACTTTTGCCTTACATGCACACTTTGTAGGCAGGATTTAATCCCGCCTTAGGAAGTCTAGGTCCTAGGGGCAACTCTAGGGGCATGGCTTTTTTAGCCTCACCATCCTAGTGCCACCTACCATAGTCCCATTGTTTTTTTATTACTTTGTTTAAGGTCCATACTAGACTAATCTTGTACAGACTAGCTAGTTTATCCCACTACCTTGCGGCAGCCAAAGTGGAGAACACGTATAGGCTTTTAAGTTCTACCACGTCGGGGATCATCATCGTATACCCCCAATAACCAACTCCCAAAGATAAACATACATTGGCAAGGTTTGAACCCATGACCAAATGCACATTTATTTTGGCATTATTAGGCATATACCAACTCACCACACATCCGTTGGGCAAAACTTTTGCCTTACATGCACACTTTGTAGGCAGGATTTAATCCCGCCTTAGGAAGTCTAGGTCCTAGGGGCAACTCTAGGGGCATGGCTTTTTTAGCCTCACCATCCTAGTGCCACCTACCATAGTCCCATTGTTTTTTTATTACTTTGTTTAAGGTCCATACTAGACTAATCTTGTATAGACTAGCTAGTTTATCCCACTACCTTGCAGCAGCCAAAGTGGAGGACACGTATAGTATAGGCTTTTAAGTTCTACCACGTCGGGGATCATCATCGTATACCCCCAATAACCAACTTCCAAAGATAAACATACATTGGCAAGGTTTGAACCCATGACCAAATGCACATTTATTTTGACATTATTAGGCATATAACAACTCACCACACATCCGTTGGCCAAAACTTTTGCCTTACATGCACACTTTGTAGGCAGGATTTAATCCCGCCTTAGGAAGTCTAGGTCCTAGGGGCAACTCAAGGGGCATGGCTTTTTTAGCCTCACCATCCTAGTGCCACCTACCATAGTCCCATTGTTTTTTTATTACTTTGTTTAAGGTCCATACTAGACTAATACAGACTAGCTAGTTTATCCCACTACTTTGCGGCAGCCAAAGTGGAGAACACGTATAGGCTTTTAAGTTCTACCACGTCGGGGATCATCATCGTATACCCCCAATAACCAACTCCCAAAGATAAACATACATTGGCAAGGTTTGAACCCATGACCAAATGCACATTTATTTTGGCATTATTAGGCATATACCAACTCACCACACATCCGTTGGGCAAAACTTTTGCCTTACATGCACACTTTGTAGGCAGGATTTAATCCCGCCTTAGGAAATCTAGGTCCTAGGGGCAACTCTTTTTTTAGCCTCACCATCCTAGTGCCACCTACCATAGTCCCATTGTTTTTTTATTACTTTGTTTAAGGTCCATACTAGACTAATCTTGTATGCACTAGCTAGTTTATCCCACTACCTTACGCTGGCAGCCCAAAGTGGAGAAGACGATAGGCTTTTAAGTTCTACCACGTTAGGGATCATCATCATTATACCCCAATAACCAACTCCCAAAGATAAACATACATTGGCAAGGTTTGAACCCATGACCAAATGCACATTTATTTTGGCATTATTAGGCATATACCAACTCACCACACATCCATTGGGCAAAACTTTTGCCTTACATGCACACTTTGTAGGCAGGATTTAATCCCGCCTTAGGAAGTCTAGGTCCTAGGGGCAACTCTAGGGGCATGGCTTTTTAGCCTCACCATCCTAGTGCCACCTACCATAGTCCCATTGTTTTTTTATTACTTTGTTTAAGGTCCATACTAGACTAATCTTGTACAGACTAGCTAGTTTATCCCACTACCTTGCGGCAGCCAAAGTGAAGTTCTACTACGTCGGGGATCATCATCGTATACCCCCAATAACCAACTCCCAAAGATAAACATACATTGGCAAGGTTTGAACCCATGACCAAATGCACATTTATTTTGGCATTATTAGGCATATACCAACTCACCACACATCCGTTGGGCAAAACTTTTGCCTTATATGCACACTTTGTAGGCAGAATTTAATCCCGCCTTTGGAAGTCTAGGTCCTAGGAAACTCTAGGGGCATGGCTTTTTAGCCTCACCATCCTAGTGCCACCTACCATGGTCCCATTGTTTTTTTATTACTTTGTTTAAGGTCCATACTAGACTAATCTTGTACAGACTAGCTAGTTTATCCCACTACCTTGCGACAGCCAAAGTGGAGGACACGTATAGGCTTTTAAGTTCTACCACGTCGGGGATCATCATCGTATACCCCCAATAACCAACTCCCAAAGATAAACATACATTGGCAAGGTTTGAACACATGACCAAATGCACATTTATTTTGGCATTATTAGGCATATACCAACTCACCACACATCCATTGGGCAAAACTTTTGCCTTACATGCACACTTTGTAGGCAGGATTTAATCCCGCCTTAGGAAGTCTAGGTCCTAGGGGCAACTCTAGGGGCATGTTGTTGAATGCATACTTAGAAGAAGACATATTTATGATGCAACCTCTTGGCTTTGAGCAAGGGAAAGCAAAAGTATGGAAACTTAAAAAAGCTGTCTATGGGCTAAAACAGTCACCAAGACAATGGTATATGTTCATGGAGTCATATTTGAGAGAATAAGGGTTCTTGAAACTGAAAGATGATAGAAATATCTATTTATTCAAGGATGGAAATGAGGTTTGTTATATTGCATTATATGTAGATGACAATGTTATGGTTAATAGCAATCTTGATGTGTTACAAAAATGCAAAAACATCCTCAAGAATCGTTTTAAGATGATAGATTTAGGAGAACTTAAAAGGTTCTTAGGTATTGAGGTTTCCAGGGATCGAAGCAAACAGGTTATAAATCTGACTCAAAGTCAGAATATTGCAGGCATGCTCAAGAGGTTCAATATGGAAGATTGCAAGGTGGTCAAAACTCCCATGGTTCCAGGTAACAAACTCTCATCTAATATGATCTGATGATGAGAAGTCAGAATTGAGTCATATTCCATATCAAGAGTTAGTTGGTTGCTTGCTGTACCTATCTAATTGTACCAGACCTGATATTTCGTTTGCAGTAAACATCTTAAGTAGATACTGCCATAATTTTTGAAAGGAACACTGGCAGGCAGCTAAGAGAGTCCTTAGATATTTGAAGGGAACTATGGATTTTGGCATTCAATTTAATTCTGACAATATGAAGTTATTGACTTACTGTGATTCTGATTGGGGTGGAGATCCTGATGAGAGAAAATCTACCTCAGGAGTTATTTGCATGCTAGGAGGAGGGCCTATCTCATGGAAATGCAGAAAACAAAAGGCCATAGCACTTTCTTCTGCAGAAGCTGAGTATGCAGCTGCAACTCTTGCAGCAAAGGAAATAGTGTGGAGTGAAAGATTATTAAAAGAAATAGGCATAGAACAAAGGAAACCTCTACCACTGTTTTCAGATAGTACCAGCTGCATAAAGATGACTAGAAATCCTGTACAACACGAAAGGACCAAGCACATTGAGTTAGAGATGCATTTCATAAGAGATCTAGTAAGCAAAAATGTTATTGAAGTGCAATATGTACAGACTGAATTGCAGCTGGCAGATATCCTGACTAAGGCATTGACAGAGTTAAAATTTAATAAGCTAAGGCAAATGATTAGCTGCAAGGAGGCTAAGGCAAATGATTTGGTGCAGGGAAATGATTTGCTGCAGAATGATTAACTGTAAGAAGGCTAAGGCAAATGATTTGCTGCAGGGAATGATTGGTTGCAGGATAAATAACATGAAGGGAAAGTGTTAAATATTATCATGTTATTTATGTTCAGTGCAGAATATGAAGTGCAGTGATTGCAAGCTATGAAAATATACAGTTGAAAGTTAGAATCAAGTGCATGAATGATAGCATGCATGGTTGAACTTGGATATGCTCTTAAAGGACATGATTAAATATTAGGGCATGGTTAAGTGTTTAAGTTCGTTTTAATCATATGGACTGCAAGGTTAATGGTCTAAGTGAAAATGAATGTGGGATATTTGGTTGAAGCACATATGGGATATTGAAAAGATAAACGTGACTGATATAGAATTCCGATGGAGAAGGCTTGCCGATCGGATCCAGCAAAATGAAAGAAGAAAACAAGATATATCTATGTGTACTACGATTAAGTGTTGGAGAAGAAGTTTTGGAGTGCCGGATAGGATCGAATTGTGCATAATTCGATGCCAGTGTTGTCGAAGGAAACCATTGCTACAGTGATTCGTTTAAAACCATATGAACAGTGTTTAGTATGATTTCTTTCGATGGTCAATAAATAAATCGTGTGTTGTGAAAGCCAATTGAAAGGTCTAGTGCAAAGTGATATTAGAAAAACTTCTATAGTAATTTGATTGCACTGATACTGTGGTTGTAGTAATTATACTGTGTTTCTAACAGAATACAATTATAAGGATTATAATAAGGAGCCTAAAAAAGATGTCTTGTTGTTGGGACACAAAGTACTCAGTCTAAATGTGGTTAGATTTCAAAGAAGGCCCGCCAATCAAAGGTCGATTCAAGATGTAAAAGCATGGTTATAAAAGCTCTAGCTAGAATGTTAAGTCATGATCTATCTTATAAATATATAAGTATATCGAACTATCATCTAGTTATCAAGGCAAATCTTGCTTAATCTCTCTTTGTATCTTTAGAAACAACCATAACACCCAAGTTTTGTGCGTCCCACATGCCAAAGGGTAAGAGATTATAACAGTAGTAACGATTTTCATTTGGAATGTGCTATGGTTAAGAGTTGAAATGAAGCGGCTGTGGTCCAAATATATCCTTTCAAAATGGGTGGGTGGCTTGGATAGTATCATACCCTCAGTGCAAAAGGCAAGATGCTCATTTGAAAGTTTATTTGAAACTCCAAAATGCAATTTTCATCCTCTATCACTCTTAAGGTAGTTGCACTCACTGCCTCTTAACCATTGGGTATTCTTTCATTTATTATAAATATTCTCAAGTGCTTCTGAGAAGTGTAACATATATTAATACTATATGCCTATTTAAGGAAAAGTAATTATATTTCAAACCTCTGAGCTGTTAGCACAAAGTTCCTAAGACTGTAAGAAAAATTATTTCTCCAAGATAACTTGAGCGCACATATAAGGTGTCCCAATAGATTGAAGAAGTGCCACAAATAAAATTTTGTCTGATACTGCTACTTTTGAGATGCCAGGCAACTCCGCTAAAAGGAATACTGACAAAGATATTACTACTTTGATGTCTCATTTGGCTATATGGAAAGGAACAGTAATAATGCTGGGAAGGTGCTAATAAGAAAAGTCTCTAAGTAAATCTAGCCTTTCAACTCGCCACATATTTGGACCACTCTTTTTACTAGATCTGGGATGCCAAGCTAGGCCCTACAGAATATATCCCTTTCTTTCTCCATTTCCCCAAAATTAAAATTATGGCCGATGAAATGTAGTAATCAAATTAAAAGCATGCACGTCATTTTATATATAGAGAGATAACTAGAAGTTTAGTATCACTTTAAGAGATATCATGCATTTGGAAAATAAATTTGAAACTAACTAGCTTGTACTATGATATCTCTCCATTTTATTACTTGCTTTCAAAGAACCATTCTTTTTGTTTAAGAGAAACATTTGCATTTGGGCCAAGACTAGTTAAAAAGGGTTTTCGATGTAATATCCTTTCTAATGACTCTATCTAACAAAATTAATTTCAAGTTAAATATTTCTAAAGCTTGATGATGACGAGAAATGTTTCTTAAGCCAAAAAACATAAACTCTAAAGAAAAAGCCCGATTTAATTAACAAGTGTGGCACAACTTTAGTTCTTTGGAGAGGTGGATATTGAATATTCCTAAAAACAATCTACTTATCTATTTATAAAAAGGAAAAAAGCATTTCAAACATCTTAGCTGCTACCACAGAGTTCCTAAGGCTGGAAGAAAAATTATTTCCATCAAGGTAAGTTGAGCACATACGGAAACATCAACATGTTGCCCAACAACTTGAACAAATGCCACAAATAAAATTTTGTCAAATACTGCTACTTTTGAGATGTCAGTCAACTCTACTGAAAGGAATATTGACAAATATACTACTACTTTTGGTGTCCTAGTCAGCTCGATGGAAAGGAATAGTGACAATGCTGGGAAGGTGCTAACAAGAAAAGTTTTTATGAAAATCTTGCCTTTCAACTCGTTGCAAGCTGGACCTCTTATTATTAGATCTGGGATGTCAAGCTATATCCTACACAATATAGCATTTTCTTCCTCTATTTTCCCACAAATTAGATGGATGGAAAAATGTTGTAAACAAATTAAGATGGACAGGCATTACAGATAGATTTAATCTAACTAGCACATTTCTAACTTCATAATGTTAACTAAATTCCAGCAAAAGGTGCTTTCAAAAACCCATTCTGTTTGCTTAAGAGCAACATTTGCATTTGCGTGAAACTAAGGAAGTAATATCCTTTCTAGTGATTCGATCTTAAACAAAAGTTTCCTCAGATTAAATTTCCCTAAAGCTTCTTGATAATTGGAACATTTCCCGAGCCCATAAACATAGATCCTAAAAGAAAATTCCCACTTGATTTAATCAACAAGCTTTTGTTCGAAAGGCTGAAGTGGCATCACTTTAGTCCTTGGGAAAAGGTGGATATTGGATATTCCTAAATAGGATATTTGAATAGGATATTCTAAGGTTTCCTATAATTGGACTGACAAAAAGAAACATAAGAATATTAGCGGCATATAACACTCATTCTCACTCACAATCATGGCTGCCAAACCTGAAGGTCATCAACTTTCCACAATATTATGTTGAAAAACAACTTAGCATGAACGTGGCATTACAACATGATTAATAAAAACACCATTTAGAAAATTCTAGGCATTTTAGGTAATTGGATTGATGTAGGAATGGACATAGACACTGCATTTAAGGATTGTCTCATTAGCACATGATGGGAATGTCACAGGCACAATGCTTCTAAGTGCGGCAGAGCGATGCTTTGGAAGAAGATGTAGAAAGTCTTCATGCTTCAAGCTTTCCATGAAATAAACGCTTTGATGCTCATTACAGAGCAGTTAAACACCATGTCAGTTGTACATATAAATTCTTATCACTCAGAAGTACATAGCACATTGACATGCCTTTACCTTACTTACATAATCTTGATTTTCTAACATCATCAGACATCACTAGAGGCACACAAGCTCACACTTTAAGCGTGGCAATGCAAGAGACGCGTTTAGTAACTATTGTGCGTAGTTGTCCCATAAGAATCTACAATTGTATATTGTTTTTAACTCAAACAATATCCTTAATCTCAAACATACATCATGAGCATTTCATGAGCATGATTATTTTATTTTAAGCCCATTAGAGAATTGTAAGCATGCAAGTTCATATTGAAGGTTAATAGTCATACAGATGGCAACCTCCTAATTAAATATCTCCTATATTTTTCACCTTTACACATGCCCAATGAGGATGCTCTATCTTTACAACCTTACAACTCCTTTCTTCTTAACCCTTACTTCAACGATGACGAGTGATTCTAAAGTCTAAATGCATAAAGTTACCAAAGCCTATGGGACCCAAACAAATACTAGTGCATCCATTGAGGTATATATAATCCCATGCAACTGTAAATCTGGAATCATACCCTTAGAAGTTTGAGTAGAGTATCAAGGTATAGCATTGCACATATATTGCACATACTATTGCCCACTAAGTCGATGCACTAGCATAGAAGGACTAAATAATATTGGTGTATAAAAGTCAAAGTTTGTCTCTAAAAAATACAACCAGAACCACTATCATCATCTTGGTTTCACAAAAAATAATGCTTGGCATCAGCCTCGCCTAACATCTTAACAACCTCGCCTTGCCATTTGCCGTCTGGAAAACTTCACACCACCAATATCGACAAGCGATTCCAACCATCTTGAATACTGTAAGAAGGATTTGACATGTGTGATTGAAATTAACATACAACTATTTATGTGCGGCAACGACATGCATCTTTTACTTATGATCAACACGTGTGTCATACGCCGGGCACCCGTTTACTACAGTTAGCACATGTTTGATGAATGCACGTGGGTCAAGTTGGAGAACTGCAACTCAGTCACAATAGGAACGTGGTAAAGCAATGATATCCACTTCAGATGCTTGGCTTATATACGACTTTTCTTTTTTATGAGATGGTTTATATATATATGTTTGAAATTTTTGAGTTGACAAATATATATTTCTGATATATTGCTGCACCATAAAGTTGTTTGTGCAAAATTAATTCTAAGATGATCTAGGCTGACATCTATATGTTGAATGGCATACATAATTTAGCACTATGTATTGTCTTTATTTCTCATCGTGCAAAATAAAGCTGGATGTGCTAGCATTTCCAACTCAATTTGGCCATGTGAATCTTATCGGATTATTATTTGATTTTATACTTTCTGATCATATTATTGTATATCATATTAAAGGTAATGAACAATTTGTTTGACCCATCTTTGCCAACTACAGATTTCTCTACAATAAACCAAATAATAAACACCATGTTAATAAAACCAAATACCAAATTTTAACTATTACTTTTTACATTACATTTCTTGGTGCACTCATGAAGGAATCTAAAATCTTGAGTGCATGTCCAACACTAATATGTAGCAAAATAACAGGGGGTTCCAGGGGGATTTGATATAGATGTAAAAATAACAATTCTTGAACATAGGCCATATATCCCTAAAACAATTGAATGGGTTGTTACAAAAAAAAAAAACATAGATTCTAGATAAAAAATAATCACATTAGCTCACTGGTGGTTAAAGTAGTTTTATTAGGACATTGAGTTATTTTGGTAAAGGTTCGAGCCCCCGTATTTCATATTCTAAAATCTTAGGCAAAGGCGTATAGGGGTTCGATATTCCCTTAAAACCTTAGGCAAAACCATAGGCCATATATCCCTAAAACAATTGAATGGGTTGTTACAAAAAAAAAAACATAGATTCAAGATAACAAAATAATCACATTAGCTCACTGGGTATATTGGTTAAAGTAGTTTTATTAGAATATTGAGTTATTTTGGTAGAGGTTTGAGCCCCCGTATCTCATATTCTAAAATCTTAGGCAAAGTCGTATAGAGGTTGAATATTCCCTCAAAACCTTAGGCGAAATCGTATTTCATATTTCAAAATCATAGGCGCCTCCAATCTTAAATGACTATAAACGAAACGAGAGGTGCCTAGAGGCTCCAACTTACGATCTGGGTCATACGATCGACGAATTCGATGACTGCGGTAGTCCAGGGTGCACCTCTTTTAGAATAAATATGTAGCAAAATAACAGGGGGTTCCAGGGGGATTTGATATAGATGTAAAAATAACAAAATTCTGAAACCATATGCCATATATCCCTAAAACAATTGAATGGGTTGTTACAAAAAAAAATATAGATTCAATATAAAACAATAATCACATTATCTCACTGGGTATATTGGTTAAGTAGCCTTATTAGAACATTGAGTTATTTTGGTAGAGGTTCGAGCCCCCGTATCTCATATTCTAAAATCTTAGGCAAAGTCGTATAGAGGTTCGATATTCCCTCAAAACCTTAGGCGAAATCGTATTTCATATTTCAAAATCATAGGCGCCTCCAATCTTAAATGACTATAAACGAAATGAGAGGTGCCTAGAGGCTCCAACTTACGATCTGGGTCGTACGATTGACGAATTCGACGACTGTGGTAGTCCAGGTGCACCTCGTTTATTAGGATTACAATTGCTCTTTAAAGATATAGATGTTCAATGCTTAACTTCAATTATAAAAATTACCACAAGATACTTATGCTTGGCACATGTGGCCTACTAGAATCTCAAAAATAGTTTTTATGAATAGTTTGTGGAGAATTTGTAAAATGTTAAAAGCTATAAAAAGGGGTAAAATACTTCTCATGCACTAACATTTGAAAAGATGCAATTGGACCTTGATCATGTATAGGATGTGAACAAATTATAAATTAATTGTGTCACTGATTTGAACGATGACAACAACAAATCATAAATTCTTCTGAATGCTATGCTTTATGCAGGATTCTACAATAAAGGATATGAATCATCCACTACCACAAGGGGAGACTAAAAAATTAATTAACAACTACATGAGTTAATTATTGCACAATATTAGCAGACGCTAGCCATAACATAACATACAAAAAGCAGTTCATACACTAGCCGTAACACACGTCTTACAATACATTAAAAACAATACATTGCATATACAAATTTCAATTCAACGTCACTTACTCATAAACAACACGGTACTGTCCCAATCTTCGCATGCGATCACATAGAAAGCCCACCGAAGGTGGGCAATTTTCCTATATTATAAAATCGTGGCATCTGTCTGTCCACCCAATCGACGGCCAAGATCGTCCCAATGTCTCTCCGCCCCAATCGACGACCAAGATTTGTCCGTCTGTCCTTTTGCTTTCGGGCAAAAGTATGCTAGTGGGGTACAAAAAAACGCGGCCCCAGCACTTGGATCAGCACCATGCGCCTACTATTCTATCATAGTATTCCACTTGTCATTCATTGGAGTTGTTATATATTTCTATTGATTACCTAATTACCATGTGCTAGTACCAGTAACACCCTAAACAAGCTACCATATGGGGTGCTATATGAGTGCTATCAACATGTATCTGGACGCCTGCTTTTGTACCCCACGAGCATACTTTTGCCCTTTCATCGACGGCTTGGATTGTGCCATGTGGCATGTTACGTCTCCCCCAAACGAAAGGGTTCCAGAATTGCGATGTCAACATTACATAAGGTGCGTTCATACAAGCTTTCAGGAGGTTCGTTATGTTGGTCGCCCAATAGACTGGAATCCTGCATTTTGTGGGCAAACACACTCAGAGTGCAAGCTCTTAGACAATACAAAGCTTTCATCAAGGGAAAAAAAGCATAATACGTTGCAGGGCATCACTTGTGTTCTACCTCCTTGACTGTTACCCAAGAACATTTTGGAGGAGAATATTGAAGAAACATATGCAACCTACTAGAAACATCTCTTCAGAACAACAGAATAGAATAGAATAGAATAGAATAGAATAGAATAGAATAGAATAGAATATCTAATGCAATTTTATGATCTTAATAGGGTCTGCAATAATGTGCCAACATAGACAAACCTATCGTTATTTGTAATTGAGGCAGATGTCGCAAAAGGCTTGCGACATCTTGCAAATGCCAATGCTATAGATTTGGAGGGCATGCAGGATGAATTGTTAAAGTGCGTTGGACCTCAGATTGTCCCCTTGAGCTAGTCTATTCAGTAGGGCTCTCAAAAAAGGTAGGGCCCTCCAGAAAGACTTTTCCTCATACCGGATCGTCAGTAGAGTGGTCTCAAAGGCAGGTGATCCTCATAGCTCTACGAATTATCGCACAATCATGGTTAGCCCATTGTTGGCAAAATTGTTGGCATGAACTCTTAAGTAGCAACTAATCACATGGGAGGAAATAGGGATGCATGTAGCGCCACAAGTAGGGTTTAACCTAAACACTCCACCACATACCATATTTTTACATTGTGCACTTTGTTAGAAGACAAAAGATATAAACGACTAGATTTGGATTGCTGCTTTATTGATATTGCAAAGGCTTTTGACATGGTCCCTAGAGAAAAGCCATGGCAAAGATTAAGGCAGTTCTCTTCCACATTGTTTGCCCTATACGTTGATCTGCTTGAGGACTGGGTCATTTGGCATGGTGAGGAGCCCGGGCTGCTCACCATATCATCTTTCTGTTGATATATGCAGATGATGTGGATCTCTTAGCACATATTCTGGCAAATATGCAACATCAACAAGGTGACCTAGCAAATGCACTAATGACCTGCAGGTGCAATAATAAAGAATATTCCCTAACGTTCCCTGAAATTATGCTATTTGGCCTTAAACTTTTGAAAAGGCCATATTTTCTAAGACACTGGTACCTTTTGTTTTTTGGGGGGGGGGATGAAAAGAAGAAAATTGACATATTTTATAGTAAAATTTCCATTTTAAGGATCTAAATTTTGGTTCTTTTGAAAACTAGATAAAAAGGAATAGTGTATAGAATTGATATAAGAACCATAGTGTGAAAAGATCATATGAAGGCATTTTACAAGGCATGATGACATCAGTCTAAATACATCATTACACAAAGCACAAACAAGGTTCTCAAACATGTTATTGGTACAATAAAAATAACATGAGCCTATGCGGGCATAGCGCCTTGACTAGACAAAAAAAAAAAATTAAACTACAAAACTCAGCAGGATGTAGCAATTAAGAGAAATTTAAAAATGTTGTTGTACTTTTCTTCACTTTCGAGGAATGAAGGAAATCTGTTATTGCATGGCAGAATAAAAATCTGGTTTGTGGTCAATGTTTTCAAGGAAAAGGAGATCAGCTGCAATAAGTGATGAGGTCAAGAATTGTGTTTACAAGTTCTAGACAGAAAACACAAGATTCTCACCATACAGAAAGCATGTAAGAAAGTTTGTTACAAAAGATGGTGAAAGAGTTGATCATCCAATACAACTGCTGTGCTTCCTATGTTTTATCGCTTGTTCTGCTTTCTTAGATTGTTGTTTTTAAAGTTTTTTGGAACTCTGTATTTCTGCTTTGTCTATAATTGCAATTTTACATGGCCTTAAAAAAGGAATTCAATGAGCTTAAGATTACCCAATGCACATTTGAATTCCTGAAGCCATCTTTTGTGAGGCGCTTAAAAGAAAGAGAGACCTGTTGCTGCCAATATCACATGCACTTTGAGTATGTGTTGCAAGCAACTCAACAAAATCATAACATATCCAAATGTGGTGCACAAAGATTGCAACTATAATTGTGTTGTTTGTAGTGATGGTAACTTCTGTAATGCCAAGAACTATGTTTATAAATCCACTAGTGATTTTTGGAGGCAAATGGTTTGCCCTAAAGAAGAAGATGAAGAATGGCACAAACACAAATGTCTCCTGGTGGCATGCAAGGATTGTGGGCTGAAAAATATACTCTTAAGTTTGTCTCTTCAATGTTATGATGTTTAAAGATACTAAACTTTAATTGTGGTATTATAAACATGTTGCCAATCTGTCCTAAGGAGAAGGAAGAAACTGATTACAAGGTGGAGGAGAAACAGTTTGAGAATGTATTCTATTTGGCAATTGTGCTTAAATGAATTTTGTGCTTCTATAATGCTTTTTAAATATACTGCAAACTGACAGATTTGTTTATTTTATGAAATCAGCAAGAAGTTGGTTACATGAAGGAGACTACCAAGAAAAGAATGGAAGAAAAAAAAATTAGAAAAGGTAACAAGACTTGCATACAAGAAAGAGAGTCTGCTCAGTTCATGAAACATGCAACATGCCAACAAGACAATGGTACAATTTATCCCACACAATTATGTGGCACACTGGCAGGCAAAGCAATCCAGGGGGAGGCACAATCTTGCCACTAGCACATGGATCAGGTAAAAATTCTGATTCATATCACATATAGACATGCAGCCCAGACTGAGATAGAGGAGATGGAAGTTAGAGATGTAGAGAAAAGGGAAGCAGAGAAGGATAAGCTAAAAAAGAAAGAAGAAGACAAGTCAGGAGACCATCAACACTAATGAAAGGAGAATCTTAAAGAAAGTTCAGTTTTATATTTCAGATGACAGGGAGCATAGCAGTGATTTTGTACAGCATTGCTTGAAAGTACATGCTGGCTGGCTTAGAGCATAGAATATTGTGTACAAGAAACATATTTTTTGAAGTGGTGGTTGCACAGTGCAATTTAAAGGAGGAAGGCCTTTCTGGTATTTAGGAAGGAACTATGTGTCTAGTGAAGGAATTGAGTATGAGTGGAATTTCTTTCCAGTTCTCATGGCAAAGGAGAACATGATGGACAAGGTGCAATTTTGAAAAGGACTTTGGCAAGAGAGCAATTGAAGTATGAGTCTTGGAAATTGGAGCATGCGAAAGACATTGTAGATTTCATGAACTGGTACATGATGAACAATCCACCAGACCCTCATATGAAAAGGTCATGAATCTGTTTTATATTGAAGGTTCTTTTTCTTGATTTGAAGTGTCATGAATCTGTTTTATATTGCAGGTTCTTTTGGCATATTGAACCCAAAAGTATAGACAAATATGAAAAGAAGAGTGGAGATCACTATGTGGAGCTCTAAACTTCATTGCATCAGACCATATGACAAAAAAAACCCAGTAAAAGTTGCTTACAGATGCCTTTCTTGCCTCCTATGGCTTTTATGGTAAATGGGATGATTTTATATACAAAGCACGTTTGGGAGCATGGTCCATAGCAGAACTGAAACAAAAATGAAATCTATTGCTGGAGAATGCTCCACAGAAAATAGTCAGCCAATAAAACAAGTTGAGGATGATTATGAAGAGGAAGAAGAAGATGAAGAAGAAGATGACGAAGAAGGGGATCTCGAATATCTTAGTTCTATTCTAGAAGTTGGAGATAACGTTGCTGTAAATGCATATCCTGAAGATGATGAGGGAGTTGACTTTTATGTTCTTAGGTGTACAGAACATACATTGTTAGATACATATGAAGATGGCTGGGATTCTGCATTTGGTGTAGGAGAAGTTATAGTTTCAGGCCATTACTACAAGCAAACAGATGCACTCCAATTTGAGTTATTTTTGGACAAGCCAATTGCTAGTTTGTATAGCCACCTTTGATATGAAGAATCTTGGTAACAACAGGTTCAAGATGAGTGAAGAGACATGCCAAAAAATAATGGCATCCCTTCCTGTAGAGTGCTAATGCTGCTGCCCGTTTTTTTCTGCTTCTGCTTCGAAGAAGCGGAAGTTAATTTTTGCATGTACAGTGGCTCATTCCTGCCATATCCTTTCTTATACTCTTTATGATTTGTTATCAATGAAATCTAAGAAATTCTTTGCAAGTTTACATGTTCCTTGTCTTCATAGCTTTAAAAGAAATGCTGTTGGGACTGCTTTTGTTACTTATGCTTTGTCTGGAAAATAGATTGGCGACAAATATAGGTTCATTTCTGAAACCAAATAGTGAATCTAAACTTTATGCTTTGCTAATTGCTAATTGTAATGAGTTTTACTAATTGCAATTTCAGAAAAACTTACAAGATTACAACTGTAGAAACTTTGCAAGTTTACAAATGAAGACACCAAAAAAGTCTACACAAGTGAAGGTAAATTGATATCGACACTGTTACAAAACTGTACAGCTCAAAAACTGTACTCATATCCAGTCTGTTAGTTGCAGAAAAACTATACTCATATCCAGTCTGTTAGTTACAAAAAAGTTATTGTTACATCTTCATACTTGGAGGGATCTTAACGCTGATCTTGTATTGTGTTTTCTCTTGCAGGTACATCTTGATTCTCCTGTTCATTTACAACAATATCAGTATGCTTGCTATTAAGTACTTCCTTGCTATTATTATCTTCCTGAGCTTGGATACTTTGTTCTGCCACATTTTGACCTATTTCATTTATTAGGCCTTGGAGCTCCTCATCAACACTTTTTTCCTCCTCACAACAATCTTTAGCTCCTCATCAACAACCTTTGGCTCATTAACAACTTTTGACAGCTCAGCTTTCTTCTCCTCAACATCAACTTTTTGCTCCTCAAATTGAGGCTTATCATTAACTATTTCAATGTTAGTCTTATCATTACAATCTTCTATGGGAGTTACCTTAAGTGTAACTTCAGGCAATGCAATATCAAGGCCCTGTCATACAAGAACAAGTTGATATCAAATTACTTTATATACGGATCAGTGGAACTAATTGAAATTGAAATCAATGACATAAAAATTAGACTCAAACAACTTTCTTGTACTAGTTCTTTCAACAACTGCACACTTCTCTCAATTGCTACTTCCATCTTGCAAGTTCATGCAAGTGGTAGTGTGCTGGCAATATACTATTAAGGATCTGTATGATGTTGTGCTTCATCATGCTAGACCAGATCCCAACTTCAAATCTATTAAAACAAAAATCCAAGAACTGTTGTAGAAGAGGTCTTCACACCACCACTTTTCCTGCTGTATAGTACTTTTTCAACCCTGGTAGAACCTTTACTTTTGATCTTTTTTCGAAGTTATTGTTGATCAAAACACTATTAGTGTCCAAGATGACATGCTTTTTCTTTTCTGATCCCAGTTCTGCAACATTCATTCATAGAAATCTTCCATTTGCCTCAGGTCTCCATCATTTTTGTCTGTTTTGGCATTTAAAGCAGAGAACTCATTCTTCATTCCAAATCAGCTGTACACTTGTCTAAAATCTGTTTCTAACTTACTATCCTCCTCTTCAATCAAAGAAATGTTGAAACTTACGTTGCAAACAAAAAACTCAAAAGTCTGACCCTGATTACAATTGCTACCAGTTTCCTCAATTCATTATTCGAGACACCTTCATCTGGATACAGGAAATCGATCAACTCGTCCAATTGTTGCTTCAAATGAGGGCAGACAAAGTAAACTTTGATTTTGCCTTTTTCCATGTCGAATGGCTCCAACCCAACACTGTTCCAATCATCTGCAGTGCCATTGTCCTGCAGCCATTTCAGCTTCTGCTGTAGGATAAGTTCTTCACTAGCCATGGGAAAAGAAGATACTATAGAAAAGGCAGCAAGAAATAAGGAAGTCGGAGCAAGAGTCGGGAAGAGAAATCTTCAATTTGCAAAGTGCAGGAATCTAAGTGCAATTGGAGTGCAATCTGATGAGTACAATTCATTTATCAACTTGGGTGCAAATGAATAGAGGTCTGACAATCGAAATCAATGTTGTCGCAGAAATCTAAAAAGTACGTTGGTTCATTTTGCTTGGCGTGCTTTCTCCGCTTCCGCTTATCGCGCTTTTTTGTACCCCAATATCTAACTTAGATCCAATATCTCTAGGGATGTCTTCTGAGAAGTAATTATCAGTATGTGTGCAAAAATACGTATGTAAAACACTGTTAATGCAATCATGAAGTGCTACTATTGAAGAAAAAAAAAAAGACCATAGAGCTAAATTTACTAACCCATACAAAAGTAGCAATGCCTTATTTTCCCAAAATCTTGTTATAAATCCAATTTAACTGAATGATGGTTAAGAGCATTGCAGACGTAGCTGCAATCTCAAGGCTTCTGTTTTTTGAGAGCCATTTGATATGCATGCAATGCAATTGCTTGCCTCGCACGCTAATCGCCTTTGGCCTCCCCACTCTTTTGCATTAAATTTATCCATCCATCAATGCCAGGAGGAACCCCCCTCTCTTCTTCCTGAACTATGATGTGGTACATCCATGTCAACTCTAGCAGAAGTATTAAAACTAGCTTCAACTAGTATATCGATGTTTGTGTTCTCTTATTTTGATCTTGGGTGTAGTCTTCATTCCCTATATTTCCTATAACAAGTACACAACAACAATGACACAAGCACTAATATGTAGCAAATGAAAATATAGAAGCATGTGTAATAAAAGCATAGGCTATGTGACCTGAAGTAGTATTTGGCATAGTGAACGAAGCTGGCATGGATGATTCAGACATTAATCTAGCAGGATTTTCAGAAGTTTTCTTCTCATACTATCATTCCATGATATTATATACGTCTGTGTAAAAGTTAGCAGGCAATTTGCAATCCTTGCATTCTGCGCCAGTCATTTATCAGTAACTATTTCGTCCACTAGGAATCTTTTACTCATAGATATTAACTTTTTTGAAATCTGCCACTAAAGTGTTTCATTTGGTCGTACATGCTTTAATAGATCTCCTTACATCATGAGTCCAATAATATTCTTCTATCTAATTGCATCTATCTTCTCTTCGCCTCATTTTTTCTCCACTTCCACTAAAAAGGCCTCTTCATTTGCCTTTTTGGCAGCTTGGAGAATCATCAATTCATACGGAGTCCAGTGGGTACTGACATATTGTCTAGCCGGCTAGCATTTGTAGGAGCAAAGCAGAAGCAGAATTGCCTACATTAATGGCAGGTTGTACAGAGCTAGAGGTAATGGATGGATTATGCATAACTGTGAGATAGATAGAATTTCCACCTTGAATAATAGGATTGATAAACTCACTTGGAAGTGGCAAGTGATGATAGCCTTGGAGTTTTTGCACGTACTGATCTTCAGATCCATCTAATAGACTTGAATAGGAGCTCTGTAGCTAAAATTTCATTTGATTAAAAATTTAAATTCATCCACAATAGATTGAAAAAATGTAACTAAAAAACTTGTTTGGTTCTACTGATCTAAATAGACACAAAAATCCGGATAGTTAACCATTGAAGATATGGCGTAAAGTTTCTCTTATTGTTGATGCAGCAGTCGCTATTGGGAGTTGCCAGAAATGAGCACTGGCTATAAAGGTGGGCACACATCTATTAAGATTTGTCATAGTGACGCAATGTTCATAATTTTAACCGGATCAAGGGAGTGTGAACTAAAAAAGCCAGCTACAAGTCAAACTCAGGACAATTTTTAGATTTCAGGTGATGTACCACTATATCTGAAGATTTCGGGATCGATGCCATGTCAGTGAAAATGCAGCAACTGTATTTTAATGGGGCTGTTCAATTTCCATTCTGAATGTACCACATGGCCCACAGACTCGTCCAAAACACCATAAGAGTCTGTTCACATGCAACGAGAGGGACCCTAGTAGGCGTAAATGTTATACAAAACTGGAGTGCATGACATTCATCTTCGAGCGCTCTAAGCTGACAACACTCATACTCTCTTAATTCATGAGCCCATATACATGTCCAGCTCTGAGTTGTCATGCACCTTTTCATCATATTCAGATATACCGGGATCATTAATTCTTTTTCTGGTAATGAGTTGCCTTTTCCATACTACTGGCATCCTAGAGTTTGCCCAAGAAACAATTGCCCAATCAAGTAAGATATGCATTGCCATTCACCTGTACAAAGAGATATTCTTGGGCAGCCCACCTCCACAGCTAAGTGCTAACCATGACGTTTTTCTGTTTCGCAATATTTTAGTCAATACTACCCCATGGCAAGTGTATCATCAAGTTTGACAAGTGTATATCCCCTTGCTTACCATATTTTGACAGTAAAGTATATGGTGTTCAGTTGTTGCCATCTGAAGAAGTAGAAATTATGTCTCGTGCAGGAGGATGTGATATGGGATAGTAGACTTGACTCTTAGTGCCCAGGTCAAAACTGCTTTTTGAACACGTGCCGAACTATCTGATGTGGCAGTTATTATCACTGGATCCCACTCCTCCATGCCATATAGAAGAACTGGCTCAACTAACACAGGGAACAAATGTGTCTAATGGGACTGCTTCTAAAGCTTTACTTTATTCTACATAGCATGCAAAGCCTTCTCCTTCATAGAAGATTTTATTAAACATATTAGTACGTACTAGAATGATCTTAAGCCTGACCATTTCAACTACCTGCAACATCTACAAGTCCATGGCTTTACCATTAGTAAGGTAATGTGTACAGATCGGGCAATATCTTCTATTGTTAGATTCAAGACTGGCCCTCTCTGCATGGGAATGACATCTGAGAGCCCATAGATGTCATAAAATTGAGTCAAATAGAGTATGCATTGCTGCAAAGAGATGTTGCCCAAGACTGGCATTGGTTTATATGATTCTCCTAAATACAAAAATACAAAATGAGATTTTATCAATAGATATAGGAGACAAAATGAGGACCTATATTACTTGTTAAAACAAAATAGAAATTGGGTAGTGATTATTCGCTAGTGTGCATTTCTATTGCGATACGTGGCGCCCCCCATAGTTCAAGTTTTCTTCAGTGCTTTGTTTTAGAGTTTTGACCGCAACAGATTTCTTCGAGCAAAAATGTTAGCTTCGCAGGTGTAGGATCTTTGCAAGTGCCGGATCTTTGCAAGGCCTTGTCTACAGAATATCCCTCAGAAGAATCTGAAGAATAGCTCTCCAGGTGTTGAATCTGCTGTAAAAATTGTCCTCGGATCAGAAGAAGAGCCACTTCTCAATTTCTATTTTGTAGGGGAATGGCGGTGGGTCTGCCATTACTACACACACAGGAGACCCGCTCCCAGCTAACGTCAGTCGTGGAACCCCCCTTATGATGTCAGAATGGCATCCCCACTGCAATTCCCCTATACGTATATGATGTCTTTGAAAGTTGAAACCTTATACCGAACAATTGAATATTATAGAACTGTCTTCTATGTGAAGCGATACTTCAATTATTTAGTTAAGGTTGCAAGTCAAGTAGTTTTTGATTTGGTTTGAGCATTGGGGAATTGCCTCTTTGGACACTAACTTACATAGTCTTTTATGAGTGGACGAGCAAGGTGAGTAGTTCTTCATTTGGTTTGGGCATTGGAGAATTGCCAACCTATATAGCCCTTTATGAGCTAACTTTCTAAGAAATTCAAGCAAACAGCAGATGGGAGAATGGATTTTAAATATTTGTACATGTCCTTTGTACATACGTATTTGCAATATGGTCAATTGAGGAATCTAGAGTCCCTTTTTTTTTTTTTTTTTTTTTTTTTGTCTGTTGCATATTGAGTTGAAGACATTGACATGAATATAACACGGTTGATTTGCAATGAAATGGGCTATGTAAGTATGTATAAGGGATGGTCTGCTTGCCAGACATTCTGATGGGGAAGCCATGACGGCGCATTGAAGCATAAATACAACACTTGCCACATGTCGAATACTGATTAGATTAGAGGGCAGAATATTCCATAGGGTGTTTTTACGTTTTGATACTCTACTTTTGGTAAATGAAATTTGCAGTCATGTGGAATCATCTACAGTGTTGTAAATTGATTTTGAAACTAGTTGGCTTCACTTCAATACAATTTGCATGCAGTCATGTGGAATCATTTACTATGTTGTAAATTGATTTTGAAACTAGTTGCCTACCACTTCAATACAATTTGCATCCAGTCATGTGAAATCATTTATTCTTTGTGCTATAATTGCAAAGTTGATGTTGATACTAGATTGCCTTTCACTTCTATACAACTAGTAATACACCTTTCAATCAAAAACTTAAAACACCTCCTAGAGGGCAACTAGTGCAACATCACCTTATCCAAAAGGCAACCCTTTCTGTGTTAGCACCTGATTTAGATGGCAACCCTTTGTGTGTTAGCGCCCGATTTCTGTGATAAACTTGAGATCATGGTGCGTGAACCATCGAGGAAAAAGAGCTTTTGTCTAGGTGGAACTGAAAATTAGCATGAAAGTTTACATCTTGAAGCAAAATTTCTTGCTCACCTAGAAAATTAGCATGAAAGTTTACATTTTGAAGCAAAATTTCTTGCTCCAGGACAAGGTGTAACTTCATAGTTGGATTGTTGGCCAAACCATAGGTTAATACTGCAGGCAACAGATGCTGATGCCAGGTCCACGATGGCAACGTGGGGCAGAGAATTTGAAATAAACAAATTCATTTTGCCCTATCAAGTAGCGCTTTCATGGAAACCGTGCTTCCATAGATTGCTAGCGCTATCCGTCATTCCTCATTTGACAATGAGGAATGCAGTTTGAACGCAAACTGCGATGTGGAACAAAAGGCTAGCTCCATTTTCCAAGTACATAAACAGCTATATCTAAAACAAGCTCCATCATCTCTTCGTGGCAATGGCGGGGCCTCAGGGCAGCCGCCCAACAGAGCTAACAAGGAAGAGCGTTCGGAGCTCTCCTGAATTGGCAGGTCCATTTCTGTGGATGATGAGAAGCCCTCCATCTACATGCTTTGCACTGGACATTGGAGGCACACTTTGTAAAATTGCCATTTTCGATCCATGCCCCAATTCCCAGCCTGTTTCTTGCCAGGACCCGTCGCTCGATCAGGCAAGCATTGTGGTTCTACCAGGTCTTGGATGCTTGCACTTTAGATACTTTGGTAAGCCCTTGATCTTCATCTCAGAGCTTTATTCATGTTAGGGTGTAAGTTATTCAGTTCTGCTTTTCTGTGCAGAAACGTGGATGATAGAGAAATTCTTGCAATCTAAGGTGAATTATTCACCTACAAGTAATAACAGGATTATTGGGATCACAGGGTATAGTATCCTGCTTTTGAGTTGATAGCTGAGAAATTGGGTCAGCTAAATTTTGTTTTTGAACAGGGGCGGTGCACGAAAATTTGGGGAACGGCTTGGTAACATTTCTGGTCTGCAAATGTGCCGAGCTGATGAGCTGACCAGGTGCTTACACTCTTCCAAACCTTGTTAAATTGAGAGAATGCTTGCTCTAAAATTTTGCATTCACCTGTTCCATGCCAAACTCTATAAAGTCTAGTAATGGGCATTGACTTTTTAGCAAGACATGCTCAAAGAGTTCTCTTCAAGTACCCAAAAGGTATAATTAGTTACCTGATTAGCATGCACCATAATATCATGATATCTTAGGTATTCTCTACTTGCAGGGCTTTATGAAGGCGGCCGCATACAGAAACCATTCCATGCGTCAGGAAAAGGAAAACAAAACATGTCCAATGGGTTAAATGGGAAAAGGAGAGATTATTTTCCTGAAGTTCCAGTCTCTCTGCAAGTTGCTGGGGGGCATACGGAATCATTATACCCTTACCTCGTTGTATGTCCTCCTTTAAATACTGTATGCACAGCATCAATGTCTTTGCTCAGGCATTTTGTTTGCTATTTTGCTAGGTAAATATCGGTTCTGGAGTGAGCATGCTAAAAGTGAGTTCTTCCACTGATATCAAACGCGTAGGTGGTACAAGCCTTGGAGGCAGGTTTGTAGGTGCACTTTTAAAAAAAAAAATTGTGCAATGGATGCTTAATTTACCATTCTGTGATGCCATCTGAATGCAGTACATTTCTAGCACTCGCCATGGAGCTTGCAGGCTGTAAGAGGTAAGTAGTTAAAAGATTTAACTTCCGTTGGTTCGCTCTGCATACAACAGCAAATTTGTTATTGGGATGCAGCTTTGAGGAGACCATTGACTTGGCAATGGATGGAGACTCTAGCGAAATAGATATGCTTGTCGGCGACATCTATGGTACTGTGACATACAGGACTATATATTATTTAGAACTAGGGGACTGTATTAATGTACTTTTACAATCTCAGGTGGCAATTATTCTGAGATGGGGCTGGCAGCAACAACAATTGCATGTTCATTTGGAAAAGTAAGATTTTTATATTACTCTTACCCTTTTTTAAGCATTTCAAGGAGCAGAGTGCTTAAACTCTTTGAATAATAGCTTGTACGACCAAAATGGAGATCTGCAGCAAAAAAATCACGATGCAACATGGTGAAGGCACTAATGCTTATGATAACAAACGAAATTGCACATTTAGCTTGTCTATATGCTGATAAATCCAGCGTCACCAACATTGTTTTCTCTGGAGGTTTTCTACATGGAAATCAGGTAGTGACACAGCACATTTTTCTGAGCATTGCTAAATACCTTATGCGATAAAGCTCAAGATGTTCTTTTGAAATCAGTTGGCAATGATCTTTCTCGCCACTGCAGTGGAGTTCCGTTCTGGAGGAAGCAAAGATGTAAAGAAATTTCTTCTTCTCTCCCTTCGGTCCTTTTTAACATTCCTGCTGACTGCATTTTGCACTTTTGCCAGGCTATGTTCTTGTCCCATGCATCTCACTTGGGAGCAATTGGAGCTTTAATACATGCATTTAATTTTATAGACTCTGCAGCATAACTCAGTTTTACATCAACCACTAAGAAGACCACTGCAAATCCTCATTGCAAAGCCTTTCGATGCAATATTGAAAAGCAGGTTAGAACTTAAAAGGGTGTAACGTCTAAATGTACAGCAGCAGCTTCCATTCATTTATGACAATAAACAAAGTTTACATGCTTATAATTGATCAGAAGCCAATGTCCTTTTTTTCCTTAGTATACATATACCTTCCCAGCACATGATTTTCATCGTGATAACATCTTCAACATCTCAGTCATGAAGGTATCCCTGGGAATGAAACAGAAAAACATTAAAATATTTGTCATTTTGTGGAAAACAACAAGAAATAGCGTACCATATTTATATGGCCTACAGTTTGGACCATGCAAGCAGCAGAAATGCTATGGTTACGTTGTGGACCATGATCGAAAAAGAGATTGCATACGATCCCTTTCCTTGGCAGATCCATTGTTGACAGTTGGAATGATCTTCCCAGGTTGCAAAAACTGTTATCTTATTGTGAGTACCAAAGCTGAAAATTCAGTTGTTAATGAGTGCTTTACCTGTACAAACTCCCGTAGTTCCACATAACTTGAGTGTTCACTATATGGAATGCCTGGAATTTAGATCAAACTACATTTAAAATCAACTTCCCCAGAGAAAATTTACGTTTTCCAACTTTACCATATATCGTAGTGGGGCCATCGGTTTGGGGCTTTATGAGGCCCAAATCATCACCGACCTTTTCAGAGTAAGCCCAACCTTTACATTTTTCCAGAAGAGCAATAATAAGAAGACTCTTAAAATGAACTCGCAGAGACTAGCGGACATCAAGAAATACCTGTGGGCCGAAAGGCCAAAACTCTATCATATTGAAGATTCTGCATGTAAGCTTTCAACTTCTGCATTTCAACCAAGACAGAAGTTCATGTAGACCTCTCTGAGAGAATCAGACTATTTTTTATCTTTGTTGCTAGCAGGAATATGCAAATTTGTAAGTGAACCTTATAACATAAGTCTTCATGTTTAGAGACCTTGTTATTTCGGGAAATAATCAATTTCATTATAGTGATATGTGACAACCTCGTTCTACATTACCTCGGGTTTCAAGCTCCCAATGGGTAGAACATGCAGCAAAGTACTTGATGGATTCATGGACATCCGATCAGCCAATTCAGGCCACTGTAATACTGATAACAGTTTGGCTCTTCTCCGTTCCACAAAAAAGTTGACCTGCAAATATTAGTCAGATCAAAAGCATAAGCAACTCAGATCTATAGTTGCATAAAGGTTCTCACCTTAAGTGCCTTTGCAATGCCAAGATAAACATGCTCCTTCCCGATGCTGTATGCGCCAACCACTATAAGTGTTTTTGGACACTTTGCAAGAGCATTCTCGGACACTCTTATGGCAAAATTTATAACAGCTTTTTGGCAAGGAAACCTGTTTGATCGGTAACAACATTATGAATTTCATGTTTGTGAAGCTGAAGAGCAAAAATAATAGACTTAAGCAAACCTGTATCTAGGGTTGCAGTATGTTGTATCAAGGAACAATACATTGATTAGGGAAGAAAGAAACTCCTTATAATTTTGCATGTCCCGAGAGGCTCGAAAATCCCCAGTATGAAGTACGGTCTGTTTATTTGGTAATTTGAAGAAAATGATTGCTGCTCCTGGACAATGATTTGCTTCAAGTAGTGTCACTTCCACACCTTCAATTACCTTCATAACTCCAAGTTGAAGTGGGAAAATCCATCTGAGACATTGCATTGTTACTGCAAAGTCAAGGAGAGCACATCTGGTTCACTTTTATAGATTACCTTGCATCAATAGATAAGCAAGTGTCCAAGAGTTGAGCCGTAACATTGGAGCAGTATATGACTCCATTTGACCATCTCCTTGTCAGCCCACCATAGTGATCGGAATGGAAATGCGTCAAGAAATATCCAGTACACCCATCAACTTGTCCATATCGGAAGGCATCCACCACAAATGAAGTACCTGATGTCAAAAAATACATATTAATTCTTTCTGCCACATGCTCCAAAAATTACAGCAATGTTTACCTGGAATTTTTTTGTAGAAAGGGCATGGACGGCGAACATTTGGTTCAGGAACCATCTGTTTTTCCGTACTAATGATGGGATTTCGTGAAAGTCTAGGTTCTCTCTTACGTTTAATACTCCTAGACAAATCCTCTTGAACAACTCTTTCCCGTTTCATACTCTTAAGAATTGCAGCTTCAGCAGTTGCAAATTTCGTTTGCCTCATTGCACAATTCAAATCCATTCTTAAGCCTTCTTTAGGCCTACAAGTAACATATGCTGAGAGACTAGCTTGAACTAACTTTGTTGATGTTTTTGCCCTACAAGCATCATTCCTGACCATTAAGATGCCATCATTATCTGGGTCACTTTGTTCTCTGGGCATTCCATATTCATCCAATTCATACAAAGAGGACCAGTCTGTGCCACTGCTATAGAATGATTCCTTAAAACTTTTACCATCTGCAAGCGCCTCTGCATCAATATCTACCTCACTTGCATTTTCTGATTCTTGCACTAAAATCGTAGAATCACACCACTTATCTCTTTCAGATACACAGATTGGGTCTGCAAAGTTACCCATTGATGCCATTAATGCGGATTCAATGAATACTCTTCAGCTTACCTGTATACAAGATTGAATCCATGAGTTTAGCATCCTTTAACGACATTAGGGTTCCCACATCATCCGCTGTACAAATCCATATCCATTTTGTATAAATGAGTATTTCAAATCCGGCGCCATTCTTTCCCAGATTGTGAATGGCTAAGATTGAGTCCAGTATGTTGGGAATCAATCTGAGAATGTCGGTGGTTTGAGCTATTTTCAATCCTAGCTTGTAATGAACTTACTATATCTATGCATTGGGTCTTATAGACCACTTTATCCTATGGGCGTAAAAATTTCAATTCAAAAATAAGCTATTTCCATTACCTCCATAGATTTTCTTGCCAATCATGTTTCTAATGATCAAATGTCTTTACAAAGCCTATAAAGCAACTGCGCAATGCATTTTTCTTGGTCCTTATGCATCTTTCACCATAATTTGGAGTGCTCCTTTCTGAATCTAGCTCGCTGATTGACCAATTTTATTTTATGTTTTGGGATCAAAGTAATTAGCCTTTTTGTCCAAGTAAACCTTGATATGGTCCCAGCATGTGAGTTGGAAGCTTCATATATGGTGCGACCACAAGAATGCTTTGCCATCATGTTATGAGCATGTCAAATATTGTGTATAGTTATACGTTGTCTTGTGAGATTATAAGACGCATCAATGCAATAACATGTGCCATATTGAGCCAAGCATCTTGATCTCTCAATAATTGTTCGTTAATTGTTGTCGATCGTCAACCCAATTGGGATCCTTTATTTAAAGTGTTTGGAGACATTAAAATTTGATGTGGCTATGAGATTCAGTTGCAAGAATGATACAAGGTAAAATACTAGGCTTTCATAGGTAGTATGTTTTAGTTATCTATTTAATTTTCTTACTTTCTTCATGGGTTTTGACTTGAATTTGAAATATTTATTTTTTTGAAAATGATGAGACGATGAGGGGTGCTTGCAAGCTTTTAGATTCTAGGCTTCTGGTTCCTCTATGATCGCTATTGTGATCTTAAATAGTTCACTGCATTTTAGGGCTTGCAGATACCCCTCTGCCCTGTTAGCCCTGTGCCCGAGGACACAGGCTTATTTATGAGATATGATAAACAGAGGCGTGACAAGCACACGACAGGGACCTCTTTCAAGTTCTACAAGTTCAAGACGAGGCCAAGGAACTGAGGATATCGTGGACATATCATGACCTCCTTTATCAGCTATCACAGCCTTCACGACGTGATACCTCAAGCTTCACGCAACCATGTAGCAGTTCAAGTTACGTGCCACGACTTTACAGCGTGACCATTTTGCCTAGATGGACCACGGCCTTCACGACGTGGCCCTGTTTATAGGATTTCCCAGCCACCCCAGCTAGGATGAATGTTTAGATTCTTCAGCAAATATTTCAGGAGATGATTGTCGCTTCATTTCTAGTGGTTTTTGCTATTTTAATTTGAGTGCAGATTACAAGAATATAGTATAGTATAGTATAGTTTTTTTAACGTCCACGGAGACCAATAGGTCATGGGACCCATACAATGAGCTAGTACAATCGTTACTACTAGGATCAGTAAGCTTCTTAGGGCCGCAAAATGGATTGGTATGCTAGAAAAGGATTCAGCTTTGCTTTCTGACATATTGCTTTGTGCAGCTCGCTCCACTTTTGGATGCACCAAAAAAAGAATTCCTGGACGACCACGCAATTGTTGGTGGGATGAAGAATGTCGTGATGCACGTGCTCGCCTTCCAAAGAATTGTCGTCTTAAACCAGGTGGTTTAAGAATCTAATTAGAGGTAAGAAGCATTTGTTCTTTGAAAGAAGACAAACTATGATGGGTTCTCTGTTCCAAACAAAACCTAAGCTTTTTCGGAAAAGCCTATTGCATAAGCCTGATCAGGCCAAAGTTGATTTGGATGCTTTATTTAATTTAGTGAGATCTTTGTATTATGTTGAAAATTCAAATTGCATGCCTATATTAGATGTCATAGAAGACTTATTTTCTTGTGAAAATGTGCATTGTCAATTGAAGAAGATGAGTACTGGTAACACATTTAATCTTGATGGCATTTCTATTGAATTGATAAAATGGGGTGGTAAAGAACTCGTCCAAGTAGTTACCAGCTAGTTAAACGCTGCAGTTTAGTTGGGATTGCCTAAATCTTGGCAAGAATGCAGGGTTATTCCAATTCATAGGTCAGTGGACAAACATGATATAAAAAATTATCGCACTATCATAGTTGGACACACTTTTTCTAAATTATTAGGTGGATTGTTGGAAAGTAAAATTAGTGACTGGGCTGATACTAATAGTAAGAGAGCTGCTACTGGGTTTCGAAAGAAACATAGTACCCTCGATCATTTGCTTATCTTGAGATTTCTTATAGAGCAGGCAAGGAAGTTTATTTGGCATTTATAGACTTTTCGAAGGCCTTTGATACAGTGCCTCGAGAAGGTCTTCATGCACGCACGGAACGTCTTGGGGTTCCTTCTCTTAGAGGAGCAGTTGCTAGATTGTATGAGGAGGTTATTGCAAAACTGTCAGCTCAAGCACCAGCAGAGGTTCAAAGCACAATTATAGTCTGACAAGGTTGTCTGCTCTCTCCAACCCTCTTTGATGAGTTAGAATAGTGGTTGAGAGTAAGAGGGCATGCAGGTTCTTGTTTAGAACACTATGTTTTCCAGTTGTTGCTTTATGCTGACAATGTTGTGCTTATCTTGGAAATCAGATGGTCTCCAAAAACACCTTGATAACTTGGAATCATTTTGTGAGGCTTGCAAGATGAAGGTAAACTTGAGGAAATCCAAAATAATGACATTTGGGTCTGCTAAGGCATCGACATTCTATTACAAAGGTGAGCTCCTTGAAGCGGTTAATTGCTATAAGTATTTGGGATTAGAGGTAACATCGAGAGTCGAAAGAATGTGTGCGCAAAAGGCTTGCTGGCGGGAGAGCTACCCACTATGGGATGCTTTCTAGGTGTCATAAGGCCTTCTTGACTAACTTCGGACTTAAGAAAATGCGTTTCAAAACACTAGTGCAGACTGTGTTATTGTATGGCGTTCTGAGTTGGGGGGCCTCTATTTCAGTAAAAATGTAGTGTCAGTTTGAATCCATCTTGAAAATCTTTTTACACGAGGAGCTGGGGGTTAAATCACAAACTCTTTTTGCAAGTATGTTAGCTGAGACTGGCATGATACCTCTAGACGCAGAGGCCCTTTGCCTGACAATTAATTTTGTAAATAGGTTGAGAAAACTGGATGATGGCAGGTGGCTAGGCTTGAATCCAAACACTAAATGGTATCAGGATCTAATGCCTTAGGCAGGAAAATGGGGCATTTCTGAGGCAAATTGGCCGATTACAATTGTAGGAGCTCGGGACTTGGTACAATCTCTGGCCCTAAATAAGCTTTAAACAATAAAAGGTTCGAGGTTTGATTTTTATCAGAATGAGATTAACCCGATGCTAATCTATACTTGTCAGGAAACTTGCATGCTCATATATCTCCATATCCGAAACAGATAATTGCTCGATTCAGATCGAGTTCACATAGATTGCATATGGAGACAGGGAGGTGGGCTAAGATTCCGAAAGAAGAGAGATTGTGTTTTCTTTGTGATATGCAGCAGGTTGAAGATGAAGCTCATACTTTATTATATTGTCCTTCTTTTGAAAATATTCGCGAGTGGTATCATGTATGTTGCAATAATTTATAGGCATTGTTCTCTATGGAACCAAAGGTTCTAGGATGTTACATTAAAGAGATAGATATGCATAGAAAGCTTTTACTTAAGCTATAGTAACATGGATGTATTGTGTTGCTCCTCCATGACCCTTGAAGTCTAAAGGGGTATGACTTATTTATTTATTTTAGTTTTTTATTTTCATAAGAGTAGACTTATAAGTTAGAAGCTAGACAAGACTTAAGATTTTTCTCTTGTTTCTCATTGATATCTATGATTTGTTTTTCATTATGTTATCCAGTTGTTCTTTAGCTCTTTCTGCAAAATCCCATGTGACACTCTATACTTAAGATTTTATTGAATAACAAGGGTCCCCACAGAGGGATGTCTTCCAGGCTATCCAAAACCCGATCTAGACTCCAAATACTATTGCCGCTGCATAGTCTTATGTTTTCTCAATTGTTTCCATGTTTTACCAAAATTTTAGTAGGAGGCTTTTTTAACTGATTATGATCTTGAAGGAGGTTGCCCATGCTCTAGAACCCAATCGACACCTTCTACCCCTCACATTTTCTCCCATCCACAATCCCCACCACAGTTTTGGCCTGATGGCTCTCAACTCCCTTTTCCTCCACCTTATGTACCTCCTCATTAGATCCCTCTCAACGGTCCTCCTTATTAGTTCTTCGCTACTAAGAAAAGTAGCTATATTCACATTCCACCTTTACCCTCCCCACATCATTCTCAACCTTCTTCTCCTCATCAAGCCATGGGCTATCCACATGTTTCTTTTCAGCCAAACTGATGTTTCTGAATTTCAGTCATCTCCTTCTACTCAAAATCTTACATGGGCAAATTTCCTCTCAACGAGAAATGTAACCCTATCGTGCTTGAAAATCCCGAATCTCAAGCCCCTCCTGCTCAAACCTATTTTAGCACCAATCTGCATCAATTATTTACAGCTCATCCAGCTCCACCTTCTACTCAGTCATCTGTTGTTCAATTTAAACACCCATACCTACTCAACAACTATTATCCATTATTTTTACATAACAATCTTTTACTACTCTTCTCTTAGGGCCCAATTCGCCTGCTACTGCTCCAGTCACGTGTCACAGCAAACATCCCAAAATATTAATGAGGGATCGCAGACTGCTTGTAGCACTATAGAAAAGAAATGATGTCTGCTCCAATAGTCAGTTGGTCCCCATTTCCTTATTGGTGCCTTCTTGAATGGGATGTGAGTCCCATCAATGGCTCCAACAACTTGTGGCACACCTGAGATGCTCTCAAAGTCATGTATAATATTATGCAGTCTGTTACCAGATGGAGGTCTGATGAAGTCATGTCTAAGTTTCTCAGCTAAAATAGTGACCACTATTTTAGTGTACTTATGAACAGTACTTGCTCCCATTCCGTACATTTCAGCACACATAAAACCCTTTGCATTGTGGGCCAATCGAAAAAGAACAACTTCTAAAGCCTTTATTTTTTCAATTGGTTCACGGACCACAATTGATAAGTCAGCTTCTATGATGTGTGGAACAACTAGACGAAGCAGTTTCTCGAAATTATCTGCCCTCATTCTATATAAATTCCTGAAGTTATACTCACCAGCTATGCCAGAACGAAGCCAAAGATCACTGCTCAGATCATTCCAGAAAGAAACCTGCCTTGGGTACATCCACCACACTCTTCTTCCTCTGCTTATCTGTTCATCTAACAGTACAAGCAAGAACATGGCACACAATTGCATGAGCAAGTCAACAAGTTCCTCCAATCCCATGTTCAGATCCTCATAATCAAGTTCTCCATCACTTGATAAGTCCAGGTCATAATTATCCATCTGCTTTTAGGTCTGTACAATTCATATGAAGAATAATAAGAAATAAGAAACATGAAGAAAGAAATGAAAGTGGACTAGATTCTATCATCTACACATTGGAGTGGAGTCATGGAATTGTGACATGAAACGAATTTGTGCAGACATGAATTTTTGCACATGAATTTGTGTACACATGAATTTGGACATGAAACTAAGTTGTGCAGTCAAGAAAAGTGGACATGAAATGAATTTGTGCGGTAATGAAAAGTGGACATGATAACCCAAATACCTTTGTGTAGCCGATTCTGCTCTGGAGGTAATTGAAACCAGCAGGTGAAGAGCCTAATCGAAACCAGCAGGTGAAGAGCCTACCCAAAATACCTGCGCTGCTGGCCCATTAACCGCTGCTGCAGACTGCCCTTTTAGACCCCATGTGATTTGAGTTCGCAGCCAGCTGTGCAGCGTGATTTAGGGCACCGCCATCTTTACCGCCCACTCGGTCCATGTGAATACGGCTTGGCAGGGATCAAAATTCAAAAAAATCTTGGTTACATACTGCGAACCTACTTACATATTTTGGTTTTCTAATGCAAGCCATTTTCAAAAATCCGGTTTTCAACCTCTTCTATGACGGGATGTAGACCATGTCTCAAATATGCATGTCTTTTCGTATTGGGTACTCAATTCCAAGCAACATATGTGCATCCAAAGTATTCAAGCGCATTTGGTTTCTCAAGGATGTAAAATCCCCTTTCACATGCAGCACTACTGACTGGCATAAGCATGACAACTTGCCATAACTTCATAATGTCTGGATATCTTTCGTACCAAATGTTTCCATCATCTTCCTTAACTGCGTTACAAAATTGCCATGCCTCATGAATGTCACATGTAGAACACGCAGCTGATAAGGCTTCCACGAACATTTGAAGTTGATTCATACATCCACCACGACTAGCTACAGGACTTGCACCAACACAAAAAACATCGACTAACTTCGTCAAAGCAGCTGAAAACTTAACAAATTTTTGTCTTGGAGTCAAACCTTTATCATGTGATTTTGGCTCAAATAGTTTTGTTGCATTCCACCAAGCCATGTCCATATACCGTTCATTCAAATTGTCTACTACAGATTGCACAAATGCGCGTCCTATATGAACACAAGCCTTATGAGAACCATCATTTTCTGGACAACCTCCTTCCACTGGTTCATAGCTTAATGGAAATGAATGGACTAATATTCCATTACCTTGGTCATAATGCTCATAAAAACCATTCTGAATCTTATCCATATAGATTGCAACCTGTGTACAACCAAATCCAAAGTCTGCATCCCCACCAGTCAAAAACCAAATTCTTAGCATTTTGATAGTAAGATCCAAATCCCTACCAACTTCAATCATGCTCAGATTTTCCTTCTGAAAACATTTACTTAAAATATTTAGCTGCCCACATACATCAGCCAAAAGTGCCAAAAAAAAAACCAATCTTGTACTCAATTTGAACCACTTCTGTTCTTTTTCTTCCCATAATCCCCAAATGACGGGAAGAAGAACTATGAGCCTTTTCATTACTTCACCCTTGCTCAACCATCTAATCTCATACGGCTTAAGAACTTTCACATTCTCTAACTGATATTCATCTATAAGGCCTTTGAACTCTTGCATGTGGACGCATGAATGCGTAACATATTTGTACACCTTAGATGCTAACTTATCAATCCATTGGAATTCAGGAATTGACCGAGCTGCACTTTGTGTTGCCAATGCTTGTCTATGTGCCATACAATGAATTGATACCAGCCTTGGGATTTTAGCTTTCAGCCTTGCCACTAATCCAATTTTATGCCCTACCATGACGCTAGCACCATCACTAGCAAACCCAACAAGTTTATTCCAATCAACTTTCCATTCCTTAAAAAGCTCAGTAATGGCCTCCATCAAGCATGCAGTTGTACCACCTTGCAATTCTAAAATCCTATAAAAGATGGTTTTGACCTCTCCACCAAGCCTTGGAAGAACAACATAACAAATTAGATGTTTTTCCTTTATAATATCTGTGCTCTCATCCACACACACATGCTAAAAAAAGGGGCAGCCTGAATTTGCTTTTTAATGACATTTCTAGCTACATCTCTCATCACAAACAGCATCTCCTTCCCACTAGTTTCGTTTGTGTAAGAACCATAGACTTCTGGATTTGGAGCATATGGAGTATTCAATTCAAATAAAAGCTCCATCAAAGGTTGGTAATTGCTTAAAGCAATATTTCTAGAAGAAATGAAATGAAGTACCTTCATGGCAGTGACAACTTTTTGCTCTTGTGCTCCAAATTGATTCTCCAAAGAACTCACCAATGGCTTCAATCCTTTGTTTTTCAGATTCCATTCCATCTCAGCAGCTTTATGATCAAAGCTCTTTTCATGTTTCTTGAAGGACTTGTAAAGTTCTGGCCCCCTTGGAAGCATACAGATTACTAATCTTGGCTTTCTTGAATGACATGCACCACTTGCATTTTATCCTTCCTCCTTCATTAAGAATCCAAGGATGTGGGCCTTGCCATTCTGGAAGAAATTTTCTCCTAGACTCATTCCCATCAGAAAATTCTACGTTGCCGCTCTTCTCTTCAATCTGCTTCCTCTGATTTATCATCTCCAAATAGCTCTTCATACAACCTATCTCTTTCTTCATCCTTCTCTTCATCACTAATTCGTGGAATGCTGCTACCTTCAGCCGATGATGAGGCCTTCTTCCAACAAAAAGCCAATATATTCTTAGCCATAGCAAGAGACAATGCTGATACAAGAATAAGAGATGGTGCTGCAGCAAGAATTCGTGATGGCTCAACCCTAATCGACTCTAATTTATAGAAATACAATCCATGATTACTGCCATTGAAGGAACAAGATTCTGATCTTTGAAGCTAATTAATAGGAGCGGATGCAGAAGAGACTGGCCGCTGGAGCCCAAAGGAGATCATTCCGGCGGGGATATGCAGATTTTTGGGCCGTTCGTTGGCCGGTGGACTGCGCACAGGGAATCCGGATTCAGTTCAGGGATTATTTTTTTTTTCCTAAAATTTAACATATAACTTAAAAGGATATATTAAATAAAGGCTTTCTACTATGTAAAAATAGGAAATAATTGAGGATCTATATTAAAAATAAAAGGTATATATTAGGCTCTTAATAAGGAAAGGAATATTCAAGGAATATTCCTGAAAACCACTTTTCTAAATTTGGTTTTCAGATGTAAACCTTATCCTAAGGTTTTGTTTTCTGATGAAAACCTACTAGTAAATGTTGGTAGTCCCTGCAACCCAAGCCGCCCAATTGGGTTGCAATTTTGATCCGGGCTTGGGTCTGGGATACTTAGGAACTGCGCATTCAAAATGCAAGAACTATTTTGGCTGTGGATTTGATCGCATTCCCGTTCAGTTGGTTCAAACTCATTCCCTTTATGTCGGAACTCGATTCCTAAACCAGTATTTAGCATGCAGTATTTAGCATGGAAGCTCGAATATGACAGGTAGAGTTTACGCCTTTGCTCAAGCTTCCGACCATTTTCTATTGTGATGCATTCTTTGAAGAGATGAAGCTCCTGCGATGGAGACGACGAACCAGCTATTAGCTCAGGCGCTGGCCTTTTTTCCTTATCAAGATCATGCTTCATTAACTGTGCGTCTGAATCTCAACAGACGGCTATGGCAAAATCTGGCGCTCTTCCCCTTCAATCCCCTAATTCATGCACGAGAGCAAAGGCTTTCACTTGAAACTGCTTTTACCTCGGATTCCCGTGAGCTTGCAACTGCCATAGCAGGTAGAACCCTAACTCCTCTTTCCTTCTCTTTCAATTTTTAAGAATATTTTCCAGGATTCTAGAAGCTTTTGTGTTGGATTTTTCGAGCAGAAGTTGGTTTTCTGCCATAAACCTCTACTTCCGTTCCGCCCATAAACGCTTTGTTGCTCGATATTTTCAATATTTTCTTCTTACAGTATGCAAGATGGATAATGGTTGGCTTGAGATCCTTGATTCAAAACGAAGAGACGGTTGGAGGGCAGTCAGTTGCAGGCCCTTTTTTCTTTTTGGAGCAAACATGATGTATCCCAGTTTTTTTGTTGTTTTCGCCCTTACATTGCTCCATTTTATTTGCAATGGTTTACATCGAAGATATTCAAGCATCGAGAGCAGGGGATCTGGTCTACACGGAGCCACGGAATGCCGATCTAAAGGGCTGCGCACAAAATAGGGTTAGCTCATTTGCTCGGGTGTATTTTGTTGTTCTGCCATATTTTTCTCAAAAATTTTTCAAGGTCATCGTTTAGCTCGATTGCGGCTGTGAAAGGTTGTGTATTTGTGACGTGTTTTGTTATTGTTGGCTGCCCCTGTTTTGATAAGCAAGAAGATTCTTAGTTCTTCTGGCCTATGGAGCTCTCTTTATCGTGCATGTCTTCTGATTGAGCTATTAATCTTGCGAGGCATCCATGCATTATTGGTATTTTGGAGGTAAAATTCACTCTCTTCCGCAAAGTAAGTTGGCTTAGTCTTCCTCTTCAGAATAGTTTTGCATTTGTCCTTTTTGTAGTTCTAGTCCCAACACCGTATATCTCAAGCGAAATGTGGTTAATGTGGCCACTTGTATCAGCCACGAAGAACAGCGCGGTTTGAAGCCCAAAAACTAACTGTTTTTGGCATTTTTTGGTTGATCCGGCTTTATTTTGCCTCAAATCTCTTCCTCTCTTCAGCAATCTAGCATAAAAGAAGTAGACAAAGCGATTGGCATGGTTTTTAGATCGAATCAAACAACCCATAGAGCAGAAAGAACCAGCCGATTGAAATTTTTGCCCCCGCCGCGCAGTTTGAAGCCTGGTTTTTTGGCCACATTAACCACTTTTTGGCCACATTAACCACTTTTTTGGCCGCATTAACCATCTAGCTAATATCGGATGGGCACATTAACCAGTGGTTAATGTGGCCTGGTTGGCCACATTAACCACATCTCGCTTGAGATATACGGCGTTTCGTTCTAGTCTGTAACCAAATTAAATGGTTCTACCCCAATGGTCTCCACATAATCCTGGCCTTATTTATAGCTCATCTATGGGCTTTCCTAATTTTATTCTTTGCTTTGTCTATCGGCGCCCTCTTTTCTCTAATATGCAGTCTTCATTTAGCTGAATTTTACAGAATAAGTTCATTGGCTGATAGTTGATCTTCATAGGTATGGGTGGATAAAAAATATGTGGGAGCCGAGCACAATTCTGAGTGGTTTAACACTGCTGGTCATTCTATAAAGACTGCAAAGCACCCAGAAGTGAAGCAGGGGATTGACAAAGAAATAAAAGAACAAAACTGGTGGTTTTGATTTCTTCAGTTTGATGATGCAACAAGATAATTTCATGCAGCTTTCACTATCTGTTGCAGTCTATAGAGGATAAACTAATTTGCAAAGCTCTTTTCATGTCCTGCATATATTTGTGTACAGATGATTCAGGGAGTTATGTTGGTAAGTGTTTTCTTTTGTCCTGAAGTGAAAAGCTCTGAACGAAGAATAATTGGCTGGAAGGGGCTGAGGCTTGGCCAAAATAACTGTATACTGCATCACACTGAGCAATGTGCAAGCTGAAAATACTAAGTTCTCCTTCCTGGCAATCATCTCGCAAATTTTTACTTTTCTTCTTGCCTCTCCTAGTCCAAATAATTGAATATGGTATGCACCAGCACCGTCCTGCTTAACAAGGATCAAGTACATCTAAAAACATTATGTGGTTGCTTATATGTTAAAAGGTAAACAAGGTGACAATAGTTCAGTTATTTACATGTGGTGCATGGAAGGGCTAGCATCATATGCGTGCACAAAAGAATGTAGTTAAGTCAACTAAATTGTCTTTAAGTGTGAACCACCGTATTCTTAACACCAAATGATCAATTCTCTTTGCGATACTAGAAACAATGCAATAACAAGAATAGCAAAGAAGCAAATAAAACGAGAAATAATAGTGTAAGCAAAGAAAACGAGAAAAGAATTAATATATGCTCCTTAGCAAATTATCCCAGATATGTTTCCTTATGTTATGCATTGATAAAATTTCAAGCAAATTATGTTATGCATTGATAAAATTTCAAGGATGTACCCTTTAAAGAGATGAATGGAGCTAAATGCAAAAAATGCATCTTTTCTTATGTTATGCATTGATAAAATTTCAAGGATGTACTCTTTAAAGAGATGAATGGAGCTAAATGGAAAAAGGCGCAGTGCGGAAGATGGAAAGCTTTCAAATGGAAAAAACGCATGTAACCTTAACCATGGAAAAATTTCACAAGTCAAAGCACACCTATCAAGTTAAGAGCCATAGAAAGAGATGAATGTGGTATCTAGTTAAGTGGGCCATTCAAGAATGAAGGGGATGAACATACAACAACATATCAGATTAGGGAGAGAAACACATAATAATCCGAAGAAAATTAATGATGGCAATTAGAGACCTATAATTTGAGCAGAGGCATCAGCTAAACAAATTTAAAGTTCGTAGCAATTAGCAGAGCATCCATGAGCTTATTAATTTAGCTTTAAGAGAAATACAAAGTTAACAAAAATACAAAGTTGGTCCCAATCACTATCATCGTCATCAGCATTCACATAGTTGGCCAACGTAGCGTAGAGTGAAAGAAAGCTATGAGAGATTGTTTGGCCAACATGGGATATAGAGAAAGAAAGCTATGAAATTATCTAATGCCAAATGAGAAGATTAGCCATGCGTGCATTCATCTATAGAGAAAAGCTATTCGATCCTTGGCATGCTGAATAGATCCAGTTTAGGCGAACCAGGAAGTAAGATCTTACCTTATCACACAAAGCTGATGGAAAGTATCGAATAGCAAGTAGCAAATAAAAACCTCTAAGAAGGAAGGAAGGAAGGAAGGAAAAAATTTTAACGTCCACGGAGGCGCTTGCCTGTTAATGAGTTCATCGGATGCCCTAACTTTGCCTGAGTCGCTTTACTTGTTTAGCAAGTGCATTCTCAGGACGAAATCATTATGAAAATTGACTTACTTGGTTCTAGCTTGAGCTAAAGCATACTAGCCAATTGGTTAGGCTCGGGTGGTTAAGGAACGTTATAGATCCCCGATACCTTTGCCTAAAGAGGTCAGAGTAGAAGAGATGCTTCCAATCATTTTTTGAAGACGCTTTTGTATTTTGTGCCAATCACATAAGGTTTTGACCAAGACTAGAATTGTTGCATGTCAAACCCCAATCGATCGTCTTTAAAGCACCAGTCATATAAATAATCAGACATTGGCCTTACCAGTGTTGGCTAATACAATCCATTGTCTATAACCCTCAAACTAGATGTATTCAACTTTGTATAGGCCGCACATGAACTTCTAATATTAGTATAATTGGGATTGGGGCTATGGAATTGACGCATAACAATAGATGTTGAATAAATAACTAAAAAATCCATTTGCTCCAATAACCTTATATGTGTCAATAAATTCATTTGATGACATGAATGCAATAGAAATGCCATGCAATTGCACATTAGTGTTCTGAACTTTTGTAGTATTGTTTTAGAGAACGTGGCTAAAACTTATTGCTACAAACAATCTCAAGGTCGCTAACTGGTGGTAGGAGCTTTCATGAACATGGATGGTTATGTGGAGAATCTAAGGGAATCTTCATAGGATCTTAGAGAATCCAAAGGAATCTCAAGAGACTCTTAGGATTTCTAGGGAAATCTTTATAGATTCTTGGAAAATCTGAGAGAATCTACATAGAATCTTGAAAAATCTAGGGGAATCTTGGGATAATATTTGAAAATCTAGGGGAATTTCAAGAGAATCTTAGGGGGAATCTAAGGAAATCTTTAAAATTCCTTGAGAGTCGAGTGGAATCTTGATGGAATCTAGAAGAATCTTCATAGAATCTGCGAGAATCTAGGAGAATCTACATAGGATATTGTAGAATCTAAAGGAACCTCTAGGGAAATCTTTGTAGAATCTTAAAAATTTGGGAGAATCTCTCAAGCTGGGTGTGTTTTGGAGGGTCGGCTTCATGCAATCCTTCATATTACAAACACTTGTATATATTAAAAAAAAAAGAAAAAAAGAGAGACAACTAGTACAGGCAACAACCCTACTAGCAGTTCAAGCTACATCAGTCAATCCCTCAATAGCCTTATCATTCCATACATTTAATCGAGCAGACTAGAGATGGTGCATCAAACTATGGTCCAAAGTCTACTGACTTTAATCTTGTAATGTCTTTGTTTTTCCCAAGGAAAAATACTTGTACCTTTCTCAAAAGTCTATGCCCAAAAGAAATACTTGTATGTTTTTCAAAGTACGGCCAGAATATGAACATACATTTATGGTCAGAACATGAACATGCATTGCATGGACATTAAATAGGTATGATAACCCATGTAAACCAAATGTCTATCTTCCTTGTTATGGATAACCTTATCTATCAAAATCCATTCCTGTTATTTACTCTAAGCTCTCTTATTGTTTTACACAGAATAAATGCACTACACACATATGACAAATGCATTGGCATTCTCTTTAACCATGTATATGTATAGAACATGGGATAAATGTTCATAAATATTAAAACTATTTAAAGACATGGCTTCAATTCAAAAATTACTACCATTCATATTTACTTCAAAGTTATATAGAATAGAATAGAATAGAATAGAATAGAATAGAATAGAATAGAATAGAAATTAACGTCCCTTGTGCCATCAGGCCCATGGACTTGTGTAGCATGGGCGAGCTCCCTGAAAGGGCGCTACTAGCACATCACGCTGTTATGATGTAGCCTTTTCTGAAGGCTAACTTTTTTCTATTATTACTAGCATCCCGCTTTACATCGCCTTCGTGGCCGTGCGGTGATGCGTCGTTATCAATCAGCTTTTAACTGAACAATTTGTGTGGGGTTTATGAGCCGCCTCTTGTGCGGTTCATATTACAAACCCTCTTTCCCTGTGTACTTCTCTGTGCCTGATCATCATTCCCTGGATCGCGTCTGCCAAATCTCTCAATGATTCTGTCATTGTCATCAAAATATGTACTGGTTGCCCTCATCTTATATTTCTATACCTGTCTTTGATGTCCCCGTATATCGGGCAATCGTTAATCATGTGGTTCTCATCCTCTACTCTCCCAGTGTCGCAGATTCTGCATAGTCGGTCCTCCTTGTCTATTCCCCTCCACCTGTCATTTTCGATTCTCAGATCATGACTTCCCATCCCGAATCTAGCCAGGATGTCTCTTCTGGCTTTTCCCAATATTTTATCCCGGTACATCTGGTGTCCTACCTGCTGTTCTGGATTGAAAACTGCCATGAGCCAGATTGTCTTGGGTCCTGTGTGTTTTTGCAGCCATGCTCTTGTAGCTCTGTCTGCCCACTCCTCATTCCACTGCCCTTCGTTTATTAGGTCACTCGGATTCAATCCCAATCTCTCTGGTCCATTTTGCCACATCCTTAAACCATCCACTGCCTATGAGAATGTGTGACTTTGCTGACTCAATTATTGCAATACTAGACAACTTCCCCTGAAGGTCTCCTGCATTGTCCTTAATTAGGTACCTTATGGTCCTCTCCCATGCTCTCACCTCCATTGGTTTCTGCCCGGTTTCGAGGATCATGATTGTTAATGGCGTATTTGTCCGTACCTTAAATTCCTGTTTGTGCCATTGTCTGAGAATTCCTTTCTGTTTTTTCCATTTTTTGTCTGTTAGGCCTGGCCCCCAAGCTTCTGCCCCATATAATTGTGTAGTGGCTACTACTGCACTGAATAAGTAGCATTTGATGTCCCAGTCAATTATTCTACTTTTGTTGCAGAAATTTTTCATATTGAAATAGCTCCCTATGGCTGATTGGAACCTCGTGTCTGCACCTTTAGCCCACCTCCCTGTGCCATGTGCATCATACCCCAGATACCTATATTCCGTTGCTTCCTCTATTTCTGTTTCCCTATATCTGAAGGGTCTATGCCTGTTCTTATGGCCGAAGATGACTATCTTGGTCTTTGCTAGTCGAATGCTTTCCTGAAATCTATAAAACAGCAAATTATCTGTCTTCCCTGTGCTTTATTCTGCTCTATTAATATCCGGAGGGTTACTAGATGGTCTGTGGTTGAGTGTTCCGGCCTGAAACCTGCTTGTCCTTGTGCCCTCAGGTTTGCCGCGTCTGCTCATTTCTTCAATTTGTTGTTCAATGCCTTTCCGAACCATTTTGCGAAGATGGAACTCACCATTATTGTCCTATAGTTTCCTGGATCTTGCTTGCTTCCTGCCTTATGTAGAGGTATGACCCTGTTGTATGTCCACCTATCTGGAAGCCCTGTATATATTATGCTGTTGAAAATGCCCGTGACCTGTTTCCCTATTTCTGTTTCAACATATTTTAGTAATTCTACTGTCAGACTGTAGAGATCCGGGGCTTTGTGGTTAGCCATCCTGTTTAAGGCTACCATTACCTCTTGTACGTTGAAGCATGGTTTATCCGAATCCTGCAGTGTTGGTATTGATATTGAAGATGCCCCTGTCTTATACAATTTATCCAGTTATTTCTTCCATCCGGCTGCTCCAAGAATATCCTGCTCATTCTCTGTTTTCATATTCCCCCCTCCCTTCCTTTTGAATCCCCTCTAGAACCTTCGGGGCTGCCTCTTCAACAGTTTTTCAGACCCCATTGATGCTGCAGCAAGTTCTTATTCCGTTTTAACTTCAATAGTCTTAGGTATGCTGCTTTTTCTGTCTGTATGTCTCCTTCCCTATGTGCTCCCCATTCCCACTTTCCCATTTCCTCCTTGATCGCTTGTATGAATGTATCTATGTATCTTTCCTGAAATTGGATTCTTATCCTCGTTTTCTCTTCCTCCTTTTCCCCTCTGTTATTGACCTGTGTCGTCCCACCCCCTTTGAGTGTTAATTGGATCGGTCTATGACTTTCCCTTTTCCCAGTCGGCCATTCCTGTAGCATAAACCCTACGACTATTTCCACTGCTTGACCATTCATAATTACATAGTCTATTATGCTCTTCCCGTGTACATTTTGGCTCGTGAAGCTCCCTGATCCTCCCCATTTCTGCACTCCATTAGCTATGATTACCCCTGTCGCTGTGCAAACTTCAAGTAATTCGCCTTTAGCGTTGACTGCTGCCTTATCCTCTGTATGTCTCTTCCACTCTTGTGTTCTTGCTGTGTATATTATCTGACCATCCGTTTCATCAATGTTCGTGCTTTGTGCTTGTTCCTGTCTAGTTCTGGCATTTAAGTCCCCTACTAGAATCATTGGCCCCTGTTCTTTCCATTTCATCATGCTCTCCCCTAGGTCTAACAGCTCTAGCTTGTCACTGTTTGGCGGATAATATGCTATGATCAGAAATAGGTCTTGTTTGTTTTGCAGTTGAATATTCAACACCATGTATCTTTTATTGATATGTGAATGTAAAATACATGCGTTCTTGGCTATACTATTCTTTACATAACAGACCAAGCCCAGGCCTGCACTTCCCCTCCCTATCTTGAAATCCTTATCTTTCCAACACGTGAATAGCTGATATCCCTCTTCCTCTGGCAGCCTCTTGACGTTATGCTCTCACGTCTCTACTAAACATATTATGTCGCAGCTGTGGGCACCCTCGAGTCTATCTCCGTCATCCCACGGATATCCGGTACAGTTCCAGTACCATATTGTCAGCGTCTCTTCCCTTGAGGTTGCTCCTTCGGGATCTCCGTGTATTCTGTCCCGTTGCCTGTTCTTCTTGGCCTTCCTCTGGTCTTCATTGTCGGGGTTGGGCCCATGATCCCCGCTTGCGGTGTTCGGTCTTCGTCGCCCCCGTTTCTGCTTCTTTCTGCTCATCTGTGTTGATTCCCTTCTAATGTTATCGCCCTTAGCGCTCCCCCTAGAACTCTGCTCTCCTGCCCTTGCTGTATGGTCATCAGGGTGTTTATGTTTTCCTTCTCCAATTCTGTTGTTTTTGCTTGTCCCTGTGCTCCCACATTATGTTCCTGTGTCAGGGTAGCCTATTTCCTTACCTTCTTGTGAAGGTAGACTTTGCCGTTCCTGACACCCGCGTGTATCCCTGCTTGATTCAACTCCCTGGCTTTGGCCAACTCCCTGTGCAGCCCTTGTCGCTGCGTGACTGTTAGAGCCTCATGTACCTTGATTCCATTCCTCAATCTGGATCCCATCCGCAATATTCTTTCTGTGGTTGCCAAATCCCTCAATATCAGGTTTATGTGTCTCGACCGCTCTCTCCATTGGCCTGACCGTAATGCCTTGACAATGACGCTCCTTGTGTTCCTTGAACACTGTCTCTATCACCTCTGTAGTCACTCGATATATGCCCTCATTAGGTTTCTCCACTACTCCAATTAGCCTAACGTCATGCCTAATTCTACTCTGCTCCTCAAATTCCATGATATGTGGTTTTATCCTATCAAATGACTCCCATGCATCTAACTCAACATTTGATTTCTCTAATTCAAACAACCTCTGCAGAATTTTTGCTTTCTCCTCTTCAATCTCGTCCATTCTGCGCTGCATCTCCTCGTTTGTTCTCTCGACCCTTCCTATCCTCACGTCCATATTGGAGATGGCTAATTTGTTACGATTACACGTTTTCGCCAGTGTGTTGAGTGCGTCCATGCTCGGAATTCTCGACTCTGACTACTTGTCCATCTGTGCCAGGAAATCCCTAAGGTCATGTTGGCTCACTGGCGTTTTCGCTGCATCTGCTCTCTTCTGCTGGCTGCTGTTGGTGTTATCGGCCATAGCTTCTGATTACAAAAACTCTGCGGTACGATAGCGTGGGTTTACGACCCAATTCACCAGTAGGTCTACGACGCATATCCAGGTTTCACAAAAGAGAACGTGCTGGCATATTGTTGTCGAGTTGGAGCTTGACTTGATGCACCTACTGATTTGTTGACATCTACTGATTTGTCCGAGTTCCTATTTGCTGATTTGATATCTTCTGGTTTGGCCGAGTTTCTATCTGTGTCTAATGCTTTTGAAGGGGCGTGAGTGTCTTGTCCCCCTAGCTGAGCACATTATACTTCTATATCTACAAAGTAGGGATGAAGAAGTAAGCTACATATCCCACTTGCATCAAACAAGACTTGGTTACCTTTGAGAGTAGAAAATAAGTCCCTTTTTGGTGTGCTATATATGGACTCACAAAGTCATTGCCACCAGTAGGAACAGGTAAACCTGAATTAGTAAATGGCACCATGCTTTGCAAACCTGGAATTGAATCACAAGGGCATCTCAATATGACAAGGGCGCTCACCTATAAGTGCCTCAGTAGCTTGAAGTTGCTTTTGATCCTCTCTACTCACACATAAGGCTTGTACCCATGCTGTAGAAAATTCATGACAGCAATTCTCAATGCAACAGTTATTACAAATCCTGCAAAGTGAACACAAATTTGTCAATGACAATACAAATATACTAAGCACTTCAGGAATTTTGTTATGAAGTACCCCAAGAGGCTGAGCAGACATGGAAGATGGTATTGGTGACTGCATTCAGCAATCAAAGTTGGTAGTGGTTTCCCCATCCACTGGAGGATCTTGCCACAGAATGGACAGCCACTACCATAATCTTCAGCCTTATCAAGGTCTGGAAGTAGTGGATTCAAGACAAATAAAGAAAGACGGTCCTTGCAAGACAGAAACCTCTCTAACCTTAGTTCCAGCACTTTCAATGCTGTTGTGTCTGCTTCCCTGGCTGACAGCAGATTAAGCTCCTTGATTTTTGTCTGCTCAAGGTCTGGTAATAGTTCCTTGAGCTCAGCCTCTGTATCTTGGCATATAGCCCGAATACCGTCTGCACGACTTGGTTTATCCTTCATCATTCCTTCCCGTTTTTTTAAATCTTTATTCATCTTCTCGGTCTGGAACTCACTCAAGGTGCTGAACCTTCATTTGTAGCACCTGCAGGCTTTGAACACAAGTTTGCAACCTTGCCTTACACTGAATCACTTCTGATCTTGTAGAGTCGATCCATTCTCCCAGTGTCCTGTTGAATTCAACTGGAAAGGAATCCAAGGTTAGTACCACATGACACAATAGGCACCACTTTACACACCACAAATTCCATCATGACAAACTTTGCACCACAAATGGCGTCAAAGGCACCACGGTGCCACATGCCACACCACATATAGCACCACAATGCACCCAAAGCACCACATATGGCAGACATCCATTACTTCGCACCACAAATGGCGTCAAAGACACCACATGTGGTGCAACATGTGGAACCATAGTGGTGCCACATTAGACACCACATGTGGCACCACAATGCACACAAAACACCACATCCAGCAGGCATCCACCACCCCACATGTGGCACATAGCGTGGTGCAGTATTTAGCACAGCAGTTGGCACCATATATGGCAGACAATCCACCATTCACAAGTATCACCATATCTAACATCACATATGACACTAAGTATAGAAACATATGGAAGCCAATTCACTATTCAAATAAGGTACCACGTTTGGTACTATATATGACACTACATATGCTATAAACTATATTATTAACATATAATTGGCACCATATGACTGCCCTATAATATAATTGGAGCTACATAATACTGCGAACTGAAATTATCCACCACAACTCAAAACTAGCAGCACAAATTTCCTACACATAACTTACAACACACCCAAATGAAGAAGAAGTGGTTTACCTGTTGAAAAGTACCCATTTTTTCAGTGATTTTCCCCGAGATTCTTCTTACAGCTTGAGGAGGCTTGAATTGTGGCCTAGTCATTTCAAGAGAGGAAGCATCATCTGTGGCATTTTGCTCTGCTTCCTCACTATTTGAAATGCTTGCATGCTTCCTCTTACGTTCGGACGGAGAGGCTTCAGACCTTTTTCTCTTAACTGTTGCCAGAAACTCAACCAGTTTATTTCTTTACCTTTTGTGTGAAGGTAATACGCAACAGCCATAGTCTGTGAGGCCATGCCTCCCCAGGCACACGTCCTTTGTGAGATTTTCTTGTAAAGGGACATATATTCATTATATCTCTCCTTGCTCAGATTCTTCAACCTGCATGATGAAACAAAACAAAATTTTAAACAACAGAGAATCATGGGCATCCCCGAATCTAGAATGCAACCCACCTGTAAGTGGATTTCCCTCATACTTTCGGCCCTCAAACATACTCGATTTCTTCTTGTGTGGCGTAATGCTTTTCTTGCATGTACATTTCCTTGTAGGTGTATCCCGTGGCATTCAAGTCCGGTATGATCAAAGCCATTTTTTTTTTTTTTTTTTGAGAGTAAGAGATGTTTTTTCCATTAATTAATTAAAACCATACAATTGTCTTTCTAATGGGAGTGTGAACTTCCTCATTAGTTTCAGCCAAAATATACTTAACCTCAAATAGGTTTATGAGGTTACAAAAAGTTAACTGTAGTAAAAAGTGCCAAGTAGTTCAGACAAATCAATCACAAAAATGTGAATTATGCCAAGAGAAACTGCTTTGCCCCCTTGAGGTGGAGCTTTGATTGTGAAGATCCCTGATTTCCATGGGAGCAACCTGCATCATAATATTACCAACCAAGTGCATAGCAAAAATGTTAAGCAAGAGAAAGACAAAATATTGAGCATAAGCAACTGACACAAGTTCAGATAGCATGACGAAGCGAGAAGTCATGTAGATGGAGTGGAGGATGAAAGATTAGGTAGATGAGGAAGCTTGGCTAGTGATCTGGTCGAAAATGGAATTGTATACCCAATAGAAGCCTTTATCTGTACCAAACTTGTAGCTATTGAACTCTGATCCACTTTCCATGAGGAGCGAGTAAATGTTTTCTTTTCCCATAAGAAGCAGCAGTGTACCATATAAATCAGCTAGCATTTTGTGTGAGTAATACATCTCTCTGTACCTTGCAAGCTGCCTTTCAGTCAACGAGAAATGATACATGAAGAGAAAGTTGAATAGACAGTACATCTGTATGACCTCCCTGCAATAAATTTTGGCCCATGATCTTTCATTGCTGTTGCTTCTGACCTCATACAATTTAACTTCATCCCTAGAAGCAGTTGGCCCTGGAGGCCTTAAGTTTGCAACTCCAGTATTGTTGCAGTATAAGCTGGCTTCATGGTAAGTCAACATGGTGTCGAATTTAGTCCTGCCCTCCCCTCTGAGGAAGTCCAGATACTCTATCAAACAAATCCGTAAAAGGTGCATTAGAATTGACAACTTGAAGATGAGAAACAAAAATATTATAGCCACCAATAAATTTACCAATGTGATCCCAATTTCTGTCATAGGAGTCTGCAAATTTACACTTATGAACAGTACCATAAGCTTCCAGATCTAGTTGAAATGACATTTTGATCCAGAAAGTAGATAATTTTTTATGACCATGCACAATCCTATTTCTAGATTTCCAGATATTCCAAAGTGCAGTGAACATAATGGTGTTTTTAAAGGCATCATTACTTTGGATACAATTTAGCAAGTTGTCTTGCATATTACCAGAGAAGAAATTGCTAAATTTTGCATAAAACCAATTCCAGAAACTGGAGAGCTTAGGGCACTGAAAAATGTGATCCATAGATTCATTTTCTGAGCAATTTGATTGACAAGTAGGCACAATGGTCATGTTTCTCTTAGATAGGGAGACAAGATTGGGAAGACTCCTCTGGGCAATTAGCCAGATGAAATAGTTGACCTTCTGAGGGCAATAAGAATTCCATGTGTTCTTGAATAACTTTTTGCAGTCATCTTCAGATATTGACCACTTTACTCTTGCTTTGACTGGATTGTTCTTGATATTAAGTCTGGCATAAACTCTACTAACTTTGTATCTGTCATTCCCATTAATTTTCCAACTGATACCATTGGCATGGTCAGCCAGATTGCTACATCTAGCAAGAATATTCTTAAAATGCAAGAAAATAGCTTTATCACTAGAAGTCCCATGGATAGATCTCCTTAAGTTAGTCCAAGAAGTAAGATGGCCATTTGCAAAAAGATCCTTGATTTTAGAAATACCAAGATTACTCCATTTCTTATAAGTTTTGGGATGCTTCAAGGCCAAAATATTATTATTTGTATCCTTGAATCCAGCAGACCAAAATAGAGAGGATTGCATATGGAGATCCTGCAAATCTGGCTCATCAAAGCAAGTCTGCACCAAATTCCATGCCTTGAACATATTATGCATGAGAGGAGAAGTGTTGATGCCAGGGTGTAAAGTGCAAAAAGCAGACTCAGGAAGAGAATGCTTAATAGAAGGGTGCCCTTCAGGGTAAGAGCAGGAGATCCAGTGCCTTATGAAAATAGAGGTCATAGAATTATTCCCTGATAAAGTTCTCCAAAAGAACTTCCCTGCCAAAGCACAGGCTTGAAAGTACAGATTTTTGCAATTTTAGGACGAGTGACTGAATCCCAATTAACTAAGTGAGTGCCATTCCAAATAAAATTCCTAATGATCTTCTCAAGCTCATTGTAAATCAATTTGGGAGCTATCAGAGCCGATGAGAAATAGATGTGAGATGCAGCCAAAACAGAATTTGCAATTAAGCTTCTTCCAGCTAAGGACAAGGAATTTCTAAAGATATTCAATTTTTTCCTAATTCTCTGCAGAATAGGATCCCATAAACCTTTGATGTTGGAATTTAAGGACAGAGGCATCCCAAGGAGTTTAGTTGCTTGCAAAGTATTCATAACATTGATGCCACAAATGGAATTCTGATCAGTGTCCCCAATAATGATGCTTTTATTGAGATTCAAGTAAATCCCAGAGGCAGCAGAGAATAAATCAACAATGGTAAGGAATTTTGCAATGTTATCAGAGCTGGAATCAAGAAATGCAAATGTGTCATCTGCATATTGAGAAATAATGAAGCTACCTTTGTTGTCTGGAAGATCAAGGCCTCTTATGGTTCCACATTCTTGATTAAAATCAATTGCCCTGGTAAGCATTTCAGCAGCCACTAGGAAGAGGTAAGGAGCTAAGGGGCAACCTTGTCTAACCCCCCTGGAGAGTTTGAAAAATTTAGATGGAGAACCATTGATGAGAACAGAGGAGTTAGCCATAGAATTGAGGCCAAAGATTAAAGAGATGATTTTGCTGTTGAAACCAATTTTTTTCAGAGCTAACTCAAGGAAATCCCAATTGACCGAGTCAAAAGCTCTTTTGAAGTCAAGCTTGAGAAGAACACAGCTCTGGGAGGAGACCTTATTCCAATGCAGCCCTTCCATTGCTACAATGTAATTGTCTAGAATGAATCTATTAGGCAAGAAAGCTGATTGCTTAATGTCAATATGATTCTGAAGGTAAGTTTTCACTTTATTGGCTATAATCTTAGCACATAATTTATAAGTAGAGTTGGTCAGGGAAATAGGCCTCCAATCAGAAAAGGTTAGGGGCTTATCTATTTTTGGAATGAGAGTAATAAACCCTGCAGAAATGGAAGAGTGCAGATGATCAGCTTTCCAAAATCCATGGGCCATATTGACAATATCAGCTTTCAGGATATCCCAGAAGTGCATGAAAAACTCTGGGGGCAATCCGTCTGGCCCTGGAGATTTTCCTTTGCTGAAACTACAGAGAACATTATGAATTTCATTCTCTGAGGGGAGGGCAGCAACAGACTCATCCATAATATTTTGACTGGTTGGGATAATTTGATCAATCAAGGATTTGAATTTCATACTTTTGGATGTGATATCAGGGCTGTTGATCCTGTCATTAAAAAGAGAGGCATATTGATCATGGAAGTAATTCTTGATCCCAGGAGGGTTATCAATGATAGCTTGCACTTGCATAATGGAATTATTGAGAACTCTATTTTTGGCAACCCTATAGAAAAACTTGGAGCTACCAAGATCCATTTCCTTGTTGTACTTAATTTTGCATTTAATGGTATAGCTCTTGGCTTCAGCCTCTTCAATGGATTTGATTTGGTTCTCCAAAATCTCCTCCCCAATGTGGAGATCAACATTATATGGATCATTCTGCAAACAGGATCTGAGGTCTCTCATTTTAGCAAACAGGCTCTCTTTTTGACGAGATCTCTCCTTAAAATTAGAGTGAGACCAATCTTTAATCCAAAACTTAATTTGCTTGATCTTAAAATAAAAGCTCTTCATGGATTGAGTGTGGCAATTTTGTAAACTCTGATAGAAATCTCTAAAATCCAGACAGAATTGCTCATTAAGAAGGAGTGAGCAATTAAGTTTAAAAGGGATATTACCATCTCTGGGAAGATTGAGCAAATGATTGGAGTGAAGAAACTGAGGTTGATGGTCAGATATGGAGATAGCTTCATCACTAGTTACAAAGCAGTTATCCCAAAAGGAATCAATGGTGTTGGAGACATAGAATCTATCTAAGACACAAAAAACTCTTTTGGAATCTTTCTGCTTGTTTGACCAAGTGTAGCTTGCAGTGGAGGAAGGCACATAAATGAGGTTGCTATCAGAGATAAAAGTATCCCAATTGAGCCTCTCTTGAGTGGACATATTTATTTTATTGCCTAATTTCATATCCCAATTTGGAGTATTATTAAAATCTCCAGCAATCACCCAATTCATCAATGGTTGAGAAGAGATCCAAGAATTGATGTCAGGCCATAAGGCTTCCCTTTGCTTTGGACAAGTTGGAGCATAGATATTAATGACTCCAAAATTGGAGTTATTAATTGTAAAGATAACTGCCTGCCAACACCTAGTAGGGATGTTATAGAAAGATGCATGATTCAGAGACTTCCAAATTATAGTTAACCCCCCACTGGTTCCTGTGGCCTCAATCCAGATGGAAGAAGATCCAGGGTGGATCCAATCAGAGAGACTGGAGCTCTCAAATTTTGGCAGCTTGGTTTCTTGAAGGAGGATTATATCAGGCTTATAAACTCTGAGTTGAGAAATAATTCTTCTTCTCTTTAGTGGACCTTTGATCCCTCTAACATTCCATGAGAGAATCTTCATTTAAAGACAAAGTCCAAACTAAGAAGAAAAGGGAGCAGAATTATCTATTTCTCTTGTTCTTTTTACTTCTTGTATTTCCTGCAGGAGTTCTATGGATAGAAGATAGAATTTCAGACTTGGAGGTGGCCTTTTTTTTCTTTTTAGCTTTAGGATCCTTATTAGGTTTCTTATTAGCCAAAGAATCAGATAAAAAATTCTCACTGCCCCAGTTTTCTTTGTCACTCCCAGATTCATCATCAGAACATCCTCCAGGGATAAACTCAAACAAATTTAGAGAATCTACTATATTATCTAATTCTTTTGAGTTGTAATAGAAAGGTACTTGCCTGTCAGTAGCATCCTCCTTGCAGCATTGTTGGGATTGGTCCTTGCTTCCTGTGTCCAAGCAGTCTTGGTCTGACACTGTATCCTGAATCATATCTGGAGTTTCCTTTACTATTTCTACATCATCAGCAGGCTTGTCCAAGTTTTCCAAATCATTGGTTGAATATGGACTGGAAGAGTTCAAGTGAAGACCATCTTGCAGAACTGCCAACTGATCTGCCACTTCTTTTGAGATAGGGGATGTAGAGATAGTGAAATTAGGAGGTGGATTGTCAATATCAATTAAGGGATCAGGAGATGGCAAGTGGTGATTATGGATGTTCATGGGGGACAAAGGGGAAACTTTCAGACCAGGGTCAGTTGCTATATTGCTCAATAAGAAATCTAAATCTTGTTCAACATTTAAGTTAGCAAGTACCTCAAATTTGTTGGAGCAGTCAATCCTGTCAACCAAGTTATCCACAGGTTCAGTTTGAGTACCTTTTGGATCTTCAGATAAGTCAGGAGTAACAATAGTACTATCTTGACTTGTAGTTGGCACTTGGGCAGCAACAATTTGATTTTTTGTTGAATCCAAACCTTGAGGAGTGTAGACTGCAGGATCTTTAGCAGGTCGAGATGCATTTTTGGCTGGCCATTAGGTCCATTGTGCAAATTATTTTTCAGAGGAGCACATGTCAATTTGGGATCATCTTTAGCAGCAATTGTAAAACTGTCTGCCAATATTTGATCACAAATCTTCAATCCTTTTAAAATGGCTGGTTTTTGAGTAGCATGGCTTTGATTAAGTAATGGAACACTCTTACCACTGACAAGGCATTGGTGTTCAGGCATATTTTGAATCTTCTGATTAGATTCAGCAATCACATGATTCAGCATGTTATGGAGTTTCTCTGTACCTGACTCAGAGTACTGCATTGGAGCCTTCCCTTTATCCTTTTGTCTTTCAAAGTTTTGGAGAACTTTAATACTCTGGTAATTGCCTGTTGCAATATTAGCATTTGGATTATTGGCTCTCCTATCATTATTACTGTTTTTCTGCGCTGCAAATCCCTGTCTTTTTAACTGATTATTTCTGATTCTTTTCTTGCTTCCATTGACTTTATGCCATTGATTAGTTTGACTTTGGTTGACCACTGTATTAGTCATGGTAGATACCTCTGACCTTCCTGAGATATACAATCCCTTCTGTTTAAATGAATCTCCAGAACTTCCTGAAATAAATCTCTCTTTATCTTTATCTATACCATCATAATTGAGGGACCATCCCTTTTTGTTTCCCTGCTGAGATTCCACATTATTTTCCAAATTTGCATCCAAACTTGCATCCAATGAGTAGTCTGTATACTAGAAGTGTCTTTTTAAACAATTTTGGCATTGAGGAGGTAAGCCAGACCATCTCAAATATAGGTAGGAGCTTTGGCCAAAGGCATCAAGAAAAGGAATGGAGGTGGGAATGTTTTTGGAAAGGTCAAGTTGTATGAAAGATCTAGGGGATCTGGATGGAGAATAATCAGTGCAGATGTAATTCCCAATGGAATTGAAGAGAAGCTGAAAGCATTCTTCATTCCAGTAGATGGGGTTCAATCCCTGTAAGGTTGTAGAGGCCACACAAAGATTTCCCATTCTCTCAGAAGTTAATTTCGGGTCCCATTTCAGAAAAGCCAAGTAGAATGATTCAAAAGTTAGAGAGCCAAGTTTGAGTAGATAGTTGGCTGTTCTCTGGTTTCCACACTCTACCATTATGTAAGGAAAATTTAACCAGTATATGGCATTGATAAGCACATCTTTATGTAAGTTAAGGAAATAGGACCATAGCTTATCCAATTGGATGCCAGACTTAGTAACCTTGATAATCACAGCAGTATCTTTTAAAGAAGATATCTTAGAATGGACAGAGGGAAGATCAAGTGAAATACCATGGTAGAGTTTTTGCTTGCTCCCTACAATAGGTCGAAGTTCCATTAGAGCAGCATCATAGGTGTCATCATTTTGTATCTCGACAGAAGGTTTAGGTACACCATATGGAAGTGGAATTTGTGTGACCGGATCAAGCAAGGGAACCCGACCCCACATGTCTGGATCCTTGGTGAGATTATCCCAAACTGGAGTCTTGAAGGTTTTAGAATCCATCACTCTGAGAGAAGGGCGAATCGGTCTCCTGGCGCCAAAGCAGAGAAAGAATGTAGCAGAGGAAGAAATTTAGGGCTAATGCAATTTTTTTTTTCCATTAGAAAGGTTCAGGTGGGAACAACAGAGGGAAATTTAAATGCGGGAAGAGGCAAACAAGAGAAAATTGAAGGGAGAGGGAAGAAAATTAAGAAAGAACAGGAAAGATCCTAACTATAGATGAGATGACTGGCAAACAACCTACATCCGAAATTGAATAAGTAGAGGAGCATGAATTCCATTTGAATTTCCCTCAATTTAAAGAGAAATCACCCAGATCGGGCTCAAAGTACAATTTCACAGTGATTTTTGAATCCAAATGCTCACAAAAAGCTCGAACAATTGCTGTAGCTTCGATGTTCCTGGTTCCAAGATATTCTTCAAGCCAAGAATCAATGATTTGTCTTTGAAATTCTTCACAACCGGGAACAAATGAACATTCAAATTGAAATTTGTGATAGGGGAAGAGGCCTCTGATTATCAAAGAGCTCCACAATTCATCCGGAGTGCCAATTAAAAAACCACAAATTAATCTGCTATCATGCTTTAGAATTGCAAAGATTTTGGTATCCATCAGCAGATCTTTGCATTCTAAGTTCAACAAAATGCTAGCCCCTACCAGGCTAGCCCTCAATCAAAGGGAACTCGAGGGCCAATTCCCAGGGATCAAGCAAATTCTTCACGAGAGAAGCCAAGAAAGTGGTTTAAACCGAAAAAGGAGGTAAAAGACAAAAAATGCAAGATTTTAGGCGCTTGCATTTTTCTCTAACTCCCTAGATAACCTTCACGCGGTGATCAAAGCCATTTCATGATCGATCTTCTTGCTAGAAATCAGAAATGGTCTTGCCGGATTTAGGGAGCGGGATCAGAGTTTTGGGGGAAAAGGAAAACAGGTGTCATGTAATTAAGAAAAGACAAAATTTTGAATAAGTAATCATGTATATATTTGAAAACATAACTGCCTCTCCCACTACAAATTCGGTTTATCCCACCACACTTAGCACCCAAAATTGTGGTGCTAAAATGCACGTTTTTGTTCCACTACAACATGCTTTCACCCACCCTCAAAAAGAATTTGGCATGAAAGGCTTGGTCATACTCATATAAACAACGTGAACTTCTTAATTAAACAGGGATTGCTTGCAGCTGCAGAGGAAAATGAGAAGATTCATATGCAAAGGATGCATGCTGGGAAAACATGCAAGACTGCCATTTTCAAAAAATGCTAAGAGAGCAAGTCATGTGCTAGAATTAGTGCACAGTGATCTGTGCAGACCACTTAATGTTACAGGTCTAACTGGAAAAAAATACTTTATAATATTTATTGATGATTTTTCCAGGAAATGTAGATGTTTTCTCTTGAGAATCAAGGACCAAGCATTCGATGCGTATAAGATATTTGAAGCTGAAGCTGAACGTGAGACTAGCAAAAAGGTAAAATGCTTAAGAAGTGACAGGGGAGGAGAATTCATGTCAAGAAAATTTAGACAATACTGTGCACTCAAGGGAATCAAAAGACAGGTTACTTGCAGCCGCACGCCTCAGCAAAATGGTGTAGCTGAGCGTAAAAACAAAACCATTCTAAATGCAGTTCGTGCTATGCTTAAACATACAAGGCTTCCAAATTATCTATGGGAAGAAGTTGTTAAGACAACCGTGTACATTCAAAATAAGTTACCAAGCAGATTGAAGCATATCGGGAGCCATACCTTTGGAGTTATGGAATGGAAGAAAGACCTCTTATGACAGGCTCAGGGTATTTGGATGCCTAGCATTCGCTCACGTGCCCAAAGAAAATACGAAGAATTGGATGACAGATCAACTCCATGTTACTTGATTGGCTATGATCAGGAAGCTAAAGGATACAGGTTGTATGATCCGAATAGAAGGATTATCATCATAAGCCGTGACGTGGTATTTGATGAGGATATATTGTACAATGACAGGAATTCAATGGGAAAAAAAGCACATAATGTGAGAAAGAAGCTTCCAGATACTATAAAACAAGTTGTAGATGATGAGAATGATCAGAATATCAGTCATGCAGATCATGAGGATGATCACTCCATTGAGGGAAGTGAAGATTCAGGAAATGCAGAGGTCGAAGAGCCATTGCATGCTGAAACAGAAATGTTAAAGAAGAGGAAAACTGAAATTCAGAAATTACAAGAGAATATGCATGTGGATATGAGTGCATATGGCAGAAATCAAACAGGTAGAAACAAAAGACTTGAAGAAGATGAAATAAATTTTATCACGGCTGCTCTGGAACCAAATATACCTACTCAATATGCTGAAGCTATTGAGGCTGCTGACAGTAGCAAATGGAAAGAGGCAATGACTGAAGAAATGAACTCATTCATAAAGACACAGACGTTCGAAGTTGTAGATATGCCAGCCAACAAAAATATTGTAGGAAACAAATGGCTCCACAAGCTGAACCATGGACCAGATGGAAGGAAAAAATATAAAGCTCGGCTAGTAGCACAAGGATTTTCTCAAATTGAAGGTATGGATTATGAAGAAACATTTTCTCCACTGGTGAAATTAACTAGCATTAGAGTTATTCTGGCAAGGGCAAATGCACTGGACTTAGAACTGCACCATATGGATGTTAAAATGGCCTTCCTAAATGCTCCATTAGAAGAAGAAATATTTATGAAACAGGCTCCTGGTTTTGAAATTGGAATAAACAAAGTTTGGAAGTTAAAACAGGCAGTCTATGGCTTGAAGCAATCACCCCGTCAGTGGTATATGTGTATGGATGCATTTCTGAGAGAAAAGGGATTCAAGAAACTTCAAAGTGATGGTAATCTGTATATTTTTTATGAGGGGGATGAATATTGCATTATAGCTTTGTATGTTGATGACTGCATCATGGCAGCCAGAGGAAGGAACTGTCTAACAAATTGCAAACAATTACTCAATGACAGGTTTGATATAACTGATCTAGGGGAGTTAAAGTACTTCCTAGGAATTGAAGTAAGTAGAAATAGAGAGAAGAAAATATTGAGACTTGTGCAGTCACATAATATTGAAGGTATGCTGAACAAATTTAGTATGAAGGATTGCAAAGTTGTTACTACTCCCTTGGTTGCAGGGTTCAAAATTTTCCCAAGAACATAGGGAAATGGAACATGTTCCGTATCGAGAACTCATAGGGTGTTTATTGTATATTGTAAATTCTACGAGGCCTGATATCTCGTTTGCTATTAGCATTTTGAGCAGGTACTGCAATGCAATGATCCTGGACGATCACATTGGATGGCAGCAAAGCGTGTACTTAGATATTTGAAGGGAACAATGCATGATGGTATTGAATTTAACTCAGAAGATTTAACTTTGAAAGCTTATGCTGATGCTGATGTAGTTATTTCTTTTTCTCTATTTTGTTAATCCAAAGCCAAATAAGGACAAACAAAACTATAAACCATAAAGGAATTTATCGAGAAAGTTCCACTAACTCTTGATTCCATCTCTTAAAAAGTAGTACATCGTATAATGTTGCAGCTAATGCACATAAGCTTGCAATTGTTTTTCAGAATGCAGTTGATAAGCTACCTCGTATTCTAAGCTGGACATGGATATATTGCATAAATGTTGGCATAATGATATGGATATTCGTGCATGCGGCACTTTGAAGTTTGGGCGAGTATATATAACCTGAATAAATCGGTTCATTCATTTGAATTGTTTGCTAAATGCTTATGAACGTTAACATGCTCCCAAGGTTGGTTTAATGGGCTTCAGAAAGTTCTGAAAACTTAGTTACGAAAATTTGAATCTGCATGGATTGAAGCAAGTCCCTGCAATAGAGCTAAACTTTAAGAAGCATATAATCTACATAAGACAACGCTATGCAGTGAAAAAATATATGCCATACCTTTGAAGAAATTAACTTTAAATCTTCTATATAAGCTTCTGCACGTACCATAATTGCTTAGTCTTAAGTTGCTCAATCTGACTTCATATTGTGGTCTGCCCGTCAGCCATGGCTCCTAATTTGCATCAATCAACTCTGCTGCTTCTGTGTAATGCCGATATGCCCAGTTATCTCCAACATCAGTCTGTCCAAATACAAAAATTGTCTGCACTAAAATCGTTTAAGGCATGAAATTTTGCTTGTTACATCTGTGAACTCCACACTCTGTGTAAATGTGAAACCAAAGAGATTCACACGTCGTCATGGTTGAATGAAACAAAACTTTAACTCGTTTTCAAACTCTCTGTAATCCCTGAGGAAGCACCAGACTTTGATTACATTCATTGCTCAGCCTCAGACTTGCCAAAATCTGCCCTCACCAGTGAGAAGAAAGCTGCTTCAAAAGACCATGATATCTGTTTTAATCATGCACCTATGTAACCCACATTGCATGCTATGACTGCCCATGCAATCAAAGCCAACATGAACCAATGCCCCCATTGGCATTAGGCAGCTATGAAGGCAAATTATCCGAGGCCTTTTAGTCCCAGGTCTCTTAACATTCTCTTTAAGGATCCAAGAAATAGGCGTATTCACAATGTAAATGAATAGAGCTGCATGCAAAAACTGACAATATCCTACATGCATTCTGCTGCCAATAGAATCAGAAAGAAAATGAGTTGAGCCTGTCAAAATACATATCATGTATAGAACAAAGAAAGCACTTACCACGTCCGTGTATTTGGCCTTGCTCTGCAAATATAATGTTAACAATGAGAATCTTTTGCCAGGAATCTTTTTTACCTATGTCATTCTATATCTCTCTCTTTTCCATCTATCAGCTTCATTTCTTCTGTTGTGCACCATCATTTAGATTGCAGTCTGCATTGCCAGATTATTTCACTTATCAATTGAGTTGGTACAATGTGTTATAGGTAATGTCAATAGAATTTTGATGTTCTGTGATATGTAAGTCATAGAAAAATGGCATGTTCTAACCTCATTATAAAGCAGCAATCCACCCAAACGAGAGCAACTCACTTAGGCCAGATGAAGTATGTAACACTAGCACCACCTTAATAACGAAGTTGCCCAAGCACATGTAGACTATACTAATAATGTCGTAGAAAGGGACAGTGATAATGTAGAAGGGCACATCAGATAGTCTAAAAAACTGGACAATAGCAAATCTGCAACTATATGAATCTATAGCACCACCTTAATGAGAACATGGGTGAATCATCAAAATGCGTAGATGCTTCATTGCTGTAGAAAATAAATGTTTTGGCAAGATCTCAAGGGATCCTCCTTTACTTCATTTCTTGCTAGCTCTATGTGGTTCTGCATTTGCATCAAGTTCCTGTTCATTCCAAATACACAAAAGGAAAATTACAGAGACCATTATATATTACGTTATGTAGAATGCAAAGAGGGAGGCCAATAGGAACGGACAATAATGGGACTTAGAGACCAAATCTGGCCCCACCAGTGAGAAGAAAGCTGCTTCAAAAGACCACGATAACTATCTTAATCATGCACCTATGTAACCCACTTTAATCATGCACCCTATGACTGCCCATGCAATCAAAGCCAACATGAACCAATGCCCTCATTGGCATCAGGCAGTTACGAAGGCAGATTATCCGAGGATTTTTAGTCCTAGGTCTCTTAACATTCTCTTTAACGATCCAAGAAACAGGCGTATTCACAATGCAAATGAATAGAGCTGCATGTAAAAACAGGCAATGTCCTACATGCATTCTGCTACCAACAGAATCAGAAAGAAAATGAGTTTAGCCTGTCAAAATATATATCATGACATAGAACAAAGGAAGCACTTACCGCGTTCAATATCTTTGTATTTGGCCTTGCTCTGCTTCAAAACTGGATTGCTTCATGCGCATTAAGTAGTACATGCTTAGTTTAACCTGTTGAAGCTGCAGGGCCATGAATACCATCAGTTACTATAGTAATAGTCACATGCCTAAGTTCCATTTTGCTAATTATTAATCATACAAGAAAATCGATTTGGTTCTTGGATCTGGGAGGTTCGGGAGGACCTGCTGGTGCTAATGGTTGGGCCAACATTATGCATTTTTATCCAAGTTAAAGAGAATAAGAAATGAAACCAAGGTAAATATACAACCAAGTGCCTGCACTAGAACTCATGATGATGCTTCATATAAAATGATGTGCAAAAAAAATGTGCACCGTTTCTCCTAGTTGAAAGGCATCTGCTATACAACGTTTGATGGTTGCTATTTCTTTTGAAGTGAAATCCTCAATAATTTCATCCTCAGTTGTAATATATCTTTCAGCAAAGCATGTATCAACTTGCACACTATCTAACCACGCATCCTGCAAGTCAGAAAAAGTCATGATAAGAAACTCAAGCATGCTAAACAAATATTTCTTATATTTTTCTCGTTCCTTACATTCACTCCTACCTTGTACTCTCTATCAGATTTGTATTCAACATAGTTCCCATTTGCATCAAAGTATCCTTCTCTTCTTTCCTTTTTCAGGTTAAAGGGTTCAAGTTGCACTCCATTTTCATCTTCCTGGTTGCGTGTCTGAAGACACATATAGACAGCCATATTAATGCATTTGCCATAAAACGGATATCCCTCTGAGATAATACAACGATCTAAATAATCAAATTGACCGATTATATTACCTCGTATTCTTCTTCAGCTGCCACCACATTATTAGCACAGAAGTATCCTCCAAGCTACGCAGTTGTTCATCCATAATTGTCCGCCGAATTGCCCTTTCTGTTGCAGCAACATGAGGGCCCCTTTGGAGCATTGGGCCACATTGTTCTTTACCTGGGACCGTATCCAACTTCTTAACACCCTTTTTCCCTTTGGGAAAAGGAAGCTTCTTTTCCCTAAAACACAATCACCGTGTCACAAGTCTTCGAGATGCTAGAAGAAATCACATAGAATTTAACCCTACCAGAATAAGAAAAACTTAAATAATTTAGAACCTAAGCATACCTGGTTGTATCTTCGTGCTCTTCCTCGAGGTCGTCATAGTTAAACACACATCATTTACCACGTATATCCTCCCAGAGCTATGCAGTCATTCATCCATAATTGTCTGCCGAACTGCCCTTTCTGTTGCAGCAACACGAGGGTCCTTTTGGAGCATTTGGGCCACATTGTTCTTCACCTGGGACCGTATCCAACTTCTTAGCACCTTTTTTCCCTCTGGAAAAACGAACCTTCTTTTCCCTAAAACACAATCACCGTCTCACAAGGCTTCGAGGTGCTAGAAGAAATCACATAAAATTTAACCCTACCAGAATAAGAAAATCTTAAACAATTTAGAGCGGATGCAATCCTTCCACCTGGCCACCGTAATGCATGGCACTACTCTTACCGCTTTCGGCCATGGCATTTTGTAAAAAGTCACGCACATGAAGCATCGTTGTCACAGTAGCTCTTGCATATTGAGGAATTTCGGCCTTCATAATCTGGAGCAGTGTATCGACTAGAAAAGTAAGTCACGCCTTTCAAATCCTGGAAACCTGTAGCATCCTGGCCTAATTCACGTCCCAAGGGTAGCATCCTGGCATATTGTTTCGCTGCATTCGATCTACCTTGCCATGCCAGTTACCCGGTTAGAAACATCCCCGATCAAGAACGCAGGTGACCGCCAGTTTACAGAGAGTAATAGGTTTTTAGCAGTCATCAGCATATTCTTGATATATTCCAGCATATACCTAGGATATGCCAAAAGCCCACCAAACGAGGGTTTGCCCCCCAGGGGCAACCCAAAAAGGGCCAGGATTGGTAAGAGGAGGCGAAGCAAAAGAGAGAAAAACAGGCCAGGATTGGTAAGAAGAAGCTAAGCAGGAGAGAGAGAGAAACGGTAGAGGAAGTTGCAAAACCCATTCCATAACTTGGTCCAAAATCACAGCTCGAATGGGCAGGAACGCAACAATCCGTTCCGTGACTCTTCCCATCTCCGTGGCTATTTTTTTTTGCCGATTTTCTAATTTCGCTGGCCTTAGATTTGCGAATGTAGAGATCTGACTGTGGAAAATAAGGCACATCAGATTTTGATGACATGGAAATTACACGGGGATAGGCTAGAATTGCAAGAAAGGCTGTAGGCCCGGTAGGGCTGGTGTGCTAAAAAAAAAAAAACTAGCAGAACTGCAGGGTTGGGAAGAAGGCTAGGCAGTCGGGCTTGCGTTGGTTTTTTCCTGTGGTAATTCGAGGATCGACGGCGACCTTCTTAGGGTTTTTTTTTTCTATGCCTGCAAAGGCTTGGTTGCCTTTGTGTAATGTTAGAGAGATTTAAGAATTGCGCGTAATGCACGTCCCGACTACTCAATCATGTCTAAATAAGCACTTGGTAAAAAAGATTAGACTATTATGGTAAAAAATCCAAGTGGAAAAATTCCAAAGTTCTATATAGGAATCAAAAGCCTTAGTATTGGGCATCAAACAACTACTTGAACATGCTTTAACATTTAATGTGTTGGAGATGTACCGTTTCCCCTTGCATGACGAAATGGAGGTTGCCACAGGTTTTGAAACGGCTACATTAGCAGCATCTTGTTTGGCTGGAAGTCTGCCGTCATGATCGGCGACACGATTGACAGTTGCTTCCTGTCCTTGATTCGCGAGAGCATCACGTACAGCAGCCCGGGCGTGAATGCCCTCCTCACGACCATGATTGCGTTGCCTTCTATCGCGAAGCTCTGGCTCTTGTGCCCCGTCATGGTGTACGCAGCGTGAGCGGGAACATCTTCTTGAAGATGGTCCTGGGCCCCTGGTGCCTGTACTCGACCAGCGTTCGCTTGACGTGCATGTGGTGGAGGGAGTCGTCGATGTGGACCGTGATGCCTTTCGCTTCCCCCGTCTGCTCGTCGGTCTCTATGTACGCGACTACTTCTTCCAGTATGTCGATGTTGGTGACGATTACGACTCTGCATCCCACGGCAACGTAAGGTATCTGGTGGAACGTCGGGCTGTCGATCCAGCTGCTCATCCCGTCTTCTGGCATTGCGTTGGTTTGTACTCGTACCTCGTAGACACGTTTGCTGGGAAACATCTTGATCATGGCCATCGCGTTGTAATGTCGGACGTCCTCGTGGTGGGTGCACAACACCATGGTGTTTCGGTCGATCTTGCGGAGCGCTTCCTCTCTGTTGATGATGTGGGGGTCCAGCGTTTGCGCAACATATTTTACCTCGAATTTTTAAAGTGCAATTACTCTCAACTGTAAGGCATTCAAAAAATGTTCATGGTGTTCCACATGAGTTAAAAATGTTGTGAGAAAAACCTTGGACTTGGACAAGTTGACTCGCATGTTAGTGATTTAAGAGAAGCTACTTAGTGCATATAGTTGCATTTACGTATTGGCTGGTGTATGGGGCAAGAGAAAGACACCGTCTACAGATAGCAATTGCGAAATCATAGTTGCTAAGTCTTAGCAACTAAATGAAGTGAGATATATGCATTGAATTATATGCAAGAACTGGTGCAGCTCAAGAAAAGCAGTAACATTATGAAGGAATACTCTTGGACCTTGTGCAAGTGACTCCTTAGATCTGCTTTTGGAAGACATTGCCTAGATTCTGCCACAATGATCATATTGCCATCTTCTGGCTCTTCATCCATTTGTATACTCACACAAAATTGGTTTCAATCTTAGACGTAGCTCCAAGGATGCTTGTATCTCTTGGATTTGGCTCCAAGAGACCATATTTTATGATCATGAGTTAAATTTTTCTTCCTTGCATTGAGTAGCAAAATACTTTTAAAACAAGGTGCTAATGCATGGAGAGTTGTCCTCTACACGTAGGTGGAATTGTTTCAGTTAGGAATTTGATATAGCTTTTTGGTTTATTTAAGGGTGTACTGTTTGGTTATGGATTTACTGTCGTTTTTGTTTCACTCGTCTAAAAATTGTGGAATGGTTGCATATGTCAAAGAGTGTGGCTGGATGATAATATTTAACGCATTTGTAACATGTAGCAAGCATGGCATATATATTTTTCAAATGTCTGAGAATTTTTCAAATTTTTGAGCATATGTTGGCACACTTTCCTTGACAAAAAGGACTTAAAATATATTTGCTTAGGATGAAGATCCCCATGTAGCACCTTATAGGGCAAACGTATATGTGATTAAAATATGGATGTAGATGATGTGGAATTTTTTCTTGTTCTTCATGTGAGTCCAGGTTTCCATGCCTTGAAGTTAGTCTGACAGATGGTGAAAGAAAAATGAAATAACACAATCAACCCACACTATCCGATGGTTCTAAGTACTCCCTATTTGGGTTGGGCTCCCATGGAAACCCTTCCAAATTTCCATGGAAACCCTTCCAATTTTCCATGGAAAATAGGAAGGGTTTCCGTGGAAACCCTTCCGGCTTTCATTAAAACCAGGAAGGGTTTCCAATTTGAAAATCGGAAGGGTTTCCTCTGAAAATGGGAAGGGTTTCCATTTTTTTTTTTCAAGGCGCACGTCGCCCAACACGCACGCCGCCATTAATGGTGCACGCTCATGCACGCTCATAAATATGCACGACACTCAAGAATTTAAATTTTAATTCAAATGGAAACCCTTCCTATTTTCCAAACCCATGGGAAAATAGGAAGGGTTTCCACAAATGGGGGAAAATAGGAAGGGTTTCCACGTTTCATCAAAAAAACTTTAAGGGGAAAAAATTTCTAGTTTTTCTTGTTATCATTTCTAGTTTTCTTGTTATCACATAATTGTATACGAGGATACATTCAATCATGTAATTTTATAAGAGGAAACACACAAGAGATGTAAAAGCGCCAAGCTAAACACCCCCAACATGACAATGAAAGTGTAGCATCTAGACGAGCATCTAGGTCCGAGCCGAACAAACAACATTTACAATCAACAAGTTCCAATGTTACTTTGGCTAGGGGATGAAAAAACAACACCTAAAAGGCATATAAGGATTGTAGCCAACTCAGAGAAAAGAGAGGAGAGAGAAACTAGTGTTGTAACACATGGTAACCAAGATAATTTATAGTGCAGAATTGGCTAGCAACTTTCATTCTACAATGTAAGGGAATGTCAGTGTAATGTGTAACAGCATCACAGCTCATCAAAAACAAAATGCCACCTGATTTCTATATTGTTCAATTACAAAAGCCCATCTCATGTAACAATGGAGCAGCATGTATTGTATATATTAAGCCAACTTAAACAACTTAAAATTTGCAAGTAACATTCGTGAAGGAGCTCTAAGGTCTATCTCGACTCAAGTGCGGCAGTTCAGAAGCTATGCATAGTAAATTTCAATACGACTCCACTGAACTGCAATTATAGGAAGCCTTGGGCGTTCTCTTAAACAACTTCCATAAACATTACTGTCAATCTCACAATTTATCAGTCACAATTTGCAATTTCACAATTTGTTCCACAATTTGTTCCACAATAAAAACACAAATACAAATACAAATCTTACAGATATAAATCTTACAAATACAAATTCTGTGATTGCCTTACAGAAGTAATCTATTTTTACATCTAGTAAAGGCTCTGCAATGTAATCTCTGTTCTAAAGTCATTATCTGAGCAATTTTCTAACTCTTTCTCCAATTTGCAATGCTGAAGAAGCCTCTTTTACCTTAACATCTGAAGAAATCCAAGATAATGACATCCTTTCAAGCCCTGATATCTTAAATAGTTTTTCAAGCTTGATCTGCCTTGCTAATCTAGTTCGATTGCTTCATTCACATTTAATGCCTTCACTAGTCCATTGTGCAGGATTATCCCAGTTTTCAAAAGGATAATGTATGATTACTTCACTTGAATGGTAGCATTGTCGCGGAAGATCATTTGGATAAACAACGGGAAGATCATTCTGTCCCCGTGGCCTTTTTCTATACTAAAAAAACAGGGCTCTTCAATAAATTTGCACTACCCAAATGGCCAAATCGTGGATTAGTGCCTCTTTTTTTCTTACTCGCAATGCAAAACCCACATCAAATAATGCCTCCTAGAGCAGAAATTTCGAATGCCCAAATGGCAGATCGAACAAATAATGCCTTGTGCAGCAAGTTATGGCTTAAACGAAAGATTTCTTCCTTCACAATGAAGATTCAACATAAAATTTCTTCACCTGATTGATGCTATCTGTTGTGGAGTGGATCAGGGCCGCTCGGAACCAGATGATCTGATGAATAAAACATTGCCCCTGGAGGTGGAGGCTCTCCCGGTAGACTGGAAACTCCATAGCCAGCCGGATCTTGCTTGTTCCTTGAAGTCTGGTCATTATTTTGGCCCCTTTTTGAGCTCTGGCGGTTCTCACGAATCTACGTTTCTTGCTCTAGATTGTGAGGGGCACAGAATAAAAATCAGATTAGAGTCTGTACCTGATTGAGAAATACAGAATAAAAATCAGATTAGAGTCTGTACCTGATTGCTCCTATTCCTCAATCGCCAAACGCCGAAAACCGCCGGAGGAAGAGCCAAAGAAAAAAAAATATTTCCTTTTCTAAAAACAGCTCTTCAATAACAGCCGTAAAAAATTAATTGAAAGCATTAATTACCGGCGGATATCTGGAAACCCAAAAAAAATTAAATTTTTATGGAAACCCTTCCGGATTTTAGGGAAATTTGGAAGGGTTTCCATTTTTTTTTTTTTAATAACCCCAATCGGGGGGAGATAGTGTGAGCGCACACTATCCTCCACATTACCATATAGCATTGCAATCAAGCCCATTATATCGGATTCCAACTTTAATACTTTTACAATAACAAGAATGTTCTCTTCTATCACAGGAATGTTCTCTTCTATCACGTCAGTCATACAGGATTTCAATTTCATTACTTTCAGAAATTTTGAATGGCCTCTTCTAATCACACTGACCACATTTCTTAGATAACCCATCCTGCCCTATGATCATGCTTTCGCTTGCCCATGTTTATAGCTGTGACTAAGCAAAACAAGAATGCATAAATACAATGGACTCGCCACATTAGGAAAGCTACAGATCTATTGCCCTTGAGCAATGGTACACCTAGGTTAATATTTATGTGATCATTAACTTGTCAATCTCCAAAGGCCCAACTATGGAGCCTTGAATTACTTATATGCAAAGAAATTGTCTCATCTAGGCATTCCTGCAGTAGAATTGCCTGCTGACACAGATGCTGGTGTGTAAACAGGTTTCCTGGCTCTTAAAGGAGGAGCAGAGGAAGAGACAGCCTGAACTACTGCCACATGATAAAGTAAGCTCTTGTGGGGATATTGAAATCAGGCTAGCCAGGAGGTAGGATAATAGGAACCTCATATATTTAAGTTTGGTTTTGCTCTGAGCTGGAAAAGATGTCATGGGACCTTTACCTACAGAGATGGATACTCGTCTTATGGCACCACATTTAAACCATTTGGATTATAAAAACCTGAACAATAGTTCGAGTTTGTCCCTCCTGGTAGAAGATCCATGAGTATCTTACATGCTGATAAAAGTAATTATGTTTAGTGTATTACCTTCCGGCTCATGTGTCGAAAGAGTTCCAGCATGTCATGTTGGGCCTGTATATTCATAATGGTAGTTTGTCTAACAATGTGTGCAGCAAGTCCATTATGCACAACGTGAACTACTGCTAACTTACCAAATAGACGCATCCCAGGAACCAGACATGCATTTGGCCCCTTTATATTTCCAGATGTGTGTGACAGTTAGGGTCTTCTAACCTGCTGTAACCAAAGAGAATGAAATCACAGTTAACTTGAGATGCAAGCAATAGAGACATTGAGATCCAATATATTGGTAATGATACTTAAAGCTTACCTTATTTTCAAAGCTCATTATAGCTGCCACACCATGATCTGACAGATCGTATTTCTGCCTGCAGGAGTCAGTGGATGCTCTTTCTTTCTTCCGGATCTTTTACCCTTGTGTCTATGTCATATGTAAGCAAAACTTGTCCTTCGAGCTGGAAAAGAACATATGCTTGCTCATAAATACTATGCTAACACGCTGATAAAAGTAATTATATTTGGTGTCCAATAATCAAATAGTGACCCTTCATCACGCAAAAATATAAATAAGCATGAAAAAAGGCTGAACCTCTTCTCTATTTGATGATTCGATTCATAGCTGTAGTTAATAAATTGCCCAAGCTTTCCTTTTGCACAAACACCAATAACCCGCATGGATGAAGTTGTAAATTATTAAAATTGTATTTAAATATTAATGTTACATAGCTATAAGCCAGAAATACCTTGCAGTTATACGATTCAGATCAAGGAAATATCTCAATTGATTTTATTAGGTATTTTATATGACAATCCCTCTAGGGTAACCTGAAGGTTTTTATAGGAGGAAGCTATCACTCAGGAAATCTTACTAGAGCTCATTTGTTACCAACGGACTGCTCTATAAGGTTTGATTTGACATTGAAAATTGCTCCTGCTAACATTGCTAATTTCAAAATTTTGATATAAGGATGAGCACCTTATGGCAATAGGATGCAGAAGTCTCCTTGATTGATAAGTGTGCAAACTCAAAGTGAAATAAGTGGCATACGCAGACGACAAGCTATCATAGTTTGCTTGGCCTTACAATACTGAAAATAGAACTACATTAACTTACAACATGTCTGATGTTGTTAAAGAGAAAATACTGCATAGTGACATAACGATTTTGGTCTGCATGCTGAACTGAAGAGATATAAGCCAAGCGTTGTCTCTATAGGCCACGCTCCTAGAAGAAGTATAAATGGAGAAGAAACACTGATTCATTCAGCCGGTGAAACCTGCGAGAAGGGATTTGTTTGGCCAATACAGTCGGGGAAGCTTAGCGAAGATGCTCGAAATAAAAAACCCTAACCTGTTAACAACCATGCTAACAAGAGCTTGATAGCTGAGATCTGGCAAGGTGATAACATACAATCTGTATGAAGAACATGTGCCCGTAAAGCCGAGGAGACTAGTCTGACAGCCATAGTTGGCCTCCATCCTCCCAAACCGAGTACAAATGGGAAGCTTGCAATGCTTCTTACCTAGTAACAAATACATGAATGAGACATCACACTGGCATAATATAGAAATTTAGATTCCAATTACAACATATGGATTCCATGTGAAATCATGTTTAAGCTGCAAAAGACATTGAAATTTTGCCACGTTTATGTATACATTCCGCAAAAATGCTTGAACGTGTCATATAGATTATAGTGATGGTGAACTTACCCAAATCTCCTTCATCCCGACGAAGAAGTTTGTAATGGTCATAGAGGTTCCACATAAGATCTTCCACTATTTGGAATTCGGAGGGCGGATATGGCGGCGAATAAGTTTGATTCTTCCTTCCGACCATACCACCAAATATTGATTCTTTTCCGACCATACCACCATGTTTCAATCGCTTAACAAGATGAAGGTTCATCCATCCAACCACCCAACAAGAAAAAGGGAATAATCATCCCATAGCCACGGAAATTTAAACCTATAGCAAATCACAACATACCTTATCCGACATAAAATTTGTAAATGAAGATTGGATACGATGGAGTCTGGCGATTGTTTATGAAGAAACAAAGGTTAGGATAGTGACATAACGATTTTGGTCATCGCATGCCCGTTGTCTCTATAGGCCACGCCCCTAGAAGAAGTATAAATGGAGGAGAAACACTGATTCATTCAGCCGGTGAAACCTGCGAGAAGGGATTTGTTTGGCCAATACCATTAGCTGCTTCGAAATAAAAACCCTAACATGTTAACAACCCTGCTAACAAGAGCTTGATAGCTGAGATTTGGCAAGGCGATAACACACAATCTGTATGAAGAACATGTGCCCGTAAAGCCGAGGAGACTAGTCTGACAGCCATAGTTGGCCTCCATCCTCCCGATGAGTCTGACCCGAGCTTGCAATGCTTCTTACCTAGTAACAAATACATGAATGAGACATCACACTGGCATAATATAGAAATTTAGATTCCAATTACAACATATGGATTCCATGTGAAATCATGTTTAAGCTGCAAAAGACATTGAAATTTTGCCCTGAGTTATGTATCTGGCCGCAAAAAATGCTTGAACGTGTCATATAGATTATAGTGATGGTGAACTTACCGGAAAGAATGTCCAGCGCATCTCCTTCATCCTGACGAAGAAGTTTGTAATGGTCATAGAGGTTCCACATAAGATCTTCCACTATTTGGAATTCCGGAGGGCCAGATATGGCAGCGAATAAGTTTGATTCTTCCTTCCAGACCATACCACCATGTTTCAGACTGCTTTTCTGAAGATGAAGGTTCATCCATCTGTGCACCCAACAAGAAAAAGGGAATAATCATCCCATAGCTTCGCCGGAAATTTAAACCTATAGCAAATCACAACATACCTTATCTGACATAAAATTTGTAACAGCATTGGATACGATGGAGTCTGCTGATTGTTTATGAAGAAACAAAGGTTAGGATAGTGACATAACGATTTTGGTCTGCATGCTGAACTGAAGAGATATAAGCCAAGCGTTGTCTCTATAGGCCACGCTCCTAGAAGAAGTATAAATGGAGGAGAAACACTGATTCATTCAGCCGGTGAAACCTGCGAGAAGGGATTTGTTTGGCCAATACAGTCGGGGAAGCTTAGCGAAGATGCTCGAAATAAAAAACCCTAACATGTTAACAACCCTGCTAACAAGAGCTTGATAGCTGAGATCTGGCAAGGTGATAACACACAATCTGTATGAAGAACATGTGCCCGTAAAGCCGAGGAGACTAGTCTGACAGCCATAGTTGGCCTCCATCCTCCCAGCCACGAGAGTACAGCCAGAAGCTTGCAATGCTTCTTACCTAGTAACAAATACATGGCATAATATAGAAATTTAGATTCCAATTACAACATATGGATTCCATGTGAAATCATGTTTAAGCTGCAAAAGACATTGAAATTTTGCCACAGATTATGTATACGAAACTGCAAAAAATGCTTGAACGTGTCATATAGATTATAGTGATGGTGAACTTACCGGAAAGAATGTCCAGCGCATCTCCTTCATCCTGACGAAGAAGTTTGTAATGGTCATAGAGGTTCCACATAAGATCTTCCACTATTTGGAATTCCGAGGGCCGATATGGCGGCGAATAAGTTTGATTCTTCCTTCCGACCTTCCCACCATGTTTCGGTTTTGCTTTTACGAAGATGAAGGTTCATCCATCCGTGCACCCAACAAGAAAAAGGGAATAATCATCCCATAGCTTCACGGAAATTTAAACCTATAGCAAATCACAACATACCTTATCTGACATAAAATTTGTAACAAAGATTGGATACGATGGAGTCTGGCGATTGTTTATGAAGAAACAAAGGTTAGGATAGTGACATAACGATTTTGGTCCGCATCTTTGAATCAAGAGATATAAGCCAAGCGTTGTCTCTATAGGCCACGCTCCTAGAAGAAGTATAAATGGAGGAGAAACACTGATTCATTCAGCCGGTGAAACCTGCGAGAAGGGATTTGTTTGGCCAATACAGTCGGGGAAGCTTAGCGAAGATGCTCGAAATAAAAAACCCTAACCTGTTAACAACCCTGCTAACAAGAGCTTGATAGCTGAGATCTGGCAAGGCGATAACACACAATCTGTATGAAGAACATGTGCCCGTAAAGCCGAGGAGACTAGTCTGACAGCCATAGTTGGCCTCCATCCTCCCAGCCACGAGAGTACAGCCAGAAGCTTGCAATGCTTCTTACCTAGTAACAAATACATGGCATAATATAGAAATTTAGATTCCAATTACAACATATGGATTCCATGTGAAATCATGTTTAAGCTGCAAAAGACATTGAAATTTTGCCACAGATTATGTATACGAAACTGCAAAAAATGCTTGAACGTGTCATATAGATTATAGTGATGGTGAACTTACCGGAAAGAATGTCCAAATGCATCTCCTTCATCCCGACGAATAAGTTTGTAATGGTCATAGAGGTTCCACATAAGATCTTCCACTATTTGGAATTCGGAGGGCCGATATGGCGGCCGAATAAGTTTGATTCTTCCTTCCGACCTTCCCACCATGTTTTGGTGATCGCTTTTCGAAGATGAAGGTTCATCCATCTGTGCACCCAACAAGAAAAAGGGAATAATCATCCCATAGCTTCGCCGGAAATTTAAACCTATAGCAAATCACAACATACCTTATCTGACATAAAATTTGTAACAGCATTGGATACGATGGAGTCTGCTGATTGTTTATGAAGAAACAAAGATGCCTCATGCTCAGCTTAGAAACCCGAGTCCTCGGACCGTGTTCCAACTTAGAAGATTGCAACCGTGTTTCCAAATTAGAAAGTTCAGTCCTCGGCCGTGTTCTAAAGTTCTAATGGAGTTTTTTTTTTCCATCGACATAACTAAGAATAGAAGAAAAAGCTAAAGAATGCTGTTCGGAGAAGCCAGCGCAGAAGGAGAGGAGGCAATCGGGAGAAGAGGAGAAGTGATTTTCAAGGACTTTCTAATTTTCCTGGCTGTCGGATGCGAAATTAAGAGATCTAATGGTTGAGATAAAAAATGGCTGACGTGGCACTACACGTGGCATAGCTAGGAATGCAGGAAATCGGGCAGGGGGGGTTAGGCAACCCTGCTAAAAAAACAAAAAAGAAACCTTTAAAGCATCTGAATGATCCCATATATCCTCTAATGACATGCTATTCTCCAACTCAAATCAACTCATCTTTTTGTTGCAACATTTACTCTTTGGTTCCAGTCCCCTATTCATGACTAAATAACCTCCAATCTAAGTGTACTTCGTGTATTCATGAAGGAAATATAATTTGCCTATCAAATGGGCAACTCTATTCCAAAGAGAGGGCCAACAATTCGTGATAATAAAAGATTTGCAATATAATGAGACTTTAGAAAAAGCTTATCATTCTTGCCTACCATCTATCTATTGTGTGGATTTAGCATTTAGTGGTTATCCACTCGAACATTTAAAAATAATCTGCTGACCTCCCTTATACAAACATATACTCGACTACCAATAGAGAATAGTAAATTGTTTTGTGAAGTGGTACTAAAGGCAACTATGTGGGAAACATATGTGTGGCTCACAGTTAGTACTTGATCATGATTTTGTGGACAAAATCATAACTTGCGAAATTTATCAAGATTAGCTTTGTTATCGTTTCCTATGCATTAGTGATGTCGCTTCTGGCCTCGAGCTTCCCTCCTCTGCATGCATGCATCCAGTATTCCATGTTTCCTTGCTGGAGCCATACACACCAGCACTTTTCCAGATCGAGTTTCCTCTACTCCAGCGTCTGTCGAGCTTGATGATCATGGCTTTGATTAGTAAGTACAACATCTGATTGAATAGACTATCTAGTCTATCTACTCTGACATTATTCTTTCCAACACCACTTTATATGTTGAGGTGTATACCAGTCCAGAATCCTTATATTTGCAAAGGTTTCCTGCAGAAGGATAGAATAGGATTTTACTACTAAACTCTATATGGGAAATGCATTCCCACCAGAAATGGACATTCTGTGCAATAAATAGATATAAGTAGAAAACTTTTTCAAATAAAAAATGGAGAATCAGCTGCCCCTGTGGTCTTCACGGTGAGACAGACTTTCTTTGGTATATGGAATAGAAAAATGGTACCTGGCGAGGCGACGTCGGATGCAATGAGAAATCTAATTTTTCCAGCGCTACATTTTCATAGATCAAGATTTGAAGGCTTAGAATAGGTCCACATCAAACTCTAATCCATGTGGATAGTTTAGGGTTTCAGATAACTTGACACCCAGGGTTAGGCTGTTGCGCTAAAAAACATTTGTTAGTCTAAATATCCACCTTTCAAAAGACCAATTGGTCTATGAAATGCACATACAAAATAAACATTGTTGATTGTCTTCTAATCAGGATCACCTTACGTTGCATGGAGGATGATTCAATCAAATGCAAGAAAATAGTCGATAGCCAAGTCCCCTTAAATGCTTATCTTTTACTAAAGAAACAAAATAGAAGTAGGGTCGCTTTGATTCCCTGGCACCCAATCGTGACACGACGCGTGGCATAGCCCAATATTGCGGAATGGAAGTTGGGTTGCTTGATCCGCGTGACTGGCTGCGCCTGGTTACTCAGCAAGAACTTCACACTATTTTTTCACCGGACCTTCCCTGTTCTGTGCTGTTCTTCAGCTATTCTTGGCCGAAAAGGCTTCGCAGGGGTCAGATATTCTTGGCCGAAAATGATGCAAAGAATCTGTAGGGAAGGATCTTTGCAGGCCAGGTATGTTTTTGCGTCTGCTCTATCAAAGAACCTCTAGAACGTCTGATTTTTGCCGGATCTCTTCCTAATTTGTTCAAGACATCTTCAAATCTGTGTGAAAAGGAAGAAAAGATCCAAAACCTGGCTCCCCTACTCAATGGTTCAAATAACTCCTAATGATTCATGGCTACATTGACATTTCCCATTGCTAAGTGTGTGATCTCATCTAACAAGCATGGGGGCATCACTCAATGGCTTTAGATTTATGTTCCATATAGGTACTGTTGCATGCAAATTGCTTTACTGTTAAGAAAACCATTTTCCAAATGAAAAATTTCCTTGAGTTTCACTAAGCTCTCTTGGGGCCTTGAAGAGGCCATGGAGCCTGTGTACAAAACTGTTAACAGTTTCAAGAGAAAAGAACGGTGGGCATCCACCGCCTTGATGTATAATCCTATGTCTAGGTATGATGAGTACGGTGCCGCAAATAAGGAACAAAAATCATGTGCCCGAATGTTGAACTTTTCCCGAACATCCACATATGCAGGGCATGCAGTAAATGCGTGGTCCTCGTCTTCTATGCATTGCATATCACAGAGTCTGCAAATTCTCTCCGTGGCTGGTATCTTATACCATCTGCCAGTCTCTAGCTCAAGCTTGTGTGAGCTGGTCCTATATCTTGCCATTAGCTTTTTCAAGTACCTAGGGATATTCGCATTGAGGTGCCCTTGGCTCTTATGATCAGCTGCTGGTGGACGTGTTGCACATAATGTTGCATCTTGCTGCCTTGAGAGGCCCAAAGGCAGTCAATGCTAATTGTTCCAAGAGGGAGCGAGCATCCACTTTGTTATCTGGCCAATTTTCCATCGTCAATCCCCATTTGCTTGCCCAATTCAACACATCCCTGTACCAGCCTTCTTGGCCTGAGTGTAGTAGCGCAAGATGTGTTAGCCTGTCTTGTGGCTGCTCCATGACTCTGTTTACAAAGTTAACAGTCTGGTATAAGGCCTCCAGCTCCAACGGAAATAAGCCGATCTCAGCGAGCATGATAGCATATGGAGTCTGATATTTGATAGTATTTTGTAGGGGAAGGGAAGCAGGGAAGCAGGGGCTCCACAAGGCCCCCCAAAAAAAAGTTGTTATTGATATTTTGTGTTATTTTTTGTGTTATACTACTAAGATAAACTAATATTACTTTGTGGGGTTCATACTTATGGTTTTTCAATGTGGTATATTCACATAGTAAGCACCTATATCTTCTTATTATAGTTTTCTGGTATATTTTACCACTATGGTTCTTTGTTGTGGTGAATTTTCTTGGTTTATTGATATGTTTTAATGCCAAGTGACATGGTATTCAATTAATAGTTTAGGTTATAAACCACTAATGTCTTTAGCTCTAAGGAACCAAGCAACTCATAGTGATGTCCCAATAAACTCATGGATGTCCCAATAAACTCATGGATACCTTGTCGCATAAACCATTGATGCGGCACAATAAACACTTCGCGTTTCTCATTAAAACAACCGACAGTTCATCTCTCAAAATAATAATGGCTTCGCATCTCAAAGTATTTTGTGTTTGATGTATGCCATGTATGTTTCAAACTAATAGTTAATATTAATTTAGTAAAGAAACTAAGACATATTCTTTTGAAAACCACTATTGATTTCTCTTTAAGAATTTTTGTAACTCATGGTGGTTGCCCTATGGTTGGTCTCCGTGGACGATAAAATCATATTCTATTCTATTCCTATGAAATCGTATAAGACTTTTTGTAACATAATGGCCTTGCATCTTAGGGATTATTTTTTGTTATGTAATGAATATTAGTGTAGTAAAAAATCTGTTTATAGGGGAAGGTTTATATATGCTTTACGTTCGTTTTGGTTGCAGTATTCTAGCATCTTCCACACAATAGTGCCAATTGCTAGGGTTAGCCCTCACACAACAGTGCAGCAGGTAAACTTGGATGCAAATTGTACAAAAAAAGTTTCTTATTTGTTTAAAAGAAAGAGCCATTTGTACAGACAGTTCCAGACACTTCTAGCATATGCAAGACAGATTTTTTGATCGTTTTTTTGAGAGGGCAAACATTGCTGCTCGTCCCCTTCAGTCGCACCATACGTAATCTGGATTCACTTTAGCCAATTAGATCTGCATACAATGAAGACATTAGCAAAGCATAAAAAAGAAAGCACCTGCACGTCGCCATCAGGAAGGTCAATTCTTCAAAAAAGTTTTCTTGTTCTATTATTTTTAGAAGGCCAGATCTTTTGCTAGCCTCCATTTATACAATCTATAATAAATCATGCCCTGCCATTGAAGGTGGTGGAGTATGTATTCCTCTTAAAGAGTCAGAGCCTGCTCCTCGACCAATTGAGAGATTGAAATCTGTAAAATTAGGAACCATTCTGGATCCCAGATTCATCAGATCCTTTGCCATCTTAGTTCCAGTCATCTGCTCTGCTTTTTCTGATGGTAATAAACCAGCCAATGATTTGCTTGGAAGTTTTCCATCTTGTTTCCGATCAAAATTGAGATGTGAACATTTCTGCACATGCAAAGTGAGACATAGTTAGAGTGAGACATGTTAGATGCATGTAGGACTTGCATATTTGGTAGTTGCATGCCTAATCCATTTGACTAAAACCTGCAGAATAAATACATATCCATGACTTTTTATTAGAACTATAGGGCACACAGAATAAAATTTGCATCTGGACTATGGAACACAAGGAATCCAAGGAATCTGATCTTACATTTTCTTTAAAAGATTACAGCCACCAGTTAAAGCTGGATTGAGAAGCCATTTTGGCTCAACCAGGGCAGATTAAACAAAATCCTTCCGCCTTGTTCCAGATTATAAAACAAATAATAAACTGATTTTTGCAACAAATCTATGCATCAGGACTATAATGTACATGAAATAAAAAAGGATTTTATTTGCAACATCTGACATTACCTTTGCATTAGACATACTGTGTGCACAGCTTGAAGAGCTCTTCTGCTTTTGGCAAGTCGTATCCCTATATTTTGCATGACCAAAAAATGCCTTAAAGAGAGGTTTACCTGCAAATCCGATTCCACTGCTGTAAGAGAGAATGAAAGAGATCATGCTGCAAGCAAATCCACATTTCAATTTCTTCAGAGCTTCATATCTTGAATACGTTAATGGTACCAAAACTCCGCAGCGGATTGGTACCAGAACTCCGCAGCAACTGATGAAATCGGGGAAGAACAAGGGCAAGACGCCATTTTCGGCTCACAGAGCAGAACCACCGCCTCCATCACATTCCGATGCTAACCTAGTATTTTAGGGCCAACGTTAGGGTTTTTTGCATGGGCGGTGTTTATTAGGACGTATATTGCATCGACGGTCCAGATGTCCCCATCCATATCTAACGGATGTGCATTTGTTCTTTTGAAAGGCCTCCCAATGAGGCCGGATTTTCACTAGCGGCAGATTAAAAAAAAAAAAAATGACATGGCATCATCGTTTCCAGGCAGCAACAACTTAATTCTTCTAGTTGCCGGCATTTTCTACTCCTAGCAGTTCCACTAACAGCACAACATATTACCGATTATTGAGCGCCTTTGTTGATCCTTGATCCCTTTAGGGTTCTTCTGCTGGCAAGATTGATTCAGATCAGATAATTTTCCTCAATTATATTGTTGTTCCAAGTTGAATTTCAGAACCCATCTCGTTAATTTATCAACAAATGCCAAATAAGATCTAAGTCCTCTACGGGGCAAATTTCCCGGTAGAATAGAAATTCGACAACAGGTTGATATGGGTTGCCAGCGAAGCACCTACTGAGCTTGGTGGAAAAACTGCATGTGCGACAACTATGATGTGTAAATGTTCTGTTGGTTCGCTTTTAATTTTCGAAGTGCCACCGCCCCTAGTGGAAATCCGGCATGAGTTTTTTTTGTTGGATATTATTTTATAGACCTGGCATGGTGTATAATTTTGTAGGCATTTTTTGTGCTAGTAATGAGTGACATCGATATTTTTGGATATGAATTTTGGTGCATTTATTGGCTCCCAATTATGGGTTGGATTCCAATAAGGTATTAGACAGTTGGCTTTTATTCTACAAGTCGAATACAAAAAATGGGATATTAGACTCGCAGATTTCCATGAATATTGTGTAAGTCGAATATGTCAAAAAAATATTGTGTAAGTCGAATACTACCTAGCTATTTGCGCTACGCAACATTATTACAATAGAAACAATCCTTACGTCATAATAAAGGAATTGACTGTTATGCTATTCGACTTGTAAAATACACAATGATGCTTTGGAATCTAAAACAGAAAGGGGAGCCAATATTTCACCCATATGAATTTCATTATCTTTGTCCTTCAATTACTTTTGTATACCCTCCCTTTAAGTTTTTGCGCACACATTATACATATCAAACCTATTTTAAAAAGGTTTGAATATGTTTTTGTGCTAGGTTCAAAAGGTATTTTTGGTTTTAGAGGAATATTGGACTAATTTGAGCACCATTTCTTGATTTTGTACTAGGCTAATTTTAAGGTCGTGATGTATTGTTGTGTTGCATAATTTTATGAAAATCATTTGCTTTCCAAGATGTCATTGTGCATATTGCCTTGTCTTTTGGACATATATGGAAGTTGTGTAGCAAAGCATATATATGATAAAGCAAGGGTTCAAACTATATTTGTGATCCTCAACTGATAAAGGCTAATCATTCTAATAGCCCATTTGCTTGCAGAATCCTTCATGCTTGCCAGATTTACCCATTCCACGTATATAATGGGCATGTACAATATGACACCAGTAGGTTTCATTATGTCGACGTCATGCACCCAACTATGGATCAAACAATTATGGAATTGTGGTACAAGCCTTTGAAACTTTGATTGATTCTTCATATGTTTGTGTTCCTTTGTAAAGGTGGGTACGAATACTTATATCCCTACTTTTTTTTTTTCTTTTTGAAATTATGTATAAAGCCTATGCAATAATGTAGATGCCCCTCATGGCAATAAAAAACATATCCTATTCTATTCTATTCTAAATTGGAATTGAATCACAAATGCTCCTCTAAATGGGAATCAAACATGTTTTTTTCAAAAGCTCGGCACCTCACGCCAATCCATTGTTTCTTAGTGGTTGAGGAATATGATTTTTAAAAGAGTTGAGTGATGCGAGTAGAATCAGACACCGATTCTCTTTAACACCATTCCAACTTCACACAAATCTCCTTGGCGGCAACGGTGCCTGCATTTTCAAATATTCTGGCATATCCTCCATACTTCAAGTTGATACTAGGTTAACTTTTGGCAGTTTACACTAAGCTTGAGGTCCACATCATTTCGAACTTGCACAAAATTGTGGAAAGAGAGATGTTTGTGGTGGCATTGGCTGCACATTTCTTGTACAATATAATACACAAGGTCAACCCAGAATTCAGTATTATGTGCTCAATACTACGCACTCAATTTTTGCCTACCTCTTAATTTCAATAGCTACTCAGGCCTTGCTTGACTATTCATTTCCATCTTGTGAGAAACAAACTTGTTCACATCCTTTCTACCATCAATATGATATATTACTATTTCTTAATTGCAGTCCCTCTGGTAGCTGTGTAAATTGCACGTTCCTTTCTTTGTGTATCTAAGTGTGGATAATGGTACTCAATATCAAATTCACATTCGTAAAGTCAAAGTTGCTATATACTTGCAAAAGCTATAAATAGTGTAACTATAAGTAACTTAAAATACATGTCTCGTGCCTTTACATGGGCAAAGAATTATTACCTCAATGGTAGGCAGACAAGTTGCACTGTTAGTTCACAGTGAGCTAGGTGGTGGTTATCATTGTATTGGCTTAACACACAAGAAAGAAAGATAGATAGATAGATAGATAGATAGATAGATAGATAGATAGATAGATAGATAGATAGATAGATAGATAGATAGATAGATAGTGTGGCGTTCAAGAAGAAGAAAGAGAAACACATAGAAGGGTGTTCAAATGCCCATCAAATATGTCAAAGGGATCTGAAAGCAAGGATCAATGTTCGCTTACTGTATAGTTTTGACAAAATGGCAATGTTTGTCATCTTGTCTATACCACCATGGCATAAACAAATGCTCATACATGAACAATTAGATATCAACCAGTAAAAAAAGGAACATATTCTTATTATCCATGGTTGTTGAACAAACATAACTAACCTTCAAATCATGCGCTTAAACATCCAAGGATTTTAAGAAACCACTTCTAGTTTTAATAAACTAATGCTAGTTTTAATAAACCACTATGGTATACAAGGCTTGTATTGAAATCAATAACTAGTTTTAGCATTATTAACTAGCATTAATAACCATGTTGTAAGCCACTATCAGTTTCAATAAACCACTATAGCATGTGGTTTTTTTCTCTCGAATGAATTGTTGTATAAAAGACCACATCTATGATGGTTTTCAAATGATCTAATATTGTTTTTTTATGGTTGTTCATTTTTGGGGGCCTTGTGCTCCCCTTCCGCAAGAATCGGCAGACCGTTGATAAAAAAAACAAAATCTATTGATTACGGTACCATGGCGGATTGTCAACGACAACACGTGTTCTTATCAATAGATATATATCATTTGATGCACATATTTTGCAATAAGACTAAATCTATTGATATCAATATCAGGCGGATTGTCAACAATTACACGTGTTCTTATCAATAGATTTATTGATGCATATATTTTGCAATAAGACTGTTTTTGAACATCTACGGATACAAGTAAGCCGCCATCATTTTTTTCACGATAACTATATAGGTGTCCTTTCCTACCAAGGCAAAAGTGCACCATATTTTTGGTTAACTATACTTTGCATGTAGTGAGATGTTACATCAGAATACGGTAATACACGTTTGGCTCAAATGACGTAATTTTTCTACCTTCATTACTGAATGGAATGACTAAATTATGTACTAGGTAATTGCCTGAGGAGGCTCATTCCGCACTGTAAAGGGCTCCGGCGGCGCCGCCAGACGAGGCGGAGCACGAGCGGCTGGCGGCGCCGCCGGAGCCCTTTACAGGCGGAATGAGCCGAGTCTGGGCAATTACCGGACGTAATGACCAAATGGTTCAAATTTCCAAGCATAGCTTTGCTTGATCCGGCCCTGAGATCCTACAGATTTTACTTCAAATCCTGCATATTGCTTCTATTTCTAGTTTCTGGCATAGGCCTTGCATATATCTTCTGGTTTCCGGCACAAATAGATGAAAAAAAAGCCTGCAAAAATAGATGAAGCCTGCAAATGAGTTTAGATGGAAGCAGAGGAATCAAATGACGTCTGCGGGCATGGCGGCTATAGCTTTAATCCTCTCTGTTTTGGTTCTACCCTTCTAGACCCCTTTAATCCGTTTAAACCTCCTCAAATCTGTAGCTCTGGCGGTAGCTCCTCAAATCTGTAGCTCCTCAAATCTGTAGCTCCGGCCTTCTCAGTTGTTACACTGCAAACCTGCGCTGCAAATAGCCGGAAACAGAAGAAAAAAGCTAGCGTTGATTAGAGAGAAATACAAGCAAACCTGTGATGCAAAAGGAGCTGTGAATTCTACCGTGATTTAAGATTCGAGCATGGGATGAAGCAAAGATTCGAGCCGGATTTAAGAGTCGAGCAAGGGATGAAGCAAAGATTCGGCAAGAAAATGCAGAAAGATGCTAAATTGCTGGAAAAATCTCGAAAACAATGCAGCGGCGAGCAGAATCAAACCTATCCTGGAAAATTATTTGGAAGATGGAACGTCGATCTGGAACGCCGGATCTGGAACGCTTCTGGAACGCTGAGCAAGGCTAGGAACAAAGGCGCCTTTTGGAGCTGCCCTTTTTGAGATGGAGAAAACAGGGGCTAGTGGCGAGGAAAAGGGCTGATGGCGGTGCCGCTCTAAATTATTGTGCCTTATAATCTTAGGCAAATATTGCCGTAATTTGAACCATTTGGTCATTACAGATTGATAACACAATTTGAGATAAACATGGCATTAATTTTTGTGGGGAGGAACTTTACCCCCTCAAAAGTTTTGGTGCCACTACAAGACTTTGCATCATTCATGGTCCCGCCACTCGTGATGCCTCTGCCTCCACTTTTATAGAGTGTAAAGCCCCTCCTCACGAGAATTAGCTAGTGCATTATTTAAGTAGGCTTATATAAACATCTCATTAAAAAGGATTCGTACGAGTAGAGAATCTCAAATGTCAATGGAGACAACAATCATCATGTCGTCGAAAGATATAGAACACAAGTAATTATGTGACGCATTTCCTAATTCCTTTTCATTGATCAAGCAATCCCTAGACGTCAAAGGAATTAGTTGACATGTCGTGCAAAACTATGACAGACAATGATGTGGTTAGCAATCCCCAAATGTCAAAGGAAGTAGTTAACATGTCGTGCAAAACTATGGCAAACAACGATGTGGTTATGCAAAAAATCTATTCTATTCTATTCTATGTTAAAATTGCTTCAAAATCTTATAGATTCTTTTCGTGATCTTTTGATATAATATGAAAAGCAAGTGGGTTGAACTTACTTTTCACTAATTTTTGGCATGTTCACTAGCCAAACGCGAACACAAATTCAATCAACCAAAATAATACATTATTGTGAGGGCCTATTTTATGGAACACAAGTAGCGAGTGTGCCAGCCTGCCCCTTTACATTGTAGTACATATATAATATATGATATAATAAATACAACATGACTTCTACACACCTTGGTTCGATGGTAATTATAAGTTCATCATTGAGCAATTGTATTTGCACAGTAAAGGATAGGTAGAATTCATTCATGTATGATAATCCAACTACAAGCACACACAATCCACTTTCCATAGTTCCACACTAATATGCAAGATGTAGCAAATAATATTGAAAGATTATTGAGGCTAGTGAGGATCAACGCACATAATAGCACTGCCTCTTGACTGGCATTATGCATCATCATATAATCGGGGAGGGAGGTACTTTTGGACGACGAAGGGGCGCATCATGTCATTATCTTCATGGTCGACGATATGGCAATGCCAGGGGTAACCGGGGCCAGTGGTGGGATCAAAAGGGAAGGAAGAACCATCTTGGGAAGTAAAGGTGATGGAGAAAGTGGTAACCTCATTAGGGTAAGCAACAACAGTATCCTTCCAACCTTGTTCATCGACACCGCAAGGAAGAGCATAACCAGTGAAGCAGCTACGGGAGGCAGCATTGGTGGTATTATATTCGACGTCGAGGCTGCATATTCCAGAGGAATATTCCGTGGAGTTGAAGGGCTGGCGAGTGAGGCAGTGGAACTGGACAAGGTGCAAGTGCATGGGGTGGGCGTCGGGAGTCAGATTTATCATCTCCCATAATTCAGTAGTGCCTTCATAGGGAGTCTCGGTTACAGTATCATTCCACATTAAACCGTTTATCAGTATCCTGAGCACGTTCCCGACGCTGTCTGAAACCTCGCTCAGATTAAACCTCCTCTTCAGCGGCGCAGCCAGAGGGCCCCTCTTGGGCCCAAATATATCCGGAAACTTATCAGGAATTTTCGCATTATGCAGCGGATTCGTCAACACAGTCGAGTTCACAATGAACTTCATAATCACCCCCGTTTCTGCCGTTGGCCCGGTGCCAGTTGGAAACGGATTTGGCGCTGTATTATTTAGGTAGATCTCAGTTCCATTCTTGAAGGACGAAAAATCGACTATTATATCTGCCCTTTGGCCTGGCGATAACAGTATAGAGGACACGTTGAATGGACTAGGCAGGAACCCCCCTTCCGTGCCTATCTTTAAGAACTTCAGATTGTTACTAAAACTTAGGTTGAAGAACCTTGCATTTGCTCCCCCTAGGACCCTGAACCTATACTGCGTTGCTTGCACTGTCAAATATGGCCATGCCTTGCCATTCACCAATATAGTATCTCCGAAAAATTCTGGACACCACGGATACGGGAAATTGAGGGATCCATTTGCATAAAATTGCTTGTCCTGAACAATGAGTGGTACCATAAACTCGCCAGATGGCAAGTTAAGATAGGTTTCCACCTCGGGCCATGTCAACAAATAGGCGCCAGCCATACCCGCATACACGTTTAACCTAGTCATCCCCAAGGCATGATCATGATACCACAATAATGTCGGGAATTGTGTATTATTATATATAAATGGTTGAGGATTCCATGCTTTGCCATATTCTCCAGTTGCAGTAAACCATGAATCAGGATTGCCATCAGATGAGCTATGTGTTTCGGCTCCGTGCAAATGTGGAATAATGGGAACATAACCATACTTGGGATCTGCCCAATGGATATTTTTATCAACGGGCAAAATGTGATCACGATCATGGATATGATTCTCCCACCATATTGTTGTAGGTATTCCTCTCTTTGCCACCAACGTTGGACCCGGATATGATGCAGTTGTTATATTAGTGCCATAGGCATAGAGTGTAGTGGCATTTAGCTCACTATGCAATTTCTGCATCCAAACAAACTCGATATAAGTAGCATACATGGCAGGTAAAAAGACGAAGGAATATGGAGAACACTTTACAAAGGAGGCCAATTGCAAATGGCCAAACAACGTACATGTAAAGCAAAAAGGAGAACAAAATTAAGTTGAATGTACCTGAGTAATCTTGTAAACCCCGAGTGTGAGTTCTCCATTGTATGCCTGAATGACACTAGGAGATGGTAAGGGATCTAAGAATTTGGTCAATGTTGGAGATGCAGCCATGGTACACTGAGGGTTCTGTGCGACAACATTCGAGAAAAGAGTAAAAAGGCACAAGCCGAGGATAAGGATCGAACGAGGAGCCATCTCGCCTGCAACACAACACAAACAAGAGCTAGCACAAGCTTCTTAAATGCATCGATAAATATATATATATATTCCAGTGGTGGGTGATCATCCACACACCCATCCTACCTAAGAGTGCATACTTCGGGGCACCATGGTGGCCCCCTTCCTTCACAATAAAAATGTATTTTGCGGTAAGCGAGTTAATGGCGTGAGTAATAGGCATGTTCTCTTACATATATTGACTTTGTATTTCAACAATTCGTACATGTCTAAAACATGGACAAAATCTAATTTCACATTCATAACTAGCCATGTGTTGCTATCCACAAGTTCGTTCCAACGTAGAGTAACTTGCCATATACGCATATCATATATGCACACTAGGCTACTATATGCACTCTTTAAGCTTTTTAGTACGACTCTTGATACAACCGCCTCGTCATTCCTTTTAAGAAAAGAAAGCAGGCTTTCAATGTCAAAGACAGTTTTGATGCCGCCACTTCCTAGTGTTATTTCCCATGCATGTTCAAAAATTTAGAAACTTGTCTTTAGTCCATGGCCAAGTCGAACGTGCCAAAAAAATGCTCTTTGTTTAAGCAATCAATGGCGTAAGGCACGTGGAATATGCGACATTAATGATCTAACCTTAGCATTTTGAGTTGCCGGAGGTAGAAGAATTGAAAAGAATAAAAACAACAGATGCTGCACAGAGGGTTTCCCTCTGGAAAATAATAAAGTCTTCCTTGGTGGAGCATGGGCCTATTAAGTATATTATGCAAGTAGACACGGAATGCGGAGGGATTAGACCAACACTCTAAAATCCTAAGAAGCCCTTTAATCCAACTTCCATGTCCTTCTTTGTTCTCTGATTAAAGGAAAACTCGACTTAGATTCATATGGACAAACAAAATCATGACAAACTATAAGGATTGTAAAACTGGATTCAAAAGCTTTACTTTTATGCTCCATGGCTATATGAAATCCAACTACTAACTTCTAGTAAGTGGGCAATCTGTGGAGATTCAGAAATGCAGATTGTAGTTACAGAGCCAAAAAACTTTTTGACTGAGTTCGTGTAGGAGTGGGGAGATTTCTTCGAAAAAAATTGGCGAAATAATTTCGGATTTCTAGTGAGAAGCTACTAAGCCATAGTAACAAGAATTTCAGAAATAAAAAAATATCGCAATTAGGTTCAACATGGCTGCCACAGGTTTGCAAAATCACAATAATATTCTCTACTTGAAGAGAGATTGACATCAACATGTATCCTTGGGATTGTTTGCTTGTTTAAACTAATTAGATTACACTCATGCAATTTTCTTTTGGGAAAACTTAGTTTGGCATTCACTTTAGATATTTAAACCATATTTGAAAAGTTAAAAAGTCCTATGTGTGCACTAATCTCGTATGTTGTCATTCACAGGTTCACCGGCATGGGGCAAATGTTTCCCATCATATTTTACATACTTTCGCTATGATAAAGCTAAATTGTTATTCGACATCCCATTTACATGACAACAACATTTATTAGCTAGCATATTTCCATATTTCAGTATGCAGTACTATATTGACCATACAACACTAGTGAATGACCTTAGAGGGTTTATTTTTTATGAAAACATATATATACATTATACACAACTATGGTTTTTGTGCATTTTATACGATACAAAGTCGTCAGGGGGAAGTTGGGAAGAGGAGAATAAATCACATGTATAGAAGGGCTTCTTTTGGTCTATGGATGTAAAGAGGGAATTACTGGATTTGGGTTTCTATACTGTTAGATATATTTCCTAGTATATTTGAAATAAGTATTTATATAGGATGGGTATATTTGCGACTAACAAATGTGCTTGTACTAGGATGGCATAGGTGCAAAACTTTTGACAATAGGAGACCTTATGGGAGGGGCTTTTCTACAAAAAAAAAGTGGGTTTCTTCTAATCCTGTGCGGGTATATGACGTATCCCACATAGCTTAAGTGTATCCCCTAGGATCACATATATCAGTCTTATTCATCTAACATTGCTCTATGTTGTCATTTACAGGTTCACCAGTTTGACCATTCATTTTCATATAATGGATATAAATATAATGGATTTTGTTATTTTTCTTTTTCTTTCCTTATGGTTTTTTTTTTTTTGCATCTTTTATTCCTGACCGTTGATCTCTGGAGCATTCCGCGTTTTATGCCAGATCAAAGGCCATTACATTTTTCATCAACAATACGTCTGCTACTTCCAATGGTCCAAACCTGACATATGGTTGGAAGCAAAAAGAAAAAAAGGGGGCGAAAAACCTCCAAACTAAAAAAAAAAAAGAAATGGTGCGTGGGCACCAAGCCTTCACCAGACATTCCGTGTTCTGAGTTTACTCCGGCTTCAATCCTTGCCCCAAACACTGAGGAAATGCAAAACTCTGTTTTCACTGAGCAATCCTCTGTTTTCTTTGCCCAAATCCACTGAGGAAATGCAAAACTCTGTTTTCAGCTCAAAAACTCGCACAAAGCCGTCAAAAAATCCTCCTGTAAGATAGTGTCTTCACAAAGCCAAGCATCTACAGCCTGCACCATCTTCACTATCGCTGCTTGATCCACTCGGCATCTCGCAATCTAAAAGATGATGTAGTGCAATGTGCTCGAATATATGCTTCTTGCCAACAGGCCATATCCGAAGAAAAAGATTTTCCCACAGGCTTTGTGGCCCTGAAACATTCCTTCAAGTTGAGCACTGCAAACAATGGAATCAGCCAGAAGCCAATCTGAGACACTGGAAAAAGCACAGGGGTAAGCCTAAAAGCATGAATTGAAGCGAACCCAAGAGTTAAATAGAACTAAGTTGGAGGTGTTTCAGATGTTTTCCAACTCATCTGGCCTTATTGCAAGACATTCTTGGGAAGTATAAGCAATTATGCAGCACATCATGCCAGAGTGTCCGGTCCTGATTGTTAAACTCCATGAGAAGCCCCATGAAGATGCAAAATCTGATGTATCAGTAACAGAAAAAGTGGCTAATGTTGAGTTTGCTTCCTGAAGTCTTTAGGGTGAGAGGCTTGGCCATGACAAATCTGGTACATTTTTGTGAACATATGGTTTAGAGTGTGTCCTCTCACATTAATTAAGAAATGTCTCTTCTCGTGCATCTTATGTAATGTTTGGGACTTGAACGGTCCCAGCTTTTGCTTATTTTGCAAGCTCATGTCACGATGCTTTCCACTTCAACTAAGTCATTTCTTGGTACTCACATATCTTTAAAATTGCAATTAAGAAGCTTTCTCTGCTAGAAAGTAAAACCACTATTTGCATAGTCCAATTTACACCATTTCGATTGTTTTTTAAGCAGTGCCCATTAACTTTGGCTTCGGAGTATTCTAATCACTAGTTAATTCATTTGTTCAACATTCCTTTATTAGGAGAGATATTTGTAGAACTCATATATTAGAATTTTTTTTTTTTTTTTTTTTTTGAGGGTAAGAGTGTTTTTTTTTTTTATTAATAATAATAATAAAGATACAGAGAGTCCCCAATGGGACAAATAGGAAGCATTAGGGCTATTATATGGGTTCTCTATGCATCATGATGTGCGTACTAAGGGAAGTCCTATTCCACAACAACATAATGGTAGAGAGACCCTATCTGGTCAGTTACTCAGGTTGCTTTCTCCACGAAACTCAAACTGTTCCACCATTAGACCTATCATGAAAGTCTGAGTCCTCAGAGCTCATCCAATGGCACTTAAAGTAGTTATAGAATCCTTCAATCTTACCAATTCTGTCCAATCCCCTATTGTAACTCATCCCCATTTTCCTGTGGTGGGACAATGCCATTAAAGCAACTTCCTTATTAAAAAGACTCTTAAGTTTCTCAATAGAGATAGAGAATATTGGTCAATATAGGATGCTAGAAAGCTTTCAAGGATTGAAGCGATGTCATTAACAAGGAAATTTAATTGAAGCCCTCCTCCAAATTTGATTGATTGCAAGCTCGGTATGTGCTTGGTTAGTGTTCAATTTTCTATTGGGAAGAATTTCATACTAGGATGGTCTAGATGAAACTTACAACCTCCAAACATAAGACATGTTCAAGAATGTCATTTGCACTATTTAAACTAAAAGAAGCCCATTATTACTCAGGTAATGCATTATGAAACATCGAACTTAATAATAGGTCCAACCTTACATGTCATGAACCAAAGAAATGTTCGCGGCGGCCTTGGTCGCCTCGATAAATTTCTTTTATATAATAAATATTGAGTTGAGATTACTTGCAAATGTTGTCAATATAATAAGATTTATCTTTTTATCCATTAATTTTGGCATGTTAACTAACCAAACACAAATTCAACCAAAATGATTCATCATTGTTGTGAGGAATCATTCTATACATTGTAAAGGCGTGACAAGTATCAAAGTGGCTATTGAGCCTGTTTACTGAGGTATTGTAGTAGATAATAGCATAAAATAAAGCAAAAACACAAATTAAGTTCCCAGGCTATTTGGAATATAAATAGGTGGATTTCATTCATGTATCACAATCTAACCACACGTAACCGATGGTTTTTTCTACGCTGGATTTGGGTTGGGCTCCAAGGGAAACCTCCCCAACTTTCCCTGGAAACCTCCCCAATTTTCCCTGGAAACCTCCCCAACTTTCCCTGGAAACCTCCCCACCTTTCCCGAAAACCTCCCCAACTTTCCTTGGAAACCTCCCCAACTTTCTCCATATTAGAAAACAGGATGGAAACCTCCCCAGCTTAGCTTTCTTAGATGACCTGGGGAGGTTTCCAATTAAGAAAACAGGGGAGGTTCCCAGGGAAAGGTGGGGAGGTTTCCATGGAAAGGTGGGGAGGTTTCCAAAAAAAAGAAAAGGGGCTCTCTAAATTTGCACGAAGACCAAGACTAGCCCCCGTGCATCTCGGTCCTCGTGCGTTGCAGTCCATCGGTGGTTGCCAACATTAATGACTATTTTTTATTTTTTTAAATATTTTATGGAAACCTCCCCAACTTTCCAAAGAAACTAGGGGAGGTTTCCACAAAATGTCTATAAAATTTCAAAGTGAGCTATTTCTTGAAGCAAATCGTCAATTTGAGTTCTTCTTTCACCAAGTGAGCTATTTCTTGAAGCAAATCGTCTCTTTGAGTTCTTCTTTCATCAACGAATTCATCCAAGCTTTTTCTTCAAGTAAATCGTCCCTACGAGTTCTTCCTTCAACCACGAATTCATTCGTTCGCCATGATTCCCATTGACTATTTCATCTTTCGTTCCTTTGATGTTATTATTTATCTCATGGATTTGGAGCGTAACGTGTATGAGGGAGTTGAAGATGATATCTCCACTGATTCATCCCTATATGATTCAGAAGCAACTGTAAGTGATTTCGCTTTTGATAATGTTGACAATGCTGCAGGTTTTGAGGATGTAGATGATGAAGACCATGTAACACCTACGGGTGATTATGACAATCATTTGAATGAGGGAGACTCTGTTGGATCATATCCACCTATACCTTCAATCAACTCAAGGGAAGGTTACATTTTCAAGGAAGCATCATACTCTTTGATGGTGAAATGCGTCAAGACTCGTGTCCAGCCCTCCATCGAAGATATCCTAGGCGATGATCCAAGTTTCCTTGCTGGGTATGTTCGACAGTCGCAAAAGCCACAAAGCACACAGATAATTGAAAGGCTGTGACGACCTATGTCCTACACACCTCGCTCCAACACACCTCGCTGCACGATATGATACAAATACCCATGTGCCTGCCATTGGTATCCCGAAGATACCTCATCTGCAACTCTCCAAAACCAATGCTCGAGCCTGACATCTGTCGGAACGTCCAACCAAAGGGGTGCACGGGCTTCTCGCCCCCTCTCACTTGCCCATCCACCCAAGGGAACAAAAATCTCGCTAGCAAAGAAAGCACCACGCTGGTAAGGAAAGATAAAGCCATGTCCTCGATTAGAGCATGTGAGCTGACTCCCCGCTACCATGCAGTGTCAAAATTTTGAAGAGATGGAAAACGTTACTGCTAGTGAAGTTGCAGGGATGGCTGTTGGTGCTTTTCTTCTTGCTGCTGCCTTTGCTGCACCTAAAGTTGATTCGTTTGTAGCTCAGTCCCAAAGAAGGTGATCATTACTTGAAAACAAAAACCTAGTCTCTTGACAGAAATTTCTACACCCTTAGCCTAGCCTGATACTCCATTTTGAATGTAGGATGCTGAATCTTTGCAACCAATGCGGGGGCCTGAAAAAACTTCCATGTTCTCAGTGTGGCGGTCAGGGGCAAACCAGCCCTAGTTTTTGGAATAACTTTGTACAAGCAAAACAAGTTCCAGAGGGAAGATGCACTCTTTGTAATGGCCGAGGGCCCTGTATGTCTTAGGGAACCGTATGTCTTAGGGAACCTGGAGGCCTCGCATAAAACCATGTGCATGTAATCTTTACAGATTTAACAAAGATGATTATGAGAACATAATATCTCAAACTCCAAAAACAGATAAGATAACAGAGAGGAGAGATTAGAAGAGAATAAGACATAAGATGGCTAGAAAGCATTCAATTTAGACATATATTTCCACATCAAAAATGAGTACAAGCAAGATATCAGATTCAGGAAGTCATGAAGCAAACTTCATGAAACTTACTTCAATCATACAAGTATACTGGCAAAACATTAATTAAGATTTTTATTAACAAGTGTAGTGTTTTATCGCCATGACTCATGTTTTAAGGCCTTCAAAACAGCTTGGACATAAAGATCTCCATCCTTTCTTTCATGCAAATAAAAAGATGGAAGTTACTGTAAGTATTAAGACACTTCACCACCTTATCACTCATAACTTGATTGCTTCATCTCTTTGTCTTTGATGCACCTATAGCCTCAGCATCATAGCTAACTAGTGCAGAGGACTCCTTTAACTGCTTGACAAGCATGCGAATATCCTGCAGCAAAAACCCACATTTTCCCCATCAACACTGTGAGCAACAAACAAAAGAAACAAGAATTCCCACCCACATTTTCCCCATCAACACTGTGAGCAACAAACAAAAGAAACAAGAATTCCCTACCGATGCATGATGGTTTACATCACGATGGTGTGCTTCATCTGCCCGGATGACTATAACTACATCACGAAGTGTTGCATCTTTTGGAAGGCGCCAATAATCTATAGCAATGGGAGGAGCTGGAGTATTATCTATATGACCTTTATCAATTTCTTCAAGAAACTTTGTATAAGAGTATACAGCTTCCTCTTCCAAATAACCGACAATTCGATGAGCAAGTGCTGGAGAAAGTACATAACATAACAAGTAGACACTGAAAAAAACACCTTGCACCATAACAACAATTGCCTCTCATACCAAGCTGGTTGGATGACATCCATGCATGTCATAAGATGCATCCTTTCATTTTCCGCCTCCTCCAAAAGAGCTTTGATCCATCCACCACTATGCTCCATTCGTCTCCATGGTCTCTAACATAACTGCTCTGTTTTTATACCTTCTCTGCATCTCTGACATAAAAACAAGATTAGCATTCAAGGTCAACATAATGAACTGAATTAACACCGAAGTTCAATTTACCTGGAAAAACAAATCTGTGGGGACTCTAAGGAATTTGACAATCCAATAAGCGAATTTGTCAATTACAGATATCAAGGGGTGGTGTTTTCCCAAATCAATGTTCAGATCTGGCGTCGGGTGTGTCGAGGGGGTGCAAATCACTATTAACATTAGCATAAAAAGACAAGAACTTGTGAACCAAGAACACAAAAAAAAATGGTCGTGCATTCAAGGGCATATAGATTAAGAAAATAGGCCAAAACGTAATACAAAAGGCAGAGTTATGGGATTACCTTGAAGAGCAGGCATAGAGACTGAACAGCTTAATACAAAAGGCAGAGATATAAAATGGAATTACCTTGAAGGAATTCCAACGCCATCCGGCATCAGACCTACTGGTAGAAACAGATCCCCAGTACTCATATTTGTCCGAAGAAAAACTTCTAGAACCAGAGCGTGGGATGATAGGGATGATAGGAATATGATGTCGGACAGTTCGTAAGGGTGGCCAGGGCGATTTCATCAGTCTGGTGGCCATTTCCTCCTGAACTACGCTTGTGGCAGATCTTAATATTTCAAAGGATCAACAGGTTACCTAGATTAGAGTTGTCGAATGTACATATAAGGCACGATGCCAAAATCGTGCCTGCAAAAGTCATGCAAGAACAAAGTCTGTAAGAATCGGTAGCTTTTTAGCCAAAAAGCTACTGCAGCAAATCATGACAAGAACAAACCCTGCAAGAACAAACCCTGCTCCAGAACAAACTGATGCCGCTCTGCTCCAGAACAAACTGATGCCGCTCTAGCTGAATCGCTCCAGATGCCGCTACAAATGCTTCAAGAATGCGCATGTAGAATTGGAATAGGAAAGGCTTTCTTTAAATTTGGACGTGTAGATCATTATGAATAGCTGCTCGTCATAAATAGAAAGATTATCATATTTTTAGAATCATATGGAAACCTCCCCAGGTTAGCCATGTTGGAAACCTCCCCAAGTAGGTTTCCAAACAAGAAAATGGGGAGGTTTCCCATCATTGGGAGTCTAACCCAAATCGGGCGAGTATAATTTACGTAAATATATTATCTAGGTATACAAATATATAAGTGATGTAGCAAATAATATTTGAAAGGTTATTGAGGCTACTGAGAATCAAACACACATCATAGCACTGCCTCTTGACTGGCATTATGCATCATCATATAATCGGGGAGGGAGGTACTTTTGGACGACGAAGGGGCGCATCATGCCATTATCTTCATGGTCGACGATATGGCAATGCCAGGGATACCCAGGGCCGGTGGTGGGATCGAAAGGAAAGGAAGAACCATCTTGTGAGGTGAAAGTGATGGAGAAAGTGGTAACCTCATCAGGGTAAGCAACAACGGTATCTTTCCAGCCTTGTTCGTCAATACCGCATGGAAGTGCATATCCAGTATAGCAGCTAGGGGTGCCACCTGTGACATTATATTCCACATCTAGACTGCATGTTCCATTAGAATATTCTGTCGAGTTGAAAAGTTGGCGCGTTAGGCAGTGGAACTGAACCAAATGCAAATGCATGGGATGTGCATCGGGTGTTAGATTTATTATCTCCCATAATTCCGTAGTGCCTTCATATGGTTTCTCTGTCACTGTATCATTCCACATTAAACCGTTTATCAGTATCTTCAGCACGTTCGCAGGTGTTGTCTCATCTGTAACCTCGCTTAAGTTAAACCTCCTCTTCAGCGATGCAAAAAGAGGAGCCCTCTTGGGACCAAACATATTCGGAAACTTATCAGGAATTTTAGCATTATGGCACGGATTTGTCAACATGGTTGAGTTGACAATGAACTTCGTAAACGTCCACAGGGAGGAAATTTCTGGTTTTTTATGCTTTTGTTCAAAACAAGAAACCATCATGGATCGGAGCTCAGGCGGCGCCGCCAATGCTCTGCCAAGAAACCTCCAGAAGGTTTTTTTATTTTCGAGTTAAACTTGGAAAGCCATAGCCGGAAAGCCATAGCCATAGCTCGAAACCTGTTGAAAGCCATAGATATGATTCTCCCACCATATTGTTGTAGGTACTCCCTTCCTTGCCACCAATGTTGGACCCGGATATGATGCAGTTAAATTAGTAGTGCCATATGCATAGAGCGTGGTGTCATTTAGCTCACTATGCAATTTCTACATTCAAATAAACTCGATCTAAGTAACATACATGGTTGGTAAAAACACGAAGAAGAAAAACAAAGAATGTTTCATACAGGAGCCCAATGGCTCAGGCAAGCTACACATAAAGCATAATAAGGCAGAATAAAATATATAAAAAAAAAAAACTATATACCTGAGTAATCTTGTAAACCCCAAGTCTGAGTTCTCCATTGTATGCCTGAATGACACTAGGAGATGGTAAGGGATCTAAGAATTTGGTCAATGTTGGAGATGCAGCCATGGTACATTGAGAGTTCTGCCCGGCGACAGACGAGGAAAGAGTTAAGAGGTATAAGCCGACGATAAGCATGGAATGAGGAAGCATCCCAACTGCAAAAGGCAAACAATCAAAGTCAGCACAAGCTTCTTAGATGAATCAATAGATATATGTTTTTTTAGTAGTGTGTGATCATCCACATTCATCCTACCTAAAAGTGTACAACTTCTAGGCACCATGGTGGCCGCCTCGTTTTTTCACAATAAAAGTCTATATTGCGGTAGTGAAATTAATGGCGGCATGTGTTCTCACGATATCGACTTTGCATTCCAAGATTTCTTATCTTATCTACTTAGCCTACTTAAAAAGTTTTTGCCCTTTCTCTCTCACGCCAGTGTCCCCTTTCCGGCTCCCAAAATTCACGCTTTTTCCGGCAAAAAAGCGTTTTTCCGGCCAAACTTCTTCTTCCAAGATATTTTTGTTGTTTCTGGAGCTTTTTCCGGCATCAAGTTTCTCTCTCTTGGGTGTGGGCGGTGCCCGAGGGTTAACGCAGCATAGTGGCCAGAGTTCACCAACCGCAGGCTAAAGCGAAGCTCCGGCTTTTCTCTCTCTCCCGTTACGGCGGTTTGACATCTCTGAGTATGAGTATGAGTATGCAGGAGGATGCTAAATGGCAGCCAACGGTACAGTAGGCGAGTGCTGGAGCGTTATTTTGCCGTCAAACTTCTAAGGTAGAGATGCTTCATTCGTTAAGCGGCATGCCTTTCAAAAATGGCGAGCTCATTTTGCTTGAAGAACAGGGTCGGAGGTGAGAGGTGGCTGGGGAGGTGAGAGCTGATTGCGCACTGGAGGAACTGTTCTGCTGGAGCATCTCGGTAAGCAGCAGCATCTTTTCCTTCCGCCTTCTATGTTTTCTTTCAGAGCTTGAAAATGACGAGTCTTTAGGCAGCGGCATTACCAGCAAATTGGAAAATGTTTGCTGATGCTGGTGGCATTTTTCCAGCATGATCCAAAAGCAAAAGTTTTGCCAGCAATAGAGACTTTGGGCGTTGGTGCAAGATCCATTTGTGCAGAACACATACTGACATAGCCGCCTAAAGCATCTTCATTTTCAGATCCCAACCCAGATAACAAGCTGGCTTCAGGTAAGCTTTCTTCTCTTTGCATCTGCATTCAACCATTTCTCGAATTCAGACCTATCTAAAATCAGTCTTGGGCCTTTCACTTTTCGTTTCTTAACCCGTATCTTTATGGCTTATGACAGAAGCTTGGCTATGGCATAGACTCAGGTCTTTACATTTTTATGGGATTAGGGTCTGATAGAATAAGCAGCAGGATTGAATCATTTTTTGTCTGTTGCAGCTACAGTGAGCTTTAGAAAATATTTTATATGGACTTCGTCTTCTCGACATTGCTCAGGCATTGTTGTGCGTATTTGCTGGATGTGAAACCTCCTGACTTAATCTCCTCAAATCCATCTTCCACAAAACAGGTCAGATTCATTTGCAGGGAAATATAAACTCAGGTAGAAGATCAAGTATTTATATTTTGTTTTGAAGTAGTTAAGAAGTTGGTGCAGGCAGGATCTTGGGCTTCAAAAGGGGCATTGTTCCCTGGTTTAGTGAAGGTTCTAATTGGTTATATGGGGCTTTCCAATCCACCGAGGCCATGCAAGAGCAAGATACGCCAGCTTCTATTTGCTTACCGCTGAGTGTAGGAGAGCACGAAATGGCAAAATGCAAAGGAGACGGTGCAGGGTACAAAGTGTTTGCCTGGAGCTTGAGATGGTCGGTTAGTAGACAATGCTTTAATTTTATTTTATAGTCTTTACTCATAACATCATGCTTGGTTTATTACAGAGTGTTTAAATTCAGCCATGCTATTAGCCTTAAGCAGATATCCATCTATGAAGAAAGACTGAAGCTACCTGCATCATTGAGGTAAAGATAAACTATATTATCCTTGCCCAAAGTCTTTCTTATCCATGTTTGCAAATAAGTAATTAGTCTCTTGCTATTCTCTTATAACGGAAAATTAGGAATGTAACACACTACATCCGCTTTTACTTATTGCCGGAAACTATATAGTAATAATTGATATTTCTACTGTATATAGTTCTGTTTGGACGGAAGAAGCAGGCCCGATGCACGCCATTAAAATTTTCAGCCATATTACAAGCTGTTCTCATTATGCCAGCACAAGAATATTCTATATAGGTAAACATCTGTATCTGCGATTGGATGTCTTTTCAGAAAATTGAGCATTTCTTAAAGCCCGATTTTCACTTCTATGATTTTTCATTTACAATAAAGCATCCAGACAGTCTAGAGAGCTTTTGCATGAAATATTATTTGTTGGGGAAGTACCAGGTAAATGGTTATGCCTTCTATTTTACATTATGCAAATTGTAGAAATAATTGCAGATTGAACTATTTGATTTGCTGGTCAAAGCCTATGACAAGATTTATTATGTATTTTGTGGATAAGTGCATGTGCTTATTTTTATTCATGATGCATCTGAGTGCGTGGTGCAGAATATAGGACTTGGCATAAAGAGCCATGGATCCAAAGAATGTGCTTAATCTTGGCTCACCTTTCATAATCGCCACAGATCTCAGAAGCTAATAAATTGATTGAGTTCCAGAGTTTGCCCATATCTCACATTTGGAGCTCTTCTATGGCGCTTCGCAGCAAGTCCAGCTTTGAAAAATTCAGGGTGCCATCAATTCAAGTTAAACTTCATAATTTAGGGTGCCCAAGGTTAATTTAACTTTCCATTCAGACTTTTAACTTAACAAAAGCTAGATGCAGCAGAATAATCCATGCCTCAGACAGCTTGAAACAGGTGCACATATTAACAATTTCTGGGTTCATGAAAAAAAAAATGCATAATGTATTAGTCTATGGTTGCCATTTGTGCATAGTTTTGAAACATTAGTATTGAGGATCCCTGTTTAAAGTTTGAGTTTTCTACTTTTAATAATTTTGTGGTGTTCGTGTAGGCACATTATCCTCACGAGAATCATGAGAATCTAAGGTGGTTATTTTTATTCTTCGGGGATGTCCAATTATGTAAGGATGATGGCTATTGTTAGATTGTGCATTTTCTATCTCACAAATCACAAAACACATCTCTGGGGTTCTAACAGAATATTTCTTAATGGCATTCAAAAGTTGCAGCAAGTATTTCAAAGTTTGCATTCTTTATTTGTTCATTTGTTTGTTCGTTGTCATTTCGAATTACAAGTGTTGAGTGAATAAGTGAATACTGTCCATGAATAAGTGAAGAGAAGAGAGACTGTTCGTGAATGCTAAAATATGGGGTGCAGATCACAGTTTGAGGTCAGGCTTAGTGAGTTGCATTTTCTTATCAGACCTGATGGTGATGGTGCATGAACGTGTGTACATAATGTACGTGATTCAAATCTATGCAGAATAATGAATAGTCTTCTAAGTAATTCTATTGCTCCTCTGAGATGGTGCGCTGATTTGAACTTTATGGCCGAGCTTGAGATGTTTATGTGTACAAGAATTGAGATCTTTATGTGTACAAGAGTAACATATACAGGATTTCATAAATCTGACTGAAAACGTGGAAGAAAGTGTGGGATTGATTTCATCTTATGCCATCTAGATGTGGTGCTCCTCCACATGGCAGTGACAGCGTAAGACTATAACAGGTGGTTCTCATGAGACTTAGAAGGAGTTGCGCCTTAGGTGGTTGTTTATAACAGGTGGTTCTCATGAGACTTAGAAGGAGTTGCGCCTTAGGCGGTTGTTTTGCACGCAATGAGATAACTCAGAAGAAAGCATCTCATCTTATTTAAGTTCAGCCAGGGCTGATGATGGAAACTATCGAAACCTTTGCTCACAAGGAAGGATAATGGCCACAACAGTAAATGTATTTTCAAAGAGAAGGCTAATGTGCCCGGTTGAATTTTAATGTCTAACCGGCATTACGAGGAAGTAAATGAGAATAATTCAGAAGAAGGCGCCTCATATTTTTTAAGTTAAGCTGGGCCTGATGATCTAAACTATCGAAACCTTCGCTTTTGCAAAAGATAATGGCCACAACGGTAAATGCATTTTCAAACAGAAGGTTAATGTGGCGCTGTTGAACTTTAATCTTGAATATATCAAAGCAAAATTAATTGGGCTCTTTGCAAAATGGCAAAACATTCTCGCAAATTAGTTTGGGATGTTTATGTGTACAAGAATTGAGATCTTTATGTGTACAAGAGTAACATATACAGGATTTCATAAATCTGACTGAAAACGTGGAAGAAAGTGTGGGATTATGCCATCTAGATGTGGTGCTCCTCCACATGGCAGTGACAGCATAAGACTATAACAGGTGGTTCTCATGAGACTTAGAAGGAGTTGCGCCTTAGGTGGTTGTTTATAACAGGTGGTTCTCATGAGACTTAGAAGGAGTTGCGCCTTAGGTGGTTGTTTTGCACGCAATGAGATAACTCAGAAGAAAGCATCTCATCTTATTTAAGTTCAGCCAGGGCTGATGATGGAAACTATCGAAACCTTTGCTCACAAGGAAGGATAATGGCCACAACAGTAAATGTATTTTCAAAGAGAAGGCTAATGTGCCCGGTTGAATTTTAATGTCTAACCGGCATTACGAGGAAGTAAATGAGAATAATTCAGAAGAAGGCGCCTCATATTTTTAAGTTAAGCTGGGCCTGATGATCTAAACTATCGAAACCTTCGCTTTTGCAAAAGATAATGGCCACAACAGTAAATGCATTTTCAAACAGAAGGTTAATGTGGCGTTTTTGAACTTTAATCTTGAATATATCAAAGCAAAATTAATTGGGCTGTTTGCAAAATGGCAAAACATTATCGCAAATTAGTTTGGGATGTTTATGTGTACAAGAATTGAGATCTTTATGTGTACAAGAGTAACATATACAGGATTTCATAAATCTGACTGAAAACGTGGAAGAAAGTGTGGGATTGATTTCATCTTATGCCATCTAGATGTGGTGCTCCTCCACATGGCAGTGACAGCGTAAGACTATAACAGGTGGTTCTCATGAGACTTAGAAGGAGTTGCGCCTTAGGTGGTTGTTTATAACAGGTGGTTCTCATGAGACTTAGAAGGAGTTACGCCTTAGGTGGTTGTTTTGCACGCAATGAGATAACTCAGAAGAAAGCATCTCATCTTATTTAAGTTCAGCCAGGGCTGATGATGGAAACTATCGAAACCTTTGCTCACAAGGAAGGATAATGGCCACAACAGTAAATGTATTTTCAAAGAGAAGGCTAATGTGCCCGATTGAATTTTAATGTCTAACCGGCATTACGAGGAAGTAAATGAGAATAATTCAGAAGAAGGCACCTCATATTTTTTAAGTTAAGCTGGGCCTGATGATCTAAACTATCGAAACCTTCGCTTTTGCAAAAGATAATGGCCACAACGTGACAGTACAGTTGTGCAAAAGATAAAGACCGAGGGAAAACACGTGACAGTACATTAGCCCGGCATCGCCGGGCACACGTTTACTAGTCTACTTATTTAAAAAGTTTTTGGGGTGGGGTGTCTCCCTTTTTCCGGCCCCGGTAACACTCCTTTTTCCGGCCAAAAGCGTGATTTTGGAATGTCTTAAAATCTTTCCGGCAAAATTTTGGGTTTTATTTCGGGGTAGGGTTTAAGCCGTTTTTGAAAGACGGTGCTAGGGTTTGAGCCGTTTTGAAAGACGGTGTTGTAACACCTGCTCCAGAATAGCTGATTTCCATCTCCACTCGAAAATGCGGAGGCGGTTCTCAAGCCAAAGTGCCGGTTTTCAAGCAAGCTATACGTCTTCTTTCAAGTATGTAGAGGTGGTTCTGAAGCTGGATGACGATTCTCCTCCTCCTCTGCCTTCCATATTTCATTCAGGGCCATAGGAGCAAGCAAATTAAATCCTAGAGGTCTCATGGAGCTCCGACATCAGGTAACAGATAAGAAATTACTTGCGGTTTCTTTTTAGCTTCAGTCCGTCATTTGATTTTTTCATGTTTAGGTCTTCAGTAGCGAAGCCGCTATGTTCAATCCTCCAGCTTTTAAAAGATTGGCATTCTTCATTTCACGTTTGCAAGTGCAGGTTGAGCTATGGCATTCTCAACATAAAAATTGTTGTTCTGCTATATATGAAACGTGCAAAGAAGAATTACCTACACTTTGGGGCAAGCTGCAGTGTAAGAAGAATTACCTACACTAAGGCAAATCCGCCTTCTCTAATCTGCCGTTATCACAACCTACAGCCGATTGTTCTCTTGCTTCATGTACCAGATTTGCAGGTAAGGATTATAAAATTGTAGCATTATTTAGTACTTCATGTTTCTTAAATTCTGGATTATGCAGCAGCAGCATTCCTTCTCAAAAAGAACTTTAAATTGTCAATTGGATCAGACTTTGAAGACATTGAAGGTACATAATTTGCATGTTGTCCTCTGTTGTTCTAAAGCTTTAAGTCTTTAAGTACTTCTGCAGTTAAAACGTGCACTAAAGAGAAGCTTAAATCAAGAAGCATCCTTATTTACTAGCATAGGTTCTGCATAAATTTTGCAATGTGTATATATGAGTCTCTGATATTTTGCACATATAATGCAGACATTATCATATTTTGTTTTGATACGGAGTGATTAGATAATTCAGAAATTTTTTTGCTAGGTGAGCATAGGATGCTCTACAAGCCTGAGCTGCCTGACCATAAACCACGTGAAATGAGATGGGGCTTGCCTTCTGTACTTGGGGTTCCAGTGCATGTGCTCTCGCAGCGGGAATCTGCTATTGAGGTTTAAAAAGCTACAACTTGGGCATACATCTGATTTCAGATATTATTTCTTTTTATTTTGTTCTTAACTTCCAGCTCATAAGCAGGGGAAAGTTTTATATTCAGCAGGTATTGCATAATCAAAAATACAAGAGTTGCAGTTCTTTCTGCTGTTGTTTATTATTGGAGAGCTAAGGTAGCCAAGGTAATTAGTCCTTATGAAACTCTCTACTAAAGATAATCCTTAATTGATTTTTTTTGATAAAATGTGATGGACGTCTTGCTAAAACATCCATTTTGCTAATGACACTGGCATTTCTAAATATTCGTTTTGACTTCCCTAGGCTTCTGGAGCATCTCAATAACAGGCAGAAACTTCAGTCCAAAACTCCTGCTTCTTTGAGATTCAATCATTCCAACTGGTTTTATCGATTTAAAGAGCACATGGGTTTTGATTGGTTCTGCTTCTTCCCTTCTATTCAATGCATTTTGATACGTCAAGTAGGAAAGGGTATTATTTCATTATTTCATTCTGCAGTGAACAGTTCTCAAACAGACAAAGATGCTATTCTTTAACGGCCCTTTTTGTATGCTGATATCTCACAGTCATTTGGCATATGCCCTTTCGCATAAGCAATGTTTACAAGTAACTTTCCTTTTTTTCTTTTTTTTTCTAGAATCTGAATACCAACCAGTTTTCCAAAAAGTGAGCATAGATCTGGGGTGGTTATTTGAAACATGGTTGAAAAACGAGGATAAGTTCAGACACGTTCAAGTCTTTAACAAGCGCATGTGTTGCTGATGCATTGGCGGGCAGATTTTTCGCAAGCGTATGTCAGCACAACCTTTCACAAGCAGAAGTATGTTTAGTGTTTTGAATGGGAAGCATATGGAAAGCTTCCATTGACATTTGTATGTTTTCGAAACCAAATTATGTTTTTGAGATTTCTTCAAACTCTAGAAATTTTTTATCCTTTGTTCGTCTATATTCTACATGGCGAAGGTTTTATCAATTTTTGAGCCCTTGCACAAGCATGGGTTTAACTATAAAAATCTCAAGCCAGAGAAATCTTATGCATTTTATTAAACAAGTTTATTCGCATACGAGTTGCAAATAATGTTCTCAACAGTATTAGATTATGACATTCCACTCATAGATTTCATGGGGATAGGGCCATTTTAAAAGGAGAAGTATTAGTCTACTCCAAATTGCAAATAAGCGTGCCTAAGAGAACGTCGTTTACAAGGATGCTTTGACCTATCCTTGACTTTGACGCTTCAACATCAATATGTAATGTTGAAGGTTGCTTAAGCAACCTCTATTACATACCCACAAAGCAAGTCTACGAACCGCATTTTATTGGTGTTTGGTTATTGTATATGTATGCAACCACAAAGCTAGACAGAGTTGTTAGTATTAAAAAACGGCCAAGCCATTTGATCATGGGTGAAATTTTGAGTATTAGCCCAAGAACATGGAATTTAGTATTTACTTTTAAACAAGCAAGCACATCACATTGACAAACTATGTAAAATTACATAACATTGTTCTGACTGAGCTTGGAATGAGGCATGGCAGCACCAAACGCCTTTTAAACATGATTCCAAATTCCTTTTGGCATAACACAAAATCTACTTATGCCCTGCATCGTTGTCACAAATGTAAAATTTGCCTAGGTTGATATAACACTATGAGCCTCAAGAAGAAATGCGGCAATTGGAAGAGAGCTGTATTCAATGTGAATGTGGTCTAATTTTCAAAAACACCATGAGAAATGGCTTAAGAAGAGATGTCACAAATCGATAGTTTATAAACACATGTGCTAGGGTTTACATTAGGTGAAACAATTGTCACTTATAAATACATGAGCTAGGGTTTACATTGGGTGAAACTGTAGTCACTCGCTCCAACTAATGCACGACAACTAAAGCACATGAACCAACCTTTGTGTGGCGTTTTGAGCATAGCATTTGAGGATCATATTTCCCACTTAAAAGAAGGTTTGGTTGCGTCCCATATTCCTTATAAGACATTGGGCTCTCTATTGGAATATGTCCTTTATTTGCTAAAATTTAATACATTGAGATACTATTCGTAGACAGTTTTCGCAATATATAGGAAGGCAAAATAGCATCCACTCTAGCAAACATCAAACTTTGTCATTTTAACAACATCCGAAATTTCACATGATTTTCCAGAAGAGTAACTCACTTAAATTAAAGGCAAGTAAAAACACACAAACTCCACCCATCATACTTTAGCGCGGCACACTGAGCTCCTCAATTTTCACGCTTGCTACCCCATGCACATGAACGTGGTATTGTCATTCTCAATCATACCATGACCCAAGAGCGCGTATGACAAAACACTAGGGACGTGATGATAACTCTTGACATTCTTTAGGCATTTGACGACATGGTGACCAAAGACATAACACGGGACCAATTTCAGTTAATACAATGATCATATTGTAATTAGACAATTTCAATGATAAAAATAACTAAGAAGCAAATAAAGACCATTTTTGCTAATATCTGTTGTTGAAGTTGCACATATGAACCTTAAAGGCCGAGTAAAAACACATGCCAAGACATTAGCCCGGCAACGCCGGGCACACGTTTACTAGTACATATTATGAAAAGAATGCACGAAGTTTATTTTTACATTTCTAACTAGGCAAGGAGGCATCACTATATCACGTTGTGCATGTTGATGTCATCAAGTTCCTACCAATATAGACTAACTTGCCATATAGGCATTCTATAAAGAAACTAGACTACCATAAGCATTATTTGAACATTTTATTCCGCTTCTCCATAGATCCAACATGAATTAGTGATGCCGCGAATTAATGATGCCGCCATGTCCTCGTGTACAACTATTGGTAATGTTATTTCCTATGCATGTTCAAATGTCTAGAAAATACTCTTTACTCTAATTTGCATAAGGGGTCAAGTTCAACGTGTGAATAAAATGCTCTTTGTTTAAATAATCTATGGCCTAAGGCACGAGGAATAAATAGGATAGAATAGATTTCTTAACAACTGTGGCTCTTAGATATGTCATTGATAAGCAAACATTATGGTTTTTAATGACCAAAGTTAGAAGAACTAAAAAGAATAAAATAACAAGTGCTACACATGGAGAGTTGACCTTTAGAAAACAACAAAGACTCCTTGCCTAGCATGGACCTATTGAATATATTAAAACATGGAGCGAGGAGGGATTAATGTATTTATACTTTATACTTTCTTAGTGAATGTATGGGGTGATTTTGGAGCAAGGCCAGAATTTGATGATGCAAGATGTTGATGCTGACATCATTGTACCTATATAACACAAATACTAGTATCAACAAGCTGGATTTATTACTGGTCTTAGGCTTCTAAAGTCTCAAGATTCTCTTCACATACTCTAATATGCAGATGGTATCTTTATATTTCTCCATGGTGATGTTGCCAATATAAATTTCAGTAGCTTCTGGTTTCTATTTACAATTTTCAAAGTGTCTAATTGTTGGTGATATCGAGCTTCAACATTTGGCGCGTACTATAATCTTACGAATTATGCAAGCTTCAAAGCTTTTAGATGTGCCACTTTCTCTTGATCCTACTTTGAAAGGTCATAAAACGTTGAAAAGATTAGGGTTCATTGAATAATGATTTTCATGAAGGATCCACCCTTTGGTGTGTTGGTCATCACAAATGTATTAGTGTGTAACATATGGTATCAGAGCCCAAGGTTCAATTCCTTCCGTTGTGCTTGAGGGTGCTTGACGAGCGGAAACGCGATGATCCGTTTTTAGCAAATTGCTTCGGGGGGCTTCCCACAAAATCAAATTCGTTAAAAACGATTTCCCATCCGACTTGCATGTGTTAAGAGGTGTTAAGCATGCCACCAGCGTGGCGGAGCGAGTTTTGAGATGACGGGGCGAGTTACTTGGATTTGGCTATGGGGGGAACAAAATTTCTCTCTGTACAACAGGGTTTCTCTGTATAACACAATTCTCTGTACAGCACGATCCTAAATGGATCAATCAAGCGACTTCAAATTTTTCGGGATATTCAAGTCGAGAGAAGAAGGCAATCTAGACAGCGGAAAAGAGAAAGGGAGGGGGAGAAAGAAAATATCCAGTCTCAAGTTGGCAGAGGCCTGAGTGCGAGAAGGCTTCAAGAATTGTCCAAGAATTTGGACGATTATTTCAATGATATCACAAAGCCTTTGAAAGAAGGGGATAAGGCACTGGTGGTGCACAAATTTGTGAAGAGAGTGAAGGCGAAACTGCCACTGGAGGTGGACTTTGTTGATCATGATCAAAGCAAGATCACGAAGAACGTCATTAGAAATTTCTCATTGTCACTCAATCAGCAAAAGAATCTAAGAAAGACATATATATTGCAAGCAAGAAAGTCTTCATTGTAGATGGTATCTTCAACAACAAACAAAACCAACCAGTCTGCAGTTGCATGCCTTGTTTGTGGTCTACATATAAAATGACTCAGGTGCACATAAAGCCAGGTCAATGATGTGTCTACCACGCTTCCGCAAAGCAACATTTGCAGGACGAATGGATCTTCTTCCTTGTGATTAAAGCCCTCCATACTTGCTGCAACATAAAACACAAAAGTTAAAACACAATATAAAGACGATACGTTAAAATATAACAGGGTCTAGGTGGTTTTGGGAACATATAAAATATCAATGCCTATGCTCACATAGGCAAAGACCAATTTTTTTCCAGGAAAAAAAAAAGAGAGAAGAGAATGAGAAAAAGGGACGTGTCTATAATGGCATAAGTAAAGACGATTTTAGAGTGCATTTTGCCTATGATTGGGATAGACAAAAACCAAACTTTTTTTCAAAAAAGATTTTAGAGAGCATTCAGCCTATGATGGCATGGGCAAATGCCAAACTTTCTTTTCCAAAAAGAACAAGAATAAAAAAGTAGAAATAAAAAAGAGACATGTCTATGACGGCATAGGCAAATGCCACTTTCTTTTCCAAAAGAAACAAGAGTAAAGAAAAAAAAAAACAAAAAAGGGACATGTTTATGACAGCATAGGCAAATTGGTTTTCAAGAAAAAGTTTTGCCATGACGGCATAGAGAAGAGTATTTTTGGACGACCAAGTCTATGATGGCATAAGGGAAGGAAAATTTTTGAATGGGACAAAGTGCTGGAGCATCTAAGAACAGCAGCGATTTTGCAAATCGGGCATCCAGGGCTTTTCAAAATCTGGATGACTCTTCAAAATTCGAATCTCTGAGATCCTGGTTAGCCGAGATGCTAAAGCGCCATGTAAAGGTTCATCTAAGCCATTTGGATTCATCTCTAATCTGATTATTTCTGTCATACCCTGACGGATTTAATAAAGTGCCTTACTACGTCTAAGGAGTTGACTGGTTGTCTCGAATTTGCAAAGCTTTCAAAGGAATATACATAGCCAAAGAGAATTACATGAAACATGTACATTCCTTTGATGCAATTTTTGTTTGATCTCTATCTGAAGATGCCGATATTGTCAAATTTTGAGCTTTTCAATGCTCCCTTTTTTGGACTTTTTGCATTATATTCTTTAGTTTTGTTCTCCATTTTCTCTATGATTTTGCATAATTCTTTTCAATCATAGACTAGAAACATGTGCTCGGCGATGCCAGACATTAATCGTGGACATGTGGAATGCATTTACAACAATATGTGTTCCAGATGCAATACATATATAGATAGAGAACAAACATTATCTTTCAAGTGTAAACAGAATATGCAATATTGTACAAAGCGTGTTTACTTCTTGGTCTAAGAATTGCTCAACAAAATCTTAAAACAAATATACTGGATGTACACACAAATAGATTGAGCAATCTAAAACTATAGAGTTTATATTCATCGGCCTCAAGAGATCCACATCATAAAGAAGCTATTTGAAAGAACTTTAGGAACATCTCTCAGCTTGATGTGAAGATTCCAGATCCAATACAACTGCAATTAGAGTGTAATGTGCATCCTGCTATTAGATATTGCAATATAAGAGTGCTACCATCCTACTTGGTCTGCCATAATCAAAGGATGCATTGCTTTATCAAAGCATGCCTTAATCAAGCTCTAAAACCCTATATATGGATGCCATGGTTGATAAGATTGCATGCTTCATCTATAAGCTGCATGTTAACATCCTCATAGTTCTTACAAAATTTTTAAAATGATAAATCCCTTGACCCTGAAAACAATAAACTCTAACCCTAGACCCTAGATGCTCAACTCTATAAAAACTTTGGGCATCAGTTTTTATTGTGATTGGCATGTAGATCCAACACATTAATCTAATATATCCATTTGCTATATTTTACATTTGGTATCCTGACAGTGTTCTGCTCTTTGATTAGGTCACATAGGTCTATTGGTCTTTGTAGACGATACAAATCCATTCAATTCAATTCAATTCAATTTTTAAAAGATTGTAAATTTTACTTGATATAATAGTCATGATATCCTATCCGAGCACACAAATTTTAAACTTCAAATCGTGTGCAGATATGGTTGATAGCATTGCATGGTTGCATGTTACATCTGCTAAGTTCTTCAAATTCATGATATGGTAAGTCCGTCCCTAAAACCCTAAGTCCGAAATATGTAACAATAAATCCAATAACCTAAATGTGTAATTTATCAAACACGTGTAGCATGCACAATATAGTTTGGTTGTCATTAATCCTTTGATGTTTTGATAACATCAAACTTGCACAGAAGCATCTCACTCCAGTTGATATTTAAGTTCCCTAACTAAATTAGTGCCCATTTAATAACAAATTAAACATTCTTCTTGTTTTTGGCGCCTCATTCTTGAAGCTGGTCATAAATAGCTCTAATCAGGGGAATGGAGCAATACTTTCTCTATTTCAACTCCTAAAGCTCCAAACTTGTTAAAGTCATTGAACTTGTGACTGAATGACACATATGGTTCCCCACTTGTAGAGAAGTAACTTATGAAAAATACGTCAACATTAGCAGTACAATTGTTCTTTGTGAGCAACAATATAATATATCTTAAAGCAATTTCAAATCTATGATGCCCTGGAACTTATGTCTAACCGCGACATTTATGCAAATATATGTTTTCCTGCAACTAAGTGAAAATGTAAACCAAGTTAGTACCATAATTGAGATGTTATAAGCTCGCAACATTTATACAAATATATCTTTTCCTGCACAATGCACCTGCACAATGCTATTTAGATAATTTCCATTCCTAATGCAATGTTCAATGCTCATTCCATGATTAGCTTTGCAGAAGAGAAGTGATTGACCTACACAAACCTCGAAACCTGTAAAAAATGCTGGTTCATTTTTTGCTAGCTGGCCTGCTGTTCTGGAGTCTGTAGACAGTGAAGTAAATGACTTTTCAACCAGCTTCACAATTTAAACGTGTTCCACAACATCAGCTACAGAAATGACCTGTACAGTAAATTCATGTTATAATCTAATAGCTAGGAGATAACTTGGGCAACACAATAACCTGAAACTCAAAAGGATATGATTCTTGGTCATATCTAAGACAAAGAACATTAAATACTCGCCATTCTAAGTGCAGTATAATGGATGCAAATGTATTTTTGCATGTCTTGCTTTGTAATCTTCTAAATGTTGTCTGCTGGACCTAAAATTGTGTGCTCCAATGGACAATGTTGAAAAGCAGTTGCATGCAGGTCATCGAAGATCACCTCTTCCATTCATGCTTCAACCTGGTAATTGTTTTTTAGAATGGGCAGAGAATTCAGTATCTATAACTTAGAATGAGGAAATTGGAAGCTCTAGTGTAGTAATCATGAAAACTATGAGGCCCGGTATGTCATACATGACGTACATCTAGTTTCTGAGCATGATAGTTAGTCATGCTTAGAAAATGTTCTATAAACATAAAACATACTCAGGGAGTATAGCTAGACCAAATCAATAAATATGCTATCTGCCCATGCATTGTAGAAGAAAGGGTCATATACCAAGAAATATATGGTGTCATGATAACATTTACAACTGATTTGCAGACCCCCAGGAGATCTTCAATAAATTATCGGATTGAAACATAGTATCATGGACTTCTTTAATTGCGGGATATCCTGAGCATGGATTAGGCCATGAAGCATTGGAGTGTTATGCTAGGATGCAAATTGATTGTGTAACGCCAAATATAATCACATATATGTGCTTAAAGATCCGCCAACTCAAAGGTAGATATCTGATGCTCTTGATAAGTTTGTCATAGCTCAAGAACGGGCAAAAAATGTAAATATATCTTGATTCAACTACATCAGATTCTTTTTCAAAGTCATGTCATTACAAGTTTTGTCTATTGCAGTTTATAATCATTACAAAATAATGTATTTTGAATCATTATGCAAAGGAGGCATATAGCATGACTAGTGGGCAGAACGGTGGTTCTAATGATGTACAAGTTGTTGAAGCTAGAAACCTTGGAATTTCAGCGCAATGCCACAAGGAATTTCAATGAGCAAAGGGCCTTGGATAGGGGTGGTTTTGGTGTTGTGTATACAGGCATCTTAGATTTGACCTTTAAAAGTCCATTTCTATTATTGCTTGCTTGTGCTTATGTATGAAATTTATGAAGCAAGTATTATAACCGCGCTCATGTTACATTTCACTCATTTCTCAACGTTACTTAAGCAAGAAAAAACAAATTCCAATGCATAACCTGCCTAGACTATTTAGTGTCGTGTGAAGACAGACTTAACATTAATTATGTTAAAGAAGAGTTGTATCTTAATTCTCAAATGCATTGCTTTACATTAACTTAAATGATGAAGATTTGCTTATATTAACAAGAGCTTAATTTGCAAGGGGAGACCATATTCTTCCACACATTCCCACCTAATAAATCTAATGCATAACCTGCCTTCTTCTAGACCAGACAAACCGTGTTGAGATCAGACCATCCTTGTTCCATGCCGAGCACCAAAGATCTCTTCAGGCCAATCCTCATAAAGTCATGGTATCAAGTACTCTATTGTTTTGAAGTAGCAATTTTGGATTGATTGTAAAAACATGACTTTGAAGTATGATTTAAGCCACTTCACCCTCCGGCCATGGAGGGCAACCCTCCGTGCGCAGCACCTTGTTTTTGGGTTGCCCATAGGGCAACCCCTGGGGAGTATGGGGCAAGACGCTTAGAGGGCTGCGATTGAAGAACCTTGTGGCATATTCCTTGTGGACGGCTGTGGAATTTTGGGATTTGAGGGACCCCTCAATACACTTAGACGGCGTGGATTTCACATGAGCCAGGCGGAAGGTGGAGATGCGATCTCCGCTTTGGTTGGGTTGCGAGGGGCAAAGGTCTGGGGCCGTTTAGAAGTAGGCAGAAGGTGGAGATGTAGTCTCTGGTTTGTAATGCGAGGGGTCGCTTTTTGTTTCATCGATTGCTTAACGCCTTGGACATCCTTGATGCAGTTTGCCTTGATCTGGGGTTTTTTGCATTCTACGCTATTCTGAGGCCTTTTTTTTTACAAGATTGCAAGAATCTAATGGCGTGGCATGGGTGCTTGGACGGAAAAGTTTTCTCACAGCTTGATTTTTTGAAAATGTAGGCTTTTGAATTGTGTAGGTTTTAGTGCTATACAGGTTGCTGGCTTCGGACAAATATTGAATTGGGCAGGTTGAGCAAAGCCAGGGTTATCTGCTCCGGACCTCTTTGGGCCTTTTCTGGACTTCGATGGCAAGTAAATCCGGCCCAAAATTTCATGCAGAGTGATTCCATTTTGTGGGGTATGCCAGTGTAGCAGGAATGTAAGGACTATAAACTAGAATGTAGACTGAGATATGACTGGTATAGAACTTACAAGTATATAATATGTGTAAATAGCGATCGATGGCTCAACGTTCCCCAAGCCTGCATCCCCTCTGTTTGAAATTCCTTTCATCCATTAAAACAGAAACAATCTTCTTAGCTCTGAAATTTATTGGTGCCATTCTTTTCAATCATATAGGTGTGCTTGCAGATGCGCACTACTCATAATGGGCATTGCAGTTGCAAGTCGTGTCTTTCACCTGCAACCACTCAAAAAAATGTATAATGCAATGATTTGATTTGCATTGAAGTTAATGAATTGAATTGTTGTTGTGATAGTTTGGAAGTACATGTTGCGTTGTAGCTGCTCCTTTGCTGGAGGTGTAATCTAATCAATTGACTTTCCATTGTATTTAGTTTTAAGAAGCAGCTATGTGTTAAGAAGTTATTATAATTTACTTTGTGTAATTTTTTCCAATTTTCTTCAAGCAGAGATCACCATTGTTTCATGCATGTGGTTGCCATTAGAATTAGATTGGCCGACTTTCCAATGCAAGATGTTGATATTCTACAAAATCTGTTAAAAATAAAAGCATAGAGCTTACCTGAATCGATACAGCTTTGAACTGTTACATTATTCTCATTTTGAGTGTTTTGTTGAAATATGCGGGCCGAAAATTAGGATAACCAAACAGTCACTGCCTGCACGGTGGAAGTTTTCCAAGCATTTTCAGGTAAAAGAAAACTCCCAGATTTATTGGATTTTTTTGCTACGCATGCACTTTTGGACCTTTTGATGTGAGACGGAGGATGCTGAAGTAGTGATACCTTATGAATACGAATAATGATTGATTAGAGGCGGAAAAATTGTTTGGATGTACCATCATTATGGTTCTAAATTCAAAAGCCAGTTAGCGGTTTGCTCTCTATGCCTCTTTTTCTTTAGACTGTTCATTCCAGGTGGGCTGTTCAGTTTAGTTTCAAATGAGCATAATATCATATTTTGGAGAGAAGAAGGCCCATTGCATTGTTCAGATTGGATTCAATTTCTGATCAGTATGAATGGAGGTGAGAAATCCAAAGGGTGCCAATCTTTTCTCGTTTCTCTTACTCAATATGTTTAGGAATTTAATTAACATGTCAATAGTGGGCTGAAGCAGGGTAAGTGCTGTTAATAACTTGATAGCGGCTTTGACAGCAGGCCAGAGATAAACAAGATCTGTATCACCGATGATTGGTTATCCCAGAAAGCATTGCACATGGATAAACAAGACAAATGGAAATATTTTATGTACGTTTCTCTCTTACAAGAGTGCACAAACTTTGCAAATTTGTTAGACGGCAAGCGAGTTCATGCACAACATTGATCACGCAATTTATTCAGAGAATATAGTCTTGAACATGTACATGAAATGTGGAAGTATGGAGGATGCATGCCATGTATTTGAGAAACACTCTGGGCATAATGTAGTCACCTGAAATGATTGCTGGGCATGTCAAGTATGGCTGTGATAACTAAGCTTTTGAACTGTTGAAACAAACAGACTAGCTTGGAACCAAACAAAGTTTTTTTTTTTTGGTGCATGTGCCAATCGGCAGGCTTAGAGCAGGGCAAGCAGCTCCATGCTTATGCTATAAAAACTCAGTGTGATTTGGATACTTTCCTTGTATGCCAAACGTCGTTGCATATGTGCAGTGAGGCAAGCCGTTAACATGATACCTATGCAACATGTGGTATCTTGGACTGCATTGATTTCAGTAATATCCAACATGGCAATTTTAAGGAAGCCCTAAAACTTCACAGGCAAATGCAGTGGGAGCAAAAGCTCGTAATTGATAAAATCATGTTCATTAATATGCTGAACACATCTGCTACTCTGGCAGCATTAGAACATTGCCAACGACTCCATGGCAGCATTAGAACATCGCCAACAACTCCATGGCAGCATTGTGAAATCTCAGTTTAAGTGTGTTGCATGGGTGAAATAATGCTGTTATTGGCATGCATGCTAATTTTGGAAGCATGAAAGATGCTTTGCAGGCTTTCAATGGCATAGTGGCAGGAGACGAACTTCCATGGAGTATCATGACCACAGCATCTGCCCTGTATGGTGATGGAAAGAACAGATTGAAATTGCATAATCAGATGCAACAGGAGAGTAAAAGTCCTGATAATATCACTTTCATTAGCGTACTCTCTGCATGTAGCCATGGAGGCCTAGTGGATGAAGGCCATCAATAAATGCATGCAATGATTGGGGACTATGGGATCATGAATCAAGACTATTTCGCGTGTATAGTTGATATTCTTGGTTGTGGGGGCCATTTAACAGAGGCAGAGGACTTTGTCAAGATGATGCTTTTTGAGCCAGTTAGTGCAAGATGTATAGGATTCTTTAGTGCAGGTAGACTCCATGGCCAGCAGAACAAGTTGTGAAATCTGTTTTCAGGCTAGACCCTGATAATTATGCTGCATTTGTGTTGTTTTCAAACATATATGCTGCAGCAGGCCGATGGAAGGATAAAGCTCGTCTCAAGAAGTTCATGGAGGATAGTGGTCTCGACATGCACCTATAAGGTGGGATGACAAAATTTTTACTTGTTATCTGATGAATATACACTCAGATCTGTATAGTTGTCCTAAAGAAGCTGCTCACACATAATGGTTACAAATCATGTCATCCATTCCAAATGGGCTGCTTTGGGACAATTTTAGGTGCTCCTTTCTTAATCATTGTGAGGTGGTAGGATTTTGAAGTGGGGGAGTTAACCAAAGCATGTCTTGACTAAAATGTGACGCAAAAGAAGTTGCCCATATGACGATCTAATGTAATTGATCAAGATTGTCATCAAAGCACTACAACCATTTGAGAAGTATTCTACGCTGCACTGCATCTTGTTAGCTTGGCTCTACCGCTGCCTATTAACTGGACAAAAGAGACACTCAATGCAGCTCTTTCTGCAATGGAATCATAAATGTCTCACAATTGTAGCTCAAGAAGCTTTCCCAGGCCCGATTTTGACCATCTGTGTTCTGAAATCTGTGGATTTTAGCGGTTCTGATTGTCTATGGATTGTCGCAGATATCTTTGAGATTCACAACGTGCATGTAGAAGTTTAAAATACTGTAGTTGTCTATGGCTTAATGTCAGGTTTCTTTCCTTGGCTGTTTAGATTTGTCTTATGCATTTACTATCATATGATCCGATGCTTGTGTTACAAATATTGCAGGCAATTCTGAATGGTCATGGCCATTGTTTGAAGGCTACCCATCCTTTCTTTGATACTACCATTCCTTAGGTAACAAAAAACTGCTGAATCTAGGTATTTTGTAGGAAGTACCAATCTTATTATTTCTTTCCTTCTGTTGCATATGAAGCTTATAAAGTACCCCATTAGGCTTTCAATTTTTGCAGTTGTCCATGATGATTGTGCTGATTTTTGAAGGTACCAAAAGAAGACGACAAAGAAAAGTCTTAGAACTGCCGATCTCTGAATGTAGGTATTTTTCTCTTGATGAAAACAAAGTCCCAGACCTGCTAAGCATTGTTGAATCTAGGTATTTTCCTTTTAATAAATGTGTTATGTCATTTTGCAAACTTTATAATGTGCATAATGGTTCTGTGCTATAGTCCTCTGGTCACTGCATTATAGAAGTCCTGTTTTTATATGATCCATATTTGAATATATAAGTGCACTGACAGGTCTAATAATGAGCTCAAGCAGAAGTGTGATTTTCAAGGAACATGCATGCAAGGAACAGGCATGCATGTATTATTGGTATTGATACGTGGTTGGAGAGGCATAAAAGGTTTTGCAACGGGCAACCCATTGATGCGTTAGCATCTTGTTTTCTTTTACCGGGAACGCATAGTGGCGCTTAGGTAAACTTTTGCTTGTTCCCACGATTATCTAAGCGTGTCTGAGAATTCACAAGGAGATGGGGAAGCTGGCACCGCCCTTCAGCGATGAGACGGCCAGGGACAAGCTCCAACATGCAGATTTTTGGAACACCAAGGATCCTATCAAAGTTGCTCAAGCATACAGTCCGGACTGCCAAAAATTGCGGAACAGGGATATCCTTCTTACCGGAAGGTATGCAATTGTTGAATTTCTCGCCTCCAAATGGGCTCTAAAACGCCAATACAATAGCACCTCCACTCTCAGCAGATCTGACGTAGCATATGTTAGGCCATTAGATTTCTATATTTTCGAATCGACCGCCAGGGAAATTAGAAAGTGAACAAAAATAGTAGACACAGAGATGACCTAGAGTTTGCCTTTGCCATGACAGAGAGTTTTTTCTCGCGCCCTAGCAATGCTTGGGAGTTGGGAGATGTGGCCCGGAGTTTTTTAGGGTAAAAGGATTTGAACTTCTAAAACGTACTTTACAAATAGCATTCTTCTAATTTGTAACACGGACCTGGATCCGGAGATATGACCAGAGCCCCCTTCCCTTACGTCGATTGCTTGCCCTGCAGACATGCAACGTATTTGGTACATATCTTGTTGTTTCAGAGACTGCACTGCCCTAAAGAATACCACATTACTTCAGAAGGTGCAAGCAATATTTTTTTGCCATAACTCTTCTGCCACATATAACATGCCATCTCCTGTTCAACAGGTTGGCACAGAGGAAATTGCAACTTTCATTCTGTTATTCTTAGGAGCTGGAGCTGGCATGACCAATATATTGCCACATGATAGAATTACACTGTTTAGGTTGGCTGCAACAAATTGACTCGATGTGATGATGATGATTTATGCAAGTGGACAATTTATCAGCAACCATTCCTGCAGGAAGTGCTCTTCAGTCTTTTGTGCTACAACTCATCATCTCATCTATTCTCATGTTTATCGTCTCTACAGTCTCTATAGATATCAATGATGTAAGCATCATATTGTTCGTTCTTCAACTTTTAATGTTTTTTAAATGGGTTTCCATGAAACTGTCTCAAGCCTTTAGATTGAAGAGCTTGCTGGACTTGCAGTAGAGGGTACCGTGCTTCTCAATTCTATCATTGCAGGGTGCAGTTTTGCCACATCCATATTTTCTGTGCCTCGTGTTGCTGCTGTAAATGATGCTCTTTATGTGTGTGCCCTCACACTTCATATGGACATGTACATCTATATCTGTCTTCTATTCCTAATGTCATAGAGTTTGTGTTTCTCATGCAATGGCTTAGCAAATGTCTTCATGCTTGGAAGATGCTATTGTTTGGGCAATGTGAGCATGGTATCTGCCTGTATATCTGCCTGTAGCCATTCAGGCTTCTTGTATAAGGGATTTCACTTCTTTGTTACACTCAGTGAGAATTAAATTATGATATCACAGGCAGGCAAAGGGGTCTAATAAATAGTGCTCCCTCCATTGAGCCTTGCTGGAGGTGAGACATGGCTTGATGGGTGTTACCAAAGTACTTGGGAGTATTGGCCAAATTGGACTCTCTAATACTTAAGCAGCACTGCAGGCTTTCAAACATAAATGAAGAAGATGGATCCTTTTATATGCCAGTTAGAGAATGCATCGTATCCTTTTTTGGAAGCATTATGTAAAAAAAAGAGGTGATGCTTAACATCATTTATCTTGCAACTTGCTAACAAATCCCAGTTTCATGCTAAATGGTTGCTATCCAGGTTTATTATAGGACATGTAACTCATCTTAGAATGTGCTGTCCAACTTATGAAGCTGCAGATTAAAAGCTGATTGAATTGCTTGTAAGCATGTTGTCTCCAACAAAGATGTGATAATCAAACATCTGATTTGCCAGCAAACATAAGATGTGAATCTTGTATTTGCATTTGGGTGGGTGACTGCATGTGGCAACAATCATGTTATATATTGAAGCCCTATTCTATGTCTGCTCTCCGTCTCCAATAAAGTTCGTACTTCAGGTATGCTCCTCCTCATCATCCCTAGACAGACTCTGTGCTGTCCTATGACACACAAGATCATTCGCTTAGATTATAGAAAGTCAAACAATACATATTGTTATTAAGCATATGATTGTAAGAAGCTGCCGGCCGCACCGCCGAAGATCAGCTATAATAGGAACTCACTTGGTTTGTCTTGTTTTCTTCTGTTTTCGAAGATAACATGTTTGTAGTTCTGATACCTGACCATTGTCCAAGATTTCAAACAGAATTGCTTGAGATTGCCTTCTTCCAGCTGTGTAAAACCAGTTAATTGCATGTTACTTTACAGACAAGAACATTCAAAAGTGTGGTAAAAAGGACAGAAGATATATGTGAGAGTAATGATTTCAAATTTTTACCTTTTTAGAAAATAATGGTTTGTCTCATGCCAGAATGTATATAGGCCAATGACAGCTTTTGATAGGTTCTGAATGGTACTGTTCATGAACTGCACATGCTATTATTTTAGTTCTTAGTGCTTTGTGGTTTTTCCGACCTCAAGACTTGAGTCTCTTTATTATCCACCCAGTATGCCATAGCTTTACACTGATTGAAGGATGCTGAATGTTCTGGCGGGCCAATTAACCATTAACATTAAGATGTAGCCCATTCGAGCTTCTGCCATTTCTTTTTTATGTTTTTGGCAATATATTGCTAGTTTTTTGTAGGCCCATATGTTACATATCTTAGAGACATGGATCCATGACAATGCCAACACCACCAACAGCAATAATTCAAATGTAAGAAAAAATAAAATAAAGTACACCAACACCACCAGTGGCAAGAACTTAAATGTAAGAAAAAAAATAAGATAAGATAGTATAAAGGCCATGAATTAATGCCACCCTTATTGTAGTTACTTCAAATAAGTTGGCAAAAGCCAATACTTCAAATAAGTTGGCAAAAGCCAAAACACTCTTTAATCGTGAGTCAATTTAGAACTTAAGCCTACTCAAATTTTGTACTTGCTCTCTTGCAAACATAAGAACACATAAATGCATCATACCTATGAGAACTATTGTCTTGAAATTATTATATCATCTTGTTGTCTAGTGGTTCATGAAACCAAGTGTTGTCAAATTCCCCTGTAACACCTCTGAAGACGTTAAAAAACTCTTATCTTACTGCTTCAGCTATGATGGCTTGCCCTGCGATGGTTTGCAAAATGTTTTTTAAGTGCACGAATTTTCTCTGTCTGACCCTTCGCTGACCCTCCGCATGAGTGTCTAAGTTATTTTTCTTAGATCAAAATGTTGGGTCGATGCCTATTTGGATATGTTTCATTTCCAGCGTTTAAGGGGCTACTTGGAAGCCCCATTTTTGGTATGGCCCAACATTTCTGCTCGGAAATCGGGGCTAACAGGGCTTAGCCGAGCTGTAGCTATTGCGGCCACGAGTTCGACATTCCCAGCATCGCTTCTCGGCTTCATGCTTGTGGCAAAAAGAAGGCGCTTTTCCAAGGTAAGTCGATTTATGACTACCTTATAATGAATGGTTTTGAAAGAAATAGATTTCTATGCAATCATTTGATTCAAATATATGGCTACTGTGCTGCCTTGCAAGAGATCTTTCTATGCCTGGAACTGCTGGTATAATTAGCTTTGGGTCAAATTGCATTTCATTCTCAGTTTAGACTCTTGAACTTTTCGCTTGCTTTTATGGTTTTTCAGATTCCTATTATAAACTAAAATGTACCTAGACCAGCTGAGGGAATTGCCATAGCCGAAAGAAGTTGAAAGAACTGCCATAACCGATTTTAGCTTTGTTATTTTGGGGCTTGTCAGAGAAATAATTCGGAATTGAGAAATTGGGTAAGCACATGCACAGCCTAGCAGTGCTCCTGAGTCAAAGGATACAGAAATATCAGGTCCTACCAACGCTGAACTATCAGCAAAGATAAGTATTTTGTATGAAAGACAAGATGATCATGACAGTGCTTTTCCAGAAACTAACTGAACGAATGAAAATGCTTGCGTGAGCACCAGCTCTTCCAAACTAAGGGGACAAGATGCCCTGTCTATAGGCGAATGCTAAATCATTGCATAAACGTAATAATTGTCGCATGTTCATGGGATTGACTCTGTTCTTTTATTATTGCAGGAGTTGCTCAAATGCACATAGCACCAAGTCCTAATGGACAGGATATTTTCCATTGAAGAGAGGACATACTAAGCCATTACTTTTGCCGGCACTATGAAAAACGTCCTTGAATTACACAAGAGGACGAGCATATGTTCTGTTCCAATTTTGGAAAGTCATAATGTCCTTTACTAGTTCAAGGTTGTGCTTGAGCATTGATGCACAAGAAACATCATTATCTACACAAATTAGTTAGCATTCCACTGCAAATATCCACAATTACTTAGCATTTTAGCATTGAAATAATGTTGCAGAGCATGTTAAATCATTAAAGAAATTAAAACTATACAAGATGGTAGAGAAAGTTTGGTAGAAAATGGCCTAAAACTATGAGTTCGAACAAGGATGAAACACAATTGGATATATCAACGTATCATTTTCTTGTGTGATATAAAGCTCAAACCTAAAAATGATACAAATAAAATAATCCAAATCTATAGATATAGAGCTCAAACCTAAAAGTGGGTTGAAGGTCACTTACAAACAAAATAATCCAAATATATAGATCACACTCAAAATCTTGCTATTCCTTAATATTATTGCAATTCTAGCCTATCCATGTGTTTTTTCTTTTACTCGCCCTTTCTATCCATGGATATGGAGCCTTACCAAAAGAATAATAGCGGTTAGTCCTCTTTCCCTTTCTTCTTTCTGCTTCTAAGTTTCATTTTGCTCTTTAAAACACGTCAAGTGTTTCGGCATCGACATTTGGACGTAGCATAAAATACCTTTGTGCAGACGAAATCAACTACCAAGCCTTAACCAATTTGACCTTGCTAAAGCCTTCTGGTGTGCCTTTTGCTAGTTTTTTTTTTTGGCCCCTTTGGGGGGTTGGGGGTCCGCAATGTAGAATCTTGAACGTAATTTCTCCCTCCCTACCTAAATTTCACTTCTCCAAACCTGCACTTGCACAAAAAACGGCGGGGATGGGACGGGAAAGCAAGGAAGACAACCCCCCTTTTGTGGATTGGAATTCTGGAACTCCTGAAGGTGTGACTATGGATGTCATGTTATATAAGGATGGTGCCAATAAAGATAATGATGGGTCACGTGGGATGATGGAAAAAAGTGCAACAACCCATATGGAGGCAGGGATGCATAGCCATGGAGAGGGAGGGAAAGTCAAGATGCAGACAATCAACAATTCATGGCTGACATTACAGAGCTAGAAGTCTTCAAAACAATATGATCTATGGCAACGGTTAAGCTCCCTAGTCCAGATGGTTTCCCCCGAGTTTTATATGGAATTTTGGCTTGAACTTAAGGTGGATTTGGTGTCAACCAAGGAACTTCACCCGGCCATTTTTGCGGGCTTTATTTCCTTGATTCCTAAAGTGGACAGATCATTGTCTATAGGCGAGGTGGAGACCCATTGCTTTGACTAACACTACTTATAAGACTTTGGCTAAGATCATTGCATCTAGAATAAAACCTATATTGCATAGAGTGATTGATCATGAGCTATTTGCCTTCTTATTAGGTGGATCCATATTGGATTATTTTCTTGCAGCAAGGGAATGGGCATACTGATGTCAAAGATCTTGTCAACCAGCAGTTCTTCTGAAGTTGGACTTCAAGAGAGCATATGACTCTCGATGTTGGCAATGCTTAGAGAGGATTATGCATCGAATGGTATTCAACTCCGATAGGGGAAGGTAATGGGCCTTAACAATCTTGATAGTACATCAGTGATCCTCAATGGGAGGCCTACAGGGCTATTTCAAATAAGGAAGGGAGAAAGACAAGGATGCCCACTAGTGCCCTATCTATTCCTCATTGTAGCTAATTTTCTGATGTGCTTGATCAAATTTGAGGTATAACTACAGAGAATTGAGGGATTGAGGCTTCTAGGCATGGCTGATGAGATGCTCACTATGCAATATGCGGACGACACCTTCTTATTTCTTAGGTATCAGAGCTTGACTAATTTTAAAGGAGTTCTTTCAAGTTTCTCTATTGCATCTGGAATTGAGCTCAATAGGAACAAATGCTCTATGTTGTGGCCGCATGAGGGACAAGTCCAGCACACTGTTTTGGCCCTTGGGCTTCATACTAAGACAACAAAAATACAATAAAGCTTCTAGGCATTCCCCTCTCTCTTCAGGCCTCTACTCATGGGCTGTAGACCCCCATTCTGGAGAAGGTTCGGAGGAAAATAAATCTTTGGTCATCAAAAAGGCTCTCTACAGTAGGCAGAGTGACGGTAGCCAATGCTGTGTTTGGATCCTCACATGTCTTCTACTCCTTGGTCCTTGTGAGCCCTAAGGCAGTCTATGAGAAGCTCTAGCGAATGATCAGGAAGTTCATATGGAATGGCCCTCTGAACTTGCATCCCGGGGGATTCACCTTTATCACATGAGCATATGCCACCTGCGTGCTTAAGGTGAGAAGAAACACCCCTATATACGTATGCAAAAGTGTTGGAAAAACACCCCTTCCGTGGAGAAAACACACTAGAATGTCAGTAAGAGGAGGATTTCAACCCCTAGTATACGTACAAAAACGTCGAGAAAAAACCCCCTTCCACACACTCACTAGGTTTATACGGGTCTTCTGTGTGAATCCCTTGGGACTTGCATGGTCTGAAGTATGCAGAGACAGGAGAGATGGGGGATTGGGAATGGGATGCAAGGAGCTACTGCTGCAAGCTCAGGTCCTGGCAGCAAAAATAATCTGGAGATCTCTTATGGGGGAGCAATCACCTGTGCTTCACTTTATTCGATTTTGGCTCATCAAATGCGCACCCTTAGGCAGGCCATCAGTTCCTATGGAGGAGGTAAGCTCTTTTTTTCTTTACTCTTTCTCTATGCCACGTAGTGTATCTTCTATTATGCGTGGTCAAGTACAAGTATCATCTCACTTACATCCTTTGATTGAGCTTCAAGATGGTGGGAGCCCTTAGAAACAGACTACAGCTTTTGTAGTACCACTGTGGGGGAAGAAGGTAGCTTTTCAACGCTCTCATGCAGTTTGTAGTATTCCTACTGCAAAAGAGGTTTGCCCTTCAAGTATATATTGGGGGTGCACTTCAAGATCTCAGGATCATTTTCTCTATTGAGCCTCACAAATGTTGCTTACCTTCTTTAAGTACTTGTAGTGGTCGAGAAGAAGGCTATGCCCTTTAGTACTGAGTGGATTAAGAGGGTGGGGGCCCAAATCTTCTTGCAATAGTGGAGAAGAGGTTGAGGATGCCTTGATATATAGTACATAAATGTTATTTTAAGTTGTCCTTTATCTTAATAACTGTTTTATGCTTCATCTCTTTAGGTATCTGGCTCTTGAAGCCATCCTTAATAAGGTCTTGTATCATCATTTATAATATCTAGACTTCAACAAAAACAAAAATTCTTGCAAAGGAAAATAAGAGAAAACCTGCTAATATTATCTCTTTGTTAAAGAAATTAGTTACAAAATATGATGTGTTGAGAATGTTAAAGCTTCCTGGAAGCATTAAACTTAGGAAAGCTACGGCACGACAAGTGTTTCAGGATCTGGGAAATAGCCAAACCTCAGAATCAATGCAAGAACTATGTGATAATATCAGAATAAGTAGATAGGCTCATGTTGCTTTGTTTAGATGCCTGCAGGATGGCCTTAAAGAACAAGGCAATACCAAAACTGCTCTACTATTATGGATGACTAGTGTAAGGCTTCTAGATCATCGAGAAACGGATAAGAGAAATTTTTTTTTGGTGATATGTATCAACTGACCAGCAGTGTCAATTTGGATACATTGCCATATTATACTAAAGGTAAGAAGAAGTCAACGTTTGACGATTCTTTCTGTCTTAATGAAAATAATAATTGTTGGATAGAATCAACTAGAATGCTTTAGCTTTTGGTCTGGTTCTATGCTTTAGTAGAACTAAAATATGCTTGTCCAAAAAAAACATATTTGTAAGTTACAACTCATGCTATAAATTCCTCATACTTAGAAAAATATATTCTAAAATTTTTCGTAGTTGTAACTTCGAACATGATATAGTAGGAAAGTAAAGGCTAACATGACATAAAAATTCAAATTGTTTAAGTTTAGAGAGTGCTAGAAATGTTGGAAATATGGATTCGTGCCAGAATCCTTGTAATGAATATTTGGATTTGAAAAAATAATATAATCTGGTGCAACATAGTGAGTTGCATCCTTATCTTGCTCATCTTCATAACTAAGATTACTATTGTCACGATCCCCATCATCATTATTATCTTCTTTCTTCTCTTCTACATGACATTGTGAAATGAGCCTGGGTATTGAACTAAGGACTGTTGCTTGCAAGCACGTACTCTTCCACTGAGCTACTTGCCCTTTGATGGATTTTTGACACTCTTCCACATGGTCATTCTCATGTCTGTTCATTACATATACGCCAACATTCCAACATCCCCCCTTGATGGGCACATCAATCCATTCCAGCCTTTACCATAATCCAAATGCTCCCCTCCTCGGGTCTCGGGCAACTCCACTGCAGGAGTTGGGTTTCCACTGGTCAGCCTTTGCTCCCCTCCTCGAGCCTCGGGCAACTTTGGGACCACGGCTCTAATACCATGTCGAGAAATGAGCCTCCTTTGATTGGATGGACATGCCAGGAAATCGAACCCAAGACCTTATTGCTTGCAAGCCAAGTACTCTACCACTGAGTTATCGGCACTTCAATGGGATTCTAGCACTCTTCCACAACCGGCATTCTTTACGTGTATCCATTACACATACTCCAACATTCCAACACATCAATGTTATTCTCATATCCAATTCTTAATCCCGTGCCATCTATATCTTGCACTAGTACTTGCTCTTCTACATCATCATCATTCCAATTCTGTGGTTCAGGAAGAGATGCCTTGTTTGCAAAGCCAATGTAAGGCTCTCCTCTCACATGTCTATGAGATTGAATCAAATATGTAGCATAATAAGGGGGGGTGCCAGGGGGATTTGATATGGATGCATAAATCACTATCCCTGAGACCATAGACCATACCTCTAGGTTAGAATTAGAAAAATAATAATCATAGATTCAATAGAAAAAAAAAGTACGTTAGTTTGCTAGTAGCATTGGTTAAAGCGTTCTTTCTAGGATATTGAATTATTTTGGTAGAAGGTCTCAAAATATGAAATCTTAAGCGAACCCATATACAGAGAAGTCTCGGTAGTTCATATTTCAAAATCTTAGGCGAACCTGTATTCCATGTTCCAAAATCATAGGCACCCCCAGTCATAAATGACCATCATCGAAACAGAAGGCATCCAGAGGCTCCAACGTATAATCTGGGCCATACGATGGACAGATCCGACGACTGAGGTAGTCCGGGTGCACTTCGTTTAGAATATGTAGCATAATAACAGGGGATCCTAGGGGGATTTGATATGGATGCATAAATCACTATTCCTGAGACCATAGACCATACCGCTAAAGCATGAATAGGTTATTATTGGAAAAACAAAAACATAGATTCAATAGAAAAAATAAGCACGTTAGTTTGCTGGTAGCATTGGTTAAAACGGTCTTTCTAGGATATTGAATTCTTTTGGTAGAGGTTCGTTAAGCGAACCCATATACAGAGGAGTCTCGGTATTCCATATTCCAAAAGCTTAGGCGAACCTGTATTCCATGTTTCAAAATCATAGGTACCCCCAGTCATAAATTATCATAATCGAAACAGGAGGCATCAAGAGGTTCCAATATATAATCTGGGCACCCCAAGGGGGCAGCTAAAAGAAGTCTCACTCGTTCACGACAAAAAAATTTGCCCCAAATTCTTACGCCAAAAATTTTTGGTCAAAACAAAAATGTTATAAATAATGGACATTCTTTTCCAAAAAAATAGCTAAACAAAAAAAGAAAAAGGGAAGAAAAACTACGTCACTGCTTTTAACATCGTGGTCTACCTCCCCCCCCCCCCCTCCCGTTTGTGGGCATCTTTATATTTGAAAAACAATAGGGAAAGAAAAGATGAAGATAGTAAAAAAGAAGGGGGGGGGGGAAGCCATTTTCGATAACTAACAGGATCTGAATAGGTTGCTAGGTTATCTGAAGGAAGAGGGATTGATGGTCTGAATCCACCTCTTCATCTCTACTGGTTATGCCGACCTACAGGTGTATGACAAGGTGCAGATCCTGCTCAGCTACCAACATCTAATCTACTATGCTAGAGCCATCCCCCTGGTTCTTATGATGACAAGTGTAGATGAAAGAGGATGGCCACTGTGCGAGACCATTGCAGATAACCAAGTCAAAGATGTTGCACATCTGAAGCAACTATTGTTGTAATGTGTAACCGAGTGTGCTCTGTCACCCGATGTACGTGGTCAAGAAGTCTCTACCGGGTGGAGTTGTAATATGTCCTTAGCCAGGGGGTCGAACTTCGTTAACTGCTCTATTCCAATATATGCGCTGGATTCTCCAACTAGCTTTACTCCTTGGTCTCTATCTTGGCAATGCTCCGTGAAATGTCTTTCTATTTGAGTCCACATGCATAACCTGAGCTGATGCATAGCCACCAAGAAAGCAAGGAGGAGGGGCAAAAAAACCAGCCAACTAAGATTCATATTCTCGATAAGAACACATCCTTTAGCAGCAATAAAATTACCGTGCCTTCATTATAGCCTTTGTACAAATAAAACGAAGTCAGTATAAGTTGCAGCTAACCACATAAACAATGATGACTAAAGCAAAATAGAACATTGCCCTATGGATTGTAAAGCATGGAGCTTTCTAGAGCCTTCCACACAAAAGTGACACATAGGGACATTTTCATGATTAGAATTTCTATCATTGCCTTTGAATAATAGGCCAGATCAAAGTTAAGCAAGTCAAACGTGTTTTCCATGACCAATGCACTTCAAAGAACAATCCACTCTAGGATAGTTAGGTTGGATCACAAACGGCTCAAAAGGAAAATCTTAAGCTCAAAGATTACTTTCAAGAATGAGCTAAGAGTGAAAAGAAGCTAATATGCTCCCATCCACAAACAAGTTAACCCCTTTAATTTTTCTTGGACTTCGCGATCCATACAAGCTTCTAAAGAACCTTAACCAAAGAATAGTTTACCACAGGATCTATTTTGGTCTAATGCAACCCAGGATGAGAGCTTGTTTGGGGAATTGGACACGAGCAAATAAGTTCCTGCAGTTTCCTAATTTCTTGACCGTCGATGCAAAACTATGCAGCACCACGTGCTCGACCATTTGGCAAAGCCGGTGTCGTGTAGTATTCAAAAAGGCTTCCCTTACTTTGGATTAGATACTTCAGAGATTAAGGATAGATTATATGATTAGCATTTGACGTCCACAATATATGGTGATGATAAATATGAGATTTGGGGTGTCTTTTATCTCCGTCTCATCTAGTGGCTCTTTGAAATGTGGTAACTTTTTTGAGTTGGAGGTCTATGCGGTAAAGAGAGAATCACAAACTAGAATTAAAGAAAACCTTATACCTCGGAGTGCTAAAGTGAAAACCACAAGAAAATCTTGCACCTCGGTGTGCTAAAGAGAAAACCACAACCATGAGATGCAAAAAAACCACGTCTTAAACGACAACTTCTTAATAAAAAGACAATTCAACAAATTAAACATGAGCTGAGACGGCTTCAATAAAAAAATTTGCACTCACGCAAAGCTGGGTCGAAACAAGAGAATGGGCTTTAACCTATCGTCGATAGCATGGGAAAATCCAGATACACCTGCTTCTTCTTCCGACTACGTCTTCATCAATGGTAATGTGTGTATATATGTTGTACATGTTTATTGTTCTCATGTAAGCGTTTTGCATCTAGGAAAGCGATTTGTGAAGCCTTACTTCTTCGAATTCATAGCACATGTATTGGTCCTTGCTTTGGTCCATTATAACATCTGAACTCCTACAGATAACTTAGCTGAGTAGTTTCGTTTAACAGGTGAAAGAAAGATGGAATGGGAAACGTGTTGTAGAGCTATTTAGCCAGGAGTTCAGACAACGACCTTTCGAGTATTATGTCGGAACCAATGCCATTTTTCTTTGTGTTCTTATATTTGATGTTTTTGCTCTCAACCAACAATTTAGGTTGCGACTCTGCACCAGACTTAGGTTTTAGATTAATTACCTATGGATACCAACTTTGAATTTTGCCAAGTGGGACAATGTTGCTTATGTGCCATATGTATGTGGTAATGGATGATTTTATATTGTTCTCTCAAATATAGGTTGAAGCAGTAAACGAAGGGCGCATTATAGTCAATGGCCAAAAGGTGGAACCGTCCTATGTTGTAAGAACTACAGAAACTATGAGCCACTTTGTGCACAGGTATCCATTACATTCGAAGCCTGTCCATTGATCCCTTCTTTCCTGTTTGAAAGTGTCACCATTATATTATACATGTTATTATCAAGCATGATTTCTTACTGTTGTACCAGGCATGAGCCTCCAGTAGCAGCAGAGCCAGTTGTCATTCTAGAGGAGACTGAGGATGTTATTACAGTGTGCAAACCAGCTTCGGTTCCTGTAAGTTCTGAGCAAATATCCTCCAAATTCTTGTAGTTTTGGCATTAACATGTAGACCTATTCAACAGGTTCATCCGTGTGGTCAATATCGCAAAAATACTGTTGTAGGAATTTTGCGAGCTGAGCACAGAAAGCATCCACTTTTTCGTATCCGTATTGTGAATAGTTAATGGATTTCTATTGTTAGTTATGCCCATCCTTGACAATGATTTAGCTATACACCGGCTTGATCGTCTGGTCTCTGGTCTTTTGATCTTTGCAAAAAGTGCATCTTCTGCTAATAAGTTCCGCAAAGATGTAATTACTCTAGCACTAGAGTCCTATATCTCGCATGTCACTGAATCTATTTAATCATTGTAATTGTTGCCGCAGATTGAAAAGGGGCTTGTGGAAAAGCTGTACATAGCAAAAGTGAAGGGAGTGTTTCCTGAGTCAGAGGTTGCTTCAATGTCCTTGTACTTCCATGTGCTTTACCACTAGTTAAATGTAAAAACGAATATCCTCTTGCTGGAAAAACGTATCATCTATTAACCAAAGTAGCTAAACTATGATATTGATTTGTGCCTGCATATAAGAAACGTGTTTGATGATATTATGTGTATGATAGGTAGTTGTTCAGGCTGCTATTTCATATGATGCCAGGGAGGGTAGAAGCTCTGTCGAGGTATGTTGTTCAGCTCTATGTAATAAATGTTTTTATATAGCTTGTAGTAGATGATGCATAATGCAAGTTTAGCCCATTGAAAAGAAAGCCTTTATTGCCATTAGGTGAAATTGGATATTTAGTTTATCGCTTGCATTATTTGGAGCAGCGTTTCCGTACAGATCTTCTGTGGACCAATGATGTTTGATTGTGCTGGCCTATTAATATGTTGTCAATATTTTGCATATTTCTTGGGTATATTGCACTTAATTTTTGCTCATTGGCATTAGGGCATGATTTAATCTTCCTAAAAAAGTGAAGCATGGTGCTTAAAATTATGTCGTAGCATGTAACGTTATTATTCTATTAATTTTGGTGTAAGTTGTTTGTCTGTGATATTTTTAGATTGCAGAGAAAGGTATATTGTCTCCAACTTCTGACAAGAACTCAAATGGTAAGGAGGCATGCACAAAATTTAAACGTATAAGAACAGATGGAGTATACAGTATAGTACATTGTGTGCCTCTGACAGGCCGTACCCACCAGGTGCGTTATATAATATTTGAGGAGAAGCTATATCCAGATATTCTAGCTGGCAAATTCTTTTTGGTCCTTCTGCAGATACGGGTCCATCTAAAGTATTTAGGTCACCCTATTGCAAATGATGCTCTCTATCTTGATGATAACCCACCTAAACGTTCAGTGAAAGGGACTAGTGCAGATGCAGCAGCACGTAAAACATTAAATGAAGAACATTCACTACATGTAGTAGGTAATAAGAGGTCTACTTTTGAACCGCAAACAATCAATCAATCAGTGCAAAAATCAATCAGGCGGGATACAGTTGCAAACAAATTAAACGAAGGAGGGCAAGCCATGCAGCTTTTAGAGGAAGAAATTGACCAATGTGCAGATAAAGATCCACTGTGCACCCACTGTCCGAAGTTTGGTCCCGCTGGGTATGCCCCCACATGATACTTCTCTTCATGAAGTTGTAGCAGATACTTAATTGTTTGCATACTTATTCTAGGTATGATGAAGATCTTGAAGGCCTCTGGTTGCATTGTCTCCGATACTCGACAACAAAATGGTCATTTGAATGTTCACTGCCTAGTTGGGCAATGTAATACAAAAGGTCTTCCCTTTTTCTTTCAGTTAGTAGTGACCCAAATTATATGCTAGGTATTTTGAGTGTAAAGACGGTGCTATTATTTGTTCGTATTAGTGCTCCATTAAGATGTTTTCTTTAAAAAAAAAACAAATTGCAGCATACCAAAAATGCAGGGAGTCTTCAGGTAGTTTCCAACCTGAGGCAAAAGGAAGCATCTAGCTTGAGGATAGGCCTAGATATCAATGTTTAATTCGGTATGAAGTTTTTATTTGTTTGTTCTATGCAAGTCATGGATGATGAAAGAGGGACAGGCATGGAAATATGTTTCAATGAATATTAGTTTTGGTGGCAAACTTCTTTAGATTTACATTAGCATGCTCTATGGAGGCTCACTAATTGCGTGGAAAGGCAAGCGTTTTTCACATGCTACTCTGATTTCTGTGAGTCTTTTGATGGAATCAGATACTAGTTAAGTTTTGCAAAATGGGAAATTTTTTATGCTTAGATTCCATGGAGGCATTGATCTAGACCGTCTATGAAAGATAACAACAATCAGTGCCGTTTGACTTGCAAAATATTTTCGATAGCGTTCGGCCCCATGGCTAGCCTCGGAACCCTTGAAAGACTAATCGTTGCGCTCATCAAAGCTTTAGCTATGGCAGAGCAGGGGTGTAGACTAGAGCAGTGAACTATATGCATGAAAGAGTCGAAAATTAGGCGCATGGCCGGATGTGTCACCTTCAAATACCTTCGTCGATAAATTCTTGTCTATCTAACATATATAACTCTCCTATGAAAAATGCTTTTGGCATATTCTTAATTGATGCTTTCTCCTGAAATTGACACGTACCGTTCCGAGGAAAAAATAGTGCTTAAAAAAAATACAGAAAAAAAGACAACGAAGTAAGGCACTTGGTCGGCGTGCCATGCGGCTGGATTTGGCTTGGCTATGCGCTTTGCATTGCCATCGCTGGAGCTGGGAAGCGGCACAAGCTCCATCTATCGCAGAGAACCCAGACAGATATTTGTGATCTGCTCTTGGCAGTAGAAGCTTTGAACATGCAGAAGGGCGAAAATCGAGTATATATCTGTGCTTTTTAGTAAACTATTTCAGCTTCTGTGCTTGAATCTGCTGTGATTTGCATCTGACATCCGATAGCCACGTTATGAAGAGGGGACGATATTTAGATTAGGGCATCCGGTGGATCTTCCCCTTTCTTCGTCTGGAAGCAAACCCCCCCATTTCATGATTGAATCATGTACATAGTGGTGCGCATTAAATGAAGCCGATGGGCAGAGTTATGCAGATTTACACGCCATAGCCAGGACTTAAAAGCAGGGGGCTCGCTGAAGGTTTGAAAAAAAGGGCCCAGCCTTGGGGAAGGGAGAAAGAAATAGTGCTTGGGGAAGGGGGAAAGAAACAAAGTGCTGCTGGAGTCGCTATACTTTGTGTGCTTGGAAGCAAGGGGTCACAGAGGGTTTGCACTGGATGAATGCCTTTAGGCACAACGCAAATCCATTAATCGAAATAGGTAAAAACTCCTTAGGCAGATAATATTCCATTTTCTGCAGATAAAATGGGTTGTGGAGGTCTGAGGCTTCTCTCCAAGCTACGGATTTGCCAGAGCTAGATCTCTGCATAGCTGTATACAAATATTCTGTACATACATGCCTACACTGCTAAGTTCTTATTTAGAAGATGCATGCATACTTCATATGTACAAGGCAAAAAGCATGCTTAATTCCCGAAATACTATGTCTTCGCATTGCTAAGTTCTTATTTGGAAGATGCATGCATACTTCATGCTGCTCATTTGAAGGTAAAAACTTGGGATCTGTAGATATTCCTGTGACTTTTGTTGTTCTGTTTTCAGATTTGCGCAGTGTTCAATCCAAATATGTGGGTTTTGGTTTTTATTGTTTAGATTTGTGCCTCGAAAAAATAAAGTTGGTGTTTTTAATCACTTGCAGGGAGGTGCCAAGCGCACTGTGATCAGTGCTCCCAGCAAGGATGTACCCATGTTTGTGGTGGGAGTCAACGAGCATGAATATAAACCAGAACAAAACATTGTTTCAAATGCTAGCTGCACAACCAGTTGTCTTGCCCCTCTTGCTAAAGTATGTATCTATTTGTATATATCACTTCTTTGTAGCCATTCTGATTAATATCACCATTTTTTATTTTAAGTCATTCTGATCAATATCGCCTTTGTAGGTTATTCATGAGAAATTTGGCATCGTTGAGGGTTTGATGACCACTGTTCACTCCCTCATAGGTAAATATCTTACTAAATATCTTAGTATGTAGTACTACCATTTCTGATGTTGGAACTAATTTTTCATTTCTGTTTTATAACAAAAGCAACCCAGAAGACTATTGATGGACCATCAGCCATGGACTGGCGTGCTGGAAGGGGAGCTGGATTTAACATCATTCCCGGCACAACTGGAGTTGCTAAGGTGAGCATTGACATTTCTGTCACCTCTTGTGATTTTAATGATTTATGTTTTAGGTATCTGTTACACTAAGAAGTTCATTTGTTAATTTGAAACAGGCTGTGGCTAAAGTGTTGCCAGCACTCAATGGAAAACTCACTGGCATGGCATTCAGGGTTCCAACCCCTGATGTCTCTGTGGTCGATCTCACTGTTAGGCTTGAGAAGCCTTCATCCTATGATGAAATTAAGAAAGCCATCAAGTAGGGAATCCTGTCAGATTAACGATGAAACATTTTTTAAAAATTTAACTCCTATATCAATACAACTAGTGACGATGGCTTCACCGCCATTTAAAACTCTATAAAAACAACAAGTATTCGTTTCAAGCTTGATTTGTTAATCATGCATAGATGTTTGTAAAACTCTAAATACAAGTATTCGTTTCAATCTCGATTTGCTAGTCGTATAAAGATGTTTAAAATACAAGTATTAATGGCAAGGGTTCATTCTTTAGGTACAATTATTAGAATACTTGGGTTCTAAGCTATGTGCTTAGTGGATTAAACACAATCCAAAACGAAAACTAGGTACATTTCTTGCATTGTTTACAACCACTGACTTGCAACTTTATTTCAAGATTGGAACATGCAGTCACTTTCGTATCATTGAAGCATGTGATGAAAGTGGCATGTGCCCAGAGATCAAATCATTAGAAAAGCTTGAATGAGGGACGGACCCATTTTCTCCAGTTCATTTATCATATACTACTTTCAAATAATTAATTTGCAAAAGCTGGGCTTGGTATGCTATTGTTAAAGCAACTATACTTAAAGCTACATAACATAGAAGTCCATGTGTAAACAATCAAATATGACACAACAAACACTAGAACTTTGCAATATCTTTTTGAAAGGACCTTCCAAATTGTTTAGCAAGTCATGAAGATAAGCAGGTGGCTATAAATTTCAAAGCCCTCCAGAAAGTCGAACTGGAAATTCTCGAATGTGATGTTATGACTAGGTTTAAGGTCATACCGCATAAAGCTTATGCCAAAGTTACACAAATCCCTCTTTTCAGGAGTGAGTCGGCAAAGAGAAATGTTCGCGGCGGCCTTGGCCGCCGCGATAAATTTCTTGTAGGTCTAATCAATATATTTTACCATTGAATGGAATTAAATCAAAACACACGCCACAGGATATGCTTGCAAAACAAAAGATCTCTCTAGCCAGGCTCAATATGCTTGCAAAACAAAAGATCTCTCTAGTCAGGCTCAATACAAGAATGTTCCTTCAAGAAGCATTATGGGCATGTCAACATGCCTCTACGCGTCGCACATCGGCAGCTTTCCATGCCCGGAATGATTCTGGAATGAACATTCTTGTATGTGTAAATGTGAGGAGAGGACATTTTGGCCACGGAGCCAATGATCGCGTGCCACGTGGCACAACAATCATTTACTGAATGTTTATCTCCGAAGCAAAAACAACGGATGAATTTTACGGCGGGGATCACAATGATTCTACCTTGCATTCTTGATTTCTACCTAGCGTTGTATCTCTTTACCTTACATTCTATCTGATTTCACACATCCAGATGTCATTTACCTTACGTTCACGTTTCAAGAATGGTTCTTCACCAAATGTTCTTCACAGCGTCAGCAGCGTTTCCACACCAAAATCTCTAGTGGAAAACCATTCTTGTATACAAAACTCAGAATGAGGTGCCTTGTTTTCTAATGTTGTGATAGTTATGAAGATACTCACAATGTATATCTCATCATGGACTTTTGCCATGGCGTATCTCTGCGCATCGAAATAAAGAGCTTTCTACATGAACAAAAATACCAGTAAACTGTTTTCCAAATTGTACATGCATTGAAGTACTGCCATTCCTCCAGAATCATTCACAAAGATCGTGAGATCTTAAATTAGAGATAGAACAATTACCAGTATACCATTAATGTTTTTAATAATTAGTTTTTACATGACATTCCAGACATTTATTCCAATATTCTGCATATATACCCAACATTTTTCCATGGAATATAACGTAACTGTTTTCCACATCACAAAAAATACTTTTTTTTTTGAAGGAAAGAAATTTTTGTATTAACAGATAGGAAGAATTAGAACATGTGGCCCCTCATGGACCAGATAGAAATTAAGCACATGGATCCCATATGGATCAAATTTCCCCGGGGGCATCACCAATGTAAGTCGTATAAATCATTCTTTAACTCTTTAGTTCAATTTAATCTATTATCCTCAATTCGTTTGCAATATTTATACGATAAGGAGTATGTCATAGGTCAAGATGCGTTTTGTATTTATACGAGAAGGATCATTGGTACTACAAAAAAATATCATATAAATACGATATGGGGTAGACAAAAGTTGGAAACAATAGAACGTATCATATGGGGTTTTTTTAGAGAATTTTCGTATACGAAGGGGTTTTTTTGGACCCTAGTAACGCACATGGCATATCCATATATAGAGAGCTAACACCCCCAGGCAAATTTCATATCCACAGCTTCAGTACTAATATGCATTTCTCAACCTCTTCTCCTATCCAACTAGTACTACATGATCAAAACCAATCTTCCCAACTAGATAGAGTACTACAGGAGCCAAGTACAAACTTTCCTTAAGCTGCAAATAAGTCTTGATAGCACCATAAAAAACCTCTTGCAAGTGTGAAGAAAAATAGAGAAAGAAATAAAGAGTAAGATGAGTAGCCTGCCACGTTGCTCAAAGAAGCTGCATATGCTTCCAAAACTTGAACCAAACATGCAGTTTCATCAACTTTTAAAACCTGGCATGGATGTATGATACCATAAGAAATGCTGCATTGTCGGGATATGAAAGAGTTAGCCTGTAATTGGCTAGACACAAAGCCCAGCCACCAGACTTATTCTCTCTAAAGTTTGGCTCAAGATATGTAAGCATTATCCTGCTCATAAATTCCCTAGCTCGGCATTTCTTGCAGTCCCATGTATAAGCAATGAACCTGTAATTTTAGATCAAGGCACTCTATTCTTTTTCAAAGATTCTATTCCAGACCTTTCTGCTAGAAAGAAAGAGCAAGAGGAAGGGAAAAAAGCCAACAACTCCGAGGATCCGTTATTTGATGAGGCAGCCAAGAAAACATACAACTAAATTGCTCTCCTCACATTTCTGCCTAAAATCTCAATTACGTCCTTTTGGTGCGTCTTGCTCAAACACGAAAATTTATAGAAAGAACCGAAATTTAGTGGCAAACTGGCATGAAATGAAAGGACCACCTTGAAGCAATTCTGGTTGAAGATACCGAACCACCTTTGAAGAAACGAAATCAAATGAGAAAGCTGTGTATTCTCATGTGGGAACATTGCCTCATGCGTAGGCAGTGTTTCCACATGAGAATGTCACCTAAAAGTGACATCAACTGAATTGGAATAGATATAAATGGATGGAAATTTTGGGAGAAGAAGAAATAATCTTAAAACATGAAAATCTAGCTCCTTATTGCTATGAGTATAGATTCTTCAAATATATCACCCTTCACGTCGCATTTCTAATGTCTATTTCATTCTCTGGTCTTTTCTTTCTAAGTACCAAGGGTTTATTTTTTTCTTTTATTTTCTTTATTCACTTCTATCAACTCATCTACACATATATAATTCTTTCTCCTAAGATCCGATTCGTTTGTGTTTTTTTATTCAAATGACACGTATCCCTATTTTTCGGTTCCTTTTTCCTGGGTAACAAGGGTCTTTGGATGTGGATGGATTCTTGCAGTGTTCTATTTTCTGGGGGCGACAAATGTCCTGCTTCTTTTTGCGCTGCCGAAGATCGTCTTGCTGTTGATGCAAGGAGCTGGAACTTATAGGAATGTTGTGATCAGTGTGTTTCAAAGTTGCCCGCCAGGCACAACTTCGACTAGTTCTTGGAATTCGTGGAGCACAAAGGGCTTTTTCGTGCCAAGAAAAGGAGGGGAGGTCGCATGTTCATGACCGTCTTGGAGTCATTAGATGCCCTCTATATCAGCCTGAACCAAACTCGGTGAAAGGTAATGAGGAGAAAGAGTTTGCTCTTACTACCATTGCAGCAAAAAACAATGCCGTGAGATTATTTATAGGGTAATGATTATTTATCTAGATGCACATCAAGGGAATGGTGCTGGCTTCTTGTTTTCTATGTGGTTTTTGGGTTGCCCCTGAAGGGGGGAGGGGGGAGGGGGGGGGGGACGCTCACTCACGTGGATTTCTGGCATATTCTAAGTATATACTAGAATATGCCTAGGATTAGCTGGAAACTGCTCCAAACTTAGTGTTGCCTGTAAACTGGCGGTCGCCAGTGTTGCTGGGCGGTTGATATGCAAACTAGGTAATCAGCACCGTCGTGGATGCGGCTATGGCTATAGTTGTGCGAGGTCCGTTGGTGTTCTCACAGAGTGCATAAATCGTCAAGAGAAGGAGACTTATTATGCTCTGTAAGCTCATGCAAAGAATGGTAGAGAAAGCCTGCCCAAAAATTTGAATTCAAATCCCCTTCTGCAGCAGCGGCAGAGGCCTTCTTCACAGCCAGAGAATTTGACGTTCCTTTGTTAAGAAGAAGGAATACATCTTTAGAGAAACTCCAACAAGCAAGGGCAAGTCTGATGGTGTCCCTGTGTATATGATGCTTCCTTTGGATAGTGTGAATAGCAAATATGTAGCATAATAACAGGGGGTTTTCTTTGTGTTTTTGTACACTTTTCACTAAGGTTTTCCTATGATTTCGTGATGTATTCAAATGGATGTACTAATGCGTACATCTAGAGTGCACCACTTCTGAGCCATTGATTTTAGCCTCTCTTTTTTTTTTTCAATGGTCAACAACCAATGGCTCACAACAAAGGCCCTTTTTTTGTGCGTGTGGTGCATAATGGTCAGCAACCAATGGCTCACAACAAAAGCCCTTTTTTTGTGCGTGTGGTGCATAATGGTCAACAACCAATGGCTCACAACAAAAGCCCTCTTTTTGAGTGTGTGGTGCATAATGGGCACATGAAGGGCTTGAAGGGCGCATGTAGTGCAGTTTCCCCGTCGGCAACACATTTCTTATCATAACTTTTGATACGGGCTCGCTTTGTATGATTTTTATTGCGTTGGAAAGCTCTCTCCGAGATCTTTTTGATAGTGTATGATATGGATATGTTTGGTTAAGTTATCTATGCTAAAACAACAATTTTTCGGCCGGGTTTGGTAGGCTTTCACATCCTACCAGCTGATTAATACAGGATTGCGGTATTGGATATTGTTTTATGGCTCATTCCGAATGAAGCTTGCAAAAAATTACCATGCATTTTTAGATTTTGAGGCAGTTATTAAGCAAATTCCAAGGCTTCTAGATCCTTGTGCCAACAAGCAGAAAAGTTTCCCACTTTGGTTTCTCACCACAAGAATCCATGGAGGCCAAAGGCTGCTGTTAAATTCCAGTTGAAAAATGTTTGTGTATGGGTGTTGCAAACTTTATGACTTTCAGAATAATGGGATCGATCTGCTCTATCTTTATGGTAACTTTTATTTATGTTGTATTCGTTTTATTGTGATGAAATTCAAAAGCTACAGGTGATGAAAGCCTCAAATGAATTCTAGTTTTTTTCTGGTTTGAATTCTAAAATTTTTGTCACACCCGGGGGGGGGTTTACGTCCCTAAGACCCCGAAGGGGCCAAAAAATTTTTTTTGCAACACAAACCATTAACATCCAACATATAAAAATTAAATCCCCCAACAACATAACAACCAACACATAACAACCATTGACATTAACAACCAACATATAACTACCATTGACATTAATTAACACAACCATTGGGTCCAACACATTTAAATTAAAATCCCCCTTAAACCCCCTTTGGTTTGGGTGCATATTCACACGGGGGGTGACGTAGGGCAGCGAGAGCCCTCATAATTGTATTTTGCACGTACGAAATCAACACCATATAGTATTCCGCTTGAAATCTTATAGTATTTTGCGAATATTGTTATACAGTATAGCAAATTTTGTACTTGCATACCCCACAAACGAGGAACTTTACGTACGGTGTAGATTAAAGAATAAGGGGCTCTCAATGCAGTCTTCTTGCTTTGAAGAGCGCCGGAGTTGAAGATGTTATGATGGATGTGTGGTGGGGAATAGTTGAAAAGAATGGCCCTCTTCGATACAACTAGTCTGCTTACAGAGAACCCATGGAGATGATAAAAAAGCACGGCCTCACGATTCAAGTTGTTATGTCATTTCATCAGCGCGGAGGAAATGTTAGAGACTCTTGCTCGTAAGTCATTTATCAGTGTTTTCTTTGAAAGAAGTATGTTTTATGTTTGGGTTTTGCATTCTTCATAGTCTGGTTTTATTAGTGTTTTCTTTGCAAGGAAGTTAGTTTTATGCTTTCTAGAAATACTGGATTTTGCATTCTTAATAGCCATTCATGTCCAGAAGGGGCTTGCTGCATAAGCTTCTTTTCTTTCACTGGGGTAGTAATGCACCATCTATGGTGTTAACAAATTCAATATATCTTACCAAGGCAGAGTTTGATGGATATTGTGATAGAGAACTTTATAAAGTATGGCTTATTTGATTCTATAATATTCATGTGAGAATGTCAAAATTTTAACTTTTTCGTTTTATTGTAGGTCACTCTATCAGGAATCAAGAACTTGTACGAACTGAAATAACCGAAGCAGCAATAGAACTTGATGCTGATGTATATAACCTAATGTTTCTACCTTTATCTCTAATGCTAGGCCCTGATGCACTTATTTTGATGACTGCAGAAAGTGTTAGAGTGAGTTATACAGGCTTATAAAGATGCTCATAAAAAAATGTGTTGTGATCACTAGACATTTATAAAGGATGCAATATCATGTGTATTTCATGGCCACATTTGACATAATGTAACTTTAATTCTATGCTTATAGGCTATGAAGGATCGGATGAAAAACCTCGCAGAGAGTCTTGATATGCCTCCAGGTCTTATTGGAGGGCCTAAGTAGAACCAGGCTGAAGGTACCATTATTAAACATGCAAGTTTTGTAGCATGCATTATTTGTTCAACGTAAATGCTACCTGAGTCTTGTAGCATGGGAAGAAGTTGTAATCATGTTGGTGCAAGGAAATGTAGAATTTGACAGTTGCATGTTGATAGGAGATAATTCAAGGTCACTAGATATGAATCAATAAGGAAGTTTTGGCACCTCCCCATTTTAAAATAAATTTGCTCTTTATGTTTCATGTGCAAGTTAGCAGATCACAATAAATGTTCCCCATAGACACCACCTTGTGATAAATGGTGCAAGAGTGCTATTTATTCTTCGATGGGTGCATGTTGGTCTTGCCTATGCAAAGGTTATTAATTTGACTTTACATGACTTTTACTTAAGCATCTGATGCTTCATTCATAATTCTTCTCACTCATGCGTGTGGACTAAAAAGTCGTATTTAATTAAAGTGGGACTCATTCCATTCCCATTTTTTTTCGGAACACTGTTAATTTACATAAAAAGGAGCATCCCGACCCGAAAACTATCCTTAATTCGAATTTTTGTCTAAAACTCTGCATCCAAGCTTTGCTCCAGTTTTCCCTGGTTAGCGAGTCGAGAACAAGAACAATGCAACTGAAACAAAGGAAATTCATTAAAGATTGAAACCAAAGATCTAGTTGAAAAAGAATTTTTCTTAACATATATAAAGCAAAAGGGATTTCTGTTTGAACCTAATATTTTTTCGCCAGGAAAAAGCGTAGGAGAGACACGTGTAAAGCAAAAGGGATTTCTGTTTGAACCTAATATTTTTTCGCCAGGAAAAAGCATAGGAGAGACACGTGTAAGTTTTCATTTTAAAAAAAGACTTAAAAAAAAAAAGCAAAGCCATTAATAGCCGCCCTGCTCAATTCCGGCCCTGCTAGGTTTCCTCTTTCCCTTTCTTGCTCTGCAATCCATATCTATTCGCTTTTCTGCTAAACTCCATAGCGATGGCAGGGTGGGCTATGGCGAGCTATGGCAGTATGCATTTTAGAGGCCTATCCGGATAAGATGCAAACTGCAGTTGCTGCAGTCTCATCACTGGCTGCATCCGTCTTCTATCCGGCTTCAGGGAACCAGCAGTTTATTGAGTGCATCTCTGGTTCTCTGGAGAACCATCTTCCACTGCTTAAGGCGGATCTGCTCTTGGCTATGGCGGATCCATCGGTTCTGTTCCCTTTGACAAGTATGGTAGGTTATATTTGAAGCTTTTGCTCAGCAATATTGTGGCCGAAAAATGCCTTCACAAAGGGATTGTCGGATCATTTAAGAGTGGTGAAAAGAAAATCGTGTGCATAAGGAGATGTCTGCCTGGACTTGGCCGAAACAAGCCTGGATCGGCATACAAGGAAATGGCCTAACGGCTCTGTCAAGTTCTTACATGCATCTTTTGGATCTGAGATAGAGTCATGTTTTTTGTCCTTCAGTGCCTATATAACTGGCAACGGTAGGCATTCGCTGAAAGGACAAATCATCGCTTGCTGCATCTGTGGCCAGACAAAATGATCGAAGGGAGAAGGGAGCGATGTCGGTCATAATCTGTAAGGGCCTTTGTCCCACGCTTTTGAATTCTTTTGTTCTTTTTTGTTTTTGCACAGGTATTCAGGTAGTTCATTAAGGAACCCACATTCTCCATCCACATTATTATCATAGCTTGGAGAAGGAAAAGCTAGCCTATGGGAGAAAAATCCAAGTCGGGCATGAAGAACTGCAATTTTCGAACCAGACCCCAATCCTTTTTAGCCTTTTTAGCCCTGAATAATGCAGGCAAGCACACGCCACTAAAGCCTCCAGATTGGCTATTAAAATGCACAGATGCAACGCTTTTCCATGCTGCTTGAGAATAAATCTAAGTGGAACTCAAGCTATTCTTATGCAGAAAGCAAGCAAACTTGGCCTGTATAGCCCCAACTATTCCCGGATTAGATCTTATTATCTCATAATCTGGGATCAATGTGGCGTCTTGCTCTTTCCGACAAGACTCGTTGGTGGTCTACCGACTCTACCCTTAGCTGACATCTAGCAAGGTAAATCTAGATGTCTCATGTCTCATACATGTCGAATTTATTTTTTTATCTGATTGGGATGCAGTTGCCTATGAGTTGCTCCTTTCATAATTAGGGTGTGGGTTGCCCCTTCCTATTGAATACCAAAGCTTTGCCCATCACAAAATAACGTCAATGGGAAATGCAAAGCTTTGAGGTGTATAATGGGATCCTTCCAGGACTGAATCATGAACTGAATCATGAGCAGAACCATGAGAAGTAGCAGCAAACATGGCTGGAAACTGTGTATAAATAGTGTATAAATAGGCTCTTGTTAGAGGGGATTTTTCGAGTAAGAAGAAGCCTCAAAAAAAATTTCATTGACAAAGCCTTTTCTCTGAATTTTTTCGTGTATCTATCTACTTCCATTTTAATGCTCTATTTCTCTATGTGCAGTTCTATCTCTCTGAAGTTCTATCTCTCTGTGTAGTTCCAGAATTCAATACGTATATTATCTATTTGTGTACTCAATTCAAGCTCTGGATATTTCTTGACCATGTTTATTTCCTTTTTTTAAAGTTGATAAGATACAAATACTTTTGACTAAACTTTGATATTGCCATATTATCACCATTTGATATTCGACAACAACTAAATTTGATGGCTTAAGTAATGGTACAAACATTTTGCTCTTCTGTTACAGATTATGGATTGTGGAAATTGTTATAAGTATCAGTTGGTTGTGGAAATTGTTACGGGTGTACAATTTAAAAAGTCTCTTTGGTACAATGTGGAAATTGTTATAGTGTACAATTTAAAAAGTCTCTTTGGTACAATTTGGTTGGTTTCTTTTTTGGATATTCACATCAATATGTTGGCATAAAATTTGGGAAATCTTTTGATTACATAACATATATACATATATTTGCAGGGCCTATATATAGAAGATGGTTGTGTTTTGCATCATACAGGTTATGGTTATCCTTCAACACCAATTCAACACTAAGATTGTAGGGTCCATAACCATTAGATGGAAGTCATTTGTGCTGACATGTCTCCTGTGATGGTGTGATGGTTCTCTCCTGTGATGGCATCAAGTTGTACTACCACAAATGTTACAACTGCAAATATGGCATCAAAGCTTGGGTTTCCAATGGCAATGAAAAACAAAACATGGCATCAAGTTGTACTACCACAAATGTTACAACTGCAAATATGGCATCAAAGCTTGGGTTTCCAATGGCAATAATTTAGCCTTCATCTGCTTTTCCTTTCTACTTGTGGCTTCTAATTTGGTTCATTTTGGGGACACCATATATGCTTTGTTAGCTATAGAATACAAGAGAGTTGTCAAAGACGTGAAATAGTTAAAGAAGTGCTTAATAGGTCTGCATCGTTAGCATAGGCTTTCGTAAAGTGGATTATTAGTTTCGCAAAGTGGATTGGGTGAAAGCATGTTAGGGCCTACATAAAAAATTACCAAAAAGGTACTTTTCTGTGTACTTCTGTGCAAGTACATAATTGTATTTTAATGTACCTAGACTGCAAGATTGACTAAAAGAAATTGTGTTATGTTCAAGAGTAGTAGTACATACATGTTGTAAGGTACCTTGTGATGTCAAGAAGATGTTAAGAACTCAAATATATCATCATCTTTGACTACCCAGAGTATTTTTCAGGTAGTTTCCAAAACATGTAGGCCCTAGCATGCTCTTACCCGATTACTAAGAATCCATGGAGCAGGACTCAAGGGCTATATCTTCATAACCCGGTGGAATAATGCAAAAGCAAAGAAAGCAATATCAAATACTTCCTGATATATTGACTTTAAATCTTAAAAAACCAACAAGATTACGATGAACTAGTTAGGCACGATGATTAACATAAAATGACTAGTTCTTAAAGAGTCTTGGAGTTAATACGATTCCTTAAGGGGTCTGAAGTTAACATGGAAGAAAATGTACGATGTCAAACATCACGGTCTCATATACATTGTCTTTACACGAAAATGACTAGGTAGTTATGAAAATCCTAAAATGTTTCAAAAATTGTAGAATTATCACCATTTTTGCATTGAACAAACTTTCAAATTAATAAGTGAGTTGGTGAAGAGAAATGTTCGCGGCGGCCTTGGCCGCCGCGATAAATTTCTTGTATTAATAAATTGAATAGGTACAATGTATTTTACATCGGACGCAGAGACCATGGTGGTCTTGCTGTCACTACAGTTACATCATCTTGGTAGGTGGTCCACCTTAGGGGATTAACTAGCGGCGCTTCTTCACGCCGACTGTAAGCCTTGGGGGCAACCTGAAGAGTGTGGAATGCCTCACGTGGAGGTGCCTCTGGCGCTACCGGCCGACCTGTCCACCCGACTTCTCCACTCGCATCCCGCAGCCTTTCATCGAATATGCTCCTTCCCCAACCTCCGTGGATGTTATGCAATGCTTGCAAGATGCTTTGAGCTTCCTGGACTGTCTCTTTGTTCTTCGCCTGTTCTTTATCCCCAGGGTGTGCATGGCGTCTGAATTCGCGAGCAACCTTATCCCAAAGGCCAGGCAAGAGTGTAGCGTGACCTGGATCTGTGCCAGAACGGTATTTCTTCCGCCTTGAGCGGGATCTGTGCCGCCTGGAGCGGTCTCTGTGATGCCTGAGCGGGATCTGTGCCTGAACCACCTGGAGCAAGGAGAGTATGATTAACAATTACGGTGCCATTAGTCAAAACGAAGAAAAGAATGTTGAAATCAAATTACAATGGAGAACATTCATTCCATACAACTGCATCCAAGGACGTGGGAAGTAGTGTGTTTCTCGACTCTCGAGTCGAGAAAGGACCGGATAAGTCAAAGTACAACCATTCTCATTAGAATATGGTTGCATCCAATCACACACGGAAGCATACAAATGGTTTCGTCAACGAGACAACCAGTGCCTTTCTCAACGCGCGAGTCGAGAAAGGCCCAGGAAACGCAATGTACAACCATTATCGTAGTAGATTGTGGCTGCATCCAGTCACACAATCAAACATACAAATGGTCTCATCAACAGGACAAGCATTGCTTTCTCGACTCGTGAGTCGAGAAAGCCAGCGAAAACGCAATATACAAGTATATTCATTACAAAATGTTTAATACATTTGTTCACGTTTCTTTACAATATTCACACAATTTGACTATCTGAAAGCAGATGTCACTCTTCTTGATCACCAAAATATTTGCCGTCCATAGCTTTCATGATCGCCTTGCTCTCTGGATCGGGTTCCGTGAGGCTCGGATAGTTCCTAATCACATCGGCGACAAGAATGGCAAAGAGGGATTCCGCCAAGACAGGACAAAGTCCGAAGGACAACCACCTATCCGTCTCGTACTCTTCAGGTCGATATGCCTTAGCAAGGATTGTATTTTGCGAGTTATGATAGCACTTGTAGGCGGAGTCGTCTATGATCAGCGTGTTGTGTTTGCCATAGTCTGGCAATTTGCTCATAAACCCTGTCCAGCCTTTTCACCATAATAGGCTTCCCCTTTGTGATGGCTGGATCGAGGTCCGACACATGCTCGACCCTTTCGTTTCCCCAAACGAACTTGAACTTCAAAACTGGAAGGCCGAGAACACCAAGAACATTGACAATATTTTTCTTTGCCATACAAGACCATATGCCCACTTCGAATCCCCGTTCCAGGCACCATTCAACTATTTCCTTAGCTCTAGGCCTCGGATACACTATTTTATGCTCCGTTTTGGTCGGGATCTGCGAGGTGTTAATCTCAGGGACGTCTTTATCGTGGTACACTGCAGCTAATACTCCATTGACGTCAAATATTACAACCTTGGCGGGACCAGCTGGATCCCAGTTGGAGTTTGGCTCTGACCATATTTCCGGTTCATCGGGATCCATATGCGGGATCATTATCTTTTCAGGTCCTTTCTGGCTGTGAGCAGTGTCTTGCTCTGGATTGTCTTTGGGGAGTGCATTCTCCTCCTCGCGACGTGAACCGCCGGTATCCAGAGACAATGATCCGGAGTCGTTGACATGGAACTCCCTGAAATGATATCTGTCAGAAAGGAAACAAGTTTTCTCGACTCGCGAGTCAAGAATGAAAAGAAAAGGTATTGAAAGGAAACGAGTTTTCTCGACTCGCGAGTCGAGAAACACCGATAGAGCAAAGTAAACTCACCTCAATCTCAGAGACTCAAGAATGTGTTCGGCAGCATTCAGGTCTAAACCTTCGACATTCTCGTCTACGTCAGCTTTGTCTCCCTCGTCCTCGTCGTCTTTACTGCTTCCATTTGTCTTCCTCCCCTTGAAATGCTCATGAAGCAGATCTAGGTATGACCGAATGGTTTCAACCATGTCCTTATTTCCAACCACGGATATAGGTTTCATTCCAAACAGCATAGCCCCCTGAGAGAACAGGCCATTCATGTACCACTCACATACAATTTGATCTTCCTCGACCAAGCTGGTTATGAAGTACTTGATAACTCTTGGCCGGATAGGAATTCTATGTATAGGACCTGTCGCACCATCTTTGCTGACTTTGTCCATCGATGGAACATCCTCCATAAATCTGCCCCCCTTCCAGGGTTCCATCTGCTCTTGAGAGATCATGAACCTGTCGAGATAATGATGTTCGCTAGACCACCACTTATCCAGGTCTACAGCTGATCTTGAAATAAAAACCAAAACTATATTGGCAAAGCTTGGTGCCTTCGGCAAGCCAAGTCTACACTCATGATCAAGTTCGTATATGGAGTACATGGTCTTGTTGGTGAAGTTAATATCAACTGCCCATTGGGAGACAGCAGTTGTCTGATTGCCCGGCATGCAAAAGACAAGGAAACTGAAAGTATCCAGGTCGGTCATGTCCGTATTACACGCCTTGTACCAATCGCTCTATGTCGCCTTTGTCATAAAAAGGGCGGGTCTTCGATCATATTGATGGCAAATAGTGCCACGGGTCCAAGTGCCGCCTGTTCACCAAATCCCTTGTGTCCCAAAGTTACCGTAGAAAGGGGGAGCTATCGTCGGGCCTTAAATGGGACCACCCGAATCCAAGCTTCCTCTTCGAATTGCCATAGCACGCTTCGGGGAAAGGAAGGGTTTTGACGCTACGCCAGCTTGGTGTTGATGTAGGGTTGACATAGACGGTTCAATTCCTTCATGTCTTCCTCATCAAGGGCAGCCTTTTCCTTGTAATAATCAAACTCATGGTATTCATTAGATGCAACGCTGCGTAACTCCGCGTGATGCCTTCTTCTAACGCGACGCCGCCTCTTTTAGGACTGTGGCATAATCCTTTAAGCGCCCCGCATTTTAGAACTCCTAGTCTTCCTTAGCGGGATTGTTCCATCCAAGATTCTCGCTTTGTAGGTCAAGCGTTTTTTGTCCGTGAGGCCCTCAGATCATCTTCATGAACCGCTTGTCAAACAACTTCGGGTCCGCCTAGATAGAAATTCTCCATTGCTGTCCTTCAGCTTGCCTCTTGTCCATTGAGCCCATATCTCAGTCCATTTCTCCCAGACCGCCTCAGTGCTAAGAATGAGGTCATATTGGTCTGAGAGAGACTCCCTGCCTTTCCTTGGTGTTCTCTTCTTCTTCTCCTCTTCATCCTCTCCCTCATCATCTTCCTGGCCCTCCAGCAGAACATATCTGCATAGTTTCTCAAAGGTCTTCCACTTATCCGAGGGAGCCCTGTTTCCTTTAGGACGCTGAGGACAACCCAATGCTTTCCAATGTTGCCTAGCGTGTATGATCCGGGTCGATAAGGGCTGATTCACCAATGTACCAATGTCGAGCATGAAAGTATCTACAAACACCAAATAAACAAGTAAATAATAGCCAGGGGTTTCTCGACTCATGAGTCGAAAAGTCCATTGAATGTCTAATTTTCTTTTTTTTACTTCTCAGGTTTTCTCGACTTCGAGTCGAAAAAGCTCGCGATCCTTTGATTTTTCAGTTCCTCGGCTTTCGACTCGCGAGTCGAGAAACCCCAGTGATAATCGGGAAATGTTAGGATGGTAGGGCTTTCGACTCGCGAAATCGAAATGGAAAGAATCGAGAGTTATTTACCTTACGTAGGCGCACTCACGCTATTGTGTTCAGCGTGGCTAATGCCGGCCGCCGGTTCTTTGGCGTCTCCGCTGAAAGAACTCTGCACTCTCGCTTGGCATATCTATCCTTGATCCTTTGCGGCACCTCCTTCTCCGTCTGCAATACTTGCGCCGCCCTCACTGAATGCTGACCGTCCACTACCCAGAACCGGACGTCTTTTCCCTTCAGGTCTTCCTCAGACTTCCAGCTGAACAACTGACCGGTCGATCTGCTAAAAGGTATGACATCCGCAGGCATTGGATCTGCAACAGGATGTCGCACCATCAGGTTCAGAATCTCCAGCATGTGTGCTGGATTAAATTCCCTGTGGTTGAACAAGACGGCATCTCCCGTGCAGACCTTCAGGCGTCTGATGTCCAAGAGCAGCTTGTGTGCTATTCCCAACGGATAATACTGAGCCAGCCGCTCCATTTTCTGTGCCCCTCTCTGTGAAATCCTGATCTGCTCATCTGGATCCATTAGTTGGGAGTCGACCATATCTTTGTCTCCTTCATCATCTGATTCCTCCCGTGTGGTGTCATCTTCTCCATCTTTGGGCTTCTGTGGACTTTTTTCTGTATGAACCACAACTTCCTTCCCCACTGCAGAGTGTTCTAGAGTCTTCAGCACAGTAGAAGTGAAGCTCCCCGTATTGAACAGCTTTTCCCTGACTCTGGAAATCTCCATTCCAAGCTCCCTGGATGTTAGGGTTCCGGCCTCCTTCATCCCTTCCAGATCCTTCCACCCATTTTTCAGTGCCCTTCGCCTTGCTCATGGAAGAGTGAGAATAATTTGAAACTGATAATTTTTTGGTGTGATAGAACTTACTCTTCTGGCAGTCCTCGACATGTAGTGTTAAATGCTTCGAATCTGGCGCTGAGACGGAGAGCACAACACCGATTTTCTTGTACTTGTCTCCGGAGCTCTTCTTGTCCCTTTGGTGGAGAAACAGATCTTTCTCCTTCCCACTTGTTGATACCTCGATATACCACCAAGAATCTGCTGGTGTGTCAAGAAGCTCTGTCTCCAGTCCCTCGATGACGAAGAACGGAGTTCGGCCAGTGATCACTAGTGAGTTCGCGGTGAATGCTGCAAGAAGAAAGGATGGATCAGTTAAGGTATTCCGAGCAAAGAAAAACCTCAGAGCTCATCTGAGGAGCCCGTCTTTTTCTTCTTGCTGCCGCTAGAACCAGCATCCCCTCCGGCGCCTCGCTTCTTGGACGGAGTCGCCATGTCTGTATGCCCCCTCATCTTCTTCCTGCTCGAACCCTTCTGTAAATTAAGTTTCCTCCGCGGGTTGATGGACTGCATGTAAAAAAGATCGGGCGTGTTCTTTAATTTGAATTTAAGGACATGTAATCATTTAAGAAAAAAAGCGGGCTAAGGGTACAGCACGGTTGCCTTTAGCCCGCCTAAACACTATTTCGAAATTGAATCACATCAAGGGACTTAGTGAGCGGAGCGTAGTTTATCTTCACTGCGGCATTGGCGACCTTGAGTTCGGAGGCGAGCATCGACTGTAAGCGACTTCCGGAATGGCGCCGCGACGCGGTAAGCTGCTAACAACGCCATGCTTTGTGTGTTTTTCCTGACCGCGCGTCCTATTGCAAGCAGTTGATTTGATCGATGAGCACGGAGCTAAGGTAGGAAGCGGAGAGGAGCTGCCAGACACGGGAACTCTACACTGCTGCGCCATGGAAGGGGGATACGCGAGAATCGCAGTGATACAAGTATTACATGAGAATACACTCTTGATGAGACCGACAGAAGAAGCAAAGACTCTAGGTGAGGCTGCCGGATCCGTGATACAGTGGCCCAAGGAATTACTGCGTGAAGAGGTGAGTTTCAGAGATGCCTATGTTATTTCGCTTGTAGAACATGCCGTCTGTGTTTAAATAATGGAACTGCTGATAAGCTTGACGGATTCATCGTTTCCTTGTCCAGCATTTTTCAGCTTCGAGAGATGATTTACTCTCTGGGTTGAGAGATGCTCGGCAAGGAAACAATGCATCGGGGGTAAAGAACAGTTCCGTTTTAGGTGTATTTTTTCATGGAATGTTTTCTTGGAATGTTGTACATAGATCAGGCTAGGTCTAAGACCCAGGAGATGCGGTTCAAATGCATCCTCTTGTAGTTAGTCGGAGGGGACTCCACCCAGTCGGAACCGCTCCTCTTCGCAATATTTGAGGAAGATGGTTCGAAGGAGAGTGGCTCAGATAGGCTAGAGGCACTTGGGACTAAAAACAGGAGAATAAAAAGTGCAGTAGTTGTACAGAATGCAAGCCTTGGCTTCCTCTCTGTGGTTTCCCTGCGGTTAGTTGTAGAGGCCTCCACCCAGTCCGAGCCCCTCCCCTTCGCAATATTCGACGAAGATGGTTCGAAGGAGAGTGACTCTGACTAGGTCGAGGCCACTGCTACCATACACAGGAGAATTGGCTGGCTAAGGATTTCTCGACTTGCGAGTCGAGAATGCGACTGTTGGCTTCCTGTCCACATTCTCGACTCGCAAGTCGATAATGCCTTGGCCATCCAGAACTCCGGATAGTACACATGGAGTGCCGGTTGGTTAAGGCATTCCCGACTCGCGAGCCGAGAATGCAGACAGCAAGCTCTATGGTTTCCTCCTGGGTTAGTTGTAGAGGCCTCCACCCAGTCCGAGCCCCTCCCCTTCGCGATATTCGTCGAAGATGGTTCGAAGGAGAGTATTCTTCAATGAAGAAGACTAATCTTGGAAGTATCTATGCATGGCACTTGTCTCAGCAAAGAACAATCAAGTTAATTTTGTACGTCATCGATAAGGTGACAGTCTTTATTGAAATGGGCATCTGCTGATAGATGCGAACATGTAAGTGTGGATAGATTTCTAGGCTGAGGATGTTTGTGTTAAGCTTGTTCTTTTTGGCATCAGATTATGTGGGACACGCTAAAACTGTTTCTGCCTGAAGGATACTATAACAATAAAGAAGTTAACTATGAATGCCACAAAGAATAGCTGATCCGCCACAAAGCTAATTTTAGACCTACCTTAGAGAAGGACTTGCCTGCTCAAATCAGAAGGAAGCTAACTTCATTAAATGGAGGATGATAACACCAATAACTTACTTACTAGTATTAGCAAACTCAAGAGATTAAAAGGGGCTGGAAATAGAGATCTGTCTCAATCCATGTATAATAGCCAACCACTTGTAAAAGCTTACACTTAGATCCATCAAGTCCATGTTTGTTTGATTCTGGATTTCATAGCAGAGTATCAACCTAACTTCCAGCAACTCCAGGTTTCTTCTTAAATGACAAGATATTTATATTTATCTTCATGCGTTGTTGGGCGATGATCTCAATGGGCATGTGATGGAAATACAAAAGGCACAAATCACTCCACGTTCAACAGGGTGCTACACAAACTACTTGCAGCTGGGGTTGATTCCGACCCGGATCTTTTTATGCATGTTCGATTTGTAGGGAAGGCTGTGTGAGAATTATTCATGTTAGATTCTTAACCTATGAGGCATATGGAGCTAAGCTAGAGTGAAGATGAAAATATAAGTTGGAGTTATTACAATGGTTGGTAAAGGTCCGATATCCAAATATTTTGGACGACCAATTTGGAAAATGGTGACGGTCCATTAGGGCGGATTTGGGGTCTGAAAATGGCCTCCTATCAGCCATTCCACGTCATATTTCCGCTCCCTTTTTCCCATGCCACCTAGGATACCAAACTCTCATAATTACAGATTTGCTTGGAATATTCTTTCGGAATAAGGGGGATTGCACATTCATGGCGCCATATGTATTTAATTCTGTTGGTTGTCAGACGGACTGATGCAACACGTGGCGCTTCTAAAATGCCACTTGCATTATAGCATACCGGCAACTCATGACGGTGTCTCTTGGTAAGCGTGCGCGTCACCGCCTTCTACATTTCAAAATTTGAATGTGTAGATTGAAGCTTTGTATCGATCGGACTTTCATTTCGAGAGCCATGCACAAGGGCAAGCGGCCAAGCAATTTTAAACCGATCTTCACTTCATCCTAATACAAAGCTTCCCGCCCCCACAATTCGAAATTTGAATTTGCTTAATGTATAAAAAGCATGGATTGTAGGAGAATGGACTTTTCGATTTCTATATGCACGCTGCAAATTTCAAAACGGTTAGTATGGACGTTCGCTCACACGGCGGGTGTGTTGGGGCATAAAAATACCACACCTTCATTTCGCGCCGTGCGATCTACACAGTATGGAAGTTGCTTGTTGTCAAATTAAACTTAAACACAAGTGAGGTCGGCACTTACGTGGTTTTCTCGAGGAGGGTTTGGAGTGTTTTTTTTTTAAATCCCAATTATCGACATAGTGTGACGTAGCATCTTGGTATTAAATAGTATGTTAAATTCGAATTATATCGGTGTTCATTTTCAGGTTAAACTCAAATCATATAGGTTTAGGAATAAGGTTAAAAAAGGAAGATATTGGATATTTAGGAATAAGGTTAAAAAAGGAAGATATTGGATATTTAGGAATAAGGTTAAAAAAGGAAGATATTGGATATGGCTCAAATTTCGAGATATGCACATAATGGCATGTAATGATGGTTGATAGGACTGGAATACGAATCATTCCTACGATTTTCACGTCTAATCCAGCCTATATCTATTCCAGCCTAGATTGGCTTCCATCTCCCCCCAGTCTCCGCCCAATCTTCGCTAGATCCTCCGCCCAATTTCTCTAGTCCATCGCCATGAAGAGATCAGCTACTAAGAGCCGAGGTGTCCTCCAAGAGGCGCCTATTACGGCTGGAAGAGGTGTTCCTCCGCTAGCTTCCCTCCGATGCCCACTCGTTTGCTGCTCAATGCCTCGATTCCTCTAATTTCTTTGACGAGGAATCGAGGAAATTTCGGAGCGGAGTTCATCACAGTGTTTCTTGAAGGTCGGATAGGAGATTCTTCAGAAAATGAGTGGTCTCACCGGATAGAAGAAGCCAAGATGATGAAGAAGATGAAGAAGTTGAAGACGAATCCGTTGACTTCGAGGAGCTCATGGCATTAGTTCATGGTACATGCATGTTTTCTTTCTTTTTCTTAAGCATTCAACTAACGGTTATTTCTTATTTTTTTTTTTTTTTTATGGTGAAGCGGATGAATGAAATTTGTTAGGGCAGAGCACCTCTTATTTTTTTTTCCTTGTTCTTAGCCTCCACCTTGCCTCCAGCTTCTTACCATATGACTGCAAGCCTCCGGGCTTTTTTGTTGTGAATAGTTGAAGCCTCCGGGCATTTAAATTTACAAAATGATGTAAAGCCATACGGCCATAAAAATTTTGAATGTAAAAGTTTTTGCTTCTAATTCCATTTGAATACCTAACTTTTTTTTTACTGTACATGTGTTATCACTCTTAAGTACATAAGTCATTATCCCTTTTCAAAGAGCATATTATTTTTCAAGGATCACAACAAGCGAATAGTACATATGCAACAAAAAATGGAACACACTAAATTAAGCATCGTGTGATCCACTTTCTTATTTGTTGTCAAATTAAAATTAAACACAAGTCCCTCATCAATAGTCTCCCATTTGCATATAAAATATCTATCATTCCAAGTTATATTATGTTTTATGAACTAAAATGGCCTCCTATCACCCACTCCACGCCATATTTCCTTTTTTTTTCCGGCCGATTTGCTTGGAATATTCTCCCGAATAAGGGAATCGCATATCTATGGCCATATGTATTTAATTCTCGCTTGGTTGTCGACGATTTGACGCAACACGCGGCGCTTCTAAAAAGCCACTTGCATTATAGCATACCGCAACTCATGACGGTGTCTCTTGGTTTGTCGATACCAATCATGCGATCACCGATTCTTGTCTTGCCCTATTTTCATTTAGAGTCCATTCCGCCTTCTACATTTCAAAATTTGAATGTGTAGGTTGAAGCTTTGTATTAGACTTTTCGTTTCGAGGCGCCGCGATTGCGCCTTAAAAGTTCGTAGAATCGGGATCTTTACTTCATCCCAATACAGGGCTTCCCGCCCCCTACAATTAAATTTTGAATTTGCTTTTGTATAAAAGCATGGATTGTAGCAGAAATGGAGTTTTCGATTTCCATATGCACGCTGCAAATTTCAAAAACGAGGTTAGTACCGGACCGAGCCTCAAACGGCTTAATTGTGCCGGGCATACAAATTGTACACATTCATTTCGCTACTCGTCGCGATCCACGCCAGATGGAAGCTCCAAATGATGTGTGGATAAGGATCCAACTGACTCGTGAATATGCTCCAGCTTCAATCGCAAAAAGGAGGTCTAAAAAATAAGAACTTAGACCTCCACATGTTGCGCCTTGCGTGCTCAAAAAGTGTCGACATCCGGGCGGATGGCGGTTTATATCCATTGGATCCGTTGAGTGGCAAGAAACCGCCATTTCGGGGCGTTTCAAGTTTAGTCCGATTTTGTGGTGACGGTAACTCGGCCTCTTGGGATATTGTGAGAGATTGAGAGAGGATGAAGGCATTCGAATCGAATACGCTTCCTTGAGATGAGCCGCCCCGATTGTCACAAGAGAATTATAACTTAAACCAGCAGCTCTTTTTTCTCTCGCTTCATTACTCCACCGTGATGAAGGAAAAGGAATGACGGCTTGGGGAGGGAAACTTCTTTGAGATAATGGCGGACAAGTCCAAATTGGTGATAGGGCAGCTGCAAGAAAAGATCCAAGAGCTCGAAAAGAGCAAACTTTGGGCTTCAATGTAGGTTAAAGAATTTGAAGAAAACACCCCTTGGCTTGCGTAGAAAGGAAGAAGCATTATCGACCGATAGAGGAACCAAGTTTGGATCAGGTGCATTCAGACGCTAGGGTCACCGGCCACAAGGTCCGTTTACAACACTAGCAAAGGCCGCTTAAGATGTGGGGAAACTAGAAGCAATCTTGGTTACGTAAAAGAACCTAGCGACGAACAGGAGATAGTGGACATGATTTGTCACCCCTACAACTCTCCTCTCAAGAAGATGGTATTGGAAATGGTACTAGGGGAGATCTACAAGAAGTTAGAAGCGGCGGATGTACGACCGGCTTGTGATGATGTAGGCATCGGTGAGGCTTTGGTTATCGTTCTCTATTCAAGCCATTCCACGGCGTTGAAAAGAATGGGCACAAAAAAAGTATTCGCTCCACGTCCACAAATTGTCGAGAATACAAGGGTTACTAGGACAAAGATGGTGTATGCCATATTAGGAGAGATGCACCACGTTGAATGTGCTGGTCCTGCCATAGCCATAAAAGATAAGAATGGCAAGGATTGTTGTGATATAGTTGGAATGAATGAATGCAATAATCTTTGGGTTGACCTGGTTACTCTCTTACAATTCCTTGTCAAATATTATGACTTAACAGTTGCAGAAACTAATGGTGAGATTGAAGTTTGCATAAAATTGGATGAAATGGAACTGACCAAGTTTGAGAAGTATGAGAGGGTATCCGTTGTCATCATGAATAGAGCAATTGAGAATGCAATTGCACATGCTAAATCAAAGAGCAACAAGAATAATAAAAAGGATGTAGAGGTGACGGACGAGGAGAAGAAGCGTGCGGAAAAATGGTTCTCATGTCAATCTGAAGATGACACCTAGTGGTTAGGTCTCTTTAAAGTTCAGAATTGAAATGGATGTTCAATCAAACTGACATCCCGAGTCTAATATCTAGATTCGAGGGAGGGGAAAAATTGCAAGTAGATCACTATGGATCTTACAAAGTAATTTTTCACTTGGCGTCTGATTTAAAACCGAAAAGCAATGTACAACATAAGTGGAGGAGGACAAGGAACATGCAAAAGTTGTCTGTACTGCAATCATGCAAGGAAGTCAAGTACTGGGAAGACTGTTTCAACCTTGTCCCTTAACCAAGCAAATGCTCCTAATAGAGGAGAAGAAGATCCCAAGTTCCATGGCATTTTCCCCATTCCATTAGAGAGGGTTCATATCTCGCACTTTGCACTTTGCTTTGTGAGAATCATCGACAAGATGATATTTTTGAGTCACAGATTCGTGTGGAACATTTCGGACAAGAAGAGAAGAGAGGAAGGAATTCGTAGAGTTGAACATGTTCTATCGTAAGCAGGTTTGCATGGTGGCAATGTAAGATTAGAGCTCGATGAGAAACGGGCAGAAGAACAAGTGTGCCTCGTAAGGTGTCAATTGGAGGGGTGAAAGCTCGATGCTTCATAAAGAATCATAGAGAGGCTCTGAACGGAAACCAGATGGGAGAAAAGGTCTATGAATTTGGAAAATTGCTGGTTGATGCGGAGCAGGACCGCACAGATGGCGTTCGTTCGGCATTGAGGAAAAAAAGCATGGGATGCATTGTCCGAATTGTTTCCATACATTCGAGAGAATGGACCTCACAAGAGAAGATGCAGAAATGTTCGTGCAAGCGAATAACAAATTTATTAAAGCTTTCATAGACGCATGGGGAGAGAGTGAAGTCACGCACTACTTGCACATCTTTTGGGCTCATGCACCTTGGTTTTTTAGGAAGTATGGAAGCCTAGCAAAGGTGGAGTGCACAAGGCATGGAGAAGTCGCATAAACAAGCTAAAATAGCCTTTCATCGTAACACTCAAAGAGGGGTGGAAATGTGGGAACCAACCCTCTAAGACAGATGACAGAGTGGTTTTATAGAAGGGCGATGGCTAAATACGACAAGAAGGTCGCTTTTAAGGAGCAACCCGTAAGTCGTAAAACACCATTGGCATAATGTCAAGAGAAAACGGAAAGTTGCTTGGCAAAATTCTAGGGGCCCACTAGCATCGCAACAAAGGAGATCTAAGAGACAAAGAATCGGTAAAGTATACTTGTAATGTGTAGCATGTTCACACGACGCCAAGTACTTGCCCCAACCTTGTTTGCACAACCAGAAGCCGGCGTCGTGTGATCTTATTTGTATCATCATACGCGAACAATGGAGTTTGCTATTGCTTGCATTTATGTGGCTTCAGCGTCGTGTGAAGCTTTACAAGATAATAATAAAAAGGGTTACTTTTGATTAAAGTTGTGAAAGATATTACATTGAAAAACAAAATACAACGACTCATTGTTGCTCGGTCGCGAGCTCTTCTTCATTATCTTCATCATCATCATCAGCTCCGTCCTCGCCTTTGTCTTCATCTCTTCCCCTCAAGCGAGCAATCACCCTATCCAAATGTTCCTCCAATCTGTCCACCATCTATTTGTACATGTCCCGCCTCCCCGTCCCAATAGCATAACGTGTTCTTCTTTCAATTAGCATCCTCGCGTTGCCGTCATAACCACCTCGGTCACGGTTGTTGGGGCATGTCATCCTGTCGACCTTCTATTCAACCGCCGATTTGCCTCTCCTCGCTCACGGCACGAGAAAGGTTGAATTCATTCTCTTCTTCTTTCTCGCTGAATTGTAACGGCGTTTTCCTTGAAGATCATCTTGCTCCTTCAACCTCTTCATTAGAACACCCAACACTATGTCGGAAGGGAGTTCTACCCTCTTGCGTTTTTCCTTATCGCGGTTGAGGATGTGGAGGCCATAGATGACAAATGGGAGGGACGTTAAGATTATAGAAGTGAGGAGCAAAGACTCTAACCGGCGGAAGGAGCACAATGCAAGGACCTCAATTTATACATATTAGCGCTTGAACATATTAAACACAATTAAATTCATTTCAACCGTGCACGTGTAAATCGCCGGTTGTCCGCTAGAACACATTAATGGTACCGTCCACTGAACACATTAATAACTATTCTAACTACATCAGATATCACACCACGCTGAAATCGCAGACACACGAGCTTTAAAACCCTATGAAGGGTTTCGGCCGTGGTGATCTGCCTTTGTCATTCTCTCTACCACGGATATTGAAAATTAAAAATAGGAAACGTAATATTCGGCACATTTGTCAAAAACTTTTCCCATTCAGAAATAAAACCATTACAAACATTAAAAAAAAAAAACGGGCCCCTCTAGGAGGAGCCCGATGCCTATGATCGCCGGGCAAGCTCTTCCTGGAGGGCAGTGATAATTTTTTTCTGCTCCTCCAACATGATTGCCTGCCCCGCAACCACGTTCTCATATTCCGCAACCTTATCTTCCCGCTCATCGAGTTGAGCTCGGGCAGCCTCTCCCGCTTCGATTGCGGCCCTAAGCCTCTCTTGGAGGTTATATCTCGTGGCGCGCAATTTGCGGTCTAAGGCAGCCCGCTGATTGTCGCGCACTAAAATCACCTCCCCCCCAGAAGGCGGCCTTTTCCTCTGCCGCGAACCAGCTTGGCGGCGCCTTCATCATTCTTTTCTTTTAGAAGGCGGATCCGTTCCTCCGCTTCAGCACGAATGTTCTGAATTTCCTTGACCAAAACTTGAGACAAGATCTCGGCAGGGATGGAACTGGAGCTGGAGGCCATTGAAAGTGATGGGAGAACAGGAGAGATGGCTGAGGGCGGATGTGGTAGAACAGGAGATGGCAGATAGGAGAAGACAAAGGCCTCCAACGTTTTATATAGAAACTAGAGATACGTTGGAATCTACGGTTGCGAGTACCGATAAAGTTGTGTAATAATCCTACGAGGCGAAATTATAGCATGCAATTAGGCAACGGTAGCCTATGTTCGCATCATGGGATCCGTCATATCCTAGCCGTCTTGTATGCGAGGCCGCATAAAAAGACAGTGTTATTGTGGCAAATAATGCCACGCCCTTGGCATGACGTTGTCATCCACAAAAGCACGTATGTGAATAGACGTTGTCATCCACATGCAAATTCGCATTTACCTGCAAGTTATCACATAATCTAGCTAGATATTTGTGTTACATATACTTTTCCATTAATAAATTAGAAACTTATACATACAACGAGGTGTACATTGTGGAGATCATACGACGCGAAATCCATTGATTGCTACCTAATTGCAAGCAAGGCATTTCGGTCGTGTGATCTTTTTAATAAAACAAAACAAGAGAAACGGATAGAAGCAAGAAATGAGAGCAAATTTTTCTTTGAAACAAAAATATATATATACAATGGCTCACGGATCTTCATGATCCTCAGAAGGCTGGCCGTAAAGCTGCGTTCTCATCCTCCGCGACTCGAAGCTTCTTCTCCATATCTTCTAGCGCTGCGAAATATTGTGTGCGCTTAAAAGCGCCTCGACCCTCTGGCTATTGGCCTCTCGGTACAGGTTAATGTTGTCGCGAGCTCAAGGTCTCGCCATGCTCATGCGGCCCCCCTCGTGAATTCTAACACGTCCCACCGCCTCCATCTTCTCGGCGAGGCGACGGTGTTTTCGTCGTGAACCTCCTTGAATCTCTTCATCACCACAGCAAAGGGTGATGTCCGCGGGTAGCGACTCAGGGTGATTAAACTTCTTGGAGGAGGATGATGATGCCATCGGAGGAGAAGGCGGAAGGCGGAAGAGGATCGGAGGTCGAAGGCAAGATAGAAGGTCTTCTATTTATTACAGGGATTTCATAGTAGCTTGAGTCACACGGCCCGCGAAGGATCGTGGGTCGGAAAAATGGACCGTTACTTCTCGGCGTCGTGTGAGGAAAAGGACCGTTACTTCTTCTAACGTCTTTTTGTTGTAGAAAGCTCGTGTGATAATTTTTATTGATAATTTCGGTGATACAATCTATACATAAGAAATTTTACTGATACATAACTAAAGATAGAACTTCTCATTGAAGCAAAATAGAATCCATGGAGATCACCGCGGCGAAATCCATTGATTGCTACCTAATTGCAAGCAAGGCATTTCGGCGTCGTGTGATATTTTAATAAAACAGAACATACATTGGAACAAGAGGATAGATAGAAGCAAAAAAATAGAGAAAAGGTTTCTTTGAAGCAAAAATAGATAGATACAACGGCTAGGGATCTTCATGATCCTCTAGCTGATTTTCATGTCCCCGCGGTGGCCCGTAAGGTCGCGTTCTCATCCTCCGCGGCTTCGGAGCTTCTTCTCCATATCTTCTAAGGCTGCGAAATCATGTGAGCGGTTTCAACCGCCGCCCGACCTGCGGCTCGTCGCCTCCCGGTACATGGCGGAATGTTTCCACGAGCTCAACGCGTCGCCGCTTCGTCGGCGACTCCCCCTCGTGAAGGCTAATCATGTCGACCGCCTCATTGTTCTCGGCGAGGCGGTTGTTTTCATCATGGATCTCCTTGAATCTCTTCATCACCACTGCAAGGGTGATGTCCACGGGCAGCTCTGGGCGCTGGGGAGTGCTATCTTGGCGTGGTCGCTTGCTAGAGGAAGATGATGATGCCATCGGAGCAGAAGGTGGAAGGCGGAAGCCGGAAGTAGAAGATGAGCGTATAAGGAAGGCGTCGAAGGTCGGCGTGGACATCGGTCTTCTATTTATAACATGAGTCACACGAGTTGCTTCTGCGGCGTCGTGTGAGGAATAAATAAATTAATTGTTTTTTTCCAATAATATTTCATTTCTTCGAGATAGATATCACACGACGCGAAAACCTAGATATGACAGAAAATCAGACTGATGTATTTCGCGTGATGTGAATAAATACAAATAAAATAATTTTTATTAGGAATTTCGGAAGGACAATCTGTACATAAATAATTTTACCGATACAAGTTGGAAAACATATAACTTCCAATTTCTCAAGCTTAAATTCCAATTTCATGCTCTTTCAATCCCCCACAAGACTTGATCCAACAAGGCAATGACTTCCATGTTATCGACCCCAGCTTCCAACCTTGGGTGAGTCAAACCCGCAGACTAAAAATTTAACATATTGCTTCGCCCGGAGGCTTGGTCGTCAAAATATTGTAGCACAACATCCCGCCGAATTGCTATCACCCTTTCAGTGTTTGATGCCAATTGGGAATGGTTCCCGAACATGCATAATGCACGGATGTAATAGACAAACTCTGCACCTTTTGGACTGAAAGTTCTGCTGAAGACGATTATCTCCCCATTAACGAATCTTGAGATATATCGTAACAATGTAGAGTCCTTCAATCTTTCCTGTCCCCCGCGTGCATGTCGGCAAGAAAAATCATCTACTTCCCACAAATAAGAACCCTCAAGCTTATCTTCTTCACATTTATCCTCATCTACCAGGCTTATCTTTGCCATTGGACTGAAGGGGCACATAAACACTGTAGATCCTGTTGGCGACTTTGCACGGAGAGATCGATGGCATTCTTCTTCCGTTGGTAGATTAAGCCTCATCTTGAGCAAATCGAGACTCCAGGCCTCTCATAGGCTTCTTTAAGCTTTATAGCATTGCCGGTATAATTAGACACTTCAAACATCTCTTTGTCCAAATCCTCTTCAAAATCTAGGCCTAAGTTTACCCATTCGGCCAAGGTACTGATAAGCTCGTCTTCCCTAGCACACATTCGTAACAAAGACGGGTTCCTCGGTATATCACTTAGCAATAGGTATTCTTTGCCTTCCACTAAAATTGGCGTTATGTCAGACAACTTCTTTTCATCCTCATCCCCATCCCGATCACCTTGAATCATCTCCCTCCTCTGGTTCACCCAAGGCCGGTCGCGTCGAAGCTAAAACTCCTACATTCTTGCTCTTCTTCTTGTAGATCTATCTCCATTTCTACGTCATAGTCAGCATCATCATCACATAACTGACCCCCTTGGCTTAAAGATTTCATTGTTTCCAATGTATCTTGGTTTTAGGCGAGCGAATGCAATAACTAGCAAATGCAAACGGCAAAGAAAATAAGATACCTTCTTAAGCACAAGGACGCTTGCCGGGGAGGAGCCCGTTGCGCGGCATTCTTGAAAAACATCTTCCCCGTTTGCAAATGGGAAGCCGCTTCCTCTAGAGCTGGTTTTGGAATCCACGAGCGGGGACATCCGCAAGGGCGTCTTGGCCGAGACCAAGCGGTCCGGGTGAAAGCTAAGGCAACCTCGCGATAGCATCCAAGCTCGCTACTGTTTGCCATGATATCCAACTCCTTGCAATAGAACGGATAAATCGCAGTCGGCGCAACTTCCTCGTTGTCATGAGGGGCGGATGCATACCATTCCAGGAACTTGACATAACAATCCATGGCGAAGCAAACGACAAAAACAAGATGTTTAGACGAAAACAAGATGTTCCAGGAGCGGTAAGGCGCTGTCACTTTTGATCTCAAGTAGCCGTTGTCGATTATAAAAGGGGACACAGCCGTTGTGGGGAGATTTGTCCGTACATTCTAGGGTTAGGGTTAGGGTTAGGGTTAGGGTTGGATCACACGACGCGAAGACTACTATGTGCAACAAAAAAGCACAATGCTTGCTGCGCGTCGTGTGATCCTCACGAATAACATTTAAAAAAAAAAAATACAAAGTGCGAAGCTAGGCTTCTAAGAAAGAAATGGACTAAGAGATTCAGCTTATAAAGCCATTACATTAAGAAATATTATACATATGAAAAAAACACAAAGGCACTTCACGGCCTTTTTTCTGGGGGGTCTTTCTTCTTGTTGTATTCAGCCATAAAATTTTGACCATAGTACTCAAGATTCCTTATCGTAAGGCAGCGCATGTCCTTGGGCATGATACCACCCGCTTGGCATGTATTGCTTTGCAAGTCTGCGAGTCTTCGAACAGACCGACACCAACTGCTTCTGAAGCCATTTGAAGAGCATTTAAGGCAGTTGCTTGAATTCTGTAACTGGTATGATGTATCGCACCACACTCTTGCAGAATCTCTTTCACGAGCTTGGCAAATGGGAGACGCGGAATGACCATCTCAGTGCTCTTCTGATACTTCTTAATCTCGAAGCTTTTAATGCCGGGCTTAGTCTTCCGCTTCCGCCACTACCCTCACCCACCCAAAGATTTGGGCACATTTGCTCGGCCCGACTCTTCCGGCCGTCTCCTCACCCCAAAGATTTCGGTTTGGTCCTCGGCCGACTCTTCCGGTAGTCTCCTCACATTCTGGTGGCCTTCCCCTTTGGGCGTTGGGCCTCCTCCTTTGATTTGAAGGTTCTGCCGCATCCACAGGGGAGGAGCGGGGAGGAGCAGTAAGAGCAAGAAGAGGCGGCTGCCCAATAATTAATCCGGCATCATATTCTGCTCGCCGGTCTCTCACATTTCCATCCTCCGCCTCTCCAGACCGGAGTGCACCTCCCTACTTACTCCGGTTTTGCTTCTCCGCCGATCGTCATCGCGGTTCTTTTCGGGTCTTACGTTAGGCATGGTCGAAGGAGAAGAATCTCTATCGAGAGACTTGATTCGGATGAAGGAGGCGGACTAATGTAATCACCGGCCTTACACCACTGGATGGGTCCTTGCGGTTTGCTTAGTTCTTGCCATGGCTTCTCGGCGGATGGCGCTTTATACTACTAACAACGACAAAAATAGACAACCGGCAAGAGATAAATAGTAAAAAGCGAAGTTAAAGTAAAATATGATGGTAACGTTTTTAAATAATTGTACGGAACCCTAAAAATATCGAACAAAATCACGGAACCCTAAAAAACATCGGGCAAAAACACAAATAAAAACCGAGATTCAAAGCGCTAGGCGATAGACAATTTCTTGTTGATCGCGAACTCACTAAACTTTACATTTCCCTCTTGCCCAGAACCAACCCTAATGCCATCAATAAAATAATGGAAGTCGTCGACAATCTCCTCTGTCTCCATTAGCACTCTTAGCTCGATAATGGCCATTAAACTTTCCATGGTGGCTGTATAAATGACTTCCTCCCCTCTCCATACTCGAATATCCACCGCGACGGAATTAATGCGTTATGGTCCTCAAACGGCTCCCAAAAAAGTTGTGCGACCTCTCTTTTTACTGTTTCCTTCGTTCTAGTTGACAATTAACGATAAAATATTGTTTTGGAAGAAAGTATCTGAACTTAAAGGAGGACTTAACTTCGCGGACCTCGTTAGTTGACCGGATGATTCGTGGAATCGAACATCCCAGTCGGAACCAAAAAATAAGCCATCCACAAAATCGGCAGAGGGGAGAAAGCACGATATGTCTTGGAGCTTTTCGAACTTCTGGCGCCATCCGGAATATGTTAGCAAATACCTCAAACGGTGTGAAGATTTTGAAACTCATCCTCACGCCTCCGTTTTTGATATTCCCGCTTGCACCTCGTCGACCATGCATTTCTTCATTGCAATTACATTGTTCTCATTAGTCCGTGGGCTTACAAAGTTCACTTAAAGGGGCAATTCAACCGCCCTCAAGCTCGGTTTCGACCTTTACGTTATAATCATGTCCGTAAAACCGGATGCCTATACCCCGCAAAGGTCACGGCATCCATACCTTGAAAAGGACAATTCCGATGTCTATGTGATACCGACAAGTACACTTTGCTAATACTTTCGGCCGGAATGACATCCACGACGTCCCGATAAACATAAACCCGCACAATAAAGTTGTTTGTAAACACGTGTCAAAAAAAGAAATGAAAAGATAAGGAGATCACACGACGCGAAACTATCTCTACGCGATTAAGTAGGCGACGGCTAGCCCGGCGTCGTGTGATCCGATTAAGGTCGTTACCATTTGCGGGCAATTTTGGGAATCTGTTTTTGGTGGAGATTAGCTCTTTGGCCATATCGAAAGGGGTATATGCATGTCGTATTGTTATACTTTCCACTTTTCGGCCGTTAGAATTCAACTTGAACTCTTTTATCCTACCTATCCAATGTGTCCGCGACGTCCGATCGCTTTTGTCGCTTAACTCTATGCTCGCCCTCGTTGATGGCGGATACTCACCCACCTGAACCTATTGAGACAAAACCTCCCACTTCTTGACCTTGGGAGTTACGTAAATGGGGCAAGAACACGAAATTACGGGGAGACATGGATTGCGGATGAGGAGTGAAGGCGGAGAGGATGCACGTAGGCGCCGGGTGACAATCTGAAGTTTGGCGCCAAAATTTGACAAGGGAGTTGGTGACGCTGACAGTAGGCGGTCAAAGTCACCATTATTTTGGGCGGCGAAGCGACTCCCGAAAAATACGGGCCATTAAAATGGTTGCAATAAAAGCGCAGACATCCCCTATGAAAATACGCCATGTGGATGCCAAGTAAGCCTGCTCATCCTTCTACCTGCCAAGTAATACTGACTTTCGTAAAAAAGGCGCAAACCTGATTGGTCCTGGCGAATCTGACGTGGAAATCTTTAGCCCAAGATAAGGGCCATTTTCAGACCCCAAATCCGCCCTAATGGAATAGCAGGCATGCTCGTAGCTTTGCTGCTACTTTGGAAGGTCCGGGACCATGACAGTCGGTTTGGATCTATAGTATAAACAATCAAGCAGTATAGTTTAGAGTTGTATCTATAGAGTCGGATCAAATGAGAAGTTGAACTTCACTATTTCTGTCTAAATAGTGTGTTCAAAATTGAAATGGTAGCTACTGAAATAATGCATTGATTTATTCATTTCTAAGGTTAATTATTAAAATATATTAACCTTGTGATTTTGAGTAGTTTAAGTTGGTTGCCTATTATGAATTTCATGTAGATCTAAGTGGCTAGGTTATTGCACTAGAATACTTGAAATTTTTCTCACATTGGTATCAGAGCTAACATGGCAACTAGACTTGGTTCTTCTTTACTCAGTGGAGTGGATATGTTCCAAGGGGAAGCTGGGTTTTAGGCCTGGAAAGAGAGAATGAAGGATGTGCTTCAAGCAGAAGATATGTGGGATCTGATAGAGGGGGACAGTGCTGAAATAGGTGAGAGCAGTACTAATAATGCAGGTACAAGTGCTGCAAGTGAAGCATCTATTAATGCTAATGTAAGTGGAACCAATACAAAAAGATCTCGGCAGGCCAGATGCATAATTGCAAGTAAGTTGAGTTCGAGCATCATATTTAAGCTTAAGAACAAAACACCAAAAGAAATGTGGGAGTTTCTGGTTAAACATTATGAAGTTAAAAAATCTTCTCAAATTGAAATGCTTGATAGGCAGCTGAGAAAATTAAAATTTAAGGATGATGATAATCTCACTCAGTTTTTTCAAAAATATGATAACATTATTACTGATTTGGAGGCAGCAGAAGTACCTATCACAAAAAATTTTCATGTGTTGTCTTTATCTAGGGCCTTCTCAGAATATGAGCAGTTGTCTACATTAGTCAGAAGTGTGGCCATGAATAGGGAACGAGCTGAGCTGATGATAAGGACTGAAATAGAGCAGAAAAAGATAATTAAAGGGGAAGAAGAAGAGAAGTCAGAAATTCTCTATACTGGAAAAGGAAAAGGGCGCTTTGGAAATGATAAAAGTAGACTTGGTCCCTGTTATTCGTGTAAATCCTATGGACACTTGAAAAGTAACTGTCCTAAGGTTAAGCAAAATAGATATTTCAATTGTAAAGGTTTTGGTCATGTTGCAGCAGACTGCCCAAGTCCAAAAGGAGCAGGTGGAAGAAGAGGAAAAATTATAAGCAAAGGAAGAGGTAATATGCCTAAAGGTAGGAATGAGAAAGTTTCAAATGTAAATCTTACTCAAGAAAACAATAATGATGAAGAAGATACGGATGCAGAGGTAAGAACATATGCTGCATGCTCTATTTCAGAAAGAAGTACTAACAAAACCAATGACATGTTTGTGATAGATAGTGGAGCTGAGAGATCAGTAGTTAAAGCTACTAATACTCTCAAAGAAAGAAGAAAGAGGAGCTCAACCTTTGTGCAGATGGGAGATGGAGAGCTACAGGAGGTTGAGGAGTATGGACTGTTGCAACTTTATGATCTAGAAGGGAAACTAGTTAATTTAAAGAATGTTCTTTGTGTTCCAAACATTGTAAGAAACTTGATCTCAGTGAGCCAACTAGCAGACATGGGATTCAAACTTATTTCTGACAAGAATTACTGTAAAGTGCTTCAAAATAATAAAGTCAAGTTTCTTGCTATACGAGTTGGGAATCTTTTAAGACATTACCAGGAAGTATCAACTCAGTTGAAATGCCAATGCTCAAACTTTGGCATGAAAGATTAGGGCATGTAAATGTACAAAATATTAAAGAAATTGTCAAAAGGGGCCTGTTGTTGCAGCAGAAGAAGAAGTAGGTACTTGCTATGGTTGGGAAAAGCTCGAGATTAGCTTTTAAAAGAAGGCATGAAAGAGCAAGGGAGCTGTTAGAACTTTTACATTCAGATTTATGTGGACCAATCAATATTCTGACTATGCAAGGTAGAAGATACTTTATTACATTTATAGATGATCATTCTAGACACACTAAATGTTTCTTTTTTAGAACTAAAAATCAAGCATACAAAGCTTACAAAATATTTGAAGCAGAGGCTGAAAGGTTCACAGAAAAAAGGGTTAAGTGCTTAAGATCCGATGGGGGAAGAGAGTTTGTAAATAATGAGTTTAAGCATTATTGCAGAGAAAAGGGAATCAAAAGACAAGTAACATGCAGTCATACACCTCAACAGAATGGAATTGCAGAAAGGAGAAACAGATACATCTTAGATTCAGTAAGATCGATGCCCAAACAATTTGGGCTACCTAATATTCTATGGGAAGAAGCTATCAGAGCTGCAGTATATATTCAAAACCGGGTACCTAATTCAAGTATGGGTGAACTTATATCAGAAAAGATTTGGAGCAAGTCACCAATAACGTATGATTTATTTAAAGCTTTTGGAATTGCTTTCACCCATGTGCCAAAGGAAGTTAGACCAAAATTAGATGACAGAGCTATAACAGGATACATGGTAGGATATGATGAAATTTCAAAAGGGTACAGAATTTATTATCCAGAAGAGAGGAGAGTAATAGTTAGTAGAGATGTTAGATTCAATGAACTCATGCTCTACAAGAATAGAAATGACTTGAATGACAGGCTGAATTTCTTTGCAAAAAACAATAGTATGGAAAGTGAAGATGCTCCAACTAAGACTAAGGAAAAAACAATTGCTGATGTTGATAGTGAAGATGATGAAACAGATAATAAGAATGAGAATGAGAATGATTTTTTATCGTCCACTGAGGCCAATTGGCCTATGAGACCCATAAGGAGCGCAACAAACTTATTACTGTCCGGGTTAAAAAAAACCCCGTCCCGAAGGGTTTTCGAGGGAAAAACCGTGGCAGTAATAAGAATGCTGTCAAACTGTACAAGTATACATCAATGTTTATATACATGTCAAGTGTGTGCCCGAGGACATAGCTGATCTCGCATGTCCATAACCTCCTGAAGATATGATCCCAGCACCCGTACAGATGCTGTGCTCAATGTCACATGTAACGGCTGGCCAGGCCTGACCAACTCAGCATATCGTGTCCGAATTTGATCATATGCTAGGCAACTTTGAAGGGTATGAGATTCATCCTCAATGACTCCCATTTGGCAGCATTGACAGAGCCTGTCCTGGCGTGGCTCACCAATCCATCTGCCTGTCTCAATTCGAAGATGATGTGCCCCTGTGCGAATGGACAATGATAATGATATTAGAGATAATAATGAAGAAGTAACAAGAAAGAAGAAGAATTTGGAAGTTGAAAAATTGAATGAAGGACATTCATAAATTTGGGAGGACCGGAAGATTGCAGAAAGAAAGAATAGATGTAAATGAAATTATGGCAATCCTAGAACCTGAAATTCCTAAAAGTTATGCTCAAGCAATTAATGGAGAGAACTCAGAAAGCTGGAAAATAGCTATGGAAGAGGAAATGAAATCATTTGCAAGGACTGGAACTTTTGATCTGGTTGAAAAACATCAAAACAGAAATATTGTAGGCAATAAATGGGTATACAAAGTTAAGATTGGTAATGATGGAGAGAGGAAATTCAAGGCAAGGCTAGTTGCACAGGGTTATCTCAGAAAAAGGAGATTGACTATGATGAAACATTCTCTCCCATTGTAAAACTAACCAGTCTAAGAATACTTCTTGCCTTTGCCAATGCATTAGATCTCGAAATTCATCATATGGATGTGAATACTTCCTTTTTGAATGCTAATTTGAATGAAGAGATATATATGCAGCAAGCACCAGGATTTGAGATTGAAAAAGATATGGTATGGAAGCTTAGAAAAGCTGTGTATGGTCTAAAACAATCACCTAGACAATGGTACTTGTGCATTGATAGTTTTCTTAAAGAGCAAGGTTTCATAAAACTAGTAAATGATGGTAATTTGTATGTTTATAGAGAGAATAATCTGTTTTGCATTATTGCATTATATGTGGATGACAATATAATGGTGGCTAATGATGTTAAGATGCTGAAGCATTGTAAAGAAGTCTTGAGTAGCAGATTCAAAATGTCAGACTTAGGACCTTAAAAAAAATTCCTTGGTATTGAGGTACATCGAGATCGAGAGCTCAAGAGAATAACATTGACTCAAAGTGAAAACATTCAGAATATGCTCAAAAAGTTTCGTATGATAACTTGCAATAGTGTGAAGTCTCCACTAGTAACAGGACAGAAGTTGTCTTCTGATTTAACTCCCAAAACAGAAACTGAAATAGAAGAAATGAAGAATTATCTATACAGAGAACTTCTAGGTTGTTTTCTGTATGTGGCAAACTGTAGCAGACCTGACATTGCCTTCAATGTTAACTTGTTACGCAGATTTTGTAATAATCCAGGTAAGGCACATTGGCTTGCAGCCAAACGAGTACTAAGGTTCTTGAAGGGAACTCAAGATGAAGGGCTAACATTTTCAAACAAAGATCTTACATTGACTGCATACTCAGATGTAGATTGGGAAGGAAATCTGGACTCAAAAGAATCAACTTCAGGGTACATTTTGCAAGTTGGAGGCTGTACCATATCATGGAGAAGCAAAAAGTAGGGTTGTATTGCCATGTCCACTGCAGAAGTAGAATATAATGCTGCCTCTCTAGCTGTAAGGGAAGTTGCATGGGTAAGAAGAATGATGAATAAACTAGGAGCTGTTCAAAATGGGCCTACTGTTTTATTCACTGACAGTTTAAGTTGATTAGCAATAACGGGAAACCCTGTGTTGCATGAACGTACAAAGCATATAGAACTACATGTTTATTTTACCAGAGATCTAGTTGGAAAGGGAGTAATTACAGTTGAATATATTAGTATTGAAGAATAGATGGTAGGTATATTGACAAAGTCACTTTGGCTATAGCATTTTTCTTCTTTCTAGAAGATTTTCTTTAACTAGCTCTCCAAGAAACATTCCTGCTACTAGCTAAAAATTGCAAATAACTGAGAAGTTGGCATTGAGAGAGCATGAAACCAAGTGGAACTGAATCTTGAGAATTACCGGTGGTATATGCCAAATCATCTGGTTAGTTTTTTTATTTAGCTTGCGGTGATGATCGATTTGCACAATGCTTATTCTTTCGGTAGATCTTCATGTTATCATCCAGGGTTTTTTTTTGTCCTTTTCACATATAAAGCTTCTATAGGATTTTAGTTTTGCTTGTTTAATATTATGTAATCTTTGTCTGTACATGTGCTTGTTGTCCTTGAGCAAGAAAGCTCTTTGAAATATTTGGGCCTATTTCATGCAATAGATCTGAGAGCTACTCTGAATTTGCAAAGGGAAACTCTGGAGCTTTGAAGCATGGAATTGAGAGTCTTGAAGGGACGCTGAAAACGATAACATGGTCTCTTATTTATGTGATAACACACCCTACCTTGCATGGAATGGAAAGGATGAATGACTTGATTGCACTTTTAAGTAGCACAGTTTTCCACTCTTTGTCCTCTTGTATACCCATGATGCCTCTGCACAAAATTGAGAACCTTGTTTCTGCCCATCAGATATTGGCTTGTTTTGAATTGAATCGAATTTTATCATCCAAGGAGAGGGCAACCCATGGGGTGACATCACTTTTTGTTAAATAAGTATTAAATTTTTGTAAATCTTGTGACATCACTTTGTTAATTAAATAAATTTTTGTAAATCTTGTTATGAACGGACGACATGCTCCACGTAAGATGCCACAGTGGCAGAATAATTTAAATGCCAAACTGGAAAACAGCCGTTAGCACGCCAGTTACTTACTACAGTTGCTGTGTTTTTTATGATTTACTGAGCAGAGTGATTCTCTTTTCAAACATAGAGGCTGCTGGCCTCCAAGGCTAATCTATGGCGCCATGCTAAGCTTAGCTATGGCGATCTGGTTCGCCATAGCCGTTGGGCAGTTGAGCTCTGGCCTAATCAGTTTGATTATTTTGCTAAGCTACAGCTAATCAGCCTTCTTCCAGTTTGAAACGTTAAAAAGAGAATTGGTCCAACTATTGTCTCTTTCCTTCAGGTTTCTTGGGCATTTTGGGCTTTGCCCCTTCTTTCTAGCTGTTAATCCGGAAGATCGAAGCTTCTTTCGCACCTAACGCGTCTGCGGGGGGGCTTGGTCTTTTTTGCCATGCATGCCCTCCGGTACTTTGCGATCTGGTCGGAAGGAGTTCCGGCAGTATTTTGACCTCTAGAATTGTTGTTTGGGGAAGGAATGCTTTTATGTCATGGGATATCATATTGCAGCCAGATTCCAGGGTTTTGTAGCTATATTGATATTGTTGATTGAGTTCTCATCCGTGATCGCATTAAGACAAATCTTGGAGAATCAGAATGTTCCCGTTGGGAAATCCCATTTAAATGAACCGGGCTCACATGGGAGGTTCAAAAAATCCACTGAAGAATCCTCTGCAGTACTCGCGGAAGGGCTTACTAAAAAGGTATGTTTTATGAGGCTATTTAGAATTGTTCAACTTGAAATACAAGGAGCGCATGATTGTAATGTGGATTCTTTTTGTCTTTATAGTCTTTTAAGAAGCATTAATTTGTAGTTTCATAAAAAATCCTTAGTGGATACATTCTTGGGGATGACAGGAAATCTTTGAAAATGCGCTTTTGTGGAGCGATGAGGAGTCAGATGATGAAGTGAGAGATGTTTATACGTATAGGGCTTATCAATATGAGCTTGCACATGGAGTAGCAGGAAGCCATCTGGAGGATTTGGCTGTAACAGAAGACAATCAAGTAAGAAGAAGCCTTGTGTCTTCTGTGCATAACCACTTAGCATCATCAAATCTACCAAGCCTCCAGGCTAGACTTCTACGTATTATGCTATCATTTCATATTCCTAGTATACCTAGCTTTCGTGGGTCTCCAACGTCAGAATCTCCATCTCCTGCACCAAGTCCTGCTTCTGCTTTTGCAGCTGCACCTGCATCTGCACCTGCACCTGTTCCCCCATCTCCAGTTCCACCCGCATCCACATCGCCACCTTCATCGCCGCCTACAACCCCCATTTCAAGTTCTAGTCCTCTAGGCTCACCTGCTCCAGTCTACTCTGCTAATTCAAATGGCTCCCCTAGCTCTTCTCATTTGACTGCAGTAGCAATTGCTGTCCCTGTAACAGCAATTGTGACCCTAAGTGTGGCAGGTTTAATACTTTACCTTTATTGGAAATGTTGTGCCATAAAACCAATCACAATAGATGGCATCAGGGACGATAAACCTCTGTTGGTGGCAAAGATTACAAGTCAAACAAATGGTGCACAGGGAGAAGTGACAACACAGGTCCATAATGTTGCCATTTATCCTGGACCTAAGATAGAAAAGTTGTCTGATACACCTGGTTCTAATGCAAAAATGAAAACTAAGCCTTCTTACTTCTTGCCTGCTACTGTTGCCAATTATTCTTCTGAAGGAGATTCTCTCTCACATGTTGAATCCAATAAGAAAGCTTCTTCAAATATTAAAGCCACAGCTTTTGCAGATGGTCTAGCTCGATTAGAAGTGAATGATTTAGAACAGTGTTCTCCAAAGCACTACCTTTCACCTCCGCGTGCTTTAATGCAGCATCCATCTTCATCTCTACCTGCTCCACCAAGCCAAGCTCCACCTCCTCCTCCACCTCCACCTCCTCCTCCAACCCCACCTCCACCTCCACCACCTCCAGCTTCCCAAGTTCGACCCCCACCTCCACCTCCTCCACCTCCACCTTTGCAAGCTCAAGCAGCGCCTCCTAGAGCTCCAGCCCCTCCTCCTCCACCTCCTCTACCTCATGGGCGAGGTCCACCCCCACCTCCACCTCTACCTCATGGGCGAGGTCCACCCCCACCTCCTTTACCTGTTGGTAAAGGGAACCCAGCAGCTCCACCCCCACCACCTTTAAGACCACCATCTGCACCACCCCCTCCAGGGGCACGAGGGAAAGTGCCACCAGCACCATTGCATGGACAAAGTTCAAAGCCAGGTGCTGAAACTGCAGACTTGAAAGGGCCAAAACTCAAGCCTCTATTCTGGGATAAAGTGAATCGGGAAAATATTGAACATTCAATGGTTTGGGACAATCTCCGAAGTACCAGCAGCTCGTTTCAGTAAGTGACAAAACTTGTTTCACTTTTCTTATGTCGATTTCCTTGTACGTACTTCGTTAGAGGTAAATAAAATGACAGTACCTGCTTGGTTTTCTCGAATTAGTTGCATAGACAGCAGTGCCTCCTTTGTTTATATATGTATAATTCATGGCGTAAAGTAGTATGTAAAATTTTTTAAATGTGTTTATATTTCAGGCTAGATGAGGAAATGATGGCAGAACTTTTTGGAATAGCGCCAGCAGCAGCACCACCTAATAAACCAGCTCCAGCAGCAGTAAAGCAGCAAGTTATGGATTCAAGAAGAGCCCAGAATATAGCCATTCAGATACGTGCCTTGGCCTTAACAAAAGCGGAAATTCAGGAAGCTTTATTAGAAGGTGGGTATTGTCTATTCCAGCTTTCCATTCTCAATATGTTGCAACATTCATATTTTATGGTGAACTTTATTTTGAAGATTTTATAAGTAAATGAGACAGATATTAAAGCATTAAACTGGAGGTTCTACTCTAGCCTTGTGGGTGGTGTAGAAACTTAGCATTTTTGCTTTCTTATGGGCTTGACTTCCATGTATTTTGTGGTTAAAAATGTGTTATTAACTGCAGGTACTGGCCTTAATAGTGAAGCTCTAGAAGCACTAGTTAAAATGGCTCCAACAGAAGAGGAGGAGAGGAAGCTTATGTGCTACAAAGGAAGGGCCCATGAACTTGGGCAAGCAGAGCAGTTCCTACTTTCTATTCTGGAAATTCCATCTGCTTTCCGTCGCCTTAGAGACCTACGGTACCGAGCTTCTTTTAGTGAGGAAATACACCAAATTAAGAATTCCTTGGCCATAATCAAGGTTAGTTGTGAGATTTGTTTCTAAGCATGTAATATAAGGCTGAATAAAACATGCATTTGCTGTGCTCTTTACAGGTGGCATGTATTGAATTAAGAGGCAGCCGATCTTTCAAGAAACTATTACAAGCAGTTCTCAAAACTGGTAACAGGATGAACATGGGTACCTTTCGTGGTGGTGCTGAAGCATTCAAGCTGAATGCTCTTCTGAAGCTTGGAGATGTAAAGAGCAAAGATGGAAAATTTACTTTACTTCATTTTGTTGTTCAAGAAATTGTTAGAGCAGAATGTGTACGTGTAGGTAAGTTGGCAGAGCCAAGCTCTCCTGCTGGAAAGGAGCCGTCGAAAAGTGTGCCAGATGAGCTAAAGCACCTTGGTGCGCAAGTGATATCTGATATGACTTCAGAGCTTGCGAGTGTTCAGAAGGCAGCAGGCTTGGACTGTGATGCACTAAAATCATCTGTGACTCAACTTCTCAGTGGCTTTAAAAAGCTAAAGGATGATGCAGAAACACATTCCCATTCAAAAGCAAAGTCTGCCTTCAGTGATGAAGACACATTTTACGAGTCCATGATGCAGTTTGTAGAGAGTGAGGAAGAAAATGTTGAAAGCGTTGGAGGTGATATGCAAACCGTTTTGGCAGCCGTTAACAAACTCAATATCTATTTCAATGGCAGTGCTCCCAGGGATGACGCAGCTTCATTTCAAATCTTTGGGACTGTTAAAGAATTCCTTGTCATGCTTGAGAAGGCATATAAAGATTTTTTAAAGAGTTGACATTGCATTCATCAGGAAATAAGTTTGATCCTGCAGTGGTTACTCTACCAATATAGACGTCTGAGCTAATTGTAAGAGTGCTGCTGCTTGCTGGTTCTCTAGCATTGGATAACTGGCAAGTTGTATCTACCCATTGTACCATAGTTCAAGGAAAAAGTATTCACGACAATTTGTGGCCAGTTGTTTTTATATTGTAAATAGAATTCATCATACAGATTCGTGGTCTGTTTTGAGTTGGGAAGCTGGTCTTATATTTAGTCGCCTGCTGCGATGACTTGAAATGCAGGTGGCAGGTATCTATGCTGCCCTAAATTTTGTATTTAATTCAAATGTCATGCTTTTAGTGATGGTTAGATATTGAGCATAGTGTCCTTTTGTTTAAATTACATGAAGATGAATATATATGAAATGTATCTTGGACAATAGCAACATATCTTGACTTGGTAATTTCTTGCAGCATGCTAATGTTAACTTACTAGATATTTTGCAGACTAAGAGTAAGGCACAAAGTACTGAGGTTTAGCTTCCTAGCATTTCTAGATATTTAGTCTTAGTGATTACTCAAGGCATAAAGCACTGAAGGTTAGCTTCCTAGCATTTCTAGATATCTAATCTTAGTGATTACTCATTGTATTACTCATCGTATTACCTATTACATGCGATAGAACTCCTCCTAGAAGAAAACTATCTTTAGCGATTACTATATAAGTTTTTTTAACTTGCCTTGGACAAAGGGGGTGAGATGCCGAAGTTATCACATATATAGATGTAACTAGCATTACTTGTGCTGCCAAACTTGCTAGAATCTTGTCCCACACTATTTGGTTTTGGGTTAAACTCCAATAACCATGTTCCAATAATTAGGGATAAGAGATAGTCCCCCAAAAGGACAAAAAAAAGTAAAAATTACAAAATGTGCATATCTCGTAGTTGTAAGCACGAAAAGATGCCCCCCCCAAACATTAGCATAAAGCACTATGTACTCCCTCGAAACATCGAAACACGAACATGAAGCATTATCTACTTATTCCAGTATAGGAGATTAAATAATTTGAAGATACTGAATCCAAATGTGGTCCCTCACTACGAGCACATGAGAAACTGCCATAGAAAAAGTGGAGTCTACGACATTCCCAAGTTGTCCACAGGAGCCAACCAGACTCAAAATAAAATGCCTTCTGCCTAACTGGAGCCTGTGCGAGGAGATAGTTCCTCATTCAAGGAATAATATTTGCACAATAAAAAACTGTATGTTTGTAACTTATGATTGTTGAAGGTTTTATGCTGTATTTATATGAAAAGACGCAGAATGCTGATGTTGGCATCATGGGTTTTTCAGCCGTTGGTAGCCGGATAGGACGCAGATGGCGACTAGGGATCGTGATTCCACTTTGGGTCTGCACCATAGCTACCCGGAACGGGAACGGGAACTCGGACCCAAAATTAAAAACGGGAACGGGAACGGATAGAACGGGAACGTCCAACCTTCGAATTTTTTAAAAATTCAAACGGTTTTGGAGTTCCCTTTGCATGTAGATCATCATAGAACACTTAGAATAGAAAAAAGGGAAATACATAGTGATGTGTGAACGTAAAAGGTAAAACCACTATTTGACTTCCATCAAGAGTTTGGAAACAACAATTTTAAGTAAATAGATAAGCTTCTAGTATCATTATCTAAAACATAATAACATATGTAGTAGAAAACACATAACTAGAACTAGAATATAGTAATATAGTAACTATTCCAACTAGTTCAAGGGTTCCATTTCCTTTTGATTCAAAATATCGTTTCACTTTCTTCACCCTACAAAAGAAAACAACAAATTCAATTTTAAGTTCAGATCACCACCAATAAAAATTAAGGAATAGATAAAAAAAGAAAGTTTACCTTTATCCATTAAGTTCTTCGACAACTTCTAGAATCTCGCAAAGGTCTTCTTCCTCATCTGCTTCCTCGTCTTCATGCACACAGATGAATGTACAAAGAAATGTAGGCCATGAGTGATATTTTGGCATCATTAGCAAGAGTGATTATGATAGATATGGATATTCTTTTTACTTCAATACTAACTATACATGTTACAGCCTACAGGTGCAGCAGTTAGAATACAAGAACATGTGGACATCTATTCTGGGCAGAATACTTTATGTCCCATGTTCTAGAAATGTTGCCTTTTCTATTGTAGAAATAGATACAGATTCATGATCTGCATTGATTCTAATAGATAGTCAGATCAGATTAAGTTTACATCTCAATCTTGAGGTTAATTTGACTGTGTACAGATGAAAATATAAGTTGTAGGTTGTAAATACACACCTGCAGCTGAAATCTTTCTGCTTGTTGCCAACTTAAAATGTCTGAGAAGTTAATGCGACAGAGCTAGGGGAACTCTGACAGTTGAACAGTTCCTCTAATATGTTGTAATGATGCCAACATATTATTCAGAATAAGTCGCGCAGTACTATGCCATGAGCTGTATAACAAATGAGTTCCGTTAGCTTCTCTAATGATTCAGCTACAATAATTATCAGTAGATTTTTTATGGGATGCTCTTTGTGCAAACGTAAACTCTGAAGAATCGATCAAATACATTTGATTTGAGATATTATGTTGACAGATAAAAGGAATGAACTTACCTTCAGATTTGGGCAGATTCGTTTGTTGGGCTCCTCCTCACCAATCCGACAGCATGGTAGAGCTTGGCTGGCTTGGCTTCAATCCGACAGTAGAGCTGCAGAGCAATGAGATGAGTTGAATCCGATAGCAGAGCTTGATAGCAGACCTTATAATAGAGCTGATAGCAGTACTTCCGATGAGATGCTTGATAGCAGAGCTGCAGAGCAATGAGATGAGTTCAACTTGAACTTTCGATAAGATCCGGCTTCATTCAAGACTTCCATCCAGCAGACATCACAGCAGCAGATCGATCAGGCGGTCGACAGGCGCCAAAAAGAAGCCACGAAAAGGGGGAAAAAGAAGCTTTTCTTTGTATTTGACTTTTTTTTTTTTTTTTTTGGTTGTTGCTTTGTAATTAAATCAATTTAATGGTTAATTAAATTTGCTACCGGGAACTCAAGTTTCCATCTATGGGAACTTTGTCCGGAACGTAGTTCCCGGTAGCAGACGTTATGGGAACTTGGCTAAGAGTTCCCGGAACTCTGGATCCTCGGGAACGGAGTTGGGAACGGGAACCAAGTTCGGAACTTGGTTCCCGGTAGCTATGGTCTGCACAGGTGTCTAGGGCATGTGGATGTGATGTGGAGACGGTTTTGTTTGCTTCATCTTGAAGGAAGGCACATAGATGAGCGGTTTGTTACCGTGGTTTTGTTTTGTTGCTTTTGTTTTCCATCATGTCGATGAAGAGAGCAGCGAGAAAGGGCAAGGCTCCCGCTGCCCATGTGCTCGTCTCTGCTGTGGGTTCCATGCCTGTTGATTCTAGCTCTGCACAGACTCATAATTCCTCTGCCATGTCCAATTTTGCAATGAACTAGAAGGCAATTGATGTCTTTGTGATACTAGGACTGTCAGGGCACGATGTCCCGCTTAGTTTCTTTGATGCCCTTTTATCATTCTGTGATAGAAGATGTGTGGCTAGTGTGGTTGCCCCGGAGAGGGGACCTTCTGCAGATCACCTTCATGTCCAAGCTATGCTGAGAGCACGCTATAAGACACCAAAAGCCGTGAATGAGGCTATTAAGAGGGATTTCAATTGGCCTTCCAAACCAAGTGTTGTGTTAGTCTGCAAAGTCCTCAAGAATAACAGGCTACAATGTTTTGAGTGTATGGTGGGGTATTGTATGAAGAAGAAGAAGAAGAAGAAGAAGAAGAGATTTTAACGTCACGCCACAAGGCAGCGTCCTATCGGACATGTGACACTTTACAACACACCCAGATGGGTCCTGCCCCCACCACTTTACATTGCTGAAGTGGGTCCTTCCCCCACGAACTTTACATTGCATGGCCACTTTCACAACGAGGCGTTGAACCCGTGCACTACTCTTGCCATCTCCATAATATATCTGAATCCATAATTGAAAAGGCAAAGGATCTCTATCTAAGATGGGGTGCTGGGGACATAAGAGGTTTGTGTGCGTTGGACAACATGAACCTATTGAATAAGACCGCTCTTATTTTACCACGGTGGCCGTAGACTCACTCCTAGCTTGACATTTACTATTTGCAGGATGCTCAATAGTAGGAAGTACACTTTGAGCAGTAGCAAGGTTATTCCTTCCAATAGTGCTCATGTGAATGAGCACAGAGTATGTGCTGCCTGGAAGGTTCTCGTGAACCCCGCCCACTGCATGCCATCTGATGTCAGGACTATCCTGTTTGGTTTGCCATGTGGCTTTGGAACGGAATGATCCTGGGCGCCGGCGGTACTGGGATGATTCCGTGCCACCGATGAGCTGGATTGTAACGATGAGGATCTTTGTGATCTATCCTTCAGCCCTAAACTAGAACTCCCAGACCATGATGTGGATTACATCCCCATTCATATTGGGGACCACAACATGGCTGTTGGGTGACTCCATATGTGGTTTCTTTGATGTGCAGTTTCAATTGTGTGCTTGTTTCTATTTTTCTTGAGCATGGTTTGTGGTGGTGACGTCTTCTTACATGGTTGGAATGGAGAGAAATGGAAACTCCCAAGGTGAGTGGGCCATCCCGTTCCTGAACTTGGACCCCTCTTTAATAAGCTCCAAAATTGATGCATCCAGGCTGATCCTCAGGCATATCCTCCAGAGGCTGAACAGGTTTTTAGTGCAGAGGAGTTCATATCAAACATTATGTAGGTTGGTACAGAGGCCCATAGAATTGCAGCTTTACTTAGGATCTTGAGGAGGCAGTTGACATGTTTTTATGCTGCTATTGATTCGGCGATTTCTAGTATTGCTTGGGAGCAACTTGGGGCTCCGATGTCTGAGTTTTATATACTAAGATCATACATGAGCCTTGCTAGGGTCTGCTGACCCAAGAGATCCACAACTTGATGCCGTCATCAGGCGGGCTGCATCTGGGGAACCTATGAACTAGAGCTTTATCTTCTTGCTGTTACGTGTAATCAGGTTGTTGTGCAGTACTTTTGTTAGTGGCATTTGTGCCAGGTGTACATTTACTGACTTGATGAATGTGTAATGCTTGTTATTCTGATGCCTTGTTTTTTGCTTCGGACTAGTTTTCTTATTGTGCATTTGTAGCCATGGTTACTAAGACTTGTAGACTTTCAGTGGGCTTCGGACCCTAGGCATAATGACGATCCCATCTCTGAATGTGCCTTATGCCTGGATGAGCATTGGCATTGTGCTAGGGTTCAATTCCCCAGGCTTACTGATGGTCTCTGTTTGTTGTATTACAGGTATTTTCCTTCGTCATGCCAGGCGCTATGTATCGGGATCATCGGATGCATGCCACTGACCGTTGCAACTTGGAGTGGCAGTTAGTGGCACGTGTCTGATTGTCCCTATGCATAGGCTTATTGTAACTATGAGGAAACGTAGCATGAAGAGGTGAGCTGTGAGCCTTGGATTCGAATTGGAATTCGATTCCCCAGGCTCATGTCACATTGGGATGCTATTTTATGCTAGAGGTCTAGAATTCGGTGTTCTATTCGTATGACGCCGTGTTGTATACATACCATAATCTTTGTATATGATGTTAACCAATGGTGCTTGGTCTTTAGGTACGCCCTTTCAAAGCGGGTCGACAGGGACTGATTTGACCCCAAATTGACTTGGGAAGGGCTCACAGGATCTATGGAGAGAGAATATTCCATGAACTATGCCATAATCGTACGGGCCTACAAAAAATAATATACGCTCTAGCAATAATAATACACGCTCTATGAATAAAGTAGCTCGAAATTTATTCTATCACTTATTACTTATTATACTTTAGGTAATTACAATTTTTTCTTTTCTACTTTTGAGCGTTCGGCTAAACTTTCAAAACTCCTTTAGCTAGCTTTTGAAATTTTGATATATTTTTATGAAATGTTGGTATTTTAGTTGTGCAGAACTAGTCATGGTTTTCTTACTTCTCATCGCTAAATCCATCCTTATCGCTAAATCTTGGCTCTTCAGGGCAGGACCAATTTGAAATATACCTTGTTAGATGAAATTTGAGCCACCACAATCAAAACCCTAGAACTATAATACCAAATGTATAAATACCCCAAAAAAAAAAAAAAAAAAAAAAAACTCGCATATTGAATACGTAATGGCGTTCCTTTTCCACAACAAAAATACATGTGCAACAACACAAATTCACAAACCAAAATGCAAAATGGCGTTCCCTTGGGAATTAAACCCAAGCACGTCTGTAGAGCCAAAAATTGAATCCATATATTGTTACAATTAATAAAGGCCTTGGTCACAGACATTGATGGCCTATATGTGGAAACAAATGCTGCTACGGTATACATATTAGAGTTAGAAATATCACTACAGCAGGGAGGAGAGTGGAGACATTGGAAAGGGAATACATTGAAGGGGGAGTACAGATATCTCCACATTCCTTAGTGGAACAGAGGCTGCAATCGCAAGCTAGTGAAAAGGAGTAGACTGCTATAGTGTCTACTGCTACCAGGTCTTCAAACTTGCATATTGTAGGGGTTATAGAGGTAGAGACTAATGCCCTTTCAAATGTGGATAAGGCTCTGCGTTTCTTCAATTGACATCATGTATGTGAAGGTTGTTGGAGTTGTCTCTGCTACTCGGGTGGGAGCGGCAACACCTGATTGTCCTCGTCATCTTCTTATTCGGTTTTAAGGTGCTCTCAGCCGCCAACATTAGGCGCATTGGATTGGCTATGTCTAGATAATTCAAATAGCACAAAATTACCATTAGCATTAGCAATATCTTTTATTTTTTGAGCTCCAATTCAGAGCCTGAATTGAATGGCCACACAAACAAAATCCCTCAGAGATTGCTTAAGAATTCCAGCTCCAATTCAGATCTTGAAGTGAAACATATTGCCTTACATACAAAGTCCCTCAGAGTTTGCCAGAGAATTCAGCTGAGAATTTTCCTCAGAAATTGAAGGAGGCATTCAGTTCTTACCAAGATATGCATGCAAATTGTCTTCAATATAAAGACGTCACTCATCTTTTCCTCGATCCTGATTTTCTCGACCAATGCAAATACTTGGCCTATGTAGAAGGATATGACGGGCTAGGAAACAGACTTTTAGTGATGGTATCAGCATTTATATATGCTCTTCTGACAGATAGAGTATTTCTGATAGACAACAGAGGCCATCTTGCAAAATTACTCAGAACCATTTAGGGCATCATCATGGCTTTTGCCAAAGAATTTTCTATATCATATGGTAAGAAAGTGGGAAAAATTAAGATGAGAGATGACAAAATTACATTTCTAACTGTTCTTGATGCATTCGTGCTCTAGCACAAGAGAAGTGCATTCATTATTCTATTACCCTTTATGGATTAGGGTCAAATATAGCAATTGGCAGTGCTCTTGTCAACCTATATGGCAAATGTGGAAGCCTGAAGGACAATTACGAAGTATTTCAAAAGATGCCATGCAAAAATGCAATTTCATAGCATACAATGATGGCGTCATATTTCCAGAATGATGAGCATAAGTCTGCTTTGTTGTTATTTCGTGAGATGCGTGTGGAAAAAAGCACGAATTCATTAATTAGAGAAATTTGGAATTCTCGTTTAGCATGAAATAGGTTAGCGGGTAGCCATATAGTGCAAAAACTACTACCAATTGAGTAAAAGTTGGCGTTTTTTTGCACAAATTCTGCAAATGCTTCAGTCTTATTCGGAAATATAGTTTTTACTGCTAATGCAAAGGTTCACCGCGAGTATAACGTAGTAGGAGGGAGTGTGAAAACTTCTACAAGAAGCCTTGACGCGATGTTTCGCGGTGAAAGGAGACGGCGAAAGAATGTGCCTTTTATTAAAACCATATGAGAGCATTGTGTTAAAAGAAGGTGCCAGAGGAGCAAGGATATCACACAAAATTCAGTATTTAAAGCCATGTAATTGTACTCTGAGGAGGATCATGATGTGATTATTTTTAGCATTAAACATATGGTAAAAGATATGGGTAAAGACAAAACCAAAGTTTTGAAACAAAAGTTTTCATTGAAGGAAGTAATATACAACATAATTCTTGATTGAAGGAGATAATTATTCTGATTGTGTTTGGATACTTGATCGGGTATCACACCCATTTCATTGGCCATCACGATTGACATGCTCTCTACCCAATTCCATAGCTTGTGTTGTGTCCATCTCGAATAACACTTTGTGACCTCGGAATCCCGAACACCCATGGCGTTTGTGATGCGGCTGCAGGATGTGAATCAGGCTCCCATTCTTCACTTCCATCCTTTGCCTTTGCTCCCGCCTATAAGTTCGTTTTCGCGGTAGCTCACTTGCGGCGATAGCATTCTCGATGTGGATGATAGAGCTTCGCTTCTTCTTTGTGTACACGATGCTCTGTGACCCAAGAACCTCATCTTGGTCAATGTCCATGTCTTTGTTGAGTGCGCTTCCATGTGCTTTGGGTCTGTTTCCATGTGTTCTCATGCGTATTCAAACTTATGTTAAGCTGTCAAAGAAAGGCATGTACCCATCAAGCTTCTCATTAAGTGCATGCAATTTTTGGAAAAGTGGGCTCCGGGGCTTCTATACCTTTTTCCGTCTCTTCAAGCAAAGCGCTTTGTTTCTTGCATTCTCTCTTAAGTAGGACTTAGCATCGAGGTTTTCCAAAATGGAACCCAACTTTGATAGATCGTGTTTTGGGTGATCTCGATGTCGGGTTGAAATTTGGATCGGGGTCAACATTCTCGCTTTCGGCTCTTCCTCAAACCCATCGGCACTTGGATTGGCCATCTTATCAAAGCGTTTCAAAGAGCGCCCTCGAGAAAGCGGCACACTTTACGAACTTTTCCGAAAAGCCGCTCTTTTTGCCTTGCATAAGAGCAACCGCGAAGCCGTCCAGTAGAAAAGAAATCCGAACACAACCATCGGTCGGCACCGGTGTTCAACAATATGGTAGGCATAGGAGGTTTTCAGGTGGCATTTCAATACAAGATCTCCTTCCATTGCCGCCCATTTGAATCTTGGTTTGCCTGTAAAAGAGTCGATATTTCTTTTTTTATCTTCTCGTCGGCATCCTCATTACATTGGCGGCATTGGAGGCAATGGTGTTGACTTAGGAGCCTTGCCGTGTGGATATAGGTGAAGCTCCAACTCACGGTTTACCGCGGGTGCTACCACGAACATCACTCCTGTTAATGCACATATGACTAATAAAATACTGATGTTCTTTCACCCTTCTTTTGCTCTCCCATCCCATTTCTTCATAGGAACCTAAAGATAGGTAGCCACATACTGAATTTGCTTACATTTGAACAAGCAATTGGGCAAATTCAGCGGCGCATGATAATGACCAAGTGATAAACTTTGGCATCCGTCATGGTAGCTATCCTTGTAAATAGATCGTGTATTTCTTGCAATCCCATACCTTGTTTATCCCTCGGATGTCAATAAATATCGATTAATGCATTCTCGACACTTGGGAGGAAGTAGGGATGCCATCCTTTGTCACTTTGCTATGACAATATTTTCTTTTCCTTTCTTTTTCTAGCCTCTTACGGCTTTAGAATATTCCTGATTGGTTCCAAAAGGCTACGGTAGGTTACCTAGTGTATGATCCTTGTTATAGTTAGCCTTCCGCGTTTTCTGTATCGGTATCGATATATCCAAGATTCTCTGTTCGATGAAAATCGGGAAAAGCACGAAGCAATTCCTCCGACTATCGAAATCCTTTTGCAGCAAATTTGAGGCATAAGACAAAATTTGGCGCCTCATAAAAGTGAGGGTTCGATGTCAATTGCCGTTATGCGCAATCAAATCTACCGCTATAACTTTGTTGCACCTTTAAATAGGTCTTGCCTTCTATAATCTCATCGAAAGCGGTTGTGACAACTCTGCATTCGACATACCTCGTAGCAACGGGCCGGGTCTTGTTAAAAGAAGTCTTTGGATGGCTTGTGCGGAAACTCACCATGATCGTCAGCGAGTTTACGACTCACCTGAGGCAAACAACTTCCATTAACTTCTTGAAAACCTTCTCATCCATAAAAATGAATTGCTTTTCATCCTTAAGCTCCTGCACTTTCAAGGTGGTCGTTGCAATTTCATGGAAATCCTGCAGAAGCAATTTCAAGGTCATCAAGATCGTGGCCGCGAACTTGGCGAGTAGAAAACAAATAAATACCTTCCAAGCTGAAGTTTTAGCTGTCCCTATAGGTCCTTGTGGAGGGCAACCATAAGCCTTGTGCTGATGACGAAGTTGTTGCAGTTTTTCAATCAGTGGCTCTCTGTACACGGTGTTTGCAATTACTTTGTTGCATTGAATACTCAACTCTATATATTCCTTGTCTGTAAGATTTCCGTTCAGCACCCTCGATCTTCTTCTAGCATATACTTTGGCAAATTCTAGATTCTTTGCTTTCGAACTTCGAAACAATAGAACAAAGGAGTTATGCGGCACAAATCTTGTGGTTGCCGAAATAATATAAAATTTCTTGCCCTTCAAATCTTACGGATTGCTCCATGTCACCCTCCTCTCGAAAGATAGACAACCGTCGAGTCAAATCTACATATCAGTGTCCAAAGATAAAGAATTAGTTACGGTAATAGGGTCAAGCGGAACGGCGTCGGCGAGGGGTGAGGACCTCTGTCGGGTATGTCTTGAAGCTTTTAACGAGTTTGAACATGGTCATTTGACAACGTTACGTGTGTCAAGTTTGCTGAGTGCGGGTTCACAATCAAAAATAGAAATCTTTGTAAACCAATTAACCCCTAAGGGGTAGAACCTTTTAAACTGTTCAAGCTTAGGTGGTTTGCTCTGCCATCTTGCGTTCCTCTTGAGTTGAACTTCAACTCGGCCGGAATGGCGGGTGCTTGGGGCCATGTCAATGCTAGTTTAGAGGAGGCATTAAATGGCGGGGGGTTTGAGAACTGGCTGGGCTGGGGCTATCCTCACGAGGTGTCAGATTCTTAAGGCTAATTTTGAAAGGAGGAATTTTTGGAATAAATCCACCCGATGTATTGCTATCTGGGGCCTTCATAGCAATAGGAAGAGTAGGGTTAACAATCTGGGAGGGTTTATAAATGGATTGTGGTTCTTGAGCAATTTCTTTTTGGTCTTGAGGTCTCTCCCAAAGTAGCAATAGGCTTCACACTCTTTTTCTTGGCCCGGGCTCTTAGCCAATTGGTGTCCATCACGGAGGGCATCTTCTCGTCGAACCGCTTTCAAGGCCCGGCTTCGGAGGCTTCTTGTATGTAGACAAACCATTTACGCATGTCGAGGAACCGAGCAATATGTCTCTGTTTCCCTTTATACGACAAAGAGAGATTCATGGGATGGCAACAACCAGCCATACCCTTAGCGGCGTCGGGGCGTTTTCCACAATGGGCTGGCTTGTTCATTTCTTTGGCATCATCAAAGGCGGGTCATAATTGCGCCATTTCAAAATGTACTCGAAGCGCAATGCTTGTGGGTCCTCAATCTTTGCATATGATGGCATCTTGCACATTGTTCTTAAATGCCTTCCACATTGCCACCACTATGCCAACTTGTTCAACGTCCTCGGCTTTTTTCCGGTCAGCGAAAGCGAGCCTGGGTCCTTTCTGCGATCACCCTTAATGTCGCGGTATAGCACTGTGCAATCTCGATACACCATTTCCTTTCATTGGAAGGGGTTATATCTGGTGGCTCGACATCGGTCCTCGGAAGAGAGCAAGTCTTTGTAAACAAAAAGCTTGTAGTGAGTGCACGGTAGGCTGCATAGTAATGGTGCAATAAAAAGGTTTAAACTATCAGTAGAAAGCGGCCACCGCGATCACGCCAAGCGACTAAAATAGAACTCCACACAATGTGACGCGGTATTAACATAACCGACTTTGTGTGTAGCACTTAAGACCTACTACAAGAAAACATCGCAATAAAGAAAATCTATATGCTCAGCCAGGACCACGACGCGATCTTGATGGCGACTACACTATGAAGACCGCTATCACGGAAATTATAAAACCAATCAAAAGCAAGACCGGCCGCGATCTTGATGGCAACTACACTTATGAAGACCGCTATCTAGAAATTATAAAACCTATCAAGCAAGACCCTGACCGCGATCTTGGCGAGCATCTATACTTATGAAAACAATAGAAGTTCTAGTAGGCAAGATCGTGGCCGCCCGATCTTCTTCGAAAATAAATGTTAGAAAATACCTTCTCGAGGAGTCCTTAGGTGCCATGGGATGTGGCCGGTTCGATCTGAAATATGGGTTTTGGAGTGGGTCGGGGCCTTCGGAGGTCGAAGAAACTAGGCTGAATGAAATCGCGGAGTAGAAATTAGTTTTTGAATGTTTTGAGTTTCAATTTATAGAAACAGCGCTGAAATTAAATGCCCGCCCCTCATGATGGCGTGAAAAAAGCGTGCCCGACCATAATGGCGTCGTCTGGCCGTGATAATAATTACCGGCCGGCCGCCCGTATTTATTCCACGACATTAATGCGGTCGTCGCGAATATACCGTCCGGAAAGGCCCGATAACCCGTCTGAAAGGTCTTTATCCACTTGGGCGTCAGCGTTCAATTTGGTCATAATTTCGGACGACACTTTATCCGACCATAAATGCCTCCAAAATATCCGGTTCTGAGACCGGACGGCGGCCAAAAATTTGAATTCGAGAACAAACCAATTCGAGAAAGCGGGAAAAGCCAATTCAAATTTCATTGTTTTGCAAGATCTTGGGGAGGGCTGCGCTAAAATTTGGGCCAAGTTTGGGCAAGGATTTCTTGCGAAATTCGCATCCATTGAAAGCGGCCCGGCGAAGCGATAATAATCCGCTTGCAATCCGCCACTACACACTTTCGAATTCTGCAAGCGCATCAATTGGGGTTTACTGCGGTAAAAGGCCTATTACGATGCATATCCCTCAAAGTGAACTGTCACGTATCGATAATGCTTTGAATTTCAATTATAAGCGCAACCTCAGGAGTCTCTGCACTAACATTCACTATGTATTGCATGGATTGATAAGATACCTCGATACTTTGTTGCAACTATGTAAAATAGATGTTCTAAGCAAAGCTGTGCACTCACGGTGTGTTTATTATACAATGTAAGCGTGTTTCAAGTATATGCTTTCTTTCTCTATGTGGATGAAACTAAACACTGTTTTTTATGACACTAAACACGTATGATACGTGAGGTGGGAGTAATGCCTTATTACGTAAAGTCAATCGTTTAACTTTGGTGCTCCGCGAGATCAGCGGTCGCGATACCTTCAACCATCTACACTTGCTATTGACCAAAGAACTCCCGGATATCGATAACTTAGAGTTGAACCCACTAGCTAGCCTCGAAATTTGATTTGCACGAGTTCTTATTGAAAAGCGACTAGTGTGAATGCTTGCAACTAAGCGGCGACAGCGTTCTTACCCATGCTTTCGATAAGATCGGCGGTGGCGAAAGTCGTGACCATTTCTTATTTTTTTTAGTTCATATTTTTTGTAGTGGTTTATGATCCGCGGTGCTTTTACGCTCACTAGGATCGACGGCGCTATTCCACGACCTCTTGTTTGGAGGATGGCTGATGTAATTCCGGCTGTATCTGGCGGGAAAAAGGTGGCGAAAGGAAGAGTCCACAATTTGGCGCCATCACAATTCGAGTATCGGGAGGGTATGGTTTGTCGTTTCAATTGTGAATGTTACGGATAAGCGATTCACTTACCAATTCCCGGTGGAAATAGAAAAAATGGGTGAAGAGTGGGGACTTTTGTGTTGTGGTACAAGAAGGACATTGTTGCTCCACTAGATAGACATGAGGAAGCTTGCACCCCACCGGGTCAGATAAAAAAGGATAGGTTTGGCGGGGCCCCGGAGGGAATGAGGGGTTAGCCACTAATGGGGCGAATCATGTGCAAGGGCTTTCTAGAGATGAGTTAGTTGAGAAGCGTGCACACTCATGCATGAATCTTTGCTACATGGCTTATGCCTATGGTGTTATCGTTTTTGCCGATCAAACCATCTTTGTGTCGGCGTGAAGTTAGGGGAAGGCTCGATAGGCTGCTACTATCATGAACATTTTTCCAATGCACGAAAAAGATCTCTATCTTGTTGCCGGGCTGTGCGAAAATGCTAGCTGCATGACCTTGTGAGATGGCCCATAGCCCTCGTGCTCGTTGATAACATTCAGTTTCTACTCTTGTGGTTGCGGTGAAGGAGAAGGATGTGGAGAATGAACCTTACTCCATTAGACCCGAAATTGGCATCACCAAAAAGACCTTCTGGCATGGTCAATCGGAGACCCGAACCGCGCCCGACCACCGGACTAAATGTGAAAAAAAAAAACTAGTCTTTGAGGCTATTCTAGACTTCCAGTCATCAACGTCTTTGCATGAAGCGATCTTTACCAAATTTTACATCGGGGAGATAGCTTGCATGAGAACCTTTTCTTGGAACATGAAGTCCTCGGGCGCACAACTTTTGCATATAACATGCTAGATCTTTGCTCACGAAAATGGTGTAGTCCAAAGCCCGATGTTGAATAACAAGCGGTGTGCGTGAAAGCATGGCATAAAGCCTATGGCATTCCCATTTCCACTTTTACAAGTGGAAGAAGCTCTTCAATGACGACCCACGAATTTCTGAGAAACGGAAATCTTGGGTCTAAGCCAAGGTCTCATACTTTGGTGGCAATCTTTATGCTATCCATGTTCATAGATGAAAGCGAGAGCGATGCCACCGCTCGAAAATTACGGCGAGGGTATGAACAAAATGTTAAGAGGCTACCTTGATCTTGACTAAGAAGGATATACACCAAAAGTAGATATTTCCGATTCTGAGATGATGAGGGGCAAGCATATTTCTCCTTAAGTCATTTAAATGCCTTGGAAAGAAATCATTCGAGAGGTAGCAATAGCTAAGAGGATAGCATTTTCAAGTGTAACACACATATTGTCATAAAGGAAAAGCTTGCTAAGACCCGAGAGATCAAAGCGAAAAGAAGGGTACTTGCAATAGAGAAAAATCACATATGGCCCCCGGTTCATGCGGGGCCTTTCTTGGTCTGGAGAGCTTTGTCGCATAGATCTCCCCGAGCACGCTTTAACCATTATACATGATAAGATGGATCGAATAAGACCATGGTCCCTCGTCTAGAGAAGCTAGCAAAGTCTGTATGGAGGGGTGAGCGGTGAAGGTCGGTGTTACAGGTGCTCTCATGCGCGCCATGGTATAGGTGCCTTGGGCCACTTCTCCTTTGGACCTCTGGCACGATGATTCTAATTTTCATGTGGGATCCTTGAATCATACCTTGAAGACACTTGGAGAATAAATCGAGGATAATTGGGGCCATTTGAGAGATCTTGATAGATCTGGCAGCGGTGGGGTGCAGCAATTTTAAACCTGAGATAACCTTAGGACAAAAATGATGAATGGCGGTAGAAATGATTTTATGCCTCCTATCAAAGGCCCCATGGTAGCAAACAAGTTGCCTAGGAGGCTTTACTTGCTGACTAGATAATTGCTTTCGAGTCGAATAAGAATAGATATCTTTTCTCTTACTTGTCATACTTGGTTTGGTTAGGTGTATTTGATCAAGTGCATTTGGGATTCATGATGGTTGGACACACCCACGATGACATAGATGCCCTATTTGGAAACTACTCTACTCTAATGAGAAGATCAGATGCATTGACTATTCCGGACTTATGCAACTCTTGAGTGATGTAGTTCAAAGGCTCCTTCACCTTACCTTGTGGCTGAGAGGTTCTGATTGGAAGGAATTCGTGAAAGGATTTATCCACGATAAGAAGGACCGTTTATGTGGTCACTTGGAACCTCTACTCTTCAAGTTTTGCATGAAGGATGGATGGCCACTAATGTTCTACAAGATGAGGCCCGGGGCATAGGGAGTGGCTCCACGAAAAGGGAATCGAGAATGTGGAAGGAGGATGCCCAAGGTTTACCTATGATTAGAGAGGGTCACCTAAGGTCCCTATGACCATATGGGAGCTTGAAAGATATAGGTGCATTAAGAGCTTCTATTGCCAAGTACATGATGCCTTGGGCAGCTATTTCTAGAGTGGCGATAAGTCATGGTCCAACACATATATGAATGAAGTTATTGACTCTTTGGTCCACCTTCTTTGCGAGTGCTTGGTGACGTGCAGCCCGGTAGAAAGATCATTCATTGATTTCAGCCGACACCGGGCAAAGTGCATTGGAAGAACCGAAAGAGTGTTTGTGGATGAGCACATTGAAGCATCTCATTACGTAGGGCCTTTCTCGGGTAGACCCAAGAACCCGGTTGAAATATTAGACCCCTACCAAGATGTCAAGAAGGGAATGCTCTTGCTAATTAGACCACATGATAAGCGCAGACATGGATGGCTTTTGCGAAGAGGACCCGATGAGGACCCTAATCTCCCACATTATGAAGAGGTGTTTGTCTCTTGGTTTGAACACATTGCGAAAGGGAACCTCATATGCAATCACGGTATATAGGGATTGTTGGAGCAAAATTGGAGACCCAATCCTAATGACCATGCCTACCAACCTTTGAAAACAATAGACTATGGTTGGGCCGTAGAGACCGGCCATTGTCGATGGTGATCCCGGTAGTGTTGGGGACTCGGTTGCAAGAATTAGTGGCTAAAGAAGCTAAGGGCGATGATGAGAACTCTTGAGGTATGCAATGCTCTTTTACATAATTACTATATCATTCATAACATGAAAGTTACAATAGACTAGTTATTATTTGTTGCGCTCTGCGTTTTCCATCTCAACACAAGAGCTCTTACACTATACAATGCTAAGCAATTGATTCATTCATCTTGAGGATGCGTAGTAGTGATCCACGATATCTCATAGCTCATTAAGCTCGGGGAAGCCAAATCAGATGGATCATTACGAATTGGCCTAGTGAACACGAATCTGGCCTGGGCTTTTTCTTATGGTAGGGATCAAGAAGAAGATGCTGTCTAGGCAACCAACAAGATCGAGTGGCTCATTGAGCACTTGATGCATACCGATGTGGTGAATTGATGAAGGCAAATAATCCATGTGAGAGGAATGAACTTTAGCCCAGTGAGAAGCTTTTATAGTGAGGGTAGAATTATTGGGGTGAATTATTGGGGTAGACTTGACCATTATTGCTTTCGTGTATAAGGCCCGTTGTATAAATACAAGTATAATACATCTTTTCGTATGGATATATGTATGCGTGCTAATATCGTATGTTTCAAAACATGTTTGCTTGGCCAATTTAGCTATGATTGAATTCAATGGCGGCTTGCGAGAATAAGTGGAGGTGGGATAGCACATCGTTACAATATACTTCGGTTAAGGTGCATTGATATTACATCCTTAATCGGAATGCTATTACATCCTTACTTAGTTATTAGGTACCCATGTCATTATTACATTATTAGCGGTCTTGATTCACTTTCGTCATCAACATCAAAGCTTCGTGATGCCATTCAGCTCATAGATCTCGATCCCGGAAGCCCGTAAATATGGACTTTGCTTAGCCAGTGAAACTTCACGCAAGCACTAAGCCAGTCCATCGGCTTTAGATAAGAGCCATGGATCGGCTGCCCTTCTTCTAACGCATTATCCCGGATCGTTCGCGCTCAAGTAACACTTGAAAAGAGTGGATGCTACGGGTGAGGCATCGAGGAAACCATGGAGATGAATGGCCTCGCACCTAAGTGGCCGTTTTTATAGTGAAGTAAAATTATTGAAGTGAGATTATTGGCGTCACCGATGTAGGGCCATTATTGATATCACGAGTGTCATGTACCGCGTGCAAATTATAACACAAAATTTGTATGTATATGTGTATGTTAATACCTCATGTTGTTGGGGTCAGTACCTGAGTAGAAATATTAGGTGCTTGAGCAAACAAGGTGCTCAAATTCCTCAAAGTGCGTTATTTTATCCAATTAATGAAATCATGCTTTAGACAAACAAATTATGACTGCCATTCCCAACGCTTTGCTACATGATGAATATGTCCCATTAGCCTAAATATGCTTGATAATGCCCGAATGACCAGACAAAATAGTTACGTGATACCTCCAGCATGTTTTAAAAGGGATCAAGATTTACCTTCACCGGAAGAACTTCAGCTTGACCTCAAAAATGGATTGAATTTACATACACGAAAACCTAGCATAGATTTCTAAGAGCTTAAATAGTTTCTTGGATCCTTCCTCTGAGAATTGAGAAAAGCACCCACTCTTGAGCATGGACTTGCAAGAGCATCGAGGGAAAATGGAGAATACCTTAGAATGCGAAATGTACACGCCTATTCGAGCTTTTCGACCCTTATCATGCTTCCCGGGTCCCCTATGCCGTATGCTTAGAGTGACAGAAGTAGATGTTGCAACCTTTGTTCCAATAGCATCTTCGTCCCTGTTAGGTAAAAGCTTGAATCCTACGTTTCGGCCGGCTAAATGCTGGATGGGCTTTGCTCGCAGGAGCGCCATGTACCTATGCGAGGCGAATGCGAAGAATCTCTCCATATACGATCCACCCATAATCGAGCGCCCAGCCCGATAAATAAAGCGTAGATCCACCGCTAGCGGTTACGGGTTGGCTACAAAAAATGGGCATTAGAGTTCTTTCCCGGTGTAGAGTTCACGGGAAATAAGAGGTTTGGAATGATCCACCGACATATCTAAGGATATTCCGGCCTTATACCTAGGATATGCCAGCTCATAAACAAAGATTTGCCCCTAGGAGACAGCAATTCAAGCTTTTCCACTAGCATTTTTGGTGGTGTCATATTTTATATTTGCCATGCCGGTGGAAAAACAAAGTTTAGATTTGTGTGTCTCATTTTAGCCTTGGGTCACAAATGGTGTCTTATATGGTATATGACAGCCATATTTTTGTGACTGCTGTAATCGACCTCCTCTCAAATACATATTCTAATAATAAGTTAAATGTGGCCTGTTCTTTCCCTTTTCCTGAGCAGATGTGGTAAAATAATTCATACCGGAGTTAGAATCTGCAAGTTTCAAATTTAGCGTTTTGGCGGGCTTCATCAGTTTTTCCCAGCAAATTTATCACAGTAATTACGATCGTCCACACGAGAAATCACGACAGAAATTTCGGTTTTGCAAAAACGGTCGATTGGGAATGACCCTAAAATTTCGTTGTGACAACACCTTGATTAGCTGTCTTGATCCTTGACTTCATTAGCCGGGTTCATTATGTTTTTGCTGTTTTGAGTTATGATCCAAATCACGGTTGTAAGGGTCGTTTTTGCCGATGTATGTTCTTAATATAACTGGCCGAGTAGTTTGTTGACGAGATTGTGACGAGAGGGCTCAAGGTGCGTTTTGGCTACTGCTATCTAAATAGAACCACTGTCTGACGTACTAGGAGCTATTCACAATACAAATAAACAATTCAATATGATTGAGCATCAATTTGTTTGAAGTGGCAAAATACCATTACATGTCAGTCAGCGGATCATTTTCGTGCCTGGAGTGCCTACACAGATACATAGTCCTATTTTGCACCGAAATGATGCACCCCAAGATCCACATCCTCACCTCTTAAAATAAGCATACACCAAATATTCTAAACTACTGGGACTGTAGGCTGAAAGAAGCGTCAATTTTAGAATATTCATCAAATGTTGCA